>OY970832.1:5686858-8625903 GCA_963853835.1 Calendula officinalis | reverse complement strand
CTAGCTATCGACCATGATCAGTCGCCGTCATTTAGTTTTGGTGTTAGTCTTCATCCCTCCATGTTATCACTTAGATTTTGTAATTCATTCTTAGATTTGTCGACGAATTAATCTTCTTCCTATTTTTGTGGGTTCGTTATCACTTATTCTGTTTCAATTTACATGCTTCAGAACCACAATTAATCTCTTACACTGTCTTGGCAAATGGAACACTCTTTTTCCGCTTCACGCAATGAAAGAAGTTGGTTAATCGAGTAACTTGAAAACAAGCCGAATGAAAGAATTCATTATAAATGAGATCTTGGTTGGAAGACATATGTTTCAAGACTCATATCGAGTGTGATTCAAGTACAGCTATTGATAAATCTAATGCAATGATAGATTCTGGAAAATCTAATACAATGATAAACCTAATGCATGATAGGTATGATGTTATGAAACTTCATCATATGATTGTAAATCATGCCATCTAATGCAATGATATTGGGCCCGTTTTTTATAAATCATGATAAGTTACTTGATTAAAAAAGTTAAGTTGTTGAATTTTCTTTTTAATAGGTTTGGACCCCAGTGAATTTTTGGCAAACATTGAAGCACAAATTAGTGAAGTAAAGACTAAAGACTGAAGCTTTGAGCCAAAAAGAAATCATGGATAGGATAAAAAGATGGATGTCTATATGTGAAGAGGAACTTTGGCTCGAAAAGTATGACCTTGTAATGTTTTTTCACCCTATTTACAAATTAATAAATTTCTAATGGGTGAAACACGTAAAATTAAGATAAGAAAAGATTAAAACGACACAACAACTCATCGGGTTGAAAGTTGTCCAAAGAATTTTTGTAATGCATAAAACCTCCTAAATTAGTTTACTTGGAAATTTTTGACCCGTTAGAAATTAAGGAGGTTTTATGCAGAATAAATTGTACGCTTTGGGCAATTTTTGACCCGTTGTTATTTCTATCAGTTGTGATTATGATACAGTTGATGCTACTCGTGGGCTTTCACCATTGTTACATGGTCAACTTAAAGTTGACTTTTGAGTGAACCTGCTATTAAGAAGAAAAAAATCAAGGTTAATAATTTTTATTTCCTAGCTATTTATTAAGCAATTATTATATAACCCTTTAATTTCTCTCTTTGGTGCATGCAGAAAAAGGACAACATATAACTGGATTTCTATTTGAGCCCAAACAGTTTTGATTGGTTAATCATTCATCAATTAACTTAAATTTTTAGAATCACATAGGAACAATTAATATCCCAATGTTACATCGTTGTTTCTGATTATGGTTTTCAGACCAAGAGTTGACCGACTGTACAACAAACCAAAGAACAAACCGTTTATAGTTACAGAACGAAGATTGGCGAGTTACAAAGAAAGATTTAATAATCTCTAAAATTATGAGATACTAATTAAAAAGGTAACTGAGTTGTTATTTGCTTATACACTTTATTTGCTCATAATGCATATCTTATGAAAACATGTAATTTACACTTTATTTGCTCATAATGCATATCTTATGAAAACATGTAATTTCAGATTGTATACTGGTTAAAAAAGTGTTGCTTATATATGAAACAAGTAAGAGGTAAAAAGTCTCGAATCATTTAATTATTGAACGACTTGATATTGGATATTGTATCTAAACGAGGAATTAATGAAAATATACACATCGTGACATATCTATAGACTATACCATACAGTCGATACAAAAGTAACAATCTCCTCAGCCCATTGGATGTTGTCTCCTGCAAAATAAAAAGTCAAAAACAAACATTTTACCCGTTACAAAACAAACTTTTTGAAAGATTTCAATTAACCTCTTGGATTGCCGTTCTTCACTGTAACCCATTACTCCAACACGTTCAGTAAGAATACCTTTAAGAAGTAGAACAAAAGCAGCATGTATCTTCAACATAGTTGCAAATTAGATAAAAAATAATAAACTCATAAAACCATAAATTGAAAACTGAAATATAAAATTGGTCAATATTAGAACTATACTTACTAACTAAAAAACATAATAGTAAGAACACCTTTAAGAAGTAGAACAAAAGCAGCAGGTATCTTCAAGATAGCCTTTATCCTGTAAATTCAACACACATATTACAAAATCAGATAAAAGTAATAAACTTATAAAACTAGAAACCGAAAACCGAAATATATGATATCATTATTAAAAAAAAAGTTGAAGTTCAGTAGTTTTGGTTTGAAGCTAGTCCTGATAGATGATACCTACAAATAGGGTTGCCCAAAGAGTCAAGCTGACCAGACCCAAACCCAAACCCGATTATGCTGGTCGGGTTAGGTGTATTCGGATCTTATGTTGATACCGGGGTTTTTAAACCGGCGTGACATACCCAATTCCTTATCGGGTCGGGTATCGGTTTCGCAGTGCTTACTTTTATCGGGTTTTGGTTGACTCGATTAGACCCGATTGAAGTTTAAAGGTTTTTTTTTCTTTTAAAATTTAAGATATTTTTAACATTAAACCAATGAATTAGCAAATTAATAATTGTAAATCATTTAATAAATAAAAAAAATATTATTTTTTATTTAATTTAACCCCAAACGAAGCATCAATTGCAATGGTTGCAACTAAAACCACCAGCTCCAACTACGGGTATAATTGTGCCTAATGTAGGTGCTAAAGCACTAAATCCTGCAGTAATTGTTGGTGCAACTAAGCCTTTTATAGATTTAAGAAAATTATTAGAAATGAAATAAAAAGTAGATATGAACCATGAAACCACCAGTTACAACAACAACCTCAATAAACCTTGAAAATATTATAAAATTAGCTTTAAAAAAATTGATATCATTAAACTATAGGTTTTTATTGATTTTGTTACCAACCGAGAGAGATGAAAGTAAGTCAACGAGAGAGCTAATTGACATAAACCCACATAGGTATGAAGGGAGAAAACCAACATCTTTTATAACCCGTTGCTTCATGATTTCACTTTCCCAGTCATAACCATCATCACAAATCTTTGACGTCAATTCCCTACTAAAACGTGGCTTGCAAGTGGATTAAAATAACTTTATCAAAATGTAATTCACACCACATACTACTTTTGTCTTGTAAATCCACAAACTTTTCTACTAAAGTAACAATTCCTCATTTCACCTTATTGTGCATACGACAGATATATAACTATACATAGACCTCAACGGGATTTGATATATGTAGTTAAAAGGTTGGTTTACATTTTATTATGTCTTTGAAGATGTAATATTATGTTAAAAATGAATAAAATGGACCCTTTAAAAAAAAAAAAGGGCCGACCAGCGAGTGCCCACTTAGAATCAGTTTGGGTTCCCCATAATAGCGAATCGATTTCAGATAGTAAAAAGGGGTACCCACCCTTGTGGACTCGGTTTAGAAAATTTCTAGTATCCAAACCATTCACACCTTTAAGTTTAGCTTGTGTAACAAAATTTGCAACATGCATCTATGTTTGTTGAATAGTTTCTTTTCGTTGAGAGTATTTGTAATTTTGTAGGTTCTAAAGTGAAAATCAGTCAAAAGTTCTTGCGATGTAGTTGTTATCACTTTTGATTTGCATGCCAAAGGTTTGATCCTAGGCAGTGATTCCCTATGATCATGTTATCCAATCAAAATTTCTAAGTGGATTATGGATAAACACATAAAGAGAATTATGAAGTTTATTATATATTTTTAGTGAAAATTCAAACAAACCTGCATCTCAAAGATTTCAACGATAATCAATATCTATCTTCCATTAAGTTTGATAATTATTTTCACGTCACTTAAATTCAAGAGAACGATATGTTGTATTCATCAAGTTCGTTGTTGTCGATTCCATATCATTTACCTTATCACTAGACCTACTCCTGGCCTGAATCCCTGAACCCTAATTTATTGTAAATGATCATAGAGGAAAATCACTTAAAACTGGACAAATGATCATATATGAAAATCACTGGATAATATTGCCTGTAGATCTTGTTGATTGAGGTTTTACAACTGAAATACTTCCAATATATGTTGACCTGATGTATTATATTAATTTACCTCGCTTGTGTACATCACTATTTACTGGTTCAGTTCATGCTATTCGGGCCAGCATACCCCAAAACCCCCCAAATCACTAAAGAAAAATAAAAGACTCACACGTGAATTTTTTTGTCGTCGCTAACCATATACTTACGCTTCTCCAGATCCTTCATCCATGCTTACCCAACTTCATTCTTAATCACCAAAACCCCCAAATCGCTGAAGAAAAAAACCCCCAATTCTTAGATAGCCTGAAAAGAAGAAATCAAGAGCAGCACATCGGTGAAGAAAAAATAAACACCCTACCTGAAAAGAAGAAATCAGAAGCAGCTTCGCAAAGAAGACGCAAAATGATATAAAAGGGACAAAAAATAGATACCATACCTGAAAAGAAGAAATCAAGGGCAAAATCACGAGCAGTTTGAAAAGAAGACGCAAAGATAAGATTTTGGGCAAATTTCTATTTATCAAGAACAGAGATTTCCCCTGCTAAATGTTATAGCAGTTTGAAAAGAAGACGCAAAGATAAGATTTTGGGCAAATTTCTATTCATCAACTGTAGATGAACAGAGATTTCCCCTCCTAAATGTTATTTAGTTAATTAATTAATTAATTAATTAATAGCAAGTTCGGTTTATCTTAATACCAATTGTTATCATTTGAACTTGATATTGATTTTTCTTTATTAGCGTTTTGTTATCGTTGAATGACATTTTAGATATTTGACTAAAGTCTAATTCTCTGTTAAAGTCAAACATTGCACGCTTATCCGACATTTTTAAGTAGTAAAGGAGTAATTACTATGAATTTCTATAAGCTACCCGTGATTTATAACGGGTAATAGGCTAATGAAAATAATATAACTAAAAAATACCACTGAAATTATAGATTATTTGAAGATGAAGATGATCTTTGATGCTGAACAGGTTAAAAATTTGACAGTATGTAAATTAGAAGTATAATTTTAAAAAAGTTAAATTCTTTTTATAAACAAAGTAATTAGTTGCGAGTTAAATGGTAATTAAATTACCTTTAAATTAATTTAAAGTTTCAAAAAAATTGAAAATTGAAAATATGACAAGTTGACAGTACTTTTCAGCAGTACTTTTCTTTTCAGCAGTACCTTTCAGATTCAAAACACTTTTTCCAATATTTTCAAATTTGACTTTTAAGTGCAGGACCCATAATACAAACATGGGTCGGCCATTCGATCCTATAATTAAATACATAACAGCCTAGACTAATCTACTAGTGTAGGGATATGCGTACGGTTTATCAAAGAATGCAACTATAATTTAGCAGGCTTGACAGATTTTTCACAAACCCTAATTTTCTATCGATATGGCCAAACCCATCTTCAATTATTCTCCCGAAATTACATTCGGATCACAGTCCGGTCATTTTCAACTCAGCGACGGTTGACTTCGGTCCCACATATTTCAAATTCTTTAATACATGGTTATCAGACCCATCTATGGAAGGCTTAGTATCTCGGGCTTGGGGCGTCCCCAACCAACCGGGGCACGGATCAAATATGGCTCGGTTTATGCAAAAGCTCAAAAATGTCAAAACAGAAATAAAAAAATGGAGAGCAGAAATTAAACCTTGCAATCAGGACGTCAAAAACAAGCTCATAAAAATAGTTGAAGCAATCGAAAACAAGGCAGAGACCTCTACGGCATCTGATCTAGAAATTGAATCTAGAAAAAACGCCATCATAAAACTAAACGAAGTCACTAAAAAGAAATGTTGGATATTAAACAGAAATCTAGAGCTAAATGGGCCTCTCTCGGTGATGAAAATTCAAAATATTTTCACAGGCTTCTCAACCAAAACAGAAGGTATAATTTTATACATGGGATATCCAATAACGGGGTTTGGGCCACTGATCCGCAAGTCATAAAATTAGAAGCAAAAGAATTTTTTAGGTCAAAGTTCCTTCTGAACTCGCATACAGGCCCGTCGTTCCAAAGTAATGATTTTAACAAATTATCATCGGAACAATCCTCATTCCTGGAAAACAACTTCACTACATCAGAAATAAAATCGGCGGTGTGGGGACTGGGTTCGGATAAATCTCCCGGACCCGATGGCTTCACATTTGCATTCCTTAAAAAATATTGGGAAATAATTAAAGATGACCTTATGGCGGCAGTTGGCTCATTCTCAGAGCATGGTGTATTCGATCAGGGGTGTAACTCATCGTTCATAGTATTATTGCCAAAGGTTAGCTCCCCCTTAACCTTTCACGAATACCGTCCGATAAGTCTCCTAAACTGTCTATACAAAATAATTGCTAAATGTCTAGCTAGCCGGCTTAAACTGGTGATTAACTCACTGGTTGGGCCTGAACAAACGACATTTATCGAGGGTCGGTGCATTCTAGATGGGCCGCTAATTATCAATGAAATAATTGCGTGGTATAAGAAGAACAAGCGCAAGGCGATGGTTTTTAAGATCGATTTCAATAAAGCTTTTGAGTCGATTAGTTGGACTTTTTTAAATGATATCCTTAAACAGATGAATTTCGGCTCAAAATGGAGGAAATGGATAACAGGCTGCTTATCATCGGCCCGGTTGTCGGTCCTAGTTAACGGCTCGCCATCGGATGAATTTTCCATGGAAAGGGGAGTGAGGCAAGGTGATCCATTAGCACCTTTTTTGTTCATAATAGCAGCAGAAGCTTTAAATGTGGCTATGAAATCAGCAGCAAGATGCGGGTTATATGATGGAATTAAGTTTCCAAAATCAAACTTTTCAATATCACACATGCAATTCGCGGACGATATCATTTTTGTTGGCGAATGGTCTGAACGCAACATGGCAAACCTCATTCGTATACTTAGATGTTTTTACTTGTCATCGGGTTTAAACATCAATCTGAACAAATGCAACCTAATGGGCGTCTCGGTGGATCAGGCTTCGGTTGTTTCACTTGCAAACCGATTCCACTGTAAATCAGGTACATTACCATTTGATTATCTTGGTTTACCAACAGGGTGTTCGATGAACAAAACAGAATCCTGGGAGCCAGTCATAAAGAAATTCACTTCGAAATTATCCAAATGGAAGGCAACAACACTATCCACCGGGGGCAGATTAACAACCATTAAATTCGTGCTCGGCAATTTGGGTTTGTACTTTTTCTCAATTTTCAAAGTACCCGAAACAATAATCAAAAATTAGAAAGTTTGTGTCTCAATTTTTTTTGGGGCGGTAAAGAAGGGCATAAAAAAATTCCATGGATTGCATGGGACTTAATACTAAACAGCAAAGATAACGGCGGTTTGGGTATTGGAAGCCTTAAGGCCTTGAATATCGCTCTTTTAACTAAATGGTGGTGGCGCTTTAAAACAGAAAGCAATTCGTTGTGGAAAATAGTTATTCAAGAAATCCATGGAGAACATGGCGGCCTGGAATCTGCCAACCCGTCCGGTAAAACTACCGGACCATGGAATAACATAGTCAAAATACACAAACCCCTTGATAAACTGAATATTCCCATACAATTATGGTTTATCAAGGAGGTGAATCAAACCAATAGTGGGATGCAGATTAATATAAAATGGGCATTGAATCCATCAGGAATATTCACGGTGTGCTCAATGAGAAAGGCGATTGACGACCTGTTATTAAAACGAGCAGTAAAAAGAGAATTTCCATGGGTCTCTTGGGTCCCGACAAAGATAGGTATATTGGCTTGGCAAGCTTATAACGGACGATTGCCAACAAAAACAAATCTGGAGCACCGCCACATTCCAATCATCTCGACAGATTGTGTTCTATGCGGATCGGGAACGGAAACGGAGAATCACCTATTTGTAACATGCCCATTCACGGTACAAATTATCGTCGAATTCGCGAGATGGTGGGGAATGGACGCCAAAGACATTCAAAATGTGGAGCAGTTGATTGTATGGGGTCACAATAATGGATTAAAGGGGAATAAATTAAAAGCATTTAATGCCGCAACACAAAGCCTTATATGGAGCATTTGGAAATATAGAAATGGAAAAGGTGTTCGGGTCGACACACAAAGGAAGAGAAGCATTACTTTTTAGTGAAATTCAAAGTAATTCGTTTTTCTGGATTAAGAATAGGGCTAAGTCTAGCAATTTAGCCAATAAATGGTCGGAATGGTGTAGTAGTCCAATGTCCTGTTTTTAGATTTCCTTTTCTTTCTTTTATTGTATTTTCTAGCTCCTTGCTAGTTTCTAATGAAGCCGTTCAAAAAAAAAAAGATTTACAAATACAGCTAACACCAACAAGGATCGATCAAGGACTCATAAGATAAGAAACAAAAATGAATTAAGGGGGTTAGATACATTCGTCGATTTTCGCAAGCTAGAAAACCTGAATGAAATACTTCTAGTGTTCACCAATGATGTCACAATCGAGCGATTTGCTAAACCCTAGAACTCGAAATTCGGTATCCACCAGTGATGATACACTCGAGTGGTTTGCTAAACCATAGAACTCAAAATTATTCGCAAACCCTAAAATCTCATTTTTCTCTTTTTTCCCATTCATTTAGAAACTTGTGAACCCTATTAATGGTGACCCAGGCACCCAGCTAACGTGTGGTCTATGGCTGTCAAATCGTGCTATCGTTTCATGTTTTTGGGTAACACGACACGACACGAAAACGTTCAACACGAAAATAACACGACACGAAGTCGTGTTTTATTTTGCTAACACGAACACGACACGACTAAAAAATGATAAACACGACAAACACGACAACACAAAATAAATAACAAAAATAACAAATTTCTTACTTATTACGTAGTACATGCTAAAAACACGACAAACACGAAAAACACGACAAACACGACAAAATCATAACTATCGTGTCAATTTCGTGTTAATCTCTGAACACGAACACGACACGACTTCGTGTTTGTTTTACACAACACGAAAACGACACGAACACGAATTCAAATTTCAATTTCGTCCAATTTCGTTTCGTTTCGCGTATTTTTGTCGTGTCGTGTCAGGTTTTGACAGCCCTAGTGTGGTCTCCGTCTAATAGTTATTAGAGTTTTTTTAATGTGTACCCTATAGGCACACAATAAGAGATATTAAATTCACTTAAAATTTTCAAAAATATAGTAGTAAACAATAATGATGCTATAATATATTATATTTAGGTGATGCATTAAATGCATTATTTAATTCACTTGGAAAGTTTGAAATCATTAAATGCTTTTATTGTATACTTATAGGCGCACATTAAAAAAACCTAGTTATTATTCTCCACAGTTTTATACCGAGTTGAACTGCTTACGCAATTTGTGGAAAGGTTTAATGGGAGTAGCGCGGGTAGTATTTGATTCTATGATTGACCACGAGTATTATGCATTAAGGCTTGTAGTCTAATGGTATTTGATGAGGATTTAAGGTGACACGTGTGTGGAAGATTCAAAGGAAGATATACTGCCCCTTATAGATGTTACTATCTAGGTTCGAACCACTAACTTATAACTTGTAAAAAAAAACAGCGGGTATTATGCGCCATTTTATGCATTCGGTGCAACGGCTTATCCCATTCTCTTCCCTTTATGCTTTCTGTACACGCGATATGGTAAAGACGTAAACAAATCACATTCTAGAGCATGATATACACGTGCTATAAATCTTCGTGATAGTATTAATCATTCCACCGCCACACAGAAACATTTCACGAGGCCCCATGTGCCCCTAGGCGCATGTTAGCATACCGCGTATGACGATCCCCTCTCGCCTACATCTTCCACATATGCGATCATTTCACATCGCACCGCTGCTTTTCGCTCTCTCTGACACAGATTTACGCAAAAAAATACACACAGTAATGGCGAAATCGGTGTTGATCTTAGCACTATGCGTGCTACTGCCGGTGGTCATCAGCGCCGGACGTCCGATGTCTCGCCCGTTCATCTTGCAAGGCAGAGTTTACTGCGATACTTGCCGTGCCGGTTTTGAAACCTCCGCTACAACTTACATTCCTCGTATGTTCTCTCATCTACAGATCTCTTTCTCTCTGTGTTAATTTCACGCAAAGATTCGAATATGATTATAGCGTGAGTTTCGTTTTTAGTAGATCTATATTTTGAAGCACAAATTAGAGGAGCTCTTATTAGATCTGAACTTTTAGTAGCAGTTTAGTAAGGAAATGTATGGATCTGGAGGTCTTTTTCGAATGTCTAGTTTAGGGTTTTAGTTTATCAATTAACGGTGAGTAGTGAGTGCGTATTATTCGAACATTAATTTGTTTTCTGGTATGCGTTTAGTATATGTTCTGTTGCATATTAAAATATTTTCGACTCGGATTTTGTAATTTGATTTTTTAATCTTTAATATGTGGGTCTGGCGTATTATTTAAGCATTATCGTTTAGTTCTATTATTGTTAGGAATGATCGTTTAAGAGGATTCAGAGTAAATGTTGGATCGGATCGAAACAGAGGGTTTTTGTTAATGCGTTTAAATGTGATCCGTAAGAGTGGTGTATCTGAAGTCTGAACTGTATTAGCCTGATGCGTGTAGACTTGAGGGGTATTTGGATGTGCACTTTGCCACATGATCGTATGATATTCATCATTTAAGAACAGAGAAATATATAATTACTTGTTATAGAACCTGTTATTGAATATAGTGTTTAGATGTAACATCGTAACTCTCTTGCTTAAAAATAAGATAATTAGATTAGATGTCTGAATGCTTGGCCAGTTCAGATTTTTTCTGGTTCTTGATAGTTAAGAAGATTAGAAGTACATTGTTAACTGAACAATAATATACTTATGGTATAAGCTTTCATTTCGGATTTTGCGATATAGTCTTTTTTTAATTATTGTATTTCACATCATGTAGTTTGTTATAGTCATATTGTCAACTGTCAAGTGGTTGCAAAATTAGATTAGTAGATGATATAAAGTTTATAGTATTGTTGTTTATTATGTAATAGTGGTTGTTGGTTTGTAGATGCTAAGGTTAGAGTTGAATGCAAAGACAAACAACAGAAAGTATTGTACAGCATGGATGGAACCACAGACGCAACAGGAACATACTACATTAAAGTTAACGAAGAGCATGCTAGTGAGACATGTGATGTGGTTCTTGTGAGCAGCCCACTTGGTGACTGCAAGACAGCTGACCCGGGCCGCAACAGTGCCCGTGTGGCTCTGACCAGCTACAATGGGATTGTGTCAGACACTCGTTTTGCAAATGCCATGGGGTTCATGAAGGATGAGGTCATGTCTGGTTGCACCACACTTTTGCAATCACTTATGGAAGATGAGGATTAGATGATAACTGCAGTTAGCATTGTTGTTGGTTGGTTAAAAATTTCTATGTTTTGTTTGAGATCATGTACACGTTGTTGTCAGATTGATTGATGATATAATGACGAAACTGCTTGTTTCGGATGTTGAATCTTCTTGTTTCATTGGCTCTCATAAATCAATTTGTTTGCAAGTGTTTGTAGGCCCTTTTTGAGGAAGCAGTATGCGATTTTTTTAGAAAGTTGTGTCATTTCGGCCACGTTTAGTCTTTTGTTGAAGGTCGTTTGAACTTTTCGTAGGAGGTCGAGTAAAAATAAAACGCTATGAACAGATAACATTAATTTAAACATAAAAGTAAATCAATGAAATAAACAAATAAATCCATAGCACAACAAATGATTTAATCTTTTGGAACATGATTGTTTTGTCTCTGTTGGGAAAACTTATTTAAGGAGTTTTTAAATTTATAATGTTACATTTGCAAATTTATTTAGATTTTATTAAGTTTAAAACCATTTTAAATAAGCTTTTCCGAAGACCCTTAATAGCTAATCTGTCCGAAAACCATCATTTGTGAAAATGTAATGTTATAATGTCTTAAAAAAGAAGGCTAAATATATGCATAATCCACTGTATTTATTATGTAAGTGATTTTGCTATTTTCTTCCTTATACTTTATAAAGTTTTCTAACTTGTGCCATATCGGCACATTATAGCAAATATTAAAGAATTAATTACCAAAATATACCAATTTAAATGAGCGACTTCCATTTAAGACTAATAGACTTCAATCTTCCCAATATACCCCGTGCGACTGACAGACTTCATAGAGCAGCAGTAACTTTAAGCAACACAAAGTGGTGAGTAGCACTAACTGGAGCAGCACTAAGTGTTGAGCAATACTAACTAGCAGTAGTAACAAGGTTGAGTAGTATTAACGAGCAGTACTAACAAGGTTGAGAGCAGTAGTAACAAGGTTGAGCAGTACTAACGAGCAGTAGTGACAAGGTTGAACATCACTAACTCGGACACGTGACGGCGTTCTAGTTGAGTAGCACGATCGCACAGTCTATTTTGAGAAGAATTGAAAATACAAGTCTTTTCTAGGGGAACTTTGGTTTCATTAAGTCTATATTAACAAATCACCCAATATTAAATGTCTTTTATACTTGTAACCTAGTGATATAGAGTGAAAAATTAAGGTGTTGCCCATGAAAAATATGCCATGAGTTCAAGTCCCGTCGTGGACAATATGGTGTAGATTAGGTGCCGTTAAAAAAAGACGTTTATACTCTTGCATTTAATTTATAAAAACATCTCTTTTATAATTATAGTAAGAGTATAATTATTTTAATACAAAAACATTAATGATTTGTTACTTTCATTTTACATTGATTAATGAAATTTTGATTTATTAAATGTATGTTATCATTTGCGTATATGCCATCAAAACCCTACTTTATAAATAGAGAAATTAGAGAAATGATATTGATGTTTACATTTTGTTTCTACTCTATGTTATTACTCACTTAAAAGATGATATGTATAATCAACTAATTCATTTTCCTAATATTATTTCTTTGATTTTAACACATGTTTTAATCAAGTGAATAGACACATAAATATACACAAAAAATAGGCCTCAATACCACTGCTTTTATAAATATATTTTTAGGCATGTTTAAGTATATGCATTTATTATTTTTCTTCAAATTAAACAGTTCTTTCTTTATTGGCATACTCTGAAGATTAAATAATTTGAATTTGTGGTGGTAGTTTGAAAATCGGTTTTTAAAGGTAAAATTTGGCTGGCGCTTGAATTAGCCAAATATGAGCTTGAATAGAAGTAGGTGTGTGTAAGAAAGGGACCAAAAGCATCAAGACTACTGCCATCAACTTCGGTTGTCATTGATCCGCCGTTGGTTTGGTAACACTAGTGGCACGGAACCTTCAATTATAACCATCAGTTCGATGCTTCGGTTTGGCAAAGTGGGAAGCTGAATGGTAAAGTACATGTTAAAAAAAATCATTTTTTAATTTATGCTGTTATGATTAAAAAAATATCTGTTTAATAATTTTTTTCACCTAAGTAGCTATATGACCATTTATGATTATTAGTTTTACTATAAATATATACTTCAAACATTACTTTTTCACACAACTCCAACTACTCTTTTTTCACATTGCAATCTTCTTTCACAGCACCAAATGTTAGGGTTTATGATTTGGATATTCATTTGAAACATTAAGCCTACCTAACACCCCCCAAATTCTAAGTGGTGACTTTTCATTAATAGTCGATTATTTGATTAATCATTTATTAACTTTTGATGATAAATTATGTTTTTCATTATTCTCCTGAATAAAATTACATACTTTACTAAATTTCTAATCTTAATTTGAAAAGTTTTATTTTAAATCATAACAACATTTTCTACTAATATTGTCTATTAATCCTTGAAATAGTTATAATATGTCAAATAATCCCGAAACGATCAACCTAATCTCTACAACTGCAAATAAAAACAGAGAATATATATAAACATTA
Source organism: Calendula officinalis (assembly GCA_963853835.1). Lineage (NCBI taxonomy): Eukaryota > Viridiplantae > Streptophyta > Magnoliopsida > Asterales > Asteraceae > Calendula > Calendula officinalis. The sequence continues at coordinate 8,612,072 of OY970832.1, read as the reverse complement.
TTTTATGCCTCGTATATTTATTTTCAAATACTCCCTCCGTCCCACAAAAAACTTCCCATTTGAGTTAGGCACAAGTTTTAAGGTGATAGTTAGTGGTGTGGTCATTGGTAATAATTTTGATTAAAATATATGATTGATTTGGAGAGAGAAAGATAGTTAGTAGATAGTTAGTGGTGGAGTCCTTAGTAATAATAGTATTTTATTATGTGGAGCCCATCAAATGTAGAAATGGGAAGTTTTTTGTGGGACAAAAATTTAAGGTCAAATGGGAAGTTTTTTATGGGACGGAGGAGGGAGTATTAAATAGTATGTAAATATAAATATATAGGGGTGTGCATGGGACGGTTTGGGGCGGTTTTAGGCTCAAACCGAACACGATCCGCTAATTTCAGTTTTAGGATTTTCAAACCCAATGGTTTCGGTTTCTAACGGTTTCGGTTTTAGCGGTTTTTAGCCTTTAACAGTTCGTTTCGGTTTTAAAACCGAATCCACCTCGTTTAAAACATTGATATATAATTTCATGTACTAATCTTCATTTTTCAAAAATTATATACAAATTTCAGTAACAATATCTAATTTACAGCATTAACTTCAATGTCTAATAATATATTTCAACAATGAATACCATTTTCCAGCCCAAAATTTAAATTATAAACGTATTTTGTAGCATATAATAACGATATAAACATTAATGAACCATAGTAGATGGACTTTCAAATATTTAAATAGGTCGACTTCTATTTAATAAATATAAAATTAAAAAAATATATAATATATTAAATATTAGCGGAGCGGTTTCTTAATGGAGCGGTTTTTGGTTAAAACCGAAACCAAACCGAATCCATCGGTTTTTTCAAAATCTAAAACCAAACCGCCGGTTTTGAAATGGTTTCGGTTTTAACGGTTTGGTTTTGTCGGTTTTAACGGTTTGGTTTCGGTTTTTCGGTTTTTATACTCACCCCTATAAATATAAACCCCTATCTACCCATGCATTAACAAATTCTACCTTCTCCAGAGTTTGATACAAGTTGGCACAGAAAGTATCAATTTTTTGTGTCAACAATTTAACAACCCCTTTTCAACAATTCTCTCGTCAGTCCAAAAATCAAACACAAACTCCATTAAAATCTATCCAAGTGTGCTGCTCCATCAACTTTCTGATTTTCATTGAACGAACGCTGTCTCTGCATCGATTGTATCGCCCAAATCATTCTATTTCCTTGCTTTATCAGTAATGTAAGATCTCTTTTTCTTAATCGCCGTTATATTTGCACAAAATTATTTGCTTTCTCTACGCCTTAATTAGCAAAAGTTTCAATTTGTTCGATAAAGTAATTTTAATCGTTGATTTGTTTCTTGTAGTTTTATGCCCTATGATCCAGTTTTTTTTTTTTTTTTTTTTTTTTTTTTTGCCGTACTTGGATTTGAGCTAGTTTGACATACATTAATTCGCGTTAGGTTTCGTTTAAGATCGATTTGTTAGTCTGATGTCTCCGTTGAATTATAATCAGATCTGTTTATGCTATTTGTTTCAATTACTCTTCTGGCTACTTTTTGACTTATTTTTGTCAAAATCTGATAATATATGGATGCGAAATAGATATGAATATCGTTGCAGCTTTAACTTCCGTTAAATTTAATGCATCAATTATTATGCTTTATATAGTTAGCAAGGTCCTTCAATATGATTAAACCACATATAAGTTTTGAAGCTGAAAAGTATATGTTTGACTTTCAAATTCAAAGCGTAGTTTCTCTTAAAAGGAAGGGCATTCCTTTGTGTCTTGTTTTGATGAAAAGTTGCTGTAGTTAAAAGGATTTTCAGTCTTTCTAAGCATAATTTATATGATGAAAAATGGTTTCTTTGTTCACACGTATTAGACTCATTTATTTTTGAGGTTCAGTTGCAACTTAACTTATGTGATGATTATCCATTGACTTGAAATTTGCAAACTTTTTGGAATTGCTCTCTTAAGAATTAGGGGTTTTCTTCATTTTTTGTGGTCAACTCAAACTGATACATATTAATACTCTTTTGCAAAAACAGGAAGTTCATGTGTTCAAATTAATAACCTCAATGTTTTTGCAAAAGGATATGATGCAATTAAATGAAATATTCTAAAGTTTTTAAATAACGGAGATAAGGGTAAACTGATGCATACTCTAAAGTGTATAAAGTATAAACTAATACTGTATTATTGATTTCCAGAATGTCTGCAACTACATTTCACCAAACGGTTGGTGCTCTCCATTCTCAAGGGTATATCAGTAATTCTAGAACCCACCAGGATTATGGAAATGTTTCTATGAGATTGATCAGAAGAAGTTTCAAACTTGAAATTGGAGCTCTGAAAAAAGAAGATTATTGGGGTAAAAAAAGAAGTTTTGGATCAATTGAAGCATCATCATCATCTTCTTATCAGACTTCAGAGAGCAGTCCAATTTCAACCCCATCAAATGGCACCATCAAGGATCCTTCTAAGAAACCAAGTATGATTTTTCTTGCTTTTTTCAGATTTTTTTTTTAATTTTTGTGGGAATATTCTCAAATATAATTAATTGATAATATATATCAGGTGAAGCGGCTTTAATATTAATTAGGCATGGTGAATCTCTTTGGAATGAGAAAAACTTGTTCACGGGTTGCGTGGATGTACCATTAACAAAAAAAGGTGTTGAAGAAGCAGTTGAAGCTGGTAAAAGAATTAGCAATATTCCAATTGATATGATTTATACATCTTCCTTAATTCGTGCACAAATGACAGCTATGCTTGCTATGACTCAACATCGCCGAAAAAAGGTACCAAAAAAAAAAAAAAAACTTTTTCGACCCGTTTGATCATTTTCATTTTAAAATTTTAATATCCCAAACCACACATTTACAGTGTTAGATGATTTAATATAATAGTTTTGAATGTTGTAGGTACCTATTGTGATGCATGATGAAAATGAACAAGCGAAAGTTTGGAGTCAAATTTTTAGTGAAGAAACAAAAAAGCAATGTATACCTGTGGTGACAGCTTGGCAACTAAATGAAAGAATGTAATTTTTACATCTTTAAACTGTTTTTTTTATCTATTTTTCTAAGACTTTAATTTAATTTTGATTAATTTATTTAGGTATGGGGAATTACAAGGGCTAAATAAGCAGGAAACTGCAGATAAATATGGAAAAGAGCAAGTTCATGTTTGGAGACGTAGTTATGATATTCCTCCACCAAACGGGGAGAGTCTGGAAATGTGTGCTGAAAGAGCTGTTGCTTTCTTCAAAGAACAAGTAAGTAATAATGTTTTTTATTTTATTATATTTATTTGTTAACAACGTTTGTGTGATTGTCAGATTGAGCCTCAACTTGGAGCAGGAAAAAATGTAATGATTGCTGCACACGGGAATTCGTTGAGATCTATCATAATGTATCTTGACAAGCTCACTTCTCAAGAGGTGAGAAAACATATGATTTTGTTTTATTATATTAATTTGTTTTATTATTTGGTAATTTAAAAAGAATATGATTAGGTTATAAGTTTGGAATTATCAACGGGGATACCGATGCTTTATATTGCTAAAGAGGGAAAATACATGAGAAGAGGAAGTCCAGCTGCTCCTACTGAAGCTGGTGTTTATGCTTATACTAAGGTCACCATATTTTCCCACATTAAAAAAATAAATATAAAAAACTCATGGTATCAAATGTTGTACTCCAGATTTTAATTATAATTTTAACTTATAGTTGGTTTTGTTTTGGCAGAATTTGGCTAAATACAGGCAGAAGTTAGATGAGATGCTTCACTGAATCTGAAAACAGAGTCATATATTTTGGTTTCCAGTATGTAAAAGTAGCAAAGACAATCAGTATCTTGAAAACATGTATGAATGTTTATGAAAACACATTGTGGATTTTATTTTATTTTTTTGGATCTGTTTCGGGTCTAATTTATCTCAGGTTTTGACAAGTTTTGCTATATGTTTTACTTCACATTATTGTCAATATAGTATCAACCCTTATCTTATGTGACGCGTTTGGTATAGAGAAATTTACAAAAATGAAATGAAACGAAATAACTTTAACTGTTTTGTAATGTCTAAGAACTAACCTGTGGTAGTAAAAGCTAGATAAATGAAATGGTTTTAATTACGCTAATGTCATTAGTTTGTGAATTCATTTTTTTCATATAATTAAAACTAACAAGACTGAAAAAAAAAAAAAAACAAACATCAAAGAAGTGGAAAAACCAGTTGATCTGCTACGTTACCAATTGGACATAAAACACCGGTTGAATCGGTCGGTTGAAACAGAAAAAATCAGTTTTTCTAAAAATAATTAGATTAACAAAATAGACATAGGGATATTTTTTAAAGTTACTTGAAAAATAGGTTTTTGATTATTTTTAATTCTTATTTATATTGTATTTTTCTAGGTTTTTGACATCTATACATTGTTTATATAATTACTATATTATAGGTACTCAACAGTATTTTTATCCAGTCCATCCATTTAAACCGTATTTAAGGCATTAACCGGTTAAATACAAAAATCAGTTATTTTAAAACATTGTAAAAAGTTCCTCCACGTTTATGCGCCAAATGCATGATTTTAATTTCGATTGTCGAAATGACTAAATTACCCTTGAGAATCAATGCAATTTTTCATTACTAGGCACAGTTGATAGGAAATAAGAACCTCAAGACTACCCTTTCTTTCCTTCCCATTTTGAGAGACAAGAAGCATAAAGAAAGTCAACACTACAACAAACAAGAAGAAAAAAAGAAAATCTTTAATCCAAGTAAAAACATATACTGAAATATATATAAAAAAATAATGAAATTACTAGACTTGAATAATATGAGGTAAGCCAAAAACAATATTTCTAAGGGTCGATCCGGCCACCACCATCAGCCGCCTCAATCTTCCGCCAATATTTCTTCCTCATTAATTCCTGCTGATTTTCCTTTTTCTCCATCAGAATCTGAGTCAGCATTTGTAGGGCTAAATTCCGAACCCGATTTGCTGCAACTGCTTTCTCCTCTATGGAAAGCAACTCTTTTTGCATCATCTTGTTTCATTCTCTCTGCATATATTCTTATGTCAAATTTTGCTATGTTTTTCCCACCAAATGGAGACTCCAATTTCTCTATGTAAAACAAGTTTTCCATGAAGCTTTTCGTGCTTGGATCGTCCGGATACACGAATTTCACTTTGCTTGTGGTTTTGGGCTCCAGAAATGGCTTCACACACTGTAATAAAAAATAACTTCAAGTCAAACCCACAATTTTTCAAAAGTCAACCAACAACATGTCATATATGAAGTCAAAAGGTGAAGTGTTATTACCTTCCAAAAGGGTTCAAAGAATTTGGGTGGATTATAGAGAATTGCAAGGCCAAGCCTCTCAGGATAATGATCTTGCAAGATATTAGCCGTTTCTTTTGTTGACTTTATAGAAATGTTTGACATGCTAAATCCATGAAAATCGATCAACCAAACCATTTGTTCTTGGTCTGGTGACAGACTAAATATCACGTTTTCCATGCAATATACCAAGTACTTTATTTGTGATCGTGTTGACTTTGTATTCTGCAATTCAAAGAATACAACTCAAACAAAAACTAAATCACATGTCCATGTGGTTTGTATGAAATTTTCGAGTATTTAGGAACTTTTGATGTTACAAGTTTCAAAACTACAAACCATTGATGTTACAAATTTCGAAATTAGAGATCATTGACGTTACAAGTTTCAAGATTAGGGACTATCCATGTAATAAAAAAAGTCGATGGAAGAAATCCGTAATTTCATAGAAACCACATGGACAATTTATGTAACTTATCCAAATAAAAAGTTCATGCATGAAAGTGGTTTGTTATGGTTCATTCTTGATACAGTTGAACTATATAAGTTCATAACAAAGTTGATCATGTATTAGAAAAATGATTTTATATTTTTAGCAAAATGAATCTAAAAGATGGTTAATTTGAGCATACAAAGTCAACCTATTTCTAGACAAAACAGGGCAGGCAGAAAATGTGAAATAAACCTGGCATCTAGGTCTCATAACGAGTATACTTCTCCCTCGTTTATCCATAAAACTTGAACGGTAAATTTTCCCTGTTTCTGCTTCGGCTGCAACATGTTCCTAAATCAAACAAAAACACATAACACAAAACAAAAAAGTAAACAAATAACGTAACCGAAACTTATCTATATCAAACTTAGTTAATATTTGATAAATCTCCATAGATCTTAATGTGTTTATGAACAAAAGTGATTATGTAGTAATGATAAGGATTTTACCCAACGAATCTCGTGAGGTTTGTAATTCATTCTCCATATTAAGGACGCTTCAAGCATTCTTTCTGCTTTTTGAACGTTCCAATTTCGTGCTCTTAAATATCTTGAAATCGATTGATCAGTTAAAAAACGAGTATACTCATCTCCAAGTTTTTGTTTCATCTTCTCAATTGATGCGTGCCTCTCAATTAAGTTCCGTACCTCATTAATCTATAATAAAATGTAACTGTATAAGTTTTAATATGATCATGAGTCGATTTATGAAACTTGAAGTTTAGAAAACGTACCAATTTTGGTTGATCTTGTGGGTTAACAGAGATATTCGAGTTTGTTTTCTGTAACTGAGGATTCATAGCTTTATATGATGTCCTATATTATAGTTTTATGAATCAAAAACTTAAAATATAACTATAATTGGATCAACAGCCACTAAAATTCCAAAATCAAAATCAAAACCAAAGGGATCAGTATTTTTTATCAATTTAATTAAATCAAATCAAATCGAGCAAAAATAAACTAATTACTACTGCATGTCACTCTTAAAAAGCATCATTTCTAATCGTAATTATTCATATTCAACGCGATCACTGGAATACAAAATTGTAATAACAAAACGGGCCTGTAATTAGATTAAGAAAAATATATATATAAGAAAAATTACCTGTTCTTCTGGGGTTATGACGAGAAATCGAAAAACAGAGTATTCGAAGATCTATAATCATCAAAGAGAAGTTAGGAGTGTGATTACATTATATAAATTGAATGGTATTTGAGTATGGATTCAACAGACTGATGATTAAAAAATTAAAAAATGATTCTTGATTTTATTAGTGGGGATAAAATATGAATAGAGGGATCCATGTGGCGTTTGGGTGAAGAACAACAGAGTGATGATATCAAAGCTCGAATTCGGCACGGTTGGACAACGTCAAATTCGACGTGCAACCAATAAAAATCAATATTAAAATTACCCTTCAAATACCATGCAATCACCTTTTATTAAACTTTTTTTTTTCTAAAATATATAATACCTCCTATCAAAATAAGTGTTTCTCGAAGTGTATATATATTTTTAAAACTTAATTTATTTGGTAAAAAGAAATGTGATCATTTCTCCACTAACTATCCACTTTATTAAAATGAAATTACTTTTATTTTTACTTTAAATTTCATTAATATCACTTTATTCAAAAGAAGTGAGACTCATTCTTCACTAACTATCTACTTTAATTTATTTTAAAATTTTATCTCAAAAATTATATTTCTTTAAATATATCACTTATTTTGATACGGAGTAATATTTTATTTAACCCCAAGAGGAGGAGAACTAGTTGTAAAATTTGATTTAAAATAAATGATTATTTTGAGATTAGTTGGAATTGGGGTTGCCAAAACAAAATTTTAGTGATAAAAGTTAAAGATATATTTTACAAGTATTCATTTTCCATTAAAAATGTTATTACTATATGCTAGGTAAGGCTTTGTTGTTTTTTTTATGTTTCAAAAAAAAATTCTTAAATGCTTTTTTACAGGTTTTATCTTTTTTTTTTTTGTCAGTAACATAATATTGGTTCTATACCATTATTTTATGTAATAATTAATGTTATCATGATTTAGTGTTACATACTACTTTATCATTTAATACAAAAGGAACAAGATTACGCAAAAGGAACAAGATTACGCAATTATACTTAATCTTCTGCCTGTTCATCAAATTGAGTCAATTTCTATGTTGCCAAGGTATGAGTGGAGCAATGAATGGATGTTATTAAAGTTCGATATCAATATAACCTAGTGGTATCTGATGTTTAAGTGTCCTATAAAGATGTGTGTTTAAGTTTTATTGTATACTATAAAAATGTTGTAGAATCAAGGGGAGTGTGTGGTAACTTTTATTAAAATTCGTTGTCTAGTGTTTAGTGGGTTTTAACACGATGTGATTAGGATACCAATGCATGCATTTTTACTAGTGTTATGTAGAAAGTTTTGATTTAGCCTTAATCGATATATTGTTTGTGATTCTTATAATACCATAATATTTCACAAATAACTATTTTTCCCTCTTTTTTTTATATTATTCCTTAAGTCCATAGGTTTGATTTTTTAGAATTGAACTCATTTTCTCATTGAGCAAAGAGTACAAAATAAATCAGATTGATTGCATTATGTGAAATATTCGATTTTTTCCTCTTCCTCTATCCTATAGGTACGCCCAAAATTCTTTTCATCAATTTACACCGGAGAATTCAGTAAGAAATAAGGGTGTGTTTGGTACAGAGATTTGAAGGGAGAGAAAGGGAAATAAAGGTAAAGTCTCTTGTTTGGTTACATTGAGAAAAGAAGATGTAGAAAAAAAAACTTTTCCTTTTTCCTAATTTTAATTCCCTACTAAATAAGGGGAAAATGAGAGAATGATATATCGAGACTTAAAAAAAACACGTAGAGAATCACAAAGCCCACAAAACCCTCTTCTTTTCTCTATACCTTCGCAGCCGTTCCCCTTCGTCGTCAATCCACCTTATTTCGTCTAGCAACAATTTCGTCCGCCGCTTCTTCCAGGTTAATCTCGATGTTTGTCTCTCGAACTCTATCTCTATCTTTTTGTCTCTCGAACTTTATCTGTTATCAATTATGTATCGATTACTGAACGTATATTGATGAATTAATTAATGGTTTCGATTATACAATGGATATTTTCTCCAACTATACTCTCAGTTATGACTTACGACCTTCATGTTTGTATATAGAGTTAGATACATAAATATAATCACATAACTAATCAATTTGAAACAGGAAGCACTTTTAATATTGAATTGAAACTTAGGACGGAATTGATCGACCTTTTTTATATTGTCAGAAGGGAGTAGAAAATTGAAAATTTGGAATTGATGTTATTGAAAGTGACAATAGTTTATGTTTTTGGATGTTATTATTGATTTTATTACTGCACTTTCGTTATTAATTTATCCATGAATTTCGTATGTTGTAATAATGATTGTTGTGGGACAAAAATATGTTTGCTACTTATAAAGTTTGTACAATTCTCTACTGATTTTTTTTGTTATACCAAACAAGAGAAATGATTCTCTGCTGTAATTCTCTGTTGAAGTCTCTGTGCTACCAAACGGAGAAGTCAATTCTTTTTCTCCAGACTAATTCCCTTTCTCTGCAATTCCATTCTCTGCAATCATTTCCCTGTAATTTCATTCTCTATACCAAACGTACCCTAATAGGTAGGTTTATTGAAGAAAAAAAAACTAGGCAATAAAAATAAAGGGTCAAATGCGTCAATATAATCAATTTGTTAGTCTCGGGAGTTAATACGAATACATATACGAAAAAAATAGATATCCAATAAATTAAATATAGTTATTAATTGTTCAAAAAAAAAGGTTTATGAAAAACTGAGTTTTCACTGAATTTGGACCGATAGTTGTAAACATGTAAAGTTTATATGAATAAACTATTATTAAGTTGCATTCTCCTTGATGAACGGTTCATACTAGCGTATCATGGTATAAGAACCGGACCGAATCGGACTGTATCGACTAGAACCGAAAACTAAAAAAAATGTTTTTTGTTGGGTTTAGGGTTTCCGGACCGAGTACCGAACCGAATCGATGATGCTCGGAACCGAACCGAGAATCGAGGTAATTTCTCTGACTTTTTTCTCGGTTTTGGACCGGACTGGACCGAACCGGTCAGAACCGAACCGATTGGAACCGATAACCGATTTTTCATAAAAATTAGAACCGAGAACCGAACCAATGTACCTCGGTTCGGTCGAATCTAGTTCTACGATTCCGGTTGGTTCTCAGTCCAACTTGCACAAACCTATCAACGTGAATAAGATATAGATACTCAAAATGATTATTTGGTATGGAAATTAACCGAATTGATGGTATATTCATTTACCAAATTGCACTTGAAGCATTTAATGACGTTTATGGACACTTAAGTGATGACCAAACCTAATCCTTTCTTCTTTTTCCTTTTTTGGGAAAAGATGTATGATAAAGAGATAAGAGATGCCCAGTTTTGGATGGTTTCCTAAAGGATAGTACGATTCCTAAGATCAAGTGTAAAGAACGAGATATATTGCACAGATATCCTACTAGCATGCCATAGAGTAAAGATTTTAGATCTTGGTCTTTACAAAGCTTTGATGCAAGATTTCCACATTTTTCGCTACAAGACTCTTTCCACGCCAAATAGTTATTTAAGTTCAAAGCACAAAATCAACCGTATGATAATAAAAGGAATTTTAACTTTATAAATAAATATTATTTTCAAAGTAAAAAAAAAAACATGTACAAACACCATCACCTCACCCCCAAAGTTAGTATGAAGTTATTTCCCTTGATCAACACCACCACCCTTTCTATTGGCTGTAACTTAACTATATCATTCATCCACATAACAAATCCTAAATCTTCACATCTTTAAACTCATTTTTGGCCCATTTCAATTCTCAATCAACCCGAGTGCCCGCCCATGAATCAAATCCTCAAGAATCCATGGCAAATTAAGGATTGAACCAAATGGCTCATATGCACCTTCTAGAGCCCACTCAGTTAGCACGGAGTCAATCAATCAACCACATATGTAACCTTCTTCGACATTTCTTGATCATTTGAGTTTGTCCTCCACTCTTTCAGGTCAACTGTTGTGAACCCACAACAAATAGTCAACATTTCAATTAAACCATAATCACAGGTTAGGTCTTTTTTGAATACCATGTTGCCATGCATCTCGTGAACGATCACCCGATTGATCAAAATCATCTAAAGAAGTCTCCATTTGTGGCTTATTAAAAGGGCGGTAATTCCCGTTTCTTGGAACATACGACGAGTTTGAGATTGTTTTTTCATCATCTTCTGACCTAATTTGAGATTCCATGTGTCGTAACCCTGGTCTTTTTAAACCTCTCATGTTGGAAAACCTAGCAGAATGTGGTGGGCCCATAAAATCTTTGGGAATCGAGTCCATGTCCCTATAACATTCACGAGCTTTTGCATCTGCAATTAGGGCAGCCCAATCGTCTGATTGAACCAAACTACTTGCATTCCCCATAACCTATTTATTATTAAGACATCATAAAATTGGTTAATAAGAAAAAGAGTGAAACAAAAAGGGGGAGAAAGCGAAATACCCAAAGAGCCCTTCTTGCACGTGTGAGAGCAACATTCATTCTTCGAATATCAGCAACAAATCCAACACCATGACTTGAAGCACGAACACATGACATAATAATAACATCACGTTCTTGCCCTTGAAAAGCATCAACCGTATTAATATAAATATCTTTTCCTTCTTCAGATTTCAAAACTTCCTCAAATTCCCGTTGTATACATTTTAATTGCAGTTTATAAGGTGTAATTATACCCACTGTAACTCTACCAATCCCCAATTTCTTAACTGTTCTTTGTAAATGTTGATATAATCCAAGACAAAATTGTGCCTCATGAATATTCTGATAAGAAACCGACCCGCCCCTATGCGATTCTCGCCCGTGTGTAATATCGTAAAATATATACGGTTTTAACATATTGTCTTTATAATATAATTCATCCGGCAAATTAGTAATACTTTCACTATCTGTTAACCGGCCCTGATAGAAGTATCTAGAAGGAAATTCTCTAATTTGGGGGTGCATTCTGTACTGAACAGATAACAGCATTGTTGGGCAGCCCGCTTGTTGGAACCTTTCAAAGAGAGATCTACTGTATAACAAGGTGCCCGCTGCTTTGCTAATAACAGTTGCGGGCAGTTGTTGTGGGTCCCCCACGAGTACACATCGGGCTGCACCAAGTGCAAGTGGTGGAAGCACGCCTACTTCACTAGCTTGAGCTGCTTCATCGATTACAACCATATCAAACCCGTGGGTCAACCGTGAAAAAAGTTTTCTACCACTTGATGAAACCGTTGTGAAGACGACTTCAGCTTCATTTGCAAAACTTGCTTCTAAACTGGCCCGAGCTTCTTCTAGATTAAAATTCCCACCAGGCCGAAACCGGCTTTCCAGAATAAAAAGCCGTGAAATTTCAACTAGAACTTTATCACGATTCTCGACCACGGCTGCAAGGTTTTGTAACAACGAGTCTCGGCTTTGGTCACAGGCCATAAGTACATCCGGGTCAACCCCGACTGACCCTTGGGCCCGGCCCGTGAAAGCTGCAATGTTTAATTCTCTTTGAAGGGAAGCTATTTGTTGAGATAATTGAGTTTCACGGGCCCGTAACTGATGCATCCACCCGTAAACTTCATCTCGGCTTTTAACTAAAAGCTGTTCAGTTCTACGTTCAACCGAGACCGCTTGAGCAGCCCGTGTTTGTGAGTCAACCCCGACTCGTGCAACATCGGGTCGGTACACTTTCATCTCACCATCAATGAACCCACGCTCAAGGACACGTGTCAGCATCTCATCGGTTGCAGCATTTGAAGGTGCACACACGAGCATTCTGGGTTTGGGGCAGAGTTTATGTAGGGTTCGAAAAAGGTTTTGATCCATACTTTGTAAGACTTCATCAATCGACCCGTTTGGGATATTATCAGAAGATAAACTTTCAGTTGTTTGTTTGTAGCTTTCAGGTGCTAGTTTTTTCAATAAAGCGGTGTAATAATGTTGATATTGAACAAGATGGATAACGTTCAGCATTCCCCAAACGGTATGGGTTTTCCCAGTTCCTGGTGGGCCTTGGACCAGAGTGAAGGGCCATGGTTCTTGTCTTTTGGTTGGGCCGTTAGTTGTACCGGCTGCAGTATGGGTTGCAGCCCAGTGAATTGCTGACAACTGTGGGCCGTTAAAGGTCCTGTGTAGATAATCAACAAAGTTTGGTGTAAAACAATCGGGCATAGCAGGTGCTTGTTCTTCATATTTTGGGAATAATTCTGGGCTGGGTTGGAGAATTGCAGTTTGCATCTGGGAATTGAGCCTGCGAAATGCATGCAATGCAATATATTCTCTTTGTGTTGTGGCAAGTGCGCCAAGAACGGTTAAGAACCAAAGTCCTTTCGGGTGTAGTTTCCTTAAAATATGATCATCATCATCATCCACCTTGCTGTTAGAATCCCCAACATAAAAATGAAGAATTGCTCCTGTTGGGTCACGTGTATCTATTGGTATGTGTCTTCTCACAGTGCCCGCCACCCGTCCACTAATTTCACTTTCCTCGCCACTACTTGAACTTCTCTTTGATATCACTGCTTATAATTATATATTATAAATGATCAATTATCATAATATCCAACTTATATATATTTAACATGTAAACAAACCTGTTCCAGGTCTAGGGGTGGAAATAACTGCCACATCACCCTCCTTGAAATTCAATCTACCCTCATTTGCAGGCATAAGTATCACATCATACCAACCTGCCAACACAATTAAATTAAAACATTAAAGTAATAAATGACATCTAAAAACTTATAAGAAAAGATTAGATGTACCTCGTTCTCTTCTCTCAACACTTCTGATACGAACCATTGCATGTAAATCTCTGGAGGGTGTTTCGGTCAATTCCTCCCATGTACTGTAGAGTTGTGCCCGACATTCTTCGAGGAGTAAGGGCTCAAATACTTTAACATATTCTTCTACTGATTCAAAGCTACCAGGAACACATTGAAGTTCTGCTTCCTCTGAATCATCCAAAAAAAAAAAAAATGAGAATAAAGTTTGACAATCAATAATTAAATATAAAGTTATAGAAACCTGGATGCTGCCAAAACTTCTCATTAGTAACCTCACGAAGAAGCCTTTCAACAGAAGTATCCTGGTATTGGTTAGTAACAGTTAATGGCTTTTTTGGAGGAAGCTTTTTTACTGTTTTCGGGTCAATACTATTTTGACTAACTAAACTAGTTTTTCGACTCTTTGTTTGTTTCAATACACTCGATCTATGATTAGAAATCGCTCTGTCATCTGCAACAACATCCGTACCACTAATCGACTTTTTTGGACGGCCTAAAATTCCCGAATTTGTATCACCATTATTAGATTCAGATTTAATATCAATAGATTCAACAGCACTGCTGCTTTCATCTTTTGAAATTGGTGGTTGAATTTGTTTATCTTTCGCAATACGGGTTGTGACAGGTGGCGGAAAATTTTGTCTTCTAGGAGTTGTAGTTTTAATTGTCCCGGCTTGTTTAACATCTTCTAAATTAAGAAACATTGTTTGCCTGCTACGTTTTTTACCCAACATTGCTTCCTTTTGTTGGTCAATTTTAGGTCGTTTTCCCGCATTATTAGCGATTTTTAAAGTGTGAATTGCTTCAATTCCTTTAATATCTTTTCTTTTTGGTGGGACCATAGAATCTTCTTGACTATCACTACTTTTTCTATCAATTGAATCTTCTTTACTATTATCATCCTTTATTTCATCCTTTGTTTCATCAACATTTGAACAATTATCGATTACTGCAGTTACATTAGAATCTTTTTCTTCGATTAAACCCACAATTGGTTTGACCTCTGACTTATCATCATGGTCAACAGTTGACTTTTCAGGTATATTACTAGCTTCTGCATCAGACCATTCACCTTCTTCTTTTTCAATAACTGAAGTGCCAACTTCAATTGGTTTCTTTTGGTCTTCAATTTCAGAAGTTTGTGATGTTTGACCTCCTTGTGACCGAACAAAAGGCTGAAAGCCCGAAACAGAGGATGCATGAGAAAATGCATTATTATTTATAATTCTACGAGGACTATTTGTTGTTTTAAATAAATCGGAAGTATGAGTAGTTGACGGAATTGCCCTTTGGGGCTGGAAGAATATAACATCATCATTATCCTCATCTTCCTCAGTTGCAGGTTCATTGAGATCAAATAATGGTTTTCCTTTAGAACTCATTATTACTCATATATATAATATATAATAGGAATATATACCAATCCTGTGAAATATCCACCTCAGTTTGCAGTTTTAGAACAAAATGATGCACATTACCTACCCAATACCATAGAGAGAGAAAAAAAAAGGTCAAAATCACCTCATACTTTTGAAGTTTTATAAATAAAAACTAACACTAAAGGTCCTGCAAATAAATTCAAGAAATAAAAGGTAATCAATACAAAAAATTTACGCAATATAAAAAAGCTAAATTAAATAAGAATCGTATACATAATATTAGCCCTACAAGCGCTTACGTATGAAAAGGTACATTCGCGAATATGCACACAGTCATAAATGAATGTAATCCTATTATACCTGTGTAGAAACAATGCAATTTAGTGAAACTAACAGTCTATAATTATTGATAAGAATACAAACAACAAACTGGCTCACATCAGCATATACTAGTGTAATGAAACACAAAGAATCTTAACCTAATTTCTCCAATTAACAATTTAACATTCATAAAAATATGATAACCTAAATTCTAAATAAGGCACTATAGGCTACATAACACTTACCCCAAAAGTAAATTGAGATAATAGGTCAACTCCATACCTAGCCTAACTGACACAGAAAGGAGATTCCAAAAAGATTCGATTCTCAAGATCCAACTATCACATTCATCTAGGGCATACATCACACCATGTACGTAATCACAAACCATACGATCCTACACGCTCAATTATCCGACAAATGAACATTATGATTTACAAATTGAGTTCTTACAAAGTTACAATTAAAACCGCAGATATATTAAGAGTCGGTTAATTCAATACAACCTCTATCAGATATCCAAATACACACATGTACGGATACAGGCCGATATCTTAGATCCCTAAAGTGAAATAAAATTAACGAACGGGGTGATAATTGATGTAATAATCGATGTAAGATTAATCATAATTCATGTAATAATGTTCAGTTAATCAATTCGTCTGAAATATGGTAGGTAGGGTTACACGCACCTTTGATTGATTGTGTGTGTGCGTGTGTGTTCGCTGATTCAAATCCAGTAGAGCAAAAGTAGGAGTGTGTGAAATAGAGAGAGAAAGAGAGAATTCACAAGAGAAAACTTGTCCGTGAATTTGATGTGTGAATTGAGAAGAAGGGTGAGAGAGGATTTTATAGGGCAATGGTGGGGGTAGGGCGTGATGGGGAGGGTGGGTGGGCAGATACAAGGGTTTGTGTTCATCATCCGGATTCGACCCGGATCTGGTTCTTGATCCGAACCGTTAACTGTTGAATCTTTCTTTTCAAGCACATGTTTACGGTAGGTTGGTAATTGAGTCTGTTAAAAAAAAAAAGGTTGGTAATTGAGTGATGTACTAATGTACAAAAATGGTCCCTATAGTATTGGGAAATGTGTGGTTTGGTACAAACTGTTCACTTGTGTTATTTGACTTAAGTTAATGGGTTTTGTTAATGACAGCTCTTAGGGCTGTCACTAACATGCATAAAATGCTTGTACATTGATTAAAAAAGTAATATTCCTAAAATTCAGGGGGCTTGTCTTTTGTGTCTATCATTTGTGTCTACTTATGTGCCTACCAATTTGATCATGACAAGTGTCAAAACCAAGGGATGATATGAAGAGAGAGAATTAGTGGATAACACATGTCAAGTTTAGAAGTGAGTTTGCCTATAGATAGACATAAATTGTAGGCATAAATATCATTTCTCAATTTTTTGCGGTGATCGAAGAGAAGAAGACTTCTGGATAGACAATATCTTGACAACATCGCTGTAGATCTAAACTCTATTCTTTGAAGATATGAAGAGAGAGAATTAGTGGATAACACATGTCAAGTTTAGAAGTGAGTTTGCCTATAGATAGACATAAATTGTAGGCATAAATATCATTTCTCAATTTTTTGCGGTGATCGAAGAGAAGAAGACTTCTGGATAGACAATATCTTGACAACATCGCTGTAGATCTAAACTCTATTCTTTGGCTGGTTTGTGGGGAAGAGATCGAGTCTATTGATCATTGCTTAGTGACTTGTAAGTTGGCCTAACCGATATGGTCCCAAGTGTTTAAATAGTGGAATAGGGTCACTATGGTTGTAATTAGGGGTGGCAATTCAGGTCGGGTTCGGGTTGGCGGGTTCGGGTTGGCGGGTTCGAGTTGGCGGGTCAGAAACGTTCAACCTGTAACCGACATGTTTATATAAACGGGTCAGATATCTCAACCCTAATCTGTTTACCTTCAACCCAAACCTAACCCATATAGCCTGTTTAACTAAACGAGTTAAACATGTTAGCAGGTCAAACGGGTCAAACATGTCATACATGTTGTTATTATTCTACAGATTCATAACAAAATAACAAAACAACACATTACTAAGTAGCATTTTTAGTTTTTATCTAAGTATTAGTTACGTTTAAACTAGTAAATTATAAACTAAATATAAATATATATTTTTTAAATATATTTTATTAATTAAACGGGTTGGCGAGTCAACCCATTTAAATTATCATTGACCCGAACCTAACCTGTTTAATAAACGGGTCAGCTGAGTCAACCCGAGACTGAACCAATTATTTTTTACCTCAACCCAAACCTGTTTATTTTCGTGTTGGTTTCAGGTCGTGTTTCGTGTCCGGTTAGAAATTGCCACCCCTAGTTGTAATAGTGTTAGTGATATAAGAGGGTGTTCGATCAAAGTCAGAATCCTAACATTGACAATTATTTTGAAATTCAGCTTATTACTCGTATTTGGACAGTGCATCATCAAAAAGGATTCAAATACAAATGGCATGAGTGGTGTGTTGGCGCACCACACCTGCACACATATATCTAGCAAGTCTCCTAGTCGTTTTTAGCGGTGTCTTCCAGATCAGGCTTTTTAGTCGTCTTTCTTTGTCGTTCTTGTATGTAGACTAATCCGAGATTTTCTGAGTTTTATCGTTATACATTTTTGTGTAAGTGTGAGAGTATTTTAATTAACAAATAAACATCTCATCCTTAAATTTTAAAATTAAATAAATCAAATTTAAAATTAACAGAAAAAGTGGCATTTAAAATTTATTTGGGGAGTAGAGGGTGAAAGAAATGACCGTTTAACATTTTGCAGCCCTTACTTATAGCATAAAAAAAAAAACAAAACAAAACAAAAATGGCCCCATTAACTTGCTTCAGAGGGACCCAAATTAAAGAAAGAGAGTTTCAACAAAATGCATAAGCATTTACTACTATGGGTTGTGACTTCTGTCCCTATCAAAATTGTAACATTTCATTTGGTTTCACACATACTTTAACTTTTTATGTTTCTTAAAATATTCACTAAATATAAAAAATAATCAAAGGGGCCATGATAGACACCAATAGTTTTATAAATAACAATAATCCAAGAATTGTTTAATTTTGAAGCATTTAACTTTGCTCATTAAAACACTCAACTATTAAAAAACATAGACTGCTGTAATTTTTTGTTGTTGGATAATTTTGTATCTTTTAGTATAGAAAAAGTAACCAAGAATAAGCCATCAAACATTTTTTAGTTGGATAATTTTAAAAACCTTTTCATAACAAGAAAAAGAAAATGCAATTTGGAT
The DNA here is from genome assembly GCA_963853835.1 of Calendula officinalis. Classification (NCBI taxonomy): domain Eukaryota; kingdom Viridiplantae; phylum Streptophyta; class Magnoliopsida; order Asterales; family Asteraceae; genus Calendula; species Calendula officinalis. The sequence continues at coordinate 8,593,333 of OY970832.1, read as the reverse complement.
AACATAAACATCAAATTTTCACACCAAACTTTTACTTGTATGACAAATCATCACAAAAGAAGCAAAAACATATAATTTTAATTTTTTTCACAATCTATGCAACTAGAATGAAAACGGTACGGGTCGTTTCTGACATAATATAATATAATATAAGCAGCAACCGTTGAAGAATCTTGGACCATGGTAGCTGAAAATGGACCCCCCACCATATGAGTCAAAGTCAAATGCTTGGTACAGATGAAATTTTGGATTTTTTTAGAGAAGAAAACCTTGTGTTTTGATATAATATAAAACTGCTGCAAGTAAGATGAACAACACTATGATCCATATGTTCAATCCTGCAAAATAAGTATAAAGTTAACAAAAGATGCCAAATCAGTGGTTGGTACACAAACAGTAAGAAAGGGCATAAATGACATTCAAACATGTACCGTTACTCTTCGTTTCTGTAATTCTTGTCACCCTTGCACTTGAATCCAATGATGCAGATGCTAGAGCTCTGCATTTTGAAACAAATTATATGGTATGAAATAAAAACAAATAAGCTCATGATGACAAAATCCTGTTTTAAAATAATACTAAATAATAAAATACAATTAAACTTAAAAAAAAAAAGAGAGGATATGAACCTTGAATCTTGTGAGAATGCTAGTGCTGTAACAAGGCCCAGATGCGCTTTTCTAACTACACTCTGCACCTTCATACTAGTAGCCTTCAAAATATATATGTCTCCTTGGATTGTACCGCTGTCAATATAATATTAAATTAAATACTTAAAAGCCATTTTAAATAAAATGAGAGCTGTTTTATAAATACAGATAAAAGGAAACTTACACAGCAAGAAACTTGCCATCATCTGATACATCAAAGGCAGAAATTGGATCTTTGACTATATGTTTAGAGCTTATCCGTTTCCATGATGTGGTGTTCCACTTCACAATACTTCCTCCTCGATCTACCCAACCCAAGTTAAAAGAAATCCCAAACAAAACATTATTTTTATTAAATAACAAGCTAATAATAACATAATATAATGTAATGTAAGCAAAAAATAAGGTGAAAATTAACACCTCGCATTGCAGTCACATACAGAACTTGCTCATTCAGGCTGTTTTGTGAGAACTTGCAAAACCCAAAAACCTCATCCTGAAAAGTAATTTTAAATAAAATTAATTTTAAATAAGAATTAGGTGGAAAAGAAGGTTAATTCTTACATTTTCTTTGGGTAAAGAAGCTTTAAGTGTTGATGATGAAATATCCCAAACCCTAACAGGGCCGCCACTTCCAACTGACACAAGACACTTGCCATTAGGGCTGAAATCCAGATTCTTGACACAAGTATGAGCATCAGCTACATCAACAACTGATTCCATATTAGGCCATTTGAATGCTCTCAACTTCCCATCCTGTACTGCACAATAACAACTCCATACTTACAAAACATTTCAAAATTCAATTTGCTGAAAAATATAATATAATTGGCCTACCTCACCACCTAGGGCAAGTAAAGACCCATCATGGCTGAAAGTAACTGCCAACTGCTGCCCAATATGTTCCAATTCGTACAGAACTTTTTCAGATTGTTTTACACTCAAATTCAGAGCATCTTCTGTTTCCCATTCGAACCATCTAATCAAAAGTAAACTTTGTGTTACCAAATGAAATCAACATAATAAATATATCAGTTAAGTTGACAGATATTATGATACCTGCAACTTTTTGGTAATGAACATATTACACCCTCGCCACCTGGATGAACAGCCATTCTATAGGGAAGATCATCATCAGTTCCAAGCTTGTTCACCTGTCAGTCATAAAATGATTCAAGTGCTATACCTAAATTATATTGTTGAATTTTCCTATTTGTCTATAACTGGAACTCAGTCGGTCCAACCAAACAATAGAATTTAGAATCAACAATAATGCCTCAAGAAAAATGTGTAGGATAAGTGTAAAAGTAATTCTTTAATTTAGAAAATGTTTCTTCATCATCTTAAGGGAGATTAACTACAATTAACACTTTTTCCCTTCTCATTTGTTGCAAATAAAATTATTAGTATAATACACACTAAAAATTTACTCTCAGTCACAGAGCTTGAATGATCATATCTCCTATTAAGCAATCAAGCATGACTTTAACTTCTCCAACATAGTTCAATTTTGGTTTGTTTGCTTAAAACCTAAAATTTGGAGAACAAGTAGAACCTTCTCTATGATATTTGCTGTACTATATCAACATATGCATAAATGTACATTTTTAGAAGAAAAAAATTGCAAGGAAAAACATGAACTTACAGGTTGATCAGAGAGCGAATTGGAAGCAGGATTAAACATTGAGATGATTAGAGCATTAGGGATTCCACTTCGACCTTCGCCACCGCCACCGGAGAAAATCACATAGCTAGATCCATCACCGACAGCCTCCTCTTCCTCCTTGGGCTTTGTGTCAGACGATCTGAGCGCATTGCGAGGAACAAATGAAGCACCATAGAATGGAACACCATACTTCTTATAATTCGCCCCTATCTCTCCGTCATTGCTGCTTTTCCCCATTTCGTACCAAAATTTGAACCTCGATACACAAATTTAGGAAGCTAATTCAAGCGGAAATATAGCAATTGCCGTTGAACTGGAAAACGAATCTGATGAACCCTAATTTGGATGATCAATCAATCGGATCAATGTTTACTAGAATTTGCACGAAATTGAAGGTTATACGGGATCGAAACGAAGTTTCACGAAGATGATCGGCAATCACAATCACAGAATTCGAAGAAAGCGGAACCAAATCCAAGCACGTCGTAACTCCGATGAATATACGATGAAATTGAAATATTTACACCAAATCCTAGTACTTTTGATGATATATCATTTCAGTCCCTATAGTTCAAATTCTCCAGTTTAACCAATGTTTTTGCAGTTTGATAAATTAATTAAGGGTTTTGTCAGAGCTGTTATTAAAAATTAATTATATGCATAAAATATTTGTACTTTTATTGATGGTGGTTTATTTTTAAAATGCAGGGATGATTATTTATTATTTTACAAGTTTTTAATGCATGTCTTGACATTTTATTAACAACCCTTAAAGTTGTCATTATCACTTTCCATTATTTAATGTTAACATTAGGGATCATGGTCAATTTATTAGTATAATGATTCGAATCGGGTTTTTTAGTAAAATTCTTTGCCGAAAGAGAGTAATAGGCCAGACCAACCTACTAAAACAAAACGGCCCCTACGTAAACAGTCAAATTAAGTAATCAACATATGTCTTAGTAGCTCGGTTGGTTAGAGTCATTTGCAAATAACATAAAGGTTTCAGGAAAAAGCAAATATTTCTCGAAATAATAAGTATTTTGGCTGAAAATTGAATCTTGCTAGTTTGAGAAGTTTGCAAATGCATTACAATAGAGATAAGGTTTTAAAAATTAATAATTAAAGCAATAGTTATTACTAATAACTCACACATTAATTATTTTATACTGGCCTTTGGCCTAGCGTATGGTGTATCCTTACAATCTTGAGGTTGAGGGTTCAAATGTCATCGTGGACATAGGAAAAAATTAAGTGTAGAATAAGATTTTCCGTTCAAAAAAATATACTTCATCCGTCCCAAATTTATTGTCCACTACAAAAAACACACAATTTAAGAAAAATACATTAATTATACTATGTCACCAATCAAATTTTCTCTTTCCCACTTAAATATTTTTGATTGGTTGAAATTTAGGAAAGATAATTTTTGTAGGACAAACTAAAATAGTATATTAGACAATAAAAATGAGACGGATGGAGTATTGTTTTATACTTCCTCCGATTCAAAATAAGTGATATATTTTCCATAAATGAGTGATTCAAAATAAGTGCTACACTTTCCATAAATGGCAAAAAATAGTAGGACCCACACCCACTAACTATCTACTTTAACAAACTGAAATGACTCATTTACCCTTACCTTTTACTTTTAAACATCATTAACTCCACTTTATTCAAAAGGTGTGGGACCCATTATACACTAATCATTCAATTAATCTAATTTAACCATCATTACACTATTTTGCTTCAAAAACCGTGAAAGTAGAAGTGTAGCACTTACTTTGAATCGGAGGAAGTACTATTTTTACATCACAGTTATTCTTAAAGACTTTAGTGCAAAAAGAATTAAACTTGAATTTTAGCACGATTAACTAAAAATCTTCTCAACTGAGTCCAGTTTTATCAAAATTCACTTTAATGGTTTAATCCCTAATCAATCCAACCTACTCCCAATTAAAATTCGGGTCGGACGGACTCTACCATTATGTTATGGGGCAGAAGATTGACACTTGACACCAGAACTAAACGACAACTTCTAGTTTTTAGTCCAAATCACAATCGTAGATTAGAAATTTTCAAATGTTACTAAAAATTCATATTCGTTCAGTCAAAATACATCAATCTAAAAAACAAAAACTCCACACGTGAACTGCAATGCAACGTTTTAAGATCCATCAAACACTAAGGTAAAACCGAAATAGGAAATTGTTGATCACCCACAGAAAGATAAACAGACCCTTCTTCAATCACCATCAGCCCGTCTTCATTTGCGGTCCTAAAATGCTCACACGGGCTAACAACAAACTCGACTTCAACCCGTTCTCCACCCTTTGTTTCCACACTCTCAAAAGCTACCAATTGCTTCATGGGCTTACCGATTCCAACTTTATTTTGCTTCACAAATAACAAAACCGGGTGTTTACCGTCCATTTCACCATCATTGTGGACCCCAACCGTTGCTGAAAACTTGGCTTTTTCACAAGATTCGGTTTCTGTGTCCACAACAGATGTGTAATGAACTGAATCTGAGTTTTGAAGTGTGATACCAGTTGTTGAAATTTGACTTAAAAAGAGCTTGTTTTGTGTCACGGTTTTGAATTCGTATGTGTACTTTGAGTAGCTGAGCCCGTATCCGAACCGGTAAACTTTTCGGCCCGTGTAGAATCTATATGTGCGGCCCGGGTAGCCCGATGATGGTTGCGGTCTCATTCTCATGTCTGTCATTGGTATCTTCACGAATTCTTTTGGGTACCATGTCATGGGTAGCTTACCTCCTGCAAACACAAGATCGGTTGAACATAATTTCATACAAGCTACAATAAAAACTCTTTAAATTAATAATGTCAGAACCAAATAAATTTATTAATTTAGAGTTTTCAAGTAATTATATTGTACATACCAAATAAAAAGACAAATTAGTCTATGCCTCTTAGAATAACGTTGCAGCGAACCTTGAAACTCAACGTAAATTAGTAATTATTGTGTTCATATGCATTGGAAATCAATAATAACTTTTAAAGTACACTAAATGTAAACAAGAGGAACAAATGTGTTCAATGTATCTTTAAGCAAGTTTCTATGAATTATTAATTTATGATTTTATTGGGACCGAAAATTATAAAGGGACCGGACAAATTTATTATTTTAGAGAGTTAATTAATTTATCGAGTACTAATTTAAAGAGTTTCTACTGAATAGGGACTACCCGTGTAATAAAAAAAGTTGAGGGACGAACATAATTTCATACAAACTATAGGGACCAGGAATGTAATTTACTCTAAACTGAATTATAAAGAGTTATGATCTAGAATAAAGTTGTTTAACTTTACCTGGATTATGATCACCAAAGATGATTTCCGCAAGTGCAATACCACCCGATTCACCAGGATACCCACCCCACAAAATCCCCCCAATCTTCGGATCTTTTTTAGCAAACGAAATATCAACCGGACCACCACAAATCATAACTAAAATAACCGGTTTCTGAGCTGCTTTAGCAACAGCGGTAATCAAGGCCCGTTGCTGACCTGGCAGCACCAAATCCACACGATCAAAATCCTCTCTCTCTTCACCTTGATCCAACCCCATAAACAAAACAACATAATCCGCCTTTTTAGCTACCTCAACAGCTTCATTAATCGAAGCATAAGTACAATTAACATAATTACATCCTTTATGATAATCTACGTTTTTCACATAACTTTGGAGTGCTTTAAGTGGTTCGATGGATTTGCAAGGTGGGCCCGCGTAATTTCCGACAAGGGTATGTGCTGAGTTGGCATTAGGGCCGATAACGGCTAATGATGAGATGGTTTTTTTTAACGGGAGGATTTTAGCGGAGTTCTTTAGGAGGACTATGCCGTTTCTTGCAGCTTCTAGTGCTATGTCTTGATGGGCTTTGGTGCAGACTTGGTTTGGGCCGATTGACCCGTATGGGAGTAGGGCTGGGTTGCCGTTGAATAACCCGAGTCTCATTCTCATGGTGAAGAGGTTGGTTAGGGCTCGGTCTATGTCTGATTCTAGAACCTTTTTCTGTTGGACTGCTGATCTTGTGTGGTTTTTTAAGTAGGAACCACAGTCGACATCCATACCTGTTGTTTTTTTTCAAGAAAATTACGTTAGAATAGCAAAAAAAATTTACATATATACTAACATTTACCAGGAGAAATGTTAATAAATTTTATTTCGTTTATAATCTTTTTAGTAAATTGATTTGTGAAGATTTTCTCTGGTAATGTCTTTGTAATTTTCTATAGGTCGGATCTAAAAGAAAAGTAAAAAAAGGAATAAGAGTAGAATTATTTTAAGGGTCATTTGTATGGACCAAAGGTCCAAAATGTCTATTATATTTAGGCATGTGGACCAAACAACCAATATGGTCCAAAATTCAGCAAATCACGCACACCTACAAGATAAGATGATAATATACATATAACATGTGTCTTCTTACAAGACTCAGAAAACTATATTAAATTTAAGTGTAAATTACACGGATGGTCCGTCCATGTGGTATATGTCAAACTACATCAATTGTCCTTAAGTTCAAAAAATTACACTTATTCAAAATATCCCTTTAATGTAAAAGTATTTTTGAAGTAGTGGCCATTTTGTAAAATAAACAACTAAAAGCGGAAGTAGTCAAAAAGCAAACCTGCTTTAAGCACTTCAGCAACTGCATCTTCTGGTGATTTTGCAAATTTATGGACCTCATATATGATGGACACTGCATCACAATCCGAAGTGATGTAGCTGAACAAAGATCTAAAATTACCAATATGCCCCTGGCCACTCTTGTAATTTAATGAAGAATATATAACTTGACATTATATTAATATTAAAATAAAAGAATATATATTTACCCTTGAAAACCCCATTGCTTTCTAGCAATGTTGGATAAAAGATTTTCATCAGCACAATTTGGAACTCCATTGACACGGTTGTAAGCACACATGATTCCACTAGCTCCTGCATGTTGTATACAACTTTGGAATGGTGGTTGATATGTATCAGCAAGATCCTGCTTCGACACCTATTCATTTTCACATAAATTAATAATACTACCATAAATGAAATACATTTCCATAATATATAAAAATAATAAACAAAAGAAGAATCATTTTACATCTAATCATTCAATCCAAAAACTAAGCAACTGTCCCAGAAAAATACAACCACCAACCATCTAAGGTCCATTAGTAATATTATATTAACTTTGCTTTATTAATTTAATATCATATACTTTAAAAATGATTTTGATAATCCTATTCTTTAAATTTGTTTAATCTAATTCATGGGTTGATAATATAATAACTTAGAAACAAAAAGAAAAACCACCTATAACATTGCATAATGCACAAAATCCGGAAGGAAGCATCAATCATTTTATTACAAATATTTATATAATTTCTAAGCACATATCTCAAGGAAAAGGAATATTTTCTTGAAAATAACAATTTTATAAGGAGGTAAAGTGAAAGTACAATACTAACCTTAGCATCATAACCAAATCTACTAACACCATTCCAATGATCCAAATCATAAGCAGTGAAATGTTTGCAGCAAGCAGAAGCTTGAAGATGTCCATCTTTTAACCCTCCACCTTCAAAATTGTCACCTTGGACCCCTCTAACATAAGAAATTGCATATTTGCCACTAACCAATGGATCTTCGCCAGGTGTCTCTTGACCTCTACCCCACCTTGGGTCTCTAAACACATTAATGTTTGGGGCCCAAAATGTCATTCCATGAGCTTGCCCTTGATTATATACTGCTCTTGCTTCCAATCCAATTGCCTAATCATTAAAAAAAATATTTATTAATTATTATTATTATCCTCTATACAAAACTTTCTATTTTTATAATTGTCAATAAAAAAGAAGTTGACAGCTTTTTAATTAAAATCTACCCATTATAATGCCTTTGGACATGTACATTATTGCATTTGGTATGATTGTCATGTAACCAACGACATTTTAAAACACGAAATTTAGGTGAATAAGACAGTTTTAGCGGAGGTAGATCTACAATAGATATATCTAATGATAATAAGGACAAATATCTTTTTTAGAATTTATTAAAAATTAACAAATCTTGTAAATTATCTTATGGTCAGATGATTTGCAGAGTAATTATTTAAATGATATCTAAAGACAATATTATATCATCCAACCTAAAACGACATAATTTAAATTACAAAAACCAAGTAAATACTTTCTGTTACTTGTTATAATAATTTAATACGCTAGGAACCAGAAATAAGTATTAAATGCATTATATCATCAAAAGATGCGACAAAGTTATGGTCACAAACTTTTACCACATTCATTGTATAAGTAAAATATATGTTTATGTTACTATTTACTGCGTGATTTTGACAATTACACATCTGTTGGCTAATGGCTACCAACACCATCCTTGACATGGGTCTAAGAATTTTCTATAAATGTTGGAGCAAAACACAGATCAACTTATTACTGATGCTGCAGTTAGTACTGATCTTATTTAGTACTGATGGGGCAGAAACATTTACTACTGATGAAGTTGATGCTGGTGTGTTCACTATAACTTAGTTACTACTGATCATGAGAAGATTGAAGATACTACTGATCATTGTAGTTACTACTGACGTTGATTATGCACTTACTACTGATCACCAAGTTTACTACTGATGGTACTTATTTACTACTGGTGATTGCAGTTACTACTGATACGCGTTTTTGGAAGATATCAAGTCCGAGATCTTCGTAGAGATAGTTATAGAATGTAATTAAATGTATATCTTTTATAATTCGATGTAAATCAAATCCTAGAATAACTAGGGTAAATAGTTTAGCTTCAAGGACTACTATAAGTATGTTCCTTACGAATTGTAAACGTACGTGTGTATTGTTAACTCAATAATATACATTGAAGCTTTTTGTGAAACTGTGTTCTTAATATTCTTGCATATTGTTCTTACAGTTCATTGTTCTTAATTATTGATATAGTGTTGATCCGCTGCAACTTCTATCATCAATTAGATCTAAGGTGTTTATTAACTTGTCTATAGTTAATCGATCCTGACAAGTGGTATCAGAGCTTATTGGTTCTAGATCTACTATTTGTTAAGAACAACAAAAAGTTTTAATCTTTAAAACACACACATTATTAATCATGACTGATAATAATGAAAGCACTCAGGCCAACAAAATTCCTATGCTCACTCCCAATAACTTTGGGATGTGGAAGAATCGTATTAAGCAATACATGCTTATTACAGATTATTCCATGTGGGAAGTCGTTTGTGAAGGAAACAAAACTGGTCAACTTCAAGCAAGCAGCTCTGTAACTGAGGCAGACAAACTTAAATGTGAGAAGGAGAAGAAAGATAAAGGCATCGAACTCAAAACTCTAAGCACTCTCCTACTGGCCATTCCTAATGACTATCAACATCTCTTTGTTGAATATGATGATGCTAAGTTGCTTTGGGAAGCACTGGAGAAGAGATTCGTTGGGACAAAGAGTACAAAAAGAAACATGAAGTCTGTTCTCAAACAAGACTTTGAAAATTTCAAAGGAAAGCCCAATGAAACACTCACTCAAGTGTTTGGCAGATTCAACAAACTAATCGGTGAACTCAACCAAGTTGGTGTAAAGATGGATCAAGAAGATGTCAACATGAAGTTCCTAAGGTCTCTTAGTGAAGAATGGGCCATGTACACAGTGGTGTATAGACAAAGAGATGCTCTAGAAGAAAAGGAGTTAGATGAACTCTATAATGATCTCAGAGTGTTTGAAACTGAGGTAAATCACAAAAACCCTGCTATTTCTTCTAACAATGCTGCATTTGTGTCTAGTACAGGTCAAGGACAAGAAACCTCCACAGGAAAGGCTGCAGATTCTGAGGATACTGCAAGAGAATCCTTCTTCACTAGTCATGTGCATACTGCATTGATTAGTGATGACTTGGAACAATTGAATCCAGATGATCTTGAGGAGATGGATCTTAAATGGCAGATGGCTATGCTGAGCCTAAGGACCAAAAGATTCTTAAAAAGAACTGGTAGGACAAGCCTCAATTTCAACAAAGGTGACAAAGCAGGATTTGACAAGACTAAAGTCAAGTGTTACAACTGTAACAACCTTGGTCACTTTGCAAAAGAATGTCCTCAACCAGACAAAAGATCAAAATCAACTGCTCTTGTGTCACAACAAGGACAAGGCTATGACTGGAGCTTCCAAGCAGAAGAGCATACTCAAAATCAAGCTCTCATGGCCTTTACTGACAACAAAACTGAGGTAAAATCTAAACCTTGTACTCCTGAATGTGCTAAAATTATTAAAAATCTAGAAAAAGAAAACACTAAATTAAATGAAGATTTAGCAAAAGCAATCAGAAGAAATCATGAGTTTGATGGTGTAATTGCTGATCAAGAACATCAAATAAAGGTGTACAAGATGATTGATCAACGGATCAAGGAAGAATTGCTTCAAGCTGTGGATGAGAAAGAGTTCTATGAAACAAAAAATAAAGAACTAACAAATAAATTAGAAGAATGTCAGCTTGAAATTGAACAAAATAAATTAACAATTAAAAAGTTTGAAAGAAGCACTAAAATTCTAGATGAATTAACTAATAATCAAACTACAGAAAAGGTTGTTCATGGGGTGGGATATCATGCTGTACCACCTCCACACAAATTCGTTCCTCCACTTAAAAACAGTTCAGAAAGAATCATTAATGAATTAAAAACTGAAAATCAAACTGAATCTAATAATGAAACATCTGAATCAAATGATTCTTCAGATGATGAGCAATCAATTGAATTTACAATATCTCAAACTGAATCACCAAAATCAATTGATACAAGTTTTCACACAGCTCAAAGTCCAAATGATTCTCCTAAATATAATGCAGAAAATATACCCAAAATTCTAAAAAGAGGAAACCAAAGAAATAGAAACCAACTCATAGAACAAAGAAAAACAATAAAGGCTCAAGAAAATAAATTAAAATGTGTTATTTGCAACAAAGTAAATCATTTAGCAAAGGATTGTCACTTCAATTCAATCAATTGCAAGGAGTTAAAGGAATTTAAAGTTTTTAAAGAAAATGCAAAAACTCAAAGGTTAAAAGATACTACTGGTCCTTCAGTAGTAAATACAATCAAAACTCCAATTACTGAAACTCCAAGATTTGGAAGAAGTGCACCAAGATTTGTGCAAAACAGAAGAGTTGGCAGCCCAAAGAACAGCAATTACTTCAAGAACAACGGAAAATCCAATCAAAATAAACAATATTTTAAATTTTCCAACACCAGTAGAAACTCTAACAAATTTACTACTGGTGTTAACCCTAATTATAATGCTGTTTGGTACCAGTACAAGAATACTACTGGTAAAAACCCTAATTTCAAAAATACTACTGCTCCCAAAACAACTTTCAAAAATACTACTGGTGGTAACTCTAAAAACACTACTGGTCATTCTAAACATGGTAAGTACCCAAATACTACTGGTCCATCAGTAGTAAAGTACTCAAAAGCAAAAAATCACTGGTATAAACCAAGATCAGTAGGAAATTCTCACACCAGTAATAACTCCAAAAGGGCAGTAGTAAAACAAAACACCAGTACTAAACAAGTATGGGTACCAAAAGTCTTTAAAGTTAAATCCCCAAAAGCTTATTTCTCAAAGGATGAACCCAAGACATATAAAGCTTGGGTTCCCAAACTTAACTAATCCTTTACTCATTTGTGCAGAGCATTCAGATCCCAGAAGAAGGAAGAACATGGCATATTGATAGTGGATGCTCAAGGCACATGACTGGAAATCTGCAAATTCTTAAAGATTTCAAGTCATTTGATGGAGGATATGTGGCATTTGGTGAGAATCCCCAGGGAGGTAAGATTACAGGTAAAGGTACTGTTACTAATGGAAAAATTACCTTTGATGATGTATTTTATGTAGCTGAACTAAAATACAATCTTGTCAGTGTGTCTCAAGTTTGTGATAAAAAGAACAAGATTCTGTTCACAGACATTGAGTGCATCATTCTTTCTCCTGATTTTATTTTAGATGAAAAATATGTTGTTTTAAGAACTCCAAGGAGAAACAATGTGTATTGCCTGGATATAGGGGGAGAACTCATTTCTACAAATGAGGTCAACTGTTTTATATCCAAGGCAAACACCACTGAATCAGAACTTTGGCATACAAGGATGTGTCACACAAATTTTAAAAACATGAATAATTTAGTAAAAAGAAATCTGGTCATTGGACTACCTCAAAAACAATTCATGTGTGATCATCACTGTGTTGCATGCCTAAAAGGTAAACAACACAAGACTTCTCATAAGTCCAAAACTGTGAACTCTATTTCTGTTCCTTTACAGCTCTTACATATGGACCTTTTTGGACCTACAAATGTAATGAGTATTGGAAAAAAAACAATATTGTCTAGTTATTACTGATGACTTTTCCAGATATACATGGGTTTTCTTTCTCAGGACAAAGGATGAAACAAGTGAACTCATAAAGAACTTAATTATCAAACTGGAAAACACATCTGATCAAAAAGTGAAAGCCATAAGATGTGATAATGACACAGAATTTAAAAATGCTAACTTAATTAACTTTTGTGATCTTAAAGGTATTGACAGGCAATACAGCTCACCTAGAACTCCACAACAAAATGGTGTAGCTGAAAGAAGAAATAGAACCATCATTGAAGCAGCAAGATCAATGCTAGCAGATTCAAAATTACCAATCACCTTTTGGGCTGAAGCTGTTAATACTGCCTGTTATGTTCAAAACAGAGTATTAATAGTTAAGCCACATTTTAAAACACCATATGAACTTTTTAATAAAAGAAAACCTTCTATAAGTTTCTTAAAATCATTTGGTTGTCCTTGTACTATTCTGATTACAAGAGAACAAATTGGTAAGTTTGACTGCAAAGCTGATGATGGAATCTTTGTGGGATACTCTACTCAAAGCAAATCATACAGAGTATTCAACAAAAGACTAAGGATAATTGAAGAAAGCATCAATGTATCCTTTAATGAAAATGTACCTAATGAACAAGGAAATGGTCCAGATTGGCTATTTGACATAGACAATCTAACCAAATCTTTTAATTCTAATATGAATTTCAATGCAGGTAATTCAAATTGTCTTAATCAAAAAGAAGGAACATCATCTGTTAATACTGGTCAAGAAAAGATGAGATACATAATTGTTGATACTGCTCCCATAGTTAATTCTGATATCAGTAATAACTCAAATATTGAAAGCAGTAGTAACTCTGAGAATGAGGTCAGTAGTAATTCCAATACTACTGGTACCAGTAATAGTACTGAAAATACTACTGGTCCCAACAATAACCTAGATTCTCATGATACTACTGACACCAGTAACAACAACAATACTACTGATCCTAATGAAGATAATTCCAGTAGTAACTCTGACCAAGATGATGATGAACCAAACATCCATGACAATGAAGAATCACAAGATGAACAACTGCCTGAGACAAATGAGTCCAATCTTGAAAATCAACTAGTAGTTGATAAAACTACAACTACAAGGACTCAGAAGAACCATCCATTAGACCTTGTTCTAAGTGATGTTAACTCACCACTTCAAACAAGAAGCAAATTAAACAAAAGCTTAACTGCAAATATGTGTAATATAAGTTTAATTGCTAATGAATGTATGTATGAATGCTTTCTGTCTCAGGAGGAACCAAAGAAGATCCAACAATAAATAATTTATTTAATAAAGTATTTAACTAAATTAGCAAGTAGCATGGTAAAAAGATTAACTATTTAATCATATCCTACAATGCCCAGAAAGGAAATCGTGAACTAAAATAGAAATCTGATACTTATTAAATTAATTGTCGGGGTAATATATTAAATAAGGGAACTGATTCGTACATAGTATTTTTTATCTATATAGAGTTTTATATAAAATGACAATCATGCCCCCTAATGAGAGGTGTGAAATGAAAAATATGATAAAATGAAAGTAAGGACACAATTGTCCATTGGTATGAAATTACTCGGGTGTCCATTGGTATGAAATTACTCTGATTAAAAATTCATCTGTACGAATCAGCTCCAATTAAATTAAATAAAGGAAAAAAAAATCAAATGGTAATAGTAGTATTTTAAAGAAAAGCGTTATAACCAAATGCAAATACGAATATAATAAAAATTGTACTGAGTTAACTCGGTTCACCTGACCGATTCGATACCAGAGTCGGGCATCGAAAGAAGCAGCAGTGAGGATAACTTGTGGGAAACTAGTGGCGGACTTGATAGTGCCATTGAAGAAGATACCATAGCCGGAATTTGAAACGCCGTGTAACGCCTCCGACCACCACTCATATGCCGGGATGCCGAGTCGTGGAATCGCCGGCGCGGTGTTTACGAGCTGCAAGATCTTCTCATCGAGCGTGAGTCGAGAAACTAGGTCTTTAACACGGGCGGAGATTGGTAGTTTGAGATTGCAAAATGGGAATGATTTAGTGCTTGGGTTGGATGAGTCACAGGCGAATGGTGGCTGAGTTGACTCAGTGAGTATGAGTGTGGAGAATGTGAGAGTGAGACATAGAAGGAGATGTATACTGAGTTTCATTGTGTTTTGGAGTGCAACCAGATTGGTGAAAGAACAGGGGACATAAAGAGGGAGAGAAAAATGAAAAGTTGGACCCAAAGACGAAATTGCCCTTTCATACTTTTGCTTCGAAATTTGTTAAGACTTTAAACATTCATAAAGATCAAAATTCAGATTTGGTTATCCGTTACACATTAACATTATACTTCGTATTAGTTTTTTTCAAATATAGATTAAACATAAGATAGACCTCCTATGACCCATTTTTTTTAGTAAATAGATTGATATTTATGGTATTAATTTTATATTAATATATGATATAATATTAATAATATAATATGTTATTATTTGAAAAAAAGAAGAAGAAGAAAGTAGAATATATAGAAATAATAAAAGAGAAAAAAGAAGACGACCAATATCGGCCGTCCAAGCTACCAGAGTTTCATTTATTAGGGGTGAGACACGTTGGTCGGATGGCTCATCAAGAGGACGCATCAGGGTTGATTGACGGGTGGTGACTGAGACGAGTGCGATGCACCACTCACTCAGCCTTAAAGTTACCTCAACATTTTATTTTCAAATTCATACATCAAAATACCACATCATTCACACCACATAACAAAATCATAAATAATTCGCCACCAACAAACCTACATGGAAAATGGCAAAGGGGAGGTCGGATTGGCTTGAGGTTCGCGACGTCAAAACTATAGGCTATTATATCGATTTTATTATGTTTACATTTTGAGCAAATTTCAATTGTAACAGAAAAAGATTATTATTATTATTATTATTAATATGATGAAACTAAATATATATTTTTTATATTTTAACGCGGATTAATCTAGTTTAAAAGTCCAAGATATGTTTGATTGGGGAAACGAAAGTAGGTAGAAACATAAAACGAAGAAATGATTCCATTGACATGGGTGGCGTTTGTTTTTTTACAGAAAGTCTTTTTTAGGTTTTATGTCTGCAGGTGGGAAGACATTTTAGAAAAAGACTGTTTGTTTTTTGGAAGTCATAAGATGAGAAAAAGTCTTTTTGAGGTCTGCTTGGAGAAGACTTGGATCATAGTCTTTCAAACTTGGAAGACATTTTACCTACACCTAAAAAAAAGTTTATCTACCACCACCACCACATACCAACACCGCCACCCACCAACACCAACCACCACCTACCGCATCCACCTAATGCCACTAGCACCCACCACATACCGCCACAACCACGTACCGCCACCCACCACCATCTATCACCACCACATACCACCACCACCACCATCTACCGCCACCACCACCCACCACTATCTACCGCCACCACCACCCACCACTATCTACCGCCACCACCCACCACATACCGCCACAGCCACCCACCGCCACCCACACCCACCACCACCCACCACCATCTACCGCCACAGCCACCCACCACCATCTACCGGCATCACCCACCACCATATATCGCCACCATCCACCACCACCACCACATACCGCCACAACCATCCACCACCACCGCCACCCCACCACCATCTACCGCCACCACCCACCACCATGTATTGCCACCACCACCCACTGCCACCACAACCCGGCGACCCGCCACCACCCACACAAATACTGTCACTTAATTTTTTTTATTAACCTACAGACATTAAAAAACAAACAGTCTTCCTCTTATAAACTGCAGACATTTGGTCCAAATCTTCTCTGCAGATGTGGTACACAGACTGCAGACCTTCTACCTCTGCAGACGTGGTCCGAACTCATCATATTAGTTCGTATCAGGCTTGTGATTTGGGCCAAATCCTTCTACTTTTGGCCCAAACGATGCATTGTAGAGAACTTGGCCCATAACAACGAAGTAAAACCGAGCACTTGTCAGTCATCATCCTCTCCGCTCAAGTCACGAGTTCAACCACTTTCATCTTCTATTATTGCAATTCTCTCATAATTCGTTCCTTGCAATCTACTGCTATCCAGATCTCAGGTTCGTTATTTCTCTCATATACTGTTTAATTTCTTTCTTTCTGTCTAAAATTAGGGTTCAGTTTTCATTCTATTCTTATCATTTAAAATTAGGCTTCTAATTCACACTTGAAAGCAATGTCGGACCGCCTAAAACAAATTACATGTGGTATTTTAGCAGAGTAGTTGTGTAAAAATAAGCAATTTAATTATATGTTCATGTGGTATTAATGCAGTGGTAGAGAAGAAAGAAAAGAAAGGCATTTTAATGTCTCAAATTAAGCTCTCATCATCAATATCTTCAAATCCCAACACAGATCAAATTTTCATCAAACATAATTCAACATCATTTCAATCCAAAATCTCTAACTACCCTTTTAAATCACCAAATTTCCCAAAATTCTATTGCAATCTTCGTGATCTCCGTAACCGTATTGCCACCGTAAAAAACACACAAAAAATAACCGAAGCAATGAAGCTCGTTGCAGCTGCAAAAGTCAGACGAGCTCAAGAAGCAGTCGTTAATGGCAGACCATTTTCTGAATCATTAGTTGATGTTATTTACAGCATAAATCAACAACTTCAGTTAGAAGATGTTGATATACCTTTGACAGACATTCGACCTGTAAAAAAAGTAGCCCTAGTTGTAATAACAGGAGATAGAGGTCTTTGTGGTGGTTTTAACAACTTTGTTCTTCGAAAAACTGAAAACCGTATAACCGAATTAAAGAATCTTGGAGTTGATTACACTATTATAAGTGTCGGGAAAAAGGGTAATTCGTATTTCTTAAAAAGACCTAATTTTTCGGTTGATAGGTTTATTCAAGGAGATGGTTTTCCAAATGCAAAAGATTCACAAGTAATTGCAGATGATGTTTTTTCACTATTTGTAAGTGAAGAAGTTGATAAAGTCGAACTTTTGTACACGAAATTCATTTCATTAATTAAATCGAATCCCGTGATTCAAACGTTGCTTCCGTTATCTGCAAAAGGTGAAATTCGTGATGAAAATGGTAATTCGGTTGATGCAAATGAAGATGAGTTTTTTAGATTGAGTACAAAAGATGGGAAATTGAGTGTTTTGAGGGATAAATCGATGGGTACAAGTAACGGGTTTTTACCGAACATGGAATTTGAACAAGATCCTGTTCAGATTCTTGATGCATTAATGCCACTTTATTTGAATAATCAGATTTTAAGGGCGTTACAGGAATCTCTAGCAAGTGAGCTTGCTGCTAGAATGAATGCAATGAGTAATGCTACTGAGAATGCTGTTGATTTGATGAAGGATCTTTCTAATGTTTATAATTGTCAAAGACAATCGAAGATTACTAATGAAATTCTGGAGATTGTTGCTGGAGCTGAAGCACTTTTGTAGCTTTTATATTTCTGACAAATTCTCATTGTTCAGTGGATTGCTAGATTTTCATTTAAATTTAATGAAATTGAAGAATTTGATTTTCTGTTTGTTTACGATTGTGTATGCTTGTAAGCAGAGAAAAACGTTAAGGTTCAGCTAGTTTGAATTAAAGGTATGTATTGCTTTCTTTCTGCAATTGTTTTTTGGTAGTTTTACATGCACATTAGGTGTTTGATAAAATGCTTCACCCACATGAGATGCATGCATTGTTACCGTGCTCAATAATTGGCATTCATCAAGTCATTTTCATGAGGGAAAATACAACACAGGAACATTTTTTTCCTATTTTGTTACCCTGCTCAAAAGTCAAAAGTTGACAGCAATAGGTTTATGAGCTTACCATATTTATTAGCCGTGTATATTCTTTTATAAACTTTGATCCAGAGCTTATTGGATAATTCAAAACTAAGATTTGGAAAACTATATTTTTTAGCAGTTTCTTACTTTGTTTACCCAATTGAGCTTATGAGCATAAATTAGTTGTAAGGTCATAAATCTAAGTAATGAAGCGATAATTTGTGGCCATGTCTAGTGATCTCTTGTTATTGTACCGAAATGCCCTCAACTAACGAAGTGCCACTAACACCGTCAGATGTGAAGGAGCAAAACATATCAACGGTTTCAAAATAGAGACATTGCATGCACTTTCAACACCATCTAGACCAAACGTGCAATCTGGCCAAATTAGTTGAATCAGTAACCCTTTTCTTGGCAAGTTGAATTAGTTAGGCTTTTTAAGTGATAGAGTTTAATTTGCTCATTATTTAGGAAAATTATACTTCATCCGATTAAAAATAAGTGATACACTTTTCTTTTTGGGATGATTCAAAATAAGTTATACACTTTGAAAAATTACCTTATCTGAAAAAAAATAATAGGACACACTCATTAACTATCTACTTTAACAAAGTAAAAAGATCCTTTTACCTTTACTTTTTACTTTTAAATATCATTAACCTCACTTTATTTAAAAGGTGGGGGACTCATTCCCTACTAACTATCCAATTAATTAATTTAACCATCATTATAATCTTTTGCTTCAAAAACCGTGAAACACAAAGTGTATCACTTATTTTGAATAAGAGGGTAGTAATTTATTTTTTTTGGAAACGACAAATGAAATAACGGAAGCCTACTCGTAATTTTTCAGCGAGTACCCCAAGTTCGAGCTCCGCATAAGCGGGCAAACCCAGCCCCCAAAGGGATTTCCAAGGAAAATTCCCCATACATGCCCATGTGAGGTATGAGTTATTTACTTTTTCTTGACAAAATTTCTGAAATTAATTAATTACTTTAATAGTGAATTTAATGGTAACATTCATTATCAAGTCCTTGCCCTTGGCTAAAATTAAATTACTTTAATAATGAATTTAATGGTAACATTCATTAGTTTCAGATTCCGTCATTGTTTGGTACAATATTTCAGTGATATTTCAACCTAAATAGTCCTTGCCCCTTGGCTAAAATTGTTATTTCCAAGTTCCAACAATATATCAAGTCAATGTACCTTTCTGGTAGTAATAGTGACCCTCAGTTCCACCTACGTTTTCTTTTTCTACGACCAAACAAAAACATCAAATTTAAAAGAATAAAAAATTAAGGTAATAAAATCAGGTTTTAGAAGTTTTAGTAACAGAAATCTGTGTAACCTTGGTTAAGGTTTGCAAAAAAATGCACGTGTTTCAAACTCTGATAAATACCGTATAGATCGATTGATTGCACTGATCGTCCCTCGACCCATCCATTACGAAGAGTCTTTGGAATGACACATGTAAGATTAAAGTTTGAACTAACAAAGCGAGAGCAAAGTACAACTTATAATGCACAGTATACTACCCTCAGGGCCGTCTCAAGCCGATTTGGGGCCGGGGCGAAATATAAAATGGGGCCCCTAACATGTTCCGAACCATAATATATAAAAATAACAACTTACAAAAAGTTTAAATAAATCTGAATAAGAAATACAATCTAAAGAGCAATAATCGAAGAACACCAAGGTAGAAACCAAACCTCAAAATCTGATTGCTTCAAAAATCAAAACCAGAAAACATAAAAAGTTCAAACCAGTACATAAAAAGTTCAAACCATTACATAAAAGTTCAAAAATATGACTTCCAACGGTTTAAGCTTGGAAAAACTTCTTTCGGCCATCATTGTAACCGGCACGATCCACCATATCTTATGCGCGAGTAACACATTCAAACCTACTTTTCAATTGAAAAAGAGTCATGTCCAATAAAACAAGAAAAAAATCAATTCTAAAAGCTTCTTGAGAAGATTTTTGTTCTCCTTCAATATTTGAAACTTCATCAAATTTGCTTTTTCTACAAGAATTGTGTTTTTTGGGAAATTCAGGTTCAACTCCAATTTTATACGCCATTTTTTAGCTTCACTAATAGCCAAATCAAACCCATTTTCCCTATATTTTTCAAAAAAATCAACTAATCCCACCAAATTTCTCATTGCGACATCAAGAGGCATATCATTAGAGCATCTCCAATGGTAGCTTTTTTAAAAACTTTTTACTATTCCAATAAGTCTTTCAAAGACTTTTTACCATTGGAATAGTTAGCTTTTTCAAAAGCTTATTCCAATGACTTTTTTTTACTAACCTTTTAACCAAGTTTTAATGTTTGTCCTTTATAGTCCTCTATGTATACTAAGTTTTCATTTTAAACCTTAGATACATTATATATAGATTGTTTATTATATTTTTATTAATTAATAAATAAATTATATAATATTTTAATGTCAATTATTATAATATATTTGTAAAAGATATTTTAAAAAATATTATATTTAGTAAGATGTTAAAAAAATGTCAAATTATATGTAGGGGTATTTATAAAACATTTGAGATAGATAAAGGTATATTAGAAATATTATGGAAGAAAAAGCTTTTGAAAAGGTTAACCATTGGAGATGTAATTTATGAAAAGGTTTTTGGTTAGTAAATTGTTGATGTGGCAAAAGTAATAAGTTTTTGCAAGGTTAATCATTGGGGATGCTCTTAGAGTGTAACTTTTTACTTACCAAAGCAACTCTGCATAAAATTTCACACCAAATGACCAAACTTACAACAAATTCAAAACTTGAAAGTTCACCATTTACCAATGATTCAACATCTTTACAAATCTTTGAGTAAATTACAGTTTTTGTCCCTGTGGTTTGCCCGATTCTGCGTTTTTGTCCCTGTACTTTTTTTTTCTGTTTTTTTGTCCCTGAGGTATGCAAAATTCCGTTTTTTTGTCCTTCCGTCTACCCTCCGTCTCTTTTTGGCCGTTAAATCCCTCACGTGCTGAAAACGTGAGGGCATATTGGTCAGTTTATCCTAGTTACATGTACCTTATGCTTCAAACATTGTACTTTACTGGTCTCCTCCTTCATCAATAACACCCATCAAGAACATGTTGAAAAACCCTAATTCTAAGAACCCTAAATTGAAGAATCATGTTGAAGAAAGTTTAATAACCAAAATCATACCCAAAATCCTAATTGAGTTTACCTCCTCCTTTATTAAAAAGAACATTACAACCATTCTTCAAAACATCGTATTTCTCTGGATTTCTTCAAATAAAATCATAATCTTCCAACTTAGAGCAACCCCGGTGACCATCTTCCACCATCGTATCCTCCGTCGACCAGTCCTGCAACAACACCCATCTCCGCCACTAACTGTCGTCTCCGGCGACTCCGTAAGATCCGGCCACCGTATTAACCACCATCGTACCGATTTACACTTAACGAAAGAGGGATTTGATTTGGGCAAACGAAAATCATTACGACGGGAACTAGATAACGGAGGAGACCGGAAGAAGATCTGATGTATCCTCGAAAGATGAAAAATTAGGGTTTACCAGAAATTGGGGAGGTTACCGGAGAAGAAGACCATGAAGGAGAGAGGTGAGGGAATCGGGGAGGTTACTGGAGGTGCTTGTGGCTGAAGCTTTTTCCGATCGAAGGTGGTGGACTGGTGGTAGTCGTTACTCCCTAGACTTGGTATTCATCAAATCACAAATAAGAGTTTTAATTTCTTTTTCATCATACATTAGTTTTTCAAGATCTGAGTAGGTTCTCAAATTTATGCATTTTATGATTTTAATTTTGTGTGGTATCTTGCATCTTCTTTTGATTTTGGAAGAAGACAGAACAAAAGGATATTGAAGAAAAAAGATGAACACATTGGGGAAAAAGGGTTTAAAAAGACTAAAGTACCCTCACGTTTTCAGCACGTGAGGGGTTTAACGGCCAAAAAGAGACGGAGGGTGGACGGAAGGACAAAAAAACGGAATTTTGCATACCTCAGGGACAAAAAAATAGAAAAAAAAAGTACAAGGACAAAAACACAGAATCGGGTAAACCACAGGGACAAAAACTGTAATTTACTCCAAATCTTTCCATCATCACTTGCTTGAGCTAATATTATTAAAGCTTTTTTTACCTGGACCAATTGACTCTTTATAACTTTAACACCTTCAATAAGATTTTCCCGAGGAGGAGCACACAATGAATTTAATGTTAATTCGTCTACATGTTCAAGTAAAACATTCCATATTTTTGTAGAACTTAAATAAAACATACAGTATTATATATTGTTTGACATGTCACAAAAAATGTTTTTGCTTTGTGACAAGAATTTGCCATGTCACATAAAACAAAATCAAGACTATCATACCAAAAAGAATTTTCCATGACCAAGCTTATTATGATATAACCTGATCAAGCTTGTATAATTGAACTTAAGGCAAATGTACTTTGAGTCTTTGATTATTTCTGCAAAATTTTAATAACCAAAACACTATTAGATTCAAGGATATAAATTAAATCATATTTATAAAGTGAAAAATTCCATAAGGATTCACAATAAAGAAAATACTACCAGATTCATTGATATAATAACTGCTGTAACACCCATTTACTTGCATATTTGTTCTTATTTATATATTTAATAACTGCTGTGACACATTTAAATTGCAATTGAAATTGAAATCGACCATGATATAGATATATACAAAATCCAGCTGAAATCGTACATTAAAACCAGTAGAAAGCTTCAATATATATCAAAACACACAGATGTTTCAACGAGCTATGAAGTATGAATCGTGATAGATGCACACGATCCAGCTGAAATCAAACATTGAAACTAGTGCGGAACTCGATTACTTGGAAATCAAAACAAACAGATTAACGGCAGTTTCTACGATCAATGCATCAAGATGTAATGATCTGTCGTGACGAAAATTGAAAGAAAAATCACCTTTTTTTGCGATTCTTATCAAATCGTTCTTATTATACAAGCTTGATCATTGAAATCGAAATATTTATATATAATTTATATATTGATTTACATATGCATTGTCGTTCTTATTCATGGGGTATATGAACAGTATGAATCGAAAATTGAAATTGAAATTGAAATCGAAAATTTATAATCGAAAATTGAAACCTACCGGAAGAATGTCGATGTACTGTGCTTCACTACTGCAGCTGCCCTAATTGAAATCGAAAATTGGTGATGGAAGAGATGAGGGATTGATGATTGATGCAGCAACAATTAAAGGAAGAAGAAATCAGATTCCAACTTCCAAGATACCGTTTCGACTCTCCATGACAGCAATCAATGTTAGCGTGCGTGATACATTCGTCCCTGGCCCCTTGCGTTATTTCCCTAATATCAATCCATTTTTATTTTGGGCTAAATTTGGGCCTTTTCTAGTAAAGTATAATTTTTTTTTTTTTTGCTAAATATATAGAGAATTACTAAAATAGGGGGCCCTATGACGTTTGGGGGCCCGGGGCGGTCGCCCAGCTTGCCCCTCCCATTGAGCCGGGCCTGACTACCCTTGTATAATTATCACCTCGATTGGGTCTATTTGAATACAGACTGTTGTACCACTTCGAATATATACAGGGTTCAAAACAGAATGCCAGTATTAGCTTTCTTACAACAAAGACTTGGCCCTTTTCTAGTACAAATAGGAATGTATAATTTCTATTGCACAAGATACAAGTAAATATAAGCGCACTAAGAAGGCTGTTTGGTAAAATTTATCTAAGCGCTTATTAGCTTAATAAAGCATTTATATAAGCTTAATTAAGCTTACATTTATAACTCTTTAATTTAAGAGTATTAATTCATCGTTGTTTTCGGCAACGACGTACTATCTTATATCACATGGATCTATCTCGATTGATAATACCTCTATCTTAAATGCATAAAAAATTCACATTTCTCCTTCAAATTTTATCTCACAAAAAAGTTATTGTTTCTCAAATTTGAGTGGTCTACTTAATAAAATAATATTATTACTAATGATTTCACCAATAAAATACTTTCTCTCTCCAATCTAACTTTATATTTTATTCAAAAGTATTACCAAGGATATCACCACTAGCAATCTCCTAAAAGCTTGTACCCATGAGAAATGTGAACTTTTTTGTGGGACGAATGAGTATATATTTTGAAAAACTTTTAGGCTTTCATGAAATATTTCTTAGGCTTTCATGTTATATTTTGAACAACTTTTATTAGTTAACTTTTATTTGTATTTTGAACAACTTTTAATAATTGCTAAATTTTGTTTGTATTTTACAACTAATCAAATTATTTTAGTATTTTAGTGTTCAATTATGTGTGTTTTTCTATTTTTTTATAAATTGATGTTTTATTGGGTCAACCCGTTTATAACCTAACCCGTTTAATAAATAGGTTGGGTTGAAGATCTCAACCCGTTTAGATAAAAAAGTTGGGTTGAGTTGGGATTTTCAACCTGTGAACCCAAATAGATCAACCCGTTTATGACCCAACTCGCATTATTGTTACCCCTAATAAATATAACACACAATATGTTGTGGTGTTATACAAGTTTGGAGATATTTGATGGAACACACCTAGTGGCTTGTGCTCTTAGAATTTCCACACATCTTTACTAATAATAAAGCATTTAGGCCTATCACTAATGGAAGGTCTTATTTCCCCTTTCTACTTTGGGAAATGTCTTAAAACTTAAGACAGCCAAAATATTAAAACGCATCATACGGGAATCAAACATGTGACCATTTGGGAGTTAGTCGTGCGCGTTAACCACTTTGTTTACTTTGCTTTACTGCAGCCCCTCATTGATATAACCTATATGTTTGTTACAACCCACCACCATGTTTACTTTTTTTACAGCCCATCATTTGTTTAACAAAAGAAAAATCTTTAAAATGTCTTTTTTGATGCAGGTAGTAAAGTAACACTAATGAACCGAACAATAGCACGCCGCAAAACATAAGTTTCACGCTACCTACTGCCGCATTGCGCGGGTACCCTGCTAGTAGAAGTATAATAATCACTAGTAGTAGACAAACTAAAGGTAATACAACATTCATAATAATAGGATTACATACAACAAAGTTCGAAGCCTTTCAAAGTTATAAGAAACAAGTAGTTCCTAAAACACTATGAATATTATATCTCATTAAATTTCCCTCTTAAAAATATCCTAAAAAAGCATTTCACAAATATCAAATTAAGATGATTTTTAAGAATCAATTTAGGAGGATATAATATTATTCTTCTCCCCCAAAACCCCTCAAACCCAACCATTATCATTGTTCGCATTAAACCCATCATAAACCCTAACTTCTAACCTCCCTCCAATCCGTTCTTCATCAAAATCATCATCATCATCCCACAATTCATCATCCAAACTTTCATAATCAAACAATGAATCGGTATCTGAATAATCCGAGCAACTATTCCCCTCGAAATGATCCACAACATTTGGGCCCAACACCTTAATTCCCCGACCCTGTTTCTCCAACCAATCTTCATCCAATTTCACATCCCAACAACCTCTAACATCCAAAAACTCGAGCTCGTTACACTTGATTATAATCTCAACAACACTATTGGTATCGATACAATTGTACGCCATTTCTAAGTGCTTCAGTTTGGTCATTGTGGCGGCAATGGCTACTGCTTCCTCCGACTGTGGCCGCCGTTCTTTTAGGTCGATTGGGTGCATGTTACGGCGGAACCCTATGAGCGACTTGCATGATTTTCCGATGGTGGATAATGCTTGACCACTGATCTCGCAACAGTAGCTTAAATCCATGAACTTGACAGAAGAGAGCTTGCTTGACAGTGATTCTATGACTGAATCACTGATGTTGCATCTCGGAATCTGAAATGTTTGTAGCGATCGTGCACTAAAATATAACAAAAAAGAGTGCCCCGAAAAGGCAAAAATGAGAACAAAATAATGTATATTAGAGAATGCATAATCAAATAATCAGTTAATCAGTTATAATAAAACATGTGGTTCTATTGTTATAAATCGTAATAAAATCTAATCACTTTTTAAGATAAAATAGGGCAAAAAACAGTGTTGTAAAAATCGGTGTAGGCGGTTATCGGCGGCCAACCTAGTAATTGGTGCAGTTTATCGGTCAAGTCCAAATCGGTCAAAATTGGTCAATGTCAGTGTTGTAAAAATCGGTGTAGGCGGTTATCGGCAGCCAACCTAGTAATTGGTGCAGTTTATCGGTCAAGTCCAAATCAGTCAAAATTGGTCAACGTCAACGAAAGTAAAACTTACTTGATAAAAATTTGAAAATCAAATTTAGGCTCTCGGCTTACTGTTGACTTGTGTGATTGACTAATTTAGTTAATTTGTTATGGACTAATTAGTTGTTTTTTTAGCATATTGCTAATATTTATTTATATAAAAATAAATTCCTTTTTTATTTTATGGTACCCGCATAGAAACTGATTAATTATCGCCGAGACTGATTAATCGCTAGACCGATTTTTTACAACCTTGGCAAAAAGGGCGTATAAGTAACTTTACTTGCACTTTCGATAGTAGATTTACAAACTGTAAATGACCCTAAATAATCAGCTTTGAAATATTGCCGGAAGTTGTATTAATCACTTATCAAGATATACCTTAACTTTTGATAGCAGTTAGGCTGTCAACAAACTTGATTATTTTTCTATAATTTTCAGAAAATGTTGCTTAAAGTTGTAATAATCACCTTTAAAGTGAGGCTAAAAAGAGCATACAAGGAACTTTACTCTACCTTTTTTAAATCAATCTTGTTACTACATTTAACAAAGTGATTATTCAACAGATAACATACATCAAAGTTGAACACACCCTAAAAGTTACAAAATATTAAAAAAGATGGATTTAAAGTGACTTACTGATCTGCAACAAACGAGAAAGTAAGATCATTCTGGATGCCTGAAACAGTGACTTCCTTCAAAGAACCACCACTTCGAGTAACAAGTAATCGAAGCATTTGGTCAATGTGATCTGGAGTTGACCGATAACTCCAGTCAAGAATGTTGATGTGTTGCCAACAGTACGGACCCAACACAGTTTGGTTCCATGATTTGCAAACTCTTGGGACAATTGTTAGTGTTTCTTGAAGTGATAAATTGCTAAAGATTAAACCAAGTGCATCAGGCAACATATCTGCCCAGTTTCTGTAACTTAAATCAACCTCTACTTCCATTCTGAAAAGAAAATGTTACAAGTCAAACTTTGTTTGTGTAAATAACAAGATCCGGATTCAAGTTTTTAGCTTTTTGGTTTCAATTTTTAATATTCTGATTGTATTTGAATTACTTTAAATGAATTTGCAAAACATTTCGGTATAAACAGAGTGACTGTGAGCATATTCAAGGTCAAGAGTGATATGTTTGACCTCAAAAGTCAAACATGGTATAGTGAGAAGCTTGCTTTGGCTTTCAATTTGTGAAAAAAGATGGGATTTAGTAACATGAAAATAGTGTAGAAGTAATTTACAAGCGTTTTTGAGTTGCTAATGGTCAAAAAGGTCAAATCTTGACCTGTGTTTACAAGTGGTTAGGGAGATCTTGAATCAAAGAGTAGTTGAGAAATATTATTAATCAAAAGTACAAAACTTTCTTGAATTTTTTAATCAAACGCCCAATTAAAGATTAGGGACGAAAAGGATCTCTTTTTATATATATTAATTAGAAAAAAAAATCCCATCTTTAAGAGAGAAAGAACAGATTCGCACATGAGATCTTAGAAAAAAGAACTGATTTTTTTACTAAATTAAAGTAAACAAATGGGCTTCATACTCACAATCTTTCTTATTTAAAGCATTAAACAGTTTCATTTCAAGAATCTTGAATTTAATGGAAGACGAGTGACATTAAAACCCCTGTGTCAGACCATCTCAAATCTCATAACCCCCAACAAAATCCCTTAAACTAGAAAAGAAAAAATCAAAATTAGATGAGCCCCAAATTGAAATCTAAACAAATTAAGTAAATGTCGTTATTAACTCAGGATTCTTCTCACTTCCATTAAAATGAAGCAAGAAAAAACAAATCTTGATCATAATTAAGATCGAAACAACATAACAACTTTAAGATGTGCTTACCTTAGAAGCAGAATGTGTGTTGTTTCTTTTGTTCAAAAGGGTATATAATGGATCAAACACCACAACCACATAATCCGTCAAAAACCATGTGGATTTCTTGCAAGAAACAGAGAAAGATGGATAGAGTTGCAAGAAATCCAGAGAAGGAAATGAAAAATGAGCAGACCAAAGAAACAAGAAAAGCAGGGGGTTAGAAAGTGTGAAAGAAGCCACAAAAGTAAAAACTTTTTGTGTTGTATTTGTGGCTTGTGAAGATAGAACTTGTTTCTGTATTTTAGCGAGTGAATGCCACAAAAAATTGTTCCTCTCTGAGGAGTAGGTGGTAATTTAATGAACTTGCTCTGTTTCCAGACCCAGATCTTGTAATCCAGAGTAATGTACAAGTTTCGATGCATTGTGTACTGTTTCTGAAAGGGCATAGTTCTGTGTTTAGTAATCTTGGTTGTTGAGAAAGGAATTATCTTTAATTGTGATGCTAACAGAGATAATTGAGATGGTAGTGGCAATTTCTGACCCGACACGAAACCCGACCTGAAACCGATACGAAAATAAACAGGTTTGGGTTGAGGTAAAAAATAATTGGGTCAGTCTCGGGTTGAGTCAGCTGACCCGTTTATTAAACAGGTTAGGTTCGGGTCAATGATAATTTAAATGGGTCGACCCGCCAACCCGTTTAATTATTAAAATATATTTTAAAACATATATATTTATACTTAATTTATAGTTTACTAGTTAAAACGTAATTAATAGTTAGATAAAAATTAAAAATGTTACTTAGGAATTTGGTGTTTAGTATTTTGTTATGAATTTGTGTAATAATAACAACATTTTGACCCGTTTGACCCATTTAACTTGTTTGACCTGATAACCTGTTTAACCTGTTTTATTAAATGGGTTATATGGGTTAGGTTTGGGTTGAAGTTAAACAGGTTAGGGTTGAGATATCTGACCCGTTTATATAAACAGGTCGGTTTCGGGTTGAACGTTTCTGACCCGCGAACCCGAACCCGTCAACCCGAACCCGACCTGAATTGCCACCCCTAGGTAGGGGTGGAGTGTGAAACATACTCATCAAATTCAAATGCTTGTTTCAAGGCAAGAGGGTTGCTAGTAGAGCGGTGTTATCGTTTCGTGTTTCTGGATAACACGACATGACACGAGAACGTTTAACACGAAACGACACGACACGAAGTTGTGTTTTATTTTGCTAACACGAACACGACACGATTAAAAAAACGATAACACGATAAACACGACAACACAAAATAAATAACAAATTTCTTACTTATTACATGCTAAAAACACGATAAACACGACAAACACGACAAAATCATAACTATCGTGTCAATTTCGTGTTAATCTCTGAACACGGACACGACACGACACGACTTCGTGTTTGTTTTACACAACACGAACACGACACGAACACGAACACGAATTCAAATTTCAATTTCGTCCCAATTTCGTTTCGTTTCGTATATTTTTGTCGTGTCGTGTCATGTTTTGACAGCCCTAGTTGCTAGGCTCTTTTGTGTGCCAATTCAATTAATGTTGAAATGTTTGACTTTTTTTCAAATAGAAGTCAAATTTAGACTACTAAATATTCAAGCTAACAATAAAATGTTATTGATTAAAATGCTAAAGTTATTCAACCTTTGGTGGGTATCTATATTTATATTTAAAAACTGGTTAATGATTATATGAAAGCAAAATAAAATGTTAATAGTCGGATTTAAAGGAAATAATGTTTAAGAATCAATATAAAAAAAATCTTTTAAGTCGCTAAAAAGATTGTCTAAGTAAGCCTAAAATTCAATGAACTTGATACAGTACATGCTTGTGGTTGATTAGTAAGACCGACAATTTCACACACTACGAACCAAACAACTAAATTGAGTAAAAGATGGGTTGATGTGAAAATGGCACAAAAAAGTTGGCTCGGATTAGAATCACATGTGTGACTCGAATTTAACCCATTTCATCCGTATATAATTCTCTATTTAAAGAGTATTTACTATTTTCGTTATAGGGGCTTCCCTGAGTGGCTGACTTTCCTTGTGATATACTCGACTTAACCGTTTCCGAACCATCTTATGATCATATGATTAATTGAGGTTTATAAAACGGCATATTTATAATTTTAAAATTGTATAAAAATAACAAAACCGTAATAAATTTTGTAATGAAATATGTGATTGTGAATGAAGTTTGAAGTTTTACTTTGTTTGATAGTTTACAATCTCCAACATTATGATAGTTACGAACATTACAAGTGATCAGGATTGCTCGAATATAACTTGATGCTGATAGCAACTCACAAGTCTACACTCCACAGGTACCAAAATCCGTCTGGAATAACCTCAAAAGCCAAAAATATTCGGTTCACGTTTTTCCTCTTATTTTAATTTAAAAAGTTGAAATTGAATTAATAAAATTTTCAAATCCCAAACTATATACGATCTTGTTGACGTTCAACATAAAAAATGAGAGTTTTTTTTCTTTTTCTTTTTATTCCTCTAGAACGAGAAATATTCATACAAACATAGTATCTGACATAAATACTTGAACTCAGATAATATTTGTTGATAGATCACTAATATACCGCAAAGTTACAGACCATTTTGTTTACGAGTAATTTTACAAGTTATGAAGACACTCATATAACTTAACTCTTATTTCTTTGCGTAATTTTAATCTAAATCTTGGCTAATCAAATTTATGTATATATGAAAAATCAATCATATTCATACGTGCCGCTGAAATTGCAAATATATTTTAATTCTTACGTAATTAGAACTGTAAATATCAACCGTGTTCATATGCTTAATCAAATTTCCTTTGGACGTGAGATCTCATCACCCAATAAAGCCATATTCGAGTGTTAGTCATCTTCTTCATCACCCACCAGTTCTTAATCTAAATCCAAGTTTTTCAAGTCAACTGCCTCCCGACGTTTTGGAATGGTCCGCTTACCGACAACAAATGGATCTATGTCGTTTGCCGTATAATTTTGAAGTCAAGGTGGAGATTGAAGAATATTTGACTCCAAATTAATAAGTTATATTCTTGGAGGACTAAACTTGCCAATTGAATGAAACTTAATTAATTCCTATATTAACATCTCGTGGATTTGCAAAAGAAAATACACAATTTCAGTTAAACCTACGGCGGCTTCTTGTTTCGTACGACAGTCTTACGAACGAAGCATTCATGAATGGCGATTACGAATTAGGGGTTTTAACCCAAATTGATTCTTTTACCATTTGTTCACTCCGTAAGTCTTTTTGATTCAAAATTAGAGTCTTTTTTATTCAAAGCTTTGTAAACACTGCAAGATTATAGTTGACTGATTCTCGGCTTCTTCCGCCCGTAGTTTTTTCCCGTTTTGGGTTTCCCGTTTTGATATTATCCTAGTTTCATTGATTAAAGTGAAATTAGTATGTCAATTTTCACTCGCATTTTACTAGAATAACCTGTTTGTCTTTCAAAAAAATTCCACACCATCAAATGTGCGAAAGATTTATTACCGCCCGTTCCAATCCATAAGTAGAAACCAAAACAACTTCATGTTGATGGGATTTCCCACGTTAGAATCTTCGGATACAACTATCCAATTTTGCGCCAGTCATAGCTCGTCGTGTGGTTCCCAAGTGTTTGCGGTTGGAAACAGTCTTTTTTGGTTTAGACTAACCGACTACTTGGTTCCACTTTTTTTATTGGATTTTTGTCTCGAAGTTACTATTGGATTTGTATTTTCTTGTGATTGCATATTTGCATGTTGACTTGTTGGTCGCTATAAAACCACAAAAGAAAACACTTAGGGTGTGTTTGGTATAGAGAATTGAGAAGTGGGAAATGAAATTAACAACCAAATCTCTTATTTGGTTGTATGAGAAAAGAGTAGGGAGGAGAATTGTCAATTCCTATTCTCTAGTTTTGTTTCCCTCCTTCAAGTAGAGAAAATGTGGGAATCGTGATATAGAGAATTGAAAAAAAAAAAGCGGAGAATTGCAAAGCCCTGTGTCGTCGTCTTCTAAAACAACAGAATAAACCTTCCATCAAAATTTCAATCTCATTCATCGTCCCACATACAAATTATATCAAAATCCAATAACTAAAATCAACCATATCACCACTACTTTCTCAAATTTTGAGAATTTAAGGTTTAGTCATGCTATTTTAGACGCTCTTCAATCAGCGACATCGAACCCTAATTTGATCCCCAATCACTGTGTGCTCTGGATGGCGCCTTTCCTTTTTGGTGGTGGATATTGTTCTGAAGCTTGGTCTTATATATTATCTCTTAATCAGTACAATAACAATACTAATTTTAGATTTAAGTATCGAACGACATGGGGATAGTGGAAATGTGCATTTTTGGGAGGATTTGTCTTTAAAGATGAGAAAATTAGCTTTTGAGTTTCATTAAACTGAATGTAGATTAGAGGAATCGATTGTGATTGTAATAGTGAACTTGGTGCTTGGAATCCACCATTGTTTCAAACACCAACTTGTCCCCCAATAAACAACAGATTTTCTATTATCCGAACAATGTTTGAAACTGATCGGTTAAATCCCGAACATATGAATATGTGTAAGAAAATGGATATGGTGTGGTCCCTACTGAATTTCATGTATCTTCTTTTGTTAAAAGTGGCGTTGATCCATCCAAAATTACAAAAGTTGTACAAGCTATTGATAACAGAGTTCTTTAATCCAATCAAATACAACAACGCCATAAAACTCGCATCTTTAAGGAATTCGGTACTCGGGTCAGGTTCGTCTTCAGGTCCAACAGGGTTGAATTTGAGAAACCCGTTTGTTTTCTTGAGTGTGTTCAAGTGGGAGTATAAAAAAGGTTCGGATATATTATTACAATCTTTTTTTTGTGAACGGATTATTACAATCTTACCTCAAAGAATTCGATTCTTTAGATGGTGTAAATGTGTGCTTGCTAACGAATCCGTATCGGATAGCGATTTCAGCAACAAGATTGTAGAATTCGTTGAGGATTCAGGTTAAAATCCCGTTAATGCGTGGGTCCCGGTTTATGTGATGAGTTCTCACTCGTTAATGGACTTTTATTATTAATTTATTTGGATGTTTTGTGCTTTAATGATGATTGTTGTGAAAGAAAACAATATGTCTACTAATGATAAAGTTGGTTTAATTCTCTATTTAATTTTTTGTTGTACCAAACAAGGGAATTGATTCTCTGTTTAATTCTCTATTGAAATCTCTATTTACATGGTGTTTGATGATATTGTGATTGTTTTAGCCGCATAACTTTGAGGGATATGATATTGTTGACCGAAACGAGCATTTGTTCATTTGAAAAGGTAAGTGTTGAGGGGTTTGAAGAAGATTAATTGATAGCTAAAGTACGTTCATATGTTACATTATGATTAGAACATGCGAAAGTAGAACTATATTTGATATAAATCGTGTCAAACTAAATTATGAGAAACAAAAATATATAATAAATGAATGAATTCTACGTTCTGTTTCCTCTACCTATGCTATGTATTCTCGATTTAAACCAAAGTGGAACAAGTGGAAGTAGTTGGATCATATAAAGCTGGAAGCAAATACTTTCTCCCATTTGTACCATGTGCATTATAACTTGCACCAGTTGTAGAGTCCACCAACAAGTCCCCTGCGTACCCAGGATAAGCTCCTTTAGCATATACCCCAGGACATGCGGATGCAGCTTCTAACGGTCCACTCGCATCCCCCTGATAATACCCGTTTCCAAATGGGTTTGTTGCTGTACCAGCCAATAAACCAGCCAAATTAATCACCATACCATCCAGACCCACATCGTTATTGGGTGCGACCAGTGGTGCAGCCTGTGGTCCGTAAATTGGCTGGTGAAACGGCCAAGCACATTGACCCGGGCACTGAGTCTCCGAGTTGCCAACCCAGATGTATGCAAATTTGTAATTCTTTCCTTTAACGTGGGCTTTTTTGGAAGATATTTTTTCTGATGATGAGGCGCCGTGGGTCCCGCACCTGCTGGAACAAAAACCATCAACTGCCACGTCGGATGCAGTTAGGACGACGTTAACGGCGTTACGTGATTCTCCTTTAGAAGCTAACTGAACTAGATGCTCGTCCGTTAACGACTTTCCAAGAGAGTAACTCGGGTCGGATATCTGTTTACCGAGTCGGAGCGAAAGCGAACCGGTTGATTTGGTGTGGTATTTCTCGGTGGTCTTCCACCAGGTGGCGACAGATGGTTCGATTTCAGATTTTAGTGATTTGCCGGAAAGTGAAGTGATGAAATCGGAAACGATGGATTTCTGAGACGGTTTGAAGTTTCCGTACCAGATGAAATTGACGGAGATGTCTCCGGTGAGTAGTGCACCGTTGTGGTACTGTAACAGGTTTGACGAGTCATTGACTAACTCAGTGAGTCGTCTTGCTGCAAATGAGAGGTGGAAAATGGATAATACGAAGAGAAGATGAGCCAGACGAGAAGCAGTCGCCATTTTTGTGGAAGTTTTAGAGCGAGAAGAAAATACTTAGAAAGAGAAATATGAAGTTGATTTTATGGTTTATATTTGGTAGTGAAGATGGAAGTGAAAACTGCAGTATTTATACAAACAACTCTTCTACGAAGTATATTTAAATTAGCTGTCTGAAAACAATAAATAAATAAAGTTTTTTAGCTTAGCAGGCACAGAGAACCTACAGCTGTAGCTGGCTCCCACACGGTTTTTTTAGTCTATGTGAAGGCAAAATCAATGTTTTAAAACCCGGGTTATTGCTCGGCCCGGTGTGATGACCGGGTCACGGTTCAACCGGTTCAACCGGTTCAACCAGCGGTTCAACCGTTTTACCGAAAAACATAGGAAAAGTTGCATACGCATGTTTCTTCACTCAATTTGTAGAACCAAAAACAGAAACAAATTAATTTGAGAGAGATATCACTGATAAATTTGAGCAACCAATGAATTTGTAGAACACAACAATTTGTACAATCAATAAATCGGGCAGCAACAATCAATTTGGAGAAATAAATCGGGCAGCAAAGATGAATTTGTATCAACAATCAATTTGAGCAATCAATTTGTAGAATATAACAATGAATTTGTAGAAATAAATCGGGCAGCAACTAATGAAATTACCTTGTGTGGGTGGACGGTGGACGAGCAGAAACGAGCGAGATAGAATCGAAAGTAGTAGTAGCGGCTGAAAAACCACTGATATTAGGGATTTTTTTGTAAATTCCGGGTTTTTACCGGGTCAACGGGTCGCCGGGTTGGCGGTTCAACCGGAAACCCGGCCGGGTCTCAGCGGGCGGAAAATAGGAATTAAACCGGACCGAGTTGACCCGCCTCATGTACCGGGTCCCGGTTCGACCGGTTCAACCGGCCGGGTCAACCCGGGTTTTAAAACATTGGGCAAAATACAAAATTTCACGCTCTTCATGATTTTGCATTTAAGTAAAGAAATTCATTATAATCCATTTTCTCAATTTAAATTTAGTTTTCCCCCTTTTTAATGTATTTAACTTTTACAAATTTTAAAAATTATGATGTTTATTTTTAAGTAAAAAAGTCACATTTTTCAAATATAAACACTTTCTTACGAATTTTTGTAGAAACTAAATTCGTACAAAATAAAAATATTGCTTCAAATACATACGTAAAATTTGAATTTCTTTAGTTAAGGCCAAACTACATTACAGCTCATTTTTCACCTTTTTGAACGTTGAGAAAGTAAAGCGGTAATGGGAGGAAAATGACCTGTTGGTGTAGAAGCAGTAATGAGACATGAGTTTTTTTTTTGGCAAAATTGGGTAGGAGAATAATCTGTTTACAGCTGGAGCATAGTGCATGCTTTCTGGAAGTTGAGAATCGGGTCGAGCGTCTAAACAAATGAATAGCATCAGTACACCATCAATAACCATCGACCACTCACCAACATTTATTTTTTTATTTATATAGCACAAATAAATAAATTAAATTAACATTTTATTCCATATAAAAAAATTACATAAACAGTAACCATTATATTAAAATTAAACGTTACATGTAAATTAAATAAAACACTGCTCTTTATTTTATTCGTTTGTCACTTGCCACAAATTCTAGTTTTGATTCTTTTAAGTTTTATAGCAATTTCTTTCATTTTTAATTCTGTTAAAGTGTTGAGTTTTTATTCAAGACTAATCATTTTCCTTACTTTTTTATGCCCGATGATGACGAAATTTCTTTTGCCAAGTTAAATCCGCCTATTCTAACCCTTTTTTTTCCAACCAGCCAACGATTTCTTCAAAAGTTGGGAAAAATATCTCTTTGGGGGATGTCCAACGAAACAACTTTCATCCATTTTGGATGACCGCGAACAATATCAACCAAATGCGGGTACTAGAAAGACTTGGAGTTTATACCGCTTGTTTCTCAACTCCAGGACATCGACATCTGATTTCCTGTTAGCCCGATATTGTTGGTTGGCGTGGAGTAAGGTAATCCATTTCCCAACATCACAACTAATTAAGCTATATTTTATGGTTAGAGAGTCCATTATACGATACAACTCTTTGTTTAACATGATATAAAAATAAGTTTCCACTTGGGCAAAAAAAAAGGAGCACCCGGTCCCTTTTGTTGGTCCTCCGAGATATCGATCCATCACTGTGTCAAACCAATCTCCTCATCACTCGTCCAACCTTGCTTCCTTTTCGTTTGATTGGTTGCTTTTTTTAGAAAGTTTTTGTTTGGATTTTTGGGGGCTTTGGATTTCGGCCATTTGGGTATTTGGTACTTGGCTCTACCCAAAAGTTCACCAGAATCGGAATCATGAAGACGGGAAATATTGTATTCCGTTTGGGTTGATAATTATTAAGGCGAGTCTGTTAAACAGAAGATACTCAAAGAAGATCTCACCGATTTGCCAGTGCATCTAACGGCTCCTTCTATATGAGCAGAAAATATTTTAGGAAGTGTCTTAATTGTATTCCTTATTTAGTCCATAGCCTTGTCCTTAAATACCTGTAAAATCCTGTAACATAAACATATCAAAGCAATACAATTCAAAGAATACTATACTGTTTATCAATTACTATATTGTTTATCATGGTATCAGAGCGGGATTAAATCCTGTTCATCATCTACCGATTCATTCTTAGCATCTTGTTCAAACTCTTCGAGCCCAGCCATGACCGGAGATGGCGACTCGAATGCAAGTTTGACAATGCAATTAGCCAACCTTCTCAGAAACAACAACATTAACCCACAAAATCAAAGCCCCAAACTGTCCGATAACCTTCAAATAAACCTCAAACTCAACAACCACAACTATGCCTTATGGACTCGTATGATGAGAGTTGCCATAGGCGGAAAATCCAAGTCACTGTTATCTCATTTAACATCAAATCCACCCGATCAAACTCATGAATCATTTGATCAGTGGGAGCAGGAGGACTTGATAGTCTTTTCCTGGCTTATTCAAAACATTGAACCTGCTCTTGCAGGCAATTTAACCGAGTACCCCACAGCGAAAACGTTATGGGATGCACTGGTAGTTACGTACAGTAGCGGTAGAGATAAGCTACAAACCTTTAATCTCCATGTTAAATCGAACGATATCAAACAAAATAACCTCTCTCTTGAGGAACTCTGGATTACGTTGCAGGGTGTTTGGGGAGAGATCGAAAGAATCGATCCTAATCCGATGAAGTGTCCGGACGACATCAAAGTATATTCTCAGATCAGGTCAGAACAAAAATTGTTCCAATTTCTCAATTCTCTTGACCGAAAGTATGAACATATCAAGAGGGAAATTCTGCGATTGGACCCTCTCCCCTCAACGGAAGCAGCGTACGCCACGGTGCGGAAGGAATCCGCTCACCAGGTCATACTGGGAGCAACTAATCCTGAATCACAGGATATAGGTTCTGGACTTGCTACCGCCGCCACTGAATCAGAAGGAGCAGGCCTCGCAACCCGTGGTTATCGCCGGCCGGAAGGGAGAAGGAACAATTCGGGATATAGGGAAGACAAATCGCACCTGAAGTGTGAAAAGTGCGGCATGAGCCGACACACCAAGGAGCAATGCTTTGAAATCGTTGGCTATCCCGACTGGTGGAAAGATGGCCACAAAAAGGGCTTGAAGAACACCGGACCGGAGAAGGGTAGAAACGACGGGAATAACAGTAATCGGAAAACTGCAGAGGGTTCTGGATTCGGCGGCGTCGCAGCAGCAACCAACACCAACGACGACGGCGAGGAGGGTTTTTTCCGTCGAGACAGGTACAGGGGTTGAGAGGATAAAAACTCTCAAACCCCTCCCTTATTCTTTGTCTAATTTACAAAATATTCCCTGCAGTTTTACAAAGTTTAAAAGATTGAATAAATCTTTATCAAAATTTAAAAGAATCTTCCCAGTTTTATGTAAATCTCGAATTAGCCCCACCAATATTAAAAAGCCAACATTATTTGACGGGGACCCACCCGATAAATCAATTAACCTGCCACATAATGAATTATTCAAAAATAAAGGAAACCTAAATAATTTTTCATTTAATTCCTTTTTTAATAAAAACCTTTTAAATTGTACAAAAGAAAGTAATAAAAAGGGTTGGGTAAATATGGTTCAAAATAATAACAAAGAAGGATCATGGATTTTTGATTGTGGGGCCACAGACACTATGACCCATGATCTGTCTGATTTCACATCAACAAATAAACCAACAAAAGCTTTTATAAAAACCGCAAATGGGGATAAATTACATGTTAAAACTGGAGGGAATATTGAGATATCTCCAACTCTAAAATTAACTAGATGTCTTTATATTCCTGATCTATCTCATAAACTCTTATCCATTAGTCATGTTACTAAAGAATTAAATTGTTCAGTTCTTATGCAACCCACGTTCTGTATACTACAGGATATCAGGACGGGAGCGATAATTGGGCGTGGCACTGAAAAAGATGGACTATACTATGTGGATGAAGTAACTCAAGCTGGGAGTGCTATGTTATCTCACGGATCAACGGAGAGAGAAGCATGGTTATGGCACAGAAGGCTAGGTCACCCATCCACCAACTATTTACACTCTTTATTTCCTAAACTTTTTCCTTTAAATTGTAAGACACATTGTGAAACATGTGTGTTTGCGAA
This sequence comes from Calendula officinalis, assembly GCA_963853835.1. Classification (NCBI taxonomy): domain Eukaryota; kingdom Viridiplantae; phylum Streptophyta; class Magnoliopsida; order Asterales; family Asteraceae; genus Calendula; species Calendula officinalis. Next base: position 8,553,496 of record OY970832.1, on the reverse strand, counting down.
AAGTCATCGAAAAACATTTAAACCAAATAATACAAGAGTTGACTTACCATTTTCATTAATCCATTCAGATGTATGGGGTCCCGCACCAGTTAATGGGGGACAAAATTTTCGTTTTTTTGTTATGTTTGTTGACGATTGTACTCGAATGACATGGGTATATCTTTTAAAAAATAAAAATGAGGTTTTTGAGAAATTCACTATTTTTTACAATATGATTCAAACACAATTTCAAAACTCCATCAAAATTCTAAGATCAGATAATGGTGGAGAATTTATTAACTCTGACATGAAACTCTTTATCGAACAAAAAGGAATCATTCATCAAACTTCATGTCCTCATACCCCCGAACAAAACGGTGTCGCAGAACGGAAAAATCGTATCCTATTAGAAATTACTCGGGCACTCTTAATAGAATCCAAAACCCCTAGATCTTTCTGGCCAGAAGCCCTTGCTACCGCTGCTTACCTCATAAACCGTCTTCCCACACATATTTTAAAATTCAAAACTCCTCTCCAAGTCCTCACAGAATATACAAAACCTCCCTCAACTCTTACCCTTGAACCTCGAATTTTTGGATGTACAGTGTTTGTCCATATTCCAAAATCCACAAGATCCAAACTCGATCCATGTGCTGAAAAATGTGTGTTTGTTGGATATGGAATAAACCAAAAAGGGTACAGATGCTATAATCCAAAAACTCGCCGGTTGTTTACCACCATGAACTGCGATTTTCTCGAAACGGAATACTATTACACCTCCAATCTCAGTAGTCAGGGGGAGAATATAAATCATGAAAATCATGATGTTGACACACTGAGTTGGCTTGAGTCAATAGACAGAACAAATGACCACCATGGTCACGATACACCCTCAACAGAAGCTTCACAAGAAACTGAAGACAGTGCCCCCCAAGAGTCTGCTCCCGAACCGATACCCGAGGTAAGTGACTCCCTGCCCACATCTAGTGATACTAACGATATGTCAGCAGAAAGAAACTCACAGGAACCAAGTCATGAAGATAGGGAAGAGGTTACCAACGATACTGTAGAAGAGGAATCACCACAATATACTTTACCACCAAGATCAAACAGGGGTATTCCACCTAACAAATATTCACCAGAAAAAGAACCAAAGAAATGTAGGTACCCAATGGCAAACATAGCCAAAGGGAACCTATCTGAAAACGCCAAAGCTTTCTCCGTAGCACTATGTTCAGAAGAAATTCCTACAAATGTTGAACAAGCTCTAAAAACTGAACACTGGAAGAAGGCAATGGAAGAAGAAATGAAAGCCCTAGAAAAGAACAAGACGTGGAATAAATGTGTCTTGCCACCCGGGAAGAAGACTGTTGGGTGCCGATGGGTATTTACAATCAAATATAAACCGGATGGAACTATTGAAAGGCACAAAGCTAGATTAGTTGCAAAAGGCTATACACAAACGTATGGTATTGATTATTCAGAAACATACTCTCCTGTAGCAAAGATCAATACCATCAGAGTTCTCTGTTCCATAGCCGCAAATCAAGGGTGGCCTCTACATCAATTTGATGTAAAGAATGCCTTCCTTCACGGAGAACTACAAGAAGAAGTGTATATGGAAGCACCACATGGCTTCACAAGCAACTTTAAACAAAGGGAAGTATGTCGTCTTAAAAAATCCCTTTATGGGTTAAAACAATCTTCTAGAGCTTGGTTTGGGAGATTCACCATAGCTATGAAAAGCTATGGGTACAAACAAACCAACTCTGATCATACATTATTTTTAAAACGAAAAGGAAAATTGATAACATGTCTAATAATCTATGTTGATGATATGATTATTACAGGCAATGACAGTGAAGAAATAGCAAAGCTCAAAAGAAACCTTTTTTCAGAATTTGAAATGAAGGACCTTGGAAATCTCAAGTACTTCCTAGGAATTGAAGTTCTAAGATCAAAACTGGGAATCTTCATGCACCAGAAGAAGTATGTTCTTGATTTATTAGCAGAGACTGGTATGATCGATTGCAAACCAGCTGACACTCCAATGATCATGAATCAAAAACTCTTAAATGAAGAAAAAGAAGAACTAGTAGATAGGATGAGATACCAACGAATGGTAGGGAAACTTATATACCTTTCACATACTCGTCCAGATATCGCATATGCCGTAGGAGTTGTAAGTCAATTCATGCACAAACCACAAAAACCTCATATGGAAGCAGTCCTGAGAATCTTAAGATATCTCAAAGGAACAGTGGGGCATGGAATCATGTTTAAACCTAACGGGAATCTAGATACTCAATTAAATACAGATGCAGATTGGGCCGGAGACAAAAATAACAGAAGATCAACTGCAGGATACTTCACCCTAGTTGGCGGAAATCTAGTAACACGGCGAAGCAAAAAACAAAAGGTAGTAGCCCTATCCAGCGCAGAGGCAGAATTCCGGGGTATCGCAAGAGGAATAACTGAAATCTTGTGGGTTAGACATCTTCTAACCGAAATCGGTTATCATCCTCAAAAGTCAAGTAAAGTATTCAGTGACAACGAGGCTGCAATTCAAATTTGTGAGAACCCTGTACAACATGATCGTACTAAACATGTAGAAGTAGATCGACACTTTATAAAAGAAAAGCTAGAAGCTAAAATCATTACACTTCCATTTGTATGGTCTGAAGATCAACTAGCTGATATCTTGACTAAAGCCGTTAGTGGGACATCCTTAAAAGAAGTACTAGACAAGTTGAATTTCGGTAATCCCACTATTCAACTTGAGGGGGAGTGTTAAACAGAAGATACTCAAAGAAGATCTCACCGATTTGCCAGTGCATCTAACGGCTCCTTCTATATGAGCAGAAAATATTTTAGGAAGTGTCTTAATTGTATTCCTTATTTAATCCATAGCCTTGTCCTTAAATACCTGTAAAATCCTGTAACATAAACATATCAAAGCAATACAATTCAAAGAATACTATACTGTTTATCAATTACTATATTGTTTATCAGAGTCGTTTGAGGAGAAGAAGAAATGGTTTATTGAATTGTTTGGTGATTGTAAGTATCGTGGGTACCATTGACTAGGAAGTTTTATGGTTTGGTTAATAAACATGTTGGGTTGTTCTTGGTGCCCATGAATTATAGTGATTGTGGGATACCAATTGCATTTTGAGGTTGTGGTGGGGTATCAATGTGTTCTTGATTGTTTTTTGATGAACCAACATTTGAATTCGAAGAGAAAGATTTGAAGGTGTGATGAATTAGGTTGTTTGGTTTTGTATATATAGAGTGCATTGGGGTAAAAAGATTTGGTAAATTCTTACCTTTCGCTAGGTATGAGTCCTTTGGGATCAATTTTTTTCAATTGCTTTGTCTTGTGCTCACGTCTCACATCTTGAATCTACCCACCACCACCCATCACACATAGAGATGCAAATGGGTACGGGTAATAGCGGGTATTGCAAAACCCGTACCCGTACCCGACCTGCTATTCCCATACCCGTACCCCGTCAAATCCCCGTCGGGTTCGGGTAAAAAAATCCCCGCCGGGTACGGGGAACCCGACGGGTACCCGTTCAATAAAAAAATTAAACAAAATAGCTAAAACATTTAATACTCTTAGTACGTTCAGGCTTATTTCATTCAATATGTAATGGAGTAACGGGAGACGGGCCATTTTAACCATTATTAGATTGGCCTAATGAGAGATTAAGAGTTGAGCTAAGTTTGAGAAGTGACTAGTGGGCTAAACCTGTATTAAAAAAGTTTACACATTAATATATATATTCGGGTCGGGTATAAACGGTGCGGTTATTATAAAACCCGTACCCGACCCGTACCCGCTCTCGGGTATGAAATTTAAACCCATACCAGACCCGTTACCCGCTTAGACGGGTAATACCCGCCCCGTAAGACTCGGGTACCCGCGGGTACCCAAACCCGCGGGTCAAATTTGCATGCCTAATCACACAGAGGTCAGTGTGGTCACTACGACCCACCGTGCTCTTTGGTGCGCATGGTGGAGTGTCATACCAGGTGCCCTAAGAGCATCAAATACAATAGTTGAAGTCATTTTGCCACATTACTGTCACCTCAACATCTCCCTTATCACACCACAAACCAAAGTACCCACTCACCCATCGCTTAAGTCAAAACACCGATTTTAAGATCCACGGTACACACTGATATCGCACTTTACCGTTGGCGCCATTCTCACTTTAATGCCAAAATACCCATTTGTGTCTTGGCAAATTGAGTGAACTTTACAAGGAATGTTGTTTAAGTTTTTTATGTCTCTAAGATTTAGTATAAATGTGACATTTGTCAAAAACACTTTGTTTTTGTGTGTTCAATTTGAATAATAGGGTGATTGACCTGACACTGAGATACTTATTTTAGTATCTGGTCATTTAGCATACTCAAGATTTTCTACTGGTCTGTATGTTTCGAATAAAGGCAAAGATTCTAATTCCATCACAACGTTGTTCTCTGTCCTAACATATGTCGAATTCAATGGGATATGTTTTTTCTTCACAAAAAAGAAAAAAAAGAAGAAAAAAAAAGTATAAACCGTAGTTAGCCTAATATCCGAGTCCTGTACAAAACGACAATAAAGTTGCTATTATGGAATAAACCACAAAAAAACATCCATGGAAACGAAGCTGATTTCTCATATTTAATAAAACAAATTAAATTACAATGATATAATCATACACCATAAATATTTCATGGGTTTTGATAATGACAGCCATAAGACATGCATAAAAAAGTTGTACATCCATCTATAACTGACTCCTGAATTTTCGGAATTACTCATTTGTATCATTTTTAATGCACTTAGAGACAACCCTTAGAACTGTCATTATCAAAACCCATATTTCATACTCCCTCCGTCTCAAGTTAATTATCCACTAGACAAAAGGCATACCGTTTTATAAAAATGTAATCATTTAATTGGTTGTAATTTGAAATTAACATTTATTTTGTGACAAATTAAAAGTAAGGTGAAAAATAAAAATGTGACGGAGGGAGTATAAATAATTGATAAAAGTTTCTATAATGGAAATGAAGCTATCAAATCTTGCGCAAAACTTGGTTGATCAATTTGTCAATGTTCGTCAAAGAGGACGATGATTCACTCTTTTTCTTCCAAACCCCAGCCATTCTTCTCATGTCTTCACCTTTTCCCCCAACCATTAAAATCCTCACAAGCTTTTCAACCTGTTCTCTATCCACATCACTATCAATCTCCATTCCAATGCCCCATTGATTACAACTATACCAGCAATTAGTCTGTTGTTCCGCAAAAAACGGCCAACAAATCATCGGAACCCCACACGAGATACTCTCGAGAGTCGAATTCCACCCACTATGAGTCAAAAACCCTCCGATTGACGGGTGATTCAGAATTTGTTCTTGAGGACACCAACTTGCAAGCAACCCCCTGCTGCTAGTCGCCGCCACGAACTCCGGTGGCAGAACAGAGGAGTCGCCGGTAACCAGGTCCGGCCGGATAACCCATAAAAATGTCTGGTTACTGTTAGCAAGTCCCCATGAAAACTCAACTAATTGGTTCGGTGTCATCACCGTGATGCTTCCAAAATTCACATAAACAACGGAATTAGGTTCCTTTGAATCGAGCCAGTTCAGGCATTCGGTCTCTTCGATCCATAGACTCGAGCCCATCGATTGCAGATCGCTGTGAACAATACTGTTTGCAATGGTATGTAATGGTCCAATTGGGTAAATTTGAGGATAAATCAAATTGAGATCGTTTAATACATCATGTTCTAGGTCTTCAAATGTGTTAAGTATGATTGCTGAAGCTCTTTTAGCTCTATTTGTTTCTCGGATAACAAAATTGACCATGAGTTCGTCTGGATCTGTGCTTCTCATGAAAGTTGGCAAGTCCTTCAAACGTATGCCATTCATGCTAGGTATGAAATCAATGGTCGTATCCATTGGTTAAATCAGCAGAATCTGTACGTAAATTTTAGCAAAAATTTAGTAAATCTCATAAAAGATGTAGATATAGAAAGAAACTCGTACACAACCAACCGTAAATGAAAATCAGAAATTTACTAAGATAAGCTATCAAATTGATGTTTGTTTACAGATAAAGTATATTTTTCTGAATTATTAAAAGTGCAACTTAATACCATGAACTTGAAAAAAAAATTAATTTACCACTCTAACTCACTAATTTGGTCTTACGTCATTTTATTCTAATTTCAATATATTGAGACATAATTTTATTTTTTGGTTCGTCGAATGTTATAAGAGAAGTATAGTACTTCATTTAAGAAAAGATGATCGAATTAATAAGCTATGGTACTAAATTAACCATTTTTGCAAGTTCAGGGTAACATGATGCATTTTTAATAGTTCGCTAATGATTTGATTAAGAAATTTTAGTTAAGTTACTAAAATGCATTTTGACTTGTTTATATATACCAATGCATGCAGGTATGGGAGTACCTTTTAGGGGAAAGAATCCCTTTTGCCTAAGAGTGGTATAATGTGCATACGCCAAGAAACCACATGCACTAGTTGTCCAGAACAAAACTTCAGGTATACCCAACTCATCTGCTGCATCAATTGTGAAGCTCATTACACCATCCGAAACTATACAACTAACTGGAGGTGTAGTTGAATTATAGTTAAGTTTTGATATTATCTTCTTAAAAGGGTCCAAACAAGTTTCAGATGTGTACTTGCGGGATATCTTGGGTGGCATCGAGGTTTTCCTGTGGCGGAAGGCCGTCAGGAATGGTCTCGAATCGGAAAGAGGGGTGGCGGTTTCAGGGCCCTGAGACTTGAGGAGACGTTGGTGGTTGAATTCGGTGTTGATAAAGGTGATATGAAAGCCTTTAGAATGGAGGATTTTGGCAAATTTTAGCATGGGGTTAATATGGCCTTGTGCTGGAAATGGTATGCATACTGCATGAGGTTTTTGCATCTTATTCATGGATCCCATTTTTGTGTGTTGAAATGTGTAAGATTTGGGTTGTAGTGGGTACTTTTATAGACGTAAAATGAGGGTGAGAATGAAATCACAAAATCGATATGCATGAAGAAGGGCCGGATAAGACAATAAATCTTCAACAATGACTTTTGTCAAAGGCTTAGCATTATCTTCTTGACTTTCTACTTTAGTGGGAAAAACTACTAGTCAAATTAAATTTCGCTTCTAAATTATCTCACCCGATCCTAATTTTATCCTACATCTTTCCTTTTTAGCATATATTTCAAAACTATTGTAAGTTTGAAAATTTAACTAATTAAAATATATTTGACGGTAAAGATATATATTATTTGTGTTAATTTAAACGTTTTTAAAACTATATATGGAATTATGGATGACACTTTTTGGACGGAAAAACTATAATATATCACCTAACACAAAACTGTAACGCATGATGTATTTTGACATATGTTAAAATGAAGCAACGGGTGTCGGTACGGATATTTAGCTGATTGTTGCAATTTGAATAGAAAAAAATACTCCCTCCGTCTCTAAATAAAGTTCTCATTTCACCTTCAAGTTTTGTCCCTAAATAAAGTTCATATTTCTAAAACTTAAGGGACCCACTTAATATAATAATATTATTACCAATACTTTCACCACTAACTATCTCTTAAAACACTTTCTCTCTCCAATCAAACCTTATATTTTATTCAAAAGTAATACCAAATACCCCACCACTAACTATCTCCTAAAATATTGTGCCCAACACAAATGAAAACTTTATTTAGGGACGGAGGGAGTATTATTTTGAAACAAGGGAACTCAAATAATTGCAAGAAGCCCAAAACATAACATTAAAGCTAGATAAAAGAATACATCAAGTTCAAAGTAAAGAATTACAACATCAATTGACTTTGTTTACGTCTATTCTCCTCTTAAACCCTCTATTTTTTTTACACAATAGAAAAGAGATACTCCCTCCGTCCCATAAAAAACTTCTCATTTGACTCTAAACTTTTGTCCCATAAAAAACTTCTCATTTCACATATTTGATGGACTCCACACAATAAAAAAATATTATTATTAAAGACCCCACCACTAATATCCACTAACTATCTTTCTCTCTCCAATCCATCATTATATTTTAATCAAAAGTGTTATCAATGACCCCACCACTAACTATCACCTAAAGACTAAAACCTTGTGAAAAACTAAATGGGAAGTTTTTTTTGAGACCGAAGGAGTATTAGGTAGATGGCTGAAAAGCTTTGAGGGGCAAAAGGCAACACCCCTTCCAAAAGTGAATAGATATTATATTTACTACTATATTTTGTTAATTTTTTATTTTTCTAAAAGGCTTGAAATTTAACAGGATAAAATGTTAGAAGGTGTTCGTCATTAACCTATGATCATAGGTTCAAAACCTGTTGTGCACAAAAGAATGTATACTCCATATTTTATAGTTTAGACTTTAGAGGAGATGTACACACTACTACAATTAAGGGGTTTTTGTAACACCCAAATTCATTACATAAAGGCCAAAATTCGTTACAATAGGTCTATTGTAACGCCATATTGCCCATTACATTCGTTGCCATTACAATAGGTCTATTGTAACGCTTTTTGTAACGGTGGCAGGGCTATTGTAATGCCTTTGCAACACTATTCTGCCCACCGAATTTACTGTTACAATAGGTTTCTCTAGTCGTTACAATAGACCTATTGTAACGCCACTACCAACTGTAACACCAATATACCTATTGTAACGTCATTACCTATTGTAACGCCAATATACCTATTGTAACGCCACTACCTATTGTAACACCAATATACCTATTGTAACGCCACTACATATTGTAACGCCAATATACCTATTGTAACGACAATATACCTATTGTAACGCCATTGGCAAATTTTACACCAATATATATATATATATATATATATATATATATATATATATATATATATATATATATATATATATATATATATATATATATATATATCAAATAATATAAGAAAAATCTACATAAACACATTAATATCTAAATAAGATTGATATTATAATAATATTCCTCACAATAATAAGTTCTAGTATTTAATCATTACAAATCTTCAAATCAATTAAATAACAAGTTGTTCAAATGTACCACCAATATGCTGCATAAACCTTCTGTTTACATCCAAATATATAATAAGATTGTCTATACAAATATGTTCATCTTCCATATATTGTTGGGTCCTTATTCTGCACAGCTTCCTGGTAGAATTAATGGCAAAAAATCCGAATTTCCATACGTCACCGACTTCACCGAAACGATCCCGAGACCAAAGTCCTAGAGAAAAGATTATAAGGTTATCTAGAGGTTAAATACTAGAATTTTCAAACACTCAAACAACTGATAATCATCACAACTACAAAATGAGGATTTTTTTTACCTTTTTTAGGAAGTTTTCGATTATATTTTGGTCATTATAAAAAGCTTTAATACATTTTATTGTGAAAAAGATAAAGTTCAGTACCTCAAATAAAATTTCATAGAGAAAATTAAAAAAATTTAAGTATATATATATACCTGATCCTCGGCTCCAACTATATTTATACGTTTATGTGATGCAAGAATTCTTAATAAATCATATTGCAGCGTACTTGCATCTTGAAACTCATCTATTACAATTGCTTGCCATGATTCGTGGGACTCATTGAAAACTTCAAAGCCATAAAAAACCAAAAAAATATTATTATTGTAATTATCATTAACAATAAACTTAATTATAATCTTTTAACGGAACAAAAATCAAATATAGAAAGTTATTAAATCAAACCTTCAGGAAAATCTTTATGCAGCTTCACAGAGCAGCTAAGTAAATCATGATAATCCAAAGCATTACATGATTTTAATATGTTCTCATATTTCCTAACAAATGCAGCCTGGTCCAGATTTTAGAATCAGTCGAATACATAAAATTTCATAAGCTAATATAATATATTAATAAATATATATTAATTATTAATTAAATCCTGTTTCGGTCCCTGATTTCTGGTAATCTTCAAAAGTTATTCTGGAAGCTTTAGCCTGAAATACAAATATACAAGCAAACATAAATAGATAGTAATTAACTATGTTACAAAGAATATTAATTAAATATTAATTGATATGGAAATGGTGGCTTACTTGTGTAACAAACTTCAGCCACTTTTTTGTCTTGTCTCTGAAAATTTCTGGACAATTTTTAGTTTCAGAATCTGAAATTTGTAGATTTTTTTCACTTCCCGTGAGACGTACAGCTTCGATGACAACCTTTCTTTGTTGACTTTGACCATAAAGTAAAAATTCTAGTGTATGGCCTAACCTGTAATGAGAAAAAACATTTTTAAAGATTTCATGTATTTTGTATATTCATCAGGCAGGGTTCATAACCATTATCACTTTGTAAGTTATCTAAAATAACAGGACTCAAATCCATTTTAATCTCACAGCTAGACGTTTTAGCACTCTTCAACTGAATGTCACTGCTAAAGTCCTCAGGTACATAAACCAACTGAATGTCACTGCATAAACCCCAAATATGCTTAGCCTTTGTCCTAGACTCACATAATTCATCAATTTATGCTAGAATTGAGTCATCAAAGTTTTCCAATCCGATTTCAAACTTCCATTCCAATTTAAGTCTCACATTAAATTTTCGCAAAAACATCATCATTTTCAATTATCAATCAATTCAATTCTTTACTTTATCTACTCATTCAAATTATCTCGATACTCATATAGTACTTACCATTCATGGTTAAGTTAGCACTCCATATGACATAAAATAATCCACCAACATATGTAAAAATTTCTTACTCACAGTCACAATAATTAACTCAAGTCTCCAATACCTACTCGTTTTCTTATTTATTCTATCAAAATTTACAATCTTGCACAGTTTAACTCGTTAATTGACTCGCAGTTTTAAGACTTCCAAGCAAAAAGTTTATTATCATAATCAACTAATTTAAAAAAGTACACTTTCTTAGGATAAAATCACATCAATTTCTGCACATTTTGACCGGATCGAGTCTATATCCTATAATCGATTTATAACTATATAACTAATCATTTCATACATGATAGGGAGCATATAAAAACTCTCATACGATCAACTTATTGAACTACAAACATGCCAACAATTATCAAGTCACAAGTCATATATATTCTTTTTCAATTTGATACATAATAGATAAACAATCAATACTTGCAATTCAATTCGGACATCACCCATTTCGAGGTTAACAATTATATGAATTCACAACTAACATATAACGACCTTCAAAGTCAAGTCACTTATCAATTAAACATTTATGAATTTCTTGATTCTTTATGACCAAACCGATCAAAATAAGTTTCATAGTCCAAATGGTTTTATTACTTACATAGCATATCAAGCTACTCACCAAAACCAACTCATGCAATTATCAAACGATTATCATCATAATCAAGGTCTAGCAACTAAAAACGCATTCAATCAAGTCTTGACACTAATTACTTTTAACGGGTCAACCTTTGAGAAATTTATCATAACGATTCCAAACATAAGACTAACGATTCATTAAACATGTCAAACTCCTGTTATGACTAATAAGGTTTTTTTTTTCAAGTAAACATCCACTTTTACTTAGACTCCAGTCAACTAATTACATTTCAACTAGTTCTTGACTCTTACCTATTAACATCCAAATAACAAAGTAAATTCATCGATTCAATTCACAATTAAGCATAAACAACTTTTATCATTTCTATCATGATATTTGATCTAGAAACATATCCCTTAAGACATAAAACCTCAAAATCTCAATTCGACAACTTTTACTTTTCCCAAACCATTCCATAGACAATGCAAATTATTTAACAACTCATTTATCTTCAATTATTACTATCGCAAGTCATCTCAAAAGATCTACACACACAGTTCATTAGTCACCTTTCGGACCCCAAATTCAACATATGAAACAATTCGGTAATTTATCATAAGCATTTCAGGTCATTCAAATATTTAACACTGACTAACTGTCAAAATTAATGTCTTTAATAATAACAACAATCGATTTATTCCCATTGGACAGACATTTCCGATTATCACTATACAAGTCACTACATGTGACCTGACAGGTCACAATAAAAGTTTCAACTTTTTCACATAACAAACACTAAGCCTACTTGGACTATTCAATTCACGTATACAATTCCATCCATTTTAATTACAAGCATCACATTCACGAAGTTTACAATAATTACCATTATACTCAATTTGATCCATGGTCACATATATTGTGACCGAAACCGACATACAACCGATTCTCTTCGCTTCTCCTAAAGCGAAGGAACAACCAAAACAGTTACAATCAACTTGTCACCAATTTGCACAATATGAAAACGAGCAGCTTCAACCACCGAGACACTATGTGTGTCCCGACAACAAGAAAAGATTCAATCTTCTATAACACTTATTCATAACTTCGATTAAACTAGGCTAATCCATACATCATATCACACTAAACTTAGTCCAAGTTTCAATAAAATGAACATGTAAGCATGCATCACTTATATCTACAAAACTCCCGACACATATGATGTATCCAAATCAATAAGCAATCGATTATTCCAATTCGAGTGACATAAAACACCAAGGGTAAACAGTTCAGTTCATCACAGCATTTCACAAATCTTAATTAAGCGACCTACTCAATTAACAATTCTACATAAGCACAAGTATTGAGTTTATAAAAAAACATACCCGAGCTATCACTGTCGGTCTAACGTTGGTGAATATTCCCCGACCACCCCCGTCCTTGACCTACAACCCATTTTCTTTTCCCAAGGTCAACTTCCATCTTGCCCAAATTGACCACCTCTAATGTACTTCATATCCCCACGTGCATATATAGGCTCCTCGGGTAGTTCCCGCATCGTTGCTTGATGTGCCAACATTTCCTAGGGCCAAGGGGTCGGGTTCTCTTTACCTGTCATATCTATAACAATCACAACAACTCACGAAAGCTTAGTTTAAATCGTTAGTAACTACATACTAACTACAACTAACTTCATTCACCTTTGCTCTAATCCCACTCGTCCGGAATGCTTGACCAAACTTGAGCCACGATTTGGGAATGGAACACCAACCCCGTGTATCCATTGCCAAACCGAAGCTCTGATACCAAGTTGTAACACCGCAAAATTTAGAAAGCTTTTTTTTTTAAATGCCCGAAGGCGATTAGGTTATCCTCTAGGTTAGTTTAGTTATCTTAGTTTAGTTTAGTTTACAAACAAGGTCCCACAATAAGCTTCCAAAATGAACATTACTTAAACAATACAAAAACGGTGTCACTTAAACGACATGGCTCACTTTACAAACACAACCCATTGAGCTTGGTCAATCATCCCGTCCAAAGCACCGATCAACCTGAAAAGATTCAACGAGGGAGGGATTAGCACAAAGCTAGGTGAATGGACGTAAACTTTAAATTATGCAAAGCTCGACAAGCAAGCACCACCATTTCCACGATTGTTACTCCTCGTAACCGCTTAACCTTTGTTCCCTTGAATCATTGTTCCACCGAACCAGTAACCGCTAACTGTCTAATCACTAACACGGAAGTAACTTTACATCTCCGCCCACTAACCTCGGAAGTAGATACTACATCTCCGATTGCTAACACGGAAGTTATAAAACATCTCCACGTTGGGTAAACACTATCACTGAGGAACGGTGGCTTTGCGGGCCTTAAACCATGGTTGGCCAGAACCACAGTAACCGTTGGCGCTTCGTATCCAACACCCGGGCAACTCCCTCCCCTTAACCATGTAACGCATACATGTAAGGTCGGATACCCTACTAGGCGATACCCATTGCCCAGCCGTTCTCCATCCGACACTGACCTCTTACCTAGCCTCGATTTCCACTAATCGAGTTGTCGTTACCCATCAAGCAAAACCTTTTCATCTATGTGCACACATCCTATTTCGTCTAACCCGATCGAACAGGTACCAAACAAGCAAACTGTCAAAGATTCGCGCCCGAAAAACGACCCGAAAACCCGCTGCCCGGAGTTCACGATCGTGAACTTGGGTTCACGAACGTGAACTATAGTTCACGACGTGAACTCAAAGTTCACGATCGTGAACTTGATCCAGGGCCTGATTCCTGCATTTTCCTGCATATTTCCTGCATTTTCCTGCACCTTTCCCCAAACCGGCAATACCAAACCAATGTAATCAAACATAAGTTGGAGGTTAAGTCCACTCACCGTTACTTCCACTTGTCGAACCCAGAGGTCTAATGTTTCTGAGTCACGATCCCGATTCCTGTTTACCAAAGGAATACCGAATTAGTATATAATTCCACCAAATTATAAACAATGTTAAATATGCATTTAACACTAACACTTGCACTAACTAGATAACTAAACACTTACATCATCATATGAACATGTCATGACCATTTATACTTACATAACAAGTCAACTAGCCATTTTGCAAGTCTTACATTCAAACGGGTCAAAAACCGGATTATTAAAACAATAATACTTTCTACCACTACAATCATGTCAACAACTCACAAATCACCAAAATTATGTAGTTATCATGTTGTTGTCATTCATAGAGCAAGTAAATTCATACTAAATACATTTAGTCAAACTTTCACTTTATATATCCAAACAAGTCAAAACTCACTTTTTAACTTTAACACTACAAAACACAACTATAATGTTATAAATATACCATTTAGCAATCCATAAGTGATCAATCATTTTCATAAGGATTAAACTCCATTTTAACACAAGTTCACCAATTACCAACTTCCTAGTTCATATTCTTGCATAAACCACCCAACACTATATAACTAGTATTTTATCAATTTCCATCAAAACTTGGCATAAACCATTCATAACATTCCTACCATGTTATCTTAACATTTCTAGCAATAAAGTCATAAAACTCACAAATAACATTTTACACCAACTAATCACTTAAACCCAATAACTAGTTCATACTTTGACATGAACCATAACTAACATATCAAACATCTTATTTTGACATAAACAAGCATCAAAACCCATAAAACATACAATTGACACAATTCCACCAACTAGTCATTTAACACAATAACTAGTTTACAATTTAGACTAAAGATCCATACAACTTTTTAACTAACCATTTCATCCAACAAATTTATAATTAAACATCTTAACATTTAATACTTCCAACATGTTAGTTTAACCTAAACTAATCATACAAACCATAAAAATCCAAGATCCAAATATCTTTATAAAACCCACTAAATCTTAAAACCCTAGCTCATCACTTTTCAAGAACACCATGAACAACTAACATGTATTCTCATGTAATCAACCTAACAAACTCATATAAACATAAAGATGTAATTATTATAACCAAACTAGCAAAGATATTACAAGACCAAAAACTCTAGTTTATCAAGTTGCCAAGAAAATAAGGAACAACCAAAGAAGAGCAAGAACTTACTTCATATCCTTCATTATGTCGAGATTCCAGCAAGAATGAAGGATTTACAACAAGATCTATTTAAAATAAATGTCAAGAACTATAATGGGGTTTGAAAGGATGAAAGGATAATGTAAAAAGGACACAAATAAAAGAATGGAGGTGCCCCCTTTAAGCAGAATCGTCCAACGTGGGGGAGGGGGCCCCTTTTTGCCCTTTTCAGATTTTTAACAATTTATTACGAAAGGTCCGGTTCGTAGCTAATTTATTTAAATTACCAAACGAGCTATGTTTCAACAACGAAGATATTTTCGGAATCACAATTCAAAAGTGGATCTAAAAACATAAAAATCGTATTCACAATAACGTATATCAGTCAAAAAGATATTTTAACCCCATGGTTAAAATATCACACCATTTAAATAATTAACCAAATAATTCCACATATGATCAAATAATTATGTAACATATATCAAATATACCTAAAACTACTAGGCCGGTTTTAGGATGTTACAACTCTCTCCTCCTTAAAAGGATTCCGTCCCCGGAATCCAACCACAACTTTTCTACTACAAAAGTTTTCCAATCCGATTTCAAACTTCCATTCCAATTTAAGTCTCACATTAAGTTTTCGCAAAAACATCATCATTTTCAATTATCAATCAATTCAATTCTTTACTTTATCTACTCATTCAAATTATCTCGATACTCATATAGTAATTACCATTCATGGTTAAGTTAGCACTCCACATGACATAAAATAATCCACCAACATATGTAAAAATTTCTTACTCACAGTCACAATAATTAACTCAAGTCTCCAATACCTACTCGTTTTCTTATTTATTCTATCAAAATTTACAATCTTGCACAGTTTAACTCGTTAATCGACTCGCAGTTTTAAGACTTCCAAGCAAAAAGTTTATTATCATAATCAACTAATTTAAGAAAGTACACTTTCTTAGGATAAAATCACATCAATTTCTGCACATTTTGACCGGATCGAGTCTATATTCTATAATCGATTTATAACTATATAACTAATCATTTCATACATGATAGGGAGCATATAAAAACTCTCATACGATCAACTTATTGAACTACAAACATGCCAACAATTATCAAGTCACAAGTCATATATATTCTTTTTCAATTTGATACATAATAGATAAACAATCAATACTTGCAATTCAATTCGGACATCACCCATTTCGAGGTTAACAATTATATGAATTCACAACTAACATATAACGACCTTCAAAGTCAAGTCACTTATCAATTAAACATTTATGAATTTCTTAATTCTTTATGACCAAACCGATCAAAATAAGTTTCATAGTCCAAATGGTTTTATTACTTACATAGCATATCAAGCTACTCACCAAAACCAACTCATGCAATTATCAAACGATTATCATCATAATCAAGGTCTAGCAACTAAAAACGCATTCAATCAAGTCTTGACACTAATTACTTTTAACGGGTCAACCTTTGAGAAATTTATCATAACGATTCCAAACATAAGACTAACGATTCATTAAACATGTCAAACTCCTGTTATGACTAATAAGGTTTTTTTTTTTTCAAGTAAACATCCACTTTTACTTAGACTCCAGTCAACTAATTACATTTCAACTAGTTCTTGACTCTTACCTATTAACATCCAAATAACAAAGTAAATTCATCGATTCAATTCACAATTAAGCATAAACAACTTTTATCATTTCTATCATGATATTTGATCTAGAAACATATCCCTTAAGACATAAAACCTCAAAATCTCAATTCGACAACTTTTACTTTTCCCAAACCATTTCATAGACAATGCAAATTATTTAACAACTCATTTATCTTCAATTATTACTATCGCAAGTCATCTCAAAAGATCTACACACACAGTTCATTAGTCACCTTTCGGACCCCAAATTCAACATATGAAACAATTCGGTAATTTATCATAAGCATTTCAGGTCATTCAGATATTTAACACTGACTAACTGTCAAAATTAATGTCTTTAATAATAACAACAATCGATTTATTCCCATTGGACAGACATTTCCGATTATCACTATACAAGGGCAGGCATGCGATTCGTATATTTGGGGGGAAAGTGTGTACAGAGAGTCAGAGAGAGATAGGGTTAAAAGGAGTTAAAAGTATTTTATTATGATTATTTTTTAAATGAAATATTAAGTTCGTTGAGGTGTTATAATTGATAAGAATAATTGTTACGATAGATAATAACTAGGGGGTTAAATTAGAGCAATTTAATAATAAATTATTTAACCGTTACAATAGAGAATTACTGCTACGTAAAAAAACCTTGTTACAATAGAAAACTAGGCATTACAAAAAGGATGGGGCGTTACAGTAGGTAAATAGGTGTCACACCCCGCCAAACGTGGTTTGCGGAAAAACGGGCATGCGACTATCACGAGTATACATAAGCATATGATTATCGTAAACAATACATGTTTGATAAAAAGTAATGTCATCAAAATTTAATGTAACAAAGTAGTTGAAACAAAACATAGTTTTTAACTAAAATTTGGAGGTGACATCTTAACAAAACGAAAGCTTGACTCCAATGCATGCAACTCAATGTCTAGCTTAGTTACCTGAAAAACATAAGTAAAAGTATCAACAAAATTGTTGAGTGAATTCACAGGTTTATAATAAGTTCAAATAGTTTCATAGTTTTTCGTATGCCATTCATGGCTAAAATAGTTCTGATGATATAAACCGTTTAAAATAGTCTGCTCAAAAGCAATAATAGATACAATAGTTTTCGTATGCCATTCATGACAAAGATAATGTAATGATATAATACGTTAAAAATGTTCTGCTCCGAGAGCAGTAGTACGATATAAATCGCAAGAAGTAAAAATAATAGTTTTTGTATGCCATCGGCCCATCGTTGGCAAAAATAGTGTGATGATAATAAACGTTATAAATAGTCTACTCAAAAGCAGTAGTAGAAACAATAGTTTTCGTATGCCATCGTCGGCAAAAATAGTGTGATGATATACCCGTTAAAAATAATCTGCTCGAAAGCAGTAATCGTTTTCGTACGCCATCGTTGGCATAAATAGTGTGATGATATAAACGTTAAAATGACATGCTCCGAGAACAGGGGCACGATAAAATCGCAAGAAGAAACATGTGACGGTGATCCCCCAAAAGGTTAGCTATACCCTTTTGAGTTAAAATCTCGACCCTAAGCCCATAACCAAAACAACAACTTTCAAACGTATTTCACTTTCTGGATATACACTCCACGGGTTCGATAAACATCGTTAGTTAGCGCGACCAACCAAATACGGGGGAGGGTAAGTCTCAGCCAATAGTACTATCTGCATATCCAGGGCCTAGTCACAACTAGCTAATGATTATGTATGTAAGCATATACGCACTTCCATGCACTACATCTAAACCTAGTCCGAGATAAGGATTCGTTGTCAAGTTTCCAAAAATAGTTTCATCACAAATAATCGAAAACAATAATAGTTTATATGTTTTTCACCCCAATAGTAATTAAAATAGTTAAAACGTAGTAAAAGAGGGGTTGTGAACTTACAGTCACAATAAGATTTGTTAAATACGATGTGATAAATAATGTAAACATGAAGTTGTTATGTTTTTCACCCCAAAGTTGTAAAACGATATAAAAATAGTAAAAGTGGGGCTGTGAACTCACCTGACTAACGCAACCTAGCAAAATGCAATATGATATAATAAGCAAGTCCAACAAATGATCTCCTAGCGCCCTAAACGCATGAGATTAACATAGTAAGTAGACGGCTCTACCGGCTCATCTATGCTAGTTGTTCACTCAACTAGATGGTTTAAAAAAAAAATCATTAAGTGTTGATGATGACTCGTTGGTGACCATAAAATATAGTCTTGTATATCATTTCAAAATCTCAAAATAGTTTAAGAATCAATAATTAGACCATAAGTCATCATGAAAATCATGATATTAGATTTGACGAGTTTTAAATTCTTGTACATTTTGTTTGTCATTCGTCTTTCGTCATTTCTAGCCATGTCACGTTGTTACTATTATTATATAAATCTCAAAAAGTCTATTTATTTTATTATTCTTAAAATGTAGATCGTTTGACTGTCATTTGATTTTTATCGCCTTTACATGGTCGGAAATCGTTGCTTTTTCGGTATAAGTTAACGAGACTGGTACATTTCACAAATGAATAATTTTATATTTTATTTAAAGTTCGTTACTAATTTTCTAGATTTTAAAATCTAGACCATAACTTTCATGTTATTACATTTTTAGTCCTCTAACTTGCATTTTTCACATAAATTACTTAAAAATTCGGTTTTATAATCTCTTGGTTTGTATCCTTACCACATGTTAACCTATATTATTATATTAATAATTTAATATTTCCAGAACTTAAAATCAGTCACTGAGATTCTATTTTTGACAACTTTAGCCCTTGAGTTTGTGTGTCGACATATTTAGCATATTCATTCGGTTTCTCGGTTTTGGTCATACGAGTTGTGTTTTAACACCATCATGCTATGATTTACATTTTAAATCATTTATTATTATAATTTTATGAAATCAGAATTTAAGTTTCTGTTTTGGCAAGGTTGGTCCCTATAGTTTTGTTTTTGTCGGTTTTAGCTCAAAAGTCGGTTTTTCTTGGTTTTAATCACAAGACTTAGATTTTTAGCATTTTATCTCATGTTTTAACCTTGATAACTTTCTGAGTTTAAAATTTTACCAAATCAGTACCTATATTTCGAGAATGTTACGTATGTAGTCCTTGTAGTTTTGTTTTTGAAGATTTTAGCACAATAGTTTGTTTGGTTAACTTTCTAACACATAGGTTATGGTTTTAAAACCAAAATGAATTTATCAACTATAAAATACCTACATTTAAAATAATTTAGGTTTCCATAACGAAGACTTGGTAAAATCATAGATTATGTTATGTATCTTTCGGTTAATTTTCGGTTTCCCGATTTTAAATGGTTGAACTTTATATAAAGTTTATAAAATACAAGACCCTTATATTTTGATAGTTCTAGTTGTTGAGTGAACAATCATAGCATAAAATATAATAATATAGCACTAGAAAGTAAAGATGAACAAAGGTTTTTCTCACAATGCTTTAGATTAGGATTTTTAACTTTGAAGAGGCTCATCTCCTTGCACAGAGTTCTGAACGACCTGATTCGTTTTGCTATGACTTCGAAAGGGTCTTAAATACAATATATGTGAATCTCTCCGGGAGAGATGGAGTTTAAGGCCTGGAGAGATGGTCAAACGAAAAGTGTACGTAATCTGCCAGAAAACGTTGTTGTAGGAAAATGAATGAGAAGGAGTACTTACAAGATAGATTTCGACTGAGAAAGACCTTAACTAGGTAGGGGATTGAGTTAGAAAGATTTCCCAACTTGAATTAGGGTCATTTCATGTGTGAGTTAGGAGTTATGATAGTTTTAGTAAGGAAAGGTAGAGAGAAAAAGTGTGCAGAATTTTTGAGTTGTTTGCAAGAGTGAAAGAGATGAGAGAATGAGTGAGTGACGAAATGGAGGTCTTAATGGGATGGTTTCCTGGTCACTTGAGTGTTCTTACAAGCCCATGCATTGCCCACATGGGTCTTGAGTGTGTAAGTAACAATGTAAGAGTTTAAGCATGGCATGTGTAAGACCAATGAAGCAAGCAAGCAAAGAGAGAGGGTGGGGTGTCATAGGTGCACGGTTTTGACCAGATTGTGGGGCCCTCTTTGACATCTTGCATGGCTAGGAAGGATCCCAGGAAGATTAGGTTAGCTAAGTAGGTCATTAGGGGTTGATTCTTAATTAATTAAGGCTAATCGGGTGTTTAAAGATGATTAATGAGTGTTGGATGTTCATTTGGTGATTAGATGGTGTTATTTGTTGATTACATTTCTTATATTATGATTTTGTATGATTTGATAAATCAATGTTTATTTCGTTCCATTGATTATGCATGTTTAGTTTACGGTGTGCAGAGTTTGTCGTCTAGACATTGAAATTGTCATTTTTAATGTTAGAGTTTGTTCTTCGCGTGAGCTTGTGAATTTGCAAATTCTTATTGATTGTACATTAATTTGATATTTTTGATTTATACTTTTAATTAAAACGTAACCGTTTTGGGCAGTTTTAGGCTTGTATGCGATATAGTTGATAGTTTTAGCTTATCGAAATGTTTTTCATGTAAACTATCTAATTGTTATTATATTGTATCCAAATAATGTAAAATATATATAAATATCAATTGATGAAATATATAAAAATTTTGGTCACCAATGGTCGGGATTAAAATGAACGAATAAATTCGGGTTTTGACGTATCAAACTATGTAACGTATTATATGAACCAAATATGGATTCAAATATGCATTGGACCTGTCTAGACTTTTAAAGGATAAAAACGGATTTCATTAGTGATCAATTGGATAAGAAGTGTTGGCTTACATTTTCCGAGTACAAATATATATCCGATTTCCGAGGGTTGTCACATTCTCCCCCCGTTAAGAAAATTTCGTCTCGAAATTTATGACGTTTCACTACTAGGTCGAGGGTCAGGAAATCGTGTGAATGGACATATGAAGTGTCCGCACTCGACGTGGTGTGGTTCGTTGTCGGCTACTATATTTGGCCTTACCGAGGTAATATTTTATTTCGCCATTATAAACATTTAGCAACTTGACTCATTTCCGTTGCTTGATGTAATTTATTTATTTATTTTTTTTTGGCTCAAATATATGTGTTGGAGGCTCTTGTGGACAGTGAAAATTTTGCATTTGATCTTGTATAGATAATGTTGTCTCCGGATTTTAACGTGAATACGATGACAACTGCTTTGATGTCATGAGAGGTATATATATAAGTTTTTTGTTATTTCATTATTATATTTTATTTTATTTTGTGGTTTTTTTTTATTGATGGGACGGATTGGCGATTACTTTTCCACTTTGAATTGAGACGCAAAGTAATCCTTGGTATGATGTGAAAGGATTGATGCGATACAAAGTTTTCCACTTTAAGTTTTAAGATACGGTTTTCTTGTTTCTTACGCCAGTCTAATTTCTTAGAGCTAGAACAACGGGAAAAGAGCTGGGAGTTCGGCTAAGGGAAGTGGGGAAGGGAATTAGGAAGGATAAGACGGAAGAAGTTTAAGATTTGAGCAACTTTGGTTTAAATGTCAATAAATCGTCAGTTAGTTGCCGGCAAGTCCAAGAAATTTACAAACTTCAGCCGGGGACGATCGGAACGTGGATGGATACTCGATTAGAATTCAAAGTTTGCGGTAGGTCAGATATATCGCTTATTAGTGGTAAAATTGTCGATCTCTTATGGGCGTTACACTTAGCTCCTGATAAGCTATTTGGATTAGTTTACTTCTGAATTCAATTTGATGGGGTTAGTGGAAATCTTAGTTAGTTCCTTAAGATGATTTTTTTAATAGTTTATACATGTTAGGTATACCTTATATTCGTCATTTGACCAATTTGTTTTCTATATTGTAAATTGAGGGTGTTTATTGTACTTTTCTAAGTACTTACGGGCTCTTATTTAAATAAGCATCTTTATAAAACTGAATTGTCTATTTCGTCTTTTTCAGTAAAGTTTTCTTTAACATTGCTAGATTCATATCGATTTTTTTTTTATATTTCAAATCTTGTTGTGATCTTCGGACAAGCAATCCGTTTCATTTTTTTTTTTTTTTTTTTTGCATTTCCAATTTTATAGATTTTAGCATAAGCTGGAAGAATGACTCTCATAGGTTATGTACATTATACAATAACTTTTTCAAACTATTTTAATTTACTATTTTGTAATATATTTCCATTTCATTTGATTGTATTGAACTATTTTATTTCTTGGTTTCGTTTAATAATCCATGATTTTGATAATTTCATATTGTACTATGTAATTATAAACACGCTGGCCAGACGATTTATAATATCATCATACAATATTTCCTCATCATTATCACTTCATATATTGATTCATGAGTATTTGTAAAACTTAAAGATTGTACCATCGATTCTCGGGAAAATTGAAATTCTTCTTCATACTGGATTATAGAAATTTTAAAGTTGTACTTAAAGTTTAATTTAGAGACATCATAGCGTTGATGTGTGACGTCTTTTGTGTGTTTGTTTCATGGCGTTAAAGATTAGTGGTTAGACGTTCGGTCTTCAATCATGCGAGGAATCTTTCAAATTTTTACGATTTGTTGAGTGTGAAATTAGGGTTAAGGTGACCATAAATGTGTGACGTATGATGCGTGACATAATTATATATAGTGTGTAAATTAGAGTGTGTGGTGCACGTGTATATGTATTTCTTGTTGGAGGCCGCCTGATGATGTGTGACAATGCTAGTTGTCCATTCAAATAGAGTTGCCAAAATGTTCGTTGCTCGTAGACGTTCGGTAACAATTCTCAAATTTGTATTTACGTGTAAGCGATTAGTGAAGTGTATGTAGGGTATCCAATTTAGGTGTAACGTATGTAGTGTAAAAGTGTAGTGAACAATATTGTGTAGTGTATTGAGTATGCTAAGAATTTAAATGAACTTACATACGACATAATGTGATAGATCTCACCTATAGGTTCGCGTGTAATTATCTAGTTGTATAACGACACCATAACTAAGGGGAAGCGTAAGCCAATATAAAGCAAATGACCTATTATTAAGGAAAAGGGGGTAAACGAATTATATGTAATGCATCTCTGTATGTAATGCAACTTTACATGAAATGAGACTCTATAAGAAATGTGATATGATACTTTGTATGCAATGAAAACATTTTGACCCAAAATCTTTTTGAAGTTATAGACTAGACTCTCTAGTTCACTATAACCAATAGCTCTGATACCAATCTGTCACACCCCGCCAAACGTGGTTTGCGGAAAAATGGGCATGCGACTATCACGAGTATACATAAGCATATGATTATCGTAAACAATACATGTTTGATAAAAAGTAATGTCACCAAAATTTAATGTAACAAAGTAGTTGAACCAAAACATAGTTTTTAACTAAAATTTGGAGGTGACATCTTAACAAAACGAAAGCTTGACTCCAATGCATGCAACTCAATGTCTAGCTTAGTTACCTGAAAAACATAAGTAAAAGTATCAACAAAATTGTTGAGTGAATTCACAGGTTTATAATAAGTTCAAATAGTTTCATAGTTTTTCGTATGCCATTCATGGCTAAAATAGTTCTGATGATATAAACCGTTTAAAATAGTCTGCTCAAAAGCAATAATAGATATAATAGTTTTGGTATGCCATTCATGACAAAGATAATGTAATGATATAATACGTTAAAAATGTTCTGCTCCGAGAGCAGTAGTACGATATAAATCGCAAGAAGTAAAAATAATAGTTTTTGTATGCCATCGGCCCATCGTTGGCAAAAATAGTGTGATGATAATAAACGTTATAAATAGTCTACTCAAAAGCAGTAGTAGAAACAATAGTTTTCGTATGCCATCGTCGGCAAAAATAGTGTGATGATATACCCGTTAAAAATAGTCTGCTCGAAAGCAGTAATCGTTTTCGTACGCCATCGTTGGCAAAAATAGTGTGATGATATAAATGTTAAAATGACATGCTCCGAGAACAGGGGCACGATAAAATCGCAAGAAGAAACATGTGACGGTGATCCCCCAAAAGGTTAGCTATACCCTTTTGAGTTAAAATCTCGACCCTAAGCCCATAACCAAAACAACAACTTTCAAACGTATTTCACTTTCTGGATATACACTCCACGGGTTCGATAAACATCGTTAGTTAGCGCGACCAACCAAATACGGGGGAGGGTAAGTCTCAGCCAATAGTACTATCTGCATATCCAGGGTCTGGTCACAACTAGCTAATGATTATGTATGTAAGCATATACGCACTTCCATGCACTACATCTAAACCTAGTCCGAGATAAGGATTCGTTGTCAAGTTTCCAAAAATAGTTTCATCACAAATAATCGAAAACAATAATAGTTTATATGTTTTTCACCCCAATAGTAATTAAAATAGTTAAAACGTAGTAAAAGAGGGGTTGTGAACTTACAGTCACAATAAGATTTGTTAAATACGATGTGATAAATAATGTAAACATGAAGTTGTTATGTTTTTCACCCCAAAGTTGTAAAACGATATAAAAATAGTAAAAGTGGGGCTGTGAACTCACCTGACTAACGCAACCTAGCAAAATGCAATATGATATAATAAGCAAGTCCAACAAATGATCTCCTAGCGCCCTAAACGCATGAGATTAACATAGTAAGTAGACGGCTATACCGGCTCATCTATGCTAGTTGTTCACTCAACTAGATGGTTTAAAAAAAAATCATTAAGTGTTGATGATGACTCGTTGGTGACCATAAAATATAGTCTTGTATATCATTTTAAAATCTCAAAATAGTTTAAGAATCAATAATTAGACCATAAGTCATCATGAAAATCATGATATTAGATTTGACGAGTTTTAAATTCTTGTACATTTTGTTTGTCATTCGTCTTTCGTCATTTCTAGCCACGTCACGTTGTTACTATTATTATATAAATCTCAAAAAGTCTATTTATTTTATTATTCTTAAAATGTAGATCGTTTGACTGTCATTTGATTTTTATCGCCTTTACATGGTCGGAAATCGTTGCTTTTTCGGTATAAGTTAACGAGACTGGTACATTTCACAAATGAATAATTTTATATTTTATTTAAAGTTCGTTACTAATTTTCTAGATTTTAAAATCTAGACCATAACTTTCATGTTATTACATTTTTAGTCCTCTAACTTGCATTTTTCACATAAATTACTTAAAAATTCGGTTTTATAATCTCTTGGTTTGTATCCTTACCACATGTTAACCTATATTATTATATTAATAATTTAATATTTCCAGAACTTAAAATCAGTCACTGAGATTCTATTTTTGACAACTTTAGCCCTTGAGTTTGTGTGTCGACATATTTAGCATATTCATTCGGTTTCTCGGTTTTGGTCATACGAGTTGTGTTTTAACACCATCATGCTATGATTTACATTTTAAATCATTTATTATTATAATTTTATGAAATCAGAATTTAAGTTTCTGTTTTGGCAAGGTTGGTCCCTATAGTTTTGTTTTTGTCAGTTTTAGCTCAAAAGTCGGTTTTTCTTGGTTTTAATCACAAGACTTAGATTTTTAGCATTTTATCTCATGTTTTAACCTTGATAACTTTCTGAGTTTAAAACTTTACCAAATCAGTACCTATATTTCGAGAATGTTACGTATGTAGTCCTTGTAGTTTTGTTTTTGAAGATTTTAGCACAATAGTTTGTTTGGTTAACTTTCTAACACATAGGTTATGGTTTTAAAACCAAAATTAATTTATCAACTATAAAATACCTACATTTAAAATAATTTAGGTTTCCATAACGAAGACTTGGTAAAATCATAGATTATGTTATGTATCTTTCGGTTAATTTTCGGTTTACCGGATTTTAAATGGTTGAACTTTATATAAAGTTTATAAAATACAAGACCCTTATATTTTGATAGTTCTAGGTGTTGAGTGAACAATCATAGCATAAAATATAATAATATAGCACTAGAAAGTAAAGATGAACAAAGGTTTTTCTCACAATGCTTTAGATTAGGATTTTTAACTTTGAAGAGGTTCATCTCCTTGCACAGAGTTCTGAACGTCCTGATTCGTTTTGCTATGACTTCTAAAGGGTCTTAAATACAATATATGTGAATCTCTCCGGCAGAGATGGAGTTTAAGGCCTGGAGAGATGGTCAAACGAAAAGTGTACGTAATCTGCCAGAAAACGTTGTTGTAGGAAAATGAATGAGAAGGAGTACTTACAAGATAGATTTCGACTGAGAAAGACCTTAACTAGGTAGGGGATTGAGTTAGAAAGATTTCCCAACTTGAATTAGGGTCATTTCATGTGTGAGTTAGGAGTTATGATAGTTTTAGTGAGGAAAGGTAGAGAGAAAAAGTGTGCAGAATTTTTGAGTTGTTTGCAAGAGTGAAAGAGATGAGAGAATGAGTGAGTGACGAAAGGGAGGTCTTAATGGGATGATTTCCTGGTCACTTGAGTGTTCTTACAAGCCCATGCATTGCCCACATGGGTCTTGAGTGTGTAAGTAACAATGTAAGAGTTTAAGCATGGCATGTGTAAGACCAATGAAGCAAGCAAGCAAAGAGAGAGGGTGGGGTGTCATAGGTGCACGGTTTTGACCAGATTGTGGGGCCCTCTTTGACATCTTGCATGGCTAGGAAGGATCCAAGGAAGATTAGGTTAGCTAAGTAGGTCATTAGGGGTTGATTCTTAATTAATTAAGGCTAATCGGGTGTTTAAAGATGATTAATGAGTGTTGGATGTTCATTTGGTGATTAGATGGTGTTATTTGTTGATTACATTTCTTATATTATGATTTTGTATGATTTGATAAATCAATGTTTATTTCGTTCCATTGATTATGCATGTTTAGTTTACGGTGTGCAGAGTTTGTCGTCTAGACATTGAAATTGTCATTTTTAATGTTAGAGTTTGTTCTTCGCGTGAGCTTGTGAATTTGCAAATTCTTATTGATTGTACATTAATTTGATATTTTTGATTTATACTTTTAATTAAAATGTAACCGTTTTGGGCAGTTTTAGGCTTGTATGCGATATAGTTGATAGTTTTAGCTTATCGAAATGTTTTTCATGTAAACTATCTAATTGTTATTATATTGTATCCAAATAATGTAAAACATATATAAATATCAATTGATGAAATATATAAAAATTTTGGTCACCAATGGTCGGGATTAAAATGAACGAATAAATTCGGGTTTTGACGTATCAAACTATATAACGTATCATATGAACCAAATATGGATTCAAATATGCATTGGACCTGTCTAGACTTTTAAAGGATAAAAACGGATTTCATTAGTGATCAATTGGATAAGAAGTGTTGACTTACATTTTCCGAGTACAAATATATATCCGATTTCCGAGGGTTGTCACAATAGGCGTTACAAAAAAGTTGGGGGCGTTACAATAGGCAAATAGGCATTACAACAGAGAAATATGCGTTACAATAGCTAAAATCTATTGTAACGCTCTTTAATCAATTGTAACACATAATAGTAATTATGTTATGCGTTATAATATCGTTACATTAGACCTACCTATTGTAACGAATTTAAAGGGTGTTATAATTTTGCTGTTACAAAAAGCTCATAATTGTAGTAGTGACAACTGTTAGAAAATAATACTCCGTATATTTTTTTAAGATCGATTCATCTATTGCCGGCATAGACACGAAATGAAATGAAGTTGGCATGGCAAGAGATCAATGATTGGACCTATATGATAACAAAACGTGCGTACCTCTGAAAGATAAGAATTTAATTTTCTCATAAATACGCAATACTCCTCTGCCAATTTCGATGTGTTTTTTACGTAATTTACTGAGCACCAAAACTTTATGATGGTCAATTCAACATTAACTCCACATACACAGTTTATAAAAACGAGAAATGTGTTGACAAAACTAGGAGTTTTTATGGATTGGATCGATTTGGGTAGCTATGAAATTGAAATTGTCGATTTTTTTAATCTTAATATAATACTAAATTAAAAATTCAATCACATAAAAATTACATTGCACTAAAATAAGTTAAGTCTTTTAAAAGGATTCATTTGGCATTCATGGTTCACATTCACAACATATATGGTTATACTTAAATAATAATTAAATGTGAATATATTTTCAACAAAATCATTTATACCTTTTAAAAAAATGTAAAAAACCGAATGAAAACGTGGAAATATAGTTTTAATTAATATAAGTTAGATAAATCAAAAAAAGAAAAATAATACCCATAAACAACTCATTATAATTTTCGTTATTTTCCTCTTAAGTCGGAATCAAACAACACATGCAATCGATACTATTGTTTTGACAAATAAATTATGCGTTTGCACCCGCCGCAACACGCCGGCAAAATTCCTCGTGTATTCCATTGTAATCATATTATTTAAAATGTAATATACAGATCTTGGCAATCAGTTGCTGTGTTGTAGTGGTTATCACGTTTGCTTTACACGCAAAAGGTCTCCGGTTCGATCCCGGGCAGCAACACTTCTTCTTGTTACTAATTTTTTGCATTTTGCGGCCATTTCACGTTTTTCTGTGAATTTCTCCTCGATCACGCTGTTGATGATTTCATCGTAAAAACGATGGCATACACATTTACGCTCTACAATTTCTGATTCTTTTTATACTTTATTTCGTAAGAATTAGTAGCACAGACAATGGCTTTTTGGCGTCAGTTGATCACCGCCGCCGTCAAAAACAAACACTCACCTCTGAAAATTTCCGCCGTCGCTAACCCTAATCCGATAACATGTTTCTTCTCCACCTTTGAGATTCGTGCTTACTCAACTTCATTCCTAATCACCAAAACTCCCAAATCGCTGAAGAAAAAACGCAAGAAGAAAGAATCAGCACGAACAAGACACGTCCAGCACGAATCTGAACGAATTCCTCACTTCGAAAAAATCCTCCATCGTGACAATCACCACCGATTCGTTGCCAAAACCAAGGATTTCCTTTCGAAACAACCACAACAAGTCCTTCGTCTTGATGATGCCGGAAAACTCTACCGTGAACTAGGGTTTCCTCGTGGCCGGAAAGTACTTAAATTCATTCAACGTCACCCGCTCGTTTTCCAGACATACCGTCACTCAGATGACAAAATCTGGTTCGGATTTACAGATTTCATGGAGACATTTTTGGAAGAAGAGAAGATGATCATGGACCAAATGATAAATTCGAGGCTGGATGTTGTTCGTAAGCTGCTAATGATGTCTGCTAAGAAACGCATTCCTTTAAGTAAGATTTATCACTGTAGATCATTATTTGGAATTCCTGAAGATTTCAGAGATCGAGTGAGAAATTATCCGGAGTATTTCAATACTGTCGTTGAAGAAGATGGAAAGAGAATTCTGGAGCTCGTGAATTGGGATCCTAAACTTGCAGTGAGTGCATTGGAGCGAGAATTCATGGTTGATGAGGATCGAGCTAAGAAAGCTTTCCAATTTAAAGTGAAACATGGGAAATTGTTGGATTTAGATGAGAAAAAATTGAATTTACTGAACACTCTTCCTCTTATTTCACCGTATTCAGATGGTGCAAATTTGGATCTTTGGACTCTAGAGGCTGAAAAGTACAGAGTAGGGGTTCTTCATGAATTCTTGAGCTTGACATTGGAGAAAAGAGCATCTATTCATCATATTGTTGAGTTTAAAGATGAATTGAGTCTTACAAAACACACTTATTCGATGCTGTTGAAGCAGCCTCGAAGTTTTTATTTGGCGGGAACAGAGATGAATTGGGTTGTGTTTTTGAAGGATGCTTATGGGGAAGATGGGGTCTTGATTCATAAAGATCCTCAGGTTTTGTTTAATGAGAAGTTTTATGAATTTGCAGACAAGCAAGAACTGGATATCGAGTAATTAGTCATGAGCTATTTGTATATGATTAAGGTATGTTGGAAATTTTAGTTTGATCAATATGAAATATTCAATCAAAGGCAAATTGAAATCATGATAAACATGTCATGATTGAATGCGTTACTATTGTTTGTTATTTCTAGCAACGTATGCCTCCTACAGAGTACAGACAGAATGCAGTTTTATAACCGTCATAGAGTTTCAGGTTTCCATTTTAAGGTCTAGAAAAGGTGATTGTTGCAAGGATACATGTTTAGAACCACAAGTTATGTCATAAATTAGACACTTAACATAGAAGTGGCCAAATGGGTGGTTGATCGGGTTGTGTAATGGGTCAAGACGGGGTTTGGTTGACCACCAACACTTTTCGCGCTAAATTTTATATTTAATCAATATGAAGTATGATTATGATAACCTTGCAACTAAAATATGGGATACCATTTACAAAAAATTTAAAAACCATATTTAAGTCCACCCAATATCTATTTAGTTAATCCCTCCAAAGCCCTGCTGGAAAATTATAGAATAAAAAAAGTTGCACCTAATTCTGCAAAGAGTAAATTACAACTGTAATTGACCAAAACTTGCTGGAAATTTGTACATTGACAATGAAGTTTTCAAGGTATTTTGCCATCTCTAGAGTTTTTTGTCCGAACTTGTCATGATGGAAACCAAAATGATATTGTTTTGATGTGTGTGTGTGAGAGAGATGCCTTTTGAAACTTGGGTGACGTATGAATACCTATTTTTATTAAGGCCAAAATGCATATAAATACTCTAGAGTTGGTTGTTTCTCTAGTACCCTGAACTATAAAGATAGTACTCAAACATTTTGATGTCATAATTTGGTTTTCATTTTGTCCAGAGAAGTTATAATTTGGTCTGATTCCATTATAAAATAGTGGGTGAGATACGTGTATTTATTACTTGGTTTTTTAGTCATTTTGTTTGCTTCCATTAATCACGGTTTATGATCATGCAGAATGAATTATATGAATGAGAGTAAAAGCTCGGGTTGATTCATGATAATGAAGATCAAGGAAGGTTTGATGAAGATGAGATTATAATTTTTGAGGTTGAATTACCGGTGGGAATTAAATTGACCGGCGCACAACAAATGTTAAAATGACAAGACAAACAAAAAGTATAACAAATGTCGTCGCTAATTTTGTATCTTTTCTAGATGTTCTATTTAATTTTTCAATTTTGTTTCATAATTTACTTATTTATAAATTCTAAAAATACCAGATTATTTCTACAAAACTTAAATATTGCCAGACGATAATTTATAAAACTTAAATGTACCAAGGCATGATCATTTAAGCAAAATCAAATTCAATCTAAATTAAATATCAACACTAAGCATAAACGGTTCTCACAAAATGGTTAAATCAAATTTACCTACTCATCATCATTTGTCCTCATCCTCGTTATCATACTCACTCACTAGTGATCTAATTTTGAAATCGATTTTTCATTTATGGTTTATCTACTTGTTTGCGCGAACAATCTCTTTGACTTGCCCGTTAGTCAGGGGAGTTATGAAGAGATGATTGATGAAGAAAAAAATGAGTGGAAGGATGTTTTTAAGTTAAAAATGCTTATTGATATTTTGATTTTTGAAATAGAGTTTTAAGAGAAGTATTTAACAAACTTACTGAAATTGAGAAGTTGACTATTGACTAATCTTTTCTAAAAAAGTTTTTGGATTAATTTTTTTGGTATAAAATGTCATTTTACAATTAAAATAATAAATTATTTTGAAAAATAATTTAGTAGAAATTAGTAAAAACTATTTTATAAGTATTTTTTTTAATTATCCACACACTTTTTGTGACTTGATCAATGATCATCGAAAAGCTAAGACTAGAAGTAAGGAGTGTGTCCTTTTACGTCCCGTCGCATTGCCAGACGTGTCCCTTCCCCTTTACGACTGATTCGTACGATGTGTCCTCCTTGGCTAAGGGTCGGTCAGACGACCATTGCAGGTTGTTTAATTTTCAAATGTGGATGAGTTTTTTTAAAAGGGGTGGTTTGATCACCTGCCTAAGTGAGTTTGGTCAGAAATTTTCATATATTTTATCACAAATGAAAAAACTGATGTGAATTTAATGCGAGAGTGGTGATCATTTAGCTGAACAATTAGGTTTTTTTTCAGCAACCTAGCAAAAACTGATATACTTCCTCCGATTCAAAATAAGTGATACACTTTCCTTTTTGGGTGTATCAAAATAAGTGATACACTTTGAAAATTTACCTTATTTGGCAAAAAATAATGGGACCCACACCCACTAACTATCTACTTTAACAAAGTGAAAAGACCCATTTACCCTTACTTTTACTTTTAAACATCATTAACTCCACTTTATTTAAAAAATGTGGGACCCATTTCTCACTAACCATCTAATTAATCTAATTTAAACATCATTATAAATTTTTACCTCAAAATCTGTAAAATACAAAGTGTATCACTTATTTTGAACAGGAGGAAGTAGTAGTAAAACCGTGGTTTTTTTTTTTTTATTTTCGCCGAACAAAACCGTACTTCAGTTACGTTATATCTGTCTGGCCCCCATCAACATTGCAGATATTCCGATATGGACTCCGTCGTCGCCGATGCCGCTCCCGCTCCCGCTGACGACACCGACCGTCCTCCTCGCCGTGTAGACCCAGTTCCAGTCGTTGATATCAGTCTCCTCTCTCAATCAGAGCTCTACTCCCTCTCCCTATCGGCCGACTCATCATTCGATCTCAACCGCTCCGATGACATCGTTATCCCTAAAATCAACCGTGCAGTTTTCAATGAATCTGCCGGTAGCCGTAAACAGACCTACTCTCGTCTACGTCTTGCCTCCGCCGCTACAACCAAAACCACCACCCTTCACCGACGAACACCTCACCTCCGGGCGTCACATACCCACCCTACGAGCAACATTAATGATCCCGAGCAAGCCGAAAACTCTCAGATCATCCGCATGTTGAAACAACTCTGCAAATCAAACCCTGATTTCCAGGATATCGATCAATTTGATGACGAAAACAACCGCAATAGCAATTCCGTCGTGCCTGAATTTTTGAACTCAGAAACCCTAGGCATAAAACGAAAACGAGGAAGACCGCGAAAGCATGAGAATGTGGTCTTCATTCGTCCTCCTTCCGGTAAGAGGCTTCGTACTTACACTGTTAAGAAGGAAATTGTGTATGATTATGAGAAGGATAGAGGAATTGTAAATGACAAAGGTGTGACGGTAAACATGGCGATACTTGCCGGATTAGAGGACCCATATCGGCCTGAAATTAGTCGGAGATCGGTGGGAATGTCGACGGAAGATGATTTGTTAGTGTTTCTGAGAGGTTTGAATGGACAATGGGGGAGTAGGAGGAGGAAAAGAAGGATTGTGGATGCAAGTGAATTTGGGGATTTTTTGCCTAAAGGCTGGAAATTGAGTCTTTGTATCAAGAAGAAAGAAGGCCGTGTTTGGCTATTCGTTAGACGCTATTTAAGGTTTGCATTTTTTTCCTTGTTTTTTAGGCTGTATTTACATATGTTTTGCTAAAAGACATTAGCTTTTGAGGGTGATGATCTTGTTTATGATGAGAATTAATCGATATCTATAACTGTTCTCTTAGGTTAATGAACCAAATTAAGATTTCATGTTCTTAGCCAGCATTACTTACAACTGACGCATGTCAATTTCAATAATTTAATCAAATACTGCCAAACACGTCTAATGTATATATCGGTACTACCCCATAATTCTGTGACATTGATATCATATCTATGGTTTTTTACAGTCCTAGTGGTCGGCAGTTTGAGTCATGCAAGGAAATATCTGCATACTTGATCTCTCTTATTGGACAAGAAAAGTTGGATGAACAAAATAATCAACTCAACATTATTAGCAATTCTGATGACTCTGTTTTAAAACAAGCTTCTGCAAATGTAAGTTGGTATTTTCCACAAATATTTCCTCAATCCATAATTTCGTGTTGCAAATTTTCTTTTTCTTTCGTGACAGGCTGCAAGTCTTGTTGTACAAGAAAACACCAAAATAGATGATCATGTGGATAATCCATCATCACCATTACTATCACTAT
The DNA here is from genome assembly GCA_963853835.1 of Calendula officinalis. Lineage (NCBI taxonomy): Eukaryota > Viridiplantae > Streptophyta > Magnoliopsida > Asterales > Asteraceae > Calendula > Calendula officinalis. The sequence goes on along the minus strand of OY970832.1, from coordinate 8,518,423 downwards.
CATCGCCAGCTGTACCTACAAACTGCAATGAGCAAATCACCATGGATGCTATGGAAATACAAGTAGAAAGCAATGTGAAAAATGACAATATTGAGTGCAATTTGAAAGATGAAACTGCGAAAACTGAGCCTTTAATAATTCCAATCACAGAATTAAATTGTGATCCTGTTTCGATTACTGAAGACAATGTTGTAGTTGAAACTGATGATGCACATTCTGATGACAAACTCGAAATAAATTATGGGAAAGAATCGAATACTGATGAGATTGTTCATGATCTTAATGTTGAGTCAAATAGTCAACAGGATATAAATAATAATTTCATTGAAGAATCATGTGACATAAATGATGAAGTTTCTAGAATGACAGACCAATCTCCTGAACCTGTTGTTTCTCAATCAGAGCTTTTAGGTGATGAATTTACATTGTCTATTGAAGAAATCAATAAAAAGCCTGATGAAGATTTTGGTGAGAGTGAAATTCATGTTGGCAGTGCTGACAATAAGTCAAACTGCAACGTTGACCATGGTGTAAGTTTCGGAAGCTTCCTGCTTTCCTCATTTCAAAATGAACAAATGGGTAAGGATAGTGGTGTTGTAAAAGATGACATCAGCGTGTGTGTTGATCAAAAGTCAAACTGCAATGTTGACCAGGGTGTAAGTTCTGGCAGCTCTCTGATTTTTTCGTTTCAAAATGAACAGATGGGTAAGGATAGTGGTGTCAAAAAAGATGACATCAGCGTGGCTCGGTTGGATAAAGATGGTGTAGATGTGGTCAAAAAGCTTTCAACAAAGTCAACTCGTGATTCAGTCAAACCTGCCAGTAATGAAACTGAAACCCTAATTTCTGTTGGTAATCTTAGTCATGGCAGTTATAATAATGATAATAAACTCTCTTCTGGGTTAGAAAGTTCCAAACTTGATGGACAATTTGATGTGGGAACAAACCCATTTGAAACCCTAACTACTTTTCAAGAAACTGAATTAAATATTAATAAAAATCTCGGATTTTCAAATATCGATGACGAACCCATGATGCAAATAACTTCTGAAAGCAGTTTACTGTTATCAGTTGGTGAACAACAACAGACAGATAAATCAGAAGAACCGAAATTTGAGGATTTTAATATTTTTAGGAACAACGAAACGAAACATAATGAATCAGAAACTAATCTTGAGTTTTGTTCACTTGTTCCATCTGAAAATGAGCAAACATTTGAATTTCAAGATGATGTACAAATTTTGTATGAAAATACAATGGAAGAATGCAAAGAAGAAAGCTCAGAAAGGGGATTATTAGATCATTTTTCTGATGATATTTTTGAAAATAAGATTTATTCTACACCGTTGGATGGGATTAAATTTGATGAAGATCGTGATCTTAACAGTAATGAGTTAAGTCTTGCTTTTGGGAACCCTAGAAAGATTGATGAAGCTTTTGATGTTCATACTAATTTGAGTATGGTTAATAATAGTATGGTTAATATGTCTGGTAATGTTAAAGTTAATAATTTCCATACTAGCAGTGGTTTTGGAAGTCAACTGCAAGGTCAAACTCATGGAGAAGTTGTGCCTAGTGGTATGTGGAGAACGGGTGATGGAAGTCAACTGCAAAGTGGGTTGGTCAACACTTCACATGCACAGATTCCATCTTCTAGCTCTTTTCATTCCTTCAATATAATGTCAGATAAGGTATTAATTTTGAATTACTTTTCTAATTATAACATGATTAATTATTCCTATTTGAACAGGCAGGAGATGGACAATTTAGGCTTGATGAAAGGTACAGTCAAGGTTTTGGTGTAAACGGGCTGAGATCAAGTCGACCCGAACCCGTTGAATTCAGTTTTCTAACTGATAGATCTCAACATAATCATCCACTTCAAGGGGATTCTAGGGTTTTCTCATATAATCAACAAATGGAGCAACAGTTTGATCCGTCTTTTTGGCTCAGAAAGAACACAATGATGCCAAATCCAAGTGGAAGAAATCAGATGACAGCTGTCTGTGTTTGGTGCAGAAATGAATTTAATCTCCAAAATGCTCATTCGGGATCTCAAGAGTGTGTTTGTCCATCTTGTAGTGCAGGTTTTTCAGGGCATGTTAACTTGTTGTAGAGTGACTTTTTATTAGCCGCTAGATTTTAAAAAACTTATAAGTTTATGCTGATATAAGTAATTTTATTTTGACTTTTTCTATTGCTCCATTTTCTGGTAATCATATCTTTATTATATGTGAGTGATGCATTTGCATTGTACTTGGTTCACAACTTTGCCCTACAACATATCAAATTTATCTTCTAAATATATATTTTTTTAACAGCATAATACATACTCTTTAATTTTGACTATCTTATATGGTTGTGATTTTTACACAATAAAAATTACTTCATGCAAAATATTGTACAATATTTAAAATAAGTTATGTAAATACTGCTTGAGGTGTGTAAAGTAGGTTTATGATGTAAAATTACATCTCATTTTATATTAGGGTTTTTGTAATATATGTCCCTTAGGTAAATGATCGGGTGCCAAAGTTTCCTAATAAAGTATTACTCCCTCCGTCCCACAAAAAAGTTCTCACTTCTCTTGGGCACAAGCTTTTAAGAGATAGTTAGTGATGAGTTCCTTGGTAATACTTTTGATTAAAATATAAGGTTCGATTGGAGAGTGAAAGTATTTTATTGGTGGAATCATTGGTAATAATATTATTTTATTAAGTGGACCCCTTACATTTGAGAAATAAGAACTTTTTTGTGGGACAAAATTTAGAGGAGAAAAAAGAACTTTTTTATGAGAATGAGGGAGCATTAAACGTCAATAAAGTTCATAAGTAATATTTTACAAAAAAAATGTTTTAAATTTATTTTTAAATTTTAATAGAAAATTAGAGTTATTAATTTAGAAAAACATATGCAATGCGGAGTTATAAACGATGATTTTTTTTTTTTTGGAACGGCAAATCTAATCTACTCCTAAATAACCACCTATGTCCACTATGGGACTCGAACCCTCAACCAATCTACTCCTAAATAACCACCTATGTCCACTATGGGACTCGAACCCTCAACCAATCTACTCCTAAATAACCACCTATGTCCACTATGGGACTCGAACCCTCAACCACTAGGTTGGAGGGCAAACACCTTACCGCTAGGCCATTGGCCCTTTGGTAAACGATTTTATGTTTAAATAAAAATTTATGTCATTAATATTATGTATTTATCGTCAATCTGGACCGTATGTTTCAAAAAAAAGATCTGGACCGTCAATGACAGATCATGGTGAACTAGCTAGCAGCCACATGTCTCTTGTGTTGCCCTAATTTTGATCGAAAATGACTATATAAATAGAATAAGAAGAGAGACAATGAATGAAAAAATCAACTTCTATCAGAACCAGTGTCTTCGCCTCTAAAACTTAAGAAGAAGCATTCGATAGTAAGAACGTCGTCGTTCTAGGCTACAACTTGTTCTTAAGTTTTGAGGCTATGACACTCGTTAATGATAATTAGGGGTGGCAATTCCCGACACGACCCGCAACCCAACACGAACCTAACACGGAAAAGGTCGGGTTTGGGTTGACCGTAAATGGGTCCGGGTCAAAAACAGGTCGACCCGTCCAACTTGTTTATAAATCAGGTTGGGTTCGGGTTGTCTTGTGTGAACCCGGGTCGACCCGCCAACCCGTTGAATTTTTGAAGATTTTTCAAAAAAATATGTACATAATAAATACCATAAATAATATAAGACACCCTCTAGATTAATTATGTTACCTAAAGAATTTCCATTTCTTTTTTACCTTTCAAATTTGAATTTTTCCTAAAAATATCACGTAATTAAGTTCTGTCATACTTTCCTAACTAAAAGCTTATAAACTTGGGAGGGGAAGAATATTTTATTTTACAGGTTCAATTTTAATACAATTTCTCATATTTTTGTTCTTGACCCGCCAACCTGGTTCTAACCCGCTAACCCACTTGACCCTCCAACCTATTAAGTTATGGGTTAGACAGGTTGGGTCTAGGTTACCTTGATTTAAATGAGTCCGGGTTATGGTTGCTTTTTCTGACCCAAAATTCTGACAGGTCGGTTTTGGGTTTAGTGATTCCAACCCGCCAACCCACCAACCCGAACCCGCTAACCCAAACCCAACCCAATTGCCACCCCTAATGATAATAGTTCATCGAGATCTGAGATCCGTCTCTTTGTATTAATATGTTCGTATTTAATCTTTCAGTTGATTTGAGGTTTGTCTTTTTGGACTGCTCCAATTGGTTGTTCCATAAATTTGACTATAGCTAGTTGTTTATGTGTTTGTTTTTGTAGATCTGCAGGTTCAGTAACATTTTATTAAGTTAAGTTGATTGTCTTTTTTCCTTCGTGATCTGTATATTTCCAAACTGGATCTACATGTATTCTTAATTACGAATATTGTTTAGTAGTTTTTCTGGTTTTAATTAATTTAAAGCTGATGTGACGATTTAACTTATTTTGTAATTGATTTTTGAGTACCTTGTGTGGTCATCATTTCTTTCAATCAAGATTATACGAAAGACATTAAACATTTAGTACCTTGTGTACAACCCATTAGTCGCATAAGACTCAATATCTAAAATTATATCAAATTCATCGGTCCCCTAGGTTCAACCCTAAACTTAATATAAAATCTCAAGGTCAACCTATGATCTTAAGGAATCTTATATTCCTAATGCTACAGTCTAAGACTAGGATGGTCATCCAACCTAATTCACTTAAACTATAGCTCTGATACCAAGTTGTAACACCTCAAATTTTAATACCAAATATTGGCCCAAAATAAAACATTTTATAAATAGAGGAACATTCTCAAATTTGGATTTACAAAAACCTTGGTATAAAATCAGAGTATAAAAGTAGGTGTTACAAAATAGATCATAACCAAGCTAAGACTAAATCCAATCTAGTGCTCTTCTATTCTAGGTCCCGCATCTCTATCCATGCGTACCTAAGCCTTCGATCCCGAACCTGAGTACATAGCAAAACAAAACAAGGAGTACGTGAGACAAAAAGGTCTCGTGAGCTACATGGGTTTAGACCCCAAGGTTAATAATAATAACCGAATCACAATCAAACAAACAAACAAACTCATAAGCTATCACCCATCTATCTAGTCACCCTATTGTGACTCTAATACCTTGCTTTCCTAGCAATCATACCTAGTTGTCGGGACATCCCCAACCAACTAGAACCACATTAACTTATTAACCGGGGATCCCCGCATTAACAAGCTTCAAGGTAAAGGCAAGAGGGAATCGCCCAATCTACCAATACCTGCCTTACTCGCCGGACTACTTTCAGTTAGCAAGACTACTATCATGGAATGGGCCGATGGGGATCCGCCCAAATGCTCCCATTCCATACCTCATGACCGGGGATCCCCCGAATCATCACATCATCTCACCATATCATAACTCGATGGTTATGTCAATGTAGCTCTCGGCTATCACGTCTACCATCACACAAGTTAGTTCAATACTATCATCGGTATAACTAACTATCAACTACTAGTCTACACAATTAAGCGAATAGACTATAACACAAGTAATAAAAATGCATTTCATAGGCTATGTACTCAGTAAAGTCCACACGTACTCACCTTAGCAATAAGATGCTCAAACCGTGTTCTTGACACCCAATCTCTTGCTTCTCAATCCAATCAACTTTCCAAGACTTCACCAAAAGCCTAATACAATTATCACAATATGATCAACATCAATTACTACTACCAATGTGTTCATCTACCTCTAGATAACACCCAACAATCCATTTTCCCCAAATATGGTGATTACCAAACCCTAGGTTTAACCAACCCTTAAGATTCTTACAAATCTTAACCATACACTTGATTCCCTTCTTAATCTACCATCTATTAAGTGTACACACCATTTATTTAACCATAAATCACCAACCCAAGAACTAGGGTTTCAAACCCTAGCTTCAAGATCCATAGATCTTGAGCTACAAAGATGAAAGAGTGAAGATATACCTTTAATCTTCCTCTAGGAGTGAAATCTACCAAGAATTTGTGAAGAAATCAACCCAAACCAGATGCTATGCTCGAAAATCGCCAAGAAGGGAAACTAGGGTTTACAAATGCAATAAATGAGCCAAATCCCGACTTTAATGCTGGTCGTCCAGAGTTCACGGCGCGAACATAGTTCGCGTCGCTAACTCTCCATATCTGGCAACACTTAGCGATCGCTAACTCGACGCGATCTACATCGCGACCCATGGCCAAACTCCCTGGAGCCAGTTCCCGATCGGGAACTATAGTTCGCGACGCAAACTCCTTGAGGCAGCAGGGCTGCACTTTTCATCAAGTGTCTTGACCCGATTTCGCCCATAACTTTCTCGTACGGTGTCCAAACGACACGAAACCAATTTCCACGTGTTTTATATGATTTATCCATAATTATCATATTTTTACATAATTTATTTATTTACAATTTCGGGTCGTTAAAACTATCTACCCCTTAAGAAGATTCCGTCCTCGGAATCTCATCATAGTTCACAAAATCCGGGTACCTCTTCCGAATCTCGTCCTTGACTTCCCAAGTCAAATTCGGCCCAAGTGAATGCTTCCACTTGACCAACACCAACTCGATCTCCTTATTCCGAAGCTTCTTTGTTTTCGTTTCTAATATAGCCTCGGGTTCCTCAATCAACCGATTCGGGCCATCAACCCGCAACTCTTGTAATGGAATAATATTCTCAACTTCCCCGATAAACTTCTTCAAATAACTCACGTGAAAGGTGTCATGCACACCTTGAAGCTCGGGTGGAAGTTCCAACTTAAAAGCTTGAAGCCCGACCCGTTTCAATATTTTAAACGGTCCAACATACCTTGGACTTAACTTCCCTTTCTTACCAAACCGCATTACACCTTTCCAAGGTGAGACTTTCAACATGACCATATCACCGACATCCAAGTCGTATGGCCTTTTCTTCAAACCCGAATAACTTCGTTGTCTATCTTGGGCGACTTTCATGTTAGTTTGAATAATACCGATCTTCTCATTTGTCACTCTCACGATCTCGGGACCCGTGAGTTTCGTCTCTCCCGCTTCCAACCAACAAGATGGAGTTCTACATTTTCTTCCATACAACGCCTCATAAGGCGGCATCTTGATAGTCGAATGATAACTATTATTGTACGAGAACTCGACTAACGGTAAATGTTCATCCCATTTACCACCGAAGTCTAACACACATGATCTCAACATGTCTTCAACCGTTTGAATCGTTCTTTCACTTTGACCGTCGGTTTGCGGATGATAAGCCGTGCTCAACCGCAACTTTGTACCCAATTCTTCTTGTAAAGATCGCCAAAATCTCGAGGTAAACCTCGCGTCCCTATCGGATACAATCGATAACGGAACCCCGTGGAGTCGAACCACCTCATCAACATACAACTTAGCCAATTTCTCAAGTGGCAACGTTTACCGAATTGCTAAAAATAGTGCACTCTTGGTCAACCGGTCAACTATGACCCAAATGGCATCGTGACCTCTACTCGTCTTCGGTAACCCTACTATGAAATCCATAGTTATATCTTCCCACTTCCCGGCCGGTACAATTAATGATTGAGCTACCCCATACGGTACTTGATGCTCGGCTTTCACTTGTGCACACGTGGCACACTTAGAGATATACTTGGCCACTCTCGCCTTCATTCCGGGCCACCAATAAACCCGTTTCATATCTTGGTACGTCTTTGTACTCCCCGGGTGAATCGAATACTTCGATTTGTGCACATCATACAAGAACTCTTTTCGGATACCCCCGAACTTAGGAACCCAAATACTACCTCCTACGGTCTTCAACCCTTGTGCATTTTCGAGAAAATGTTGGTTCTTACCTAACCGTTCTTGTCTTAACTCGTCTTTTCCTATAACCTCTCGTTGGGCATTCTTGATTCTTTCGATAATACTCGAGACGACTTCTATACGAGTCAAAATTCCCCGGTTTGGGGTCTCATAAACCTTTCGGCTCAAGGCATCGGCCACCACATTCGCCTTCCCCGCATGATACACAATCTCACAATCATAATCGGCTATCAACTCGATCCACCTTCTTTGTCGCATATTAAGATCTTTTTGAGTGAACACATATTGTAAACTTTTATGATCCGTGTACAACGTACACCGAGTACCATACAAATACTTTCTCCACAACTTCAAGGCAAATATAATCGCCGCCAATTCCAAGTCGTGTGTCGTGTACCTTAATTCCGCATTCTTCAATTGTCGCGAGGCATACGCGATCACTTTACCTCGTTGCATCAACACACAACCGAGCCCTTGATTCGAAGCATCACTATAAACCACAAAGTCCTCCATACCATCCGGTAACGTAAGGATCGGCGCGTTACATAACTTTTCTTTTAACAACTTAAACGACTCTTCTTGCTTCTTCTCCCACACAAACTTCTCACTTTTTCTTGTTAACTTCGTGAGTGGAATCGCGATTCTCGAGAAGTCTTGTATAAATCTCCGGTAATAACCGGCTAACCCAAGAAAACTTCTAACTTCGGTAGGAGTCCTCGGAGGCTCCCAATTTGACACCGCTTCAATCTTGGACGGATCAACCTTAATACCATCACACGTCACCACGTGACCTAAGAATTGTACTTCCCGCAACCAAAATTCACACTTTGAAAATTTTGCATACAACTTCTCCCGTTTCAACACGTCTAGGACGAGCCTCAAATGACCTTCGTGTTCTTCTTCGGTTTTCGAATAAATCAAAATGTCGTCAATAAACACGATCAAAAACTTATCAAGAAACGGTTTACAAACCCGATTCATCAAATCCATAAAAATAGCCGGTGCGTTGGTAAGACCAAACGGCATCACTAGAAATTCATAATGACCATAACGTGTACGGAAAGCCGTCTTCTCGGTGTCGCCTTCTTTCACCCGAACTTGGTGATAACCCGACCTCAAATCGATCTTTGAGAAATAACTAGCACCTTGCAATTGGTCGAATAAGTCGTCAATCCTCGGCAACGGGTAACGGTTCTTAATAGTTACCTTATTCAACTCTCGGTAGTCAATACACATTCTCATCGAACCATCTTTCTTTTTAACAAATAACACCGGTGCACCCCACGGTGACGAACTCGGACGAATAAAACCTTTATCTAACAATTCTTGCAATTGGGTCATCAATTCCCGCATCTCGGTGGGAGCTAAACGGTAGGGAGCACGAGCAATCGGCGTCGCTCCCGGCACTAAATCAATTTTAAACTCGACTTGTCTCTCCGGTGGCAAACCGGGCAAGTCATCGGGAAATACCTCGGGGAAATCCCGAATAATTTTGACATCATCCATTGACTTCTTTTCCTTTCGGCCATCTAATACATATGCAATAAACGATGCACAACCTTTCGATATACTTTTCCTCGCCTTGATGGCGGTAATCACATTAGGCATGTGATGTCGTTTCTCCCCATACACATACACCTTCTCATTCTCGGGTGTCCTAATCGACACAATTTTCTTTCCACACAAAATCTTGGCTTGGTGCATACCCAACCAATCCATACCGATAACCACATCAAACGCCCTAATTCCCATGGGCAACAAATCCACCTTAAACTTTCTACCGTCTATTTCTATTTCACAATTTCTATAAATACATTCAACCATAGACGTTTTTCCATCGGCTACTTCTATCTCATAAACCTCATCTAACATTTCGGACGACACATTCAATTTACAACCGAACTCATAAGACACAAACGAATAATTAGAACCCGAATCAAATAAAATATGAGTTGGCAAGGAGTTAATGAATAGAATACCTGACACCACATCGTGTGCCTCCTTCGCCTCCTCCCGAGTAAGTTGGAAGGACCGCCCCTTCACCTTCGCCGGCTCCACTTTCTTTTGAGCCGTGGACACCATCGACTCGATTCCCTTCTTTGGGCACACATTGCTATAGTGCCCCTTCTCGTGACACGAGAAACACTCGATCTCGGCCAAAGATTTAGACTTGCATTCTCGGGCCATATGCCCCGGCTTCCCACAATTGTAACAAGTCTTCGACTCCCCTCGGCACACGCCGGCATGAGTCTTCCCGCACTTCTTGCATGAACCAACACTACCTTGCTTAGAGAAGCTCGATGTGAACTTCCCCTTCTTATAAGTACCCGAGCCACTCTCGGCTTTTCTCTTCTCGCCCACATGGGCCCTTTCGGCAACACGTGCCTCATTTACTTCCTCCACACTCCGGGCAGCACTAATAGCCTCATCAAGTGAGACCGCCCTCTTCACTTCCAATTGGTTGTCCCACGGTAACCCACTAGCATACCGGACCACCCTCAACCTCTCATCCGAGTAGGTTTTAGCAACAAACGGGAGCAATCCCGTGAACTCCCTCGAGTATTCTTCAATCGACATATCACCCTTTTTGAGGGTCACGAACTTCTCGTGCATTTTCTCCAAATCCCTCTCGGGACAAACTTCTTTTTCAACCTCGTGGTGAACTCATCCCACGACATCTTTTCAACCACCTCCTTCCCAGGGTCTCATAAACAATATCCCACCAAACCATGGCATCTTCTTTTAGCAATTGTGACGCATACGTCACCATATCGGCATCCTTACACTTGCTACTACCGATAACCCTCTCGGTCTCTCGGATCCACCTCATTGTTATCTTTGGGTCCGAACTACCCGAGTACACATTTGGCTTACAAGCCATGAAGGACTTAAACGAACAATCTTCTTTCACAACGGGCCTAGCCCTAGCATCACTTTGGCCACCCGTGGAGGACTTTCCTTCCCCGGTGCCACTACCTCCGGTTTTCTCATCCGACTTAGCCTCGGATTCACGGTCTCCACCCGACCTTTCACGGTCTCCAATAATGCGGTGCACTTCCTCGGCCACCGTTCCCTTGATTTGATCGATAATAGTTTGGAGATCCGCCATGGTTACCGGAGTTCTATTAGCTCCGACCTCCGACTCACCCACCCGATGCAACGACGGTGGACTTTCTTGTTCAACCTCAACCTCTACATGAGGTATCTCCTCCTCCCGGTTTTCCGGGGCTTTACCACTTCTTCGCGTGGTCACCATTTCTTTCAATCAAGACTATACGAAAGACATTAAACATTTAGTACCTTGTGTACAACCCATTAGTCGCATAAGACTCAATATCCAAAATCATATCAAATTCATCGGTCCCCTAGGTTCAACCCTAAACTTAATATAAAGTCTCAAGGTCAACCTATAATCTTAAGGAATCTTATATTCCTAATGCTACAGTCTAAGACTAGGATGGTCATCCAACCTAATTCACTTAAACTATAGCTCTGATACCAAGTTGTAACACCTCAAATTTTAATACCAAATATTGGCCCAAAATAAAACATTTTATAAATAGAGGAACATTCCCAAATTTGGATTTACAAAAACCTTGGTATGAAATCAGAGTATAAAAGTAGGTGTTACAAAATAGATCATAACCAAGCTAAGACTAAATCCAATCTAGTGCTCTTCTATTCTAGGTCCCGCATCTCTATCCATGCGTACCTAAGCCTTCGATCCCGAACCTGAGTACATAGCAAAACAAAACAAGGAGTACGTGAGACAAAAAGGTCTCGTGAGCTACATGGGTTTAGACCCCAAGGTTAATAATAATAACCGAATCACAATCAAACAAACAAACAAACTCATAAGCTATCACCCATCTATCTAGTCACCCTATTGTGACTCTAATACCTTGCTTTCCTAGCAATCATACCTAGTTGTCGGGACATCCCCAACCAACTAGAACCACATTAACTTATTAACCGGGGATCCCCCGCATTAACAAGCTTCAAGGTAAAGGCAAGAGGGAATCGCCCAATCTACCAATACCTGCCTTACTCGCCGGACTACTTCCAGTTAGCAAGACTACTATCATGGAATGGGCCGATGGGGATCCGCCCAAATGCTCCCCATTCCATACCTCATGACCGGGGATCCCCCGAATCATCACATCATCTCACCATATCATAACTCGATGGTTATGTCAATCTAGCTCTCGGCTATCACGTCTATCATCACACAAGTTAGTTCAATACTATCATCGGTATAACTAACTATCAACTACTAGTCTACACAATTAAGCGAATAGACTATAACACAAGTAATAAAAATGCATTTCATAGGCTATGTACTCAGTAAAGTCCACACGTACTCACCTTAGCAATAAGATGCTCAAACCGTGTTCTTGACACCCAATCTCTTGCTTCTCAATCCAATCAACTTTCCAAGACTTCACCAAAAGCCTAATACAATTATCACAATATGATCAACATCAATTACTACTACCAATGTGTTCATCTACCTCTAGATAACACCCAACAATCCATTTTCCCCAAATATGGTGATTACCAAACCCTAGGTTTAACCAACCCTTAAGATTCTTACAAATCTTAACCATACACTTGATTCCCTTCTTAATCTACCATCTATTAAGTGTACACACCATTTATTTAACCATAAATCACCAACCCAAGAACTAGGGTTTCAAACCCTAGCTTCAAGATCCATAGATCTTGAGCTACAAAGATGAAAGAGTGAAGATATACCTTTAATCTTCCTCTAGGAGTGAAATCTACCAAGGATTTGTGAAGAAATCAACCCAAACCAGATGCTATGCTCGAAAATCGCCAAGAAGGGAAACTAGGGTTTACAAATGCAATAAATGAGCCAAATCCCGACTTTAATGCTGGTCGTCCAGAGTTCACGGCGCGAACATAGTTCGCGTCGCTAACTCTCCATATCTGGCAACACTTAGCGATCGCTAACTCGACGCGATCTACATCGCGACCCATGGCCAAACTCCCTGGAGCCAGTTCCCGATCGGGAACTATAGTTCGCGACGCGAACTCCTTGAGGCAGCAGGGCTGCACTTTTCATCAAGTGTCTTGACCCGATTTCGCCCATAACTTTCTCGTACGGTGTCCAAACGACACGAAACCAATTTCCACGTGTTTTATATGATTTATCCATAATTATCATATTTTTACATAATTTATTTATTTACAATTTCGGGTCGTTACATTTATACCCTATAGGTGGAGGGTTCCAGAGAAAGCAAACTTTGTGGATGTCACTGTCTAGACTCGAATTACTAACTAGTGTTAAAAAAAATAAAATAAAATAATGATTAACACTTATTCTTTGTAGGTAAAAATAAAATTAAGAATTACTCCCTCCGTCCATAAATAAAGTTCTCATTTCTCCTTCAAGTTTTGTCCCTAAATAAAGTTCTCATTTCTCAAACTTAAGGAGCTTACTTAATATAATAATATTATTACCAATACTTTCACCACTAACTATCTTCTAAAACACTTTCTCTGTCCAATCAAACTTTATATTTTAATCAAAATTAATACCAAATACCCCACGACTAATTATTTCCTAAAAAGTTGTGCGTAAGAGAAATGAGAACTTTATTTAGAGCATCTCTAATGGGAGCTTTTTCTAAAGCTTTTTACCTTTTCTTTAGGTCATTTGAGGTAAATGACCTTTTAGGAAAAAACTTTTGCTTCAAAAGTTTTTTCTTCCATAAGTCATTTCTTAGACATACAAAAAGTTTTTTCTACATTTACATGCATTGGAGCAAAAACTTTTTTGATAGTTTTTTATGAATGTTGAGTGGAAAGTCTACATTATAATTTTAATAAGTCATTGCAATAACTTAACCATTGAATACTCTTAGGGACGGAGGGAGTACTTCTCAAACTTTATATGTTACACAACATGAATTTATAATCCATATATTTTTCTTCGAATAATATTTGTATAATTTTTTAATGCGGCCAACAACATTTATCTACAATACCACCATATTGATGGGCCTTAGAGTAGTTTTTCAGGCCCAATATTTCATTTCCAAAACCTGCATTAGCTAGCTTATAAAGTGATTTAGGGTTGGTCAAGGTTTCTCTTTAGTCGCAGTGAGAGGAAACAGACTTTGCAGCTGCTCGCCGGAGTACTTTCAACAGGTTCGTCGTATTCCCATTGATCTAAATGAGCCTAATTTCTTCAGTTTTGTTATCTCAATTCATATCAACTGATCGTTCGATGATAGTAGATCTGAAAAATCTTCTAAATCTACGTTAAAATCTCATCATTTTCGACAGATTATCCAATTTCAGCATCAACGTTTACGCTGATTTAATATAGTAATTTCATGTTACTAAATGTTCTAATTTTGCTAGTCGGCGTGGGAGGTTAGGGCTCAAATGCCTTTGTTTTGTGATTTTTGATCTAGCTGCAATAATGTATGGTGCTTTATTAGCTTAATCACACTACTCTGCATTGTGATATGCTGCTAGACTTCTTTTCTGTTTTTATATATTTTGGATTGTTTTTAATGAGCTAATTGTGTTGTTGCCGGTTGGTGGTTATAAATTCAAATTATGATAATAGAGAAAAGGGCAAATATGGCTGCTGCTACATATGCTGCTGTGAAGACAGCAAAGGTTGGACTTGAAGAGCCCCAAGAGCAGATTCATAAGATTAGAATCACACTCTCTTCAAAGAATGTTAAGAATCTTGAAAAAGGTATCCCTACATGCTTTCAACAATTCTCATCTATTGCAGTTAGACTTCATTTTTTTGGTGTTTTAAGGGGGTGTTTGGGATTGCATGTTTTGAACTGTTTATGGTTTCAAAGAAGCATCACTCCAACAGCTTAAAATGGTGTGTTTGCATTTAGAAAATACAATAAACTATAAGCACTTGAATTATGCAATCCCAAATACTTGTACATTATAGTTACAACTTATGTGGTTGCTTCTCTTACTATATGGGTTTCAGCAGTTAGGATTAGGGCATCAAAAGGTTGATCTGTTAAAATATGAACAAATACTAACCCAAGTGTCTTGAGTTTTGGTTAATCACATATGAAACTTGTCATATTGGTAGAATGCTATGTATATATATATATATATATATATATATATATATATATATATATATATATATATATATATATATATATATATATATATATATATATATATATGATGGGTTTTGAATTACAGTGTGTAGTGATTTGATTCGTGGATCAAAGGACAAGAAACTTAGGGTGAAGGGACCTGTAAGAATGCCAACCAAGGTTCTTAACATCACTACAAGGAAATCCCCTTGTGGAGAAGGTATTTTCTTGTAAATCACTTTATTAGCTAGATTCTTCTAGATGTTTTTTGTACTCTATAATGATTATAGTGTGTGTAAACCATGGTTTGCAGGAACAAACACATGGGATAGATTTGAGCTACGTGTGCACAAGCGTGTGATTGACCTTTTCAGCTCACCAGATGTTGTGAAGCAAATCACCTCAATCACCATTGAACCTGGTGTTGAGGTTGAAGTTACAATCGCTGATCCTTGATTATCTCTTTTGTATTTTTCACTTTTTTTTTTTTTTAATGTTTTGAGATAGTAGGACTTCTGCAATTGTAATTTTGACTCCAAGGTATTCATTTAGACTTGTTTATGTTCTCAAAGCATTTTAATTGGGCATGATTTGGATTTGTGTTTTATCCACTGGCTAAATTATAATATTGCATTTACATGCTTCAATTTTTTAGCTGTTTTATATTGCAAAATATAAGATATATAAAGATGAAACCTAATTATACAATAAACTTTGCTGTACATCCAAACAGAGGGTCTTCAAAGTTTGCTATTGAAAATATGTATAGTGGGTTATGGTAATTAGAAAGTATGGTTTTGAAACTCTAATAATTTGAGGACATGACTAAGGTAACTGATAACATAATAATACTGTATCAAAGGCAAGATATCATGGCTGACTGAGCTTGATCACTAGTGAGTAATAAACATCCTAAAATGGTGGAATCTTTTATTTAAGATGTGGAAATGGCCATGACGCTGGAGAGTAGGGGTGTCTAAAGGGTCGACCAGATCTTAACCTGATTATGCTAGTTGGGTTCTGTGTATTCGAATCTTATGTACGAATTTTTTAAACGCGCCCGACGACCGATGTTAACTTCAGATCGGATATCGGGTTAGAATTGCTTACCTTTATTGGGGTGACCCGATTGATACTTTTTATTTTCCTTAAAAATTTAAGATATTGGGTATCTGTTGCTATGGATTGTTGACAACCACTGCCCACTGGATCATTTTGTCATGAATGTTAAAGGAATTTCTGTTACCTTTTCCACTCGTTCTTTTTTCTCATGGGTATATAATTTATAAATATATGCTTAATTAGAACTATTTTGGTATTTTTATGAGAAATGTTGGTTCTCATTTTGCACTTTTGCTAAAGAATCTTCTTCAAACAGTTCATGAACTTTAACCATCTTGAGAATAGGATTTTTTACTGTAGAATTTAAAAAACAAAATTGGCATTCAAATGGTAGATTCGAAAAACAATAGCTACAAGCCTACAATGTCATATTCCATCAGAAATTAAAGAGCAGGCTGGTTAGGGCTCTTCCATTCATGGGACCATTTTCAGTTAACCAATTCCAACTAACCGCTGTCTTTTACGAAAGGATTGGTTGTCTCGGCTATTTTACATTTATCATGGCGAATTGTGACCACCCAATAACCTATTATAACCGGACACATAACCATAAAAATAACCAACCAATCAGAAACCCTTTTTTCATAAAGCTAAATTAGGTGACAAGTTTGAGATCCAATCATTCTTCTACTTCTACATCATCAAACGAACTGAATTTGTAAAAATAACCAACAAAAAACTATCACCTCTCTTGGGAAGTTAATTCTTTAGGGTCTTTCCTTGGAATTTAATAAATAAAAAAAAGATATTCATGACTAAAGTTAGTACCAAACATTAATCAATATTAAATCAGCTTCTTTTTTCATCATTGGTATGCTCATCAACGGTGTACATAGTTAGCCCTCTAGTCCGTGCAGGGGCTCCACCTTTTATTCCACTTAAATCCAGCACAATTCTGCATAACCAGAACAAAATTATTATTTCATTATAAATATTAATGGAATTTAATTATATTAGTGGAAAGTGTTCTTTTGTTGTACTTACTTCTCATTAGTATTCGGACTGTTTATCAGTATCTTTTCATCAATTTTGGACAATGTGAAGTCAGTTGGGAGAGCAAAGACCTCAGTTGCTGGATTCAATAATTAAAAAGATTTAAGTTATTAGACTACAATATTCTAGAATTAAATAATCAGCTGTAATAAAACATTATATACTAAATAATGTTTTTATCGCGTTTTGTGTTTCAATAATCAGACGTTTGAGTGAGTTGAAAAATCTGATTATTTAAGGCATTAATATATAGAATGAAGAAATATACATTATTGTGAAAATTTGTAAGACGTCCAAACGATAATTGAAAAATACATATACTTACGTGTTTTTGGGGTAACATCTGTACTTCCATCAAGACCCAAGATTTTCTACAAACAAAAGTAATCTCAATCAAATAGACATTTCAACCAACAATTACCAAAGCAAAAACAAGGGGCAAAAAGGTAATTTCACCTTAAGTCTTTCATAGCAAGCTTCAAGGTCATCATTCACCAAAATATGATCAAAAAGACCAGAAGAGGTTCCTTGTTCAAGCTCAGCCTTAGCATTCCTAAGTCGTTTTTGAATCTGTTCTTCAGACTCTGTTCCTCTATATTTTAAAATTAAAATCATTAATAAAATAATAAATAACATTAAAAAAACAAAAATAAGTCAAACCTTGCACGAAGACGTTTCTCAAGTTCCTCAAAGGACGGAGGGCAAATAAAGATGAAAATAGCTTCAAGTGAACTAGCCCTCACGGACCGGGCCCCTTGAACATCAATGTCAAGTATGCATCTCTAAACAAAATTGTGTTACTATTTTACATTTTACTGTAAATTCTAGTGTTTGCTAATTAATCTAGGCTTAATTATGTTTTAATCCTTAAAAATCTATTGGCAATGGTTAATATAATCCGAATACTTATATATTGATTTTCTATGAATTAACCACTAGCATATTTGTAAAAATATAAAATAATAAAAAGAAAGAATTTAAGATCTATACCTTTCCAGCATCAGCAACAACATCAACAGCTTCTACACTAGTCCCATAAAGATTTCCATGAACAGCAGCAAATTCTAGAAACTTCCCGGATTTAATCTCTTCTTCCATAACATTTCTGTTAGTAAAATGATAATGAACACCATTTTCCTCTTTTTCTCTTGGTGCACGTGTTGTATGACTAACCGAAAACCCAAAAGTTGTTGGGAAATCTTTCATTAACATATTAATTAGTGTACCCTTACCCACCCCAGATGGACCACTAATTACTATTGGTCTTTCTGCATCACCGATAACTCCTTTACTCCATGCAACTAATTCGGTTGAAAATTTCTTTTTTTGATCTTGAACAAATTCTGTGTCCACCTGGCAACATGTAAATATGTAATTAGTTGATAATTAGCCGATAAATATTTAAATAGAAATACACACCTCAAGAAACCAAACACAATCATTAGAGTTTGAATTGTGTTTGATAACCAAGATTCTATCGTTATTCAAAAGCATCGTTGAATGGCCCTCGAATGCTTTCGGTTTTGTTCCTAGAACAGTTGGATTCACCCTATGTAGATTAAGTCAAAATTGTCAAAAATTAACAATTTTAGCATAATCAAATCAACAAAAAGGATTATAAAAAGTTTGAGCTAACCATTCACTGGTGGATTTATCGATAATTCGAACTCCGTTTGATGTTGGATCATCAATTCCACCAATGATATACTGATTAAAAAAGGCATAATTTATATTGGATACAAACTTTACATGAAGATTTTTTTTTTTTATATTAAATAATATAGAATTGGTTCAACATCATACTGTCTTATTCCCAACAACAGTGGCAGTTTCAAATTCCTTCAATTTGAAATGAGATCCATTTGAAAAAGTAGACTGCAGATCATCAGCAAAGAAAGCTGGTGCTTCCCCCTAATCAACATAAATTAAAAGTTAATTAAATTTGATGAAATTAACAATGCATTTAATTACAGTTTCAGAAATTGAAGGTTTAGCTCACCATTAGAACAAGCTTTCCAACAGATTTAAAACCTGAGAACCGAATAATTATTAAAAATCAATAATTAAAATAAATAAACATATCTCAGTTTGAAGATCTTGCAAAAAGTAAACAAAAAGACAAAATTTAGCGGTGATGGAAATTAGAAAAGACTTCATCGATATAACAGACAAAAACACAATCTATCGATTGATTGGATAATAAATCGCTTAAACTAGAAGCTTAAAAAGCAGAATATCAACATCAAAACCCTAAAACCCAAATATCATTCAACCCTAAAACGCAATGAACGGACAAGCATAAGAATAAATAATCATAAACGACTATTGAGCAGTTAAAATTGAAGAGAATGCGGAAATAAGCTAAGAAGAATTCGTTTAGATCCGAAAATGAAACAGTAGATGATAATTTTGAAAAA
Source organism: Calendula officinalis (assembly GCA_963853835.1). Lineage (NCBI taxonomy): Eukaryota > Viridiplantae > Streptophyta > Magnoliopsida > Asterales > Asteraceae > Calendula > Calendula officinalis. The sequence continues at coordinate 8,498,911 of OY970832.1, read as the reverse complement.
TACGCACCAAAATCCATATCAAATCAATGGATCAAATTACAGACTTAAGAAAAAATTACCTGATAGAGGGCAATAAGTCCAGTAATCAGGAAGTAAATCTAGAGGAAAAGGCCAGCAAACTTTGAAAATGTGAGATCTTTTGTCAAAATGTTGAAGTATTGAAGCGTATGATGATGAAAGAAGAAACGTAGACCGCCATATTTATATTTATTATGGGGGATAGGAAATAGGAAGGAGATGGAACTTTATTCTTTTCTCTTTTTTCTTTTTGTTCTTGCTCTTGATTTTAAACACAAACTATTTGGTGTTTATCTCATACAATATTTGATTTTAAACACAAAAATATATACTGATATTCGTACAATATTTGAAATATTAATTTATATTAAAAAATAAAATATAAGTTCAATGATATTTTTTCTAAAATATTTATGACAATAAAATTGTATTAAATACTCTGATTTGTATTTTGTTATTTAAAATAAAATGTTATATATTTTTTTTGTTGGTCATAATTTAGATACTATAAATAATTTGAGTAGTTATTATTGCGTATTTTCAGTAACTAAGAGATGTATTAGATAACAATATACTACCTCCGTATCAAAATAAGTGATACATTTTCTATTTAGGGGTGGAACAAAATAAGTGATACATTTCCAAAACTTACCTTATTTGGTAAAAAAGTGGGACTCATTCTCCACTAACTATCTACTTTAATAAAGTGAAATTACACTTTTACCCTTACTTTTACTTTTAAACATCATTAATATCACTACATTCCAAAGAAGTGGGACCCATTATCTACTAACTATCCACTTTAATCTAATTTAAACCACTTTTTAATCTTTTGCCTCAAAAACCGCAATTCTTCAAATGTATCACTTATTTTGATACGGAGGTAGTATATATAAGATAGAAATGATCACGCTTTGTATTGATCACAGATTTATCACGACTTTTGGTAGCATGATTTGTTACGTGGTTAAGTAAAAAATCTCTTGAAGATAAAAAAGTACTTAAGATGAAATGTAATGAATAACCAATTATTTTATGCGATACTTATGTAGGAAACCAATTAGAACAATCGATATTCAAGTCATAAAAGTCAGTATCGTATAAAAAATATTAAGCAATATGTCACTATTCATCCTGTTAATAAAAATATATATTTAAAATTGTTAGTCTTAGTTCTTACTTTTTCTTTAAAAGCTATGATATTTTACAATGCATATTTTTTATATAATTATAATTAGTTATATAGGAAAAAAAGTATGATTATAAATTTATAATATAGTTTATGTATCTCTTCTCCATTTTCTTTCATATCCACCAATTCTTATAATTAAATAATTATATATATTTGGGTCATATACCCCAATACATTTAATAAGTCTAAAAACACAATTTATGACAGATAAATGTTATCTAAATTGGACCTTAACATACGTCAAATCTTATGTCAGTTTGGATCATCGTATTGTGACATGATCAAACCACGGGCTATGACGAAATCAAAACAATTTTTTTAGAACCATGGTATAAATAGATGAGCAACTTGCATTAAAATGCAAACTGTATTCATATTTTATCATGTGACGATTCTACGGATAATTTATTAAGGGGATATATCAATTATTTTCGGCTAATTTATCATGTTTTTGTTATAATTATCGGGAAATTCTATTCGAGACAGCTTTGTTGACCTATTAAATAAATTATTAGCTGGGGTGAGTAGTCCAAGAAATTAGGACTTTCTGGACACGAACTGAGACATAATTTTCTTTAGATCACACACATTATTGTTCAATACTTCTTTTTGTTGTTGTTGTCGAGTATGTAACTAACCTCCAACAACATATAAAAATGTAATATGACAACGGCTATGTAAAGCAAGACGTCATTTGGACTTTTCAGACGATGTTTGTATGGATTAAACATTTACACCATTTCGGTGTAAAAATACCATATTATTGGAATTTACATTAATTTTGTTTCAACTTTAATGTATGCATTCATATTTTGTACCAAATTATTACATAAAGTTCTCTTATAATTTGATTCGACTTTCCTCATATAGTCTGTTGGTTCCGGCTTCCGTAGTCAGGACGGTAGGATGGTTCCAACGGTGATTTCTGCAATCAACGAACAGCTCTAGTCAAAGGTTCCCAGGGTTGATCCCCGTAGGAACACTCCGACGCTCAAATTAGTGTTTATACGTATGGATGGTTTAAGTAATCAACGAAGGTTGAGAATTAGGTAACAATATTTAATGCGCAGTGAGTGAATATCTGGAAGAGTGTCGAAGGGGACCCTTTATAGCCAAGCCAACTGGGCGGGAAGACGAAGGCTTCTTCCCATGGACCAAGGCTTCGGCGAGACCGCTGGACAAAAGAATCGATCACCTTTAAGAGTATGTAAGATAATAACCCAAGCTTTCGCTCAAGCCGTCCTCGAGCTCCGATCGCATTTAATGCGCTCTTGCTTCGATGTACTTTATCCGGAAAATGCGCTTAGTATGTTAACTATCGTTGGGATTCGTATGTTAAAGTCGTTCGTCGAGGTACAACCATCCATCCAGTTCCGGAAACCTTCCGGATGGTGGCTCAGTATGGATTATATCTCATTAAGTCCCTCAAGTTGAAAGGACTAAGAGGTTCGTATGGCTTAGCTTTTTAACTTTCCATCTCCTTCGTCAATCGTTTCAAACGTCTTGTCACGCGTCTTGAAAGGTTACCGTTGCCTATCCGACCGTTGAGTAACGCCTTGCGTCTTTTTAGCTTCCCCGCCTATATAAGTTTTGCTTGAACTTTCCTATATCCTCACTTTCTTTACGCAGCCTTATTAATCCTTCCTTCTTAATCCCCCTTCTATCTGTCTTTTTGTATTCGTCAATCGCCATGAGGAAAGATAGGAATCCCAAAGGTAAAGCCGAAAAATCTTCAAGGGAGAGGCGAACTGCTCTTAATACTTACATCGGCCTTACGGACGAAGATTTACCTAAAATCATTGAAGAATATCACATCGTCACTCGCTTTGAACTTCGCCTTCCTGGAGAGTTGGATACTATCTTGTCAGCTCCTGAAGGCGTCAAGCCTGTCTATGTTCAGAATTTGCTAGGTGGGCTTCGATTTCCAGTCGATGACTTTATTCTTACTTTACTTCAAGATCTTGGGCTCCATCTCGCTCAGCTCGCTCCGAATTCTTTCCGGAAGATTATTGCGTTTATCTTGTTATGTCGTTCGTTGGGCGTTCCGCTTTCTACCAAGTTGTTTCGTCGCTTTTACGTTGTAACCGGTCGTGGCGATTGGGCTGTTTTCACACTCCGTCCCGGGCAGAATGATCGCATCACTGGCTTGAGGGATTCCATTCACGACTGGAAGTACGTCTTCCTGTATGTGAATCAAGCGGCGTTCCGTGATGTTGTTCTTCCTTGGGGTAAGATAACTGGCCGAACGTCTGAACCCGCACCAGATCTATCGAAGGAAGAAGAAGGTTTCGTTAAAAGAATGTCTGATGTCGACATAGATTGGGAAGACCCTGATGAGGTTTTTCTTGGGATGGCCGACCTGAGCCCCTATTACCATTCTCGGGGTATCCGCCCTATCCTGACGATCAACGGTCAAAGTATTTCTTTGTTACAACGCCTCCAGATGCCTAAGGGTGGTCCGCTGAAAGGGTCCGTATCGGTGACACATGGGCCGGTGACCCCTTTTCTTCCCCCTCCAGAGGATATTTTGAGCTCAGAGGGAACCCCGGAAGGTGAGCCCGAACCTCTTCAGGAAAACCTGGCTTTCGATCCCCCAGAATTTAGTACAGAAAGCACAATGGTACATGACTCACAACAAGAGTCCCTCAAGCCTCGTAAAGTCCGCTCTGTCCGTAATCTATCGGTAATTGAAAAGGATAAACCGATTCGTCAAAAAAGGATCCGGGAGAGAACCCCGTCATCTCCGACCAAGAGGTCAAAGAGTGAAGAAACGAGTATGTTTTGTTTTTATCTTGTTGTTACCACCTTCTTTTATTTTCCTAATGACTCCGTTTTGTCACTTTTGCAGGTTTGGCTGATTGCATTATTGTCTCTGATGTTTCTGCTGCTGCTGTGCCACCGTTTGTACCCGCAACTGTCAGTTCAAAAGCCTCTTCTCTTGCTGCACCTTCTGTTGTGTCTGTGAGCGCTACCGTTCCCTTATTTGCTTCGAGTATGAGCTTTCCCCCAAAGCCCGCATCCGCCTCCCCGAGCCTTTCTGCTCTTGCTACCTTTAGTAGCACATTGTTTGGTACCGGTTTGCAGTTGTCATCTGCTACAAGAAGTTCTCAATCATCACCCTCCGGAAGAAGTCAATCGTCTCTACTAAACCGTCCAATATTAGGTAATTCGTGGTTGATGTGTTGCTTATTTCAATATGTGCCTTGGTTTAACAGAGCTTGACATATCTTCGTGTTGTTTATATTTTTTACAGCTCGTCGTACCCGTCCGGTCATTCCACCTCGTTCTGCAGCTTCTGCTGGTGAGAGTATACCAGAACGGTTGGAGCCTGCAAAGCTTCCCCTTGTTCCGGACCTCCAAGCTGCCGTCACTTCCACCCCTTCAATCGTGCATGTTATTGCGGAACCTGAGTCTTCCGAACGTTTGTTATCAAAGTTTTCTGATGAAGGTCTTTTTCACAAAACTCGATCTGATTTGCTGGCTGCCGTCGATTCCTTGTCTGAACTTCAGTTTCGTGCCGTTCGTGGGCATCAAGCCTTGTTTGACCACACACGGGAATTTTCTCGTCTTAACCAGCTCATGATGACCGCCAAATCACTTTATCAGAAGGAACTCCAAGAGAAAGAGAAACTTGCAGATTTGAACCGTAGCTTAGTTGATGAGAATAACGACTTATCATCCGGCATGGAGAATGTAACACCGCAAAATTTAGAAAGCTTTTTTTTTTAAAATGCCCGAAGGCGATTATGTTATCCTCTAGGTTAGTTTAGTTATCTTAGTTTAGTTTAGTTTACAAACAAGGTCCCACAATAAGCTTCCAAAATGATCATTACTTAAACAATATAAAAATGGTGTCATTTAAACGACATGGCTCGGTTTACAAAACATAACCAATTGAGCTTGGTCACTCATTCCGTCCAAAGCACCGATCAACCTGAAAAGATTCAACGAGGGAGGGATTAGCACAAAGCTAAGTGAATGAATATAATCTACAAATTCTGTAAAGCCCAACAAGGTAGCATAGACATCTCTACGATCTAAAGGCCACGTAACTACGTATCACTGTTCACTAAAACACGGGAGTTCTAGAACATCTCCGGTTGGGGAAAACACTGTTTGTTCGAGAAGATCGGGGTCCTGCCGGAGCCTTAAACCATGGTCGGCCAAACCACGGTAACCGATAGCGTTTCGTATCCAACACCCGGGCAACTCCCTCCCCTTAACCATGCAACAAATACAGGTAAGGTCGGATACCCTATTAGTCGATACTCGATGCCCAGCGCAGTGACTTCTCAAACCTCGGTTACCAATCAAACCGAGCCCTCGGTTGCCAATCAAACCGAGTTGTTGCTTGCAAACAAGCCAAGTCTCTTCACCTATGTGCACACGGTCATGTATGGTATTCCCTAACACTAGGCATACATAACAAGTAGACTAGCTACGAAAAACACCGCGAAAAACGTCACGGCAGAGTTCCCAATCGCGAACTCAAGTTCACGATCGTGAACTAGAGTTCGCGTCGGGAACTCCAACGTGAACTACTTCGCGACCATCGACCAACTTTGCTGGAGTCACTTCGCGATCGGGAACGGGAGTTCGCGACGCGAACTCCCCACGTCTGGTAATTTTCCTGCAATTTTACCAAGTATGCATATACCGAACCAATTGTAACCAAACACAAGTTGGAGGTTAAATCCACTCACCGAAACCTTCCACTTGTCGAACTCAGAGGTCTAATGTTTCTGAGTCTCGATCCCGATTCCTGTACACCAAAGGAATACCGAATTAGTATATAATTCCACCAAATCCTAAACAATGTTAAATATACATTTAACATTAACACTTGCACTAACTAGATAACCAAACACTTAAATCATCATATGAACATGGCATGACCGTTTACACTTATATAACAAGTCCACTAGTCATTTTGCAAGTCTTACATTCAAACGGGTCAAACCGGGTTATTAAACAATAATACATCCTACACTTGTAAACATAACATCAACTTGCAATTCACCAATTGTTACCAATAATATTGCTAATCACATAATCCTAACAAAACACTTACATTTTCACAATCCAAGTTATTTTAAGTCATTTTACCACCAAATGGCCCAAACGGGTCAAAACAACATTTTTTTACTTCAACACTTTCAAGCACAACTATAATTGCTATAATCATACCATTTAACAATTAATAACTAACTAGTTATTTTAACAAGATCAAAACTCCATCCTAGATCATTATTAACCACCAATTTCACTAGTTCATGAAATCTCCCAATAACCATCCAAACACCACCCAAACTCAATCATTTAGCACACATTCATCACAACTAACAAGTCATAACCAATTAAACAATTCATCAAGTTCATGACAACCAAAAAGTCAAGAATTTTACTTCTAAAATTCTTAGTTCATCTTTTCACCCAAATAGCCAAACACTAGTTAGTTTATTCATCAAAATCCACCAATACTTGGTTTTAAACATACATAACTTACCAAACATGTTTTCTTAACATAATGAACAATTTCAAGCATTCAACCTACAAGAAATCTAAGGTTTGACAAAACCCATACAACCTACTTTTACATAAACACACCAACTTGTACACTTTGCTAAAAAAGGTTGTACCTTGTGCTAAATTACTTGTACATAAGCAACAATACATGTCAAACTTTGCATAAACACTTAATATACCATCTAACACAATAATCACCAACAAAATCTCAAGAACACATAAACCCTAATTTATCAACTATCATGGAATCGAAAACGAACACATATAGGTTGAAGCTTACCTCAAGAGCTATCCAAAAACGTGTTCGGATTAAAGATTGGCCAAGAAACAAGCTATGGATCTTCAAGATACCTCAAGAACTTGAAGAAGATGGTGTAGGTTTAGAGAGAGAGAGAGGAGAGAGAGACGTAAAGGGAGAGAGAGAGAGAATGATAAAATGAAGAAGAAATGGGGCATCTCCCCATCTAGGGGCCGGTCAAGGGGTGGGGGTGGGACCCACTTGATTTTTTTTCATTTTCAACAAATACAACACAAAAGTCCCTTTCGTAGATAATTTATTTAAAATAGCAAACGGACTCCAATTTTAAAAACGAAAGCATTTATGGAGACGAAATCCGACAAGGAATCTAAGATATAAAAAATCACATTTTTATTTAAACATTTCAGGAAACAGATATTTTAATCCCTTGATTAAAATATCACAAGAGGATAAAAGGTCAAACAATCAATTTAACATTTAGTCAATTTATTCCACATATGGTCAAATAGATATTTTCAAATATCAAAATATACCTAAAACAACTAGGCCAGTTTTAGGATGTTACAGAGGAAATGAGGACTTCTTTGTTGGAAAAAGATGCTCATATTCTTACCCTGAATACCGATCGCAATTCTTTGGCTGCGAGGATTGCGGAGTTAAAAATGCAGATTGTTGAAAAGGATTCGAGGTTGAATGAAGCTGTCTCCTGTTATGAGAGTGTTACCGCCGAAAACGATGTGTTAAAACACGCGGCTCGTGATCATCAACAAGATTTGGAATGGGTGATACAGAAGGGAATTCCTGGGATAGTGCAAGTATTTGTTTCCTCCGACGAGTTTGTAAAGGCTAACACCGACCTTCAGAAGGAAAGCATCCGGTATGGGCAATACCAAGGGTGCCTGGACACTCATCAGGCGTATGCTGATTTACTTCAAGATGCTAAATTGGTTCACGAATACCCGGAGGCTCAGACAAACATAATGAGCTTATTCGAGGATTTGGTTTCTCCTCACTATACCTTGCTGCAATCACTGGATGCAGGACATGTTTCTTTGGACGAGGTGAGGAAGTTGGTTGCCAAGATTCCCTCCGGTCCGGAGGACGTGGGAGAGAGTTCCGTTCGGGGTCAAGGTCCAACCGCTTCTTGAGAATGTTGACGTTCGTCAGTTTAAAGACCCTTTTTTTTTTGTTTGGTACCTTAATCTTTTGATGTAACCGTTTGTAATCGTTTGTAATCGCTACCTTATCTTGTCACTTTTAATGCAATCGTACTTTAAATCGTCGTGTTTTGTTCATTCGTTTTAATGAAAGTGTCGTTTGTTTATATCGTCGTTTATCGTTTTTATAATTTCTTTTTGGAGTAAGGCGTCCCTCACTCAAGAAATTTATGTTATGTACATGTGTGGCCGTCCGGTTTTTATTCGTCCGGACTATGAACGATATTCTTTTCTAGAATATTATCCCTTTGTTTTTTTATTCATTCGGTCGTCGATTCGATTAGCACTTGTTTCGTCGATTTGTTTTCTTTTAGAAAAAGAAGAGCGAAACGCAATGATGTTCGATAATAACCTTACAAAAGAAGGTGTAAGCTACAACCATTCGATCTAGGCCTACAATGCCCTTAGGCTACATCAGAAATAACTACCATTTTAAAAATAAAATCTTCGTAGGTTCCGTATGTTCCACGTTCGCGGTATGACCGTTGCTTCCATTGTTTCCAACACATACGATCCATTCCTTCCTGCTTCCTTGACCCTGTATGGTCCTTCCCAGTTAGGACATAGTTTTCCTGGTTTGTATCGCAAGCTAGCTTCGTTTTTCCTAAGGACCAGGTCACCCACCTTGCAAGCTACCCCTTTCACTTTTTTGTTGAAATAGCCTTCTGTCAACGATTTGTATGCTGCTTGCCGGAGGGGCTGCATTCTCACGTCGTTCATCCACAATATCAAGGTTGTGTCTTAATGCCTCCTCATTACCCTCGAGACTGAAGTTCTCCACTCGGTATGAAGGCAACGCGACCTCAAGAGGGATCACCGCCTCCGAGCCATACACCAAGCTATAAGGGGTTTCCTGCGTTCCTCTTCGAACGGTTGTCCGATATGACCACTGAACACTCTGCAATTCGTCCACCCATCCCGTATCCATTCGGCACAGACGTGTCTTGATTCCTTTTACAATAGTTATGTTTGTCACTTCCGTCTGGCCATTCGCTTGCGGATGGGCGACAGATGTGAAGTTCTGTTTGATACTAAGATTGGAGCACCACTCCTTGAACGGATTGTTAGCAAACTGCTTTCCGTTGTCACTGATGATCGTGTGGGGTAAACCAAAACGACACACAATCTGCTGCCAGACAAACTTGATTATGTTCGTACTATATATGCATGATAGCGGTTTCGCCTCCACCCACTTGGTGAAATAGTCGACCGCAACAACCAATAATTTAACACCACCCGGGGCCCTGGGAAGTGGTCCAACGATGTTGATTCCCCACTGACAGATTCCCCACTGACAGAACGGCCAAGGGCTAAGGATGCTAGTGAGTTGCGCCGAAGGCACGCTGGGGACGTTTGAGTACACTTGGCATTTTTGACACTTCCGGACGTATTCGTGGGCATCTTTCGTCATTTGAGGCCAAAAATAACCCGTTCGGAATAGCTTTTGGGTTAGCATCCTGGAACCTATGTGTGACCCGCACAACCCCTCATGCACTTCCTCGATTGCTTTCTGTGCTTCGGCCTTTCCTACACATCTCAGCCAAGGGGTAGAGTAACCTTTTCGGTATAAGATGCCATTCTTGGAGGCATATTTCCCTGCATTTACGCGCAACTTTCTTGCTTCCAGCGTGTTTTCCGGAAGGACCCATGTGTCAAGATAACGTAAGATGGGAGTCGTCCAACAGCTTTCGTCAATGCTTAGTTCCATCATCTCTTCATTCGTCGTTTCGATGCTTCTTTTCTGAAGTACCTCTACTAACACTTTTTTAGTGAGGTGGCAATATAACATCGATGCTAATTTACTGAGGACGTCTGCTTCCTTGTTCTTGGTTCGGGGTATTTGGGTTATGGTGAATTTTCCGAATTCCCCTATGCTGGTCTTGACTAACCCCAAGTATCGTTTCATATGGGTCTCTTTGGCCTCGTAAGACCCGTTTATTTGGTTGACGACCAGCATGGAATCCGCGAAAGCATCTACCTCTTTGATTTCCATTGCGCGGGCTAAGCTTAAACCTGCGAGCAGGGCCTCGTACTCGGCTTCATTGTTCGAGCATGAGAAATCGAATCGCAATGCGTACGTTATCTTCTCTTCATTCGGGCCTGCCAATACGATACCGGCCCCACACCCGTCTGCTCCTGCGGCACCGTCCGTGTACATTTGCCATTGGGCCTTTCGTACATCTGTTTCCTTCTGCTCAACCGCCATAACACTATCTTCATCTGGCATCTCTACCAGGAAATCAGCCAAGGCTTGACCTTTGATGCTTGGTCTTGGTTTGAATGTTATGTCGTACTCTCCCAACTCAATTGCCCATGTAGTCACCCGTCCCGATCTTTATTGTTTTAGCAGGATGCCCCGGATTGGTTGGTTAGTCAAGACCGTTACCGCATGAGCCTGGAAATACCTCCTCAACCGTCTCACTGAATAGACCAGCGCTACTATTAATTTTTCGATCAGAGAGTAGTTTAATTCCGCACCCTGCAGAGTTCGACTTACAAAGTAGACCAGGACCTGCTGTTTCCCTCTTTCGGCAATTAGAACAGAACTCACTGCCTCCCTGTTAGTCGACAGGTACATAATGAGGGGCTCTCCAATTACTGGACTTGCGACGGAAGGGATGGCCCGTAAGTGTTGCTTTAATTTTTCGAAAGCCTTTTCAGCCTCTTCCGACCATTCGACCTCTCCTTTCTTTGTGCACCCATGAAGGACTTTGAAGAAAGGTAATGATTTTTCCGCAGATTTTGCTAAGAACCGCCCAAGAGCCGCCAGTTTACCATTCAGACTTTGGACGTCCTTCACCGTTCGGGGAGTCTTCATTTTCAATAATGTTTCCACCTTCTCAGGGTTTGCTTGTATCCCAGATGAGGAGACAATGTGACCTAAAAACTTTCCCTTGCTCATACCGAACGAACACTTTTTCGGATTTAACTTCATGTTAATCGCATGTAAACGCAACAAAGTTTCCTCCGTGTCTTTTATGAGGTCCCCATCTTCTCTGCTTTTTATCACCATGTCATCAACATATACTTCTAAATTTCGCCCAATCTGGTTCTCGAACGCCTTATCAACCAGTCGTTGGTATGTCGCACCGGCATTACGGAGGCCGAACGGCATTTTGATGTAGCAATACGTGCCTTTCGCCGTGTGGAAAGTCGTTTTTTCTTCGTCTTCCTTTGCCATCTGCACTTGGTGATACCCTTTGTACGCGTCTAAGAACGATTTCCATTTATACCCGCCCAGGGACTCGATCTTCTGCTCGATTTCAGGAAGGGGGTAACTGTCCTTTGGACAAGCTCTATTGAGGTCTTTGAAGTCGACGCACATACGCATGGATCCGTCTCCTTTCTTTACTAGGACCGGATTAGATATCCAATTTGGATATTGCATGCTGCGTAAGACTCCAGCTGCTACCAGGTCTCCCACCTCCTTATTCACTACCTCGTTTCGTGCTGGAGCCATCCCTCTTTTTAACTGTTTGACCGGGACGAACGTCGGGTTAACGTTGAGCTTGTGTTCAATCACTTTCCTGGAGACGCCTGTCATGTCCTTTGGCTCCCATGCGAACACATGCTTGTTCTTTTTTAACAAGGCTTCCAGCTCAGACCTTATTTTTCCCGGAAGGTGGCGACCGATCCTAACAGGGGTTTCGGGGTAATCTGGGTTGATAATCACATGTACTTCTTCTTGTTCCGTCCAACTGTCCTGATGTGTGATACTGCCACACTCAGGCATGGGCATTGGCGTACCGCGTACAGTGACCACCCCGTGTTCCGAAGGGAATTTAAGCAAACCGTGGATTGTGGAAGCGATTGCCTGCACCTGCCACATTCCGGTTCGTCCTAGGATCGCGTTGTACCTGGAGGGGGCTTCGATGACTATGAACTCGGTTGTAATTGTTTTGCTAACATTTGTATTCCAATCGGTCATGATCAAAGGCAAATGGATCTTTCCCCGCGGCCACACAGATTGCCCTGAAAAACCTATTACGGAAGTAGTTGCGGGCTTAATGAAAGCTTCTACGTCCTTCGGGAACTTCTGGAAACAGTGATCGTACATGATGTTCGCGGAACTCCCTCCATCCACATAGATTCTGCGGACCATCGTACGAGCGATGGTTCCACATATGACTAGTGGCTCCACCCCTATATGTCCGTTAGGGGTTGGTTCGTTTCCTCCGAATTCCAAGGTGGCAGTCTTCCTTTTTCTTGGGTGGGGGAGGGAACTGCTCCCTTCCTCTACCGCCATGATCTCAGTATCATATGCAGCCTCCTTTCCTTTAACCAGTGGTTCCGCCACACAGACAACCTTTGCTTGGTCGGACGCTTCTTTCTCCCTTCGATAACTTTCGCATGACGCAGTCGCATGACCCATTATCTTGTGAAATTCGCAGTACGCGTTTGGATCTCTCGGGTATCTTTTTCTGACCGTCCGACTATCCTTGTCTCCCCGTGCTTCGTTTGTTGAGAATGCTTCAGGGCGATATGATCCATGCCTATCTCCCTGCAATCGACCTCCCGTCATGCATCCTCTATAGGCATTTTTACTCTGACTGTTTTGGTGACTTGGCCTGTATACGGGTTTTGATCGTTCGTGATGCCGAGCCAACCCAGAACTGGGCGCTCCTTTCCTCTCCTGAGCTTCAAACCGAAGCTTTTCTGCACTTTCTTCTTCTTGTTTTAAGAACCTGTTGACCGTAGTGATCATATCATCAGCCCTCTTGAAATCTCTCTTAGACAGCTCCCGGAAGAGTTCTCCTTCCCTTAGGCCATACGTGAAAGCTGCGATGATGAGTGAGTCTTCTCTAACGGGCATCTTCTTGCTTTGTTCATTAAACCTTCTGAAGTAAGATTTATTCGACTCTCCTTCCCGCTGTCGGCACGCCATGATGGATTGTGATTGTTGCTGGTATTTCTTCTGTTGTATGAAGCTGTGAGTAAATTGTACAACTAATTCTTCAAAGTTAGGTATGCTTCTTTGTGGAAGGCTGGAAAACCAATATCGCGCCGAACCCTCTAAGGTTCCAGCGAAGAAAAGACACCACAGCCTCTGGTCCATGGGGATCATGCGTACGGCCCAACGAAAGCTTGCGACATGGTCGTCTGGATCCCCCGTTCCATCGTATGACTTTACGCGAGGTCCCTTCAGACCTGCGGGTACGGGCACTTCATTGATCTCGTCCGTGAACGGAGAAAGGAAAGTACGCCCACTGGCATGGGAAGTTTTCTCTGGAGCCTTCTGCCTTGTACGAGAACCTTTTCTTTCTGCAAGGGCCTTTGGAGGGGATTTCTCCGTCCGGATGCTCTTTTCTGGTTTCTTTTCGGCGTATACTTCTTCCACGGACTCGTCGTCACTGGAATACTCAAGGGTTTTGCTAACCCCTGCTTTTACCTCCGTCACCCTCGGACGGGTCTTTTCTAACTGCCTCATTCTTCTGAATTGGCAGAAAAGGTTAAATTCCTCCATTTCTTCCGGAGTTGGGCCACCTTCTGCGTTCTCCAACGGGGGAGGACATGAAGACGAGTTTAATAGCGACGGCGTCGGTGTGGGTGTGAGCAAGCCCTCGGTCGGAGATCTCGTCGGTGTTATTTGCGAGGGATCTATACCCCCTATCGACGTTTCTTGCACCATTATGTTCTAGGTCCCACGGATGGCGCCAAATGTTGGTTCCGGCTTCCGTAGTCAGGACGGTAGGATGGTTCCAACGGTGATTTCTGCAATCAACGAACAGCTCTAGTCAAAGGTTCCCAGGGTTGATCCCCGTAGGAACACTCCGACGCTCAAATTAGTGTTTATACGTATGGATGGTTTAAGTAATCAACGAAGGTTGAGAATTAGGTAACAGTATTTAATGCGCAGTGAGTGAATACCTGGAAGAGTGTCGAAGGGGACCCTTTATAGCCAAGCCAACTGGGCGGGAAGACGAAGGCTTCTTCCCATGGACCAAGGCTTCGGCGAGACCGCTGGACAAAAGAATCGATCACCTTTAAGAGTATGTAGGATAATAACCCAAGCTTTCGCTCAAGCCGTCCTCGAGCTCCGATCGCATTTAATGCGCTCTTGCTTCGATGTACTTTATCCGGAAAATGCGCTTAGTATGTTAACTATCGTTGGGATTCGTATGTTAAAGTCGTTCGTCGAGGTACAACCATCCATCCGGTTCCGGAAACCTTCCGGATGGTGGCTCAGTATGGATTATATCTCATTATAGTCTGAACATGATCCCTCTCCGTTTACCTATTTACTCTATATTAAAAAGATCTGATTGTAGGCTTTCACAAAAAGATTAACACCATTTTAATGACTAAAAAACGTAGTTTACACCAAATATTACATAACTTCTCAATTGCTTACTTTGAAAATGGTTTGAATACTAGAATCAAAGTACTGTATTCTCTCTTTTTAACAAGTTGGACGGACAAGCTGGGCGTAATGTCAAAAATAAGAAAAATCAACTTGACTCCTAATGACCGGTTGTGGCTTGTCGGCTAGATTCGTATGGTAAATCGGGGCCCTTTATTCCAATGCACGCTCCAATTGTCCTTTCATATGATATCATTAGTTGGTAATGTTGTGTAAAGATGAATATTGTATCAATAAATTAATTATAATTATAATAATAGGGTTAGATCCGGTAAGGACTCAAAAATTTGTTAGGACTGCAAGTACAATTCTCAACCAATCATTTTTAAAAATATAGATCATTGTAAAATGATCCTAATTTTTCAAAATGATTAGTTGATAACTGTCCGTACAGTCCTCACCACAATTTGAGTCCTCACCCGATCTCACTTCTATAATCATATATATATGAAAGAGTAAGAGTTATTATAATATTAATATACTCCTAAATACTACATATATCAATCATAATAATAGAAGGCAAACATCATATCGCTGACCAAAAGCACTTGATTTTAGTATTTATTAAGTAACATAACCATATCAACACTTAACTTAGTAATACATACATAATTGATATCAAATAGTGGCATCTTGTATTTTGAAAATACTATACAAGATACAATTGTTACAAACATTAATACATCAAACAAAGAGAAATGTTGTCATAGATCATGCACTAATAAGATATTCAATTAGAAATCTAGAGGTTCTAGAAAAACGAGTTCTTAACAGGAGCCCGTCCGACAGCCTTCATCAAGTTAGCTACTTCAATAACCCTTGCAACTTTGGTTCCCCTCTTGCCCTCTGCCGATGCCCTCCTTACTTCGGCTTTTTGATGCGCTTTCGCTATTTCGTTCTCCATCTTTTCCATTGCTCGCACTCGCTTCTCTTCCAACTTTCTCTACATAAACAAAAAACAAAACAAGAATCAAGTCAACATATTTGACCACCACATATATAGACCTTGACTTGAATTTAACATTATGAACTTGGCCTAATTATACAAATGGTAAATTTAGGGGTTTTGACTAGGTCCGCTCTAATTACTTTTAGGGCTCTAAGTAAAATCTTAAAAATGGGCCCCCTGAAATAATTACTTTTTCTAAGTAACTAAAAATTTCTGTCAAATTAAAAGCGTCTCTCCAATCCCCAAACTAAATGTCTGGATTGGATGCTGTAGTCTGTCTATTTTCAATATTCCGTTAGACTTATCTTGATTCAGATGTATTTACACATATGTATACATTGACTGATTTTTTAAAAGTGGACTCTGGGCGGTCTTCCTTTCCCCGAACCTGGTTTTGACACTAATTCAAGGAATGCACTTTAATTATATATATTTTTTTCCTTTTGAATTTTATGAATTATGTAGGTGTGCTCGTGGCTTAATACCTCGATTTTCTTCATCTTTAGAGTGGATTGTTGAGCTTGCTCATTCTCCCAACCGTTTATTATCGCTTCCTCGCACTTAAACCTATTGTTAATCTCAGCGATCTTAGCGTCCTTCCAAGCTGTGATCTTGGATTCAACTTCCTCCCTCTTAAAGCTTTTAACCGACTGTAGCACCACCTCTCTACCACCGCGATTGACTGAAGATGGCGGCCTATCTCCAAGATCCCAGTTGCTAGAACCATCGTTATCTATTGTGCTGCTTGCTATTGGGGATCCTGCTACCACTAGTGTACTATTTGTAACACTCATATTTGAAAAATCTCCACGTGTAGCCCGATCACTTGTAGCAATTGAAGGAGGGTAAAATGGTGGAGTTAAGGCATGTACATCCCTAATATCTTCACCACCATGAAGATTTTGAATCCTTTGATTATAATCAGACATTTGAATAGAGATATTTTGAAGTGGATTTTGAACACTTTGTTAGTACTTAGTATTAGTATACAAAAAGGGCTAAATAAGATGGGCCAAATATGCATTTAAAATAACAGGATATCTTAATATGTGCAATGTGACATAATAAAGTATTGTTGTGAATAATTGACTACTTTTTATGATATTTCCTTTGTAGGGTTTTGTTGATTAAATTAACACAACTTTTCTGCCGTTGGTGGTAGAAAAAGATTTGAATATGTAAAGGTGCATGCCATGGGTCCTCCATAGGCCTGTGCACGGTCCAAGAACTGGACCGAACCGATTAGGACCGAGAACCGAAAAAATGGATTTTTCCGGACCGAGGACCGAACCGAAGATGCTCGGAACCGAACCGAACCGGACCGAGAACCGGCCGGAACCGAACCGAACCGAGAACCGGCCGGAACCGAACCGAACCGAGAACCGAGCTAATTTCTTCGAATTTTTTTCGGTTTTTCTCGGTTTTGGACCGAACCGAACCGATTGGGACCGAGAACCGATTTTTAATAAAAATTAGAACCGAGAACCGAACCGATGTAGCTCGGTTCGGTCCGGTTCGGTCCGGTCCGGTTCTGCGGTCCGTGTCGGTCATCGGTCCAATTTGCACAGGCCTAGTCCTCCATCAGAAATTAAATTTATAATTTCATGTCATTTTGAAAAAGTGATTGGAGTGGTTTAATTAAAACAATAGTAAAATCAGTTATTTAATTGAGAAAACGCGTTTCTTCTTTTAGTGTGGGATATTAAAAAATCTTAACGAGTTACCATTCTACAAGTGTAATTATTTTTATGAGATAAACGATAGTTACTAACTCCATATTTTTTCTTTCTTACTAAGTAATGTTACTTGTACCCCCAAACTATCCGACAATACTATTACATTACCTATTCATCAAAGTGTTGTGGTAGTTGGTTACGTCATAACCGTGTGATTCGTTAACGATAAAGTAAATCTATGAAGCCCATTTACCTTATGATGGTTATTTCTGTATGAAGGATAAATAATCTGTTTAGTTACAATTTTGAAGGAATTAAAGCATATAAAGATTAACATATTCATTGAACTAAAAAACATTTGGATTCATTTGTAGAAAAACATTAATACAACTTACAATACTCTCCCTTGTTCGTAAAACAACATAGACTTCTTGGTGAGTTGTTCGGGCATTGGCTAATATTCAGTAGTTTAAAACTACTTGATTGTTACCCTGTAAAACATAAAATGAATATGTTTTATGAGGATCATATTAAATTACGAGATTCATCCAAGTGTTTTTGTACTTCTTTCTTTGCATATTATGTTTCATTATTTGGAATTGTAATTGCAATTTCCTTACTTATTTAATAAATTTTGTATTAATTTATACAAATTTTTAATAAGATTGCAATTGTAATTGTTTTTATTACATTGTTGATATAGACAAAGCCTTCAAACTGTGGATTTTACTTTGCCAATTTTATAGAAGGGTAATTGAAACCACAAGTTCCGGTTCTGAAAATCAGGAACCACTACTAAAGGTCCGGTCCCGGTTCCAGGCATTTCCCAGCTTATGCTCACCCCTATTTTATTCTCAACTCTGAAGTCTTATCCAATTCTCATTTTATGAATTATATATAAAAAATATTAAAATTACCTACTCATATATTGGTTATGACTTATGACCGTAAGATTCCTTATGGTAGTCAAGTTATCGTTTAGTAGTCAATTATATTTTTTGTAAAAGTGGTTACGTAAATAAGGAACCGGCGAACTTGGTGATCTCCCTAAGATTTTTCTATTTAAATTGTAAAATAGTATTATTGGGTCCATTATTAAAAAAGTTTAATAATTGCTTTAATTAATTCATATTGATTCATTTTTAGCTTGGTTAATAGATTTGAGATCTAATCTTAGCTTTTTAAACAAGATTTTTTTATTCACAGTTTACTGATTTTAACCGGCTTTATTAAGTAGACAATAATTGTATAAAAAGATACTCAATCATTAACAAAAAGTGGTATATATCTTGCAAAAATATTGAATCCGGCAACCTCAACCGGCCTCATCAAATTCAGCCTCTAATGGTATTCGACGAGGGGATATAATTTGGCTCACCCAATGGTTGAGAACCACAAATCCGGTTAGCAACATCCAAGAGGTTGCCTTAATAAGCAGCTTCGACGATCAAGTCAGTGAATTGAGTGTATATGTGACAGAGATTAAACAACATTTTCTAGAAATTATTATGATGTCTCTCGCATACACTTATTGTACACTCAAGTATACATGAAGTAACAAAGCACATATTATAAATGCAAAATTCACTAGTAGCATACAAATACAAGTATACAATTTTAAATTCAATTAACAGTTCATAATAAAAAAAGTCTGTACAAAAAGTTCTCTCTTAAGCTTTCTAATGATCCTAACACACTTAAATACCGGTATTCATCATTGTGCATTAATCAAACACACGTCAAGACACCTTCAGGGCTCGTATTTTTAGTGTACGTACAATACCTTTAGATTGTCCCCTGGCCCTTACGGCCCACGCTCTAGTCCAAAAAACATTATAATATTATAGGATAAACGGTATATATTTTATTCAAACCTTAACATTTTTTTTTTTCTTTTTTCTTTTTGTTTTTTTCTCTTTCTTCTATCTTCTGATAGAAAAAGGTCAAAAGAAAGAGCGTTTCGTAGGAGCCCGACCAACGACTCTCATCAAGTTGGCTATTTCCAAAACCCGAGCCACTTTGGTTCCTCTCTTGGCTTCTGCTGTTGCTCGTCTTTCCTCTGCTTTTCTTCTTGCTTTTGCCACGTCATTTTGCGTCTTCTCCATTGCTTTTGCTCGTTTTTCCTCCAACTTCCTCTACGCAAAATGTATTTCATGAAAACTTCATAATCTAATAATGAAATGGTTTATTTTTGCTTGTTTAATTAAGTATTAATCAGGCATTATCATTGATGCGTTGTGCTAAAAATGAAATAAATCATAAAAGCTATGAATTTGACTTGATATATGGGACATATTTGTTTTTTTTTCTTTTAACATATATGAGAAGTAATATCCAAAAGAGACTAGGAAGATTTTATTTTTATTTTTGAACAGCAGAGACTAGGAAGATGCAGAGGAGCTTAGCTTACAAGCCCACTTAAACCAATTCAAAGTACTAAAAAAAAACTTGAAAACCACTACTGCTAAATGTGATTGCGACTGACTAATCGTTGCAAAACATAAAATGATTGATGCTGTAAAATGCTAAATTTTATCTTCGCATGCTATTAGTTACGGCAACCTTTTTTCATGATTTTAGTATTATATGATTGAGAAATTGTCGTTTTGACATAACAAAAATGTTTCACTAAATATAAAAAAAATCAGCGAAAAAAATTCAACATGTTAAAAAGACATTTGGATATGAGAGAAATAACTTTTGTGAAAATTTCAAAAATTTGATTTGAAGAAATAAGGGGCTTTGTACTTCTCAAACTTCATTTTCAAAACCAATAGCATTTTTGCTCAAAGATCACTCCCAAACACCTTGATAACTCTATCATCAAATATTACTCTCCTTGTAGTGGTCAAAGATGACCTTAATGCTACATATTTTAATATTTCTTTGACAATAGAAGAAAACAAAACTCAAATAAATTTGTTAACACGTACAAATTGGTAATGAATAACTAAAGATTCGACAATAAAGCCAGAATTGGTAGTGGATATCTTAATGTCGAGATCACCTTAACGTACATCGCTTTAATAATATAGGTTAGGTGAATATATTAAAATTAGATAAAGTTGGTATAATCACGGCATTTTATCATCTATATTCTATAGTCAGTTTTAGATGGGTTACCTAACATAAATTATTATCAATCATATAGATATTATCTATATTATTATTAAATATTTTTCTAATATGTGTTCTAGCTATATACACCTATTAAGGGGTGTTTGGGAAAGCTTATTAGAATAGCTTATAAGTTTATTAGCTTATTTAGCTTAATAAGCTTTTCCAAAATTAAGTGTTTGGATGGGCTTATTAAAGCTTAATGTAAAATTACTAAAAGGGGCATTTTTTAATTTGCTAATAAGCTCAACTAAATAAGCTAGAGTGTTTGGTTAGTTAAGCTTTTATAAAAAAAATGTTTGATTGCAATCTCTCCATGGCTAGCTGCACTAACTTTCCAAATGTCTAATACTTGTATATTAATAATAAAATCATATAAAAAAGTGTCAAATTATTAATAAAAAATTAATAATTCATAAACGTATTTCAGTTAAAATTAAATATATATTTCAATTAAAATCAATACAAATCATTAATAATTTATAGATATTGCCACTATATTTTTTTAAACGTATTTCGATTAAACATAAAGATATGTTTCAATTAAAATCAATACAAATCATTAATAATTCACATTAATAATTCATCTAGTAGATTGGATTAGATCTCCAGCAATCATATCTCTCACAGCACTCATATAAAGATCGTCATTTCTACGACGAGCGGTATTGTCAACATCTGTCTCACTAGTGCTAGTAGAAGCTTCGGTACCATGATCTTGAGCCGGATTATAAGCTTCTTGTTGTGCCGTGTTAAATGCATCATCGGAACTATCTTTCATTCTTATATAATTGTGAATTGCCATTGAAGCTAAAACAATATTCACTTGTGTCTCGTAAGGGTAATTAACATGCATATCTTTTAATATCGCCCACCTAGCCTTCCATACTCCAAATGTTCGTTCAATCACATTTCTTAAAGACGAGTGGTGGTAGTTAAAAGTTTCTTTTGGTCCTCTTGGAGCACGTATCGCGGCAGTTTGCCCACGACGAAAATCAGGTAAATGATAGCGAATATTTGTTCCTTTATAGGGAGCAAGGTATCCCCTAGTATTAGGATATCCCGCATCAACAACATAGTATTTTTCTGAGGAAACCAAACAAACAAACATAACTTGGTATATTTGTGTTAATATAATAAAGTGTAAATAAAGTAAATAATAATACTAACCACCCGTTGGACGAGGAAATTTAAATTCCGGCCTACGCAATGCTTCATTAAAAATTCTTGTGTCATGTGCAGTTCCTTCCCATCCAGCCCATACGAATGTGAAACACATATTAAAATCACAAGCTGCCATTATATTTTGTGTTGGATATCCTTTACCACCGATAAATTTTGGTTGCTCGTGTTCTCGAACTGATGCCTTTACATGTGTACCATCAATAGCTCCGATACAATTCTTGAATATTGGATAATAACGTGGATTGTTTAAAATTTGTGTGGGCACTACCTCGTTATAATTTGTTTGTGGCTTTATAATGTCCACACTTAACATAAGCACCGCCTTTAAAACTTTATAAAAATGTCTATGAATTGTTTCCCCGGAATGAACAAATGTTTCTTGAACCAATCGATTTCCACATCCATGTGCTAAAGTCATCAAGAATATTGCAACCGACTCTTCAATAGATATACTATGTGTTGACTTTAAACCATAGTTTGAAACCAAATCAGAGCATAACATTCTAAATACCGGAACACGTAACCTGAAAACTTCATAACAATGCCTTCCTTGGCCATTAAGGATATCTTGAATAAACATATGACCCGTGCGAGTAGACGTTCGACAAGACATCGGCCTTTGGTTTAAAGTACGGCTAATTCTTATGGCTTCGATTGCTAAACCACACAATTGCCAAAATTCATTATCTTCCTCGACCCAATTTTCTTCTTCATCAACAGTGAGTTCATCACTATCATTATCCATCCTATATAACATATAAAAGGATAGTGAAAATATATTCAAAAAAATAATATATACGAAAACATGAAATTCTAGAAATCTCATACAATAATGTCACGTAATAGTTTCACACAATAATGTCACATAATAGTTTCACATAATTGTCATATTCATATCAAATCTCATTTGTTCGTTTCTTCGAGCAAAAGGATATTTTAAAAAAACAACAGATTCATCAAATTGATTATAGATCGGTGAAGAGACAGCGATTTCAAGGAGAAAACCTTACCGAGATAAACCGGCGACGGAGGGAGAAGACAACGATGGATACGAGCGAATCGGCGATGGCAGAAGGTGACGGAAGTCGGCTACGGATCTGGTTGAAGATGAACCGCCGGCGACGGAATTCGGCGACGGATCTAGCAGAAGATGAACCGCCGGCGATTTGTAGGGAGAGACAATCTGGGACGAGAGGTAACAGAGACGAGGAGAGTAGAACGATATGGGAGAAGAGTTTAGGGTTAAATGGGAGGAGGGTAAAATGGTAAAAATCCTTAAAAAGCTTAATAATCCCTTCTCAAACAGCTTTTCTAAAAGGCCCCTAATAAGCTTATAAGCTAACCCAAACACTTAAGAGTGCTTATTAGACTAAAAAAGCTAAAAAGCTAATAAGCTGTGCTAATAAGCTCCACCAAACACCCCCTAAGAGGTATTACATGAACCAAAGTATGTCAAAATGCTTATATAATCCACCCCAAGTATGTATGTTTTTGTTTATACTGACTCGAACCAAATTCAACCTGAAAATTTATGTAATTGTAAAAAGAAACCACACCTAATTTAATATTTTTAAATAAAACAAATAAAAATTTAAACATCTCTTCTAAATTATTATTAATAACCTAAATATACGTATAAAATGAAGATAATATAAGTATAAAATATTTAAATTGTTAATTGTATAATTTTAATCTGTTACAATTATGTTCATTTCGTCATCTAAAATTTGTCCAGAATTAATTTAAATATATACTACTAGTATTTAAGTGACGCATTAAGACGTTTCAATACATTTTGGATAATTGAAAAGGGTTAAATATTTAAATAATCTTCATTTAATATCCCTTAGAATAAAACAATACCCAGTTTTTCAAGACTATGATAGTTATTATCAAATCTCAATTTTAATTACGCAAATAAAAAGAATATGAATAAACGGAAAGAGATCATCATTCATGCTATACGGTGAAATTCGAATATTTGACTCTGATATATACGACTTGTAACCGCTTCTAGATTTTTTCTCTATTATCCTAAAGTGTCATTAGTGATACTTGAACCTGATCACTTTTAAGACAAATTAAAAACTCTAGGACACCTGGTTAAAAGAATGACAACCAATAATCTTAAATGAAACTCGTTTGAACTTAGAGTTGATTGTCGTTATTTATATTTACCCTTTATGTAAAATTTTGAAACAAGTGTAACTCAAAAGTTTCAAAAGAATCCCATAACTTTGTATAAAAACACTTTTAGTACCTCAACTTTCTTCATCCAAGAAGTTGACTTCTGAACCTCCTCACTCTCACATCCATTGATGATCGCATCCTCCCGCTTAAATCGGTTGTTGATCTTCGCAATTTTAGCATTCTGCCATGCACAAATCTTCGATTCTACCTCTTCTTTCTTCACGTGTTGCACTGACGAACCATCACTAATACTTCCACCACCACCACCACCGGTGCTAATCAAACTCATCCCACCACCACCGCCATCGCCGCCACGTCTCACCGGAGACGCCACTCTCGGGTTATTATCCGTCACAATCGCCAAGGGATTTGTTTCGCGTTGAAATTCTTCCTCTCTAATTCTCTCCAAGTTACTAATTGGCTCGTTGTGTTCGTTAACATCTATATCGTTTCCGGCAAGTACTAAAGCATTAAACTCCCTACTCATGGTGGTGAAGTTCTCACTTTCGGTGCTTGCTACCGAAAGATTGGATGATCGATGGCTGATTGTTTCCCAACCTTCTCCACGGCGGCCGTACGATGGTTGTGGTGGTGGTGGTTGTGGATGCGGTTGTGGTGTTAAGGCATTGTCAAGATCGATTAACCAGAATAATTAATAAACACAATGATCTACTCAACAATAGAAGTTACATCGGATCGATTAACACTATGTGTGACAACCCTCGCAATCAGGTACTTGACCTGACATTTATTAAGCTCACTTTTGTTTTAGAACAATCATAACATTCATTTTTGCATTTAAATCTAGCATGGATCATTCATATTGTGTTGTAGTGCACATCACTATTTGAACACGTGTCAGTTGTCTACATTCACTATTACAATTAATTACTTTTTGTAACACTAAAATTGTAACAATCCTTATATTCGTTACAATAGGTGGGTCTAATGTAACGGTGTCGTAACGGTAAGCATAATTACTAGCACGTGTTACAACTGATCAAACAACGTTACAATAGACTTTAGCTTTTGTAACACCTACTTATCTATTGTAACACCTATTTCTCTATTGTAACGCCCCATATTTTTTGTAACGCCTATTTTCATATTATAACGGTTCTTTTCTAATGTGACTAGTTTTTATTATCTATTGTAACGCCTAAATAATTTAATTTAAATAGAAAAATTTACGGTGTTTTCCCCCATTTCCCCAAAGTGTGCGTAACCCTTTTCGTTCTAACCATAGAAACCTTGCTGCGAGTTTGTTCTCATTCTAAAGATGCTGCAAGTGTAATCGAATGTTCGCCCGCTCTTCAATCGAAAGTAGGAGTTGCGCTTCATCGTCGCCTGCTCTTCAATTGAAAGTCGGAAGTTGCTCTTCAATTGAAAGTCGGATGTTGCGCTTCATCGTCGCCTGCTCTTCAATTGAAAGTCGGAAGTTGCGCTTGAGTTCAAAATTCACACATGTGCTCTCTTTCAAGGTATTGTTGGAATTGAACTCTTGTAGACTTTTTTTTATTTGCTTAATCTTCATAATTTCGTAATTAATCTCTCTGGAATTCAGCGATTTCTTTAGATTTTGTTATTTGAGATGAAATACGATGCTACAAAATGTTGTATGCTAGCTAACTAATAACTTGCTCGATTTATACGAAATAGACTTTTGGAATATGTAGAACGAATCGAAGCAGTATGTACATGGTAATTGTTAACGAATTCTGAACAATCTTTCAGAATCTATTGGCAAGGCTGAACAATTGATAAAGGATATGCGTCGCTTCGTCCTTTTGATTCATATGCTGTTTTTTGCGATTAGGTTTTCTTCGATTCAGATTGCGATTCAACAATCTGGTCTGCTTACAATCTGGATCATCCTACAGAATGAAGCCGTCGTTTAGAGTAATGCACATACCAATCATCAACGGCCAATGGTAACCTAATTTCAATTGTAAGATTTCTTGAAATTGTGATGTATCGAATTGTTGAATCTTATTGATAAACTGCGTGTGTCTATTAAATCATTGCATTGATTTGATAAGCGAAGAGGCAATTAGGCCAAGGAGATCTATGTTATTTATTGTTTGAACCATGGCTGATTTATTGTTTGATTTCCTTTTTTAAATAGTAAAAGCAATTTATTCGCAATTTCTGATGGTTTGCACTATGAACTCTTACTTAAGCAATTTAACATTTTTCCAATTTAAACTATTATTCTTGCATAGCCAGAAGTGATAGCATTAGAAGAGGATCTGAAAGCAACCACGGTTCATGTTGGTACTGCTAGAGAGGTAATTAAGGCTAATTGTTTATATAGTTAAACGTTGTATTGATTGATCATCTTAGAGTCCTTAATCGTCCTGTTGCATATGAACTACCTGCTGTTTATCGATCTCTTGGTGAAATCTACAATGAGAGTTTCAACTACAAGTTTGACTTTTGGGAGGGAGTTTATGATACGATCCTAATTCCCCAATGGGATTTTGATAAGTATTATTATTTATTTAAGTATTATTTATTAGGATATTATTATATTTAGGATTTATCTTATTTTGAATTGGTTGCCTTTTAGGATTAGGTTTGTTCGTTTAGGGTTTATTTAAAGAGCTGGCCGCCCCCCTCTTTGAGGCATCGAGAAAGAGAGTTTTCATATTGTTTTTACTGTTTTATTAGGGAGAAACCTGGTTCTCCAATTCCAGGATTATCAATAAAGCATTCTATTAGTGTCTTTAATTACCGGTTCGTATCAGTTTACTGATGCTATTGAAGCAAAACAAGTGGCTGCACAAGAAGCCAAAAGGGCCAAATTAATATATTATGCACCTGAACTAATTTTTTTTTGGTTAAATCTGTATACATACATAATATATTTGGTAACTTTGCATGACCAAGAGAATATAGCGATGTGGAGGAAAAAGGAAGGTGACAAGGTTAGTCCTATTAACACTGCATCTGTGAAAATGCACATAGATTTATTTTCTTTGAATTTGAGATTTAATCATAAATAATTTACAAATCTGAATTATTTTCTTTTGTTTTAATTTATCTTTATTTAATAGATTGAAGTTGGTGACATCATATATGAGATAGAGACTGATAAAGCTACCCTTGAATTCGAATGTCTTGAAGAAGGGTACATTTCTAGTCTTTTTTAGAATTTTATATATGAAGTCTTTTAATGGAAAAATATATTTTTTTATCATCACTTAAATTCTTAATGGAATACCAACTGTATATACTTAGCACAAATATTGGTATCAGAGAAGGTTCAGAAGATGTTGCGGACAACCCATTGAAAAAACAGTGAACTATTTTGTTATTAATTAAAGTAAAGCATACTAATTTACGAAAGTGATTTCACTACATATTTTTTATATTATAATCACATTACTCTTTTTAAGCAAGATTTTTTTTGTAGTGTATTGCGTCTACAACTATGGACGAGTACATATTGCATTTTGAGAAAATAGGTGGATATAGTGATATACAGATACACCTTAAATTTTGAGCCATTAAATGTAACTGCAGGGAAGTTGTAACTAACTTTGAGCCAAGCATCTATGGGGAAGATGTAAGTTTGGAAGCCATGGATGAAGGTACTGGTTACTTATAAGTTATAACTACTTTATATTAATACTAGCAGGGTACCCGGGCAATGCGGCGGCGGGTATCCGTAACTATATTTCGAAGTGATGACAGTACCGGTGGTGGTGACAATAGTGATGGTGATGAGTGGTGGTGCGTAGTAATGGTAGGTGCTTACATTAGTGATGGTAGGATCAGATCCGAAATTGGCTTTTTTTGTGAAAGTAAATATGGTCATTTTAAATAGAGAAATGATGGTTGAGTTCTGGTGACGTTAAAGCTTATTAATATTAGTATCTGGAATAAATCAAAATAATCAAGTAGTTGAAGTGGTCAAAAGTTGTTTGAAATAAAAAATTAAACGGAAATAAGGTTGTCATCCCATATGCGTTGATTTACAGCCGCTATTAATTTGTGTAATTAATAGTCAATTGTTGCTAGAAATAAATAATTAAACGGAAATGTGGATTTTGGTAAGAGTTGATGATTTACGTCGTATATTTAATGTTATTGGGTAAAATGGTTCGAATAACAGACTTTTGTTATTAAGTGTGGGTGGTGTTACCAAAGTGTAATGTATAGCAAGTGGTTAACACATAGTGATAAGTTAGGAGAGGTCTTGGGTTTGAATCTTATTAGCCGCAATTTTTTTTTTTAAGGTAAAGAACTAACTAACAAAAGTGGAAAGGTCCTTAAAATTAAGTTTAAGGAGCTCCTTAAACTTGCCTAATGGGGTAGGCCTAAATGCTTTATATAGTAGTAAGATTTGCTAATAATTTTAGAAAAAATAATTGTTTTGCAGAAAGTCGTTACAATCTTGATCTCAAGGGTTTCTCCTACTATAGACAGTTAGGGGTCGTTTGATAGTTGCTAATTGAGTCAGAATCGGATTGAGTCATAAGCGGATTGAGTCATAAGCGGATTGAGTCATAAGCGGATTGAGTCAGAACTTCTAATTGAATCCGTGCGTTTGATTAGATTGCTAATTTAAAGCAATCCCAAACAGTTTCCCCAAATAGTTTCAATTCAATTTTATACTTCAAAAAAATCATATCAATCAAGCTTCCTAATATTTCTGCAATTACTATATGAAGCAATCAATCAATCGGTTCATACCCAACCTATACAAATACATAATTTACCATAAAGTTAATAGAAGTGAAATCTCATATTTTTTAAGAGCAAATTACACTATCATCTTTTTAATTCAAAATAGATTGAACAAGTAATCAAGAATTCAAAATAAAATAGTGATGGATGAAACAATTTCCCATTCAAAACATATATTTTTTACTTCATGTAAATTTTTTTCATCTACAAATTTGCAGAACCCTAACCCCAAACATGTTTTTTGTAAAGCTTGACCAGATCCCTAACCCCTAAAAATCTGCCAGAACCCTTTTAACATACAGGTCCCAATCTACAAAACGATCGAACAAAGAAGCTTAAAATCGGTGTAATCTTCAAGAACAAAAAAGCCCTAATCGTGGGGTTTTCAGCAGTTTATAGACAAACCTGAGCAAGATGATGAATAGTGGCGTGGTGCAGCCTCGGCGGTGGAGGAAGGAGGAGAGCTATCGGCGGCGGAGGAAGGAGAAGATAAACCCTCCTTGTGGAATGTGGCGTAAAGGAGCTCGATTGGAAGAAAATAGACCGAATCAGGAACTTTTTCAATTCGGACTGGGTCACCCTATTGGATCGGACCGAATCCTATATCTGGACCGAGTTAGAAAAAATTTGACGAAAACAAACGCCCAGTTTCGGACCGAGTCCGAACTTTCAGACTGAGTCTGGACCAAAACCTGAAATCAAACAGGGCCTTAAAAGGGGAATCAAAACTTGGATATGTGTTTTACAGCCTGTGAAACACCTTCTGATAAAGAACCCAAGGTATTTCAGAATTAAAATCTTATGAAGACAAATCAATAGAACAATTGGAATATTTGCAACTATTGGGAGAAGGTGCTCCAAGTGGATCAAACAGAAGACAAATCATTGAGGTTCAGTTTTGCAACCTTAAAGAAGAAAGGAACTCTACAAAACGTAGTTCGAACATTTCAACAACTTGTTATTTAATTGCTTTGAAGATTTTGTATTGATTAAATGCTATAACTTATTATTGTAAGGAATTTGATTATAATATCAATCTTATTTAGATATTAATGTTTTTATGTAAATTTTTGTTATATTATTTCAAAGGTGTTACAATAGGTATATTTGTGTTACATTTGCAAATGGCGTTACAATAGGTAGTGGCGTTACAATAGGTATATTTGTGTTAAATTTGCAAATGGCGTTACAATAGGTAGTAGCGTTACAATAGGTAGTAGCGTTACAATAGGCATATAAGTGTTACATTTGCCACAACCGTTACAATAGGCCTATTGTAACGGTAGAGAGACCTATTGTAACAGTACATTGGGTGAGAATAATAGTGTTACGAAGGCGTTACAATAGCTATGCTATCGTTACAAAAGCGTTACAATAGACCTATTGTAATGCCAGCGAATGTAATGGACAAAATGGTGTTACAATAGACCTATTATAACGAATTTTGGCCTTTTTGTAATGAATTTGAGTGTTTCAAAAAGCCTTTAATTGTAGTAGTGATTATTTCACCGTTAAAACGGTAATCTAGCGAGTTGGTGACTCAATCTAAACTTAAACCAAACTTAAAGGTTAAAATTTGATTTTAATAATACCTTGATTCAACTAAATGAATTTGTGCAAAATTTTACATAAAGCATTATATACGAATTAATGTACCTAAGATTAATGAAATTATATATGCGTACGCATGTATATCTTAGGCATACTTAGTAATAATAAATAAATAAATAAATAAATAAATAAATAAACATCAATTACTTCCAACTAAATTCCACGTGATGTACCTTATCCCCACAACAAACTTGCCGAGATTCCTTGAATCTCCTGAAAGTTCCGTTACCTTGTGAACAACCACATCATCCACGATCTCCATTCTTGTTATATATGACACCCTATTTTCATCTCATGTACTCACGTAGAACACCAAAACCATCTATAATTCCGTCTCTATCTCTCACGCACACTTACTGTCTCACGTAAAAAGAAAAAAAAAACCCAAGACTCTTAATCCCTCTCGCTCCTCCTACACTTTCCGGGCACTCTCAGAATCCGGCGGCTAATCAACATAAATTCCGGCGAATAGAAGTAACAACGATCTCTTCTGTCTCTCTCGGTCTCAGTTACATTTCTCACGCGATAGGAAGTGGTCCGTCGAAACTCAGTGTTCCCGGCGATTCAGGACTTCCACCGATCATCCCTCTCGGTTCTTTCTTGCTTGATAGGTATAACTCTCCTACCATCTTTTCCGGTTTGGTTTTAAGCATGCTCACGTGGGTTTCGTTTAATGATTTTCGGAGTTTTGTTTCTTTGCTGTTCGTAGAAAACGTAACCCACAACAAATTATCAGCCATTTCGTTATGCTTAGCCCAATGTACTAACCCAAAATCTGCTTTAAACCCAACTTGTATTTTAAGCCTTTAAAATAAAATATTTAACATACAGTGAAAGTAAAAAGTCCATAACGTTTTTGTGATTTTAATTAAACTGGATACAATTTTAGTTGCTTTTGATGCCGAAATGTTTAAATAAGATTCATAAATAAACAAATGAGGATAAAATAAATTTTATTTATTTATTTATTTATTAATTTTAAAAGTTTAAAATCTTTTATTTGTTATTCATTACGTAAGTATCTGTTTTAAATTATTAGATTAGATAATAAAAATTTGTTTACTTTTTATGTATTTGGTTAAAAATTATAAATTAGTTAATTACGTAACTAATGTCCTAATCGTTAATCATTTAAGTTTTTTTTTTTAAATAAAAAAAATAAACTATATTTTATATCACATACCGTTTATTTCCGGTCAAAAAGGGTAACCTGTTTCGAAGTATGTTAAATTCAAACAATTACATTTAAGATACAAGATCAATTCAAAAGGGTCACCAACATATCGTTCGAGTCTAACGTCCCTCAGGGAATCATTATGCATCATTTGGCATAGGCGAGTCATTTAGACCGTCACTTATACATTTATTTTTATGCGTATAGGACGCTAGGATCATTGTGGTTGGACACCATACGTTATTATTTGTGATTTTGGCTAGCATTGCATCAGGTGAGTTCACAGCCTCTCTTTTTACTATATTTTACCGCTTTACAACTTTGGGGTGAAAAACATAACAACTACTTTTATAGGATCTATTTGTGATTGTGAGTTCACAGCCTCACTTTTTACCACATTTTATTTACTGTTTTACAATTTTGGGTGGAAAACATAACAACTATTTTTATAAATCTATTTGTGACTATAAGTTTACAACCTCTCTTTTACTACTATACGTTTTAACTATTTCACTTTTTGGGTGAAAAACATATCAACTATTCTATAAATGGTTACAATATTTATAACGTTTACTATATCGTGATGAAAACTATTTTTGGAAACTAGACAACGAATCCTTATGCTTGGACTAAGTTTAGATGTACATGGAAGTGCGTATATGTTACATACATAATCATTAGCTAGTTGCGACTAGGCCCTGGATATGCAAATAGTACTATTGGCGGAGACCTACCCTCCCACGATTTTGATCATTTATCGGTGTATACCGACCACGAGGAGTGCATATCTAGCACGTTTAAGGTTGTTGTTTTGATTATGGACTTAGGGTCAGCATTTTAACTCAAAGGTGTAGCTAACCTGTTGGGGGATCACCGTCACTAATGTTTCTACTACTGCTCTTGGAGCAGGCCAATTTTAACATTTTATATCATCACGCGATCTTTGCCAACAATGGCATACTAAAACTACTATTTTTACTAACGCGAGTAAAATCGTACTACTGCTCTCTCAGCAGGTCATTTTTTTACATTATTGTCCTCGCCTTATTTTGCCGATGATGGCATACGAAACCTATTGTTTCTACTATTGCTTTTGAGCAGACTATTTTTAACGTTTTATATTATCAAACTATTTTTGTCATGAATGGCATACAAAAACTATGGAACTATTTTGAACTCATTAAAACCTGTGAATTCACTCAACAATTTTGTTGATACTTTTACTTATGTTTTTCAGGTATCTAAGCTAGGCACTGAGTCGCATGCATTGGGAGTCAAGCTTTTATTTTAATAAGATGTCACCTCTTTATTTCATTTTTATTAAACTATGTTTTGGATTCAAATTACCTTGTTTACATTAAATATGGTGACATTACTTTTTATCAAACATTTATTGTTTACGATAATCATTATGCTATGTTTACTCATGATAGTCGCACGCCCGTTCTTCCGCAAACCACTTTTGGCGGGGTGTGACACTATGTTGATTCAATCAAGAACAATAAACTGTAAATAATATGAGAATTATTAAGAACTCAGTTATCACTAAAAGCTTCAATGTATATTGATTGATCGAATACAATACACACGTATGTTTACAATTCATAATGAACTATTTATAATAATCCTTGAAGCCTAACTATTTACCCTAGTTATTATAGGATACGATTACAATTCGAATTTCAAAAGATATGATATTCTAAACTATCTCTACGAAGATCTCGGACACGATCAGCACCATATATAGACATCAGTAGTATATGCCATCGTCGGTAGTAAATATGAACATCAGTAGTAATGACCAAGATCAGTAGTATCTTCTGTAATCAGTATCAACTCCTTAGCAGCATTAAGTAGTTAATCAACATTAACTGCATATCAGTAACAAGTATGCAAATCAGTAGTAACTTGTTTTATATCCCAACAATCTCCCCCTAAACTTCTTAATTCAGTTTGAATTAATCAAGTTTCTTTTCTTTTCTTTTCTTCTTCTTCCTTAGCTCTTCTTTCATCACCTTCCTTCTTTCTTTGAGCTCTTAATCTTCTTTGTTCATCCACATATGCTTTATTCTTTTGAAATAATTGTCTGTATTTTTCTGTATACATATTTTGATCATTTGGTCTTACAAAAGCACAGCATATGATTTGATACAAAGTCTTTGGTGAGTGATCATAGTCTCTTTCCATTAAATATAGCTCACATCTTCTGTTAGTTCTCTCAAAGAAATACATGTTGACTGTAGGAAGAACATTCCAAGCAAATAAATTATCTTCACTTTTAATCCTTGCTTTATATTTCTCTGGATGAAATGCAGCATCAAACATCTCAGTTAAGTATCCAGCTCCAGAGTTTTTCCAGCTTTTATTCTTCATTCTGGGTTTACCAATCTCCAACATAGTTATAACATCACTTCTGTTAAAAGAGAATAACATTGGTTTCCATGCTTTGAACTTCTGAACACTTTTGTCTTTTCTTATGATTTCATGAATTCCTTGATTTTCTCTCCAGTTAATAATAGGATTGTCTTGTTGGATTGGTTGTGGTTCATCTATGATTTGGGGAGTTTGTTTTAGTTTCTTTGTAGTTGTATCATCATCTTCTGTAATTTTTCTTTTCTTTGAGCCTTGCTCTGAAGATTCACCAACTTCAGTCTTTTTGTTTAATACAATATTGGGATCAATTTTGATTATATTTGAAGGTTCAATGACTTGTACACCTTCATTCAGTTGTTTCTTTTTCTCAATGCAATACCTTTCAACTAGTGTAATAATTTTCATTCTTCCAAAGGATTTTGCACTGTGACCTCTTGACTTAAGATATTCAACCATCATACTTTTCTCT
Organism: Calendula officinalis; assembly: GCA_963853835.1. Classification (NCBI taxonomy): domain Eukaryota; kingdom Viridiplantae; phylum Streptophyta; class Magnoliopsida; order Asterales; family Asteraceae; genus Calendula; species Calendula officinalis. The sequence goes on along the minus strand of OY970832.1, from coordinate 8,464,902 downwards.
TCATCAAAAGGTTGAGGCATGTCAATCTTGCATCTTTTGCATTCATTGATTTGTTCTTCTAGAAGTTCCAGTCTTTCTTCTTCATATTTTCTTATTTTGTCAAGTTCTTCTTGTTGACCTTCTAGAAGAAAATCTTCTATTTCTTGAATTTCTTGAATTGCTTCAGCTGTAGATTGTTCTTGTTGAGCCTTTTTCTTGTTTTCAAGTTCAAGAGTTTTGGCACATTTTCTGTGGTACCTCATTCTCTTGACTTTCCAATGTGATTGTTTCAAAGGCCTGACTAGATTCATCTTATTCACCATATGGTGACCAAGAGCTCTGTGTGGATAGTCATCATCAAAGTTTTCTTTGCCTTTACCTATGCACTGAGGTGGAGGTGTGTACTTCATATCTGGTACCTCATTTATTTGTATTTTTGGTGCAAAGGTTTTTACTTTCTTCTTTTCTAAGATCTTTGGGTGAGGAGGTAGTTCACATTCATCCACCTCATCCCAATTTACATTGGCATCAAAGTCTTGAGTAATTAATGTTGTTGCTGTTGCTGGTGTTGCGGTTACTACTGGTGAATCAGTAGTAACTGGTACTTCAATTGTTTCTGTTACAGACTCAGTAGTAACCAATGTAGTTACTACTGGTATTAGATTTAGAATGTTAAAGGGTCTGTAAAGTACCATTTGTAGAGTAGAGGGGTCTGCTACTGGTGAAGGAGTTATTACTGATGTTGCTTCTTGTGTTTCTTCTTCAGTTGGATCAGTAATAATCACTTCAGTTGTTTGATGAACTTCAGTAGTATCCATGGGATCAGTAGTACCCATGACTTCAGTATCAACTTGAGAAGGTACTTGTTCTGCTGTTGGTGATTGTTGTGCAGACACAAATACATCTTCCATACTTTTGACTCCTCTGTCAAAGTCATCATCACTTTGACCTGTTTCACCATGAGCTTCTTTGAGATTTAAGAGGGAGGCTGCTGCTGCAATTGATGTATCAATCATTCCTTTAATTGTATCTTTCTCCCCCTTAGTGATCTCAACCTGTTGTGGATCACTAATATCAACCTTCTTCTTCAATTTTCTGATTATTGAAGTTTGTCTATGAAGCCTTTGATCCATTCTTTGCATCCTTCTGTTCAGAACATTGATGTAATGCTTCATATAGCTCATGGTTCTACCTTGATTGTTGATGAGTGTATGGCAGTTTTGTACAGTGGTTTCAAGGTTTTCCATCTGATCCATCAATTCAGATTGTTGCATACTACCCTCAGTCCTTCTAGGAACATCATCGGGTTGAGTTGGTACATTGGTTTGAAGGTTTTCCATCCTTTCCGTCAAATCAATATGTTCCATTCTTCCCTCATCACTGCTTGGTGATTCATTGGGAGTTTTAGATACTCTCTTCTTCCTAGAAGAAGTAGTAGTATCTCCCCTTGTGGTTTCTTGGCACCGGGGTCCTTTGAGTGCTTCCTCAAATGATTCATCACTCAAAGTTGCCGAGGTCTGGGTCCTAATGATGTTCTCACTAGCCTGTGCACCAACCTTTGGTACATCAGTAGTGAGAGCCCTTTCCTCATGACTTCTCTCCTCCTTGGAAGTCAACTCTTGGAGTCTGAGGTCTGACTCAGTTGGTCCCCTGGTGTCCTTTTTGGAGATTCTTTTCCTTTTGTATTTGGATGTAATAATTTGGCTTTTGGGTAGGTTTACCAAAGAGTGAAGAGTAGCACTCTGAGGTTCTATTACATGTTCCTGGGACACATTCAGGACATCTTGAGGTGAGGATGTTTGAGTGGTTATTGGGGATTGTATTTGGGCTGCAATATTTAGTGATGGAGTGGGTTGGGGTTCAATGGGGTGACTTGAACCTTCTCCAGTTTGGGGTTGATCATGGATCATATTTGGAAACAAAGGTGTTTCCTTTCAAGAAAATTTGAACTTTTTGTTCATATTTGAGAAAACCTTTTTATTAAGTTCTGGAATAGGAAAAATATTTTTGGTTTTATTTAAATTTGGGATTTCACAGTCAAAAATGTAACGACCCGAAATTTGTAAATAAATAAAATATGTAAAAATATGATAATTATGGATAAATCATATAAAACATGTGGAAATTGGTTTCGTGTCGTTTGGACACCGTACGAGAAAGTTATGGGCGAAATCGGGTCAAGACACTTGATGAAAAGTGCAGCCTTACTGCCGTTAGGAGTTCGCGACGCGAACTATTTTTCGCGATCGGGAACTAACTCCAGGGAGTTTGGCCATGGGTCGCTAAGTATTCGCGATGGGGTTAACGATCGTTAAGTTGGCGTAAGATTTGTGAAGTTAGCGATGCGAACTACTTCGCGTCGCGAAGTATGGACGTGCAACATTAAAGACGGGTTTGAGCTCATTTATTGCAAAGTAAAACCCTAGTTTTCTCTCTTGGCGATTTTTGAGCATAGCAGCTGGTTTGGGTTGATTTCTTCACAAATCTTTGGTAGATTTCACTCCTAGAGGAAGATTAAAGGTATATCTTCACTCTTTCATCTTTGTAGCTCAAGATCTATGGATCTTGAAGCTAGGGTTTGAAACCCTAGTTCTTGGGTTGGTGATCTATGGTGAAATAAATGTTGTACACACTTAATAGATGGTATATTAACAAGGAAATCAAGTGTATGGTTAAGATTTGTAAGAATCTTAAGGGTTGGTTAAACCTAGGGTTTGGTAAATCACCATATTTGGGGGAAATGGATTGATGGGTGTTATCTAGAGGTAGATGAACACATTGATAGTAGATTGTGATGTTGAACATTGTATGATCATTGTTTTAGGCTTTCGGTGACATCTTGGAAAGTCGGTGAAATTGTGAAGCAAGAGCTTTGGTGTCAAGAACACAGTTGGAGCATCTTTATTGCTAAGGTGAGTACGTGTGGACTTTACTGAGTACATAGCCCTTGAAATACATTGTTTTATACTTATGTACGGTCTAACTGCTTAATTGAGTAGACTTATAGTTGTGTAGTTAGTTGTGAATTATTGTTAATAATTAACTAACTGGTTTGTTGATGAATGTGATAGCCGAGAGCTAGATTGACATAACCTTGAGTTATGGTGAGAATGAGATGACGTGATGCTAGTTAGTTCGGGGGCAACCCGATAACTAGACATGGTGATGTTTCTAACTAGTTCGGGGGCAACCCGATAGTTAGATAGGATAGTGTTTCTAGCTAGTTCGGGGGCAACCCGATAGTTGGATTTATGGGTGCTTTTAGCTAGTTCGGGGGCAACCCGATAGTTGGGCACGTTAGTGTTGCTAGTTAGCTCGGGGGCAACCCGATAACTAGATATGTGTTGCTAGGAAAGCAAGGTTGGAGTCACCATAGAGTGACTATATAGATGGACGGAATTACCTGTGTTGATTACTTGGTTAACGTTTATTATTATTATTAATGGTCTAAACCCATGTATCTCACGAGACGTTTTTGTCTCACGTACTCCTTGTTTGTTTTTGCTATATACTCAGGTTCGGGATCGAAGGTTTAGGTACGCATGGATAGAGATGCGGGACCTAGAATAGAAGTACACTAGATTGGATTTAGTCTTAGCTTGGTGATGATCTATTTTGTAACACCTACTTTTATACTCTGATTTCATACCAAGGTTTTTGTAAATCTAAATTGGGGATGTTCTTCTATTTATAAAATGTTTTATTTTGGCCAATATTTGGCATTAAATTTGAGGTGTTACAACTTGGTATCAGAGCTATAGTTTAAGTGAATTAGGTTGGATGACCATCCTAGTCTTAGACTGTAGCATTAGGAATGTAAGATTCCTTGAGATCATAGGTTGACCTTAAGACTTTATATTAAGTTTAGGGTTGAACCTAGGGGACCGATGAAATTTGATTTGATTATGGATGTTGAGTCTTATGAGACTAATGGGTTGTACACAAGGTACTAAATGTTTAATGTCTTTCGTATAGTCTTGATCGAAAGTGATGGTGAACACTCGTAGAAGTGGGAAGGCCCCGGAAAACCGGGGGAAGAGATACCTCAAGTAGAGGTCGAGGTTGAACAGGAAAGTCAACCGTCGATGCACCGGGTGGGTGAGTCGGAGGTCGGAGCTAATAGAACTCCGGTAACCATGGCGGACCTCCAAACTATTATCGACCAAATCAAGGGAACGGTGGCCGAAGAAGTGCACCGTATTATTGGAGATCGTGAAAGGTCGGGTGGAGACCGTGAATCCGAGGCTAGATCGGAGGAGAGAACCGGGGGTAGTGGCACCGGGGAGGGGAAATCCTCCACGGGCGGACAAAGTGATGCTAGGGTTAAGCCCGTTGTAAAAGAAGGTTGTTCGTTTAAATCCTTCATGGCTTGTAAGCCAAATGTGTACACGGGTAGTTCGGACCTGAAAGTAACCATGAGGTGGATCCGAGAAACCGAGAGGGTGATCGGTAGTAGTAAATGTAAGGATGCCGATATGGTGACGTATGCGTCACAATTGTTAAAAGAGGATGCGATGGTTTGGTGGGACATCGTGTATGAGACCCTCGGGAAAGAGGTGATTGAGAAGATGTCGTGGGACGAATTCACCGCGAGGTTGAAAAAGAAATTTTGTCCCGAGAGGGATTTAGAAAAGATGCATGAGAAATTTGTGACCCTCAAGAAGGGTGATATGTCGGTCGAAGAATACTCGAGAGAGTTCACGGGATTGCTCCCGTTTGTTGCAAAAACTTATTCGGAGGAGAGAATGAGGGTGGTCCGGTACGCTTGTGGGTTACCATGGGACTACCAATTGGAAGTTAAGAGGGCGGTCACACTCGATGAGGCCATTAGTGCCGCCCGGGGTGTGGAAGAAGTGAATGAGGCACGGGTTGCCGAGAGGGCCCATGTGGGCGAGAAAAGGAAAGCGGAGAGCGGCTCTAGTTCGTTCAAAAAGGGGAAGTTCACTTCGAGCTTCTCTAAACAAGGAAGTGTTGGCCCGTGCAAGAAATGCGGGAAAAATCATACCGGCGAGTGCCGAAGTGGATCGAGGTCTTGCTTTAGATGTGGTAGACTGGGGCATGTAGCCCGGGATTGTAAGGTCAAGTCGTTGGCCGATGTGGAGTGTTTCTCGTGCCACGAGAAGGGGCACTATAGCAATGTATGCCCAAAGAAAGGAATCGAGTCGATGGTGTCCACGGCTCAAAAGAAAGTGGAACCGGCGAAGGTGAAGGGGCGGTCCTTCCAACTTACTCGGGAGGAGGCGAAGGAGGCACACGATGTGGTGTCAGGTACTTTATTCATTAACTCCTTGCCAACTCATATTTTGTTTGATTCGGGTTCCAATTATTCGTTTGTGTCTTATGAGTTCAGTAGTAAATTGAATGTGCCGTCCGAAATGTTAGATGAGGTTTATGAAATAGAAGTAGCCGACGGGAAAACGTCTATGGTCGAATGTATTTATAGAAATTGTGAAATAGAAATAGACGGTAGAAAGTTTAAGGTGGATTTGTTACCCATGGGAATTAGGGCGTTTGACGTGGTTATCGGTATGGATTGGTTGGGAATGCACCAAGCCAAGATTTTGTGTGGAAAGAAAATAGTGTCGATTAGGACACCCGAGAATGAGAAAGTGTATGTGTATGGGGAGAAACGACATCACATGCCTAATGTGATTACCGCCATTAAGGCGAGAAAAAGTATATCGAAAGGTTGTGCATCGTTTATTGCATATGTGTTAGATGGCCGAAAAGAAAAGAAGACAATGGATAGTGTAAAAATTATTCGGGATTTTCCCGAGGTATTTCCCGATGACTTGCCCGGTTTGCCACCGGAGAGACAAGTCGAATTTAAAATTGATTTAGTGCCGGGGGCGACGCCGATTGCTCGCGCTCCCTATCGTTTAGCTCCCACCGAGATGCGGGAATTGATGACTCAATTGCAAGATTTGTTAGATAAGGGTTTTATTCGTCCGAGTTCGTCACCGTGGGGTGCACCGGTATTATTTGTTAAAAAGAAAGACGGTTCGATGAGAATGTGTATCGACTACCGAGAGTTGAACAAGGTAACAATTAAGAATCGTTACCCGTTGCCGAGAATTGACGACTTATTCGACCAATTGCAAGGTGCTAGTTATTTCTCGAAAATTGATTTGAGGTCGGGTTATCACCAAGTTCGGGTGAAAGAAGGCGACACCGAGAAGACGGCTTTTCGTACACGTTATGGTCATTATGAATTTCTAGTGATGCCGTTTGGTCTTACAAACGCGCCGGCGATTTTTATGGATTTGATGAATCGGGTTTGTAAACCGTTCCTTGATAAGTTTTTAATCGTGTTTATTGACGACATTTTGATTTATTCGAAAACCGAGGAAGAACACGAAGGTCATTTGAGACTTGTGTTAGATGTGTTAAAACGGGAGAAGTTGTATGCTAAATTTTCAAAGTGTGAGTTTTGGTTGCGGGAAGTGCAATTCTTAGGTCACGTGGTGACGTGTGATGGTATTAAGGTTGATCCGTCAAAGATTGAAGCGGTGTCAAATTGGGAGCCTCCGAGGACTCCTACCGAGGTTAGAAGTTTTCTTGGATTAGCCGGTTATTACCGAAGATTTATACAAGACTTCTCGAGAATCGCAATTCCACTCACGAAGTTAACGAGAAAAAGTGAGAAGTTTGTGTGGGAAAAGAAGCAAGAAGAGGCGTTTAATTTATTGAAGGAAAAGTTGTGTAACGCGCCGATTCTTGCGTTACCGGATGGTATGGAAGATTTTGTGGTTTATAGTGATGCTTCGAATCAAGGGCTCGGTTGTGTGTTGATGCAAAGAGGAAAGGTGATCGCGTATGCCTCGCGACAATTAAAGAATGCGGAAATAAGGTACACGACACACGACTTGGAGTTGGCGGCGATTATCTTTGCCTTGAAATTGTGGAGGCATTATTTGTATGGTACTCGGTGTACGTTGTACACGGATCATAAGAGTTTGCAATATGTGTTTACACAAAAAGACCTTAATATGCGACAAAGAAGGTGGATCGAGTTGATTGCCGATTATGATTGTGAAATTGTGTATCACGCGGGTAAGGCGAATGTGGTGGCCGATGCCTTGAGCCGAAAGGTATATGAAAAACCGAACCGGGGAATTTTATCACGAATAGAAGTCGTCTCGAGTATTATTGAAAGAATCAAGAATGCCCAACGGGAGGTTATGGGAAGAGACGAGTTAAGACAAGAACGGTTAGGCAAGAACCAACATTTTCTCGAAAATGCACAAGGGTTGAAGACCGTAGGTGGTCGTATTTGGGTTCCTAAGTTCGGTGGCATCCGAAAAGAGTTGTTGTATGATGTGCACAAATCGAAGTATTCGATTCACCCGGGAAGTACAAAGACGTACCAAGATATGAAACGGGTTTATTGGTGGCCCGGAATGAAGACGAGAGTGGCCAAGTACATCTCTAAGTGTGCCACGTGTGCACAAGTGAAAGCCGAGCATCAAGTACCGTATGGGGTAGCTCAATCCTTAGTCGTACCGGCCGGGAAGTGGGAAGATATAACTATGGATTTCATAGTAGGTTTACCGAAGACGAGTAGAGGTCACGATGCCATTTGGGTCATAGTTGACCGGTTGACCAAGAGTGCGTTATTTTTAGCAATTCGGGAAACGTTGCCACTTGAGAAATTGGCTAAGTTATATGTCGATGAGGTGGTTCGACTCCACGGGGTCCCGTTATCCATTGTATCCGATAGAGACGCGAGGTTTACCTCGAGATTTTGGCGATCTTTACAAGAAGAGTTGGGTACAAAGTTGCGGTTGAGCACGGCTTATCACCCGCAAACCGACGGTCAAAGTGAAAGAACGATTCAAACAGTCGAAGACATGTTGAGATCGTGTGTGTTAGACTTCGGGGGTAAATGGGATGAACATCTACCGTTAGTCGAGTTCTCGTATAATAATAGCTATCACTCGACTATTAAGATGCCGCCTTATGAGGCGTTGTATGGAAGGAAATGTAGAACTCCATCTTGTTGGTTGGAAGCGGGAGAGACGAAACTCACGGGTCCCGAGATCGTGAGAGTGACGAATGAAAAGATTGGTATTATTCAAAACAACATGAAAGTCGCCCAAGATAGACAACGAAGTTACTCGGGTTTGAAGAAAAGACCATACGACTTGGATGTCGGTGATATGGTGATGTTGAAAGTGTCACCTTGGAAAGGTGTAATGCGGTTTGGTAAGAAAGGGAAATTAAGTCCAAGGTATGTTGGACCGTTTAAAATATTGAAACGGGTCGGGCTTCAAGCTTTTAAGTTGGAACTTCCACCCGAGCTTCAAGGTGTGCATGACACCTTCCACGTGAGTTATTTGAAGAAGTTTATCGGGGAAGTTGAAAATATTATTCCGTTGCAAGAGTTGCGGGTCGACGGCCCGAACCGGTTGATTGAGGAGCCCGAGGCTATATTAGAAACGAAAACAAAGAAGCTTCGGAATAAGGAGATCGAGTTGGTGTTGGTCAAGTGGAAGCATTCACTTGGGCCGAATTTGACTTGAGAAGTCAAGGACGAGGTTCGGAAGAGGTACCCGGATTTCGTGAACTATGATGAGATTCCGAGGACGGAATCTTCTTAAGGGGTAGATAGTTGTAACGACCCGAAATTTGTAAATAAATAAAATATGTAAAAATATGATAATTATGGATAAATCATATAAAACATGTGGAAATTGGTTTCGTGTCGTTTGGACACCGTACGAGAAAGTTATGGGCGAAATCGGGTCAAGACACTTGATGAAAAGTGCAGCCTTACTGCCGTTAGGAGTTCGCGACGCGAACTATTGTTCGCGATCGGGAACTAACTCCAGGGAGTTTGGCCATGGGTCGCTAAGTATTCGCGATGGGGTTAACGATCGTTAAGTTGGCGTACGATTTGTGAAGTTAGCGACGCGAACTACTTCGCGTCGCGAAGTATGGACGTGCAGCATTAAAGACGGGTTTGAGCTCATTTATTGCAAAGTAAAACCCTAGTTTTCTCTCTTGGCGATTTTTGAGCATAGCAGCTGGTTTGGGTTGATTTCTTCACAAATCTTTGGTAGATTTCACTCCTAGAGGAAGATTAAAGGTATATCTTCACTCTTTCATCTTTGTAACTCAAGATCTATGGATCTTGAAGCTAGGGTTTGAAACCCTAGTTCTTGGGTTGGTGATCTATGGTGAAATAAATGTTGTACACACTTAATAGATGGTATATTAACAAGGAAATCAAGTGTATGGTTAAGATTTGTAAGAATCTTAAGGGTTGGTTAAACCTAGGGTTTGGTAAATCACCATATTTGGGGGAAATGGATTGATGGGTGTTATCTAGAGGTAGATGAACACATTGATAGTAGATTGTGATGTTGAACATTGTATGATCATTGTTTTAGGCTTTCGGTGACATCTTGGAAAGTCGGTGAAATTGTGAAGCAAGAGCTTTGGTGTCAAGAACACAGTTGGAGCATCTTTATTGCTAAGGTGAGTACGTGTGGACTTTACTGAGTACATAGCCCTTGAAATACATTGTTTTATACTTATGTACGGTCTAACTGCTTAATTGAGTAGACTTATAGTTGTGTAGTTAGTTGTGAATTATTGTTAATAATTAACTAACTGGTTTGTTGATGAATGTGATAGCCGAGAGCTAGATTGACATAACCTTGAGTTATGGTGAGAACGAGATGACGTGATGCTAGTTAGTTCGGGGGCAACCCGATAACTAGACATGGTGATGTTTCTAACTAGTTCGGGGGCAACCCGATAGTTAGATAGGATAGTGTTTCTAGCTAGTTCGGGGGCAACCCGATAGTTGGATTTATGGGTGCTTTTAGCTAGTTCGGGGGCAACCCGATAGTTGGGCACGTTAGTGTTGCTAGTTAGCTCGGGGGCAACCCGATAACTACATATGTGTTGCTAGGAAAGCAAGGTTGGAGTCACCATAGAGTGACTATATAGATGGACGGAATTACCTGTGTTGATTACTTGGTTAACGTTTATTATTATTATTAATGGTCTAAACCCATGTATCTCACGAGACGTTTTTGTCTCACGTACTCCTTGTTTGTTTTTGCTATGTACTCAGGTTCGGGATCGAAGGTTTAGGTACGCATGGATAGAGATGCGGGACCTAGAATAGAAGAACACTAGATTGGATTTAGTCTTAGCTTGGTGATGATCTATTTTGTAACACCTACTTTTATACTCTGATTTCATACCAAGGTTTTTGTAAATCTAAATTGGGGATGTTCTTCTATTTATAAAATGTTTTATTTTGGCCAATATTTGGCATTAAATTTGAGGTGTTACAACTTGGTATCAGAGCTATAGTTTAAGTGAATTAGGTTGGATGACCATCCTAGTCTTAGACTGTAGCATTAGGAATGTAAGATTCCTTGAGATCATAGGTTGACCTTAAGACTTTATATTAAGTTTAGGGTTGAACCTAGGGGACCGATGAAATTTGATTTGATTATGGATGTTGAGTCTTATGAGACTAATGGGTTGTACACAAGGTACTAAATGTTTAATGTCTTTCGTATAGTCTTGATCGAAAGTGATGGTGAACACTCGTAGAAGTGGGAAGGCCCCGGAAAACCGGGGGGAAGAGATACCTCAAGTAGAGGTCGAGGTTGAACAGGAAAGTCAACCGTCGATGCACCGGGTGGGTGAGTCGGAGGTCGGAGCTAATAGAACTCCGGTAACCATGGCGGACCTCCAAACTATTATCGACCAAATCAAGGGAACGGTGGCCGAAGAAGTGCACCGTATTATTGGAGATCGTGAAAGGTCGGGTGGAGACCGTGAATCCGAGGCTAGATCGGAGGAGAGAACCGGGGGTAGTGGCACCGGGGAGGGGAAATCCTCCACGGGCGGCCAAAGTGATGCTAGGGTTAAGCCCGTTGTAAAAGAAGGTTGTTCGTTTAAATCCTTCATGGCTTGTAAGCCAAATGTGTACATGGGTAGTTCGGACCTGAAAGTAACCATGAGGTGGATCCGAGAAACCGAGAGGGTGATCGGTAGTAGTAAATGTAAGGATGCCGATATGGTGACGTATGCGTCACAATTGTTAAAAGAGGATGCGATGGTTTGGTGGGACATCGTGTATGAGACCCTCGGGAAAGAGGTGATTGAGAAGATGTCGTGGGACGAATTCACCGCGAGGTTGAAAAAGAAATTTTGTCCCGAGAGGGATTTAGAAAAGATGCATGAGAAATTTGTGACCCTCAAGAAGGGTGATATGTCGGTCGAAGAATACTCGAGAGAGTTCACGGGATTGCTCCCGTTTGTTGCAAAAACTTATTCGGAGGAGAGAATGAGGGTGCTCCGGTACGCTTGTGGGTTACCGTGGGACTACCAATTGGAAGTTAAGAGGGCGGTCACACTCGATGAGGCCATTAGTGCCGCCCGGGGTGTGGAAGAAGTGAATGAGGCACGGGTTGCCGAGAGGGCCCATGTGGGCGAGAAAAGGAAAGCGGAGAGCGGCTCTAGTTCGTTCAAAAAGGGGAAGTTCACTTCGAGCTTCTCTAAACAAGGAAGTGTTGGCCCGTGCAAGAAATGCGGGAAAAATCATACCGGCGAGTGCCGAAGTGGATCGAGGTCTTGCTTTAGTTGTGGTAGACTGGGGCATGTAGCCCGGGATTGTAAGGTCAAGTCGTTGGCCGATGTGGAGTGTTTCTCGTGCCACGAGAAGGGGCACTATAGCAATGTATGCCCAAAGAAAGGAATCGAGTCGATGGTGTCCACGGCTCAAAAGAAAGTGGAACCGGCGAAGGTGAAGGGGCGGTCCTTCCAACTTACTCGGGAGGAGGCGAAGGAGGCACACGATGTGGTGTCAGGTACTTTATTCATTAACTCCTTGCCAACTCATATTTTGTTTGATTCGGGTTCCAATTATTCGTTTGTGTCTTATGAGTTCGGTAGTAAATTGAATGTGCCGTCCGAAATGTTAGATGAGGTTTATGAAATAGAAGTAGCCGACGGGAAAACGTATATGGTCGAATGTATTTATAGAAATTGTGAAATAGAAATAGACGGTAGAAAGTTTAAGGTGGATTTGTTACCCATGGGAATTAGGGCGTTTGACGTGGTTATCGGTATGGATTGGTTGGGAATGCACCAAGCCAAGATTTTGTGTGGAAAGAAAATAGTGTCGATTAGGACACCCGAGAATGAGAAAGTGTATGTGTATGGGGAGAAACGACATCACATGCCTAATGTGATTACCGCCATTAAGGCGAGAAAAAGTATATCGAAAGGTTGTGCATCGTTTATTGCATATGTGTTAGATGGCCGAAAAGAAAAGAAGACAATGGATAGTGTAAAAATTATTCGGGATTTTCCCGAGGTATTTCCCGATGACTTGCCCGGTTTGCCACCGGAGAGACAAGTCGAATTTAAAATTGATTTAGTGCCGGGGGCGACGCCGATTGCTCGCGCTCCCTATCGTTTAGCTCCCACCGAGATGCGGGAATTGATGACTCAATTGCAAGATTTGTTAGATAAGGGTTTTATTCGTCCGAGTTCGTCACCGTGGGGTGCACCGGTATTATTTGTTAAAAAGAAAGACGGTTCGATGAGAATGTGTATCGACTACCGAGAGTTGAACAAGGTAACAATTAAGAGTCGTTACCCGTTGCCGAGAATTGACGACTTATTCGACCAATTGCAAGGTGCTAGTTATTTCTCGAAAATTGATTTGAGGTCGGGTTATCACCAAGTTCGGGTGAAAGAAGGCGACACCGAGAAGACGGCTTTTCGTACACGTTATGGTCATTATGAATTTCTAGTGATGCCGTTTGGTCTTACAAACGCGCCGGCGATTTTTATGGATTTGATGAATCGGGTTTGTAAACCGTTCCTTGATAAGTTTTTGATCGTGTTTATTGACGACATTTTGATTTATTCGAAAACCGAGAAGAACACGAAGGTCATTTGAGACTTGTGTTAGATGTGTTAAAACGGGAGAAGTTGTATGCTAAATTTTCAAAGTGTGAGTTTTGGTTGCGGGAAGTGCAATTCTTAGGTCACGTGGTGACGTGTGATGGTATTAAGGTTGATCCGTCAAAGATTGAAGCGGTGTCAAATTGGGAGCCTCCGAGGACTCCTACCGAGGTTAGAAGTTTTCTTGGATTAGCCGGTTATTACCGAAGATTTATACAAGACTTCTCGAGAATCGCAATTCCACTCACGAAGTTAACGAGAAAAAGTGAGAAGTTTGTGTGGGAAAAGAAGCAAGAAGAGGCGTTTAATTTATTGAAGGAAAAGTTGTGTAACGCGCCGATTCTTGCGTTACCGGATGGTATGGAAGATTTTGTGGTTTATAGTGATGCTTCGAATCAAGGGCTCGGTTGTGTGTTGATGCAAAGAGGAAAGGTGATCGCGTATGCCTCGCGACAATTGAAGAATGCGGAAATAAGGTACACGACACACGACTTGGAGTTGGCGGCGATTATCTTTGCCTTGAAATTGTGGAGGCATTATTTGTATGGTACTCGGTGTACGTTGTACACGGATCATAAGAGTTTGCAATATGTGTTTACACAAAAAGACCTTAATATGCGACAAAGAAGGTGGATCGAGTTGATTGCCGATTATGATTGTGAAATTGTGTATCACGCGGGTAAGGCGAATGTGGTGGCCGATGCCTTGAGCCGAAAGGTATATGAAAAACCGATGCCTTGAACTCATTCCAAGTACTCTTTTTAGGTGACATACAATATTGAATAGTATGTACCAGAAATTTCCATTGGGGTGAAAGAAGACCTTTTTAAAAAGTTTGAATATCTGTTCTTCCTTCATACCCCATTTTTAAAATATTTTCAATCAAATCCTCTTTAGAGAGAAGAGATATACATGTTTCATCATTGAGTTGTAGATGTTGCCTAATGGTTTGTTCAGTGATTACAATGGAGTGTCCATCTATGTCTGATTTGATTTTGATGATATCCTCTTCTTCTATTCTTTCAGCTTTTTCCCAGAATTGAACAATATGTTGTTCACAGAGTGTGGGATTTATTGTTAAGGCAAATTTTATTGTGGATTTCTTGAGAAACATAACTATTTGCCTAAACTTTCTTGTTCCATCTGGGTTTTTTAGAAATGCAACCATGTTGTGAAATTCTAAGTAAAGAAGATCTGTTTGAGCAACTAGAGGTTTCCTCATCGCCATTTTTGATTGGATTGTGTTTGAAATTCGGTTTGTCTGAGAGTTTTTGAATTGAATTGAGATTTATTACTGCCTTTTATGGTTTTAAACAAGATTGCCGACCTTTAGGGTTTATAGTGGGTTTTAGCAGATCGAGGTTTGGATAATGTAAGATTAACCGACTTCTGTTATTTATAGTTTTCGAAATTAACCTGCAAAAAGTCACAAATGCCCTTCGAATCATAGCATAACGGCTATTTTCATGGGGTTAGTTAAGTAATTTTATCGTTTTTAAGAGTAAACCGCCGATCAGTAGTAACTAAGTATCAGTAATAACAAACGTCAGTAGTAATTGAGGCTTGAATGTTTTAAAGACTGATCAGTAGTAACTAACAACTATAATCAGTAATAAATGAAGAACCAGTAGTCAATATTTTTAATAACTTAATTAATATTATACAGAAACTTTACATATGAGATTTTAATTTATAAAGATCATTCCAATACTGTTAACTAAATAGTTAAACTTTCCTACATCAAATGCTTTTGTAAAAAGATCTGCTAGTTGATTATCAGTATGAATTTTAACCACTTTAATTAATTTCTTTTCATTACAATCTCTTATGAAATGAAATCTGATTTCAATATGTTTAGTTTTTGAGTGTTTTACTGGGTTATTCACAATACTGATAGCACTTTGATTATCTATAAAAATAGGAGTTTTGAGAATAGACATACCAAAGTCTATGAGTTGATTTTGAATCCATAGGACTTGGGCACAACATGCAGATGCAGCTACATACTCTGCTTCTGCAGAAGATGTTGAAACATTTATTTGCTTCTTGCATTGCCATGACACAAGTCTTGATCCAAAGAATTGACATCCACCAGTAGTTAACTTTCTATCCAAGCATTCACCACAATAATCACTATCTGTGTATGCTGTAAGTTCAAAAGGTGAGTCATGTGGATACCAAAGACCTAGTGATGGTTTTCCTTTCAAGTATCTAAAGATTCTTTTGACTGCTTGCAAACGCAGTTCCTTTGGTTTTGCTTGATACCTGGCACATACACAAACACTATACATAATATCAGGTCTAGATGCAATTAAATACATTAAAGAACCTATCATTGATCTATATAAGTGTTCATCTACATCCTCCCCCTCAATGTCAGGATGTAGGTGTTTATGTGTTTCTATAGGAGTGCTTGCACTTTTGCAGTCTTTCATTGCAAATTTCTCCAATATGTCTTTAACATATTTAGATTAATTGATTAAGATGCCATCTGGTTTTTGATTGACTTGGAGTCCAAGAAAGAAGTTCATTGGACCCATTGAGCTCATCTTGAATTTGATCTGCATAAGTTCTTCAAATTCTTTGCACAGTTGATCATTTGGTGATCCAAAGATGATATCATCTACGTATATTTGAACAAGTAGTATGTCATCTTTGACCTTCTTGGTGAATAGGGTTTTCTCAATGGCACCTCTTTGAAAATTGTTCTTTAACAGATATGATGATAATGTGTCATACCAAGCTCTTGGTGCCTGATGTTGGCCATAAAGAGCTTTATCTAATTTGAACACAGAGTCATCATGTTCAGGATCTTCAAATCCTGGAGGTTGACAAACATAGACTTCTTCTTCTATTTTTCCATATAAGAATGCACTCTTTACATCCATTTGATAGACTTTGAATCTTTTGAATGATGCATATGCCAAAAATATTCTGATTGCTTCAATCCTTGCTACAGGAGCATATACATCATCATAGTCTATTCTTTCTTCTTGAGTGTATCCTTGTGCTACAAGTCTGGCTTTATTTTTGATCATTATTCCTCTTTCATCCTTCTTATTTTTGAAGATCCATCTGGTTCCAATGACTCTTTTTCCTTTTGGAAGAGGTACTAGTGTCCAAACAGCTTGTAATTTGAACTGAAGAAGTTCTTCTTGCATTGCTTCAATCCAATTTGAGTCTTTCATTGCTTGTTGGATCTTTTTAGGTTCATCCTGTGATAGAAAACATGCAAACAAACAGTCATTAGATATTAGACTTATATTGCAAGAGTTGTTGTTTAAACTTGAATTAAATTTGCTTCTTGTCTGCATATTTGAGTTGACATCACTTAGAACAAGGTCTAAAGGATGATTCTTTTGAGCTCTAGAATTGGAAGCTTTGTCAACAACTATTTGACTGTCAAGATTTGATTCATTGGATTCAGGAACTTGAGCATCAGTCCAGTTTTCTTCTTGAGTTTCTGAATCTTCTTGGTCTTCTTGATTTTCTTCATTGATACTGTTGTCAATAACATCATTGTTGAGATCAAGTGTTTGAGAGTTATTACTGGTATCAGTATCATTTCTTGCAGCATCATCATTTAGGGTTTCTGAGTTGTTACTAGTGTCAGTATCATTTCTTGTTTCTTCAAGATTTTGATTTTCTGAGTTGTTACTAACACTAGTATTCTCTGTATTATCAGAGTTGTTACTGTCCTTAGTATTTACTGTAGGATCAGGATTAATAATGATATATTGCAGAGAATTTTGACTTCCATTAAGTGATGATGATCCTTCTTTAGTTGGTTGATTAGTTGAGTCACCTGCATTAAAGTTAAAACTGAAGTCAAGAGATTTTGTTAGTGAATCAATATTAAATAACCAATCTGGACCATTTCCTTTTTCATTAACAAGATTTTCATTAAAGGATACATCAGCACTTTCTTCTATAATTCTTAATCTTTTGTTGAATACTCTGTATGCTTTGCTTTGAGTAGAGTATCCTACAAAGATTCCATCATCTGCTTTGCAGTCAAACTTATCAATTTGTTCTCTTGTAATTAAGATAGTACATGTGTTAGGTCACAACGAACCCCAATATTGTTAATAACATCGATAAAGACAAGATCATATACGTCATACGATTATTCTTATTAAGCACAAACGTATAAAATGTGTTCTTGGTTGCGGAATAACCAAGAACACTCCACAAAGTGTTACATTTAGAATTGGGTTACCGGTGATCCATACAAATGATCAACCGGGATCCAAAGGATACTTAAAAACTAAAGACTAAACCTCTATTTATAATGTATAGAGGTTTTACAATTAACCCTATTCTATATGTAACTCCCAATTCTAATAAGTGCATCCCTTGATTAAAGGGATTTGATTCATTACTCAGATAAGGAATGCACCATTCACGGACTGGTCGGTCCGTGTACTCAGTATGACTGAGCTATACCGACTAACTCGGTATGAGACTGAGCTATACCGACTAACTCAGTATGTGGAGCTCGGTCCGTGAACTCGGTATCACCTCATACTGACCAACTCAGTATGACCAGATACCGACCAACTCGGTATGAGACGAGTTTCACTAAGATTATTTATATAAGTTAAACTTATATATTCCTTTGTTCATCAGGTTCACAAAGTAATAGGTTTGACCGGGTTTTCGACTGAGCTATATCGACTAACTCGGTATGAGACTGAGCTATACCGACTAACTCAGTATGTGGAGCTCGGTCCGTGAACTCGGTATCACCTCATACTGACCAACTCAGTAGGACCAGATACCGACCAACTCGGTATGAGACGAGTTTCACTAAGATTATTTATATAAGTTAAACTTATATATTCCTTTGTTCATCAGATTCACAAAGTAATAGGTTTGACCGGGTTTTCTACCATAACAACATGGACAACCAAATGATTTTAAAAAGCTTATTGAAGGTTTTCTTTTGTTGAGAAGTTCATATGGTGTCTTAAGATGTGGTTTGACTATTAATACTCTGTTTTGTACATAACAAGCATTATTAACAGCTTCAGCCTAAAAAGTTATTGGTAACTTTGCATCTGCAAGCATAGACCTTGCTGCTTCAATGATTGTTCTATTTCTTCTTTCAGCTACACCATTTTGTTGAGGAGTTCTAGGAGAGCTATACTGCCTGTCAATACCTTTAAGATCACAAAAAGAGATTAGATTTTCATTTTTAAATTCTGTGCCATTGTCACATCTAATGGCTTTCACTTTAAGATCTCTAGTATTTTCCAGTTTGATTATTAGGTTCTTGATGATTTCACTTGTTTCATCTTTGGTCCTGAGAAAAAATACCCAAGTAAATCTAGAAAAATCATCAGTAATAACTAGACAGTATTGCTTCTTTCCAATACTCATTACATTTGTTGGACCAAATAAATCCATGTGAAGTAGCTGCAATGGGTTAGAAATAGAGTTGATTAATTTGGATTTATGAGATGTCTTGTGGTGCTTACCTTTTAGGCATGAATTGTTTTTGTGGAAGACCAATTACTAAATTCTTTTTGACCAAATTATTCATGTTTTTAAAGTTTGTGTGATACATCCTTCTATGCCATAATTCCGATTCATTTGTGTTTGCCTTGGATATAAAGCAGTTAATTTCATTTGGAGAAATGATTTCTCCCCCTATATCCAGGCAATACACATTATTTCTCCTTGGTGTTCTTAAACCAACATATTTTTCATCTAAAATAAAGTCAGGAGAAAGAATGATGCACTCTGTATCTGTAAAAAGAATTTTGTTCTTTTTATCACATACTTGTGAGACACTAACCAGATTTTATTGAAGTTCAGCAACATAAAATACATTATCAAATGTAATCTTACCATTTGATACAATACCTTTACCAGTGATACGACCACCTTTAGGATTTTCACCAAATGCAACATAACCACCATCATATTGTTCAAAGTTTCTGAGAATTTGTAGATTCCCAGTCATGTGCCTAGAACATCCACTATCAATATGCCATGTATTCACCTGCATGTTCTGCACAAAAGAAGATTAAATTAATTCTTTTTGGGAACCCAAGCTTGTTTTGTCTTGGGTTCATCTTTTTTAATGAAGAAAGTACCATGAGTGGTTTGATTGATACTGCTCTTTGGTGTTACTACTGATTTCTGTTTTGGTGCCCATTTACTTTGCTTTGATTTGGTTACTACTGATGGATCAATAGTAACTCAATGAAAGTATTTTTTGTACTTATCAGTAGTATTTGTGTAGTTATATCTTACTGCATTGTATCTTGGATACTGATCAGTAGGATATCTTTGTTGGTTTCTCTTTGTGGTCGTGTGTGCTGGGTATTTGTTGTACTTACCAAGTCTTCTTTTCTTTTCAAAATTTTGATTTGTTTTAGGATTTCCATATCTGATATTTTGAACAAATCTTTTGGCTGACCTGCCAAACTTAGGAATTTCATCTTGTGGAGGTTTGGACTGTTGTTTTAAATTTAATTTTTTTAATTTTTGTTCTTTTATTTTTAATTTGTTTTCCTTAAATTCCTTGAATTCTTTGCAATTTATTGGATTGAAGTGACAATCCTTTGCTATATGGTTTACTTTATTGCAAATTAGACATTTAGGTTTGGTTGATTTTAAGGATTCTGGTTTTCTTTGGTCTTTTAACTGATTCAAGTTTCTTTGATTTTCCCTTTTTAAAATAGTTGGAATATTTTCAGAATTGTATTTTGGAGAGTCTTGACTTTGTGTAGTGTGAAAACTTGTATCATCAGATTTAATAGTATTTTCTTCATCAGATGAATCATTACTTGTTTCAGTTTGACTTTCTAATTTTAATTCATCTAAGATTCTTTCTGAACTAGACTTAAGAGGAGGTATAAAATTTGTTGGGGGTGGGACAGCATGATAACCAACACCATGAACAACTTTTTCAGTTGATTGATTGCTTGTTAATTCATCAATTATTTTAGAATTTCTTTCAAATTTCTTAATTGTTAGTTTATTTTGTTCTAATTCTAATTGACATTCTTCTAATTTGGTTATAGCTTCTTTTGCTTTTGATTCAGCATATTCTTTATCATATACAACTTGCAATAGCTCATCTTTAAGTTTTTGATCTGTTATTTGATAAATTTTAATTCGATTTTCTAAATCAGCTATAACACCATTAAATTCTATTCTTCTTTTTCTGTTTTTAATTAAGTCTTCATTGATTTCTTTTGTTTCCTTTTCCAGAGATTTAAATAATTTAATGCATTCAGGAGAGCATGGTTTAGGATTTACCTCAGATTTGGATTCAGAGAAGGCCATAAGAGCTTGGTTTTGAGCATGTTCTTCAGCTTGAAAGCTCCAATCATATCCTAGTCCTTCTTGGGATACAAGTGCATATGAGTTTGTCCTTTTATCTTTGTTAGGACATTCTCTTGCAAAGTGACCAAGATTGCTACAGTTGTAGCATTTGACTTTAGTTTTGTCAAAACCTGCCCTGTCACCTTTGTTGAAGCTCAAGCTTGATCTACCTGTCCTTTTTAGAAACTTCTTTGTTCTGAAACTGAGCATAGCCATCTGCCATTTGATATCCATCTCTTCAAGATCATCAGGATTGATTTGCTCCAAATCTTCACTAATTAGTGCCGTATGCACATGACTAGTGAAGAATGATTCTCTAGTAAGATCTTCTGATTCCTTTGCCTTTCCTCTTGTAGCATCTTGATTTGTACCTGCAGTGGACACAAAAGCAGCATTGTTTGAATTTACACTAGGAGTTTTCTGACTTACCTCAGATTCGAACACCCTTAAGTCATTGTAGAGTTCATCAAGCACCTTCTCTTCTAAAGCATCACCTTGTCTATATACCACAGTGTACATAGACCATTCTTCACTTAGAGATCTGAGAAACTTTCTATTGACATCATCTTTGTCTGGTTGAACTCCAACTTGGTTGAGTTCGCCAATAAGTTTATTGAATCTATCAAAAACTTGTGACAAAGATTCATTTTTTTGTCCTTTGAAGTTTTCAAACTCTTGTTTCAGCACAGATTTCATGTTTCTTTTTGTGCTCTTAGTACCCACAAACCTTTTCTCCCAGGCTTGCCATAGCAGTTTTGCATCATCAAACTCAACAAATAAGTGTTGATAGTCATTAGGAATTGCAAGCAATAAGGTGCTTAAAGCTTTTAGTTCAATTCCTCTATCCTTCCTTTCTTTATCACACTTGATTTTATCGGATTCAGTAGTTGTGCTAGTTGTGGCAACTGGAATGGTTTTATTGCCTTCAAGTACAACTTCCCACATGGTGTAATCAGTAATAAGCATGTATTGCTTAATTCTGTTTTTCCACATCCCAAAGTTATTTGGAGTGAGGATGGGAATTTTGTTTGCTTGTGTGCTTTCATTGTTTTCAGACATGATGAAAACTTGGTTTGTGAAAGTATTGAAAACTTTTGTGAGTTCTTGATTCGTAGATCTAGAGTACAAAGCTCTGATACCACTTGTCAAGATCGATTAACCAGAATAGTTAATAAACACAATGATCTACTCAACAATAGAAGTTACAGCGGATTAACACTATGTTGATTCAATCAAGAACAATAAACTGTAAATTATTGATTGATCGAATACAACAAACTGTAAATTATTGAGAATTATTAAGAACTCAGTTATCACAAAAAGCTT
This sequence comes from Calendula officinalis, assembly GCA_963853835.1. NCBI lineage: Eukaryota > Viridiplantae > Streptophyta > Magnoliopsida > Asterales > Asteraceae > Calendula > Calendula officinalis. The sequence continues at coordinate 8,443,317 of OY970832.1, read as the reverse complement.
CAATGTATATTGATTGATCGAATACAATACACACGTATGTTTACAATTCATAAGGAACTATTTATAATAGTCTTTGAAGCCTAACTATTTACCCTAGTTATTCTAGGATACGATTACAATTCGAATTTCAAAAGATATGATATTCTAAACTATCTCTACGAAGATCTCGGACACGATCAGCACCATATATAGACATCAGTAGTATATGCCATCGTCAGTAGTAAATATGAACATCAGTAGTAATGACCAAGATCAGTAGTATCTTCTGTAATCAGTATCAACTCCTTAGCAGCATTAAGTAGTTAATCAACATTAACTGCATATCAGTAACAAGTATGCAAATCAGTAATAACTTATTTTATATCCCAACAGGCATGTATTTCTCTTATGTCATCATCATCATCATCTTGTTGTTGGTGGTGTGGTTGTGTAGTGGTGGAAGCTTGAATGAACATGATGGTTTTAGGGGATCGGAGTGAACGGGTTTGGATTATGGTTAAGATTAAGCTAATATGAGCCACACATATTGTGGGACTTGCATGGAATGGAGTAAATGTTAACTAAAGCAAAGATTTTTATCATCCCTATGAAAAAGATGGTGCAAAACAAAAATGAGTTTTTAGACATGTTATCATAGTTTGGTCCCATAACTTGTGGATTTAATTTTCTTTTTTGATAGAAGCGTCGACTTCGACTTTTAATTTACTTGCATATTAAGATTTGGGATTTTTTTAAAGCGCGTCAAATAAAAAGTTAAGTTTCAATACGCATGATATATATGGTCAGGTAAAAAGATCGTTATTTATTCATGAATATTTATGTTTAGATTTAGAATCACGACACTATTCGTATATTGATTAGTACAAAAAAAAAAAAAAAAAAAAAAAAAAAAAACTAACCTCTTAGTCTTAACTATCGTTATAAAATACTCATCTTATCTTAGTCATGGCATATAATCGTATATTTAAAGTTTGACCATGTCGTCACGTCATGGTTTAAAGATTGGGCGATATTCTAAGGTTCAATTTTACTCACAATTATCTTTTACTAGTAGGGTACCCGCGCAATGCGGCGGCGGGTACCCTGCGAACTATATTTTCTCGGCGATCAAAATGTTGTTTGGTTGCATTTTTTTTATAACGATTATAGTACAACAGCATGATAATGTGTATAAAAGTAGAGATATAAATCAAGAATGATCATCGACGTGTAAAATTTGTTCGGTTACATGCTTTGATATATAATAACACAAATGATGCATCTCCAATGTTACTGGCATTAAAAATAAAAAACCTAATTAAGTACATATAGAGTTATAAAAAATCTTACTACTATATGATGCATCTTACTCATCATGTAGAACCTCTCGATACACCACGTTTCGCGTGTAAACTCCATCAAGATTAAAGTTTTTTGCTGGAGTTACTAATACTTTTGTTGTGTGACGTGAAATTCCTCTTAACAGGGCAACGTAAAGTTGCCCATGCGAAAACACCGATTCCGGAAGATAAACGCCCACGTTTGGAATTGTCTGTCCTTGGGCTTTGTTGATTGTCATGGCAAAGCTTTGCCTATATAAAAAGTGTAATGGCGTAAATGGTATATAAAAATCGTTGACCATTTAAATTTGGGAATTTTGAGGTAATAAAAGTGTAAGACGGTTAGCATTTAATATGAAAATGAAATACAGTAGATACGTTTTGATGTAAATTCGAGTTGGATGCAAGGATATCGCATAATTAAAAGGATATCTTTTTGGTAACCAAACAGCAGTAATTGGGAAAGTTGAGAATTTTATATAATTTTGCTTGACAGGATCATAAAAAAATTTCATTTTATTGTTGCATAAATGCATTTGGGATACATTTTATTAGTGGTGTTGAATTCATTGATTGTGTGTTTAGATGTTGCGGTGGTACACGCCAAGAAGTTTATTTCCAAACAACGAAGTTCTTGAGCGGCCGAAATAACTTGTTGGCTGAGGCTTGGGTGGCACTTCGGGTTCTTCACCACTCATATCGACATCATCGACGTCTCGTACTATCGGATGGATAAGTTGAAGTGCAAATGCTTCTGGCATTACAGGATTGAATTCAATGTTTGTAACGTCGGTAGAAAAAAGAATGTTGCCTGAAATGTAAAAAAAAAAGGTTATCAATAAATTTTGTATAAAAACCGAAAAATGCATTTAATTTAACCATCCGTTGACATTATAAAATCATTTCCCTTAAAAAAAAACCATCTGTTGAATTAAGGGTTATTTAAAACCAATCTTTAATGAGTTGACCATCTATATAAACTTTTTCTATTTAAAAAAATCATGTATTTAACGCATATGTTAGGGGTGTTTTTTACATTAATTACGTTTTAAATGTTTAGTAGTAAAATGTTGCTTAAAATGAGCACTCGATTAATTTTGTTTAATACCTCCATCTATTCGAACCAGTTTAACGCGCGCTGCGTATACAGTTATGTTTTTTGTAGATGATCTTCCAATCATGGTGGATGTGGATGCTCGTATATGATACAAGATTATCTTTATCTGTTTGCCCCTGCGGGAGACAAAATTACAATGAGTTAATTCCAAGTTCATGTACGCATGTAAAGTATTTATAAACACTTACCGACAATCATGTAAAACAAACGCGCACGATATCCGACCGTTGGTAAAAAAAATTAAAGCAACCGTTCGACATGTTCCCAGCAACATCTATGATAGCGGTATTAATGAAAAGAAGATGGTTAAGCAAAATATATAGACAAGTTATTAAACATATTATTTTTAATTAAAAAAGGTATACAAAATAGTTGTACCAATCAACATTTGTCTCCTTGAGTAATCATTCAAGAGCCATGTGGGAGATCTGACCAACGGGTACCTAGGAAACCAGGCATCTCTCTATTTGTAGTCTCGGCAAGGACGGTCTTTATGTTGAATATTATAGCCTGTTCATTGTGAACAAAGCTACAGTTGTCTAGTCGTGGAAAGTCATCGACGTCGTTGTAATCAATCTTGAAATTTTTCAGTGAAAACAGACCGCCTTGTAGTTGCCGTCCCTGATAGGCAGGTATTAAAGTGGAGGGAATTACCGCTGCAATTTTGTGTCTCTAAAAAGAAATGGTTATTAGTAATACATATTTAGCGCGCACAATTATTGATAACTTCTTAAATTTGTTAAATAAATTTGAATATGTATTACGTCATTGTGCACTTTAATTTAACGTTGCTAAAGATACGAATACTTCCTTATTTTTTTTGCTATAAAAAGAAATGGTTATTTAATACATAAGTATCTTGCACAATTAGCGGTTACTTACAAATCTGTCAAGCAAAAACAAATACAGTTTTTTGTTTGTGGTCAAACCAAACATATTCAACGCGCACGCATCTGCATTTGTACCAGTACTGAGGTTTCCAGAGGTCTTGAAAGTTTTCAATTGTCTCGTATGTTCCAAAAGCCTTGCAAAAATAGAATGAATAAATTCCATTAGAATAAAATACCCCTGATATATACACACCTATTGATCACAATGCTCCATAATAGTATTTCTAAATTAGTTATGAAAGTTGTACCTCTTGAGCCTCAAAAGTTGAATCCCCTGCAACCGGATGAGGTGGTGCAGTGAGCGTTGAATTACCAATATGTGTGGTTGAAGACATTTTAGTAAGATTAGTATGAGAAGATAACAATCGGTTGTTAATATATATATGATCGCAAACCGATAAGAAACCTTAACATCGGAGCATATGTCATGGGTAAAACGTCGTCTGATTTGTAGTACCGTTTTAGTGTGTAGGTTGTGTTTATGTGTAGGTTGTGGTCGAAAATAAAAAACGTAGGTTGGAAATAAAAGATGGTAAGAAAGGTCAAAACTGATTAATAAAAGATGGTAAGATAGTTTCCGGAAATAAAAAGCAAAACGGAAATAAAAGATGGTAAGAAAGGTCAATTAATTAATTTCCGGAAATACAAACAGAAACCGAAAAGCTCAATTAATTAAGTTCCGTAAATACAAGGGCATGTCAAATGTTTGGAATTACATCGTATTATAAGGAGATTTTCCGGAAATACAAACCGAAACCGAAAAGGTACATTAATGGACTTCCGGAAATATAAGGTGTTGTGGTCAAATGCTCGGAATTACACGTTAAGGCATTTAGTGTTGGTGGTTTGAAATAAAGTGTAAGTTATAGCAAGTGGTTAACACATAGTGACTACTTAGGAGAGGTCTTGTGTTCGAATCTTGTAAGCCACACTTTATTTTTTTTAGTTAAAGAACTTACTAAAAGTGGAAATCTCCTTAAACTTAAGTTTAAGGAGCTCTTTAAACTTACTAAAAGAGGTAGGCCTAAATGCATTAGTAAGTAGTAAGATAAGTTGTACATTTTAAGTGTATTAAAAGTAAAAGGCCACACGAGTCTAAAAATCACCCATTAAGAAACGTCGTGACTTCCAAAGCTTAGTGTTGAATATGTTGGTACAACACGTCTCGCGTTATTTAGAATCTTTATCTAACTATGATAATGCAAGTTTTCTAATTACACGTACATAGAAAAGGTAGAGATTCGTTTCGATTTTAAAAGCAAATTTGTTCATATGTTTCTACTTTCTAAGACAATATATAAATGACAATCATATATATAATTATAGGAAAATGATAATGACAGTCCTTAGGGCTGTCACTAAGACGTCAAAACACGCATCAAAAACTTGTACAATAATTAATAACCGCCTCCTGCATTTTAGGAATCATCCCCCACTACTAAAAGTACGAACAATTTATGCACGTAATCATCTCTTATTGACAGCCCTAAGAGCTTTCATTAACAAAACCCATAATTATAAAATGTCCAGTATCTATCATGCAAGCTTTTTACCATATGTTTAAACTTTACATAATGTATTTTTAGCAATAAAGTATGGTATCAAATCATTAAACCTAAATCGATTTAAAAATATGGAAAACAAGGAAACCAAAATAACTAGAAGATGAATATATATGATCTACGTAGTAAAAGCTTCAAATATATTTTATAATATAAATATAAAATATTATATATAAGGCCAATGTATTGTTAGTTAACATAATAATTAAGAATAGAAAAATCGTATGGACTAATACTAAATAATGCTACTAAATATTTTTACATCATCCACGTACCTTAAAATGATTAAAATGTAGAGCAAATTAATTTTTTTTGCAATCTCGTCCTGAATTACTGCTGTAATACAATAGTCATTCAAAATGCCGTTAACTTACTATTCACACAAACTTGACAGAAAACAATGCTGCCGTTAATGGTTTCTTGCTAGACATTAAAATACACGACCACCCATATAAACTTAATACACAACCGCCATATAAACTTCATTTATTGAAACAATAGGATTTTAAAATTTGGTTTGGATGACCATATTCATACTCTTTATTATATATATATATATATATATATATATATATATATATATATATATATATATATATATATATATATATATATATATATATATATATATATATATATATATAGAAAGAGAGAGAAGTAGCATCGGGTAAGTCGGTAAGAACTCAAATTACAGTGAGGACTATGAGGATAATTTTTAGATAATCATTTAAAAAAAATTGTAACATTATCAAAAAATGTTTTCTTATAAAGATCCAATTTTTTTGAAAATGATCGAATTTCTTTTAAATGATTGGTTGAGAATTGTCCTCATAGTCTTCACCGATTTTTATTCGGTTCGGTTTTCAGATGCAGCTCACTCCTAGGGTCAATTGATCTTAAAAGAAAGAGCCAAATAGATGAAAATAAAGTCTACTTTAAGCCTTGAACTTGGTTTTAAAGAAAGAATGTGATGTCAACCAACCACAATCATATATCCTTAATAGTTACAAAGTTAGTTTTATAGTTTCTATGTTTATAAATAAGTGATATACTTTACGTTTTGGCGTGTTTAAAAATGAGTAATATATTTTAAAAATATTCATATTCAATACTTTCTCATTATATATTATTTTTGTCAAAGATTTCTTCATATAATGTTTCTTTTAACTATTAGTATTATTACAAATTTATGGTTATTACATGTATATTCTAGATGAATCAAAATCACTTTAGATAAAAAAAATACATTTCATGAACAAAAATACATGCTTTACATACCGCCGCAACGCGCGCGATATTTTTATACTATTACCAATACACATTTTTAGTTTTCATTTTTACATTTTACAAGTAATTACACTTCCTTTAGTTATACTTCTAAACTAAATAAAAATAAGAATTGAAACTAAAGTAATTACACTTCCTTTATTTTGATATAAATCTTAAATTTTTTAGAACTAAGAATTAGAACAAAACAGAAATAATTTGAACATTGATTTTTCTAAACTAAATAAAAATAAGTGTTTATAAATTAAAATCGAAATAATTTCGCAGCAACGCGCGAAGCATTACTGTACTTGTTTATACACATTATTAATTAAATGACTAAGAAAATATAATAAAAACAATATAATCTCTCTTGAAAAACAACTTTCAAAATTATTTAGATTAGTCAAAATGTTAATTAATTAATTCTAAATTAAAGGGAGCTCACGTCTTAACAAAATAATAAAAGTCCACTAATTTTTAGGTCTGTAGAGGTGGCATGAAATGCCAATATGCCATTCACCAAATGCTACGTGTCAAAGATTTCTATTTGAATAAAATTTTATACATTATGTTTTGTTATTATTAATATATATTTGTCATGATCAAGAACAAACCCTTAAGTTAAACCAATGTTTTGCTTGCATCCTTCGACTATTTGAAACGATACAACACCCCCCTTTTCTTAATCCAAAATTCCAAACAATACTTTCAAAACTTCTTTAAATAATAGTAGATTCATCATTTTTTTATGTTCCGTATTGCATGCTACATGTAGACCCGTAAACAAACATGAACGAGTGTTTTTCGTGTTTTTTTATTAAGAAAAAAATATTCGTGAATGGTTCAACAGTACTTAAATGAACTTTTTTATCTGTGTTCATTTGTTAAAAAAATTAAGTATTCACGAGCGAACATTTTCTGTAAACGAACATACACAAACGAACCTTAGCGAACGGCTTAACGAACATAAATGAAAGAATGAGACTTAACAACGTTCACGAACATAAATCAGTGAATGAACCTTAACATAGATAAATTCTAACAAACAAACACAAACATGTGTTCACGAACATATTTAACTAAACGAACACAAAATATTATTCATGTTTATATGTTTAGATAAACGAAATAAACGAACTCTCATCGAACAGTTCACATCCGGTTCGTGAACGTTCAGTTCGTAAATCGTTTACAGCCTAGCTACATATCCATAAATTAACAAATAATCTATTTTTTGTTTTAAGTTACAAGGGAAACTTCGTTACAATGAAAAACAGAGAAGTTGGAGGACCAATATAAAACTAATATAATAAATAGAGGGCTTTATTTCCATAAAAATCTATTTGCCTTATATTACTTTTGCTATATTTTAATACTTTTGAAGTGTCGGCCAAGATCTATTAGTCTACAGTATCCACGTAATTAGGTGTTTCACTACCAATTACGCCCATACACGCGTCACATAATGAGAGGGGATTAGTAAGACGTGGCACAAATTCATTGGACATGGTCCCAGTATGAATACTACAGCCTGACGTAACATTCTAGCGTGAAACGTGTACGGTTCTTCTATCTCTTAATACTATATCAAAAACAAATTAGAAGCCACACGAAATAGATTTGATGAATTCTTTTATTTTCCCTCTTAAAAACATACTAGCAAGTAGCAACCGGTAATGTAATAGAAGAGAGAATCGTCTAACGTTAAAGCTTCGAATTACCAATATCTATAAAAAAAAAATGGGAATTAATTATTGTACCATAAAAATTAATGCATATACCACAGTTTACAAGTATAGCCGCATACTGTATAAGTGTATAAAGTAACCATTGTGATATGAACATTAATAGTTGTGGTGCAAAAATAACCCCTATAAATAATAGTCTAAAACTTTTCTCCCTTTATAACTGACACAATAATATCAACATTGTTAATTAATTGAAATGAAGTGAAACCCAGAGCAACTGTTGGCAAAGTCTATAGGTTGTTCCATAATCCATATACTACTTACATATATAAAAGAAAATGGTATAGGAAGCTAATAAATCAATATAACTATTTAGCTAATTCATTAAAATTTTGATACATGTCTTCCATTTGTTCGTTAATTTTCATATCAATCTATGATGTTACAACTTGGCACATCCTACCCATTAAGTTTATTTGTATGTTAATAAATTATGTTGCTCTATCACCATTCTATATAAAAACAAAAAGATAAATGCTACAGTAAATACTTAAATGACCCGAACAGTAGGTTTAAAATTATCCTCATTAGCAATTTAATTTAATTTTTTCATTAAAAGTTAATTTCTCTTTCTTCCACCTATACAACTCAATCCAACATAACTTTTCATATTCATTAACGACCCAACCCAACTTATATTTTAAAATCAAACCAACCAATCACAAAATTACTCATCATATTATAAAATAAAATAAAAAATGAAAGATAAGTGGTGACCCTTGCATGTGATCTGGTCTCCTCCCACAGCTTAGGCAACTCCTTTTGGTGACCCCTTTTTATTTTATTTTTCATTTTTTTATTATGGAGATCTAACTTCATTCTTGCCGATGAGGATAATCTAACAATATGATGATGATAAGTGAATTATTTTTAAAAACAATTCGTGTGGAATAGGAAAATGTAATATTTAAATAATACATAAAATTAAAATAATGATATTTTCATAATTATATTATTAGGCCTATTTTTAGACTCAGTTAAATAAGTCATTTGACATTTCTCATTATTTTTCCAACTTTACCTTAAAAATACAGCTATTATATAGTTGCGATAATGGATAAAAATAATAAATAGGAGTCCAACACCAAAAGAAATGTGTCACTTAATTTTCTTGTTCTTTTTAATTATGTAAAGGTTCGGCTTTCGTGCTTTAGGTATTGGGCTTTTGGTTCTTTTGAGCTTCGGGCTTAACCAACCATATGAGTTAAGACTAGTCTTGGACTCTTGGGTTGTATCGAACTGAGTATTAACATGGGTCGTACTTTATGTTTTATACTTCGTACGTATTAAACTAGAAGTTTTGTACCCTATGACAGGAACTTTAAAGCATACACCAAAGTCTCAAATTATTAGTTTAATTTATTTTTATCTAGATATTTTTTAATCAATCATTTTACGTGTGATAATGTATGTAATTCACATCCCACCAAGGGGGCCGCGATGTTAACCGTGTGGTTGTTGCCACCTAGGAGCTACATAAAACATGTTTCATACCGTGATAGACAATACTGAATGGACTTATACACGTAAAATTATGATGATCGCTGATAATAATTGGTACATCCCAACACCTCAACCAAACATCAAGGCGGCTTATACAAAACTAGGAAAAGAATATTATATACTACCCCCGTCTCAAAATTACTGGCCACATTTGAATATCACACAGTTTAAGAAAAGTGCATTTATTAGACTGTGCAACCAATATAATTTTATCTTTACCACCTAAGTGTTTTTTGATTAGTTGAATTTTTAAGTGAACAGTCATTTTGGGACATTTAAAAAAGGAAATATGGACAATAAAAATGGGACGGAGTGAGTAATTTGCAACGTTTACTCCACGTCTACATTGCTTTAAAGCTCTATCCAAGATAACGGTTCGATTTATGACTGTTAAATATTTAATCACAAGCTGTCGATCAACTATCGAAAATGTTGTCTCTTACACTCTTACTGTTCTGTTTATGTTAGACCTAACGTAATGGGTGATATTTGGCGACTAGGTCCCCTCATTACATCACCATTTGGAGACTGCGAGTGTCTGCCACACGACTCCTTTCATTTTTTCCTTCCATTTGGTCGTGCAGGCGACCGATGTTTATGAGTTAGTGGTGCATGTATTAATAAAATCAATTTTAATATTTGGTTGTGAGTTTGTTACCGGATCGAGAACCAGCCGGAACCGAACCGAGCATCGAGGTAATTTCTTCGATTTTCTTCGATTTTTACGCGGTTTTGGACCGAACCGAACCGTTGGGAACCGAACCGATTGGAACCGAGTACCAAACCGATGTAGCTCAATTTGGTTCGATCCGGTTCAGCTCTTTGGTTCTGATCGGTTCTTGATCCAATTTGCACAGACTTAGTGCATATGCCAACAAATATATTAAACCTTTTTTGTCCATGGAAGATCTTGTCTACATCTGTGGTCTACAACTTTAATGTTTAAAAATACACTAATGTTACTTTGTTTAATAGTACTCTTTAATCATTGAACATCATTAAAATAGATGCATAGTATTGAATATTGATAGCGTGTTTCATAAATATTGTTTTCTGTTATTCTTGTTAAATATTTAGACATTGGTTTATACTTGCAGATGGTAAAGTGAAACATATTTAAAATTGTAGACATTTGTTCTAGACATAATTAACTTCAATATACCTTGCTACCACTAGCCAAAAATCCTTTGATCACAAAGATACACCAACAAATTATACATAATCCGGCCAGTTATGCATAGAATATTAGGAAAATAAGATCTAAATAATCATACACTTACAAAAGATTTATATACTTTCTTTAAAAAAACTCAAAATTTCATAGGACGCCACATAAAAGTTGTGTGTCTAATTTATGTCCTTTTATCTTACAACACGTCAAACACCACACCATAAACTATTTCATAACGTTAGGCTAGACGGTATGGTCCAACGGCACAAAGGGCGTGGGGGTGTGACTCGGCAGCCACGGCGTGGCCTCGAAGGGGAACACCGCCCCCCACAACGGCGTGGATGGAGAGGGGCACGGACGACGGGGGAGCACGGGCGTGGGGTTGCTTTTTTGGACAATGGTGGCTTCTGATTGGTTGAGGGGTATTTTCCTTTTTATTTTATTTAAAATTTAATGGAATAAAATGGTGTGGTGTGGTGGGTATTTCCTAGAGATGATGTGGTGTGGTGTGGTGGTAGTGTGGTTGCTGAGGTGGCGCTGATATGGCGGAAAAGAGCACCACCACATGTGGTGCCCATACCCACCAGCCTTAGGATCGAGTCTAGCGTCTTGGGGCCGCTTAACATGCTTTTAGAACTCTAGTATTTCCTAAAGGATTTACAAACTCAGCCCCTTAAGTTAATTAAGTGTCATTTTTATATTTTTTTCTAGATGATTTTAACTCAAAAAAGAGGCATTGTTATATTATTTTTTTTATTGGACAAGGTTATCTGATATGCGGAAATTAAGTGACATATTTTAATAATTTAGAATGACAATATTCACTATACACAAATAAATTTGATTTGAACAATAGACCTTTTAGATTTAAAATTCGAAAAAAGGACAACATATTTTACTATTACTCCTAATCTTACCCTTTCTCGTTTTCTTCACTTAGCTTCTTCTTTCGGTGGTGCTTCTGCGGCTGCTGCCGGCGGCGTCGGCGGTGGCGGTGGTGGTGGTGCAGATGAAACACCGGCATCAATGCAACTTCTGCACCTACTTTCAATCCATCCTTCAAATTCATGATCTCCACCATTTCCACCATAATGTCTTCCTCCACATAAACGTGCTATGAACCCTGCTATCACTCCGACGATGGTTATCACCGCCAGAACCACCACTAGTGTCTCTATTGACCGGTGCGTTGAGTGGCTCTGTCCCACCACCGCCACCGGTGGTGACTCCACCACCACTAGTGGTGGTAGCTGATCATCATATTCGTTCCCTCTTTCTACACTCATCAGTCTCAACGTTACCATCACCATGACCAAACAAAGCGTATGTGTGAGAGAGTGTGTGTGTGTGTGAGAGAGAGAGTGTGTGTGTGTGTGTGTGAGAGAGAGAGGGGCAACGTTTAAAGGGTTGGTGATGATAAAAGTTGTTGACTGTCTGCCTTGTCTTAAATTACACTGTGAACCTTTTACTTTCATTTTATTGAGAAAAACAACTTACAAAAATATTCCGCCATTTTTATACCACCACAAAAAAAAAAAAAAAAAAAACTTACACATAACAACATTTTTTTGTTATGCTTGTACAATATTATTTAAGATTTATCAAATGTCTTCCGATAAACCCTTTGTTGGCATGGATAAGATTCGGAGGTTGGATTCGACGTTCTTCTTATTGTAATATCTTAGTTTATTGCTTCGAATGACTTCAAATGTTGATGCTATCGATTCATAAAATAAAGTGTGAGAAGAAGTATTTGAACTGGATGATGTCTATTACAATTTTGGTTTTCTTATTTTTCCCTTTGGACATAGAAGCGACTGTCCAACTTTTTGTAAATCGTAGCTCATCGTATTTTCTAAATGTTGCGGTTGGGATTTGAGAATAGTCTTTTTTGGTTTAGACTGGGATAACTCACCGACTACTTGTTTCCCTTAGACTATTTGGTTGAAGTGTGTAAAATTGTAAATTACCTTCGCTTTTTTCTTAAGTTCTAATAAAATATGTTAATCAAATCAAATATCTAAAAATATAAATGGCAAAATAAAAAAAATAGCATCATTGATGTTTCCTTAATCAATGCCCACGATGGTGCCGTTTTATGACGAATAGCCGGTGCAAAAAGCAAAAAGCTTTTTGCTGTGCCGGTAAAGAATTTGAAATTACTAGTGTGAGAATACCCGAGGCTTGTAGCCTAGTGGTATCCAAGGAGGATTTAAGGTGTTGTCTTCAAGTCCCGTCGTGGACAAAAAAGTGGAAGGTTCGAGGGAAGGCATACTGCCCCTTGTGGATGTCACTGTCTAAGCTCGAACCACTAACTTACTAACTTGCCGTTCAAAATAAAAAAACTAGTGTGAGAATTTGAAGAATTGCTCCTTCGAGATTTTTTTTTTCTTAAAAAAAACAAAGTAATTTGTGTATTATATTATATGTTTTATGAATCATTAAGTTCTAGATAATAATTCACTTCCTCATGGTTTAATAAATTCATTTTATATGGCGTTATGAACATCTAATATTTTTGTTTGGAATTATGTATCATGTGCTAAAGAAGATAGAGAAACTAATTTTTCCTCGAGGATTACTAAAATGATATCTGTGAAACTGATTTGGCCTCAGAAATACCGAAGTACCAGACTGATTTTGCGTCCAAAATTAACTATCAAAATTGTTGGTATTTATTTTGGTAATTCATTAGCTACTAGCAGGTACCCGCGCAATGCGGCGACGGGTACCCGGTTTAACTATATTTTCCAGCGAACTAATTTTTTTCCGGTTAAATAGGTCAAGATTTTAGCAATCCACAAATAGAATCTATTTTCAGTGACAATTAAGTAAAGAGGCAACTTTGACTCATTCATAATTTATCTCAATTGGGTTTGAATTCACCCAAACTAACGCAAAAAAGCCTACAAGTATGTATCCGTATAACAATGTCACTATAATACAAAATACATCCATAAAATAATAAAGATATTCAACATAACCAAAAAAAAATTATCATTCAACACACCTCCATTCGAACATGATTTTATAACCTTGACTTCTTGACTTTTGATTGGTTAATTTAGAAAAAGTACCTTTATGATATAAAAAATCTGCACAAACAAGTTTTAGTGAATTATTTATATTATTATATCAACTTTAAGAAATATTAAAATTTAAATGCAAGAATTTTTAGAGCTGGAAACCTAATTTTAGTGAGTTCTTCAACCAATGTTCTGCAGGATGCTAATGCTGCTGCAATTCTTCCATCTTCTGTTGTAACTTATGCACCCTGAACACCCCAAAAACTAACAATTAGATTAGTAAATTTAATTATTTAAATTAGTCAGTGACAGGTGAAAACGGGTGTTTTTGGTACGTGTCAAAACCGGTTAAACCTGATGGAGTTGACCGAAAATTCTATCCAACCAAATGAAGATATGTGTCTCATAATCATGAACAACAGCAACACCAGATTGCAATGCAAGATCATAAGCTTGCAATTCATCAAAAAAGAAACTTGCATGTTCTTAGCACGAACCTGATTTTACACGTGACCCGACCGGCTTAATCTACTATGAACTACAAGACAATCAAAATTCCATTATTAAAACTTGATTATATAGTAGATATATATTTTTTTTTGTTGCTGAAACAACATGCCTCAAAAAGTTCTTTAAATCCCTCATAAGCAACAACAAGTCAGACAACCCTCAAAAAAATCTGTAAAAGAAATTAAAACACCTTCAAAAATAGGTTATTATAGTCTACTATATATCATAAGAATGCCTTAAAGATCAAATCGATTATGCACATGTTTTACAATTAATCAACAACTACTCCTACATTAACATAGATACTCCTACATTAACATAGACGATCGTATGAAATGTCAACTTTATATCAAACCTGCCATTTATAACGTGTATCACACGCACATGGTTTTAAAGTCCCTCAACAACAACCCATGAGAAACGAATTGTGTTTCAATTCATTATTACCTGTTTTTCTTAACATTAATCATGCTTGTTGTGTCCTGTTTAAAATATTTACTTGCATCAATTTCAGGTTGAATTTAAGAAAGCTCTTCTTCTGCATAAAATTAAAACAATCAGTACTCATAATTATCGAGCAAACAAACATACATAACTGCAGCAAGAGAAGGGTTTACAGTGATTGCTTTCATCGACCAGGCTTGCTGCTGAGAATCCATAAAGAAAGTTTTTACAGAGATCTGTACAAACAAAAGAAGGATCATAATCGGAATAACATAAAAATTAGATAGAAAAGTGATAGAAATCGGAATACCATTAAGTTGTTTCTGAAGAAGGAGACTTTCTTGAGATGGAGATGCCATTGATGACGAAAGGAGGTCGAAGCGCAATGGTTGAAGGTACTGGGCAGACAAATACATAGAATGAAGGTTGAAGAAACCGATGCAATGGAATCGAGGAGTTTAATTTTTGGAATCGAGGAGTTTCTGGTTGGAATCGAGGAGTTTATGGGGACTGAATCGACGGGTTGGGGGTTTTAAGGGAAGAGACATTTAAGACACTCTATATTAGGTTATATTTATTGATTTGGAAATCATAACCATCCATCATTGGAGTTCATCTGGTTAACGTTCATGTCCATGTCTTGTTTCCTCTTGGTTTCGTGTTCGAATCCTGCAGCCTTTATAATTTTTTGAACAAAACAAATTCTATAATTAGCAAGTGTGTTGGCTGAATTTTCAGCCTTGCTAATTATGGAAGGGGTAAACCCTTTATAATATAGTAAAGATAAGTCAAAATTACAATGTCTGTGTATTTGTGTAGCTACTAAGGATTTTTAAGTGACCTTAGATCAATCTTAACTTGCAAAATTACCATATCTCTACATCCTAAAACATAGTTGGAACTCTTTTCAAGAGTAGATCTAGATGCTGAAAACCCTATAATCATAACATTAATAATAATTTAATACTGATTACACAATCTTAAAAAGAGAAAACTCATTAAATTTAACATCAATCTGGTGAAAAGAATTGTAAACATCATATACATTAGCAACTAAGAGCATCAACTACTACAACACCTATGCAGATTCCGGGCTATGGTAACTTGAACCTTTGTAATTTATTTTCCTGTTGGCATCAAATTTATTGATTAAATGAATTCTCTGAAGATAAATAAGTGCAAAAAGGAACAATAGAAACATGGTAAATGGGTTTGGGTTGAACCAGGTGATTGTAGATAAGATGCCGAACTTGGTTTGTGTAGGTCCAAAAATGTTTTTTTGTCAACCATTTAAAGTTTTTTGATATAATTTAAATTTCAACCCATTCGACTCATTCTGTTTTTTTTTTTTAAATTTGACCCATTTGAGATCAAACATAACCAAGTTGACCCATTCATAAGTAAACGGGTCAAAATTGCCACTTCTACTATTTTCCATATCGAAAATATGGAACTTGTGCAGTAAAAGTTGTATCTAGAATTTTTAAAACTGTAAAATTTTGCTTATATGTAGCATTTCATTTATGTACGAATAAAAAGGATAAATAATTCATGAACTCGCCTGATCAACCGGAGACGTATCTGATGTGTACGCACAAATAAAATTATCATATGCACATTCTTGTGCCTTCGTAAAATCAAGACCAATCTCTTTCCAAAATTTCAAATGACCCATTCAAAACCTCAAAAATCTCAATGAGTATAGCGGGTTATCCATCAAACACAACTCTGCATACAAAAACATAAAAAGTTGAATGATGCTAAAATTGAGGAACAAATATTTATAGAATATGATAAACAAAGAAAAAATAAACCTTGAAACAGACACAAGTTAATCTCTGTAGTAACACAAACATTGCCATTTAATTAAAGGGCTGCACGGAGTAGTCGGGTAAAATTGTACACATATGTTAGTTAGTTAGTTACCTCTATCATGGCTGCGGTTATTGATGTTGCGGTTAGAGCCATAGTTGGAGCATCCCCTTCATTGGTCATGATTGTAGAGTTCTGTTAAATTATAAAAACAAATGCATTAGTACTATTAGGTAATTTCAACATTTATTAAAGAGATGTTTTGATAAGTAATGGAATCAAGTGAGTTCAATTCAGCAGGCTACTTTTCTTGCTTTATGGTTGATTCCTAAATTCAAAAACAATGAGTAATTAACTAAGCACCACAGTATGTGATTTTAAAAGGCTGCACCGAGTGAGTTATTCTTAATGAGTTACCTCTGTCGTGGTTGCTATTTAAAGGGCTGCACCGAATAGTTTGTGTGCTATTTAAATTTTGGGTAATTAAGGCCCTAAAAAATGAATTACTTTTTTATTTTGCACATAAAAGTGCCTCAACGGGTCAAATTTTTTTAATTAAGGCTCTAAAAAACCAACAAGCGGGTCAAACAGATTACCATTTAAATAAGAGCGGGTCAAATGTGTCAAATTCTATTTTGAACAAACAGTCCAAACGGGTCACATTCTTTTTTTAACAGGATCGGAACCATGTTAGATATAAGTTATATCGAACCGTTTTTCTATATTTTTGTTTGACCCGTTTGATCCGATGCCAAAAGAATATTCTGCCCCGTTTGTTATATCGTTTTTGTTATATGGTTTTCTATCAATGACATTGTATTCTAAATGTTTCTAAAAACTGTAATACACTTCTTTGAGTCGGTTGACAAATTTGGAAAATATAAGAAAGTGTAATACCTTGATTGTGCCAATGGTAGCAGGGTTTGTGGAGCATCGGTTGCATTCTTCAGATTTTTGGATTCCATTCGGTGATCTTAGAACGTATGAATAACGTATTAAACAAAATGAAATACACACAAACAGAATTGTGTTGTCTTTATTCGTTTTTGTTACAAATAAAACGAATTTCAAGTAAAATTTTTAAACAAAGCTGAAATTGAAAACAAAACGGGAATTTCAAACCTGTTCAATACGATTTGGATTACTATTACGTAAATCTGGAATCAACAGCAGAATCAAAACTGGTATTTTGCGGGTAAGAAATCTGTAAGTTAGCCCATCCCTTTTGTATGTATAGGGTTTAAAGCCAGTAAGTTGAAAAGGCTGATTTCTTGAATCGAGGTGGGTATTTGAAAGGAGTAATTACATAATCGAGGTGGGTATATGAAGATCGAGGCTGATTTCTGTAAACGTGATTTCAACTTTCGAGGTGGAAGATGAAGATCGAGGGAAGCAACTTGCGTAATAAGGGGTATCTGAAAGGGTGTGAAATAGTTATTCCAGAAGGTCGAATTCCGAAACACTTAATAGGTTGGTGTTTTCAAATATTAGCGCAAGCAGCTGCTAGTGCAGTTGGTTTGGTGGATGACATATGAGCAGGAGGTCATGGGTTCGAGCCATGACTGGTCCTTTTTTTTCCTGATTTTCTTGAAATCTTAAAATAGAAAGAAAGTGGCTGAATTTTTAAAAGAGTATTTATAGAAAGGGCCTAAATGCTTTATAAAGTAGTAGAGATTATTGTTGATGTGCGGTTGTAGTGATGATGGTGATATGGGTTGCCTTCCATATATACCAACCCAACGACACAAACGTTGTCAGATGAATGATAAGTTCAAGTTTCGAAAACACAAACTACCAAGTTACATAGAAAAGAGATATCTCACATGCATGTCCTATTTAGGCTACTCGATATAAGTCAACAATTCAAAATTATTACTCCATATAACAAAGATGCTACCTAACAATTTAAATAAAATACATATATCACATAACCATACTTATCACATCTAAAAGGAGCGGTGTTTCATATGTGACGTAGTATATACTACACGAGAAAGAAACATAATGAACAATATGACATGATTTGTTTTTACTAAGGTGTGAGAGATGATATATATGTCATAAAAACTATTTCATATACAATAATTTATGATTTGATATGTTTATAAAGTCTGGTTTAAATTTTGTCAAATGGTGTTAGTGAATTTTTTTTTGTAATTTATATACTCGTACACCTTTTTTTTTTCTTTTCTTTTTTTGTGGTGTAAGATATAAATTATATTGGAAAGGCCATTATATATGTTTGTATGTTGGTGAAATATGTGATAGTTATTTGTCTCTTTGAGACCCGTGTGTGTTTGGTAGTGTGGATTTTGTCAATTTATGGTAAAAGCTGCTGGAATTTACTATATAACGTCAGATTCCCATGTTAATATATCTGTCACCTCAATTAACTTTTTGAGTCTATCCATGGAGCCACTGCAAAAGTGATTAAGTTATGAGAAAAATGATTAAGTTAATTATACATAGTTCAAATTGGTTACTTTTATTCTCGATTACTAAAGATCCTGTAGTGGTCAACGTACGTACAAGAGCCGGAGACACAAATGAACTCAATGAACCGGATGTGGGGAAGCAAGTCGTGAGCCATGCTAGATCTACTAAACCGGTGGCCTTCATAACCACACCGACATCAGATAAAGCACTAATTTAGATCCGAAATCCATTTTTTTAAGTATGATTGAGTTAGGGCTTAAATCAACGGTTTATCTTTGTTTGTATTCTTGGCAAATATGGATAAGATTATCACGTTCTTGGTGAATTGTTTGTGATTTGGTAAGGTATTTTTTATTTAGTTTTTTTTAATAACAAAAAACATACTCTTTAAACTACTTCTAAAATTTACATCATATTTTTTAAAATATGATTTAAACTCATAACTACATGCCAGTTAAAATACCTTATATAGTTAAATTACAAATGCAATGGTAAAGATGATTGTGTTAGACTTGTAGTAGCCATAATTTGGCATTTGAAGATGATGAATTGCAAGTTTCAAAAAAGAAATTGGAAAAGAAGTAAAATATGAATTACGAAGTATAAACAATTAAAAATTTCGAAAAGATATTTATAAGTATATTTTGGTTATTTTAGATGAAAATTGATGAATAAGAGGAAAAGAAAAAAAATCCCGAGAAAAAAGCCAAAGATAAGAAATATAATCTCAATAATTTACTCCAAAATATATTACCAGATGAGAAATATTATTTGTGTTTATTATATGTCTCTAAATATGTGACTACTTATTTGATCAAGATAAGTTTCATAATCAAAAGATGATATAAGAAAAAAAATAAGTGCATTATACATGTTTTCTACTAACGAGTAACAACACCAAATAGACACAAATATTAGATAACAATAACATTTCTTCTAACAGATTTATCACAACTAACACGTTTTACCCTTTAGGCTGGTGGGTATGGGTACCACCAGCCACATCAAAATTTTTGATACATCAGATGTCACTTAAACAATAACATCATATTATTTTGGGGAAATACCCACAACATCATCACATACACCCACATATAAAAGAAGGCCCACCAAGTCAGACACAATGTGCATGTGAAAGACCGTGGCTGTGGCCACATTACACTCACGAAAACAGAAAACCCTTCGCGGCGTGATAGGGGTAGTCTTCTTCCTCTTGTTCACGTTGTGCCCTAGTGCCACATCATTACCACGTGTCCGATACCTTGCAACCTTATCTTGTTTCGGTTCTCGTTGGGCTAAACGCGAATTTGTGATCTATAATGGGCTGGATTCTCGCAGGGCCTTTATTTGTCTACGTAACCCAACCCAATTCCTAAATTACATTTCTCTTGGGCCAATTGACAAACCCTAGCATTTCGGCGCCACATATAAGTTTCTCTCTCAGCTGCTATAGGGTTTCGTATCTCTAATCTCTCTTCTATCCGATAAACGAAACTGCAACCATGGCTGAAAGAGGCGGAGAACGTGGCGGTTTTGGCAGAGGTTTCGGCGGCCGAGGTGGTCGTGGTGGTGACCGTGGAAGAGGCCGTCGTCGTGGTGGCCGCCGTGACGCCGACGAAGAGAAATGGGTGCCGGTAACGAAACTTGGCCGTCTCGTGAAAGACGGTAAAATCTCCAAACTTGAAGAGATCTACCTTCACTCTCTCCCAATCAAGGAGCACCAGATCATCGATCAGATCCTACCGGGGTTGAAAGATGAGGTTATGAAGATCATGCCGGTGCAGAAACAAACTCGAGCTGGACAACGAACTAGGTTTAAGGCGTTTGTGGTCGTTGGTGATAGTAATGGTCATGTAGGATTGGGTGTTAAGTGTTCGAAAGAAGTTGCAACTGCCATCAGAGGTGCAATTATATTGGCTAAATTGTCAGTGATTCCGGTGAGGAGAGGTTATTGGGGAAATAAGATTGGAAAGGTTCACACTGTTCCGACGAAGGTTACCGGGAAATGTGGTTCCGTTACCGTGAGGTTGGTTCCGGCTCCTCGTGGTGCTGGAATTGTGGCTGCTAGGGTTCCAAAGAAGGTACTTCAGTTTGCAGGGATTGATGATGTGTTTACCTCATCTCGTGGATCCACAAAGACCCTTGGAAACTTCGTTAAGGTATATTACTATTTTTAGTCTCTTTTAATTGATTATGTTTCGATATTAAATGCTTGTTTGGTTATTTAGAGATTTTTAGTTATTAATTTAGTTTAGCTCGACTAATAAGCTTGTGTTGGTGATATATGTATGATTATTATCTATTGTTACGTATTCCATCAAATTGCTTCAGTTAAAACATTTCTAGCTAAAATTAAACATCTGAAACTCTCTATGATGGAACTAGATGGACCTTTAGGAAACAATATCCTTTAATCATGATGCAAATGCTTTAACTTGATTAAAAAAGGAATCTTTGGATTGTTATTATCTAGGTTCAAGGCTAATTTTTGTTAACTGAATGAAACTATCTTATTACGTTCTTTCCCATTGAGTTTTTGACCTTTTTTTCTTATGATTTTTTATTTGTTGTATTTATCAGTATATTATAGTTGTATATACTTGTCTATACATGTTCTTGCTCATGATTATATTATTTTATACGACTGTAAGTTTAAGTAATTTGATAATTTTTGCAGGCAACCTTTGACTGTCTGCTGAAGACTTATGGTTTCTTGACACCTGATTTCTGGAGAGAGACAAGGTTTTCAAGATCCCCATACCAAGAGTATACTGATATGCTAGCAAAACCAACAACAAAGGCAATTACCTATGTTGAAGATGTTGCTGATATTCCAGCTTAAGAACTGGTTTTTTTGGTCAGTATGGTCTGTTTTTAGGATGTTTTGATACAGTTTACTGGCTATTGTTATGTTATTTTTTTTGCTTTGAGTATTACTCTGCTTTGATTTTGTTAATGCAAGCACAATTTATGATAATACCATGATGTTGCCTTGGTTTCATTTTCTTGTCCATGGTGTTCAATTGTTTTGTTTTGTTAATTAGGCTACTTTTTACCCTAAACTTGTTACAATCATCCATTGTGGGATATACAAGACAAATAGATTTAAAGAAATGTAGATTTTTATTTTTGAGTTATCTTTTTTGATTTAATCATCATAGTGTCTTATGTCTTCATAAGAATGTGGGTTGTATAAGATTGTAGTCAGGGTTGATAGTAGCATTATAATAAGATGGTAAGTTTTGTTTTCTCTTCAGCCAACTTTGTTTCGATCAACTGCAAATGAAAAAGTTGACTTTTTTTTTTTTGAACAGCAGCAAAAAAAACATGAGACAAGTTGAACTTCAGTAATGACATCACCCAACCCGCAACATGCACAAAAACATGAAAAAGTTTTGACTAGTTAGAAAAACTCAAATGGGGTTTAAATGGTTAAAGTCCTAAATTAACTGAGGATGTGATGTAATCTTGGTTGATAAGTGATTAAATTTGATGTCTGACAGAGTGACAGATATGTCATTGCTTTTTAGAAAGGGTCATGATTTGCTCTAAGGATTAATTTTAATTGCACAAGGAAATTTAAAGTTAAAGTACAATTTTACCCCTAAAATAATCTAAATTCACATTATACCCACTGGAATCCTACAAAATAGAAAACGTTCAATCTCCTCGTATCTTTCGTTTCCTGGGGATCATTTCTCTGTGTGAAGGTAAATTTGGTTTTATTGAATTTAAAAACATTTTTTTTAGAAATATGTTAAAAGGTAAGCATTCATTTAAATGATTTTCAATCATAGCTAGATGTGTTAACGATTCGAGTCGAGTCGAATATCAGGAAATTTGAGCTCGGCTCGAGCTCGACTCGAGCTCGAATAAATTTTTAAAATTGTGCTCGAGCTCGAATATTTATATAGTGTTCGAGCTTGAGCTCAATACTCGTTAATGAGTCCATATATTTTGAATGAACTAATTTACAAACTCGAAAAGCTCGTTAATTACTCGACTCGTTAACAATATATGTATATTCTTGTACTTATTGTATCAACACTTGTACTTATTGTATACAACACTTGATCGGCTCGTTAGGATCGGCTCGTTAAGATCATCTGGCTCGAGACTAAACGAGCTATCGAACGAGTCGAGTCGAATATTAAATTATTAGGCTCGGCTCGTGTGATTAATCGAGTATTATTTTATGTTCGTGCTCGACTCGAGATCGAATTAGTATAGGCTCGAGCTCGATATAAACGAGCTCGAGCTCGAGTAGCTCGTTAAAAGCTCGACTCGTAAACACCCCTAATCATAGCCCTACTTTGATTTCATCCTTTATAATTTTGATATTTGCAATAATCTACTCTTTATAATTTGGATATTTTTCTTGCAACAACGAAATATGCTTCTTAAATTTTTCTATGATTTTAAACGCAATTTTCTATGTGTTCTAACTTTTTGGTTAACACTTTATTCTATGTATCACAACTTTTTAGTTTTATGATATTTTAAATCATTTGATGCTATTAAATTGAGCGATGCTATTAAATTAAGCGAATTACATCTAAGGTTCCTGTGGTTTACCACTTATTGTAGGTACAGTCCCTAAACTTCATTAAGTACACTGGGAGTCCCTGGTATTGCCACTTTGTTACACCCGTAGTCCCTGAAGCAAACGGACGTTAATTAAAGCCGTTAAATCCCCCATGTGCACATCACATGATGGGTAGTATGGTAATTGTCCACCCCTTCCTCATATTTAAACCCGAGTAAATTACATGGAAGGTCCCTGTGGTATACTACTTATTACAGCCTTAGTCCCTGAACTACATTTATTACACTAGAAGTCCCTGGTGTATACACTTTGTTATACACATGTAGGCATGTAAACGAATCGAACGTTCAACGAACCGTTCGCGGGAGTTCATTTATATTCGTTCGTTTAGCTAACAAACGAACACAAACAAGATTTTGTGTTCGTTTAGTTAAACAAACAAACACGAACAAATGCCCGTTCGTTCGTTTACGTTCGTGAACATCCGTTCGTGATTGTTTGTTTACGTTCGTTTGTTAGTGTTCGTTTGAGTTTGTTTATGTTCGTTTGTATTTGTTTCGTGTTCGTTTGTGTTTGTTTATGTTTGTTTGTGTTTGTGTTTGTGTTTGTTTCGTGTACTTTTGTGTTTCTTTATGTTCGTTTGTGTTCGTTTATGTTAAGAAAATTTAGTGTTCACGTTCGGTTCGTTTACAGGCCTACATGTGTGTAACAAAGTGTATACACCTGGGACTTCCGGTGTAATAAATGAAGTTCAGGGACTAAGACTGTAATAAGTAGTATACCACAGGGACCTTCCATGTAATTTACTCGGGTTTAAATATGAGGAAGAGGTGGACAATTACCATACTACCCATCATGTGATGTGCACATGGGGGATTTAACGGCTTTAATTAACGTCCGTTTGTTTCAGGGACTATGGGTGCAACAAAGTGGCAACACCAGGGACTCCCCAGTGTACTTAATGAAGTTTAGGGACTAAGACTGCAATAAGTGGTAAACCACAGAGACCTTAGATGTAATTCGCTCTATTAAATTTTTGTATTTTGCCTTTTAATATCATAGCCCCACGAAACCGCAGCAAGTTTGTTGTATTCTTTGTTTTGATTTTGGTCCATACAAGACCATACAGGCCACAACTGCACCTAAGAAAACGGAAAGAGAGAAAAAACAGCTAATTGAGTTATATAAGAGTAATAAGGGTAAAATGGTCCTTCGACTTTAATTTCCTTGTGCAAATAATACTCTTCCTTGTGCAAATCAGGAGCCTTTTAGAAATGCATGTTGATCTGCTCTTGCTTCAGCCGTTATCTCTCGAACCTTGTTGTAGTCACACTCATATGAGAAAGGGAACATCTTCTCCCTCGGAATATTTAACGTTAATTTACCTTGGATGAGGTAATTAATATGTGCCTTAATAAATCAATTCCATATATGAATTGAAAATTTGTATCAACTAAATCTTCATAACTCATCTCTTGCACACTGTGGTGGCATATCACCTAGGCGCTTTTCACAGCGTCTAATGTCCATACTAGGTAGCCTTGCTTGGCTCGGAAAAAATGGTATTTTGATCCACAAACTTAAAACATGTTGGGTTATTGATAGGGTTAAAAATCAACATATATTTTAAATGCTGGCTAACACATAACTTAGAATTTACTAAGAAATACATAAGTTAAACATTCTTTGTATTCTATGTTCTTTCATTTTACCACATGAAAATAACAACATTATTAATCTCTTCAAATGAGAGATATAAAAGAGATAATATATAGACAGTCATACTGAAATATAACTACTTTGGGTACACAGATAGTGATGATAGTAATTTTTTTTATATATTAAACAACAAAAAGTCTAAAAGTATATGCTTAGAGGATATGAGTGCGTTATTTGCTCGCCAAACCTAAATCTTCACGACTTTGGCGGTTCGTTAAAAGGTTTTATGCCTGAAAACACCCTTTATAAAGCCGCCAAACTCACACCACCATACCGAGTGCTTGTTAAAGCTATGTTAAAACTTAAAAACTCTATAAGATTATAATATGGCTATAAAAAAACCTTCATATCTTGTGCTCTTAATCTATATACTGTTACTAAATGTCAGTTGAATACTACTTGTAACGTTTTCTAAATTTTTACCTACTCATTTTTGTTGTAACATAAGAATTTTCAACTTGAAGCGACCAGTTGGCTTCAAAGGAGCAGCATCGCCGTCTTCTCGTTCATTCTAGAATCTGACTTTCGAGTTTCGATTCCGCGGTGAGAGAAACTTTCAACGCGGCATACCTAATCTTCAACAAATCAATCTAAGCTTCAAACTAATCCACACTTCAATTTATTTATATTTTTAATACCAATTTTCGTTTTTTGATTGGAATGGGAACGCCGGCAATCCCAAATCTGGGAAAACAATGCTCCGTTGATGATTGTAAGCTCATTGATTTCCTTCCTTTCACTTGCGATTGTTGCCACAAGGTTAACCTCTTTTTTCTTCTAAATACTACATATCTTCTATATTTTTTCATATCCTTTATTTGATATCTGCGAGCTTAATCAGTTAACTACAAAACTTTGATGCCAGATTGCTTAAATTTGTTCCGTCGATTTTAGGGTTTATATTTTCATAGCTGAGATTAGGATTCAAGTGTACGTTTGTTTAGTATTTGTTCTAGGGTTTAGAAAGGGGAAAACGATTGAGCTTTAGACTAAACTAAAAAATAGTAACTTTTCAATGTTAATTATTTACAAAATTCGTACTCGTCAAATTTGTTGCAGGTTTTTTGTCTAGAACATAGGGGATACAGCACACACCAATGTCCAAACGCGAAGAAAAATGATCTAACTGTAGTCGTATGCCCACTGTGTGCAAAAGGTGTTCATTTAATCCCAGATCAAGATCCAAACATCACATGGGAATCACATGTTAATACAGATTGTGACCCATCAAATTACCAAAAAGTCACCAACAAAAAGAAATGCCCTGTTAAAGGTTGTAAAGAAACCTTAACATTCTCAAACACAATCAAATGTCGTGATTGCACCATTGATCATTGCCTAAAACACAGGTTTGGGCCCGACCACACTTGTCCCGGTCCTAAAAAACCCGAACCCGCTTTCCCATTTTGGCGGGCCCCAAATACCCAAAAACAAAACCCACCACCCACTAAACGGGCCACCCATGTGAACAGGCCCGCATCTTCATCTTCATCTTCATCGTCATCAACATCAAAATGGGCTAATGGTTTCTTTAAGGCGGCCTCATCGGTTAAGGCTTCAGCTGAAGCCGGCTTAGCCAAATTGAGCGGGCCTACTGCGGGTTCGGTTTCGGGCACGAGTGGTCAAGTGGAGGTGTGCCCGATATGTAATGTGAAGTTTTCTAGGGTTGGAGATTTGATAGATCATGTTTCAAAAGTTCATGAGGAGAAAAAGGTGATGAAAGTGACATTAGATGTGTGCCCTAAGTGTAGTAAAGGGTTTCGTGATCCTGTTGCTCTCGTGGAACATGTGGAAAGAGAGCATCGAGGTACGTTTTAAAGGTTAAAGAAGATTATTATGATTTTTTGATGGAAATTGCGAAAACGATTAATGATGTGATACGATTAAGATCACGATTATTAAGTCCTTGATATCACGTTATTTATTCATGATTCGATGATTCAATGCAATGTATTTGGTTTGGTACTCGATCTAAATCGTGGTTCAATAGTTTATTTGTCTTTCATGTGGTATTATTTAGAAGTTGTTACCTTTGTCATGTTAAATTTCTAAAGTTTGTTGTATAGTTTCACTTCGTCATATTGAAATTTAAAATTGCTGTCATTGCATTTTATGCTACGGTTTTTCCTATATAGAAAAGGATCCCACCCACCCCATTATCACTACCGTGACCATCGCGTGTAACACATGTACACTAAAACCTCCATAAATTAATACTCGATAAATTAATAACCTCAATAAAATTAATAATTTATCCGGTCTCAACTTGGGACTTGTAAAAATCGGACCATAATTGATAAAATAATAAGATAATAATTTTTTTGAAATCCTAATGTAAATATATTATTCTCAACCAAACTATAAATTAATAATTACTAAAATAAAATTCTAAAATTCTAGAGTTATTAAGTAAAAAATGAATCTATAGTCACTTGTTGATTGATCATCGTTGATTTTTTAACACCTTTTAGTTTAGAAGTCATAATTGATGTGATTTTAAAATTTATCATTAGACATTTTATAGTGATCAATCTAGATCTATGTACATTGAACTTGACAAGTTCATTAATGTGAGAATTTTGAAGGTCTTGTGTATGTGATGCAAAATTTTAAAGGTCCTGTGAATACGTATTAGATAAGTTGATTTTATAATAATATTATCTTTAAATTAATAATTTATTAATTTATCGATAAATTAATATCTCGTTAAATTAATAAAATATCCTAGTCCAAACCTTATTAATTTATGGAGGTTTTACTGTATATGTAATATTGTGCCTATAAAAGGATCATTATCCTTGTAATAAAATCATCAATCATCGAGTTTTATGAAAATGAGTTTCATTATTTAATTTTTTATAAAAAGGATCAATGATCCTTTAATAGACACAGTATTACACATACGTGCCACACATGCTAAACAATTATTAGTGTTACAATATACTAATAATAGACCACTTAGACTCTGCTGGACTAATTATTATTTTACATTGCCACTAGACTTCCAGAATACAATTATGATACATCTATGTAAAATCATTGAGTTTTTTGAAAATGAGTTTCATTATTTTATCTATCTGTAGGAGAAGTATTTAGTATTTTTAAGATAGTATGAACTGCTATTTAGAAGTTTAAAACTTCAACATATAGATAGAATAACTAGGTTAAAACCCGCGCGATGCGGCGGGCTGCGAACTATATATTCCTGGAGATTAAAAGTCCATTGGTTACATATTTTTATAACTAATACAATACATAAGCATGAAAACTGTGTATAAAATAGAGGTAACACGATAAACCTAATTAAGTATAAAATACAAGGAAGAAATGCCTGTTTATGCGTGTTACTGATTAAGTAGAAACCACAAAATTAATATAGAAGATCACCTTTTTAAATTCATCGACATAGTACTTAGGAGTTTTCCCGAGCAAGTAATTAGCATCCCGATCAAACATGGTTACAGTTATAACTCCAGTGTTGTCTTCAACAATCACCTGAATTTTAAACCTTGGTGACATAGTTACGAAAATATTTTATACGGGTTACACAAATTTTGGGTAAATCTACGAAACATTATTTTAGTGATATTTACCGTGGAACAAAAGACGGGGGTTTTCCTTTACATGGATCTTTAGAGCACACTTTAATAGACACCTGATGACTTCCTTTAGTTCCGTCTTCGTTTTTCACCATCAACACCTTTTCTTCCATTCCACTTTTACAATAGGCACACACGTTGTAGTACCACGGGAAATCGTCACCTACGCCGGTTATGGTGCATAACACAATAACTTTTTTAACATGTTGCAAATATTATAGTCCAACTATTAAAAATCATCTTTTTAAGCATGTATAGGAATTACATGTTGTAAATTAAAATTTAACATTTTAAAAATTGTACCTCGGCAGGAGTCAAGATATCAACGATAGCTACAAACTTTTGGTTTATTAAAAAATCATCTTTAAAAGAGTAAGAAGATGTAACTTTCTTGGTGATGCTTGACGGTGGAGTGTCCATACCCGATTCAACAATCAAAGTAGTCATTATGTAGTTAGGAGAATTGTTATTATATATAGGTATGACAATATAAGTGCGATATAAAAGTATACGTATCAAATGGTAATTGAAAGTTACTTATGTTTGAAATCTTGTATCTCTTTTATTCCACTGTTGACAAACACACGAGTTGCTTCAAAGTAAGTGGCAACCGATGTTCAACCTATACATTTAGAAACGAAACACTTATTAAAGTTAGAATATCGACAAATAAAATATCAGTTATCATAATAGTTAATATTATTATTTTTATGAATTCAAAAGTACCCTTCCAATTGTCTATCTTGGCAAATTGAAGTATTATTACGACACGATCGGTTGGTTGTATGGAGTCTAGGTAATCATTCAAACTATGAGCATGTTCCCCCCACAAGGTTATTAGGATTTTTGCACCCCTGTAATTAATCAAATTCGATTAGATTTTGACATCAAATATTTTTTTTATTTATATATATAATAATAGCAACGAACTCTATGTTTTTTATTTCGATTGGCACCTTGTGCTTGCTTCTGTCTTCACTTAAAGAATTAAGGCTTTCAACGACGCAAATTTCTCCGATAACATCTAAAAAAAGTATCATTAATTAGTAGGGTTATAGGGTAATTTAACATATAACTCATACATAGTAAAAATGGAGTTAATTTTACCAATTGACTTCGAGGCTAGTAATGAGTTATTCAAAATGTTCTCGTATGCAGCAAACTCAAAACCATGTAATGGACCAGACCACTCAGCGCATTCTTTAACAGTTGTGCTTGAGTAAAATGAAAGCTTTTCATTCAGGCCAGTAAACGTAAAACTTGACTTGGACTGCCACAACTTACCTCCTCTGATATAGTAAACACCGTCTTCCTTCAATTGTTTTTAAAATCTACTCATCAGTTTAACGTAGATAGAATACTACCAGATGGATGTGTTGAAGTGCATATGCTACTGGCATTTGCGGGTTGAACTCAATGTTTGTAACGTCAGTAGAAACAACATATTTGACTGAAATGTAACCAAATCAAAAAGAGATATAAATATTTTTTTTAAATAAAAAGTCTGTTAGGTAAGTGAGTATGACCAATTATGGAAAGTAAAATGAATATCGAAAAAACTGGAATTAACCTGTTGGTGTTCTAATTAGTTTCACGCGAGCTGCGTAAACGGTTATGTTTTCAGTAGCAGATCTGCCAATCATTGTGGTCGTGGCTGACGGTATATGATACAAGATGATCTTTATGCGGTTGCCCCTGTCGGAGATTAATTTTTTTGCATCATATTTCCTAAACGTGGTGATCATGTAAATTAGGTATAAAGACTTACGACAGTCATGCATCAACATTGCACATGATATCCGACCGGATGTAAAAAAAAGCAACCGTTCGACATGTTTCCAGCAACATCTGTGAAAGGGTTAGTAATTACGCCAAAACGTTAAATAATAATATTTTTAAGTATAACACGATAAAAATGTAACGTAGACGCACCAATCAACATTTGTCGAGTTGTTTGATCCTGCAAGAGCCATGTCAGAGATCTGACCAACGGGTACTTGGGGAACCAGACATCTTCTCCATTCGTAGTTTCGGCAAGCTCGGTTTTAGTGTTGAATATTATTGCCCATTCATTACGAACAAAGGTATAGTTGTCAAAGCGAGGAAAATATTCGACATCGTTGTAATCAATTTTGAAATACTTTAAAGAAAAGACACCGCCTTCTATTTTTCGGCGTTCGTATGCTGAAACTAAGATGGGGGGGATAATCGCAGCGAATTTGTGCCTCTGAAAATAAATGATTATTAGTAAAAAAAATAAAGAGATCGTATAATAATTAGTAGTAACTTACAAATCTGTCAAGCAGGAACAAAACTTTCATTTCAATCAAGCACAACGATTAAAGAATGCGCTGAGTGGTCTGGTCCATTACATGGTTTTGAGTTTGCTGCATACGAGAACATTTTGAATAACTCATTACTAGTCTCGAAGTCAATTGGTAAAATTAACTCCATTTTACTATGTCGGATTTATATGTTATATAACCCTATACCCTTACTAATTAATGAATTTTTTTTTAGATGTAATCGGAGAAATTTGCGTCGTTGAAAGCCTTAATTCTTCCAATGAAGACAGAAGCAAGCACAAGCTGCCAATCGAAATAAAAAACATACAGTTCGTTGCAATTATGTATTGTGCTCGTTCTAAAAATATGTTACGAATGAAGTTTTAACCACCAGTAATATTTAGTTCGCAGCCCGCCGCATCGCGCGGGTTTTATCCTAGTCTCTACTATATAAAAAACGCACATCATACTTTAATAAAACATATGCTTTAAATGATTTCAATGTTAGAATTAAAAACGCGATGGAGAAGTAAATTAGCTATGAAAAAAACGTAAAAATCAATAAATTACATTAAGGATTATTGTTTCTAAAAATAAGAGTAGAAAAACGTCTTATTTGTAATAGTTATAATGATTTACTTGAAAAAAACGTATGCTTTAAATGATTTCAATGTTAAAACTAAAAACGCGATGGAGAAGTAAATTAACTATGAAAAAAACGTTAAAATCAATAAATTACCATTAAGGATTATTGCTTCTAACAATAAGAGTAAAAAAAACGTCTTATTTGTAACAGTTATAATAATTTGCGTCTGCACATTCAAAGCACAGTGTCTCAGTGTTTCGTTTTTGTACCAAAAATGTGATGTGGTGTAGTGGTAAGGTGCATAAATGTGTTTCTAGAGAGGCCAATTTCGAAACCTGGTAAAAGCCTTTTTTTTCCCCAATAATATGTGGGTTTAAGACCTTCCAGAAATGGCAGACATATTTTAAGACCTGCTATAAGTAGAAAGTCATTCCTCTATTATAGATAGTAGAGATAAAACTCACCCCATCACTACTACCCACCAATTAGTCGCCGCTAAATATAGTTACAGGAGACATGTCGTCGTATTACACGAGTACCTTGATAGTTAAATCAAAAGGATATATTTAAACCCGGTATTTCATATAAGTAAATAATTATTTTTTTTAATCTCTACTATCTATAATAGAGGAATGCCTTTCTACTTTTAACATGTCTTAAAACAGGCTTGTCATTTCTGGAAGGTCTTAAACCCACATCTTAATTGAAAAAAAAGGCTTTTAACAGGTTTCGAACCTGGGCTCTCTAGAAACACATTTATGAACCTTACCACTACACCACATCAAATATTTGGTACACAAACGAAACACTAAACCACCATGCTTTCAATGTGCAGACGCAAATCATTATAGCCATTAAAAATTAGACGTTTTCCTACTTTTATTTTTAGAAAAATTAATCAGTAATGGTAATTTACTTCAACATGCATTTTTTTTGTATTAAATTTTAACATTGAATTCGTGCTGTTTAGATCACTCTATCCTATTTTCTTTACGATTATAAATCACAAATCTCTCATGGAATTTTTAAGTTACAAACATTGAAATCATTGAAAGCATGCGTTTTTTTCAATTATGATGTGCGTTTTTTATACATTAGAGATATATTGAATTTTACATTTTCTTCTAACCTATATATATATATACTCCATCAACTTACGATGGAGTTGTTGTGCAACCTACAAACGAGGTGAAAACTTACAATCATATTGAAAATTTTTAAATGTCTTTAATCACTCAATATGGTGCTTCAGTGCTTCAGACCCCTACAGATGGAACAACAATGATTAATTGTATCACACATAACGTTTCTGTGACACAAATGGTGTTTTTTTTTATATTATGGTTTGGCTTAAAAATATAAATTACTCACTCTCCCAATAATAAAATTATTGTTATACGATTTAATTTAGTGCAACTACACAAATTATATATTTTGAAGTGTGAATTATCTCATTTTGTCACACCCTATTACTTATTTTTATCTCTTAATGTGTCGTAATAATTGGAAAATCATGAGAAAGTATCGAATCACCCTCCAAAATGATACTTCGTCAACATCAACCACAAGCAAATGAAAATCGTTGTTTGGACGAAAGTTTAGTGATTAATGCGAATTAACAAAAACGTCCTTAATACTGGCAATTTAGATTTACCATATAAAGATATTGACTTATTTCCTAGATATCTGTGAATTGTTTAAGCAACAGGGTGTATCAACTGATGCAATCAGACTCAGATTGTTTCCCTTCAGCCTCGTTGGAAAAGCAAAAGTCTGGTTAAGATCATTGGAGCCAGATTCCATCACTACATGGGAGGAACTCAGAAGCCGGTTTATCCTGCGTTATTTTCCACCGGCTAGAGCTGAAAAAATTAAAATTGACATTATGACTTTCCAACAGGATGCAGGTGAAAAACTAACTGAAGCTTGGGAGAGGTTTAAGAGGTTGGTAAGAACGTGCCCGGACCACGGTTTCCAAAAAGGTAACATTGTTCAGATATTTTACAGGGGATTAGATTACACATCTCGCTCAACACTCGACTCATCTAGTGGAGGTGTATTCTGGTACAATACCCCCACTGCTGGCTACCAACTCTTGGAAGACATGGCAATGCACAATCTGGAATGGACGTCAGAAAATCAAACCATACAAAACAAAGATCCAATCAATGCCATTAACGATATTTCACGTGAGGAAGTGGCAATCTTGAAAAACAACCAAAAGGTATTAGAACAAAAAATAGATAAACTAACTGCTTCTTTACATGCTTTTTTCAGGTTGTATGCGATAAACCGATGATGACCGAGGAAGTACGACATCTTGCAAGAAACCAACAGGCCTCAGTACATAATTTGGAACGAGATGTAGGGATGATGACACAATTTATATCTAAACAACCACATGACGTTCTATCTCCCAACACTCACGAGAACCAAAAGAGAAGTCTTGATGCTTATGCTCAAGTGAACGCAATAACTACTCGAAGTGGTAAACATGTAAGTTCACCTCTTGTCAAAACTAATGAATTATTTGATGTACATGATGAAGATGAAGCATCAAGAGACGACACAATGGTGGAGGAAGCCCAAAATGACGAAGAGCCCGAGAAAGAAGATGATGACGAGGACGAAGACATCCAAGATTTTATTGAGCTGTTATATGTCGACGATAGCGAATCAGAAGAAGATGTGGAATTCGAGGATATCAAGACCGAACAGGAGCAAGATAATGTAGATGTAATACATGCACACATTGTTGATAATTCTCACTTTCATGATGAATCCAATAATGATGATCTCGCCGCTGATTTAGAAAATTTCTTGATGTCTGATGATCAAGATGATGACAAGCTGGGTGATGTGCCTGATTCCATACACCCTGATGATATGATGAGAGAGCTCGAAGAACTCCTATATGCTGACGCCTCAGGTGCCCAAAAGACCGACAGAGTCTTCGAGCAAATTCCTCTAAAAGAGAATACTGAAAAAGAATCATCTCTCAAATATCAACCGACTCCAGAGCCCAAACCAATACCAAATCTCGAAAATCATCCAAGTCTCGAACTTAAACTGCCACCGACTCATCTTGAGTACGCCTTTCTACAAGAGTTTGACATCGAGGATCGATACAAAAAAGTTATGGAAACCATAAATCACCCCTATCAACTCGAAAATCCACCTCTCAAAGAACCCAACGAACACACCCTTGATGACACATTTCACGATAAGTTCTTACATATAGTAGAGTCGAGATTAATAGTTGAAATTTTGTGTGTGTCTGGTACTGAAGCCAGAAAAACTTTGAATGAATACCGCGAAGGGCCGAATGGCAACCATTTTGGCCCAAGCGACATTGTTGTTAAAGAACGTCCGGTAATCTATCCCAAGTAATCTAACTTGGGGACGAGTCAAGCTCAGGACTCGAAAATAAACGAAGCGCTTCTCGGGAGGCAACCCCTGTTTTCTTTTACTTTTATTTTATTAGCTTTTATTTTGTTTTGTGTGTTTTTCTTTTTGTGATAGGAACTTGGATCGAGCTGAATGACTGCTAGATGAGGTTTCTTGGAGTATGGCACAAAGCCTGGAATCTGCACAAAGCACCCCAAGGAGTACCCTTCCTTTTGCCTATTTACTTTCACCCGTTAGATTAAAAATTTATCGCATTGAGGACAATGCAAATCTTTAAGTGTGGGCATGGGGGGTGAGTTCCACCACTTGTTGAAGTTCTCTAGAAAATCATCTAACTACACAAAACCATTTTAATTAGCAATTTTTTTATGACATATCTCAATGCTTTAGAAACAATTTTGGAAAATAAAGTTCAATTTAAAGGGCAAAATTTTACCTAGCTTTTATGTGTCAATTTTTGTGGCTTTTCATCAATCTAATTATCTTTGTAACTCGTTAATTAAACCACTTTCTAACTTGGAAAATTTGAAATGTCTTGTAAAATCTATAAGAATTGTCTTTTAGAAAATTAAGATTAGCAAAGCTAGCTCCCGATGACATTAGGTTGGATTAAGAGCTTTTAGTTTACGTGAATAAATTGCTAAATAATATACTTCCTCCGATTCAAAATAAGTGATACACTTTCCTTTTTGGGGTGATTCAAAATAAGTGATACACTTTGAAAAGTTTCCTTATTTGACATAAAAAATGGGACCCACACTCACTAATTATCAACTTTAACAAAGTGAAATTACCCATTTACCCTTACTTTTTACTTTTAAACATCATTAACCTTACTTTATTCAAAAGGTGTGGGACCCATTCTCCACTAAACATCCAATTAATCTAATTTAACTATCATTATAATCTTTTGCCTCAAAAACCGTGAAACCCCAAGTGTATCACTTATTTTGAATCGGAGGAAGTATATAAAAAAGAAAAATTTGAGAATCGGTGAGAATATTCATCCGGCCTTGTGCTCCCGACAAGTACGCCCGATGGGTCCTTCAAACCTAGCATTCTAAGGTCATCTGATCTAGACATGTTGGTCGAAAGTCTTTTACGCGGGTTCACAATGTAAGCTGAGGTTCGAATCGATTCTTGAATAAATACCTAATTAAATACTTAGGGAGAACAATTAGCCGACCTTGGGTTCCCGACAAGTAAGCTCGCGGGGTCCTTTAAACCTAGCATACTAAGGTCAACTGATCTGGATATGTTGGCTGAAAGTCTTTTACGCGGGTGCTCAACGAAAGTTGTGGTTCTCTCTTCCAAACAAATAAATAAATTAATTAATAAACATGCAAAGTATGTATGAAAGAAATGAAAAAATTATATATATAAATAAAACAAATAAACATGCAAAGCATGAATAAATAAAGCAAATGAGCTATGAAATGAATAAATAAACAAAATTTTCTTTTTTTTTAACCTTACTAGTTGGGTAATTTTCATAAAGATGGTATTTATAGGTTATGCAAGAATGATTAGGATCTAAGTTAAAAGTAGTCTAATTAGCATAGTTAAAAAATTAATTAGATTTGTGAAAAGTTAGTTAATGTCTTACACAAACTTGGGCATAAAATATAGAGAAAATTTTAACTGCTAAATTGGACTAGGTTCTGAAAATTATTGTGCTACTAAGAATAAAATTGAGATAAGTGTCGATTATGTTGATTTGATATCTAGCTAATTGATATTTTTT
The DNA here is from genome assembly GCA_963853835.1 of Calendula officinalis. Classification (NCBI taxonomy): domain Eukaryota; kingdom Viridiplantae; phylum Streptophyta; class Magnoliopsida; order Asterales; family Asteraceae; genus Calendula; species Calendula officinalis. The sequence continues at coordinate 8,406,623 of OY970832.1, read as the reverse complement.
TTATGATGATTTGCTTGAGGACAAGCAAAGTTCAAGTGTGGGCATCTTGATATTGGCGTATTTATACATATTTAAATCCACCAATATTATATAATTTAGGTTTGTTTTGTAAGGAAAATACTTTGTTCAGTGCTAAATGTATGTTATTCGTGAATTGCAGGTGTCAACTCTAATGTGTACACGAAATGAGCTAAAATTGTATTAAAATGAACACGGAATTAAAAACCGTTCAAATAGAATTAAAAGAAGCGACCAAGTAGGTGGTTAAATCCCCAATTGAAGACCATGGCCAGACATTGAGTTGTGATCAAAGGAATTAAAAGAGAAGTTATGCGATTTAAATTAAAAGTCCATATCTCATATTATTTTGAGGTGGCTAAGAGTAAATTGGTAAAGTCTGCCATGATAATTAAAGAAGTGAGATGGTGACTTTATTGAGAGAAGGCTAAGCCACATATTGAAGAAAAAATGGTCACGTGTGATTTGGGAATTAAAAAGAAAAGGTCATGTCTTTTGGGAGATACTCAGATACACGACGTCACAAAAAGAAATTGGCAGCCCATGTTTAATCGAGATGGCCCACTACGGAATTAAAAGGAGGTGACAATGAAACTAAGGATCCGGCCCATGTGAAATTTGGGTGTTGGCATATTAAGTCAGTCACGTGAAGAAAAATAAGTTTACGTTTGGGGGCGGAAGCAAGCAGACGCAAGGCTGCCCACGAAAAAAGAACGCCACGTCGAAAGTAAACCCACACGGTCAAATGCAAATTTGAAGGAGACGATATGAGCATCTTACATCAACTTGGTTTGATTCTTTGTATCTATTGTTTGATGTTTGATTCATCTAGCATGTCTATGTGCTAGATCCAAGTATTCACTATGAATTGATGAACTCTATATTTTAAGTTTGGTATTTTTAGGATTTTTACTACGTTATTTGAATACTTGTTTTTGTATCAAAGAACCTCTTGATTGAACTTTAAATCTTTGTTTATTTATTCTGTCAATTATTAATTTGTTTAGTTAAGTGACCACTATCAAACTAGTTAATAATTCCCTCGACTTTTCACCTCGGTGACGTAGTCGGCGATCCACTAGCTTTATGGATTCGAGATTAAATATTAATAACTTAGGTGAAATCAAGAGTCTAATTTTAGTTATGACCAAATTCTAGATTAGAAGGCGACGGAAAGCCGAGCCTAGATTTATTTAATGAGCCGAAGTGTGACCATAATATGGTTCTTTAAGAAAACATTTCTTAGGAGCGATAATACGGCCATTGTAGGGAGTTAGAGACCACTACTACCCTAACTTCTAGAATACCATTTAAATCGGGACTTAACAACCAATTCATTTAGTTTCGTCTGTCATTTTAAAAATCAATTCCTTTTTTAATTAATTTATTTTCTTTACTTTGCAGTTTAAATAAATAATAATAAAAAAACCCTTTTTAATTATAAACTTATTAGATTAATTTACTTAGTTTTAATTTACAAGTCAGCTTAACTGTTCCCTGCTGAAACGAACACCCGAAGTACTTACCTGAACTGTATTACTCACGATTAGGTCATACTTGCCTAAGAGTGTGGTAATCTAGAGAAGGCGTATTTAGGTGATTATTTTATAACTGGTTTTATCACATCAATGCTTATAAAGACTTAATTATACGATATACGTTTGTTTTTTCATTTTTAGCAGTTCTTAAAACAAAAACGTTCAGTCAATGCTATAACTAGGTATAAAGACTTAATTATGTATACGGTTTTTTTATACTTACGTTTTTTTCATGCTTACGAACTGCGAGAGAGAATATATAGTAACCAATGGATATTTCGGATACCAATATAAAGACTTAATTTTAACCTATACGTTTTTTATTCATTTTTAGTAGGTCTTAAAACAGAAACGGTCAATCAATGCTATAACTAGGTATAAAGACTTAATTATATATACGTTTTTTTCATGCTTACGTTTTTTCCATGCTTAAGAACTGTTAGAGATAATATATAGTAACCAATCGATATTTCGGATACCAATATAAAGACTTAATTATACGATATACGTTTTTTTTTTCATTTTTAGCAGGTCTTAAAACAAAAACGGTCAGTCAATGCTATAACTAGGTATAGAGAGTTTTTTTCAAGCTTACGTTTTTTTCATCATTATGAACTGTGAGAGCGAATATATAGTAACCAATGGATATTTCGGATAACAATATAAAGACTTACTTTTAACCTATACGTTTTTTATTCATGCTATAACTACCCATTAAATCTTTGCATTAATATTAATATAATTTGTTAAATTAAAATACGTATTACCTCCACTGTATATAAACAACGGTATTATAAACCGAGAAAACCCGTCACTGTTTTCATAAAAAACCGAGAAAACCTTCATAACCAACGGTATGAGTTATCACCCGCAACTCTGTTTTTTCATTCTATTTTTTAACAAATGATACAAATGTTATTCCTACAGTGTATGAGTTTCGTAATCTTTTTTATGTAAGGTATTCTTAACATGTCAACAATCGGATTGCACTATATAAGAAACATTCATGATTTCAATGACAAAATTCACCTCAAGGTCAGGGTTCTACGAATGTGGCCCCACACGAACTTCAACAATAAAAATGAGATAATATCACTTGAGATGTTGTTAATTGACGAGGAGGTATTACACTTAACCATATTTTATAATTGATCATTATGTAAAAATATTGTTTTTACTGATTTAACTATTAATTAACATCGTATGTATTATCCATTTTTTTGTTGGGAGGCAAGATTCAAGCTTCTATTTACGTTAAACTGATGCGTAGATTTAAAAAACAATTGAAGGAAGACGGTGTTTACTATATCAGAGGAGGTAAGTTGTGGCAGGCCAAGTCAAGTTTTACGTTTACTGCATGAATGAAAAACTTTCATTTCAATCAAGCACAACGATTAAAGAATGCACTGAGTGGTCTGGTCCATTACATGGTTTGAGTGTGCTGCATATGAGAACATTTTGAATAACTCATTACTAGCCTCGAAGTCAATTGGTAAAATTAACTCCATTTTACTATGTAGGATTTATATGTTATATAACCCTATACCCCTACTAATTAATGAAATTTTTTTTAGATGTAATCGGAGAAATTTGCATCGTTGAAAGCCTTAATTCTTCAAGTGAAGACAGAAGCAAGCAAAAGCTGCCAATCGAAATAAAAAAACATATAGTTCGTTTCAATTATGTATTGTGCTCGTTCTAAAAATATGTTACGAATGAAGTTTTAATCGCCAGTAATATTTAGTTCGCAGCCCGCCGCATCGCGCAAGTTTTATCCTAGTTTTAATGTACTTCTTAATAGAACAGTGGGCCAAAGGCCAAAACCGTGGTTTCATTTGGATTTGGAGTACTTTTTACCCGCCAAAACCACGGTTGTCCGACCCATCTAACGGCCAAAGTTAATGACAAAATTCGCATGCAGTCACAACTCACAATATCCTACGGAAATTATTAAAATTAATTACATTATGGTTTGTTGAGTGGCTTGAATGATTATGAATCCATATCAATTTTGGGTGAAAATGAAAAGAAGAAGAGAGAGAAAGAGAGGAAATGTTTGAGAGGGGGGGGGGGGGGGGGGGGGGACGTATAAGAGCAATGGTGCCGAAATTTTTGGAGATTTGGTACCTTGTTGAAATTCTTTTAACGTTTTTTAACCAGCCTTCCAGCGTCTCTCCGTATAGGTGTGACTTGAAGGTAACAACAACAAAAACCTTGATTCTTACATCATATGATTATATTACCAAATTTCATTCCAATTCTTGCTTTGATAATCGGATTTACATTCAATTATGAATGACATTGTGCACATCACCTGTTCGATGAAATACCTGACTGAAATAGAACACCTTTTCCCCTTGTAACCATGAAAATTATTATGCACACCACCGTTTGATGAAATTCCTGACTGAAATTGAATACCTTTTATCCACTTTCAACCATGAAAAACATTATGAAATTATGCCTGACTGAAATTGAATATCTTTTTCCCCTTGTAACCATGAAGAACATTATGCATGCCACCTGTTCAACGAAAAGCCTGACTGAAACCAAATGTCCCCCCCTGTAACCTTGAAGAACATTATGCATACCACCTGTTCGATGAAATGCCTGAGTGAAATTGGATACTTTTTTCATTCCCTTCTTTAATTATGGTTATGATGAATTGAATTTGTTTTTGTTTTTTTTTGGTTTCAGGCTGGTGGGGCATTTGAAAGAAGTACCCCTATTTAGTTTTTGAAGCTTTACTTCCCTTCTTGAATTACGAGAATGAATATCGTGGTTTAGAAGGGAAGGAAGCTGAAAAATCTACAAGAACTGGGAAGGAAATTGTTACCTTATTATTATGTAATTATTATCTTTTCTTTGTTATAATTTCTAAAAATGAGCGTTGTTTCGGGGGTGATATCAAGGCAAGTTGTACCAGCATGTGGCACTCTTTGCTGCTTCTGCCCTGGTTTAAGGACAAGGTCTAGGCAGCCCGTAAAGCGCTACAAAAAGCTCGTTGCCGATATATTTCCTACTAATCTCGTTAGTTTTCTACAAAATTTCATGCAAAATTTTCCAAATTTTTATGTGTATGTTATTAGCATTTGTTAATTGACCCTCTAGTTTGTATCTTGATTGACATGTGTCACAAAAAGTTTGATGGTTTGTAGTAAATTAGCATATTTTGACTTATACTTCTAGCAGTAAATTAACATGTTTTAATTTTTTGAATTTTAATACAGGATGAAGAACCGAATGATAGGAAAATCGCAAAATTATGTGAATATGCTGCGAGAAAACCTTTACGGATACCTAAGGTACTTTTTCTTCTTCTTTTTAAAAAGAATAATTTTTAAATGGTTCACTTTAGAATGCTAACAATTAAAATGGATTTATGCTGATTATATGGAATATACCCAACATTTTTATTATTTTGATATTATATGTGAAATTAATATAATTTCTCATAATGTCATTTATTATATTCCAATATTACCCTCAGATCACAACCACCCTTGAGCAACGCCTTTACAAGGAATTAAGAAATCAGAACTTTCGAGGTGCACGAATTGTCATGTGTATATACAGAAAGCTATTGATTTCATGCAAGGACCAAATGTGAGTTCTTTTTTATATTCTTAGACCTTTTCTTTGATCAATTTTTTTATTTTTATTTTTTTAAAGAAATTTTGCATCAAATTGTCAAAATAATCCTTTTTTGGTTTTGTTTCTGTAATCAGACCCCTTTTTGCAAGTAGTTTGTTAACTATCATGCATACATTGTTGGATGAGACACGACAAGATGAAATGCAAATTATAGGATGCCAAACACTATTTGACTTCGTAAATAGTCAGGTTTGGATATTCTATTCGATTCTTTATATTCATTTTTCTATAATTTTTATTGCAATTTTTGTGATTAATTTGCAGAAAGACGGGACTTACATGTTTAATTTGGAAAGATTTATACCTAAATTATGTCAATTAGCTCAAGAAGTTGGGGATGATGAAAGAGTGGAGCCACTTCGTTCTGCTGGGTTGCAAGCCCTTTCTTCAATGGTATTTTACAATTAGAATATAAATTATTTTATCCTTTTACTTATTTATTAGGGAAACTGCAAAAAAAGGCACTAAATTTTTCAAATTTTTCTATTTGAGATACTAAACTTTTTTTGCTGTCAGGTATCAAATATTTTTTATTTTGGTGACCAAAATGAGGATTTTTTTTTTACCATCTTTAGGAAGTTTTGGTTATATATTGGTAAAAAAAAAGTCCTTATTTTGATTATACGAGTATATTCAAGATGTAAAAGAAGTCCTCATTTTTGTCACAAAAGAAACTTCAATAATACCTTTGATTGTGGGGAAAATATAAATATTTAGCACATCAAATGGAATTTTTTAAAAGTTCGGTACCTTTTTAAGCAGTTTGCCCTATTTATTATCTTTTATTGACATATTGTTTTCTTAGGTTTGGTTCATGGGGAGGTATTCCTATACGTCACCCGAATTTGATAATGTAAGCATAGTTGTTGTAATTAATTTTTAAAAAAAATACAAGCTGGAAGCATATTAATAATTTGTTTCAATATCATTACATAGATTGTTTCCGTTGTTTTGGAAAATTATGGAGAAAAGGACTCTAACAATTCTGTAAAAAATCGTTGGGTACAAGAAGTTTTAAATGACGAGAGAAATATCTCTCAACAAGGTTTAATGAAAGTTCCATCATGGAAAACAATTGTTAATGATAAGGGTGAAATAACCGTTACAGCGTAGGTTTTTTTATTCTTTTTTTTGTTTAATTTTTTTATATAGAAAATAATTTAATAATATTTAAAATGCAGGGAAGATGCTAAAAGCCATTGTTTTTGGGCGCATGCGTGTCTTCATAATATGGCTGTGTTGGCTAAAGAAGCTACAACAATGAGACGAATTCTTGAATCTTTGTTTCGGTGTTTTGATAATGAGAATTTATGGGCTTCTTCACGTGGGGTTGCTTACCCTGTGCTTAAGGATATGCAGACCATAATTGATAATTCAGGTACTCAAAGTTCATGTTTAGTTAGTTATGAAGGGTAAACATGTAAATTGACTGGTATTCATCTTTGTATATATTTTCAGGAGAAATTACACATTTTGTGCTTGGTGTATTAGTCAAACATGTTGATCACAAAAACCTGCTAGATAAACCTGAAATACAACTTGAGATTCTACAAGTTATCACAATACTTGCACGAGAAACAAAGATAAAATCATCTGTTGCAATAGTTGGTGCTGTTAATGATGTTCTTAGACATTTAAGAAAAACATTTCATCATTCATTAACTGATGCGAATCTTGGATCTCAAGCAATTAGTTTTAACAAAAACTATCAAGAAGCTGTTGATGCTTGCCTTGTAGAATTATGCTCAAAGGTTCATCTCCTTATTTAATTTCAAATTATTCATTTAAAAAAATGTTTATTATTTTATTTATTTATTTAATGAATCAGGTTGGTGATGCAAGCCCCGATTTTTGATATAATGGCTTCAATGTTGGAAAATATTTCTAATATTAAAGTTATTGCACAAACTACGGTTGCTGCTGTTTATCGTACTGCTCAAATTATAGCCTCTTTACCACACATGGCATATAACAACAAGGTAATAAATAACACAAACTTTAACAATTATATATAAAATTATAAAACTTATATATATGTTTAATATTAATTTTAGGCGTTTCCTGAAGCACTATTTCATCAATTACTTCCTGCAATGGTTCATCAAGATAATGAAACACGAATAGGGGCCCACAGAATTTTCTCAGTTGTTCTTGTTCCATCTTCTGTTTGTCCTCAACCAACCCCTAATTTTGATCCAAAAAATCTTCAAAGATCATTATCCAGAAATGTTTCTGCATTTTCTTCCTCAGCTGCCCTTTTCGAGAAGATGAAAAAAGATAAATCTGCTTTTAGTAAAGAAAAAGTTAATAATAATAATAATAATATTAATGAACAGAAGACTAATAATGTTGGTGTCATGAATAGAATTAATGAAGTCGACTTATAGCCGAACTTATAGCCGAAGTTTTAGTATGAAAGTTCCAGTTTCTTAACCTGGAACCAATGATAATGTATGCCATTTTCTCCTTTTACTCTTTTTTTTTTTTCGTATTTTAATTTTAATATAATTTTAAAAAAAAATTAAAATAAAATTACTGGAGGCTGTTACACTTCGACTCAGCAGTCACGAAATATCCCTACTGTTATCTTCAATCTGGGCACAATGTATTTCTCCTGATAATACACCTGAAAATTATGAAGCTATTTCTCACACCTACAGTTTGGTCTTATTATTCTCCAGAGGAAAGGTAATTATTGGTAAATTTATTAAAAGATACTATAGTATAATAGAAATAATATAATTTTTGTAATCATATTTGACCATGTTATATCTAAGGGGTTGTAATGAACCAATATCAACCAAATGCATATAGTAGCATTTATCCTCTTTAGTCTTTTTTTATATATTATAATTATTGTGTGCAGAACTCGAGCCGTGAGGCTTTAGTTAGAAGTTTCCAGCTGGCACTTTCTTTGCTAAATACTTCTCTTTCTGAAGGAGGTATACATACATATGGTACATTTATTAGTTTAATCGAAGATACTAAAAATATATTTAATTTTTATTTTTATTTTAATTTCAGGATCACTACCACCATCACGTCGCAGATCTCTTTACACATTAGCAACTTCTATGATTATAATTTCCGGGAAAGCATTTGGTATTGTCCCACTTGTTCCAAATGCTAAAGCTGCACTTGCTAATAAAATGGTATATATTTTCTTTTCTTTATTTATTATTTAGATATTTTCCAACTTTTAATTAATGGAAAAATTGTTATAATTTCAGGTTGATCCTTTCTTAAGTTTGGTTGATGATTGTAAGCTGACCGTTGTATCTGGGTCAGATCATATTAACAATGGTTTTGGTTCTAAAGAGGATAATCGGGCTGCCCAAAACTCCTTTTCAGAAATGAAGCTCACTCAAGACAAGTCAGCAGAATCACTGGCTGCTGCAATTGTCAAACACTTGGAAACTGTTGTAGGGGTAAATATGTCATTTAACACCTTAATTATTTAAAAAAAAAAAAAATATTATTAACGGGTCAACCCAACTGACCAGTTTGGACCCGATTTGAAATTAACCTATTTTCTCATGCAGTCTGATATAACCAGCATAGAGGTTGAGTTGCTAAACATATTTGTGCCAGATGATGTGGGCCCTATCGGGTACGGGTCAGTTGGTGCATTAATAAATAATGGTAGCCCAAAAGATGAGGTAACTAGATTCTCTTAAATATTTTCTTTTATTTTTAAATTATAATTTTAATGAATTCTTTAACAAATAACGAGTTTTTTCTTTTTTAGATTGATCGACTTTTTTCACTCAATGATGACATCACCAAACCAAATTCAGATATGGCACTTGATATGTCCGATCTCTTGAGTGTTGATGAACTATTAGTATCAGTAAGTGTTCGTTTTTTGATTTGGAATATATATTTTTAATACTAAAATCATAATCTTAATTTTTTTTGTATATTTAATTAATATATAATTACAGGTAATGGAATCGGCACAACAAGTTGGTAGAGTGTCGGTATGTAATACACAAAATATGTCTTTCTTGGAAATGACTAATCATTTTGATGAAGTTGGAATGGGGAAACAAACTAAAATGTCAAATTTTATGGACAAACCGTTGTACCAAAACATTGGAGTCCAATCGGTAAATTTCCTGTTTAAAATATCAAATTTGTGCAAAAATAGTAATATAATATATACATATACATAAATATCATCTTTTTTTTCATTTTATGACAGGGTGGCATGGAAGAAAGTGCAGTTGCTTATGGTGCAAGTAAACCTGGTGAGGAAGTTTCTTCATCATTCAGACTACCAGCATCAAGTCCATATGATAACCTCATAAAAGCAGCTCGTTCTTAATATATGATTAGAAACATGTTGTTTTTGGCTTTTTTTCTTCTTGAAGTTGCCTAAGTGTAATCCGTTGAGACTTTTATTAATTAATACAAGTCGTGTCTTATCCCTTTTTTCGCTCTTCACAACTCATTTTTACTGATTTATTTGGAAAATATCAGTAATTTGGCCCTCAAGTTATACATTAAAAATCCCGAATCTAGAATTTACATGAATCTTAGAAACAAGTCGATGTGCCTTTTGATTGGTATAACGAATTCTATTCCATGATTTTTTGGTGGTTTTCTTGTATATTAGACATCACATATATAATACCAGGATATACCAAATTTATTAAACAAGTTAAATTGGTTACTAGGACAATATGACTCGTATAAACATTACAAATACGAGACGAGAGAGATAATATATAATCATGTTCATAAAATGGTCATTTTATATGTGCATAGATTCTTATAGTCTTATTATCTAGATTGATGATCCATGATACGTGCTTAACCATATCGAAAGAACATGTGTTCGTATCTTTGAAGATCATTTTCATTTTGTTTTCTTTAGAATATTTTAATTAAGTCATAAGTATTTAATTTCCTTTTTGTTAGGCTAGTCAAAAAGTAGTTTTATCATTTAGTGGGTAGTTTTATATTGCATGCATGTATTTGTTCCCATGACTTAGATTATGGTTAGTGGGTAGGTTAATTGGTCATTTAAGATGCATTATAAATTGTAATTGTGTTTTGTTTTAATGAAGTTAGAGAAGAAAAAATTGTTAAAGTGTTTTCTAGTTTCTTTCTTAATTTCTTGGGAGATTAGTCATCTCAAATCGACTTCTATCAATGGTGCTTTCATCGATTCGTACCATGCCTCCAATGTCTACCCGCCTTGAAAAATCTTTGGCTAACTTAGCCGATACGGTGGCTAGTATTGACACCGACAACGAGCTTGTCAATTGTTGGAAAGACTTTGCCACCTCTTTTGCAACCTTTGTTGTAAGTTTTCTTCATCATAAACAAAGGGAAGCAAGCCATCACAAAAACCGCTAACACACCACCACCTCCCGTTGTTGCTCGCATCACCAAAACCAACCGTTCGATCTCAAACCCAACTCCACCTATGGGACAACTCAACCACGACATCTTTCTACATCCAAAACCATCCATGGCATTACCACTATGCGGCTTAGAGAAGATTCAACCAGGTTGCCAAACTAATATATTTTGGTTTTTGTTACCCATTTACACCGACACTAAACCGGGACAACCTAAGCCTCCTCCGAAACCACCGGACAAGAACTCCGACCTTGAGGACAAGGTCATTTTTCAGGGGTGAAGTATTGATACGTGCTTAACCATATCGAATGAACATGTGTTCGTATCTTTGAAGATCATTTTCATTTTGTTTTCTTTAGAATATTTTAATTAAGTCATAAGTATTTAATTTCCTTTTTGTTAGGCTAGTCAAAAAGTAGTTTTATCATTTAGTGGGTAGTTTTATATTGCATGCATGTATTTGTTCCCATGACTTATATCATGGTTAGTGGGTAGGTTAATTGGTCATTTAAGATGCATTATAAATTATAATTGTGTTTTGTTTTAATGAAGTTAGAGAAGAAAAACTTGTTAAAGTGTTTTCTAGTTTCTTTCTTAATTTCTTGGGAGATTAGTCATCTCAAATCGACTTCTATCAATCCATGCTCTAATTCGTTGCCTTTAAAATCAGTTTACTCATTAAACTCACGTAATGATAAATCAAAAAAAGTTATTTTTTTGTTAAAATAAAAAGGTGTAACATGAACAGGGACTTTCAAATTTGACATCAGGACTATTCTTGTTAGCTATATAAAATAACTAGCTTCAAAGCCCGCCCGACTGGGCAGACATGCTACGAGAGAGATGTAAGAAAATAATGAAATATTGTTACTATCTAAATAACATAGCAATCCATAATTGTAATAATGAGAAACAATTTTTGATACATCAATAAATGTTATATGAAATTTATAGATCGAAATAAAACTTCTTTGGAAACGACGTTTGTTGTTGAGGGTTAGTGTAATTGCCATCTTTGTCGCAACAAATAACATTCAATCATTTCTTGCTCTTAACTCTTGAGACTACAACTAAAATTGATCATATGAGAATAAATAAAATCTCAGGAAGCTTGCAAATATAAAAAAATACATAAATAAATAAAATTTAAAAAAATGCATCACCATCACCTTGTATTTTTCTACATATAGAAACAGTCTCAGGAAGCTTGCAAATTTCCCCTTCCATGTTGTAAATCCCCTCCACGACAACAATTATTTTCTTCCATGGTCCATGTGTGTTCTTAGATAATTATCAGAATTTTGGATCTTTAGGAGGAAACATTTATTGATAATATTTCAAAATTTCTTATAATGGTCTAAAAAAATTTAAATGATTAGTTGATAATTGTCCTTATAGTCCTCACCCGATCTCACTTCTATGTTTGACTTACTTACCCGAGAATGATCCTTGGTTTATAACACATTTAGACGGTTCCTATGTCGACACACCAATATTGTATAGAATATGAATGATGTATGCAAGAAGTCACCATAATGAGTTTGACTTTTTTGTGAAATACCCAAAATACCTCGTAATAACAACCTTGTGCCAAAATCTTGAGTAAAGTAAGTGAAGAAATGCAAGTTCAGCACCACCAACATAAACTTCAACTGCACTACATGCATGACTTTGAAAATAAAAATATTTCTTATTGTAAAAAGAGACATAATAATTTTGGTGAAATGATTGATCTTACATTTCTTTTTTCTTGTAAACCAAGTGTGTTGAGTTTTTAGGATCCATAAATCTTAACAATACATGAAAATAAAATGTTAGGATAAGAGTCGATTAATGACATTTTCTTTTCTTGTAGATTGCTTCCCATTTGTGAGTTGTGACTAAAAAAAGATAAGAAAAATGTTGAAAAAATTCACCAGCAAGAACCAGCCCGTTGTGGCTAATCATAAAGAACATGCTTTGTGTTGACCCGTCACTACTTTCAATTGTAGTTGAGTTATGTCTGATGCCATGAAAATAGTCAATTCTCAACATTGATGTCAAATCCTCGAGAACAATTCCCATTTTGCCTGAAATTAACATTCATAGATGTTAGTGATTCATTAACCAAATTAACATAAGTTCAACTTAAATTTGATCATGTAGTTCGAAACATATATGTTTTCTACCTATTGAAGATTAAAGAATCTAAATAAAAAGTGAATATATCGATATGATATAAGAAAATAACTTGGAATCAATAGTGGTAGACATCTAGACAAGTGAAACCAATGGTATAAAAAGGGTACAGATGAAACCTTGGGTGCACCACTACATGTTCCAGGATGAAACATTTTTGTTGAAATTCTGTCTGTAACCAAAGCACGAGGAAGTGCTTCTAGCCAATCTTCACGCTCATAAAATAGTTTATCACTTTATCTCCATCATTTATAATTCTACATTAACTAAAAATGTTGTCGGCTCAACCCAAATGTAGAAAGTACTTGTTTCGACCCGTGTGAAGTGTGATACAGGGTTTCTAGCTCAAAACTATAGTCAATGCTTACCTGGAAAAAAAACCCAAAGGAAAAATGTTAGTATCAAAAGGTGGCAATTTTAATCTATTTAATGAATTTATATTTAAACGGGTCACTCTGGAGTGTATTTTATTGATAACTGGTCAAACGGGTTAAAAATTCAAAAAAATGTAATAATCTTAATTTTTTCAGCAAATATATGTAATTTTACCAAGAAATAGGTGTAGGTTTTTAACCAAGAACTAAAAAACATAACATGTAATCATAATCCCTAACCATAAGGTCGAAAAAATGAAGACTGTTCTAAACCGATCTAAATTATAACTAAACATGTACATCAAAAAGTCTTGATTTTACCATTTGAACTCAGAATTATTTTCAAATTAGGAAATTAAAGCATACATAACGTGATAACATCGTACCTTTAAAATTAGGCAAAAAAAACGACAATTTAGAAACCATTTAACATAACCTAAATTAAAATTTCCTAATTCACCATAAGCTGAAAAATTAGATCGAACATGTAAGAGATGGATTTGGAATCAAATGATGCCTAGTGGTTAGTAAAATTTAAATTGTGATTCAGAAAGAAATGGGGAATTTTATGGATACAAACCTTGATATTTCGACACTGTAATACGTATTTGATTTGCAAAGAATCATTTAATTAGGTGAGTTTAAAACCTCTTGAACACCTGCAAGCATAAAAGCAAATACGAACATAAATATCCACACAATTGCAGCCCTAATTGACCATGGATGATAAACGGGTAGAAAGTTACCAGTTTGGACACAGAGATGACAAATGCCTTACATTTGCAGCCCATAGTACGTTCACACTAAATATGTCACTTGTAATATATGTCAAAATTAGGATAAGAGTTAATCACCTAAGGGTTAAACCACATACCTAAGGGTTCTTCATCATCACCTGATTCGCCACCATCTCCACACATTTAGCGAGCCAATTTAAATCTTGGGTTTCGTAAATTGGTAGTAAAGGCAATCTGATTATTAGGGTTTTGTGGTTGCTGGTAGACCACGATGGAGAGAAACATCAAGGAAGGAGATAATGCTAAAAAACTGACTTCAAAGAGAATTCAACAACCCCTAATATTGAATAATTAAGAAGGTAGACGCCAGCAATGGAAAAGAATGGCGGATTTCAAGCGGTGTCGGTATTCCCACATGGTTTAAGAAGCCAGGGAAGATGGGGAATTATGTGAGAGAATGGCGGTCGGCCAATAACAGATCAGAGAGCTGCAAATGGGATGAGTGAGTTGTCAAACCAAAATTATGTAGGTGCATATATAGGAAAAGATTTGGGAATATGTAGAACAAAGAAACTTCTGGTATTATCAGCATTGGAATAAATGAAGGGGTTGATGTAAAAACTAATATAGAGTGAGGACCTTTATTGCAAAATTTAGGTTTATATTCCCCCAACCTCCAATTGCAAAACCATAAACGCCGATAGGATCTTCATCTGCGCTGTTCAATTTGGTTGCGTATTAGGGCATCGATTTCCAGTTCTTTTACGATCGAAAGAGGTAAACTTGAATTAATTTCTTCCTATTAATTTATGTATAAATTTGTATTTCGGATCGATTACTTGCAATTAGTTCATCAAAGCTTAATGATATATGTTATATTTAATTTTAGAAGTGTTAAATTGTGTGATCTAAAGAGAAAATCTGGATATTGAATCGATTGTTTTGCTAATAGAAAAATCAGCGAAATTAGTGTTCAACTGCACAAACTATTAAATTCGATAAAATTAAATGTGAAATTAGGTCAATTTGGTGCTTATGAACTAGAGCTGCGGTTACGGTTTTTGAATTATTTAGTACTTCGTCTTATCCAATATAGCCAGACTTTGATCTATGATGTTAGGTTCGACACAATTTGTTTTGCATTTCGTTTGGCTTTTTATATAGAATTTGATATTATTTACGAGCTACTCTCAATAAGGCTACATTCAGTCAATGACAACGAAGATGATGCTGGAAATTGTAGTTAAAGATTTTAGCTTTTGAGGTCTAGATTATTGCCAGAGTTTTAATAGTTTTGTGAAATTACAACAAATTATAATTCTTGTTAAATACGGAGTATAGAGTTAAAATATCAACTCTTTTATAATTAAAAGTGAGAGATGGATTCTTCTAGTTTTGGATGTCTATAGAATCATATGCTTCCAATATGATGAGTTAGAAATGAGGAAATAATCAAATATAATATGGTTCTGGTGAAGATTAAGAAAATGAGTTAGAAATTACAGATTAGAAGTTCTGGTGACAGTTGTTTTAGTTTTGGCAAAAAATAATGGGATGAAAATACGTGTTATAAACTCTAATAAAAACAAACCAAGGTTGCCTAATCGTGCTGATTAGTTGTAATTGTTTTCTTGATGTTTCAGTTTGAAGAAATGACAACCACCAAGATTGTTGGTTCCCTTGCAGGAGCATTTGTGTTGGCTTTCGCCTGTGACTATATCATTTCTGACAAAAAGCTTTTTGGAGGTAACAATTCTCACAAACACACATTCAGAAAAGATAAGTAATTAAGAAAGAATTTATATAATGTGTGTGTTTGAATGAAATAAAAAAATAGGTACTACTCCATCAACTGTTTCAAACAAGGCATGGTGGGAAGAAACTGACAAGAAGTTTCAGGCATGGCCACGAACTGCGGGCCCACCGGTTGTCATGAACCCAATCAGCCGTCAAAATTTCATTGTCAAATCTCAAGCTGAATCATAAACACATCAAAGTCAAACTGCTTCTTTTTATTTGCAGCTGAAAGATTATTTTTGCAATGTAAAAACTTGATAACAATCTGATTGTGGATCAGAGGAGAAACTCTATTTCATTTACTAAATAAAACTCTGTTGGTTTGTATTGACTAATAGCGATTGTCATTTATTTGTCTTAGATATTGAATTCACGAATATTTCATGGTCTCAATGTATAAAAATAAATGAAAACTAAAAAATAAAACTATACTTTGATTGGTAAACTATACCCAACTTTTTAGAATAGTCATATTTTATTTTTGTTAGCAAACCTCTCCATAAGTGTGTCAGATTCCCATTTGTTGACACTTAAAACCGTTTGTTTTCTCTAAAGTTGTACACGGTTTGAATTGTGGAAATGTGTCTCATTTGTCACACTATTTGGTAATTGATAATTCATCCGTGCACATTCAGAAATCTCTACATCTAAAAGTTGAAAGATTTATGACACTGATAAGCATGGGCTTCATAAATTCATACGTGGGGATACAACCAAACAAATTTGAGTGAATCAATTTCCATGAAATATTTAGAAAATATTATATGTAGATTTAAAAACATATATTTTATTCAACACGAAGTTAACCAATCTAAAGCACCGAAAATAAAATGTAATACAAAATCAACATGTCTAATTAGGTCTTACGTCCCCTGCTCAATTCAATAAAATTTTAGAAGAATCCATCCTTTGAAACCTCAAGTATTACCCAAAACCTTAACATCATCCACAATAGGCCCACAAAAGTTACCATAGTCATTAAGCTTTGTATGGTAATAAGCACTATAGAATGTGAGTCTTGTTCTATCCGATTCAGCTTCAAACTTAAAGCTCACACTCTTAAAACCTCCTTTCCCACTAGACTCATATTTGGCTTTTAGGGTTTCCTTTGCTGCAAAAGCCTCCACCACCATTGTTCCATTGCACCCGTTCTTCGCATCCCCAATAATGAACGATAATTCATACAATTTATTAGGAATTGTGCGAATGATTTGTGCGATTGCGGTTTCTCTACCACCAACCAACTCAATGGCGGCTTGTCCCTCGGGCACGTGAAAGTGTTTCGAGTCCACATATTTTGCCGGTTTCAGTGACTCGATGATCCACCCGGGTAATGGTGAGATTATGTCGTGTATTTTGGGAAGTAGGAGGACTCCCGTTGAGAAGTTCTTGAACACATGAGGCCCGATCTCAAAGCCACCGTTTTTCACCAAGTTTTCTACATTTGCAACATGTGAATGTAAATCAGACCACTCACTAAATACTAAGGGTTTTTTGAAAATGCTTTTTGACATTTTGAAAATGTGTTTTGAAAAATAAGGGACCCCTTACTTCTTGAAATCTCATTTTTGAAGCATTTACTCAAACAACTTATTAGCTTATTGACTTCTTGAGAAGCCAATAAGTTAATAACTTACTTTTTGTAACTTTCCCAAACATGCCCTAACTAGTCGTTCAAAAAAAAAAAAAAAACAGTCAAAAACATGCCGATTCTTCATAGGTTACTTTTTGACCTAATTGGTTTTAAGGTTGCAACAAGTTACCTTTAGTGTATTTAAGAGGGATCATTTCTTTAATTGCAATGGCATCCAAAAGAGGTCCACAAGCAGGGTCCTCTTGAACACCCGGATTCCGAAACACGACCTTCACTCGACTAGAAGTGGCCTCGAATGCAAAAGCATAAGTGTCCCCACCATCACTGCTATACAAAGTTTGAATCGGTAGGTCACCGGACCGGCCAGAAGCCGAGACCCTTAACACCTCATCTTGAGCACAAGTTCTTGTTACAGAAAATGTGAGTGAGTAAGTTGAGTTGACTTTCACATCAACAACTTGTGCTATGGAAGCTTCGTTCCCGAGCCTTGCTGCGTGGGCCCCACGGGGGATTGCAAAGTAGAATCCACCTGGCTGGGGCCCACCTGAAACGTATTCCACCAAGCCGGATATTTCCCATTTTGGCAATGAATACTTGCCTATGATTACTGTTTTCTGGAGGTTTTCTCGGTCGGGTGCGTGTTCGAAGTTCCCATTTGCAAGAAACCCTAAATGAAGACAAAAAAAAATTAAGACTTTAGTGATAATCCCATATGCACTACAATAACATATCTTTTTTAACATTCTACAATTCACAAATAAAAATTATAATGCAAAAAGGAGAAAACTTCGCGATATTATAAAAAAACAAAGAAAAGTTCATATTATCACAATCAAAATGTCTAATATTTCACACTACAAGACTCCAAAAAGTGATCATAGTTGATATTAATCTTTTGGGTAAGCTTACCATCAAGAAATGGAGCACTATCAGCAGCTTGAGAGTATGAGAAACTAAAGGAGAGGATGCAAAGATACATGAGAGACATCAACAAAGCCATTTTTGCTTAATTGTGTCTTGGAATAACAATTACAATACACAATTGTACGTAGTATGTGTATATATAAGTGAAGTGAAATATTAACGTTTGGAAATTTAAAGAAGGGACAAACCACGTTCAAGTAGCACAAAATAAGGAGCGAAATCCGTGGGTTCGGGCCGGTTTGCTTTGGGTTGAGCAAGACTAGTGAGTGTTCATTGGTTAGGGCGATACTCCTTGTTTTTTGTTGTTTGCATTTGATGAAATTGTGGATTGTGAATTCAAGGATTAAGTAAAGATTAAGCAATAACAAGTGATAATATGGAAGATTTAGATGGATAATTTCTTAAGAACACTTTGCATTAGATAAAAGCAATTACAAAATATGGCAAAGGTTAGTGGCCATTAGGTTACTACTTACTATTTATACCTATGCCAACTTTCGACTAAATATAAAATGGTCCCTAGACTATTGATTACAATAAATGTGACCCAACAACCTTCGCTACTTGTTTTTATTATCCACATTGCTTGCAACCTTCTCTCTCTTAGTTTAGCATCGTAACTTTTTTGGGGAATGTGCTCCGTTGATGATTGTATTTAGCAACGGATTTAGTCAAAAAAAAAAAAAAATTGCAACTTTGATTGAAGTAGTAGAAATTAAGGAGCTAGTAAAGATTTTAAGGAATTGAACTAGACACGAGGTTACGTCACAAGTCCGGCCACTCAAACCATTTTTAAGTTGAGAGTAGGACAATTACCACTCGATAGCTTGCCATATATGATATAAAAAAAAAAAGATAAAATTTTTAATGATTGCCTAAAATGTCGTTACTAGGCTTTTAGGGCTAGCTACATGTATTCTAGTCATTTAACAAACTGATTGAGTACATAAAATTTATTAAACCCAAAACTTATACAGTACCTATCTTTCACCTTAACATTCTTTAAAAAGCTTGGTAATTGTTACTCATGAAAACCCCATATATAGGCACCTTTGGAAGAAAGATGGGTTTGAATTGTAAGGAAAATTTTAGTTTATTATTCTTTTAATTAAAAAAATACGACCATTAATGTGTATGGACCATAATATAGTAATTGTATTAGTTAGTACCGTAGAGTAGAAAACGTTTAGTGGTGGAGTGACACCTACTACGTACTCTCAGCTTTTACTTATCATATTGCAAAATTCTTTCTCCCACACACGCGCAGATCGAGTTTAGTGTCAGAGTTTTTAAGGCGCCCACGTTCTGATGCCAAATCGATTAACTGCCACTTGCATTTAGCTACATAAATGACCCTATTTAATTAGCAATCTAATTAATTGGGAGATGGGAATTTAATGAACCTTCACCACCTGTATTAATTTTCATATCTGCTTATCATATTGTAGAACAGAATATGGACGTTGCTTCATTTCATATAATGATATAAACTTCAAATGTTGTCATTCTGGTGGTCACGTGCTAATGCACGTGGTGAAGTTGACCGTTTTTAATGATACTGGTATATGAAGTGCATTAATAATACACATATTTGAAAAATCAATTAAAAAGGCAAAAGTCAAAGCACCCATCAACCCTCAAGGAGAGGGCCCTATTATGCCATTTCCAAATACTGAAAGTACTAAAATGAGCATTCAATTCATGATTTGCTTCCTTGATGAAGATTTAGATCAAACTTGATTAAGAAGAAATGAGGGTTTTAGAGAGAAACTAGAGAGAAGGAGGAGAGAACTTTCAAGAAGGATAATTTGATTAATGGTGAAAGTTACAATTACTGATTACACATGGTCCTTATATACCTATCACTAATTGTCTAGATTAGTCCTAATTGCATAACCAAACTAATATGCAATGTTACATAACTAGTCCCTAGACTATTGATTACAACTAAATATGACCCAACAATCTCCCCCTTTGTAACAATAGTCTAGGTTGCATATCTTTGAAGTCTTCTTCGTTTGTAAAGCTGGAACTGAGTGATAAACCGTTGTGCAGTTATGTTGAAGAATCAGCTTCAGCTTTTGATGATCGGTGATAACCATACTTTTAATTGGCTTTTCAACCAATAGAAAGTATTCCAGAAGACTTCAAGCAGATCGACGAAATGTAGACCCATACATTGAGCGGTTAGCAGCGGAAGTCTTTTCTTGAAGTTTGTGGCTTTATGTCGATCTATGATGTTTGATAATTGTTGTTGAGGTAACATGTTGATAACGGTTACGCTCCCCCTCAAACAAACAATTATTTCTTCACGGGACTGGGATTAAACGATCATTAGCCTTAATCTCACTTATTTATACCTCCTTTCACAAGTCACCACTAAGTAGTTTAATTAAGCCTAATTACACATTTAAGCACAAAACTAGTCCTAACAATCAGTAGCCTCCTTTTTGTGCTTGATGCACTCCATCCCAGTCTTCCGTCTTCAGTTGCTTCTATTGGCCCGTTGCTCTCTTTCTCACGTATGAAGTAAGTTCAAGATCTCATTGCAAATCCTTGATCTGATCAAATGTTGATAGAGAATTGCGTAACCTTGTGAAAAGATGGGCAAGCTACAATGTTCACGTATTCTCAGATGTACTTCAAGATGGTGAATTACGTTTGATCATTTCAATTCTTTGTCAAAGGCTGTAATTAACATCTCTAGATTTCGCTTTTCAATGATAACATCTGAGTGGCAGTAGAAGCAATTATAATTTCCGTTACAGAACTTCGAAGTTTCAAACACTCAAAGGGACATTTTTCGTTGAATTAGTTGGTGTAAGAAAGTTCTAAAAAATGTCTCATTTAAGGTTAAAAGTTCTGGTGATGGAATGTCAATTTGGAAGGATTTGTCTGGGATTTTGGCTATTGGAGATTTTGTTTTGGATTTTGTGATAGGTTTTGTGAGGACAGGATAATAATGTTTTGAGTTTTGTAAATAATGATTTGAACGGTTAAGGTTTGAACGGTTGTACTTTTGTGTTTTAGAAAGAATTATTTGAACGGTTAAGTGTTAAATTGAAATGGTTGAGAAGTGGTTGAGATTTTGAGAGAGATTTCTGTAGACGAATCGGTTTCTTCTACTTGTTCTTCACTTGTTTTTCTGTTAAATACATTGATTCTCACTTGATTTTCCATTTGATCTGAGTACATGAGTTATGTATTTTCTTCTTTGATGGGTTGTTTGTGGTTCTTTTTGATGTTGTTCAGTTATAAATCCGATATTTGAACTATTTCTTGCTCTTTTCCCCCCCTCATGATAAAGCTGAATAGTTACGATGTGGAAACGGAGAGAGGAAATTGTGTGTCGGTGTAAATCGAGAGCCAAGACAGAATAGTTTTAGAATCGAGAACCAGAAACATATAGTACTCATGAAAGAACCAGTTACAAATTGATTTTATCCAAGAATGTTGGAGAAAAATATTTGAAAAATGAAGAATAGCAGTGTCAATAATCACGTGAAGTCATAAACAGATGCAATCTTTACTGAAGAACTTCAGTAAAGAGATCGTTTACGAATATGACGAACACGATGGCTAAAGTCATTATTAATCAAATATTTGAAATTTAAAAGAGATCAATTTGTTGTGTTATATCAAAGATCAGTGAAGTATACCACTTACAAAAATGCAATCTTCTTTGAACGTGTGCAGAGAAGAGATCGACGGATATACAAAGATCAAGGATCTAACAGTGCATTAAAAATGATTTTGAGTGTGTGAGAATATGAGTAAGTCAGAATTGAATATGAACATTTTGGAGAAATAATGAAAAATGAATTCTCCATTGATCGTTTAAGTATGAAAATCGTTTGAAAAATAGTAAGAACAATCAATCCAAGATGGTGTTAAAAACAGATGCAATCAGTACTGATTGAAATCAGTAAAGAGATCGACGAATTTAACAGCAAATTGTGTTGAATGTTGCAAACAAGTCATTTAAAAAATGAAAAATTTAAGTGCAAAATCAGAGTTTTGAAAAATCGAGACACAACGCAAGAGACGACATAAACAGATACAATCTTTACTAATCGAAATTAGTAAAGAGATCGTTTACGAATATGACAAAAATTTGTATCCTACGTTGTGAACACATCATTGTGAGCACAAAGTGAGATAAAAATTTTGGAATGTTGAGCATCACTGATTAATAAAGAATTTATGATAATGTGATGTCAACAACTCAATATGAGTAAAAAGATATTTGTTATTGAGTATCAATTTTGAAAAATGAAATTTGTATGTAAAAGGAGAAAAATTTGATTTACAATTGAAAAGAATTTAACAATGAAGGAACACAAAGGTAGCAATGAGAAATAAGAGAATTTGCAATAAACAGATGCAATCAGTACCAACCTAGACTGGTAAAGAGATCGTTTACGAATATTACAAAAGCTAATACTCAACATTGATAACCTTGTGTGATTGTAAATATGTAAGAGGTTGAAAAACTATTTGAGGAGGAAAAAAAATTTATTATCAAGATAGAATAAGAAAATTTGTAATAAACAGATGCAATCAGTACCAATTGAGATTGGTAATGATATCGTTTACGGATATTACAAAAATTTATACTTCATATTGATAATTCTAAAAAAAATTGAAAGGAGCATCGAAACAGAATGTAGCGATTATAAAAGGATGCTCCCCCTCGACAGTTGTTTTTCAAAAACCATAAAGCAGTTATGCTCCCCCTTGACATAAGAATGTCTATTTTCTCCCCCTTGACAAGTGAATATAGAAATTCTCCCCCTCAACCAATTATGATATTTAAAGAACGGGTTTCAAGCAGATGTACTTGAAAGCCATTGGTTTGAAGCGCGGGTTATACACTGACGTGTGCATAAGCCATACTGATGAAGCGCGAGTTATACACTGAATTGTGTATAAGTCATTTCTTTTGAACCTCGAGTTATACACTGGATTGTGTATAAGTCATTCTGAACTCCAAACACCTTGCTGGTTATTCTACATAAAACAATTAAAACATGTTTGGTACCCAATTATCTATGGGTCCTATAGGATTAGTGACAGATGTTTTATGTAGAATTGTTTTATGATCAATTTAGAGCTTTGGAGAACTGCAAGGAGGCAGTTCAGAGGTTGTGGATTTGACGACCCATTTTAAAGATTTCTCAGAGGATTGGATAATCCAATGAGATTTTTCATTTTTGATCCAAGTGTATTTTACAAATGTTGGAGATTTGGTCGCTGTGTTGTTGTCGCTGTTTGAGGAACCTGAAGACTTTGGCTTAGGTGCGGAAGATCCTCGAGAAACTTTGCTACGAGAAGACGAGTGTTTATCAAAGTTTGGTGGGTGTTTGAGAGATTTCTTCGTTTGTTTGGAAACCGGTGATGATGGAATCTTTTGATTAGATTTTGCTGGAGTTGAGACGTTTGATTTGCATGGATGTGGCTGACAAGTTTTACATGATTTTATAATTTTACCAGATTGATGGAAAACATTGATTTTCAAACCACACGGAGCATCTAATCTAACGAAAAATCGATCGTCAGTTTGAGTGATTTGTTTCTTTGTGATTTTATCAAACAATCTCTTTGTACCAAATTTATCAGTTTTAGTAAACACAACATCAAAATCAGGAGAATATCTGACAGGACGATAAACTGTAACATCAAAATCAGTTCCAAATGCAATTGCCGGAGATTTAAAATTTTTGGAGTTGTTACAATGAATTTTAACAGTAGACGAATAAACTGAAGACGTATATGGTCTAGACTTCTTAAGCTCGCAAGGCTTCTTAAGCGTACTAGACTTAGACGAACTCGACTTCTTTGACTGTACATCTCCTTTTACTCCATTGGGTTTGGGCTCCTTGCTCTGAGGCTCTAAATTTCTAAATGAGACGTTTAAGGCTGGTGAATTAGAGGTTCTTCTCAAAGTAATTGGTACTGGATTAACAGGTGCCGGTCCTATTAATGAAGATTTAGAATTTTGAAAAACATTTTTGTCAGTTTTATGTTTTAATTCTGAAATCGTGTCCTCTAATTGATGTATCTTTGTTTGAAGATTTTCTTTTTCTTTATCAAAGGCTTTATGAGTTTCATCAATTTCAGATTCAAGTTGGACGATTTTCTTTTCTAAAATTAACGATGGAACATAAAGCTTGGGTTCGACGGTTTGTTTTAACACTTCATCCTCAGATAATGAAAATTCATCTGGAGTGACAATTGGAAAGTATTCATGATTTTCAAATTTTGCTTTCTTCTGTTCATATGTTTTGTTCAAAGCAGAATAGTTGAAACTGATTTGAGCATATTCTTGCTTTTCTCTGTTGAATTTCTCAATTTCTGCTTCTTCGTCCGGTACATGAAGAAAGCTTTGCCAGATTCCCAATTTCATGTAGTCATAGTTGTACAGTGTTGGGAGCACATCAGCGGCTTTTTCCAGATAACGAGGATTTTCAGCTCCTAGACCCGCTTTTGATTTGAAGTATCTGAACTCTTTTGGTTCATTGAACTTGATTGTTTATTCTGTATGACCGGCTTCACAATCGTCTGCTCTAGTTTTTTGATGTGTTCTTCGGCATTTTCCTTTTTGACAGTAAGACTGTGTATTGTGGCTGATTGTTCATTGATTTCCTTTTTAAAACTGTTGGCTATATCTTTGATTTGTGCATTTAAATTTTGAATTTCGATGTCAGTCGTCTTCAACTGATCTTGGTAGTCTTTCATCTTGACTTCTGCGGCTTTTATTCAACTTCGCTCTCCATTTAATTGAATAGCTACGTCATTGAGTAGCTTCTTGGAGTCGTCATTCTCACTTGACATCGTTTTCATGTTCTTAAGATTTGAAATTTCAGCATCTTTGTCATAGATCATTTTATGTAATTGGTTGACCTCACTGGTGTGAGCAACATAAAAGGTTGACAACTGATTTTGTAGCTCTTCAGTTTGTTTTTGAAAGGAGTTATTTTGAGTTACTTGGGGGAGAATTGATTCAAGTTGATTACGAAATGTGTCATTTTCTACTTTTAGGTGCTTGATTTGTGCATTTGAAGTATTATTTGTGTTTGCTTGTTGTTGTGGACTTTCTTTTAATTCAGATATTTTAAATTGAAACACAGATTGTGACGTAGACAACTGATTTTGTAATTCCTTGTTTAATTGTTCAAAGGTTTGCATTTGTGATAATTGAAGAGAACATTGACTTAGATCTTTTAAAAATTGTGTTTTTTCAGTTTCTGAATCTGTTATTTGTTTTGTCAACTGGGCTTTCTCGTCAATTTCAATTAAAAGATTTTCATTAAACAAGGAATTTTCTGATAAATCAGTATCTGAGTCAGATAGAGAAGAATCTAAAGAAGAAAAGTGTACCTCTTTCTCATCATTTTCTGGAATGCCCAGATCAGTCCTCAGTCCATTGGAAGTGTCATAATTTGATAAAAGAGAACTGATTACCTCAATTTCTTTGTTGGCTTCTTCATTGAATCGATCAGATACCTCTGCATTTTCTTCATCCTTAGTATCTGAATCTTCCATCCATTGAAGATCTTCAACAAAGATCCCTTTTTCAGTCTCAATTCGTTTAGCCATCAACATCTTTCGTTCATAATACGCTGAATCACGAACAATCGATTTCTTTGTAGCATCCAAAGGTGTGATGGTTGGCTTTTCAATGATTATTGGTTTTTCAGTTGAAATTGTAGTAGATGGAACAGATTTGAAACGAGACATATACTTTATCGCATTTTCCATGTCTTTATCCACATATTCATTTGTAGCTGGTGTAGGTTTTTCCATTTTTGTGATTATTAGTGTTGATTGAATTCTCGGGTTGATAAGTATAAATTGTGATTATGATGAGGTGTCAATTTGAAGTTTGAAAAGGGTTCTTGGGTATGGATCCGAAGAGCACTTTTGGGAGAGAAAATTCAAAATTTCGAAAATGATCAACTGATTATCCCAGATGATAGAATACACTTTAAAAGTGACCTATATTTTCGAATTGGCTAAAAACGACAAACGGTTCAAAAACTGGGGCTAAACGAAGTTTGGAAATTGACCGAAAAATCACAAAAACGCAAATAAAGTGATTGAAAGAGGTCTTTTTGGGCCGGGAAGTTGGGTAAACCTCCTACGGCTGTTTATCACGTCGTAGCCTTCGTCTCAAGCTTCGATTTGGTTACTCGTGGGCTTGAAACGGACACCCGAGCCGAAAGTTATGATCGTTTTAGTACAGTCCCTTTTGTCACGCGATATTGAGCCGAAGTACTTGGGCCGAACTCTGTCTTCGGGTCGAACTCTTGGGCCGAACTCTGTCTTCGGGTCGAACTCTTGGGCCGAACTCTGTCTTCGGGTCGAACTCTTGGGCCGAACTCTGTCTTCGGGCCGAACTCTTGGGCCGAACTCTTAGGGCCGAACTCTTCGGGTCTTCGGGTCGAACACTGTTCTTCGTGTTCTTCAGCAGTGACGAACCGAAATATTCAAAATGCACACTAATTTGATCCTATCTTCCTTAATACTCAACCAAATCGAATAATTCAAATTGCAATTTGTTCCAAATCAAATTTCGCACATATTAGATCAATAGTACACCTCAAAACTTAACAAATCAGACCTTAAATTTTGATTTTACACTAAGAACAAAGTGTTTTCATGGTGTTTTACTAAAATCACAAAATCAGAATCAAAACTTAATGAAATTCGATGAAATTTGATTCTAAACTTAATGAAATTAGTAGAGGAAGCTAAAGATCAACTAAAAACATCGAAAAATACCTTAGATTTCGAGTTTGATTTCACTGCATCTTCATAAACCCTTTTTCTTCATTTTTCTCTTTAATCTTCAAATTTTTCACAGAATTCAATGCTTGGATCTATTCCAATGATGGATTATGCTCTGATACCAATTGAAAGTACTAAAATGAGCATTCAATCCATGATTTGCTTCCTTGATGAAGATTTAGATCAAACTTGATTAAGAAGAAAAGAGGGTTTTAGAGAGAGAAACTAGAGAGAAGGAGGAGAGAACTTTCAAGAAGGATAATTTGATTAATGGTGAAAGTTACAATTAGTGATTACACATGGTCCTTATATACATATCACTAATTGTCTAGATTAGTCCTAATTGCATAACCAAACTAATATGCAATGTTACTTAACTAGTCCCTAGACTATTGATTACAACTAAATATGACCCAACAAATACTCAAAGGTGTGATGAAACAAATATTTTGAAAATGGGTTTGTAAACTAGAATTGGGATCAACGATTGGATTTTACATTAGTCAGAGTGTCTTAAATCATGATCTATTTACTTGAGTCATTAATGGACCATATAATAATCCACTCCAAAGCCATCCATTGACATGCCTAGGCACACCAGGTGATCAGGCGTATCTGATGCACTAGAAGGTTTTGGTCAATTTTACGTCTGAGTCTAAATTCTAGAATATCTAACTCGAACTAACATACGATTAATCGATAAAAATAAAAAAAACTTATGTCTTTCAGGCACTACCGGCCCTGGGCAAAAGAAATATAGGCTTGGACCTATAACAAAATATTAAATTGGGGCTCATATATTTTTTAATCCTTATTTATATTTTGGGAAAGTTAAAGTTATCATTTTTTCTTAGACTAGACGGAGTGGGCCAAAATGGCGTGGGCGTGGTGCTGAGGTGGACGGGGAAAACGGCGTGGAAGGGAAACGCACACCACCCCCCTACACGGCGTGGGGGTGTGTGGTTAACGGTGGTGGTAACGGGCACGCCTGTTAACGGGGGTGGGGATGAGCTTTTTTTTGTGATTTCGATGGTATTAAACCATTAATTTGGAAGAGAGCTGAAGAAAAAAAAAACTCACCTGCATATTTGGAAGAAGAAGACGACGAAGACGATGTTGGAAGCTGAAGAAGACAAGGAAAGTATGTTTAATGTAAGGTTTTTTTGGGCTTTTCATTTGGGGTCTCATTTTAAAAAAAAAATATCTTTTGGGCTTACTTCATAATTCACAGAAATTTTGTAACAATTTATTATTAAAATAAAAGTTATTTGTCTTTTTTTATTGAAAAATATTATTTGTATTTTTATTAAAATAAATGGAAAAGAAATGATGAGTTGGAAAAAAATAGTGTGGGGTGGAGTGGTGGGTATTTCCTGGATAAAGTGGAGTGGTGTGGTGTGGTGTGGTTGCTGAGGTGGCGGATGATGTGGCAGAAAAAATGTGGTGGTGGTGGTGCCCATACCCCATAGTCTTACTCTTCTCCTGTGCCGTTGTTCATAATGTGAATCGTTTGGAGGAGACATTTTCAAGGTCAAATTTTGAAGGTACATAGTTTTACATTGTGTTCATATTTTGAGTTTTCCAATTATCGGGGCCTAAAAATTAATATTCGCCTAAGGCCCTGAAATCAGGGCCGACCTGCATTCAGGGTTATGTTGCTTATTGATATTTACATTGCAAATAAACATACGATTATGCAACGATCATGTTCTTTATTTTTTTTTGCATGTTTAATTTTTGCATATATAGTCATATCTAAGGAGCGTTTGAGCAATCCTGTGCCATTTACATACATGGTGACTTGGTGAGTGTTTGAGGGCCAATTTCTTAACAAAAATAACCACCAATTTTAATTTTTTTGTTTTTTTTTGTTTTTTTTTTTTTTGGTATGTGGTAATTTTAATCAAAAGTTCACAAAATACGATCATTAGTGAAGATGACAAGTTCATTACAAATAAAATGATATTCTTACAATGAATTAAGAAGTATAATGACTGAAGAAACGATTCATCCAAACGTAAATGCATAGTATATATATGAAACTCAAACATATAGTAACGCAACAAATCACATTTCTACGAATAATCATGCTATTCGCGTATCTTCATAGTTCGTAGTATTTTTATCTTATTTATAAAGAACAAATTATAGACCAGATCGGTACCTAATAAAACCAAACCTTTACATCATCTAACACAGGTCCACAAAAATGTCCAAAATCATGAAGCTTTGTGTGATAAAAGGCACTATAGAATGTGATTCGGGTTCGGTTTGAAACCGCTTTGAATTTAAGAACTCCGGTTGTGAAATCACCCTTTCCTTTAGACTCATGTTTCAATTTTAGAGTTTCCCGACCGGCAAAAGCCTCAACCATCATTGAACCATGACAACCGTTCTTCGCATCGCCTATGACAAATGTTAGCCGATAGAATTTGTTAGCAACGGTTCGTATGATTTGTGCAATGGCGGTTTCTCGGCCTCCAACTAACTCGATGGCTGATAGCTTTGAGGGTACATTGAAGTGCTTTGAGTCTATATATTTGGCTGGTTTGAGCGATTCAATGATCCATCCAGGAAGTGGGGATACTATGTCGTGTATTTTGGGCAGGAGAAGGACTCCTGTTGAGAAATTGTTGAAGACATATGGACCGATTTCAAAGTCGCCATTTTTCACCAAGTTTCCTACATGCATTTATATATAGATTATTACAAGTCATATTTATTGGATGGCAAATAGAAAATAACAAGGGTACACATAGATTTCAGTTTTTCACTACTTAATTAGAAAACTAGGCATGAGCAACAAATTTTCCAACACGATAAACTCATCGGAAGTTTCCGTGGATTAACGAGTGATTACCGACGGAATTATAGCTAAAAAAACTAATGACTACACTTTACTATGGATTTATGACGATTTAGTGACGGATTAAAGTTCGTAAGTAAACCCTCACTAGATATAAAATTAGCAGGGGGCTAATTCCGTAAAAAAAAAAATCTTGCAACTACATCTATTATATTAACCTGTTGGTGTAGATCAACTAGTCATCGATCAAGGGACACTTTAAGGGGTTTTCCTTCACAAGGTATCGGGTTTAAGTTTTGTTAAAGTATTTTCCTCAGGTGAATTTCCCAATAAATGGAAAGTTCAATAAAAAAACATATTACACCTTGTGTCAGACTAATTTACTAACCTTGTTCTTTCAAAAAAAAACTACATCTGTAACATTGACTTTTTTGTCGCTTGAGATCCGGACCTTTAAATTTACTGACATGACTCATGAGTTCGTATTTACTTTATTTATTGTTGTTTCCTATTTAAACAAGACACCTGGCAAAGAAATTTAAGAGATAATTGAATAAACATAATAAAAATATAAGTTAACATACCTGCAGAGTATTTCAAAGGAGGCATCTTTTTTATGGCGATGGCATCTAATAGGGGCCCACATGTAGGATCCTCTTGGATCCCAGGATTACGAAAAGTAACCTTCACTATACTATGAACAGCTTTAAAAGCATAAGCATAAGTATCCCCACCATCGGTACTATAAAGTGTCTGAATCGGTAGCTCGCCCGAGTGACCGTTAGCATGTATCATGAGTTTCTCATCCTGAGCACAAGTTCTTGTAGCCGAAAATGTGAGAGAATAAGTGGACCCCACTTCCACATTAAGGTATTGTGCTATAGAAGCTTCGTTCCCGAGTCTTGCTGCATGGGTCCCACGAGGAACCGCAAAGTAGAACCCACCTGGTTGGGGCCCACCCGAGATGTACTCAACTATGCCCTTGATTTCCCATTTCGGCAACGAGTATTTTCCGATGATCATTGTTTTGTTGAGTTTCGATGGTTTTGGACTTAGCTCAAAGTGGCCATTTGGAAGCATTCCTAGAGGGAGAAAACAAATAAAAGATTAGGAGAAAAAATAAAAGGTTACGGTCTATTTTAAACTTGTACAATATAATGTGTGAATAAGTTTTTACACCAATGCATGACAATGTAACATTACATCAACATACCATCGCGAATAGGAGTTCTAGCAGTAGTAGCGGCAACCACAATTTGACAAGATGTACAAGTGTAGTAAAAAAAGACGAAAATAAAGAAAAAAGAGGGTAAGAAAGACATTTTCGATAATTGTGTGTGAGAAACAAAACAAGTACAAATGGAGTACGGTGCAGCGCTACTCCCTTTCCCCCCTATTTATAACTTTATAAGTGTTTGACTATTTATATAATAAGTAATATGCCTAATCACATATACAGAACACCTAAAAAATAACGTAATACGGAGTATATAAATTCAGGGCCGGTCCATTTAATTATTGGGCCCTGGGTAAAATCTTAAAAATGCACCCTTGATTTTTCCAAATAATTAAAAAATTTCTGTCAAATTAAATTATCGTTTCAATCCCCAAGTTAAATGTCCGGATTGGACCTTATAGGCCGCATATTTTCAATATTCCGTTGGACTTACCTTATTCAAATGAGTTTACACATATGTATATATGAGTTGTTGTTTTTTTAAATGAGCCCCTGAATTTTTTGGGCCCTGGGCAGCCGCCCTCGTCGCCATGCCCAAGGACTGCCCCGTATATAATATGCATGTCTAATTACATTGGAATGTGATTAATAACTTCATTGTGTGTTATATGTTTTTGCATTTTATCTAATGATCAATGGTAAAACATTAAGGTGGTGATAAACAAACCATAACTTTTAATGGAAGCAGGGTACCCGCGCAATGCGGCGGCGGGTACCCGTAACTAAATTGTCCGACAGAAAAAGAAATTGTTGACTGGACGTTTTAAGTTTATGCGTTATGTTTGATGTTTTTTTGGGATAAAGCAAAGTATCAAGTAGATCAATTGGTGACACAGTCCGTACTCGCAAAAGGTCTTAGGTTCGAATCTCCTAAGCAATATTTTTTTATTTTGTGGTGTTTAAGATGTTTCCCAAAGTAGAAATTTAAGATTAAGTTTAAGATTAAGACTTTCTAAACTTAGAAGGCCTAAATGTTTTAAGAAGGAGTAAGATGTACCACAATTATAGTTTTATTTAATTGTACAGTTATCAGTAAAACTTGTACTTTATGGTATAAACATCAAAAACTGTGGTACCAAAATGAATTACCAAAACATTAATGCAGGATGAAAAAGTCGTAGGTCCTAAAAAAGGTTAATAATTAGATGGCAAAATAAATGGGCGAACCGGTTTGGTTTGGATAAAAAGGGTCGATTTGGTCGATCAAGTATGGTCAGAATTTTATACAAATTTACAATATATAAAATAATATTTAATAAATTAAAGTAACTATGAAGTGTTTGAAATTTTTGGTGAAAAAGTTGAACCTACTGGGAAATGAACTCAAGATTTTTTGTGAGAAGACGAGAGTAGCTACCACTTGACAATTCCTTAGTTATATTTGTATAAGCCTAAGATCTAAGCAATTAGCGAGTGATAAATATGATTATGTGCGATTAAGGTAGAGAGATTAAGTGTTGAGAGAAACTTTGCATTAAGGTTGAATGAGATTGTGTACAAAGAATATCATTAAGTTTCTTACAATGTCTAAGTAATATACCTATAGAGTTGCGTTCAAGGAAGTTCATCATTTTTATGAAGTCCCGAGGTACAAATCTCAACTATTGATCAATAAGATCTAATGGTCAAGATTAATCACATATTTACATTGAGGGGTATTTTGGTCATTTTAAAAATATATAATTTTTTTATATATTTTTTTATTTTTTATTTTTTATTTTAGAATTATTTTTTTTATTTTGTATTACTTCCTCCGATTCAAAATAAGTGCTACACTTTCCTTATATAGGTGATTCAAAATAAGTGCTACACTTTGAAAAATTATTTTATTTGACAAAAAATAGTATGACTCACACTCACTAACTATCTACTTTAACAAAGTGAAATGACTCATTTACCACTACTTTTTACTTTTAAACATCATTAACCCCACTTTATTTAAAAGGTGTGTGACTCATTATCCACTAACCATTCAATTAATCTAATTTAACATTCATTATAATCTTTTGCCTTAAAAACCATGAAACACAAAGTGTAACACTTATTTTGAATAGGAGGAAGTATTCTTATTTTTTTTAAATATATTTTTTTTTTCATTAATAACACATAATGTGATTGCATACTGAATCACATGCGATTGCATACTGAATCACATGTGATTGAACTAAAACATCAAATATGATTAAGTATACAATCACATGTGATTTTACACTAAAATCACATGTGATTATATACTACACGTAATTATCAAATAAATATTATTTTTTAACGAAAATAATAATAAAAAATAAACAAAATAAAAAATAAACAAAATTAAATTTTTTTGTAAGTGTCAAATGACCGAAATACCCCTTCATTATAAAATAAGTGATTAATCTTGACCATTATATCTTATTAATCAATGGTTGAGATTTGTTCCTCAGGACTTCATAAATATAATGGACCTCCTTGAACATTTCTCTATACCTATATATGCTTAGACATTCTAATTCTAAGTATCTAATAACCCGAGAGTAGCATCCTCTAAGTTTTCATCTTTAAATTTAGTCTAAATTTTTTCCTTTATATAAGCTTAATGCAACATGGGCTTGAACTTTGTTAAATACATAATGATATAAAAGATTGTTGCACATATCATGAAATTCAAAATATTTAAGTAAAAGGTCAAATATATTTTGACCTAACTAACATACGTTTTCGTATAAATAGCTTATTGGTATAATATATGTGGATGCTATTCAATTTTTATCATTAATTAATATCATAGTATTGAAACGATTTTATAATTTTGCAAGGAGAAAAGTGAACTTAATTGTAAGAACTAAATAATACAAATAACAATTTGGATGTGAAATTTTGTCCCTTTTGTTACAAACTTTAAAAGGGGGAGCATTAAAATCGGTGGATTGTCATTAAGAGTTTAGAGTGGCCACATGAGAGCATAACATATTACGCCATATGTATGGGTGATTCATGTGCTTCTATGATAATTGATAGCACAAATACGATTGATTCTTCACTTCTACGATTGACTTTACTTATTTAAAGGATGTTTAACACCAAATTAATGATCTAGTGTTGTGTTTATGACATGCTTATATGGTTTAAACAAACTTGACCAACTAAACTTACCATGAAATCGACACCTCGAGTTCTAATAACCCTATGTTCAAATTATTTAGGGTTCAAGACCGCCTCATAATAGGCTAATAAGTATTAATGGTACTCCGTGTTTAATACTATCTCCGTATCAAAATAAGTGATACACTTTCTATTTAGCAGGTGGATAAAAATAAGTAAGACACTTTTAAAACTTATCTTATTTGGTAAAAAAATGGAACCCTTTCTCCACTAACGTCTACTTTAATAAAGTGAAATTACTCTTTTACACTTACTTTATTTTTAAACATCATTAATATAACTTTATTCAAAATAAGTGGGACCCATTCTTCACTAAATATCCATTTTAATCTATCATAAACTACATTTTAATCTTTTGCCTAAAAAATTGTAATTCTTTAAATGTATCACTTATTTTGATATGTAGGTAATATTACCTTTTAGGATTTAGGATAAACAAAACATAGTTTTTAGATCTACAAAATAATACTTCTATAAAAAGTGAGTGGTGTTAGAGCAAATCACAGATCAACTTAGTACTGATGCTGCAGTTGGTAATAATTATGTTTATTACTGATGGGGCAGAAACATTTACTACTGATGAAGTTGATGCTGGTGTTCTCTATAACTTAGTTACTACTGATCATACAAAGATTGAAGATACTACTGATCATTGTAGTTACTACTGACGTTGGTTTCTGGACTTACTACTGATCACCAAGTTTACTACTGATGTTACTTATTTACTACTGGTGATTGGTTTTACTACTGATACGCGTTTATGGAACATATCAAGTCCGAGATCTTCGCAGAGATAGTTATAGAATGTAAATCAATGTATATCGTTTATAATTAGATGTATATCGTATCCTAGAATAACTAGGGTAAATAGTTTAGCTTCAAGGACTATTATATATAGTTCCTTACGAATTGTAAACGTACGTGTGTATTGTTAACTTAATAATATACATTGAAGCTTTTTGTGAAACTGTGTTCTTAATATTTCTCATATTGTTCATACAGTTCATCGTTCTTAATTATTGATATAGTGTTGATCCGCTGCAACTTCTATCATCAAATAGATCTAAGGTGTTTATTAACTTGTCTATAGTTAATCGATCCTGACAAGTGGTATCAGAGCTTATTGGTTCTAGATCTACTAATTGTTAAGAACAACAAAAAGTTTTAATCTTTAAAACACACACATTATTAATCATGACTGATAATAATGAAAGCACTCAGGCCAACAAAATTCCTATACTCACACCCAATAACTTTGGGATGTGGAAGAATCGTATTAAGCAATACATGCTTATTACAGATTATTCCATGTGGGAAGTCGTTTGTGAAGGAAACAAAACTGGTCAACTTCAAGCAAGTAGCTCTGCAACTGAGGCAGACAAACTTAAATGTGAGAAGGAGAAGAAAGATAAAGGCATTGAACTCAAAACTCTAAGCACTCTCTTACTGGCCATTCCTAATGATTATCAACATCTCTTTGTTGAATATGATGATGCAAAAATACTGTGGGAAGCACTGGAGAAGAGATTCGTTGGGACAAAGAGCACCAAGAGGAATATGAAGTCTGTTCTCAAACAAGACTTTGAAAATTTCAAAGGAAAGCCCAATGAAACACTCACTCAAGTGTTTGACAGATTCAACAAACTAATTGGTGAACTCAACCAAGTTGGTGTAAAGATGGATCAAGAGGATGTCAACATGAAGTTTCTAAGGTCTCTTAGTGAAGAATGGGCCATGTACACAGTGGTGTACAGACAAAGAGATGCTTTAGAAGAAAAGGAGTTAGATGAACTCTATAATGATCTCAGAGTGTTTGAAACTGAGGTAAATCACAAAAACCCTTCTATTTCTTCTAACAATGCTGCTTTTGTGTCTAGTACAGGTCAAGGACAGGAAACCTCCGCAGGAAAGGCTGCAGATTCTGAGGATACTGCAAGAGAATCCTTCTTCACTAGTCATGTGCATACTGCATTGATTAGTGATGACTTGGAACAACTGAATCCAGATGATCTTGAGGAGATGGATCTTAAATGGCAGATGGCTATGCTGAGCCTAAGGACCAAAAGATTCCTAAAAAGAACTGGAAGGACAAGCCTCAATTTCAACAAAGGTGACAAAGCAGGATTTGACAAAACTAAAGTCAAATGTTACAACTGTAACAACCTTGGTCACTTTGCAAAAGAATGTCCTCATCCAGACAAAAGATCAAAATCAACTGCTCTTGTGTCACAACAAGGACAAGGATATGACTGGAGCTTCCAAGCAGAAGA
Source organism: Calendula officinalis (assembly GCA_963853835.1). Classification (NCBI taxonomy): domain Eukaryota; kingdom Viridiplantae; phylum Streptophyta; class Magnoliopsida; order Asterales; family Asteraceae; genus Calendula; species Calendula officinalis. The sequence goes on along the minus strand of OY970832.1, from coordinate 8,370,195 downwards.
GCATGCTCAAAATCAAGCTCTCATGGCCTTTACTGACAACAAAACTGAGGTAAAATCTAAACCTTGTACTCCTGAATGTGCTAAAATTATTAAAAATCTAGAAAAAGAAAACAATAAATTAAATGAAGATTTAGCAAAAGCAATCAGAAGAAATTATGAGTTTGATGGGGTGATTGCTGATCAAGAACATCAAATAAAGGTGTACAAGATGATTGATCAACGGATCAAGGAAGAATTGCTTCAAGCTGTGGATGAGAAAGAGTTTTATGAAACAAAAAATAATGAACTTACAAGTAAAATAGAAGAATGTCAACTTGAAATTGAACAAAATAAATTAACAATTAAAAAGTTTGAAAGAAGCACTAAAATTCTTGATGAATTAACTAATAATCAAACTACAGAAAAGGTTGTTCATGGGGTGGGATATCATGCTGTACCACCTCCATATAAAATCATTCCACCTCTTAAAAACAGTTCAGAAAGAATCATTAATGAATTAAAAACTGAAAATCAAACTGAATCATCTAATGAAACATCTGAATCAAATAATTCTTCTGATGATGAACAATCAATTGAATTTACTATATCTCAAAGTGAATCACCAAAATCAATTGATACAAGTTTTCACACAGCTCAAAGTCCAAATGAATCTCCCAAATATAATGCAGATAATGTACCAAAAATTTTAACAAGGGGGAATGAAAGAAATAAAACACAACTCTTAGACCAAAGAATACCTGAAGGTGCTAAAAATAAGAAACTAAGATGTGTTATATGCAATAAAATGAACCATTTAGCAAAGGATTGTCACTACAATCCAATAAACTGCAAAGAGTTAAAAGAATTTAAAGTTCTTAAAGAAAATGCTAAAACTCAAAAGTTAAAAGTTACTACTGGTCATTCAGTAGTAAATAAAATTAAAAATCCAATTGTTGAAAATCCAAGATTTGGAAGAAGTAAAACAAGGTTTGTTCAAAACAGAAGAGCTGGAAGCCCAAAGTACAGCAATTACTTCAAGAATAATGGAAAATCCAATCAAAATAAACAATATTTTAAATTTTCCAACACCAGTAGAAACTCTAACAAATTTACTACTGGTGTTAACCCTAATTATAATGCTGTATGGTACCAGTACAAGAATACTACTGGTAATAACCCTAATTTCAAAAATACTACTGCTCCCAAAACAAATTTCAAAAACACTACTGGTGTTAACCCTAAAAACACTACTGGTCATTCTAAACATGATAAGTACCCAAATACTACTGGTCCATCAGTAGTAAAGTATTCAAAAGCTAGAAACAATGGGTATAAACCAAGATCAGTAGGAAATTTTCACACCAGTAATAACTACAAAAGGACAGTAGTAAAACAAAATACCAGTAATAAACAAGTATGGGTACCAAAAGTCTTTAAAGTTAAATCCCCAAAAGCTCATTTCTCAAAGGATGAACCCAAGACATATAAAGCTTGGGTTCCCAAACTTAACTAATCCTTTACTCTCTTGTGCAGAGCATTCAGATCCCAGAAGAAGGTAGAACATGGCATATTGATAGTGGATGCTCAAGGCACATGACTGGAAATCTGCAAATTCTTAAAGATTTCAAGTCCTTTGATGGTGGATTTGTGGCTTTTGGTGAGAACCCAAAAGGAGGTAAGATTACAGGTAAAGGTACTGTTACTAATGGAAAAATTACCTTTGATAATGTATTTTATGTAGCTGAACTAAAATACAATCTTGTCAGTGTGTCTCAAGTTTGTGATAAAAAGAACAAGATTCTGTTCACAGACATTGAGTGCATCATTCTTTCTCCTGAGTTTATTTTAGATGAAAAATATGTTGTTTTAAGAACCCCAAGGAGAAACAATGTGTATTGCCTGGATATAGGGGGAGAACTCATTTCTACAAATGAGGTCAACTGTTTTATATCCAAGGCAAACACCACTGAATCAGAACTTTGGCATAGAAGGATGTGTCACACAAATTTTAAAAACATGAATAATTTAGTAAAAAGAAATCTGGTCATTGGACTTCCTCAAAAACAATTCATGTGTGATCATCACTGTGTTGCATGCCTAAAAGGTAAACAACACAAGACTTCTCATAAGTCCAAAACTGTGAACTCTATTTCTGTTCCTTTACAGCTCTTACATATGGACCTTTTTGGACCTACAAATGTAATGAGTATTGGAAAGAAACAATATTGTCTTGTTATTACTGATGACTTTTCCAGATATACATGGGTTTTCTTTCTCAGGACAAAGGATGAAACAAGTGAACTCATAAAGAACTTAATTGTTAAACTGGAAAACACATCTGATCAAAAAGTGAAAGCCATAAGATGTGATAATGGCACAGAATTTAAAAATACTAACCTAATTAACTTTTGTGATCTTAAAGGTATTGACAGGCAATACAGCTCACCTAGAACTCCACAACAAAATGGTGTAGCTGAAAGAAGGAATAGAACCATCATTGAAGCAGCAAGATCAATGCTAGCAGACTCAAAATTACCAATTACTTTTTGGGCAGAAGCTGTTAATACTGCTTGTTATGTTCAAAACAGAGTATTAATAGTGAAGCCACACTTTAAAACACCATATGAACTTTTCAATAAAAGAAAACCTTCTATAAGTTTCTTAAAATCATTTGGTTGTCCTTGTACTATTTTGATTACAAGAGAACAAATTGGTAAGTTTGACTGCAAAGCTGATGATGGAATCTTTGTGGGATACTCTACTCAAAGCAAATCATACAGAGTATTCAACAAAAGACTAAGGATAATTGAAGAAAGCATCAATGTATCCTTTAATGAAAATGTACCTAATGAACAAGGAAATGGTCCAGATTGGCTATTTGACATAGACAATCTAACCAAATCCTTTAATTTTAATATGAATTTCAATGCAGGTAATTCAAATTGTCTTAATCAAAAGGAAGGAACATCATCTGTTTATACTGGTCAAGAAAAGATGAGATACATAGTTGTTGATACTGCTCCCATAGTTAATACTGATGTCAGTAAGAACTCAAATATTGAAAGCAGTAGTAACTCTGAGAATGAGGTCAGTAGTAATTCCATTACTACTGGTACCAGTAATAGTACTGAAAATACTACTGGTCCCAACTATAACCTAGATTCTCAAGATACTACTGATACCAGTAACAACTTCAATACTACTGATCTCAATGAAGATGATGGCAGTAGTAACTCTGACCAAGATAATGATGAACCAAATACTAATGACAATGAAGGATCTCAAGAAGAACAACTACCTGAGGCAAAAGAGTCCAACCCTGAAAATCAACTAGTGGTGGATAAAGCTACAACAACAAGGACTCAAAAGAACCATCCTTTAGACCTTGTTCTAAGTGATGTTAACTCACCACTTCAAACAAGAAGCAAATTAAACAAAAGTTTAACTGCAAATATGTGTAATATAAGCTTAATTGCTAATGAATGTATGTATGAATGCTTTCTGTCTCAGGATGAACCAAAGAAGATCCAACAAGCAATGAAGGACTCAAACTGGATTGAGGCAATGCAAGAGGAACTCCTTCAATTTAAATTACAAGCTGTTTGGACACTTGTACCTCTACCCAAAGGAAAAAGAGCCATTGGAACAAGATGGATCTTTAGAAACAAGAAAGATGAAAGAGGGATAGTGATCAAGAATAAAGCCAGACTTGTAGCCCAAGGATACACTCAAGAAGAAGGTATAGACTATGATGAAGTGTATGCTCCTGTTGCCAGAATTGAAGCAATAAGAATATTCCTAGCATATGCTTCATTCAAAAGGTTTAAAGTCTATCAAATGGATGTGAAGAGTGCTTTCCTGTATGGGAAGATTGAAGAAGAAGTTTATGTTTGCCAACCTCCAGGATTTGAAGATCCAAAACATGGTGATTATGTGTTTAAATTGGATAAAGCTCTATATGGTCTACATCAGGCACCAAGAGCATGGTATGACACACTATCATCATACTTATTAAAGAACAATTTCAAAAGAGGAGCCATTGATAAAACATTGTTTACAAAGAAAGTCAAAGATGATATACTACTGGTACAAATCTATGTAGATGATATCATCTTTGGATCAACCAATGATTTATTATGCAAAGAATTTGAAGAGCTGATGCAGATTAAATTCAAGATGAGCTCCATGGGTCCAATGAACTTCTTCCTTGGACTCCAAGTCAGTCAAAGAACTGATGGTATTTTGATAAATCAATCAAAATATGTCAAAGACATCTTGGAAAAGTTTGACTTGAAAGACAGTAAAAGTGCTAGTACACCAATGGAAACACACAAACACCTACATCCTGATGTTGAGGGGGAGGATGTAGATGAACACTTATATAGATCAATGATAGGATCTTTGATGTACTTAACTGCATCAAGACCTGACATTATGTATAGTGTTTGTGTGTGTGCAAGATATCAAGCAAGACCCAAAGAACTACACTTGCAGGCTGTCAAAAGAATATTCAGATACTTGAAAGGCAAACCATCACTAGGTCTATGGTATCCACATGACTCACCCTTTGAACTAATAGCCTATACAGATAGTGACTATGGAGGTGAATGTCAAGATAGAAAGTCCACTACTGGTGGATGTCAATTCTTTGGATCAAGACTAGTGTCATGGCAATGTAAGAAGCAAACAAATGTATCAACATCTACTGCTGAAGCAGAATATGTAGCTGCATCTGCTTGCTGTGCTCAAGTACTATGGATTCAAAATCAACTTCTAGACTTTGGTATCTCTATCCTTAAAACTCCTATTTTTATTGATAATCAAAGTGCTATTAGTATTGTGAATAATCCAGTAAAACATTCAAAAAACTAAACACATTGAAATAAGATTTCACTTTATAAGAGATTGTAATGAAAAGAAATTAATCAAAGTAGTTAAAATCCATACTGATGATCAATTAGCAGATCTTTTTACAAAAGCATTTGATGTAGGAAGATTCAACTTCTTGGTCAGTAGTATTGGAATGATTTTAATAACTTAAAATCTCACTTAAAATTATGTGTAAAGTTAGTGTTGTAAAATATTATTTTCTTAAGTGTTTTACTACTAGTATTGCTGTACTACTGGTGTGAAAGTGTATGCACAAAATACTACTGATAGTTCATTACTACTGGTGCATTTTAGGTTTACATGGATACTACTGGTAAGTCAGTACTACTGGTATTCACATATACTACTGGTCTTGTGTGGTAATGGTTACTACTGATGTCTATAATTACTACTGATGTCAAAATCCTTAGTCATTACTGATGTTAGTAGATACTACTGACGTTTTACTACTGATATCTTATTTACTACTGGTCTTTCATAAACACAATTACCAAACTAACCCCCATGAAAATAACCGTTATGTTATGATTCGAAGGCTATTTTCGTAGTTTTGCAGGTTTAATCGAAAGATATAAAAGGCGGCAGATGATTAATTTAGCATTATCTTCACTTCGATTCTCTAAACACCTTTCGATAAACCCTAGTTTACGATCAAAAACCCTTCATCTTTAACAAAATTCTTGCAAAATCTCAACAACAATGGCAACTTTACAAGCTCTCGATGTGCAAACCGATCTCAGATACTCAGAATTTCACAACATGGTTGCATTTTTAAAAAATCCCGACGGAACAAAAGATTTCCGTCCAATCGTAAAATTCTTGAGAAATTCGTATATACAGTTTGCCTTAACTGTAAAGCCGAAGGCATATCAACAGCACTTGGTGGATTTCTGGACCAATGCTGAGCGAACAGAAGGAACCACATCATCAATGATAAAATCGAAAGTAGATGGAAAGTACATCACTGTAACTGAACAATCAATCAGACATCATCTACAACTTCATGATGATTCAGGTATGTATACTCTTCCTAAGGAATACATTGCTGATACTTTAAATAAAATGGGGTATGAAGGCAGACTTAATATTGTAACTTTTCAAAAAGGCCTTCTATCCCCACAATGGAAATTTCTGGTTCATACCATTCAGCATTGTATTTCTCCTAAAAGAAGTACTTGGAATGAGTTTAACAAGGCAATAGCATCTGCTGTTGTATGTTTATGCACAGACCAAGTATTCAATTTTTCTAATATGATTTTTGATGGTATGTTGGGAAATCTTAGTTCTTCTAAATTTTTAATGTATCCCAGATTTCTACAACATATCATAAACTGTGAATTACAAAACTTGTCAACTCCTAAAAACATTTTTGTATTACCTGAGTTGAACAAGAAAGTTTTCTCAAATATGAGAAAACAATTTAAATTTTCAGGGAAGGAAACCCCTTTGTTTCCAAACATGATCAAAGATCAACCCAATATTGGAGAAGGTTCAACCATTGCTACAACCCAAGTTGAACCTCAACCCACTCCATCACCCCCAAATACAGCCCAAACACCACCCCATATAGCCACTCAATCACCAACTCAAACAGAAGTCCTGAATGTGTCCCAGGAACTTGATATAAATCTGCAGAGTGCTACTCTTCACTCTGTAGAAGACCTACCAGACAAAACCAAACATATATCTACAATCTATAAAAGAAAGAAATCTTTAAAGGACACCAGGGGACAAATCGAGTCACACCCCAGGCTCAAAGAGTTGTCCTCCAAGGAGGAGAGAGGACATGAGGGGAGGGCTTTCACTACTGATGCCCCAAAGGTGGGTGCACAGGACAGTGAAAACATCATTAGGACCCAAACCTCGGCAACTTTGAGTGATGACTCATTTGAGGAGTTACTCAAAGGACCCCGGTGCCAAGAAACCACAAGGGGGGGCATCTCTGCTTCTTCTAGGAAGAAGAGAATGTCTAAAAGACCCAATGACTCACCAAGCAGTGATGAGGGCAGATCTGTGAAATTGATGGAAAGGAAGGAAAACCTTAAAACCAATGTACCTGTTAGTAAGCCCGATGATCTTGCTAGATGGAGTGAGGGCAGTATTAAAATCCAACAATTGACGGCTAAAGTGGATTCCTTGGAATCCACTGTACAAGATTGTCTTTATTACCAAACAAATCAAGGAAAAACTATGGCTGCTATGAAAAGAAATGTCAATATCATCAACAAAAGAATGAGACAATATGAACTTAGGCTTCATCAACAATCAAAGCTTATCAGAAAATTGAAAAAGAGGATTGATGATAGTGAGGCTCCTCCAGTTGAGCTCACTAAGGGGGAGAAGGATAACATACAGACAATGATTGATGAATCCATTGCAGCAGCAGCTTCCTCCCTCTTGAATTTAAAAGAAACAGAAGTTGATGAAGGCCCAGAGATGATGATTACAGAAGAAGAGCCAATTACTACTGCTCCTACTAAAAAACAAGCTGAAAAAGACATACCAGTAGTAACTCCTACTACTGATATAACAGCAGTAGTAAATGAAGAAAAGGCAGCAAACACTACTGATGACCTATCAGTAGTAATCTCTGAAGACATACCAGTAGTAACTACCTTAGTTACTACTGATGACATTATTGAGCTGCCACCACTACTAGAGCCTACAGTGATACTTCCACCATCTCCAAAAAGAACAACAACAACACAAATGGTGGTAAAAGATATTGATGATGATATCAACTGGTTAGAAGTTGATGAATGCTCCCTGCCTCCACATCCTAAAATACTTCCCATATCTCAGATACACTACTATGGTCCCAAATTTGTTATTGAATCTGAACCAAATATGAAGAAAGACAATTACATAGGAAAGGGAAAAGAAGTTGCTGATGAAGACCAACCCAACAGAGCACAAGGTCATGAAATTGTCAACAAAATCAATTATGCCAAATCAGCCAAACAGGATAGGTGGAAGGTAAAGAGAGCAAAATATTTAAAGAAGGTTGAAGTCTCTCTAGCAAATGAAAACAAAAGATTAGCAGAAAGGGCTAGAATATTGAGACAACCTTTCACAGAAATCAAATTGGCAGATATAGCAGATATATCAAAACTGCCACAATTTCAACAGAAGATCAAATCTAAACAAGTTGCTGAAACAAGAAAGGAATTACAAAGAAGAGAACTGAAAAAATTTAGGCAACTTGAACATGAAACAATAGAACTTCTTGAAGCACAAGTACAAGAATGCAAAGAGCAAAAGGCTGATATGCCAGAACAATTTGCAGAGAAAAAGAAAGAAATGATCACATTCTTAAAATCAAAAGGGTATAACACAAAGGCATTTGGAAGAATGAAGCTGATCAATTTAATTGAAAAGTACTGTGTAGAGAAGAAGAAGGATCTTACTGAGCAAGATAGTAATGAGAAGTACACCACTAAACTTGAACAGATAGACTCCAAAGAAATGAAAGAAAGAAAAACAATATCTGGAGAATCATCTGGTGTATCCTCTCAAACATCAAAGAAAAGAAAGACAATTGCTTCAGAACTTGATCAACCAAATAAAAAATTACAAATGGTTCAAGTTCATGATCTCCCCATTGCTCCCCTACAAAATAATCCAATCATCAACTGGAGGTACATAGATGATATGATTGAGATTATAAGAGAAGATAAGGTCACTCAAAGATTCAGAGCTTGGAAACCTTTGGTCATGTCCCTAACCAGAAGTGACATTATTAAGATGTTGATCATTGGTAAACCAAGAATGACTAAGAAGAACTGGAAGAATTCAGCTGCAGGTTATCTTACTGAAATGATTGATGCTGCTTTCTATCCAGAAAATTATCCAGAGAAGTACACAGATTCAGAAAATGTTCAAGCTTGGAATGTGCTACCAACTGTCAACATGTACTTCTTTGAATATACAAGTAAGAAATGTGACTTATTCCTTTATGAGAAAGAGTATCCTCATTCTGAGAAGACTCTCTATCAACTATGGTGCATGAATTTTATTAAACCACATGATGCTGTGATGCTCCAAAACAAATTGAATGAATTTGTTAAAAGAATCAGCAAATATATCATTGCACAAAGGAATAAAAGGAACCAACAGACTTTAGAAGGTGATAAGAAAAGAGCAAAGTTGTTGGAAGAAAAGAAAAAGAAGAAGTAAATAAGAAACTTGATTGATTAAAGGATAATCAATAAGTTTAGGGGGAGATTGTTAGAGCAAATCACAGATCAACTTAGTACTGATGCTGCAGTTGGTAATAATTATGTTTATTACTGATGGGGCAGAAACATTTACTACTGATGAAGTTGATGCTGGTGTTCTCTATAACTTAGTTACTACTGATCATACAAAGATTGAAGATACTACTGATCATTGTAGTTACTACTGACGTTGGTTTCTGGACTTACTACTGATCACCAAGTTTACTACTGATGTTACTTATTTACTACTGGTGATTGGTTTTACTACTGATACGCGTTTATGGAACATATCAAGTCCGAGATCTTCGCAGAGATAGTTATAGAATGTAAATCAATGTATATCGTTTATAATTAGATGTATATCGTATCCTAGAATAACTAGGGTAAATAGTTTAGCTTCAAGGACTATTATATATAGTTCCTTACGAATTGTAAACGTACGTGTGTATTGTTAACTTAATAATATACATTGAAGCTTTTTGTGAAACTGTGTTCTTAATATTTCTCATATTGTTCATACAGTTCATCGTTCTTAATTATTGATATAGTGTTGATCCGCTGCAACTTCTATCATCAAATAGATCTAAGGTGTTTATTAACTTGTCTATAGTTAATCGATCCTGACAAGTGGCATATGAAAAACTACCAAACTCTGTATTTTAGACATTTGATAAATGATATGGATCAAAGGCTTACACTGAATTATGCCATAGTTAATGTTTTCGAATTTTAAATGACAAAAAATACATCATTTAACATCTTGTTCACTCATTATTATTTCAAACACACTGAAGCAACTGTTTTTTTAAAAGGTTTTTAAAAGGTATTTTTGTTATAATGAACTCTTTTAGTATAGTCGAGATTTGTTTGTGATGTACATAAAATAACTATTGTGTATCCGTTTCCGAACCAGAAAACTATTTGATGCTTCTAATGATTATTGGTTTTTAATCAGACCTAGCATAAATATAATTAGGAAGATAAGATATACGAAAGAAAACACAATGAGAAGGTACAAAGTCGTACATCTCAAGGTCAAAATCATTTAAAAATTTACTTCATTTGTATGTCACGTGATAAATAACATGATGAAGTAATTCACACAACCTGACAATGCCATTTTTTTAGGAATGCAAAAAACTATGCCACTGTAACGATATATATCTTTTAAAAAACTGATTATTGGTCATATCACATATGTATATCAATGTTTTTTTAATAAAAAAAATTGTGACTTCGTATTAGAATAATTACTTTTAAATGTTTGGATATACTGAGGTATATTTCAAGAGGTTGAAACTCATATTTTATTGCTTTGATTCCTAAAGTGAAAAATCGCTTTGGAATCATGATTTCTGTCCTATAATATAATAGGACGCTAATACAAAATCGTCGTTAAAATTCTAGTTATTAGCTAGACTCCAAAATGTCATTGGATCGGTTGTGATCAATGTTTAAACCGCTTCTATAAAGTGAAGACATTGTTTTTTCCAAAAGTAATGGGTGTGGGTGTAAATACTAGAGATTTGGGTTTTGCTTCTTTACTTTATTGTCTAAGCTTGCAACTTACCATTGCAAGAACAAAACTATGGATTTGCATACATTAAGGAGGTTTCGTTTAGGAGAATACATTGCATGTGGTTTTAAATTATGACCATGATTATGTGTCTTATATTAAACGCTAATTATGTTAAATTTGATACAATAAAATATAAAATACTATAAATGCAAGTGGTTATCACTTATCAATTGTTCTTTTTGTCGATTTTATTTATAAACTAAGATTAACCAACCTTGCAATATGACGGAGAATATTATGTTATCACTTATCACAAGTTTAGAATGCATAGGGAGGTTTTCAAAATGTAACTTTTAATCATTTTTATATTCTAATTTGTTCTTTTATTTTCGACCATTATATTTTTTTATCGGCAATTATACTAATGTGCAACTAGCAAAGATTTAGAACAAAAAGTTACAATAAACTAGGTGATGTTTGGATTGCAACACATAATCTAGACCATTATATATGTTCGATATTTTTGTTGCAAATAGTTTAGGCTTTCGCGTGATTAAAAGTGTTACGTTTAGATATTTAATGACGTCAATGAAATATAAGTTCCTAGCAAATTAAGTCAAAATTTACTTTTTCTTTTTTAAACAGCTAACACACACTCTTTAATTCTACACATTTTATCTATGCTAGGACTTGAACTCAGTCATGGGCAACACCTTACACATTTCTCCAATACCACTATAAGCCTTAGGTAAGTACTTTTTTTTTTGAATCGGCAAATGATATCAACGGAAGCCTACTCGTAATTTTTCAGCGAACACCCCGGGTTCGAGCTCCTTTACAGGGCAAACCCAGCCCCATAGAGATTTTCAGGAAAAAATCCCCCATATTTGACACCACAAGAGGTGTTTACAGGATTCGAACTCCAGACCTCACACCTCATATGAGAGTAAAACACATACATCAATCCAGCTAAACTAGACATCATTTGTTAAGTCAAAATCTACTAAACCGTTAATCTGCTAAAGGAGTTAGTTATTAATGACATGATTATTGATTAATAAAAGGAGATTCGAGGAAACTTAAATGTGGGCAGTGGATCATTAAAAGCCACGTTACAGCAGAGCAAAATACGGCATAAGATGTGCATTTTTCATCATCACAGACACAACTACACAAGTGATTCTTTCCCTTATAACTTAAGTATGTTGTTTGTCTTCCATCCTTGTGGTAAAAAGTTCAAAATCTCATAGTAAACATATATGATATTTAAGAGTATATTAGTAATTTACCGTTAAAAAAAAACTTATAACCTATATCTTTTGGGAATTGATTTTTTCAAGGTTGAGCTTGAATATCAATTAGAAACTAGTGTTAATTTAGATAAATATATATGAATTGGCTTAGCTTGCATATCAATATTAATCTCTCGTTGCATGTTTCTAAAGGCAGAGCCCCTTGTGAATTTAACTAGATGTATAATTAGGGGTGGCAATTCCTGACACGAACCGCAACCCGACACGAACCTAACACGGAAAAGGTCGGGTTTGGGTTGACCATAAATGGGTTCGGGTAAAAAACAGGTCGACCCGTCCAACCTGTTTATAAAACAGGTTGGGTTCGGGTTGTCTTGTGTGAACCTGGTCGACCCGCCAATCCGTTTAATTTTTAAAGACAACCCTTAAATTAGTTATCTTACCTAAAGTATTTCCATGCCTTTTTTACCTTTCAAATTTGAATTTCTCCTTCAAATCTCACGCAATTAATTTCTGGCATATTTTCCTAACTAAAAGCTTGTAAATTTGGGAGATGCATAATTTCTTATTTTCCTAACTAAAAGCTTGTAAATTCCGCCAACCTGGTTCTGACCCGCTAACCCACTTGTCCCTCCAACCTGTTAAGTTTATGGGTTACACAGGTTGGGTCTGGTTCACCTTGGTTTAAATGACTCTGGGTTAGGGTTGTTTTTTCTGACCCAAAATTCTAACAGGTCGGGTTTGGGTTTAGTGATTCCAACCCGTCAACCCGAACCCGCTAACCCACACCCAACCCAATTGCCACCCCCAGATGTATTATGGGCTAAAAACTTGAATTTATGCAATATGGCCCGTTCTTTGATCCAAACCCAAACCCAAACCCATTAATTCATTTAAACTTAATGGATACCTCCAGTTGGCAGAAGTTTTGGGACATTTTTGAACTGTTCCAAACTCCCTAAGGTGTTGTTCACAATTAAATAATCACTTCATTCAAAATCTTACGTTTAAATGAATTAATGGGTTTGGGTTTGAACAACTCTCTGTCTTATCCCAAATGGATTTTGTGATACTCTTAATTAGAGCAAAAATACTGTTAACACGATTCAAAGATTCATCCGATTATTGTAATCTTAATTCGTCCTAATCTTCCACTAATTGAATGGGGCTGATTTCAATTTAAGGTTTGTTTTGTAGAACATATACAATTAGATTTTGATGCTAAAAGGCAACTTTTACCACTTCAACAAGTTGTGTTACTAAACTGAATAATGTTATGATAACATGAATTAATCAATTTGAAATATAATTATAGTATATCTATTGAAACTAATTCATGTAAAGAATGATGCTATTGAAACACTTGACATTTTAATATTTTGTAGGACGTATGCTGAACATAACTAATAATGTTGTGGGAACACTTGGTGTCTTGGAGTACATGTACATTACAAATCATTTATTTTATAACCGAGAGTTTTTCAGGGTCCATAATGGCTAACCCTGACTCATCATCAGTCATTTGAATTATGGATGTTTTCCTATGTTGTGGGTACACATCTCAGTGTTTAACGCTGATAACTAGTAGTAACAAGATAACAGTTAATAGAATAAGGAGAAATAGAACAAGTATTGTATTGCTTTTATATTAATTCGTGTGTATTGCATTTACAGGAATGAGACATATATTTATACACTAAATGGAAGACAATATAAGGAAACCAATTTATGAGTATCACTGATTTTAGGGGTGAGATCGTGGGTGTGACAGGCTGTGTCACAAGAGGATGATATTGTTTCCTTTTGGTGTCTATGTCTCTGTTTAACACTCCCCCTCAAGTTGAATAGTGGGATTACCGAAATTCAACTTGCCTAGAACTTCAAGTAGTGATTTTCTGCTAACGGCTTTCGTTAATATGTCAGCGAGTTGATCTTCAGACCAAACGAACGGAAGTGTAATGATTTTAGCTTCTAACTTCTCTTTGATAAAATGTCGGTCCACTTCTACGTGTTTCGTTCGATCGTGTTGGACTGGGTTTTCTGATATTTGAATAGCTGCTTCATTATCACTAAAAACTTCACTAGATTTTTGAGGAGGATACCCTATCTCAGTGAGGAGTTGTCTTACCCATAACACTTCAGTAATTCCTTTCGCGATCCCCCGGAATTCTGCTTCTGCACTTGAAAGAGCAACTACTTTTTGTTTTTTACTACGCCATGTTACAAGGTTTCCGCCAACAAGAGTAAAGTATCCCGCAGTTGATCTTCTGTCATTTTTATCTCCTGCCCAGTCTGCATCGGTGTATAGCTGGGTTTCAAGGTGACCATTTTGTTTAAACAAGATTCCATGCCCTACCGTTCCTTTGAGATATCTTACAATTTTTAATACCGCTTCCATGTGGGGTTTTTGAGGTTTGTGCATGAACTGACTCGCCACTCCAACGGCGTATGTATGTCTGGACGAGTGTTTGAGAGGTATATTAGTTTCCCCACCATTCGTTGGTATCTGGTTTTATCAGCTAGATCATCGTTTTCTTCATTAAGGAGTTTTTGGTTCATGATCATTGGTGTTTCCGATGGCTTGCAATCGATCATTCCTGTTTCTGCCAATAAATCAAGGACATATTTCTTCTGATGCATGAATATCCCTTGCTTTGACCTTAGAACTTCAATTCCGAGGAAATATTTGAGATTTCCTAGGTCTTTCATTTCAAATTCCGCAAACAATCTTCTCTTCAAGTTTGTTATTTCTTCTTCGTCATTACCTGTAATTATCATATCATCAACATAAATTATTAGACATGTTGTTAATTTTCCCATTCGTTTTAGAAATAAAGTATGATCTGAGTTGCTTTGTTTGAACCCATAGCTTTTCATAGCTATGGTGAATCTCCCAAACCAAGCTCTAGGAGATTGTTTTAAACCGTAAAGAGATTTTTTAAGGCGGCACACTTCCCTTTCTTTGAAATTGCTGGTGAAACCATGTGGAGCTTCCATGTACACTTCTTCATGTAGTTCTCCGTGTAGGAAGGCATTTTTTACATCAAACTGGTGTAGTGGCCAGCCTCGGTTTGCAGCAACCGAGCAGAGAATTCTGATGGTGTTAATTTTTGCTACAGGAGAGAAGGTTTCTGAATAATCAATCCCATATGTTTGTGTATAGCCCTTTGCCACTAGTCTTGCTTTGTGTCTTTCAATTGTCCCATCTGGTTTGTATTTGATTGTGAACACCCATCGACACCCAACAGTTTTCTTTCCTGGTGGCAAGGTGCATTTTATCCAGGTTTTGTTCTTCTCTAGGGCTTCCATTTCTTCTTTCATTGCGTTCTTCCATTCTTTGGATTTTAGGGCTTGCTCGGGGTTTGTAGGAATTTCTTCAGAACATAGGGCTGTAGTGAAAGCTTTAGCTTGTTCAGACAGGTTTCCTGTGGCTATGTTGGCCATTGGATACCTACTTCTTGTAGTCTCCTTTTTTGGTGAGTATCTGTTAGGTGGAATTCACCGGTTTGTTCTTGGAGGAAGAGTATATCTTGTGGGCTCGTCCTCTTGGACTGTAGTGACAGGTTCATCTTCTTGGACTGTAGTAGGTTGTTCTTCATCAGCCTCATTTTCTGATTCCTGCATATCCTGCACATGTTCTTGTACACATGGATCGTTAGATGGGCTACTTACCTCGGGTATCAGGGTAGGAACCGACTCTTGGGGGGCACTGTCTTCTGTATCGTCTTCGCAATGTTGAGGAGCTTCGGGAACTTCTGAGTTTATAGTTGTGTATGTTGTGTCAAGCCAACTCAGCGTGTCATTCCTATTATCCGGATTCTCCCCCTGACTGCTGTAGTTGGCGTTGTAGTAGTATTCAGTCTCAAAGAAGTCACAGTTCATGGTGGTAAACATGCGTCGAGTTTTTGGGTTATAGCATCTGTACCCTTTTTGGTTAACCCCATAGCCGACAAAAACACACTTTTCCGCACATGGGTCAAGTTTGGATCTAATCGACTTTGGTATGTGAACGAAGACGGTACAACCAAAGATTCGGGGTTCTAGAGTGAGAGTGGGAGGGATGTCAGTGTATTCTGTGAGAGCTTGTAATGGAGTTTTCAATTTTAAAATTTGTGTTGGTAGGCGGTTAATGAGGTAAGTTGCTGTAACGAGAGCCTCAGGCCAGAAGGATTTTGGAACTTTGGATTCTATTAGAAGAGCTCGGGTAATTTCAAGAAGGATACGATTTTTTCGTTCCGCGACACCATTTTGTTCGGGGGTGTAGGAGCATGATGTTTGGTGAATGATACCTTTTTCTTGGAAAAAACGTTTCATATCGGAGTTAACAAATTCTCCACCATTGTCGGACCTAAGGACTTGGATTGTTTTTTTAAATTGGGTTTGGACCATAGTATAAAATATGTGAATTTTTCAAACACTTCGGATTTATTTTTTAATAAGTATACCCATGTCATACGAGTACAATCATCAACAAACATGACAAAAAAACGAAAAATTTGACCCCCGGGGATTGGAGCCGGTCCCCAAACATCAGAATGGATTAATGAAAAAGGTTGATCAACTCGTGTAAAATTTGGTTTAAAGGTTTTTCGATGACTTTTGGCAAATATGCATGTTTCACAATGTGACTTACTATTTAAAGGGAATTTTTTTGGAAATAGAAGATGTAAATAAGTGATAGATGGGTGACCTAGTCTTCTATGCCATAACCATGCCTCCCTTTCTATTGTTCCGTGAGATAACATTGCACTCCCATTTTGAAAAACTTCATCCACATAATATAGCCCGTTCTTTTCAGTGCCACGCCCAATTATCGCTCCCGTCCTGATATCCTGTAAGATACAAAATGTTGGTTGCATGAGCACCGAACAATTTAATTCTTTTGTTACGTGGCTGACAGATAGAAGTTTATGGGATAGCTCTGGAATATATAACATTTAGAGAGCTTGAGAGTTGGAGAAATCTCAATATTCCCTCCCATTTTTACGTGAAGTTTTTCCCTATTTGCCGTTTGTATAAAACTTTTTGTTGGTTTATGAGTTGTTGTAAAATCAGATAAGTCATGGGTCATTGTATCTGTGGCCCCACAGTCAAAAATCCAGGACTAGTCCGACTTTTGACTATGTTGGACCATATTAGCTAAACCACCCTCCATATGTACATTTTCAAGATTTTTTAAATTTTTTAACGTTTTGAGATTCTTGTCAAGATAGTAAGTAATATTACTTTGTTTAAAAAAGTCTTCTATTTTTGAATTTAAAAGTTTTCTGCTGGTTTTATAATTATTTGGAAAGACAAGGGGCTGTTTTGAAATAACATTAGAATACAGAGGGGATTTTGAGCAAGGCGTGCCCTCATCCCCTGTACCTCTCTCATTTACGGAAAACAAATCCTCATCGGAAGATTCTGCCGTCGCTGCTGCAACGCCGCCGAACCCGGAGCCAGTCTTTCGATCAGAGATATTCCCGTCGACCAGCTTCTTCCCCTTCTTTGGTCGGTGACCTTTGCTGTTCTTTTTATGACCATCGTTCCACCAATCCGGGTAACCTATGATTTCGAAGCATTGATCTCGGGTATGTTTGCTCATCCCGCAATTATCACATTGTAGGTGACACTTAGGGGGTGTTTGGCTCGACGTAATCCTCCGTAATGTAATTGAATTCGGTTGGAATTGAATTCGGGTGCAATTGAATTCGATTGTAATTGAATACGATTAAGCGTTTGGCTATCAAAATTTTGAGTTGGAATTCAAATAAATGCAATTGCTTAATTTTGTTAAATGACAAAAATACCCCTCTTGCAATTGGAATATCAAATGACAAAAAAAAAAGATACCCTAAACCCCATAACCCTAAACCCCAAACCTAAACCCTAAACCCCAAACCCTAAACTCCAAACCTAAACCCCAACACTAAACCCCAAACCCTAAACCCCAAACCCAAAACCCCAAACCCCAAACCCCAAACCCCAAACCCTAACCCCAAACCCTAAACCCCAAACCCCAAACCCCAAACCCCAAACCCCAAACCCTAAACCCCATAACCCCAAGCCTAAACCCTAAACTCCAAACCTAAACCCTAAACCCCAAACCCTAAACCCCAAACCCTAAATCCCAAACCCTAAACCCCAAACCCCAAACCCCAAACCCTAAACCCCAAACCCCAAACCCTAACCCTAAACCCCAAACCCTAAACCCTAAAT
This sequence comes from Calendula officinalis, assembly GCA_963853835.1. Lineage (NCBI taxonomy): Eukaryota > Viridiplantae > Streptophyta > Magnoliopsida > Asterales > Asteraceae > Calendula > Calendula officinalis. The sequence continues at coordinate 8,352,136 of OY970832.1, read as the reverse complement.
CCCAAACCTAAACCCTAAACCCCATATCCCTAAACCCCAAACCTAAACCCTAAACCCCAAACCCTAAACTCCAAACCTAAACCCTAAACCCCAAACCCTAAACCCCAAACCCTAAACCCCAAACCTAAACCCCAAACCCAAAACCGAAAACCCCAAACCCTAAACCCTAAACCCCAAACCCTAAACCCTAAACCCCAAACCCCAAACCCTAAACCCCCAACCTAAACCCTAAACCCCAAACCCTAAACTCCAAACCTAACCCAAACCCCAAACCCTAAACCTAAACCCCAAACCCTTAACCTCAAACCCCAACCCTAAACCCTAAACCACAAACCCCAAACCTAAACATATAAACCAACAATCAAATATAACTTTTATTCTAGAAAGTTTTTCATATATCTTCCAAAGTGATGAACCAAAATGAGTACATTTCCGATAAGTTTGGAACCAAATTACTATGTGGTACATATCATTCTTGTAACATAAACTTCACAAAAGTCTCTCTCGCTTCTCCTTCCAAGTTCCAAAAGGTCAACACTGCTTCCGGCTCGCGCATTATCTTTCTGCTTGCTTTGAACTTATTCCTTTGATCCATGGAGTCCATCTTTAAAATTTCAGAAGTCACCATAGAAGTTTTCTTTTGCAACTCCACTTCCACATTTAAAGATTGAGACAAAGTCGTTGATGCTTCCCGAAGTTCTTTGCCAAGTAAAGTGGCTGCATTAGATATTCCCTCGATGAAAGGATCAACTTTACGTTTTTTTTTACTAGTAGCACTTGAAATTTCCTCACTTTGCCCATTTGATGTGTGTGTATCTTGACTTACATCCATCGGCAGATTGATATCATCTTCCATTCCTAATAATTCTTCTTCTACATTTTTATCATGTGACATTTCCGGACAATCTTCAGCTCTACTTCCTTGAGCCCTATTATTTCCAAAAATGATGCACAAGTCATCATAATGAGGAAGTGATTTATTTCTCCACTTTTCTGCTCCTTTATGCACCTATCACATGTAACAAAAAAATTTCTTAGCAAAAAGTCTACATAAAAATACTATGCTTTAAGAATTGCATCTAAAATATTTAACAATTCATAAATGAATACTGCAAAAAAAAAAACCAATTATGTAAACTTTAACTTAAAATGGATTATAAATATCTATATATTATATATATATATATATATATATATATATATATATATATATATATATATATATATATATATATATATATATATATATATATATATATATATATATATATATATATATATATATATATATATATATATATATATATATATATATATTATATTATACCTGAACATAAGATTTCCAAACCTCAGGTGATTCAACAATTCCACATCGATTAGCACTATCATAACCAAACCCGCTTGTGTTTTTACCAATTACCATATCATAAACAACTTGCCAATCTTTCTTCATAGTTCTGACTCGTGACTCAATATGAGGTTTCGGTGAAATACCCGCATTCGGAAGTGATTCTTTCAATACTTGTCCCAAATATTGTAAATACCCAGATTTAAAACCATTATCGGCTTTATACCCACCAGCGTTAACCATATCTAACATGGCTTCCACAAGTTTAGCATCTTCAAATGCTGACCATGCCCTATAAGTTCGACTTTTTTCCATCATACCTGCAAATAAAACACAAATAACATAGTCATGAAGTACAAATAAAACAGAAAATAAGTCATAAAATACAATTAAAATACGAATAAAATACAAAATAAAATAAAATAGTCATTAAGCACAAATAACATAGTCATTAAGTACAACTAAAACTACAAATAACATCAGTTTGTCGCATTCCAAGAATTAAACATTGTTTGTGCTAAATTATCTCTAAATGCAGTCCATTCATCTGAAGCCCCGATGGTTGTGACATAATCATCATTTCCACCATTGTCTCCACTTCCCTCATCAAGTTCATCATCGTCTTCAAAAGGATCTTTCATTTCTTGCCTTATATAATTATGTAGAAGACAACACGCCATTATGATTCTATTCTTTATTACAACCGGATAATACGAGTTATCTCTTAAAACTCCCCATCTCGCCTTTAAAATACCGAAACATCTTTCTATAACATTTCGTGCAGAAGAATGCCTCATATTGTATAATTCTTTTGGAGTGGTTTGTTTATGTCCATCACGCCAATCATTCAAGTGATACCTTTGACATCTATAAGGGGCGAGGAAACCTTCTCCATTTGTATATCCAGCATCTACCAAGTAATAACCTAAAAATACACTATAGTTAGTATAACCTCAATGTCTAGTACATAGTTAATTTGTATTAATAAATTACCTGGTCTTGGAACTTTTAATCCATGTGGTCTTAGCAAGGCATCTCTAAGCACTCTACTATCTGCAGCTGAACCTTCCCATCCCGGTAACACGTATATAAATTGCATATCTTGTGAACAAACCCCCAATACATTTGTAGCAATATCATTTTTTCTTGTTCTATATCTAGGTTTGTCTTCAAGTGGCACTAAACATTTTATATGTGTTCCATCTAAAGCCCCTAGACAGTTTTTGAACCACTTCCATTTGGGATCTGTAGAGTCTTCGGTAATAGGTTCGGGTTTCTTAAGCAAAAACGGATGCAATCTTATCACCGCATGACACACTCGAGTGACAAGTCTGCTAATTGTTTCTCCCGACCGATGAAAACGACAAGTAAGGACTCGATTCTTAACATTATGGGCAATCATGTGAAGGAATATGGCAACTTGTTCATCAACTTTCATAAATCTAGTTGCTTTTAACCCACCTGATGTTTCTAGCATGTCACACAATTTAGAAAAACATCTCCTATTCATCCTAAGTTGTGATATGCACATTTTGTCGCTTTCATAAGCATATCTATGCAATATTGTGCATCGATCCAAATCTGATGTTATACTTCGAGTACGTTGTCTACTGCTTTTGTATTTGGCTATCAAATTGCATAAGGTTATAAAAAACCATACTACCGATATCATAACTTGGTTCCAATAAGCCATAACAATCTGCCTCCTCCTCAACCTACGTCTACAAGTAGTACTAAGTCGAGACATTGTAGCTACTGGATACAACTTTGTGTTCAAAAAGCACTGCCAATTCAACTCATAAAACAAATTCAGTTCATGAACCTAAATCAATGAATACGGCAACAAAAATCACAACAAATCATTGAATACATCAATAAATCACAACAAATCAATGAATACAGCAATAAATCCATGAATACTGATAAATCACGTTAAATCTTCGATGAGCAAAGCATTTAATCGAAGTACAATCACTCGACAACAACAAATCTGTGAATTAAACCACAATTACGCATAATCGATCATGAACCAGAAAAAGAGATGAAACAGAATCGAAATGATAATCGAAGACGTGAACAGTAAAGGAGATGAAATAGAATCGAAATACCTTGATTGCAATTGAAGATGACGATTTACTGGATGTAGGTCTCGATTAGGTTTCCGAAATTCTCTCGCTTTCCATGGTGAAGACGTGAGAATGAAAAGGAGTTTCAATTTAGGGATCTGATGTGTTTTTATATAAAGAAGGGGGGTTATCAGGGGTATTTTTGTCTTTTCAGTACGAGAGGTCTCACCGTAATTGAATTCATAGGGTTTTGGGACGGATTTCAATTACAACGAATGTCGTAATTCGAGATTACGTCGTAAATGAATTACGAAGAAAAAGCCCATCCAAACATCCCATCGTAATGTAATTGAATTACAATTACGGAGGATTACGGGGGATTACGTCAAAACAAACGGGGCCTTATCTTCTTTGAATTTGTAGCGATTATTCTGATTTGGGTAATACCCTTTTGTCACCAAACTGACCCCGCTCGAGATTTCGGTTCTGTTTGCAACAAGACCTGCTTCTACTCCGATTTGTTCGTCTTTGAGCAGATTGGCGAGTTGGATTGATAAATCTAAACCTGGGTTACCGTCTTCTGACATGGCAGCCCAATTGGTTTAGAGTTTAAACAATTCTGAATTGATTAGCGGTTTGATCTCAGAATCAAGAACACCGCTCTGATACCATGATAACTAGTAGTAACAAGATAACAGTTAATAGAATAAGGAGAAATAGAACAAGGATTGTATTGCTTTTATATTAATTCGTGTGTATTGCATTTACAGGAATGAGACATATATTTATACACTCAATGGAAGACAATATAAGGAAACCAATTTATGAGTATCACTGATTTTAGGGGTGAGATCGTGGGTGTGACAGGCTGTGTCACAAGAGGATGATATTGTTTCCTTTTGGTGTCTATGTCTCTGTTTAACAAACGCATTACACTTTAAGTGTGTGAAAAGACTTTAGATAATAATCGGAGTTTGTCGGTCCTTATTAACTCGATCATAATGTAATCCATTTAAGATGTGAGTCACGTGACCTTGACAAACTACTTTTAGCTAATGAAGCTAGTTTCGGAACCAAAAACATAAGATCAATTCAAAATGAAAAAAATGTCACCTCCCCATACTCCGCATAGCATTGTATTTGATCGTTTTGGGATTCACATCACAACTATCAAACAAGTTTGATTTGTTCATTAGTCTTGGCATTGATGACATATATTCAAATGAAATAAATAGATAATAAAAGTTTGGCATTTTTAGTAAATTATGGAGTAGTAGGTGCAAATTTGGATAATTAATTACTTTTCAACACATTACACCATTTTTTTTTGGAAGGACAGAATAGTGGTCGTGGCAATCTCAATCCATATCTGAAACGGTGCCGTTTCCCCAATCAGTCTCTCTCTATTTATCACGTAACTAATCGCGACTCAGAAACCACGACCAGCAAGAAACAACGACTGAACCAGCAAGAAACCATGGCGGTCGGAAAGGAAAACTTGAACGACACGGTGGAGATAATCAAGCCACGAACCGATACCAGAGATTACAAAAGAATAGTTCTTCCAAACTCTCTTCAAGTTCTTCTCATCAGTGATCCTGATACCGATAAGGTCTATTTTCGATTCGATCCTATCCCTTCTACGGTTTTTTTGTTCATTACTTTCTTCAATAACTGAATGAGATCGAGATTTCATGTTGTGTTGTAATTTTGTCAGTGTGCTGCCTCAATGAGTGTTGGTGTTGGTTCGTTTAGCGATCCTGAAGGTCTCGAAGGCCTTGCTCATTTTCTTGGTACACACTTCTAATTAACTGTCACTTGTCTTGATTTTTTAATTTATTTATATAAGTTCGTTAGACAGTATAATTAAATAACCTGATTAGGATATGATAAATTGGAATTGAGTAAAATCAGTTAGTTGGAATTGAGTTTAAACGTAAAAGTGTTGCAATTTTATTGAAAGAAGACATTCAAAGTGGTGTTCTTATGAATGTGTGATGAAAGTGATCACTTCTGGTTTCGGGTATAATCAATAGAAGAAATCAACACTTAATTAATTAAAATATATTCTGAAACTAATTTTATTTAATTTTAATTGCAGAACACATGTTGTTCTATGCAAGTGAGAAGTATCCTTTAGAGGATAGTTATTCTACATACATATCTGAGGTACTCAGTATTTTACTTTTTCCATTTTTTTGGTACTCAGTAAGTGGTCAATTCTCAAGTTATTTACTCAAATATATTTTACCAACTTATAGCATGGAGGTCATACAAACGCATATACAGCTTCTGAGCATACCAACTATTACTTTGATGTTAATGCTGACTGTTTTGAAGAGGCTTTAGATAGGTACATTTCTATCATTATTTTCCCAATTTTCTTCTTGTAAAATTTGAGTAATTTATGGTATTAACTTGTCTTTTCTTGTGTAGATTTGCTCAGTTTTTTATTAAACCACTGATGTCATCTGATGCAACTACTAGAGAAATAAAAGCTGTTGACTCGGGTCAGAATCAATTTTATATTTTTATTAGTTGGGTATTTGATTACTGTTTATTTGATGTTTCATCCACACCTTTATTTCATGTGTGTATACAGAAAATCAGAAGAATTTACTAGCTGATGCTTGGAGAATAAATCAGGTAATGCTATACCAGATATATATATATATTTACAATATAGAATTAAATAAACAGTTTTAACTTTATTCTTCTTTTCTTGACCAGCTGCAAAAACATCTTAGCTTAGAAGGCCATCCATACCACAAGTTCAGTACAGGTCAGCAAGCCGTAAAAGTTAAAATTTTAGGTTAACAAAACTGTTAAAGTTAATCGCCTTTTTGTGCATTATCCCATCAATAGGGAACTGGGATACACTTGAGGTAAAACCAAAAGCAAAAGGGATAGATACAAGAGATGAGCTAATTAAATTCTACAAAGAAAATTACTCAGCTAACCTCATGAATCTAGTTGTTTATTCAAAAGGTATGTATTTGTTAATCTTCAATTAATATCCATGTTGAAGTGATTTCTCAGCTAATTACATTAACCGATTGTGTTCAATATTAATATCTCTAGAAAGCTTGGATAAAATCGAAACCAGTGTACTGAGCAAATTCCAAGAAATAAGGAATATTGACCGAAGTCATCCTACTTTCCCTGGTCAACCCTGCACTTCTGAGCATCTTCAGGTATTTATCAAAGTGGTTATTATTTCTGAATAAATTACATAAATCGTCCCTGTGGTTTGTTAAACATGTGTGCTTGTTCTTTCTTTGCCATTCTAAATCATATATTTATTTTGATATTTTTGCATTTATTTTTTTAAAGGTAATTGTGAAAACTGTCCCTATAAAACGGGGGCACAAATTGAGAATAACATGGCCAATTACACCTGGTATTCATCATTACATGGAAGGAGCAAGCAGGTATCTTGGTCACTTGATTGGTCATGAAGGAGAAGGATCACTTTTTTATATCTTGAAGAAATTGGGTCAGTTTTCTTCATCTTTTGCAATATATTTATAAAAAATTTGTTTGTCTTCTATGTATAATGGAAATTCACTAAACCTTTGTTAGGTTTTGTCTTTTTAAGGGGCATTTGAGGTATTGATGATTTAGGTTGTTAAATTGTGCAGGTTGGGCAACGAGTTTATCTGCTGGTGAATCAGACTGGACTACAGAGTTTTCTTTCTTTAAAGTGGTTATTGATTTAAGTGATGCTGGTCATGGTTAGTGTTTACTGTTTAGAAAAGTTATGATTTTTTTAATTATGATTTTTTTTTTTAAATTTTTAATTACTTTAAAACATCAGAAAATGTTGAACATATCATCGGGCTTCTTTTCAAATACATTTCTCTCTTGCAACAATCTGGTGTTTGCAAGTGGATCTTTGATGAGGTACACATGCAATGCAGACTTTACTGGAACTATATATTTATTTTTATTAATATTATGTTGCATTCTCTTACAAATTTCTAACAATTTTACATTATGTGATCTATAAAGCTTGCAGCAATCTGCGAGATGACTTTTCATTATCAGGATAAAATTCCTCCAATCGATTATGTGGTCAAAATTTCATCAAATATGCAGGTATATTAAACAATCATATATTTTTTTCTTAAAATCTCTAATTGTTAATCATGATACTTACTTTATTACAAACTAGCTAGTGCTGTTTAATTATAATAGTAAATAGTAGTAGTAATAGTAATAATAATAATAATAATAATAATAATAATAATAATAATAATAATAATAATAATAATAATAATACTAATTATTATTATTATGAACAAAATGACAGCTGTACCCTTCAAAAGACTGGCTAGTTGGTTCATCTTTACCTTCAAACTTCTCCCCAGATGTTATTCAATCTATGCTAAATGAGCTCACACCAAATAATGTCAGGTAAATTATCACTGAAGTGTTAGCGTACAATACACATGCATCAGTGGAATAATATATTTTTTTTTTTCTTTATGAATTTATCCAGAATTTTTTGGGAATCAACAAATTTTGAGGGACATACTATCCTAACAGAACCATGGTATGGGACTGCATTTTCTGTTGAAAAAATCAACGGTTCCATCATTCAGGTTTGTGATATTAATTAACTTTTTTTTACATAAATTATGAAATATTTTAATATTATTTTGATAAATTACAGGAATGGATGGATAAAGCTCCCAAAGAAGACTTGCATTTACCAAGCCCTAATGTGTTTATACCTACTGATTTGTCAGTTAAAAATGTCCAAGAAAAGGTGTGATTAGTGTCATAATTTAAGTCAAATAATCAAATCTTATGCATAAATTTTGACTAATGTGGTTGTTTTAAATAGGCGAATTTACCAGTTATGTTGAGGAAATCAGAATATTCAAGATTATGGTACAAATCTGATACGACATTTTCAACTCCAAAAGCTTATGTTAAGTTGGATTTCTATTGTCCATTTGCTGGAAATTCCCCTGAAGCAAATGTTCTTACTGATATTTCAACACGCTTATTGATGGATTATTTAAATGAATATGGTTGGTTTTTTTTTTTTTTTTCATTAAATATTAATTTTTCAGTATCTTTTTTCCTGTTTATGAAATTATTTGTATACATTTGTGGTATTGCATATTACATATATTTAGTAACTATTATTTGTACATTTCAGCTTACGATGCTCAGGTTGCTGGTCTTTATTATTCCATTTCTCATACAGATAATGGTTTTCAGGTAAAAAGTTTCTTAATACTTTTTTATTATTATATCTGTCAAAGACGTTTTTTCCAAATTTAATTGAAAATATTTTTTAATCTTGTTGCTTGTGAACTTATTGCTTTTTAATATTTCAGGTAACGTTGACTGGATACAGTCACAAATTAAAGATCTTACTGGAGACAGTAATTGATAAAATCACAACTTTTGAAGTAAAACCTGACAGATTCTATGTAATTAAGGTAAAAATTACTTACTTATATCAATAATAGCCCCTATTCTCATATCTCATATATATATATATATAAAATATATATATATATATATATATATATATATATATATATATATATATATATATATATATATATATATATATATATATATATATATATATATATATATATATATATATATATATATATATATATATATATATATTAATTTAATTTTTTGCAGGAATTAGTGATGAAACAATATGAAAATTTTAAATTTCAACAACCATATCAACAAGCTATGTATTATTGTTCATTACTTTTAAAAGATCAATCATGGCCATGGAATGATGAACTTGCAGTTCTTACTGCTTTAAAACCTGAAGATTTAACAAGATTTTATCCTCATATTTTATCTAGGGCTTTCATTGAGTGCTATGCAGCAGGTTAGTTTTTGAGCCAAATTACATAAATCATCCTTGTGGTTTGTATAAATTATGGATTTCGCCCCTAGTTTTGAAACTTATTACATCTACTGCAATTATGGTTTGTTTTTTCTCAAATTTTCAGGGAATATTGAAGCAAATGAAGCTGAATTAATGATTGAACACATTGAAAATGTACTTTTTAAGGGTGGTAAACCTTTATCTCAAGCTTTATTCCCGTCACAACATTTGGCAAACAGGATTGTTAACCTTGAAAAGGGGATTAATTATTGTTACACTAAAGAGGGTTTAAATCCAAGTGATGAAAATTCATCTCTTCTTCATTACATTCAGGTAATTTCACAACTGCATATTACTATTTTTAACTTTTCGGTACTCAGCATAATATTCATTCATGTGTGTGTGTGTGTGTGCGCGTGTATATGTATATACATTATACAGGTACATCAGGATGATTTTAAGTTGAATATAAAACTTCAACTTGTTGCCCTAATTGCCAAACAACCAGCATTCCATCAACTTAGATCTGTTGAGCAACTTGGTTACATCACTGTGCTTATGCAGAGGTATTTGAAACACTTGTATATTTTTTTTTACCTAATTTATCTTTAATAATTAAAATAATGTAGGAACGACTCTGGAATTCGTGGAGTACAATTTATCATACAATCTACAGTAAAGGTGGGAACTTTAAACAATTTTACTGCTCTATTTGTATTGTGTATGATTTAGTTAATGTTATTTCTTGGATTTAATAGGGCCCTAAACATATTGAGTCAAGAGTTGAGGCATTTCTGAAGATGTTTGAGAGTAAACTATATGACATGCCAGATGATGAATTCAAGGTCAACTTAGGTTATGTTTTGTCCCAAATTATTGATGTATTAATTTCTTGTTTATCGGCACAGAGTAATGTTAATGCACTGATTGAGATGAAGCTTGAGAAACACAAGAACTTAAGAGAAGAATGTGGATACTATTGGCGAGAAATCCAGGATGGCACTCTCAAATTTGATAGAAAAGAATATGAGGTATGAATCATTTTGAATTTTAAAGTGATTTCCTGATGATTTATATAACCTTTTTGGTAGTAAATCATACATGTGGTTTGTATGAAGTTAAGCATGTGATGTAACAGGTTGATGCATTGAAGCAGTTGACAAAGGAAGAATTGATCCAATTTTTCGATGAACATATAAAAGCGGGGGCCCCACAAAAGAAGGCGTTAAGTGTGCAAGTATATGCAACCGCACATTCAACAGAAGACGTACCAGAAAACAGTGAATTTAATGTTGAAGATGTTTTCAGTTTCAGGAGATCAAGACCTCTATACGGGTCTTTCAAAGGAGGAATTGGTCATGTGAAGCTGTCAAGTATTTCTTGTTAATGAATTTTATTATAATTTTTAGACTTGAAGTGTGTTTTTAAGAATTATCTTCATTCATATACTTAGATTTTGTGGGTGTTAAAACTTATATGTGAATTATTGGAAAAGATCATATTCAGCTATATTTTTTAATTTTCTCTCAAGTATGATGGTTAGTTTAATATTACGAAAATATCAAATTCCATAATTCATATTACGAAAATAAGTATTTTTAGTGGACATTTTTCATTATGGGGTGGCAGTGGGTGCTCTGTTGGGTATGCTCTCCACGCCAAAGGGCAAAATGACCCTTTTAACGTCGCCATATCATACCGTGTCTTCCGTCAAAATGATTTTCGTCATATGTTGAAGATAAAAACAAGGTATTTTTTAAGGGTTTTGAAAATGACAATACTAATAATGGATAAGAATGAGCAGTTGATTCTGATTGGAGGAGGAATTTAGATGTTGCTAGAAATAAGGAATTAATGGAGGGTAAATAGGTGTTTAAGAGATGTCATTATCAAAATCAATTTTTTAAATTGAGATTAATTTTGGGTATTTTTTGTGGGTCGTGTTATAAGAATATTAAATTAGGGAGTGTTAAAACCAAAGATAAAAATGCTTTTAACTTGACACCATACCTACCTTCTCGTTATTTTTATTCAATTTTGATTTTGGTTCAATCAAGTTCAATGCATCCGTATAAGGGGGTAAAAGCTTGATGGTTCTGGTAATAATTGAGGGCGTTAATTGATAGTAAAAGGGGGTAAAAGGTTGTAGATGTTGGTAATAATTGAGGGCATAAAAGGAAAATGGTGGCACGCATGCAGAAAAGGAATGGTTGACAGCATGCCACTAAAAGTTGGCCACGACCAAAATCACAATAATTAAAGGGAGGAAATTATTGGTTCTATAAAGTGGTGTATAGATCACCACTCATTTCACAAACATACCTCAGAAACCACCAGCAAGAAACCATGGCCTCAAACTGACACCAGAGATAAGCTCCATTTTCGATTCCATCATTCTAATTTATCAGTTTTAGGGCTTTTTTCTTCATCTAAATAACAGTTGAAACTGGTAACCTAATTAGGATAGGGTAATAATTAATGGGAACTGGTCGAGTTCTTTAGCATGTTTATTGATATTTGTTGTCTACACTTCAATCTAATTAATGACTCACTTATGAGTCCGCAGTTCATTAACCATATTTTGGAAGCTCATGTATTTCGTATGATGCCAAATTGCAGGACACATGTTGTTCTATGCAACTCACAAGTGTCCTTTCGAGGACAGTTATTCTACAAACATATCCGAGGTACTTAATATTGTATTTCTTTTTCGTATTTTATTTCAACTATCTATAAAGAGTTTGGTATTTTTTTCAAACAACTAATTCAAGTTATTTTATTTTAACTATGTATAAAGAATTTGGTAAATTTTAAAAACAACTTGAATTATTATTACTATTAAGCTCTTATACTTTTCTTATAAAATATTCATTTCATCCCAAAAAGTAGTGTTCAATAGATAAAAAAAGTACTACACAAACTATTGAACCCGAGTAACATTACTGAAAAACTCATGCAACGTGGTTCTACATAGTTAAATTAAATCACTTCTATAATTGCTAAAGAAGGGGAAACTAATTTAAGACAACCACGTTTAAAGTTTATCCATTTATGAATAGTAGTAATAGTAGTTAAAGGATTAATGAGAAAAAATTTAGGATGTAAAGTTTTATTAACATTATTAGATAATAGGATCAAAGATATAACCACAAATACGATTGCAAGTACAAATATAAATAAGTGCAAATATAGATATGAACAGTAATAAATGAATAATATAAAGTAGTATACACACTCTTATTAATAACTTTAGGGGTTTTAGGTATATGTTCAATAACATCAACTACTAAAATTTATTAATAATTTTAAGAAGAACAAGTTTAGCTTTTTCTGGTTTTTATTTTATTCCTGACTAATAGAGTAAGATATAGAAATTGAAACTGAAAATAATTTTGTGAATATAGGAAGTAGAACTGAAAAAATATTATTTCTAAAAGAATTAAACATGATATTGAATAAAGAAGAAATATTACAATTAGAAGAACATATGCTTCAAAACAAACAAATTTAGGGGTGTTCACTATTCGAATATAACCGGATTGTTCAATTGGACATTTTGGATCGAACTATTTGGATTGGTTATTTGATTTTTTGGATCGGTTTGGACTTGAACCAAATTAATATTTTGGTTTTTGGATTGGATCTGGTTTCCGTTGTGAAAACCGGATTGTCCAAAAAAAACCAAATAGTAGTAAATATACCAATCTTTTTGGAGTTTTTGATGAAGTTGATGTTAATATTTTTGCATATACGATTATAAATGTCACAAGCTATGAATTAAACTTGTTTCTATATACAAAGTAGTTTATCATTTTGGAAATGTACATATCGAACTTAATATTATTTATGTTATATACTTTTGTAGTATTTTGAAAACATTTTAGAAAAACTAAACGGATAAAACCAAACCAACCAAACTGGTATTTGGTTCGGATTGTTTGGTTTTCGAATAGTTTGGACGGTTCGGTTTGAACTTTTAAAAACCGGATTTTATTTGGTTTCACCTATTTGGTTCGGATAAAATCAAACCGTCCAAACGAACACCCCTAAACAAATTAAAGAAAATGAATATATATTGTGTGATAATAATGAGAATATAGTTTTAGGTGAATATAATATAACTGATGAAGAATCAACCATGTTAGAGACAAGTTACCAAAAAGAATTAGTTGATAATTATTATGGTATAGTATCAAGAACACCATACTAAATACAATTTATAAGATTTCAAATAGATCATAAAGGGTATATTTTAAACCTTACAGCACATGACCTCTAAACTGGACAAATACTAAAGATGTATAGAAGAGTACCTTAATAGGAAATTATTATAGATATTTTCAAGACTTAGAAACAGAAGAAATGTATAAATACTTTGAAACTTTTTCAGGAGAAAATATAAAGGCTATGTGGGAAGCTTATAAAGCAGAACAACAACAAGAATATAATAATTTAAGAAGGTTAGGTAGTAATCCTTACAATTTTGTAAATAAAATACAATCATTAATAACACACGCAGACCCTTATTCAGGACATATAGAAGTCTAGAAAAAAGCTATGAGAGATTTAGAACAATTAAGTTTAAAAAGTTGGACTATAGGTCTATATGTTAAAAGATTTTTGAATATTTATGTTTATATAACTACTATTACAGGAAACACATTTAATAAAAGTATAGTAGAAGGAAATTAAACTTCAGCCCCATATAGCATTAGTTTTGTTTCCTGCAGTAGTAGTTAAATAAACATAATGATTTCAAAATCTTTTAACATGTAGACCACTAATCCAATTTTTAAACTTTCTAAATCTCTCATAGCTTTTTTCTGTACTTCTATATGTCCAGAATAAAGGTTTGCGTGTGTAAATAATGATTATATTTTATTTAGAAATTTGTAAGGATTACTACATAGCCTTCTTACGTTATTATATTCTTGTTGTTCTACTTTATAAGCTTCAAACATAGCCTTTGTACTTTCTCCGAAAAAAATTTCTAAGTACTCATACATTTCTTCTGTTTCTAAGCCTTGAAAATGTGTATAATAATTTCCTATTGAATTACTCTTCCACACATCTGTAGCATTTGTCCATTTTTGAGGGTCATGTGATGTAAGGTTTAAATGAACTTGTAAATTCTGATTAGCAAATCTAATATTTTCTTGATAATATCTGGATGAATTTTGAATAGGTCTTGCAGCAAAAGAATTTCCTGGTGGAATTCCTTCTGGTCGCATGCTTCTTGGAGAAAGACCTCTTGGATTTAGTCTAGACATCTATAAAGAAAACATGGTTAAACAATTTTTATTATCTTTATCATCACTGATAGTAATATCTTCTTCTATCTCTTTTTGTGTAGATGTGTGCGACATAATGAAAGATAAATTATACTCTTATAATGTTAAGATTTTTACTTTTTCTTTGACAATTCTTTTTTCTATCATTGTTTTCTCAAGCTTATTTTCTAAAAACATTTTTACTCTAGTCATAGTTGGCTTATGTTCATGTTGACTATTTTTTATTCTTTCCTTTATATGAGCTAATTCTCTTTCTGCAATAGATACTTCTTCATTTATATCTTCCATGGCGGTGTTTATTTATTTCTTTAAAAGTAGAGTCATTTTATTAAACAAATCGTGTGACTAGACATCTATGAAAAAACATGATTAAACATTTTTATTTTCTAATAATCTACTTAAAATGTCTGCTGCTTTATTATATTTTCCTTTAATATGTTCTATATTGACTGTTAAACTTGTGTTATATATCCTATCTAAAAAATTTAACCATCTTCTTCTACTACTCCTCTTGCTATCTCCAGTCATCTTATTATAAAATGAAACAATAGCTTCGCAATCTGTTCTAAGAGTTATTTCTTTCTTTGAAATAATAAATATATCAAAACTATCTAAAGCATAACTTATTGCAAGCAATTCTGCATCAATACTACTAATATTGCTTTTTCTTTATATTTTTCACTATTATACCTACAAATTTTTCCTGAACTTTTATCACTGAATTTATTTGGTTTGCAACAAAGTATTGCTCCCCATCCCTGGCCACATCCATCTGTTTCTATAATTAAATAATATGTATCCAGAGGGAGTGCTAATTCTAGAAGATCTTTAATTTTTTGTTTTAATGTCTGGACTAATTTTATGTCTTCTTGATTAAAGTATTTCTGCCATGTGGCAGATGTCTTCGAATATAGAAGACCTGCTATTTTTCCTAAGTCTTTAATAAATGGTCTAGCGTAGTATATTAATCCTAAATTTTTTGTAATGATTTTAGGTCTTCTAATTTGTCTGAAAAATCTAATGCTTTTTGAGCTATATGAGGTTAAAGTTTTCCTTCAACCTCATATAGCTCAAAAAGCATTAGATTTTTCAGACAAATTAGAAGACCTAAAATAATTACAAATTTTTTAGGATTAATAAATTACGCTAGACCATTTATTAAAGACATAGGAAAAATAGCAGGTCCTTTATATTCGAAGACATCTGCCACAGGGCAGAAATACTTTAATCAAGAAGACATAAAAAATTAGTCTAGACATTAAAACAAAAAATTAAAGATTTTCCAGAATTAGCTCTCCCTCTGGCCAGATTATTTAATTATAGAAACAGATGGATGTAGCCAGGGATGGGGGCAATACTTTGTTGCAAACCAAATAAATTCAGTGATAAAAGTTCAGAAAGAATTTGTAGGTATAATAGTGAAAATATAAAGAAAAAGGCAATATTAGTAGTATTGATGCAGAATTGCTTGCAATAAGTTATGCTTTAGATAGTTTTGAATTATTTATTATTTCAAAAAAAAAAAGAAATAACTCTTAGAACAGATTGCGAAGCTATTGTTACATTTTATAATAAGATGACTGGAGATAGCAAGAAGAGTAGTAGAAGAAGATGGTTAAATTTTTTAGATATGATATATAACACAGGTTTAACAGTTAATATAGAACATATTAAAGGAAAAGATAATAAAGCAGTAAATATTTTAAGTAGATTATTAAAAAATAAAAATGTCTAATCATGTTTTTTCACAGATGTCTAGTCTCACAATTTGTTTAATAAAATGACTCTACTCTTAAAAAAATATATAAACACCGCCATGGTAGATATAAATGAAGAACTATCTATTGCAGAAAGAAACTTAGCTCATATAAAAGAAAGAATAAAAAATAGTCAACATGAACATAAGCCAACTATGACTAGAGTAAAAATATTTTTAGAAAATAGGCTTGAGAAAAGAATGATAGAAAAAAGAATTATCGAAGAAAAAGTAAAAATATTAACATTATAAGAGTATAATTTATCTTTCATTGTGTCGCACACATCTACACAAAAAGAGATAGAAGAAGATTTACTATCATTGATGATAAAGAAAATAAAAATTGTTTACCCATGTTTTCCTTACAGATGTCTAGACTAAATCCAAAAGGTCTTTCTCCAAGAAGCATGAGACCAGAAGGAATTCCACCAGGAAATTCTTTTGTTGCAAGACCTATTCAGAATTCATCGAAATATTATCAAAAAAAATATTAGATTTGGTAACCAGAATTTACAAGTTTTTCCAAATAGTAATATTTCTTTCAAAGCGTTACCTCATATATCACTTAATAAAGAAGAAAAATGCATTCGAGATAATTTATGGATCTCTTATGGTCGAGAACCTAAAGATAGAAAATACTTTATTGCTTGTTTAAATGCTTTATCAGAACATTTTAACCAAAATCGTAATCGTTTTAAGTTTTATGTTGTTCTAAAAGGTAAAAAGATAGGCTTTTTTCATACTTGGATAGAAGTAATAGAACCTATGCAAGGTTACCCAGATCCTTTATACAAAGGTTTTAATGATTATCAGCAAGCATTAACTATAGCAAGAATGAGATTAGGAATGAATTTTTATATTTCAGAATCCCTCAAACATTACACGGAACCTACACCTACTTTTTTAGTTACTAAAGATACAAATCGAATTCTTTTTTGTGACCATTGTGAAAGTATGAAAAATAATTACAAATGTATTAATGAAGAAATTTATAAACTAAGGGAAGAAAACAGAAATTTAGTTAATAAGATCAATAGTTTACAAAAGAATAGATCATAAATTGTAAATCTTTCAAGTGGTTTCTTCTGACCCTAAACAGAAGAGTGAGAAGGGTACTCACTCCCCAATGAGTGGGCAAGAAGGTACTAGTAAACCTAATAATTTACTAGCTAGTCCAGTGTTCCCGGCAACTGGTAAAGACTCATCTAGTCCGGATATAGCTATGGGATTGCTAAAATCCCAGGAGACACAGAGGACTCCTGACTCAGATGACTCATCTAGTCCGGATATAGCTTTGGGATAATTTGGGAGAACCTGGAAAGCATAATGATTTCTTAGTAAAATATAGTCCTACTCCAAGTTCAGAATATCCCTCCTTTAATTTACTCTTTCATATCCTGAATGTTAAAGATGCACAAGAACCAGAAAACACTGAACAACTTTTAGATCAGATTCTAGAAAATTCAGAAGAATTAAAAAATTATTATGAAGCTTCTTCCTCAAAAAAGAGATCAAAAAAAGAATAAATATGGTGAAAGAATCCTTCTTGAAACGGTAAATGAGACGGTTAAAGAGATTCTCAAGACTATATTACCAGAATTAATGGAAAATTCTCAAAAACCTACTATTGAAGATAAATTAATTACTGACAACTTAAACCCTGTTAATTTGTCTAATATTGAGACTAATGACCCTATGTCCAATGAAGAAATACAAGCGATAATGAAGAGCATTTTGATCCGAATGAAGAAAACTACACATATAATGATGATACTTACTCATTTGATACCATAGCCAGACATAATTTGGATACCTAGTGACTCTAAGCAAAAGATGCCAATACAGCTAGTGTGATTAGACAAGAGATGCCCATACAGTGCTTCCACTACAAATACATTATGGCTCTAGACAAGACTTGACTGCACTATGCTGAAGATAAAGATTCTCCTCCACATCAAATCCAATAATTCAGAAAAAATAGAAGAATAAAGACAATAGTGCTCCACTTTCAACAGTACAAGCAAGAAGGGTTCCCTTAAATTTCGTCTATTTAAAGGGTCTTTAGCAAAGAGAGAAGACACAACAACATCCCAGAAGAAGAAAACTCCCAAACACCATTTGTTAGAAAAAATTCTCAACCCTCTTCAATCCAAATAGCTTGTAATAAATTTGTATGATATTCAGTGTGTAATTTGTATGATATTCTCCAGTTTATGTAAGCTTCTTTCTTTTTACTTTTAGTTAAGTAAGGGATCTCCCGAAAGGGAAAACCTTATGTCCATAAATGGCATGAAATTTGATTCCCAGTTTTTAATGTAATATATGTTTGTAATAAAAATTTTATGTTAATTGTTTGTGTACATATTTATTTTATCATCTATTTTGAAAACTATTTAGCTTATCACTGAGTGACCCAAAACAAGGATGTTATGAGGCCGGAGTGAGCCTGTTTTTTAATCCATTCTGTTGGGGAAAGGTGATAACCTGAAAAAAAAAGTCTTGTTCGGGAATTAAATTTTTGGCATTTTTGGAAATTAACTTAAGGGAAGTACCGAGTACGGATTTGTTAAATCTGATTTTATATATTATTTGCTTGCATATCATCTCGTCACACACCGTCACACAGTCACACACTGTCACACACCGTCACAAAATCTGAGTTTAGAGACCCCCCCTATAATTTGGTATCAGAGCATACCAACGAAAAACTAGAACCTAAGAGACTAGAATATTTAGGTATAGACATATTATCAAACAATAAAAGAACCGCTCAAATCTAATATAAATATAAACTTAGGTGTAATTTTAATAAAGAGCACAACCATAGTTAAATATCATCAGACCCTTGCTTAAATACAATAGTAAATTTACTTATTAATATATCAGATGACTTAAAAGTTAAACTAGAAAAACAACAATTTATTTTATTCTCTCTTCAAAAAGAAATTAGTACTTTTAATAGTAAATTAGATTATATAAAAGAACAAAGTAAAATCATATTAGAAAAAATCTCCCCTATAAATAAAACCGAAGACAAAAATATTAAAGAAGCCATAAGCAAGAACGATATTAAATTATTAGCAGAACAAATAGAATCATTATCCTTAAATCCAACAGGTAGTGAGAAAGTAACTAGAAAAATTATAAAAACAGAAAATAACCGAACCTTTTAGTTTTAAAGATTATCAAACAAAAAACTAATGGCAGACTCTTCCCGAAAGAGTTTTGGTTTATGTGTAGTTCCTAAAAATATTATAAACAAAATTGCTAGTAAAAAAGAAGAGTATGATGCAAACTTAGAAGAATTGATAGATCCCGAGTTAGATTATAACCGATTCCAAACCCATGGTTTACAAATGTTAAAACCAGAAATTTTATATAATAGGGGATTTTTTGAAAATAGTACTCAATTTTATAGAAATAGTTATGAATCTACAATACAGTGTATAAAAGATCAAACAAAGATTTTAATTATAATTTCTAAAGAAGGAGAACATAATCTTAGGCAAAGGCATTTTAAATTTATCCATTTAGGGATAATAGTAATAGGAATCAAAGGTTTAATGAGAAAAAAATCTAGGGTGTAAGGTTTTAATTACATTATTTGATAATAGAATCAAAGATATAACTAAAAACATGCACTACAAGAAAAATGGGTATTTGTGAAGGCGCAAAACGATCCCAAATACTCAAAACACTGTGCCAAATACTATTTGGCACAGGATTGGGACGGTTTTGCTCTGTCCTAATTATGAGGGTGCCAAATATATTTGGGTCGGTTCAAAACAGTGCCAAATAGTATTTGGCACGTCGTTTGGGACGATTTACACTTTTGTGCCATAAATTGAGTATCTGGCACGGTTTTTGAATTGTGTGTGCCAAATGTGCAATTGGAAGGAGTATTCATAAAGCGTGCCAAAAGAGCATTTGGCACGACTAGTTATTAGCCGTGCCAAAAGCGTATATGGTACTGTTGATAAATCGACGTGCCAAAAGGGTATTTGGCACTGATTGGGAGTAACCGTCTCAAATACGTATTTGGAATAGTTTGTAAAAGACGTGCCAATTTGACATTTGGGACATCTTAGCTAATGTGTGCCAAAAGTATTTGGCACGCTTCTTCTCCCTTGCCAAACTTAGTTTTGAACCGTTTAAGAATAGCCGTCCAAAATACGTATTTGGAACGGTTAGGAAAAGAAGTGCTAATTAGATATTTGGCACAGTTTAGTTAACGTGCCAAAAATATTTTGCACCCCCTTCTATATTTATTTGGCACGATTTGAACAATTCTGTAAGTTAATTAATTGGCACTAATATTATGAAATATACATAAACTAATACAACTTGTAAAACCAAAATAAATCCATTTCACCAAAAAAAGTTAAACATAATTGTAAATACATATTCTCTAAAATAAAGATGAAACCAACATTAAAATCCGATAACAACATAATGTACTAATACATATCACTACAATGAAAAAACAAACGGGTCAAATGGATTAAACAAATGTCCACTCCAATTCAACAAATGTCTTGGATCCCCTGCATAAACAAAGATTTATGTATTAGTAATGCCAACGAAACGGGTCAAATGAATTAAAAGTATCTAAAGTGTTGAACTATTTATTCAGAAAGAAATTGCCACTTACTTTGTAAAATTATCTAAACTTCCTCCACACATAATAGCTAATAATTATGAAAGCTTAAAACCAGAATGTAAGATGAACCTACACGAAGATGAACTTACACGAAAAAAAACCTCAAAAAAGCTAACTACTAATTAAGTAGAATGATATTGTGACTACTTAAGAAAAATGAAACTTAAATATTATGTTGCATTGGAAAAAAATGAGAACATGAGACCATATAGATTTTTCCATATGTTTGTGTCACAATGCAATATTGGTAGTTCAGCTGATATATAACATTTAGATTTTTTTTTTCCTTTTAACGTTTTCTTTACATATCCAGTTTAAAAAATCATGTCAAAAATTGAATAATATATGATTACCGGCAGTAGTTATATGGTCAATAGAGCAAATTGCCCACCCAAAGTCTTCAAAAGAGCAAATTTGCCACCCATTGTCGTCGACGCTGGCACACTACCGCCAATACCTACCATGAATTTTGCAGGGATTAGAAATTGGGTTTATCAATTAATATCATAATTAGAAGAAAAAAAATGGGATACCCAAATGGCAGGTAATCAAATAATGTCAGGTCATTACAAAATTGAGGGAAAAGGGGAACCCAAATTGAAAGAGTCGATGCAATGAGGCATGAATCGACCAATATAATATCGTTCCTTCAATCGGCAGAGATCTTCGTTCAGGGGGAAAAATTAGGGCGGAGGGAGGGTTTCATATTGATCCCATGAACGTATATGGAGAAATTTAAGGGTGGAAACAGTTATATTTCGAAACTACTGCCTTAAATCATGGAAAGGAAGATAGTTTTTTTTATATATAAAATAGATTTATGGGTGGAAACAGTTATGTTTCGAAAACTACTTCCTTAAATCATCGAAAGTAATATAATTTTTTTTAACGGCAATTTTCACGAGTAATGGTATTTGTATCTATCATTTGTGACTACTCATGTGCCTACCACCTCTAAAATTGACATGTGTAATCCACTAGTTCTCTTTCGTCGTATCATCCTTTGATTTTGACACTTATCATGATCAAATTGGTAATCACATGAGTAGGCATAAATTCTAATTTTCAATTTCCACCTATATCAACGACCGGAATTGAACATGTAAACACATAATATAGATACAAAGACCATTCATTCTAATAAAATTAAGGGTTTTGATAATAACAGCCCTTAGGGCTGTCACTAACAACGGATAAGATTGAGCAGTTTGGATTTTGATTGGTGGATGAGATTGAATATATCTAGAAAGACGGAAGACAATTTGACTAATGAAGTTTAAAGGGGGTAAATTGTAAATATTATTCATTGTAATTGACAGCCCTTAGGGCTGTCATTATTAGAACTCTAAAATTAATTATTAAAACAATAATAGTAATAAATAATCTTTTGGCACAACTTTTAAAACCCGTCCCAAATTCTTGATTATTTGGCACATACAGTACCAAATACTTACATATTTGGCACAATATTTCTTATCCGTCTCTAATACTAGATTATTTGGCATACATTTTTACAGACCGTGGCAAATACTTAATTATTTGGCACAAGATTTAACATGTGTCCCAAATACGTTATTAATTGGCATAACTTTTTACAGACGGTGCCAAATACTTCGTTATTTGGTACAACTTTTTAAATCCGTACCAAATGCATAGTTATTTGGCACATTTTTTTAAATGTGTGCCAAAAACTTATTTATTTGGGACCACTTTTGGAAACCGTGCCAACTATGTCCGTTTTTGGCACCATTTTTTTAAACCGTTCCAAATAATTCGTTATTTGGCAGTGTGATAAAAAGTGAGCCAAATAACCGTATTTGGCACGGTTTTTTCCCTCTTCCAAAAGTGTTTGTGCCAAAAAGCTCTTTTTCTTGTAGTGATGATTGCTAGCACAGAAGTAGATATGAACAATAACAAAGGAAAAATATATTGTAGTCCTGATTTTTTAATTACTATTAAAGATTTTTCTAAATATATAAAACTAGGAATTCAGACAAAAGGTTATGAAGAAGTAGAATGCGGAGATAATTTATTAATAACTCTAGGAATTTTAGGAAGATGTTCAACAACATCAACCACTAAATATAAAATATATACAGATAATAAAGTAGTAAACTTAATAAGTAGCCAAGGTATTAAAATGGTAAAACCAAAAGATTTTCTACAGAAACTTTAGCAGGATTAGAATGGGATATTAGTAAATTTATCCAAAATAGTTCACCAGTCATAGTTCCAGACGAAGCTATAACATTTACAAATAGGCTAGGTAGGACAAGTTTAACCTTTTCCAATTATATTCTATTCCTGACCAAGACAATGAAGATACTAAAACAGAATTTGAAAGTAGACATAGAAACTAAAAGTGAAAAAAGAATTAAATATCATCTTAAATAAAGAAAAATTACTACAATTAGAAGAACAAATGTTTTTAAATAAACAAATTAAAGAAAATGAATGTTTAGCATACGATAATAATGGATATATAATTTTAACTGAATATAATATGACAAATGACGAATTTAACATTTCATAATTGAGTTATGAAAAAGAATTAGTCGATACAGAAGAAGCTAGTTATTTTTTCCAGGAAGCACTCCTTTTAATAAACACCAAGTACTACCAAACCATAACTATTATGGTATGGCATCAAGAACACCTTATACTAAATATGATAATACTTTTGAGACTAGTAATTATACATCAAGAGGATCAGAAAGACCTTTAGAACAACCCATACGAATCCAAACAAACCATAGGGGTTACATTTTAAACCTTACGGCACATGATCCTCAAAACTGGACAAATGTGATAGATGTTTGGAAAAGTACTCTCATAGGAAATTATTACAGACATTTCCAAGACCTAGAAACTGAAGAAATGTACAAATACTTAGAAACATTCTTAGGAGAAAGTACAAAAGCAATGTGTGAAGCATATAAAATTGAACAACAAGAAGAATATAATAACCTAAGAAGTGTATGTAGTAATCCATATAATTTTGTAAATAAGATACAATCATTAATAACAGGAGCATATCCTAACTCTATACACATAGAAGTAACACAAAAATCAATGAGAGACCTAGAACAATTAAGCCAAAAAAATTGGACTAGTGGGTTATATGTGAAAAGATTCTTAAATCATTATGTATATTTAACCACCATAGCGGGGAATATTTTTAATAAAGAAATAGGAGAGAAACTTTTCCATAAATTACCAGGTCCGTTAGGTTTAGAAATTCACACAAAATGAAATGAACTTCCAGAAATAAAAAATAATCCAAATGCTTTATGGACAATAACCCAGAGAGCTCAATTTATAACCAAAATGCTAGAAGAAAAATGCGTAAACTTACAGATACAAAAACAACTAAAGCAAACTGATTATAAATTTTGTAATGAGATATACACTCCACAGACTTATGAAGCAGAAAAACCACCTAGAAAGAATTATAAAAAATATAATAAAACAAATCAAAAGAAATATTATCTTAGAAAATCCAACAAGAGGAAGCCTTATTTAGATCAAAAAAGACATGTTAGATAATTTAAGCCAGAACTAAATTACAAAAATAAACTTAGTTATTTTGTATGTAATAGTTATGAACATTTAGCCAGAACATGTCCTAAAAGACAAAATAGTTATGAGAAAAATAGTATTCTAATTGAATGTGTAAATGAAGATTTGATACCCGTAGATGAATGTATTAGTGATAATGAGTCAATTTATAGTATTATTTCTGTAGAACAAACAGTTGTTGAAGAAAAAATTCCCTCAACTTATAACATCATAAATGAATTTTCAAAACAAAACATAGAATGTATTAGGTGCTGTTTGTTTTTTAAGAGGAAAAATGTCTGCAGTCTGCAGACCACATCTGCAGAGAAGATGTGGACCAAATGTCTGCAGTCTATAAGAAAAAGACTGTTTGTTTTTCAATGTCTGCAGGCTGAATATTCTTTTAGTGGCGATATTGGTGGTGGTGGGTGGGGCGGGTGGTGGTGGTGGTTACGGTGGTGACTGTAGGTGGTGGTGGGTGGTGGCGGCGGTAGGTGGTGGAGGTTGGTGGTGGTGGTGGCGGAGGTGGTGGTGGTGGCGGAGGTGGTGGTGGAGGTAGGTGGTGGTGGGTGGGTGGTGGCGGTATATGGTGGCGGTAGGTGGTGGGTGGTGGTGCCGGTAGGTGGTGGCGGGTGGTGGTGGTTGTGGAGGTAGGTGGTGGTGGGTGGTGGTGACGGCGACGACGGCGATATGTGGTGGTGGGTGGTGGTGGTAGTATGTGGTGGTGGGTGGTGGCGGTAGGTGGTGGTGGGTGGTGGCGGGCGGTATGGGTGGTAGTGGTGGTGAATAAACTCTTTCTTTAGGTTTAAGTAAAATGTCTTCTAAACTTTGAAGACTATAGTCCAAGTCTTCTCACAGCAGACCCCAAAAAGACTTTTCCTCATCTTCTGACTTCCAAAAAACAAACGCTCTTTTTTCAAAATGTCTTCCCGCCTGCAGATAGGGGTGAGCATAAAAACCGAAAAACCGAAACCAATCCGTTAAAACCGACAAAGCCAAACCGAAAAAACCAAAACCATTTCAAAACCGACGGTTTTGTTTTAGATTTTGAAAAAACCGATAGATTCGGTTCAGTTTCGGTTTTAACCAAAAACCGCCCCCATTAAGAAACCGCCCCACTAATATTTAATATTATATATATATATATATATATATTTTAATTTTATATTTATTATATAGAAGTTCACCTATTTAAGTATTTGAAAGTCCATCTACTATGGTTCATTAATGCTTATATCGTTATTATATCTTACTACTATATAAAGCATTTAGGCCTACCCAATTAGGCAAGTTTAAGGAGCTCCTTAAACTTGATTTTAAGGATCTTTCCACTTTTGTTAGTTAGTTCTCTACCTTAAAAAAAACGCGGCTAATAAGATTCGAACCCAAGACCTCTCCTAACTTATCACTATGTGTTAACCACTTGCTATACATTACACTTTGGTAACACCACCAACACTTAATAACAAAAGTCTGTTACTCGAAAACCATTTTACCCAATAACATTAAATATACGACGCTGTAAATCATCAACTCTTACCAAAATCCACATTTCCGTTTAATTATTTATTTCTAGCAACAATTATTACCGTGTAAACGAACAACACTTGCTCGCCACGAAATTTGGTTTCTGGGTACCCGCCGCCGCATTGCGCGGGTACCCTGCTAGTGCTACAAAATACGTTTATAGTTTGAACTTTGGGTTGAAAATGGTATTCATTGTTGAAATACGTTATTAGACATTAAACTTAATGATGTAAGTTAGATATTATTACTAAAATTTGTATCTAATTTGAAAAACTAAAGATTAGTGCATGAAATTATGTATCTATGTTTAAGACGAGGTGGATTCGGTTTTAAAACCGAAACCGAACCGTTAAAGGCTAAAAACCGTTAAAACCCTAACCGTTAGAAACCGAAACCATTGGGTTTTATATTCCAGATTCCCTTAAACATTATATAAATTCGTCACTTACATATTTCAGTCACTAGAGATTCAGACCAAGTTCTTTTTTGTGAGACTCCTTAATAGCAAACTCAGTAGCAAGAAATGTCCTCACTTTAATGAGGAAGAGTATAAGATTACTGAAGGAGGTCATAAATTTTGAGAGTTTGTTTTGAAAGAAAACTTTAAACTTACTAATTTACAAAGAGAATTTTAAATTCAACATGGTGAAACTAAAAATCTTTCTTATGGTTCCTCTTCACACCAAAACAGAAGAGTAAGAAGGGTAGTCACTCCCCAATGAGTGATATATAAGGTACTAGTAAACCAGAGAAGTTACTAGCTAGTCCAGTGAGTCCAGCAACTGGTAAAGACTCATCAAATCCGGTTATAGTTATGGGATTGCTAAAATCTCAGGAGACACAGAGGACTCCTGATTCCTCTACTAACAAAATTAAAGAGACACGGAGGAAAAAAGAACAAACAAAAGTTGGTACAAATTTGGGATTCTCTAAGAGAAATATTTTTTACTTACATACAGTCATACTCTTACCCGTAATTTTGTTCGTTTACTTTAAACCATTTGAATTATGAATATGTACAAGACCCACGAAATTCCCTAGAAATTCTTCATAAAATCTTTGAAAGGCCAAGAGATTTAGAAAATTATTAAGAAGCTTCTTCATCAATGAAAAGTTCTAAAAGGAAAAAAAATATGATGAAAAGACTCTTCAAGGAACAGCAAGTAAAATCGTGAAGAAATGCTAAGGACTACGCTTCCAGATTTAACTCACAGCTCAAAAACCTATTAAAGAAGACCATTTTGATCCAAATGAAGATAATAATTCAGATGATGCTAATTCCATAGCCAGATACTTGACCCTATACAAGACCCCTACAACAAAAAAAAGACGATATGAAAGTAGTTACTATTACAAGATCCTTGGAAGATGTGGTAATGATAAATTTGACACCATTTCAAACTTTAATATTTCAGCAAGTTGTTACCCAGCTTTCTTACAATAATTCAAACAAAAAAAGAATCAAATTTAGAAAGACCTCATCCTCCCTCTGCAATATTGGTTAAAATTAAAAGCTCCCATAAATTTTCATAGGAAAAACAGAGCATGGTATAAGCAGAGAGCATTCCGCGCACACCCTCTTAGAAAAATTCTCAATCCTCCTAAATCCAGATTTCCTTTGTAAAATATATATATGATATGATATTTCGCTTGTAATCTGTATGAAATTTCCGTTTTTGTGTAACTTGTCTATCTTTCTTTTAATATAAGAGATTTCCCGAAAGGGAGATAATACCATGTACCGTAACTTTTAATTCTCTATCTATTTTAGCATGAATAGAGACTTGGAAGTTAGAAATTACGGATTTTTTACTTGAAATGACTTAATATTCACTTGTATGTGTTTAAATTTGTGCAAGTTGATCCGTCATATTCTTGAATTTTTTAAGATGCATCTCAATATCTATATTTTATAGCATGCATGTTTCCTATATTACACATTTATTTTATTTAAAAAATGTTTCTGAGTATTAATCCATAGTAGACTTTTGGTTTTTTAAGAAAGATTTTAATTTAATATTAAGTATTCATTTTATATTTATTGGATAATACTTTGTTGAATACATAATAGTTGTGTAATTTTATTATAATAACATGTCGGGTAAAGAGGCGGATATCCATTGATCCGGTGGATAAGGGTATGAGTTTGATTTTTCAAATGCGGATCACGTAGCGGGTTTGGATAATCTTTTGAAATTTGTTAAAAAGATTTTGATCAAAGTTGATCCGCTCCAAACCCGCTCTATTTCCAGGTGACCTACCAATTACTATCTCCTAAAAACTTGTGTAGAACAGAAATGATAATTTTATTATGAGATAAAGAGAGTATAATAGAGGTTGGTTCGAGATAGCTAATCTCCCAAGAATTTAAGAAAAAACTAAAGATACTTGAAACAATTTTCTTCTCCTCTCATTTATCAATTGCAAGTACAATATATTATACTTCCTCCGTTTCAAAATAAGTGATACACTTTAGATTTCACGGGTTTTGAGCCAAAATATGATAATTAAGGTTAATTAGATTAAATTTGATAGTTAGTGGAGGATGAGTCCCACATATATTGATTAAAGTGAATTTAATGGTGTTTAAAAGTAAAAGTAAGGGTAAGTGTGTCTTTACACTATATTAAAAGAAATAGTTAGTGGGCGTGGGTCCCACTACCTTTTACCAAATATGGTACTTTTCAAAGTGTATCACTTATTTTGAAACACCCCAAAATGAAAAGTGTATCGCTTATTTTCAAACGGAGGAAGTAATAAAAATGCTAGCTAAACATTAGGAGATCATGGAAATCATGAAAACATAATTAACTACTAATGAACTAAATAAGAGGAAATGGTGATCATGGGTACGTAGAGGAGAATGGGGAGATCATGGGTTGTAAAATTTGGTCTAACACATTTAGAGAAGTTCATCAATAGTGGGCTGAATGGGGAGATAAATGTTATAAAGTCACAATCACTATAGCTAAGCTATAATACCACACGTACCCTTTCCTCTAAGGTGCTGTTTGTTTTTCAGAGCAAAAAAGTTTGTTGTCTGCGGACCACATCTGCCACCTACTGCAGCTTCTGAGGTGGACCAAAGATTTGCAAGGTACAAAAAACTATTGTTTGTTTTTTTAACATATGTATCAGGATGCTTAAAAAAACTAAACAATCTTTTCAACATAAACACAAACATTTAACAAATTTTATGAATAACCATTTCATAGAAACGTTTGATTAACCCAGTTTTATGATAAACCCAAAACACAATGATAAACCCAAATTTATGACAAATAACCATTTCGATGCTCCTGTTCATGTTTGATATCAGATTGGGGGGAAATTAGGGCAAAATTGAAAGGAAAAAATGGAAGATTTCACCCTGAATCACCCTCACCGGTGCAGAATCAATGTTGCCGTTCGACTTCGCCGCACGTCACCGCCGCCTCCGTCGTTCGTCGTTCAACGAGAAGAACTTTCGCCGGAGAAGACAGAGGTTAGAGAAAGAGATCGACGACGAGAGACAGAAGTTAGAGAGAAAGATCGCCGACGACGGAGAGGCGATAAAGAGAGAGATCGACGAGAGACAGGTTAGAGAGAGAGAGCGACGGCGAGAGAAAAGGAGACAGGAGAAGAAGACATACGCCAGAGAAGAGAGAGCCCGCCGGAGAAGAAGGAGTTCGCCGGGCGAGAGGCTGCGGGAGAAGACTTGCGGAGGGGATGGGTTGAACTAGTTTCAACCTTTCACACTTTTGTTTTGTATTTTTGACCAAGAAGCTCCAAAAAGCTACTTTCCATGTTTGTATGGTGCTGACTTCACGCAGACATTTTTAGGTCTGCGGGCTTCTAAAAAACAAACAGCTGCGGGGTGCTTTTATGCCCGTGGTTTGCGTGGCGCAGACAAAAGACCCCACGTAGTTCTTTTGTTAAAAAACAAACAGCTCCTAAGTCTCTAGACTCTAACTAATACATCAAAAAGTGGTTGTATTTGATAGTAAGTGGATCAATTTTTGATACTTCTAGTTATCATATAAGAAAATTGACACATTTAAAATGTTGAGGTTACAAATCAACTTATGTGTTTTAAACAGATGGTGTTTTTTTAATTTTTGCCAATTTAAAAAACATAAAGGTGCAAATGGCAGAAAGGGGTGATGAATGGGACAAAAAGAGGTTCATGTATCTGCTACCAACACTTGATTCGGTTCAATGATTTAATTTGAAATATGATAATTTTTTCAATGCTATTTTTGACGGACAAAATTATCGTAATTTAACCACCATCATTTTCAGGGGGATTGTGATGGCGATAGGATTATGGCGACCATCGAGGGTGATGGTGTGGTTACGGCGACCGGATAGTGAGTATGATGGTGTGGTTAGACGGCGCCAAACGGCTATATTGCTATAACATCAAATACTGTGTGCTCTTAGAGCTATAATTAAGATCTATTATAGTGGTTAAAGGAAAATTATTGAAACTAATCACCCTAAGACTACACGGTGTGGGCAAGTTATCCATGGTGTAATGTCCCATGTGACACTTAGCCACGGTGTGGTGAGAATGGGCACGCCGCCTCCTACATGCCGTGGGGGTTTGGGGTGGTGTGATGTGGCCACGGCCACGAGCCACAACGGGTGTGGTGGGCTTGTTTCGAGGGAGTTGATTGGTTGAAATGTTTAAGTTCTTTTATTTAAAAATAAATGGAAAGGAAATTGTGTGGTTTGTGTGGTGGGTATTTCCTATATAAATGGTGTGGTGTGATGTGATGTGGTTGCTGAGGTAGAAAATGATGTGCCAGAAAAAATAGGGTGGTCACTTTGACCCATAGCCTAAAGTAATTACTAATTAATAGTTCTTAATTGATTATCAAATGGTTTGTAGTCTACCGGTATTAAATATTAGAAATTATTCTTAATTGATATATGGTCTTGGGTTCAAGTTTTACTATGGACAAAATAATATAGATTTAGTAGTGGTTTAGAGAGTATATATGTTATGCTATTAAAAGAGGTTGTTAGAGCATCTACAGTAGTTAATCTCATAATAACTTATTACTTTTGCCACACCATCTAATAATCTATTAATTAAAAACTTTTCTAATGGTTAACCTTTCAAAGACTTTTTCTTATTAATATTAGTAATTTACCTTTATTTATATCAAATGTTTATAAATGTCTCTCACTTATGTAATTTAACAAATTTTATAGGATTTATAAAACTTAACATTTTTATTAAAGGTGTGAGCCCTATCTATTTTTATCATCTTCCTATATTTGACTTTTTCATTATTTAGAAGAAGCAACAAAATAGTAAAAGGTGTGGGGCTCATCCATTCTAATTATCTCATTTAATTTCACTAATCTCTTATTACCTTATTTTACCTCAAAAAATGTGAACTTCAAAGTGATTAACTTATTTTGATATGGATGAAGTATTAAATTACTCCCTCCGTCCCACAAAAAAACTTCTCATTTGCTTTTTGCACAAGTTTTTAGGTAATAGTTAGTGGTGGAGTCATTGATAATACTTATAAGATTGAGTTAGAGAGAGGAAGATAATTAATAGATATTAGTGGTGGGTCTTTAGTAATCATATTTTTTTATTAGAGTAAATTACATGTATAGTCCCTGTGGTTTGCTACAGGTTTTGGATTTAGTCCCTAAATCTTAGAAATTACACAGAAAGTCACTAAGTATGAGGGATGGTAACGCTTTTGGTCCTTAACATGGATGTCCGTTAGAAATGACTGTTAAATATCAGTCATGTGCAAGTCACACGAGGGTAAATTGGTCATTTTTTATTTCTCTCTCCACCACTTTCTTCTCCCTTCTCTGTCATTTCATCACCATCACTTCCATCAATAAACCCATCTTTGTTTTAATCAAAAACATCAAAAGCTTCCTTCATTTCATTCAAGCTTGCCCCTCATCTTCAAAAAGATTTAACAAATCGGTAGAACCCAACACCTCCGGCAGCTTTTCACCACTGAACACAAATTGGATCCCTACCATTGTTGTAAATCCTTTTGTAAATCCATTTGTGAAATCAATTTGTAAGCCCATTTGTGAAATATTCACTAAAAACGTTTTTTTTTTTTTTTTTATTTTATGCTTAGATGATATATCTT
Organism: Calendula officinalis; assembly: GCA_963853835.1. Classification (NCBI taxonomy): domain Eukaryota; kingdom Viridiplantae; phylum Streptophyta; class Magnoliopsida; order Asterales; family Asteraceae; genus Calendula; species Calendula officinalis. Next base: position 8,319,936 of record OY970832.1, on the reverse strand, counting down.
AATCGATTTGTGAAATCATCATAAATCGTTGATAATTTATGAAATACATCACCATCCTTATGAATATTGTGAATCGTTGATGATTTACATAAATCGAATGTTGTGAATCTTGGTCAGATGGTATAAATGCATTTACATAAATGTACCAACATCACCACTATGAGAATCTGCATTCTACATTTTACCTAAAATCCATCATTCGTGATGATTTCTGAACCAGATTCTAATGTGAATCTCAATTCGTGATGATGTTTTCTCTTCTTCTCTTTTTTATTTCAGTTCATGTTAAGGAATGAGGCGGTTTTGATTTGAACCGCCGTCAATTTATTGCGGGTGGGCGTCGGCTCTGCAGGAGGTCATTGGTGGTGGTGGTGGGATTTAGGGTTTGAGAGGTTAGGGTTAATGCAGACAGGTGGTGGTGGATTTTCATTTGAATATGATTTAGAGTCATGATAATGGAAAATTGAAGTATAAAGCTAATAATTCAATGTTGATTTGTTGCAGGTGGGTTAATTCGTGATGATGTAAATGTAGATGATGATGAATGTTGTTGTAGATGATGATATGATGTTCAGTGAGCAAAACTAAAAAGAAAAAAAAAAGTAAAAGTAAAAATAAAGGGTATTTTAGTCATTTAATATAATTTAACAGTTTTTTTAACGGACGTTTGCCTTAGGGACCAAAAGCATTACAGACCCTCATACTTAGTGACTATCAATGTAATTTCTGAGACTTAGGGACTAAATCCAAAACTCGTAATAAACCACAGGGACTATTCGTGTAATTTACTCTTTTTATTATATGGAGTCCATCAAATATGAGAAATGGGAAGTTTTTTGTGAGACAAAAATTTAAAGTGAAATGAAAAGTTTTATGTGGGAGAGAGGGAGTATCTCTTAACAATGTTTTAGAAATGTAGTGGAAGCTTAAAGAAAAAGAAAAAAAAAGGTAATCAAACTTCTAAAACAATCTGATTCAGATAATTTTTAATTTTATGATTTCTTTTAAGGGATTCCTGTTTACGACGGATTTCTTCGGTAATCAAATTTTACTGTGTATGTATCATAAATGTTAGCATGGCCATTTTCAAACCATCTTTTGAAGATTTGGTACAGATTTACTCATATAGGGATCCAAGATGTGAATTCTATGAAATTATTCGGGGCTCATTATCACTAGGCGATGTTATCTTTATCGTGATCAATATATCCAAATTTTACTGCAATTATTGGATAAACTTCAAATTAACATGAGCAGATCTGCAAACTACTCAAAGCGTGTAAACATTTGAAATATTCAGATAGTGAACGGACATGCAAAAATAGAATATAGGACGTAAATTGACCGATGAAATCAAATTCTTATGTTTAAATTACTAATCGTATTAAAAGAATGGATGTTTCTGTGTGTAATAAACCAACGAATCTTAACAAGTTCCTCTAATTTAAAATTTACATCGCCGAAGAAATAACAATCTCTCTAGTATTGAAGCTCATGCTCGCCTGAAACCGCCTGTTTTTGCCGGATTCTTCAAGTGCCGGTGGCGCGTGAGACCCACAGCTGCTGTCGATGACGGAATTCGAAGGAGGATGATAGTACATACGAGCAGTTTGAGGACAGTGAGAATGAAATCTAGCCGCCATTCTCACCCCTAAATCCAACATCTCCACGTACTTCCCCATTATAATTAACAAAAACTGATCTCCGAAACTGAAATTGAATCAGTCACCGCTGGATACGATAACTGATCGGATCGGAGAACGCCGGAAAGATGAATCGAGAGAGAATTATGATCGAAGAAAAATTGTGGTTTGTGATTTGGTTTGATTAGGCTTTTATAATACAAAGGGGGGAAATGCATCCACTATTTGACTTGGACCCTTTCGCTCCTCTTTCCGCATGTTTTGACCCCCACTTTATTTTATATTTCATTTTTAGGTTCCTATTATTAACTTCATTTGCGTTTTGACCCTTTTATTATACTTTTTTCTTGAAACCAAATTTCATTATTTTTTGTTTTAATTGTGTTATGGAAACCAAATTGGTGGTTTAAAAACAGCTTAACTCGATTAAACCTCTAAGACTACACGGTATGGGACATATCCCGTGGTGGTGGTGGTGGTGGTGATGAGGTGGCCTGTTGGCCACGACGTTAACGAGCGGGGAACACCGCCCCCTACACGGCGTGGGGTGCGGTGGTGAAGTGGCGTGGGCACGGGGACGGAAGAGAACGAGCGGGGTTGTGTTGTTTTTTTGACCGTTGGAGCCCAAACGGTCTTATGACCGTTAGAATTAAAAAAAAACTTTTTTTTTATTTTTTATTTCCCATATATATACACACAATAATACATCTTTTTTTCTCACATCTTTACCATCTTTCTCTCCACAACCATTCTCTCTACAATATTATTATTCTCACATCTTTTACTACCAAATGGATTCCAACCAAAGCTCACCCGATTCCAAACAAAACACGCACGACAATCTTGTGTAACACCTAAAAATTTGTAAAAATTTAAAACTTTTTGAGTGCAAGATTTTAAATAAAAAGTCCCAATAACTTGAATAATTAAATCCCAATAATAGTATTTTCTTTTAAAAATATATTTATTGCGGAAATAGTTTAAATAAAATAAAGTGTTTTAAAATATTAAATGTTGTCCACATCAGCACTGGAAAGATACAGCGGTCAACCATCCACCTTCTCCTTTCCTTTACTGGTACCTGAAACAATGTGGGGGAAAGTTTGGGTCAGCTGGGAAGCTGAGTGAATAATCTCAAAATGCACACAATCATAACATACAACACATGAGGCACATCGGTGTACTCCTACTCAGAATCTACTCAGTTAATTACTCAGATTTGTTTCCCAGATTTTATTACTCAGATTTTATTTATATAGCGTGCTTGTGTGATTCGGGTCGATCGCCCCTCCTCACACCCCAGATAGGCGTAAGCCAAAAACTCAGACGGGGGTGATCCCAAAACTCAGACGGGAGGTGATCCCAAAATAGGCATATAGCCTAAAACCCAGATGTGTATTATTATGTTTTTATCTCTTTAACATAATTAACTCAGATAACCCAGATAGCTCAGATCACAGATAACTCAGATAACTATTCAAACTCAGATAATAGATCAAACTCAGATAACAGAACAAACTCAGATAGCAATTATGGTGCAAGTAATGAAACATATAAGTCATGTATGTATAACGTTATAACTGAATACACGGTGAGAATACTCACCTCGAGAATCGTAAGCTCCAAAGGATTCCCGACAGTCAAAGGCACACCAGGTTATCTCTTAGACGATCCTAAAACATAAAATGAAACCCCGAATTAAAATCCAACCCAATGACTTATTTTAGAAAAACTGGCAGCATCCGTCAGTCCCACGAAAACTGCCATAACTCCTAAACGGCTCATTAGAGTTTTCCCATCTTTCTATCGTATAAACTAGACAACTAGGACTACAAATCATTGTGAGACGGTCACTGGCAAAAACAGATTATAAGGGTCTCAAAATGGTGTCACAAGACAGGCATATAGCACAGGTCAAGTTCCTTACAGTAGCAGATTAAAACGGACATAACTTTTAAACCGTAAATCGGATGAACGAGCGGTTTGCGGCAATGGAAAGCCGACTCAGAAAACTAGGTCTCCACGCGGGCCAAAAACCGAAAGGGTTATCGTAAACAGGTCAGATACAGCTGAGAACAGAAGGGTAGAATCTGCCAGAAAAACATATTGCCATAAACCCGATTTAACAAACCCGACCCGACACGGGTCCAACAACACGCAGCCCCTACCCGACATCAGATAGTCACGATCAAGGAATTAAAAATACTTAACGATTCGGAATAACAACCAAAAGAACCGAAATAAAATTATAATACAAAGAAATGAAAGACTACCAAAACAGACAAGCTTCTTTTCGATTCCCGCTACTGATTGCTCGAATATTAAGTCGCCTAATACAAGTCTACGGGTTTAAGTAACCTGATACAACCACACCTACACGCCAATTGCAGGTTTAATCAGATTAAAGGTTTAATAACGAGAGGGAGAGAGAAAACGAAAAGGGAAAACAAAAGGTTACTACCGACAAGATTTGCTCGGCGATCTCAATCACTGCTCGGTTAATCCCCACCAAGACACCACCGCTTTAATCTGCTCCGCCTGTTCCTGATGTCAATCTCCTCGTTTTCTACTCAATTCCATACAGTGTGACTCCGAGAATTAATACACAAAAAGATTAGTATAACCCAAAATGAAAGGAACCAAAGGAAATAGGGTGAACCGGAAATTATTACCACCGAATGGACTATAATCAGGATTGATCACAGCTTTCAACTCACACGATATCCGCCTCTGCTTGCTCAACAAGAAAACTAAAGGAAACAGATTAGAGATGCTCGAATTCCAAATGGAAGAACTCGGCAAGGAGATGCTCTTGATGGAGGCTGCCAAATGAAATTAAAAACGAGAGAATGGAGATGCTTCAGGCCACGGCTGGAAGAGAGGATTAGGGTAGAATTTAGGAGTTAATCCAATACTTAGACGTTAAGTATCAAAGCACCAGGCTTAGGCCTTACTTAATCGGTGGGCTTACAAATCTCGAGCTCTCCCTACACTTGTGCTGGACATAGGTCCAAGAGAATTAAGGGAAGGGGTTTCGGCCTCTAAGTCATTTAGCCGACCTCACACATTCATTAAAACGGTACTTACGGGTCTCGGCCTTGGCCTTTGGCCGGCCTTGACCCGACACTCGAAATCTCGGGATTTTTAAACGTCACGTGAACAATTAATGATATACCCACACATGAAACTATACATAATTAACCCGTAGTCAACTAAACATGAGACTGTACGCATTCATCACTTAATAATAAAAGTAAGTATCACATAATTCAATTTAAATTAAAAGTATTATTTAATTATCCGAAAATTTGGGGCGTTACATCTTGGATTTGCACAGTTCGAGCCATATATTAATATGCTCAACACAGGCACTCCCATTCCACCAAATCCCCAATACCAACAACCTCAATACCAACAATTCCAAAACCCCCATTTCCAAAACCCACAATACCAAAACACCCAATTCCAAAACCCACAATACCAAAACACCCAATTCCAACCAAATCAGTTTCAACAAAGTCAATTCCAAAGTACACAATTTCAACAAACAGAGGCTGGCGGTAGTCGTGCAAAAAAGAAGTCGAAAGGAAAGGGGAAAGCCAAAGAGAAAGAAGTTATTGATTCTGACGGTCCATTGACTTGGACCACTGAAGAAGAAGTCGCTTTGTGTAAAGCTTGGTGTTCCTCGTCAAAAGACCCAAAGGATGGGAATAGCAAGAAAACCAAAGGGCTATGGGACGCTGTGTCCAAAGCATTCCACGAGCTTATGGGGCGTCCAACGTACCGAAACCACGACAAACTTTCTGGGAAATGGCGTCAACTAGTCACCAATTTAACAAAGTTTAACGGTATCTACAACAAGCTCATGTCTGAGAAACGTAGCGGGATGAGTGATTTTGATGTTATGGCAGCGGCAAGGCTAGAATACAAGGGTAATGGGCGTAATGGTTTTGAGCAAGAAAAGCAGTGGTTGGTTGTCAAAGATGATCCAAAATGGTTAGCGATGCCGACTTCACAAGAGCACCAACAATAACAACAATCAAAGCGGTCTCGTAGTTCCCATTCGGTTGATGTTTCTGATGGTCATACGACTACTTCGCGTATCGACCTGAATGATGGGGACGACGACATCCCCGATGACTTATTCATCGAAGAAACCCCCACTCCAAGTCGACCGGTAGGAAGAGATAAGACCAAACGAGCACAACGGCATGCGGCGCAGCAGGCAGCGTCGAACACTACGATGGACGAAGTCGCAAAGTTGTTGGCCGATCATGGTGTGTCGTCAAAAGAAAAAAAAATGCGATAAAGAAGGAAAAACTGCAGACGGACAAGACGCTAAAGAGGGAACAATAATGCTCAATACCATCTCCATTTTGAAGCATAAAGAGGAAGATTTAGATGGGGAGGATCTCGAGATTTTGAGGCAAGCGAAAGCGAAGGCGAGGGCCGCTTTCCGCAAATTAAGCTAGTTTTTTTTTTTCAAGTATTGTATTTTTTTAAAAATTTCTAGGATTTTAATTTTTAATTTCTAGTATTGTAATGTTTAAATTTTTAATTTTAATGAAATTTTAATTTTATTTTTAAAAAATAAAGGGAAAAGAAATGATGAGTTGGAAAAAAATGGTGTGGGGTGGAGTGGTGGGTATTTCCTGGATAACGTGGAGTGGTGTGGTGTGGTTGCTGAGGTGGCAGATGATGTGGCAGAAATTTTTAAATGGTGGGGTACCATACCCCATAGTCTAAATGCGGTTAACTGTGATCCAAACCACCGGTAACCGCCTTGTTTTGATTACACACAATTCGAGTACCTTTCTCATAGAGCACACGTACAATTTTCCCGTCGCCCAATAAAAACGAACAAAAAATAGCATTAAGAATGAATTTTATTTTCGAAAAATAACGGAATATTTTATTCGATGAATTGATTGTCTAATTTATGCTATGTTGATCATATAAACCATTGTCATTTTAATTAAAATTCACTAGAATACATTCTTCAATTATATGAAGAATCACTATTTGTTTGGTTGTTAGCCATTTGTTATACTTTCTCCGATTCAAAATAAGTGATACATTTTCCATATTTGGGTGATTCAAAATAAGTGATACACTTTAAAATTTTACATTATTTGGTAAAAAAGTAGTAGGCTCCACACCCACTAACTAACTACTTTATAAAGTGAAATGACCCTTATACCCTTACTTTTTACTTTTAAATATTATTAACCTTATTTTATTCAAAAAATTATGGGACTCATTCCCTACTAACCATCCAATTAATCTAATTTAACCCTTATTATAATCTTTTACCTCAAATATTGTGAAACACAAAGTGTATCACTTATTTTGAATCGGAGTAAGTATATCCTTTTTTAAATAAAATGAAGAATATATAACTCATAACAAATAAAAAAATACAAAATATATTCTTACTTATTCTAATAAATGCTTTTTATTCTATTAAATTAACACCATCACTCATGTAACTTTTTGTAGAATCACATGTTAATTATCATTCATTTCAACCTATTCTTTTTACTTTGATCCATTCCATGATGTATAAATATAATTAAATAATATACTAGATAAAATAAGAAGAAAAAAAAAAGCAAACTATCCCAAACTTATCACATCGTGGTAAAAAAAGGTATGGATTTTAATTAAACGTAATAGCAGTTCAATTGTAAAACCTCTTGTGGTTTGCTTTGATGACTTCAGGTCTTCAGTGGTAAAAGAGAAAAAAAAAACAAATATAGGGATCTAACTGTAATACCACCGTTAGTAAGAGGCAAGAATGAAAATAGTCAACATCATAAATGCTGGTTCATGTGGCGGAAAGGTTCCAAATTACGCGTCAGGCTTCCAGTCTGGTGTCACTCATCATCTCGGAATTCGGAATGACTTTTCTCTGTTTATTATAGACTTTTATTTATTTGCTATTTTCTCATTTCTGCTTTGCTAAATAGAGCGAATTACATCTTAGGTACATGTGGTTTACCACTTATTGTAGACACGATCTCTAAATTTCATTACGTACACTGTGAGTTCCTGATGTTGCCACTTTATTGCACCCGTAGTCCCTGAAGCAGACGGCCGTTTATTAGGTCTGTTAAATCTCACATGTGCAAAGCACATGATGGGTACTATGGTAATACCCCTTCCTTATATTTAAATTCGAGTAAATTACATGCAAGGTCCCTGTGGTATACTACTTATTACAACCTTAGTCCTTGAACTTCATTTATTACACCGTAAGTCCCTGTTGTATACACTTTGTTACACACATGTAGGCATGTAAACGAACCAAACATTCAACGAACCGTTCGCGAACCGTTCGGCGGGAGTTCGTTTATGTTCGTTCGTTTAGCTAAATAAACGAACACAAACAAGATTTTGTGGCCGTTTAGTTAAACAAACGAACACGAACAAAGGCCCGTTCGTTCGTTTACGTTCGTGAACATCCGTTCGTGTTCGTTTGTTTACGTTCGTGAACATTCGTTCGTATTCGTTTGCTTACGTTCGTTTATTTCGTGTTCGTTTGTGTTTGTTTCGTGTTCGCCATTGTTCACGAACGTAAACAAATGAACACAAACGAACACGAAACAAACGAACGTAAACAAACGAACACGAATGGATGTTCACGAACGATATATCAAACGAACACTAACGGATGTTCACGAAGGTAAACGAACGAACGGGCCTTTGTTCGTGTTCATTTGTTTAACTAAACGAACACAAAATCTTGTTTGTGTTCGTTTATTTAGCTAAACGAACGAACATAAACGAACTCCATTGAACGTTCGTTTCGTTTACAGGCTACATGTGTGTACCAAAGTGTATACACCAGGGACTTCCGGTGTAATAAATGAAGTTTAGGGACTAAGGTTGTAATAAGTAGTATATCACAGGGACCTTCCATGTAATTTACTCGGGTTTAAATATGAAGAAGGGGTGTACAATTACATAATACCCATCATGTGCTTTGCACATGTGGGATTTAACAGACCTAATAAACGGCCGTCTGCTTCAGGGACTACGGGTGCAACAAAGTGGCAACACCAGGGACTCGCAGTGTACTTAATGAAGTTTAGGGACCGTGGCTGCAATAAGTGGTAAACCACATGGACCTTAGATGTAATTCGCTCTCCTAAATATTTGGTATTTTTGTTTTAACATATATTTGATTCAATTTATTTTTATCAATAACTAATACCTAAAACAAATTTAATATTTCCTTCGAGTTTTAACAATTGATGTATCGTTGGTTTTATTGATTTTGAGGTAAAAGATTATAAAAAACATTAGAATTCACTTTTAAAAGATTATATATGTGGTACAGCATTTCACATTTAAACCATCAAAATACTTTTCACTCATAACTTAAACCCAAAAGACATTTTTGTGACTCATTAAAATATATCTCACTTACAAAATACCCCTCACAATCATCTTTCTCTCTCTTGCGTGACTTACTAAGTGGCGCCCAACCTCACTCACCTAGCGTCCTGTGTGGTAGTGTCGTGAGTTTGCAATGTCACATTGGATATTGGAAGTGGCGACGTGACCATACCCACATATATAGGAAGAAAATGATATTGATAACTACTATTTGTGTATAATTATGTTGTTTTTATCACAAGATAATATGTGTAGTTCATTAATTATGTTTCCTCATATCATTACTTTATTTTGATATTTATTATATTGATCAAGTGAATATACATGTAAGTAGTCAAATAATAAGCACTAATATTATTTCTCCATCGAGAACCCTACACTATACATAATATTCAAACCTATATACATTAATAAATACTCGTACTATTTAACACCGACAATATAATTTCTTTTCAAATTATCTATATTTAGTTTTTTAGGTCAGAACAAAAAAGGCTGGCGTATAAAAGTCAATGGCAATGAAGGAGTGCTGGTAGGTCACCAACATCATATCATTAGGTGGCGTTTGTTTTTTGACAGAAAGTCTTTTTGAGATCTTATGTCTGCAGGCGGGAAGATATTTTGAAAAAAGACTGTTTGTTTTTTAGAAGTCAGAAGATGAGAAAAAGTCTTTTTAAGGTCTGCTTGGAGAAGACTTGGACCATAATCTTCCAAGCTTGGAAGACATTTTACCCACACCTAAAAAAAATTTATCTACAACCACCACCACCACATACCAACACCGGCACCCACCACCACCTACCGCCACCACCAATTACCGCATCCACCTGATGCCACTAGCACCCACCACATACCGCCACAACAACCCACCACCATCTACCGCCACCACATACCACCCACCACTATCTACTGCCACCACCCACCACCACCACATACCGCCACAGCCACCCACCGCCACCACCACCCACTGCCACCACCACATACCGCCACAACCACCCACCACCACCGCCACCCACCACCATCTACCGCCACCACCACCACACACCGCCACAACCACCCACAGCCACCACAACCCGCCACCACCCGCACAAATACTGCCACTTAATTTTTTTATTAACCTGCAGACATTAAAAAACAAACAGTCCTCTTCTTATAAACTGTAGACGTTTGGTCCAAATCTTCTCTGCAGATGTGGTCCGCAGACTACAGACTTTCTACCTCTTCAAAAACAAACAGCACCTTAGAGTCTAAAGCTACAAGATTAGAATCTACAATGTTTAATTTGTCAGAAGATAATAACAATATATTTAATACTTATTTAATTTCAATTTTATTTTATTTATAGTTACTTTTCCAATCAGTTGGTGTAGATTAATTGGCCACCAAAGGAATCCTTGAGAGTTTTCCTTCATAAGGTCTCGAGTTCGAATCTTATTGAAAGCATCATCAGGTGAATAAGGTGGTGAGGTTTGTTCCCCATAGGTAAAGGATTCAAAGAAAAATATACTGTCCCTTATGGATGTCATTGTCTATGCTCGAACCATTAACTTACTAACTGGCCGTTAAAAAAAGTATATTACCTTTCCACCAAACATGTTAGTGGAAAGATTATGTAAAAATCAGAGGAGCCATTTTTTCACCAACACGTTTTCAAAGTTTTTTTTCCTTATAAATTTATTAAACAAGTATTATGATACCCAGCGCGTTGCAGCGAGTTTATTATAAAGAAAAATTTATATGATAAATTTATTTGATTAATTAAATGTTTATGATAAAATTTAACATATGAAGTGTTTCGAATTGCCAGCCTATTATTATTTACTAAGTTTATGAAATTTTTAGGGATGTAGTTCAATTTTTTTTCACTAAAACTTGTATGTAAAGTATAATTGCATTTATGAGATAATATAAAAATAAGAAGTATTGTAATATTAGACTCGTTGCGATCGTATTCCAAAAACCTTTTTAATGGTAAATTTTTTAGAAAATGAATATCTCATTTCACCTAATTAAAGATTAAATTATATTAATAACCATAATTATTTTGTAATTAATAAAACTATAGGGGGTCAAAATTAAAATTATAATATGTATTTATGAAATCACCCCTATTGTAGGGGGTATTTGTGAAAAAAAGGAGTTAAATCATTTTTGTTATAAACGTGTTTAAAAAAAGTGGTTGACTCCGTTCCGTTCAGTTCTACTCCGTTCAGTTGCTATAATGAACAGTAAATTTCCTATGTAAATTGTATATATAAGTAAATATTTGAAGTTTTAATCTCAAGTAGATGGATGTTTTACTTAAAACTTAACTCCTAACAAGTATTTTTAGTATAAAACAAAAAAGATAAATGAGACTTAAAAATCATACTCAAATCATCTTGAACTTATAAAAGTGTGCACTCTACATCTCTTTACTTTTTTTTTTGAACGACATCTAATCTACTTCTTTATTTGTCCACGACGGGACTTGAACCCATGACCTATTGGTCATGAACAACACTTTAAATCATTTTCCAATACCACTAGGCTACAAGACTTTGAATCTGCATCTCTTTACTTGTATTACAATCAAAATACGAAGCTCATAACATATACTTCCTCCGATTCAAAATAAGTGACACACTTTCCTTATATGGTTGATTCAAAATAAGTGCTACACTTTGAAAAATTACCTTATTTGGCAAAAAATAGTATGACTCACACCCACTAACTATCTACTTTAACAAAGTGAAATAACTCATTTACCCTTATTTTTTACTTTTAAACATCATTAACTCCACTTTATTCAAAAGATGTGGGACCCATTATTTACTAACCATTCAATTAATATAATTTAACCTTATTTATAATTTTTTTATCTCGAAAATGATGAAACCTAAAATATAATAATTATTTTAAATCAGTGGAAGTATATTATTTATATTATACTAAAATTGATAGTTCACATTTAATTCAATGACAAAAAGAACACTCATAACAAATTGTAACAAATTGATGTAACTTATAGCAAAAGCTAATAACAATATGTATTTAGAGACCGAATACTGACGTTAGCATATAAATATTTTTCAAACTTCTAAATTCGAATACTCTCCACCATCAATCACAATCCACTAGTCAACTTGAGGCACTTTTATGCTTTTATATTTCAATCCTTCGACTTTGTACCCTTTTAACCCCACTAAAAGGTATATGCCATGAGGTCAAATTATCTAAAAGGTTAAAAAGCTATATTTTCATAAAAGTCCCCACAAACCCAAATTTTTGTAGTTGTATTCGTGTTCGTAAATCACTCGAGCACTTATTAATCCATTTCTATTTGGTAATACATGTTCATAACAACATCATGTAATTATCAGTTATAATGAAAAGGCTATATTTTTACTTATTGGCTACTTGTTACATCCAAAACAACATTTATACTTCCTCCGTTTCAAAATAAGTGATACACTTTGAAAACTTATCATATTTGGTAAAAGGTAGTGAGATTACACCCACTAACCATCTACTTTAATAAAGTGAAAAGACACATGTACCCTTACTTTTTACTTTTAAACATCATTAAATTCACTTTAATCAATATATGTGGGACTCATCCTTCACTAACTATCAAATTTAATCTAATTAACTTTTATTATTATATTTTACCTCAAAAACCGTGAACTCTAATTTATATCACTTATTTTGAAACGGAGGAAATATTATTTTATTGAGGTCAAGTTAAAAACTATGGACAAAAATCCAAAAAATAAAATTAAATGAATTAGAGATATTTGTTAGACCCAAACACTAAACTTTGATTAATATGAATTATCTAATTAAGTGGACAAAAGTAAAAGGTTAACCGAATTACTGACCCAATTGATCAAACTGACATATTCGTACGTAAGGTAATCCGCCTATGTTTTTAGGGAATGTATTAGGGGCGAGTAGTTGGGCCGATAAAACTGAACCGAACTGAATCCGAACTGAAACATGTAATCGATTCAGTTTTGGTTTTGAAAATTCATCGTTTTCGGCTTCGGTTCTATCGGTTTTAGTTCGGTTCGGTTCGATTTTCCGAAAGGGAAGAGCATTTGGGCTAAAAAACAGAAACGGCGAAACCGAACCGAACCAAAACCAAAACATTTAATCGCATCTGTTTTGAAAACTTATCGTTTTCGGTTTTAGTTCGTTCGGTTTCTGGAACGCCCTCACCCTAGAATGTATCTACAATTATATCATAAATTTGACACCGATGATGATTGTTGATGACACAATTAGTAACGTGTTAATTTATAAATATGTTATGTATATTTACAAATCATCGTTAATGGTATATGGTGTATACCGGCATACTGTCCGGAAGGTTGGTGATACCGAACGGATGGAGTCAGTAGCGACAAAAGTAAGGCAGACGAACGGCTTACGAATCCCAATGGAAGGAAGTATGCAAAGCGGATTTTTAGGATAAAGTACAAGAGCATTAAATGGAGATATGACCTAAAGACGGCAAAAACGAAAGCTCACAGTATTACCCACCAGGTCCCCGAGCATGGAAGAACGTTTTATCCGGAAGACTTACGAGGACCCGGATCAAAGAATGTAGTTTCCGTTTTTCCCGCTCAAACGGCATCGACTATATAAGATGGACTTAGGCGCCCTTCCAGGTATTCAAGTCATACCTCGCATTTAATACTATTCACCTAACAATTCCAATTCATTTATTACGTTGCTAAAACCGTTCGATTCGTATAAGTATCTGACTTGAGCGTTGGAGTGTTCTCACGGGGATCCACCCTGGGAACCTTTGACTAGAGTTGTTCTTTGATTGCAGAGATCGTCGTTGGATCCGTCCTGCTATCCCGATTCCGGAAGCCGGAACCAACATTTGGCGCCATCCGTGGGACCTAGAACATAATGGTCCAAGAAACGCCGATCGGAGGAATAGATTCCTCACAAGTAACACCGACGAGATCTCTGACGGGGGGATTGCTTACACCCACTCCGATGCCGTCGCTGTTGAACTCTTCCTCATGTCCACCTCCACTGGAAAATGCGGAAGGTGGCCCGACACCGGAGGAAATGGAAGAGTTCAACCTCTTTTGCCAGTTTAGAAAGATGAGGCAGTTAGAAAAAACTCGTCCGAGGTTGACAGAGGTAAGAGCGGGGGTTAGCAAAACCCTTGAGTATTCTAGCGAAGACGAACCCGTGGAGGTGGTGTACGCTGAAAAGAAATCTAGAGAAAATACCCGGACAGAGAGGTCCCCACCGAACGACCTAACAGAGAAGAAAAGTTCCGGTAAAAAGCAGAAGGCCCCAGAAAAGGCGCTCCACAAAAGTGGCCGTACCTTCCTCTCTCCGTTCACAGACGAAATTAATGAAGTACCCATACCCGTGGGGTTAAAGGGACCACGTGTGAAGTCATATGACGGAACGGGGGATCCGGACGATCATGTCGCAAGCTTTCGGTGGGCCGTACGAATGATCCCTATGGATCAAAGGTTGTGGTGTCTCTTCTTCGCTGGAACCTTAGAAGGTTCAGCACGATATTGGTTTTCTAGCCTCCCGCAAAGAAGCATACCAAATTTCGAGGAACTTGTCGCACAGTTTACTCACAGTTTCATACAACAGAAAAAATACCAACAGCAGTCCCAATCCATCATGGCGTGCCGACAACGGGAAGGGGAGACGAACAAGTCTTACTTCAGGAGGTTTAATGAACAGAGCAGGAAGATGCCTGTCAGAGAAGATTCGCTCATTATCGCGGCCTTCATGTATGGCTTAAGGGAATGAGAACTATTCCGGGAATTATCTAAAAGAGATTTCAAGAAGGCGGACGATATGATTTGTACAGTTAACAGATTCTTAAAACAAGAAGAAGAAAGCGCAGAGAAGCTGCGGTTCGAAGCTCAGGAGAGGAAAAGCGTGCCGGGATCCGGGTCAACTCGATATCACGAGCGGTCCAAGCCAGCATATAGGCCAACTCATGGAGGCAGTCAGGGCAAAAATGCTTACAGAGGGCGCCCGACGGGAGGTCGAGCGCAGGGAGATAGGTATGAACCATACCGTTCTGAGGTATTCTCAACTAATGAGACACGTGGAGATAAAGATGGTCGAACAACCAGGAAAAGATATCCGAGGGACCCGAACGCATACTGCGAGTTTCACAAAATAATGGGCCACGTGACGGCGTCATGCGAAAGTTACCGAAGGGAGAAGGAAGCTGGCAAAGCGAAAGTCGTATGCGTTGCAGAACCCCCGGTCAAGGGGAAAGAGGTAGCGTATGATACTGAGATCATGGCAGTCGAAGAAGGGAATAGCTCATTTCCTCATCCTAAGAAAAGAAAGAATGCTACCTTAGAGTTTGGAAGAGATGAACCTACACCGGACGGTCACGTAGGGGTGGAACCCCTGGTTATATGTGGAACTATTGCTCGCGCGATGGTTCGCAGGATTTACGTAGACGGAGGGAGTTTTTCGAACATCATGTACGATCACTGTTTCCAAAAATTCCCGCCAGAAGTGCAAGCTTTCATCAAACCTGCAAATACTTCAGTAATAGGTTTCTCGGGACAGTCGGTTTGGCCACGTGGGAAGATTCACCTACCTCTGGCACTAACCGACTGGAGCACAAACATCAGCAAAACAATTACAACCGAGTTCATAGTTATCGAAGCGCCGTCTAGGTATAACGCAATCCTAGGACGAACCGGAATGTGGCAGTTGCAAGCAATCGCCTCGACCATCCATGGTCTGCTCAAATTCCCTTCGGAACATGGGGTGATCACTGTACGCAGTACGCCAATGACCACACCTGAATGTGGTAGTATTATACATCAGGACAGTTGGTCGGAGCAGGAAGAGGTGCACGTGGTAATTAACCCTGATTACCCCGAATCGCCCGTCAGGATTGGCCGACACCTTCCGGGAAAAATAAGGTCCGAACTGGAAGCCTTACTGAAAAAGAATAAGCATGTATTTATATGGGAACCGAAGGATATGACAGGTGTTTCCAGGAAGGTGATAGAACATAAACTCAACGTCAATCCTACGTTCGTTCCGGTTAAGCAGTCGAAGAGAGGGATGGCTCCGGCGCGGAATGAGGTAGTGAATAAAGAGGTGGAAGACTTGGTCGCAGCAGGGGTTTTACGCAGTACGCAATATCCGAATTGGATATCCAATCCGGTCCTGGTAAAGAAAGGGGACGGATCCATGCGTATGTGCGTCGATTTCAAAGATCTCAACAAAGCCTGTCCGAAGGACAGTTACCCCCTTCCTGAAATTGAACAAAAGATCGAATCTTTGGGTGGCTACAAATGGAAGTCGTTCTTAGATGCATATAAGGGATACCACCAAGTGCAGATGGCAAAAGAGGACGAAGAAAAAACGGCTTTCCATACGGCAAAGGGCACGTATTGCTACATCAAAATGCCGTTCGGTCTTCGTAATGCTGGGGCGACATACCAACGATTGGTTGATAAAGCGTTCGAAAAGCAGATTGGGCGGAATTTAGAAGTGTATGTTGATGATATGGTGATAAAAAGTAGAGGAGATGAGGACCTTATAAAGGATACGGAGGAAACGCTGCTACGTTTACACTCGATCAACATGAAGTTAAATCCGAAAAAGTGTTCGTTCGGCATGAACAAGGGAAAGTTTCTAGGTCACATTGTATCTTCGTCAAGGATACAGGCAAATCCGGAGAAGATAGAAACCCTGTTGAGGATGAAAACTCCCCGGACGGTGAAAGATGTCCAAAGTCTGAATGGTAAGTTGGCGGCTCTCGGGCGATTCTTAGCAAAATCAGCAGAAAGATCGTTACCTTTCTTCAAAGCCCTTCATGGGTGCACAAAGAAAGGAGAAGTGGAATGGTCAGAAGAAGCCGAGAGTGCTTTCGAAAAATTAAAGCAACATTTACGAACCATCCCTTCCGTCGCGAGCCCGGTGACTGGAGAACCCCTCATCATGTATTTGTCAACCAACAGGGAAGCAGTAAGCTCTGTCCTGATTGCCGAAAGAGAAAAGCAGCAGGTTCCGGTTTACTTCACAAGTCGAACGCTGCAAGGCGCGGAATTAAATTACTCTCTGATCGAAAAGCTGATAATAGCTCTGGTTTATTCGGTAAGGCGGTTGAGGAGGTATTTCCAAGCTCATTCAGTTACGGTCTTAACTAATCAGCCTATTCGGAGCATCCTGCTTAAACCAGAAAGGTCGGGAAGGGTGACCAAATGGGCAATCGAATTGGGGGAATACGACATAACGTTTAAACCAAGATCGAGCATCAAAGGCCAAGCCTTAGCAGATTTCTTGGTAGAAATGCCTGATGAAGAAAGTGTAATGACGGTTGAGTAGAGAAAAGTAGAAACACGAAAGGTTCGATGGCAGATGCACACGGACGGGGCCGCAGGAGCAGACGGATGCGGAGCAGGAGTTGTGTTGACAGGACCCAACGAAGAGAAAATAACATACGCATTGCGATTCAATTTCTCATGTTCGAATAATGAAGCCGAATACGAGGCATTGCTTGCAGGGTTAAGTCTGGCTCATACCATGGAGATCAAGGAGGTAGACGTCTTCGCAGATTCTATGCTGATCGTTAATCAGGTGAACGGGTCCTACGAAGCCAAAGAGGATCACATGAAGCGATACCTGAAGTTAGCCAAAGTAAGTGTGGAAAAATTCGAAATATTCAACATAACTCAGATACCCCGAACTAAGAACAAAGAGGCGGATGCCCTCAGCAAGTTAGCATCAATGTTGTACTGTCATCTCACTAAGGAAGTGTTGGTAGAAGTCCTTCCGAAGAGAAGCATAGAGGTAGTAACGGAAGAGATGATGGAGCTGAGTGTCGACGAAAACTGTTGGATGACTCCTGTCTTACAGTATCTTGACAATGGGGTCCTTCCGGATAGCCCGCAGGAAGCAAGAAAGTTGCGCATAAATGCAGGAAAATATGTTTCCAAGGATGGTATCCTGTACCGGAAGGGATATTCGACCCCGTGGTTAAGATGTGTAGGGAAAGCCGAAGCTCAGAAAGCAATCAGAGAAGTGCACGAGGGGTTATGTGGATCGCACATAGGTTCGAGGGCTTTAACTCAAACGCTGTTCAGAACAGGTTACTTTTGGCCCCACATGACAAAAGATACCCACGAATACGTCCGGAAGTGTCAGAGGTGCCAGGCATACTCAAACGTCCCCAGGGCACCTCCGGTGGAGCTTACCAGCATCCTGAGCCCTTGGCCATTTTATCAATGGGGAATCGACATCGTCGGACCATTTCCCAAGGCCCCGGGCGGTGT
This sequence comes from Calendula officinalis, assembly GCA_963853835.1. Lineage (NCBI taxonomy): Eukaryota > Viridiplantae > Streptophyta > Magnoliopsida > Asterales > Asteraceae > Calendula > Calendula officinalis. Next base: position 8,301,608 of record OY970832.1, on the reverse strand, counting down.
TAAATTCTTGGTGGTTGCAATCGATTACTTTACTAAGTGGGTGGAGGCGAAGCCGTTGGCATGTATATCGGGGGCAAACATAGTCAAGTTCGTTTGGCAGCAAATCATTTGCCGTTTCGGTCTTCCACACACAATAGTCAGTGACAATGGAAAACAGTTTGCCAATAACCCATTCAAAGAATGGTGTTCCAACCTCAGCATTCGTCAAAATTTCACTTCCGTTGCTCACCCACAAGCCAACGGTCAAACAGAGGTCACTAACAAAACTATTGTGAAGGGAATCAAGACTCGTTTGACCAGAATGGATACAGGATGGGTGGATGAATTGCAAAGTGTCTTGTGGTCATATCGAACGACGATCCGGAGGGGAACTCAGGAAACACCGTATAGCCTGGTGTACGGTTCGGAAGCAGTAATTCCTTTAGAAGTCACAATACCCTCTCCCCGAGTGGAGAACTTTCGTCTGGAAGAAAACGAAGAGGCCCTAAGACATAACTTAGACCTTGTAGACGAGCGACGTGAGAATGCAGCCTTGCGTCAAGCGACGTACAAATCTTTGACGGAAGGGTACTACAACAAGAAGGTGAAAGGAGAAGCATGCAAGGTCGGTGATCTGGTCCTCCGGAAAAACGAAGCTAGCCTCCGGTACAAACCGGGTAAGCTATGTCCAAACTGGGAAGGTCCTTACAGGGTTAAGGAGGCAGGAAGGAACGGCTCCTACGTGCTAGAAACAATGAACGGAACGACCATACCACGAACGTGGAATATGAGGAATCTGCGAAGGTTTTACTTTTGATAGCGTGGAGGAAAGAAGTTTGGATGTTAAGGGTTTCGAGGACCAAAAGTTAAACGAATGTAACAAATGTCTTCATAGCAAGACCACGTTTGAATGTCATTTTGTTTGTGCTTAAGCGTTTGCATTATTTACCTTGTTTACAAAAAAAATGTTTACATTTTTTATCGAGTCGACGAACGAACAAATATTAAGGATCGGACCGGACTTGTGGTAGCGGGCTTAGACTAATTAGAGTTTGACTCTAATTAGGTTTACACAAACTATATATAAAGGGTTAAGGGTATAACCTAAACACACTTGATACTTGTTTGTGCAACACCCCATTCGGCCTAACCCCTATTCGACCGAACCACCGCCGCCGACGCCACTGCCGCCGCTGCTCCGCCGCTGCCCGCCGTGCGCCGCCCCACCTGGTTAAGTTCACCAATTAACTTGTTGAATCTGTCAAACACTTGAGTGAGTGTTTCATTGGGTTTTTCTTTGAAGTTTTCAAAGTCTTGTTTGAGAACAGACTTCATGTTCCTCTTGGTGCTCTTGGTCCCAACGAATCTCTTCTCCAGTGCTTCCCATAGCACCTTTGCATCATCATACTCAACAAAGAGATGTTGATAATCGTTAGGAATGGCCAGTAGGAGAGTGCTTAGAGCTTTGAGTTCGATGCCCTTGTCCTTCTTTTCCTTCTCACACTTGAGTTTGTCTGCCTCAGTTGCAGAGCTGCTTGCTTGACCAGGACCAGTTTTGTTTCCTTCAAGGACAACTTCCCACATAGAATAATCTGTAATAAGCATGTATTGCTTAATACGATTCTTCCACATCCCAAAGTTGTTGGGAGTGAGTATAGGAATTTTGTTGGCCTGAGTGCTTTCATTATTATCAGTCATGATTAATAATGTGTATGTTTTTAAGATTAAAACTTTTTGTTGTTCTTAACAAATAGTAGATCTAGAACCAATATGCTCTGATACCACTTGTCAGGATCGATTAACTATAGAGAAGTTAATAAACACTTTAGATCTAATTGAATATAGAAGTTGCAGCGGATCAACACTATATCAATGTAATTAAGAACAATGAACTGTAAATAATATGCGAAAGTATTAAGAACACAGTTTCACAAAAAGCTTCAATGTATATTATTGGGTTAACAATACACACGTACGTTTACAATTCATAAGGAACTATTTATAATAGTCCTTGAAGCTAAACTATTTACCCTAGTTATTCTAGGACTTGATTTACATTCGAATTATAACGATATACATTGATTTACATTCTATAACTATCTCTACGAAGATCTCGGACTTGATATGCTTCCAAAACGCGTACCAGTAGTAAATCCAATCACCAGTAGTAAATATGCAACGTCAGTAGTAAACTTGGTGATCAGTAGTAAGTCCAATATCATCGTCAGTAGTAACTACTATTGATCAGTAGTATCTTCAATAAGCTTTGATCAGTAGTAACTTCAGTTATATTCATTCATCAGTATCAACTTCATCAGTAATAACATGTTCTGCCCCATCAGTACTAAGTATGATTAGTACTAACTGCAGCATCAGTAATAAGTTGATCAGTGTTTTACTCCAACAGAAGTCAATTACTATATAGCTTCTTGTGACTAGGGTGTCAATTTAGGTCATGTGTTGGCGCGTTAGAGACATTAAAACTGAAACCCACTTGTTTATATAAACGAATTAGATATTCGACACTAACTAACATGTTTACATTTAACCCAAGCACGACCCATATAAACCCATTTAATTAAACTAGTTAAACATGTTAGCGGGTCAAAAAGGTCAGTCAAACTGATTGTTGTTATTCCACAAATATATTAATACCAAAACACCAAATTACTAAGTATTTTTTTTTAGCTTTAGTGTAACTAATAAATAATAAAATAGGTTTTTAGACATAAAAAACAATTTTAAAGGTTTAGAAGGATATGAAAGTAATTATAAAGTTTAGAAGGACATAGAGATAATTTATGAATTTGAGAAGGATATATAAATAATTTATAAGTTTTACAAGGATATAAAAATAAATATCCCTTAAAAATAAGTGAACGTACGAGTCAATTGAACCGACCCAAGACTGATCTGAAACTTGTTTTATTTTTCTATGGGATGGTAGATTTCCACCCCTATATACTTCTACCATCAAAATAGATGTAAATGTTGCCAACATGATATGGAGATATCATATATTTTATACTTATAATTGTATGCACGTTTTGGTGTTAGTTACCAAGATGAGGGCTTTGATGTTCTCTCTAGTCAACTTTATCTCCATGCTTTCATCTTCTTTTACATCGAGTAAAACGTTGAGCAAGTCCTTCATGCCTGGTTTACCGTGCTTTCTTGCATCTTCATGTTCATTAATGATCCTCTCTATCAATACATCGTATCTATCACGAAGATCTTTCAATCTTTTTCCGAACCCCTGCAAATCTAGATTCTTAAACAACCATATGTATTCCGAGATGTTAAACTTACCAATCATCTCCGTTATCTCGCCAACCAATTTCCTTACTTCCACTGCCTCACTCTCGTTTTCTGAACATCGTTCACTCATAAGCATTCTCGATATCACATTGTTAGTCAACTTCACAATCTCCTTACTAAGATCCACGGATGACCCAACTTTCGCGTTTTGAGATAACGAGGTTATAAGATGGTTAATCTCGTTTTGCCTAACGGAAAGGAGCGAGTCAAGTGATGTTGCATTTAGAAGTTGTGACACAAGTATCTTCTTCACGAACCTCCAATAAGGCCCGTAAGGAGCAAAGGCGAAATCTTTTGATCCATAGGTTATGTAGGCCAAGACTGAGTTATGTGGGCGGTCTGAAAAGGCGTATTCGTGGGTTTTAAGGAATTCTTTTGCGGTTTCGGGTGAACAAACAATGACACAAGGTTTTGAGCCTAGTAAGACACGAAAAACTGGTCCGTATTTGAGAGAGAGCTTGTGAAAAGCTCTATGAGGTGCCGGAGCAAGGAGGTGGAGATGTCCTATGATGGGAAGGGCAAACGGGCTCGGTGGGAGATGAGATTTAGCCCGATTAGATTTGAAGAACGCCCAAATCAAGATGGTGGAGATCAGGCATATGAGTAAGAGGAAGTAGGTGTGGGAATCAACCATGGTTATGTAAACTCTCAGATTGATTATATGATCAAAGAAGGAAACATTGCTTAGTATTTATATGAAAATAAACCAAGTTGCAGGTTCTAGTAGAGAAATTACAAGATTCACATAATCAAGGAAGCGAAGATTAGAGGCTTAATAATGTTAAGTTTAGAATATATAATACTATTCGATCTACAATTAGAATTATTGAGCGCGAGTCAAAAATGTAATTTATACAATTTAAAAATAAAAAATAAGCGTAACAGTTTCACTAATTTGTAACACGTATAATTTTCGACCCGTATAAATTTACCGTAACTTATAGCATCCCATGGAAATGTCTCAAAGGGCTGGATGTTCGTACTCATAGCCAACATTTCGTGGGTTTTTACAACATATAGAAGTATTTATCTTAATTTTTATATTTAATAGAGTAAATTACACGAATAGTACCTGTGGTTTATGAAAAATTTTGGATTTAATCCCTAAGTTTCAGAAATTACACTGATGATCCCTGTGTTTTGAAAGTTATCACGCTTTTGGTCGCTGATACTGACAGACGTCAAATTTATCTGTTAAATATTTTAAAATGACTAAAATAGCCCTTACCCTTTAAAAACCCATATATACCCATTACTTTTATTTTTTTTTTTACATTTTTAGCTTCTTCTTTTTTGGAAACGCCGTATACTCCTTAATTACCATTTATATCCACGATGGGATTTTAACTCCTAACCTAAAGGTTGAGAGTCAATCATCATACCGCTAGACCAAAGGCCCTTTTGTTTTTATCTTGAACTTAAAACACACAATAAGTTGTTAGAGGAGTGGCAGCAGTGCGTCAATGCATCCGTCGTTGGCAACTTTTAACCCGTCAATGGAAGACGCCCGTTAGCACGGCGACGTCGTAAGGCGCGTCAGTAGAAAGGCGTCGGGGTGGCGACGGGGTGGGGGATGGCGTCGTGGGGCTTGTGAGGGGGGAGGGGGTGTTTGTGTAATATTTTAATAAATTTTTAAGTGGGGATGTGTTAGTGATGGGTTAGTGATGTTTTATTGTTGGCACGACCTCGTCAGTAACCTATCAGTAGGGATTAGTTTAGTGATGTATTTAGTGACATGTCACGGTTGAGAGATCCTAAACTTTAATTCACAAAAACCACGCCCCTCTTTGACTTTCCTTTTCCATCCCCAATTACCAATTTCTTCGATCTTCACTTCCATTTCTACAAAAGCAATTTAATCTATTTCTTCATTTCTACAACTTCTTCCTCTTTCAATTTCGTCATTCTAGACGCCGTTGTAATAATTGAAGCTCATCATCATAATCATCACTGCGTGTGTTTCAATCGAAATAATAATCAATAAACCCTTGAAATTTCTACTACTACAAAAGCAATTTTTGGTATTTCAATCAAGGTTTTAACATGAGCAGGTGCTTGTGTTTGCTTTGTATATATGTTTTTCGTCTTTCGATTTTAATTCTGATCCTTCTTCGGATAATGATTATGCTGGTTTTGAGCTATTGTTTTAAAAATATTGGGTTTTTTAATCGAGGGTTTCACAGGCTCAAGGTTTCTTCTTCAGATTTTGAATAGGATTATGAACTGCAGCCGGAGGAGAAGGGAGCGAGTGAGAGTGAATTCATCGTCGGCAGCCTGCAGCCGGAAACGGTGGTGACTACGAGAGGACGACGAGTGTGGAGCTCGGCTTGTTGAAGATCCTTCGATTTGGTCATAAGGTTTAGGTGTTACTGATTTTGTTTGATGATGATGAATACTGTCACAGACCGTTTAGAGAGAGAGAGAAACAGAGCAAGTGACCGGTGAGTGTAGGTGATAGCAGATGGTAGGAAAGAGATGATATCATGACAAGGGTACAATTGTTATTAAAAAAATTTAACAACAAATTTATCGGACTGTTCATGTAATTTCTGATATTTAGAGACCAAATATAAAGCTTTTAGACAACTAACCACAAGGATCATCTGTAGTTTACTCTATTTAATATATACTAGCAGGTACCAGCGCAATGCGGCGGCGGGTACCCAGTAGTTTCCAGCGAACAAGTGTTCAATAGTAGCAATATGCCGTTTTTCATACTTTGGTTTGAAAGTCAACATATTTTCTTCGATGGCAGTAATTGTTTTCAACATCCAAAGGAAACGTAAATAGTCTTTGGCGGTTTCTTGATCATATAAGCATCTTACCATTTTAAGTGAGCCGAACTTTTTTATTTGACATGTAACTGACTTTTGGTTTTTATTTAGGGAAATTTAATAGATACACTCATTAAAGACACTAAGTTGTTACTACTATACTTCACCAAATAGGCATAATATTCATCCAAAACAATACTTTTACAAATACAGTGTTCAAATTTAAACAATCCAAAATAGATAAACATGGCCAGATACCTATTACAAACCCCATTCTTATTCCATCCATGAAGCTTATGTACGATTTCTTACATTGAAAGATTTTGCAAACACTTGTCAAGAGAGATGTGACTCAGATAGGACAGTTAACAATGAAACATTTTGGTGCCCAAACAACTAAGTAAAAAATTACTGTTTCATTTATCTTTGGAAGGTTTTAAAATCGAGCACAACCTCAATAAGATCTCATATGGTAATGAACAAAGATCTGGTTATCATCAACAAATCAGTTACCATGTTTGTTTGTGAAAAAACTTTGTTACATGCTGAAAAGCCACTTGGCGAGCTTCCTTCAACCTGAACACATTTGACATTCGGATCTAATCCTCATTCCACATGAAAACTTTTGTACTTCAGATCCATTCTGCATTCCACCAAAAAAAATTGTTTTCAAAATCCAGATGTACGTTAAATTCATTACCAAAGAAAGGAAACTGTTGGAGTGCTTTAACAAATCTCAGGAACTACAGTTGTTTAATAAAGAAAACTGAAGGTAAGTAGCAAACATACCCATGTAGCTCAGTTGGTTGCGCCATCTGCCCATTGAGACCAACTTTATGAGACAATAAAAATGCAAAATCGCCACTTCTGCAACAAAAATCCAACACATTACTACCTACTTTTTCCATAAGATCAAAAATAAATACATGAGATTCAATAATACATGAACAACATAAATCACTACTCAACTTCAGTATTACATTTAGTTTCCATTTCAAATGAATGAATAGTCAACAATAAGCTTCCTAAACTTAGGGCATAAAATCCATTGAATCGATTATATCAACAATCAAGAGAAAATCAAACAAATTCAGCAACTCATACAGAAAATAGCAAAACATACACAATCTGAGTGAAAAGAAGAAATATAATCACTAATTCTCAAATCAATTTTTGACAGATCTAGTGGAAAACAGAAAAGCAAATCATGAATGCATACAACAAACTGAAAACAGTGAACATAAACTTGAGTTCATGAACTTAAATGACTGTTGAAATCAGTAAATCACGACAAAAAAAAGGCAAAAACAAAACTAAACCCTATCTCGGAAATCAAGCCAAATCCAAGGTTGACATCGAAGATAATGAAGAGATCTTCATGAACTCACAGGAAATCGCATTATAGATGCATAGAGATGTTGTTACTACATATTTTGGGTCCAATGGAGCCTGTTCTACATGCTTTCTCGCATTGCATCCCGTAAACGTGCATTTGTAAATTGTAATAACTCCTGCATATGAAGTATTTGTTGATAAAAAACTAAAACTGAAACATTGTTGAGAAACATGATCGTTAACCAACCTCACCACTTCTTGATGGTCTTTGAGTAATGCGCGGTGCACTCGAGCTATGGAAAACTACACATAAGAAATCAAAATAATCATTATAAATTTATAATGATTATTCTGGTGTGGCGAAGGGTTAACCAAAATGAAGAAAAAAAAACTCACCTGACAAAAGCATTTTTGAGTAACGGGAACGCATGCCATCAACATTTCGATTTGACTAAACTGAAAATTCAGCTTCTTCATCAACACCTTGATTCATCATGTTATAAAGCATCATTGTATACGAAACCCTAATTTCACCAATTAAAATTGAATTGGGGATATAGTTAGAAACGAAAAACACGAACTAATTAAAAGCAATAAATAGACTATAGACGAATTACCAATAGAAATCAGAAGCGTTAGTGTTCAATATTCAAAACTTACCAGGCGTTTAGATACGGGGATGAAGATGGAAATTCTAAGTTGTATTGATTATTGTGGTCCGGAGTTAAGATCCCATCAAGTATTACTGTTATAATATCTTGAAAACAGAAAAGAGAATTCGAAGAGATTGTCTTGAAACTCGAAACTGAAAGCTGATCTTTGTTAACAAGGAATCGAGGCGTCGTGAGGAAAGTGAATCGTTGGGTTCTATCCAGGTGCATCAAAGGTTATAAATTTGTATAAAGATGAACAATCACTGTCCTTCCGCTAGTTCAGTTGGCTGGAATATTGCATTATTGTCCTGGACGTTGCAAGTTCGAACCCCTCCGCCTACATTGTTTTTTAAACGCAATTAAAGATATATAAATAGAAATTGTGTTGGCTGAATTTTCAGCCTTACTAAATCTAGAAGGGGTAAATACTTTATAATATAGTAGAGATATATAATGCATTTGAGATCTTTTCCTAAATAACAAGTTTAAAATTCAGACAACTAACTTGTTAATTTAAAAGATATTTGCGTTTTGAAAATTTTGACAGTCCAAGACTAGAACGTGACCTTCATTTTATTAGCAAATGGCTCCAACCAACTGAGCTACAGTTGCCGATGTTGATTATTTTAAATTTTAATGCAATTACTTTGTAGAATATTATTTTTATTAAATTCTAAAATATCATTGTATTGACTATCAGTCTACCATTCGCCATTCACCACCACCATCACTATCCATCAACACCACCCACCATCATCACCCGTCACCCACGACAACAAATACTACCGCTGTCACCCATCATCGTTACCACTAGCATCCATCACTATCACTACTGTCATTACCACCATCACTATCATCATAACAAAATATAATTTCGGGTACCTGACATCACATTACACATATACTCTATTTACATATCACAATATAAAAGGAGTGTATAATTTCAGGAAAAAACACACGACCCTTAGAATATTCTTAGTAGGCATATAAAATAGAATAAAGTATCTATTATTCAGTATAAAAAAGTAAACACCGGGTTGCTGAAAAAAGCAAACACCACAAGGGAAAAAAAAAACAAGGGACGCATTGCTATTTAGAATGAAATTTTAATTGGGGCTTTTGGTTCGCGGAATGTTTTCTAATGGAATTGGAATCTGTGATGGAATTGGAATCCGAAGGAATTTGAATTTGAATCCAATTCTTTGCCTTTTGTGTTTGGTTTGTGTCATTAGGAATTGGAATTTAAATGTAGTTCCATCACTCCACAACCACCGAACCGAAATCGATAGAACCGAAAACGAAAACAATGAATTTTCAAAACCGAACCCAAACCGATAACATCTTATCGATCTCATCGGGTTCTGGTTCGGTTCGGGTTTTTAGGCCAAATGTTCATCCTTATCGGGTTCAGTTTCGGTCGGTTTTCGGTTTGTTCGGTCCAAATGCTCACCCCTAAAAATTATACCAGATAACCGAACCGAATACGATTCCTGTTTCAGGTCGAACAAATTCGATTTTTTTTCTCCCGTCAACCGAACTGAATGATATAACTATAAATTAGGTAACCCGAACAATACACCCGAACCCAAATAAGATACCCGATTAACCCGAACTTGAATCGGGTTGGTTGAGTTATTCGGGTTCAGTTGTAGCCCGACCCTATAAACCGGAAATCCAATTAACACCCGATCAGGTGAAGGAGAGACCTGGTAGTCGGAAGGAATCTGAATTCTTTAGGATGTGGGAAGGAATGTAAATTCCCTCAACTGAAGGAAAGTTTTGGTGCCATGAAATCCAATTCCATCTTGAAAATGTTGAACCAAACGCAGAAATCTCTGGAATTAGATTCCAATTCCCATTAATTCCAGGAGATTCCAACGAACCAAACGCCCCAATGTTTTCATTTTATTGGAAAAGCAAAATACCAATCAATCAGCTAATTTATATTAATAAACTAAACACCAGAGAAAGTTTATATATTAATAATATAACACCATGAGAAAATTAAATATATAATTAAACCGCATGGGTTTAAATTATTCTGTCAATTTCATCTTTTCAGTATCCAGAAACTCATAATATATTCTGCCTTGTTAAGTTATCTTTATCTTTACTCTTTATACAATGTATTTCCCCGAAGTAATACAAATGACATTCAAAAGGTACTATTCATACTAATCTCATTGTTTGATATGTTTTTTTAAGACGTGGGAAGATCCATCTTAAGTACTGTGGGGCGAGAAACTGTCCCCTACAATAAATTTTAAAATTTCTATTATATATACTCTCTCCGTCCCACAAAAAAATTCTAATTTCTCATATTTGATTGACTTCACACAATAAAAAACTATTATTACTAAAGACCCCACTACTAATATCTACTAATTATTTTTCTCTCTCCAACTCAATCTTATATTTTAATCAAAAGTATTATCACCTAAAAACTTGTGCAAAAGGCAAATGAGAAGTTTTTTGTGGGACGGAGAGAGTATATTATATTTCTGAGATGTTAACCAAAATAGGCTTAGTTGACTGACATATATTATACATTGTAATTTGTAGGTAGGGGTGTCCAACGGGTCAACCTGACCCGACCCGGCTCTTATCGGGTCGGGTCTATCGGGTTTGAGATAAAAAAACTATAACCCGAAACCCGACCCGATAAGGAATCGGGTTAGTCGGGTTCGGGTTGGTCGGGTTTCGGGTTTGTCGGGTTGACCCGATCGGGTTGGTCGGGTTAGCCATTTATAAAAGTTTTTTTTTTTTTTTTTTTTTTTTTTTTTTGAGGAAAAAGAGAAATTATATATATAATTTTAAATATACATCCTAGAATACAAGAACCGGATACAACACCAAACAAAAATATTTATAAAAGTTCAAGAAACACACATTTATAAAAAGAGAGTACATTAATTCATACTAATTGCAAATAAGAACTTGAATCAGAATCGAAATAATTTGTTGTAACATGTGTGTCGAATACGTACAAACAAAAAAATTATAAAAAAGAAAAAACAAATACCTTTGTATATTAGCAAATAGGAATCGGTGGATTTCAAGCAATAAACAAATGTGATTTTTTGTAAAGGAGCATGGAAGCAGGTTGCTTCAAGAAGCTAACATCAAACGTCGACTTTGAAGATTAGCATTGTTAGGATATGTATTATAAACTTTTATATTAATAAACAACCACATCTGTATTTTTAGAGATCACTCATCTATTAATGAAAATATAACTTTCTAATACATGTAGTAATTTTTAAAAATCTCACTTAGAGCTATAGTTAATAAAACCCTACAAATGGTTAAAACTTACATAAAATGTACTTGGACCACTTGGATCACATCAAGACAAATAGAAGTAAGCATACTAGCAAGGACACAAATTCGTTGCGAATATGTTAGAAACTTGAGTACTTGACCATTTGTTGCAGTTGTGATATAATGCTTGATGTATTTTTCCTTTTTCCAAGAGAATTTAAGCAATGAACATCAATTTTACCGGTCCATCTCAAATTAAAAAAGGCCAAATTGTTCATCTTTAATATTACATGATAATGGGTTTGTGAGAATTGTGGCCGGGCTTAGCATTATTGGGATAGGAACACTAATAAAGTCTTTAAAGATTTTGTAGTCCAACCCGAAGTCCATTAGTTTAACTTTAAGAGAATCATTTATACACAATAATTTTAAATTTAGATATTATAATGCAAATTTTATAATTAACTGTACACTCATAATAACCAATGATTTTCGTAAATGAAGTAAAAGTGTTTGGACAAATTTTATATATATATATATTTCTTGATGATTGTTCGGGTTGGGGTGATGGCAATGCCGAAGCTCTAAACCGGATCTAACCAGTTTTTTTTCAAAAAAAAAAAAAACTTCTAATTGACAATTTTGTATATTTTCTTAAACTAGCTTTCACTTCGGGAATGTGTGAGTTTTGAGTTTCGTCACTATTTTTCAGTCAAAGGTATGTGTATAAAAATGGCGTCAACAGGCACTTCAGTTAAAAACTGAAGCTCGCCACTTTTCTTAAACAATTGGCATGGTAACTTTGGTTGTACAACTTCGGCTTTTCATTTCAGTTGTCCGACGGGGAGGGGCGAGGGGAAGGTAGGGCCTAAGGGGTATTTTAATAGACTATTTAGTATGTGTGTGTATATTCAATAATAGTGAAACTTAAAAACTGAAGAGAATATGTATTGTTTTGTATTATATTTGTTATATTAGTAGCGTTAAACTTATGCCTTATTTAAAGTATGCCTATCATCGTGGAAAATTGTAAAAATCTTATAATCTATCTTTTTTATACATGGTAGATTCATATTTACTTACAATCCTGTCATTTTTACCCGAACCGACACATTTAACACGGTATACTTGTCACCTAATCTGTTTAAAGCTGTTTACATACAATTCCATGTTGAATTTGCCACTTTATCCGACCACACGTACTCATGCGTCAATCTTTCAACTATCAGTTCACAATGACTATGTTGGGTTTCGTATCAATTTACCGACACTTTATTCGTCGCGGAATTACAAACAAATCATAACGATAAACGACGAAACGATAAGGATCGTTTAGATCTACGAGTCAAAGGCAATTAGAATAAAATAAATAAATCACTTATATTGGCAACACTTGGTGATGCGATTCCTTGAGATCTTGTACGAGCCAGAACTTGTCAACGAACTAGGATTCAAGTTAGAACCCCTCTACTTGATCACACTCGAGGTTGACAACGAACGAGACGATACACCATATCGTAGTGTAAAGTACCCTTGAGAAAACCCAAACGAAACCACACCGAAAACTATTTCGGTCGACGGTGGCTCACGGCGGCGGCGACGGTGGCTCACAGCGGTGGCGGTCGGACGAAAGGGGCCCCCCGAAACTAGGGAGTAGGGTTCTCAATTAATGTGTTTGATGTATTAGGTCAAGAACCCAAGTTCCCTATTTATAATGTTTCTCAAGGAAACGTTTCCTTATTTGAGTTGGACTCAAATTGACCCAAGCCCGCTTATTTAATTAAACTATTAATTAAACCAAGCCTGATAGAATAACTAGTTAATTACCCATTAACTTAGTCAGTCCTTCTAGCCCGTTACACATTTGATTATACAATTAATCAAAACCCGGTTCGTTTATTCTCGTGTTCGGTTGCGCCTCAAGAGCAACCCCGGTAGGACTTTAATTTATGTTGACCAAGTCAAACCGTTTATTTGATGACGTTGAACACTATTTCCAACAGACTATACACATTTTCTATTATCACTTATCAGTTCCAGGGCTGGGGTGTTCAAAATGTGAATATGAATAGGCCCCGCTAAAATAAGGGGCCTAATATTTTTCTTCCATATGTATTAGTAATTTATAATATAGTTTTTTTATTGACGTAGTTAATATTAGGTTATAACGGGATTAACAATCGCACAGAACTACAATGAAAATTTTAAAAAATATATTTATAATTACGTTTTAAGGCCCAATTTTTTAGAAAATGTACCGGACCTCTAAAAGTTCCGGACCGCCCCTGATCAGTTCATATAACATATTTTTCTTTCCCGTAATAAATTTATCATTTCTATTTTTCACAAGTTTTTATAACATAGTTAGTGGTGGTTTCTAATAATAATTTTGATTAAAATATAAAGTTAATTTAAAGAGAAAAATATAATTAGTTATAGCTTCATAGTATAAATAATATTATTTTATTGAGTGTATCACATGAAATTTTAAAAATAATAACTTTATTTAGGACAAAAATTTAAGAAGCAATTAAAATCTTATTATAAGACCGATGAAATATTATTTTTTCATCTGAAACAGGTAATGATTAACATGTCCCATTCACTATACATCGTTAAGAATAACTCATCTTTATCTATATTTTGATATGAATTCATGTCCTATTCAATATACATCATCAAGAATAACTCATCTTTATCTATATTTTGATATGAACTTTATCAGTTGATAATCTTTAGTCAATAAAGCTTATTTCTATAAGGCATTTAGTCTAGCAATATTAGAAATAAGGCATTTAGTCTAGCAATATGATATGTTAATTACATTTCATTTTTATGATCAAGAATTCAAGTTTTATAGTGAAAATATATACTATTTACTAGTAGATTAGTATTTATCAGTTCCATTAAAATAAATGGGGAAATTTAATTTTTACCTCATTATTAGACCCAATGTGCTACGTGGCACTCAATCAGATACCAATTGAAGTCGTTATTTAATCATGAGCTCATAACTCATAAGTTTTGCATTTTATGTGTGGAAAAATTGTAAAAAAAAAATAGTGATAAATACACCATAACTTTTAATGGATACATCATAATTATAGTTTTATTTAGTTATATAGTTAGCTGTAAAACTTATATATGTTATATAGATATTAAAAATTATGATGCAAAAATGAATTAAAAAAAAAAGTAATTGATCCTTTTTTTTCTAAATAATAGGCAAATTACTTTCTGACATAAAAATGACTGAATAACTTAATTTTGTTCAATAAAAGGGGCAAAGGGCCTGCTAAAAAGGTAACTGGTCATCTCCTCTTATTTACTCAAAAAAGGAAGAAGGCATAATCACAAATTAAACGAGTAAGGCCATGTAGCCATTTAAGATAAAATTCTCTTGGTCGTGGTGCCTCAATACGTGTCGTCTTCTTCATCTCAAGATGTTTATATAATGATTATTATATATATTCTTCAAGATGTTTAAGGTTTCGTATAAACGTAACACACAATCTGATATATCTAGCTTCTTGATGGCCTTCCTCACAATGATACCCAACCCAAGTATTTTCCGTCACAAAAATGGCCGACGACCACCATTAAACCCTACCATTTCTCCGGCACCGGATATTCTTTATCCTAAAAACACATGGAGCACCACTACCTCAGCCCAGACTAAACTGCAGTCTGCTAACCCTTTGAAACCTTACGAGTCCTTCTGCAACCACATTCACATTCACAATATCATTTATGAGGTATACTTGTCATTTATTTTTAGGTGTTCATCAAGTTATTCTATGCATGGTTAGTATTGAGTTGTGACATTCACATTATATTTTGTTAGTTTTTCATCGCAAACCAGAATTATAAAAAATCATAATATATAATTAGGCGATAAAAGCATGGTCGAACGGGTGAGTTTGTTCAAACAGAGTCAATTGGGTCGAAAGTTAATGCAAATATATGCTACATTGTTGATTTTGTGGATTTACAAACAAATATTATAATGAAAGTTAGGATAATTAAATAAGATAATTAGTCAACATAAGTCTCATACCATTTTACTAAATAAAGTAGATTGTCAAAGTATTTAACTTTTTGAAATTGCAAAAAATGTAAAGTGTATAATTTAAAAAGAATCGGAAGAAGTATAATAAACAAAGCAACTACTTATCACCCTATTTGTTGCGTAAACTGGTCTTAATCAATCCCATTGGATAATATCTTAATATTCTATTTATGAAATAAAAAAAATAAGGGTTTTATTAATGACAGTCTTAAGGCTCTCTCTAACATGCATAAAATGATTTTACATTCATTGATAGAGTAGTGTTCCTAAAATTCAGAGGGCGGTTTTTATATTAATTTTGTCTTGCTATTAACAGTTTTAAGGGCCGTCATTATCATTTTCCAAAAAATAAACTTAAGATAATAAACAATGATGATAAACACAATTAAAGCAAGCTATTAGAATATTACGTATTACTCCCTCCGTCCCATAAAAAACTTCTCATTTCACCCTACATTTTTGTCCCATAAAAAATTTTCAATTTCTTACATTTGATAGGCTCCACATAACAAAATACTATTATTACTAAAGGGGGTGATTTTTCTACCACATATTTTAATTCATCTACCACAATAGTTGCATCACATATTTGTACAGTATGCAGAAATACTTGTACAGTGTGGTATAAACATCAAAAAGTGTGGTAGCAAAATTAATTCCCACTTACTAAAGGCCTCACCACTAACTATCCACTAATTATCTTTCTCTCTCCAAATCAATCTTATATTTTAATCAAAATTATTACCAATGACCCCACCACTAACTATCACCTTAAAACTTGTGCCAAAAAGAAATGAGAAGTTTTTTTGTGGGATGGAGGGAATGCAATTTTAAGGATAAAAATTATGAAATGTATTCAAGACAGTTCTTAATTTTTATGTAGTCACAAAAGACAAATATCAAATTTTGATTAATTATAAGTAATGGTTAAGATTAATCTTATACATGGATGGGTATTTTGATCATTTTTACAAAATAATATATATATATATTTTTATTTTTTTAGAATTTTTTTTTCTGTTTTATTATTATTTTAAAAAAAATTATTTATTTTTCGTAAATAACACATAATGTAATAATCAAATATAACTGTATATTTAATCACATTTGATTATATACTGGATCACATATCACATGTGATTAAATATACAATCACATGTGATTGTACATTAAAATCACATGTGATTGATAACCACACGTAATTATCAAATAATATTATTTTTTAATGAATTTTTTTAATAAAATAAAATAAATTTAAAAATAAATAAATAAAATAAATTTATTTATTGTAAAGTGTCAAATGACCAAAATAACACTTCATGCATAAATTGTAGATTAAAAATAATACGCCCACTTTACTATGAGAAATGATATTGATTCTTATTTTTTGTATCTACTTATGTATCTATCCATTTTATAAGATAACATGTATAATCCATCAAATCTCTCTCATAATATTATCTCTTGATTTTTACACATGATTAAATTGATAGACATATAAATATACACAAAAGTAGACACCAATATTACTGATCGTTTACTTTTTCAAATGATTTTGACATCCTTTGTTATCTAGCTAGCATAGCATATGCCTGTCACTGTCTTATTAAATGAAAAACCAGGATTATATTTTAATCACTGAAGAAAACTTTGTGTCAAACAGACAAAATACAAACTTATACAAAATGGAACCACAACATGAACATAAATTACAAAAATAAAAATGAAAGATAAAATTAATCTAACTAAAACATAGTGAAATCAAAGAAGAAGAAACTCCAGAATTGGAGATTATTGACCAAAACTTGGCATAATAGATGCAAATGGGTGTGAATGATTGGAGGAATTACATTGAAAAGAAGAGGATGTGGATTTTCCAAGAGGGGTGAATAGCCATGGATTTTTTTATGTCGAAGTTAATTTTAAGACCAAGATAAAAAGATATTTGAATGTAATAATAATAATATGCTAAGATAAGATAAAAAAATAATGTGTATGGCAATAGTGATGGTGGTGGTGGTGGGCGATAGTGATGAACTGGACTAACACGAACGAAGGTTGTTCATGTTTGTTCGTTTAACTTTAGCAGAACAATCGAAGTATCGTTTGCGAACACCATATGAACGCAAAATTTGTGTTTGTGTTCATTCATTAAACAAATATATTTTTTTCATGTTCACTCGTTAATACGTGAAACGAATCTAAATGAACACAAACGATACGCAGGAAAACAGTTTAATTAGACTTGCGTTTTTTTTAGAATTCAATTTCGATGCCATCAGATAAAATGTTTTAGACTGGTCATTACTATTCATTTGTTTGCATGTTGCTCTTTTAAGTTCTAACATGTTTGTTGTGGCACAAATTATATACGCAGGAAGACATCAAAGAATCCAAACATGCAAATATGGTGAAGAATGTTCGGAGATTAATTGCAGAAGTTAACATTGACGAATTTCAGGATTTGATTATGGTCGATGCTCTCCAACGACTAGCAATCGATTACCACTTCAAAGATGAAATCAACTTAATATTAAGACAAGGTTACATGCAATTTAATGACACAAATTTCTCTCAGCAACAAAATCTGTACGAAGTCTCCCTATGTTTTCGCCTCTTAAGACAAAATGGTTTTCATTTGTCTGCAGGTTAATTCATATATTATCATTTGATTTCTCTCTTTTTAATTTGTCTTCTAATTCTTTAATATATAAAAAATGACTTCTATATCAGAAGTTTTTATGAAATTCAAGGGAAAGGACGACAAGTTTGAGGACAAATTGAATAACGATCTCAGAGGTTTAATGGAATTGTATGAAGCTTCACAAATAAGTATACAAGGAGAACTCATTCTTGAAGAAGCTCAGAAATTTTGTCGCGATCGTTTGGAAGAAGCCATGAAATTACTGGATGATGAACAAGTTAAGATAATCAGACGCACACTTGATAATCCCTATCATAAAACGTTACCCTTCTTCAATTTTAATAACTTCATCAACGATTTTAATGGTACGGTCTTGTACGAATTAGCAGAACTGGAATCCAATATGCTCAAGACTGCACACAAGATGGAATTAATGCAAATCCTCAGGTATAAATACATACATGGGCTTAAATTACTACCTTAAACTTGGCTTTGTTATATCATCTACTAATCTAAACTATTAAAAGTACTACATAGTAGTCGGAACTTGACAAAATTATCAATTTAGTACTCTGACTCGTTTGGTCTTATTTCGTTTTCTCACATGATTTGCTTTTAATTTCAATATATTGAAATGAATTCGAATGTATATGTTTTAGTCTTAAAAAAAACTCCAACGGATACAAGTCAAGTAAGAAAATAACTACATCGACCATTTTGTCAAGTTCAAAGTAGCATGTTGCATATTTAATAGTTCATAGTATTAAAAAGATCCGGCCCACAAAGTTCAGTGTAGTAAAATGCATTTTGGCGAGTTATATTTATATCTATTTCATTTGTTTCTTATATGTGTCATGCTAGGTGGTGGAGCGAACTAGGTTTGGGCGAAGAGTTGAATCTTGTGAGAAATCAACCTGTAAGTTGGTATATTGGTCCCATGGCAAGCCTAACAAATCTCAACCTCTCAAGTCAAAGGATCGATATCACGAAAACCGCTTCTCTTGTTTATATCATAGATGATCTTTATGATGTCTACAGCACAATTGATGAAGTAACTATATTCACTGAATCAATCAATAGGTAAATAAGAAACACAAAATCTAGGAATGTGCTTTCTACATCATGTTAATAATTGCATACACAACTCTTTTATCAAACTGTACAACATATTAAAATAATAGTTGTAGTGTGTGAAGTAAAAATCACTTCCCATCTAACTTATTCATTGTTGATAGTTCTTTAATCTAAAATTTTCAGATGGGACACCAGCGGTATTGAACAACTTCCTTCCTACATGAAGACATCCTTCATGGCTGTTTATGATCATACAAATAAAATATCCAACAAAATGTACGAGCAACATGGATTTAACCCCATAAACTCGTTGCGAAAAGCGGTGTGTAAATGAATTTGCTATCTTAAAGATTTTGTAATATATATTTTATAAAAATGGAATATGAAGCACCTATCCTAAATAAATTGCAGTGGGCGACACTTTGCAATAATTTCCTGGTGGAAGCAAAATGGTTTGCTTCAGGGTACATTCCAAAGGCAGAAGAATATTTAGAAAATGGGATGATTACTTCAGGTGTACAGCTTCTTCTAATTCACATATTCTTCCTTCTTGGTGATGAGGAAGATGCTAGAGTTATTAATGAAAACCATGGTGTTATAACATCAGTTTCAAAGTTGTCGCGTCTTTGGGATGATTTGGGAACTGCAGAGGTAACAAATTTCTTCATTTCTCACATATAATACACATCAAACGTGTAACACAAAAGTTTTTTACGCCCAAGGTGTCAATCATATCAGGTTTGGGTTAGTGGGTTCGGGTTGACGGGTTGGAATAAGTCAACTCAAACCCTTTAAATCATGGTAATCCAAACATAACCTCATATAACTTAACAAATTGGTAGGTCAAATGAGTTAGAGGATCAGCCGTTTAGAAATAAAAAAAGACCCAAATACAAGAGGAGCTTAAGGTCAAACAGGATGTTTTAGGCGAAGTTTAGGGGATTATAGTATTTACATTTTTTTTTAAATTATATATTTTTTTTATAAAACCAAACGGGATGGTAAGTTGACCCGTTTATAAATAAGTCAACCCGAACATGACGTGATTCTTAAACGAGGTGGACGGGTCGACTTGTTTTGACCCGTACCCGTTTATTCTGGTGTCGGGTTCATGCCGTGTCGGAATTTCCGCCCCTACGAATTTTAACACTAAACAGGAAGAGGTTATTGTGACGGACAAAATCCGTCGATAAACAGCTATTGCGACCCACATTACACCAAAATTTTACACAGAATATTAACATTTTATTATCTCTATTTGGTAAACTAAATCGAATCTATGTTCTTATCTGAAACAGGATGAGAAACTTCGTGGGCATGACGTATCATACATCAAATATTTTCTGAATGAACATAAAGATTGTACAATGGAGGATGCAGAAGAGCATGTTAATAACTTAATTTCAGATAATTGGAAGCGACTGAATAAGGAGTCACTCTCCCCTAATCCTTTTTCGGATACTTTTATGAAAACCGCCATTAATACGGCAAGGATGCTTCCTTTAATGGCTAGCACTGGTGATCATACTAGCTCACGTGCGCTACTCAAGGATTATGTCAAGTCTGTACTATATATGTGATATATATAGTTTTCTAATTTAGATTCCTCAATTCTTTAATATGATTGTGTAACATTATTTCATCAATAAATACCAAAATAACACGAAAAATGACCTTTCTTTGAAGTGTAAAATAAAGATCACCATATTACTATGTTTGATCGTTAGGTGGGAAACATGTGGTATCACACAAATAGTCAAAACGCAACTTGCTCGATAAAACATCCTTTCCGTCATCCAAATTTGTGATTTTTGAATGAAATTGTATCTTTAAATACTAATTCTTCTCATTTACTTTGATGATATACGTGTTGTTGTTCATGTTTTGCGAGAATTTTGGATCTTCAACTTAGGCAGGTTATTAGTAATGATTTCCAACTTGAATGTTTTTGGTGATCTTGTTTAGGGTCTTTTGCTTTGGCCTTACTCTTGGTCCAAGTGTCATTGTGGTTCTTCTTACTTTTGGTCTTGATGTTTTCTGTTTAGTACCATGAATATGACCGACCGGGTCATCTAGTACCTTAACTATTAAAGGTGTAATATAACACTCTAAACTTGACATAATAGTCAATTTAGTAATCTGACTCGTTAATTTGATCGTGTTTTCTTTATTGATTTACTTTCGTTGAAATTTTTGACGAATTAAAAAATATATGTTCATCTTAATATCTTGATATTAGAAACAAATCACTTAAGAAAATAAGACTAAATTATTGAGTCAAGATATTAAATCAACTATTTTGTCAAGTTTATGATACCATAATACACTTTTAAATTTCAAGGTTATAGATGATCCCAAATTCAGTACTAAAATGCATTCTAGTCGATTTTTGATAAAATATTGTATGACCAACACCTACTAACTATCCTTTTAATATAGTGAAATGACTTATTTACTATTATTTTAACTTTTAGACATTATTAAAATCACTTTATTAAATATATAGAAACTCATATCTACTAATTATAATTTATTTGCTATCAAATTTAAAAAAACAACAATGTATCCCGTATAGTATTATTTACGATTTCAAAGGGGGGCCAAACCACCAAAGTAGCTGCCGTTTACTTGAAGCTCGCAAGAATATTAGTAGCCAACAAATCAAACATCAGCTGTCGGTTGCAACAAGCAGCAATACACTCCAGCTCACCTGCTCCTTCCTCCAACTCTTGATCATACACACACACACACACTACAGTGTGTTTTTTAGAGAGAAATACACACACTAATTTCAACTTCCATTCCCAATTCTCGATTTTGAACATTGTATGGGTGCAAATTTTGATCCAATGTTAGTCCAGGAAGAACGTGATTCCAAACCCCAAATTAACCGCAAATCGTCATCACTACCAACAACCCTTCGCGAAAATCGATTCTCCCCATCCAAATCCCTAGATTTCTCCACATGGTTTTCCGAAAATCTATACAAAATTTTCACGATCGCCATCCTAATCGCCACCGTCGCCGTCGTATTCTTCCTCCGTAACGTTGGAGACTCCGCCGCCCTCCTCTGCTTCCAGTCACAAACTCAACAACTCGAAACAATCCATTTCCCCCAAATTAATTACAATTCAATTGCAGCAATCACTGATAAAACCACACCTTTCTCGAATTTCAGATCAGAGAAATGGATTGTAGTTTCGGTTTCGGATTACCCGACCGATTCGTTTAAGAAGCTGTTGAAGATCAAAGGATGGCAAGTTCTAGCTATAGGGAATTCGAAAACTCCGAGTGATTGGAATCTTAAAGGTGTGATTTTTTTGTCACTTGAAGAACAAGCTAAATTAGGGTTTAGAATTGTTGATTTCTTGCCTTACGATTCATACGTTAGGAAAAATGTTGGTTATTTGTTTGCGATCCAACATGGTGCTAAGAAAATATTTGATGCTGATGATAGAGGTGAAGTAATTGATAATGATATTGGTAAACATTTTGATGTTGAATTAGTTGGTGAAAGTGCTAGACAAGAAGTTATATTACAATACACTCATGAAAACCCTAACAGAACCGTTGTAAATCCGTATATCCATTTCGGTCAAAGATCTGTTTGGCCTAGAGGATTACCGTTAGAAAATGTTGGTGAAATCGAGCACGAAGAATATTACACCGAAGTTTTTGGCGGGAAACAATTTATACAACAAGGTATTTCTAACGGTTTACCCGATGTTGATTCGGTTTTTTACTTTACCAGAAAACCAAATCTTGAACCGTTTGATATTCGATTCGATGAACACGCACCAAAAGTTGCATTTCCTCAAGGAACAATGGTACCGATGAATTCTTTTAACACGTTACATCATTATTCAGCTTTTTGGGGTTTAATGCTTCCTGTTTCCATAAGTTCAATGGCTTCTGATGTGTTAAGAGGTTATTGGGCACAAAGGTTATTATGGGAAATTGGCGGTTATGTTGTTGTTTATCCCCCAACTATACATAGATTTGATAAAATTGAAGCCTACCCATTTGCAGAAGAAAAAGATCTTCATGTTAATGTGGGCCGTTTGATTAAATTCTTGGTTTCTTGGAAATCAGATAAACATAGATTATTTGAAAAGATTATGGAATTAAGTTATGCAATGGCTGAAGAAGGGTTCTGGACTGAAAAAGATGTGAAATTTACAGCTGCTTGGATACAAGATTTAATCGGGGTTGGTTATTTACAACCACGGTTAATGACACTTGAGTTACATAGACCACGGGCATCAATTGGTCATGGTGATAGAAAAGATTTTGTACCACAAAAATTACCATCTGTTCATCTTGGTGTTGAGGAAACGGGAACGGTTAATTATGAAATTGGGAATTTGATAAAATGGAGAAAGAATTTTGGGAATGTTGTGCTTATAATGTTTTGTAGTGGGCCCGTTGAAAGAACAGCTCTTGAATGGAGATTGTTGTATGGAAGGATTTTTAAAGCTGTTGTTATTTTGTCAGAAAATAAGAACGATGAACTTGCTGTTGAACAAGCCCATTTGGATCATCTATACAAGTATGTCATTTTTCTACTCTTTTTGTTACTTGATTTCAGTTTTTAATCTTATATTTTCTTGTTTAATCTATAAAAGTTTTGAATTTACATAATAATGTCAACTGAAAAGAGAAGACATTTAACCAAACAAGCTTAGATCTGAAGTAATCAATTATTGGTGATATTGTTAGGTTAGGTATCATATCATTTTCTGGCAATCAAAGTGATTGTGTTGGTGCACCTGTAGCTAATTCAATGTTTGTTACACCATCTACTTCACATGTTTATTAATTATTCTTAGTATTTTAAAATCATTAATAAATTATACTAAATGCGAATAGAAAGTACTCCATATTATTTTAATAATTATTTAATTATTGAATAAAGCTTTTGAGGAGGTTGTAAACATGTGAGTATGTTATGGGGAACTTTAAATCATAACCATTTTGATCATTTTCCTTTTAACTATTTCTTTAATTTTTTTCTTTAATTGTTAATTTTTTGTGGCAGGCATCTTCCAAAACTGTTTGATAGATTTTCAAGTGCAGAAGGATTTTTATTTCTTGAGGATAATACAGTTCTTAATTACTGGAATTTGGTACAAGCTGACAAGACTAAACTCTGGATTACAAACAAGGTATAGTTTTTCTTTATACATGATGAATACCCAAAATATTCACATTTAAATTCACATATTTTTTATTTTTACCATTAACATAATATTTCTGAATAAAATGAAATTTTGGATTTTTACCTCAATCTCTTCTTTCTTGTAGGTGTCAAAATCTTGGAGCACTGTTTCATTCAACGGTAACCAAGATTGGTATGGAAAACAAGGAGAAATGGTCAACAAAGTCATAAAGTCAATGCCTGTTCATTTCCAAGTCAACTACAAAAAACATATAACCAACCACGATTCAACCCTCACAATTTGCAACTCAGAAGTATTCTACATTCCCCGAAGACTAGTCAACGACTTCAAAGATCTTGTAAATCTTGTGGGAGATCTTGAAATCCATCAAAAAGTTGCAATTCCTATGTTCTTTTTATCTATGGATTCCACTGATAATTTTGATTATGTGTTTAATTCGATGAAATATAAACAAAAATTGTCGTCAAATTCAAGTTTGAGTTATTATTCTCCTGAAGCAACTGCTGTTCATCCATGGAGTGTATCAAGTGAAGAAGAATTTATAAAACTTATTAGAATAATGGCGGCTGGTGATCCACTTTTAATGGAGTTGGTTTAAAAAGATGTTAATTTTTTGTATCATTTTTTTATAGGTGAATGGTATTGTTATAGTAGAGGTTGTTTGAAGCAACCTAATTTGTAAATTTGTATTCATACAAGTGAAGTACAACTTTTTTTCATTTGTTTGTGAAATGGTCATAGATTTTGGATTTACTCATCTTGTTCTTGTAAAGGTTACTGCCTATTTCATGTTTTTCTTTTTATCAATAACCATAACTTCTAAAGAATTCAAGAAAGTTGTTCCATACCTTTGATAGTTTGATATGATTCTAATATCATGAAAATTAAATATTTCCTACAACCTGAATAAAAAAAGTATTAGACAAAAAATAATTAATTAAAGTTGTTTATATTTTCTAAATTTGATTTTCTTTTAATAATAACTACAAATAATTGTAATTTAGAATTTAAAAGTATAATATTATAAAAAATAAAATTATTAAATCATAAATATTTGTTTACTTTATGGAATGCAGTATTAAATTCAATGTTTTAAAACCCGGATTTTGAATCGGACCGGCCGATGCTCTAAATATGGTCGAACCGATTGGACCGATTCAACTGGTGGGTTCAACCGGATTACAATGCTATTGAATATTTAAGTTAAATTAGTTATGTAAAGGTATATAAATGTAAACAAATCTAAAAGATACAAAAACTATTTTTCCAACAACATTCAATACTTTGAGTTCGTAATCTATAAAAAGAATGAGACATAACACCTAACATTCAACTAGAAATAGGGGTGCACATCCGGACCGGTTTTTTAACCGAACCGGTTCTAAAACCGGTTTGAAACCGGATTAGAGGTCGGAAATAGCGGATCGGACTCAAACCGGCGGTTCCCAACCGGATTAAGCTTCCAGCGATCGAACCGGTTTTATAACCGGTTTCACCAAACCGGTTTTTTCACCGGTTTTTTCTAGCCGTTAGAACCGGTTTGTCCGAACCGGATTTTCAACCGGTTTTTAAACCGGATTGCGCAGGAACCAGTTTTTGAACAGGTTTTTAAACCGGTTTTCGAGGCTGCCCAAAAAAAGAGTCGTTATATTACCGTTTTATATCCGTTGGGGTCGATTTCTAGCCGTTTTTTTGTAGGAAAGTACAAAAAAAATAGAAACCCGTCAAATCCAGTTTTTAAACCGAAAACCGATCCGATCCGATCCGACCAAACCGATCCGATCCGATCCGGTTTGAAACCGGTCCGAACCGGTTTTGACCGGTTCTTGTGTTTCCCTACTAAAACCGGTTCCAAAACCGAACCGGTTTGGACAAAACCGGTTTTGACCGGAGTTGACCAAAACCGATACGATTTTTAATCCGATCCGGTTTTCGAAAAAACCCGGTTTGTGCACCTCTAACTAGAAACTTGGTGTTTCAAACTTCAAAATATATATGCTTCACATGTATAAAAATAATACAAAATATATACTTTAATTTTTAAAAAATGAGATTAAAATAAAAAAATGCGGTTCAAATCCGGTCAAATCATCCCGGTCCAATCGGGGTTCAGAGTTAACCCAAACGGTTCGAAGCGGTTCATAAATGGATTTTAAACGTGTCGATTCAGTCCAGCATATTTTCATTTCCCGACAGGTTGACCGGGACCGGTTCGACTGGTCGTTTTAAAACACTGATTAAATTATTAATTTGCTGTAAGATTTTAAAAGGAAAACTCTTTGAAAAACAAATGTTTCATGCTTGAAATCTGGCGTCATATTGAAAGTTGGAAGATTTGACAAATTATCAAAATTGCAGGAAGATTTAGCTTGATGTCAAATTGTATCGACGGCGACAAGCAATTCAGCCACCTAAACACACGGCGGACCAAATGCAACGTCTGCGAAAGGCCAACGGCCGTGTGCTTATGTGACTCTCTTCCGGCTGAACCACTCTACACCACCACACAAATCGTCATCCTGCAACATCCACACGAACAACGCCACCCGCTCGCTACCGTCCCGGTGCTTAATAAATGCCTCCGAAGCTGTCAAATCATAACTGGCCGTCGGTTGCGACGCGGTCGCTCCGCTCTTCTTGACTCTCTTTACAACGCTGCCGCCGAAGAGAACCCTAACCAATCTCTTCATGCGGCCTTTCTCTTTCCTGGTATAATTTTGACTATTCTGGATAACTTCATAGATTCTAATATTGATCTTCAATTTTGAAACATCAATGAAGACATGCTCATTATGCCGGTAGCTTTCAACAAATTACATGAATTCAGCTTATTCAGTTCATATTACTTTGATTCAACAAAAGCTACTACAATTTGAAAATAGTACAGCAATAATGTAGATTATTAATATGCACAAATCAATATTGTAGAAGTATGTAGCTATATATACGTGTAGCTAAGGATTACATGAATTCAATAAAAGCCATGTCTAAATTGAAAGCAAAATCACACATAAAATACATTATCATAGGCTACTGTTGAGCTTAGGTGACAAAATTTTGGTGAATGAACCAAAGAACCTCAAATCTCTTAGATATTTCAAAGTAATTAAAGTGAAAACACCTTTAAATCTACACTTTTGCTGCTTGTTAACTCAGTAAAATGTAGTCTTGACCTGCATCACTTTACAGGTACTGACCTAACTCCTTCAATGGAGATCAAGGAGTGGAAATCTTCATTTGGGGAAGTTGACAAGAACAAATTTGTTCTAATTGCTTTTGATGGAACATGGAAGCATGCAAAGGAAATGGTATCTTCTAGCTTGCCATTTGTGTCAAAGTTTGCAACTCAGGTATGTTTGACCTATGATGTTAATGTTGATGGTGGAACAATATTCAGCTCTGATCTAACACTTAGGAAGGAACCTTTTGGTGGTTGTATGAGTACAATGGAGGCAGTTGCACGATGTTTAGGAGTTCTTGAACCAAATGGTGTAGAGATTGAGTCTAGGTTGGTGCAAGTTTTAAGAATGATGGTTAGATTACAGGCTTCTTTCTTGAAACCAACAAATCCAAGGCCTAAGTTGTTAAAAAAGGGTAAAGAGGAAGAGAAAAAGGTTAATTGTACTTGATTTGTGGTTTTATTTTCCGTGTTGTGTTTTTTGTGCAATAGACAGTTAGTATACATATATAATACATTCAATTCTTGAAATAAAAGTTACAAAATACAACAAGTGTCCCCATGAATAAGCATAAAAAAATTACAGTTTTGGGGGATGAAAAACAAATAACAATGTTATATCACATTCACATAATCACATCACATAATTAGCGATCAATACCCTCGATCTTGTCTTCAACTTCAGAATACAACTGCCTCAATTTCTCAATATTATCATCTGAAGTTTCCCAATACCCTCGCCCGTTTGCCTCCAAAAATGTCTGCAACAACTTCCTGAAGGAATTAGGGTTTGTGTTCATCAACCTGTTCAACATCTCTTCATCTTGAATGAAAGTTGTATTAGCTTCTTCATACACCCAATTATCAACTTGACCTGAAGTTGCACTCCACCCAACCGTGTTGGTTAACCGTTTCTCAATCTCACGAACACCTTCATAACCGCTTGACAACATTCCTTCATACCATTTAGGGTTTAACAATTTGGTTCGTGCATCAAGACGAACGGTTTCTGATAGGGTTCTGACCTGTGCATTAGCTGTTGTTGTGTCTGCAATGTATGCATTTGGTTTCTTTCCATCTTTTCTTAGGCTTCCAACAAGGTTGGTTGGGTCAGAATCAAAGTAATGACTGACATCTGTTAATGAAATCTCTGACGAATCTAGGTTTTGGAATGTTGCTTCTGCTGTACTTAATGCCATTTCAAACACTTTTCGTTTCTCACTCATGCCTGCACCGGGAGTATCACTATCAAATGCAAATGATTTTCTGCTTAAATACATGTCTTGAAGCTGTTTTTCATCGTTCCATGATGAGTTTTCAACTGCCAGATTTACATTTGAGGAATAAGAGCCTGATGCATTTGAGAAGATTCGAGTTGCAGCTTCTCTGACATTAACTCCAAGTGTTTCAGCCTGTTCTAGTGCGTGTTTTCTCACATAGTTAAGCTCGACTGGTTCGTCCAGCTCAGCAACCATCTTCACTGCTCGGTCAAGTAGGTTCATTTGATTAATGAACAGATCTCTAAACACACCGGAACAATTGACAACAACGTCGATTCTTGGCCTTCCCAGCTCTTCAAGACTAACGGGCTCCACCCGGTTGACTCGGCCCAATGAGTCTGCAACGGGCCTGCAACCGATCATCCATAGAACCTGACCCAATGACTCACCGTAAGTCTTGATATTATCTGTTCCCCACAACACCAATGCAACGGTTTCTGGAAACTTCCCTCCATTATCAGCCTTTTGTCTCTCGAGCAGTCTGTCTACAACCACCATTGCACTTTGCATTGCTGCTGTTGTTGGGATTGCTTGCGGGTCCAACGCGTGAATGTTCTTTCCGGTTGGTAGAACTTTCGGGTTTCGGATCGGGTCGCCACCTGGACCGGGCTCAACATACTTCCCTTCTAAAGCTTGTTTCAAACTACCCAACTCGTTATCAGCAACAATGAGCTTCAAACAGTCACCCAAAAACTGGAACAAAACCCTAAGTTTCTCTCTATCAGCTCTGTAGAATTTGGTGTCAGACAGATACTGAATCCATGGTTCGTTTAAACCGAACCCGAGAATCGAGCTCAGTTTTCCCGACACATCAACCACTTGACCCTTGCTGTTGGTTGACCGTTGCACGAAAGCAGAAACAGCCCCACGAGACACTTCTGTGATTTGTTTCAACAATTCAACGTCTTTCAAGATTCCCTTATCACTGCTTCTGTAAACATCTTCAATCTCTCTACCAACTGTTTCAGCCAGAATCGACGGCAGAGATGAGATCCCTTCTTCCGGGCGGTCCAAGGCGGCAATGTTGACCAAAGTGGCTACAGCCTCCATTGCTGACGGTGGCTCACCGATGACATGGAGCCCACATGGCAGCAATCTGGATTCAATCTCCATAATCTTTGAGTAAACCTTTCCCACAACAAGATCACGTTCCTTGGTTGAAATCTCCACACCTTCTTCGGGTAAGTCAACATCTTTGTCAAGATTACATTGCTTAGCTGTACTGATGATGGAGTTGACTATTTGTTGACCACGACCAGTGTCTTTAAGAGACTGATAAGATGCAATGAGCTCACTTAACTGCTTCAAACCCTTGTAAAGACCAGCATTTTCCGCAGGTGGAGTTAAGTAACTGATGGTATTTGCATAACTTCTCCTCTTAGCAATTGTGGCTTCTGAAGGATTATTAGCAGCATAATAATAAACATTGGGAATATTCCCGATCAAACTGTCGGGAAAACACGCGTCACTCATCCCGACTTGTTTTCCAGGCATGAACTCTAACGACCCGTGGGTCCCGAAATGAAGAACCGCATCAGCTTTGAAGATTTTTTCAACAAAAGAGTAATAAGCTGCAAAACCGTGATGCGGGCTGGCTGATTTGGAGAAAAGTAGTCTCATGGGATCACCCTCGTAACCGAATGTCGGTTGGACACCAATGAAGACATTTCCGTATTGTTTTCCATAAACCAGAAGGTTTTCACCATCTGAGTTTAAGTTTCCTGGTGGTTTTCCCCAGTTTTCTTCCAAAGCGGTTGAGTATGGAGTTAGTTGCTGGTATTCTCTGACTCCCATTTTGTAAGCAATGTTGAGATTTGGGCTGCTGAATTGGGCTTCTTTGTCGTGAAGAATGTCTTCAATTAAAGCTGCGGAAGTTTCCGGAAGGCCTTCGACATTGTAACCGTCTCTTTTGAGGTCTTGCAGAACAGAGAAGATGGATGCAAACACGTTAAGGTAAGCTGCTGTTCCAACATTGCCTTTGTCTGGTGGGAAGCTGAACACGGTAATCGCTACCCTCTTCTCAGTCTGCATCCCAAACCCAAATTTAACTTAATTTCCTCAGTTTTTTTACATTAGTTTCTTCAATTTATTATTATTATTAATATTAATTTATCGAAAATAATAGTTTTTTGAGATATGTGAGAGCTGAAGAGTACCTTTGTTTTCCTCTTTAATTCTGCCCATCTGATTGCTCTAGTACACAACTGATCCACCCTCTTGTGTAAAGCATGTGATTTCCCTGCACAAATTAACAAACTTATGCTTAAATTTTCAACATTAACATAGCTTTGAACAAGGTTTTAAAAATCAGTCGGTGGTACCTAGGCGGTCGAACACCTTCAATCCATTAATGGGTATCGGCGGTGATTAATCGATTTCTAGGCGGGTATCATAAAATACAAAGGAATTTATTTTTATATAAATAAATATTAGCAATATCCTAACAAAATAACTAATTAGTCAATACCCATGCAAAAAATTTAACAATGTTCAAAATAAAACCATAAGTCCATAACAAATTAACTAAATAAGTCAACAAAAACCCTAAAATTGTTTTTTATATTTTTTGAAAGTTTGACTTTCGTTGACCGATTTTGACCTTGATCGACCGGTTACTAGGTTGGCTGCCGCCTATTTTTACAACACTAGCTTTGAAGAATAAAAAAGGGTAGGGAAAAAAGTTGACCTGTTCGTGGGTCACGGCCCGAGAAAACAATAGGCTCCATTCCACCATCAAGTTCAGGAAGAGCAACCTGCAAAGCAACTTGAATCGGGTGAAGTCCCAACGTGCTGTTCAACCACTCTTCTGTCGTCTGAAACACCAACGGCAATGCCACCAGATACGGCACATCCAGCTTCATCAACGCCTCAATAGCCCGCGGATGATCCTGCTTCGCGGGCCCGCCCACCAACGCAAACCCGGTCAACGACACCACCGAGTTCACAAACGGCTTCTTCGTTATCGGGTCAACCAAATACTTCTCAATCGGGCCCGAAAAGTCAAGCCCGCCCGCAAATATCGGGATCACTTTCGCCCCCTTTGCTTCCATTTCCATTATCACCGCCACATAATGACTCTCGTCTCCTGTTACTATATGACTCCTTTGTAACACCAGTCCGACAACCGGCGCGTTTGGTTTCTTTAACATCTCGTTTGTATCTCGTCTTGTATCGTACCAATTTAAATACTCTTTTACATCATCGTACATACACGGAGCTAACGGGTGCCAGATTCCCGTATCCAAGAACACGACTGGATCCGAATACGATATATCCATCCCTTTTAACGCCGGAACGTAAGTCCCCGAAACCATTTTCACAAAATTCACCAAATTATCGGGGGACCCACCGAGCCAAAACTGTAAACTTAAGATGTAAAGCCTTGCATCTTGGGCTTTGTCACTTGGTAGGTACTTTAACACTTTTGGTAATGTTCTGACTAGCTTCAACATCTGATCGGAAAAACCGGCTGATGATTTCTTTTTGTTTTTGAATAATTGGAAAAACGGGCTTTTCGATTGGCCAAGTTGGGACATGCTGAATGATCCCAATTTGTTCAATCTCATGACTTCAGGCATTGAAGGGAACACCAGAACTGCATCCATTCTATCCCTTTGTTTCTCAACTGCAGCTTTGACTTTCAACGCCAATTCTTCCACGAAAATCAAAGATCCGATGAAGATATTTGCATCTTCAAGATCCAAACACAAGCTTTTGTAGTTGTTTTCGTCTCTAAGCTCTTCAACCAAATACCCCACAACTTCATAAGAAGCAAACTTATTGCTTTTATTTAAAGTTCTAACTGCTGCTGATACTGATGATTGGTACTGAGCTTCTAACACAACGTACACAATCTTGACGACAGGAAGACCTTGTTTGTTTTCTGGTACAATTCTTCGAACTTCTTGTGTTGTTTGGGTGAAAAGGCCATTGCCAGCAACAGCACATTTTACACCCGAACTGTGTGTTTTCGAATTGGATGTTTTTTTGGGTAGAAAAGAATGGAGAAAGTAGTGTTTTTGAGAGATTGAAGACAATTGATCGACTTTCCTTGTGGCTAATCCAAATGGTGTTGACACCAAAGATGATGCCATTTTTACACTCTGTTTTCTTGAAAAACAGAGATTAGATGATGGATAAAGCTTCAATAACAACAATGGAGGAAAATTTACACTATTTACTTGAAAAACTGAGAAATTGAGGGACAGATAGTGTAAATTTACCTTGGTTGGGTTGGGTTGTGTTTGCCCCTTTTCTCTGTTTTGTTGAAGTATTCATGAGATATATATTTGAGTGAGAAAGTATGATAGCTGTAGAGAGTTAATGGTGTGAGAAAAAGACACGTAGGACATGGTGTTAATGCATGAGGTTGAGAGGGCGAGAATGTGTATGTGTGTGTTTTGAGTGTGTGTGAGAGAGAGTGAAATCAGAGTCTATCTGAGAAATGGCGATGATGGATGATTTTTGGTGGGTTTTGATTGGTTCATTGGGATTCTCGATATCAACGCTACGAGGAAGATGTGGGTTTTTTGTGTGACTAAAATATCATTAAAAACATAATCTGATTAGTGAAAGGGTTTTTTCTTGTGACTAAAATATCATTAAAAACACCCACATCATTTGTTACTTCTATTACAGCTATGTTAAAACTTGTTTTTCAAAACCTAATTATTTGAACTAATCACAAAATTATAATCATACCTATAACTGATTGTTGCGGAAGATTTAGAACTGAATTGAACACATACTGACTTCATTAAATTGGTCAAACTATTTTGTGGTGTTAGTTAGAACACTCTCAATCATGGTCACTACTGATACTTCATCGCCACATCAATTGACACTTCTACTGGTATTCAAATGATACATTCTTGTCAACAATCCTCAAACATCTATAATAGGTCAGCGGAGTCTCCGACATTAGCGTGCCAACGATGTTGGTTCACCAAATGTAGCCGAAGCTAGCCAACAATAAACATTGGCAACACTTGTATAATAGGGTTTTCATCTCTCTTTTTTTTTTTTGAAGGCAAGTTAGTATGTCAGTGATTTGAGTCATGCAGTGATATCCAAACGGACAGTGTGCCTTTTTCGAACTTATCTTTTTTTTATGGGAATAAATTCCACCACCTTTTTACATCTCTAAAGAATGTATTCATTAAATCTTAAACCCAAAATCTTTCGAAAGAAAACATCACGATGTTATTTAAATAACAAAACAAGCCAAAGTATATGTTTTTATATAAGAACCAAATGTATTTAATTATTTATTGATTTAGTGAATTAGTTTTGATTATTTAAGATTTAATAAAATACCTTCATTTATTATGTGTTCCTCATGGGGCCAGGTAAAACCCCTTCGAACCATAGGTTCTGATACCCAATTATCCTTTTCATCAGAAGTTAAGTTCAATATAAAATACAAGAATTATTTGGTAAATGCCATAAAAATGCATTTCTGCATCATAGCTATAAATTACAACTTTGATTTTAGAAAAGCTCAGTATTTGGAGTGTTTGATGCCCATCAAACTAAAACTGTCGCAACTGAAAATATAAGTTAATATTAATTTATGAATTTTTATAATAAAAATAAATGACCATGTTAGCTTTTTTAGTTAATGAAATTGAAGTGAATCAAATAGTAATTTTATTATAGTTCGAAATACAGACGAATAAAAATTTCGATTTACATATAAAAAAAAGTACATTATATAAGGGTGATTCATAGACCACTTAAATTCGTCATATACCATTAAGAAACATGAATAATACAACTAAATCATGAAGAATGGTGTATGATAAATTTAAATGTTAAAAAAATAAGATAAAACAAAGATACATGTTTACTCCATAGAATCGTAGGGATAAAGTTTTGAATTATATGACTTGAAAGTTGAAACTCTTATAAAAGCAATCATGCACCTAATAGTCTTTTTTAAAAGCTAAGCTTGACCGTGCAATCTAACTAGCCGGTTAAGATATTTTTTATTTATTCATTTTTATTCCAAAAAATCATTATTATGGTTCGACTATGTTAGATTATGAGTGAATAGAAAATCTAATATGTGTAGTATGTATATGGGGGTTCAAGCTGAAATACTTAGAATAGTTCCGCCTCTTCTACTAAGAATAGTCTTTTTAGTACTAGTCGAACCTAAAGTAATTGCTTTTGTACAACGTCGAAATAGTCTTGATGTAGTGAAATCGTTTAAATTGATTGTAAAAAGAACTTATTTTACCAAATAGTGGCCCAAAGAGAATACACTTGTATAACAATGGATTCAAGGCTTTGATAACATAGTCAAGTAGCTAGTCACTAGGGTAGAGGGAAGAAGCAAGATGTATTTCTTCCTAGGTAGAAAAGTCATGCATACTACAACTCCTACTACTAGAAAGTAGAATGAGTCAAGTTAGTTTTGAAATCGCGGAACGCTCTTATTCTAATCTTTTTCTTAGTAATTGGCTTTCAGAAGTCTTGTTGCGTGGAATATTAGAAATGCTTTACTATATTTGATTTTTTTTACTTGTATATATTATATATTTTTTTCATTATGTACATAAGAGAGAATTCATATGAAATGAACATCTCACTTTCGATTATGTATATGTAACGGATAACACGCACAAGCTTTGGCATATTCTTATTGGGTACCAGAATAAAACACGTTCTTACCACAGTTAAATGATATGTGTGTCATTACGTAGGTCTATCTTCACTATAGAAAGAAAAATAAAAAATAAGTTTAAGATAAGTGATTAATAAATCTCTAGTTTTAAAAGGTTAATAATGTTTGAATATTTACACTATAATTAAATTAATTACGTTCATCAACTTTAATTATAACTACAACAAATAAAATATGAGACTTATTACTTCATTCTTATTAAATAGAGTAAATTACACTGATGGTCCTTTAAGTTTATAGCAAATTTCACCAATGGTCCTTTAGTTTCAAAAATTACACTGATGGTCCTTAATTCTGAAAGGTTTTTCACCGATGGTCCTTTACACTAACTGATGTTAATTTTTTTCTGTTAACTTACTCCATGTGCAATGCACATGAGGGTAAAAAAGTCATTTTTCATTTCTTTTCTTTTTATTCTTAAACTAAAAACTTTTATTTAAGATAAAAAAAATTAATTTAAGAATGAAAAGAAATTAAAGATGACTTTTTTACCTTCACGTGCATTGCACATGGGGTGAGTTAACGGAATATATTAACGTCAGTTAGTATAAAAGATCATCGGTGAAAAACCTTTCAGAATTAAGGACCATCAATGTAATTTTTGAAACTAAAGAACTATTGATAAAATTTGCTATAAACTTAAAGGACCAACAGTGTAATTTACTCTATTTAATAAATACACCACACGTCCAATTGTCCAAAACCAAAAAGCCGAATCTGTAGTGAACCGGAGAATAGGCCGGTCCAAATTACTACCCTACCGATTAAATAATGAATAGCACCTTCTATTTTGAATTTGACGCCAAGAATCTCAAAGAATTCCCAAATGCGTATGCATCGCCTTTCATGGGAAATTATATAAAAATAATAATGGAGACAAAAATTCAATCCAAAAGGAAGCATCCGCAGGTCCCGTTTTCACCCGATCTTTCCCATAAACTCGACACTTTTTGATATTTTTCTCTACGAACCTGCATTACATTTTCAATTACAACTTCGAATTTTCGTTCGTATACATCAAAATTTCACAACAGGTACGACGTCTTTCTGATCAATTGATTACCTAATTTTGCCTCTGATTATGGTTTTAGTTATATATATGTATATGCATTTGCGTTGTGAATTTATCATGATTAGATTATTCTCATTTCCATTTCAATGTGATGATTTGCTTTGATCATTTGTCGAATTGAGTCTGCATATTGAATTGGTACCTTTACGTATACCCAATGCTTATTATGGTTTGGATTTCATTTGTTAAATATGCATTCTATGATCGTTTTAGAACATACAGAAACATCATTTTTCATATGATGTTTGGGAGAGAAAAAATAGCTGCAAGAGTGGATACCAATAAAAATTAAATTTTCTAGAAATTTCTTAAGAAATTCATGGACGAATAATGAATGGATTGATGATAAACTTGATGAGTTTCTGTCGATGAATGCAATACTTGATGAGTTTCTTTCAGGTTTGACTTATTAGAATTGGTGGCGAACTTTACAGTTGACTTTAGGGATTGAAAGTGCAGGGAAGGAAATCTTGGATGGTCATATTCTGTATAATTATTTATATAAAATATAACTGTGGGATTTCTTCACCATGTCTGTCAAGGTTTCAGAGCCTGCATTTCAGGGAGTTGGTCAGAAAGTGTATCCTTTCTGAAATTTTTTACTTTTATAATCCAAAAAAGCTGTTTATTGGTAGATATTAGAGGTGGTAAATTTGATCTGTTTACTTATGAATGGATCATTCTGGGTTACGTTTTAATGTTTTATCTCAAACAGGTCAAATAAACAAAAGCTTGTTTAAAAAGAAACGGGTCAAAAGTGTACTTTTAATGCATAAAAACTCCTAAATCATGTGATTTGCATGTATCGTTCAATTCTTAACTCGTATTTAGAGGGATTGAAATATGGAGAATTGAGAATCATCAACCCATACATTTACCAGAGTCTGACCATGGTAGATTTTACTCTGCTCATTCATACATCGTCTTAAAGGTGTTCAAAATTTCCCTTTTCTATCATCTGATTATATCTAAATGGGATCATTTTAAACCTGCCAATTTCGACCCATATAATTATAAATGGGTCGATTTGTGTTATGGTTTATCTCTAGCGGGTCCAACGGGTCGAATCGAACAAATCTAGCTAAAAGGGAAACGACACGTTGTTAGTCTCCCAAAGTGTAATTTTAACACTTACACCTCCTAACTCATTTTACTTTTAAAAAAAATATATTTTGGTAATTATATACTTTTGTCATTGTATTTAACGTATTAAGTATTCATAAAAAAATCAAAAAAGTGTTTCTTGGGTCAACCATTGTTTCTACTTGTACTAATAAGGGAAGGTCATGCTTTAGTTGATGGTCCCTTTTGATAATGATAAGTTTTTATCCCGTCTACTTTGGCAGTTATAGCAATTTAAAATAAAATAAAAAATAATCCATATAAGGTAAAAAAAACTTCTTCTAATTACCATTTAGGGACGAAAAAGCTTTATTTACCAAAATAGCCCCGGCTAAAAACTTGCAATTAACTAAACCAATTTAAGCGGTTACCCAAAACCCCATTTTGTGACTTGAAAATCTTATTTTGACAATTTGTTTTATTTTTAGACTGCTGGGAAAGCAAGTGCACATACATATGATATACACTTCTGGTTAGGCAAAGATAGTAGCCAGGTACTATTTTATATTATTTTAAATAGTTAAATTATATATAACAATTGTCAGTAAATTATGATGTAAATTTAGGATGACGGTTCAACAGCAGCTACAAAAGGTGTTGAACTTGATGCAATTCTCGGTGGCCGTGCAGTACAATATCGAGAAATTCAACATCATGAATCCTGTAAATTTCTGTCATATTTCAAACCGTGTTTAATTCCATTAGATGGAGTTTTTTCATCTGAAAATAAGGAAACTGAAGAAGAAAACTACGAAACAAAGTTGTACACGTGTCAAGGAAAAAGACTCGTCAAATTCAACCAGGTCTCATTTGATTTAAAAATTTATGCTACTTTTCTTGGCTATTTTCCTATTCAAAAAACTATGTTATTAAAATAATAATAAGATAATTAATTCAGGTCCCTTTTAACCGATCTACATTAAATCATGATGAAGTTTTTATCTTGGACACGAAAGATAAAATCTATCAGTTCAATGGGGCAAACACAAATGTTCATTTAAGGTCAAAAGCAGTGGATGTTGTTCAGCTTTTAAAAGACAAATATCATCATGGAAAATGCAATGTTGCAATCGTTGGTAAGTCACACACACACACACATATATATATATATATATACATACATACATATATATGTGTATATGTGTTAGTGAACTTCATTATTTTGAAAATAAAAATTGATTTTGTAAAGATGTTGTAGATGATGGAAATGTGGCAACAGAGGAAGATGAATTCTGGAATTTGTTTGGTGGGTTTGCTCCTATTGGAAAAAAGGTAGCACATGAAGATGATATAATTCCAGAGAGAATTCCTCCCAAACTTTATTGGTACAAACGGATTATATTTATATTTATATGTATATTTTATTTCTAACTGCCTGCTCAAATAACCATTGTTTGTATAATTTACAGCATTAATGGAAATCAACTACAAGAAGTGATTGGGGAACTTTCTAAATCATTATTAAGAACCGATAGATGCTACCTTTTATATTGTGGCACAGATTTATTCATTTGGACTGGTCGAACAACTAAATTGGAAGAGAAAAAAGCCACCATGCACACCGCTGAGGTAACCCATTTCTCTTCATTTTTAATTAAATTAGTCGGTTATTAATTAATTAATTAATTCTGTTTTTGTAAGTAGGAATACATATTGAAACATAATC
The DNA here is from genome assembly GCA_963853835.1 of Calendula officinalis. Taxonomy (NCBI): domain Eukaryota; kingdom Viridiplantae; phylum Streptophyta; class Magnoliopsida; order Asterales; family Asteraceae; genus Calendula; species Calendula officinalis. Next base: position 8,262,315 of record OY970832.1, on the reverse strand, counting down.
TTCCAAAAACGACCCGTGTAACCCGAATGATTCAAAGTCACGAGACAAGATTATTTAAATCCAATTTTGGCTCTTGGTCATTAGCTTCTGCAGCTCCTGCTGCTGAGGAGGGTAAAGGAAGAGTAGCAGGTGATGATCTTGACCCGTTTACTTATGAATGTGCCGATTTTAGTTGTTTTTTTATAGTAAGTTACATAAATCGTCCCTGTTGTTTGTACGAAGTTATGGATTTTGTCCCTCAACTTTTTATATTACAGAAGTAGTCCCTAATTTTGAAACTTGTAACGTCAACGGTCCCTGAAAACTTAATGGTCTTTTTTGCTTTGGTCTTAAAAGTTTCAAAGTTAAGGACTATTCGTGTAATAGAAAAAGTCGAGGGACGAAATCTATAGTTTCAACACACCACAGAGACGATTTACATAACATACTCTAAAAAATGTTTAAAAATTGACGAAAAAGCGTTAGCACGTCAACCTAGCAAGTTATGTACTAGAAAATGACCCATTTCACGTTTTTCATACCCGTTAACCAACTATGTTGCTATTTTGAAAATGTCTAGCTATGCTGAAACAACAAGGTATTATTAAAGCACCAATAAAAACTCCTGCTGTAGAAGAAGAAGTTCCTTCGTTGCTTCCTGAACATGGAAAAATTGAGGTTTTGTCACATTTTTTATGTTTTTTTTATTTATTTTTAGGTATAAGAAAAATATAAATTTTGTGTGTTTTAGGTATGGCGTATCGATGGTGCAGATAAAACACCATTACCAACTGAGGATATTGGCAAGTTTTATAATGGAGATTGCTATATTTGCCTATATTCCTACCATTGTGATGATAATAAAGAACATCATTATCTCTGCTGTTGGTTTGGGAAAGATAGCATTCAGGTAATTATGACCTTTTAAACTTGATTTTTGAGTTATATATAATATTTTCTGTTTTTTATGAGTTATAATGTTCTATAATATTTTATACTTTTTTTGTCACTTAATTTTATGATAATTTTATGATTAAATGACCGCAGGAAGACCAACAAATGGCTTCCCAACAGACTACATCAATGTTCAAAGATATGAAGTGCAAACCAGTTCAGGTACCTTAATTATTAAAATAATAATATATAAATAATCGTGCAACTACTTTTTCAATCTTATTTCTGAAACATTGTGTTCAGGGCCGAATATATCAAGGAAAAGAGCCGCCACAATTTATTGCCATCTTTCATCCTATGGTTGTTCTCAAGGTACTTATATTAATAAACATAAGTTTATATAAATTTATATTTTTGAATATTAACAAGGTAAATATTTCATTTTATTAGGGTGGATTGAGTTCTGGTTACAAAACTCACATTGCAGAAAAAGATGATACATACAGTCCAAACGTTTCTGCCCTAATTGAAATATCAGGAACTTCAGTGCATACTTATAAAGCTCAACAAGTAGATATGGTATGGTATATGTATATATCACGTCATTTTTTTAATTTACTTTTATTTAATTGGGATTTAATAATTTATATACATATATATAATCTCATTTAGGTTGCAACGAATATGAATTCGTACTCTTGTTTTATTCTGCAAACTAGTACATCAATTTGCACCTGGTATGGAAACCAGACTTCAGTTGAACAGCAACAATTAGCAGGAAAAGTGGTTGAATTTTTAAAGGTGTGTTTTAAAATTTTAATTAATTATTAATTTAAATATTAATTTATCTATATATTATAGTCTGGTGTACCAATAAAATTTTCTAAAGAAGGAAAAGAGGCCTTATCTTTCTGGCTTGCACTTGGAGGAAAACAAGCTTACACCAGTAAAAAAGTAGTGCAGGAAATTGTCAGAGAACCACATTTATTTGCAGTTTTATCCAATAAAGGTTTCAATTTTATTTTTATTTTTTTTTTTAGTCTCATAAATTTATCATTTTAATAAGAGTTGATGCTGACTGTGCCAAACTACCAACTAACTGAATTTTGTGTTCTTATTTGCTGATCCACAGAAAAGCTTGAGGTAAGTTGATATCGTTTTAGTTTTTCCCATTTGACAATTGGTGAAAAAGTAAAGTTTCTTTTTTTAAATTTTGATGTCAGATTGAAGAAATTTACAATTTTGAACAAGATGATTTGTTGACAGAAGAAGTGATGATACTAGATACACATGCTGAGGTGGCAGTTTGGGTTGGTCACTCAATTGAACCAAAGGAAAAACAAAATATCATTGAAATTGGACAGGTACTACTTTAATAATCATAAATCATAATTATTATGTTTCGACCCGTAACAAAAAAAATTGTATTTTGATCCATTATCTAACCCACCTGACCCGACCCGCGAATCTTGCCACCTGTATTTTTATTTCTTGGTATTTATTTTAATAAAATAAATTTCAGAAATACATAGACATGGCTGCATCGGTAGAAGGCTTGTGCCCAAATGTACCGTTATACGGAGTACCAGAAGGAAGTGAACCTTGTTTTTTTACAACATATTTCTCATGGGATCCTACAAAAGCTACTGTATGTATTTTTTAATTTAATATCTTAATAATATTTAGTAACTTTCTTGATTTTATCTTTTTTTTATTTGTTTATCTTTTTCAACATAATTAGGTTCAAGGAGACTCCTATAAAAAGAAGGCTATTCAACTCTTCGGGCCAGGCTGTACCACCGAGGTATATCATAAATAACCTCCAAAATCACTAATCATATTGGCATTTAATTATATCAAATTGACCTAAAAATTGCTAATTTTCTCAAAATCACCACTTTTTCGCAAAAAAAAAAATCTTACCCATTTGCAATATTCGAAAGAATCCATTTTCTTATGATTTTCTCGAAAAAAAAATTCCATGAATTTTTGAACTTTTTTAATTAAATTCTCGATATTCTTATGCTTGTCGATTTGTTATGCATTTTTTGTGAAAGAATATTTTAAATGTAGTTTCAAAATTTTTGGAAAACAAATTCGAAAAATTGGTAGTTCTTTATTAAATTTGAACGTTTTTAAGAAAACTGATTTTTTTTTAAAAAGGTGGCATTTTGAGTTAAATGGAAAAAATAAGTCCTAATAGTTATATGGTTGCGTCAAATGGGCCAATCAAGTAATTAATGTGACTCATGGATTTCATATTTTTATTTTTTAATTTCAGAAGAAACAAGAACCAAGTAAACCTCAGGAAAACAGAAGCAGTGGTGGCTCAACTCAAAGAGCATCAGCAATGGCAGCTTTAACCTCTGCTTTCCAATCATCAAAGATTATCAAAACGGTGGTTGTTCCAAGGTTGCCTAATCGTGGGTCCCAGAGGGCGGCTGCAGTGGCGGCTTTATCCAATGTTTTGACGGCTGAAAAGAAGCCAGATTCTTCTTCACATTCACCGCCTCATAAGCCAACAAAACATTCACCGCCTCATAAGCCGCAAAGACGATATGCAGTCTCAGAACCTACTTCACCTGTTGGTCGCTCCAAGATTTTTGCTCCGTGTATGCATTAACATAACTAAACTTCCTTAAATGGGCCAGTTTGGTGGGTCGGGTCGGGTCAAATTGAGTTGGGTTGGCCCAAAACTTATTTGTGCGAAATATTTAAACTTTTTTATTTGTGGAAAACGATGAGCATAGTCCTTACGTTGTGCAGTTTTTAAACGAAAGAAAAGAGAAGAATGTAGGAAGAAAATATTTTTCTTTTTTGTGTTCCGGAGTCAGATAATCTGGTAATTGCATATATGTTTAATTAATAAAACTTTTTTTTACTCCAAATATTTCCACTCTTTATTTCATTTCTTAAAAAAATAAAATTCTGGAACACAATAAATTTTTTATTTATTTCCATTTTTCATCTCTTTTCTTCAAATTAAAACTCGGGAACACAGTGTTAGGGCTATGGTTAAAATGCAATAATTTGAGCATACGGTGGTTGGTGGTTGATGATTAGTGGTTAAAGTACAAACTTTAATAACCGTTAGGGCTAAATTTATCAAAAGTCTGTTTTTAGTACAAAATGTATAGATCTATAAAACTAGAAAGAATGGCGTAATGTGATTTAAAATACAAATATTATCATTAATAATTGACCATAACTGTGTGCAGCTCCAGTGAAGAATGAAGAATCCCACAAACATGATGAGAATCATGAAGTTCATGAAGCTGCACATGAAACATCTGAACCACATACAGAAACACATGAAGAACATTCTGCTGCAAAAGAAGCCAATGAAACTGAACATGTAACTGAAGAAAGTGATAAAATTACACATGAAACTGAAAAAGCAGCACACGCGCATGAAAAGAGATCCGATGAGAATCAAATTTATACTTATGAACAAGTTAGATCAAAATCAAAGAATCCGGCTCCTGGAATCGATTTAAACAAGAGAGAGGTAATATTTCTTAGTTACACCAAAAACCTGTTGACTTTTTGGTAAGTGTTTTAATTGTGTGGTTGACTTAAAATTGATGTTGACTTTGTCCTCAGACTTATCTCTCCCCTGAAGAATTTGAAGAAATATTTAAGATGACAAGAGAGGCATTCCATGACATACCCAGATGGAAACAAGTCCAGTTAAAGAGAAAATATGATCTCTTTTAGACATTCAACTTTTTTTTACTATAAAAATATAAATAAATGCTACCCTTTTTTACATTTTTTATTCTTTGAACCGGTTTATACCTCATTTTTTTTACACTTTCTGTCACAAATATTGTCAATTTATCATTGTGGTGTCTAGTGACAGAGTGATTCTTTTGTTTAAATTATTGTATTATTAATAATCTGAAAGGATTTGTGTATATCTAACACATTCGTATTTGAATTTGTATTCGTTTTGACATGTATTCATTTTTACTCGTTATCCTATTCGTTTACCGCGTAATTTTGTCACCTCGTTCTATGTGCCATTAAGTTTTTCTACTTTTAAGAGAATTGCTAATCTATGTGATTTGATTATTACTTTAAAATAGGTAGTGATTTTTATACCGCATATTTTAATGTATCTACCACAATAATTGCATCATTTAGTTGCAGTATGTAGAATTAGTTGTACAATGTGATAAAAATATCAAAAATTGTGGTAGGAAAACTAGTTCCCCTTTAAAATCCAGTAAGTATGCATTATGCATTGATTAGGTACTCGAAACAAAAGAAATGCAAGTAGTTACATAATGTCAATACTCAATGGTCTACAACAATTAGAAAAATGTACACTAGCATGATGCACATTCAGTCACTCAGTGGTTTGGTATTTATTTAATCAAGTGGTGTGCATGAAGATAATCTATAATGAATTTCGTTTCTTGTTCCTTTGTTTTCTTAATTTTCACTACCAAAATGACAACAAACTTCTTTCTACTTAGCAACTAATACTATTTGGTGCACCTAAATATTACACTAGTGAGTTTTGGCTGCAAATAGGATAGTAGGAACAGAAGTAAAAATGAGCAAATTCAACATCACAGCATTTCCTAGTTATTATTTGCTTAATGCGTTATATTGGTGGGCTATAATTTTATTGGGTTATCCGGTTGAACCCGACCCGTCAGGATGAACACCCTAACCTTAAACATGACCTTATAAACCAGGTCAAATAATGTCCCATAATCTAAGGCTGGTAGTATGGGCAAGAAATGATGTGGTGTAGTCCTAGGTGGAAAGCAACCATGGTATGGAAACAAATGGAACATTGACCCCTCCACACCATGGTGGGTTTCATGATGAGGGAGTGGTCACAGCCATAAAAGAGTATGAGCGTGGTGGGCAAAAAATTGGTCATGTGAACCACATGGAACAATGCCCCCTCCACATGTGGTGGGTATGATTATGTGGTTAGTATTTCCTCTAAAATGGTGTGATTTAGTTACTTAAATGACATCTGATTTATCAATAATTTTTGTGTGGTTATGTGGGCCCATACCGACAAGCGTAGCATAATCCAAATTTTCTTGTTGAGTTTCCACGTGTGTCATTTGCCTAAACAATTAGTAAAATTTCTTCAAAATGGTTATAAAAAAATAGCACTATTTTCTTAAGATTCACAAGATCTTAAATTTCTATACACGTAAAGTACATCCATCAACTAAGGATAAGGTGAAACTACTACCAAAACTTAAAAATAAAACACCGGGCGCTTTTTTGTAAATCTGTCAAACTTTACTAATTGAAATAATATTTTAATATCCAGAAATTAATACAATTGCTTGGGGTGAAAATGTAATCAAAACCAGATTCGGGTATTTATAAGAGATTTGGGTGAAAATTGTACAAAAATTAATCCGGTTTCGATCCGATTTTGATCTAATCCGATGCGTTTTCTAAGTTTTCAATCCGAAACCGATTATATTTCCATCTGATTTTGACCCAAACCGGTTTTGACCATCATTAGCCTAATCCAATCCGGTTATGAAATTGGTTTGGTTTTTTTTTAAACCTGTTTGTGCATGCATATGCTAGGCCCATCAACAAGACCCAAATATATATGCTGCTTTTCAGATCCAATTTTGATTGACCTAACTCCCTAAGACATGCACGGGATTCATATTTAGATGGTTGATATTTTATAAGCCCATGCATCAATGATAATTCCTTAATTAATAGCTAAACGAGATATTTAAAATCAATAACTATAGGATGTGCTAAACAAATTGTCACTTTTTGTTAAAAACTATTCCCGTTTTTGACGGGCTCTCTCGGGTGACCGAATTATGATTTTGTTAACCGCAACTTTAGGGGCTATCTTTAAAAAATATTAGATTCATAAAAATTTGCATTTTCATTAATGAAAGGGTAATTCGTAAAATACAAAATTTGGTTATTGATTATTGTAAAGATTCCTTGTACATGTTTTAACATTAACATCCATTATCATTTTCTTAAAAATTAATGTGACAAGGTTTTATACTTTTATTTATAAACATAATTTGGAAAATAAGAAAATGTCAAATGATAGTGCACCACTTAATGTGGAATATCACTTTGTGTATTTTTGGTCCTTAGGCATTTGCTTTCTTAGATTCCTCGACGAAAGTCCACCGATATAAAATTTTGTTCCATTGTAACCTTTTTGCTCCAACTCTTAGTAATATTATATATTTTATTACAATATACTTCTAAGTTCTAACAGTTATAAAGAACATTTGACATAAATACATGAATGAAATTGTATTAAAAATTATGAGTAGCAAACAGTAAACTGTTTTTTCTAAGATACGCATTGTAGATTTAACCACGATAATGGTCTTAGAAAATGATCTGGGAACTACGTTGGAATTAAACTTTTAACCTTTTCTATTTAATTAGTATTGGAATAAATAAGAGAAATTGTCATGTGATCTTTTATTTTAAAATCTTGTACATAAATATATTTTTTCTTTTTCTTTTTATTCCTACGGCTCTGATTTTTTTAGTCTTTTTGTCCAAATGACCAAATACACTTGGGGCTTGGGTTTTGATAATTATTTTTGGGTTTTGATAATGACAGTTTTTTGAGTTGTCATAAGACAATCATTGAAAACTTACGCATCTAACTATAACAAACTCCTCAATCTTAGAAAATATCATTATTGTATAACTTTAATGCACTTAAAGGATTGTCATTATCAAAACCCTTATTTTTTAAGTCTATAATTACCATTTAATCGTCTTCTCTAGTCGTCTTCATGCAACCATTCCTGGGGAGAACCAACTTCATCACAAAAATCATCCATTCCATATCAACTAACCACATTCCAAAAATCACAGATCAGTATATTTATCATTTTTGGTGGCATTTTGTACGGAAAAACCTGAAAATCCAGAGCACATGGATGAAAATAGGGGGAAAAAATATTATGGACAAAACATGAAAAAATGAAAGACTACTGCTCTTAATATTTAACTGTAAAAATAAGAGTTTTGGGTGGAATTGTAATCACTAAAGAAGAAACAATTAATCAAATATTAAATCGCATCAAAATGTTGGGTTCTTCCTCCTGATTTCCTTCCTCTTTTGACGTTATTTATTTTTGGGTACTTTCCACTCATACTTGTAACTTGCTACATATCACATTTCGTGTGGTTTGTATTAAACTTATAATTTAATCAATTCCATTATTATAGGTAGAGTTGCATATGGATCCACAATAATGAAATAGCTTAGGATCGACTCATAAGCATATATAATATATATGAGTTGCATATTATTAAGTCATCTTGGGAAGCAAATCTACCGAAAAAAGTGTTTTAAACAAATTAGACCTTCGACTCCTGCACACGAACATGCTAGAAAATCATTTTACGACGTTATGCCTATAATCTAGGAATATTCTTTCAACAAAATATGTGTGTATCATTATGAGTCTTTTTAACACCTTGATCATGTATATATTTTCAAACACCAATTGATTATTTCTCAAGAATCAACTTCAGGTAATGTTCAGTTGTTCATATGGAAATTGCGGGCATCGGACATCGAACTCATAACCTATTTCTATAAAATGCATTCATCTCCTAGCCCTACAAGGCAATACGCTTGGGAAATATACCACTTGGACAAGTCATTTCGGTAAATAAAATGAAAGCACTTACTTAGTTGCCCAAAAAAAACATGTTTTTTTAATTAAACGGCTAACACGTCACGCACCCACTAAATCTACACCAATTTTGTCGATAAGAGTACTTAAACCCACAACATTGTGGGATACCAATCACCTTAAAACCGCTAGGCTATGATCCCTTTAGAAGAAAAAAAATAGAAAACAAAAAAACAAAAAAAACAAGCATGTTTTTCATTTTGAACTAAGGGAAGATGTAAGTTTTATTGTGTTTGAACCAAAATGACAATCAGTTTCTTCTCCGTTAATTAAGACCCTAAAATGGCAATGCATAAAGATTAAAAAGCCAAATTGGACCAATTATAGAAAATTGATCTAATAATGTTGGACAATCACAAAGGTGTGTAATTATGATTTTGGCAATGTTTTCGTGACCGGGTCGAACGGGCCGGGTCAAGCGGGTCGGACCGGAAACGAGTATACCACCGGTCCGTTTGAACTGGTAAAACCGGTCAGAATTGAACCGGATAAAACCGGTCGGGCTGATTGAAAACCGCCTTGAACCGTTTACAAACCGGTATGAACCGGAATTTTAATGCATGCAAGGTGCAGCTGTTTGACGGGTGATACTATGCTTCCACTTTTATAGGCTTACTTTCTGTGGGAACTTCTTTGCTTTCAACGATGTGGGATCAAACTAAAAACTTGTTTTCTTTTCTTAACTCGTTTTCTTTTAAACGTTTTTCACAAACTTATTCAACATAATAAAAGGCCTGAGATTCAAATGAAAATATAAAATACATATGTGTTTTTGATTTTATTCTTTAATATTATCTCCATTGTTTAAACTTAGAGTGTAATTAAGAAACTTGACTATATCATAATTGATCAAACTATATATTTAATTTACCCTACAAATTGCAATCCGGTTCAACCGGCCGGTTTAACCGGTCCGACCGGTTCGACCGTTTTTAAGTCATTGGCCGGTCCGATTCAAAATCCGGGTTTTAAAACATTGGATTTTGGTGCTTAAAAGTTGGAGGGCCTCCCCTTGCAAGGAAAACGCGGTTTGTGAAAAAACCCCCCCACATGCTTTTAAGTAAATTACAAGAATTATCTATGTGTCACATGTCTTGAGTTTTAATGATGACGTAAATACGTTGGTAAACATAATATATTATAGCTTGTTTTATAGCTTAGTAGTATGACAATGATTCAACAATTAAAAGATTATAGGTTCAAAACTTATATGAACACATATGTTAGATATTAAGTTTTATGAGAAATGTTCAAGGTAAATTAAGAATTTTAGCTAGTCCTAAGGGATAATTAATAGCCATTGGATCAACAAAAAGACAAAGATCAAGATCAAAATTTAAACCACACAAGCAAGCACATGTGTTTCAATACATCAATACCCCACCCACCTCCGGCGGCCGGAGACGGCGGTCGGTGGCGCCGGACGGCGCCGCCGTCGGCGGCCGGCGGTGATGGGTGGCGGCGGACGGCGGCCGCCGGCGGTGGTGGTCGTGAGTGGAAGCACATGCGTTTGAAACACATGAGTTTTGAAAATAAAGGAGTGTATATGTACAGCCAAACACATGTGTTTTAAGTAATGAAGCACATGTGTTTCATAACGTCAAGCACATGTGTTTCGTGATTCAAACACAAATGACTTGCTTGTAAGTTACATGTGTCCAGGAACAAAAACACATGTGCTTGGCTTTATGAAGCACATGTGCTTCATAATGATATGTTCGTCACTTGTTTTGATTTTTTTTTCTTGTTAGTGAAGCACATGTGTTTCATAACGTCAAGCACTTGTGCTTCATGATTCAAACACAAATGACTTGCTTGTAAGTTACATGTATTCAGGAATAAAAACACATGTGTTTGGCTTTATGAAGCACATGTGCTTCATAATGATATGTTCGTCACTTGTTTTGATTTTTTTTTCTTGTTAGTGAAGCACATGTGTTTCAAAACGTCAAGCACATGTGCCTCGTTATTCAAGCACAAATGACTTGCTTGTAAGTTACATGTGTTCAGGAATAAAAACACATGTGCTCGGCTTTATGAAGCACATGTGCTTCATAATGATATCTTCGTCACTTGTTTTGATTTTTTTTCTTGTTAGTGAAGCGCATGTGTTTCATAACGTCAAGCACATGTGATTCGTGATTCAAACACAAATGACTTGCTTGTAAGTTACATTTGTTCAGGAACAAAAACACATGTGCTTCATAATGATATGTTCGTCACTTGTTTTGATTTTTTTTTCTTGTTAGTGAAGCGCATGTGTTTCATAACGTCAAGCACATGTGCTTCGTGATTCAAACACAAATGACTTGCTTGTAAGTTACATGTGTTCAAGAACAAAAACACATGTGCTTGGCTTTATGAAGCACATGTGCTTCATAATGATATGTTCGTCACTTGTTTTGATTTTTTTTTCTTGTTAGTGAAGAAGCACATGTGTTTCATAACGTCAAGCACATGTTCTTCGTATGCCCCCTTGTGTGTTTAAAAACTCATGTTTTTGGTGACTTCAAACACTGTAACACCCTAAAATTTACAAGATTTTTAAAATTTTTGAAAACAAAATTATAATCAAAAGGTCCCAATAACTTGAATAATTAAATCCCAATAATAGTATTTTCATTTAAAAAATATATTTAATGCGGAAATTGTTAAAATTAAGTGTTTTTAAAATATTAAATGCCGTCCACATCGGTAATGAAAGATACAGCGGTCAACCGTCCACCTTCTCCTTTCCTCTGCTGGTACCTGAAACAATGTGGGGGAAAATAGGGGTCAGCTGGAGAAGCTGAGTGAATATCTCAAAATGCAAACAATCCTAACATACAACACATGAGGGCACATCGGTGTACTCCTACTCAGAATGTACTCGATTAATTACTCAGATTTATTTCTCGGATTTTATTACTCAGATTTTAATTTATATAGCGCGCTTGTGTGATTTGGGACGAGAGATCAACCTCGCCCCTCCTCACACCTCAGATAGGCGTAAGCCAAAAACTCAGACGGGAGTGATCCCAAAACTCAGACTGGAATAATCCCAAAAACTCAGACGGGAATAATCCCAAAAACTCAGACGGGAATAATTCCAAAAACTCAGACGGGAGGTGATCCCAAAACTCAGATGTGTGTTATTATGTTTTATTATTTCTTTAACATAATTATCTCAGATTGCCCTAGCATGTAATAGCACAGAATGACTCTGTGCCGAGCTCAGTTACCCAGGCACAATGTCTCAGATCATGAATCAGTAAACAGCTGCTCAGATACTCAGATAACAGATCAAACTCAGATAACAGATCAAACTCAGATAACAATTATGGTGCAAGAAATGTAACACGTAAGTCATGCATGTATAACGTTAAAACTGAATACACGGTGAGAATACTCACCTCGAGAAACGTAAGCTCCAACTGGTTCACGGAAATCAAAGGTTCAGCAAATTATCTCCTAGACAGACCTAAAGCATAAATCGAAATCCCGGATTAAAATCTAACCACTTAACATTATTTCAGGAAAAACTGGCAGCACCCGTCGGTCTCACGGGAACTGCCATAACTCTTAAACTGTGTACTAGATTTATCCCATATTTTTACCATGGAAAGTAGACAACCAGAACTAGATATCTCTGTGAGACGGTCACTGGCCAAAACAGACTCTAAGGGTCTCAAAAACAGTGATGTAAGACAGACATGCTGCACAGGTCATCTTCCTAACAGCAGCATACTAAATTGACTATAACTTTTAAACCGTAATTCGGATTGACGAGAGGGTTGCGGTTTTGAAAAGCTAACTCAAAAATCAAGGTTCCAGCACGGGCCAAAAACCGTAAAGATTATTTTAAACACGAAAAAAAAACAGTTTAGAATAACAGGGCAGATTCTGCCAGAGAAGTTCGATTTATAAAGCTTGTTTTAGCAACCCGACCCGTCACCGAAACACCCGACGTTATAGTTTCACCCGATAGTTTAAAAACTCATTTTCTCCCGTTATAACAGATTCTTAACACTGAGTTACAAAAATTCGGGAATTGGTTTCCCCTTCGGTTGGAAATTTCCGGTTTGGTCACTAAACATGGTCACCCTAAACACCCGAAGCAGCAGTCCTTAAACTAAATAGTGAAATTCTGAAGGACAACTATTAGGATAACGAGCAGATTCAAAGAACAAGGAGGAAATTTAACTACCTACGTAACTATTCCGGTCGAAGGTCCAGATTCTGCTCGATCACAATCTTGCTCGGGAACAACTCTGATCGGGGTTCGATAGTTCCGCTCGATCACCATATTCCTCTAATAGCTGACCACGTAGGGAATTAAAACAAAGGATCAGATTATGCCATGTTAACCAATCGATGCTTCTCAAATAAAAGAATCCAATTCACTAGACCACCACCGCCTCAAGAATAAAGTAGAAGCTGCCACCGAAAATTAATTAAAGTCACCTGCTTGTGTTGCTGCTTGCTTGGCGATGTTCCAGAAATAACCCCTTTAATCAATCACTCGTACACCCTCCTTATCGCAACTTGTGCGCACGCAGCAAGGAAAAAGAACCAGGTTGCTGGTGATCTCAATTGACCGGAAAAAAGAAAAAAGAAAGAATCGGAAGATGGAGGTATTCATGGCTGGAAGAAAAATCAACATGGGAATGCTCTTGTGGTGGCTGCCGCAGGTTTACACAAAGGCCAAAGGGTTGGAGACTTACCCTAAATCTCGACTAATACTCTTCTTAAATTAATTCACGGGCTCGGGCTTCGGTTAATGGACATATTTCCACCTCGGGCTCCCTTGGTTTCTCTTATTACCACAGACTAGAAGAAAGAAAAGGGTGTTCGGCCCTTGGCCAATATGGCCGGACCTCACAGCTCGCACAAACCCGATACTTAGATGGACTCAAGCTCTACTTCACAGAATTAATAATCGATTAACTAATTACTATTGGCGCATAAAAATACCACTAGTACGCAAAAACTATAACCGAAACGTAATACTTAACACTCAGCTTCTTTCATTAAATTAACGAACGGTCGGCGGAGACGGAAAGCTATCAGCTAAACTCGGGATTTAAAACGTCACGCAATCGAATTGTCCACTAACGATTTGTAATTAAATCAGATCTTGATAATTAATAATATTACTAACATTTACATAATACCTCTAGAAGAAGCGTCACACATTTATTGCAATTAAATAAATAAATAAAAAAAATGATTAATACCCAATTTAAATTTATTAAAAATATTATTTAATTATTAAAAAATTTTGGGGCGTTACAACTCAACTCCACTTGAAATAGACTTCGTCCTCGAAGTCATCGCTCGGAAGAAGCTCAGGGTAGCGATCTCGCATATCATACTCACGCCCACCAACGGCACACGTCCTCAACGGGAAGTAACGGAAAGGATAAAAAAATAGAGTGAAACTCTTCAAAGGTTAAGAATAAAAATAAAAAAAACTCGCCAGGGGTGACTATTCGATCAAAACGAACTCCGACCCTCGCAGCTACCCATACAAGGTTCCGTCTTTAATGGTGCAAAATGATAAGGTTAAAGGGATAAAAATCGAAATGCTCTATAAGGATCTCGGTTTAGCGATGGGAAGGAATGTCGATAAAAGCACAAAATAACTCATGATACTCTGCTAAAGGCGTCTTCTTGCTCTCGTAGTCAGACACAATTGCTGCACCCAGCGGTTAACGTTGTGTTGAATCTCCGATTCAACTCCACTTGGAGATTCGCTACGGATTTGTTGATGATGTAGGGGTAAAAAGGAAAATTTCCAAAAAAATTAGTTATCATTGACTACTATTTTTAAATATTATGACCATAATGCTTATGCATAGAGATTTTTCTGGGTAAAGAAGTTAAAGTATGAAATATAGATAATATAATTGATCAGAGAGTTTATAAGAGTAATTATCGAACTGAGTAATTAAGATTATTTAAAGTCATTTCACAGGGTAATTATAGAGTTTATAAAATTGATAACTGAGATTAATTAGGCTGAGTGTAAATGTGCAAATGAGATGTTACAAATATTATAACTATATAACTAATGAGATAATGAGAAATTATAAAGTAATGAGAATTTATAATGTGTCGGATATGAGGAAATGAGTTAAAATGAGGTTGTTAATTGGAGTTGATAATGAATTATTAAAACGAGCTCAAATGAGAAAATTTCATGTAGATTGATTATTGAGTAAAATTTTAAGTTATAAGAAGTTTATAAATCGTGTTAAATGAACAGGTCAATAAAACAAGTTAAAAGAGAAAAGTTTTAAATTGTCGGGAAGTTCTATTTAAAATTTGGAGGTGCTATAAGGTTTTTAGGAGAAAATTATATTTTGTGAGTAATATATTTTATTTAGAGTTATCGAATAATATTTTATTTATTAATTTATTTAATTTTTAAAATTTTGAAGTGTTATAAGATTTAAAAAAAATTAATTAATTATGAGCAATTATTAAATAAGTTGAAGTTTATATTGAACTAAGGAGAAATTTCTAAAAGACGAGAAAGTATTAAAATAATGAACAATGAGAAAATCTTTAAATTGGGAATAAAAGGTAATTGTGTATTGAGTAAATGAGAACTAATGGATTAATTCGTAAATCGAGTTACAAGAAATCAGTCAGATAAGTGTATAAAATTTAATTGATTTTTTTTTTTGTAAAAAGTGGGTAATATGAGTTTAATGAGTAAATATGGGGTCCAAATAATAAAAATAAAAAGTTATAAGTTGACTTGTGGGAAGTCATTAAACGAGGTTTGAAATAAGTTATTAGTATAGATTGAGATAAGTTAAAAGTTGAATTATGAAAATTTTAACCGAGTGTACTTGGAATATATGGAAATGAGAAATTTGGGGAGATATATTTAATATTAAAATAATTTGTACTAATTATTGGTTCATATATCTTAATTATTAACCGAAGATGACCTAATATATATCAACGAGTATATGGGAGATGAATCGGATGTGTGTAATTATGCCTTTACATGATTATATATGAGATTTATGTGTGGTAGGTAACGTTGTTGATGATAGATATTACTACCTTCCGAGTTACATTTCTGGGTTTATTTCGGAGTTAAAATTTCTGAGTTAAATTTCTGGGATTATACGTCTGAGATATAGTCCGAGTTGGACTTCTGAGTTACATTCCTGAGTGACATTTATGAGTAAAGTGCATGAGTATTACTGAGTGATTTTGAATTCTATGTGCATTATCTGTGAACTCTGTGCGAAGGGTACATTCCTTGTGAACAACGTGCCTGCTTTGGTGTTATTTGACAGTGGGGCGACCCACATATTCTTTTCTTATGCTTTAGCAAAACTATGGTCCCGTATAGTAGAGGACCCTTTTGAACCATTATGATAGAGAATTTCCAAAATGAGGTTTTACCTGTTCTAAAATGTTTAACGATCATTCGCTTGAACCGTGTGGGAAGAAATTTTCCATAACCTTTATCCTTAACGCCATGAGAGAAAGCCATGTATGATTGCGAGGATGGAGCGGATGACCGAATACTACACCGAGAGTATCTGAGCAGCTGTTTACTGATTCATGATCTGAGACATTGTGCCTGGGTAACTGAGCTCGGCACAGAGTCATTCTGTGCTATTACATGCTAGGGCAATCTGAGATAATTATGTTAAAGAAATAATAAAACATAATAACACACATCTGAGTTTTGGGATCACCTCCCGTCTGAGTTTTTGGAATTATTCCCGTCTGAGTTTTTGGGATTATTCCCGTCTGAGTTTTTGGGATTATTCCAGTCTGAGTTTTGGGATCACTCCCGTCTGAGTTTTTGGCTTACGCCTATCTGAGGTGTGAGGAGGGGCGAGGTTGATCTCTCGTCCCAAATCACACAAGCGCGCTATATAAATTAAAATCTGAGTAATAAAATCCGAGAAATAAATCTGAGTAATTAATCGAGTAGATTCTGAGTAGGAGTACACCGATGTGCCCTCATGTGTTGTATGTTAGGATTGTTTGCATTTTGAGATATTCACTCAGCTTCTCCAGCTGACCCCTATTTTCCCCCACATTGTTTCAGGTACCAGCAGAGTAAAGGAGAAGGTGGACGGTTGACCGCTGTATCTTTCATTACCGATGTGGACGGCATTTAATATTTTAAAAACACTTAATTTTAACAATTTCCGCATTAAATATATTTTTTAAATGAAAATACTATTATTGGGATTTAATTATTCAAGTTATTGGGACCTTTTGATTATGATTTTGTTTTCAAAAATTTTAAAAATCTTGTAAATTTTAGGGTGTTACAAACACATGTGTTTCGTGACCTGAAACACATGTGCTTCAAAATAATATATTATGTTTTAGTGAAACACATGTGTTTCAATACATCAATACCACCACCACCCCATGACCACCGGCACCTTCACTGTCAGCCACCACCACCGCCGTCGGCCGCCGTCGGTGGTCGGCGACGGGCGGCGGCGACGTGCGGCGGCCTGAAGCGGCGACCGGTGGTGGCTGTAGGTGGGGGATTTGATCTTGATCATCTTAATACAATGGCTAGGATTTGTTCCTTGGGACTATGCAAAACTTTTGGACTTCCTAAAATACAACTCTAAGTTTTATAGAAATCTGAGTGTTTCCAGTCAAAAGACAAATAAATAAAGAAAATAATAATAAAAGTTTTAAGGGTTGTCAATAAGATGTTAAGACATGCATCAATAATTACTCCATGCATTTTAGAAATTATCTACCAATAATAAAATTACAAATATAATTATAAGTATGTTATTGACAAAACTCATAAATAAATACTAATATTTGACATATAATTATTTATTTAAACCGGTAAGAATAATATCTATAGATTTTCATAAGTGATTCCTAATTGGTTGGTTAGATAATCAAAATCTAATTCTCATATGCTTATAACGATTAAATAATGGATGTCTTTATTAATTTTTTTCCTTTGACTTTATTAAACTTAATTAACTTAGTGTATCACCGTACCACGCATTAACTATCATCAATCGTTACTCCCTCCGAGTTTTCGTATGTAATTGTTTATATTTTATTCAAATTTTGAAAAATTATAAATAATAATTCAAATTTGATAGGGATTTGTGTTGATTCAAATATATATTAAAAAATTCATGAGTGATATTGTTTTTTTTTTCCCTTTTTTGTATGTGATAAGTTATATGTTTTCCATCACCGAGAATTCAAAGGTTTTTAGTTAAACAATTTTTTTAAAGAGGAAGAAATAACAGAAAGTGCTCCAAGGAAGACCCTAAATTTTGAATTTTAGTTTAATAAAGTATATTATGAGTAATGGTCTGTAAAATATACTTAGAACATCTTGAATATTATACTCCAATAGTCCAATATAAACGAAGAATCTTTTAAAGGTAAGATTACACCAAAAACGTTTTACTCCAATATACTCTGTATGTACATTATATCTTTAAATCAGATATTATTTTATTAATTCAAAACACAGAATAAATAATGCATTTAATCATTCTGGCTAGAGGTGCACAAACCGGATTTTCCGGAAAACCGAACCGGTTTAAAAACCGGATCGGTTTTGGTCAACTCCGGTCAAAACCGGTTTGGCCAAAACCGGTTCGGTTTTTAAACCGGTTTTAGCATCGGATTAGCTAAACCGGTCCAAACCGGTTCGGTTCGGTTTGTAACCGGATCGGATCGGATCGGTTTTTCCGGATCGGATCGGTTTTCGGATCGGATCGGATCGGTTTTCGGTTTAAAAACCGGTTTGAACCGGTTTTGACGGGTTTTCCATTTTTTTTTTTTTTTGTATTTTTTATTCACACAATATGTAAAAAGACAATAGAAACCGGTAAAAAAAACGGCACTTTTTTTTCCAGCCTGAAAACCGGTTTAAAAACCGGTTAAAAAACCGGTTTTTTGTCCGGTTTTGAAACCGGTCCGGGGGTAACGGCTATATTTTTGGTTTGTAACGGCTAGTTTTTCGAAGGGGTAGTATAACGGCTAGTTTTTCGAATGGTAGTGTAAAAACCGGTTACAAAACCGGTTACAAAACCGGTTTTACATAAAACCGGTAAAAAAACCGGTTAAAAAACCGGTTCAAAAAAACCGGTTACAAATCCGATCCGATCGCTAAAAACCGAAACCGGTTGGGAACCGCCGGTTTGAGTCTGAACCGGTATTTTTGACCAAAAAACCGGTTTGAAACCGGTTTGAAACCGGTTTTTAAACCGGTCCGGATAAAAATCCGGTTTTTTTGTGCA
Organism: Calendula officinalis; assembly: GCA_963853835.1. Classification (NCBI taxonomy): domain Eukaryota; kingdom Viridiplantae; phylum Streptophyta; class Magnoliopsida; order Asterales; family Asteraceae; genus Calendula; species Calendula officinalis. The sequence continues at coordinate 8,243,489 of OY970832.1, read as the reverse complement.
CCCCTAATTCTGGCTAAGTTTCATTAGTTAATTTTTTCAATAAGCTAAAGCAATTTATTTTACAAATATATTACTATAATACAATCAAAACTTAACAAATTTTATTGCAAAATACAAACCTTTTTAACCGCATTGCAAAACATAGATTAATACATAAAATGAGAGTTACAACTTTTTTTACATATAATAAATTTCATTTTCTTTATCATCAATTGTGAAATTATAAAAATGATTAAAGTAGTATATATTATAGTTATATAAAAAAGGTTAAAATATGCTACACTAAGTTGCCACATATAATTATATGAGTTTTAAATATCACACTAAATTTGTTGTAGTTTTATTAAAAATGAAAACGTTGTTTTTAAACCCAAAACTTACATACAAACTAAAAGTAGTCACTCTTCTCGGTCATCACCCACACATAATACATAAATGTAAGGAACAAGCCTCGCAAAAACGAGCAGAAAATGTGTGTTAGTCATGTTAATCTCTAAGATGCTAAATTATTCACATATATTGCTGTTATAATATACAACGGGAAGTTTCATCCAATTTGGAAAGTTAAACATTGTAATTCAAATGGGGATTATTTTTTATCAAGACGTACAAAAAAAAAAAAAACAAGCAGTTTGGCAATAATCTTGCCATATGACCTTTGTCATCACAATAATCTTGCGTTATAGATTTTTATTTATTTTTAATTTTTAATTTTGTAAATTGAGATTGGTTGATTTTTTTTATTTGTGTTTATAGAATGTTGTAGGAGGAAAAGCGTTTTTATGATTTATGTTATGGGCTTATGGCAATGTTATAGAAATTTTATGTTATGCCAATATTACATGGCATAAAAATATTATAATATTACTATAACATGCATTATATACGTAGGACTCTTATATTTTTTATGATAGAAAAATAATTTTAGTCACTAAGCATTGGGGACTTGGGTTGTCACTTATAAGCAAGTAAGGAAAATATAATGTCGGCTTGGATTTCATGAGTCGAAAATTAATCTACTAACTGACCATTTAAAAAAGGAAATTAGAGGCAATGTTGTTAAAACGACACCGTTAGCTCTCTAAATCCTGAGGAGATATTAAATATTTTATTATATCTATATAATAATAAAACAAGGTTTAGTAGTTGGCCACATGGACCTCTTTATAGCTCAGAATGACACGTGGCAGTTTCTTGGAATTTCCAGCATTTTAGAATATTATATTGAGCAGTTCCTCTGTTAAAAAAGAAAATATATATCGAGCATTTCCCTCATTTGAGTAGAAACAGAAGAGAAACTGCCGTAAGTGTAGAACAGTTTTTCAAATTATTCAGTTTTAAACCTTGAATTTAACCCCCCCCCCCCCTCTCCTCTATTTCCACCACCGCTCACATACAGCGTTTCTATCCCTCTCGTTCTACCGATTATCACCTCTCTATTTCATCTTTATTCTGCAAATCCATCAGGTATGTATTTCATGTGATACGGTCTTTAATTTCTAGGGTTTCTACTATACATAATCCGTTTATGTCACTTATTCTGCTTTTTTATTTAATTACCGGTGACTGAGGCAATTGTTTTAATTTTGTATTGTTTGTTGATCTGTTTTTGACTGCTGAATATTACGTTTTGGTTCATTAAAACAGTATAAAGATTGAGTGAATTTTGTGGAGTTGGTGGATTGAGTGATGATATTGATCTAAAAAAAGATGATAAAGAAGTGCCCCGCTATTTCTTAATTTATTTTAGTTTTTTTTCTCTTAATTTAGTTTTTAAGATTTCATGTTTGATTTGGATCAGATTGCCTCATGTTGCAACTAAGATGTTAATCCTCGGTCATGCGGTTAGGTAAAGGTAAAGCATATTATATTGGCCAATATTTTACTATTAATTTTGCAGCCTAATATGCAGCATATTATATGTTGTTTTTGATATCAAATATAATTGGTTGTTAATATGATTAATCTGGGTTTTCAGTTTCAGTTATGCAGATACATATGCTTATCAACCATTATCAATGATAAGAGAGGATACTTTGATGACTGGTCTTTTACGAAATTATGTGATTCAAAAGGTATTTTTAATTATTTTCATCTATGATATCATATGAAAATCGTGTCAGTTAGTTTTGAATTTTGAGTGCTTTTTTATTAATATTTTTTGTCCATTTTTTTAGCATGGAATGATAGCTCAGCAAATAGAACATGCTGGAAAGCTGTTGGGCCATATTTTAACACTTAGTCTTTAAATGTAATGTTGCTGAGTTATTCAGAAGGTGAGGTATGAGCCTAATGCTTATTTTGATGTTGCAGGTTGATTATGACAAAAAGGGCTTCCAATCGGGTTGCATATCATAGGTCTCCCTTGGGTTGAAGATACAATTCTGCAATTCTGCAATTCGCTGTTGCAATTGACGTAATCCATTTGGGCCAATTCGGGCCGAAAGTCTTTTGATGCATTAAAACCGCTTAATGTAGCATATTATAGTGGAGCAAATGTAGATAATATCCGTATGGTGAGTTTTTTACCCTTTGTTATAATATTTCTTTTTATAAATTTTGGATCTTTTTAGAATTAGATTGATTTTGGCTTATTTTCCAGATATCGGGAGCTTCTGTGGAGATATCTGACACGAATTCATCACGAGTTGATTGTGCGTCTGTGAATACTGGGACACCATTGAACTCAAATCTGGTAAATTTGTAATTCTTTTGCATAAATTATACATTAATTTTACCTTTTAAATTTAAATTTAATGTTTATTGATTATAAATAATCTTTTTGTTGTGCAGAAAGAAACAGCTTGGATGATGCAATTACTAGATGTAGCATGTTTATCAGTTGAATCCAAAATGGAAGAGGTTGAGGTATGTCGTTATTGATCTACTGGTTAAGCTTTATATTTTCATAAAATAATGTTGACTTTTTTGTAAGGGCAAAGTGAATTCAATTTTAATGTTAACAAATATTAATGAGTTTACAGGTGTGAGAATCAAGATTTGTATTTGAAGCAAAAACCATTCAATAAAATGGAGCTTATTGTGTAGCATTTTATCACTTGCATCCATTAGATTAATCGAATTCATGAACCTGTAAAGTTAATTTGTGTAGCTATAGCGTGTTTATCACATTTTTATGTTCAATTTCTTTTCTATAGAGTAATCGATTAATTACTTTTCTATGTTCAATTTCTTTATGTCTAGGTTTGTTCACACAACTGTTTGTGCATATAAATACATTAGTTTGTGTTTCACTTTTCGATGTTATTAAGATGCAATACAATGCTTAGAAAGGAAGTAGCTTTATGAACAACCAAATTTGTACAACTTGGAAACTTCCAGTTATATAGTCATGAGCAGGTAATATTTAATTATATTATCAAGTGAGATCTGTTTTTTTGAGAACTCATTAATTTAGATTACATACAATGTTTACAATGTTTATAAAAGAATTACAACTGTTTGTGTATAAAAGCACATTAGTTTGTGTTTGACCTTTGGATGTTTATGTACTCATGAGCACAGGTGATATTTAGTTAAACTCATGAAGTTAAATTTGGTTTTCTAAAACTAATTGTGTAAAACTTCAATGCAAGTCAACGTATAGGTCAAACTTTATTTATTTATTTTTTAATAATTTGAACGGCACTTGATATACTCCTTTTTTTGTCCACTGGGGGACTTAAAACCATGACCCCATGACCTATTGGTCATGGGCAACGCCTTACATCAATCTCTATAAGCAATAGGCTACAAACTTTGAGTTAGGATCAAACTTTTTTTGAACTACATAATTTCTTTGGATACCTTCAAAAGAAGTCACAAATTGTGGGTAATGTGAGCTATGTATTTCGATTTAATTTAAATGATTTATTACTCGTGAAATTCACGGGTTATAAAAAATATATTTAATAAAATTATTGACAAAACCTTGAAATTTTGCAAAATTTGAATTTAAATATGTACAATCTAGAAACATTTTATAATTACTTATCATATATATAACGCTTCATATTTACATTTTATAAAATTTACGTTCAATACGTACCTTTGGGTAAACTTCGGAGAAGTATTTGGTTAATTTGATTGTTGATTTTGATTATAATTTACAATAACAAGCTTTGAATGTTTTTATTAACCGAACATTATATGATCAATATTTTTTTTTTGAAACTAAAAGATACGTAATCAGCTCATGTTAAATTGATTAGTATTATAGTTTTGTTAATGTTTTATTTGATATGCTTATATTTTCTTAATATAATGAATAAACGATTAATTTTTTATTTTATATTAATTACGTTGAGCGTTAAAGTGACAACCCGTGATTTTTCACGGGCTTTAACCTAGTTGAAAATAATTAATTACAAAAATGGTTTAGGCAGAAGTGGAATTTTGTAAAATAAAATCTACATAAATATGAGTAAATACTATTCGCTAAAAAGATTGTACTTTTCTACAATCTGTATACACCGAAGCTTCTATTGTAAACGAACAAATATGCTTCATAAAATCAATATCTATATTGCTATTTCCACGCCGTACCACTGTGTTATTTACTATTAATACTCCACTGAGTGAACTCGATTCCGACAACGACTCGGCCGAGGTAACTATGTGAATACTCTTCTGGACAAACTCGTTTGTGGCGAGTCGACTCAAAAGTGCTGACTCGGTTACCGGACCTTTTCTCTTGTTGGTTGTCACTCGAACGATCTCCGTCAGCATTGCAGCAGAGAAACGCCGCACGCCACGTGCGCCACCGATTATGAACGCCGGATTGATTGTTTTCTTGTCGGTGATTTTGCGGTTGTGTTTGGTGTGTAGTGGCGGTGGTGTTGATGACAAGAAAACTGATTCGGGGCTCCGGTTTCTGACCCGGGAGAGTGGGTCCCCGAGAAGTAAAACCTCCTTGACGTCAACCAACATCACGTGCTTGAAGTTACGACGCAGACGCCCCAGAATCATGGGGTACGACGCGCACCTTCTTAAACTCATCGGAACGTGATCGAGAAACCCGGATAACGAGTTTTCCGGGTCGAGCTCACCGACACCGAAACCCACTACGGATCCGAAACTCGTCCGAGTCAACTCAGTCACACCACCAGTACTGGAATTCGAATTCGAAGAATTCAAACTGTTTTTTATTTTCCGACCCCAGATTGGCTCCCCTTTCACCGACGACTGCTTACCGGATTTCAGAAAATGACTGACCTCGAAGCTCGCCGGAAAATCAGAAACGTTACTCTGATTATTGATTTCCGATTTGTACCGACGAATGAGTTTGATGAACAAACGAGTCTCTTCTCGGCATCGGAAGTCTCCGGTGTTGTACTAGAAGGGAATATGAACACAAGGTCGGATTTCGATAGCAAACCGGAGTGATGAAATGCTCGCAAGAACGATTTGACCTCTGCTAATGTCACGGACTCTGTCACGTGACAAAGATCGACGTCGTTCATTGGTTTGGTACAGAGTGCCTAATCCTTGTAAAGCTGGTGTGTGCGTTTTAAGGTGAAAATCGAGGTGTGATTGTGAGAGATGTCGGCGGGATGATTTGATGGAAGTGTTTCTGGGTTCAAAAGTTGAAAGTGTGAAGAGAAGAAGAGTGATGAAGATTAAAAGAGCACAAATTGAGATTGTGGATTGAGCTTTAGCGAATATTTGAGTGGAGTGTGTGCGTTTGAGGGACGCTGATTTGAATGGTGATGAAGAATTGAAATCAAGTTGTTGTTCTTGTGGGAAGAATACCAAGAAGAAGCCCATTCCCCAGCCTTCACCCGACGGTGGTTCTCTTGATCGGCAATCCCATTTATGAAGATTGGGTGTTTTAGTAGAATTGGAAAGCTGTGTGTGTCTTCGTGTGTGTGATTGTGTTTAAATGTGTGACCTTTTTCTAAATGTCAAGTAGACAAATATAATTATAGTTATTTCTTTCTTTCATACTTCCTATATAATTTCTCTCACCGTATTGTCCAAAAGAGTTATATATTGTTCTATAATTTTAGATATTTTTATGGGTATTAAATGAGGTTGAAAAAGAAAAAGTCCAAACTTTTGGTTCATTTAACAGTCTTCCATTGTATTAGCCTTCATAGACCAAGACTTTTTAAAAGCTATTCTGTTTATGACGCAGGAGTGATCGAACATTGCTCACGATCGAATCATTGTTGTTTTCGTTTTTGAACATTTCTCTATCATCTGGTAATTGTTAAATCTAAGAAATTAATCGAACTCGTAAATTTACAATATCATTTAAGACGTCGTCCTGCTAGACTATCACCAAGGGTTATTTTGATTATATTGAGTAAAAAATGTAATAATAAAAAGAAAGTCTTAGTAAGCTACAGAATACAGATGTAATAATCCAAGAAGAGCCTTGTAAGTTTGTCTTTTTTAGTGTTTTTAATTAATATTATTATTATCCTCCTATTGTACATATATATATCAGATAACTTGATGAGGACGGGTATCTTAATTATTTAACAAATAATTAAATATCATTTTTGGAAGTATTGCTATTACTCTCGAATGGTTTAGAATGAACGTTGCAGACTTATGGTTGTGTATAAAGTTCAAAAACATAGATGTTTATTTATTCATAATAGTATGTTTGACTATATGTGTATGATGTATCACTTTATTTTGTCTACTATTTGAACGTTAAGAGGTTCGTGATGTCTCGCACTTGACGATTCTACGACACAAATGCAACTAGTAGAATTCTTCACACCATAATATGCTGAAGTGAGAAAATTCAGGCCTTGATGAAAATGTGTAATGATTACCCATGTTTGACTAGCAAAAGGTCAAGTGATGGATTGGTCGTATAAAGTTACAAAATGTCAACTCATGCTAATTTTAGATGGTTTTTCGACAAACTAATGATTAAAGGATGTGAATCAATGTTGAATAGGTTTTTTTTTTTATGAACGAAAATCAGAAAAACTAGTCGAGAATTTCGGTATTGTCATCACGTTCAACTAGAGAACCCAAGAAACAAATATATAAAAAAGTTAACAAGATGCTACATAGAAGTTGGATTGATCTGCGATTCGTTTTTTCAATGCTACGCAGAAGTTTTTCTCAAGAATAACAATGGAATGTATCTCCAACGCAAACAATTGGTTCACAATGGATATTTGTTATGATATCAAAACCAACAGCTTATGATAAAATATTGATATTGATAAGTGTATAACACTCATTTGCATGATATTCTTGTTCTTATTTAAAAATATAGAAATATCAAACTAAAAATTACTCCAACTGTTCCAATATTATTGTTCATCACACAAAAATATATAGTTTAAGAAAGAGTAAATTACAATTTTTGTCCCTGTGGTTTGCCCGATTCTGCGTTTTTGTCCCTATGCTTTTTTTTCTATTTTTTATCCCTGAGGTATGCAAAATTCTGTTTTTTTGTCCTTTCGTCCATCCTCCGTTTGAATTCAGCTGTTAAAGCCCTCACGTGCTGAAAACGTGAGGGCATTTTGGTCATTTTCCTTGAATTACATGTACCATGTGTTTTAAAACTTGTACATTCATATTATCTTCTTCATCATCAAGAACACCCAACTCATTCCATGTCTCTCTCCTGTATTCTTCATCAACAACAACACCACAAAATCAAAACCCAAAATTAAAACCCACAAAATCCATACAAATCCACACAAACTTACCACCACAAACTTTGTTCAATCAAAAAACATTTATCAAGGATTTCGCCGCCGAATACGTTTCATCAAACATCTATCTCACTCTCAACAGTTTATGTAATTTACTCTATGTTTTTAAAAAAAGGGAAGTGGATTTGCATGATTAACAGGGGCTGTGATGATGAATTTCTATTTGTCTGAGTAAATCGGCCAAACTTTGAGATATACCGTATCTTGGCGGGGCAATTTTCCGGTGGTTGCAGACATGGCGGTTTTATCCTTGTTTGTGCTCATTGTTTTACAGATCTGAGCCTCATTTTCTCTTTAATTATATATTTTCTAAGTTTCTTCATCTTTTGCCTCGATTATTGATCAAGCGTCGATCAATCGGAAACTTCACAGATTACAAAACCCTAATCCCACTAATTCTCATCAAATTCACAGATTATAAAAATCCATTTGATGAAAAGATCACAAAGAAGAAACCCCCATCACAAAAGAAGAAAAGATTGGTTCTTACTCGGTTTAATAATCTCAATTTCCCCAGCGGTGGTGGCGGCGGTGGAAAGGACGACGGCGGGACATCTAGGGTTTTGGGGAATGTTGCTTTAGCTATTGTGAAAAGAAGAAACCCCCATCACAAAAGAAGAAACCCAGATCTGTGATGAAGAAGCCGACAGAAGAAGAAACCCAGATTTGAAGATTTGTTATTTTGACCGGATTAAACCCTAGATCTGAAGATTTATTATTTTGATTTTGAAGATGAAGATGAAGAAAGAAGATGAAGAAATTAGGGTTCATTGAAGGATGAAGATGAAGATGAAGAAAGAAGAAACAAAATAAATGAAAATTATAAAAATTGTAAAATGACCAAAATGCCCTCACGTTTTCAGCACGTGAGGGCTTTAACGGCTGAATGCAAACGGAGGATGGACGGAAGGACAAAAAAACGGAATTTTGCATACCTCAGGGACAAAAAAAAAGAAAAAAAAAAGCATAGGGACAAAAACGCAGAATCGGGCAAACCACAGGGACAAAAATTGTAATTTACTCTTTAAGAAAAATACATTAATTACATTATGTCACCGATCAAATTTTATATTTTTCAATTAAATATTTTTTGATTGGTTGAGACTTAGAAGTAGACAATTATATTAGGATAAATTAACATAAAATTGTGAAAAATAAAATTAGGATGAGAAGAATATTATTTAATTTGAAGTGGAAACATTGAAACCACAAATTAGAGTAAATTACAGTTTTTGTCCCTGTGGTTTGCCCGATTCTGCGTTTTTGTCCCTGTATTTTTTTTCTTTTTTTTGTCCCTAAGGTATGCAAAATTCCGTTTTTTTGTCCTTCCGTCCACCCTCCGTTTATTTTTAGCCGTTAAACCCCTCATGTGCTTAAAATGTGAGGGTACATTCGTCCTTTTATCAAAAACCCCCAGATTAAAACCCCTTTACCCCCTTTTCCTTTCCCCCACTCTTTCCCGAAATTCATCATCGTGTTCCTCAGTCTTCCATGGCCGTTCTATGCTTTTGCGGGAAACCTTCCAAGCTTCGTACTTCGTGGACAAGTAGCAATCCAGGTCGCCGATTCTATTGTTGTCCTCAACAGGTATCAAATTTTGAACCCTAATTTTTTTGTACTAAGAAAAAACGTAAAAAAAAATATTTTTTTACAGGGTTCAAATTGTGGATTTTTTGGTTGGTTTGATCCACCAATGTGTCAAAGATCTACTGTTCTAATTCCCGGTTTGTTGAAATCTAAAAACGAAGTGGAGGAATCTTTGAATTCCAAGGTGGAAGAAGTGAAGAAAGTGAAGAAATACCTCATTTGGAGTTGGTTAATGGTCTTGGTGTATTTTATCTTGTTTAAGAATTAGCAGTAACCAATGAATCTTTTGAATTCATAGCAGAATTAATGTTTTGAATGTAATCTTTTGGATGTAATCTGTTGAATTTTGCATATGAATTGAATTAGTAGTAGCTTTTGCAGAAATTGTCCCTGTGTAATTTCAGATTCTCGGTTTTTATCCCTGTATTTTTTAACCATAACATGCAGAAATTATTGTTATCAAGTGCACCATAATTGCAGATTCATATTGCCAACTGCATAATACTATGTCAAACACATTCATATTGCCAACTGCATAATACTAAACCAACATTCATATTACCAAAACAAGTCATACAAATACTAAACCAACATGTTCTTCAAAAGACATACATATTACCTAACCAAGTCATGAAAATAAACATTGTTCTAAAAGACATACATAATAGTAAACCAAAAGACATAAACTACAGAAACAAGTCTTCAATTCTTGGTCTTCTTGCTTTTCTGACTTGCACCTGCAGTTTGACTTGCACTCCTTGTTTGACTTCCACTTGCACCTGCACTTTGACTGCCACTTGGACCTGCAATTTTACTTCCACTTGCACCTGCAATTTGCCTTCTACTACTTCCACTTGGACCCGCAGTTTGACTTCCACTGGCACATGCAGTTTGCCTTCTACCCCTTCTTTGACTACTTCTAGTTTCCATTTTTTGACCCTTGCAAGTTTTGGAATTATGCCCCTTTTCATTACATTTACCACATGTTACAGTTTTCCCTTTCCTTGTCAACTTACCTCTTTGCACCATTTGACTTTGGGAGCTCAACTCATCTGCACTCCTCTTTCTTTTCTTTCTTGGTCTCCCAATTGGGTTATGATGCAATGGTGGGAGTATCTTTGTAGGGCATGAGCTAATTGGCCATTCCTTTGTTCCATTAATAGGTTCAATTTTGAAAGCATAAACAGCCTTCCAAGTGTCAAGATGGTATGCCTGATGTACATAGTCTTCTGGAATACCAATTGCTTGACCATTTTGCCCCATATTCCATATTGTTGCCACTGCATGTTTACAAGGTATCCCAGTCAACTCCCACCTCCTACAACTGCAGACATTTTGGGCCATGTCCACCACAAACTGTTCTTGCCATGGCCCTTTACACTCAAATTTATCAGCACCATTCCAAATAACAGTAAAATCATTTGCTTGTTTCTTAATTCCTTCTAAAATTGTTGTAGCAGTAGGGGTTAGAGGGCCTTCACAATTATCAATCACTTTTTGAACTATCACTATTCTTTTCATCAAATACTCCCTAATGTACTCCAGACAAGTTATAATTGGTTGATCTCTACCTTCTACAAGTTGACTGTTAAATGACTCACAAATGTTGTTTAGTAGGATATCACATTTGGCCCTTCCTGAAAAATGAGATCTTGCCCAATGTTCATATGGTATTCTATTTAGCCAATCATATATACCTTGATTATGCTTTCTAATTGTTTCCAATCCCATTTTAAATTCTGCTATTGTTGTAACATCCCGAGACCCGACCCTTAATATTTTATTACTTTTGGTAAGTAATATTTTATTGTTTATTGTTTTATTATTTTATATGATTTTATTTGATTTATTTGAATTAATTGTATCTTTAACCACGGGGTTAAAAATTAGTAAAAACTGAGATATTTATATGTCAAAATGATTTTTACATATTTGGGTTCATTTCTGAACCAGGGTTCTAAAAATATCTTCGTTGTTAAAATTGGAGTTAGTTAGGTCTAATTAAATTATCTGCGAACCTAATATCCTGTACTGTGTTTAACTGAAAATACATGTGATGGTGAGTTGGGGGTACGTGTTAAGATAAAGGGCAGATGTCATGTTTACTTCTTGTTTTCTCTAGTCTCTCTCTCTGTCTCGACACCACACACATACACACCCACATTTCTTGAGTTTTCTTTCAAATTGAAGATCAATCCTTGTAGTTCTTGCCTTTCTTGTATGATTTTCGGATTCTTGAAGCAAGATTAAGTAAGTTTCTTCCTTCTTTAGCTAGGGTTTCATGTTCTTGTTGTAGAAATGAACTAGGGTTCTTGAACTAGTGGGTTTTCTTGAAGTTCTTGTTGAATCTTGATGGAAATCCGAAATTGATGCTTGATTTGGTGTTTATTTGAGTTCTTGCAAGTTATATGTGATGAATTGTTAGTTGTAGTGCATTTGGTGAAGCTTTCATAAAGCTCCATCAATGGTGGATTGGGGAAGGAGATGGAGATCTTCCCTAAATTGGTGAAATGTGAATTTTGATGTTCTTGATGTTGTGTTAGGTTAGTTATGCATGTTAGAATGGTAATTGTTAATCATGAAGATCACTAGTTAGCTATTATGAAAATGCATAAAAGATGGTAGTGTTTGGCTAGATGGAAATTTGGTCATAACTAGCTAAAAATTGTGAATGGTTGACTTTAGTCAAATCTGGGAATTGACTTTTGGTCTTGTATGGTTTGTAAACTTTAATTATCAAATTCATGCTAGAAATGTGTTAGTTTAATGAATTGTAAGCTCAAGTGTGTAGGTTTCATGTCTTGACCCGTTTGGTTGCTTAATTGTGAAATTGACTTAAGTAAAGTCAAAATTGGTAACACTTGCAATTGGATGCAAGAAGTATGTTGGTTATGTATTTTTGATGTTGATCATGTAGTTTAACTTATTGGATAATGTTGTGTGAATGTCCGACTCATAGTTCTTGTTTTGACCCGTTTGGGCCTAAGGTGCAATTTGGCCAATTGGCATAATGAATTGACTTATTGAAATGTTATACTTAAGTTATGGTTATGAGTAGAAAATGCAAGTATTTGGTTATAAGCTCTTATTGCAAATGTGGTCTAAAGCTTATATTACTTGTTACACAATTGACGATTTCGGGTGACTAATTCGGTATTCATTTTGTACAGGAAAAGGGAAGGAGCCTCAGTGATATAAGATCATTGAGCTCGGCACAAAAAGGAAGCAAAGGTGAGTGGACTTAACCTTCTTTCTTGTGTGATGTACAAAATTTAGGGAATGGTTGAGTTTTGAGAAAAAGTGCAGGAATTTAGTATCTGAGGGAGTTCGCGTCGCGAACTTGTGGTCGCGATCGCGAACTCGAGACAGAGAAGTTGGGGTTTGGTCGTGATGTAGTTCGCGAATCGTGAACTCTTAGTTCGCGACGCGAACTCTGAGTTCACGACGCGAACTTCGTCAGGAACAGATTTCTTGGCTGCAATTCCTTTTTACAAGTTTATACTTGGTCTAGTGGTTCATGGTAGTATGTGCACATGTTTTTTAGAGGTTAGCTATGGTGGTTTTCGGCTACGCTCCGTTACTCTTGGCAGGGGCGATCGGACTCCTTCGTATTCGTTGCGTAAGGAGGGATCACCGTGCCTCTAGTAAAGAAGCCATCGGTTGACTGTTGTTGGCCGACAACAGTTGAAGGTCCTCGCCCGACCGCCGATCCTCTTTTAACGTCCAATTGCTTGTGGAAGTTTGGACGGGTTTCCCTATTGATTTTCCCTCGATTTTCTAATTTGTTGTGGTTATGCAAATTGACGTTTATTTCTATTCACTTAGCTTTGTGCTAATCCCTCATTTGTTGACTCTTTTCAGGTTGTGGTTTTAGCTTGACAAGAGTCGGGTTTTGGAAGTCTGACCGTACTCTGATTTTGTAAACCTAGTCGAGCCTGATTTTCAGTAACACCGTAGATGTTTTATATATTCGATTAATATGTAATGGTTTTTATGTTGTGTAATAAGTAGGAGTTTTGGAATTTATTAATTCGCTTCCGTATGCATATTTAAAAAAAAAAAAAAAAAAAAAAAAATGGCTCTAGGATTGTGGTGTTACAATTTGGTATCAGAGCCCGGGTTTGGCGATGGTTGCACATTTAGGTGTACCATTCCCAAATCTTGGCTCGAGTTGGTCAAACTTCCATAATTTTGGGAGTGGATTAGTCGAGTGAATATGAATTGTGTGTTAGTAGTAGTTAGTAGATAGGTACTAACGATTTAAACTAATAGTTCGTGAGATGTTGTGTTTGTTACAGATATGACAGATAACGATCCCAATCCGCCGATAACCATGCCGAACCCCGAACAAGGAATCATTGGTACTTCTCGGGATACAAATGAAGACAGAGAAGATTATATTATAAGAATGGAAAGTCGGTTGGAACATCTTCAAAATCTGGTTGATAGCATGAGCCAGAACCAAAATAACTAACCACCAAATTTCCCTCCCGTGTTTACTCCATCAATGCCCGTGCCTACCATGCAGATTCCCACAACTCCCGCCTTTACCATGACGGTTCCCCTAATGTCAACCACACCCGAACCTAATCCAACAATGTCACAACCACAATACTATTATGTTAACCCAAGCCAAGGTTTACCTCAATACCAATTCACCAACCAACCTTACCCATTCGGTATGAAATCAAGTTGCACATTCAAACAATTTCTAGACTGTAAACCCCCTGAATTCAGTGGGAGTAGAGATCCCAATGTCACTATGAACTGGTTAAGAGAAATGGAGAGAACATTAGATGCTTGCGGGTGTGATGACCAACACCGGGTCATGTATGCCACACGAAAATTAGTAGGTGGGGCTATGAATTGGTGGGATACTTTAATTGAGCATCTACCCAAGGAAGTCAAAAACAGTATAACATGGGATCAATTTAAAGAACAAGTGTGCAAGCGATATTGCAATTCGTTTGAGATGGATAGAATTCGATCGGAATTCTTAAATTTGTGGATGACTGAAAGAATGACGGTTGACGATTTGATTGAACAATTTAATGAAAAGCTGAGGTTTGTGCAACAATGGGTTCCCGATGAGCCATCGAAAATAAAGCATTTTATTGGTGCTTTGCGACCCGAGTACCGAACCACAGCAAGGCTTGCAACCACACTTTCACAGGCTTTTGATTTGGCTAAAACTGTTGAAGGTGATTTAAATTCTCGTGATTGGGTGACCCAAGATAGACCCGGGTATCAAAAGTTCAAGTCCACACAATCGGGTTCTCAACAAAACAAGAAGGGGCAAAGAAATCAAAGGTTTACTAGTCCGAATCGTAAACCGTCGGGTGGAAATTCGGGTCAAAGGACACAGTGGTGTGTTAGATGTAGATCTTCTCATAGTGGGGCTTGTACGGCCCAAACGATGCGGTGTGACAGGTGCGGACAGTATGGGCACGAGATGAATGATTGTAAATTCCCAAGAAGTGTTTGCTGGAATTGTCATAAAGAAGGTCACAGAGTCGGTGATTGTCCCTCGGATAGAAGATCGGGTTCGGGTTCTGGATCGGTTGGGGGATCGGTGGCATCATCTCCTCAAAAGAGGAAGAACCGTCCTACTACAGAGGGTCGAGCCTTCAAAATGACGGTCGAAGAGGCTACCACTACTGATGATGTCATCACTGGTATGTTCCCGATAAATAACATTGATGCACGTGTGTTGTTTGATTCTGGAGCTAATCGCTCATTTATTTCTGTGAATTTCCATGCTAAATTAAAATTGCCTACATCTGTGGTAACTACTCCATTGGAAGTGGAAGTAGCTGATGGTTATGTGGTGCCAGTCACAACATCTGTGACTGGGGCAAATATTAATATTGATGGGGCGTGTTTTAATATGTTTTTACTCTTAATGCCAATATCTGGTTTTGATGTGGTCCTTGGAATGGATTGGCTTAGTTTAAATAAAGCACTAATAAATTGTGATAAGAAATTGATTTCATTTCCATTGCCTGACGGGACACACGTAGTGGCCCATGGGGATCGGGTTAATACATCTCTCCCTATTATTTCGTTCATGAAAGCTAGAAAATCTCTAGCCAAAGGATGTGAATCATTTCTTGCCTATGCCATTGATGTCAGAAAAGAAAAGCAGGTTGTTAGAGACATCCGGGTGGTATCGGAATACCCGGAGGTCTTTCCCGATGAGTTGCCTGGGTTACCTCCTATTCGGGAGGTAGAATTTAAAATCGATTTGGTTCCGGGAGCCAGTCCCGTAGCCAGGGCTCCGTACAGATTAGCACCGTCAGAAATTCGGGAAATGATGACTCAGATACAAGAATTATTGGATAAGGGTTTTATCAGACCGAGTTCTTCGCCTTGGGGTGCACCAGTTTTGTTTGTTAAAAAGAAAGACGGTACCATGAGAATGTGTATAGATTACCGCGAGTTGAACAAACGAACAGTTAAGAATAAGTATCCGTTGCCGCGTATAGATGATTTGTTTGATCAATTGCAAGGGGCTTCATACTTTTCAAAGATTGATTTAAGGTCGGGTTATCATCAAGTCCGGGTTCATGAGAACGATATCCCAAAAACCGCGTTTCGAACGAGATACGGTCACTATGAATTTCTAGTCATGCCATTCGGTTTGACGAATGCTCCCGCTATATTCATGGATCTTATGAACCGGGTATGTCGACCGTTTCTCGATAAATTTGTAATTGTTTTTATTGATGATATTCTAATATATTCCAAAACCGATTTGGATCATGAGAATCACCTAAGGCAAGTTTTAGACACTTTGAAACGGGAACAACTCTATGCTAAGTTCTCGAAGTGTGAGTTTTGGCTCCGGGAAGTTCAGTTTTTGGGGCATGTAATTTGTCAAGAAGGGGTGAAGGTGGACCCATCTAAGATAACCGCGGTGATGAATTGGAGTGCCCCGAAGACTCCATCCGAAATTAAAAGTTTTCTAGGTTTGGCCGGTTATTATAGAAGGTTCATCAAGAATTTCTCAAAGATTGCTAGTCCGTTGACAAAGTTGACACGAAAAGATGTTCCATATCGGTGGGGTGATGAACAAGAAAAGGCGTTTCAATTGTTAAAACAATTATTGTGTCAAGCTCCAATACTAGCCTTACCCGAGGGCTCGGATGATTTTATAGTTTATTGTGATGCATCTTATTCGGGTTTGGGTTGTGTATTAATGCAAAGAGACCGGGTGATTGCTTATGCCTCTCGTCAATTGAAATCCCATGAAAAGAATTACCCGACCCATGATTTAGAGCTCGCGGCGGTGATTTTCGCATTAAAGTTGTGGAGGCATTATCTTTATGGAACTAAATGTGTTATATGTACCGATCATAAAAGCCTTCAATATGTTTTCTCACAAAAAGATTTGAATGTAAGGCAACGAAGGTGGTTAGAGCTCATTAAAGACTATGATTGTGAAATTCGGTACCACCCGGGGAAAGCTAATGTAGTTGCTGATGCCTTAAGCCGTAAGGGATCATCGGAAGTGATCCAATTCATGCGTATGGAAATCGTGTCCGATCTTGTCGATAGGTTGAGAATATGTCAAATTGAAGCTTTAAAAGACGAAAACTTGAAATCGGAAATTATGTTAAAGCGGAAAGATGAGTTGGTTGAGGATTCAAGAAGGTTGAAAACGTTTCGGTCATGAATTTGGGTACCGTTACTCGGGGGATTACGGGAATTAATATTGGAAGAATCGCACAAATCTCGTTTATCTATCCATCCGGGTTGTACAAAGATGTACAATGATTTGAAAGTTTTGTATTGGTGGCCCTCTATGAAGTTAGATATTGCCCGATTTGTTGAAAAATGCCATGTTTGTGCTCAAGTCAAGGCCGAACATCAAAAACCGTATGGGTCGTTAAAACAGTTAGATATTCCCGAGTGGAAATGAGAGAATATTACAATGGATTTCGTCACGAAATTACCTCGTACCCAAAAGAATCACGATATGATATGGGTAATTGTCGATCGGTTGACCAAAAGTGCTCACTTTTTGGCCACAAATGAAACTGCATCACTCGATAAATTGGCTAAATTGTACATAGATGAGATAGTTTCCCGACATGGTATTCCGTTATCTATTGTGTCTGATCGGGATCCTCGATTCGTTTCCAATTTTTGGAAGAGTTTGCAAAGAGAATTAGGTTCTCGAGTGAATTTGAGCACGGCGTATCACCCACAAACAGACGGTCAGACAGAAAGAACTATTCAGACTTTGGAAGATATGTTACGGGCTTGTGTAATGGAATATGGTGGGTCGTGGGATTCTCATTCGCCTTTGATCGAGTTTGCTTATAACAACTCGTATCATTCGAGTATTAAAATGCCACCATATGAAATGTTGTATGGTAGACGGTGTAGAACTCCCACATGTTGGCTTGAAGCGGGAGAAAAACAGTTTGCGGGTCCCGAGATTGTTCAGATAACGGCCGATAAGGTGGCGATTGCACGTGAAAAGTTAAAAGCCGCTCGGGATAGACAGAAAATGTATGCGGATCCACGGCGTCGACCCGTAACTTTTATTGAGGGTGAACGGGTTTATTTGAAGGTTTCTCCGTGGAAAGGTGTTATCCGTTTCGGAAAGCGGGGAAAATTAGCACCGAGGTTTATTGGCCCGTTTGTTATTCGTCAAGTGGTGAATGACCAAACCGTTGCATTTGATCTTCCTCCTGAACTGTCGGGTATTCATGACACGTTTAATGTGTGTTATTTGAGGAAGTGTAATAGTGATGAGGAAATACCGGTATTACCGATTGCAGATTTAAAGGTGGATTCGAGAAAAAGGTTAGTTGAAGAGCCGGTGGAAATTTTGGATCGAAAAGTAACAAAATTGAGAAAGAAACAGATACCGATGGTTTTGGTTAAATGGAGACATAGTTTGGGTGCCGATATGACGTGGGAAACCGAATCAGATATGAAGAATCGTTATCCGAATTTATTTGGTCAAGGTGAGATTCCGGGGACGGAATCTCTTTGAGGAGGGGAGATTTGTAACATCCCGAGACCCGACCCTTAATATTTTATTACTTTTGGTAAGTAATATTTTATTGTTTATTGTTTTATTATTTTATATGATTTTATTTGATTTATTTGAATTAATTGTATCTTTAACCACGGGGTTAAAAATTAGTAAAAACTGAGATATTTATATGTCAAAATGATTTTTACATATTTGGGTTCATTTCTGAACCAGGGTTCTAAAAATATCTTCGTTGTTAAAATTGGAGTTAGTTAGGTCTAATTAAATTATCTGCGAACCTAATATCCTGTACTGTGTTTAACTGAAAATACCTGTGATGGTGAGTTGGGGGTACGTGTTAAGTTAAAGGGCAGATGTCATGTTTACTTCTTGTTTTCTCTAGTCTCTCTCTCTGTCTCGACACCACACACATACACACCCACATTTCTTGAGTTTTCTTTCAAATTGAAGATCAATCCTTGTAGTTCTTGCCTTCCTTGTATGATTTTCGGATTCTTGAAGCAAGATTAAGTAAGTTTCTTCCTTCTTTAGCTAGGGTTTCATGTTCTTGTTGTAGAAATGAACTAGGGTTCTTGAACTAGTGGGTTTTCTTGAAGTTCTTGTTGAATCTTGATGGAAATCCGAAATTGATGCTTGATTTGGTGTTTATTTGAGTTCTTGCAAGTTATATGTGATGAATTGTTAGTTGTAGTGCATTTGGTGAAGCTTTCATAAAGCTCCATCAATGGTGGATTGGGGAAGGAGATGGAGATCTTCCCTAAATTGGTGAAATGTGAATTTTGATGTTCTTGATGTTGTGTTAGGTTAGTTATGCATGTTAGAATGGTAATTGTTAATCATGAAGATCACTAGTTAGCTATTATGAAAATGCATAAAAGATGGTAGTGTTTGGCTAGATGGAAATTTGGTCATAACTAGCTAAAAATTGTGAATGGTTGACTTTAGTCAAATCTGGGAATTGACTTTTGGTCTTGTATGGTTTGTAAACTTTAATTATCAAATTCATGCTAGAAATGTGTTAGTTGAATGAATTGTAAGCTCAAGTGTGTAGGTTTCATGTCTTGACCCGTTTGGTTGCTTAATTGTGAAATTGACTTAAGTAAAGTCAAAATTGGTAACACTTGCAATTGGATGCAAGAAGTATGTTGGTTATGTATTTTTGATGTTGATCATGTAGTTTAACTTATTGGATAATGTTGTGTGAATGTCCGACTCATAGTTCTTGTTTTGACCCGTTTGGGCCTAAGGTGTAATTTGGCCAATTGGCATAATGAATTGACTTATTGAAATGTTATACTTAAGTTATGGTTATGAGTAGAAAATGCAAGTATTTGGTTATAAGCTCTTATTGCAAATGTGGTCTAAAGCTTATATTACTTGTTACACAATTGACGATTTCGGGTGACTAATTCGGTATTCATTTTGTACAGGAAAAGGGAAGGAGCCTCAGTGATATAAGATCATTGAGCTCGGCACAAAAAGGAAGCAAAGGTGAGTGGACTTAACCTTCTTTCTTGTGTGATGTACAAAATTTAGGGAATGGTTGAGTTTTGAGAAAAAGTGCAGGAATTTAGTATCTGAGGGAGTTCGCGTCGCGAACTTGTGGTCGCGATCGCGAACTCGGGACAGAGAAGTTGGGGTTTGGTCGTGATGTAGTTCGCGAATCGTGAACTCTTAGTTCGCGACGCGAACTCTGAGTTCACGACGCGAACTTCGTCAGGAACAGATTTCTTGGCTGCAATTCCTTTTTACAAGTTTATACTTGGTCTAGTGGTTCATGGTAGTATGTGCACATGTTTTTTAGATGTTAGCTATGGTGGTTTTCGGCTACGCTCCGTTACTCTTGGCAGGGGCGATCGGACTCCTTCGTATTCGTTGCGTAAGGAGGGATCACCGTGCCTCTAGTAAAGAAGCCATCGGTTGACTGTTGTTGGCCGACAACAGTTGAAGGTCCTCGCCCGACCGCCGATCCTCTTTTAACGTCCAATTGCTTGTGGAAGTTTGGACGGGTTTCCCTATTGATTTTCCCTCGATTTTCTAATTTGTTGTGGTTATGCAAATTGACGTTTATTTCTATTCACTTAGCTTTGTGCTAATCCCTCATTTGTTGACTCTTTTCAGGTTGTGGTTTTAGTTTGACAAGAGTCGGGTTTTGGAAGTCTGACCGTACTCTGATTTTGTAAACCTAGTCGAGCCTGATTTTCAGTAACACCGTAGATGTTTTATATATTCGATTAATATGTAATGGTTTTTATGTTGTGTAATAAGTAGGAGTTTTGGAATTTATTAATTCGCTTCCGTATGCATATTTAAAAAAAAAAAAAAAAAAAAAAAAAAATGGCTCTAGGATTGTGGTGTTACAATTGTTGTTCTAGTAGCAGCCTTCCAAAGATAATCCTTGCATGAATTAGTTTTAAATTGGGTCTTCATGTTTTCATTGATATGCCTTAAACAGAACCTGTGTTCAGCAGCAGGGAAAACAGTGGATAATGGAGGAAGTAGACCCTGTATTACAAATAACCAACCAAATAAACAATTTGTATGATTTAAGGAAAGTAAACAAATGAAATTAAACTTACCTTTTGCCTGTCTGAAATGAAAGTAAAGTTGCTATTAGGTGACAGATCCAAATCATCTCCAAGGCACTCCAAAAACCAAATCCATGAGCTAGTGCTTTCTGATTCAACCACAGCATATGCAAGAGGATAGATTCCATTATTAGAATCAACCCCTACTGCAGTTAAGACCTGTCCTGGATAGGGTCCTTTCATGAAAGCACCATCTAATTCCAACAATTCTCTTATTCCATATCTGAACCCCCTCTTAAGTGGAACTAAACAAATGTAAATCCTCCTAAACACATTATCAACAGAATTAGGAGTAGGATCTGGCAGAACATCAAGTTTTACTGTAGTGTCTGGATTGGAGTTTTGCAGTTCAAGGATGTAATCTCTTAGCAATGAGTACTGTTCTTGATAATCCCCCCTCAGCCTTTTAATTGCCATTTCCTTTGCTCTGTAAGCTGTCATCCTTGAGATTCCCATCTCCAAATGTTTAGATAGGTGATCTTGAAGTGCTTTACCTGATATATTAGGGTTTGAGTGCACTGTTGACCCAATTTGTTTAGATAGATAGGAAGCAGTACATTGGCTCACTTGTCTTTGTTGAAGGCATTGATGTTCGGGTATAAGGGTTTTCACCATCCAAGAATCATCAAATTTATTTGTGGATATGTGTAAAGTATAGGGGCAGGTAGGAGTTTTGACCTTGGGCATTTTAATGACCTTCTTGCCCTTCTTTTTCACTTTCTTGTTCTTGTTCTTTTTCTTTTTTCTAAAAGATTCTCACTATCTCCAATGTTCTTGTCCTTTCTCTTGTCCTTTTCCTTTTCCTTGACCAACTTTTTTGGGTTTATACCCAAAGCACTTGACCCGTACCCTTATTTTATCAGATTTAATAACTTTAAGTTCCCTTCTACTCTCCACTGCATGATCCCTAATTCGTGTAAGGATTTCTTTCTTTGTTGCAAATATTTGACCAACATAAAAATTGTTCTTCAGCATCGAGGATTCCCTCCTCGTCTTTTTTAATTGGATCTTTCTTTCTTTTTCAACCCCCATGTTTTCATCATCGCTGTCATAACCACTGTCATACTCATCAAAGTCAATTCCACCAACTTCTTCATTAATCTGAACATTTGGGTGTATATTATTTTCTTCAAAAAGTGCATTTATTTGAACATTTAGATTAAAACCATTCATATCAACATCTACCTCATGAACTACATTGTGTTCATCTTCTTGTAAATCATCTTGAGGATCTGCATTTGGAGGTGGAGGTGGATCTGCAGTTGGAGGTGGAGGTGGATCTGCATTGTGTTCATCTTCTTGTAAATCATCTTGAGGATCTCCATTAAATTTTGCATTAAATTCTGCATTGTGTTCATCTTCTTGTAAATCATCTTGAGGATCTCTATTAAATTCTGCATTAAATTCTGCAATAACTTCTGCAGTCAACTTTGGTTCTTCATTAAATACTATATCAATTTCTTGTGTTGAACTTTGACCATGTTCCATACCAACAGTACCAAACCATGGTAAAGATAATAACTTGTTAACTGGCTTTTTTTTGGAAGAACATTACAAGGTTCACCTTCATCAATTTCCTCTATTATAACGTTATTTTGTTGAGGTGATCTCCAATAATTATAGACTGATGTAATCCCATGTTCAATATATACATTAATCAAAGAATATTTCCCAACATAAGTTAACATGTTCTTTACATCTTGGTCGTTTCCCAAAGCAAGCAAACCATAATCTAAATCATGGTCAGGCTTTTTAAAATGGTAGTACATTTGATGGTCTCCTTTATAACCTAATGACTTTACCATCTTATCAAGTTCATGTGCTGAAAAATATTCAACATCTACCAAATCAACATATCCAACTGTTCCTCCTACGTATTTGCGACCAGGATACCTTGAAAAGCTTCCACCATGATAAATCTTTATACAGAACAGATTCTTGTATATTGCTATAAAAATAAAAATTAAAGTTAAAATTATAAAAATTTAGGTTATCAAGTTTCTAACATTTAGGGTACGGGAATGCTTACAATAAACGTCATTCAAGCTATCTTCATCGTACTCTTCGTCTCTGATAAACCAACAAGGCTTATTTGGAATTCCGGCCGCCATAATCAGTGATGAGGACGAAGAAGATGAGAAATGGATTTCGGGTTTTTGATTTCTGGTAGCACGAGGACAAAATTTGATAAATTGGGGGTAAAGGGGTTTTAATCTGGGGGTTTTTGATAAAAGGACGAATGTACCCTCACGTTTTAAGCACGTGAGGGGTTTAACGGCTAAAAATAAACGGAGGGTGGACGGAAGGACAAAAAAACGGAATTTTGCATACCTCGGGGACAAAAAAACAGAAAAAGAAAGTACATGAACAAAAACGCAGAATCAGGCAAAGCACAGGGACAAAAACTGTAATTTACTCCCACAAATTATATACAACTATGGCCAATGGCGAGTGAAAGAAAAAATCAATTTTGGCACATGGGTATATTACAAACTACAAATTTTAATGTTTATGATGTTTATCAAATGACTGTGAGAAGGTATGAAAACAACTATACAAACAGTTAAGTTGTACATCATGGACATACACTCGGCTACCCGAGAAGGTCTTTACTCTTTATAACAGAAATACAATTTTTAAATATAATACTACGTATGTATTTCCGGTAATGCACAAGTATTACACTAGTTCCAAGGGGTGCAAATGATGGCATACATCAAGCGAGTTTCGTTCAAGAGTTCACAAGCTACTGTTTTAATTTCATCTGACATATACTAAATTTCGTTATAAACAATTTACATGTATATAATAAAAACAACATTGTCGGTGGGAAGCACATTATTTTTGTGTTGGGGTGGCTCTGTGCAACATTAGTGTATGTTACAGGTTTTCCTTTTTGCTGTCCATTTCAATCTCATGAACACGTTTTTATCTATTTAGGCAATATTTTCTTGTCGGTTATATATAGTCTATAGATGAATCTAAGAGGAAGGGGTGTAGTGGCGAGAGGGGTGGTCCGCCGGACGCCACGCGGGCTCGCCGGCTCCGCCGGCCATTGCACCGCCCGCTACGCGAGCGGCCCCTTGCGCCGGACGACCCACGACTCCAACGAGCCAATGAGCGAGTGCCACGTGTACTAGCCGTTGGCAACGGCTAGTTTCCAGAATTTTTAATTTTTTTTTAAATAAACCCTATTATAAATAACCCATTTACAATAACCTTTTTTCACATCATTTCTTACACTTTCACTCTCTAAAACTCTCTACAATTTCTTACCCTTTCACTCTCAAAACCTCTCCAAAATGACTCAACCACCACACCCCGATTGGATGAACGGTATTTTCGGATGGGGAGGTTCCGGCTCATCGCCGTCCAACCCGTCAACACCTTCGTCCCAACAATCGGTATCGTCCACCCAAAACACCGTGATGCCGACATTTTCTCAAGAGCAATACAACCACTTTATGCTTCAACAACAATTTCAAAACCTTCAACAACAACCACAACAATTTCAACCCCCTCCTCAAATGTGGTCACAACACCAATGGTCACAACCACAACCTTTTCAACCACAACAATCTCAACAAAAACCACCGCGAAAAGGGCGCCGACCAATCCGACGAATGTTTTTGGAACAAAATCCTTGTTGAGTTCAACAAGGATGTTGGTACGCCGCGTACCAAAGACATGTTGACGGGGAAGTGAACGACCTTAAATGGTAATTGTCAAAAGTTCAACGGTATCTACAAACGTCTACAACGTACAAGCCGAAGCGGTGAAAATGAGGTCGACTTTATGGCCCGTGTCCGACAAGCGTACCGTGACGAGTCGGCGGCAAAAAAACAATTTAACAACGAAGATGCGTGGGAAGTTTTGCGCCATTGCCCGAAATGGGACGCCCCCGCACCCATTTCGCTCTCCGATAACGAAGAACTTTTCGGGGAAGATACGAGACCACGTCCGGCGGGAAGAACTTTTCGGTATTTTTTTTTATTTTCGGTAATTTTTTTTATTTTTTAGGTATTTTTATTTTGTATTTTGTAATTTTTATTTTAATGAAGTATTATGTTTTAAAAAAAAAGAAAAAAGAAAAAAATGGTGGTGAGACCCAAATGGCTTAAGTGATGGTAGATGGGGTATTTGGGGGTTTTGAATGTGAAATGTGAAATGGTGATGTGGCGCATAGGTGGCGCAGAGGTGGCGAAGTGGCTTAAGCCACCACACCCCTTGCTCTAAGGTTGTGTTTGGTTTGAGAGTTTTGTAATTACTTGTGTTACATTTCTCAAGATAGTTCGAAGATATATAAATCATCATATATGATATTATTTTTACAAAATTTTCATACTTATTTTCCTACTCATTTAATCATTAAAAATATTCAAATTTATGAGATTAAGAGGATAGATTATATATGCCAATCAATTTATGGGTAACATGATAAAATAGAAAAGAATTATCAAAATCAGTACAAATTTTCAAAAATCATAACAATAATAGAACCCAAAAAAACACAAGGGGCCCAAGCTTCAAAGGTGGTAACTTTTAGTGGCAGTACTGACTCCTGAGTCCAGAAGTGTCAAACCAAATGTGTCAAAATGTAATGTAGGGTCAACCTTAGAAAAGACCATGCAATTTCGTGCCCAAAATTCTCCCACATGATGTCCAGTGTGTATTATTTGCGTTTGTCAGTCAAAGATTTCATAAAGACATTATACCAAAACATAGACGACTACAACAAATCATGTGATCAATACTTAAAAGATTGATAATGCATCAAAAACTTGCTAAACATTTAGATAATAGAGATGGTAAAATAGACTGAAATATTAGGAATGATAATGGGACGGGTTTAGGGCGGGGCAAATAATCTCCATCCCTAAACCCAATAAAAAAAACTCACCCAATTATCCGTTCGGGTTCTTATAGGGACGCCCCGTGGGGCTATACCCTACTCCGTTCCCCGTATGTGCCCTGGAAATTGTTAACTCATTCACAAAATTGAGTAATATTTAACATATTGAATTTTTAATTTATAAGTACATATGAAATATAATCACTTAATAATACATGATTCGGCGAATATTTTTGACGTTATATGGTTTTGCCGGTTTTTTCATGATTTGACAACGTAGTTGAAGCACATCGAATGCTCGTTCAACATCTTTTCTTACAGATTCTTGATATCCATTTTAGTACAAAATTGGCAATGAAATGAATGTTATATGGTGAAAGAAGAGTAAATTAGGTGTGTGAGATATAGTGTTTAAAGGGATGAAATGGTTGTAAAAAGTACTGAAAAATTAACTTTTTTAATTATTACCGTTCAACAGTACAATTAAAAAAATGATTTTTAATATTGGGCCCCAACTCCCCCTCGCTCGTTCTCTTCGGCTAGCTTATGGAAAAACCGAAGGCCCCAATCGACGGACATGCAAACGGTTGGCGAAAACCGACAACCTCGGATTGGGAACCGACGTGCCGTTTGGCACCGGTCCGATGTATATGCAACTTAACCGATACTTTTATTTTAGACTTTTTCCTTGGCATCCACTCATCATAAAGTTCGTATCTAGTGAGGTTTGTATCTTGGTCTCTCGTGAGACTTCAAGATACCTTTCCACTAGATCACTTTGAAAATGGATAACCTTACTGCCTTAAACACGTATAATCCAGCCATCTAGGTTAACCCTTGTATTATATATTAATGGTGATATATTTTATGGAATCTTATGAACTGTCATTAAATAAATCAAATGATGGTGCAATGGAACTAATTAACATACATTCTAATTTTTTTTATAGTTTTTAAATAGCAATAAACATAGCTAAAGTTTATTATGGTAGTTGAAGTATTAATTTCGAAGCATAACTATTTTAAATTAGTTAACAATTATGAAAAGTTATTTTCAATAGTTAAAATACACTTAACCTAAGTATGAAAACATTGAAGCAAACTCATTTTAGTTTTCAAATAAACCCATCTAATGTGTTTGTAACATTTGCATTTCTCATTATTGTGTCAAACTTTATTATGAGCTCGGAGTCTAGGGGTGTTCGTTTGGACGGTTTGGTTTTATCCGAACCAAATAGTTGAAACCAAATAAAGTCCGGTTTTTAAAAGTTCAAACTAGGGGTGCTTATCGGGCCAAAACCGAACCGAACCGATAAAACCGATAACCGATAACGATGAATTTTCAAAACCGAAACCGAACCCATAACATGTTATCGGTTTCGGTTCGGTTCGGTGTCGGTTCGGTCCGGTTTCGGTTCGGTTATTTTAGGCCAAATGTTCATCCTTTTCCGAAAATCGAACCGAACCGAACCGTACCGATAGAACCGATAACCGATAACGATGAATTTTCAAAACCGAAACCGAACCGATAACATGTTATCGGTTTCGGTTCGGTTCGGTTTCGGTCGGTTATCGGTTCGGTTCGGTTTTTTCGGTCAAAATGCTCACCCCTAGTTCAAACCGAACCGTCCAAACTAATTCGAAAACCAAACCGATCCGAACCAAATAACAATTTGGTTGGTTTGGTTTTATCCGTTTGGTTTTCTAAATTTATTTTAAAATACTACAAAAGTATATAACATAAATAATATTAAGTTCGATATGTACAATTCCAAAATGGTAAACTACTTTGTACGTAAAAACAAGTCTAATTCATAGCTTGTGACATTTATAATCGTATATGCAAAAATCTTGACATCAACTTCATCAAAAACTCCAAAAAGATTGGTATATATATTACTATTTGGTTTTTTTGGACAATCTGGTTTTCACAACGGAAACCAAATCCAATCCAAAAACCAAAATATTAATTTGGTTCAAGTCCAAACCGATCCAAAAAACCAAAAAACCAATCCTAATAGTCCGATCCAAAATGTCCAATTGGACAATCCGGTTATATCCGAATAGTGAACACCCCTATCGGAGTCTAGAGTTAAATACTTAAATGAGTTAATTTTGGGTTTCTGGGCTAAAATGAAACTTAAGAAAAATGATGGGCTAAGTCCATTGGTTTTAGGCATACAAGACAAAAACAATATAAATATATAAGCACGTCCTCCAATTTTATTTCCGAATTTAAGACACCACTTGTTAACTTTTCAACTTAGTTCTCATATAAAAAAAATAAAATAAAAATAAAATAAAAATAAAATCAAAGAGGTAAGTTAGTACGGGTTTGTCTAACTCATACCCTAAGGGCATGAGATAAGAAGTGTTTAATGAAGTCAGAATTTCCTTATTTCATATTACTACTAGGTTATAACCCGTGAAAAATCATGGGTGGTTATATAATTTTGTTGAACGTAACATTTATAGAATACAAATATGAATCGTTAAGTTTATGTGTGTTATATATGCGATAAGAAATTATAAAATATTTTTTATAGAATACATACTTTGAATTCATTTGTTACTAAGAATTAACAATTCATATTTGTACTCTTTAAATGAGATACGCTCGATAAAACTACTAACCACCCGTGAATTTTCACACGTTAAAATAATAGAGCAATGTATACAACATGGATTTTTGATTAAGTTGGACTTTCAAAATTATTTACTGAAACCATCACATGTAATAAACAACTTAGTTAAGCAATACATGATTTAAAATCTACATTTGTGTATAAGAGCAAAACTCCTGTTTACATATTATAATCTTACCAAACACAGTCAAAATTCAAAAGTCAAATGCTATCTTTACTATATTATAAAGAGTTTACTCTTTCTATAATTAGCAAGGCTGAAAATCAACACACTTGCCATTTTTGTCAATTTTTGCTTTTAAAAAATATTTGCGTCTGGCGAGACTCGAACACGGAACGTCTTGGTAATCACTAACGACAATGACCAGCTGAACAACCTGGACGGATGCTTGCTTTCTCCATTTTTATAACTTTATATCCTTTACACGAACGTGGCAACATTAATTCACTTGCCCAGGCGAGTTTCTTCTTGGAAATTTCAAAAGTTGTTGGGAAGTGGAAGGACGCTTGGGAAACCGACTACACCAGTTGTTGGGAAGTGAAACGTTGCTTGGAAACCCTACTACACCCCTGATGCACCATTCAAACTTTAATCTTCGTTTGATTTGGCAAAAATCAAAACCCTAGACACCCGTGATTTTTTTTTATTATTTTTTTATTTTTTATTTTTTTTGAAACGGCAAATAATTACATATAAACCTCCTATGCTTGGGATTGAACCCAAGACCTCCTTGTTAGTTTTACTCCTAGACACCCCTGATGCACCATTCAAACTTTAATCTTCGTTTAATCTTCGTTTTATAACTTTATATCCTTTCCACTTTTTTGATGTCAAGTTGTCAACTACTTTTATGTTAATCATGATTATAATTGATTCAGAAATAATGAAAATTATCAGTTGAGAAGAATCACGTTTTGTATAGTCGTTTGTTTCCATAGCCATCTCGGCTATCCAAAGAACACTCGCCGTTTGCCAAATTCTTGCTACGAGACACCATTGCTGGAACCATTCTCCCGCCATATATATCACCGAGTACTAAGTATTATTATTCTTTGTTTCTTCTTATAGTTTTTTTGAAACTTTTAACTACATAGATCAAAAGTACAGCACTGGGAAAGCATATGTACGAGATTATAAAATATCGTGTATGGAGAATTTTGGTGGTGTGCAAATTATCTCCCTCTAAAAAAATGGTCCGTATTATGCTAAGAACCCATTTTGTTTGATTTTGATCCATGGGACTATGGGAGTACATATAAAGTGATATTTTTTGTATGATGGTCATATTGATTTTTGGATTTCTTTGATTGTGGTTTAGGCTAAAGAGTTCATTAGTTGTATTGATGGGGATTTATATTTTGTTCCGGCGGTGAATGCAAATTGCTTTTTCTGTTTAGGTTTATATGTCTTGATGGGGACTTATATTATATCACTAATATTTGTTTAGGTTGGTATTTTGAATTGGTACCATCATTATTGTTTATGAAAACGAATTTGAGGAATAATATATTTTTTGTTTTGTTTTAAAAGCTCGCATCACTTTATTTAGAGAAGAATATGTACAAGTGGAAAATGAAATGGTTAAGCAACCCGGTATTGCAAGAATCTAATTTTGTCATTTTCCAGAAAGACCATTGATATTTTGGTTATATATGTTTCTTTATTTCTATGCAGACACTCACCAATGTACAATGCAAAGAACATTAAATTAATCTTGAGTCAAAAGTAGTTGAAATGGCTTTTAGCTGTGATGATATAACAGTTGGAAATTGGTTGATTTATTATGGTTCAGATCAAAACAAACAATTAGATCAGCAATCTATTATTGTTTTGATGTTGAGTGTGATGCACAATATTCATTTTTTATAATTTGTTATTGACATTAACAAATTTGGTTGGAAAATTTTTGCATTCTTGATTGAAGATTGTTTCTCACAGTTATTAATTAAGTTCTTTAATGTGGAATTATTATTTTATGAAATTGAAATTTATTTATTGCTGTTAAATTTTTTATTTTTTTAGGAAGAAGATGAGGACTGAAATGCATTGTTGTAAAGTTGGCCTAAAGTTTCTAAATGCTTTATAGAGATTTTTTAAAGATTAGGTCAATTTACGTGTAACATACTTTTCATTCGACTTGTTTGTCCCGTTTCCCACCACCCTTTTCGAAATATAATTACGGCGGCGTGTACCAGCTAGTCTACACTAAAAGTGATGATTATCCTGTTAAGCAAAATAATTAGAGAGCAAAGGCTTTAATAATGATTACACACGAATTGGCAAGCCCTTTTTTGCCATACTATCAAGAACGTCGTTCAAACTTCAAAGCTTGACAAAGTTAAAAAATCCCCGACAAAAAAGTAACCCTAATAAAAAAGATTTGCTTTCATGGTTCAAAAATAATAAGAAGAAACCATTGCTGGAGTTGTTTTTTATCATCCTCAAAATGAAAAACAACTTCTACCTGGTATTCAAGTGAGACATTTTCAACAAAACCAAAAGAGAATAACAAATATTACCTTGATCAATTGACCCCCTCATTCTATATTCACAGATCATTTTTGAAGCAATCTTTCAAGCTTGCAAACACACATTCAATTTACCAGAATTACTTAAAAGAATTGGAATTATTACCTTGTAAGGTGCAATGCCCGGTAGTGTCCGTGTCCCCAGCTCATCAAAGCTAAATAAAAAAACAAAAAGATTAGCCATATTACATTACATTATATAATAATGGGCAGCGGTTATACGCCGGAAATGAACCTGATGAAAAATTGGGAAAATTCAAGATACAAAACCAGTTAATATCTAGAAATTACAATGCAGATTGGTTTAATTAAACTCGTTTTGTACAATGTGAATATTCAAGCTTAGCGTGACCTCAGATCGGACTCAAACTCTGTTACTTTGCAGCCCTATTAACCAAAAATTAAATTGACGAGTGTTTGTTTAAGCTTATTTTCAGATTTTGTGGGTTAATTATTTGTTTGGAAAAGCTAAAAATCACAATTTTAATAGCTTATAAGCTTAGCCAAACACTCTGTACTTAAGGAAACATCTCAATAACAACCCAGAAAGCTAGATATAATTTTATTATGATAACTTTTGAAATAATTAGCTTACCTTTCTTATGGCAATTGAAATTGAGTAAACATCTCACATGAAAATCAGAACCCATCTTCAGTTTCAATCAAAACTCAATTCAAAGGACTTTTGATCTACAAAGCATTAACTAAAGCTTCCGTTTGACAGCACCGATAGATTTCAGCTTTGTGGTTGCATCATGTGTTAAATTTTAGCCATTTAAGAGTGTGTTTAGCACCAGTTTGACAGCAGCCCTGCAAATCAATTTTCAACTGACAAAAAGCCTATCAAATGCAACAAATATACACAATTATGATTAAAATTGAAAGCCACCAAGTCCAGATCATTCAAAAATATAACTAACAGAACAAAGTTAAACAAAACAAACTTTAAAATTAGACTTTTTTTTATTAATATGAATTCCATTTTCTGAAATTAAATTATGTAACTTTTTTTTTTTGATTAATATGAATTCCATTTTCTGGAATTAAATTGGAAAATGAATCAGTAAACATAAATCAGTAATTGTCCCAAAAACAGCATTATCATCAGTTCATATTTGTTGCATTAAATCAATAACAATAATCAGTAACCTCCCCTAAATCGGTTTTCGTGTTTTCATTAAGCTTACCAATTACATTAAATCAAGCAAAAATCGATTACATTAAACAAGCAGGACCATTTACATTAAATGTAATGACCCGAATTTTGTAAATAAATAAATTGTACAAAAATATGATAAATAAGGATAAATCGTTTAAAGAACGTAGGAATTGGTTTCGTGTCGTTTGGACACCGTACGAGAAAGTTATGGGCGAAACCGGGTCGAGCCAAAGATTAAAAAGTGCAGCCTGGGCTGCTATGGAAGTTCGCGACGCGAAGTTTGGATGGCGATCGCGAACTTGGTCCAGCGAATTTGGCCAATCGTCGCGAAGTAGTTCCCGACCCGGTAACGATCGCGAACTGTGCGAGGCGTGAAGGAGTTAGCGACGCGAACTAGTTCGCGATCGCGAACTCTGTCCGACACCAGCATTAAAGACGGGAATTTTCATTTATTACACACAAAAACCCTAGTTTTCTTCTCCCTTTTGGTGTGTGCGATTTCTGAGCTTAAGTTGCTGTTTGGAGCTCAATCTTCATCAAATCTTGGTGATTCTTGCTCCTAGTTGAAGATCCAAGGTAAATCTTCATTTCTCTTGAGTTTTTAGCCATAGATTCAAGTAGGGAAAGCTTGAATCTCAAACCCTAGTTATGGAATTGTTCATGAATGGTTAAATGGAAGTGAAATAACTTAGATCTATGGTATTTTAACAAGGAAAACGTGGTCATGTCATGGGTACACGAAAATGTGGTGATTTATGAACTTAGGGTTTGGTGATTTTGGGGAAAATGGTGCTAGTAGTTAACTAGCCATGGATTATGTAGTTAGTATAGGTGATTAATACAAACCATTGTATTGGTTTTGATAATAGGTTATCGGTTGGAAGATTTGAGGCATTGAAATCTTGAGAAGTGATATTGGTGTTCAAGAAACACAACATCTGGTTAAGCTTGGCTAAGGTGAGTACATGTGAACTTTCAAACTGGGTACATAGCTAGTAAATGTTTTTATGATTAAATGATTTTTATCGAGTCTTTAAGTAATTTAGTCATTTATGTGATATATGATGAATTGCTTGTATGATGGTTACATGATTGATTGAATAAGAAAAGATGGAGTTATAAGCTCATAACGATAAAAGATAAGAAATGATGACGATGATGATATCCCTAGGGCCGTAGTAGATTGGAGGCATTCCGGTTATTACGGTACCTTAAGGTTAGTGGTAGATTGGAGGCATTCCGATTACCCAATACCTATGAGTCCCGGTAGATTGGAGGCATTCCGATTACCATGGAAATGATGGTCTTGATAGATTGGAGGCATTCCGATTATCTTGACATTGGCCAATGATGAAAGTGATAAAGTGACCCAAAACAAACTTAGTAATATTATTTTAAGATTAAATGATATTATTTGACTATTTGTTTATCGGGTCTAAAACCCATGTATCTCACGAGGCAATTTTGTCTCACGTACTATGTTTGTGTTTTTGCTATGTACTCAGGTTCGAGATCGAAGATCTAGGAGGCCCGTTTAGAAGAGGCCTTGTTGAGATTAGCTCGGTGTTGATGATTAGAGTCCTTATCCTATGGTTAAGATATAATTTGTAACACCGTTTTTGTAAACTCTGATAATCTCGAACAAGAAACCTTTTCGTTTTTGTAAAACCGGTAGTTGACACCGATACAATGTTATGTATTTTGGGTTTAAATGTTATTTAAATATTGTTTTGAAAATTGAGGTGTTACATTAAATCGTTAGATTTAAACATCATACCACTGATAAATGGCTGCTCGTGAAGACCTGTTGCTATATGGCTGCTCGTGAAGACCTGCTGCTAGATGGCTGATCGTAAATAATTAAGGTATCCCTCCAATTTAGTTTGAACTATGAAGCGATATATACCTGTTGCTCGTGAAGATCCTTCAATTAGGTTTGAACTTTGAATTACGATGGGTAAAATGCCCGTGAGAGAAACGAAAATCCGTAGAAATTTATAAGTATAAAAACAAACCTTAGATTCGTATCAATACTACTACCATCACTATCTGATTGGTGTTTAGTTCTTCTTTCAAGTTCAATTTCATGTCACCAGAATGAAGTGAAATGAAACGTTAACTCTTTTTGCCCTAATTGAATGCCTAAAGCGACGATACTATTTCACGAGGCAAAAAACCCATATCCATAATAAGGTATCCCTCCAATTTGGTTTTGGTTCATCGTGAAGGTTTTTAGAAGGGTGATAATGTTGGTGCTAAATTTTGAAGTGTTTTGATGTAGTTAGAGTGTTCGTTTGGACGGTTTGGTTTTATCCGAATAAAATAGGTGAAATCAAATAAAGTCCGGTTTTTAAAAGTTTAAACCGAACCGTCCAAACTAGTTCGAAAACTAAACCGATCCGAACCAAATAATAATTTGGCTGGTTTGGTTTTATCCGTTTGATTTTTCCTTAATATTTTCAAAATACTACAAAAGTATATAACATAAATAATATTATGTTCGATATGTACAATTTCAAAACTATAAACTACTTTGTACATAAAAACAAGTCTAATTCATATCTTGTGACATTTACAATCATATATGCAAAAATCTTGACATCAACTTCATCAAAAACTCCAAAAAGATTGGTACATCGTTAACTGATACAATATAAAACAGAACAAGTGTTAGTATATAAATCAATTTACTATAAGAAATGTAAAGAATATGAGTACCCTATTACTATTCGGTTTTTTGGACAATCCGGTTTTCACAATGGAAACCAAATCCAATCGAAAAACCAAATTATTAATTTGGTTCAAGTCCAAACCGATCCAAAAAACCAAATAACCAATCCAAATAATCCGATCTAAAATGTCCAATTGGACAATCCAGTTATATCCGAATAATGAACACCCCTAAATATAGTTCTACAATTTCGGGGCGTCCATAAGAAGATTAGAGATTTAGGTTTTTCAAATAAGGGAAGAAATCATAAGGGGTGGGGTGTAAATTATGAGAATTATTTAGTCTTTAATTAGGTTATAATTTGGAAATTATTTATTCTTTAATGCAGTTTAATGCCATCCGGTTTAAAGAGTAATGAAATGGGCGGGAAAATATATCTCTGTCCAATAGAAATCTGTCACATGTCATTATAGGTGTCTAAGAAAGTGTCAAGTGGCCACCTAAAGCTTGTTTTATTATATTATAGATTTTCTATTTTTTACATGTATTCAATGTATTTGTGAATAAGATTGGTAAATTTGGTTCATTTAATACTTCTTATCTCATGCCCTAGGGCATGAGTTAGAAAAATTCAATTAATAAATCACTTTGTTTAATTATTTTTTTAAGATCAGTTTTATCTGAATCAAATTAGTGAAACCAATCTATTTTTGGTTCTTAAAAACTCAAACAAAATTTTTCTACTTTCGTTTATAAGTTTGAATGATATAAAATACCAACGCTAGAAAGTTTGAGTTATCCAACTATGAAACTACACCAAATTAATCAATCACAAATAAGTTAAATCCATCAACTACTTTAACAATACAAAATAAGATAGCTTGTGAGATTGTTCATCCTTCATAGTTCATACAAAACGTTGTTAGGGGCATTAACGAGGATGATAAGCCGAATGGTTAATTGTCATTGTGATGCTATGGAGGTTTTTCTAAAACTCTATATTAAAATGAGGTAAAGTTAGATAGTTGGTGGTCAACAAAATAGTAATATGAATTTATGGATTAATAGTAAAATAAATATGAAGAGTTAATAATAAAGTAATATTTTTATTATAAGAATTTGAACATAATTGGTGATTAAAATTTAAAACCCTTTTCCCCAGCCAAAACGGCCCAACCGGCCGAAACAAAATCCGCCATGATTGTAAACAGAAACCCTCTTTAAACCCTACACCGAAACTCCTTCCCTGCTACTCCGACAAAATGAAAAAACAACGGCCACAACCTACCGGAGAATCCCCGGAAGAGTCCACCGACCCCGCTACATCCTTCACCGGCGAATCTGATTTATGCCAGCAACTTCTAGACCGTTACGGCAAGTCCGGCGCACCTCAACACCGCCACCTCTGCGCAACCGCCGCCGCCGCCCGCTCCATCATACAATCCGAATCACTTCCTCTCACTCCCCTCTCTTATTTTGCTGCCACCATTGATACTCTCTCTGATAGCTCCAGAACAAGTAACGATGCTGATGCAGTGTCTGCACTTTCGTCGTTTCTGGCAATTGTGTTGCCTCTGGTCCCTGAGAAGTCCATTGCGACGTCTAAGGCGGCTGAGGCGGCGGACATTGTGGTTGAGCTGGTGGAAAATCCTTGTGAGGGTTTGCCGGTTTCAAGTGTTAGGGCTTTGGTCAAGTGTTTGGGGGTGTTGCTAGAGTTTTGTGATTTGGATGATTGGGAATCAGTCAAATTAGGGTTCCAGATGCTTATGAAGTACTCAATTGATAAGCGCCCGAAGGTATGTTCTTAATTTGAGCAACTGCAACTGCAAATGATAATTGATGTTTATAATACTAGATTGCTTACATTTTGCATAAATCAAACTTATAATTACTACGTATTTTGTACATTCAGCTTATAATTATTCAATTTAGATAACATTGTGATGTTACAGGTCAGAAAATGTGCTCAAGATTCTGTGGTGAAGGTCTTCAAGTCTTTTCATTCCCCACTTGTCAAAAAAACAACCAGCAAATTGATATTAAAATCACTAAAAATTTATATGACATCAGCAGTTAAAACA
Source organism: Calendula officinalis (assembly GCA_963853835.1). Lineage (NCBI taxonomy): Eukaryota > Viridiplantae > Streptophyta > Magnoliopsida > Asterales > Asteraceae > Calendula > Calendula officinalis. Next base: position 8,206,679 of record OY970832.1, on the reverse strand, counting down.
ATTACCTCAAAATCTGCAGATGGATCAAAATGTGAACACTTGGAAGTTCTTCATATGTTAAACCTATTAAAACTTCTGGTGCCTTGTTTGCCAAGTAAAGTCATATCAAAAGCAGTTATACAATTACAAAAAGCAATAAGTACCAAGTTTTCACCATTAACCAGACATGTTTTTGATGTCATGGAAGAAATACTTCGATTTATGGAATCTGGATCTACAATTCCAGATACTGAAAAAATAGTTACAACACTTGCTTCATATATATCTAAAAACAAACAAAATCCAGTAGATACTATTTTTTCTGCAGCAGCTTTACTTGATAATTTTCTTACCAAATTTCAAGTTGGTGATGCAAATAAATGGAACACTAATTATTCCTTAATCATCCGCTCAATAACAGGTAATTATATATCCTTGTTTGATGTAATTAATTAAACATAATTGTATTTATACTAAGTTTTTTCATGTAATTAGGTCTTCTGACATCAGAAGCTACTGCTACAAAAGCTTCAAGTATTTTAAAAGAAATGATAAATCGTCATATTGACATGAATATGGTCATGGATGATAATAATTCTGATTCCAGAATATTAAATTTCTTATGTGATGCAATTCTTAAAGTTATTAATACCAATAAAGGGATTCCAAATGAGCATACTTTGGCTATTATTTCTGCTTTATTTCTCAAACTTGGTATGTCCAATCATCATATAGTTTTACTACTTCCTTAAACAGTTTTTATTTTTTTATTATCGCATCAGTATAAACATTAATATCAGTTTGTGATATTTAGGGAAGAATTCTGATATTTACATGGGGAGCATACTTCTGAAGCTTGCCACTATTATGACAGTTGCATCTGAAAATAGTTCTGATGTAAAGCATGTATGTTTTTTTCAAATTTGTTTTTATTTGTGGAGCCCATTTTATTAATATATATATTGTTTTGATATTACAGGTTCAGGAGTCTTTGGGGTCTGCTGTAACTGCTATGGGGCCCGAGAAATTACTAACTGTATTACCTATCTCCATTGATCCCAATGATCTAAAATGCTCAAACCTTTGGTTAATACCTATTTTAAAGGAATATATTTCTGGTTCATCTTTAGGGTATTTTATAGATAATATAGTACCTCTAGCTGAATCATTTCAACAAGCATCTCAAAAAGGTACCTTTACAACGTTTTTATTTTCTTATTAAAATTTTATTTACCATATTACTTTGGGCAATTTTATTTTATTTTTTTATTTGTCTTGTTGTCAGTTAAAAAGTCAGTAATTGGAGAAGAACTGCAGGCTCATGCAAATGACTGTTGGGGATTATTTCCTTCTTTTTGTCGCTATCCAACCGACACACATAAAGTTTTTCAATCTTTAACAAAACTTCTTCTTCCATGTATTAAAAAGGATTCTTTTATGCTTGAGAACATTGCAATTGCATTGCAGGTAATTTCTTAAATTGATTATATTATAATATTCTCTTTCCTTATATGCATTTTTGTCTTTTGTGCAGCTTCTTGTGAAGCAAAACAGGAGTTTTCTTGGTGATAATCAGGGTGATGATGTGGCGTCTATACCGAGTTACTCTAAAAAAGCTGCTACAAAGAATATTAAGGTTTTGGCATCATGTTCAGAGGAGTTGCTTGAGGCCTTTACTAAAGTGTTTTTCAAAGTAGCTCTCAAGAAACGTGTCTTTTTAAAGGTTATGATACATATTGTTGGTTTGATTTTATGTTTGTGTATATATGTATACATATACATATACATATACATATACATATACATATACATATACATATACATATACATATACATATACATATACATATACATATACATATACATATACATAAACACTTATATGTATGTATGTTTTGTTTTTTGTACTCACATAACTACATAAGTATCTTGACATTATATTTATCTTTTAATTTCCAGGATACCATTGGATGTTTGGCACTTATAACTGATTCTTCAGCAATAAAACGGATTTTCATTTCATCACTTAAAAGATTGGAGCTTAATATTTCTGTAGACAAAGTAAATGCAAAAAGGTAAATAATATATACATATTTGAATATTATTATTTTTCAAATTAAGGAGTGGATTTTATTTATGTCTATTTAATTTTAACCAGGTGCCTAATACTTGAGCTAGCATCATCTATTATTGTAACAGCCAGCATGGATCTCATTGATCTCATATACAACTTTATTAAACAAAGTCTACAGGTGTGCTAATGAGTAATGGCCTAATTCTGCAAATTTAATAAATTAAATCAGTAATTAACCATTTAAATATTATATTTGTATCTTTGTTTAGGAAGAGGATGACAACATGAAGAGGGAAGCATATGCAACTCTTTACAAAATTTTGGAGGTAAGCATTAAACAACAATATCATTTTTTTATTAAAAATTATGGTGGAGATTTGTCTTATTCTTCTACTGTTTTCAGAAATCTTCAGAGTTTTGCTCTTCAAAATTTGAGGAACTCATGGATTTATTACTTGGTTTAACGCCACCTGGAGATGTTACTTCACTTAAATGGCGGTTTTCATGCTTCAGAAACTTGTTAATTCACTCAATTGAGGTTATATTCTCTTCCCTACTGATTTCTTTTTTAAATCCATTTTTATCTATTTACTTTATCTAATAATTTTCTGTAGATATCTTTGGATGGAGAGAATACATATGGTTTTCGTATGCTAAATGAAGTTATAGTGACATTAAAAGATGTAAGAAGTTATATATGAAGTTAATTTATTTAGCCCATTTCTTTAATGTTTAACACAATATTACTTTTGACTTCCAGTCAAAGGAAGAAAATAGAAAAGTGGCGTATGATATCCTTCTTGGAATGAGCTCAGCTCTGCAAAAAACATCATCTTTAACTGAAAAAGCACCTTATTATGAATTCTTTAGCATGGTAACCACTCACTTTATTTAATCAAATCAAAATATTTATATTATATTTTTCTCTTCTGTATTTGGTAATGTGTGAATATTCAGATAATGGGATATCTTTCTGGTTCTTCACCTCACATAAAAAGTGGTGCAGTTTCTGCATTATCTTTAGTGATATATAACGATTCAAAAGTTTGTAATTTGATGCCTGATCTTGTGCCTTCAATTTTGGAATTGATGCATAGTAAAGCCATAGAGGTTGTAAAGGTGAGTTTTTTTTCTCTCTCTACCTTGATGTTTGTTAATCTTTAGCCTACAGCCGGCGCTTTTGACCAATTGACTTTATCTGTTCTGTTTTCAGGCTGTTTTAGGGTTTCTGAAGGTGTTAGTTTTGAGCCTTCAAGTAAGAGACTTAGAGAATTTCATGCCAGATATTCTCAGTAAACTTCTTCCATGGTCATCTGTTTCTCGGCATCATTTTAAATCAAAAGTACGTTTTAAGATAATTAAATTTTCATTTAGATTTATATTGTTTTTATTTATAGTGTGGATTTGCAATTACAGGTGACAGTTATCCTGGAGGTTATGATGCGTAAGTGTGGCTCTGCATCAGTGAAATCTCTAGTACCTGAGAAATACCGAGATTTTGTTAAGAATGTGTTGGAGGTATTTTACATTTTTACCCCTCTCCTTCCGTCAGTTATAGTCATGAGTGTTGTTGAATTACAGAACCGTCAGAGCAAGACAGGTTCACAGGAAGCTGAAACAGATGCAGGAGTAACTGACAACAGGTCTTAACTTGTAAACTATTTTGTTCATTTTTGATTTATTTACTTATAAATAATGAGTTTGATTGTTGTTTTGAGTAGGGAAAGGAGAAAAGGTAATAATGGTGGTGGGAGCTTTAAGAGAAAGAGAGAGGATGATAAAGGTAAAGGAAATGTTGATAGAAATAAACAAGTGAAACGTTTTGGTGTTGATAAATCTAAAGAGCGCACATCACAATTTGGTGGTAAAAGAAAAAATACAAATTTCAAAAGTGATAGAAATTCGGGTGGGAAGAGACAAAAACAGTGGACAAAAAAGAGAAATTGAAATACACCAGTTACCTGATGTTAGTACACATATTTTTTGGTAGGATTAAAACACTATAGATGTTAATGACAAGATGTTGAGTGTCATCAAGATTCTTCATAATTTGTACGTCGTGTATGTTTGCAAGACAAACATAATTCTATTTATGTATGTGTTGAGACTGTAAACATTTCATTTTTGAAACATCTACTTCATTATCATGATATATTAGTCAATTTGTTTGTTAACATTTTAGGGAGCAATGCACGGATGAACTCAATATTTGTTTAAATTGCAAAGTCAACCACCGCATATATAGTTTTAGTTTATCAACATTTGCAAACACAATCCCATTCTTCCTTGTACAAATTTGGATTAAGTTCGGTTTGTTTATCAACTAATTATGAGATCACAACACATTTTCGTTCATGGCTTTAAAAGATTGTGTATTTATTTCTGCTAAAAGCAATAGAAGATTCCAAAGAAAATAACTTATAAAAAACAATAAATCAATAATATCTTCCCATCTCCCTTAGCCATGGAGGTCTCCTTACAGCTACAATCTCACATCTTCACACACACCCATCCCTTACCCCTCAAACATAAATCAAAACCCTTTCTACATACACTCCGATGTTGCTCCGGCGAGCCCAACGCCAAGAAGCTCGTCGGCTTCGTAGACTACGACAAAGGAGAACGACAAGTCTCCGTTCACGTCCCCGGAAGTCCGATTTGCCCAAACGCTACCGGTTGCGAATTCAAGGTGACCGATTTCAGAAGGATTGGGCAATTTCAGACCTGGTCTCTAAGATTTTAAAGCTCAATCAATGTGAAGATGTTGATGGTTTGCTTAATCAATGGGCTGGTAGATTTGCACGCAAAAATTACCCAATTCTCATTAAGGTAACCTAGTTTTGGTCATAATTATGAATTCTATGCGTATATGTTCTGTAGAAATAATTTCACTTTTGAATTTCTAAGTTTATGGAGCTGAATTTCAATTTCAGAATAGGCTTGTAACAAGTGTTCATTGAATTTTGTGGTTAATAAATTTGTTAATAACAGCTTGAATTTGTTATTTTTGTATGGGAAAATAACCAAAAAAGGTACCCAAAGATATCTAAGCTTATAGGGAAATATTAGGGAAACTGGCTAAGAAAAGGTAACCAAAGATCACCAATTTGGGCCCCTAAGTTTATCAAATTAAAACATTCACCCCTCAAAAATAAACTCGTGTTTTTTATTTGGCAATATAGGAAATTAGCCAAACAGGCTCCATTGAGCATTGTAATCATGTTTTCAAGTGGATGAAGAATCAGAAAAATTATTGTGCACGGAATGATATATACAACATGATGATCAGATTACATGCAAGGCATAACCAAACAGATCAGGCCCGTGGTTTATTTTTCGAGATGCAAAAATGGAGGTACAATTTTTTATTTTATTTTATTATCGTTTATAATATATTTTATTTTACTAACTTCTTAATTTCTGGTACATCAGGTGCAAACCTGATGCTGAAACTTATAATGCTCTCATAAGTGCACATGGTCGAGCGGGCCAATGGCGTTGGGCTACAAATATTATGGAAGACATGTTACGTGCAGCTGTGTGTAACTGTATTTTCCCATTATAACCTATCTTTTCATCTTTTATTTTTAAAATCCACCAGAAATGTTTTTAATATTTATTGCTATTAAAACCTAAAATTACTTATTTTCCTTCATCAAAATCCATCCTTTAAGTGAACTGTTTGAAATACAGGTGGCAATTTTGACCCGTTTACTTATATATGGGCCGTTTTGACCTGTAATTCAGTTCAAACCAACTTTGACCCGTTAACTGGACCTTTTTGTTTGTTGTTGCTAGTCAAATCGAATCATTGACCTCATTTTTGGTTTATTTATGATTTTTTATTTTACTTTCAGGTTCCTCCAACTCGTTCAACATATAACAATTTAATCCATGCATGTGGATCAAGTGGAAATTGGAAAGAAGCATTAAAAGTTTCCAAAAAAATGACAGAAAACGGGGTCGGGCCCGATCTCGTGACCCACAATATAGTTTTATCCGCCTTCAAAACAGGGTCACAATATTCAAAAGCACTCTCTTATTTCGAATTAATGAAAGGAACAAAAATCAGACCCGATACCACCACTTTAAACATTATAATCCATTGCCTTGTAAAAACGGGCCAATTCGAAAAAGCAATCGAATTATTTCACTCAATGAGGGAGAAACGGGCCCAATGTGACCCAGATATTGTTACCTTTACCAGCATCATTCATTTATACTCTGTTTCGGGCCAAATTGAAAATTGCAAAGCTGTTTTTAATACGATGATTGGTGAAGGTTTTAAGCCGAATATTATATCATATAATGCACTTTTAGGTGCATATGCTTCTCGTGGAATGAGTAAAGAAGCTTTTTTAATTTTTAATGATATTAAAAAAACGGGCTTCGGCCCGATGTTGTATCTTATACATCTTTACTCAATTCTTACGGGAGATCACAACAACCCGAAAAAGCCGTTGAAGTATTTAATTTAATGAAAAAGAATAATATAAAGCCGAATATAGTCACTTATAATGCTTTAATTGATGCATTTGGATCAAATGGTTTTCTACCAAAAGCTGTTGATATGTTACATGAAATGGAGACAAACGGGGTGCAACCGAATATTGTTACAATTAGTACTTTATTAGCATGTTGCGGTCGTTATGGTCAAAAAGTCAAGATTGACTCGATTCTTGCTGCTGCTAAATCACGGGGAATTTGTTTTAATACGGTTGCGTATAATTCTGCTATTGGGAGTTATATGAATATTGGAGATTATGATAAAGCAGTAGGGTTATATAAGTTAATGAGGGAAAAAAATGTTAAACCTGATTCGGTTACTTATAATATTCTAATTAGTGGTTGTTCTAAACTGTCAAAATATACTGAAGCTATTGAATTTCTTGATGAAATGACGGATTTGAATATACCGTTTTCCAACGAGGTTTATTCATCTGCAATTTCTGTTTATAGTAAACAGGCAAGTGCTTTAAAAAAAATAAAAATTAAACCGTATTATTATTATTATTATTATTATTATTATTATTATTATTATTATTATTATTATTATTATTATTATTATTATTATTATTATTATTTTTGTCTCAATAATTTGTACATTTTATCAGGGCCGAGTTTTAGAAGCAGAGTTATTGTTCTCGAAAATGAAGATGACTCATGGTGGGCCCGATGTTGTTGCATATACAACAATGCTACATGCTTATAGTGCTGCAGGTAATGTTGTTACATTTTTACTGTTTAAGAGTAAATTACATAAATGGTCCCTTGACTTTTTTTGATTGCAGAAAAATGGGATAATGCATTTGAATTGTTTGAAGAAATGATAATGAAGGGTATAGAGGCAGATCTTATAGCTTGTTCAGCATTAATGAGAGCTTGTAATAAAGGAAATCAACCTGCTAAAGTTATCATAATATCTGAATTTATGCAGGAGAGAAACATACCAATGAATGACACCATCTATTTTGAGATCTTGTCCGCCTGTACTACGTATGTAAGCTCTGTTTTGTCATTATTCACCATAAATAAAATAATATTTATTATTTAATTTTTAGTCTGCGGGATTGGAAGAAAACAATACAACTAATTGAAATGATGGAGCTGTCTTTCAATGTATTGTCAATTGGACTTTTGAATCAACTTCTACATTCAATTGGAAAATTAGGAAAAACCGAAACCATGATGAAGGTGATTTACCCTTACATAAAAAAAACTAACTATCATCATAATAATGTTGTCAATCTCATAATATAATATTAATATAATGTATGCAGATATTTTATAAAATTGTTTCGACCGGTGCTGAAATTAGCAATTCTACTTATTCGGTGTTGTTAAAGAATCTTTTGGCTGCTGGAAATTGGAGAAAGTATCTTGAGGTAAACCTTTTCAAACTATATATGCAAAACTAATTAATTAATTAATTTAAAATTTATTTATTTAATAATTTTGGAGTGTAATTAAATGAATAGGTAATGGAGTGGATGGAGGATTCTGGAATTGAGCCTACAAATGAAATGTATCAAAGTGTAGTTGCGTTTGCACAAAATAGCGGGCGTGAATATTCTGTTATCATACAAGATAGAGTCGGTATGCAGTCACCCTGAAACTTTTCTATTATTTATTTTATTTTAAAGAATATAATAAATAAATACTTGTTTATTTTTCCTGTGAATTTTACAGAGTGCTTGAAAAGGAAAACATGTGTGTAAGAAGATTGCAACAGATTAGGTAAAGTGATGCTTCCTGTTGTACAATGCAATACAAGTTGCAACCTTGTGAGCTGAAATTATTTTACAAAACCGTTGTTTGATTCTGAGTCATGTAAATTTGTATAATGTTTCCATTAGGATGATAGTTGTTAGGGTTATTTGTCCAAAACTATGAATTTAGTATGTATTTAGGGGTACGTTTAACATCAAATTTTGAAGAACATAAACATGGCCTTGTATGTGGCTCGAAAACACAAAAAGCCGAACCTAAATCTATCCTTGTTTTGTGGTGAATTTATTCAAACTTCATCGTTTTGTTCCAAAACATGCCAAAAAAGAAGAAAAAAAAAACGCCCGGTTAATATTTTGGACATCTAACTTTTCCATGCAACACATTCTTTTCGATCGTGTACCTGCTTGTGTAGCCCTCTTGACAGCTCTTCGTTCCATTCAAAATAATAAGTTTTTGTGTTACCAAAATAACTATTTTTATCTTAATCATAAGGAGGTGATACTCTTCAAAATTTGACAAATTTACGATTACATTATTAGAAAAGATTAAAAGAACTGTTTTAGATACACAAGTAAATACACATAAATTCAATCATTTGTTACGAATGGACTAATATTATTTACTTTATTTTATTATACATCGCTAGTCACTACTTTGATTTTATGATTGAACAAAAGTTGTATTGCTTTCTACTAAATCTTTTTATTTCATTATATTATTCTTATTCATAAAATGATTGACACGTTAAATTTATTAATTTAATATTCTAATATTATATTTTGATTTATATATTTTTATTAATCAAATGAGTAAAAGTATTACTATTTCTAGTATATTGAAGTTTAGAGTAAATTACACGGAAGCTCTCTGTGGTTTACCACTTTTTGCAGCCACAGTCCCTGAATTTTGTTTATTACACCAGACGTCCTTGGTGTATACAATTTGTTACACCCATGATCCCTACTGCCCTTAACTTTTTCTAAATGACGAAAATACCCTTTTGGTCTTTTGTAATAAAGCGGAGATAAGGGACCGTGAATGTAATAAGTGACAAACCACAGGGACCATCCGTGAAATATACTCTAATAATTGTTTTTTTCTCTTTAATTCATATTCTTTCGTCACATTCAAACTCACCACTCACATCCATCTTTTTGAATTCAAACCTCAATCAATAACCATTATCGTCGCGCCATCAAACCCCCGAAAAGTGAATCCATCACCATCCCCTGCCTCCGGTTGTCTTTTCCAGTTGTTCCGCTACTGATAACGTTCTATCGACCTGAGCATGCAAAACACCAACTCCGGTGGCGACGTGCATCAATTGTCTGAATCACCGCGTGTGCAAATCACAAACTCCTGTGACGATGTGCATCAATTGTCTGAATCAATTCAGGTCGATAGAACGTCATAAGCGGCAGAACAACTAGAGAAGGCAACCGGAGACAGAGTTGATGATGGATCAACTTTTCAGGGGGTTTGGTGGCGCAACGATAATGGTTATTAATTGATGTTTGAATTCAAAAAGATAGAGGTAGGGGGTGAGTCTGAATGTGGCGGAAGAACATGAATTAAAGAGAGACAATAAAAAAACCAATTAATAGAGTAAATTTCACAAATGATCTCTGTGGTTTATCACTTATTATATTCACAGTCACTTATCTTCGCTTTATTACAAAAGGCCAAAGGGTATTTTCGTCATTTAGGAAAAGTTAAGGGCGGTAGGGACCATAGGTGTAACAAATTGTATACACCAGAGACGTCCAGTGAAATAAACGAAGTTAAAAGACTGTGGATGTAATAAGTGGTAGACCACATGGACCTTCCATGTAATTTACTTTTGAAGTTTATATACGGTCAAACTCTCCTAAGAGCATCCCCAATGGTTAACCTCATAAAAGCTTATTAGTTTTGCCACATCAATATTCTACTAACAAAAAACCTTTTCATAAATGACATCTCCAATGGTTAACCTCTCCAAAAGCTTATTCTTTTATAATATTTCTAATATACATTTATCTATCTCAAATGTTTTATAAATACCCTATATATAATTTGACAATTTTTTTAACATCTTACTAAATATTATATCTTTTAAAATGTCTAATACAAATTATATTATACTAATTGACATTAAATATTATATAATTTATTTATTAAGTAATAAAAATATAATAAAGAATTTATGTATAACAAATCTAAGGTTTAAATTGAAATGTTATTAAATATAAGGGGCTAAAAATGACAAACATTAAAAGATGGTTAAAATATTAGTAGAGAATAAGTCTTTACAATAAGATTTTCAAAAAGCTGGACATTATAATGATAAGATATCTTTCAAAAACTTATTAAAATAGATATAAAGTTTTGAAAAATAGTGTTGGAGATCCTCTAAGATTCCCTGCTAGCGTTTGCAAAACTTTGGGGACAACGCATCATCAACCACCTGACTCCTCGACAGTTTTAAACCCTCCAAATTACATTCCTGCCCTCTCTAGCCGTTATGCAACACTTCTACACAAACATCAAGGTCACTTTCGTCATTTTACCCACCTCCCTCTTCACTGTTCTTTTCCTCTTTCGTCTTTGCTGACGGATGAATTCACACACTCACACTCTCACACACAGTTATCTGAAGATTTCTCTTGTACTATCTCTCTCTCTCCTAGGGTTTTCAGCTTTAGCTGTCTGACGAATGGCTACTGCATCATCTTCTGATCCTGTTATGAAATCGGAAGGTAGTGCAGGTGCCAGTGGCGGTGAAACTTCCGATGTGGCGGCGGTGGTCGCAGAGGGGAACAATTATCAGCAGCAGTTAATGGTGAAGTATAGAGGATTGAAGAAGGAGAGAGGTTGTACGGCTAAAGAACGCATAAGTAAAATGCCTCCCTGTGCTGCCGGAAAACGGAGTTCTATCTACCGTGGTGTTACTAGGTATATATGAAATTGATCGACAATTTTGCTTCTTTATGTATAACACGCATGATTGTTGATTTGTATGGATATAGTTTGGAGTATAATTGCATAAATGTAGTCAATTTAGGATAGTTTTAGACATAAGTGCAATTGGAACAGGTTAATTATTTTCATCATCCACTGTAGGGGATGCAAAGGTGTCATACAAGCTTGACTTGATGGTGTTAGGATAAGCTCAAACTTGATTTGAGTAAAATTGATCTCAATTTGAGAGCTTAAATAGCTCAAAATATTCATAATATGTTCAATAACGCAAATTTGATTCCCCAAAGATATTAATACATACATAATTTAGGATATAAGCACCTTGGTTGCTGCTTTTCACCTAATTACAACTTTTAGGGTATCTGGGCAAGTTGCGATCATTTATTGCATTCTGTTATTCAAATTTTTAATAATTGTGTTTGTTGAAATACGTATAGGCATAGATGGACCGGTCGTTATGAAGCTCATTTATGGGATAAAAGTACCTGGAATCAGAATCAGAATAAAAAAGGCAAACAAGTTTACTTAGGTAAGAATCTTAAGTTCTTAACCCTAAATTCTAATTCTATTAATTAAAGAATATCTACATTCACTTTTAATTATTTAGGTGCATATGATGATGAGGAAGCTGCTGCTAGAGCATATGATCTTGCTGCCTTGAAGTATTGGGGCCCCAGCACCCTCATTAATTTCCCAGTAAGTTACAATCTCATAAGTTTACTTTTTTGTAACAAACAAAATGTTGTATTAAATTAAATGTACATATATTTGGTGTTAGGTGACAGACTACACAAGAGACCTTGAAGAAATGCAAAATATATCAAGAGAAGATTACCTTGCATCACTCAGAAGGTATTTATAATTAATAAATTCATGTCATTGTCTACAACTATTTCTATTTTCTCTCTGATTACTTTTATTTTCTACATCATTAATGCAGAAAAGGTAGTGGATTCTCCAGGGGAGCCTCTAAAGGGCGTGCCGTTTCTAGGTATGCTTACAATTAAAATATCTAACTAATTATTAACATTGTCTATCATATCATATAATACATGTCATATTTGTCTTTCTGTTTTGCGCTATAAATCAGTACTAAATGGGACTCACCTTTGAGCCGAACTTCTGGAGCTAATTACAACAACATGCATCATGGTAAGCACCAGTTTAAAACCAAATTCATTCTTAGTAATTCGAATACACCACCAAACATGTCTTAGATTCTTGTACTATGTGCTGTTAAAATTGTACATGGTGTGGTGTAATCTCCTATTTACTTATGGATTTGATACGGGCTGTGAATGGGTCAAACAGGCAAAAAAAAAAAAAAAAAAAACTTATGGGAATGGTAAATTGTTTTGAAAGTCGCCCAAAGTGACATTTTAATGCATAAAAGCTCCTAATTCATTTTGTTAAAAAAAATAGATATGTAAGTTCTGTAATCATATTTGCCATACTAGATATTTATAATTATTTTTGAAAATTTTCATAAAAAGTGTTAAAAAAACCCCATTTTGTCCTAACTTTATTAAACTGCAGGTGATGATACAACAACCGAAAGCGAATACGTTGGTGGTTTTCATATGGACAGAAAAATCGATCTTACACCCTACATTAAATGGTGGGCCCCAAACAAATCCCGACAATCCGAACCTGTTGAAAAATCCTCAGACGAAACAAATCATGGCAGCTCCCAAGACATTGGAACTGAACTTAAACAGCCCGAAAATATAACCCAACCCACCGAGCCTTACCAGCTACCCCGTTTGGGTCTAACCCATGAAGGAAAACAACAAAGACGGTCTTCAGTTTCTGCAATGAGTATATTGTCACGTTCTGCAGCTTATAAAATTTTACAAGAACGGGCTTTGATAAAGGACGAAAAAGACGTTGAGAATGATGAAAATGAAAATAAGATTAATATTAATAAAATGGATTATGGTAAGGCGGTTGAAAAATTAAGTGATGATGGTGGTGGAAATGAAGGATTTGGAGTTGGGTTACGGATGGAAAGTGGAGGGATTTCTCCTGATAGAAATACTTACCCGTTGAGCCCGTTTTTGTCTGCACCAATTTTGACCGAATATAATACGCTTGACCCGTTGACCGACCCAATTCTTTGGTCATCTCTTGTCCCATCTCTCCGACCCAGATCTTCTCAACCCGTAGAGGTCAGAACATGTTTTTAGGAATATATATTTGTGTGTTTTTATATATTTTAACATGGTATAGGAATATAACTAGTGATGTATGTATTAAACAGGCAGCAAAAACAGAGGCAAGTTCAGATTATAGTTTCTTTCAGCAGCAAGATTTGCTACCTTCATGATCCAATCCAAGTAACATCAAGAAGCGTTTTCTTTTGCTCAAATTGTCTTGGGAAATTGGCATAGGAAGAAAATATAAAATTGTAAGTAGATGTGTTTAATAGAAAATATGTTTCTATAGAAGTTATAATTATAGATGGCACACACTGAGATGAAGTATAGGAAAAATGTAAAAGATTTTGGAGAAAGATCTTGCAAATTGCATGTGTACATTAGGGCTGCAGCTGGTTAAAGATTAAACTCTAAATCATGTTTTGAATCTTTTGATAGAACGATCTTTATACTAAGTTGATCTTAAAATATAAACCACAATTTCATCATAAGTACATGCATGTGCATTACATTACCAAAATTTTCAGTTAATGAAGATTGATGGTTTGGTTATTCGGGTAATATTAACGGTTTTGGTCATCAGGTAATATTTTTTTCAAACAAGGTTCGGGTGTTGAGTTTTTAACCAAACTTTTTGGTTTTTGTCCATGTAATTTAGGTCATATGATACAAAATTCTTCATTTGGAAAAAACTACTAATTTGACTTGGACTTTATCAAATGCACGTACACCTCAATTGGATAAACCTATTTTGACATAAGATATCCATTTTGTCAAAATAAAGCCATGGTTATAAAAGTCTTATATCGATCATATCAAACACCAAACTTCTTATCTTTGACCATTAGCATCTATTTTGTGACATGCTGTATACCGATGACATGTTGTCACTATAGTGTAAAAAAAATATTGTCGGCACAAGGGTAATTCTTTGAGTGCTTAGACATATAGCTAAACTCCTATACAGTATGAAACATTTCTTTCAAAGTGATTTATTTATGTCTATACATCTATCTACTTAATTATTTGCATTTATTGTAAGTAAAATCCTTGTTGCACTTTCACTAAATCCTCTTCCTCTTTCTATCCTTATGATCACCATGTACTTCCAACCTCACCCCAAACAACTTTGGCCTATCATCTTCGGCCTCTCGATATTTCTTTGAGATACTGCTAGTAGTGTACATACCGACCAAATCAACGAGTCCTTTGCACTTGTTTTTCATGCTCAAAAGCTCAGAATATAAGATTTTATTCTCATTCTTGAGCTTATGATTCTCATCCACAAGGACACTGTACCCCGAGGATAAAGAATTAGTGGATGAATTAGATCTTTGATCGTCTTCCGCGGTTTGGGTGACAGCTGGCAGGGGCTTGTTGGCCCATGATTTCCTTCTTCGAATTTCACATAGTAGCTCTTTGCAACCTTTGTGAAACCTTTCGTTGCAAAATTCCCATCTGCTTGTTGCAACTTTTCGAAAACCCTATACAACAAAATATATAATTAAGCTCATGACTGAGACGTTTTTAGTGTAAATTTAAAACTGTTCATTTTTGTGTCAATTTTAATGCATTAATATATTAACATAAATTAAAAAAAATGCTAATTACTAATTCTACATTCTGTACGCGACCAGTTATTCTTCTAATGAAGATAACGTCATGATAAAATAAAGAGAATTCATATCTTGTTTTCTTATATAAAATGATATGTTAGACACACGTACAAGATTTTATTATTTTATCGTTTGAACTTTGAATACATGAGCTAATTTACATGTTTGAAAGTTGAAACAAATACGGCGATGTAAAATGTTTAATATACATTTCAACGTCGCCCTCCTTTGATTTTACAATCCAACAACCACTCTTATTTAATGCTCGACAATACAAAAGTCAAAGAAATTCTAGTTTGTTGGTTTGAAACTTCTACCTTATCCCTTAACCATATATCAAAATTATTTAACAAAAGTAAGAATGATAATTTGTCGTATGATTAAAAGGTGGTGATAAATACACCATAATTTTTTTAGTTAGTTGTACAGTTAGCTGTAAAACTGATAATCCGTGGTGTAGATATTAAAAATTGTGGTGTAAAAATAAACTTGATTAAAAGGTATAAATATACAATGGGTTTTTAACATGTGTCCCATAGGCACATATTTAGGTTCATTAATTCATGTGAACTTTCCTAATGAAGTCTTAGTATACATTAATAAACTTCATATTTTATATTTTTAAGAGATGTATTTAATGCATGTTTTGTTTTAATAGAAAGTTTGATTGACTTAATGAACATAAACATGTGCCTAAGGGGCACATCCTAGAAAACCTATATGCAATTACGGAAAAAAAATATATATAGTATATTAAATGTCTTATCTGATCGAATAGAAGTATTATTACACCGTATTAGAAGTATATGCGCAAATTAGAACGAATATCGTATTTCTATAATATGTCGTAATTGAATTACGAAAAAAAATCCATCCAAACGACTCTCCATAATGTAATTGAGTTACAATTACAGAGAGATGCGTCAAAGCAAACGGGGCCTAATAGTTCAATTAGGTTTCCCTTTTCATTTCTTTTTTACAAGAGATTACGTAAAAGTACGTCTAAATTAACTCTAGTATTTTTCTGTATATAGTTATTTACGATAAACATAGAAATCGAATTAAAGAGAGTTTTTGATAATAACAATCTTAAAATTAAGACCGATAGGTTTGCTTAAGCTAGAAAAATGTAGTAAAAAAAATGAAGTAATATTTTTGTTTTTGCTAAAGATCGAGTGTGAATTGAAGAAGGAAATTAGAGAGATGGAGACGTACGTAAGTATTGAGTTGGCGAACAAAGCTAGAAAAGTTGCTGTGTTTGAAGAGCGTCGGAAGTAAGTCTCTGGCGAACTCCGCCGGCTGCCACACAACGAAACCTGTGCCGTCGGAATTCCAAGAAACCACGTCGTCGGTGGCCGGATCATCCACCAACATGTAGCTTTTCAGGAGGAACGGCGATGGAGAAGATTTTTTCACGAAATCCACCGACAACTCACTATCCGCTACCATAATTATATCTATGATATCTTTAAAAAAGATTAATTAGAGACAGAAACTAATGGAATTAATTACAAGGGGAATAGAAGAAGGGCAGTTAAGAATTCCCAATCCCAGCAATAGAACCCCAACACGATTGCTCCTTTACTGATCATGAGATTTATGCATTAATTCTCTAGATTTTTCACGTAACACACTTTCTCTCTCTTTGTGTATATATATATATATATATTTTCAATGGAATTCACTGTGTGTGTTCTCTCTGGAAGTGTGTGTAGAGGTGTGAGGAGGAGAAAAATGGAAATGGTTGAGACGTTAACGTAAGGAAAACATAGGGTTCCTTTTACCGTCTTTCAAATACATGACTCGATCGAAACACTTTTTAATTCTATAAGTATGACATTTTATCATATTACTACATATATACAAATGTGATATTAAAAAAATATTTATATACTGTTCATTGTGATTCTATTGGTGGATTAGGAAAGCAAGGGTTGCTAATGTGAGCTGCTAACATTCACCAACATATTAATTAATACGAAGTATATACTTTTTTAAACGACACTGTACTAAAAGATTTATTTGGGTAAAATTTTTATATCAAAGTTTTTTGTGTTTATATTATTGTTAAATTATACAAAGAATAAAAAATACATAGTGAAGCACGGCAAGTATCATACTTGTGCAAATACATTATACATCTGTCTCTCTCTATCAATATTTTTTAGCTTTTAATATTACTTCCTCCATCCCTTCAAAAATTTTGATTTCTTTTGGGCACATATTTTACAAGATATTTAAGGATGGAGTTCTTGATAATAAATTTTGAAATATAAAGTTATTTTAGAAAGAAAAAGTGTTTTTAGGAGATAGTTAGTGGTGGAGTATATGTTAATAATATTATTATATTGACTGAGTCCCTCTAATTTGAGAAATAAGATTTTTTTAATGAGATAAATATTTTAGGAGAAATAAGAATCTTTTTGAGAAATAAAACGAATAATTGACATTATTTTTGTGATTCTATTGGTGGATTAGGAAAGCAAGGGTTGCTAATGTGAGCTGCTAACATTCACCAACATATTAATTAATACGAAGTATATATTTTTTTAAACGACACTGTACTAAAAGATTTATTTGGGTAAAATTTTTATATCAAAGTTTTTTGTGTTTATATTATTGTTAAATTATACAAAGAATAAAAATACGTAGCGAAGCACGACAAGTATCATACTTGTTCAAATACATCTGTCTCTCTCTATCAATATTTTTTAACTTTTAATATTACTTCCTCCATCCCTTCAAATATTTTGATTTCTTTTGGGCACACATTTTACAAGATATTTAAGGATGGAGTTCTTGATAATAAATTTTAAAATATAAAGTTATTTTAGAAAGAAAAAGTGTTTTTAGGAGATAGTTAATGGTGAGGTATATATTAATAATATTATTTTATTGACAATCCCTCTAATTTGAGATTTGTGATTTTTTTAATGAGATTTTTTTTAATGAGATAAACATTTTAGGAGAAATAAGAAGAAATAAAACAAATAATTGATATTATTTTTATATAATATTCTGACATGTATATATAATTAATAAAAGACCTCGTCAATATCATTTATCAACAAATATTATGAGTTTTTTCTTTTTGCCAAAATGATGCATAAATCTGCCTGATTTTCGATTTTTCGTTTCTAATGCACTTTTTCTTCTCCATGAAGGAAAATGATAATGACAGCCCTAAGGGCTGTCACTAAGACGTCAAGAAACGCATCAAAAACTTATAAAATAATCAATAACCGCCCCCTGCATTTTATAAATCATCTCCCACTACTAAAAATACAAACGATTTATGCACGTAACCACCTTTTATTGACAGCCCTTAGGGCTGTCATTAACAAAACCCCTTCATTAATAGGGTTTGGGTTCGGTGGTCCCGGATTCACCCCTAAAAAGTGACACGTATCATTTGTCGTAATATTAACCTTTTTTTTTTTTTTTTACTTTAACATATGGATTTCCCTTATACTTCCTCTGATTCAAAATAAGTGATACACTTGAGGTTTCACGGTTTTTGAGACAAAAGATTATAATAATGGTTAAATTAGATTAATTGGATGGTTAGTGGGGAATGGGTCACACACCTTTTGAATAAAGTAAGGTTAATGATGTTTAAAAGTAAAAAGTAAGGGTAAAGGGGTCATTTCACTTTGTTAAAGTAGATAGTTAGTGGGTGTGGGTCCCATTTTTTTTGCCAAATAAGGAAACTTTTTAAAGTGTATCACTTATTTTGAATCACCCCAAAAAGGAAAGTGTATCAATTATTTTAAATTGGAGGAAGTATATAATGAATTAATTAAAGGCATAAATATATGTTGGTTAGCACGGATATCATGCATGTGCATATATACACATATCCCCTCGTACGTATGCTAAATGCAGAGATACATTCACCACAACCTTACATCACACTTACCTTACAAGTTTGATTTATAGAGGCACTTTCGTGTTGATTAGCATAAAGTAGCTTCTTCTAAACCGTTTATAAGGGTTAAAACTATGATTTAAGAATAATATAAAAAAAAACATTACTTTGACTACTTTTTCCATTCGATATCCTTAATTTATAACATATATTGTTGTTTTATCTCACATAATATCTATCGATATGGCATTTAAAACTTTAAACTAATATTGTACTTTAGATTTCACAATCAAAATAGGATATGAGTGTTCTCTAAGATTGGATCACTACCTCAAAGTAGCATTAAAAGAAGTTCTAAAAGGCCGGCCGGCTACCTTGTTGAAATTGTTGACTCAAAAACAAGAAATTTCCAAAAGAAGAATAAGTACAAGGGGATAAAGTGAAACATTTTCTTTACGTAGAAAATATTATACGCGTGCATGCGCTTCACTAGAGTTGAAAGTAGGAAGCAAAAGGAAAGCCGAAATTGAAGGTGTGGCCGATGGCGACTTTTTTAGAAGCTTTTAGCGGTAGGCGAGTCAGCTTTCTGGAACTCAAAGTGGAGACGGTTTCAATTTTTCAAACTTATATCTATTTAAAAACATCACTTGCATTATAATTTCCTTACATTTTTGGTCCAAGTGTACATTCCAATAATCTGGTTTATATTATATTTCTTTTTCTCTATGTTGTTGGTGAACAAAGTGTGCATCTTTTAATTAAATAAAGGATTAGATTTTTTTTCCCTTCACATAGATAGGGCTCAGTATTTGGTCCAAGTATTTTTGTACTTTTCCTTCACCAAGTAAAAAAATCAAAGTTCCAAAATCAACTGTTACATCGCTGTAAAAAATATGAAAGTTGTGAGGTAAATTCGAAGTTCCAAAGTCATCTGTTACATCCAGATCGATGCCTGAGAAATGAAGTTGTAATAAAAATTGAGCTGGTATTTGAAATTAAGAATAAGGATCAACATTTAATCAAAATTAGCTTGCTCCTTAAAATTACATATTGGACTTAATTAATTTCAAACTTAATCAGAAATTAAAGTTAGCACAAGAATAATAGAATTAGAATTCACAACAGGAACCTCATCAAAGGGCCAAGTTTGCCGGTCCTAGATAATGTAAGAAATTTGTTAGATACCATTTATCATACGGGCCTTATTTGCTTTATTTGAGATCTTTAATTTAATTTAATTTAATTTAATGCTCTCTGTAACGCTTCAAACTGTTTTCTATTAAAATCTCCAATTCATTTTCATATTACAAATCACCTTTGAATTCTGATAGACTTGAATACAATGCCGATTGCACCTCTCTCGCAACCCCCTGCCCCTTTCAGATGTAATTGAAGGCAAAGAAGGAAGAGTTCACGAGACGCTGCTTGGTAAACGGGTCGACACAAAACAAACAGATGAGGAATAAATCTTTCGCTATTTAAACAAGTTAAACAAATAATAGAACCTAAAATAACCTAAGTGTCGAGTAAAAAGATTCCTGAAATAATTAGAAGATTGAAAAACTTGGTACTAGGGTCAATTAATTTTTCGCAGTACATTAGAAATTGGACAAGTTTGAATCAACAGGTTTTATAATTCCCTTCCCTAAAAAATTATAGTTGTACATTAGGGCTTAATTGTGTGTATACGTTATACTTTCAAGAGTTAATAATAAAAAAGAGAATTTTGTTAATAACAGCTCTTAGGGTTGTCTCTAACGTGCATAAAAGGTTTGTACATTCATTGATAGAATAGTGTTCCTAAAATTTAGGGGGCGGTTTTTACCTTATTTTTGCATTCTTATTGACAGTCACGAAACGGTTTTATTTGCACCAAAATAGGAAAGCTAACTACAAAATTGAATTAAACAAAATAAAATGCAAAAATGAAAAATAAAAATAAATATATACTATTCGTACGGTATGTAAATGAACAAGTTTCACTTCGAAATAAGAAAAATTATTAAGGTAAATTTTCAAGACCATTTTAACAAATTAAATGAAAATTTGAAAATAATTTAAAAGTAATATAATTTCGATACCTTTAAAAGTTGAAGTTTATACGTTTTATCTCATATGTCGTGTAGGGTACCATCTAAAACACAATCTAAAATACCAACTTTGTTATTCTTCTCGTTGCAGGGGCGGTACCAGGAAAAATATTAAAAGGGGGCAAAACTTAAAAATTATAAACATGTAGCATAATATAAGTTTATATTCAGGGCCGGTCCAACCAATTTTTAGGCCATGGGCAAATTTTTTAAAATTGCCCCCCCTAAAGTAATTTTATTTCCAAATAACTAAAAAATTTCCGCCAAATTAAAGTGACGCCCCAAGTTAAATGTCCGGATTGGACCCTTTAGTCTGCCGATTTTTAATATTTCGTTGGACTTACCTTGATTTAAATAAGTTTACACATATGTATACGTGGGTTGATTTTTTTGAAAGCGGACCCCTAAATTTTGTGGGTCCTGGGTAGGGCTGTCAAAACTTGGCACGACACGACAAAAATACACGAAAATAAGCGAAATTGGGACGAAATCGAAATTTGAATTCGTGTTCGTGTCGTGTTCGTGTCATGTAAAACAAACACGAAGTCGTGTCGTGTCGTGTTCGTGTTCAGAGATTAACACGAAATTGAAACGATAATTATGATTTTGTCGTGTTTTGTCGTGTTTTTAACATGTAGTAAGTAATAAATTTGATATATTTGTTATTTATCTCGTGTTGTCGTGTTTATCGTTTTTTAACCGTGTCGTGTTTGTAACACCTCAAAATTTGAACCATTTTTTTTTCCAACACATGCGGAAGCGTTTCAAAATTACACACACACACACACACACACACACACACACACACACACACATATATATATATATATATATATATATATATATATATATATATATATATATATATATATATATATATATATATATATATATATATATATATATATATATATATATATATAACTTGTTATTCACAAGTTATAAAAAAAAACATAAGATGTATAATTTTACAAAAGTTAACTTTCTAAAACAGTGTTACTTAACATTACGGCTCGACATCAAAATCATTTCTTTAAGTCTTGGTCAATCATTCCTAAACTTAATCTCCAAAAGACCCATCCAACTACAACCTGTAAAAGATTCAACATAGTGGGGGATTAGCACGAAGCTAAGTGAATGAAAATATAACATTTTATATTGTCTAAGTACAACAATCTCGTTTCACAACCTTCGCAGATTCATAATCTTTACGGATTCACAATCTTTACAGATTCACAATCTTTACAGATTCACAATCTTTACAGATTCACAAATAACGAGATGTACGGCGATTTTGCAGAACCTTACAACTGTTGTGGGCCTAACAACAGTTTACCGATAGCCCTTTACTCATTAGCAATGGTAAAGCTTCCTTAAGACACAACGAATATGCCAAGGTACAATTACCGTTATCTAACAGTAAACGAAAGCCCAGCCACCCAGTCAAGCTGCCTCTATACTTTTTCATGTGCACATATCGATTAATTAACACATAACTAGTTAGTTAACATATACCATTAATACCGGTCCTGAAATAACGAAGCAGTACTAATGAATCAGCACTAACGGGTCAGCATTACTGAATCAACACTAACTGATCAGCACTAACGGGATCAGCACTAACGGGATAAACACTAACGGGATAAACACTAACAGGATCAGCACTAACT
This sequence comes from Calendula officinalis, assembly GCA_963853835.1. NCBI lineage: Eukaryota > Viridiplantae > Streptophyta > Magnoliopsida > Asterales > Asteraceae > Calendula > Calendula officinalis. The sequence goes on along the minus strand of OY970832.1, from coordinate 8,184,034 downwards.
GATCAGCACTAACGGGGTCAGAACTAACTGATCAGCACTAACGGGGTCAGCACTAACGGGGTCAACACTAACGGAATCAACATTAAACACTTTCAATTGCAACCAAAATCATTGCAACTTAAACAATACAAAGGTTATAAATCCGCTCACCTTTGCCAAGTTTCTTTCCACTCAGTTGTCTAATATCACTGAGCCTCTTTTGCTTTTCTTGATAATCAAAATAATACACCATATTAGTAACCAATATATCAAATTTAACCAAAGTATGCATTCTAAAGAAATTACGTTACTACACATTTCGTATAACTAAATATCATATTCCTTACATACTTGCATCTATTACAACATAACTTTACCACTTTGACTTTTCAAGTCAAATTCAAGAAGTGTTTATACAAATTTGATAAAATTAAACATATATCACTTACAAGAAGCAACCATAAGCAAACATCAAAGAAAACTATATCCAATTTGTTCCTTTCTTTATTTTAGACGTAGCCAAATAGTACCCAACAACAATCATACCTAAGCTATTTTCCTTTTTGTTCATGCTATACGCAGCAAGGTAACCAAACAAAAGCCAAAACCACATCTTTTTCTTTTATACATATATATAAATAGGATAGTAGAACCATAAAGAATTAAACTTTAATTGTCCATTTCTTTTCTTTTGTTCTAGTCAGTAGCAGTTGACCACAAGATCATATCCCAAATTTATTTACTTTTTCTTCTTTTCTTTTTCGTTTCCAAACACAACAATCCACAACAAAAGAAGAAAACATATTCCTTTTTACTATATTTTGTTCTACGCAGCAGTAATAGACACCAAACCATTCAAATTTATTACTTTTTTTATATGTATGTGTTATACGCACTATGTCACTTGTGGCGTAATCCAATTTATTTAAAACAAAAGAGACTATATTCTCTTTTTATATGTTCACTATAAGAAGCAGTTCACGCAACAATAATTCAGAATCAAAATCATATTTCACTTTAAATTAAGAAATCCCCAAAAGTTCTAACCCTAGTTCATCTTTTATCAAGAACTATAAAACATTAAGAACAAAAGAGATTACTTACCACCAGCAAGCTTCTAATTCAATTTTTGGATAAAAAATGATGAATCGTGAAATGATTCTTAAGAATTTTGAGAGTCAAAATTACATGTATTCTTTGTATTGAAGCAATACACGTTCTTTCTGGAAAGATTAAAACAAAATGACTTTCCTTTTGACACATACACCCATACGTGTACATCAAAGGGAAGGGTTTTAAATTTTTTAAACACTGAATAAATATGGTATCTAATTCACAATTAATTTATTTAAAATACCTAACTAACTCTGTTTCCAACAACGAAAGATATATTTGGAACTTTGGTCCAAAAGTGAATCTACTGATATAAAAATTATTAAAATACCTACATATTTTAATTTCAACTTATTTTAACCCCTTAGCTTAATTCAAATAAATTATATAAAGATCTTGTCAATTCAATTAATCTTAATGAATAATATCTATCACTTACCGAAAGTGATAAAACACTAGGCCGGGTTTCAGGGTGTTACAAATCTACCCCTCTTAAAAAGATTTTGTCCTCAGAATCTGATCACACTTACATTAATTAATTAATTAACAGTTTTTATCTTGGTCTTAATTTATCACGTCAAACTAGTATCCTCACAATGTTGTCATACTCACTTGAGAACTCTAAATATTCCAACTACCTCAATCAGTATTCGACAGCTTCTTTTAATCGGTGCACAATTATGAACTCATCCAACAAGTTGTGCAACATTTATCATCTTTCTTTTCTTTAAATCACTAATAAAGTCAAATTTAAGAACTCTCAAGTATCGGTACCCAATATGATATTGATCAATCTTTAATCCTCTAAATTATCAAATTAATCTATTTTTGTCAAAATTTATTTTATCCCCACCTTCGAATTAGTTCTAATTCACATAAAATAGTTACATTCCCTTGATTTCTTATATCTCAAAGCATAGGCAATAATGTTTTCTTTATTATGTAATAATAATCCACATAGTTCCTCCATTCTATTAACATCATCATAATCATTTATGCAATCCTCTTTGTCATAGTTTTAGTCTATCCAGTAACTCAAAACTATCTTAACTTGTTTCAAAATAAATAATATCAGTAGTTCTTTTACAAATCCAAGCATAGGCATGAACTATTTTTCTTCGAGTTAACAATCAGTTTCATAATTTATAATCCTCTAATAAACCATACCCATCTCCTTTGTAACACTATACATTCTTTTGTAGTCCGTGTAAACAGTGCATCTCATGTTATACATATAAGGTCTCCATAGTTTTAAGGCAAAATATCAATTATAAATCCCAAATTATGGTTAAGATAATCCTTCACATGTCTTTTAATAATCCAAAAACATAGACAATGTCCCAGTTTCCTTGCTTACGGTCACAATAGTCGTCTAAAAGTCTACAATTTTTACATCTCGTTCATCATTCCATCGAAATTTCGTACACTTTTACGATCTAACATTGTCTCGATACTCAAAATTTTTAATCACTACTATCAAACTTACAGTCAAAATCCACTAAATCTCAAATTATATCTTTTCTTAATCAAAATTCGCATCAATTTTCACATGAACAGCGTCCAATCTCATTTTGTTCAACACTTGTCTCAAATAATTTTCATAATTAAATCCAATTTTATAGCATTTTGAGGATATCACCAATCAATCATACACTAAACAACCCGAAATAATCGCCAATATAGGTTCATTAAGTCAATTTTCATACTCCATATTCGGCTTAGGTAACAAATCATTAATTTCATAACTTCATACACCATATGATTTCAAGTATATCCGAATAGCTTAGTTATATATCTTTCATTTCTAACATCTATAACAAAAGTAAACACCAAATTACACATATTGGTCAAATATGATTAGTCGTCACTCTACAATTCTCTACATGTGACACAACATGTCACGGTAAAAATTCTTCTTTCCTATACCAACCGCTAGTCTGACTTAGACTATCCAGCCAACGTCTATAATTACACCAGTTTTAACTATAAGCTTTACATTTCAGGAGTTTACAGTAATTAACATTATACTCAAACTGATCTGCAGTCACATATATTGTGACTGAAGCCGGCATATAACCCATCATCTTCACTCCTCGTGAAGCAAGGGAATAACACAAATAGTTAATTTCAACTTATCATCAATTTAGACAAGACATAAATGAGCTATCTGCTCCAACATTGAGTAACACGAACACTTAATGAGCAACTGACACCCCGCAAGTCACTATGTGTGACCCGACAGTCCTCGGAAATGATTTCCCATTTCCTTACTTTAATCACTAGTTCCACCCGAACCACTCAGTATATACTTATGATCACCTCAATCTCAGTTATAAGCATTTCATTCAGGAAATTTACATCAATTATTATCTAAATCAAATTCAACTTCAATCACAGATATTGTGACCGAAATCAGGATACCATCAAGCATCTTCACTTCTCCATGAAGTAAAGGAACAACAAAATCAACTACTTTCAATATATCACATATTTGCACAAAACATGTATGAGCAATTTACTCTAATATTACGTGACATAAGTAAAGTATTAAGTTTATCGAAAACATACCCGTTATATCATCATCAATGGCGGTAGCATCATCCACCGTCATCCTGTAAGCTCCACTCCCAAGTGAAATAGCATTCTTTCTCTTTTGTCTCGCAGATGACAATCCCCGACCACCCAGTCCTTGACCTATACCCATTCTCTTTTCTGTAGGACATCCAATCAATCTGTACCTCTCACTTTGACAATTCCACCACACACTACGAGGATGTTCACATTCCTTTGCCATGTATCTGATCGTTCCACACTTAACACATCACATAATCAACTCGGTACCAGATCTTAAATGAGAAATTCTACAGTTATTGTACCATCAAACTCTTTGACTCAACACTATCTGTTTGTCTTTAATTTTGAGTCCCTTGTCTCTGATTTTCCTGCCCTTTTCTATTTTGTCGAAATCCAAAATATTAATATCTTGCTTTCTTTAATGACACGTTTTCCTTATTCTTTACATTTCAAGTTTTAACATCACTCTCAACTGATTTGGCCGTCATAAAATCCTGACATGAGGTACTGGCTAACCTAACTGAGCCCCTGTACTCTGGAAACAACTCCAATAAGCTGTCGTACCTGTGAAGTCTCATCATGTACCCACCATTATATAAATTTCGACTTCTAATTAAACAATTTTATCAACTCAGCAACTGTCATTCCCTCAGTCATCTGTAGTTTCTTAAACTCTTTTTTTTATTCGGACCATCATAAAATACTACGGTGTGATTCATAAAGCTTGTCTTGAAACTGATTCCAAATATTGTAATCCTCTAATTGTTTGTAAGTATATTATTGTTCCAATCCCATATGTGATAGAAATCTAAGGTATTGTTACAATATGATCCGTGTGTCTGCTTTTCCAACATATGTATAAGTTTTACCTCGTTTATATATGCGTCATTACCTGATGTATCAACACTTCCAGGGTCAAGGGGGTCGGGTTCTCTTCATCTGTCATACCTGTAAACTCAATCACAACATCTCACAAATTTTTAGTTTAAACCGTTAGTACCCTACATACTAACATCTATCATACTACCCACACTTTCCTAATCCCCACACACTAGGAATGTTTGACCAAACTTGAGCAAGGATTTGGGAATGCTACACCTAACTACATGTGTACACACCGCCAAATCAAGGCTCTGATACCAAATTGTAACACCTCAAAATTTGAACCATTTTTTTTTCAACACATGCGGAAGCGTTTCAAAATTACATATATATATATAACTTGTTATTCACAAGTTATAAAAAAAACATAAGATGTATAATTTTACAAAAGTTAACTTTCTAAAACAGTGTTACTTAACATTACGGCTCGACATCAAAATCATTTCTTTAAGTCTTGGTCAATCATTCCTAAACTTAATCTCCAAAAGACCCATCCAACTACAACCTGTAAAAGATTCAACATAGTGGGGGATTAGCACGAAGCTAAGTGAATGAAAATATAACATTTTATATTGTCTAAGTACAACAATCTCGTTTCACAACCTTCGCAGATTCATAATCTTTACGGATTCACAATCTTTACAGATTCACAATCTTTACAGATTCACAAATAACGAGAGGTACGGCGATTTTGCAGAACCTTACAACTGTTGTGGGCCTAACAACAGTTTACCGATAGCCCTTTACTCATTAGCAATGGTAAAGCTTCCTTAAGACACAACGAATATGCCAAGGTACAATTACCGTTATCTAACAGTAAACGAAAGCCCAGCCACCCAGTCAAGCTGCCTCTATACTTTTTCATGTACACATATCGATTAATTAACACATAACCAGTTAGTTAACATATACCATTAATACCGGTCCTGAAATAACGAAGCAGTACTAATGAATCAGCACTAACTGATCAGCATTACTGAATCAACACTAACTGATCAGCATTAACGGGATCAGCACTAATTGATCAGCACTAACGGGATAAGCACTAACGGGATCAGCACTAACTGATCAGCACTAACGGGGTCAGAACTAACTGATCAGCACTAACGGGGTCAGCACTAACGGGGTCAACACTAACGGAATCAGCATTAAACACTTTCAATTGCAACCAAAATCATTGCAACTTAAACAATACAAAGGTTATAAATCCACTCACCTTTGCCAAGTTTCTTTCCACTCAGTTGTCTAATATCACTGAGCCTCTTTTGCTTTTCCTGATAATCAAAACAATACACCATATTAGTAACCAATTTATCAAATTTAACCAAAGTATGCATTCTAAAGAAATTACGTTACTACACATTTCGTATAACTAAATATCATATTCCTTACATACTTGCATCTATTACAACATAACTTTACCACTTTGACTTTTCAAGTCAAATTCAAGAAGTGTTTATACAAATTTGATAAAATTAAACATATATCACTTACAAGAAGCAACCATAAGCAAACATCAAAGAAAACTATATCCAATTTGTTCCTTTCTTTATTTTAGACGTAGCCAAATAGTACCCAACAACAATCATACCTAAGCTATTTTCCTTTTTGTTCATGCTATACGCAGCAAGGTAACCAAACAAAAGCCAAAACCACATCTTTTTCTGTTATATATAAATAGGATAGTAGAACCATAAAGAATTAAACTTTAATTGTCCATTTCTTTTCTTTTGTTCTAGTCAGTAGCAGTTGACCACAAGATCATATCCCAAATTTATTTACTTTTTCTTCTTTTCTTTTTCGTTTCCAAACACAACAATCCACAACAAAAGAAGAAAACATATTCCTTTTTACTATATTTTGTTCTACGCAGCAGTAATAGACACCAAACCATTCAAATTTATTACTTTTTTTTATATGTATGTGTTATACGCACTATGTCACTTGTGGCGTAATCCAATTTATTTAAAACAAAAGAGACTATATTCTCTTTTTATATGTTCACTATAAGAAGCAGTTCACGCAACAATAATTCAGAACCAAAATCATATTTCACTTTAAATTAAGAAATCCCCAAAAGTTCTAACCCTAGTTCATCTTTTATCAAGAACTATAAAACATTAAGAACAAAAGATATTACTTACCACCAGCAAGCTTCTAATTCGATTTTTGGATAAAAAATGATGAATCTTGAAATGATTCTTAAGAATTTTGAGAGTCAAAATTATATGTATTCTTTGTATTGAAGCAATACACGTTCTTTCTGGAAAGATTAAAACAAAATGACTTTCCTTTTGACACATACACCCATACGTGTACATCAAAGGGAAGGGTTTTAAATTTTTTAAACACTGAATAAATATGGTATCTAATTCCGAATTAATTTATTTAAAATACCTAACTAAATCTGTTTCCAACAACGAAAGATATATTTGGAACTTTGGTCCAAAAGTGAATCTACTGATATAAAAATTATTAAAATACCTACATATTTTAATTTCAACTTATTTTAACCCCTTAGCTTAATTCAAATAAATTATATAAAGATCTTGTCAATTCAATTAATCTTAATGAATAATATCTATCACTTACCGAAAGTGATAAAACACTAGGCCGGGTTTCAGGGTGTTACAGTGTTCGTGTTAGCGAAATAAAACACGACTTCGTGTCGTGTCGTTTTCGTGTTGAACGAATTCGTGTCGTGTCGTGTCGTGTTACCCAAAAACACGAAACGATAACACGATTTGACAGGCCTAGTCCTGGGCGGCCGCCCTTGTCGCCATGCATAGGGACGACCCTGTCTATATTTTAAGCCGTGAAAAAATCATACATATATTAAAATTGAGACCATGTCCTACCGCCCCTGGATGATGCGCCAATTAAAATAGAAAAGCAAATAAAGATACATGATTAACTTATTTATGGGATGAAGATGACTAGAGTTTAAAGGCTTAAGGCTTCACTTTCTGAACAACTGAAATTGAGAGTATTGAGAGGAGCGAAGGTCGATGGTCACCAATTTCTGCCGCATAAAACCCTTTTTATTTTAAGATTTGGGTGGTCAATTATACCAATATTACAATTTATACTTAAAAAAAATAATTAAAAACCTAGAAATTGGGGGTGATCAATGGCCCACCTTGACCCCCCGCTACCGCCATTACCTCGTTGTATCACGAAAGTATCTCACTCTCAATTGTATCAAAAACTCAAAAAAAAAAAATGTTAAAATAATTATTGAAAGCAATGTCCAGTTCTTTTATGTCTCATGTTAAAAGACTTCAAATATTTTTGTGTGGTAACTCTCCTACGTTTAAGAAAGTTCCGACAATTTTGGTTTTTATAAAACATAAAGTCAATAAAACAAAAAATAAATTTAGAAAAAAAATATATTTTTAATTTGTTTGAAAGAATCACCAAGCAAGTCGATCAGTGTGCAGTATCCTTTCGGTATAATACCTTTCGAAAAATCCAAAATTTAGCCGATACGGTCATTCTAGACACTACTCGAACAAATAAAATGTATATGTTTTTTGATTACTATAAAAGATTTTTGTATTTTTCAAATGTTTTTGCAATTTGTAAATTTTGAAGTATTTTGTAATTTTTTTAATATATGTTTTTCTATAAGTAAACAACAATATAAATATTTAAATTAATTTCATGAAAAAGGCGAACTTACCTTTCATTCTCCGGTAACGACACTAAAATCTTGGTATCCGTTTTTAAATGTGATTACAAATAGATGAACGAGTTGTCAATTTACTCACACATGCTAGTTTTAATGGTATTATGTGACACCCCGTCAAAAGTGGTTTGCGGAAGAACGGGCGTGCAACTATCATGAGTAAACATAGCATATGATTATCGTAAACAAAATGTTTGATAAAAAGTAATGTCATCAAATTTAATGTAACAAAGTAGTTGAACCAAAACATAGTTTTTAACTCAAATTTGGTGGTGACATCTTTACAAAACGAAAGTTTGACTCCAATGCATGCGACTCAATGCTTAGCTTAGATACCTGAAAAACATAAGTAAAAGTATCAACAACATTGTTGAGTGAATTCACAGGTTTTTAATAAGTTCAAATGGTTCCATAGTTTTGTATGCCATTCTTGGCAAAAATAGTTTGATGATACAAAAGTTAAAATAGTCTGCTCAAAAGCAGTAGTAGAAACAGTAGTTTCATATGTCATCGTTAGTAAAAATAGTAAATAGTGTACTCAAAAGCAGTAGTTGAAATAATCGTTTTTGTATGCCATCGTTGGCAAAAATTGTGTGATGATATAAACGTTAAATATGACCTGCTCCGAGAACAGGGGCACGATAAATCGCAAGAAGAAACATGTGACGGTGATCCCCTAAAAGGTTAGCTATACCCTTTTAAGTTAAAATCTCGACCCTAAGTCCATAACCAAAACAACAACTCTAAAACGCATTTCCAATCTGGATATACACTCCTCGTGGTTCGATAAACATCGATAATAACTGATCAATAACGTGTGGGAGGGGGAGTCTCAACCAATAGTACTATCTGCATATCCATTGCCTAGTCGCAACTAGCTAATGATTATGGTATGTAAGCATATACGCACTTCCATGCACTACATCTAAACCTAGTCCGAGATAAGGATTCGTTGTCAAGTTTCCAAAAATAGTTTCATCACAAATAAATAATTGATTATAAATAATAGAAATTATTTATAAAATAGTTGATATGTTTTTCACCCCAATAGTAAAATAGTTAAAATGTAGTAAAAGAGGGGTTGTGAAATCATAGTCACAATAAAATTTATAAGAGCAGTTGATAAATGGTTGGAACATTTATAAAAGCATTTGTTATGTTTTTCACCCCAAACTTGTAAAACAGTAAATAAAATGCGGTAAAAAGTGGGGCTATGAACTCACCTGATGCAATGCTAGCCAAAATCACAAACAATAATGAGCGGTCTCCAACCACAATGATCCTAACGTCCTAAACGCATAAGAAATAAATGTATGAGTGACGGTCTCAAAGACACGCCTAAACTACATGATGCAAATGATTCCCTAAGGGAAATTTGACTTGAGCGATGTGTTGGTGACTCGTTTGAGTTAATCTTATACTTTAAATAAGTTTTGTGATTAAAACGGATAGTTATTAAAATAAATTGTATTTGAAATAATTCGTCACTAGCAGTTAAGAGAGTATAAAAAAAAAGGTTTTGTTAATGACAACCCTTAGGGCTGTCATTAAGAGGTGGTTACGTGCATAAATTGTTTGTACTTTCAGTGGTGTGGGTTGATTCCTAAAATGCAGGGGACGGTTATTGATTATTGTACAAGTTTTTTATGCATGTCTTGACGTCTTAGTGACAGCCTATAGGACTGTCATTATCATTTTCCAAAAAAAAAATAGTAAACAAAATTTACTTCGTCACATATATTCACGTGATTTGGTACTTAAGAAGTTTTGTAACTTTGTTATAATTTACATAAATAAGCGACTAGGTAACTTAAAAATTTAAGTGAATAATTAACTCTTAAAAGTGAATATACATATATATATAATATAATAAATATTAAGAGAATAAATGTTGCCGTATCTCTAAACTTACAAAAAGAAAATGATTACTTTTATTTATTTAATTGTTAAAACTCAAGAAGGCTTGTTGCCTATAACGGTTTGGTGAGGTGGTTTAAAAGAAAAACAAAACAACGAATTGGCAGTGTCTGTGCTGCGTCATAACGAGCAGAGAAATACTCCGACAACTTTAAAGCTGCCGGCGAAGGAAAATTGCCGGAAAAATCATTTTAAAACACCCAGGCTTATTAACTCATTTGCAATACACGGTTCTTAAAAAAAATTATATAACCAGTTATGAGTAGTAAGTAAATTGGTGATAGTGTTTTGTCCGAAATCGACCACGAGAACACACACACCAGTGTGTGTTCTACAGGAGTCCTAAGACCCAGAAACGAGATGCAATTACAGATATGGTTGCTAGCATTTTGTGACCAAAACTTGAAAAACAGTGCACAATTTAAAAGGGGATACCTTCGGGGTGATATAGAACCGAGAGACGATTGCAGGGTTTTGTACTTGTCGCCGGAGAATAGGGTGACGCCGGAAGAGAACGGTTCTGGTTACCGGATGCGGCGAGGGAAACTGAGCAGACATATACAACGAATAAGAAACGGGGTGATAATCCCATACACGTAAAAAAAAGAAAGAAGCGGTTTGGGTTATATACCTTCGCCGGAACTATGATGGTCGTCGGGAGAGACTAGTGAGTGAAAAAGTGTTGCCGGAAATTCAGAGAAATACAAGAGGGAAAACGGTCAGCGAGACATTGTCGGAAACTTGCGGGATTTCTTGTTCGTGTTGCCTGCTTCGTGTAAGAGAGATAACCAGCGAGGGTCTTTTTGTGGTGTTGCTTGTTATGGCTTTAGTAGAGATTTGAGAGGCGGTTATGGAGGTTTTGGTGTGTGTGTGTTTACGTGAAACAGGAGGATGATGAATGTAGGTTTAATAAAGAGACAATACTCACAATGTATGCGTATCAAATTAACGTAAATCTTGGAATATCCCGGTCAAATCGGGTAGTTTGTTGGGGGAAAGAGATGTGCACGTTGTGAATGGAAAATTGGGTAGTTTACTCATGCAGCTGAAGGCTTTAAGAAATTGTAATCCTTTGTATTTTATTTAAATATCCACCCTTTTTATAATGAGTTTTTTCTAACTCGTGCCCTAAGGGCATGAGATAAAAGTATTTATTAATGTTACAATTACCATTTATACTGTCAAATGAATTTAATAATTGGTAAAATTATACTTCATTTAATGCATTTTTCAATATATTAGGAAAGAATGTGTTCAATTAATACTCCTTAGCTCATGCCCTTAGGGCATGAGTTAGCCAAACCCTTTTATAATAATCACAACAAATAAATCGCAAGCTTGTTCCAGACGTATAGTAGACCAATTTTTTTCGTAATTAGAGGTAGTTTTAAATTTTAAGATGGTTTATTTGTTTATTAATTCACGTATATATCTATATATATATATATTAAATTTTGTACAAGTTCATTTAGTTGAGCCAAAGTATCATTATGAATTATAAAATTTTATAATTTTGGATTCGGTCTAAGTTTACGTTGAGTCACCAACTCGTTAACTTACAGTTTAACTGTACCAAACAATTGTAGACAACTGCCACATGTCTAATAAATGATGTGTACTAATGACACAAATGTATGATTTTGCTAGACTTAAATGCAACAATGAATGTTATGATTGTTCTAAAAAAATGAGTTTCAATAAATTGTCAGGTCAAGTACCTGATTGCGAGGATTGTCACATATTAACAAATAGCTTCAAACACACACTATGGAGCGTACCCACGTGATACTATAGGCTAAGGGTGCTGATTCGTACAGAGTAGATTTTAGAAGTACGGAGCAATTTCAGATAAAAAGATATTTATACCCTTCTTCTGCTTTTACCAATGCTTCTTCCTAAAATGTTGTGACAAACACTATCTCTCTACATCATAAAAGAATGTTTTTGCCACCTAGACAATGCCATGTCATAAAAGCTTGAAAAGTTATCACACTATTATTATTATTATAATATTAAAAACACGCTTGCATTAAATATCGTTGTATAAGGATAAGGATTATACCGGGTGGTTATTTATTGATTAATGCATACCATCGATCATCGTTACTCATTTAATCATTAACCATATTCTTAATACGGAGTACATTTTAGAGTATACACAATGCTTAATTTAGTACCTTCATATCACAATAATACAGTTTTCATATTAACAATATCCTTAATACATTTTATAGTATACACAATGGGGGATGATTCCTACGAAGCACATTTTGTAAATAGAGAGCAATTACAAGTAAATAGACAATTATACACTTTCTCCTTTTACCCCTTCTAATTAAATTAAAACTTTTCTTTCTAAAAAACTTAATTAACCTACTTCAAAACCCTTGAGCCGTCGCCGTCGTCACCACCTGGCGTCCCATTCCCCTCCTGGTTTTCATTCTTATTTACATGATATGCTTTTAAGTTTTTTTTATTCATATTAATTATGCATTTAATGTTATGTTGGGAATTTTTTTTAACGATTAAAACTTTCGTGATATCTCTTATTAGTTCATAATTAGTTTTTTTCCTTTTCTCCATCTGATGTTAATTTACTTCTTGTGAGTATTTTTTTGCTTTAATTTTATTTGTTTCAATATTGTTTTACAGTAACTTTTTATTGAAGAAATTAGACCGTGTTTAAAATAGATGGTATCAATCGAGTCAAATACTTCTACACAACAGAGTGAGGAAATTTATTTAAAAAACTCCAAATTTGATTCATGTGATGATTTATTAAAGAGTGCTCGAGAATTTTATTATTGAAAGGGATATGGGATATCTATTCTTGTTCAAGAAAAGACAAGTATGGGCACACGCGTGATACAAATTTCCCACATTTCCTTTATATAACACATAAATTTAACAAAAATCACTGACAATTAATTGAAAAAGAACAAAAATTTAACCCGAAAAGAAGAAGTAAAGGTCACATTAAGCTCTTTACATAGGCAACAAATCTAATCAATTACATAAAAAGGAAGAAAAAAACATGGGTATTGAAATCATGGGTTAAATTTTCGAGATAGTATAACTGGCGTGAATTAAGCTCTAGAAAACATGGGTCAAATTCTGAGATAGTATAACTGGAGTGTATTGAAATCACATTTCGACTACTTTTTATTAAGCTCTTTACGGAAACGTTGATAATCAAGAAATCGAAGGTTGGAGTTTTAGATTTTGAGATTATAAAAACTCACCTAATAAAACCTCCGGCTAACGTCTAAAACTCCGGCGAGTGTCCGACGACGCGATTCGGCGCAGATTCCGACAGAGACGAGTATCACAGTGATCGAAAAAAGGATCTGATTTCAATGGTGAATTTTGACTTTTTAAAAGTCAAATTGTTTCATTTAGTGTATTGAAATTGAGATTTAAGAGAATCCAACCATAAAATTTCATGGCTAGGTTTATTTTAAGTATTTTAAAATGTTGTAATTATCCAAACATTAATTGATATATGTAATGCAAATTTATTGAATGGCGAATTAAATTATATTTTAAACTTAATATACTCGAATCTAATTCTTCTACTTTTTCTTATGTTATACTCCCTCCGTCCCACAAAAAAGTTCTCATTTCTCCCAAAATTTTTGTCCCACAAAAAAGTTCCCATTTCTCATATTTGATAGGTCCCACATAATAAAATATTATTATTACTAAGTGCCCAACCATTTATATCCACTAATTATATTTCTCTCTCCAAACCAACTTTATATTTTAATCAAATTTATTACAAATTACCCCACCACTAACTATCACCTAAAAACTTGTGCCACACACAAATGGGAACTTTTTTGTGGGACGGAGGGAGTATAAATTTTTATAAGCCGTCCGTGATTTATCACGGGTTATAGGCTAGTTATTATCATAAACAACATAAACAAAAAATAAAACTCGGAGCTGGAAACGGAAATCCATCCATTGCTTGACTCAATTTATCATAAACAACATTAAATCTGGTTACCAGCTTCCAATGCCTAAATCAAAACATTAGAATTATTATTTCATTAGCTCTTGAATTTACGATTGCTGTCACGAAACAAAAATTATATATAAAAAAGAACATAATCTTTGCTTCCAGCATTACATGTCTTCAACAATTTTTTCCCAAAATTGATGCTTTTTCTCAATTCACGCAAACATAGCATACAAATTTCTAGAATATGAGCATCAAGATCACGAAGCTCTTCCAACAATGGCAGACAATGTTGGATCATAAACTTGATTTAGCCCAATAGTATTGGACTAACAAATAAGAAGTATCTAAGCCCAAGACAAAAGACAATTAGCAAAGCCCAAATCCAATATCTAGAAAATACTATGTAGAATATTCTTGTGTAATATCTATAAGAAATATCTAGAGATGTGTAGGAAATATCTAGTAGAAAAATCTAGATATCCATGGAAATATCTAATGTGTAGAATGTTCCATGGAGTAGTATAAATAGGTGATGTACTCCTCATTTTGTAATCAAGTCTTAAGCAAAGCAATTCAATACTTGGTAAAATACAAGTGTTCCTCTCTTCCTAATTTTACTTTCAATCATCTTTCCCTTAAAACCTCATGCCTAAAAGGCCCTATTTTCTAACAAAGTGGTATCAGAGCTAGTTGATCAAGATGTCAAACATGATGAATACATTCCAATATCCTCGTCTTACCAAAGATAACTATGGTAGTTGGTGTATCCGGATGAAGGCGTTACTCGTATCACATGATGCATGGGAGGTAGTCGATAAAGGCTATGAAGAAGTTAAAATGAAGGTTCATTAAATGCTACCCAAAAGGGAGAATTGCTCAAAGCAAGAAAGAAGGATCAAAGTGCTCTCACTCTCATCTATCAATGCTTAGATGATGCAATGATTGAGAAAGTTGCAAATGCAACTACTTCCAAGGAAGCATGAGAGATTCTTCAAAATGCTTTCAAAGGAATTGATAAGGTGAAAAAGGTACGCCTTCAAACTCTAAGAGGAGATTTTGAAAGACTACAAATGGAAGAATCCAAAGCCATTTCGGATTATTTCACTCGTGTCTTGACCATCTCAAATGAGATGAAGAGAAATGGAGAAAGCTTGAGTGACACAAGAGTGATAGAAAAGATTCTTCGCTCTTTGACACCAAGCTTTGATTATATCGTGGTGGCCATAGAGGAGTCAAAAGACATCGACTCTATGACCATTGATCAACTCATGGGTTCTCTACAAGCCCATGAAGAGAAAATGAAGAAAAGAAGGGGGAAAGAACCCTTAGAAGAAGCTCTATATTCAAAACTCTCTTTCAAAGAAAGAGAAAAAAGCTTTGTACATGGAAAGGACCAAGGTAGAGGACGTGGTACTTTCCGGAGTCGCGGTGGATTCCAAGGACGAGGAAATAGAGAAGAAGTAAACAAAGAAGAAGATACACAATGGTCTCTTTCTAGAAGAGGTCGTGGGAGAGGTTTCTTCGCTCAAAAGGAGGTAAAACCCAAGTACAATGCTATAAATGTCAAAAGTATGGTCTTTACGCTACC
This sequence comes from Calendula officinalis, assembly GCA_963853835.1. Lineage (NCBI taxonomy): Eukaryota > Viridiplantae > Streptophyta > Magnoliopsida > Asterales > Asteraceae > Calendula > Calendula officinalis. The sequence goes on along the minus strand of OY970832.1, from coordinate 8,168,329 downwards.
GAGTGTAGAAGTTCAAGACAAGTGGAAGATAAGGAAAACCTTATGGACTTGCAAGATGATGTTCAACTCACTTTGTTGATGGCAAACAAAGATGAACGAGAAAATAGAAGAACTTCATGGTATCTAGATTCCGCTGCAAGTAGTCATATGACCGGTGAAGAAAGCTTGTTTGTAGAAATGGAGCAAGTTAAAGGGAACGTCACATTTGGGGACAACTCAAAAGCAATGGTGAAAGGAAAAGGTAAAATACTTATCCTTGCCAAATATGGAAGTCACCAATTTATATCAGAAGTTTACTTTGTGCCAAGCCTTAAAAGCAATATTTTAAGTTTGGGACAACTCTTGGAGAAAAACTACGATATACACTTGAAAGATCGTAGTGCTATAATAAGAAACCATGAAGGAATGCTTATTACCAAAGTTCCAATGAGTAAAAACCGGATGTTCCTTCTAAATGTTGAACATGATGAAGTTAAATGCTTGAAGACATGCTTGAAGGATCATTCATGGCTTTGGCATATGAGGTATGGACACCTAAACTTTGGTGACTTAAAATTATTGTCCACGAAGGGCATGGTGAAAGATTGTCCCCTATTGATCATCCTAATCAAGTATGTGAATGATGTCTACTTGGGAAGCATGCTAGAAACCCATTCCCAAAAGAAGCAACATCAAGAGCAAAGGAGCCATTACAACTTATTCATACAGATCTATGCGGACCCATTACTCCACCATCTCATGGTAAGAATAATTACTTTATGCTCTTTATCGATGATTTCTCCCGAAAGACATGGGTGTATTTTCTAAAAGAAAAATCCCAAGCTTTCGATACCTTTAAAACATTTAAAGCAATGGTTGAAAAGGAGAAATGTTTAAAAATTAAATCCATGAGATCCGATAGAGGTGGAGAATTTTTATCAAAAGAATTTAACAAATTTTGTGAAGAAAATGGGATCCGTAGATTTCTAACAACTCCTTATTCACCACAACAAAATGGTGTAGTTGAGAGAAAAAATAGAACCATTCTCAACATGGTTCGAAGTATGTTGAAAATTAAGAAGATGCCAAAGGAGTTCTGGGCCGAAGCGGTTGATTGTGCGGTCTATCTTTCAAATCGATGCCCGTCTAAGAGCTTAGATAACAAAACTCCACAAGAAGCATGGAATGGAATAAAGCCTACCGTTTCTCATCTCCGAGTATTTGGGAGCATAACATATGTTCACGTACCGCGCCAAAGGCGTCTCAAGCTTGATGATAGAAGCGAGAAGCACATCTTCGTTGGCTACGACAAGCAATCGAAAGGTTACAAACTCTACAACCCAATCACAAGAAAGGTGGTTGTAAGTAGAGACGTGGAGTTTGATGAAGAAGGAGCATGAGACTGGAACACGAATGATAGTGAGCGATATGATTTCCCTCCTATTGTCAACGAAGGAGATGAGACATGCGACTCAAATGAAGATGCTCAACAACCTCCAAGTCCATCCTCAACTCAAGACTTGCCTTCAAGTTCAAGTGAAAGATCTCCAAAAATGAGAAGCTTACAAGAGCTCTATGATGAGACTGATGATATTGACGAACTAACGCTTCTATGTTTGCATGCCGATTGTGAACCTCTAGGCTTCAAGGAGGCTGTACAAAGCAATAAATGGAGGCAAGCCATGGATGAAGAGATAAAGTCGGTAGAGAAGAATGATACGTGGGAGTTGACATCTCTACCAAGAGGGCAAAAGGCTATCGGAGTCAAGTGGGTATACAAAGCAAAAAAGAATGTCAAAGGAGAAGTGGAGAAGTATAAGGCGAGACTTGTGGCCAAAGGTTACAAGCAGAAACATGGCATCGACTATGAAGGGGTATTTTCTCCTGTTGCTCGGTTAGAAACTATAAGAATGATAATAGCTATTGCTGCTCAATATAAATGGAAAATCCATCAAATGGATGTGAAATCCGCTTTCCTAAATGGATTTCTTGAAGAAGAAGTTTACTTAGAGCAACCAGAAGGGTATGCTATCAAAGGACATGAAGGTAAAGTGCTAAAACTGAAAAAGGCTTTATATCGTCTAAAGCAAGCACCACGTGCTTGGAATACAAGAATTGATAAGTATTTTTAAGAAATTGATTTCACAAAATGTCCAAGTGAATATGCACTTTACGTGAAATTTTCAAATGGAAATATATTGGCTGTTTGCTTGTACGTGGATGATCTCATATTCACAGGAAACTCCCAAAGCATGATTGATGAATTCAAGAGATCTATGGCACGAGAGTTTGAAATGACGGATATTGGGCTCATGTCTTATTACCTTGGCATAGAGGTGAAGTAAACAGAAGAAGGAATTTTCATATGCCAAGAAGGATATGCAAAAGAAATATTGAAAAGGTTTGCCATGGAGAAGTGCAAACCGATTTCCACCCCCATCGCATATGGTGCAAAGCACTCTAAGTACGATGAAGGAGAAGCGGTCGATCCAACTCTATTCAAGAGTCTTGTCGGAAGCTTACGCTACTTGACATGTACAAGACCTGACATACTATTTGCCGTGGGACTAATCAGTCGGTTCATGGAAGCACCCACTACATCTCACTTGAAGACCGCTAAGAGGGTCCTTCGATATATATAAAAGGTACATTGGATTTCGGTTTATTTTACTCATCGTGTGAAGACTTCAAGCTTGTAGGTTATAGCGACAATGATTGGGCTGGAGATTACGATGATAGCAGAAGTACAAGTGGATTTTTATTCTACCTTGGTGACACTGCTTTCACTTGGTCATCAAAGAAGCAACCTATTGTTACTTTGTCCACTTGTGAAGCCGAGTACGTAGCTGCAACATCATGTGTTTGTCACACAATATGGCTTAGAAATGTGTTGGAGGAGCTACACATGAAGCAAAGAGATGCAACAGAGATATATGTGGATAATAAGTCGGCAATTGACTTGGCGAAAAATCCAGTCTATCATGACCGAAGTAAGCATATCAACACTCGCTATCATTATATTCGAGAATGCATTACAAGGAAGGATGTTCGAGTGATACATACAAGATGTGAAGACCAAGTTGCTGATATATTCTCCAAGCCACTAAAGGAGAAAGATTTCTCAAGACTAAGGATGATGCTTGGAGTCGTTAAATCAAGTTTAAAGGGGAGTGTTGGATCATAAACTTGATTTAGCCCAATAGTATTGGACTAACAAATAAGAAGTATCTAAGCCCAAGACAAAAGACAATTATCAAAGCCCAAATCCAATATCTAGAAAATACTATGTAGAATGTTCTTGTGTAATATCTATAAGAAATATCTAGAGATGTGTAGGAAATATCTAGTAGAAAAATCTAGATATCCATGGAAATATCTAATGTGTAGAATGTTCCATGGAGTAGTATAAATAGGTGATGTACTCCTCATTTTGTAATCAAGTCTTAAGCAAAGCAATTCAATACTTGGTAAAATACAAGTGTTCCTGTCTTCCTAATTTTACTTTCAATCATATCTTCCTAAAAGGCCCCATTTTCTAACAGACAATGTCGTTCGTCTAGCTAGGGTTTGGCTTTCTTCCGCGTTCCTCGAAATTCTCCAAATGATTTAGCAGCTTCAATGATTCCAATCAATTCTTCGGTTAAATCCCTAACAATTCTGGAATTCGATAACACATTTTCTTCTTCCATTTGCACAATCCGTTTCTCACGATCTGAATTTCAAATTACACCGGAAAACAACCTAAATTATCATGGTCTAGGGTTTTCGTCATGATTTCGAAATGAAGTGGATTTTGATGTTTGATAGGATTCAAATTGAGTATGAGATGATCGATATTGATAAACATAGGTAAACTAATCCTAACTTATGTTGAATTGTAAAGGATTTTGTTGAAATACTGTAATTTAATTGTGGTTTGATTGTTGGTTAAGTTTTTGTATGCAGGTAACTAAAGTTGTATGGATATTAAGAGTGTTGGGCATAAAAGGTAAATAAGGTAAAGTTGTTAATTAGTTTGTGGTGTAATTGTATTTGTTACAAGTGCAGGGCTGAAAGTGTAAATTGGTAAGTAAGTCGGTGAAGATCTTTCTACCCAGGTATATATTTCATTTACTGCTCATTTTCTTTATATGTACGTGTGTGGTTTCTTCGTGTTTTACAGGAATCTCTGTAAAGTCTTTCTTTATCAAAATTAGGATTTGTATAGTGTTGTATATAGGTTTAACTCTTCATGTATGAGTGATTAGATCTATACATTGATCTGTAGAGAGAGTTTTCTTGTAGTGAGATCTTGTCTTGTTTTTGGTCTTTGACCGGTTGAGTTTGGTTTAATAATGGAAATAAATTTTGTTTGAAGTCTTTGAGTTTTCGTGTTCTTGTTCGTATCGTAATTTCTACAGATTTTAGTGTTGTGTCAATCGAGATTAATGAACAAGAACATGGACGGGAACATAAGTTTTGGGATGAGGATTTTTATTGGGGGGCCTAAAATCTGGCAAAGAGGAGGAGGGCATAAATGTCTTTTTACTTTAAATTGCTCTTTATTACCAAAATGTGCTCTGTAAGAATCAGCATCATTAGGCTAATGATAAGACCAAATTTATATTCAAATCAAATGGAAAGTTGGAATCTAATTCTACTACAATTTAAATTTTTGTTTGGAATTAGTTTAAGTAATAACATCTTTTTGGGGATAACTTTTTCTTAAGTTTAAATGTATTTAGTACTCTCTCCGTCCCATTTTTATAATCTACATTTCTATATTGGTTTGTCCCAAAATGACTGTCTGCTCCTAAGTTTCAACCAATCAAAAAGTATTTAAGTGGGAAAGAGAAAATTTGATTGGTGACATAATGTAATTCATGCATTTTTCTTAAACTCTGTGTTATTCTCTAGTGGACAAAAATTTGGGACGAAGAAGTATCATTTAGGTACTAGAAAGATTGTAATAGATAGTCTAGGGGAGTAAAGTGTAACATTGTATATTAGTTAAGTTTTATTTAGGAAATGGTCCTAACTAACAAGGAATTAAGCCATGGTATAAATACCAAAGTGTAAAGCTTAATTCCTTAACTTTTGCACAATTATCATTTCAACATTCTCAATTGTTCTTCTTCATCTTTCTCACCAAAAATCATCATCTAACACCATCTAATGGATTGAATCAATGAATCTATTCTTTTCAATTGGTATCAGAGCATAATTTCATCTTGAAAATGATCCAAATCCATCAATTGGTGTTATAATCAGAAGAATCAGTGGGTTTTTGAAGGTTTTTGAAGAAAAAGGGGTTTAAGATCAAAAATCAGATTTAAGGTACTATTTCTTGTTATTATGGATTGAATAGATTCCTTTTATTGTTATATTAAGCTTAGAATCAAGCTAGGATTGAATCTAATCCATACTGATGAAGAATTAAGGGTTTTAGGAAAAACCATTAAAGCTTCAAAAACCCTTTAAATTCAAATTTTCGAATAGATCTAGGTTGTTTTTGAGTAATATAGTAGTAATGGATTGAAGGAAATAGTATTTGGGTAAGTTTGTGATTTAAATCAAAGAATTTGGGTTAGAAACGAGCATTTTAGGATCAAATTAGTGGGTTTTTAAGGCTGTTCGTAGCTGTTCTGCGCAAGAAACTGTTCGGCCCGAGAACAGTAACAAGTTCGGCCCGAACTTCAACCCAAAGTTCGGCCCGAACTTCACCCCGAACTTCGGCCCGAACTTCACCCCGAACTTCGGCCCGAACTTCACCCCGAACTTCGGCCCGAACTTCACCCCGAACTTCGGCCCGAACTTCACCCCGAACTTCGGCCCGAACTTCACCCCGAACTTCGGCCCGAACTTCTACACAACTTCGGCCCGAACTTCTACACAACTTCGGCCCGAACTTCTACACAACTTCGGCCCGAACTTCTACACAACTTCGGCCCGAACTCTTTCTACACTCGCGTGACAAAAGGGGCTGTACTGTAACGGTCATAACTTTCAGCTCGGGTGTCCGTTTCGAGCCCACGAGTAACCAAATCGAAGCTAAAAACGAAGGCTACGACGTGATAAACGGCCGTAGGCGGTTTACCCAACTTGCCGGCCCAAAAACGCTTGTTTCGATCGCTTAATTTGCGTTTTTGTGATTTCTCGGTCAATTTCCAAACTTCGTTTAGCCCCAGTTTCTAACCCGATCGTCGTTTTTCCCTAATTCGAAAATATTAGGCACATTTAAAGTGTACTTTATCATCTGGAATAACCAGTTTAAGATTTCGGTAATTTTGAATTCTTGAAGATCAATCCACGGTCTACATCACATATTCTATTCCAGAACCTTCTCATTCTTAAAATTTTCTTTACCCCGTTTCAATCAAAATTCCCGTGAATTGTTCTTAACATGACTACCAAAGAAACATTGTCTGCCGGGTCGAATGCCCAGGAGGATAAACAGTGCATTGCCAACCTGGCATTCATGGCAATACCAACTGAGGCTACAGCTGTGTTAGGCATTCCAAAAGATGATGAAAATGAGGTACTCTCTTTCTCCTTTGACTCTTTATTATCTGATTCAGACACTGATGAATCAGAGAATTCCTTGTTTAATGAAAAACTTTTTACTAAAATTGATGAGAAATCACATTTGACAAAACAAATAACTGATTTGGAATCTGAAAAAGCACAACTCTTAAATGATTTGAGTGAGTTAAGTCAATGTTCTCTTCAAATAACTCAAGTAAACAAGGAATTACAAAATCAATTGTCTACGTCAAAATCTGCTTATAAATTTCAAATTTCTGAATTACAAGAAAGTTTACAAAAACAAGTAAACACAACTAATGAATCAAATGCACAAATCTCAAAATTAAAGGCAGAAAATTTAACCTTTCGTCGTCAACTTGAAACTCTTGTTCCTCAAGTCAATCAAAATAAACATTCAAATCAAAAAACACAAGAGTTACAACAACAGTTGTCAACATATTATGCTGCTCACACCAGTGAAGTAAATCGTCTAAATCACATAATTAATACAAAAAATCTTGAAATATCAAACCTAAAAACGATGAAGACGGTATCAAATGACAAAGACGACTCCAAGCAGCTGATAAATGACTTAGCTATCCAACTCAGTCGAGAGCAAACATGGATGAAATCTGCTGACATCAAGATGAAGGATTACCAAGATAAGTTGAAGGCAGCTGATAATGAAATTCAAAAACTAAATGAACAAATCACAAACATCACAAACAATTTTAACAAGGAAATCGATGAACAATCAGCAACCATACACAGTCTTACTGTAAAGAAAGAAAATGCTGAAGAACACATCTCCAAACTGGAGCAGACGATTGTGAAAGCTGGTCACACTGAACAAACAATAAAATTAAATCAACCAAAAGAGTTCAGATCTTTCAAATCAAAAGTGGGTCTCGGCGCTGAGAACTCCCGTCCTCTGGAAAAAGCTGCTGATGTTATTCCCACACTATACAATTACGATTACATGAACTTGGGAATATGGCAAAGCTTTCTTCATATGCCGGACGAGGAAGCAGAAATCGAGAAGTTCAACAGAGAAAAGAAGGAACACGCTCAAATCAGCTTTAACTATTCTGAATTGAACTATACATATGAAAAGAATAAAGCAAAATTTGAAAACAATGAGTACTTCCCGATTGTCACTCCAGAAGAATTTTCCATTTCTGATAATGAAGTTTTAAAACAAACAATTGAACCAAAGCTTTATGTTCCACCGTTGATTTTAGAAAAGAAAATCGTCCAACTTGAATCTGAAATTGGTGAAACTCATAAAGCCTTTGATAAAGAAAAATAAAATCTTCAAACAAAGATACATCAATTAGAGGACACGATTTCAGAATTAAAACATAAAACTGACAAAAATGTTTTTCAAAATTCTAAATCTTCATTAATAGGACCAGCACATGTTAATCCAGTACCAATTACTTTGAGAAGAACCTCTAATTCACCACCTTTAAACGTCTCATTTAGAAAATTAGAGCCTCAGAGCAAGGAGCCCAAGCCCAATAGAGTCAAAGGAGATATGCCATCTAAGAAGCCGAGTTCGTCTAAGTCTAGTACGCTTAAGAAGCCTCACGAGCTTAAGCAGTCTAGACCATATACGTCTTCAGTTTCTTCGTCCACTGTTAAAATTAACAGTAACAACTCCAAAAATTTTAAATCTCCTGCATTTGCTTTTGGAACTGTGTATGATGCTTCTGCTTATCGTCCTGTAAATTACTCACCTGATTATGATAATGTGTTCTTTAAACATGATGAATTTGGTAAAAAGAGACTGTATAATAAACTTACAAAGGAAAAAATTTCTCAAACTGATGATCGATTTTTTGTTAAGCTAAATGCTCCATGTGGTTTAAAAATCAATGTTTTCCATCAATCTGGTAAAAATATAATATCATGCAAAACATGCTTTCCACAATCATGCAAGACATATGTCTCTCGTCCACACAAACCTAATCAAAAAGGTTCATCTTCACATGCCTCCAAACAGACGAAGAGTTCTTCCAAAACCCCATCAATCTCTGATAAACACTCGTCTTCTCGTCGCAAAGTTTCTCGAGGATCTTCCGCACCTAAGCCAAAGTCTTCAGGTTCCTCAAACAGCGATAACAAAACAACGACCAAATCTTCAACATTTGTAAAATACACTTGGATAAAAAATGAAAAATCTCATTGGATTATCCAATCCTCTGAGAAATCTTTAAAATGGGTCGTCAAATCCACAACCTCTGAACTGCCTCCTTGCAGTTATCGAAAGCTCTAAATTGATCATAAAACAATTCTACATAAAACATCTGTCACTAATCGTATAGGACCCATAGATAATTGGGTACCAAACATGTTTTAATTGTTTTATGTAGAATAACCAGCAAGGGTTTTGGAGTTCAGGTTGACTTATACACACTTCAGTGTATAACTCGAGCCTCAACCGAATGACTTATACACACTTCAGTGTATAACTCGAGCCTCAACCGAATGACTTATACACACTTCAGTGTATAACTCGAGCCTCAACCGAATGACTTATACACACTTCAGTGTATAACTCGAGCCTTAACCGAATGACTTATACACATTCAGTGTATAACTCGAGCTTCATCAGAATGACTTATATACACCTCAGTATATGACTCGATCTTTAAAGAAATGGCTTATGCACATGTCAGTGTATAACCCGTGCTTCAAAGCAATGGCTTTCAAGTACATCTGGCTTTCAAACCCAGTTTTCAATAACATCATTGGTTGAGGGGGAGAATTACTATATTCACTTGTCAAGGGGGAGAAAATTGACATTTTTATGTCAAGGGGGAGCATAACTGCTTTATGATTTTTGAAAAACAACTGTCGAGGGGGAGCATTCTTTATAATCGCTAAATCCTGTTTCAATGCTCCTTTCAAAAATTTTTTTTTTTTGGATTATCAATATGGGGTATCCATTTTTGTAATATCCGTAAACGATCTCATTACCAATCTCACTTGGTACTTATTGCATCTGTTTATTACAAATTTTCTTATTCTATCTTGATAATAAATTTTTTTTTACCTCAAACAGTTTTTCAACCTCCTACAACTTTACAATAACACAAGCTTATCAATGTTGAGTATTAGCTTTTGCAATATTCGTAAACGATCTCTTTACCAGTCTAGGTTGGTACTGATTGCATCTGTTTATTGCTAATTCTCTTATTTCTCTTTGCTACCTTTGTGTTCCTTCATTGTTAAAATTCTTTAATTGTAAATCAATTTTTCTCTTCTTACATAAAATTTACATTTTTCAAAATCAATACTCAATTACAAATTTTTTTTACTCATATTGAGTTGTTGACATCACAATCTCATAAATTCTTTATTATTCTGTGATGCTCAACATTCCAAAATTTTTTATCTCACTTTGTGCTCACAATGATGTGTTCACAACGTAGGATACAAATTTTTGTCATATTCGTAAACGATCTCTTTACTAGTCTCGATTAGTAAAGATTGCATCTGTTTATGAAAAAATTTTCGTCTCTTGCGTTGTGGCTCAATTTTTCACAACCCTGATTTTGGACAACATAAATTTTTCATTTTTAAATGACTTGTTTGTAACACTCAACACAATTTGCTGTTAAATTCGTCGACCTCTTTACTAATTTCAATCAGTACTGATTGCATCTGTTTTTAACACCATCTTGGATTGATTGTTCTTACTATTTTTAAACGATTTTCATTCTTAAACGCTCCGTGGAGAAATCATTTTTCATCTTCTCAAAACTGCTCAGATTCAATTCTGACTTTCTCCAGTTCTCACACACTCAAAATCGTTTTGAATGCACATTGTTATGTCATTGATCTTTGTATATCCGTCGATCTCTTCTCTACACACGTTCAGAGAAGATTGCATCTTTGTAAGTGGTATACTTCACTGATCTTTGATATAACCAAACAAATTGATTTCTTTTAAATTTTAAATATTTGATTAACAATGTCTCTAATCATCGTGTTTGTCATATCCGTAAACGATCTCTTTACTGAAGTTCTTCAGTAAAGATTGCATCTGTTTATGACTTCACGTGATCATTGACATTGCTATTCTTCATTTTCAAATATTTTTCTCAAAACATTCAAAGGATTAAATCAATTTGTCGAGTACTACATGTTTCTGGTTCTCATTCCGATCTTGGCTCTTGATTTTCACCGACACACCATTCCTCTCTCCGTTTCCAAAACACAACGATTCAGCTTTATCATGAGGACCCTTATCATGATCCTCATGAGGGGGAGAAAAAGAGCAAGAAATAGTTAAAATATCGGATGTATAACTGAACAACATCAAAAAGAACCACAAACATCCCATCAAAGAAGAAAATTTACATCGTATGTACTCAGATCAACTGCAAAATCAGAATTAAAAGAAACCGATTCATCCAAAGAAATCTCTCTCCAAAATCTCAACCAAATCTCAACCACCACAATCTAAACCTTAACCGTATAAATCATTCCTTTCAAATTCTCTATCATCAAAATCCAAACCTTAACCGTTCAAATCATTATTTACAAAACACAAAACATTATTATCCTGTCCTCACAAAACCTCCATCACAAAATCCAAAACAAAATCTCCAATTACTGAAATCCCAGACAAATTCTTCCCTACTGACATTCCATTACCAGAACTTTTAACCTTAAATGAGACATTTTTAGATCTTTCTTACACCAACTAATTCAACGGGAAAAATCCATTGAGTGTTTGAAACTTGGAAGTTCTGTAACGAAAATTATAATTGCTTCTACTCCCACTCAGATGTTATTATTGAAAAGCGAAACCTAGAGATGTTAATTACATCATTTGACAAAGAATTGAAATGATCAAACGTAATTCACCATCTTGAAGTACATCTGAGAATACATGAACATTGTAGCTTGCCCATCTTTTCACAAGGTTACGCAATCCTCTATCAACTTTTGATCAGATGAAGGATTTGCAATGAGATCTTGAACTTACTTCATACGTGAGAAGGAGAGCAACGGGCCAAAGAAGCAACTGAAGACGGAAGACTGGGATGGAGTGCATCAAGCACAAAAAGGGGGAGATTGTTAGGGCGAGTTAAACTAGTTAGTGGTGATTAGTGAGAGGAGGTATAAATAGGTGAAATTAAGGCTAATGATTGCTTAATCCAACTCCCGTGAAAAATAATTGTTTGTTTGAGGGGGAGCGTAACCGTTATCAACATGTTTCCTCAACAACAATTATCAAGAACCATAGATCGACATAAAGCCATAAACGTCAAAAAGAGACTCCCGCTGCTAACCGCTCTATCTATGGGTCTACATTCAGTCGATTTGCATGAAGTCTTCTGGAATACTTTTTATTGGTTGAAAAGCCGATTGAAAGTATGTCTGTCACCGATGATCAAAGGCTGATGCTGTTTTATCAACATAACTGCTCAACGGTTCAATTCTCAGCTCCAGCCTTACAAACACAGAAGTCTTCAAAGATATGCAACCTAGTCTACTATTACAAAGGGGGAGATTGTTAGGTACTAGAAAGATTGTAATAGATAGTCTAGGGGAGTAAAGTGTAACATTGTATATTAGTTAAGTTTTATTTAGGAAATGGTCCTAACTAACAAGGAATTAAGCCATGGTATAAATACCAAAGTGTAAGGCTTAATTCCTTAACTTTTGCACAATTATCATTTCAACATTCCAACAATTGTTCTCTACCATCTCTCTACTTTCTCTCTCTAAAAGCCCTAATTGTTCTTCTTCATCTTTCTCACCAAAAATCATCATCTAACACCATCTAATGGATTGAATCAATGAATCTATGCTTTTCAATTATCATAAATGTATTATATGGTAATGTAATCGTTAATAGATTATGAAATTTTTAATTTTAAAAGTCTTTAGTAACATTTATTGGATATATGTATTATAAGGTAATGTAATCATTAAAACATTTTTTTTATCATAGAAATCTATTTATTAACATTTATTTAGATGCAAGGTCATCTCATTTTCAATACTTTTGATGAAAATCAATAAATAATTTTTTGGAATCATATGAATTTACCCACAACATCGCACGGAGTTTAAATCTAGTAATTCCTATCATGTACCAAAACGTTAAGTAATTATAAATTGATTACAAATTATATGCCACAATTAATTAGTATTAGCAAATAAACATATATAAAAAGTCGAATCCTTTATTACCTTAATAACTAATGATATTAACTATTGACCTTCCAAATTCATATATATTTCCCGATTAATCTTTTCTTTTCACCTTATAAGTTTTGTCAAAATCTTCACTTATCTTCATAATCATCTTAACCATGAAAAGTCTTGCTCACGCTTTGATTCTAACGATTCTCTTAATCACAATTTCGGGTTCTCTCTCTAAACCCTACCACCAAAATGGTGGTTTTACCGTTGCTCTTATTAAGAGACTCTCCATTATCCCCTCTTTACAACCCAATAAGTACCCGCTTAAACCGTCTTCAAAATGCATTTCATCGGTCTATATATCGGCTTCTCGTCTTTCAAAACGGGCCGGTTTTACCTCGAAAATAGAAACCGTTCTTACTGGCAATGATGGAGAATATCTGATGAAAATTATGATTGAGACCCCACTTGTAACAGTTATAGGGGTTGCTGACACTGCGTCCGACATTACGTGGGCCCATTGTCAACCCTGCAAAGACTGTTACGAGCAAATGGGCTCACTTATTCTTGTACCCTCCGATTCATCCACTTATAAACCACTCACATGCAAAACTAAACCTTGTACTGGAAGCTTAACAGAAAACGATTTATTTTGCGACTCGGATAACATGTGTCATTACGAACTAAATTACGGTAGCGGGGCGCACACGACCGGAGACCTTGCTGTCGGTACCTTTTTACTCGGGTCGGCCCAATTGGAAAATGTTGCTTTTGGGTGTGGTCATGACAACAAAGGCGTACTTTATCAAAGAAACTAGCGGGATTATCGGACTTGGTGCTGGACCGCTTTCGTTAGTTAATCAGTTACAATCAGTTACTAAAGGAAAGTTTTCATATTGTCTAGTTCCTTCTTTCGACTCCACTTGTAAAGAAGGACCCTTCTAGTTTCTTCTATGTTACATTGGAAAAATTGTATGTTGGCGTTGACGACTCCTTGTCACGCAAGCAACTATCTTCTAATAACGAGAGTGTTGAAGTTGGCAACATTATCATCGATTCGGGCACTACATTAAAACTTTTACCCGAGGAACTTTATTACATTCTTACTGAGGGTTTAAAAAAATTTATACTTGACAAGCGTGTGCGGCACTGGCACAGAAATTATGAGCTCTGCTACCAGAATTTGAGTTTGGACCGTGTGCCGCTGGTGTTTTTCCAGTTTACTGGAGCCGATATGTATGTGCCACCGGAGAATTTGTTTTCGGAAGTAATGTCGGGGGTGAGTTGTTTGATGGTTAAAATTGCTCTTGGTGTGCTGATTATTGGGAATTTGTTGCAACGAAATATGTTGGTGGGGTTTGATTTGGTAAATCAACAAGTTAATTTCACAGCTACCAATTGTACCCAGCAAAATTAATTTATAAAATATAAATATAAAGCATGAGTGACCTACAAACATTTGAGGACAGCAACGCTATTATTTTATTATTATATACGCAACGCCATTATAGAATCACTTATATAATTGTAGATTAAAGCATCTTAAAGACAGGGTAGTAATATCTTGGAGGTTATTGATAATACAAATATATATAGGTTTAGTTGTTTGATTAAAATATCTTAAATGATATATGAATAAGAATATAGACCATTTATATTTATTAAACTAATTATCATGAACTAAGGATTATAGCAAGTTTACTTCTTCTTCTTCTTTGTATGATCAATTTGTTACTTATCCATACTTATGCTTCCGAATAGAGTTATGAATGTATATATCTTAGTGACTTACCTCCCACATACCCGGATAAAGGTAAAATTGTATATATCTCAACTGTTTTAGATGCTAGGTTACTGATTTCATTTGACCACTTTTAATCGTCGTGGAACGGTCGACCACCTAAATCAAAATTTTAAATTTTCTGATATGGTTGATGTTTGAAGAATGCTTCAAGAACACATCATCAAAAGGTTCAAGAACACACAATGTTTTTCATTAATAGTCAAGGATATTAAAACCAAATTTCCATGAATCAAGCAAATTCATGGCGGAAACACCTTTTTTCCGGGTATTTCTAGACCAAACTATTTCCCCATGTTTGGGTAAATTAGCAATTCCATCATCATCATCATCATCATCATCATCATCATCATCATCATCATCATCATCATCAAACACAAAATTACGAGAATTGCTAATTGGGAAATCTTGATTTGCTGACCAGATGATTCTTGAAGTATGTATATGAATGATTGTAACGACCTGAAATTTGTAAATAAATAAATTGTACAAAAATATGATAAATAAGGATAAATCGTTTAAAGAACGTAGGAATTGGTTTCGTGGCGTTTGGAGACCGTACGAGAAAGTTATGGGCGAAACCGGGTCGAGATAAAGATGAAAAAGTGCAGCCCTGCTGCCTTAAGGAGTTCGCGACGCGAACTTGTGGTCGCGATCGGGAAGTCGGGCCAGGTAGTTTGGCTTTGGGTCGCGAAGTAGTTCGCGTTGGGTTAGCGATCGCTAAGTTGGCGTACGATATTCGGAGTTAGCGACGCGAACTTAGTTCGCGCCGCGAAGTCTGGGCGTGCAGCATTAAAGTCGAGTTTGAGCTCATTTAATGCATTTCAAAACCCTAGTTTTCTTCCTCTCGAGTTTGTGGACGATTTTGGGTGTAAACCATCATTTGGAGCTGATTTCTTCATCAAATCTTGTGATTCTTCACTCCTAGTTGAAGATTAAAGGTATATCTTCACTCCTTTGTAGTTGTAGCTTTAGATCTATGGGTTTAGAAGCTTGGGTTTGAAACCCTAGTTCTTGAGTTGGTGGTTAATGGTGATATAAATGGTGTATACACTTAATAGATGGTATATTAACAAAGGAAACAAGTGTATGATTATGATTTGTAAGAATCTTAAGGGTTGGTTAAACCTAGGGTTTGGTAAATCATCATATTTGGGGAAATGGATTGATGGGTGTTATCTAGAGGTAGATGAACACATTGGTAGTAGTTTGGGATGATAATCTTGTTGTGTTAATTGTTTTAGACATTCGGTGAAGTATTGAAGTGGACAAATTGTGAACAAGGAACCGGCGGAAAGAATACGGTTAAAGCATCTTTGTTACTAAGGTGAGTACGTGTGGAATTTTACTGAGTACATAGCCTATGAAATACATTTTTATTACTTGTGTTATGGTCTATTTACTTAATTGTATAGACTAGTAGCTAGTAGTTAGTTATACCGATAGTTGTATTGAACTAACTTGTTTGATGATAGACGTGATAGCCGAGAGCTAGATTGACATAACCATCGAGTTATGATATGGTGAGATGATGTGATGATTCGGGGGATCCCCGGTCATGAGGTATGGAATGGGGAGCATTTGGGCGGATCCCCATCGGCCCATTCCATGATAGTAGTCTTGCTAACTGGAAGTAGTCCGGCGAGTAAGGCAGGTATAGGTAGATTGGGCGATTCCCTCTTGCCTTTACCTTGAAGCTTGTTAATGCGGGGGATCCCCGGTTAATAAGTTAAGGTGGTTCTAGTTGGTTGGGGATGTCCCGACAACTAGATATGATTGCTTGGAAGCAAGGTATTAGAGTCACAATAGAGTGACTAGATAGATGGGTAATTGCTTACACGTTTGTTTGTGTGTTACTCGATTATTATTATTAACTTTGGGGTCTAAACCCATGTAGCTCACGAGACGTTTTTGTCTCACGTACTCCTTGTTTTGTTTTGCTATGTACTCAGGTTCGGGATCGAAGGCTTAGGTACGCATGGATAGAGATGCGGGACCTAGATTAGAAGAACACTAGATTGGATTTAGTCTTAGCTTGGTTATGATCTATTTTGTAACACCTACTTTTATACTCTGATTTCATACCAAGGTTTTTGTAAATCCAAATTTGAGGATGTTCTTCTATTTATAAAATGTTTTATTTTGGCCAATATTTTGTATTAAAATTTGAGGTGTTACAATGATGACTAAAGTAATTAAATGAAGTTATATCACTATTGGTATTAAAATTAATTGGATACTGTTGTAACGTGGTACTGATGTGTAGAAATTTAATTAAGAGAATATAAATATGCGACACAGAGATTTACGTGGTTCGGAAATTTGCCTACATCCACGGGCAGAGAGCAGCTTAAGATTTCACGATGAAACTTGAGAATTACAAGTTTAGACTCATATGTTACACTCACTTCCCAAACCCACTTACACTCAAGAGCACTCTCACTAAAATCTTTCTTACTCCACTCTTACACACATATGTTTCTACCAGAGGAATGACAATACAAGAAAGAAGAGATAGTTGTTTTTGGTGTGCTTTGAATTGATTACCAAGTGAGGTATTTATAGGAACTCCAGGACGAGAAATTGTGATCATAAACTTCTTCAATATGAGCCACACAACCTTCTTTTAATGTCAGCCATATCATCGTGTCAAGAAATTCAACCATGTCCCACAAGTCTCCACCTTGGTTGAAATTTTCACATAGCTTCAACTCTGCTGCTCCCCACAATGTCTCTCAGTTGCTTCGGACTCTAATCAAGTTCAGACAATGTCTGAACTTGATTCCTGACACCGGTTTGGTCGTCATATCTGTCGGGTTTTCTGTTGTGGATTTCTTTTCAACTTTAACAGTTTCGTGCTCCACAATATCTCTGATAAAATGCAACTGAACATCAATGTGCTTCGTTCTTTCATGATACATTGAATTCTTCGTCAAATGTATAACACTTTGACTATCACAGTAGACGATTGTTTCTTTCATTTGTATGCTCATTTACCAATCCTTGCAACTAGATAACTTCTTTTACAGCTTCTGTTGCGGCGATGTACTCTGCTTCAGTTGTTGACAAAGCAACAGTGGATTGTAATGTTGCTTTCCAACTGATAGTACAACCGTAAAGGGTAAAGACATACCCGGTTAGAGATCTCCTCTTATTCAAATCTCCAGCAAAATCTGAGTTCACGCATCCAGTAATATTACTTCCAACATCTTTGAATTTTCCATAGACCAAGCCTACATTAGTATTACCTTATAAATAGCGTAAAATCCACTTCACAGCATGCTAGTGAATTTTACCGGGCTTCGCCATGTACCTGCTTACCACAATAACTGCTTGTGCAATATCGGGTCTTGTACATACCATTGCATACATGAGACTTCCAACAACACTAGCATAAGGTACATGAGACATCTGTTGTTGGAATATGCTTCACGTTCATAACATATAGTTATATGGCTAGACGTATGTGAGCCTAAAGTGTCACACACTTATACACCAAACATCATTTAATATATATAATATAATTAGGGTAATTATATTATTTATATAAACTATGATTACTTGTCTAGTTATGTTTTAATTAATTGTTAAGTTAAAACGTATTAGTGAGTAATCTAAAGAATCAAAAGTACAAGAGTCTAAGTGTCATATCTCCTAACTTATTATTAGGGAATATATACTTAAATTAGGTAACAAGTTTACGAACCCTAATCCTCCCCTTTTCCCCTTATACTGCCGCAACCTCCAAAATGAAAAAGGTGTTGGTTTTGGTTTTGGCAATTACGCACAAAACTCAAGAACACAAACAGATCAACACTTTTTGATTTTGATCCACAACAAATGTTGTCATTTGTGGTTGACGTGCAAAATAGTAGAGAAAAGAGGCGCACGCCTCTAGGTGGAATTTTGATTCTTGCTCAAGGGACTAGCATCCTATTTGGTGTTCTTGATATGGTATAGTGTGGATACCATTAGAGGAATTCTAATTTGAATTCTTGGAGTTCTTCATCCTCATTCATTGGTGTAATCAAAGGCTTCAAGGGTATGATCTTCATCTTAACTCTTTGATATTATTGCTTAATTACTTTGTCAATATGTAGATCCGTTATTAGTGATTTAATAAATTATTTCCGCTGCGTTTTACTTGATTAAACCGTAAATCACTAACAGTGGTATCACGAGTCATCATATTGATGATTTAATTAGCAAGTTCTTTGTAAAAAGTAGCAAAAAATTTGTATTTTTTGGCCTAATGGTTACGCCGATCGACAAAGAACCCTAGGGTTCTTTGTCTTTAATTTTTTCGAAATTTTTTATGGAATAAGGTTAAAATTTTGATTTTTTGAAACCCTAATTGCTACTAGTTACAAAAACTAAAATAAAAAATTAATATTGTTCATTGAATTTTTTATTTTATTTGGCTTGTATTTTTATTTTAATTGTTAATCGTTATATATGGCAAAACATGTTATTTTGCCATATTCCAAGCCAAAGCCTTGTCAATTGTTGATTGATTGTGCAAAACCGATGAAAACCTAGACCGTTTGTGAATGAATGTGATTTGTTTGAATGTTTGGTTGTTTTTGGGAAAGCCGTGTTTTGGCTAATTGTTGTAATTTTTTATTCTTTCTTTTATTTGGTGCCATTGTTTGGGGCAAATTTCAATTGTAAAAGTATTAGAATAGTTGTATTTTATTTTCTTTTAATCTTGTAATTTGTTGACCAAAGAATGAAGAAAAGATGAAGAAAAAACAACAATTTTCGGCACCTCCTGCGCAGCTGTACGAAAACAGACTTTCCCGGAGATTGGCAACTCATTTGGACCTGAAACCACCGCCAAAATTTCCGCAACTCAGAGATATACAACTTTCCAGAAGGCAGGGAAGACCGGAAATGTCGTCTGCTAGGTCGAATTTCACTTCAGGCGCTGCTGGATTTTTTGGACAGATTGCATTTTCACATTGGTTGGGCTCTACTTACTCATGATTGTCTTGGAGTAAGTGGGAGCCCATTGGGTTTATGTAGGCCCGCTCGGGTTCATGTTGGCCCGTCCCCTAGCTTGACCCTTCGGTCCTTCGTGATGACTCACGTGACCGAACTTAGGTTATCATCGGTCGAGGTTTTGCACCAAATTGTGTTGCATGTTTTACTTGTATGTTTGTGGTTGTTATTTATTTTCTATTCGATACAAAACATAACGACTAAAATAAGATTTTTTGAAACACAAACATTAAAACATCCAAACTTTTAATCATCTATGATTACTTGTTAATTATCGATGATTATTTCTTAATCAGCTATGATCACTGTTTAATCATCCATGATTACTTGTTAATCATTGATGATTAAAGTTTAATCATCTATGATTATACTTTGATCTAAACTTGTTTTTGAGATTAATACAAAAGTTTAAATATGATTTGAAACTTATAATTTAACAATCGCTAAAATGTTTTTACCGCTTATTAAACTGACTTATGAAGTGGTATGAATGAAGTACATGATTCATTCATATTTTAAATTTTTTATTAAAATTTCATACCTAAAATTTAAGTCACGCCGTCCAATTGGGTGAAATCCCTTGCTTCTACTTTTAAATTCACGTGAGACGTGGTTTGAATTTAGATCCGAGGTCATTATTGTCTACGCGTGAGACCTAGATTTATTTTGACACGAGTTCACATTGGATGACTTAATCGAGTTAACGGTGAGACCTTGACACGAGGCGAAGATGCAACAAACATGCCACTTGACCCTAGATGCTTGTTCACTAGGTGCCATGAAGTCCCATAAATCTAAGAGTTGCACTTGTAATGCAATTGTTGATCGTCACCTACCTATTGGATCTATCATTGCTAGCAGATCAACTGATGTGATGATAGAAGTCAGTGAGGATCTTAGCTTTTAATTAAATTAATTGGGTAGTTAATTTTTTAAAAGAAATAATTATTGAAAATACTATTTTTGTGAACTTTGTGTGTTATACAGATAACAACAACAAATCAAAACCTAAGTATCTCCACTCTAAAATCAGTTAGGCCTTACCTGAGGCACCTCCTGTAAATGCTTCTGCTGCTGTTCGTCCAGCCTTTACCGAAACGTTTAATGAACACCAAGAAGTCGCTACTCCTATGCTTGTGAGCATGAACCCCGAGATTCGAAAGAACAACGAGGAACTCACAGCATATGACATGATAAGCGAGTTGAAAATCATATTTCAACAACATGCAGAACTTGAACTGTTCAAAACAGTTAAAGCATTCAACGCTTACAAGCAGGAGGACGGCCAATCAGTTAGCACTTACATCTTGAATATGAAATGCTATATTGTTCAAATGGAGCGTCTTGGTTACCCATTGCCACAAGTTCTTGGAATGAGCTTGATTCTTACCTCACTATCCAAGGACTATGACTAGTTTGAAAAGAGTTCTAAAAGTACATAGCATGGGGAAGACAATCGTTGATAACATGCTATGGTAAAACTAGTTGAGCAAAGGTTACCCAATTCTTTTCTAGGAATCAGGGAAGGTAAAAGCGCAAGCACAAGGCAAGAGTCTAGGTAAGGGTAAGCTAGTTTACTTTTCCAAACCTACGATTCCCCCACCTGCTAAAAAGGAGCACCCTGCAAAGGATATTTCTTGTCATCATTGCGATGAAACTGGCCATTGAAGGAGGAATAGTCCTGCCTACTTGGCAGAGTTGATGAAAGACAAATGTGTTCTAGCTAGCACATTAGGTATCTTCATTATAGAACTCTATACTTTTCGTAATAAATCTTGAGTGTATGACACTAGTTGTGGAACTCACATTTACACAAATGTGCAAGATTAAAAGTTAAGTAGAAAGCTAAATGAATGGAAGCTGTGATCTTATCCTTCCTAATGCGTTAATTATTGTTTTGAACAATTGTCAATTATGCATTGTTTAGCTTTATCGTTTGTTGAATAATGGATTATGATATTTTGTTTTATGAAAAATAACATGTTTTTATTACTATTCCTTGTAATAGTGTATATTTGAAATTGATATGCATGATTCATATTCAAACGATAGTTCTATATACAAATGTTGCACTCAAGAATCCAAAACGGTTTGGATTCCATTTACCTAGAGCATTGTCATCTTTTCCACATAAACAAGAAACGCATTTTGAGACTATAAAATGACGGGCTTCTTAACAAATAATTATGAATCATTTAAATGCCTCTCTTGTATATTATGGAAAGATAACAAGAAAGCTTTTCTCCCATGTTAGGCGAAAGAGCTAAAAATCTACTTGGACTCATACATATTGATGTATGTGGCCCTTTTAGAACTAAGACTAGGGAAGGTGCCACCTACTTTATCACTTTCACTGATGATATCAGTCACTGTAGTTATGTTTACATGATTAAACATCAACATGAAAGCTTTGATGATATCAGTCGTTATGGTTATGTTTACTTGATTAAACATAAACATGAAATCTTTGAAACGTTCAAAGCTTTCTAAAGTAAAAGCAGAAAATCAACTCGGCAAGACAACAAAGGCTTTCAGTCCTGATTGAGGATGAAAGTACATGAGTCAAGAGTTTCTGGATCATCCAACACATCGTGAGATTGACTCAAGATTCACTCCTCCATACACCCCATAAGATAATGGTCTGTATGAAAGTACATGAGTCAAGAGTTTCTGGATCATCCAACACATCGTGAGATTGTCTCAAAATTCACTCCTCCATACACCCCATAAGATAATGGTCTGTATGAAAGGAGATATCGGAACCTGTGTGACATGGTTCGATCTATGATGAATCCTATTACTCTTACACTATCCTTTTGAGGGGCATGCACTGAAGTCTGCTGCTCGAATACTTAATATGGTTCCGACCAAAAGGTTAAAAAGACACCTATGAAATGTGGCATGGGAAAATCCCTAATTTGTCTTACTTGAAGATATGGGGTTGTGAGGATCTCGTGGAACGAGACACGCCGAAAAAACTTGAGCCCAGATCTATCAAGTGTATCTTCGTTACTATTTTACTGCCCACCTGAGAACAAATTGTTGTTGCTCGGTATGCTGAGTTTCTTGAGAACAGTCTCATTTCACAAAGCAAGTGGGAGCACTATAGACTTTGACAAGATTCAAAGCGAAGATGCACAACCTTCTGGTAACACTAGCAAACATCACACTGAGGCTGAACATACAGATGTTGGACCACATGATGATATTGTTCCCATTCATAGATCCGCAAGGACACCTCATGCACCTGAACGATATAGATTTATGTTCGATGCTGAGGAGCAAAGTTTAGGGGATCATGATGAAACTCCTAACTCTCAAGTTGCATTATCGAAATTTTGAATTCGAAAATGACTTGAAGCTATGAATGCGAAAATGTAATCCATGATAGACAACCAAGTTTTGAACTTGGTTGATCTTTCTCAAACAGTAAGACTGTTGACATGGATGAGAATCTACACACCTATAAATCTCTTCTAGTATCAAAAGGTTACACTCAATCCTACTGGATTGACAATGACGAAACCTTCTCGCTTGTTACTAAAGACATTAGGATTCTTATAGCCAAAGTAGTGTACTATGACTATGAGATTTGGTTAATGATGAAATCAAAACGTTTGTTTCACCTAAAACCTAAACTGAGCATGTGTATATATGAAAGCTAGTGGGAGCGTTGTCGTTTCTCAAGTCATACATGTTGATGACATGTCACTCATATGAAACAATATACCAATGCTACAAGATGAAAATCCTGGGTTGGAAAATGTTTTGACATGAAGGATTATCGGGATACGACATACATACTTGGAGTGAAGATCTATAATGATAGATCAAAGCGGTTAATTGGTTTAAGTCAAAGTGCTTACATTGACAAAATTCTAAACGGTTTAGAATGGTACTCCCAAACGAGGAGGTCCTCGTATGCAACACAATGTAAACTTGAGTGAGACTCGAGGACCTTCCACACTTGATGTGGTGAAGTGAATGAATGTAATCCCCTATGAATCGGCTATTCCATTCATCATGTACGCTGTAAGGAGCACTATGCCAAATGTAACGTCCTTAGGGGACCTTACTAGAAAATACCACTAGAATCCATGAGAGAGTCACTGGATTGCTGTTATGAACACATTGAAGTTTTTTGAAATACTGGATATATGTTCCTTGGTTATGGTGGAGATACCAAACTGAAACTAAGTATACTTGCTATACTTATGTTGGTTTTGAGAATAGGTCGTGATGACGCTAGATCCTATTTACGAAGGTTCACTACATTCGATTGATTTATCGAGATATGTGAAATTCGTACTCTTAAAGTTCAAACAGATAACTAACTAGCTGACGCTTTATCGAACTCAATGTCTTGTACCAAACATATTGAATATGAATGAAACATTGGACTTCGACAAGCTAGTAGTTTCATGTAAATCTGTTTTAGTATTTGGATAATGGAACATTGAGCAGTTTATATTGGAATAAATTGATATATTTGATATGATCGTTTTTATATGAATATCTACTGTGTTCTATATTTGCATGTTTATATCCTTGAATATTTACTGCGTTTTATATTCTAAATTGTCCATTGTCATATTAATAATATGGGAATATTATGAAGACAAATCTGAGGGCATTGGATGATGAAATCAAACTCACATGTTGTTCATTGTGATGCACAATTGGACTGACCCAACCTATGAGAAATCACTTCCTGGATTTATGTCACAAGTGAATCTCACAAAGGCTTTGTCGCTTATCCTCTGACTTGAGATGCAAGTTGGTTTGTGTATGTGGAGTGCCAAACTTTGATGTGGTTAAACGCTGACCTAAACAAGGCTGCTATAACAACTATCTTCGGGTTTGTCATTAAGCGTATATCAAACACGTGTAGTCAATAAAGAATGTGTTCCTCCACATGTTTGGATTAGATACTACTGGGCCCCTCGATGATTTGAATAGAAGCTTGTACGGCCGTACCCAAAGGTAATCAAGATGAATCTTGATTGGTTTGGTAATCTACTTCAATGTATAGATCGAGAAACAGAATCGTTGAAATTTTAGATTGACATTAATCCTTGTCTAAAATTCAACATGGTATCAGTAACAAAAGGATAACTGATTGAAAAACTTTGAACCTGGACTTTTTTGAAACTCACTCATGTACTTCTAGGGGCATTGGCGGGTTGCTAGAATCTAACCTTTGCTTGTATAACTACTTGATTGTTATGACGTGCGCAAGTGGGAGCTGTTGGAATATGCTTCACGTTCATAACATATAGTTATATGGCCAGACGTATGTGAGCCTAAAGGGTCACACACTTATACACCAAACATCATTTAATATATATAATATAATTAGGGTAATTATATTATTTATATAAACTATGATTACTGGTCTAGTTATGTTTTAATTAATTGTTAAGTTAAAACGTATTAGTGAGTAATCTAAAGAATCAAAAGTACAAGGGTCTAAGTGTCATATCTCCTAACTTGTTATTAGGGAATATATACTTAGATTAGGGAACAAGTTTACTAACCCTAATCCTCCCTTTTCCCCTTATACAGCCGCAACCACCAAAATGAAAAGGGTGTTGGTTTTGGTTTTGGCAATTACGCACAAAACTCAAGAACACAAACAGATCAACACTTTTTGATTTTGGTCCACAACAAATGTTGTCATTTGTGGTTGACGTGCAAAATAGTAGAGAAAATAGGCGCACGCCTCTAGGTGGAATTTTGATTCTTGCTCAAGGGACTAGCATTCTATTTGGTGTTCTTGATATGGTGTAGTGTAGATACCATTAGAGAAATTCTAATTTGAATTCTTGGAGTTCTACATCCTCATTCATTGATGTAATCAAAGGCTTCAAGGGTATGATCTTCATCTTAACTCTTTGATATTATTGCTTAATTATTTTTTCAATATGTCGATCCGTTATTAGTGATTTAATAAATTATTTCCGCTGCGTTTTACTTGATTAAACCGTAAATCACTAACATCTGTTTCACCTCTTCTTCATTCTTCGGTGATAACGCTGCTGAAAGTTTGAAATGAGCCGCCAAAGCAGTAGTGACGGGTTTATCATTTTGCATGCCAAAACGTTCCATTACCTTCTCAATGTACTTCTTCTGTGACAAGAATAATGTGCCACCTTTTCTGTCCCGGTGTATTTCCATTCCCAGTATTTTCTTTGCTGCTCCTAAATCT
Organism: Calendula officinalis; assembly: GCA_963853835.1. Classification (NCBI taxonomy): domain Eukaryota; kingdom Viridiplantae; phylum Streptophyta; class Magnoliopsida; order Asterales; family Asteraceae; genus Calendula; species Calendula officinalis. The sequence goes on along the minus strand of OY970832.1, from coordinate 8,142,671 downwards.
TTCATTTCAAATTCTCCACTTAACTGAAATTTCAAACTGTTGATTTCAGACATGTTATTGCAAGCAATCAACATGTCATCAACATATAGCAACAAGTATATAAAGGAGCCTTCCTCCAGCTTCTTATAGTATACACAACTATCATACTTACTCCTATAGTAGCCATTTCCAGTCATGAAATTCTCAAACCGCTTGTACCACTGTCTAGGAGACTGTTTGAGACCATATAAAGATTTCTTGGGTAGACAAACATGATCTTCTTTTCCTTTAATTTGGAAACCCTCAGGTTGTTTGCATATAGATTGTTTCTTCTAGTTCACCATACAAAAAGGCAGTTTTGACATCAAGTTGCTCCAGTTTTAGGTTAAGGCCAGCAACAATAGCAAGTAATGTACGGATTGAATTGTACTTTAACACAGGAGAGAAAACTTCATTGTAATCGATGCCTTCTCTCTGTGTATAACCTTTTGCCACTAACCGACAATCTTTTGATTCTTTGGTTTTTCAAAAATTTCCCATGTGTGATTTTTGTGACGAGATTCAATCTCTTCTATTATTGCAGTAGTCCACTGAGCTGATTCTTTTCTACTTATAGCTTCTTTGTATGATTGTGGCTCATAACTATCAATTTCATCAGCAACATTGAGGGCATAGGAGACTAAATCTGCATAACCAAACCTCTGGGGAGGTTTTATCTCTCTCCTATGCCTATTTCTGGCTAATTGATAGTGTTGTAGTTGCAATGTGCTTGCTCATTCACTTGAATCTTGGTTGTGTTCTTAATAAAGTGATTTTTCTTTTGAAGGCTCCAACTCAAGTTCCACCTTACTTGAGGCATTAGGATCTTTCTTTTCATTCAACGACTCTTTCTGTGGTTCTATCATCGCAACTTCATTAAATGTCACATCCCCGCTAATAATGCATTTCCTTTTCTCTGGACACCATAACTTGTATCCTTTTACTCTGTTAGGATATCCAAGAAAAATGCATTTTAGTGCCCTAGGCTCAAGTTTACCTTCTTTAACATGAGCGTATGTAGGACAACCAAATATTCGCAGGTTCGCATAGTTAACAGGGGTACCTGACCATATTTCTTCTGGAGTCTTGAGACCCGTGGTGACTGATGGACATCTGTTGATCAAGTAACACACTGTGTTGACAGCTTTAGCCTAGAACTCTTTAGATAAACTAGCATTTGATAACATACATCTGGTTCTTTCCAACAGAGTTCTGTTCATTCGTTCTGCAAGCCCATTTTATTGTGGAGTATGTCTTACTGTATGGTGTCTGAAAATACCGTGATCTTTGCAGAATTTTTCAAATTCACCACTGCAAAACTACTCCAAACCATTATCAGTCCTTAGTCGATTGATCTGCTTCCCAGTCTGCTTTTCAATCAAGGTTTTCCATTGTTTGAACTTGACAAAGACTTCACTTTTGTGTTTTAAAATGAAGATCCAAACCTTCCTTGAATAATCATCAATGAACGTTAACATATACCTTCCTCCACCGAGAGAAGGTACTTGAGAAGGACCCCACAAGTCGGAATGAATGTAATCCAAAGTGCTTTTTGTCTGATGAACAACAGTGTTGAACTTCACTCGACATTGTTTTCCGAATACACAATGTTCACAGAAGTCCAACTTCCCAACTTGTTGGCCACATAGTAGCCCTTGCTTGCTCAGTTCTGCCAAACCTCTCTCACTAACATGCCCATCCTTAGATGTCATAACTTGGTAACATCAGGATCGGCAGTTAATGAGATTGCAGCTGTTCCTGTAACTGCACTTCCTTGTAGTATGTAGTGGGTATTTTCCTTCTTACCTTTCATCACAATAAGGGAACCTTTAGATACTCTTATAGCTCCACCTTCACCTTTGTAGCTATAACCTTTTGAAACTAGCGTTCCCAAGGAGATCAATTTTTTCTTTAATTCTGGAACATGCCTAACATCTGTTAATGTTCTCACGATCCCATCCAACATCTTGATTTTGATTGTGCCCATGCCCACAACCTTACAGGGTAAATTATTTCCCAATAGAACCTTACCCCCATCTATTTATTGGTAAGTAGTAAACCAATGTTTATAAGGGCACATGTGATATCAACACCCAGAATCAAGAATCCACTCATTATTTGAGTCAAATTCTGAGACTATGAGAGCGTCAGCACTTTCATAGCCATCTGCGAAAGCCGCATTTCCAGATTCAAAGACTTTATCCTTGCCTTTATGATCTGGACAATCTCTTCTGATATGTCCTTCATTGTGACAATGGTAACATTTAAACTTTCTAGGTCTAGATTTGGATCTTGACTTAGATTTGCCTCTTCTACCGTCTTGGTATCTTCTGTCTGTTCTCCCTCTAACAAAGAGACTTTCAACGGGTCCTTCAGTTTACGGTCAGCGAAACAAATACTCTAAATCTATGTGATTGTTGATGAAAGTGTGAGTGTTTGTGATTGTGTGGGAGATATTTGTGGGCGGAATAGTGGGAGAATATGAGGAGGCAATAGGTTATATAGGGATGAAAGGGTGTACCGATTGGGGAAGGGAGATGCTAGCGGCTGGGTAAAGGTGCCGGTTTTGTGTGGTTGTTTCTCAATAACCGTGTGATTAAATGAAGAGGCGTAAAGATGTGAAGAAGAAAGTGCTTAATTAATGTAATTCTCAAAATACCCTTATCCCCTAAATGATTATTAAAGGAGTATAGATATAGATATGATCGTTTATGGCTAAGTATAAATTTCAATTGAACCAGATTATATGGTAATGTAATAATTAATAATATTTTTTTATCATAGAAATATATTTATTAACATTTATTATATATATATATATATATATATATATATATATATATATATATATATATATATATATATATATATATATATATATATATATATATATATATATATATATATAGAACCCATAATTTCGTACAGAACCCGTAGAACTATTATTAGCCAATCTTGACCATTGGATTTCAAAATTAACGGTTAAGATTGGGTTTGGCATTTTCGTAAATAAGTTAATCTTATTTTTGGCAGATTTTAAATGAAAAGGGTAATGTAGTAATTTGTTAACAAAAAATTAAAAGAAAAATAAAAAGAAAAAGAAATTTCAAAATCCGTTTCTCCTAATTTGTCTCCCATTTTCTCTCCCATCTTCTCTTTCCAATTGAGTAGTTTCTCTTTTCTTTTTTCAATTCATCACTTCCAGGAAACCCTAGCCCCATTTTCATTCACACGATTAAAAGGCTGTCGGTTGGCATTATTAGCCAATCTTGACCATTGGATTTCAAAATTAACGGTTAAGATTGGGTATGGCATTTTCGTAAATAAGTTAATCTTATTTTTGGCAGATTTTAAATGAAAAGGGTAATGTAGTAATTTGTTAACAAAAAATTAAAAGAAAAATAAAAAGAAAAAGAAATTTCAAAATCCGTTTCTCCTAATTTGTCTCCCATTTTCTCTCCCATCTTCTCTTTCCAATTGAGTAGTTTCTCTTTTCTTTTTTCAATTCATCACTTCCAGGTAGGGGTGTCAAAAGGGTCAACCCGACCCGATCCGAACCCGAACCCGATTACGCTAATCGGGTCGGGTTTATTCGGGTCATTTTTTTTTATATCGGGTAAGTTTAACCCGACCCGACAAACCCGACGCTAGCATTGGGTCAGGTATCGGGTTTGGATTACTTACCTTTGTCGGGTTTCGGGTTGACCCGACTAGACCCGACTAAAGTTCAATAGTTTTTTCTTTTAAATTTAAAATATTTGATTATTACTGTAAGTTTAATGTTCTGTTATTGAATGTTCAAATTTAAATTTTGATTTTTTGTTTTTGATAGTTTAAAATTAATTTTTGATGTTAAACTCATTTGATTACTATTAAAATCAAATGGATCGGTGAATGGTGATGATATACTGTTTTGCATTGCATTATGGTAATTAAATCAAGAGCCAAGAGGCCGACAACTCTCTTGTTTCTAATTTATGTACGCTTTTATCATATTTATAGGTTTTCAAACACATAAAATAACATAATCACTTTTCAAAAGACATATGAATTCAACAAATAATACACACGTAGAAAATTGGATACGTAACCCGACCAACCCGATCGGGTTGACCCGACAAACCCGAAACCCGATTAACCCGAACCCGACTAACCCGATTCTTTATAGGGTCGGGTTTCGGGTTAGATTTTTTTACCTTAAAACCCGACGGCCCGACCCGATAAGAGCCAAACCCGACCCGACAAACCCGATTGACACCCCTACTTCCAGGAAACCCTAGCCCCATTTTCATTCACACGATTAAAAGGCAGTCGGTTGGCATATGAAGGTAGAGTTCCGGCGAGGGTGGTGGCGAGTTAGGTCATGACAGCGACGTCATCGATAGCGGCGTCATCGACAGCGCCGGTGGTCCATGAAGCGGGTTCTGGTTGGGGTTTTGATAAAATGTCTCGGCTTTCTGATGGCGGTGAGGGCCATCGGTGGCGGTGGCGGTGCAGTCTGATTCATTCGTCGGTGTTGACGGGTTAAGGTTTTTTAGATATGTAAAATGTTCAAACACGCAGATTTTGGGTGGTCTGGTTCGTTTAGTGTTCTGGTGGAAGCACTCAGTCGGTGGTCTGGTGCAAACATGCTAATGTAAAATGGAAGCACTTGTTCAGCGGTCTGGTTCGTTCGTTCCTAGATCTGAAAATATTGGAAATGTAGGTTCGTTCGTTCGTTGACTTTGTAATGAAGAAAGGTGAGTCATGTTTTTTACTTCGTTCATAATTGCCCCTTTAAATTTCATGTTTTGTTATAGTTCGAAACACCTAATTGTATGGTTATGTTTTTTTAATTTGAACTGAAAAAAGGTTGGATGATGGAGGTTGTTTTGTACTTGAACAAAAGAAGGTTAGAAGGTGGGGGTGGCGGTGGTATTACAATATCAATAAAATTGGGTCAATTGTTGTGTGTAATATATATGTTAGTTTTTATAATTTAGGCCGTGTATGTTGTTGGGAAATTGTTTATTAATAAAAAAAAATTAAGGATTGATAGAATGATTCAGTTTTCGTTCAAGTCACATGGTGTTATGCATTGAAGGTATTGTCTCCCTTTCCGGTTAGGGTCATATTAGCGTTAATCTTTTAGGCTGCATATATGTTTTTATTAGTTTGCACATGAGTACTTAATTAAACATATATGTTTTTTATTGATGTTTTGGAGTGGGTGGTACAAATAAAATAGACAACTTATACAGGTGAAACAAGATGAAATGAGCATTTTGTGTTACCCTATATAAAGAAGAAAGTTGGTTAAAAAGGAGACAAAATTGCACACCCGCAACAATTTGGATGCATATATGTTATTGCTTGAATACATGTGTTTTCTGATATTACTTTTGATTTTTTGTATGGATAACTTCAACATGTATGTATTTTGTTTACTCAATCAATTTTGTAAAATTTGGATATATATTTCGTTTGTTGAACATGTTTTTTTTATATTACATACATGCATAACCGTAAATAACAAAAATTTATGAAATTAATGCCAAAAAACATATATGCACATCCGTAAAAAGAACATTTATGCATAACCGTAAAATAATGTAAACGCAAAAACGTAAGATAACATATATGCACAACAAAAATTTCCGAAATTAATGCCTAATGTTTAGGAAATTTACAAAATAGGAAACAGAATATAAAATGTAAAATGTCTTAAATACCCCTTAACAATTAAATAATTTAAATAATTCAAAATTAATTTACTAATTTCTGATTGGTTGATAAGAGTTCTACGGGTTCTGCACGATATATAGGGTTCTCTATATAACTCGACCCTATATATATATATATATATATATGTATATATATATATATATATGTATATATATATATATATATATATATATATATATGTATATATATATATATATATATATATATACATATATACATATATATATATATATATATATACATATATATATATATACATATATATACATATATATATATATATATATATACATATATATATATACATATATATATATATATAGTGTAGAATTAGAATCAGAACCAATTAAGGCTACAGAACCAGCAGAACTCAATCTAAACCATTGATTTTTGAAATGAAATGATCATGAAAGACACATTAATGTATTTGATGAGGGACCCCCAAATATTGGTTTGCATGGATGTCATTCATGCATGTATACATATATGTATAGATAACACTTATGTATACATACATGAAAACATATACATATATGTATACATGCATGAATGACATCCATGCAAACCAATATTTGGGGGTCTCTCATCAAATACATTAATGTGTCTTTCATGATCATTTCATTTCAAAAACTAATGGTTTAGATTGAGTTCTTCCGGTTCTGTAGCCTTAATTGGTTCTGATTTTAATTCAACCCTATATATATATATATATATATATATATATATATATATAATTGTTAATGTAGACTTATTACATTGCATTCTTAAAATGGCATCCTTGCCACGTGGCATTAAAAATTCAAAAAAAACTTTCTTTTATTATTATTATTATTATTATTATTATTATTATCATTATTATTATTATTATTATTATTATTATTATTATTATCATTATTATTATTATTATTATTGTGTTTTTAGAAGCAAGGTCATCCCATTTTTAATTTTTCGGCTGAAAATCAGTAAATAATTTTTTGAGTATCATATCAAATTTCCCGCAATATCACAGAGGGTTATAATCTACTAGTTTCTTTTTTGGAAACGACAAATGATAACAACGTAAGCCTACTCGCATTATTCCAGCGAGCATCCCGGGTTCGAGCTCCTTTACAGGGCAAACCTAGCCCCCATAGGGATTTCCAGGGAAAAATTCCTCACATTTGGCACCACAAGAGGTGTTTACAGGATTCGAACTCCAGACCTCACGCCTCATATGGGAGTAAAACTTATGCATCAATCCAGCTGGGTTATACATCATTTTTCAAGCTACTATTCCCTCCGTCTCTTAATAAAGTTCTCATTTCTATCAAAATATTTGTCCCAAAATAAAGTTCTCATTTCTCAAATTAGAGGGACACACTTAATAAAGTAATATTATTATCATGTACTTTACCACTAACTATCTTTAAAAAATATTTTCTCTCTCCAATATAACCTTATATATTATTAACAAATTTATTATCAAGACCGCACCACTAACTAACTCCTAAAAACTTGTGCCCAATTGAAATGAGAACTTTATTAAGGGACGGAGGAAGTAGTTTCTAATATGTAAAAAAAATTAAGAAATTATAAATTGTTAACAAATTAATTGCTACAATTAATTAGTATTACTAAATAAGCATATATAAAAAGTCGTATCTTTAAATACCATGATAAATAATGCAATTAACAATTAACCTTCTAATTTGATATATATTTTCCAATTATTCTTTATATTTTACGTTATAAAGTTTGTCAAAATCTTCATTTATATTTATAATCATCCTAACCATGAACACTCTCACTCTCACTCTAACAATTCTCTTAATCACAATTTCGTGTTCTCTCTCTAAACCCTACAACCAAAATGGTGGTTTTACCACCGATCTTATTGAGAGAGACTCTCCATTATCCCCTCTTTACAACCCAACAAGTACCCGCTTCGACCGGGTTCAGAACGCATTTCTTCGGTCCATATATCGGGCTTCTCTTCTTTCAAAACGGGCCGGTTTTACCTCGAAAATAGAAGCAGTTATTAGTGGCGATCATGCATCATATCTAATGACAATCAAGATTGGGACCCCACCTGTAACATATATAGGGATTGCTGACACTGGGTCCGACCTCACATGGGCCCAATGTCAACCCTGCAATTACTGTTACAAGCAAACGGGCCCACCTATTCTTGTACCCTCCGATTCATCCACTTATCAACAACTCACATGCGACAATAAATATTGTGCGGTAGCCTTACGCGAACACCAAAGATCTTGTGACTCGGAAAACATGTGTCATTACAAAATAACTTACGGTTTTGACGGGACGTACACGATGGGAGACATTGCTGTGGATACCTTTACATTTGGGCAGACCCAATTGGAAAATGTTGTTTTTGGGTGTGGTCATGAAAACAAAGGGAACTTTAATCACATGCGTGCTAGCGGTATTATCGGTCTTGGTGGTGGCGCGCTTTCGTTAGTTAATCAGTTAGAATCAGTTATTAAAGGAAAGTTTTCATACTGTTTGATTCCTTATTCCGATAACTCGAATCAGACTAGCACAATTCATTTCGGTGATGATGCTGATGTGTGGGGTGATGATGTTGTCTCGACTCCACTTCTAAAGATATACCCACCGACTTACTACTATGTTACATTGATAGACGTGTATGTTGACATGGACCACATGTCACACAAGCAATCTTCTAATAAGAGTACTATGTCTGCTGATGTCATCCTCGACTCGGGCACTACACTAACATTTTTACCTGACGATCTTTATCAAGCTTTAGTTTCGGATCTGAGGGCAACTGTACGTTCCAAGTTTTCGGACCCACACGGATCATATGAGCTTTGCTACGAGAATTTGTGGTTCGACCGTGTGCCGATGGTGATTTTCCGGTTTGATGGAGCCGATATGTATGTGCCACCAGAGAATTTGTTTTGGGAAGTGGAGGATGGGATAAGTTGTTTGACTGTTAGACGCTCTCAGGGTGTTGCGATTATTGGGAATTTGTTGCAACGAAATATGTTGATGGGGTTTGATTTGGTAAATCGACAGGTTAGCTTTAGGTCTGCTGATTGTACCCAAAACAAGTAGTTAATTTACATGCATCGTGTACATCTTTGAAATCTACAATTTCAAATGATATAAACCTTAAATCTACCATTATCATAAAATAAATTATCAAAATCATGATGATATACACGCGTTCACTTTATTTAATAATTGGGAATTATATTCTGAGTAGGAAAAAACTAAGTTCAATCAGGCCCTCCGTTTTCCATCGGGGTTTAACATATCGATCAAGATAAATCTTTTCCGTGAATTCCCACCCTCTATCATTTACACTATTCGGGTCTCTTCTTAACACCGGGTCATTACTTTCATATTCTTCATACAAAGAGCTCTCCCGAGGAAGAATTTCATACCCAATGTACCTTAACCCAAGCTTCTTCGCGGGCTCACCATAATAAGTCTCTGCAGCCCAAGTTGTACCCAAAGGTACCACTTGAATGAAAACCGAACCCGGTTTCATAAATAGGAAATGAGTCATAGTGGCCCCGTGAACCCCGACCATGACATCACTCGAGTTAAGCTCCCGGTAAATCTTCGCCAATTCAGAAGTCATTTGTGGCTTTAGAACCGAAAACCCGTAATAAGGAAACATGCTCCGAAAATTAATAATATTTCTGTTTGATTTTCAAAAAAAAGGTAAAATTGCAAACAATTTTATCAACTAATTCGATTCAACAGCATAAATCAGTTCAAGAATTGCATACATCAAACAGAGGTCGAATTCAGTTCAAGAAATTCAATTACCCGGAGAACAATAGATACAAATCAAAATCGAATTAGGGCGGGAACTTATCGTCAATGGAGAGGCCGACGGAGGGAGTCCGATCAGAGGGCGGGAACGGTTTCCGGTCAGAGGGCGGCGAAGATCGTACCAAGTAAATTGCTTGGCGTCGATGAATTAGGCTTCGATCGACCATACGAGGGTTTTTTTGTTACGTCCGTGAGGTTCAAAGTAACGAAGGGTTTTCTATAACACTTATTTAGGAAATTGAAGATTTATTATCATTGTAAGTTTACCATTTACCATTTTGAAGAAATCTCAAGTTATCAAACACATTTATCTTTAATTGAACTATTGTTATTTAAGTTTAAAAATATTACTTTTGTTATAAATGTAAAATATTAGTAATCCATTTTTATTTGCGGTGTTATACTACTATTCATTCATTATGATTGATGTTATTCGCACGCCAGTTATTCCGCACAAACCAGTTTTTGCGAGGTGTTACATAGCTAAAATCTTAAAATTTGTTGCGTTGATCGACCAACAATCCTTTCTATACGTTTCTTGAGTTTATTATAAATAATTAATGAGTTAAATACGTTTTGAAAAACAATGTTATTACACATTAATCTATTTTTCAAATAAAATGATTTAGAAAGTTTTATACATTTTAAGTTGACTTCTGACCCGTTTAACCTCTTCCCCTCGGGCTAAAATTATAAAGTTCACACCTTTAACCCATTAGAGATAAAGAATAACCCGTATCGACGCGTTTCATCTTAATACAAGTGAAAGACACCCTATGACTCAGAATGCATGAATCCTCAAGTTCCTCAACGAACAATACTTTTTCAGAAGAAGACGATAATGAATCTAACCAATCAGCAAACACAGAAGATAAAAGACAACAACATGGACATGATGAGTTAACAAATACAATATTTAGCAAAGTCCGGTGTCTCATCGGCTTTTCAAAGGGTAAAAGATGCTAAAGTTCTAGATATTGTGAGAAAAAGTTGTAATCTTGTAAAAAATGAATTAAATCTTAGTCCAAATAAGATAAAAGGAGCAAAAGCACCCTCTACACAAACTAATCTTGAAAAAGTACCAAGAGAGAATTTAACTGTTGTACATATAAAACTATCAGATTTTGGGGAAAAGTGGAAGGCGTTTAAGTACTAATTAATTATATATTTTTAGTATTATTCGAGTGGTTTTTAGTGTTTGTAGATAATTTGTTGTGTTTTTAGATGCAAGGTCATCCTATTATCTTTTTGATGAATATCAATAAATAATTTTTTGGTATCATATGAAATTACCCACGGTATTACACGGGGTTATAATCTACTAGTTTCAAATATGTACAAAAAGTTAAGAAATTATATATTGATAACAAATTAATTGCTACAGTTAATTAGAATTACTAAATAGGCATATATGAAAATTTGTATCCTTAAATACCTTAATAACTAATGTAATTAACTATTGACCTTCCAATTTCATATATATTTCATTATTAATCATCTATTTTTCACCTTATAAAGTTTGTCAAAATCTTCATTTATCTTCATAATCATCCTAACCATGAAAACTCTTAGTCTCACTCTAACAATTCTCTTAATCACAGTTCCAGGTTCTCTCTCTAAACCATACCACCAAAATGGTGGTTTTACCGCTGATCTCATTGAGATAGACTCTCCATTATCCCCTTTTTACAACCCAGCAAGTACCCGCTTAAACCGTCTTCAAAATGCATTTCATCGGTCTATATATCGTGCTTCTCTTCTTTTAAAACGGGCCGGTTTTACCTCGAAAATAGAAGCAGTTATTAGTGGCGATCATGGACAATATCTAATGATAATCAAGATTGGGACCCCACCTGTAACAGTTATAGGGATTGCTGACACTGGGTCCGACCTCACATGGGTGCAATGTCAGCCCTGCAAAGACTGTTACAAGCAAACGGGCCCACCTATTCTTGATCCCTCTAGTTCATCCACTTATCAACTACTCACATGCCAAAGTAAACCTTGTATTGAAGGCTTATCAGAAAACCAAAAATTGTGTGACTCGGAAAACATGTGTAATTACAATATGACTTACGGTTATGACGGGACGCACTCGATCGGAGACCTTGCCGTTGATACCTTTTCATTCGGGATGACCAAATTGGAAAACGTTGTTTTTGGGTGTGGTCATGATAACAATGGGGGCCTTCACATGGATGCTAGCGGGATTATCGGTCTTGTGGTGGACCGCTTTCGTTAGTTAATCAGTTAGAATCAGTTATTAAAGGAAAGTTTTCATACTGTCTGATTCCTTATTCCGATAACTCGAATGAGACTAGCACAATTCATTTCGGCGATGATGCTAATGTGTTGGGTGAAGATGTTGTTTCGACTCCACTTGTAAAGAAATACCCTTCGACTTACTACTATGTTACATTGCAAAGCGTGTATGTTGAAAAGGACCAGGTGTCACGCAAGCAATCTTCAAATAAGAGTGCTATTGTTGGTAACGTTATCCTCGACTCGGGCACTACACTAACATTTTTACCTGAGGATTTTTATCTCGATTTTATTTCGGATCTGAGCGAAACCATACGTTCCAAGCGTTCGGACCCACACGGATTTTATGAGCTTTGTTACGAGAATTTGTGGTTCGACGGTGTGCCGATGGTGCTTTTCCGGTTTGATGGAGCCGATATGTATGTGCCACCAGAGAATTTGTTTTGGGAAGTGGAGGATGGGGTGAGTTGTTTGACGGTTCGACGCTCTCAAGGTCTGGCGATTATTGGGAATTTGGTGCAACGAAATATGTTGATGGGGTTTGATTTGGTAAATCAAAGGGTTAGTTTTAGGTCTGCCGATTGTACCCAAAACAAGTAGTAGACTAGTTAATTTACATGCATCATGTACATCTTTGAAATCTAAAATCTATAATAATTTCAAATGCTATAAACCTTAAATCTACAATTATCATCAAATAAATTATCAAATTCATAATGTCTTTTCGATCATCAATTTGATGATATACAACTACAAGGGTTTACTTTATTTAATAATTGAGAATTATATTCTGAGTAGAAAAATATTGAGTTCAGGCTCACCACCCGCGGGTTACTCTTTCTCCCGCGCCCTCCACAACCGGAATCACTTCATAGGAGCATGATCAATTTTCCGTACTATTATTCATGATTTGTTAGCAAAAGGATGAAGATGATTTGTTAGCAAATGGATGAAGAACTCTAAGAATGTAAATTCATACATTAAAAAGATTCGGTCAAATATTCTTTTTTAATGATTTTAGTTTGTAACCAATTTCAACATTCGTAGTATAGGCAATCGAAGGCTTCTAATGTAGATGTTGTTAAGACACGTGTACTTTCTAATCCCTTTGTAATTTATACGTTACTATCTTTAATTTATCATTTTATTCATTTTAATTATTGGGATACTTTTTCTTTCACTGTATATTATGGGTGTTAATTTTGACCCATTCACTAATCAATGATTTAATTTTAGTTGTGTTATATATCAAACGGGTCAATAAACCCAAAAACAAAACAAAAAACAAACAAACTTGGTCAAATAGGCTGAAAGTTGAAACCTACTTTTAACGTGTACCCCTTTACCAGGCCCAACACTTTCTCCAAATAGTATTCAGTTTAGATCAGTTTAACAAGAGGTGGTTGATCGATTCAGTGTATGAATTGTATCAACATTGATATAATTTCTAGCTAACATATTATCTCAAGAAGGACGCCTGTTATTAGAATTGAAGTTTTTATTGAATTTATAATCTGTTTGATGGTATATAAAAGGATAAATTTCAATTAATTAAATGTTGTACGATTGATGCCTCTTCTTTATTCTGCAAAGTCATATTATTCTACAAGTCATTTTGTTTATGTTGATTCTCATTACCCTTATCAAGTGTTTGTTGAATATTTGTTTGCATTATATTGACCATTTATTGTATTTTGTTCTTAAAATTTAACATATAAAATGTTACAGATTGTACCTTGCAGGAGACATTTAGGTCACATTTGACCCATTTCATCGTTAGTATAGATTTCATTAATACTTCCTACTTGACCCGTTTCATTTATCGTCTTTTACACCCACGCATTGCGCGCGTGCAAACGACTAGTTGTGGAAAAATAGTGGGAGGCGTTTAAGGCGAAAGTACTGCTCCCTCCAACTCAATTTTATTATCTACATTTCCTTTTCGGTTTGTCCCAAAATTATTGTTCACTTGCACAAGATAATAAAAATACACTTTTCATAAACTGTGTGATTCTTATTTGTGAAAAATAGTTTTGAGACGGTGGGAGTAATTAATTTAATTTTTTAAATATTATTCGAGTGATTTTTAGTTTTTGTCGACTGTAACAATCAGTTGTGTTTTTTAGACGCAATGCCATCCCATTTTCAATGCATTTGATGAAAATCAGTAAACCATTTTTTGGGGTATCATAAGAAATTACTCGTAGCATCGTGCTGGGTTACAATCTACTAGTTTCTAATATATACTAAACGACTGGCGTTTATAGTGTCCCAGAAAGTTGTGGGTTCAAGTCTCGACGTTGACAAAATAATGTAGTATTAGGGGTGTGTTAACCGTTCAAAAAAAGAAATTACAAATTAATTATTACAATTAATTAGTATTAGTAAATTCGCATATATAAAAGTCTTATCCTTTAATACCTTACTACGTAATTCAATTAACTAATGACCTTCCAATTTTATAAATACATTTCCCGATTATCTTCTTTTTTCACTTTTATCAAAATCTTCATTTATCTTCATAATCATCTTAGCTATGAAAACTCTTACTCTCACTATCACTCTCACTCTAACAATTCTCATAGGCCCTGTTTGATTTCCAATTAAATTTTGGACCCAGTCTCAGACTATGTCCAAATCAAGCTGTTTGATTTCTTCACTTTTGTTCTAACTCGGTCAGAATGCAGATTGGGTCCAACATTATTTGCTGATTCGGTCCATTTCTAAAAAGCCCAGGACTGAGTCTTCTTTGTGCCCTAATCTCCCTTTAACCCAACATTAGACGCAGCCTCAACTTAAACGCTGGCTTCATCGGAGGTATCAAATTCTGACGACTCTTCCTCCTTCCTCCGCCGTCGTCGCGCCCTGCCACCATCTTCGTCTTCCTCGGGTACAATATCACAGTATACATATTTGCGTCTTCCTTAGTACAAGTTCTCTAGGCTTTGGGTTTTTTGCATCTCCATCTATGATGATGTTAAGATCAACTCTATTTGAATAGTATAATCGATTTCGCTTGAAGTAGTTTTATAGATTCCTAAGAATCAGAATTATTTTTGTGAGAATTATTTATTTATTTTTATTAAAACATAATCACCTGTTTCTCTTTTTTTTCCAGCCATTTGTTAAAGTGCATGCTTATGTGTGTTTTCAGATTATTGTTCGACATGTTTAGGGTTAATATGTTCATTCTTTATCATTTAGCATATTCAATTAGCTACATAATCAAACACATGTCTCAATCAGAAATTCTAATTCAGGGCATGTTTGGGAAAGCTTATTAATGGGGCTTATGAGCTTATTAGCTTATTAAGCTCCAAATTCAAGCTTATTTGGAGCTTAATAAGCTAATAATCTCATAAGCCCCGTTAATAAGCTTTCCCAAACATGCCCTCAATACGCAATCAACTCAATCAGAAACTAACTCGGTCAACACTAACTCAATTAGCAACTATCAAACGACCCCTTAATCACAGTTTCAGGTTCTCTCTCTAATCCCTACCACCAAAATGGTGGTTTTACCATTACTCTTATACATAGAGACTCTCCATTATCCCCTCTTTACAACCCAACAAGTACTTGCTTAAATCATCTTCAAGATGCATTTCTTCGGTCTATATAACGGGCTTCTCTTCTTTCAAAACGAGCCGGTTTTACCCCGAAAATAGATGCAGTTATTAATGGCACTCAAGGAGAAGGAGGATATCTAATGACAATCAAGATTTGAACCCAACTGTAACAGTTATAGGGGTTGCTGACACAGGATCCGACATGGCGTGGGCCCGATGTCAGCCCTGCAGTTACTGTTCCGAGTACTCGAGCCCGCCTATTTTTGTACCCTCTAGGTCATCAACTTATCAACGACTCACATGCCAAACTAAACTTTGTATTGAAGGCTTATTAGAAGATGATAAATTGTGTGACTCGAAAAACATGTGTCATTACAAAATGAGTTACGGTGACGGGGCTTACACGCACGGAGACATTGCTGCCGATACCTTTTCATTCGGGCCGACCAAATTTAAAAACGTTGTTTTTGGGTGTGGTCATGATAATAGAGACGTTGCCAGGGGTTCTAGCGGGATTATCGGTCTTGGTGGTGGCCCTCTTTCTTTAGTTAATCAGTTAGAATCAGTTATTAAAGGAAAGTTTTCATACTGTCTAGTTCCTTATACCAAAAACCGGAAACACACTAGCACAATGCATTTCAATGAGGATGCTAATCAGTTCGGGGATGTTTAGTGTTGTAAAAATCGGCCTAGGCGGCCGCCTAGGCGCTAATCAGCTAGCCACTGAGTGAGAAATTAGCTAATTGGAGGAGCTTTATGGGCCCAGTTGACAAAAATGAGGAAAATAGATATTTTAATGGCCCATTAACTTTTCTTCAATTCTCATGTCTGGGCAAACTACGTTTTAATGGCCCATCTAAAAACTTTGAAGGTTTATAAATTGCCTATCATACTAGAAAACGTTTTAAACATTGTTAAATACTTAAACTTCTTAGTAATTATTGACTTATTTAGTTATTATGTTAGAATATTACTAATATTTATTTTTAGAATTAAATTCCTTTATAATTTAGGGTATCCGCCTAGAAACCGATTAATCACCGCCGAGACCGATTAATCGCTTGAAGGTGGTTGACCGATTAGGTACCACCGAGCGATTTTTACAACCTTCGGGATGTTGTTTCGACTCCACTTGTAAAGAAATACCCTTCGACTTACTACTATGTTACATTGGAAAGTGTGTTTGTTGATGGGGTCTTCCCACACAAGCAATCTGAGTGTTAATGCTGGTAACATTATCATCCATTCGGGCACTACACTTAACACCTACATTTTTACCTGCGGATTTTTATGACGATCTTACTTCGGGTCTAGCCGAAGACATACATGCCAAGCGTGTGGAGTACCGAATTGGATATTATGAGCTATGCTACCAGAAATTGAGTTTGAACGATGTGCCGATGCTAACTTTCCGGTTTAGTGGAGCCGATATGTATGTTGCCAAGGGTGAGTTGTTTGATGGTTAAACGCGCTGATGGTGTGCCGATTATTGGGAATTTTTTGCAACAAAATATGTTGATGGGGTTTGATTTGGTAAATCAACAGGTTATTTTTAAGGGTGCCGATTGTGTTCATGTAGTAGACTAGTTAATTTACATGCATAGCGTACATCTTGATATCTAAAATCTACAATTTCAAATGATATAAACCTTAAATCTACAATTTACAAAATCCATCAAACACCCTTTGAGTATATAGTACAACCCTTTCTAGCATATGTTCTATCCAAAGGAATCAAAACCAGCTCAAAACCAATTGTTTATAGTATTAACAAAAACAAGATTCCCGTCACCAAAGCAAACAAAAAAGTGCAAATTCAAATGCACAATGTACAAGGCATATTACTCAATCTCACCAAAAGTTGTGTATATGTATACACTTATACGTCGACACTAATAAATCTTTTTATTGAGTATAAAATAAAAGAATATAAGAATAAGGGGACGCCTTTTTTAATCTATTTTGCCTATGATTTATCATATACATTCGATCTACTAAATTTATACATACACTTCATTTCTACTTTCTTTTTGTTAAACGTTACAAATTTCACTGAGCCCGAACCATGTCGTTCCTCCTTGCGATGGTATAAATATACGATCGTACCAAACGCTTTCTAAATCTCCCGAGATTTAGCCTAACTTTTTGTCGATCAAGATAAATCTTTTTCGTGAATTCCCACCCTCTATCATTTACACTATTCGGGTCTCTTAACACCGGGTCATTACTTTCATATTCTTCATACAACGAGCTCTCCCGAGGAAGAATTTCATACCCAATATACCTTAACCCAAGCTTCTTCGCGGGCTCGCCATAATAAGTCTCTGCAGCCCAAGTTGTACCCAAAGGTACCACTTGAATGAAAACCGAACCCGGTTTCATAAATAGGAAATGAGTCATAGCTGCCCCGTGAACTCCAACCATGACATCACTCGAGTTAAGCTCCCGATAAATCTTCGCCAATTCAGAAGTCCTTTGTGGCTTTAGAACCGTTACCGAAAACCCGATTTTTGAAGCTATTTTCACTAATACGTTTTCATTCAAAATGGCACGTGACCCGTTTCTTGAAATGATGACAAGCTTTGGTTTTTCCATCCAGCCCACGAGCTTAATCGGGTTGTTATTATTATTCAATTGGGCTTTTTCTTCTTGAATTAAACCCTCGATTCGAGGGCGATACCCTTTATCCAAAATGTCGCGAAAATCATTTATCGTTTTGCTTCCTTCGGTTAATGATGAATCAACGGTTAATTCATCGTGAATTTTCAACCCGATAATAGATTCCGAGAAGCAATGAGTTCTTCTATCTCCATTGAAATCAATAGGTTCGAAATCGGAAAGATGTGTGAGGATATTTGCGTATTTTGTAATCCACCAATCGTGATATTCAAGAATCACAAACACAACTTTCTTGTTGTATTTCTGAGAAGTTATGTAGAGAGGAATTAGGCCATCATTAAATTCATGATAAACATTTCCGGTGTATCCTCCGGTGGAGAAGAACACCGCCGGAACGTCATGGTTCACATCACATTTGTGTCGATCGACGGTTGTGGAATCATTAGTATTCTTGGCAATAAGTGTAAGTTCATCAATGGTGGCCATGGTGAATGGCTCCCATTTTCGGGTGTACGGTCTGATCTTTTCTCGCCGGAGTTCCCCTTCTCCGGCACCGGAGTTGTAGAGGAACACCGAGAAGGAAGCAGAATGTGTTCTTATATCACCTTTCATAACACACACATCCGATCGTATGCTACTTCTATCGCAACATATTGTTCCTGTATATCAAAACCCATAAAAAGTTAAGAATCAAATTCGGACACGTACAAAAGGTTTTAACTTTTAAAAGTTAATAAATTTCACTTTTTTATCTATTAGAAAAAAGTGAAATTAACTCAATGATGAAGTCAAGCACTAACCGTTAAAGATAGAAGAGCAAACATTAGTCTTTGGATTTGAAAGGGTTTCTTCTTCACTACTAGACTTACATAGGTGAGAAAGAGAGGATGTGGGGAAAGGAAGAAGATGTGGGGCAAGAATGAAAAAGAATGAAACAAGTGTGGAAAAGAGAAGAAAAAAGAGTAGTTTGGGTTTTGATCTTTTGTTACATCCACTCATGTTAACACATGCATCTTCTTCATCAACATATGTTATTGTAACTCCTTTTCTAAGCTGAATGTATCTTTGGTAATGCACCATTTTTATGTTTTTTTTTTCAAGTTTCTAGAGAGAGAGAAGGAAAGGGGAGGAGGATTTTGAAGGAAATGAAAGATGGGTGAAGGGGTTTTATGGGGTTACTCTACTTCTTGTTGGGGAAGAATGGATGATGAGCTGGCAAATTGGGATGGCCATGTAACCCATTGGGATATATGCTACTTTTTTCACAAGCTATGCGTATGGGGGACTAAAGAGGATGTCACTATTGGACCTTTAAATATCAAGAGTATACGTTTTCAGCCCCTAATTAAAAGGTTGCAATTTTTAATATCTATGCTGTTGCATGTCGAATAGTCTTAAATTCTTTATACACTACAAACTCATTTTTTAATGATGTTGTATATATGTTTTATTTGGATTGTACGTGTGTAAATTATTAGTACACTGAAATTTAATGATATATAAATCATCTTTCATCAGAGTTGTTAGGAATATTATTATTAATATTCATAGATGATTTGATTATGTCAAAACTATTAAACTACAAGGACCTAAGTCGATGATATGAAGTTCAAGATTCAAAGAAAGATTTAGGAGATAATGATAATTGTAAAAGATATAGTATATCTTTATTAGTTTAAAAGATTTAGTCATTATCTTTTCCTTGTAAGTCTTGGGTTTTCTAGTATATAAAGAAACCTAATGACATAGAATTAGATGTTCTTAGAACCCACGTTTTAACGTGTTTGTGTGTAAAAACCTAAGCCTCAAGGTCGTTTGATCATGTTTAATGAAAAACCGTTCTATGTATTCATACATAGAATTGGGGCTTTTAATGATGAAAACTTGTTTAGCTATACATATATGTTCAACTAATTCCGCAATTTTATGTTTTGTATATGCTTATTCCAGATCAAAAACTAACTATTCTTGAGCCTAAAGATCTATGTTTATGAAGAGTTATTCGATCTTCACAATTGGTATCAGAGCACGGTGGCTCAGATATGGAATTAAACAAGAATCTATTGATGATTACATGAAGAATCAAGCATAAAAAGTTCACATGTAGATTGTACGATCAAAATCAACATCGCAACGATCAAAGTGTGAAGCTGTAGTATTTAATAAAAAGTTCATTATGAAGAATCAACGATAAGGTTTCATCAGCATGTATGAATTCTTTTTGAATTCTTTTCGCAAGGCTACGAATTCAAAAAAAAAAAGAATCCAACAAAGGGATTAATTTGTTACTGATGCTTTTCAACAGCATATTACAAGTTTGTTAATGGTCTTTCAACTTGCTACTGCTCCACGGTTATAACTTTCTCAATTACTACTGCTGCTCCAACACCATATGAACGTTTATGTTTACCAATGATCTCAATCTTAATTTTATTACTGGTCCATGGCAACATCAATTTACTACTGGTAACATCGTTTACTACTGATCAGTATCTTTTCAACGATTACTACTGGTCAGTATCTTTGCAAGTTTTACTACTGCTATGTCAATTAAAGGTTAGAATGGAATTAAAGATTGAAATAAGGCAAGGAAAAGTCAAAAGTTATTATTGTCGCACGAATTGGAAGGAGGAATTGATTACTACCGATCTTAGTATCACAATATACTACTGGTCAGTAGTATATCAAAATACTACTGCCTTGATTCAATTTACTACTGATCTCCTCTACAAGCTTTACTACTGATCCTATGAACTTTATAATGTTACTACTGATCAGTAACAATTCCGGTAGATTTTACTACTGATCCAACATCAATCAAACACTACTGATCAGTAGTATATTCGATTACTACTGATCCGATGCTCAAATTTTTACTACTGATCAACATCAGTAATAAAAAAAAAAAAATCAGAATTTACTACTGCTGCGTTGACTGATCAATTATTAATCAGTATTGACCGAAAAAAATTTTGAAGAAATTTTTTTTTTTGATTTCTTTATTTGAAAGATACATCATACTTTGGAAAAGCATGATACACACCATGTTCATTCCATACCACGGTTTATTGATCGTATCTGATAATAATGTGAAACGAATCACATTATTCACACAGGTTGAAGGCATGATAAAGATAAAGGAAAGTTTTATTTGTTACATATTTGATCTTTATCAATTGATTACAGAAGATAATTGATTATATTTTATTTGAAGATGAAGTGGAAAGTCTTACTACATAAGATGTTATGTATTGTTGTAACTGCAATTTAACCGAATCTTAACGAAAAGATCTGTTGAAGACTAAGATAAGCAAGTCCTTCATACAAGATATGAAGTTGCTGATTACTATATTTAGACGGAATGTGATGCTTAGTTTGAGTTTCTACATCAACTTCAAATAGAAGATAGTTGATTTTCAATGTAATTAATATAGTCTTGAAGAACACAAGAATAATAGCACACTTTTAGGGGAAGAAAAAGTGTTGATCATTCAAGGGGAAGTTCAAGTTTCTCGGATTGATTTGATTATGTCAAAAAGGGGAAGAGACTTGAAGATTCCTAGCTAATTCTACAAGTTTTGTCAAATCAAATAGGGGAAGATTGTTAGGAATATTATTATTAATATTCATAGATGATTTGATTATGTCAAAACTATTAAACTACAAGGACCTAAGTCGATGATATGAAGTTCAAGATTCAAAGAAAGATTTAGGAGATAATGATAATTGTAAAAGATATAGTATATCTTTATTAGTTTAAAAGATTTAGTCATTATCTTTTCCTTGTAAGTCTTGGGTTTTCTAGTATATAAAGAAACCTAATGACATAGAATTAGATGTTCTTAGAACCCACGTTTTAACGTGTTTGTGTGTAAAAACCTAAGCCTCAAGGTCGTTTGATCCTGTTTAATGAAAAACCGTTCTATGTATTCATACATAGAATTGGGGCTTTTAATGATGAAAACTTGTTTAGCTATACATATATGTTCAACTAATTCCGCAATTTTATGTTTTGTATATGCTTATTCCAGATCAAGAACTAACTATTCTTGAGCCTAAAGATCTATGTTTATGAAGAGTTAACAATGCAAATAACATAGAGATATACTTTGTGTTTATGTCCAAGTTAAAATTTTGATACATGTAAAATACATGCATCAAAAAAGTCAACATTTTCCCACTTCATATGGTAATCTTGTCTCCATAAAGTGCTTTTCAAATGTATATACAAAGATATTAGCTATAGATATATGTGCCTTGCAAAGAATGTTACTTTCCAAATACTAAAAGTGCATCACTTTTTTCAAAATTTAGTTAAAATTTTCAGGATGAAAAAGATTTGTCAAAATAGTTTCTTGCACTAATGTTTAGCTAAATAACAACTAGTTTATAGTAATTGATCATCAATTATATTTGATATGTTTCCTGTACAATGGAACAAACAAGAATGTGTAGCATCACTCCAAAAGTGTGTTTGTTTCATGCTACACATTCTTAACAAAGTATGTTTCCTTGTAAGTACGTGTAGCATCACTCCAAAAGTATGTTTCATGCTACACATTAGTGTTTTTTCCTATGTCTTGCTTTTAAACTCTATTACTTGTAAGTTTTATCTAGCTTCTCGCTAGCTTTTAATGTTTTTTGGTTTGTGACGGGTTGGGTGATGGCATTACTGAAGCTCAATTTGTCTCAAGTTTGTCGTTGTTCAAAAAAAGTTTAGAGTCATAATTCACAATAAAACTTAATTATAAAAGTATCAAAAAGTCAAGATGTTGGTAATTATGTTCCAGATTAGCCATTGATGACGGGTAAAAGACTTCAATTACGATGTGAGAAACCTAGACTTGTATAAACATAGATTGGATGAAATGACTATGCAATTATTTATTCCCCTAGAACTGACATATAGCTAATATATATAGATATATGGATCATGTATATATACTAATATACCCCTAGAATGGACATATCGGTTATGTATTCCAAATTTAGGAAGTGAGAGATAGTTTTCAATATTAAGGGCCAATTTGGATATAGGCAATGATTGAGGGGTTAAGTTATAAATATTAAGGCCAAATTTGGATATATGCAATGATTGAGGGGTTAAGTTAAAAATATTATAACAGGACCATTTGAGGCTGCTGGTTCTGATTGAGCTGGCAAATGCATTATCTAGTATCCATGTGGCGAGCGTGGGTTTCACGCACCTGGGAAACGGCTAGTGTCCTAAATGGGGGCAGGTGCAGGGAGGCCAGCTAAGAGTGTAACGGGACACTTTTGTATCTAGGTAGTCTACATTTGGGGGCATTAAATTTTGTAGCATTATGGGCTTGCGGGAATATTTTCATCGATATTACAGATTATTTACAGTGTTCTTTAAAACAAGATAGGTTAACTAACCTCCTTTCTTGACAGCATTCTGGATCAAATGCAGTTCGGTCCTAGATGGCGGGGATGGATCCGGGGCTGCTTAGCATCCATTACCGTCTCGGTTCTTGTGAACGGTTCTCCAACCCTGGAATTTCCAATGAGCAGAGGTATTAGGCAGGGCGACCCCCTTGCGCCGTTTCTTTTCATTATAATCGTTGAGGCTCTTAACATTGTGATGTTTGAGGCTAATTCTAAAGGAGTTTTTCATGGCATTAAATTACCCAAATCTGAGCCTTCTATAACTCATCTGCAATTCGCCGATGACATTCTTTTTGCAGGTGAATGGTCTATCTCTAATGCCCTGAATTTAATTCGTATTTTACGTTGTTTCCAGCTTGCTTCAGGGCTCAAAATTAACCTGAACAAGAGTTGTATCATGGGCATTTCGGTTGATGCTTGCTCCATTTCTGATTTGGCTGCCCGTATCAAGTGTAAAGTGGGACAATTCCCCTTCACTTATCTTGGTATCCCTATAGGAGTCTCTATGAACCGTGCTGAATTTTGGGCTCCTATAATTGATAAATTCAACTCAAAGTTATCAAAATGGAAATCCAAAACGCTATCCTTCGGGGGCAGATTACTATTGGTTAAAACAGTCCTTAGCAGCCTCGGTCTTTATTATTTTTCTCTCTTTAAAGCTCCAAAGAAGGTTATATCTAAGCTTGAAAGCATAAGGCTTAACTTCTTTTGGGGCTCGAAAGATGGGAAAAAGAGAATCGCTTGGATTAATTGGCAAACGGCGATGGCAGACAAAACAAAAGGGGGTCTCGGGATTGGTAGCTTACGTGCTCTCAATCTTTCCATGCTTGGTAAATGGTGGTGGCGTTTTCACACTGAAAATAACGCCTTATGGAAGCAGGTTATCGTTTCTTTACATGGCGAGAACGGTGGTCTGAATAACGTCTCCAAAGCAGGAAGCTTCCCGGGTATTTGGAGGAATATCATAAAAATTCAAAAGGAGTTTGATAAGTTGAATCTGCCCATGAAAGATTGGTTTCGGGTGGACCACAGTTCGGGCAGTAGGGTTGTTTCTTGGGCTCTGGACAATAAGGGCTTCTCGGTTTCGTCTCTTCGTGCTGCGTTTGACGATGGTTCGCTCACCATCACCGGTAACAGGCCCTTACATTGGATCAGCTGGGTTCCGGCTAAGATTAACATCCTAGTGTGGCGGATAATACATGACAGGCTGCCAACAAAACCGAATCTTCTCCGCAGAAATATAACTTGTCTCTCGCAGCTTTGCCCTTTATGTGATGTCATCGTTGAGGATCAAGATCACTTATTTCTTACCTGCACGACCTCTAGACCCATCCTCATTGAATTCTGCTCTTGGTGGGGAACCGATTTATCGAATTTCAACTCTATTCTCGATGTTTTTGATTGGATTTCTGGTGCAAACTTGTCGGGCCAGAGGAAAAAAGGTCTGCTTAGTGTCTTTTATATATACCTTTGGATTATTTGGAGGTATAGAAACGGGAAGGTTTTCAAGTCGCCGGAGGATTATTTTAAATGTCTCAAGGGTGGCTACTTACAGGCGATTTCTTTTTTTTGGATTAAGCATCGGGCCCCTTCATGTAACTTAGCTAATAGATGGTCCGATTGGTGTAATGCCCCTTTTTTCTTGTTTTTAATGTTCCTGTTGTTGTCTTGTTTCTAGCTCCTTGCTAGTTGTCCCTTTTCTTTAATATAGCTGCTGTTCAAAAAAAAAAAGGTTAACTAACCTCCTCCTCCTGAGCACCTATTCATTTTATCATAGTACAAATTTTTCAAACAAAATTTACAAATACCTACAACACTCTCTTTTTCTGTTTATCTTCTACCTCTCGTTAATAAACCGAAGAAAAACAAGGATATGACAAAATGACGAATGAATGCCAACGATGTTGGTTAAAATTGACGAACACTATTGGCAAAGGCTTAATAATCTTGTAGTTAGGTTTTCGTACACTGTCAAGTATAAAGTAATTTTATATAAAACTGGATTCATGCACTTTTCAAAAAAAAATATATGGAAATGATTCTATTGTTGTAACTGCTAATGATATGCCTTAATAATATGCTTATATACCTGATTAGATTAACCCCTTCAATCATTATGTTTTTTAGATATTTTACGTGGACATATGAAGGAAAAAAGACGTCAAAGAATATGGATAATGGTAAATAATTTACCTTTTAACGAAATTGTTAAGTCCAAGTAAATTTTGTGCAGGATAAGTTATTGTAAGCACTAAGTCTGGAATTCCCGTATTAAATGACGTACTATTTAAGTGTCACGTACACATTTAGTTAACTAGTAGGGTACCCGCGCAATGCGGCGGCGGGTACCCAGAAACTATATTTCGTGGCGAGCAAGTGTTGTTCGTTTACACGGTTTTCCAACAATAATTGCACAAGTGAATAATTTTTTCCGTCTTTAAAAATTGCAATTAGTAATCATTATCATCTAGAACATAATAATACATTCAAGTTAACTAACAAACTTAAGGATTATAATTAAAGAATATGTGAGCACACAAACAAATACCTTGATCATGGAAAATTCGATACAATATGTTTTCTATTTAAAGTTGGTTGTTTATTTGTTCTAAAACAAATTGTCATTTAGAGCAATTGGTTAGCATACAGTCAGATTTCACAAGAGGTCTTGTGTTCGAATCCTGGAAGCAACACTTTTTTTTATTTTTGTGGTGTTGAAGAAGTTACTAAAAGTGGAAATGTCCTTAAGTTTAAGTTTAAGGAGTTGTTATGTTTAGTAGTCTTAAATGCTTTATAGATAGTATGGTCAAAAGGTCAATTAATTTGGTGATAAGACAATTAATAGTTTCCGGAAATATAAACCGAAACGGAAATAAAAGATGGTAAGACAATTTAGTATAGTCAATAGTTTCCGGAAATATAAAATGAAACGGAAATAAAAGGGCTGGTCAAATGCGATGATGTACAACCTCTTATAATTTGTTTTGGTGGTTTGAAATAAAGTGTAATTTATACAATTGGTTAACACATAGTGATTACTTAGAAGAGGTCTTGTGTTCGAATCTTGTAAGCAACAATTTTTGATTTTATTTTAGTTGAAGAAGTTACTAAAAGTGAAAATCTCCTTAAACTTAAAATTAAGGAGCTCCTTAAAATTCCTTAAAATGTTAGTCCTAAATGCATTAGTAAGTAGTAAGATAAAGATGTATCAAGGTGTATTGAATAAATTAAGTCGTTATCGGATAAGGAGCATCGATGGTTGTTGGTTTGAAATCTCTTAGAAATTTATCATATTAATTGTGGTTATAATAAATTAAATTTGAGAAGGCTGCTTAATTCTTACAAATTTACATTTATTGTAACTCACTAGACTTTTGGTTTTCTTATATTTACACATATCATTAACTTGTGTAATGGTCATTTATTCTATGACTCTTATAGTGCCAACTTGTGGCCTATATAAAGAGGTTGAGATGTATGTTTGAAAACACACCAAAATATATGAACTTGATCGTTGGAATGAAATCTTAGAGTTTTGGCTATTTTGTATCACAACACGTTATCGGCACTTTGCTCGAACCAAGTAATCTCACCAACTATTCTTCATAACATTAAGGTAAACAACGTCTCTTTACTCTATTTGATATCATTTTATTATAGTGGATAAAGATCCATCGAAATCAAAATATATGTGGTTTTGAAAATCTTGTTTGGGGTTGGTCAATTGTTTTTTTTAAAAAAAAAAAACACTTCATTTGATGATGCTTAAATTGAGCACATAAAAATCCATTTAATCTATCTAAAAGTTAATACTTGTATATGATAAGTCACAAAGCTTCTCCATGTAGTATTTTCATATGGACTTTTCAAGAGAAAAAAAATTGCTACTCTTTCACAAAAATTAATTCAGTTCATGGGTTTTTCTAATTCTAAATGTAATACTCATTTGGCCGATTATTCATCTTTTTTGGAAAAAAATTTAACAAACAGATTGAATTTTTTTTAAAACCACAACATTTAAGCAACTAAAAGTTAGCCCAATATTTTTAATGAGTTGGGCTAACAAGTCCAAAAATTATAATAAAATTTTTCTTCTAAAAGAATGATTTTTTAAAAAATCCATGATTTATGAAGTATTATGCTCAAATGATTATTTGTTTTTGGTATAAAAATTATTTTGAGATTCTTTATGTTGAAAGTTGTTTTCTTAAATAAATCATGAAGATAAAAATTAATCTTTTCTAAATGTAGTGATTATACTACAATCTCTTTTGTCTTCAAAAGTTAAAGAACTTGTGGATTTATGAGCATTATATGCACTTCCTTGAAAAGTTATTAATCATCCACAACTAGGCTCACCTATTCTTAACAATGTCTAGGAAAGATAGGCGGTTTTTCTGACTCCTAATAAGGGTGGTTCCGATACGCACAAGCGCTGTCTACCCTTACCGTCTTTCCTGGTTGTATTCGAATAGAGCTACCGAAAAGGGTTGACTAAATAATTTTTCTCTGAATGTGTTTATATACATATGTTGAATCGGTGTCTCATAATCGACCTGTCGTTCGATAAATGAGAACCTAATATCAATTGTGTTTTTTCGAACCTGCTGATTCGACACACAATTTGTGCTTATACAAACCATAAACATATAAACTTATCATCTTGAATGATGATTGATCCAGTATTTCTCCTCCCGTTGTAGGAAAATGTCTATCAAACTTGATTTCCCGATCTTGGATGCTGCCGGCAAGAACTATCTAGACTGGACTCAAGATATCCAGAACCATCTAGATACTCAAGGCATATTAGATGTCATCTATGACGAGGATAATCGTGAGGTTGAAGTTACCCGCGAAATGAATGCTAAGGCGATGATATTATTTCGTCGACATATGTCAGACACGATGAAGTCTGAGTTCATATCAATCACCTCACCCAAGACATTATGGGACTCTTTGAAACAACGTTTCGATCACCAAAAGACCATTTGGCTTCCTGAAGCCCGCCAAGATTGGCTCAATTTACGATTCCAAGACTTCACTTCGGTTACTGAATATAACGCTGAAGTTTGTAGAATTCGTGCACTTCTCCACTACTGTGGTCAACAATTAACTGATACTGACTTGTTGGAGAAGACTTACACCACATTTCCTAGTTCTGACAACTTGCTTCAAAAGCAGTACCGCCAATCCAAGTTCACAACTTTCCCCGAGCTCATTACCCAATTGTTATTGGATGAGAAAAATAGCATTGTTTTAATGAGAAATAAAAATTCTCGTCCTGCTGGGACAAAGGCAATTCCAATGCCTGATGCTAATAATGTTCGTGGGCCTCAATCGCGGAACGGAAACCGAGATAAGGGCCAGTCGTCCCGAAAACCGAAGCACTATGGTGATCGTAAACCTCACCAAGCGAAGCGAGGTTCTGAATATAATCCATACCAAAGACCTTCAGGTCGAGGTTCGGAATATAACTCGCACCGAAGACCTTCAGGCCGTGATTCGGAATATAACTCTGACCGGAGGCCTTCGGCTTCTAAGCCATCTCGTACTGGGAACAATAACAGGACGACCAATCGTCCCAATGAAAGGGCACATACTGATAAGCATACCCTTTGTTACAAATGTGGTGATTATGGTCATATGCAACGAGTTTGTAAGGCTACTCCCGACGAAGTTCGTAACTATCATAACGGGAAAAGAGCTGAAGCAAATGTGGTTGAAACCAACACACGTGAGTCTTTTGAGACACCTGATTTTGTGGCTCAGATTGAAGATTAGAGCTATTGTTGAGCTCCTGGATCATGTTATTTTATGCTTTCAAGTTTAAATAATGTTCACTTTTGGATAATGGTTTGTTTACAATGAACGCATTTCTCGAAATAATTTAAAGTTTTTCCTTATGAAAATACTACATACGTGTGACCGATTTTAAATTATTTTTACTTTTAGGCATGCATATTGGGTCAGTTGATTGTCTGGTTGACAGTGGTACAACCCACACTGTCCTAAAATACAAGGATTACTTCATCAACATAACGCCTAAAGTAACTTCATTGACAACTATTTCGGGCCCGTCGACCCTTGTTCAAGGCTTTGGTAAAGCACAATTTACGTTGTCAAATGGTACTGTGTTAACCATTAATGAAGCCTTATATTGTCCAAGTTCCGGTCGAAACTTGTTGAGCTTTAAGGATATTCGAGAAAACAAGTTTCATATTGAAACTGCTTCAGAAAATGGTATTGAATACCTCTACATTACCTCTGATAAATACGACCAAAAGCGTATATTGGAGAAGTTGAGATGTTTGTCAAATGGTTTGTATCTAACCACGATAAAACACATTGAAAGCAATCTAGTCATTCGTCGAGCCCCCGTTGATGAGGGAACTTATATGTTATGGCATGACCGGCTGGGACACCCGGGTCAAAATACGATGCTTCGAACTATGAATGCATCTCATGGGCATCCTCTTGGAGGTAAAAATTTCGTGATTAAACCAAAAAGCCTATGCCAAGCATGCTCGATTGGCAAGACACATCTCAAACCACTTCATGTAAAACCTACAAAAGTGGTTTCCCGTTTTCTTGAGAGAATTCAAGGGGATATATGTGGACCTATCCAACCAACATGCGGACCATTTAAATATTTCATGGTATTGGTTGATGCATCAACAAGATGGTCACACGTCGCTTTGTTGTCCACAAGGAATGCAGCATTTCCTAAACTCCTAGCCCAAATCATTAAGTTGAGGGCTCATCATCCAGATTATCCAATAAAGTCAATTTGACTTGATAATGCTGCGGAGTTTACATCGAAAACATTCGATGATTATTGCATGACATTGGGCATTGATCTTGAACACCCTGTTGCGTACGTTCATTCCCAAAACGGTCTTGCAGAAGCATTCATTAAACGAATACAAATGATTGCGAGAACTTTAGTTATGCGTACAAAACTTCCAATTTCTGCATGGGGTTATGCGATATTGCATGCTGCTGCATTGGTCCGTCTGAGGCCCATGGCCACCCAACCACTTACTGCGTATCAGCTGGTAACTGGATATGAGCCTGATGTCTCACATTTACGCGTGTTTGGGTGCTTGGTACATGTTCCAATTGAACCTCCAAAGCGTTCGAAATTTGGACCTCAGAAACGACGGGGAATATATGTTGGTTATGAATCCCCGTCCATCATACGCTATTTAGAGCCCTTGACAGGCGATCTCTTTAACGCTAGACATGCGGATTGTGACTTTGATGAGGCAATCTTCCCATCGTTAGGGGGAGATTTGCACGTTAACGTTGATAAGGAACGACGTGAAATAACGTGGCATGAACCCAACTTGTCTCATATGGATCCCCCAACTGCACATAGTGATAAGGATGTGCAAAGAATTCTAGGTTTACAAAATGTTGCTAATCAGCTACCAGACGCATTTAATGACCTAGCAAATGTCACGAGATCAAATATACCTGCTGCAAATGTGCCTGCAAGGATAGACGTCCCTGAGAGACGCCATGTTCCACTTGAACATGTTGCACCGGTCGTACCCACCGTGCAAAGGACGCTACCATCAGCTGTCCAGTCTGCTGCTCTTCCTAAGAAAAGAGGAAGACCAGTCGGTTCCAAGGATGTTCTGCCTCGAAAGAGGAGAAATTCTTCTGAATCCGTTTTGCCACATGAGATCATTAAGGATCACGGGAGTGTATTGGAGGAGCGTGTTTCAGATGAAACACCAATTTCTCATCATCCCGATAACCTTGAAATATTTGTCGAGTATGCTAGCTTAGACGATATTTTAAAGCGAAACGAGACTGTCATTGATGATGTGTTCATATACGCAGTGGCCACTGACATTATGAGCAATGATGACATGGAACCACGTACTATTGTTGAATGCCAACGTAGAACGGACTGGCCTCAATGGAAACAAGCAATCCAGGAAGAATTGGATTCCTTAGCGAAAAGAAGAGTGTTTGGACCTGTTGCTCCAACACCACCCAATGTTAAGCCAATTGGTTACAAATGGGTGTTCGTAAGGAAGCGTAACGAGAATAATGAGATTGTAAGATACAAAGCTCGCCTAGTGGCGCAAGGCTTCTCTCAACGCCCTGGAATTGATTACGAGGAGACATATTCTCCCGTAATGGACGTTATAACGTTCTGCTACTTAATCAGTTTAGTAGTTTCCGAAAAACTGAATATGCAGCTTATGGATGTGGCCACAGCCTATCTCTATGGGGATCTTGACACGGAGATATACATGAAAGTCCCTGATGGACTCAAGTTGCCTGAATCAAGTAGTTCTAGACCACGGAACACGTTCTCGATAAGACTGAGACGATCACTTTATGGATTAAAACAATCTGGACGGATGTGGTATAACCGCCTAAGTGAGTACTTGATCGGACTGGGATATTTGAACAATGAGATATGCCCATGCGTGTTTATTAAGAAATCCACTTCAGGATATGCGATTATCGCAGTCTATGTAGATGATATGAATCTCATAGGAACCTCGAAAGAGTTGGTCGAAACTGCTGAAATCCTGAAGAAGGAATTCGAGATGAAAGATCTTGGGAAGACACGTTTTTGCCTCGGCCTGCAGATCGAGCAACGTAGAGATGGTGTTTTTCTTCATCAAGAAAATTACATCCAAAAGGTGTTAAGACGCTTTAGTCATCATGATGCAAAGCCGTCTTCTACTCCCATGGTCGTTCGTTCTCTAGACATTAAAAAGGACCCATTCCGTCCAAAGGAGGACGATGAAGAGATATTGAGCCCCGAGTGTTCATATCTGGGTGCAATAGGCGCATTATTGTACTTGGCTCAATGTACTAGACCGGACATCTCGTTTGCTGTGAACTGCCTGGCTAGGCACAGCAATGCGCCAACACGCAGGCACTGGAATGGTATTAAAGACATATTCCGTTACCTAAAAGGTACGGCAGATATGGGCTTATTCTATCCCTACGCGTCGTCGAGTGGATCAAACCCTAATGATACTCGAAATAACGCAACCCTTACTGGTTATGCTGATGCAGGTTACTTATCAGACCCGCATAAGGGACGTTCCCAAACTGGTTATGTCTTTACCATTGGGAACACAGCGATATCCTGGAGGTCTTGTAAACAGACTCTGGTTGCTACTTCGACAAATCACTCTGAACTACTTGCGCTCTTTGAGGCAACTAGAGAGTGTGTATGGCTTCGATCTGTAATTGGTCATATTCGAAGTACATGTGGTTTAGCTTATGACCCCGATGAACCAGTTGTTATGTATGAAGATAACTCTGCTGTCATTGACCAAGCGAAACATGGTTACATCAAAGGGGATAACACTAAACACATCTCTCCAAAATTGTTCTTTACACATGAACAACAGTTACTTCAAAAGATTGAAGTGCAACATATTGGATCGGAGAAGAATCATGCAGATTTGTTCACCAAATCACTGCCAAAGTATTCATTCCAGAAACATGTCAAAGCTATTGGACTTAGGAAACTCTCCGAGCTACCTAAGTGACATGTATCATGCACTTGTATATAAATAATAATTGCATCCTGACGTATGCTTTGCACCCTGTTGAGTGCATGTGAGGGGGAGCATCCCGATGAATGCTTGTGTGCTCTTTTTCTTTAGTTCAAGGGTTTTGTCCCATTGGGTTTACCTTGACAAAGTTTTTTAATGAGACACTAACTGTATCCCACACTCAATAAGAATCGCTGAATTCAGGGGGAGTATCGAGTTGATTACTTATTAGCCATTGTGCACTCTTTTGTCCTTCGTTAGAGTTTTTGTCCCACAGGGTTTTCTCTTAACAAGGTTTTAATGAAGCACATCATATATGGTTCCTTCCCTATCTCAAGACATCCTGATCGTACTCTTTTATCCTTCAACCAGAGTTTTGTCCCAAAGGGTTTTCTCCGTCAAGGTTTTTAACGAGGCGAATGTTTCAAGGATTGTCTGAAGATACAAGATGAAGTGCATGTATAGTTCAATATAAATCTAAGCAACCAAGGGAGAGTATTGTAACTCACTAGACTTTTGGTTTTCTTATATTTACACCTATCATTAACTTGTGTAATGGTCATTTATTCTATGACTCTTATAGTGCCAACTTGTGGCCTATATAAAGAGGTTGAGATGTATGTTTGAAAACACACCAAAATATATGAACTTGATCGTTGGAATGAAATCTTAGAGTTTTGGCTATTTTGTATCACAACAACATTTTAATTCTTACAAATTTACATTTTAATTTAATGTTTTATAAATTAAGGCTTTTGATAATGACAGTCCTAGGGGCTGTCATAAGACATGTTTTATAAACTTGTACATCAATCTATAATAAACTCCTTAATTTTAAGGATTACTCTCCCGTTCAACTTTTTATGCACTTTAAGAAAGCACTTAGGGTGTCATTATGAAACCAATAAATTAATCTCGTACATTGACATCGGTTAGCTTCTAGATTTAAAAATCCATATTTTAACTTTTAAAATGTTTTTAGTATATAATCACAAATTCGTAACTATATTTCGAAGTGACGACAGTACCGGTGGTGGTGACAATAGCGATGGTGATGAGTGGTGCGTAGTGATGGTAGGTGCTGACATTAGTGATGGTAGGATCAGATCCGAAATTGGCCTTTTTTGTGAAAGTACATATGAGCCTTTTAAATAGAGAAATAATGGTTGAGTTCTGATGACGTTAAAGCTTATATATATTAGTATCTGGAATAAATCAAAATAATCAAGTAGTTGGAGTGGTTTTAACACACAGTGACTACTTAGGAGAGGTCTTGTGTTCGAATCCTGTAAGCAACACTTTATTTTTTTAGTTAAAGAACTTACTAAAAGTGGAAATCTCCTTAAACTTAAAATTAAGGAGCTCCTTAAACTTACTCAAAGAGGTAGGCCTAAATGCATTAGTAAGTAGTAAGATGTTTACTTTACTTAGGCTCCTCGGTACGGGTTCAACGCTGCCCGGGCGTGGGAGGTGAGGTGGACGGCCACGGCGTGGCGAAGACGGGAACACCCCCCCCCCCCCAACGGCGTTGGGGGTCGGCGTGGATGGAGAGGGCAACGCCCAACGCGGTGCAACGGGCGTGGGAGGCCGAGTTTCTTCGAAAATTAGCCGTTGGGAACGGCTATAATGCCGTTGGATTTAAAAAAAAAAAACTTTTTTTCTTTTAATTATTTCCCTATATATATTTACCTATTTTCACTCATTTTACACACAAAATTCATCCATTTTACTCTCTACAAACTCTTATCTTCATACCTCTTTACTATGAATATTTTGACTATGCAACCGCCGCCAGGCATGCCGCAAGAAGATCTTCAACATTTCCTAGCCGCGAAGGAAAGGGCCCGAAAAGCCATGAGCGATTTAGGATTGTAGTTTTTAAATTTTTAGTATTTTAGTTTTTAAATTTTTTAAGTATTGTATTTTTAATTTTAAGTATTGTATTTTTAATTTAATGTATTGTTATTTTAATTTAATGGAAGTTTAATACTACGTATTATGTTTAAAAAATAAATAGAAATGAAATAATGAGATGGAAAATAAAATGGTGTGGTGTGGTGGGTATTTCCACCAAATGATGTGGTGTGGTGGTGGTGTGGTTGCTTAGGTGGCAGTGATGTGGCAACAAAAATGGGTACCACATGTGGTACCCATACCTAGTAGCCTTAGGGCATGTTGAGGAAAACTTATTAACAGGACTTTTGAGCCTATTAGCTTAGTAAGCTCAAATAAGTTTGATTTTTCAAGTTTAATTGAGTTTATATAATTTAATAAACTTAAAAGCCTCATTAATAAGCTTTCCCAAACATGCTCTTAATAATAAAAAAAAAAAATGTATACTAAATTCAGATAATAGCAAGTGAGCTTGGTGTGGCATGTTAAATGTCCACCAATTAACCTTTAACGACGTTAACCTTGTGCACCAAACATACGCCAAATGTCCGTTTGGTCACATGGAACTTATGGTAGACTCGGGTACGTGACCATTTTGCCTTCATTCCTTGTCATTATATTAATGACACAGTCTTAACTATCAACAGGATAATATTACTACAATAAATATTTAAAAACTAAAGTCAAATTGTCAGGTAGATTTTCTTTTTATCTATATGGAGTGTGCATTCAAATAATGACTTGGTAAGTTTTTTATGAGTTTAAACTTTAAAGACTTAAGACGAGATTTTAAATTATCAATAAAATATACAATAGGGAAGGGATACATGAGGGGCTAGTATGTGACTTATTAAATTCAAATATAAAACCAATGTTTTGTAGAAAGAAAACGAGAAAATGACTCAGATTTAGAAAAAGAAAAACTTAACAGATTAGCTAGAAATTGAGACCTCTTGTTTATAAAACATGACCATGAGTAAGTAATTATAGTACTTCTTTTCTTTACATTTTTTATAGTAAATTAATTTATATACTAACACTTGTTCTATTTTATATTGTATCAGTTGGCAATGTACCAATCTTTTTAGAGTTTTTGATAAAGTTGATGTCAAGATTTTTGCATATATGATTGTAACTGTCATAAGCTATAAATTAGACTTGTTTTTATGTACAAAGTAGTTTATCATCTTGGAATTTTACATATCGAACTTAATATTATTTATGTTATATACTTTTGTAGTATTTTGAAAATTTTAAGGAAAAACCAAACGGATAAAACCAAACCAACCAAATTGTTATTTGGTTTGGATCGGTTTGGTTTTCGAATTAGTTTGGACGGTTCGGTTTGAACTTTTGAAAACCGGACTTTATTTGGTTTCACCTATTTGGTTCGGATAAAACCAAACCGTCCAAACGAACACCCCTAACTATGACGGCTATTACTTTTGGTATTAATACACATACGATGTGTATATTATAAGAGTGGTGACAACGATCCTTCATTTGGGCAACCGAAGAGTGTCACTTTTCTCAAATCGTTAGCACGATTCATCGGTGCCTTCTCTTTAGTTTTTCTGTTCGGTTGGTCGAAGTGAGATACGAGGGGACGGTGGGCCCAAATAGTATTTTAATAAAGTGTTTAGTATTTCACATGTGTATATATTTTATAATGGTATGATCCAAAAACTGAAAGAAAATTAGTGTATGTATTATTATTGTATCAGTTAAGTGTTAGTTAAAATGTAAACTCACACGTTACTGCTTTGGCAAATTAAAAGTATCGGTTAGACCACTCCCAACAGTGGTGGAAACTGACGTCGTCAGTTGTTGCAAAATCAGCGTCACATCAGCTCACCCTCTAACCGACGTTAAACTGACGTATCGATGCCAACAATATCTCTTTCCTTCAATTTTTTATGAGCCACCATTACAAAATAAACACACAAAATACCCCACCCACCAACTGATCGTCCCCTTCTTCTCGTCCTCAAACCAACGGCATCAAACCGGCGGCATAAGGAAGGGGCCGTGCCAACGGCTGCCCCAAACTCACGGCTAAACCGACAAGCCAGTTGCTTCCCGATGGCAGAGGTCTTATGTTACCCATATTGTAACTAGTTGATACGAGTTTAGAGAAGAGGTTTGTTTTTATTCATAAATTTGTAAATATTATATAATAATATTATTCGTCGAGTTTAACATCACGGTCGTTTATTGTCATTGGTTTATCAAAATGGCTCCATGTCACGAGGGGTGAACAACTGAAAATGGTACGGTATCATTAATATTTTCTTCATACCGTATACCGTACCAACTATAATTTGTACGCTGATTTAGCTACCAATATCATACCAAGTTTACTTGGTACCAATTTGTTTGGCTACCAACAATCGTGGTTGGTACAAATTGGTAATGGTATATACCAACATCACAAACTTATATGAAATTAAAAAAATTAATAACAAAAAAACAATAATATTTTATCATTATCGACTAGTTAATCATATTAACAAGTTTTCCGAACACGGAAACAAAATAAGTAAAGTGATATAATATGTTACGTGCTATATTAACATAATCTAGTATGATAAAGTAACAAAAGATGTAGCTATCTTGTGGTAATTGGAGTCTTGGGCAAATAGGTTGGTAGTTCGGTACAATACATTTAACTAAGAATCATAAAATATATATATCTTGGTTGGTACAGTATACCATGATATCTAAAAATTTTGTACCATTACCGTACCATGATTACATAATAGGTATGGTACCACCAACCAAACATGTTGGCTACCAACATATTGGCTACCAACTATTATTAGTACGGTTAGTAACATGTTAGTTGGTTTTGTTCGGTACAAATTTGACACCCCTACATGTCACCACCGGTCCACCACCACCACATGGGACGACTCAAAGTGGTGGTTTATCTTTATCCAGCGTGGATATACACAAAACACTCGCTCCAATGCGCGTATGCAAATTTCATTATCATTCCCCCCTTTTGTTTAAGTTTTGTTTCACCGAAAGGAAAGAGATATTTCCTTAGATCCCATATCTAAGAGCATCTCCGATAGTAATTTGTTCAAAAGCTTATTACTATTTAAATAAGTCTTTGGATGACTTTTTACTATTGGAATGAAGAGGTTTTTTAAAAGCTTTTTTCAATAACTTATTCTTCCATAATCTCTTAATTTTCTTTCAATGTTTGATTTATTTAGTCCTCATATTTACTAATTTTACATTTTAAACCCTAGATAAATTTATATATGAATTCTTTATTATTTTTATAACTATAAATGATAATTTTGTCATATTTTAATATTTTTTTATAAAGAATAAAAATGATGATAAGTTTTGTTATTTTGTGGTATATTAAGTATTATAAAATACTATAAAAATGATCAAATTATATATGAGGGGCATTTATAAAACATTTGAGATACATAAAGGTAAACTATTAATATTAATAAGAAAAAGCTTTTTAAAAGGTTAACCATTGAAGATGCTTTTTTTAAATAGGTTTTTTGTTAGTAGATAGTTGATGTGGCAAAAGTAATAAGTCTTTGTGAGGTTAACCATTGGGGATGCTCTAATAAGGGTGTTACTAATCCAACCAAAAAGGTTTTTTGATTTGACCGGATGGTACGAACTCATGTCAGGGTATTAGGAAGTGCACAAAGTGTATTAGCCAGCAATATCGAGGGACATATTTTTTGGAAACGGCAAATGAAATAACGGAAGCCTACTCGTAATTTTTCAGCGAGCACCCCGAGTTCGAGCTCCGCATAAGCGGGCAAACCCAGCCCCCAAAGGGATTTCCAAGGAAAATTCCCCATAGGGACACATGATGATATTAATTATGCATGTAATTTCTTTCTTCATAATATTATGCTTCCTCCTATTTAAAATAAGTGACACACTTTCCTTTTTAGGTGATTCAAAATAAGTGACACACTTTGAAAAACAACCTTATTTGGTAGAAAATTGTGGGAGTCACACCCATTAACTATATACTTTAACAAAATGAAATGACTCTTTACCCTTACTTTTTACTTTTAAACATCATCAACTCCACCTTTTTCAAAAGATGTGAGACTCATTCCTCACTAACTATCCAATTAATCTAACTTAATTATCATTATAATATTTTGCCTCAAAATTCGTAAAATCTAAAGTGTGTCACTTATTTTGAATCAGAGGAAGTATAATGTTAATGTGAAATGTTCATTTGTCTCAAATCAACTTTTCACATATATAATCAGATATTTTTTTAAAAAAAATTAAGATATTTTTATTATTAAATTAATGAATTAATATAATAGTAACTATAAATAATTTAATAAAATTTAATTAATAATTAAAAGTGTTAAATCAAAACTCGGTTAAGATTTCAGGTTATGATTTTTTTTACTTCAAACTAAACGGGCCGACCCGATAAGAGTGCAAACCCGACCTGACAATCCGATGGCCGCACCTACATATGGCATATTGAATAAAGATAATATGTTGTCATAATTTATATGGAAGTTTACCACTTATTACATGTGTGAGTTTGGGTAGGTGGGGCCAAAGAGATATTTTGTGTGTGTATTTTGTAATGGTGGGTCCCAAAAAATTTAGGAGAAAAAGTATTGTTAGCACGAGTACATCAGTTTAATATCAGTCGTGGGGTGAGCTGACGTGACGCTGATTTGACAAAAACTGATAATATCAGTTTTAACAACAATTGGAGTGGTCTAATATGCTCAATTTTTTCATCTACTGGTAAATTATTTTTCACCTTTTCTCACTTAAAAGGCCTAAAATGAATATATTGGAATGGAATTAAAAAAAAAAGAAAAGAAAAGTGAGTCAAGAATTATATTACACAGTGTTAAACATACTGTCCTTTCCATATTTTCTCTCTCGCTCGTCTATTACACAAAAAACATCTTTAAGAATTATATTTTAATGGTAAGTTTAGTGAAACGGTTGGTAGGTTTAGCGTGAGCCATTAATAAAAATTTGCTCTCGCGAAAAAGAAAAAAAAAACATTTATAGAATACTCGTAAAGTCGTGAGTACTTAGAAAAGGTTATACATATGTGAATTATGTTTCTAAATCCGTATGTTTCTATATTTGTTTTATTATTTGTTAGCACATTAAAATTAGAAACACAACATATTTAGTATTTGATAATGTTTATACATATTTATCTTAATAAATTTGTTATACATATGATTCAATTCTCTTATAAATTTATCGAACTAAAAAAAATACTTATTTATCTTAATATATTAAAATTAGAAATAA
This sequence comes from Calendula officinalis, assembly GCA_963853835.1. Lineage (NCBI taxonomy): Eukaryota > Viridiplantae > Streptophyta > Magnoliopsida > Asterales > Asteraceae > Calendula > Calendula officinalis. The sequence goes on along the minus strand of OY970832.1, from coordinate 8,102,536 downwards.
ATCAACTGAGAATTCAAGATCATATTAGTGAGTCAATATACTAAATTGATCATTTTTTAGAAACTGTTATATCATCATGCACCTTTAATAGTTTATTATAGAAGCTATCCAAGTAATTAAGTTTAGTTTGCTAAATACATTTTAGCAACAAAAAAATATATATGTGTTGCATCAATTTTGAAGAGTGGACCTAATGTTGATTGCATGATGTCTCGTGAAATATCAAATCCTAGGTTCGACACTCATGAATAAATGGCAATTTTATGAGATCAAGTTAGAACTAAAACGTTTGAATATAACGAATCATGTGAAGATGGGTTTATACAGATATAGTGAATTAGTGTATTAAATATGTTATATGCCACGCCATCAACAAATACGTATAAAATGTTATAATTAACCAATAATTAATGTTCTTTAGTTATCACTGACCTAAAGTCATATTCCCTGGATAATTAATAGTAAAATAATTGACTTCGTTTTGGTATTTTTGTCATTTAAATACAAGAAAAGATGAACAATAACCAAAATGCCAGCAATGAATGTGCTATAAAAATTTTAAAGTGGGAAACAAAAGAGAGGGTACACATGTGATGGTATGGAATCCCTGGAGAGTGTGGAACCAAGCCACATGTATTGTCACAACCTTATAATTTATTTTTCAGAAGATTAAATACATAAACTAATAACATATTCTTGTTTAGGTTTTAATTATAGATAATATATTTTACATGCATATAATTACTGCATTTTAATTTTATTCCGTTAATTACCTATGATATACAAATATACAATCATGATACAAATATCGTGAGCCCGCTAATATTAGTATATACTTAATTTTAATGTTTGCCGAAGTCTAACACATGTTTACGCTCCATAATTTCTTTTTCTAACATAATGCACTGATCGTTTATTGTAGTAGGAAATAATTGCATTTCTAAAATTGGTTATACTATCGACAATGTCGATTTCTTAAGAATGACCATTTTGGAACACATCCTACTGATCAGTGGTGAAATCAGAAATGGTAGTCTCTCGATGAGGATGACTATTTTGTTAAGGTACGGGATAGAGATGATCTTATTTTCATACCCTAATTTATTGAGGTGATAATATGAAATTAACTTATAAAGTGGACTTCTTTTTGAAAGTTTTGTGCACTGAATATTCAAAATCCCTTGGATCATGTGTACATTGGATCCGTGATGAACATGTTAGCACAATAAAAAGTTTTGATAAGAATTAAATGCACATGATTTATTTGAACTCATAATGCATTGACTATGTCATAAATAATTTATGCATAAAATATACTTCCATCACTAGGGTGGCAATTAATTCGGTTTTAGGTTAGCGAGTTCAGGTTGGCATTAGTAAGTTGGAATCACTCAGCCCAAACTCGGCTTGTTTAGAATTTAGGTTTAAAAATCAACACTAACCCGAACATATTAGTAACCCAGACACAACTCATTTGATCTATATAATTCAACATGTTGGTCAGAATAATGTTGGCGGATCGGAAATAATAAAAAATGTACCCAAATACAATATTAATCGTGAGGAACTGAAAAGTCAAACAGAGATTCAGAGAAGTTTTAGGCGTCGCTTAGGGAATTTTATAGTATTCACATCCTCTTTTAAAAAATATTTTTTTATAAAAACAAAACGGGTTGGCGGGTCGACATGCTTATACATAAGACAATTTGAACACGACTCGGCGTATAAACGGGTTGGACTCGTCGACCTCTTTTTAACCCGAACTCATTTAGACTCGACTCAAACCTAATTATTTTCGTGCTGAGTTTCGAGTTATATCATGAATTGTCGCCCCCTGCTTCCATGAATTTTAAGATGAACATGCATATCCTTATAAGTAGCGACTTTGTGAACAAAAAGATATCTAGATCTTGATGTCAGAATATAATAAGATATCTTAGTTTAAAATCCCTCAAGTTACATTGTACTTGTTGAAATATTAAAGGCAATCTTATTAACAACTTGAATACAAGTATTAAAAACTCAAGCAATTGGTGATCACTCATTTTATGTGAAATTTTGTACTTTCAAGAAGGTCAATCATGGTGATATTGATAAGGAGGACTCTATCTTATCACAAGGCTTGGTACATATGCAAGTCACTTTGAGTACACATTAAGAAACCTATATTAATCCAAATAAAATTAGTTGTCTTAGAAAGAGCTGACACATGCTCCACTTGCACCATGAAGTAGTCAAAACTAACCGTGACACGTCGTGACACATGACGTGTCTCTAATTTGACAAAAACTGAATGTATTAGTTGGATTATGATTGACACCGGTCTTAAACCTTTTACAACAGGGTGAATTTACTTTATGCTACAGGTTAGTTACTTTTACTATAATAAAATTATCTACCTTAACGATGATAAAGGTTACGATACTGGACGTAACAATTTTTTGTAAAATAGTAATCTAATAATAAAAAACTAATGATTGCAAATATATACCATTTATAACAAAGTGTCAAAACCATATTATCAAGGGTGTCATATCTTGTATTCGTATTAACTCCATCCCGAACCGATTATGCAAATTGACCCATTTGATTCATAATTTTTGCTGCGTAATATTTAGACACCACCCTACCTTCAATTTTATCCGATATTCATTGTTGACCACAACAAGGTATTTCAGGTGTACCAACAGTGAAGAAATGAAACAAGCGTAATAAACACACATATTCTCTTATAAACATTAACCAAAATCAATTTACATGATGGTATGATGAAGAGAATAAGGAAGACAATAATAGACCTTCCACAGATCCAACGGCATGTGAAGCACGTGCGTTTGTTGTCAGGGGCGTATCCTACTTTTGGCAAGTCACGTGCTTTGTTCATCCAAACATAATATTTTAATGTTTTAGATTTATCCTTTAAAAATAAAACCATGATTTTAATTAGAATGTTTAATTAAATTTTAACTTTTAATATTGATTAATGCTTTTTTTTCCCTACCGCATAAATTACACAATCAACAACAGTTCATAATTCACAAATATAACAACTAATACAAATCACGAAATCACAACTCACATAGGCACCGGGTCTACGGTTGGTGGTTGCGGTAAGTGGTGAATGCATGGCATCAATCACTCATTAAAAATTTATACCTTTTGTGACTGGAACTTTCAGTTAAAGTGAACTTTTACCTATGGCTCTTCTTTATTTTAATGCTTTATTTTAATGCATCAGATATAATTTAGATTTATGCTTAATCCAGAAAAAAAACGCTTGGGCTTGAGCCTTGGAGCAACATGGCTCTGCTAGTGACTGTTTTTATTTAGCACAGACCAAAAGGGCTTTAGTAACTGATTTAACACTTTTAAGGATTTTTTTTTTTTTTTGTCACAAAAAGTTATTTATCTTGTAGTGATACTTGTTCGAAAAAACAGTTATAAGCTAGAAAACGTGGTACGATCTCATAAATTGCTTTATCATATTCACTATTTCTACTGATTCTGTGTTTTAGGACGTTTCTGATTTTTTGTTTGAGAACCAAATTGATCAATCCTTTTAGTTTTAGTTATTACATCCAATGTTAATAATGGCGGTTTTTCAAGCACATCTAGACAAGATGTAGCTCTCGATACTCTTAGGATGTGTGGCATATGGATCTCAAGAGCAATATATCTTCCGATTGTCCTTTTAAATGAATTTAATGATTCCGTCTTTTATAACTTGTTTTGAAAAGGTTAGTATGTGACTAATTATTATGCAAACTACCTGTTTGATAAAATGCCTCATTGACTTCTCAATTTCTAGTAACACTTAAAATGAATTAAACAACTGCATAACGTGATTCACTTGATGTAGGTTCAATGATCAAACAGAATTTACAAAAAAGGGAAGTCAGGAGTTTGCAGCTTAAAATGCACAAAATTACTTGAGTATTGAAGATGAAGCAATTATTGGCGTTTTGCCATTTTCTAATGGCTATTTTATAATTTACAATAAAGTTATGATAAAATATGATTGTAATGGTTTATTTTAGCAGACTTTAAGAGTACTTTTAGGATTTTAGCAAGTAGTTAATTTGCAAGATTAGTGACTCACTCACAAAGGTGTAATTTGATCACTCAGTGCGGGTCGTTTTGATTTTTTACGGGTAAGATTGGTTAAATTAAAAAAAAAAAAACATATTGTAGTTATACAGGTCAATCAGCTCGAATGCGAGTTCAATGACTTTTGTTTCCTTAGCAGCCAATTCATGTTCATTTTGGCCACATGTAATCAGTTCTATGGAGTCTTTGAAAATGTTGTTTTTTGCCCAAATCAGTTCTTTGGACTCTTTGGAATTTTCAGAACTCTAACGTTATCTATGCAAAAAGCCCAACAAAGCAATCCTTTTGGACCATATCATTTTACTTATTACATAATTGGATTTCATGTAAATGGGTCAATCTAAACTAGACTATTTGACTTCGTAATCCCAGTGGTAACTCTTTTGCATTTCTTGTCTTAGCTTCTTGCTAAGGCACCCCATTTTTTAAATGAATTGCTCTTCAAGAAAAATTAATCCAAGAAAAATGATATTTAATCTACCATTTGGTTCTACTTATAGTTCTACTCATTTAGTAGGATGACATGTATAATATACTAATTCTCCCTCTTAATCTTATTTTTGATTTTGACACATGTTTTCATCTAATGGGTATGACTAAATGGAAGGACTAAAATATCATTTAATATTATATGGTCGAAATTAATATGGAGATGAAAATCTAAGAAAACACCCTAAATTCGTATCTCTCTTCAGCCAAATCCGCCACCACACCCCTGCTCTAAGAGCTCGTGTTCATAGATCCCAAAATTATATCTAAATACTTTTAGATCTACCATCACTTGAATATGGTAATGTCGGGTATCAATTAATTGAGGAATATAACGAGGGCCATTTTATTCTCTCTACCAATGCACGTGGTCTAGCACGTGAAAATTTTTAAAAAGTGAAAAAAATACTAATCAAAGGTTGTGCGGTAAATGGATGTAGTCGGGTTTTTTTTTTACGACATCTAATATACTACAATTTATACACAACAAAATTTGAACCCATAACATACAAATCATATGCAACAGCTTACCCCTTATACTAATACTAGTTAAAAGTCAAAAAGTAGATTGAAAAAAAGATGGACAAATAAGATCTAACAATCAATGTATTGCTACGGAATTAATTTTACTTGTATTTTGTTTGCATCAATTCTACCTACGGATAAAAGATATGAGCGAGTTCAATTCTTCACGAGCAACGCCACCATTCGCCACTGACTTCCGCAATTCACCGCCCAACTCCGCCACTCTCTTCCTTATTGCCGCCCCTTCCGCCCCCATTAACTTCCTAACAATCTTCTCCACAATTCCCGACATTAACAACTCATCTCTACGAACCCAATCCCTCATCACAACCGCAACCCCTAAAACATCCGACAACAAAAAAGCATTATACGGTTGGTCCGTGTGAATCGGCCACGCAGCAATGGCAACTCCTGCGGTCATAGCTTCCATGCACGAGTTCCAACCACAATGACTCACAAACCCACCAACCGACAAATGACCCAATATCTCTAACTGTGGGGCCCACTCTCTCACCACCAACCCTCTGCCTGACACCCTCTCTTCAAAACCTTCGGGCAAACCGGCCTCTTGACTTTGACTATCCTCGTTTCCAAACACATTCGCTTTGTCGGCTTCCCGCAACACCCACAAGAATCTTTGGTCGCTTTTTTCTAGTCCTAGTGGTGAATGTAGTTGTGGTTCCGAATGAGACGTAAATCACGGAACTTGGTGGCTGTTTGTCTAGCCATTGCAAGTAGGTGTGACGGATGTGATCTGAACCGTCTGATTGGATCTCAACCGGATTAAACGGTCCAACCGCCCAATGGTTTTTTCCAAATAACTCGTCTTTTTCTAGGAATTGGAGAAACTAGAATTCTTGATGAATCGTATATATATAGTTCCGACATGAAAAGTGTGATGGGAGAGTTGAAGTTTTACGAACTCATGGAATTCTTGACTTATGCTTTGACCGGAAGTTGGCAGCCCGCGAATCTTGTGTTGTTGGAATGGCAACTCTCTCCCAAGTTTTTCCCAATTAGTGTAGAAATAGTAGAAAACAGGTAGAGCTCGAAAGACGTATGTTTCAGCGTTGATTTAACGTCTTGAACGACATAATCCATTAGAGCATCGTGAATGACGGCGGTTCTTCGGGTGGTTTTGGCGATGGAGCGGATGAGGGCGGCGGTTGGGTGGCGGAGATGGAGGGAGGAGTTGAAGGAAGGCTGTAGGTGGGTGGGGAAGTGGGTGGTGGTGGTGAAGTGAACTCAAGATCTGGGAGGTCATGGAATTGAATGAGATGGTTGTTTGAATTCCAGCCATGGAGACGGTGGCGGTGGAGATGAAGTGGATGGGGATGTTGTAGTCGGAGATAAGGCGGGAGAGGTGGAGGAGCTGGTTGAGATGGCCTTGTGCAATAAATGGGACCATCACAACTACCACTTCAGATGCCATATTTTATTTTTTCACCTTTTTATCTATAATAATTAGGTGTTCTTATATATTTATAGAATCAGGAGTGGCGACCAACATAATGTTTGAGTTTAGATTATGAGAAATTATTCTTACACTACATAGTATAAATTGTATAATCAAATAAAATTATAATTACGATGTATTTATTAAAAATTATGGTGTATTTACCACCACGCTTAGATGATCTTTGGCGTGTTTGGGAAGCTTAGACCGCTCCCAACAGTGCACCCAATTGACGCCGTTAGTTTTTGCCAAATCAGCGCCACGTTAGCTCACCCTCCAACCGACACTAAACTGACGTACTCATGCCAACAATACCACTTTCCTTTAATTTTTTGGGACCCACCATTACAAAAAACACACACACAAAATACCCCTTTGGGTCCACCCACCAAACCGGCGCTTACCTCCTCCCCCGTCTCCAAACCGACGAGTGCCCTATCGACGGAAAAACTGCAGGGGGCGTGCCAACGGTGTGCAGTATTGGCGTGCAACTGGCGGAACAACTGCAGCCACCGTTGGCACCCGTCTTATTGTAACACCTCAATTTTCAAAACACCTTTTAAAACATATTTTTAAGTAAAAACATTACAATTCCGATATTCCCCAAAATACAGTTTAACAAAAATCATCAAAGTTTATCAGAGTATTAAAGCCGGTGTTACAAAAACAATATCATAGCCATAGGATAAACGAGAACTACCTACGAGCTCTCGAGCTAAACAACACTAGGCCACTTCTAACGCGACCCTCTAATCCATCGATCCTGAACCTGAGTACATAGCAAAAACACAAACATAGTACGTGAGACAAAATTTCCTCGTGAGATACATGGGTTTTAGACCCGATAAACAAATAGTCAAATAATATCATTTAATCTTAAAATAATATTACTAAGTTTGTTTTGGGTCACTTTATCACTTTCATCATTGGCCAATGTCAAGATAATCGGAATGCCTCCAATCTATCAAGACCATCATTTCCACGGTAATCGGAATGCCTCCAATCTACCGGAACTCATAGGTATTGGGTAATCGGAATGCCTCCAATCTACCACTAACCTTAAGGTACCGTAATAACCGGAATGCCTCCAATCTACTACGGCCCTAGGGATATCATCATCGTCATCATTTCTTATCTTTTAGCGTTATGAGTTTATAACTCCATCTTTTCTTATTCAATCAATCATGTAACCATCATACAAGCAATTCATCATATATCACATAAATGACTAAATTACTTAAAGACTCGATAAAAATCATTTAATCATAAAAAAACATTTACTAGCTATGTACCCAGTTTGAAAGTTCACATGTACTCACCTTAGCCAAGCTAACTCCAAATCGTGTCTAATAACACGAATCCTTGCTTTCCAACTCGTGAAATGTCACCAAACTTTAGGTCTTCTTGACCTACCATCAATATCATTACAATAACTAGTTATTATCCATAACTAATCACTAATCAATCCATATTCACATTCCTAACCACCAAGTTCATCCAACTTGGTGAAATCTCAAACCCTAGTTCAAGATTTCCATCAATAAACCAGATCCAACTTGTACACATCGATTACAAGCTTACAATGAGTGTTCTACCCCATGATTAGTCACCTTCCCCAGAGATGACATGGATGGTTCCCCAAACCACCATTTCTACCCATACAAAGTTCACAAACTAACTACCAACTATCAAGGATCAAGAATCCTTACCTTTGATGTTAAGATCCACAAGATTGAAGAAGATTTGAGCTAGGAATCACCAAAATCGCCCCTTCTCTCTCTAAAATCGGCTGCACCACAACTTGGGTGAAAAATGAGCAAACCCTAACTTTTTCCCGATTTTAACCAGCTCGTCCATAGTTCGCGTTCGCGAACACAAGTTCGCGTCGCGAACTTTCCGTGTCGTGAGCCCTTCGCGATCGCTAACTGTTCGGGAACTCTTCACGTCTGACCACCATTTTCCCTGCCTCGACTTCGCGAATCGCCAACCGGAGTTCGCGTCGCGAACTCCTCAGGTGTCCGAGGCTGCACTTTTTCAACTTTATCTCGACCTGGTTTCGCCCACAACTTCCTCGTACGATGACCAAATGATACGAAACCAATTCCTACGTGTTTTAAACGATTTATCCTTATTTATCATATTTTTCCCATAATTTATTTTATTCAAATTTCGGGTCGTTACACTTATGTATTGAGCTTTTCAGTTTATTTACTTCCTCCGATTCAAAATAAGTGATACACTTTGAATTTTACGGATTTTGAGGCAAAAGTTTATGATGATGGTTAAATTAGATTAATTGGTAGGTTAGTGGGAAATGGGTCCCATAATTTTTGAATAAAATGGAGTTAATGATGTTTAAAAGTAAAAGTAAGGGGTAAAAGGGTCTTTTCACTTTGTTAAAGTCAATAGTTAGTGGGTGTGGGTGTGGGTCCCACTATTTTTTGCCAAATAAGATAATTTTTCAAAGTGTATCACTTATTTTGATACAACCCAGAAAGAAAAGTGTATCACTTATTTTGAATCGGAGGAAGTATATAAGTTTAAATAATATTATAAATATAAGTTTATCTGAACTTATGTAAACTATAAACTCAAAAAAAAGATTAAGTAAGTCTTCCCAAACATCCAATAAATTACAAAAATGGAACATGGGGTGTCCAAAATTATTGATTTGATCCTTACAATGTTGTTTATTACATCAATGTTCATGATTCGACACTTTTGCGATCGTATGAATTCTCAAGTGCATTTTGGTTGAAAGATTCCATTAAGTTGAAATGAGTCCAAGGTACATGAGGTTGGGTGTAACAACAGATGCATCCCACCCTTTGTATGTCTCTAGTCCAACGTGTCGCAGAGGCTCATTTAGTCGTGACATTGACCATTGAAGGTCGCTCATTGTCACCTCTTAGTCCGGGGATAATTGGATCTTTTATCATGTAATTAATTTATATTTTTAAGTTAAAAGAAAAAATCAAATAAAAAATAATAAACATACCTAACCTAACCTTCACCCAACCCCCATGACATGATCTTTTTCTACACGGACTACATTTTTTCTCTCTCTTTAGTATTTCCTCTATCTATCTCTCTAAAACACACCATGAAGTTACAGGTTCTTGGTTTTGTCATCTCCTCTATCTCCTCTTATCGACACATTTGACATTTGACATTATAGGAAGTGGTTTCTAATGAAACATTGAGATCTAAATTAGTAGTGTTGGGAAACATTGATATAGAAATACCTTCACACGTGTTTGTCTACCAAGATGACAAAATCTCCACATGCAAACATGCATCCTTCAAATGACCAAAATTCGAATCCCACCCTTTCTCATTTTTTTATCTTCATTTTTTTAACCTTTTTTTTAATACTTTTTATAAAAATCTTAAACATTGGTTCTAAACATGTGAATGAAGACGTCTTTCTTTATTTCCTTTATTCGCATGAGCCTTTTCTTTGCTCATTTATTATAAGTCAAAATACATTTAACTAGGATTTCTACTACCCTGAACTATTAAAGGTGCAACATAGTACCCTGAACTTGACAAAATGGTCGATTTAGTACCCCCTAACTCACTAATTTGATCACATTTTCTCGTTTGACTTACTTTCGCTAGGACTTTTGAAAGACTAAAAAATATACGTTAATCTCAATATATTGATATTAGAAACAAATCTCGTGAGAAAAGAAGGTCAAATTAGTGAGTTAGGGTATAAAATCGATAATTTTGTCAAGTTCAGGGTACCATGTTGCATCTTTAATAGTTCAGGGTAGTAGAAAACCAAGTTAGCCAAGTTCAGGGTACTAAAATGCATTTTGACCTTTATTTTATATAGCTTTTTGCTTTCTTTTAATTTAAACTTTTTTTAATTTTTTTTAAATATCTTTTTAAAGCTTTTATTTAATATTTTTTAAAAACTTTTTACGAGTATAAACTTTCCTTCAACTTTTTTCTTAAACTTTGATTCTATACATGCGAATGAAGGTGTCTTTTTTTATTTCCTTGAGCCCTTTTTTTGCCATTTATTTCATATAGATTTTTGCTTTTTTACTTTTTTAATTTAATATATTGTATATTTGTGTTCAATAATACTTCATCCGTCGAGTCCCATAAAAAACTTCTCATTTCACTCTAAAATTTTGTCCCATAAAAAACTTCTCATTTCTCATATTTGATGGGCTTCACACAATAAAAAAAAACTATTATTACTAAAACCTCACCACTAATATCCACTAATTATCTTTCTCTCTCCAACTCAATCTTATATTTTAATCAAAAGTATTATCAACGACCTCACCACTAACTATCACCTAAAAACTTGTGTAAAAGGTAAATGAGAACTTTTTTGTGGGACGGATGGAGTATTATTTAGATAGTTATACGTGCTTCGAAAAGAAGATTTCAAAAAGCCTAAGGTCCTTAATTATTTTTCAAAAAATCATTAAGGCAATAAACACTTTTCAAAAAACATATCTGAACATGCATTTTTATGTCAGATTTAATTTTGTATTCATGAATAAAAGAAGAAAATAACTATGGAGGATCATATAATGGTAACTACAAAAACAATAATATCAAAAGTTTTGAAAATATCATGTTTATTAGTATGATAATGTATATAAATATTTTCCATCATTTTTTAGGGACACATTATTATTATTATAATGTTTTGCTTTACTTTCTAAATTATTATTTTTATTATATCAAAGTATTATGATTTACTTGATTTAAATTATAAAAATTAGAGTTTATAAAGGATATTATATTTTATAGAAAAAATATGCTTTATAAACTTATTTAAAGTTGTCAATAATTGTTTTGTAAAACATAAAAAATTAAGAATTTAAAAGGAAAGATAAAGAAAAATGACTTAAAATGCTTAGGCTAAGAAAGAAAAAAAACATGAATAATTTGGGTTAAGAAATGACAATCTTTGGGCTTAAAAATAAGAAAAAACTTTATTTTAAAAAAATTAACTCCAGCAAGAGTCGAACACTGGACCTGTTGCATAATGGATTGAGTGTTTACCAGCTGTGTCGGCGCAGTAGTACGCAAATTAAACACCATTACTGCTTTATGAACAGCATTTTAACGGAATTTTGAATGACACATGTATAATAATATAATATAATATAATATTGTTTATTATGATATTCATCGTTATACTCCCTCCGTCTCTAAATAAAGTTCTCATTTCTCTTAGGCACAATTTTTAAGAAGAAAGTTAGTGGTGGAGTTATTGATAATAAATTTGATTAAAATATAAAGTTGATTGTAGAGAGAAAGATAGTTATTGGATAGTTAGTAGTGGGGTCCATGATAATTATATTATTTTATTAAGTGGACCTCATTAACTTGTGAAATGAGAACTTTATTTAGGGACAAAAATCTAAGGAGAAGTGAGAACTTTATTTAGGGACGGAGAGAGTATTTTTTATCAATTAATTACACATTGATAATGAATAAATAAGTATAATTTTATGAAAATATATCTCTTTGAACATAAAATGTAATCATTCAAACTATTTTTTAATATTTTCACTTTTTTTTTTTAATTATACTTCAATCTATAAATGTACGTTTTTACACCCGTGTTCCATGAGGCTATACAGTATGGGCAAGATGGCGTGGTGGTGGTGCTGAGGTGGTGCCTACGTGGAGTGGACCACACCACCGGGAGAAAAAAGGAACACCACCCCGCCCCACATGTGGTGGTGTGGGGTTAACGGGAGTGGCCACGGTAACATGAGATAACGGGAGTGGTGGCTGGATTCGAGAGACAAAAGGTGGGACCCATTAACTTTTCAACCACACCACACCACCACATGTGGAGGGGATGGTGTTCCCTTTCTTTCTAACGGGGTGGTGGTTACCACATGGGCACCACACCACTACACCACCACATGACCTATACCCATAGCCTAAGAACACAAAATTATAAGCACTAATTTTCAATATTTTGCCTCTGCATGTATGGATGAATGTCAAACACAAGAGAATATTAGTTTGGGTCAACTCAACCGGCTAGTGGCCTCCTTCATTTTTAATATGCATATTATTAATATTCAATCCTTTTAGATATATTTAAAAGATTTTATACACCTAGATGACTAGATCCATTAACTAACTTTCGATAAGTTATGCTTATTCAAACATTTGCATTGTAGCTAATTTTTAGTTGAGAGATGATATTAATTAGTATTAATCTTTATATTTATCTTATTATCCACTTGATTTATATAAATATTCAAACTAAAAGATAATAATAATAAAAACAGAATTACTACTATTAAATTTCATATTTCGACTAATTTTTGTTTTTAGTTTTATCCAACTATTTCAAATAATCAAATATTGTGATATTATTTAAATCTATACATTATAAATAGTAATTGGGTGGATGTGGGGCTCTCTAGCCTGCTATTCCTATTGGTTTATAAATTTTTTAATACCACATGTTTCCTCCTCCTTCATCCGGCTCCCCAAACTTTAAAAATTAACAATTTTCATTTCTATTTCGATTCCGACTGCTTTCTCCGATCATCACTCTCTCTCTCTCTAACTCATCAGCTTTCTACCGGCGGTAAGCTGAAATGGTGGAAAGCTATCTTGGGGAAGAGTTCCATCTTCCGCCCAGACATCCGTCGGATGAAGCTCTGAGGAACTGGCGAAACGCCCTCTCTCTCGTCAAAAACCCTAGCAGGAGATTCCGGCATGTGGCCGACCTCGAAAAGCGATCTATTCACCATGAAAGATTTCGCAAAATCAAGGTCTCATTCTTCTCTCTTAAACTTCAAACACACACACATGAACGTATATTGCGTAGAGTTAGATATTTTGTTGATTTCAGATATGTGTGTGAAACAAATCAGTGGAGGTTGTTTGGTGAGTACTGGCCCTACCATTACTCAACTATAACCAATGACGATTAAATTTACCGATTTCTGATAGGAGTGTGTTGAAAATGTTGATTTTTAAAAGCGATAATGTTGATTTTTCGTACAAAACTACAAAGTACAAACTTTTCGGACCTGCGTTTTTCATTTTTGTTTCGTGATTAATTGCAAAAATGATGTTTGGTCAAATTGCATGTTTGGTCCTTCTGGTATAAAAAATGCAAGCTATAAGGTATTTGCCCCATTTGTGGTCGGGGTTCGAATCTGAACATATGTGATATTTAGGAGTATATTAGGATTTGACATTAAAAAATCAAAAGTGCAAGCAAGTCCCTGATTTGGGAAGTTCGGTGCGTTTTGGACCAAAGTTTCCAAAATATGGATGTCGTTTTCACTTTCAATACCACCCGGCACCCGCACTAAACGTGTAATTTAACCAGACCATAAGGATGAATTTTGCAATTTACCCTTATTTTAATTAAGAGGGCATGATTATCTTTAAAAGATTATTAATATGATGGATATAATTGTCATTAGTCATTTTTATCGAAGGTATGAATTAAAAGATAAAGTGTAAAAATCATTTTTTTATTAAGGGTGGCTATATTTTAGGTGTATTAAAATAAAAATCGCCATTTATATATTTTTATAAGAAAATGCGCGAACATGTAGACAACTATAGTTGAACTTTGAACATCATAATTGTTTTCATTATGGATTTTAATATTGTTCATAACGTAGTAGTCAAACATACATGATAACCATGTTTAATTTATGAATGTGGTAGACATTATTGAGGAAACTTAATTATACAACATTTTAAATAATTAGATTTCTAATAAAATAACAACAACTCAAAAGATGCTTCGTTTTTGGGGTCCACGAAAATAACAATTTGGCAAAATTTAATGGGTTTTTAACTTTTTATTAATTTAGAATGAATTTCCTTGTCATGGGCACTCTGCTCATGTTAGCAAAAACGCGTTATTTTATTACTGTAATTAGTATTATTCCCAGTGAATATGAACATACAAATTTTGACAATGGAGAAAAATGACACTACCATATCTACATATACTAACATATATGCGTATACATATATGACTTTTTTCAGTATTAAATTAAATAATAAGCCAAATATGGTGCCGATAACCCCCTCAACTTTATGTAGACTTTTAGGATTCCTCACCCATTATCTTTGTACAGAGTCTTGGGTGGATTGTAACTTTGTTTATAAAGCATTTTAGGAAATTAAATAAATAAAGGGAAACATGTAACGTTTTGTACCAAAATAAACCATTGCATCCTTTTTAAAAGCATTACTTAAGGAATCATAGCCTTTAGATGTGCTTTTCATAATTCACTAGACTCGCTAAAATGAGATTCCAATTTAAACCAAAACTTATTTTAGTACCTGAAAAGTCCATAACATAAGAAAAGTCCATCTCTACAATGACTTTTGTTTATTACTTAATAAATTGTCACGGTTATTATCAAGTAGGAGGACTAGATTAAGAGTCAGTATTGTACATTCAAAAAGTAGGTTGAAAATGTGTTATTATTAGTAACGTTACATCTGTGCTGTCTAGTTCTCCCGATGACATAGTGCCCATTGTTTTCTTGGATTCCTTCAAAGATATTTAGTCAAATTTGGTGGACTTCTTAATTTTATAAAAATCTAGTTTGATGTTCTTGTCCCTTGCCGAGGCTGACTTATTTATTTTTTAGTATTTTTCAAGCCTTCGTTAACATAGAAAAAATGAAAATACAGAATCAGAGAAGGAAACTGAAAATTTGGTTTATTATGGTTAAATAAAGATTTATACATACTAGACTAAAGTTTTATTTTGATACTAATTTGGCGACTTTAAAATATTAAAAAGTGGTGTGCATATAGGATGACATCACTTTCAAGTATTTTAACATTAAAGTATTAAAGATGCACCGACCATATTGTTATGTCGTGCCACTGCTCACGTGGAGTCCCATGCTTCCAGTTTTCATTAAAAAAAAAACAAAATTATAGTTATAAAACAATAGTCATGTTGCTGCAATAATCATGTTGCTGACGTCTTGACAGAATATCATATACACTCAGGCAACTAAATTATTTAATCTTGACCAACTCCCATCAGTATATGCCCTTTTTTTTACCCAATTACTCCTCTCAGTAACGTGGTTAACTTTTAAACAGATCATCAAAGTTATTACAGTTTAGTATCTTAATTATTATCCTAATGGCATCGAGCTATATATGGCTAGGGACAAAAGGGCATATACTTGACAACTTACTAGTTTATTGATCTATACCGCAAGGAAATGTACATAATTAGTAATTTATGAACTCTAATTTACTACTAATCCTAATTACTAACTGTTATTGTAATTATATGATCAAATGAATAATGTTCTCTCTTTTCTTCAATGTGTCACATTTTCAGGAAAATCTTCGTGTTGGCTTTCTAACCGTAAGAGCAGCAATACGGTTTATGGATGGTATGCAAATATACGCACATATATAAACTTACACATGTAAATAATATTTTCATCCTAAACTAACAGGCATTATTCACTTTGGAAATCATCATTCAGAAGATGCAAAAATTTCCGATTTCCACAAAAACCCGGATAAACTTGCATCAATGGTCCAATTATATCATGTAAAAACCTTGAGATCTCTTGGTGGTGTTAATGGAGTTGCAGAAGCAGTAGAGGTCAACATAGAAGAAGGAGTCAAGTCAACTGATTTGAGTTTTAGACAAGAAACTTATGGAGTCAACAAATACACCGAAAAACCATCTAAAAGTTTCTTCATGTTTGTTTGGGAAGCTTTACATGATTTAACCCTAATTATCCTTATAGTTTGTGCAATTGTTTCAATAGGTGTAGGTCTTGCAACTGAAGGTTTTCCAGATGGAATATATGATGGTTTAGGAATTTTACTAAGTATTTTACTAGTAGTTACAGTGACAGCTGTCAGCGACTACAAACAATCTTTACAATTTAAAGATTTAGACAAAGAAAAGAAAAAAATCTCTTGCCACGTCACAAGAGACAGCTGTCGAAAAAAGGTTTCGATTTACGATTTAGTTGTTGGAGATATTGTTCATTTATCAATCGGAGATCAAGTTCCAGCTGATGGAATATTTATATCTGGTTACAGTTTATTAATCGATGAATCTAGTTTAACTGGTGAAAGTGCACCTGTACATATTGATGAAAAAAAACCGTTTTTATTAGGCGGGACAAAAGTACAAGATGGTTCAGCTAAAATGTTAGTTGCAGCAGTTGGAATGAAAACCGAATGGGGGAAATTAATGGAAACTTTATCAGAAGAAGGAGATAACGAAACGCCGTTACAAGTTAAATTAAACGGCGTTGCAACAATTATTGGTAAAATCGGGTTAGTTTTCGCGGTGTTGACTTTTCTCGTGTTGACTATTAGGTTTCTTGTGGAGAAAGCAATGCGAGACGAGTTTTTGATATGGAATTCGAGTGATGCGTTGAAGATGTTGGATTATTTTGCAACTGCTGTAACTATAATTGTTGTTGCAGTACCAGAAGGATTACCGTTAGCTGTTACGTTAAGTTTAGCTTTTGCTATGAAGAAATTAATGGATGATAAAGCACTTGTTAGACATTTGTCGGCTTGTGAAACAATGGGGTCTGCCACGTGTATTTGTACTGATAAAACGGGAACTTTAACAACAAATCATATGGTTGTTGATAAAATTTGGGTATCTGGTAAAGCAAAAAGCGTTAAAGAACCAACCGAATTAACTGAAAACGTGTTGGAAATACTCTTGCAGTGTGTATTTGAATGTACCGGTTCTGAAGTGGTCAAAGATACAAACGGTCAAACTTCAATTTTGGGTACTCCAACTGAATCGGCAATATTGGAATATGGTTTACTTTTAGGTGGTGATTTTGGTACTGTAAGAAGTGAAATCGAATTACTAAAAATGGAGCCTTTTAATTCTAAAAGAAAAATTATGTCTGTAATTACCAAACTACCCAATGGTCAAACACGTGCATTTTGCAAAGGTGCATCAGAAATAGTATTGACAATGTGTGACAAAATAATAGACGAGACTGGAGAAGTAGTTGAATTATCTGATGAAAAAACAAAATATATTACAAAAGTTATTAATGAGTTTGCGGATAATGCTTTGAGAACTCTTTGTTTGGCTTATTATGATGTGGAAGGTGAATTTGATGTGCAAAAAGACATTCCTGCCCTTGGGTATACTTTGATTGCAGTTGTGGGAATTAAGGATCCACTTAGAGTAGGGGTAAAAGAGGCAGTTGAAACTTGTTTGGCTGCAGGTGTTACTGTGCGTATGGTTACGGGTGATAATATTCATACAGCTAGAGCTATTGCTAAAGAATGTGGTATACTGACTCAAAATGGTGTCGCGATTGAAGGACCTGATTTTAGATGTAAAAGTGATGCAGAAAAGAGTGAATTAGCACCAAGAATTCAGGTACAAATATATTTTAATCACAAACATAATTTGTCGATTAAAATAACCATATATGGAAGCTTTGTATTAAATACAGGTTATGGCTAGATCATCACCAACTGACAAATTGGAGCTAGTAAAGCATTTAAGAGGACTGTCAGAAGTTGTAGCAGTTACAGGTGATGGAACAAATGATGCTCCAGCTTTACATGAATCAGATATTGGATTTGCTATGGGAATTGCAGGAACAGAGGTTGATTAATGTCTTTTTTTTTTCTTGTTAATTAAAAAATAAAAATGAATCTGATTATTTACAACAGGTTGCTAAAGAACAAGCTGATGTCATTGTGATGGATGATGATTTTGCAACAATTGTTAAAGTAGCTAAATGGGGACGTGCGGTTTACATAAACATTCAGAAGTTTGTCCAGTTTCAGTTGACTGTTAATATTGTTGCTCTCATGATCAACTTTGTTTCTGCTTGCATCACAGGTCACTCTCTTTTTATTCACTATTTGTGTAATTATAAACCAACATAAAATATGAATAATTTTGTGTTTTTTGTTTAGGGTCTGCTCCCCTTACTGCTGTACAGCTACTATGGGTGAATTTAATCATGGACACTTTGGGTGCATTAGCACTAGCCACAGAGCCACCAAATGATGGACTTATGAACAGACAACCGGTTAAACGAACCGAAAGTTTCATTACAAAAACAATGTGGCGGAATATTATTGGTCAAAGTATTTACCAAATGGCCGTCCTTTTTGTCTTGAATTTTGGTGGGAAACCAATTTTGAATTTGCATGGGCCTAATGCAACTGCTGTTCTTAATACTTTCATATTCAACACCTTCGTCTTCTGTCAGGTATAAATTCCAAAATCCGCCCATTCTTACAAAAATCCTTCTTTTTGACATAATTTCTTTTTGCAGGTGTTTAATGAAATAAACAGTCGGGACATCGATAAAATAAACATATTTCGAGGCATGTTTAGCAGTTGGATATTCGTTGGTGTGATGGTGTCCACTGTGGTGTTTCAAGTTATAATTGTGGAGTTCCTTGGTACTTTTGCAAGCACTGTTCCACTAAACTGGGAGCTATGGTTACTTAGCATTGCACTAGGGTTTGTTAGCATGCCAATTGCAGTTGTTTTGAAGTACATTCCAGTTGAACATTTAATGTTCAAACGACAGCATGACGGTTATGATCCCCTTTCTCATGGTCTAGAAAGTGTTTGATGAAATGCCACAAAAGACTAAACTTCCATAAATAAGCCCGCGTACTGACCTTGATTAACCGCAGTCTGTGTTTTTCTTGTTTCTTAGTTTCACAGTTAAAGATTTGAAGCTTTACTTTTTTTCAAATGAAAAATGTTTGTCGTATTTTTATGAGATGTACGTATGAAAGAACCATTTTGATGCATAGTGCTTGAATTGGATGATACAATCTTTTTAAATGTTTCCCTAGCGAATGGAAACCAACTTCTCCAAGGAGATGTTCTCTTATATATTATGACGGAATTTCCCTATCCAACTTGTAAATGAGACTATCTATGGGAGTCTTTGTGCCATGCATTTGTGAGTTTTATGCCCTATAAGATAAGATGAGCCTAACAATAGGTATTATCAAATTTGGTCTTAGGGCTAAGTGCAAGAAAATCGAATAATCTTGGTTTAATTTTTATTTAAGATATTGATGTTGTTCAAATTGTACATACTACCTCTTCCGTATTAAAATAAGTGATACACTTTTCATTTAGGGGTGGATCAAAATAAGTGATACACTTCTAAAAGTTTTCTTATTTGGTAAAAAAGTGGGACCCCTTCTCCACTAACTATCTACTTTAATAAAATGAAATTATATTTATACTCTTACTTTTACTTTTAAATATCAGTAATATCTTTTTTTTTTCCAAAAGAAATTGGACTCATCCTCAATTAACTCACATTTTAATCTTTTGCCTCAAAAACCGTGAAACTTCAAATGTATCACTTATTTTGATACGGGGGTAGTATTATATATCGTGATATCAATCTTTTTCTCCTTAGTTTTTATGCAATTAGATAATTAGAAACTGTATTGTAAACTGAAGTTTTAAACTTCTAAAAGTAACAGGTATGGTTTAGGATTAAAGTTATGTTAAAAATATATTTATCTCTTTTAACATATTACGTATTAAAACTCACCTTAAAAACTACACTACCTCGTACAATATTCCTTGTAACATCTTTTTGTACACACAAAGTATATCTCAAACTAATCACAATTTTAATTATTAAAAAGAAAAGATATTTAACTCCGCCAAGCCTCTAACATCCTGCTATTGGAAGCATTTTGGCAAGCTAACGGCGTTTTGCCTAGCCACCCTGAGTGCTTTAAGGTTAATCAAGGACCTTGTCAAACCTTATTCGGATATAACCCTAGGGACAAAATCGTCTTTTCAAGAACAAGTTAGGGTTTCGCTTCTCTTTTATAGCAACCCACCGCCGTTGTTTTGTTATTTCATCTGAAAAATCACCGGAAAATGGGAGTTTTCACATTCGTATGCAAACAAACCGGCGGCGAATGGAGCGCCAAACAGCTAAAGGGAGACCTTGAAGGCTCAGCGGATTCTACTTACACTCTTCAGAGGAAGCTCGTTAACGCCGCTCTCTCCTGTGATTCTTCCGGTGGTGTTCAATCTTCATTCAGCTATGTGCTCCCCGATTCTGCTGTTTTTCAGGTATAATTTTGTTTTTTAATGTTTATATCTGTTCATGTTTGGCATGCTTATGTTCTATTTTGATCTGCTAGTATCTCTGTTGGTTGGTAGTTGATAAATTATTGATTGAGCGGTAGTCATCGTTATTCGAGTTGTTGATCTGGTAATGCAACTGTTGGTTTGATAGTTAATACATTATTTTTGAAGATTTCATTCAATTCGTTCTTTTGAAAACTCTGTAGTTGGATTTAGGGTTTAGGTTTCGAAACCATTGAACTTAAAATTGAGAATCAGATCTTAATTATTCCGAACTCTCTGTACCTGTCAAAAGGGATGGTTTTAGAACGTTTAGTGTAGTGATTCCTGACTGCAAACCAAAGGCAATCTCGTTATTTCTTGTCTGAACATTGGATTTATAATTACATTTAAGCATTTTCACATTGTTAGACTTTAAAGCCTCTTTTGTGCAGGTGATCATTGGTGGAGGTGGTGGTGGTGCCTCTTTTGGAGGTGGTGCTGCTGCAGCAGCAGCCCCAGCTGGCGGTGCAGCAGCTGCTGAGGCACCTGCAGCTGAGGAGAAAAAGGAAGAGAAAGAAGAGAGTGATGATGACATGGGTTTCTCACTCTTTGACTAAGTCATATTTTTTCTTATTAAATGTTTGGTTGCTAGTAAGTTCTTAAAGTTATCACTTCATTTTGTCAAGTTTTGATCTTGTTGCTAGATTATGGACACAAGGTTTTTGTTGAATTAAGTTGATGGATAATCATATCTGTAGTTTTGTGATGGCATTTCTGATTGATCTGTTTTGTAATTTAAAAAAAAAACTAAACTTTAACCGGAATATTATACCTATGAAAACTGATCTGATTAATAATACACCTGTTATTGAGATCTACTTATGATATTGATCGATGATTGGTGGAGTTATCTCAACATCCATTCAATCGAATGTAAGTAACTAAGTACGTAATTCAAGGATATGTTTATACCTCCAAAGAACAACATTGAATAAAATTTCTTAAATATTGGTAAAATTGGCAATGCTATATGTAATTTGGAGTACATTGTAATTATATAAATTTAAGGAGTACAAGAAACATGCAAGACAGACAACTAGCTAGAGCCTAGATGGTTGTATCATATGCAATCAAACCAAACGAGCCCGTTTATAGATAATCCACCTGACCCGTTTACCAAATTTTTAGCCATAATTGCCCCCGCGTACTTGCAGATTGTGTGAAGACATCTCGTCTCACATCCATGAACCGATTTCGTGTGTCTTTAATATCTATTCCAACTTACTTCGTTTTGTCCTACATTTATACAAACCTTATGTGAAACCTCGTCCTATTATATAGCACGACGATAGTTAGCCACTCAACCTCGTCATTTATGTTGATACCCTTAACATCGTTCATATATATAATGGACACTTTTAAATATTACTTTCCTTTTGTATCGTGAAACTAGATGATTGATAGATTAACCGACTACTTAAAAGATTCATGGTTGTAGAACTCAAATTTTTTGTCATTGACGTTTTATATTGTTGTACGCTTTTCGTGATAAAAATATTACGAAAATAAACTGAATTGTAAAATTGAACAATTCGAATTATAATTTGTTTTGGATCGGTTTGGTTTTCAAGAGAGCTTCGACTGTTCGGTTTTATTCTTTAACACAATTTGTTTTCATCTATTTGGTTCGGATAAACCGATCCAACCAAGAGAACACCCCTAAGCTAATATAACCATAGGGACATAATCGTCTTTTCCAAACAAGTTAGGGTTTTGCTTTTCTTCTAACACGCCTATATAAACTAAAAAAACCAGCAGAACAAACCCCTTACGAAGTATAAACACCGCCGTTGCTTGTTATTTCATCTGAAAAATCACCGGAAAATGGGAGTTTTCACATTCGTATGCAAGCAAACCGGTGGCGAATGGAGCGCCAAGCAGCTAAAGGGAGACCTTGAAGGCTCAGCGGATTCTACTTACACTCTTCAGAGGAAGCTCGTTAACGCCGCTCTTTCCTGTGATTCTTCCGGTGGTATTCAATCTTCATTCAGCTATGTGCTTCCCAATTCTGCTGTTTTTCAGGTATAATTTTGTTTTTTCTAATTCGTTTTGTATCTGTTCGTGTTTTGCATTTTAATGTTCTATTTTGATCTGGTAGTTTCACTGTTTGTTGATAGTTGATATATTATCAATTGAGCGTTAGTCATAGTGAATCGTGTTGTTGATCTGGTTATGCAACTGTTGGTTTGATGGTTGATACGTTAATTTTGAAGATTTCATTCAATTCCTTCTTTTCAGAACTCTTAGTTGGATTAGGGTTTATGAATCGGAACCGTTGAACTTAAAATTAGGAATCATATCTTCAGTATTCCGAACTCTTTTTACCTGTCAAAGGGGATGATTTTAGAAATTGATTCCTGTTCTCATTTTTGCTTGCTACCAATCCTATAGTGTAGTGATTCCTGACTGCAAATCAAAGGCAATCTCGATGTTGGTTTTTTCATTTTTAGATCTGGAGAAACGAAATGGCTATTTATCAATCCTTAAGGAGCTTATTGACACAATAAGCTCTTGAACTTGTACACCCAACTTGGCAAATATAGGGGTTAAGTTTTGTCAAGCACTCAAGCTATTCTTGAGCAGCTTTATAGAAAAAGTTTTGTCAAGCTCATGAGTTTTTTGGCAAGTAAGCATAAGCCTTTTTAAACAAGCTACTCCTAAATCTTGAAATTATACTCTTTGAGTTATGACAAAATTATATAAAGTAGTCTTGGATTATATAATTACATTAAAAGCAGTTAAACATTTTTACCCTTTTAAGTGTTTGAAGCCACTTTTGTGCAGGTGATCATTGGTGGAGGTGGTGGTGGTGCCTCATTTGGAGGTGGTGCTGCTGCAGCAGCAGCGCCAGCTGGCGGTGTAGCAGCTGCTGAGGCACCTGCAGCTGAGGAGAAAAAGGAAGAGAAAGAAGAGAGTGACGATGACATGGGTTTCTCACTCTTTGACTAAGTCATATTTTTTCTTATTGAATGTTCGGTTGCTCGTAAGCTCTTAAAGTTATCACTTCATTTTGTGAAGTTTTGATATTGTTGAATTATTTGATAATGGTATTTCTAGTTTTGAGATGGCATTTCTGATTGCTCTTTGTTGTATTTTGATATTGTTGAATTTACCAGAAAGTCATACCATAAAAATGGTTTCTTACTGTTAACATATTTCAAGTAGTTGGTCAGTTGTCATTCATAACATAAAGATATTATCATATGATTACAGTCTTGAATTCCAAGAAAACTGATTCATTACAAAACCAAGAGATGGCTTTCTTTGCATAGATCACAAAGATGCATAATGCTTTCTGGATGTTAAAGAAAACCAGGCTCCAAGGTCAAATAGAGTTCAAATAAGTCAAACAATAGATATTTGATAAACGTGAAGCAGACTGCAAAGACTTGTTTTGTAACTCTCACTAACATCATCAGATAAGGCTATTACTTTGTCATCATCAGATAAGGCTATTACTTTGTCATCATCAGATAAGGCAGTTAATCTTTATTTATAGGATATAGAGATCTCAAAAAGTAGGCTAAAACTAGTTTTGTAACTCTCACTAACTATCCGGATTACAATGAGATGATATATGAATCAAAGGGATTGATCCATATGCCCGCTCGTGTTCGGTGTTGTTTTTCTTTACTACAAACCTTTACATATCTAGATGTTCTAGATGTTGCTTTGTTTTTAGTTTTTTCTATTATTATGGAGATTTATCCCTACTAACTGTTGCTCCATTATATGTGACGCCTTCGTTTTATTAGGGGTTTGCTCGTTTCATTCGATGCACGACTCTTATTTGATATCTGGACCATTGTTTTGACACCGGACGTGTCATTGGCCCTATGTTTCGACATCAGTCATATAGCGTATTTTCGGATGTTTGTTTTGAAGCCGACTCACTTACTAGCCCTATGGCTCGACATTAGTCTGATCCTCCACCTTTTGGCTTAACCCTGGTATGATGTCTTTAATCTTGCACCTTTTATTGGTCTCATGGTTCGAGCTTGGCTACATTTCTGCTCCATGTATCGACTCTTGCCCTTTTGTGGGCCCAACTGCTTGATCCTGGCCCGACTTTTCTTCCGCTGTTGTTATATGATGACCCTCGCATTTATTATTTGCCTTTTATATTACTCAAGTCCTAAACTTTTGCGATTTTGTCGCTCAGACTGTGATGAGTATGTTAATTAATATACTTTAGTTCTGATGTATGATCCAAACCTAATTGTATAGATGGACTTAAGGTCAAATAAAATTTTTCTATACACCTTTGTAATATTTATAATAATACAGTTATATTGATTATTTTAGATATGTTTATGGGCATATAGTTAATTATATTCATTTACTAAAGCATTTACATTATATCGTCCGTATAAAGAAGAATCCCAAAGACTATATGGCATGTAATTGATTATCCATGCATTACTTTACAGGGAAAGTGTATAAAAAAGAAAGAAAATGGAATTTGTGATTTTTAAGGAAAAATCGTCACATGGTTTTTGACTTTGAAGTACGAATGTACAATAACGACATCTTTCAGTTATACTTCCCCTGTTTTGCTTTATTTTTATAAAAAGCAAAGAATAATTTTGCATAAAACAAGAGTACAACAACTTGTTTATGACTCTTCATACAATTAATTAGGTTTATTTTAAAGTATAATTTATACAGTAGAAGAAATCAAACGACAACAAACTATATTGTTAACCTTTTTAGACTGTAAAATTAATCATTTTGAAAATATTTATTAATAGATATAGATGCATAACATTATTATGCATGTAAATCTGGAATTAAACACAACTTTTTTTTTTTTTTGAACGGCAAGACGAAAAAGAAAAGAAATGCAACTACATCAGAACTCAGAAGCACAACTTGAGAAAATAAAAGCAAGACAGAAAAAGAAAAGGAATTAAACACAACTTGAGACGAATTTTTTTCAAAAATAGGCTTCATCGGAAGCTTATTTTCACAAATAGACTGGTTTCTTTTCCGCTTTCAAAAATAGGCTTTCCGCCGTCCTCGAGGCCGGCTTTAGCTTTAAACCCGGACTCCCCGAGGCCGGCTTCCCCTTGCTTGATGTGACCACTTGTTTGGACAACTCCCCGAGGCCGGCTTTAACTTTATGGCCTCCCCGAGGCCGGCTTTAAGCCATATAGTTGGCGTTGTTGAAAAGCCTTTGATAACAAAAGTTGAACCTGCGAAAATAAAAAAAAGTAAATGTTTCTTTATGTTAATATTTTTGAATAACATATAATTCACTATCTCATACAATTTGAATATAAGGAATTGAATTCATGATTAATACCTCAAACTTTAAATTTTTTTTCTTTATGAATGGTTAACAATTTTATAGCCTTAAATTAATTATAAATTAACTAAAAAAACTGTATACTTTGTCGTGTTCAAATTATAAATTATTGATTTTACGGTTTTTGGATAGTTAGTAGGGATGAATTCCACACATTTTGAATAATCATTCTCCTTTAATAATGTAAAATGATATGTTTATCAATACTTTTACTTTTAAACATTATTAAACTCACTAATCATAATATGTGATACTCATTTTCTAATAATTATTCAATATAATATAATTTAAAATTCATTATATTTTTTGACCTCAAAAGCGTGAAAATCTAAATGTATCACTTATTTTTGAAACGAAGGAAGTATATGGATAAAAAAAAGTTGATAAAAATGGTAATATATAGGTTAAAATATATAATATAAAATCTCTAGCTTTAATTAACATGAGTATTTAATTCATACACTACCATCTTTGTTTCACTGTATTTGTAAAATTTGTAGTAGTGATATTAATTTAAAGATTCAAGAATTAATTTTTTAATTAAATAAGCACATGACACGAGATGCATGTGGGTAAGGTCAAAGATTCCACCGAAAAGACCGGACACTGATGAAAATATTAAAGGAGATTCTGAGAATTCATGTTAATATGTGTCATGAAAAAGCAATATATTTTACTTTGGTGTTTCATGTATAGTTGTATGTGATAAGATTGAGGAAAATGATACTTCCTCCGATTCAAAATAAGTGATACATTTTTTTTTTTTGTTGGTGTGTGAAGTCTGTATTGGAGTGTTTATATATAAGTGATACATGCCTAAAGCCGGACTCGGGGAGTCCTTCCATGCTAAAGCCGGACTCGGGGAGTCCTTCCAAGCTAAAGCCGGACTCGGGGAGTCCTTCCAAGCTAAAGCCGGACTCGGGGAGTCCTTCAAAACCCGTGGTCACATCAAGCAAGGGGAAGCCGGCCTCGGGGAGTCCGGGTTTAAAGTTAAAGCCGGCCTCGGGGACGGCGGAAAGCCTATTTTTGAAAACGGAAAAGAAACAAGCCTATTTGTGAAAATAAGCTTCCGATGAAGCCTATTTTTGAAAAAAATTCACTTGAGACTAACTTAAATAAAATTAACCAGTAATGAAGCTAGGTTAAAAGAGCAAAATTTCTTTAATGTTTTTGTCAAGTGAAATCATCCTAAATATTCTCACCATCATGATGGTATTGGTCCCCCATATCTTTAGACAGTCCATGTGATGGAAACAAGTAGGAAACTTCTCTTACTAAAATTACGATATTACCCTTCTGTTCGTGTGATATTACGATTCTGCCGTTCTGAGCTCTGCATGTACCTATAATTAGCAGACTAGCAGTAGTTTTCCCTTGCTCTGCAGCATTTCTTCCCTGCCCCAATTTCTCGTTTATTCCGTACATTTTCAACGATGTTCAAAACCCTAAAATACTATCGGTTTCTATCGTCTCTGAACAATCAAAACATTTCTTCATCTAGTTGAGCATTTCCAGCTAAAATCACAGGTAAGATAATCGATTTCTCTTCTTCGTGTTTACAATTTCTGCTCTTGTTGAATTTTCACCTTTTGTTTTCATTTTTCTGTTGAAAATTTACTTTCATGTCTTCGATATGACGTTTTCAGCTCATGTAGAATGTAATTGCGTTGATCATCGTGTGTGTGGGTTTACTAAGTATCTGAAATCAACAAATGACGTAGCTAGAAAAAGTTTCCTAATATTGACGGGATTTTGGAGGGAGAATGGGGGAAAGTGGTAACAAATTAATAGTGTATGACGGATTTTGATAATCGGACTTTATTTCAGTAGCAATTTGGCGATTAGGTGATTATCGTTTGATGCTCAATCTATTGTTATTGCGAAATCTGTGTCATTTGCACGATTAATACCACGTTATAATGTATCGATGATTTAATGTTCTGGTTAAACTTGATAAGTTAGTTGCCATAGTTGTGTGCTTGACCTACACAGTGGATTGTGCGTTCTATTTAGGGAATTGATTTGTTTAAGGTAACAACTACTTCATCTAAGGCAAATTAAAATTGTTTGACCTTTATACCCTTACATAATTTTTACCATTCTCCTCCATATGGATTAACCCTAACCCTACAATTAATTATTCCTTTACCCACTTTCGTATTTCGGCAATGCCGCCTACTTCCACTGGCTTGTCTCACAGGCAATGATAGAATTAAATTAGCACGTATGTGATTTCAATGGAGGACATATTGTTATTAAATTATTTAATTGTTTCAGAAAATTAATTTCAACAACATATATAAATTTCATTTAAATAATAGAATGGTGGTGAATTTATCATCATTTCTATGTATTCTTGAAAAATAATAAGTTAATTACAAGACTGAATTTCATATTTATTAACATCTCTACGGTGGTAAATGAAATTGCATAGTTTGTACAGAAGGTCGAAGGAAGGAAGGAGAAGGAGTAAGTAATTTTAAGGTTAGTATTAGTTATAAAAAGAATAGTAAAAAATAGTAAGGGTATAAATGTCAATCAATTTCAATTTGCCTTGAATGAATTATAATATGCCTTGAACAAATCATCTCCCTTCTATTTAGTGTTAAAAATAAAAATAAAAGATCTTATTTCCTTTTTAGTGGAAGATTATGACAATATTTTTTCCTTCCTTTTTGTGCATTATTTTTCACATCTATTTGTGATTTAACACTTTATAATCTGCTGAGTACAGTGTGTACCTTGTTGTGTGTTTTCAATTGAAACGGCTTTTAATTTTTCGTATTTTCTCTATTTTTACCATAATATGATGAAAAATTACCTCCTGATCATACTTTTGACATCACTCTAATAAAACTTCAGGCTTGCAATTCGAAGTTCTTACAATGTTCAATTAATGAATATGTAAGCTCTAACTTTCAGTTAAAGTTTGCATTATCCGATTCAAGTCTTGATTAAACCTGTGATAAGACTTCAGGTTATTATAACTATTGATGGATAGTTATCCACAAATATTTAAAATTTATTAATTAGGTAAGTTTAATGTTAAGTAATTATTAGATTTAGATATGTTCTGTTTTAGATAAAGATTATTACTAGGAGAGCAAGTTACTTGTCCTACAAGTACTAGGATTATAATGAATTTCAGTATAAATAGGGCTTAGGGTTGTAATTTTCATTATAATAATTTAATTATTGAATTGATATTATTAACAGATTTACCTCAAGAAAGTAAACTGTCGGAGAGTCGGTCAACATCCCGAACATTGACTAATCTATCTTTTGTTCGATTTTTTTTTGTTATATTTGATTTTCGGTTCATTTCTATTGTATTATAAAGATTGTGTTAACTAATTTCAGGTTAGTGTCTCCAAAATCATGGATGGCCTTTGGGACCCACCTAACTATGAAGGTGTCCACATATTTACCTTTATTTAAATTCATTCTATTCTCACTCTGTAAAACTTTAAGTAAGATTCCAGATTTTTCATGTGATTTTAATTATCTTTTCAGCAACTGAAGAATCAACTTATTCATTCTGTCTTCCACTTCCTTATGGTAATTCACTATCCCTTTTCTTATTTTATATTTTAGTTTTTTAATTTCTTGGTACTAAATACTAATAATAATAATATTTTCAAACTACACTTATATATATAATAGAAGAGACAGCTCTAAATGAGAAAAGCTGCATACAAGTGCTAAAGATTTTAATCTCAAAAGCAGATACTGATATTCATGAACTTGAAGAAGAACTTATGGGTTTAATGACTCAATTAGTTTCCACTAATGAAGAATTTTCAGATATGTTCTCTAATTTCTTGAGAGTGAAGATTGATTTACTTGATTTATCAGTAAGGAAGTTAATAAATGGTTAAGATTTTTTGTCAACAGACAGGGAACTGGCAGTTGAAAACTTACATGATATAATGAAGACTGTTTTCTGTCGGTATGTACAAAAGAAAGATCAACAGGTCTAGTACTTGAAAACTTCTAGATTCCTCTCTCTCTCTCTCTCTCTCTCACACACACACACACACACTAATGGGTCAAACGGATTGAAATAAAAAAAATTAAAAAGAACATGTCAAATTGGTTAAAAATAGCCAAAAGTTTATATTTTTTTATGATAAAACCCTATAAAAAGATCAATACTTTTAAACAAATAGTGTTTTGGGTCAATCCAACCCGACTCAATACGTTTTGACTCGCACCAAAAGTTACCCATTTTGACTGTTACCCGACACACCTGTTTTGCCACCTCTAGTGTCAAGAATACTTTTCTAGTTCCTAATATTTTCTGTTGGTTTTTTCTAGAAAAATAAGAGCTTTAGTGATTATTTCTTAATTGCATATGACTATGATAAATGCTTTTAATGTTCTTTATGTTTTCATTATTTCAAACTCCAATTATCAGGTGTGTGCAGAAAATCCTTCCCAGAAGAAAAAACAAGTTGGTTGTTCTTCAAATGCAAATAGCCGAATCGAAAAAAGTGAAAGGGTGGTTTTCACTCCGTTTGAGAAACATACAATTTCACAAACCAGAGTTAAGATTGAAAAAGAAAATACAAATTATCCTTCAAGTACTAAGAATCTTCATGTACGGTTTTGTAATTTGTTCATCTCATATCTTAATTTTGTCATAATCTTTACTTGATGTGAAATTTTGTGTGATTATGTTATGCAGCGTATAACTCATGTCAAGTTTACTGCTGAAGATCTTTGTCAGGGCTCCAAGAAAAAGTCAAACATGGAAGTGAACACATTTCAGAAAAAAAACCTTTAATGAAAAAAGATAATATTATAAAGAGTATTACTCCCAAGTGGAAAAATCAGCTACAAATGGTCAAGTACCAGGTAGCTATTTTTGAGCTAAAAGGGGAATGGGCCTAATGGGTCAAACGGGTTGGAAATTTCTGAAAGTTTATATTTATGCACACAACCTCTTAAACCGGATTTATTTGAAGATTCAGATTATTATTATAATAACCTTTTATTTTATAATTGTAATCGTAATTTATACATTAATTATCTATAAAAATTAAATAAATGGAAAAAAAAAAGTTTTTGTGGGTCAACCCGATCTGACCTGTTTCGAACCATACCAGAAATTACTTGTTTTGACCCGTTACCTGATTCAGTGTGTTAGTATGTCTTTAAACAAGTTTCACATTGCATTGTTCTATGAAAAACAAAAAAAAAAAATTATTGAATAATATGAATCAGTAAAAGTGATTCATTTTTTCTCTTTGTTTTGCACTTGTTTTCTGCCAGGCAAACAACGAAAGTGCAGGGTACACACCTGTTCATTTGTTAAATTCATCATCTGAAGAACCGAATGCAAACCAAAATACTTGTATAGAAGTTGGTTTTGCTGTTGATAATTTTAATTCTAATGATCAAGAATCAAGGGTGGTCCCACTTTCTTCTACTACGAGACCCAAGAGAAGATGTTCACAATTATGGGCCACAAATTCAAGCCCACAATTTCTAATTGAAGGGCCCAAGCCCAAGCCCATTAAAGTTGATGATGTGGATTACTCACGTGATATGGATTACTACTCTGTTGATGATTTAAAAGCCATTGCTAGAAAACGGAATCTGAAAGGTTATTATAAGCTGAGGAAAGCAGAGCTTGCAAAACTACTAGGAATAACAGTTACTGATGGTACGTGAAAAATCCCCTTTCACACTTCATTTTTATTATTTAAAATATAATTTAGAGTTGGAAAATAGGTAGATATTAAAAACTAATGTAATTACCATTTTTGTATTTTTTTTCTTTACAATTATAAATCTATTTAAAATATAATTGGGATTTGGGAAATTGATAAAATGATACAAGTTGTTTTGTGAATTATCTGCAGGAAAAAGGAAGCGAATAAAAAGGGAGATTGTGGCAGTTGTACAGAAATGGCCCCGCTAGATATTGGTGGTTGATGTTTTATACCATCATTACTATGCATATACAACTGAAAGAATGATTTAGTATTAAAATTGACATGGTAGACATATTAAGTCGTAGCTATTTGGACATATTAGGTGATTCCCGATACTAGTAAATATAGATAGGTAGTTAGTTAGTTATATGGGCTAGTTACTATCATACAACTGCTGTTCTTGGTTGGCATTTGGAATTTTGGATGTAGCTTTAACTGAAAATAAAAAAAAAAAACTATCAAGGATATTCATATATGGTTGTTATATGCCTTTCTACATCTTGAAAATTTCCCATACTTTGCTCGAAAAATCATTAAGCTTATTTGCATTTTCTGCAGTTGATGGAAATTGGAAATACTTATAATTTTTTGTGTTATAATGATTTGTAGTTTATATAGTTTGTGTTCATCTCAAGGGCGGAGCCGTTTACATATTTGACATACGGTATGTTCGAGGTCAAAATGGGTAACATCCTATTTAATAGAGTAGAAATATTGTATTGGTTCTTCATAAATCTTCATATTTTATCTTCCTGTTTATATAATGATTGACATGTAAAATCTACTTATTCTCTTTTATAATCTCATCATTTAATTTGAATATTTATATACATCAAATAAGTAGGTAAATAAATAGTATATAAATGAGGAAAATGATAGTGACAGCCCTAAGGGCTGTCATTAAGAAGACAAAATAATAAAAGTCACCCCCCCTGAATTTTAAGAATATCACTTTTTTAATCAATGTATAAGCTTTTTATGTATGTTAGTGTAACAAAACCCTATAAATAAATAGAATAATTTAATAGGAAGCAATGTCTCTCTCAATCTAATAATATTGTATAACTAGGTTGTTAACTTTATACTTACATTGCTTATGCATCCAAGGAAATTAAAAGGGAAACATTAATGAAAAGTTTAGTGGCGTACATGCATGAAACAAATAAATAAGAAAGATCAAATTACATAGAAGGGATATGCGGTTTGTCACTTTGTCACTTACCCAAAGCTTATAATTTAGTGGTATTGAAGATTGGTATATGTGTTGCATATAATCTATAGGTCATGGATTTTGTAGCGGACAAAAAAAAAAGTAGATTAAGGGTTGTTCTAAAAAAAATATGGTTTGTTACTTATTACAACCTGAGTTTTATAAGTTTGTTTATTACAATAGACATCGTATGTAATTTGTTACACTTGTGGTCCTTAGGTTGTTATTACACTACCAAACCACTCTTTTAACCTTTTGTAATAAAAAGTATAAAAAATTATAGGAAAATGATAATGACAGCCCTAAGGGCTGTCAATAAGACGTCAAAATACGCATAAAAAACTTGTACAATAATCAATAATCGCCCCCTGCATTTTAGGAATCAACTCTCACTAATAAAAGTACAAACGATTTATGCCCGCAACTATAAGTAATAAGTAAATTATATATATATAATAAGTAAATTATATATATATAATAAGTAAATTATAAGAACCATCCATGAAATTTACTTTATGTAATTTACTCAAATAAATTAGTAAATGTGAACTCAAAGAATTAAGTTAGTAAAAATTACTAAGTTACTCGTTGCCTCGTTGAGTCGTTGGTCTAAACCTAAAAGTATGTTTAAATCACTCAATAATTTCTTTTCCCTTCCCTTCATCCGCTTGTCAATGTTTTACCCATCATAATCATTATTTTACAAGATTTGTATTGTTTTTTATTAATATTATACAATATAATACATAAATTAGTTTATGTGATGCATAAATCATCCATTTCTAAATATTATACACAAATCAACTCCTTTTATTATAACGTTATAGAACGATACATCTTGCAGTTTGGCATGTAATTCTTGAACGATTATAATAATTAAAGAAGACTAGTGTGGCGGCCCATGACATCTTCTTCTAGAAGCGAAGACAACAACGTTGGTGGATCCTTACAGACAACAAATTCTTGACGTTGTGTTCTTCCCATCCTTGCCATTTGATCGGCACAACGATTCCCATCTCTCCTTACATGAACCATATAACACCCGAGTTCCACTAAATCCCTCCTGCACACTTTGATTAGCGAACTCAGCGGGTGAGAATCATCCAACTCGTTGACTGTAATAAGTAAAAGTGCTTCTTCACAATCAGTTTCTACAACAACGTTGTTGAAACCGGTTCTTCAGGGTCTCGGGCGAAAGGTCGTCTCCACCTGAGACCTCGCAATGGGACCTGAAATCAACCGCAAATCTTGGGTTAGATGCTCCCCGAGGGTAATCCTCGTGAGGGCACTCCAACGCTCAAGTCAGTATTTATCGACGTGAGGTCTATCGGGCATTCAATGCGGGAAATGTAAGAAATGTATTGAATGCTAAGAATAGATAGTAAATGTACCGAACGTGTCTTATTCGTTCCTTGCTTATGTCCCGGTACTTATAGCCAAGTTGAAAAGCCTGAGGACGGAGGGAGACCTTCCTTTGGACCGGTCGCACGGAAGGTCCATTGGTTAAAGAGCATTAAATGAAGCCTCCACCCGTCGTATCATAGGGCGGCACCACGCCACCGCCGTCTTGGGAATCTGCCTGCATTAAATGCTCCGGGACTCGAAGTCGCTTTTGCCGTAATATCCGCCTATCCCTTGATTGGCATTATAGGGATTCGTGCTCTGCCACCGTTCGTCCCTCCTGCGCCCGAAAGGCTTCGTTGGCTCGGATGGTATTTGACATACCTCATCAAGTCCCTTAAGTTAAAAGAGACTTATTGTGCGAGAAGGCTCGTTTTCACTTGTGACGGCGCTCCGCTGTCTTGTCATTGGGAAAATGACCGTTGTAATTTTATGACCGTTAGATCCCGTCACTTCCTCAGCGATTTGTAAGGGCTCTTTAAATTCCTTTCCTATATATATACGTTTCCTCTTTGCTTTCCAAGCCCTTACTTCCTACTCTGATTTCCGGAATTTTCCCCTCTCTCCTAACCTTTCCTTCTTCTTCTTCTTGCTAATCATGACTAAGAAAGATAAAGCTTCCAAAGACAAAGGTGAGAAATCCGTTCAACGGACTGCTGCCAATACCCATACAACCTTAACCCCCCCCCCCCCCCCCCGATATCTCTGCACTTTATGATGATTTTCATATCGACCGGTGTTATCGACTTCTGCTTCCTGGCCCTTCTGACACGATTCTTTCCGCTCCTGAGGGATTTGAACCGATATATATGCAACACGTTTTGGGAGGGTTAAGGCTTCCGATAGATGATTTTATCCTTGCCCTTCTTCAAGATCTTGGGCTTCATCTTGCCCAACTCGCTCCGAATTCCTTCCGCAAGGTTATTATCTTTATGATGCTTTGCCGTTCCCTTGGGATTCCCCTGTCTACCAAGGTGTTCCGTCATATGTACGTTGTGACTGGAAGGGGGGATTGGGCTGTCTTCACCCTTCGCCCTGGTCGAAGTGAACACATTACCGGGTTAAGGGATTCTATCCGAGATTGGAAGTATGCTTTCTTTTACGCTGATCGTTTGGCTTTCAACGATGTTTCCCTTCCTTGGGGAAAGATCACCGGCCGGACCTCCGAATCTGCTCCTGAATTGAGCGCCGAGGAACACGGTTATGTTAACAGCCTGTCTTCCTCAGAGGTTGTATGGGAGGATCCAGACGAAGTGTTTCTTGGGATGGCTGACTTAAGTCCCCATTATTTCGTCCGTCAGGTTCGACCCATATGGCGAGTTAACGGGGAAGCCGTTTCATTATTTCACCGTTTACGGATGCCCAAACCGGTGAGCGGAGACGTCTCTTTTGTTGAGGGAGCTATAACTCCCTTCCTTCCCCCTTCAGAGGATGTCCTCAGTTCTGAGGGAACGCCGGATGCTCCGGGGCGTGAAACTGAGGTTACTTCTGGTGGGGTAACATCTGTCGCGGAGTCCCCGGCATTCAGAACGCAGGACACTATGGTTCATGATTCTCAATCAGACATTTCAGAACCCCAGAAGGTCGGGTCCGTCAAATCTCTTTCTAAACGAGTTCGTGAGAAAACAACTTCTTCCCCAGCCAAGCGACCAAGAATCGAAGGTATGAGTCGAATTTAAACTTTTCCCTTTTACTTTAGCTAAACCTGCGCTTGGCTTTGCTGTAGGAAGTGCGTCGGACGCTGTTATCATTACTTCTGAACCTGAAGAGGTTCCCGTAACCGTATCTTTTAAACCATCATCACTAGTTATTCCTCCCATAATCACTTCAAGTGTTACCATGCCGGTGGCTTCATTCGGGCTTATATCAACACCACCTAACCCGTCGGCCATAGCCCTGTTCAGTAGCCTTCTTTTCTCATCCGGCCTTCAGACACCTCATGCCGGAAGGGGTGCCCAGTCGCTCCCGCCCGTTCGGCCTCAGTCTTCATTACCCACGTTCCCTTTTCGACGTAAGTGTTTGCGTTTGTCTGTTTCTTACTTTATATACTTGCTAACTTGTTTTTACTTTTCTCAGCTCGCCAGGTGCGTACTACTATCTCAGAGTCTACAAGGGGTCCATCCTCCGTCAGTCTTCCTGAGCCTGTGGGCCCTTCCGAAATTCAAACAACCCGAGAGCGAGGTCTTCAAGCAACAGCCACCCCTACCCCGTCAATTGTTCATACCTCGACACCCCCTTTCTCCATGTTTTTAAATGCCGCTAACGTATCGGATGAGGGGATCTTCCTACGCGCACGAACGGACCTGCTTCGTGCCGTAGAGTTACTATCTGAGCTTCAGATTCGGGGTATTTGTAATAGGCAAGCGGCGTCCTTTCACTCTGAGGAGTTCAAGCGAATGGAAGAGCTGTTAAGTAAGTTGAAAATTTTGCACCAGCGGGAGTTAGAGGAAAAGGAAAATTTGTCCAAGCAAAACGAGCGTTTGTTAGAGGAGAACAAAGATCTTCATTCGGGCATAGAGGACATGAGACGTGCCGCTGCTGAAAAGGATGTCCGTATTATCAATCTTAATGCAGAGCACGGATCCCTTTCTGCTCGTATTGCCGAGCTGGAAGCATCCCTTGTTGAAAAAGACTCCCAGTTAGGTGAAATGGAGCGCCTCTACCACGAGCTAGATGTTAAAAACGATAGGCTGAAGGAAGATTTCGCCTTACAATCCCATCGGTTAGGAGCTTGCCAGGATGATGTGGAATGGTTGGTTAGGAAAGGAGGGCCTGGCTTATGTGGGCTGTTGTTGAATTCGGAGGACTTTGTGGGTCGTAACTCCAAAGTGCAGATGGAGTGTGTGAAGTTTGGTCAGTATAGGGGTTGCATAGATACTCATGAGGAGTATGCTGAGTTTTTGAAGGATGTTCCTCTTGTGCACAACTTCCCGGACGCGCAAACCAACATTATGAGCCTCTTTGGTGAACTGGTGACCCCAGACTACCCTCTTCTGCAATCCCTCAGAGCTGGAACTATTTCGTTGAATGAGCTGAAGAAATTAACGGAGAAGTCTTTGTCTGCGCCGGAGGACATCGCAGAAAGCTCTCGCAGGGATGCTCCACCCGAACCATAGCTTAATTATGATGAACGTTTTTTTTTTTGTATAACCGTTGGGTTTTTAGTTAGGTTCGTATTTTGTACTGTATTGCCTCGTGCAATTTCTAATGTTTAATGGATCGATTTATATTTTCTGTAGAGGCGTCCCTCGTACTTTAGAAAATTTGTTCATTCGTTCGTCGTTTGGTTTTGATAATTCGTTCGTTTTGTTCGCTCACACACCGTGACTCGCTGGTGTGGGTATCTTCGATACGATATTAGCGATTACCTAACAAACTTGGCCAGAGATTGTCATAATTAACGCGTTGTTCTTTTTTTTTTTTTAAGAAAATGAAAAACCTTTCTCGAAAGGTATTAGATTAATTCGCACGCATCGTTGGGTACATTGCTAAATAGCTGAATGACAAAAGAAATTAAAAACATTCGAACGGATAAAAAAACCCCTCGCTCGTGCCTTACATGTATGAAGGGTTTACTAGAAATGGAACTTGCGCAGGTTCCTCATGTTCCAAGTTCTGGGGACGCGTGAACCGTCCATCGTTTCCAAAACATGTGAGCCATCCTTTCGCGCCTCTTTCACTCTGTAGGGCCCTTCCCAATTAGGAGAAAGCTTACCCGGTCTGCAATGTAAGCTGGCTTCGTTCTTTCGTAACACTAAGTCCCCCGTTCTGCATACCACCTTTCGGACTCTCGCATTGTAGTACCCTTCCGTTTTGGATTTGTATGCAGCTTGCCGTAACGCAGCATTCTCCCTTCGCTCTTCCACGAGATCCAAGTTATGTCTTAATGCTTCTTCATTGCCTTCTAAGCGGAAATTCTCCGTTCTGGGAGATGGTAAGATGACTTCCAAAGGGATCACTGCCTCCGTCCCGTACACCAAGCTGTAAGGGGTTTCTTGCGTGGCTCTTCTGGCAGTCGTTCGGTACGCCCATAAAACGCTCTGAAGCTCATCCGCCCACGCCCCTTCTGCCCGATCCAATCGAGTTTTGATCCCTTTGAGAATAGTTCGGTTGGTTACCTCAGTTTGACCATTTGCTTGAGGATGGGCCACCGAGGTAAAATTTTGTCGAATGCACAGACCCACACACCATTCTTTGAAAGGATTACTGGCGAACTGCTTCCCGTTGTCACTGATAATGGTGTTCGGAAGACCGAATCTGCACACGATTTGCGTCCAAACGAACTTCACCACGTTAGCTCCGGAAATGCAAGCTAACGGTTTTGCTTCGACCCATTTTGTGAAGTAATCTATGGCAACCACCAGAAACTTGAGCCCACCAGGAGCTTTCGGAAAAGGACCCACTATGTCAATACCCCATTGACAAAACGGCCATGGGCTGTGTATGCTAGTTAGGTTTGCCGGCGCTTGGTTTGGAATGTTGGAATACGCCTGACATTTCTGGCATTTTTTGACATATTCCTGGATATCCTTTGACATTTGGGGCCAAAAGTATCCGGTTCTAAAGACCTTCTGTGTTAATGCTCTCGAACCGGCGTGTGCCCCGCACAAGCCCTCATGCACCTCTTCTATAGCCCGCATGGATTCCGTCCTTCCCAAACATCGCAACCACGGGGTCGAGTATCCTTTTCGATACAACGAATTGTTCTTCAAGCTATACTTCGCTGCATTTATCCTTATCTTTCTTGCCCGGCCAGGGTCTTCAGGGAGGACTCCCTCTCTTAAGAACTGTACGATTGGCCTAATCCAACAACCTTCATCTTCCTCTACCTCTTTTACTTCCTCGCTCCCCGTCCGTTCTATGCTCCTTTTTTAGAGGACTTCCACCAATACCTCCTTGGTGAGGTGGTGGTATAGCATAGATGCCAGCTTACTGAGTGCATCCGCTTCTTTATTTTGGGTACGAGGTACCTGAGTTATCTGGAACTTTTCGAACTTTGCTATCCCCAACCTAACTTGCTCTAGATAACGTTTCATATGGCTCTCCTTGGCTTCGTACAACCCATTGATCTGGTTTACAACCAACATTGAGTCTGCGAACGCTTCTAACTCGTTCACTTCCATGTTGGCAGCCAAGTTCAACCCTGCTAATAATGCTTCATATTCGGCTTCATTGTTGGAGCAAGCGAAATCGAACCTTAAGGCGTACGTTATCTTTTCCTCGTTGGGTCCGGACAGGACGACTCCCGCTCCACATCCGTCCGCCCCAGCGGCTCCGTCAGTGTACATCCGCCATGGTGCGTGCCTTCCAGACGTAATAGTTTCTTTCGTCACACCCTGCTCCGCCTGCATGTTTTCCCCGATCAGTTCCCCCTCTCCAGGCATCTCCAGCAGGAAATCCGCTAAGGCTTGGCCCTTGATACTAGGTCTGGGTTTGAACGCTATATCGTATTCGTCCAATTCAATTGCCCATTTGGTCATGCGTCCCGACCGTTCGGGCTGGAGCAGTATGTTCTTGATTGGTTGGTTGGTTAAGACCGTTATTCGGTGAGCCTGAAAGTATCTCTTCAAGCGCCTGACCGAATACACGAGGCTCAGAATCAACTTTTCGATTAAAGAGTAATTGATTTCTGCTCCCTGTAGCACCCGACTGATGAAGTAGACCGGAACCTGCTTTTTCTCCCTTTCCGCCAAGAGGACCGAACTAATGGCTTCCTCACCGGTAGAAAGGTACATAATCAACTCCTCTCCCTCCTTTGGGCTGGCCATGGTGGGAATAGTCTGGAGGTGTTGCTTGAGTTCCACGAACGCTTTTTCGGCCTTCTCTGTCCATTCCACTTCCCCCTTTTTGATACAACCATGCAACGTTTTGAAGAACGGGATGGACCTTTCTGCAGATTTGGCCAGAAAGCGTCCGAGCGCGGCTAACTTTCCTTTCAAGGCCTGCACATCTTTTACCGTTCGTGGAGTTCTTAACCTTAGTAGGTTGTTTATCTTCTCCGGGTTGGCTTGTATCCCGAACGGGGTAACAACATGGCCCAGGAACTTTCCTTTACTCATCCCGAACGAACATTTTTTTGGATTTAGCTTCATGTTGATCCTCCGCAACTGCCGAATGGTTTCTTCCACGTCCTTCACCAAATCCTCGTCCTGCTTACTCTTGATTACCATGTCATCGACGTATACTTCCAGGTTTCGCCCTATTTGCTTTTCGAAAGCCTTGTCGACCAATCGTTGGTACGTAGCTCCGGCGTTCCGCAACCCGAACGGCATCTTGACATAGCAGTACGTACCCTTCGCTGTATGGAAAGCTGTCTTTTCCTCGTCCTCCTTAGCCATTTGTACTTGATGGTAACCTTTGTAAGCATCCAGAAAGGATTTCCATTTGTATCCTCCCAATGCCTCCACCTTCTGCTCTATCTCTGGTAGCGGGTAACTATCCTTGGGGCACGCCTTATTAAGGTCTTTAAAATCCACACACATTCTCATGGATCCATCCCCCTTCTTGACCAACACAGGATTGGCTACCCACTCGGGGTACTGGGTACTTCGCAGAACCCCCGCCTTTACTAAATCTTCCACCTCTTTGTTGACCACCTGATTTCGTTCGAATGCCATTCCTCTCTTAGCATGCTTGACGGGTGTAAACGCCGGGTTTATGTTGAGCTTGTGTTCTGCAATGCTTCTTGATACCCCGGTCATGTCTTTAGGCTCCCACGCGAACACATCCTTGTTCTTTTTCAACAAAGCTTCCAACTCCCTTCTTATCCCGGGCGGGAGGCCGCCGCCCATCCGGACGGTTGTTTCTGGAAAATCCGGGTTTATAACCACTTGGACTTCTTCATGTTCCGTCCAGCTATCTTGATGCACGATGTTTCCACACTCCGTCATCGGAACAGACATACTCTGCATGGTGAGTATTCCGTGATCCGAGGGGAATTTGAGCAGACCATGGATGGTGGAAGCTATAGCTTGTAGCTGCCACATTCCGGTCCGCCCCAGTATGGCGTTGTATCGAGACGGAGCCTCTATGACGATGAACTCAGTGACTATAGCTTTACTGCGACTTGTATTGCAGTCAGTCAACACCAAAGGAAGGTGGATCTTTCCCCGTGGCCATACCGATCTTCCAGAAAAACCAATAACTGAGGAAGTTGCGGGTTTGAGAAGAGTTTTAACACTCGGGGGGAACTTGTCGAAGCAGTGGTCATACATAATGTTGGCCGAACTCCCTCCGTCCACATATATACGACGTACCATCGTTCGGGCGATGGTTCCACAAATTACGAGGGGTTCCATCCCTACGTACCCCTCGGGAACCGGCTCATCCCTTCCGAACTCTATGGTTACTTCCTTTCTTTTCCTGAAAGGGATGTTCGAAGGCTCTACCCCCTCTATTGCGAGGATCTCGGTTTCATAGACGGCCTCCTTAGCTTTCGGAGCCTCCGTTTGAGCTTCCTTCGCCTTTCCTCTCCTCAAAGCGTCCTTCTCTCGCTTATAGCTTTCACAGGTAGCTGTGGCATGACCCATTATTTTGTGAAACTCACAGTATGCATTAGGGTCCCTTGGGTACCTCTTTCGGAGAGGTCTCCCTTCCTTATCCTCCTTTGAATCATTTGTCGCGAATGACTCTTGACGGTAGGGTTCGTACCTATCGGCTTGGGACCTGCCCCCGGGCAACCTTCCCCGGAAGGCTGTCCTCCCCGGAAGCGGCGACCGATACGTGTTTTTCGGTTTTTCTAGGTTTCGGTGTGGGGAGGGACCGAAAGTTCCCTTTCTTTCTTGTGCTTCGAAACGTAACTTCTCTGCACTCTCCTCTTCCTGCTTCAGTACCTTGTTGACGACATCAATCATATCGTCGGCCTTATGAAAATCTTTTTTGGACAGCTCTCTGAACAGTTCACCCTCCCTCAAACCGTATGTAAATGCAGCAATAATGAGGGAGTCTTCTCGCACAGGCATTTTTCGGCTTTGCTCGTTGAATCTTTTGAAATATGACCGGTTGGATTCCCCTTCCCGTTGTCTGCAGGCCATTATAGACTGGGATCGCTGCTGGTACTTCTTTTGTTGTATGAAGCTATGGCTGAATTGCGTCACCAAGTCTTCGAAGTTAGAGATACTTTTCTGCGGAAGGCTTGACAACCAATACCGTGCGGATCCTTCAAGGGTCCCAGCGAAGTAGAGACACCATAGCCTTGAATCCATAGGGATCATTTTTACGGCCCAGCGGAAACTGGCCACGTGGTCGTCAGGATCTCCCGTCCCGTCATACGACTTAACTCGGGGTCCCTTAAGACCGGGAGGTATGGGCATTTCATTGATGTCGTCTGTGAATGGAGAGCGAAAACCCTTATCTCCCGCCGCCTTCTGCCGGTCCCGACCTCTAGCTTCCTTTCTTAGTGACGCATGTCTATCCCCCCTTCGTTCTTCTGGCTGGAAGGTCTTCTCTTCTTGGGCCCTTATTGAAGGAGGGGGATCTTTGTATACCACCTCCACGGACTCATCGTCACTTGAATATGTCAAGTTCCTCTCCACACCAAGCGTTTCTTTGGCTTTCGCTCTAGTTTTCTCCATCTGTCTCATCTTTCGGAATCTGCAGAAGAGGTTGTAATCTTCCAGCTCTTCTTCTGTGGGCTCGTTTCCTTTATTTTCCGGTGGGGGGCATGCGGAGACTGACGCAGGGGTCAACACCCCTCCCATCGGCTCCATGGATCGTAACGGCGTTGTTTGGTGGCGATCGTTCGGCGACGCTTCTTGGACCATTTTGATCGAGGTCCCACGGATGGCGCCAAATGTTGAAACCGGTTATTCAGGGTCTCGGGCGAAAGGTCGTCTCCACCTGAGACCTCGCAATGGGACCTGAAATCAACCGCAAATCTTGGGTTAGATGCTCCCCGAGGGTAATCCTCGTGAGGGCACTCCAACGCTCAAGTCAGTATTTATCGACGTGAGGTCTATCGGGCATTCAATGCGGGAAATGTAAGAAATGTATTGAATGCTAAGAATAGATAGTAAATGTACCGAACGTGTCTTATTCGTTCCTTGCTTATGTCCCGGTACTTATAGCCAAGTTGAAAAGCCTGAGGACGGAGGGAGACCTTCCTTTGGACCGGTCGCACGGAAGGTCCATTGGTTAAAGAGCATTAAATGAAGCCTCCACCCGTCGTATCATAGGGCGGCACCACGCCACCGCCGTCTTGGGAATCTGCCTGCATTAAATGCTCCGGGACTCGAAGTCGCTTTTGCCGTAATATCCGCCTATCCCTTGATTGGCATTATAGGGATTCGTGCTCTGCCACCGTTCGTCCCTCCTGCGCCCGAAAGGCTTCGTTGGCTCGGATGGTATTTACATACCTCATCAAACGTTGTTGTACTTCATGTCTTTTATGAGACGTAAACCCATCTATATTCCCCAAAGTTCGGAGGAAAGACTTGTATGATCACATGATTGTGTCTTTCCCGCATAACCACATACCCAAACACCATGATCGTTCCTTATAAGCCCTCCATAACTTGATTGTCTTGGATTTCCTCGTAAACTCCCATCTGTGTTGAGTTTGAGCCAACCGGAATTAGGTGGCTCCCAGTAAACGGCAACAGGGTTAGGGGATTCAAGTGCCATGAGAACTATTTGTGGGGTAAATGAAGTAGCATTTACACTCTCATGGTCGTATATATGCAACTTGTA
Source organism: Calendula officinalis (assembly GCA_963853835.1). Lineage (NCBI taxonomy): Eukaryota > Viridiplantae > Streptophyta > Magnoliopsida > Asterales > Asteraceae > Calendula > Calendula officinalis. The sequence goes on along the minus strand of OY970832.1, from coordinate 8,058,487 downwards.
TTGTATTTGAATATTTACATAATGCCTAATGTGATTATCAAAAAGTTTTTTAATACATTAGTTTGCATTTAATGAAGTGTTTAGTTTCTAATATGTCTTTGAATAATATTTAATGAATTCTAATTGATATAGTTCTCAGTTTAAATGAACATTTGTTTTTTATTAATTATGTATACCCATTTTAGAAAAAAAAAATAAAAAATAAAAAAAAATACTGAATTTGACTATCTCTTATTTGAAACGGTCAAAAGTTACCAATTAGGTTAAAGTCAAAGCAAAAACAATTTTAAAGTATGGAAACAAATTTATGACTAAAGGCTTTTTAACTTTATCCTTACAAATTGCCCCAATATTTGGGCTTGGACGTATATATAAACCCGTCAAATATTTTAAAAATTCAACACACATACACATCTAATTTGTAGTAATTAATTACTGATAATTAAGTTTATTCCCCATGAGTTGTCAAGAGTCTTTGTTTTTGTAGAGTGTTGGAACCCATGACAACAAGCTTGTACGGGGAAATCAAAATTAAAGACATCAATCGGCGAATTTGCATTGGTTGCCCTCTACTTAACCCATCTAAAGCAAAATCAAACTCATCAACATGTTCCGTCATGTTTAATCAAACCAATCAAATTCAGTTATAAAACTGTTCTTAAAAGATGGTTGTAAATGCATCTAACTATCTAAGATAATAATCACACAGTTCCATCGTCAGTAAAGAGGTTAAAAGAAAATCGTCCATAATCATAAGTGCAAAATGCAGTTTTGCAGTTCTAGGCATACCCAATCAGAACTTGAAGAATATCCTCCACACTATTATCGGTTAAGGAACTCAATTAATACAAATGAAAAATGAAAAAGCATTAATAATATTACATTGTAGGATACTTATTTATAGAAACATCTCAACATGCATGCAAGGTCAACAAAATGGTCCACCTTGTGCTCAAGAAAATATGAAAGAAATACAAATATTACTTCATAACTTGACAAATTTTAATGAATGTAAGGATGGCATATTAATAACACATTCATCAACACTTGAAAATCATCTAACATTGAATATGTGTCTTGCCACGTAATAATGAATTGAGTAAATGTCCTGAAAATACAAAGAAATATACTCCCTCCGTCCCACAAAATGGACAAAGTTTGTTGAAAGCTTCATGGAAAGCATTTAGCCATATATGTATTCTAAAATTAATTTGTTGCTGGTCAACAATAAGATTGATCGTTGTTCCATTTTTAAGCATATTAGGTGACAATGTCTACACAAATAAAACCATAAGAAGTAAGTTAAATAAAATTCATCATATTGTGTTTTTTGCAACAGAGAACTATGAATGTGTTAACTAAGCCTGATCACTGGATTCCTTGAGCTGCAATAAAACCATTGCATATTTCTTTTTGAAGCATTCAAATACTTTCATGTAGATTCCTGTCTCGTTTTAAGACTCATTAAACCGTCATTTCCAAGCTTAAGGTCTGTCATCTTCACCTATTCAGCCAATTACTATAATTTAACACAAATTTATAGGGATTGATTCAATGCTGAAATCGTAACCAATTTATAATATAAAAAAAAACACATGCATTATGCATATTATGGTCAACAAATTAGGTGTTAGCAAAAGATGGTATTGCATTACAAAAATAAATATTATCAGCCTCCATGTCTAAACTGGGTTCCTAATCTGTAACCGAACAATCATATGGCTGTATATAAGCAATCAATCATAATTAAAATAAACACATGCCAAAAGCTCTATAATTAGATCTGCAAAAAAGTGTTTTCTTGACATTCATATCTCAAAATCTTAAAGTTAGCAATTTTGGAATCATGATCTAAATTAAATAAATAAGCATCATTCTTGGAATAAAATTAATTAATTAATAAATCAGGAACTTACCAAGAAAGAAGAAAATGGTCATTCAAGTAATTGTAGACACTAATAATCAAGTTATCATTAGTGACACAATTGATTTTAGGCCATGGAAACTACCCATTTATCAGTATTCCCTGCAAAAGAAACATAAACCCTAACACCTTCCAAAAAGCACAAAAAAAAAAAAACAGAGCAAATAATATGATTTGTGTAAATTAAAGATAAAGATAGAAATTATACCTGTTGCTTTAACACCCAGAGGATAAATGTCAAAATAACTAACTTTCCAAGTGAAAAACCTATATGGGGTCTTCACCATTGATGCAACTTATAAGCAAAAAGAGGCCACAAGAGAAAACAAGATTTCTTTTTTCCGCCATTGTTAAAAAGCTTTTACAAAAAAAACTCTAGATACAGTGTTGATGTTTTTATACGTGTATCTCCATATGAAGGCCGATTCCATTCCAAAACGGCTACGGATTGCATCCGTTTCATTCCAAGAAGATAGTTAACATTCTTAATGGTGATTGAAAGCATTCGATGTTGTTTGTTAGTGTAAGGATAATTGGCGGCGACAAGTATGCTTTGAAACGGCGATCTAGTTGAGGAAGAAGAGAGATTTGAGGCGACCATTATGGGCCTGAAATGGGCGACAAATGTAGGCTGGAATTTTGAAAGGAACAAATGTTTTTAGTCAATGCATTTAATTCGTTATCAGCATCTATTTCGTTAGTATTGAACTGTTGATATACAAGTGTTTATTAAGAGGGGTTTTCGAGATAGTACCAAATATCCTTGTAGATGAGATGGTAAAACATTGAATTTGTGTACACCAGGTCACTGGTTTGAATCTCGGCGTGGACATTTTTGATCTTCAGATTTTCGAATTTAAGACCTTCCGAACATTGCTAAATTTGGCAGGTTTGAATTCAGACATTCCTTATTTAGAAATGTCTAATTTGCTTTATAAAGTAGTATAAATTAGTTTGCATTTAATAAAGTGTTTAGTTTCTAATATGTCTTGAATAATATTTAATGAATTCTAATTTCTATTATTTGATATAGTTCTCAGTTTAAATGAAAATTTGTTTTTTATTAATTGCATATACCCATTTTAGAAAAAAATAAAAAAATACTGAATTTGACTATCTCTTCTTTGAAACGGTCAAAAGTTACCAATTAGGTTAAAGTCAAAGAAAAACAATTTTAAAGTATGGAAACAAATTTATGACTAAAGGTTTTTTAACTTTATCCTTACATATAATATATTTGGATTAGCATCTAATCTACTCGTATTGTCCATGACGAGACTTGAACTCATGACCAATAGGTCATGGGCAACACCTTACTTCTTTCACCATAACCACTAGACTACAAGCCTTGGATTAATGAACTCTAACTAACTTTGCTACTAGATTACTTGACTACATTTTAGGGCTGTCAAACTTGACACGACACGATAAAAATACACGAAACGAAACGAAATTGGGATGAAATCGAAATTTGAATTCGTGTTTGTGTCGTGTAAAACAAACACGAAGTCGTGTCGTGTCGTGTTCGTGTTCAGAGATTAACACGAAATTGACATGATAGCCATGATTTTGGGATCATTTAGAAATTTATGTTATATTTTTGTCGTGTTTGTCGTGTTTTTAGCATGTAGTGAGTAAGAAATTTATCTCGTGTTATCGTGTTTATCTTTTTTTAATCGTGTCGTGTTCGTGTTCGTGTTGCAAAATAAAACACGATTCCGTGTCGTGTTGTTTTCGTGTTGAACGAATTCGTGTCGTGTCGTGTCGTGTTACCCAAAAATACGAAACAATAGCACGATTTGACAGCCCGACTACATTTATTGTTATTAATGACATCGATCTAATTTATAAAAACATTTAAGAAGGTTAATTTAGTTACATTTTGCGTACTGTTGCCGTATTGCATTTACCGTAATTTAAATTATCATGGATTTGTACCGTTAATGTTAGAAAAACATGTAACCAAATTTACTCACCGTAAAATATAGCTATAAAATACCTTGCTATGGTAATTAATTATTAAACGTGTGTCATCTTGCAATATAAACATGGTTTTTTTATACGCATAAAATCAAAAAAAACTTAGAGCAACTTGTCATCACGCCCCCTCCCCCTCCTTCAAATTTTAAGAGTTTTAAGCATGAATATTTCAGAACAAATATGTACAATGATAAAATGTTTTATATTACAAGGTGAAAATAAAACCTACATTTGAATAACCTACTTATTATATTTATGTGGTAAAATATATACTCCGTATTTAAAACACCATACACATACATAAAATATGGATAATTAAATAAACGCACAAAGTTATCTTTGAAGGGAGGACAGGTGATGCAATGCTGGAGGGGACCGAGGGTCCTGACCCGAAAATTGTTGATCCATTTGAATTTGTGGTATTCAAAATTGATGAGGTTGTGCTGCAATGCAAAATAAACAATATCAATACATTAAATTTATATTATTTTAGTTATAAGTTTGGAGAAATATATATTTCTTCCTATTCAAAATAAGTGATGCACTTTCCTTTTTTTGGGTGATTTAAAACAAGTTTAAAATAAGTGACACACTTTGAAAAATTATCTTATTTGGCAAAAAATTATGGGATCCGCATCCACTAACTATCTATTTTAATAAAGTGAAATGACTTATTTACCCTTACTTTTACTTTTAAACATCATTAACATGCATCACTTTATTCAAAAAGTGTGGGACTCATTCCCCACTAATAATCCAATTTATCTAATTTAACCATCATTATAATCTTTTGACTCAAAAACCATGAAACCCAAATTGTATCGCTTATTTTGGATCGGAGGAAGTATGAATTTTATATTATTTGGATAAAGTTAATCATCACGACAATTACATACTTCTGTTCATCTTAATCAAATAACTAACATACATTATTAATATTCCACTTTCCCTCCTATCTCTCTACATTCTCGTCTCTTTCTCTTTGGTTAACCGAAAAAAGTGGGAAAGAAGAGTACTCAAAGTATTTCGGTACAGAATTGGTGCCAATATATTGTAGGAAGTATGGGAAAGAGGACTAACAAGAAAACTGATACACCGTTGAGTGAGGTCTTATTATTTCTAATCCTAAGTAAATCCGTCTATGTTTTTGGTTGGTTGAGAGGTTACTTAAGCCACGTTACTCGTGTATTTTTCCATCGTTGCCCTCAACGAAATTTGTCTAATACGTAAGCAGTTTCTTGATACTTTTAAATACTCCAACCAAACTAAAAATCTGATGAAAATTGTTTTCATCTTCTATATTTAGTGTTAACTGTTAGGAATATTATTATTAATATTCATTAAAGATTTGATATGTCAAAACTATTAAACTACAAGGACCTAAGTCGATGATATGAAGTTCAAGATTCAAATAAAGATTTAGGAGATAATCATTAATGTAAAAAGATATAGTATATCTTTATTTGTTTAAAAGATTTAGTTATTATCTTTTCCTTGTAAGTCTTGGGTTTTCTAGTATATAAAGAAACCTAATGACATAGAATTAGATGTTCTTGGAACCCACGTTTTAACGTGTTTTGTGTGTAAAACCTAAGCCTCAAGATCGTTTGATCCTGTTTAACGAAGAACCGTTCTATGTATTTATATATAGAATTGAGGCTTTTAATGATGAAAACTTGTTTAGCTATACATATATGTTCAACTAATTCCGCAATTTTATTATTTGTATATGCTTATTACAGATCAAGAACTAACTATTCTTGAGCCTAAAGATCTATGTTTATATAGAGTTATTCAGAACTCAGCAAGTGGTATCAGAGCACGGTGGCTCAGATCTGCAATGAAACAAGGATCTATTGATGATCATACGAAGAATCAAGCTTACAGAAAATTAAGAAGATATTACGGTTTTATTCATCTATTCATCTATTTTGCTTTATAAGATACAATCTGTACATGCTTTTTAAAGTTATTATACCCCAATTTTGACGAACACCTTACACCCTCAATTCTACATAGAAGAATCAAGCATAAAAAAGTGTGGAATTTGAAATTAATTTAATACGATCAGTATTGAATTACGAAAAGTAACTATTTGCAAGTTGGAGTTTTGATTAAAATATGAAGAGATTTATATGGGAATGTTACTTTCGGCCATGGAATTAAAAAGATGAAGATATTTTCTATAGATGGAATATTGGAAGCAGCAGCACATTCAAATTCACAAACGCATGAATTAGTTGAGATGATCTTTATTACTGCTATGTTACTACTGCTGCCTTTTTATGGCCATTCCATTCCTACTGATCAATTACTACTGCTACTCTATATCTCGATTATTACTGATCTTCTCTAAACTACTACTGGGCAGTAGTAAAACACCAAATTTATTACTGATACTACTGATCAGTACTAAAACTTGCAACTTGTTACTGCTCCTAATATACTACTGATCAGTAGTATATCCGATTACTACTGATCTGATGCTCAATCAATTATTACTGGTAAACGTTTACTTTTACTACTGATCCAATTTGTCAAAGTTTACTACTGATCAGTAGTAAATAAAAAGCAGTGTTCGAAGTTGACTGATCAGTACTAAATGTTTATTACTTACTACTGATCAGTACTAAACAGTACAGCTACACATTTTTTAATATTGATCAGTACTACCGAAGAAGATTTTGTTACTAATCAGTACTAAACGAAGAAAATTTTGATACTGATTTCTTCCTTTGACCGATACATCATACTTTGGAAAGCATGACACACACCATGTTCATTCCATATTACGGTTTATTGATCGTATCTGGTATACTAATGTGAAACGAATCACATTATTCACACACACAGGTTGAAGGCTTGATGAAGATAAAGGAAAGTTTTATAGTTGTTACATATTTGATCTTTATCAGTTGATTACAGAAGATAATTGATTATATTTTATTTGAAGAAGAAGTTGAAAGTCTTACTACATAAGATGTTATGTAAAGATGTAACTGCAATTCAACAGAATCTTAACGAAAAGATCTGATTGAAGACCAAGATGTCCTTCATACAATATATGACGTTGCTGATTACTATATTTAGACGGAATGTGATGCTTAGTTTGAGTTTCTACTTCAACTTCAAATAGAAGATAGTTGGTTTTCAATGTAATTAATATAGCCTTGAAGAACACAAGAATGATATCACACTTTTAGGGGAAGAAAAAATGTTGATCATTCAAGGGGAAGTTCAAGTTTCTCGGATTTATTTGATTATGTCAAAAAGGGGAAGAGACTTGAAGATTCCTAGCTAATTCTACAAGTTTTGTCAAATCAAATAGGGGAAGATTGTTAGGAATATTATTATTAATATTCATTAAAGATTTGATATGTCAAAACTATTAAACTACAAGGACCTAAGTCGATGATATGAAGTTCAAGATTCAAATAAAGATTTAGGAGATAATCATTAATGTAAAAAGATATAGTATATCTTTATTTGTTTAAAAGATTTAGTTATTATCTTTTCCTTGTAAGTCTTGGGTTTTCTAGTATATAAAGAAACCTAATGACATAGAATTAGATGTTCTTGGAACCCACGTTTTAACGTGTTTTGTGTGTAAAACCTAAGTCTCAAGATCGTTTGATCCTGTTTAACGAAGAACCGTTCTATGTATTTATATATAGAATTGAGGCTTTTAATGATGAAAACTTGTTTAGCTATACATATATGTTCAACTAATTCCGCAATTTTGTTATTTGTATATGCTTATTCCAGATCAAGAACTAACTATTCTTGAGCCTAAAGATCTATGTTTATATAGAGTTATTCTTCTATATTTAGTGTTAACAAAAGAATATGATAGCTCACCTCGTGGCCCGGAATTGACATGTACCAGAACCTGCATTTAAGTAAAATATACGGATATGAATATATATACATATGTGAAAACGATTTTTAATAGTATAGATTATATATAGTATAGGCTGAATTTTTAAATTTTGCTAATTTAGAAAATGCCTAAATGTTTTATACTCCCTCCGTCTCACAAAAAACTTTCCATTTCACTCTAAACTTTTGTCCCACAAAAAACTTCTCATTTTCCATATTTGGTGGGCCCACCCAATAAAAAACTATTATTATTAAAAACCTCACCACTAATATCCACTAACTATCTTTCTCTCTCCAATCTAACCTTATATTTTAATCAAAAGTATTATCAATTACCCCACCACTAACTATTACCTAAAAACATGTGCAAAAGCCAAATGGGAAGTTTTTTGTGGGACGGAGGGAGTATTAGTATAGATTACCCAAAAAGAATTAATTAATAGTTACAAACAATATTAGATATTACAAAAAAAACTATAGCCATAAATTTATTATTCACCTTTCTTAACATGCAAAAGTTAACTAACGACCTCTAATCAACATAGATCCAATGCTTTAATTTTGGGTTAAAGTTGAGCCTATTTAACTTTGGCCACTCTTTTGCTCGGCAAAGCCGGGTGACACGGACATTTTGGTCGGAGCACATGCATCACTTTTGTCTAGCCGCTAGTCAATTCAAGTCAAAAGTTTCAAACTCTTAAGTAATCTTCATCCATCTTTTTCAAATCAAAATTTAAAAACATGAAAAATAACATGCATAGAAAGATGATTAATTCATTTCAAGTTTTAACAGATGTTATATGTATTTTTCCTTTCTTTATCATTGATTTCGCCATTTATGTGGATCTTATCATCAAACATACTTTCAAGCATGCTTAGTTAGACATATAATATCATTTTGCTAAAAATAAATCTCTAAAAAGGATAATGGAAGTTGACTAACTAGCTAGTTAGATCCGTATAAACACGTGTTTGATCTAGCATGCAGTAACGTGGCCATGCATGGTTCAAGAAATTAAAAGAGAGAAAAACTAACTTGGGTCTGTGCTGGTTGTAATCGCAGTGCCACCAAACTTGCAACTACTCGGAATTGGATTCTTCTGATAATAATTATTGAAGGCATAAGAAGCATGGTGGCGAAGTGTATCAGGATTATAACACGCGCCACCCTGTTGAATTGCTGAGCAGTCTGCACCACCATAACCGCAAGCATAATCCAAAGCCACCTGTAAACCACTTGGTGAAGCAGATTCACTTGCAACACACCAACTTCTACCTGAAAATGATGATGATGATGATGATAACGGGGTCGTTGTGGGTTTCGGTTGTGTAATTATAGGGTTTGAGTTCCCCGGAGTTATGGTCGGGACGGTTGTTATGGGTGTGGTTACGTCCATTTGTCTAACGGAAATCTTTCCGGCAAGGGAACCGGAAGTGAAAGTGATGGTGAGGTGAATGAAGATGAGAGGAATAATGATCATTGTCGTGTTTTTTTGTAGGTACGTAGTGATTAGTGAATCCGTTAGTTGTTCACTTCACATGATGTGGAATTCGGAAAAAAGAAAAGAGAAAGAATAAAGTATCATCATTATGTTTTTGAAATTGTGAGGTGGAAAAGGAAAGTAATGGAGGATTGGGAGAAAAGAGAATGAGGTGGATGAAGGAGAATGAAAGTGAAAGTAAGCTAGTTTGGTTATTGTCAAAATTAATGATGATAATCTATCTACTTTAGATATTAATAATTGGTTATACAAAAAAGAACTTAATTAACCCCTTAAAAAACGTACAACTTCTTCATTTTTAGAAGTTTATCCGTGTCGACTTCGGACTATTTGTAAAACAGCTTATCGTCCTAAAATTGTAAGAACTCAGGTTACAAAAAAAATCCTAATTCATGAATACAAAACATAAGATACATATACTTGCCCCTGCCGAATATTACATACACATGACTAACCTAGATCCTAATAAGTTCACATGCTCTAATTAACCAACAAGAAGATTATACATGGTATGTCATGCAGTCAAGGTTCTAAAAGACACAAGGCGCGGCGTGGCGGCACCTTCAAGCCTTGAGCATGGCGAGTCGTGGCGAGCCATGGTGTTTTTCAAGGCGTGACTTAAGGCGGCAAATTTCTTAATATATTTTTTTATATATATGTATATCAAATTAAAAAATAATTATATCCCTATTGATTTACATGATTTTCATATGTGAAGTTTATAATAAAAATGTTAAATCTGAATTTATAATTACATGCCATCATTTTTTTCAAAAAAAAATTCAAATTTTTGCGAGAATTTTCAAAAAAACTCGCCATAAGGCGCGCCTTACGCCGCCTTATCGCGTTTTTTCCCGCCACGCCTTATACTGCCACCATGGACTGTTTCGTAACGGCGGAGTCGCGCCTCACGCCTTAGCGCCGCCATGACGTGTTTTTTATAACCTTGCATGCAGTATATGCCCGTAACCCCATAACGAAACATCAAATGCTAACACATTACATTACATAGTTCCCCTTAACAACTTCTATATAATCGGTTTCATTTGAATTTTTTTAAATTTTTTTGTGTCCATAATAATTCAAAAAGATGAATTCTGGTTTTGGAAATATGGAATAATGGTCAAAAGGGGGTGTCATTAATTTCTCGTATCGTGATCATTATATTACTCGTACATGTTTTTTTAAATAAAGTGTGAGCTTGAAGCTTGGCTTTATCAATATAAAATTTACATATATTGTAATGATGTTCAAGCAACATGCGTGTTCATATAATATCTTCCTTTTCATTTTTCTAATATCTTATATAGACTTCTGGATATTCTTGTTATTTATTGCAGTAGGTACAAAGTAATCATTGCACTCCAACAACTAACTAAATTTTATCTAAGCCAACCGAAGTGTCGGAAATCAAACACCTTGAACTCACTAGACTATTTGGTTTACTTTTTTTTTTTTTTTTTGAACGGCAATTATATTAAACAACGAACGAAGCTAGAAAATTACTTTGTATTAGAAGAATAAGAAAGCTTGGGCAGGTTTACGTTAGGAGTTCATATAAAAGACTCGTGTTTGAAGTGGACATAGTTGGAACACATGCTTAGATATTTTTTGTGTTAATTGTTAGACAAGAGAAGGTGGCCATTTTTAGCAAGAAGTAACTACTAAACTATCGTTACGTACTCACTTTACATGCATGTTAATTAATCGTGTTAACATAATGGATTATGCCCAAAAAAAGTTTGAAGTTTCCATTTTTCGGAATCCCCTCTCTAATTTACCATCGGCTAAACGCACACTTTGAATTAAAAAAAAAATTATTTATATTAATCGAAATGCAGAACATAAACACATCTAGAACTCAGTTAAACACACACGTGAATACGTTTTCATTTCAATTTACATGTTTGTTTTGTGGTTAACTGCCTTCTATGTATGTATTTTTAACATGTTTTACATTTCATCTATGTCTAATATGCTTTAATTGCTTTACATGCCATATATGCATACATACTCCATATATTTTGCAAATATTTTATATCAATATACACAACACACAGTATAAATTTTGTAGCTAACTATACAACTATACTAAACACTAGTTGTGATAGATGCATTAAAAGTTGTGATTTATAAATCACCCATTTTTTTTAATAATGTTTAATATTTGAAATAATTTTATATAATATTTTAAAATGTTGAACCGGTTGATTCATGATCCGACCATCATATCATGTTGAGTAAAAACCTGAAATTTAAAACACTACTATTTATAACGTCTAACCGTAAAACTGAAAGTAAGTAAACAATAAAATTAAATATATTTTCATTTTCATACAAGTTGCCTTCAAATGAAAAAACCAATATTCCAAAATGAAAGCAAGATAACCGATTCTAGTATGGCATGGTCCAATGCCGGTTCGTTTTCAGGCTTTAATGTTGACCCAGATCAGTCTTTTCGGTTTGGTCCACCCTCTGTTGGCTTGGGTTTAAACTCTCTCATCCTATCCAAATCGTCGAATTCTAACCGTTCGATTGATATCGTCTTCTCACAACACACAGTCAACATGAAGCAGATTTCGCGGGGTTTTCTTCCGCCATTGAATTAGAACAGTTACATTTAGCTGCTCAGCAATTGAAAATAATAGAAATGATCATATTGTTGCAGAATTAAGCAATTAGCGAGTCAACGATTCCTTTCGTAGTGTTCAATTTATGTTTTCTATTTGGACGGAAGAAATTCTATTTCGTGACGTCTCGAATCAAAGTAGCTTCGTAGGTTTCCTTTCTTTTTTGTTAATTTCTTTATAATGTGTTCTCCTTTTTCTTCTTCATTTCTCTGTTCTAGTAGATTTCGTTCATGATCGTAAGCTCTTTTTTCCCTCTATTTAAAATTATGTTCGTTTCGCATATGAATGTGCGTTTAATTTGAAATTTTTCTTGATTGATTCATAAGGCTAGTTTAGTTATTGCATTTTCATATTCATTAATTTTTTTGTGAAAGTGACGAAAATTTGCTTGAATGTGATTTTGGTTTTTAGAAGCTAACATCCTTTTAGCACTGTTAGTTGAACCCTAGGTTTGATTCTGCATGCTATGGACTTGTGTTTGTTTGTAGATGGTTAAATTTGACGTGAATACAGTTAATTCATTCTTAATATATTCTTGCAGCTGGCATGAAAAAGGAAAAAGGTCTATCTTTTCAAGAAAATAATAGGAGTATAGAATCTATAAAATGCTGCAAAACTGGAAACTGGTCATATGTTGCCCAACATCATGAATCAAATAAAAAAACTACTAGCAAGAATTACAAGACAACAAATGAAGACCTTGTGAAACACTATGGAAATCTACCTGGCTATCTTCAGGGCGGGGGTAAAAGCGTAAATAACCGAGACAAAACTTTAAATTATGGTGTTCTTGACTGGAATCTTTTAGAAAATTGGAAGTCCAACACAAAACGTATTCCTAAGTTCGATCAACAACCATCAAATAATTCTTGTTCAAAGGATCTTTGTTCTGATAGCAGAAATTATGGGTCACAACGGTTTTCACATGATGCAACTAAAATGCTATCAAAAGATGATACTGGTCATGATAATGATGTTTCTTTAGAGCATTTAACGAACGGTCAGGATCACACGAAATTTGATCTTGATATAGGCGATTCGGCTATAGTAAAAGGGAGAAGTTCATCTTTCAGTAGGATATTTAGCTTTAATCTTGAAAAATTAACCAAAAGTTTTAGGTCCAAAACAAGTTTAACACATAAACTGTTAAATTCTGGGCTAGTGACTTTTGGATCATCCCCTGATTTACTCAATTATCACGCGAATACAACCAATATAATTAGGTCAATCCCTATAAAGAGGTTGTTAGGCCCTGTTTTAAATCACAAAAAACGCCATTCAATCGAGAAGATTCAACAACCAAACAGAAATCTAGCTTCTTGTAATATTGATAAGAAGCAGAATTCATCAAATGTACAAGCTGTTGTACAAATTTCACTAAAGAATGAAATCCCTTTTTTCAAACTTATGGTAAATAACAGCTGTAACGTTTTAACTGCTGCTGTAACAAAATTCCCATCTGGGAAAGATGACACAAGTTTGATCTACACATTCTATACTGTTGATGAAAACAAGAAAAACAGTAAAAGTTGGAAAAATCAAGATTCAGTAGAAAAAGGTGGTACCTTTGATTACAAGATTTTGGGAAATATGAGGATTTGTAGTTCGTATCATGCGGAATTTAATGGGTTAGAAAGGGATTTATTTGTGGTGAGAGAATCAGTTTTATATGGTCCTGATTGTATGAAAACAGGGGAGATTGGTGCTATTATTGTGAAAAATATAAGTAAGGAAGATTATAATTATGGAAAATTAGGGGGTGCAAAAAGCACAGTTGCTATTCTTCCGGGTGGAAATCATAGTTTTCCAAATGGTGGAAAACCGTCTTCTTTGATTAATAGATGGAAAACTGGTGGAGTGTGTGATTGTGGTGGGTGGGATATCGGGTGTGAATTAGGAATTCTTATTAATAAGAATGAAATGATTGAAAATTCAAATTCGTGTTCTTCAGATCGTCTTGATCTTTGTTACCAGGTACGTGTTTTGTCCATTTTTTTAATAAATAATACTTACGTTAATTATGATTTTGAAGTGTAAAATGTTTACAGGGAAGGAACAACAAGGAGCATGCTTTGACTTTGGGTCAACTTGAAAATGGGGTTTATTCACTTGAATATAATGAACAAATATCTTTATTACAAGCATTCTCCATTTGTGTTGCAGTTGTAAGTAGTCAAAGTTTGACCCATATTTTCCAAGTTAACTATCTTCAAGATGTAAATGACTTCACTAAACCCTTGAAGTCAAAACATCGAAAAGTCAAAACCCAAACCATTGTACATGCTAAAACACCACCTGTCTCACGGATTGGAAGGGTATAAGTATATATATTTTATTTATTTTTTAATCATTTGTTATGTTTAAATATTGGATTTATAGCATTTGTCCACTCTGCATCCGAAAGCTACCGCTTATACATATGCAAAGAAGATAATGGCTTTACGTATTTGGATAATTTATTTGGATAAACTGGTCAAATTTACAGTTATGGGGGTGTTTGGATGTTGTTATCGAGCTGATTATTTGATTTGTAATTACTGTTTCAATAAAGCAATTTTGACTATGATTATTGAACTATCTAAGTGTCGAGTAATTAGTTTTGTATAATTATTTGAGTTTATCTAACTCATGCCCTGAGATTAGAAGTAATTAATGAACTCCAAGTTTCCTTTCATCATAAATAAATGTGTTTATTAGTAATTAATGAAGTGTATTTTTGGCATGAATTAAATTTTTTTATGAGAGTGTCAAATGACAAAAATACCTCTCCATATATAAACTATATGATTAATTTTGATCATTAATTAGTATTGATCCAATGGTTAAGATTAGACTATGATTAAAAGATGATTACATTATCACATAAATGAATTCCATAATGAACATCTAAACACCTCCGTCTATGTTTTCTTCACAAAAACATAATCTAATTAGGGTCAAAGCAAGTACTCTTTCGTAACAGGAATGAAAATTAGATAAATATTTCACATACAAACACTCACAATCTTTACTAGTCTAAAAAACAAAACTTATTCTCAAATCAAACTTCACAAATCAACATGAGAAGCATGGTGAACACAAATAAACCATCTCCCATTAATCTTCTCAAACACATTTGTAGCAAACTGTCTTCCCCAACTTTTACCCGTTGTTCTCACCATTTCAACACACGTGACATACCCCATGTCACCTTTTACATAAACTTGTACATCTTTCACTTCAATCGACAATGGAAATTCATAATCAGCCCAAACAAATTCCCAACTTCCCATCACAAGTTCATATCCTGATATCCCACTAACACCCGGGTGTACAACACACACGTTTTCACTTTTTGACCATAATGATTGCATGGATGCTAAATCACCGTTTCTAAACGAGTTGTAGAAACGAGAATTGGCGGCTAAAACTGCGGATTTGCTGTCTTCCTGAAGGAGTTTAAGGTTGTCTCGAATTTTGGCGGCTTGTGTGTAGTTTTCTTCTTGGATTGCGGTTTGTAGTTGTTGTTCTAGGGTTTGTTCATCTAGTGTGGTGTTTTCGGTTCCTTCTGAAGAATCTTCTCTTTTGGCTTTACATGGTTTTAGGAAATGCGAAGATGAATGTTTTAGAGGTTCTGCACTGAATAAGTATGGGATTAGACTAATGTTTGTGTTTTGGCACTAATTATCTAGAATGTAACAAAAAATAAATTAAACATATACAGATTACAGAACCCAAATGACCCATTCATAAATCATAACTACTAGCTCTAAATTGTCACCTATAAAATTTACCATCAACATTACTTCACTCTTCAAAAGTAGAAATAAATGATAGATAACTTTCAACAAAATATTGATGCAATCCCACTCGCAAAAATTATACTACATGTATTATTATTAATCTTATTATTTCTTAATCATGGTATAAAGCAAAGAACACTTACTAGGAATTCCCCTTTTCTGATTCATATTGCACCCAGAAAAAAGATTTACATCTGTTACTCTTTTAGGTTTGCAGAATGCAACTAACTTGTATTGTTTCTGAGATTGCAGGGAAAATTTATTTTTTTCCCCAAAACCACTGACACAAGAACATGGTATGCTACTAAGATCCTTGTTATTACACCAAATCCCCTGAAATTAAATAAAATTACATGAGATAAATGATGGATTTAAGAGTCAAAAGCTAGAAAGCACTGAAATTACAAGGTTTAAAAAATTACCAGCAAGCTATAAGCACTAAATTAATAAGGATCATCTAGCAAGCAATTTTTAACCACATTCTAATAGTAACACAAAAAATTTGTTTTCCAAAACCTCGTTTACATATGTCTAATTGCTTTAAATCATACTCCAAGTAATTAGGCTACAGAAGATACGAATTAAAGTAGTAAAATATTTAAGCAAGCTAAGTACTTAAATTATAAAAACCTAGCCTGATCAACCCCTCTTTTTTTGACAATAAATAGATCCGAAGGTACTGATTCACCAAGTTTGAATGACAAGCTTCTCACCCAAATTGTATTCTGGTTCTTCTAAACTTTAATTACAGCACACCAATTTTTCCATTCGAATACTATATGATCAAAATAATGATTTCCAATTTCAAAATTGATATTGACTTAAAACTTCTCAAGATAATTTAAGATGCTAAATTTGCTGGAAAGTCCGTAATTTATATGTATGTGACATATACTGGATCCAAAATCAGATCAACGGGTAGTAATCAAACTCTTATCCGACGATTCGAGCTTTGCATCATGTTTAAAGTCACAAGTTTATCAATCTAGCTGTACTACATGATCAAAAACTAAAAATTATTGCTTCAACACAGTAGCAAATCTGCTGCTACGAACTTGAAATATGCAAGGAAATCATACGATATATAGTCACGGAGATCCAGCAGTAAAAAAACATATAGGATATAGTGATAACGTGCTTACATTGCTGATAAAACTTGGTCGAATAATGGGAGAAGAAAATTTTGATGCCTCCATCAACATCGAACTATCACGATTGATAGGATATAAAATCGATTCTGAAGGATATGATTTCAAGTGATTTCTTGGTTAGTAGTTGGTAAGGAATAAGCCGTTATGACACGTTTCTAGGTTTATACTTTGGGGAAATCCGGTAATGAATAACAATTATCTTCCCCCTATATATGGATCTACACATGATTTGGTTTTGACACGATCACCTGTTTCGAGCTCTTTGATTGGATGATAATGCCACATGTAATTCAATGGTTGGCCAACATTTTCATCACACACATCCGTAGACATCATAAAGAGCAGTTAATTCCATCTGATTTTACAGTACATAATTTTGAGTAATTATGGTATGAACTCTTCGCCCATTTCAAGCTAGCACATAATTTCGAGTATACACACCTTCCTGTATTGATTTCCCGCTCATATCACCAGCATAATTTTAGGGTGTACACCGAACAACCCTCCCTATAATTATGGAAAAAATCAATTAGTTCCTTTATTTTTAGTAGGTATTAATTTTGAATCATTTGCCAGCGTCTATATCTCAATACCAATTCCATAGTCTATCAATTACAATCAATTGTGTGAAATTGTGAATGAAGGATGATGAAGCTTCATCGGAGAACCGGTTTTCATCTTTGGTATGTCATATATTTTTTAAATCTGTTATTATTCACGGGGTTCACATATATGTTCCTTCAATTTTTATCATTTCTTTTTTATATTAATTTGCATCGTTTTGATTTAGGTTTTCGTTTTACAGTGATTTGAAGTTATAATCGTTGATTAGTTTGAAGCTATAATCATTTTTACTGAGTGTTGATATAGGATTTTTAGTTTCCCTGATTTTTGTATGATGTTATTCGGTGTTAATTGAAACTGTTTTGTGTTGTCACTAGAAGCTCTATACTGTATTTCTCATTTTGTCACTAGATACCTTAATTATATAAGGTTTGAAATACAGAGGGACTCACGTAAAGTTGGAAAACTTCAATGAACGCAACAATTATTTTGCTCCTTTTGAAGGTTATAAGTTAATATTTTGATTTAACCAATTTGACTGGGCAAACGTTAAGCGTATTGACCCATTTATAAGCAAATGGATACAAGTTTGTTGATGAATTTATTGAACAGGGTTTATTACCATTAAACCTACCAATAACTGGAGAAGCTATTCAAGGCCAAATGGATACAGATTACTTATCACATGTATGGTCTTGAGCTTTCACTCGAGACTTTTTAAAGAATTTGAGATTTATATATGGCTAAAAAGATTCAAAATTTACTACTTGTGTTTTCACGACACTAATAAACGTATAATTTGCATTGCAGCTATCACATGCTCCAACATCAGTTTGACATGTTAACATACCAGATACTCTTAGTTCTACATAAAATTATTGGCACCAAATCTTTATAACTGCACATAGAACCAATGATTTTACCTATAGTCATGACTTATGTATATGTTTTCTAGGTAGAAAGTGTTCTTCGACATTGTTATGTAATTACTCCTAAATTTTTTTTATAAATTCTCGAGGAGTCAAGATGGGCCGGGTAGGTTAGCGGGTCAAAACGGGATTAGAATAGGTAACCTTGAAACACTGCTTATATTCCTAAGATGATCTACATGTAACCTATTTCATTGCAGGTTCTCAATACCAATGACATCATGGGTACTTTACCCACGTGGCCACGTAAGTGTCTTCCTTACAAATGAATGAATAATAATAAGAGTTGCGCATCATAACTGTGGTTTTCTGGGTTTTATTATTTATTTCTTCGTAATCTATAAATTTTGATTTGATTCATCGATTAAAGGTTTATTTTTTGCGTGTCCTGTTATTTTGAAGTTAAAATCATCTTTTTTAGGATTTTTTAGGTTTGATTATTGTTGTAATTTGTACATCTTTTTTTTGTAGATATTTGTATAGGTTGGATTTTGAAGTTAACATTGAGTTTTGATCGTCTAATTATTCTTGAATTGATAATCCTTTTTTGTACTTAAGGTGTTTGTTGAAATGTTTGTGTAGTAAAGTCTGCAACCACTGATTAACGACGAAGGATCGTATTGTACAATATTTCATTATGCAAAGTTATCAAATATCAAGTATTTATTATTAGATTGGTTGAACAATTTTCAATTAAGTCCTATTATTCCCTTATTTATGTATGATTTTTTTGGCCAAAATGGTTGTGTATGAACGGCATGGATGTTATGCTAATGTAAATATTAAATTATACATGAAAGAAATCAATTATAATACTTAGATAATGCGATTGGATGAACCCTCATGGGTCATGAGTTCTACCTATTGATCATGTTTAAGATGGTAAATAATCAGATAATCCTATCAAACTGTTTGTTTATAATATAAATTTGTTTATAATATAAATTATACATTCAATAAAATAATTGACCACCCGTGAATTTTTATAAACCATTCCACTTGATTTTTGAATGATATGCCTCTTTTTTTCTAATTATCTAAACACAGGTGGTGAAAATGATGGTGAATCGTCAATAGAGTTCCCGGACAACATGCTGATTCCAGCGTCTGATGATAACGTTAGGGCTATTATTCGAGAAACATACCCTCAGTTGCTGGATAATCTATGGCAACGCAGATTTTTTCAAGATAGAACCATTCTTGCTCCCACGCACGAAATGGTTGACCTCATAAACGAATGTATGCTTTCTTTAATTCCCGGAGAAGAAAAGACGTACGAGTCATCGGACTCGGTTTCTGCTGCAGATGAAGATGATACTATGTTTAACCTTGATCTTTACAGCACTGACTTCTTGAACAATATAAAAATGTCAGGTGTCCCGCAGCATATTTTGACGTTAAAGATCGGCGCTCCGGTAATGTGTATGCGGAATATTGATCAGAAAGCTGGATTGTGCAACGGAACGAGACTTCAGATATTACGAATGGGGGTAAAGATAATCGAGGGTAAAATCATATCTGGCGGCAAGGTGGGTACAATTTGCGCTATCCCTCGAATGGTTATTAGTCCTTCCGACAACAAGATGCCTTTCAAATTGAATCGGAGGCAATTTCCTGTTCAGGTATGCTTTGGTATGACCATTAATAAAAGTCAAGGTCAGACGTTGTCTCAAGTTGGTTTGTTTCTGCAAAAACCGGTATTCTCACATGGCCAGCTTTATGTGGCTGTATCACGAGTTAAGAACAAGAACGGATTGAAGGTCATTTGTTGTGACATAGATGGGAATTACACTAATTCAACAGCAAATGTCGTTTACAAAGAAGTCTTATTTCGTTTGTAAATTTTATGTAACATTTCTTCATGTAACGAATTTTGTACAAAATCATCATTACATCTATCGATTATTATGTCATTTTTAAAATTATTAATCTTTGTTGCTATTTTTCTACATAATAAATCTTGAAGCATCCCCGCCCATCGGGCGGGTTATGAAGCTAGTTTTACTTTATATACAAATGATAATCACAGTTCTAATGACGGTCAATAAGAAAACATTAATTAATATAAAAACACCCCTTAAATTTTAAAATCACACACATTTTATGCATGTTAGGATTATTACTATTACTATTTATCATTCATTTTTCCGTCAATTCACTGTTTATAAAAATTGACGACGTTATATAGTTGCCGTTAAATAGTTGCCGTTAAATAGTTACGTTAAATAGTTGCTGGATATTGAATTGAGGAAAAGTTGAAAACACATTCGTGTCTAGAAACAAGTGCCACACCTCTGACTTCATTTATTTAAGCAAATTAAATAATAAAAATTTATAAATATAGTTAGATATATAATAATAAAATATAAATGAGTTAAAACTTATGTGAATGTCAAATGATAAAAATATCCTTCAATGTATAAAATATGTGATTAATCTTGACCATCAAGTATTAGTGATCAATGATTGAGATGTGTCATTTGATACCAAAAAAAAATTAAAGACCACTTTGAACAATTACATATAAATCATACATGTAACGTGTTAGTTAAACCTAAATAGAAAATGTATAACATTACAAAACTTCTTATTTTTTTATTATTTTATAGATGTTTATAAAGTTCATATTTTATATGGTGGTTTATAACAAGTGAAGAAAGTTTTAATAAGATTAGAATAAATAATAGATTTGTATTAAAAAAAATTTCCCCTGACTTTTGGATTAATAAATCCGTAACGAAGTGCGGACTTATTACACTCGTATATATACAATTATGATTCAATAGTTACTATTCAATTGAATTTGATTGGCTAATTTGTGATATAATATTTATATATAAATGATATTTTCTATAATTATAATTACTATTACTATATATATACAATTATGATTCAATAGTTACTATTCACTTGAATTTGATTGGCTAATTTGTGATATAATATTTATAGAGAAACGTTCAAGGAGGTCCATCATCTTTGTGAAGTCCCAAGGAACAAATCTCAACCATTGATCAATAGGATCTAATGGTCAAGATTAATCATATATTTTATATATTGAGGGGTATTTTGGTCATTTAAAAAAAAAACTATTTTTTTATTTTTTATAATAAAATTTTTAATTTTTTTTACTTTTTATTATGAAGGGGTATTTTGGTCATTTGTCACTTAAAAAAAATTTTGATTTTTTTATTTTTTATTTTTTATTTTTTATTTTAAATTTTTTAATTTTTTTTTATTTTTTTATAAATATTTTTTATTAAAAAATAATATTTATTTGATAATTACGTATATAACTTAATCACATGTGATTTTAGTGTAAAATCACATGTAATTTTAGTGTAAAATCAAATCATTTGATGTATTAGCTAAATCACATGTGATTCAGAATGCAATCACATGTGATTCACTGTTATTAATGAAAAATTAATAATTTTAAAAAAAATAATAATAAATAAATAATTTTTTTTAAAAAATAATTTTTTTAAAAAAAATAAAAATTTTAAAATAAAAATTAAAAAATAAAAAATAAAAAATAAAAATAAAAAATAAAAAAGATATTTTTTTTCAAAATGACCAAAATACCCTCAATTAAAAATAAAAAAAATAAATAAATTTTAAAATAAATAAATAAATAAATAAAAAAATTAGTGCCAAATGACCAAAATACCCCTCCATGTATAAAGTATGTGATTAATCTTGACCATTAGATCATATTGATCAATGGTTGAGATTTGTTCCTCGGGACTTTGTAAAAATCGTGGACCTCTTTGAACGCAATTCAATATTTAAATATAAATGATATTTTCTATAATTATAAAGCATAAATTGTATAGCTCATTTGGCAAATCACATGGCATTTAGCCATTTATGCTCAAGGTCACTAGCTCAAGGCTTGGTTCTTTCAAGTTTTTTTAAAAAGTTCTTTTTTTAATAGTCATGTATTGTATTAAATCAATAAAAAATGTAATTCCGAACAATCACAGCGAAGCGCGCCCTTACTTTACTTGTTATTAACAAAAACCGATATATTATCATATGTTCATCAATTATGAATACTTCATAACACTTCTGAATACAATATAACATATAATATGTATAAAAAAAAAGTTGTGTACAAGTGTAATATCATTTAGAGTAAATTCCACAAATGGTTATTGTGCTTTTCCAAAATATTTATGAATGGTTTTTAAATTTCAAAAATTTGATCATTAACTTTGAATACTTGTAACAAAAATAGTCCTTAAGGTAGATGTCCATTAAAAGTCACCGTTATAGATGATGGTAAATTTGTCATTTTCACTTTAATTTCTAAACTTAAGGGTAATGAGTAATGACCACTTACTATATTTCATGCACTGGATATATATCAAGCGTCTTTCAAATCAACCAACAATCAAGACACGATAAGAGAGGGAACATGAATTATAATTGTCAAAAGATACATAATTAAACATATAATTAAGGGTTCCATGGGCTCTACCATCAACCTTTTGTCCCAAACCATTTCATTTCAAACAAGATAAAAACCCTTCTTTCAAAACAATACTAATAAATAAGAAAACGGATAGTTTTAAAACAAAACGGTTATTACTTAGCCATCATAACCTTAACAAACTCCTCATAATTAATCTGGCCATCACCATCAACATCAGCTTCTCGAATCATTTCATCAACTTCTTCATCACTAAGTTTCTCACCAAGATTTGTCATAACATGGCGCAATTCAGCAGCAGAAATGAAGCCGTTTTGATCTTTATCAAAAACTCTGAATGCTTCTTTCAGTTCTTCCTCAGAGTCTGTATCTTTCATCTTTCTTGCCATTAGGTTTAGAAACTCGGGGAAATCAATGGTTCCATTTCCATCAGCATCAACTTCATTAATCATGTCTTGGAGTTCCGCTTCTGTTGGATTTTGTCCTAGTGATCTCATCACTGTTCCAAGCTCCTTTGTAGTGATGCAACCTACAAACCGTCCAAAAACACTCATCAAACCAAACCTATATTCTCCATTAATATCCAAGTAATTACAAGTGGCAAAACGACTTTTTTGTCCGTTGTTTAATTTTTATATAGTTATGAATGGAAGACAATAATATATAGTAAAATATATGAAGAATTTTTGTATGAGTAAAATATATAGTACATATATTCCATAGCTTTCATAAGTACTGTGAAGTTTCTTTATCAACCCCATATTAATTAGAAATTGTTCAATAAATTAACACAAGGGCATTGAAATCAAGTTTTCTCTGGGAAAAAAATATATTTCTTTGTAGTACCTGGATACGTTGCTTTCATTTTTATATGTTTGGAGGTGTTGTTTGCTTTGTTTTTATGTTTCCACAGTAGATCTCTTTATCAACCTACCGGCATTACAACTTAACATTGGTATAATTTTGCTACTAATTTATCAAATTTATGAAGGTTTAATATTTTATTTCTGTGTTGATTTGGTGTAATTATGATTTGGGTTGAAAAAAAAGATGATTATGAAGGAGATTAGATGAAATCTGTTGTTGAAGAAAGAGTTGGGTGGTCAATGGCGGTGAGAGGTGGTACAGGTGAAAGGAAACAGGTCACTTACCTTATTTTTGAAAAACTAATTAGCCCTTTACAGGTGATAATTCCCCTTCATTGCAAAACAGGCAATCAATTGCCCCCTTTTTGGCCCTTTATTTTTGGTGTTCAATTATGGTTTTGTCACCAGAAATTGTTGAACATATGTAGTACGTTTGGGAAAGGTGATAAGATAAGCCTAAAAAGCTAAATTTTTTAGTAATTGATTATCAGCTTGTAAAATATGATGGTAACCAATCTTCTTATTTTGATAATAGAATTATGATATAATTACGTAACGTGTACACAATTTTTAACTAATTCATATTCAAAAGCACGATTGCAAACACTATCGCCAAAACTTTTGATAAAATTATAGAAGCAGATCATGATTTAAATCAGAAAAACACAAATTAACCCTTAAAACAAGAAAAAGATAACCAACGTTATCAGTAAACACAATTAGAAACACAAATCGATAAAGAAATTCATAAATTAAAAAACCAACACCATTAATTAGGGGGAAACGTACCGTCTCCATCCTTATCAAATAGGCTGAAAGCTTCCTTGAACTCAGAGATCTGATCATCAGATAGCTGATCCGCCATTTGTTGTTTCTTTTGTACGAATATTACAAATTTGCAAAAATGATAATCAAATTAACAGCTAGAGAGAGACTATAGAAGTGAAGGAGAATAGGGTTGTTGTTCTGGAATGCAAAAGCAATGAATGATAATGATGATATTACGGAATTAAAACAATAGCGTTGAGTTAGCGTTGAATTCCAACAAATATTAGTGGTGTTCCTTGGCTTTGTATCCGGACGTGATCGGTTTATCAAATTCGTTGTATCCGCTTTTACCGCTATCCCCTCTCTGTTTATTCTAATATGAAGTAATTTTTATTTAGGAAAATGATAATGACAGTCTAAGGACTGTCAATAAGACGTCAAGACATGCATTAAAAACTTGTACAATAATCAATAACCGCCCCCTCCTTAATGACATTAACAAAACCCATTTATTTATAATATATAAAAAACAAAAGAATTTAATTAGGGTGTTATGAAAACAGATTCTGTGTTTGAAAAATAAATAATTATATCACCAAGCATACCATGAAACTCATGATATTTTTTGCGTTTTTCTTTCATATAAATTATTGATATCATCATTATTATGTTTTCTTAAGTATTCTTAAGAGTATAGATCCAATATACATTTAGTATAATTATCTAACATTTCACGACTACAACGTTTATGAATTTGTAAGCATACACCAAAATTCACCCGTATATTAATTGACGTATGACAGAAATGTATTTTATTATAGGACTAATACTAGGGAATGAGTTGAATATCAAAATCAGTAATACCTTTAACTATGGCAAGAAATAGTTTAGAGCTCATACTATATCATCAACAAATTTTAAATAACATCACTTATATAATGAAAATAAAACGTATAATTATTCGATGATTAACACAGATGCCATGCTAGTTATATTATCGAAACACAATAGTGTTTTTAAAACATACAAACACTTTATAAGCTTATTTTTAAAAGCCACAACAGAATAGTTTTTCCAATAGTGTACTTGCTTAACAACCACCAAATTATATTTTTGGCCAATAAGCTAACGGCCCAAATGCCCTAGACCAATTAGCTATCATGCATTACAATATACACAATTTAAACTGTAATCAAGTAAAAAAAGAAAAAAGAGTAAGAATAAGAATTTTACTTGCACATATGGGTAGATGTCAAAGTAGATAACACCCATTGTCATACCAAACAACTGTGAGAAAATGAATAATTTTTTTTTTCAGTAAGTGTCGCATATTGTAATTTTTTTGTGTGTGTGTACGACATGTCTATCGCTGACATTTAATGTCAATTTCAACTTAAAAGACAAAAAAATTATTTAAAGAGTCTATTGAAAGAACACAACAAGAATGAAGAGAATCACGAAAAACACATCGAATAAAACACTCTCATCTAACTTTTTTCTTTAACGACAATAAAACACGGTGGTTGATTCGCATTTGAGAGTGAAAAAAACACATTCAAGTGTGGTACCAAATCAGGGTCAACATGCATAAGTCAAACTTGATGGATATTCTATCTGCTTCTGTTATAGAATCGAATCATGACGCTTATTTATCTCAAGTATGGAAGTACTACAACAAAAAGAATATCGACGCTTATATGTTTCATTTTTCAAAGCTCATTTGCGATATCTGCCAAAGATGTGTAGGTCCCCACGATCATGGTGATGACGGACAACACCACAATCGAAATGCTCAATCCAATCTGCATAAATTGTAACCAACATCATTTTTCATATGGATCCTAAAATCATTGGAAGGCCTACTGTGTAGCACAGGGTAGCACGTGCAACCCCTTAAAATTTTCCGAATAATGTTATAAAATAAATTTTTTTCTTTTTTAGTTTAGGTGATACCCCTAAGATAATATGTGTAACCGATGATACCTCTAAGTTTTTTTTTTTCATGGTCCGCCAGTGTCTAAAATACTTTTGGCAAAAAAGAGATTGCTTTTTAAACTAATGCAGAAATAAGTGTGAGTACACATCTTCTCCAGGGACATATGGGAGTACTATTTCTAGTAAACTTACTTGTTTGACTACAAAAGTCAAAGTACACATCTTTTGGAGGGACAGATGAAGTACTAGGATGAAAAGGTACAAAATATGTCTTGCAGCTTACCTGTGTAGTTGTAGCCTTACTCCCGTTAATTCTTAAAAAGCATAGAGCGGGTAATATGAGAGACTGCATCAAAATATATGTACAAGAACATTCAAGGGCATAATATAATTATCAAAATTAATATTATGCACGAAGTGGCACAAGTGTAAGATTTAGCATACGAAGTGGTACAAGTGTGACATTATTTTTTTAACTCAAAATTGCATGCTTACCACCAAAACACAAAGGACCGAACCAGTCAAAGCCATCACAAGACCTGTATTCGATCAGAAAATCAGAACTTTTTGACAGGAAGAGAGAAATCAGAAATGTAAGTATTGTTTACATTTAAAAATTGATAGAATAATTAATTATAAGTAAGAAAGAAAGTAATATAATTAAGCATGTATTGGTACTAATTAAATAAAACTTAGTATTAGTGATGGTTACCAAAGAAGGGAAGAGCAAATGCAACGCCTATGGAGGAGGCTACTAGTGCGATTCGTAGAGTAATATAAGACCAATAACTGTGTGCAACTTTAACAGGCAATAGCTCTTCAATAGCACTAGCCAATGGGTTCATTAGCAATGCATATGTATAAAATGTTAAGGAAATAAATGTATTTTAATAAAAACAGCACCAAATATTATATGTTTCTACTAATGAAAATATGCTTAATGACCTTTTCTAGTTATTGATTATACTACTTGAATATCAAAAATCCGTACGTTTATAACTTTACATGTCTTTGATAATGGATCACAAAAAGGATATTTGGTGAACGGATTGATGACCTGCGAATTACATGTAAAAGTATGTTAGATCTGATAGTAATTTAAAACAAAACCATGGGGAGATGAAGACTTACAACTGTCAACAAAGCAACTTTGGAAGCAACTGCATCTTGTGGCATGTTTAATGTTATCTGGGACAAAGATTGTTCTCCAAACATGAGAAAACCCATAACCGCAACACTCGCGTACATCAAAGCACACAAAATAAAGCTGCAAAAGAATCAAGGTCAAAGTTGGTCAAAGATCATAGATATTTCAAAGCACTAAAAATCAAAGTGACTCACCATATTATCATTGCCTTGGTAAACTTGGTTCTGTCGGCCATTGACTGGTATATATTTGGGAACACACAATGGCCCGAAAAGCAAAAACCATAAATACCAAGTGCAAAAGCAATGCCACCTAATTTAATTGGCGGGCCACTTTCATGAAAGCCAACGTTGACTGTCCCGAGCCAAAACACACAGAGGATGACCATAACAGTGGACACAATACCAGTAGCTGCAAAGAATAGTGTGTATTTTAAACTCCAAAAGTTATAATGGCAAATCTGCAAGTTAGTGTTGATAATTTATGTTAGATGTGACAGTTTTGATTCATTTACTTATATGTTTGTCGACATGGGTTATGTTTTAAGGTTACGGGTCTAATGGGTTAAGCTAAAACATTTAAGAGAAAAGAAAATAAGTCAAATGGGTCAAACATGTTGAAAAGTCATCTAAGCTGACTCAACCCATTATTTATTTACAAATGCAAAAAAATGGATAAGATATGTGTGCAGCTCCTCCCAAGCTGACTCAACCCATATTTCAGCAAAAACTTATAAAATACTATGTTGACCCTTTAATTATTAACTACTCATTTTTCCACCTTTAACCAATGTACCTGAAAGATATGAGATAATTCTGGCGTTTTTCACGAAAAGGGTGAGTGTCATAACAACAGCCGAAAGAATTGCAAAAAAGTGAACCGAGTCCATGTTGAGACCACCCAAATGCAAGGATACACCAGGAAACAAACTAGTCAGATTGTCTCCTTCCAATATAATGAACTCCACACAATAAGCCTGAATTTTGATCACATACATAAAATCAGTGACTTGTGTTCTTTGTAAGGAATCAGGATTTAAAATAAGAATAGTTTACTTACATAGAGCGATGTGTACAAAATAATCTGCAAAAAAACCCAAGAGTTGTTGAATATCACATAATCACTTTCAAAACGCACATCAAATAATAAATAGGACTTACAGCAATGATAAGACGCCCGTATTTCCCAAATGCAGCTTCTCCAATATCCGGATATGATTGGATCATTTCATTGTTCTCAAAGCAATTTTTCATGAGATAAGCCGTATAGCAACACATTGCTGCAAACAGGAGTAGCAACCCCATGCCCGCCCACCCGGCTTGTGCAATAGTATTTGGCATAGAAAGAACTCCAACACCAACCATCACATTTACCGCTATTAAAACTTAATTAGTATATGTTTATAAAACTATATAATATGATCAAAAGTTGATGATGAGTTTAATTCTTACAATTGAAAACAGTCTGAGTGACACTGCATCCGAAGGTAATGGGAAGTTCATCAATGAGTTGATCCGGTAAGGAACCTTTTCCTGACCATGTTGAAATCTTTCTCGAGATTCTATCTAAATCATGTTTGCTAAAAATCTTGGAACATTCGTCCAACAATTTAGACTTTATATTAATATCTAAGTTACTATCGACCCCAGGTTCGTACATTGAATAAATAGAACCAGACGGGCGTCTAAGGAATCCCAAACTTGGTGTCGCTGTAATCGAGTACGAATCAAGTGTTTGCCTGCAATATTCATGAATGGTGTTTAGAGTTACATTGTAACAAACCAATTTTTCGATTAATATCCGCAATTTATTCATAATTTAGCGCATGTGGATGTAACATTTTTCCTATGATTTCCATAACATTTTCCCTATACCATTACTCTCGGAAGTCATTTGGGAGCCCTTAATTACCACTAGGCCGAGTAAGACCTACATTGTTCTTTACTGATGTTACTTAGTATTTACAAATAGAAACGCTAGTCATATAAGTATAGTTGCAATAATTGTGATATACAAATGTAGCTAAACAACAACTATTGTTTTTCTGTTCATCTTCATATGCTTAATTATTTCTTCCGTCTAATTATTAGGTGTGTATATGTGGGTCTGTGAGTTTATTTTTAATTAAACACATAATTATAAATTCAAGCAATTAAATAGGAACAAAAGTGAAATTAGAACAAACTTGTAACTCTGTGGCCATGCCGTAGCTTGCGAAAATGAAGATTTACGACTCGATACATTATCATTGTCATTATCACCATTATCATCATCATCAACATCACTACTACTGTTATTTGCTTCAATATCAGTCTTCTCATCATCATCATCGTCATCACTACTTTCAATCAATACATAATCTGTTTCTTTACCTTTATCCGCCATTTTTCCTCAATCAAAACTCAAATTCCAAACCCAGAAAAATTCCACCAAACCCAGACACAAATTCTCAATCTTTTTCGATCTACTGATTAATATACCGTGAATCAAAGATCCCAGCTCATTCACGGAAACTGCAATCTAAACGAACGTGTCGTGATCGTGGTGAATCCTCATAGGCATCTACTAGACCATGAGGTTTATCTGTCATGATCGTACGAAAACATGATGTGAGTTCCGAAAATAACGGATGAGAGAGAAGATGAATCGCCGCACAGTTGTCCAGAAAGGTCGAATTAACAGATAACACGGTAGTCCGGTGGACAATGACTGCTGACGCTTTATGGAGTTGAATTTCTGCGGTAACGTGGATATGATATGTTTCCGCGTCAGCCTTTTTTCGTCGTTTTTCGTCGTTGGTGCCGACAAGGTAGGGTTTCAGTATTAAACAAATCGAAGCTGGCAATGACTAGGATTTTTGTAGCTGGATCGATATGATTTAATACTTTATCTTTTATCACGTGATATATGTTGACAAGACCCAAGAAACAATATTTGAAAAAAATGCAAACCTATACCCCAACATAGAGGGCAAGTAGTCTAAACACACCAAAACAAATCATACAAAAAAGGTCCACACAATCAACTATCTTCTAAAATACAAAATCCAGATGAGAAATCAAGCAAGAACGAAGTAGGTCCACACGATGAAAACCACTATGATTTCTTGAAATATCAAACAATATGTTTTAATATAACCTGATAAACTAATAATACACTAAAAATCTTGTACAATTGAGAAATAACTAGTTAGTTACTTCCATCATCATGGTCAAAGACATATATCCCTTTTTAAGGGATTGTGGTTACTTATTTATTACTAATATTGTGTACTAATGATATCCCATGAGATGATGCCCATCTTGTATCATGATCAAAAAGGGAAGCATGATCTTGTAAGTTGAAGCCATACCCTCCTGTTAGTCCTGTTTTATAGAGTTTTAATAGTGATAATCATTCATGAACATTTAATATAAATTGTATATATTTATACTAAAATTAATTTACTCGATGTACAAAGACTTAGCATCACCAAGTATAGGTTGTGTGACACTTGTATAATTGTGTTTATATACTTAGATTAATATGCCCCTGGTAATCAAAAGTATGTAAAACAATCAACACAATCAAAGATGAAGATGAAGCTGAATAAAGATTTTAGCAGTGAGCGGACTCGTTGATGTGTTATTGGTCATAAGCGAGCAAGACACTTGACATTTTCGAAGAGTTGTCAAGTGCTGTGCAAACACTTTTCATGTCACACCACGCCAAAATAGATCTTACAGAAGAACGGACGAACAACTTACATGAAATGTAATCTTTAATTCAATCTATGGTTGTTAGAACAAATCACAGTTCAAATTATTACTGATCCTGCAGTTAGTACTGATCATGGTTACTACTGATGAAGACTATGGTTACTACTGATGGGGCAGAAACACTTGATACTGATGAGTTGATACTGGTGAAGACTATAACTAACTTACTACTGGTCATGCATAAAGAGAAGATACTACAGATCATTAGTAGTTACTACTGACGTTGGTTTTGGACTTACTACTGATTATCAGAGTTACTACTGATCATCACATTTACTACTGATGATGCATATTTACTACTGGTGATTGCAGTTACTACTGATACGCGTATTTGGAGCAAATCAAGTCCGAGATCTTCGCAGAGTTAGTTATAGAATGTTATTCAATGTATATCTTTTATAATTCGATGTAAATCAAGTCCTAGAATAACTAGGGTAAATAGTTAGGCTTCAAGGACTGCTATAAGTAGTTCCTTACGAATTGTAAACGTATGTGTGTATTGTTAATCAATAATATACATTGAAGCTTTTTGTGAATCACTGTTCTTAATATTATTGTTCATTGTTCATTCAATATACAGTATTCTATTGTTCTTAAATATATTAATACAAGTGTTGATCCGCTGCAACTTCTTGTTATTAGTAGATCTGGGTTGGCAATAACTTGTTTTGGTTATTCGATCCTGACAAGTGGTATCAGAGCAGATTGGTTCTAGATCTACGAATTTTAAGAACAACAAAAAAAGTTTTAATCTTTAAACACACAAATTGTTGATCATGACTGATAACAATGAAAGTACTCAAGCAAATAAAATCCCTATACTCACTCCCAATAACTTTGGAATGTGGAAGAATCGTATTAAGCAATACATGCTTATTACTGATTATTCCATGTGGGAAGTTGTTGTTGAAGGAAACAAAACCGTTCACAATCAAGCAACAAGTTCTGCAACTGAAGCAGACAAACTCAAGTGTGAAAAGGAGAAGAAAGACAGAAGAATTGAACTCAAAGCTCTAAGCACTCTTCTACTGGCCATTCCTAATGATTATCAACATCTCTTTGTTGAATATGATGATGCAAAGATGTTGTGGCAGGCACTGGAAAAGAGATTTGTTAGCACCAAAAGCACCAAAAGAAACATGAAGTCTGTACTAAAACAGGACTTTGAAAATTTCAAAGGTCAAAAGAATGAATCCCTATCTCAAATCTTTGATAGGTTCAACAAACTCATTGGTGAATTGAATCAAGTTGGTGTGAAACCAGACAATGATGATGTCAACAGAAAGTTTCTCAGATCTCTTGGAGAAGAATGGTCTATGTACACAGTCATATATAGACAAGGTGATGCTCTGGAAGAAAAAGAGCTGGATGAATTGTACAATGAGCTTAGGGTGTTTGAATCTGAGGTAAGCTCTAAAACTCCTAAGTTATCTTCAAACAATGTTGCTTTCGTGTCTAGTACAGGAACAGGTCAGGAAACTGCAAAGATTGCAGGAAGTGAAGACATAGCAAGAGAATCCTTCTTCACTAGTCATGTGCACACTGCATTAATTAGTGAAGATCTGGAACAAATTAATCCTGATGATCTTGAAGAGATGGACATAAAGTGGCAGATGGCAATGCTGAGCTTAAGAACTAAAGGGTTTCTTAAAAGAACTGGAAGGCAAACTCTGTCCTTCAACAAAGGTGATCGTGCTGGCTTTGACAAAACCAAAGTCAAATGCTACAACTGTCAAGAACTTGGTCACTTTGCCAGAGAATGTTCTAGCAAAGATCAGAGATCACACAACAATAAAAACAGCACATCAACTTCAACAGCATTAGTATCTCAAGAAGGACAAGGATATGACTGGAGCTTTCAAGCAGAGGAACATGCACAGAATCAAGCTCTCATGGCTTTCACTGATTCTCCTACTAAGGTACATTCTAAATCTTGCACTCCTGAATGCATTAAAGCATATAAAGACTTAGAAAACTTAATAAAGAAACACTTGAAGAGATGATTCTAAATAGAAATAGAAGAATTGAATATAATGGTTGTATAGCTAATCTTGAAAATCAAATTAAAATTTATAAAATAACTGATCTTGAAAATCAAATTAAAATTTATAAAATAACTGATCAAAAGATAAAAGAAGAATTGCTACAAACCACTTATGAAAAAGAACATCTTGAATTAAAATTAAAAGAAACTTTGATCAAACTAGAAGAATATCAAATGGAACTAGAACAAAATAAATTAACCATTAAAAAGTTTGAAAGAAGTTCTCAAATTGTTAATGAATTAACAAGTAATCAAACCACTGAAAAAGTTGTGCATGGAGTGGGATATCATGCTGTTCCACCTCCAATTAATTTTATCCCTCCTCTTAAATCAAGCACAGAAAGAATTTTAGATGATTTAAAAATGACGAATAAAACTGAAACTAGTAATGAAACATCTGAATCAAATGACTCTTCTGATGATGATCAAACTACAGACTCAATTGATACAAGTTTTCACACAGCACAAAGTCAAAATGACTCTCCTAAATATGATGCAGAAAATATACCAAAAATTTTAAGAAGGGGAAATGAAAGAAACAGGAATCAACTCTTAGAACAAAGAAAGTCTAAAAGTGCTAAGGATAACAAACTAAGATGTGTTATTTGCAACAAAGTAAACCATTTAGCTAAGGATTGCTACTTCAATCCAATTAACTGCAAAGAGTTCAAAGAATTTCAAAATTTTAAAGTAAAAGCAAAAACACAAAGAATAAAAGATACTACTGGTCCACCAGGAACAAATGAATCAAAATCAGCAAAAATTGAAACACCAAAATTTAAAAGAAATGCACCAAGGTTTGTGCAAAATAAAAGAGTTGGAAGCCCAAAGAACAACAATTATTTCAAAAATAATGGAAAATTAAATCAAAATAAGCAACATTTTAAGTTTTCCAACATCAGTAGAAACTTTAACAGGTTTACTACTGGTCCTAACCCTAATTACAATACTGTTGGGTACCAATACAAAAACACTACTGATAAAAACCCTAATGTCAAAAATACTACTGCTGCAAAACCTAATGTTAAAAACACTACTGGTATGAACCCTAAAAACACTACTGGTCATCCTAAGAATGTTAATTACCCAAATACTACTGATCCATCAGTAGTAAAATATTCAAAAGCTAATCTTCATGGGTATCACCCAATATCAGTAGCAAACCCAATCACCAGTAGTAAATCCAAAATGGCAGTAGTAAATCAAAACATCAGTACTAAACAAGTATGGGTACCAAGAATGTTTAAAATTAAATCAGTTAATTCTTACTTTTCAAATGATGAACCCAAGACATATCCAGCTTGGGTTCCCAAACTTAACTAACCTTTTATCTATTTGTGCAGAGCATTCAGATCCCTGAAGAAGATAGAACATGGCACATTGATAGTGGATGCTCAAGGCACATGACTGGGAATCTGCAAATTCTTAAGGATTTCAAGTCATTTGATGGAGGTTTTGTGGCCTTTGGTGAGAACCCAAAGGGAGGTAAGATTACAGGCAAAGGTACAGTTACTAATGGTAAAATTATTTTTAATGATGATTTTATGTAGCTGAGCTAAAATACAATCTTGTCAGTGTGTCTCAAGTATGTGATAAAAAGAACAAGATTCTTTTCACAGATATTGAGTGCATCATTCTTTCTCCTGACTTTAGTTTAGATGAAAAATATGTAGTTTTGAGAACTCCAAGGAGAAATAATGTGTATTGCCTGGATATAGGGGAGAACTCATTTCTTCAAATGAGGTCAACTGCTTTATATCCAAGGCAAACACTACTGAATCAGAACTATGGCATAGAAGGATGTGTCACACAAACTTTAAAAATATGAACAATTTAGTAAGAAAGAATTTGGTAATTGGATTACCACAAAAACAGTTCATGTGTGATCATCACTGTGTTGCATGCCTAAAAGGTAAACAACATAAGTCTTCTCATAAGTCCAAAATTGTAAATTATATTTCTGTTCCTTTACAACTCTTACATATGGACCTTTTTGGACCTACAAATGTAATGAGCATTGGAAAGAAACAATATTGTCTTGTTATTACTGATGACTTTTCCAGATATACATGGGTTTTCTTTCTCAGGACAAAAGATGAAACAAGTGAACTCATCAAGAACTTAATTGTTAAACTCGAGAACGCATCTGATCAAAAAGTTAAAGCCATAAGATGTGATAATGGCACAGAATTTAAAAATGCTAACCTAATTAACTTTTGTGATCTTAAAGGTATTGACAGGCAATACAACTCACCTAGAACTCCTCAACAAAATGGTGTAGCTGAAAGAAGAAATAGAACCATCATTGAAGCAGCAAGATCAATGTTAGCAGACTCAAAATTACCAATTAATTTTTGGGCTGAAGCTGTTAATACTGCATGTTATGTACAAAACAGAGTCTTAATAGTTAAGCCACATCATAAAAAACCATATGAACTTTTTAACAAATGAAAACCTTCCATAAGTTTCTTAAAATCATTTGGTTGTCCTTGTACTATTTTGATTATAAGAGAACAAATTGGTAAGTTTGACTGCAAAGCTGATGATGGAATCTTTGTGGGATACTCTACTCAAAGCAAATCATACAGAGTGTTCAACAAAAGATTAAGGATTATTGAAGAAAGCATCAATGTATCCTTTAATGAGAATATACCTAATGAACAAGGAAATGGTCCAGATTGGCTATTTAACATAGACAATCTAACCAAATCCTTTAACACTAACTTGGATTTAAATGCAGGTGATTCAAATTGTCATACTCAAAAGGAAGGAACATCATCTTTCAATACTGGTCAAGAAGAGATGAGATACATAGTAGTTGATACTGTTCCCACAGTTAATACTGAGGACAGTAATAACTCAGATTCTGGGAGCAGTAATGAATCAGATAATGAGGACAGTAGTAATTCAAATACTACTGAGACCAGTAATAGTACTCAAAATACTACTGGTCCCAGCAACAATCTCAATTCTCATAATACTATTGATCCCTGTAATAACATAAATGACAATGAAGAACCTCAAGGGGATCAAATCCCTGAGACAAATGAGTCAAATCTTGAAAATCAACTAGTGGTTGATAGAGCTACAAACTCAAGGACTCAAAAGAACCATCCATTAGACAATGTTCTAAGTGATGTTAACTCACAACTACAAACAAGAAGCAAATCAAATAAAAGTCTAACTGCAAACATGTGTAACATAAGTTTAATTGCTAATGAATGTATGTTTGAATGTTTTCTGTCTCAGGATGAACCAAAGAAGATTCAACAAGCAATGAAGGATTCAAACTGGATTGAGGCAATGCAAGAAGAACTCCTTCAATTCAAATTACAAGCTATTTGGACACTTGTACCTTTACCCAAAGGAAAAAGAGCCATTGGAACAAGATGGATCTTTAGAAACAAGAAAGATGAAAGAGGTATAGTGATCAAGAACAAAGCCAGACTTGTAGCCTAAGGATACACTCAAGAAGAAGGAATAGACTATGATGAAGTGTATGCTCCTGTTGCTAGAATTGAAGCAATTAGGATTTTCTTAGCATATGCTTCATTCAAGAAGTTTAAAGTCTATCAAATGGATGTGAAGAGTGCTTTCCTATATGGGACAATTGAAGAAGAAGTATATGTATGCCAACCTCCAGGTTTTGAAGATCCAGAACATGGTGACTATGTATTCAAACTAGACAAAGCTCTGTATGGCCTACATCAGGCACCAAGAGCATGGTATGATACATTATCATCATACTTGTTGAAGAATGATTTTAAAAGAGGAGCAATTGACAAGACTTTGTTCACAAGAAAGGTCAAAAATAATATACTACTAGTTCAAATCTATGTAGATGATATCATTTTTGGATCAACAAATGATTTATTATGTAAATAGTTTGAAGATCTCATGCAAACCAAATTCAAGATGAGCTCTATGGGTCCAATGAATTTCTTCCTTGGACTCCAAGTGAATCAAAGATCAGATGGTATTTTGATAAACCAATCAAAATATGTCAAAGATATCTTGGAGAAGTTTGCCATGAAAGACTGCAAGAGTGCAAGTACACCAATGGAAACACACAAACACCTACATCCTGATGCTGAGGGGGAGGATGTAGATGAACACTTATATAGATCAATGATAGGATCTTTGATGTACTTAACAACATCAAGACCTGACATTATGTACAGTGTCTGTGTGTGCAAGATATCAAACAAGACCTAAAGAATTACACTTGCAGGCTGTTAAAAGAATAATCAAATACTTGAAAAGCAAACCATCACTTGGTCTATGGTATCCACATGATTCACCTTTTGAACTAATAGCCTACACAGATAGTGACTATGGAGGTGAATGTCAAGATAGAAAGTCCACTACTGGTGGATGTCAATTCTTTGGATCAAGACTGGTGTCATGGCAATGTAAGAAACAAACAAATGTATCCACATCAACTGCTGAAGCAGAGTATGTAGCTGCATCTGCTTGTTGTGCTCAAGTACTTTGGATTCAAAACCAGCTTCTAGACTTTGGTATCTCTATACTTAAAACTCCTATTTTTATAGATAATCAAAGTGCTATTAGTATTGTGAACAATCCAGTAAAACACTCTAAAACTAAACACATTGAAATAAGATTTCATTTTGTAAGAGATTGCAATGAAAAGAAGTTAATCAAAGTAGTTAAAATTCATACTGACAATCAATTAGCAGATCATTTTACAAAAGCATTTGATGTAGGAAGATTCAGCTTCTTAGTTAGCAGTATTGGAATGATTTTAATAAATTAATTTCTCACTCAAAATCATGTGTAAAGTTTTTCTGTTGTAAAAAGGTTTTTCTGTTTTACTATTGGTAAGACAATACTACTGGTAAACAATTGTACTCACATATACTACTGGTCTCTAAAAATGGTGGTTACTACTGCTAGGGTTGGTAAATTAGGTCAGTATTAAAATTCATTAGTTACTACTGATGTCTACAGTTACTACTGATGTCAAAATCCTTAGTTACTACTGATGTTCATAGATACTACTGACGTTTTCTACTGGTATCTAATTTACTACTGGTCTTTAAATTGTCAAAGTTACCAAACTAACCCCCATGAACATAACCGTTGTGTTATGATTCGAAGGGCAATTTAGTCTTTTTGCAGATCAAATCGTAAGATATAAATAGCTGAAGTCGATTAGTTTAGCATTATCCTCACATCGATTTGCTAAATCCTCTCGATAAACCCTAAATCGCGATCATAAACCCTGCACCAGTAACAACATTCATACTTGTTCTCTCAAATCGAACGATCAAACACAAAATCGACGACAATGGCAACTCTACAATCTCTTGATGTTAAAACAAATCTTAAATACTCAGAGTTCCACAACATGTGTGCGTTTCTACGCAATCCAGACGGAACAAAAGATTTTCGTCCTATCGTCAACTTTTTGAAGAACTCATACATAAAGTTTGCATTAACTGTAAATCCAAAAGCATATCAACAACACTTGGTTGATTTCTGGACCAATGCTGAAAGAACCGAAGGTGCAACTGTGTCTATGATCAAATCAAACGTGGATGGAAAGTCTATCACCATAACTGAACAATCCATCAGACACCATCTACAACTACACGACGACGAATGTATGATTTCTCTTCCTAAGGAATACATTGTTGAAATTTTAAACAGAATGGGATATGAGGGAAGACTTGACATTGTCACTTTCCAAAAAGGTCTTCTCTCCCCACAATGGAAATTTCTTGTACATATTATTCAACACTGTATTTCTCCTAAAAGAAGTACATGGAATGAGTTTAATAAAGCAATAGCATCTGCTGTTGTCTGTTTAAGCACAGACCAAGTATTTAACTTTTCAAATATGATTTTTGAGGGAATGTTGGGAAATCTTTCTACTTCAAAATTTTTAATGTATCCCAGATTTCTTCAACATTTAATAAATTGTGAATTGCAAAACTTGTCAACTCCCAAAAATATTTTTACAAC
This sequence comes from Calendula officinalis, assembly GCA_963853835.1. Classification (NCBI taxonomy): domain Eukaryota; kingdom Viridiplantae; phylum Streptophyta; class Magnoliopsida; order Asterales; family Asteraceae; genus Calendula; species Calendula officinalis. Next base: position 8,019,208 of record OY970832.1, on the reverse strand, counting down.
ACCTGAGTTGAACAAGAAAGTTTTCTCAAATATGAGAAAACAATTTAAATTTTCGGGCAAGGAAACCCCTCTGTTTCCTAATATGATCAAAGATCAACAATTTTTTGGAGAAGGTTCAAACAAAGACACAACCCCAATTGAACCTCAACCCACTCCATCACCCCCAAATGCAGCCCAAACACAACCCCAAATAGTCACTCAATCACTCACTCCTATAGATGTCCTGAATGTGTCCCAGGAACATGAACTCAATCTGCAGAGTGCTACTCTTCACTCTGTAGAAGACCAGCCAATAGCCAAATCATTCCAGAAAAGCTATAAAATGAAGAAATCTTCCTTAAAGGACACCAGGGGACCCATTGAGTCACACCCCAGGCTCCAAGAGTTGTCCTCCAAGGAGGAGAGAGTGCATGAGGAAAGGGCTCTCACTACTGATGCCCCAAAGGTGTGTGCACAGGATAGTGAGAACATCAATAGGACCCAGACCTCGGCAACTCTTAGTGATGACTCTTTTGAGGAAGCACTAAGAGGACCCCGGTGCCAAGAAACCACAAGGGGGGGCACTACTGCTTCTTCTAGGAAGAAGAGAGTGTCCAAACAACCCATTTCATCACCAAGAAGTGATGAGGGTAGAACTGAAACCATTGATTTGACGGAAAGGATGGAAAACCTTAAAGCCAATGTACCTATTAGTGAGCCCGATGATCTTGCTAGATGGAGTGAGGGCAGTATTCAACACAAACAATTGACGGATAGGTTGGAATACCTTGAATCCACTGTACATAACCGCCTTACATATCTCACCAATCAAGGAAAAACCATGACCTACATGAGGAAGCATATCAACACAATCAACAAAAGAATGAAAATGTATGAGCATAGGCTTCTTTAACAAACAAAGATTATAAGGAGACTGAAAAAGAAGGTTGATAATAGTGAAGCTCCACCAGTTGAGTTCACTAAGGGGGAGAAGGACAACATACAAAGCATGATAGATGAATCTATTGCAGCAGCAACTTCTCTCCTCAATCTTAAAGAAACAAAGGTTGATGAAGGCCAGGTTAATGATGAAAGCCTATAAAAGATGGATATTACTGATGAGGCTACTACTACTGCTCCTATGGAAGAACAAGCTCAACAAGAAGCATCAGTAGTAACTCCTACTACTACTGATGTCATAGCAGTAGTAAATCAAGATGAGGTAACAACAGCAACAAACACTACTGATGCCCTATCAGTAGTAACTCCTGAAGAAATACCAGTAGTAACTACCTTGGTTACTACTGATGATAATATTATTGAGCTGCCACCACTACTAGAGCCTGCAGTAATAATTCCACCATCACCAGCAACAAGATCAACATAATTGGTGGTGAAAGACATGGATGATGACATCAACTGGCTGGAAGTTGATGAATGCACTCTACCTCCACATCCCAAAATACTTCCCATGTCACAAATACAAACCTATGGTCACAAATTTAGAATTGAAGCTGCACCAGATAAAAAGAGTGACAATTACATAGGAAAGGGAAAGGAAATTGCTGATGAAGACCAACCTAATAGAGCACAAGGTCATGAGATGGTCAACAAAATTTATTATGCTCGGTCAGCAAAGAATGAAAAATGGAAGATGAAGAGGGCAAATTACTTGAAGAAGGTTGAAGCCTCTCTAGCCATTGAGAACAGAAAATTAGCAGAAAGGGCTAGAATACTAAGACAACCCTTCACAGAAATAAAATTGGCAGATATAGCTGACATATCAAAACTGCCACAATTTCAACACAAGGTCAAAACCAAACAAGTTGCAGAAACCAGAAAAGAATTACAACGAAGAGAACTACAAAATTTAAGGCAACTTGAATCTGAAACAATAGAACTTCTTGAAGCACAAGTACAAGAATGCAAAGAGCTGAAGGCTGATATGCCAGAAGAATTTGCAGACAAGAAGAAAGAAATGGTCACATTCTTGAAGTCAATAGGCCACAAAACCAAGGCCTTTGGAAGAATGAAGTCGATCAACTTGATAGAGAAGTACTGTGTGGAGAAGAAGGACCTTCTTGAACAAAAGATTAAAGAGATGGACACCACAAAGCTTGAACAGATAAATTCCAAAGAAATGAAAGAAAGAAAAACTATAACTGGTGAAACATCTGGTGAACTCTCTTTAACTACAAGAAAAAGGAAGGCTGATCAATCTGAACTAGAACAACCAAAGAAGAAACTACAAATAGTTCAAGTTCATGATCTTCCTATTGCTCCCCTAGAAAGCAATCCAATCATCAACTGGAGATGTATAGATGATGTGATTGAGATTGTTAGAGAAGATAAGGTCACTCAAAGATTCAGAGCTTGGAAACCATTAGTCATGTCCCTAACCAGAAGTGACATAATCAAGATGTTGATTATTGGTAAACCAAGAATGACCAAGAAGACCTGGAAGAATTCAGTTGCAGGCTACATTACAGAAATGATTAATGCTGCTTTCTATCCAGATGAATATCCAGAGAAGTTTATAAATCCAGAAAATGTAGAAGCCTGAAATGTGCTACCAACAGTCAACATGTACTTCTTTGAATATACAAGTAAGAAGTGTGATCTTTTCCTATATGAAAAAGAGTATCCTCACTCTGAGAAGACTCTTTATCAACTTGTGTGCATGAACTTCATTAAACCTCATGATGTTGTGATGTTCCAAAACAAATTGAATGAGTTTATTAAAAAGAACAGCAAATATATTATTGCACAAAGGATTAAGAGAAACCAACAGACTTTAGAAGCTGATCAGAGAAGAGCAAAACTGTTGGAGGAAAAGGAAAAGAAGAAGAAGATGTGAACAGAAACTTGATTGATTGAAAGAGAATCAATAAGTTTAGGGGGATATTGTTAGAACAAATCACAGTTCAACTTATTACTGATGCTGCAGTTAGTACTGATCATGGTTACTACTGATGAAGACTATGGTTACTACTGATGGGGCAGAAACACTTGATACTGATGAGTTGATACTGGTGAAGACTATAACTAACTTACTACTGGTCATGCATAAAGAGAAGATACTACTGATCATTAGTAGTTACTACTGACGTTGGTTTTGGACTTACTACTGATTATCAGAGTTACTACTGATCATCACATTTACTACTGATGATGCATATTTACTACTGGTGATTGCAGTTACTAATGATACGCGTATTTGGAGCAAATCAAGTCCGATATCTTCGCAGAGTTAGTTATAGAATGTTATTCAATGTATATCTTTTATAATTCGATGTAAATCAAGTCCTAGAATAACTAGGGTAAATAGTTAGGCTTCAAAGACTGCTATAAGTAGTTCCTTACGAATTATAAACGTACGTGTGTATTGTTAATCAATAATATACATTGAAGCTTTTTGTGAATCACTGTGTTCTTAATATTATTGTTCATTGTTCATTCAATATACAGTATTCTATTGTTCTTAAATATATTAATACAAGTGTTGATCCGCTGCAACTTCTTGTTATTAGTAGATCTGGGTTGGCAATAACTTGTTTGGTTATTCGATCCTGACAATGGTTCTATTCATGAGGAAATGTTTGGTAAAACTTATTTAATGAGTTTTTTAACTCATTTTTTTTAACGGCTAACGCACGCACGCACCTATTAAATATACACTAATTGCGTCCTCAACGGGACTTGAACTCATAACCTTGTAGACACCCAATCACCTTGATACCGCTAGGCTATAGGTCCTTTGGTTTTTAACTTTTAGCTTAATAAGCTTATATAAGCTTGAAAATACAAGCTTATTAAGCTAATAATCTCAAAAACCCCTTTAAAAGCTTTCCCAAACATGCCATATAAGTTGTTGTCAGGATCGATTAACTATGAAGAAGTTAATAAACACCTTAGATCTAATTGATTATAGAAGTTGCAGCGGATCAACACTATATCAATATATTAAGAACAATGAACTGTAAATAATAAACGAAAATATTAAGAACACAGTTTCACAAAAAGCTTCAATGTATATTATCAAGTTAACAATACACACGTACGTTTACAATTCGTAAGGAACTATTTATAATAGTCCTTGAAGCTAAACTATTTACCCTAGTTATTCTAGGACTTGATTTACATTCGAATTCTATAGATATACATTGATTTACATGCTATAACTATCTCTACGAAGATCTCGGACTTGATATGCTTCCAAAACGCGTATCAGTAGTAAACTGCAATCACCAGTAGTAAATACATATCATCAGTAGTAAGTTTGGTGATCAGTAGTAAGTCCAATATCAACGTCAGTAGTAACTACTATTGATCAGTAGTATCTTCAATATGCCTTGATCAGTAGTAACTTAGTTATAGTCTTCATCAGTATCAACTTCATCTTTAGTAAGTTTCTGCCCCATCAGTACTAAACACAATATTCATCAGTAGTAACTATGATCAGTACTAACTGCAGCATCAGTATTAAGTTGAACTGTTAAACTATGATCTGCTCCAACAATCTCCCCCTAAACTTATTGATTATCTTTTAATCAATCAAGTTTCTTCTGTTCTTCTTCTTCTTTCTTTCTCTTCTCTAGGGTTCTTTGATTTTGAGCTTTTCATTGAGCAATGATGTACTTGCTGTTTCTCTTTGTGAAATAAGTCAATTTGTTCTGGAACATAACAGCATCATAAGGTTTCATCATTGTATTTGTGAATATCTGATACATAGTCTTCTCAGAATGAGGATATTCTTTTTCATACAGATATAGCTCACATACTTTGCCTGATTTCTCAAAGAAATACATTTGAGCAGTTGGAATCACATTCCAAGCATAGACATTTCCTTGATCTGCAAATTGTTCTGGATAATTTTCTGGATAGAAAGCAGCATCAATCATTCTAGTTAGGTATCCAGCTACAGATTCTTTCCATGATTTCTTTCTCATCCTTGGTTTACCAATGATCAATAGTTTAATAACATCACTTCTTGAACAGGACATGATCAAAGGTAACCATCCAGTAAACTTTTGAATGATCTTGTCTTCCCTTACAACTACTATGACATTGTTGGGCAAAACTCTCCAATTGATGATTGGATTGTTCTGTAAGGGAGCAACTGGTAGTTCAAGAACAGGAATGACTTGCTCTGTTTTTGACTTCTTTTGAGCACTTTATTCTTGAGAGACCATCTTTCTTTTCTTTGTTGATGGCTCACCAGTAGTTGAGATACTATCCTTCTTGATTAAGTTTGGACTGATTGGGATTAAAGTTTTAATTGGACTTAAGGCTTTGGATTTCTTTTCTTCTTCTGCTTCTTGTTCAGCCAAGTCTTTCTTCTTTGCAGCACAATATCTTTCAATGATAGTCATCATTTTCATTCTACCAAATGACTTTGCATTGTGCCCTTTTGATTTCAAATATTCAATCATATTGGCTTTCTGTTCATATACATCATCTGTTAGCTCACTTTTAGTTTTCTTGCATTCAGAGACCAAATATTCAAGGCATTGAATATGTTCTTCTTCAACTTTTCTAAATCTCTTGAATTCTTCCATTTGAGCTTCTATCTGAGGATCTTTGATTTGAACAGGTATTTCAGCTTGTTGAGGTTTTTGAACTTTTGATCTTTCCTTTTCAGCTTTCTTTTTCCTTTCCTCAATAGCTTGATACATAGCCACTTTCTCCAAGAATTTTCTATGTTTTATCCTCCATCTTGATTGCTTCTCTGATCTGACATGATTGATTTTGTTCACCATATGGTGACCTAGTGCTCTGTTTGGGTAATCATCATCATAGACTTCTTTGCCCTTTCCAACACAGGCAGGCAGAACAGATGGAGGTGGAGAGTATTTCATGTCTGGAATACCAGTAAGTAGTAATTTTGGATAAAACAGTTTGAGTTGATCTTCTGGTAATATTTTGGGGTGTGGAGGAAGTGTACATTCATCTACCTCAAACCAGTTCACATTATCATCAATGTCAGGTATGATAAGTGGTTGAGCAGGTGTTGGTGGTTTGGAGATGATTACATGTCTTTCTCTTTCAATTAGCTCTGGTAGCTGTAATTCTTCCTCTTCAGTAGTAACCAGAGTAGTTACTACTGGTGTGGCTTCAGGAGTTACTACTGATAGGGCATCAGTAGTATTTGGTACATTCATTTCCTCTTCTTCATTTACTACTGCTATGATATCAGTAGTAGGAGTTACTACTGATACTTCTTTTTCAGCCTGTTCTTCCATAGGAGCAGTAGTAATAGGCTCATCTTCAGTGACCATCATTTCTGGGCCTTCATCAACTGTTGTTTCTTTTAAATTTAAAAGAGAGGATGCTGCTGCTGCAATTGATTCATCAATCATTGTTTGAATATTATCCTTCTCCCCCTTAGTGAGCTCTACTGGTGGAGCCTCACTATCATCAATCTTCTTCTTCAATTTTCTGATGATTTTAGTTTGTTGATGAAGCCTGTGCTCATAGAATCTCATTCTCTTGTTGATGGTGTTCCTATGCCTTTTCATTGCAGCCATTGTTTTCCCTTGATTTGTGAGATAAGTAAGACAATCTTGTACAGTGGATTCAAGAGAATCCACTTTATCCGTCAATTGTTTGATTTTAATACTGCCCTCACTCCATCTAGCAAGATCATCGGGCTCACTAACAGGTACATTGGTTTGAAGGTTTTCCATCCTATCCATCAATTCCACAGATCTGCCCTCATCACTTCTTCGTGATTCATTGGGTCTTTTAGGCATCCTCTTCTTCCTAGAAGAAGCAGAGATGCCCCCCTTGTGGTTTCTTGGCACCGGGGTCCTTTAAGTAACTCCTCAAATGAGTCATCACTTAAAGTTGCCGAGGTCTGGGTCTTAGTGATGTTCCCACTATCCTGTGCACCCACCTTTGGGGCATCAGTAGTGAGAGCCCTCGCCTCATGTCCTCTCTCCTCCTTGGAGGACAACTCTTTGAGTCTGGGGTTTGACTCGATTTGTCCCCTGGTGTCCTTGAAAGAAGTTTTCTTTCTTTTGTAAGTTGTGGATATATTTTGGGTTACATTGGGCAGGTCTTCCACAGAGTGAAGAGTAGCACTCTGAGGATTTATTTCAAGTTCCTGGGACACATGCAGGACTTCTATATGTGTTGGTGATTGAGTGACTAGTTGGGGTGGTGTTTGGGCTGTATTTGGGGGTGATGGAGTGGGTTGAGGTTCAATTTGGGTTGTATCTATGATTGAACCCTATCCAGTATGTGTTTGATCTTTGATCATATTAGGAAACAGAGGGGTTTCCTTGCCCGAAAATTTAAATTGTTTTCTCATATTTGAGAAAACTTTCTTGTTCAACTCAGGTATTATGAAAATGTTTTTGGGAGTTGACAAGTTTTGTAATTCACAGTTTATGATATGTTGTAGAAATCTGGGATACATTAAAAATTTTGAAGAACTAAGATTTCCCAACATACCTTCAAAAATCATGTAAGAAAAATTAAATACTTGGTCTGTGCATAAACAGACAACAGCAGAGGCTATTGTCTTATTAAACTCATTCCAAGTACTTCGTTTTGGAGAAATACAATGCTGAATTGTATGTACTAAAAATTTCCATTGTGGGGAGAGAAGACCTTTTTGAAAAGTTACTATGTTAAGTCTTCCCTCATAACCCATTTTATTTAAAATTTCAGCAATGAATTCCTTAGGAAGTGTAAACATACCTGAATCATCATGTAGTTGTAGATGGTGTCTGATTGATTGTTCAGTTACTGTTATATGCTTTCCATCTACTTTTGATTTGATCATCGATGTGGTTGTTCCTTCTGTTCTTTCAGCATTGGTCCAGAAATCAACCAAGTGCTGTTGATATGCTTTTGGTTTAACAGTTAAAGCAAACTGTATGTAAGAATTTCTCAAAAATTTAACTATTGGACGAAAGTCTTTGGTTCCGTCGGGATTCTTTAGGAATGCACACATGTTATGAAATTCTGAATATTTAAGATCGGTTTGCACATCGAGAGATTGTAGATTTGCCATTGTTGTTGATTTTGAGAGAAAGATGTAAAAATTTTGTTTTTGATAAAGGGTTTTTGATCGAAAGCTAGGGTTTATCGAGAGGATTTTGCAAATCGAAGTGAAGATAATGCTAAATTAATCGACTGCCGCCTTTTATATCTTTCGATTTAACCTGCAAAAAGACTAAAATGCCCTTTGAATCATAACATAACGGTTATTTTCATGGGGGTTAGTTTGGTAATTGTGATTCTGAAAGACCAGTAGTAACTATGATATCAGTAATAAAACGTCAGTAGTATCTACTAACATCAGTAGTGACTAAGGATTTTGACATCAGTAGTAACTATAGACATCAGTAGTAACCACCAACACACACGACCAGTAGTATATGTGAATACCAGTAGTACTGACTTACCAGTAGTATTTATGTAAACCTAATACACACCAGTAGTAATGAACTACCAGTAGTATTTTGTGCACATGCCTACAACCAGTAATACAGATCTACCAGTAGTAAAACACTTAAACAAATAAATAACTTTTTACAACAAAAACTTTACACATGACTTTAAGTGAGATTTTAATTTATCAAAATCATTCCAATACTGCTAACCAAGAAGTTGAATCTTCCTACATCAAATGCTTTTGTAAAAAGATCTGCTAATTGATCATCAGTATGGATTTTAACTACTTTGATTAATTTCTTTTCATTGCAATCTCTTATAAAATGAAATCTTATTTCAATGTGTTTAGTTTTAGAGTGTTTTACAGGATTGTTCACAATACTGATAGCACTTTGATTATCAATAAAAATAGGTGTTTTAAGGATAGAGATACCAAAGTCTAGAAGCTGGTTTTGAATCCAGAGTACTTGAGCACAACAAGCAGATGCAGCTACATATTCTGCTTCAGCAGTTGATGTTGATACATTTGTTTGCTTCTTACATTGCCATGACACCAGTCTTGATCCAAAGAATTGACATCCACCAGTAGTGGACTTTCTGTCTTGACATTCACCTCGATAGTCACTATCTGTGTAGGCTATGAGTTCAAAGGGTGAATCATGTGGATACCATAGACCTAGTGATGGTTTGCCTTTCAAGTATCTGAATATTCTTTTGACAGCTTGCAAGTGTAGTTCTTTAGGTCTTGCTTGATATCTTGCACACACACAAATACTATACATAATGTCAGGTCTTGATGCAGTTAAGTACATCAAAGAGCCTATCATTGATCTATATAAGTGTTCATCTACATCCTCCCACTCAACATCAGGATGTAGGTGTTTGTGTGTTTCCATTGGTGTACTTGCACTTTTGCAGTCTTTCAAATCAAACTTTTCCAAGATGTCTTTGACATATTTTGATTGATTTATCAAAATACCATCTGTTCTTTGACTGACTTGGAGTCCAAGGAAGAAGTTCATTGGACCCATAGAGCTCATCTTGAATTTAATCTGCATCAGTTCTTCAAATTCTTTGCATAATTCATCATTTGTTGAACCAAAGATGATATCATCTACATAGATTTGTACCAGTAGTATATCATCTTTGACTTTCTTTGTAAACAAAGTTTTGTCAATGGCTCCTCTTTTAAAATTATTCTTCAATAGATATGATGATAATGTATCATACCATGCTCTTGGTGCCTGATGTAGGCCATATAGAGCTTTATCCAGTTTGAACACATAATCACCATGTTTTGGATCTTCAAAGCCTGGAGGTTGGCACACATAGACCTCTTCTTCAATCTTCCCATATAGGAATGCGCTCTTCACATCCATTTGATAGACTTTGAACTTCTTGAATGAAGCATATGCTAGAAATATTCTTATAGCTTCAATTCTTGCAACAGGAGCATATACTTCATCATAGTCTATTCCTTCTTCTTGAGTGTATCCTTGGGCTACAAGTCTGGCTTTGTTCTTGATCACTATACCTCTTTCATCTTTCTTGTTTCTAAAGATCCATCTTGTTCCAATGGCTCTTTTCCTTTGGGTAGAGGTACAAGTGTCCAAACAGCTTGTAATTTGAATTGAAGGAGTTCTTCGTGCATTGCCTCAATCCAGTTTGAGTCCTTCATAGCCTGTTGGATCTTCTTTGGTTCATCCTGAGACAAAAAGCATTCAAACATACATTCATTAGCAATTAAACTTATGTTACACATGTTTGCAGTTAAGCTTTTATTTAATTTGCTTCTTGTTTGCAGTGGTGACTTAACATCACTTAGAACAAAGTCTAATGGATGGTTCTTCTGAGTCCTTGTGGTTGTAGCTTTATCAACTACTAGTTGATTTTCAAGATTGGACTCATTTGTTGTTCATCTAGTGATCCTTCATTGTCATAGATGTTTGGTTCATCATCATCTTGGTCAGAGTTACTACTGCTATTGTCTTCATTGAGATCAGTAGTATTGTTGTTGTTACTGGTATCAGTAGTATCTTGAGAATCTAGGTTATTGTTGGGACCAGTAGTATTTTGAGTACTATTACTGGTACCAGTAGTATTTGAATTATTACTGTTCTCATTCTCAGAGTTACTACTGGTTTCTGAAATTGAGTTATTACTATCCTCAGTATTAACTATGGGAGCAGTATTAACTACTATGTATCTCATCCCTTCTTGACCAGTATTAACAGATGATGTTCCTTCCTTTTGAGAGTGACAATTTGAATTTCCTGCATTTAAATCCATGTTAGAATTAAAGGATTTGGTTAGATTGTCTATGTTAAATAGCCAATCTGGACCATTTCCTTGTTCATTAGAAACATTTTCATTAAAGGATACATTGATGCTTTCTTCAATTATCCTTAGTCTTTTGTTGAATACTCTGTATGATTTGCTTTGAGTAGAGTATCCCACAAAGATTCCATCATCAGCTTTGCAGTCAAACTTACCAATTTGTTCTCTTGTAATCAGAATAGTACAAGGACACCCAAATGATTTTAAAAAGCTTATAGAGGGTTTTCTTTTATTAAAAAGTTCATATGGAGTTTTAAACTGTGGCTTTACTATTAATACTCTGTTCTGAACATAACATGCGGTATTAACAGCTTCAGCCCAAAAAGTGATTGGTAACTTTGAATCTGCTAGCATTGATCTTGCTGCTTCAATGATGGTTCTATTTCTTCTTTCAGCTACACCATTTTGTTGAGGAGTTCTAGGTGAGCTGTATTGCCTGTCAATTCCTTTAAGATCACAAAAGTTAATTAAGTTAGCATTTTTAAATTCTGTGCCATTATCACATCTTATGGCTTTCACTTTTTGATCAGATGAGTTTTCCAGTTTGACAATTAAGTTCTTTATGAGTTTACTTGTTTCATCCTTTGTCCTGAGAAAGAAAACTCATGTATATCTGGAAAAGTCATCAGTAATAACAAGGCAATATTGTTTCTTTCCAATACTCATTACATTTGTAGGTCCAAAAAGGTCCATATGTAAGAGTTGTAAAGGAACAGAAATAGAGTTCACAGATTTGGACTTATGAGAAGTTTTGTGTTGCTTACCTTTTAGGCATGCAACACAGTGATGATCACACATAAATTGTTTTTGAGGTAGTCCAATGACCAAATTTCTTTTTACTAAATTGTTCATGTTTTTGAAATTTGTGTGACACATCCTTCTATGCCATAGTTCTGATTCAGTGGTGTTTGCCTTGGATATAAAACAGTTGACCTTATTTGAAGAAATGAGTTCTCCCCCTATATCCAGGCAATACACATTGTTTCTCCTTGGTGTTCTTAAAACAACATATTTTTCATCTAAAATAAAGTCAGGAGAGAGAATGATGCACTCAATGTCTGTGAAAAGAATTTTGTTCTTTTTATCACACACTTGAGACACACTGACTAGATTGTATTTTAGTTCAGCTACATAAAATACATCATCAAAGGTAATTTTTCCATTAGTAACAGTACCTTTACCTGTAATCTTACCTCCCTTTGGGTTCTCACCAAAGGCCACATATCCTCCATCAAATAACTTGAAATCTTTAAGAATTTGCAGATTTCCAGTCATGTGCCTTGAGCATCCACTATCAATATGCCATGTTCTTCCTTCTTCTGGGATCTGAATGCTCTGCACAAGTGAGTAAAGGATCAGTTAAGTTTGGGAACCCAAGCTTTGTATGTCTTGGGTTCATCCTTTGAGAAATAAGCCTTTGGGGATTTAACTTTAAACATTTTTGGTGCTCATACATGTTTATTACTGGTGTTTAGATTTATTACTGCCCTTTAAAAATGTTACTGGTGTTTGAATTTTCTACTGATCTTGGTTTATACCTATGATTTTTAGCTTTTGAATACTTTACTACTGATGGACCAGTAGTATTTGGGTACTTACCATGTTTAGAATGACCAATAGTATTTTTAGGGTTGACACCAGTAGTATATTGGAAAGTTGGTTTAGGAGCAGTAGTGTTTCTGTAATTAGGGTTTTTACCAGTAGTGTTTTTGTACTGATACCATACAGTATTATAATTAGGGTTAACACCAGTAGTAAAATTGTTAAAGTTTTTACTGGTGTTGGAAAACTTAAAATATTGTTTATTTTGATTGGATTTTCCATTGTTCTTGAAGTAATTGCTGTTCTTTGGGCTTCCAACTCTTCTGTTATGCACAAACCTTGGTGCACTTCTTCCAAATCTTGGTGTTTCAGCAATTTGAGTTTTTGTTTTATTTACTACTGAAGGACCAGTAGTATCTTTTAATTTCTGTGTTTTTGCTTTTTCTTTAAAGATTTTAAATTCCCTTAACTCTTTGCAGTTTATTGGATTGAAGTGACAATCCTTTACTAAATGATTTACTTTGTTGCAAATAACACATTTTAATTTATTATCTTGAGCCTTTATGATTTTTCTTTGTTCTAAGAGTTGATTCCTATTTCTTTGATTTCCCCTTTTTAGAATTTTGGGTATATTTTCTGCATCATATTTAGGAGATTCATTTGGACTTTGTGCTGTGTGAAAACTTGTATCAGATGATTTTGGAGATTCAGTTTGATAGATTGTAAATTCAATTGATTGATCATCATCAGAAGAGTCATTTGATTCAGATGTTTCATTATGTGATTCAGTTTGATTTTCAGTTTTTAATTCATTAATGATTCTTTCTGAACTGTTTCTAAGTGGTGGAATGATTTTATATGGAGGTGGTACAGCATGATATCCCACCCCATGAACAACTTTTTCTGTAGTTTGATTGTTAGTTAGTTCATCAAGAATTTTAGTACTTCTTTCAAACTTTTTTAATTGTTAATTTATTTTGTTCAATTTCAAGTTGACATTCTTCTAATTTACTTGTTAATTCTTTATTTTTTAATTCATAGAATTCTTTCTCATCTACTGCTTGAAGTAATTCTTCCTTTATCCGTTGATCTATCATCTGGTACACCTTTATCTGATGTTCTTGATCAGTAATCACACCATCAAATTCATGATTTCTTCTTACTGCTTTTGCTAAATCTTCATTTAATTTAGTGTTTTCTTTTTCTAAGTTTTTAACAATTTTAATACATTCAGAAGTACAAGGTTTAGGTTTTACCTCAGTTTTGTTGTCAGTAAAGGCCATGAGAGCTTGATTTTGAGCATGCTCTTCTGCTTGGAAGCTCCAGTCATAGCCTTGTCCTTGTTGTGAAACAAGAGTAGTTGATTTTGATCTTTTGTCTGGCTGAGGACATTCTTTTGCAAAGTGACCAAGGTTGTTATAGTTGTAACATTTGACTTTAGTTTTGTCAAATCCAGCTTTGTCACCTTTGTTGAAGTTGAGGCTTGTCCTACCAGTCCTCTTTAAGAATCTTTTGGTCCTTAGGCTCAGCATAGCCATCTGCCATTTAAGATCCATCTCCTCAAGATCATCTGGATTCAATTGTTCCAAGTCATCACTAATCAGTGCAGTATGCACATGACTAGTGAAGAAGGATTCTCTTGCAGTATCCTCAGAATCTGCAGCCTTTCCTGTGGAGGTTTCCTGATCTTGACCTGTACTAGATACAAATGCAGCATTATTAGAAGAAATAGAAGGGTTCTTTTGATTTACCTCAGTTTCAAATACTCTGAGATCATTGTAGAGTTCATCCAACTCTTTTTCTTCTAGAGCATCTCTTTGTCTATATATCACTGTGTACATGACCCATTCTTCACTAAGAGACCTTAGGAACTTCATGTTGACATCTTCTTGATCCATCTTAACCCCAACCTGGTTAAGTTCACCAATTAGCTTGTTGAATCTGTCAAACACTTGAGTGAGTGTTTCATTGGGTTTTCCTTTGAAATTTTCAAAGTCTTGTTTGAGAACAGACTTCATGTTCCTCTTGGTGCTCTTGGTCCCAACGAATCTCTTCTCCAGTGCTTCCCATAGCACCTTTGCATCATCATACTCAACGAAGAGATGTTGATAGTCGTTAGGAATGGCCAGTAGGAGAGTGCTTAGAGTTTTAAGTTCGATTCCCTTGTCTTTCTTCTCCTTCTCACATTTAAGTTTGTCTGCCTCAGTTGCAGAGCTGCTTGCTTGACCAGGACCAGTTTTGTTTCCTTCAAGGACAACTTCCCACATAGAATAATCTGTAATAAGCATGTATTGCTTAATACGATTCTTCCACATCCCAAAGTTGTTGGGAGTGAGTATAGGGATTTTGTTGGCCTGAGTGCTTTCATTATTATCAGTCATGATTAATAATGTGTGTTTTAACAAATAGTAGATCTAGAACCAAAAAGCTCTGATACCACTTGTCAGGATCGATTAACTATGAAGAAGTTAATAAACACCTTAGATCTAATTGATTATAGAAGTTGCAGCGGATCAACACTATATCAATATATTAAGAACAATCGACTGTAAATAATAAACGAAAATATTAAGAACACAGCTTCACAAAAAGCTTCAATGTATATTATCAAGTTAACAATACACACGTACGTTTACAATTCGTAAGGAACTATTTATAATAGTCCTTGAAGCTAAACTATTTACCCTAGTTATTCTAGGACTTGATTTACATTCGAATTCTATAGATATACATTGATTTACATGCTATAACTATCTCTACGAAGATCTCGGACTTGATATGCTTCCAAAACGCGTATCAGTAGTAAACTGCAATCACCAGTAGTAAATTCATATCATCAGTAGTAAGTTTGGTGATCAGTAGTAAGTCCAATATCAACGTCAGTAGTAACTACTATTGATCAGTAGTATCTTCAATATGCCTTGATCAGTAGTAACTTAGTTATAGTCTTCATCAGTATCAACTTCATCCTTAGTAAGTTTCTGCCCCATCAGTACTAAACACAATATTCATCAGTAGTAACTATGATCAGTACTAACTGCAGCATCAGTATTAAGTTGAACTGTTAAACTATGATCTGCTCCAACAGTTGTGTTCATCGATGTGTTGTTCAACTATTTTATTACGTAAGTCATGGTGTAGACTTGTAGTAGTGATGTTATCTTACGGCACAATAATCCAAGAAATTTCCTCATATATTGATGAACTCATTAAACTCGTCCATATCTTTAATCTTGACTTCGGAATTCAATCTACAGTCATGATTAACTAAACTGAAATCACCAAAAATGCATCAGTCATCCCTTCTTTTCCCATCAAACCCACTAACCGATCCCATATTTCCGTAATAAGGAAGATTTTTGTCTACAAACCTGTGGCCCTACACAAACCAATAAAATATTCTCATTCATACCTTTCCAATTTCCTTTTATCACTATAAATCTTTTGTCCCCTACAGCCTCGTTACAAGAAAAAATATTGGCGTCCCCAATTAGCAATAACCCACCTGAACCCTGAGATAGTCACTTCCCGTATAGCTCCACAGCTGATGTGGCTTAATGGCCACGCCGTGAAAGTGGAAAAAACACCACCCTCACGCCATGAGGGGTTTCGTAGTTGAAGGTGGCCACAGTCACAGGGTGGGCAAGGCAGGTTTTGAGTATTTTGGTGGGCCCTCTTTCAAATGTGGGCGAGTGTGATGATGTAGTAGTTATTTCCTAAAAAAATAAAGTGGTGTGATTGTTTAGGTGAAAACTGTTATGACAAAAATTTTAGTGTAACTGGTGGTACCCATACCCACTGTCAATAGTGATGTAAGTGCGACATGTCAGTTTTTGTCAAATCAGCGACATATCAACACATACTTCAACTGACATTCAACTGACATACAGATTCCATCAATACACATTTTTTCAGGTTTTTAGGTCACACCATTATAAAATATACAAGCACACAAAATATCAAATATCATGTTAAATTGCATTGGGCCCCTGGCCCATTTTCTCTTCTCAACTCTTCCTTGAACCGCCAAAGACAACCGACGAGCTCAAAGAGAGAGGGCATGCCAATGGGAGAAGTGTGAAAGATGTCGTCAGTTGTTACAAGATATTGAGAAAAAATAAGTTATAATTAATGAGAAAATTATACTTATCAAATTACCCTTGGTAAATAATAATTTACATTTTAATGATAAAATTGTAAATTTATTAACTTTTTTTTAAATTTATCTCCAACTTAGAAACACAAAAAAATATATTATTTTTTCTTTTCTATTCTAAAAAAAACAAAATAAAAAAAAAAAACTTCTAAATATTTTTTTTCACCTCTCTTTTTTCTCTTATTTTATTTTTATTTTTTCCATTAAAAAACTCATGAACACGTCGTTACACTGCTTAGATTGGGCGTAACGGTGCGTCGGATCCTCCTGGTCGCCGGCCATCCCTCCCCTAGCGATGCGTCCCCCGCTTGACGCCAGCCCTTTGCAACGCGTCTGTTTCATGTATTTGGCCGCCACAACGACCGATGAAGGTCGCGGGTGTATGTTGATGTGGCTTGTAAAGTTTGTATGGTAAGTGGTATATGTATTAGTTTTAAAATTTATTCATTACTACGTAAGTTTAATCGGGATTTATTATGTGTTTGGTTAGAATAGAGAATGTTTGATGCTTATATGGCAACACCAGTACGCAATTTCTTTGCAACTAACTAGTATTTGTTCCCCAATTTCTTTGAATCGAACATCACTGATGAATATCATCCAACTTACACGAATAAGCCTTTCCTCGTTCCTGCAGATTACCTCGCATTATGGAACACTTAATAATTTTGCCGCCTGTCTTGCAACCTTCTCTCTAATTGCAATACTCTTTGGCTTGCTTGAAAGCGACCACGTTGGTTGGGGTGCGGCAACGGCACTTATTAGGAGTTAATTATTACAGGTTACAATTAAATCTCTAAACTATTGTTACACTTTATATCCTTGTAAAATTCATAAATTATTTTTATATCCTTCTCAAATTCATAATTATTTCTATGTCCTTCTAAATTTTGTAATTGCCTCCATATCCTCCTAAATCTTTAAAACTCTCTTTTATGTCCAAAATCATATTTTAATGTTTATTAAATCTTTATAATATCAATAATTATCAAATAAGTAAGCAATATATTTGTTAATTATGTATTAAAAATCATGTTTATTTGCCCGTGTTTCATCAAATACTCAATAATTATCAAATAAGTAAGCAATATATTCTAATTCTGATTCTAATTCTAATTCTAATACAACAAACTTCGGTTGAATTGAGTTTACAATCTTATATTTACAGGTGGGCGAATCTTAGATTAGGAATTAGCACACACGGGTGGGAAAGATGGAACGGAACAATTAGGGGAACCAAGTGGGGAATGCTATATATGCGGTTGTAATGTTTTTTGGAATCATAGATATACTTCAAGACTAGGATACTATTACTAACAAAATTGACCACGCTTACGATGCTACCTTAATATCAGCGGTTGATCCACCACAACGTTTTCATAATTACATCCTCAATGTTGTCACACAAGATGAATGGAAACAGGTTTATACACTTTGTAAGATCGAGGATATGTGTATACTTTTTACACCATCCTTCTAACTAGTTTAGTTCCTAGTCTACAATGTGTTTCCATGGGCCGTTTCATGTTTGTTTTCCTCAATTGCATCTAACTCGATCAGCATATCCAACTTGGTCCAAACCATTTTACTGACCCGGTCCAAATGAAAAAAAAAAAAACAATTAACTCAACCCAGAATGCGTTGTGGACTTGAAATAGCCCGAAATCAAAATTTCCAAATATACCCTTATGCAGACTTAGCTCAAGATGCCCCAAGGCCCATAGATGCCATGAGCCTGGTTGCCAATGGGCAAGAATTTGAAAACTCAAGATAAATTAAAATGTGGGAACTCAGCACATGTTATTACTTATTACTGATACGATACATAAAGATACATATTATTCACGATTAACAGACATTTAGGACAGTTTTTATTGTAATTCTCACAAACGAGATGCATACATGAGGCCAAGTAATCCCCCTCAATTGCATATAACAAAAGGTACAATATATACAGATGATCACCAAACATATAAAGAAAAATATCGAATACAATAGTAGCATCACATTATCCATTATGATTATGGTATGACATACCATCCAAATTTCAGCAAATATCATCGGTATATTATACCATAACCATACAACAACATGATACACCATTGCATTTCGATACAAAAAACCTAATTTAGAGCTGAAACGTTATATCGTCGAATCAAAGGTGTTCCGTTTCATTCAGACCTCAACTCCTATCCTTTCAGCAATCTGCACAATATGGTGTAGATGTAGGAATACTTTAGAAGGTGTGTGTTCTGCTGTTAAAAAATATAGATAAACCATCTCATAAAGATTAAAATTTTTGATTTCATAGATAAAAGATTTCCTTCGGGCAAGTTCCACTATAGTTGGGAAGCCCGAAGAATAAAACAAATAATGAATGAATGCAATGAAATCAATGGAGGGGAATACAGTCATAGATAATTTAGTAATTTTGTTTCACCAATATCAACATTTAATATTCCCACAAAATGTAAGATCAAAATCGAAATCATATATTGTTTGTTACATATAAAAACAGCCAAATAAGTGAGAGTCGGAAACTTTTATATATATAGTTACGAATGGGTCAACTGGGTTATATTTTATTACAAACAGATTGAATGGGTTACTAAAGCGTTTTACTAATTAATTTACCCATTTTGAGCTGTTACCCAACCTGCCCGACCCGCTCATATTGCATGTCCGACCCGACCCATTACCTCTTTGAAGGAATGAACATCACTGCCCCAAAGCCAGGCATCACAGCCAGCATCTCGGGCACCCCAAATATCATTTCTTCGGTCATCACCAACATGAACAGCATCCTCAGCTTCTACTCCTAATAATTCACATGCTTTTAAGAATATCATAGGATTTGGTTTCTCTGCTGCAACATAAACAAAATGAGGCCATAATCAACATCTTATGAATTCATATAAATATATAAAATAATCAAAAGTGAATTAAATTAACAAAATCACTTACTTCAGCTGAAACAGCCAAAGCATCAAACCAATGATCACAATTTAGAGCACGTAATAATGGCCTTAATCGTGTGTCGAAATTTGAAACGATTGCTAATTTTACACCTGCTTTTTTCAGAGCTTTGAATACCTTTTCAGCATTTGGATCACAAAGATGCCATGCCTTTTATTGCAAAAAAAAAATAAAAAATAAAAATTAGATGTATATTTATGATCGAAATAATGAAACGAGAAAAATAAACAAAGTAACAAACCTTTTCGGTGGTATAATAATTATAAAGTTCCTCGAAATATTGAGAGTCAGAACAGCCCGTTGATGAACTAACAATATGTTGCCAGAAAGGTCTTCCATCAGCTACATATCTGTGTATTCGATGAACATAAAGCAAGAAAAACTGTAAGAATTAAGAGTGATAATGAGTCGATTTCAAACAACAATAATTTTCAATACTTTAACAATCTAATTACATTCATTTGTAGATTTTAATCAATGTAAATATAGTGAAATCAAGGATTTTTGTCAATTATGCACCATTTAAGGTAAGGAATTTCAGTATCTTAGACAAAAAATTTGAACTTTACCTGGCGAAATCAGGCCCTATATATATATATATATTCATACTCTGTTTTCAGAGATGCTCTGAAATAAGTCCTTTTTGGCATTTCAAGCAATAAATGCTAATAAACAAATTAGGTTCTTTAAAATCAATTTCATTTTACATTTGTTGCTTCATCAATCTAAGAATCATAACCTTATCTCAGAGTTTGTGCTAATTAAATCAACTACACAAACTTCCTTTAAGGATATTAAACGAACTTCAGACATCTAAATGCAAATTTAGTAAATCATTGATTGATACAAACACACTTACACATAAATAACAAATTAACTGAACACCAAAATTTTAAAAACAATGCATGCTTAAAACAAGTTACCTCAACCGAGATCTACCCCATGGTTGTTCATAAGCTCTCCTGTATCTCTTCAGAATCTCATCTTCACTAAATTCCACTCCATATTTCTCTCCAATCTGCCTATATATCTAACAAAAAAAACAACAAATTGAACAATAAAATCAATGAACGGATCGGATTTGAATGTCAAAAACACATACCTGAGCCATGGGCTGAGAAGGTACAACTAGGGTTCCAACGGCATCAACCAACAGTGCTTTATGCGTGATTCCACCATGAATCGATTTCCTGTATTCTTCGTAATCTTTCAGACCTAACAATCGAGAATCCGGCTCAGATTGAAGGGACGCTACTGCTGAAGAGTACGAGATGTAACCCGAACCCGAATTCAAGAACGGATTAGCGCGAATTGTTGGTATGGCATTAGAGGACAATAGGCGAGTGATTTTTGTTACGTGAGTCGCCATTATAGGATTAACTAGAATTCAGTGAGCTTTATTCGAGTTTTACGAATCAAAATTAATTATGAAGATTATTTGGAAGAGATGCAATTTGGTTCTTTGCCGAATTCTGGTTTGCTAGATTCAGTTAAAATGGAGATGTGGTTGAGTAATATATAGGAAGAGAGATCAGAAACTGGTGAACATTTCTTTCGATAATGACCATTTACTCCTTTGTGATTTAAAATTTTAACCACTTGTTTTCATACTTTATCTTCTATCTATAAACTAATTGATTACTAATTAATTTTCTTTCATACTCTTGCTTTTTAATTTATACATTTCTACTTATCAAATGAGTAGCGTGAAACGTATGAATACTAGGGGGTGATTATCCTACCACAAGTTTTAATTCATCTACCACAACTGTTGCTTAACATACTTGTACAGTTAGTTGTAAAACTTGTAAACTGTGGTATAAGAAGTAAAAGTTGTGGTACAGAAATGAACTCCCATGAATACTTAATACTACGAATACTATCTCTCTTACAAAAATCAGTTATTGACTCTTTGGCAGTCTTTGATTTTAAGCTAATATCTAATGCCACCTGAATGATTTAGCAAACCGGGCACAAAATTAGGTAAATCTTTTTTTTTCCTTTTCGGCTTTCGCTTTATATATGGTAAAAGTTAAAAAATCGACCCGACCCGTATGAAACACTAAAAAGCAGCAACATTGTTCGCTAATTTGGCCCCATGCCGCTAAATTTGATTGTGAACAAGAAAATTGGACCGAGCAAGCTAAAAAAATAGACGGATCAGGCAATAATCAAGTTCAGAACCATGGGATGAGGTCAATGAGCAACATGTAATCTTTATTCTAATCTAGTCTTTTGATTTATATACTTATATTGATATTGATTAAATGAATAGAAAATTTAGTAACAATAGATAGTTCTCCGTATCTCTCAGTGATTTTAGATTTCTAATATTCTTTTTTAAAATTTAAGTCAATTGGGTATTTAAGACAAGTAGGTAATATTTCCAGAAAAGGATAAAGAGATAGACGAGTGCGTATGGAGCATGAACCCTGTCATGACTCATGATCAACTATTCTGCAAAATTGTCACAAAGCGAAACAGACACATCAATCTACGTGGCATTCGAAGAAAAACGGTGCAGGCCCTGTCAACCACCATGTGGGTTCCACTCAAATGTATCAACCACTAAAATTTTTACATACGGGATATAAAACATTATATTTAAAATTTAAAACGTAAACCTATAAATATGTATTTTAAGAGGGGGAAAAAAGATTAAAACGTATTATAATTCCAACCAAAATTACATTTACAACTGTTCAGTCATAGACGGTATTTGGTTTGGATTTTGATCAAACTGGTATTTTTATATAACTTGATTCACAACATAACAATGAATAGAAAATGGTTTAATTTTGCCATCTTGGTATCAAAGTAACAACCAGCACATAAAATAGAATGAAAGACTGAAAGCCCAACCCCCTTAGATCGAGTTTTGTGAGAGCATGCAACAGACTATTGATTGGCTTTTACCGGTGAATGATTACATTTAATCTGTTCCCTCTAGCTTTGATGCCGGTCAAGAAGCTAGAGTAATCGACTACGTGTGTATGTATGTATGTAAGTATGTATGTATGTATGTATGTATGTATGTATGTATGTATGTATGTATGTATGTATGTATGTATGTATGTATGTATGTATGTATGTATGTATGTATGTATGTATGTGTGTGCTAAGTACGTATAGAAGAAATTAAAACCATTGTATATACGTAGTCATAATCGACCTAATATTCAAGTACTTTGACCTATTTTATTCCGTGACAAGTTCATGGACCAAGCAAACATTGAATACGAATGAGCACAAAGCAAAATTAGCTACGTATACATGGCGCCTAGCTTGCTACATTTTTTCTAACATATAGGAGTTTAAAACGAAATCCACTTTGTGAAGCTTAGCATATATAAAATCTTATACTCAGATCTTATTGATCTTATACTTCGGTACGTTTTTATAAGTTATCATGCTTATTAGCATGAATAAAATACGAACCTTTACACAAAAACAAAAGTCATGATATGTCGATAAATATGTCAAGTTTAATTATGACCGTTAAGTTGATGAACATATGGTTGTAATGAATCGTAAGATTGAATTGTAGGGTACAACAAAAGAGTGTTCTTGTGGTCTCAGTGGGTTGAAAACAACGTAATGAAAGGGTCGGTCTTTTCTCTTGTTAATTATTGACTTTGATTTAACACATGCTCTCAACTCCACAAAAAATATAAGTGGACCAACTTTCTTGTGACCCCAATAATAATTGGTCGGGATGTTTTTCGATTGGATTTTGTTGTTGTATTTATGTAAATTAATTGAACACATTAGTATGACATTTATCATCAGCTTGAGTGGTTAACCTTTGTGTATATATGTTTAGAATTTACTTACCTGCATTTTCTCGGAGGTTTCTCTAGAAGAATCAGTCTCTCGACCGGCAGGAGGAAGAGATATAACTGTATATTTATACATCTTACCTCCATCACACTACTAATTTGAAGTGATTATGTATTGTTGTGTTGTCATTGCAAGTAACCAAGTAAAATGAAATAATATATATTTTACATATTTTAGACTCATCCATATCCAAAAATACTTGTCAACTTCCCCACATTATAAACAGGCCATCGATTGAATTCTCCAAAACTAAATTTTATCCACAATCTTGAAAGAATAGATGCATTTCAGTAGAATGAAAATGACCTGCATCAAACTATACCAAAACTATTGTGCAACAAAGGAGGACAAATAGTAGATTTCAATGCCTTTTTAACTTTTTTGCTGAAACATATTTGGCCCTAACTTTTATGTTTAAACATATTTAGCCCCTCGTTGTAGTCTTTGCTAGTTTGTTATAGATAATCTTAGATTATTGGCCCAATGAATGTAACTAGAAAAAATATAGATAAGAGGGTCTGGATCCGGTGAGAACTTAAAACCTGGTGAGTACTACGAGAACAATATTCGTCCAACAATTTACAGAAGAGGGTCTTTTTGAAAACCCTATTTTCTCTCTCATGTGTCACTTGTCACCACTTGGTTGGAGGTGGGTTTTTTCCCCAACTTTATTTTTTGTCGTAACTTTTTTTTTGTTTATAAAATAAAAAATCTAAAAGTGCCAAAATATTTAAAATTAAATTTTCTACAAAATGAGTATGGTCATGAAAATTTAAAATTTTTTTATCACAATGATCCAAAAATTAACACTAAGCTAAAATGATCCAAAAATTAAACAATGATTCAAAATTAACAAAATGATCTAAAAGTTAACAATTATCTAAAATTAACAAAATGATCCAAAATTTACAATGATTCAAAATTTATAAAATTATCCAAAATTAAATAAATGATCCAAAATAAAAAAATGATTCAAAATTTAACATAATCCAAATACTTTTTAATCATATAAACATGTACTGGATCATTGAGTCGTGTCATTTTAGATCATAAAAATATTCGAGTTAATAAAAATATTGAGTTATTACATTTGAATCATACATGTTAAATAACATAGTTTTGGATCATTATATTTTCAATTAAATGTTGAATCATTACAAGTTTTGAATTGTTACAAGTTTTGAATCATAACATTTGTAAAAAGAATCAATTTTTTAAATTACCACATTGTCTAACAAAATGATCCAAAATTATCAAAATGATCCATAAATGAAAAATGATTCAAATTTAACAAAATTAAAAAAAAAAATTCAAATTTTCATAACTATGCTCATTTTGTAGATAATTTAATTTTAAGAACTTTGGTTTTTTCAGATTTTTTTTTATCAAACAAGAAAAAAAAAGTTACAGCCAAAAAACACAAGTGGGTGGAAAAAAAAATATTCAGCCAATTATATTGCGACATGTGTCCGAGAGTGGGGGAGAGTGGGAGAGGGGAGAGTTGCTGCGCGTGACCTCTCTTGTACATGCTAACTTCAAATTTAAAAGACAATTAAAACCCTCAAATATTTAACCTTTAGTGGAAAAATAGAAAAAAATCTTTAATAATTACAAAAATGCCACTATGATTTTTCTAAAAAAATGGGACAATCTCAGCCACATATTTTTGAAATCAATGATTGAGATTAATCATCGCATAGATAAAAGATACTCCCTCCGTCCCACAAAAAAGTTCTCATTTCCTTTGGGCACAAGTATTTAGGAGATGGTTGATAGTGGGGTCTTTGGTACTATTTTTGATTAAAATATAAGGTTAATTGGAGAGAGAAAGTGTTTTTAAGAGATAGTTGGTGGTGGGGTCCATAATAATAATATTATTTAATAGAAATGAGAACTTTTTTGTGGGACAAAATTTATGATAGAAATGGGAATTTTTTTGTGGGACGGAGGGAGTATATTAATTCTTGAAATTGTAACAGTGCGGGTGAATTTTATTGAACGTTAACCAAGTTATAATATTATTTCGCTAAAGTTACTTACTTATTTAGACTTTCCAATTGTAAAAAATAATAATTCTAAGTTTCAAAATTGTTGTATTATTGTGACAGATTTAAAATTAAGTGGAGCTGTGTGGAACAATTCCAAAACTTTATTATCATTAGTGAAAATTAATTAGTGTTCTATGTAAAACTTATAAAAAAATGTCACAAAATAATAAAAGTTTCAATATTTGTTCTATAAAAGAGACACAGTTTTAAATTTTATAACATTGAAATAGTTTTGAAACTTAGAATGATCTTTCTAATGTAAAAAAAAAGTTGAAATGACTTTAATAAAACAATAATGAAATTTGGTTATTATTTTACTATTCGAAGGAAAATAATACTTGATCAGTACATCAAATAAAAAGACATAATTTAAGGGGAAATTTTGTTACTGCTTTAATGTAATAGAATTACGATTTACCCTTTTATCAATTATTTTATACTTTATTTAATTAAGTTTTGTATTAGTAATTTTAATTAGGAGTAGTAAAGAAAATATAATCAATTATAATATTATTTTCAATGAAAAATTGTTTTGAGACAAAATAAAGTAATGATAAATAATTTATCAATATCGAGATGGCTAATAAGAAAAGAAAACAGAGTTCGAGTTTTTTTTTATTAACAGTCTAACATTAAAACCGTTTAGCGCAATCGAAAAAAAAAACATCATACTTCCTCTAACTCCTAAATAAGTGATACACTTTCCTTTTAGATGTGATTCAAAATAAATGATACACTTTGAAAAATTACCTTATTTAGCAAAAAATAATAATACCTACACCCACTAACTATCTACTTTAACAAAGTAAAATGACATATTTATCCTTACTTCTTACTTTTAAACATCAATAACCTCACTTTATTCAAAAGTTGTGGGACTCATTCCCCACTAACCATCCAATTAATTTAATTTAACTATCATTATAATATTTTGCCTAAAAACCATTAAATACAAATTGTATCACTTATTTTGAATAGGAAGAAGTACTATAGTTTGCATGGAAGTACTATATATTGAATTAAATTAATATAATATTAATTAGGGTTACATAGAAGTTAGAGTAAAGTACATGGAAGGTCCCTGGTATATCAATAATTACAACATCAGTACTTAAATTTCTTTTATTACCAAAATACCTACTGTCATTAAATTTTTCTAAATGGCCAAAATACATTTTGACAGTTTATAATAAAATGAAAATAAAGGACCGTGAATGTAATAAGTTATAAACACATGGATTATCCGACAAATTAACTCTATTAATTAATTTTTGAGTAAATTACAGAAATTAACCTTGTGGTGTATCCGATTCTACGTTTTTGTCTCTATACTATTTTTCGGTTTTTTTGTCCCTGTAAAATTTTAGATTATGCGTTTTTCTCCTTCCGTCCAAATTTGACCGTTAACTAACCGCACATGCCAAACATGTCAGGGTATTTTTAAAGATATTGGTTTTATATGAAGTGTTCTTGATTTTATGGTGAAGAAGGTAAACATAAAAGTACAACTTTTAAAGCACGGGGTATATATAATTTAGGGAAAATGACCAAAATACCCTCACATGTTTTGCATGTGAGGTTACTTAACGAAGGATTTTGGACGAAAGGATACAAATCTGGAATTTAAAACGGTACGGGGACAGAAAAACCGAAAGAAAACGTATAGGGACAAAAACGCAGAATCGAGTATATCACAAGGACAATTTCTGTAATTTACTCTTAATTTTTTTTCTTTCTTTTTTTCCTTTTTATTCATATTCTTCTACCACATTCAAACTCACTACCCTCATCTATCTCTTTGAATTCAAATCTCAATCAATAACCATTATCGTGACGTCACCAAACCCCCCTGAAAAATCGATCCATCCTCAACCCCTAATTCTAGTTGCCTTCTTCAGTTGTTTCACAGTCGGTGACATTCTATAGACATGTAAATGCAAGATACCAACTCCTATGGCGACGTGTATCAATTATTTGAATCAATTCAGGTCGATAGAACGCAATCGGCGGCAAAACAACTGGAGAAGACTGCCAGAGGTAGCGGTCGGGGACGGATCGACTTTTCAAGGGGTTTTGTTGCCGACGATAATGGTTATTCATTGAGGTTTGAATTTAAAGAGATGGGTGTGGGCGGTGAGCCTGAATGTGGTAGAAGAATATAGATAAAAAAAAGGAAAAAAAATCAATTAATATAGTAAATTTAACGGATGATACATGTGCTGTATCACTTATTACAATCACAATCATTTATCTTTGCTTTATTACAAAAGACCAAAATGATATTTTGGCCATTTAAAATTTTTTGGGGCAGTACCTTGGGTGTAACAAAGTCAATAAAACAGGGACGTCCAATGTAATAAACGAAGTTCAAGGACCGATGTTGTAATTAGTGATATACCACACGGACCTTCCATGTAATTTACTCTAAAAGTTAATTAAATTTTGGTTCCGGGTCTTAAACCCGCTTTGTTCTATACCTAATGTACCCGACCCTGAAATACCCGAGACCCGATTTCATGTAAAAGACGGACCCAATACCCGAACCAATTTTTAGTAATCCGATTCCAACCGGTTGCAAATTCCGGTTCGAGAGATATCCAGATTTGATTTTTCGGTTCTATATCACATCCCTAATCTCAACTTATATTATAATTAATTTCAGAATTTGAAGTTGGGTTTTTGGTTGAAATGGAATCATTTCTTTTCAAACTGGTTTAAATTTAAATTGATCTGATTTAGTTTACGATTTAATGTGATAAGAGAAGTCCACCCGAAAATCTTACTTACACCTCTAAATTCTGCCCACTTTAAGATTTTTTTTTCAAATACTGCCTATGTTTAATGGATCATTACCCTTAGGGCACGTTTGGTACAGAGAATGAAATTACAGGGAAATGGTTGCAGAGAATGGAATTGCAGAGAAAGGGAATTAGTCTGGAGAAAGAGAATTGACTCATCTGTTTGGTAGCACAGAGACTTCAACAAAGAATTGCAGCAGAGAATCATTTCTCTTGTTTGGTATAACAAAAAAAAAATCAATAAATTGTACAAACTTTATAATTAGCAAACATATTTTTTTCCACAACAATCATTATTATAACATACAAAATTCATGGATAAATTAATAACGAAAGTGCAGTAATAAAATCAATAATAACATCAGATAATGTATAATAGATACATAATTGTTGTTGGACGGAATTGCGAGATTAACGTGTGATACATCAAATAATGTATAATAGAGAGACAAAGAGATAGAGTTCGAGAGACAAATAAGGAGATTAACCTGGAAGAAGTGGCAGACGAATTGTTGCTGGACGAAATTGCGGCGGACAATTGATGACGAAATTGCAGTGGACGACGATTGTAGCGGAGGAAATTGAGGACGAAGGGTTTCTGCGCAAACGTATAAAGAAAAGAAGAGGGCTTTGTGGGCTTTGTGATTCTCCGTGTTTTTTTTAAGTCTCGATATATGATTCTCTCATTTTCCCCTTATTTAGTAGGGAATTAAAATTAGGGAAAAGGAAAAGTTTTTTTTCTCCATCTTCCTTTCTCAGTGTAACCAAACAAGAGACTTTACCTTTATTTCCCTTTCTCTCCCTTCAAATCTCTGTACCAAACACACCCTTATAATACTATTACCATTTAAAAAGTATTGTTTATAAAAATATTATTAAAATATTGGTTCTAATGTTTCTTCCGTTCTCCTTAAGTGTCATCTTCAAAGACTAACTCATTTATAATTTTAAAATAAAGAAATTTAACATTTATAATTTTAAAATAAAGAAATTTAATAGTTGTTATTGTTCGTAGACAAATTCAAAGACTAACTCATTTATAATTTTAAAATAAAGAAATTTAATACTATTTGTTATGGCTCTTTGACAAAATCACGAACTTAAGTAGTTATTTGGTAAGTCGTTTAAATGTTCTATTAACTTAAATATTAGTATTTTAATTTGGCGTGACACTTTTAATATGGTGAAACTTTTTTACTCAAACATATATTCAATAATGGGTTAATCAGGTTGACGAGTTGACCCATTGTTAGTAAATTAAATAAGTTTTTATATAGGTTTTAAGCGTATTTTAAAAACACAATTACCAAATAATTATGGACTCTAAATTTTTCAAAACACAGTGTTAACATTAAATCATTTTATTTGTTCATAACCAAACATAAGAAATTAAATCTGATTAAAAGCGAATCTTAATTTCAATAGAAAAAAGCGGGGACCATAATGCTTGTTTAGATACAACACTATACTATAATAATTTACATTTTAACATAACTGAATCGCATGATTAAACATAATTAAATTCGCATGGACTTGCAGTTTGTATTTTTGGTTTTTTAATTAGTTCAAACGAAACTAAAATATCGTTTGGTTCTTGAAATTAATTTTTTATCGAAAAAAGAAAAAGAATTCTTCAAAGAAAACTTGAAGAAGTCTCTTGCTGACTTGCTGTGTAGATATGACTATCTACTTTCTATCTTTCACATGCTTTTCATTTGAAAGATATTGTTTATCTTTGTTTGTTGAATTATCCAAAGAAAATTGAATCATAAATTTTATTTTTCATATCAATGTCGATATTCTGTTGTTAATCTGTTTGGGCCTTCTCGTTGGTATGTAAACCCGGTTCCTTTGTCCAAGCTAATTTTTGTTGCTCTACTTGGTATCTGTTTAGTTTTAGGCTTGTATTAGACATTAGTTCTTTATTGGGCCTTTTTGGGCATTGCTTATTTTAGCCCATTTGATGTGTGTGTATAAGGTATATATTCTAATTTCTGTCTTTTAAACAAACATGTGTCAACCTATAACTAACAAATACTCCCTCCGTCCCTAAATAAAGTTCCTATTTTGCCTTCAAATTTTATCCCTAAATAAAGTTCACATTTCTCAAATATAAGGGGCTCACTTAATATAATAATATTATTACCAATACTTTCACCACTAACTATCTCTTAAAACACTTTCTCTCTCCAATCAAACCTTATATTTTAATCAAAAGTAATACCAAATACCTCACCACTAACTATCTCCTAAAATGTTGTGCCCAATACAAATGAGAACTTTATTAAGGGACGGAGGGAGTACTTATTAGTGAATAGTGACTAATAATACCCTTCAAATTTACTAGTTAGGGTATATTTGGAAAAACTTATTAAAAGAGATTTTGAGCCTATTAGCTTAATAAATTTAAATAAGTTTAAAAATTCAAGTTTATTAAGCTAATAAGCTTAAAACATCCTTAAATAAGTTTTCTAAACATGCGCTTAGCAGATTTATGATCCCTCACCTTGAGTCTAAACTTTACCTTTTACTAGCCAAGAAAACATGTGTGATGCATGTGTAGCAGTGACAAAATTGATGTGTTTGTCTTGCTTATGTCGAAATGAGTCTTATTTTGCAACGGGGTCTAGTCGGGTTAACACGTTAGTTTTCTAGGCGGGTTAACACATTAATATATAATTATCGTAAGTAAAATAACTTGTTATCTGATGAAATTCTCACAAATAATTCATATCTATTTATCCTTAATTTCAGAAACGGCAAATATCCATTTTTTTTTTACTATAAGCATCAAATCATGTTAAATATTGTACCTTTTTAAGATGCCAACTATATCATTTTCCATATTAAATATGTGGACCACTAAGACCAAATACAAGGTAACATGTGTCCATAAACTTGAATCTACCACATTCATCCGGCACATATACATACCCCCCACCAAACCCCATTAACCAAACTGTTATTTACAAAAATATACAAATACAAACAAACCCAAACAAGGTATCACACAAAACCCATCAACAAAAATGGGAGGATCTAGAGTCAACCAATTGTTCTTCACAATCGTATTCATCCTCATCTCTGTAGCCACCATTTGTCAATCGGTAAGCATACCCGACCCACACCCGATTAACCACACCCAACTAACCGATTAATTAACCTAACAATTTGTGTTAATCATTGCAGGATGATGCAGACTGTGTGTACACTGCCTACATACGAACCGGTTCGATCTGGAAAGGTGGAACAGATTCCAAAATTACCCTCACACTGTACGATGCAGCCGGGTACGGTATTCGGATCAACGATATTGAGGCATGGGGCGGGTTGATGGGGCCCGATTATGATTACTTCGAGCGAAAGAATTTGGATATATTTAGTGGCCGAGGCCCCTGTTTGACCGGTCCACCGTGCGAGATGAATTTGACATCAGATGGTACCGGGTCGGGTCACGGGTGGTACTGTAACTATGTGGAAGTTACCACCACCGGAGCTCATACACCGTGTGCACAGCAGAATTTTGAGGTGGAGCAGTGGTTGGCCACCGATACGTCGCCGTATGAGCTAACGGCGATCAGAAACTATTGTGAGGATTATTCAATTAATCGGAGAGCCGGTCGTCACGTGATTCTTGAGTCCGATTCTTCAGGTTCGGCACGTGTCGTAGATTGATTGGGGGGTGGGAGCTATAAGAGTTTATTAATTATTATTATTATTATTAGGAAAATGATTTAGGGTTGTCATTACTTTAGGAATATTACTTTTTTAATCAATGTACAAGTTTTTTATGCATGTTAGTGACAGCCCTTAGGGCTGTCATTAACAAAACCCTTATTATTATTATTAATTGTGTGTGGTAAAGTTTAAGTTGTTGTGTTTGTATGCCACTAGTTTGATAAGAAATAAATTGAGATCCAATAATTTAGAAGTGAAATCAAAGATGGTTCCTGATTATATGGAGATGTAGGCCTTGTTTGGGAAAGCTTATTTAAGGGGCTTTTAAGCTTATTAAGCTGATAAGCTTAAAAGCCCCTTAAATAAGCTTTCCCAAACATATCCGTTTTGTTTATGGATGGTAATTTCTACACATATTACAATCATTGCTTTAATTGCTATTTTGTTCAATATGGTATATAAAGTAGCTTTTATAGTGTTAGACCATTCCCAACGCTTTGTGAGTTTGTGTCTTTTTTTTTTTTAAAAAGAAAGGAATCTGAAGGTTAGAGCTTCGGTATTGCCATCACCCCAACCAAAAGCCCCTGCTGAAATATATTAAAAACCACAAATTACAGAGGGAACAAATTCTGAACCAACATACAACAAAAACCACCAAAAAACAAGGCAACTAACAACAACCTACACAAGACTCATGTATACTTCCATTTGATATCCCATTCAGTAGCCACTTTAATCACTTGATTAGAAGCTTTAACCGTCAAGCAAGCCAATTGACTTCTAATGTTCTCCTTAATACGCACCACCACTGCATCCTCCTGATCTTTTTTATTGGCGAACAACCGTTCATTCCTTTCTCTCCAGATGCCATAAACCACTGCAGCAAGCCCAATTCTTCTAATCACACTTCTAATATTTGTGTCTTCCCCCAAACTTGCGGGGTTAAACCATTGGCACGCCCTCGCCAGTGATTCCGCCAGTTGGGGTACCGCCACTTAGGAGAAAGGGGATGCGTGAGTTTGGGTAGGTGGGCCCAAAGAGGTATTTTGTGTGTGCGTGTGTGTGTTTTAATGGTGGGTCCCAAAAAATTAAAGGGGAGAGGTA
Source organism: Calendula officinalis (assembly GCA_963853835.1). Classification (NCBI taxonomy): domain Eukaryota; kingdom Viridiplantae; phylum Streptophyta; class Magnoliopsida; order Asterales; family Asteraceae; genus Calendula; species Calendula officinalis. The sequence goes on along the minus strand of OY970832.1, from coordinate 7,986,347 downwards.
TTGTTGGCACGAGTACGTCAATTTAATGTCGGTCGGAGGGTGAGCTGATGTGGCGCTGATTTGGCAACAACTGACGGTATCAGTTTGTGTAATGGTTGGGAGTGGTCTTAAAGCACTTCTCATTGTTTATAGTTATACTCAACTATTAGAGGTATCCGCACAATGCGGCTGCGGGTAGCTTGTAACTATATTTTGTGATGGTGGTGGGTGGGGTGTGTAGTGATGGTGAGTGATGACAATAGTGATTGTGGCGGTGAGTGATAGTGATAAGTGGTGGTGGGTGATAGTGATATGGTGGTGAATAGTGGTGGTGAGTAGTGATGGTGATCAATATACTTATATATGTTTAGTGATTAATAAAAATAATATATTACATAAGTAATTGTAATCAAATAATATTATGTTAGTATCGCTAATAACATCAACATGAATTGACAGTTTTTACCCCTCGCACAAATAATTAGATCTGAGATGCATTTGTCATAGTGCACGGAATACACTTGAGAATATCCCACATTCCCACCAAACCACCACAATATTATTTTAGCTGAATTCTTTGCTACTTAGTATTTTAATTGGACTATTCTATGTATAAATGCTAGAATCGGAAAAGGAATATTGACAGGGTGTTTGGGATTGCGTATTATTTTAAGTGTTGTTTACCAGCTTGTTGTATATTTCAAGGGGCCATTAAGATGACTAAAAAATCAACATGAGTACAAGTCTAACAACGAGATTAAGAAATATAGCAAATTCAAAGAAAAATAGGAAATTGAAAATTCAAATGATATGTATCAAATTATGAATAGATTTATGCATATAATTATATTGAGTTTTTTAAGTCTCCCTGTCAGTACTTGTTTTTGTTTTTATATAACTATAACAATTATCCTTTGATTAATAATATTTCATAACATTTATGTAAAATTTCCATAATTATATGGCCTACGTTATATTTTGGCACAAGGTTTTAGTAATCGACGGACCAACCCTAATAAAAACCATTGTGAAGCAACATAAAGATTGAATTTCGTGATAGCATAAATATGAAAGAAAGTTTGAAGGAATGATCAATTATGTATGACTAAAAGGAAAAAAAATTGAACTCACAACCAATGCCATTGAATGTGTACAAATTTAAAACTAGTGGTTATTGTCTTATTAATTTGTCCAACCAAACAAAGCAAAGGATTTGGTAGCTTTGCCTCATTTTTTTTTCTCTTAGCAGCCCTAACACTTAAGTTATGCATTTAACTTTAGCTTTATGCCTCCTTCCTTTAATAAGATATTATTAAAATTTGACGAAAATCGTCTCCATCAAGTCCCCGATTTTGTATCCTAGATTTTCATGACGAAACACCAGGGGACAATAGTTGGTTATAACTCCCTAGATCTACTTTTGGTAACACTATTTAGAGATCTTTGTTATGATCATTAGCTTTCAAATATGAAGTTTCATACAAAATACATGATTGGTTGGATTTGAATCACTAGCCACATGACAATATTGCATGACTTGATTGGGGGTTAGTACAACATTCACTATTTTAGTTATATCCTAAATTTAAACCTACCACCTCGAAGTCGCCCATCTAGAACATATATATAGTTCCCTACCAAACCCCATTGCCCAAATTGTACTATTAAATATACACGACTAAAACAAACATACCCAAATCACTGATCACATAATACTCATCAAGAACAGACATGGGAGGATCTAAAGTCAACCATCTGTTCTTCAACATTACATTCATCCTCATCTTGATAGCCTCCAATGTCATCTGCAAACCCGTAAGCACACCCGAATCAACTCATTAATCAATCCATCAGTTAACTTTATGTGCGTATCTAACCGTTTGTGTTAATTAACCGTTGCAGGACAACTCAGACTGTGTATACACGGTCTACATACGAACCGGTTCAATCTGGAAAGGTGGAACAGATTCCAATATTACCCTCACACTATTTGATGCAGCCGGATATGGTTTTCGGATCAACAACATTGAGACATGGGGCGGTTTGATGGGGCCCAATTATGATTATTTTGAGAGGAGTAATTTGGATATATTTAGTGGTCGAGGACCGTGTTTGAGCGGGCCCCACCGTGTGAGATGACTTTGATTTCTGATGGAAGTGGGTCCCACCATGGGTGGTATTGTAACTATGTTGAGGTGACAACCACCGGAGTGAATAAAGCGTGTGTGCAACAGGAGTTTGAGGTGGAGCAGTGGTTGGCTACTGATACTTAGCCATATGAATTAACTGCGGTTAGAAACTATTGCGAGACCACTGGTTCGGATGGCAAAATGATTAGAGTTCAATAATTATCTATCGTGTGGAAAAGTTATTTATCGTTATGTTTTATGCCCACTAATTTGCCAATATTTTGTGATAAGTATATGCGTAACTGGTCTCCTGAATAAAACGAGGATCATTTCAGGTCTGTGATAGCTGGCTTTTTGTAACCACCTTAAGGCATATTTCATCTCCCTACTTATAATCAAGTTATGTATTGATCTTCGTAAAGACAGTGCATTACTCAAATGATTGAAGGTTCTCTGATATCGTTATAGTATTATTATTAAACATTTAAATATGTAATGTAGTGATACGATAGTAGAATTAATGATTACAATATACATATGACACTAATCAAGAAATAGTATGGGGTGTTTGATTCAGCTCAATTTCAAGAAACCACAAGGGGGTGGCCTAGTGGTTGAACTTAAAGGGTAACTCCCGGGTTCAATCCCTATCAGGAGCAAAAAAATACCCCACGGAGGTTCACTTGCGCCGACTCCGGGCAACTCACAAAGTGGGTGGTTGCCATGGGATTAGTCGGCTTGCAAAATTACCACCAAAAAAAACCTAATTTCCATTAGCCAACTCAGAGCAATCGGGAAATGAGCGTTGACAGTAGTTACCATTAAAATCATAACATTTAAAGGATAATAATAATAATATAATAAACAGAAAGATGTATTGAAGACAGACATAATAATAATAATAATAAAGTAGAAGAAGAGGAGAAGGGAATACATCAAAGACCTAATCCAACAGTTCGGCCATCTCTGCGACGAAGGCCAGCAGTGTACTGTTTCTCCAAATCCATCTGAAGCTCGTTCTGCTTCTCTGCATCTGCTTTCCTCTCCACCTTCACCTCCCCTTTCACACCCTACAATTATTACCAACCTCAGACTCTAAAACCCCATCTGTTAGTTACTCACTTTTACAGGTCTCAGTTTTCATAATTATTTTTGATAAATAATATATCATTATGAAAAATAAGTTACTACAATAATATATTTTTTTCTAAAAAAACAGTTCAAAGAGGTTACCATGAGTTTGTTAAACTTCTCTTGTCGTTCACGATCAGAGAATATGGATGTATCCCACCGATGAGCAGCCTGCACAAACCAACAAATATAATGAAAATAATAAATAAATAATATAATAAAAATATCATACCTCTTCAGTTGGAGTGCTTTTCTTACTCCCCCATAACAGCTTCTTCTTTTGGTCAGTGGACATCAACCCCGTTCCAACCAGGTTTTTATTCACTGTTCAACCAAATCAATAATATTCTCAACTGCTAAACATAATTCCATATATCATATTTTTAAATCATAAAAGAACATCAAAATACACACCTAACTCTGCTGCCTTCATTGCAGCATCTATATCAGAATCTTTCACAAATTCTTGCTCTCTATTCACTACTTCTTCACCTTGTTTCAAACTTGAAGACTCAACTTCCATGGGTACAGTCACGTGCTTTAAAGCTAAATTAAAAACTCATAATTAGCAGAGATAAAATGTGAAAAAACAGCTATGAAATTAGTAAAAGTAATTACCATCCTTGCTGTGCTCAGTATCTTTATCCATGCTAAACTTTGACTTCTTTGCAGATAAAACACTTTTATCATCATCCACGTCTCTAGGTTCCTCAAAATGTCGTTCCTTAATTTCCCTAGTTTCCTGATCATAAGATTTTCCTTTTTCAAACCTTGAATACTTATGTTCATCACGCTCTGTTGAATCCCTCCAAGAAGTATTTTTATTATAATTCCCAGATCGTTTTTCATCTCTGATGACATCATCCCTTTTATACGTATCCCGACTTCTATGCCCTGAACCATCTGATCTGTCCCTATCTCTATCTCTTGATCTGTTTTGTTCAGATTCTCTTCTAGAATGATCATGATAACTGCCACTGATACCCCTTGAACGGGGGGATGATTTATGGAAGTTTTTCTGATCTTCATCTGTGTATTTCTCATGTCTTTTGTAGTCATCATGCCTACGGTCATTATAATTATAAGATCTTCGATCAGTGTTTCTGGTTGAGGTGATATCCCTACTGTAATGGCTTCTTTTGTGATCTCTGTCTTTGTCCTTAATGTCATCCTTCTTATGGGCGGAAGTAGAGTTATGCTCATGAACAGGCTCCCCTGTCAATTAAATTATGTTATTTTGCAAAATGTTCAAAAAATAGCATATTATGAGAGTCCTACAAATGGTATCTACTTCATGAAATTAAAGTTTACAACCACACAAAATAAGATGGATTCTGTGACAAAATTCAAATATATGATAACACTCTATGAAGAAAAAGTGAAAAACTAGTATGTAAAAAAAAGAACTAACCATCAGAGGAAGAAGAGGCGTTCAATGGAGACCTACGCCGATATTTTCTGTTTGAAGGATCATTAGAAGGCTTATGAAATGCTGCTTTAGATCCAGCATTATCTGGAGCAGATTTCAAGTCTGAATCCATGTTGTCTAAATGCCATGTAGCACCAGATTGCATTAGAAGGGATAAAAAAAGAAACTTTCAACATAACATAATTAAATATATAAATGATCAAAGTCAGAGTACCTAATTGCATTAGAAAGTGCTTAAACAGACCAATTATTAGCACAAGATGATGTCAAAATAATTTATTTACCTGTAAATCAATTACCGTTTGATGTTCAGATGCTTGACATAAACACAGTATCCTGTAATCACAAAACTAGAGGTAAAAATAGTTTAAACATTGCATAACAAATACTCAACCTTAATAATGTATTTAAAAGTGAATTTTCAAACGCAGAATGAAGCTAGAAAAATATTTTCATCGTGGATGGTTGTGCGTAAACCATAGGAATATAGACCAGTTGAACCAAGCAGAATCTTCCCTACCAAACTCAATCTCGTCTAAATCAATTTTACCACTTGAAATGCTTTTGGAGGTCGATCCTGTTACCAGTTGACAGCCAAATCGTGTTTCCACCATTAAATTACAATAAACAGTTCAGAACAGATAGAATTACTCAAACAAATAATCAAACACGTAACGATTAACAGTCAATTAGCGTATAATTCTTCGATAGATCTATACTAAGTGAATCTTATAAACTGACATACACAACAAATTGAAAATCATATGAACTTTACCAAGTCGAAGAACGATGCTGGAAAAAAGCGTGATGGAGAGAACAGTGAAGGAAATACAATAGGCGACGGACGGTGGTGGAGGAGGAGGCGAATCGATGAACGGGGTGGTGGATTGCTAGGGTTCTATTGTTTCGAATAGCGATCCGTATTCAGGTCTATGGAAATGTTTCCTTTTCGTCTTTTTCCTTTTTATTTTAAATCATTTCCTACAATAAAAATCTACACTTTGGATAAAATCTTGCAGCTACTCTTTGTCATCAATTAATGCTTGTAATGTAAGAGAAACATTCAAGAAGTTTCATGATTTTAATAAATCACGAAGAATTAATCTTAGTCCTTGATCAGTCAACTCCTAAATCACTATCATCACTAGAATCACATGTGATTCAACACATCAACACCACCACCACCCATGTGTATTAAATCACATATGATTGCACACTGCCGACCACCACCACCCCATGTGTATTAAATCACATGTGATTCAACACGGCCGTCCACCACCACCACCACCAACCTTTGCCGCCCACCGTCTCCACCACCGACAACCCCTCACCACCTTCGGCTGCTTGCAATCACATGTGATTGCGCCGGCCGGAGGCGGCGGGCGGCGGAGAGGGCCGGAGGTGGTCACCGCGGTGGTGGTTGTATATATTGAATCACATGTGATTTGATGATGGTGGTGGTTAAATGATCTTTTGATCCAGTGACTAAGATTTATCCCTTGTGACTTTATAAAAATCAAGAACTTCCCTGAACCCAACTCTGTAATATAATGTATAAGTATTATTGTAGATATATATAGATATATAAAGTAATTATTGTTAGGGGATAGTGAGTGTGTGGCTGTCACGTACCTAAACTTAGGTGTGGAACCACCTAAACCTATGTAGTTTTTGATTTAAACACTTAATTTTACAAAAAATTGTCAATATCCAATCATATTAAAACACTTGGACGATAAAAAAAAATCATACACACACATTCACATGCGTTTTATATGAACACCATTTCAAGAAACATGAAGCTTCAAATATCACTACAAAAAAACATAATTAAGACAATTTTAAAGATGGGGATTTATATGAGTTTTGATCACCTAGGGCTTGAGTTTAGACATACTTTGATTCACTAATGAGTTTATGTGATGATTTTTAACTATTTTACGCAAAACTACAATGTTTTTATATGGTTCCACACCTAAGCTTAGGTATGTGACAGCCACACATTCACTTTTCCCTTATTGTTATATATAAGTTAAAATATGTAGTGTAAAATTTATCGAGGTTAATTAAGACTTATTGTCTGATATTAATGTTTAATGTTATTATAGCTTATAATCAATGGTTTAAAATTAGTATAAATTTATGAGTCAGTAAAAAAAACTCTTAATTATAGGTTTCATCCATATGTCCAACTTTTTATAAGTGATTTAATTGTATATTTATTTTAGAGTAAATTACACGGAAGGTCCCTGTGGCATACCACATATCACAGCCTTAGTCCCTGAACTTAATTTATTACACTGGATGTCCCTGGTGTATACACTTTGTTACACCCATGGTCCCTGCTGCCCTCATTTTTTTAAAAATGACCAAAATACCCTTATGGACTTTTGTAATAAAACAAAATTAAAGGAGTTTGAATGTAATAAGTGATAAATCACAGGGACCATGCGTGAAATTTATTCTGTTAATTGATTTTTTTTTCTTTTTTTCTCTTAAATCCATATTCTTCCACCTTTATGGTTGCGCCACCAACCCCTTGAAATGTTGATCCATCCCAAACTCCTACATGCAGTTGCCTTCTCCAGTTGTCCGGCCGCAGTGACTCTCTATCGACCTACGTGTGCAAAGCACCAACTCCTCTGGCAACGTGCATCAATTGTCTGAATCAATTCAAGTCGATAGAATGTCATCGTCGGCGGCTGGAGAAGGAAACCACATGCAGGAGTTTGAGATGGATCGACTTTTCAGAGGGTTGGTGGCACGACGATAAAAGTGGAAGAATATGGTTCCAAGAGAAAAAAGAAAAAAAAATCAATTACATAATAAATTTCACGGATGGTTTCTATGGTTTATCACTTATTACATTCAAAGTCCTTTATCTTTGCTTAATTACAAAAGTCTATAAGGGTATTTTGGTCATTTAAAAAAGTTTGAGGGCAGCAGGGACCATGGGTGTAACAAAGTGTATAGACCAGGGACTTCCTGTGTAATAAATGAAGTTCAGTGACTAAGGCTGTAATAAGTGGTATACCACAAGGACCTTCCGTGTAATTTACTCTTTATTTTATACCATTTTAATTTAAAACTTGCAAAATTATGAAAATGCACTTAACATGCATTTGGTTTATGTATTTCAAATGAGTTGGGTGGTAAACTTTTAATGAAATTCACTCCATATCATGCATATACTTGCATCATGAAATCGATTGACCCCTTGTATTCAATTTGGATTAAAAAAAATGTGTCAAAGGTGTTTGGATTATAATATAATTCTGAAAACACATGTAATTTAAAGTGATTGTATGGCAAAAACAATCAAAATAAGGTGGTGAGGTGTTTATTGAGATTTAAAAACTAATTATTTACATATTAATTATACACATAATCATGTTTGCCTAATATTAACATTACAATTCAAACAACATAACCCAATTTACCTTGAAAATGATTTACACGAGTCAAACTTACATTTTTGACCAATGGAGTTACACGGACCAAGCCGGATCTATGAGAAACGATAGGGGAAACTACAGCAATTGTTAGAAACATTAGGGGTAGAATTTATAAATGTTCTCTGTAAAAATGGGAGCTCCATCTATATTCTAGGGTTTAAGAGCAAAAAGGGTTTTTATGTTCTCTTTTGAGTCTTTTCTCTACTCGTATATCGTCTGCATTTCTGAGTCTCATTTTTCACATTCCATTAATCATTATGTGGGCGATTCGAAAAGCCTCTGTCCGTATCAAGTAAGTTTTGATCCCGCTTTTTATATCTGTGATCTTTGGAGTGATAGCTGCAGATAACACTATAAAGATTTATTAATAGATTTCGATTACTTTTAGCATTTATGCTATTCTAAACTTATTAAGTTTGATTGTTATCAATTTGAGCGATTTAGACGAAATTTTGCTGTTTTTAATGCTTTTGCTTTATTAAATTGGCTATGGCTGCCACTCGTTTTCTTAAATTAATAAGTAAATTGTTACATACCTTCCATTTTTACAGGTCCCAACCTATTTCAACAATAGCTTTTGGTGCTCATTATGCTAAATTTGAACCAACAACTTCAAGTCACACAAACAACGCTGCATTCAGTCAGCCTGCACCACATAAATCCCAACTTGTAAATACATTTTTATTCCAAACTCACAAGATTCAAACCCCATTTACTGGGAATCATACCTTTTCCTCACAAGCTGGAACAGAAGACAGTGAAGATGAAAACGATGATATTAAGAATGCAGAGCCTAAAGCTGATTTATCTGAATCTGAATCTGATTCATCTGAATCTGAAAATGCGCTTGATTTGTTGGATACTGATGTAGAAAAAAGGGGGGTTTCGGGATTGTTTAAAGTTATGGTTGATTCTACATCAAATTCTGCTGAAAAAGCTTTACAAAATTGGGTTGAAGAAGGAAATGAGTTGTCTCGATCAGAGATTTCACATGCAATGTTTGAATTAAGAAGAAGAAGAATGTATGGGAAAGCTTTGCAGGTATGTTAATATAATTATATCATGTATGTGTTTATGCATGTTGATCTTAGGAATGTTTTGAAATATGGCTCTGAAAGTCATTATTTGGAATTGAATATTAATAGTTAGATAATCATAGAGTTGGCGAATTTGACCAGTTTAGTTATGAACGGGTCGAAAAGGTAAAATAGACAAAAATAATAATTTGGTATGGAACTGGTTCAAACGAGTTGAAAGTTGCTCGAATTGTACAATTAATATATAAAAATACTTAAATCATCTCTCCGAAAAAAAGTTATTATATTTCTAAATAAATTTAGTTGTATTTGATACACTAATCATTTGTAGAAAATTTTAAATTTTTTGGACAAAAAGTGTTTACCCAACTGATTTTCAGTAGTGCAAATTTTACTTACTGGAACATGTTTTGACTTTTTCCTCGTTGCCCAACCTTCCCGGTCTGCCTATTTTTTCACCCATATAGATTTAGCTAACTAATTCAAGGGTTATATAGGCAAGTCCACTTTTCTAAATGGTCAAAACTGTAAATCAATCTAAACCTCCGTCCAAACACCCTATTAGTTGACTTTTCCCCATTAATTAGGTGGATCATAAATTCATAATTTAATACATGTACCAACATGTTTCTTTTTATCTATCAATTAATTTACTTAATTTTTACAGCTTTCAGAATGGCTAGAGTCACAAGAAAAGATTGAATTTGGGGAAAGAGATTATGCTTCTCGAATCCATTTAATCGCCAAAATTCGCGGAATACAAAAAGCAGAATCGTACATCGAAAAAATCCCAGAATCATTTCGAGGTGAAATCGTGTACCGAACTCTTTTAGCCAATTGTGTTCTAACCACAAACACAAAAAAAGCCGAACAAATTTACAACAAAATGAAAGACCTAAATTTACCCTTAACCGCCTTCACTTGTAACCAACTACTCCTTTTATACAAACGAACTGACAAGAAAAAAATAGCTGATGTGTTATTATTAATGGAAAAAGAAAACATAAAACCGTCACTTTTTACTTATCGATTATTAATCGAAACAAAAGGACAATCAAATGATATTATTGGGATGGAACAAATTCTTGAAACAATGAAATCTGAAGGGTTAGAACCTGATTTGAGATTACAATCGGTTTTAGCAAGACAATATATTTATGCTGGTTTGAAAGAAAAAGCAAAAGAGGTTTTAAATCAAATGGAAGGAAATGATTTGAGTGAAAATCGAAGGGCGTGTTCGTCTTTAATCAATATTTATGCATTACACGAAAGCTTTGACGATGTTAAAAGAATTTGGGAATTTTGTGAACAGAATCCCCGTTTAGAAGAATGTATGCAAGCAATTGGTGCATTTGGAAAATTAAAAAAGGTCGAAGAAGCAGAGAAAGTGTTTGACCAAATGTCAAAAAAATGGAAAAAATTATCGGCGAAAAGCTACACATTTATGCTAAAAGTTTATGCGGACAATAAAATGTTGTCAAAAGGAAAAGATTTAGTGAAGCAAATGAGTGATAGTGGTTGTCGAATCGGGCCGTTGACTTGGGACGCTTTGGTCAAACTTTGTATAGAATCGGGAGAAATTGAAAAGGCGGATTCGGTATTGAATAAAGCTTCACAACAGAATCAAATTAAACCGATGTTTAATACTTATATGATGATTTTGGATCAATATGCTCAACGAGGTGATGTACATAATGCTGAAAAGATATTTGATAGAATGAGAAAAAGTGGTTATGTATCGAGATTTAGACAATATAATTCACTTTTGCAAGCTTATGTTAATGCTAAAGCACCGGCTTATGGGTTTAGAGAGAGATTGAAAGCTGATAATGTGTTCCCGAGTAAATCGTTGGCTGCACAGCTGGCGAATGTTGATGCGTTTAAGAAAACTGCGGTTTCTGATTTGTTTGATTGAAGTGAGGTAACAATGACTCGCTGATATGTTTATTTAGAGACTGAATGTATTTGTTTCTTATTTTAAAGCTTAGGAACTTACCAATTATCTAATTTTGAAGCTTTATTTATTGTATTTAGTGCATGTTAATGTTTTGTGGGTATCACAAACGATTTTGCATTGGGTTTGTTAATCTGATGAGCCATGGATTAGATACCTCACTAGTCCAAGTTCTTTCAATGGAACCATTTTTTCTTTTGGTAATCTGAATTTTGACTCTCCCTTTTCGGATAGCCCGAATTTAATGCGGGTGAACCTTCATGGTTCTTTTCTTTTTCCTAGAAAATTTTACTCCATCTAACCACTAGGCCATCATCTTTATGGTTCAATGGGACGAAACCACATTCTCGAGCCATTTCTTTTGAAGAAGTTTATGAGTAATCTCATATTTGAAAATCCCATATTGAGTTTACACTTATTTTGTCTTTTCTCAATTACATTGGCATCACCTTCGTAGCAAGACAATAATAAGTTGAAGTACTGAAGGCAAAGTACATGTTCATTGTAAGCGTAAGGGAGGATTGTATGCATTACTTTTGCCATGGTATGTAGGGCTGATTTTGAAGAAGCATATGCAACAATGCCTTCTGGATAGGTACGATTAAGGGAATATTTGGGATTTGTTATTTGAAAATAGATTATGCATTTTCTAAATGGATAATCAGATAATCAACGGTTACATAATGTTATTCTGAAAAATAATGTTTGAATTTGATTATGCTGTTTGAAATCGCAATAATTAGATAATCAATTTTTTTAGTGTTTGACAAACTTGATTATTTGTTTAGTTTATTAGTAAAATGCAATAAGCACCTCCCAACCTAGACTATAACTCATTACGATTCCTTGCATCATCGATTCGGTTCGATTCCGTGCATCATCGATTCGGTACTCGGTACGATGGGACTTGAACTCATTACTAACAAGTCATGCGAAACATCTTACATATTACATCAATACCGCTAGACTATAACTATAAGCATTGGGTAGCAAAACCCTTAAATGTATAGGATAATAAATACTTCATCCGATTCAAAATAAGTGATACACTTTGGGTTTCACGGTTTTTGAGGCAAAATATTATAATGATAGTTAAATTAGCTTAATTAGATGGTTAGTGGGCCAATGGGTCCCACACCTTTTGAATAAAGTGGAGTTAATGATGTTTAAAAGTAAAAAGTAAGGGTAAATATGTCATTTCACTTTGTTAAAGTAGATGGTTAGTGGGTGAGGGTCCCACTATTTTTTACCAAATAAGGTAATTTTTCAAAGTGTATCACTTATTTTGAATTACCCAAAAAGGAAAATGTATCACTTATTTTGAATCGGAGTAAGTATGAGAATTTAATAGAAATTAATACCGGTCTCTTTTATTTAATTTTAGATTCAGAACCTGTACATTTTATTCCCTGTTATTTTATTTATAATTTAATAAAAAGTAATAACATCTCTTTTATTTAATTTTAGATTAGATTCAGATCCTGACATCCTGTACATTTTATTCCCTGTTATTTTTATTTTTAATTTAACCATATGTTTCAAAATGTCCGCAAGGAAACAAATAAACAATTAATCACTCCACAGGCACCTTTTGAGTAATAGGAATCCAAATGAATCACGACGTTGATAAAACTCGTGAACCGAAAGAATCGGCTCCGTACAAATCCATTATCTCTCGATTAAAAGAGCATCCCAATGGTTAACCTTACAATAGTTTATTATTTTTGTCACATTAATAATCTACTAATTAAAAACCTCTACATAAATAGCATCTCCAATGGTTAACCCTTTCAAAAGTTTTTTCTTTAACAATATTTCCAATTTACCTTTATCTATCTTAAATGTTTTATATATACCTCTTATATAATTTGACACTTTTTATAACATCTTACTATATATAATATTTTTTTTAAATATCTCATACAAAAATATTACTACCTCCGTATCAAAATAAATGATACACTTTCCTAAAAGGGGTGAAACAAAATAAGTGATACACTTCAAAATCTTTCCTTATTTGGCAAAAAAGTGGGACCCCTTCTCCACTAACTATCTACTTTAATAAAGTAAAATTACTCTTTTACCCTTACTTTTACTTTTAAACATCATTAATTTCACTACATCCAAAAGAAGTGGGTCCCATTAGCCACTAACTATCCACTTTATACTATTTTAAATCACTTTCTAATCTTTTGCCTCAAAAACCGCAATTTCCCAAATGTATCACTTATTTTGATACGGAGGTAGTATAATAATTGACATTAAATATTATATAATTTATTTATAACTAATAAAATATAATAAAAATTTATGTATAATATATCTAAAGTTTAAAATGAAAAACTATTAAACATAAAGGACTAAAAAAGACAATCTTTGAAAGTACATTAAAAGATTAGTAGAAAAAAAGTCTTTGAATAAGCTTTTAAAAAAACTAGTTTTTCCAATGGATAAAAAATCATCCAAAGACTTATTCAAATAGTAATAAACTTTTAAAAAAGCTATATTTGAGAGATGCCCTAACCACTATCACCATCAATCATGAATCGAGCTCACAATTTTGATCATTCCAGTATATTCTATATCAGGAAATAACTACAGTAACGCTCATACTTTGTCCATATTCGTCAACAATTTAACTTCATTGCTGAGTCATGATCATTCATTCATTCCTATTTAATCCATTCGTCATCTACTGACTTCCAGCCGTTTTAAAAACCCTAAATTTTGTGTGTGTTTGTAACAATTTTTTCTGAACAATGGGAAATAAAACAGCAGATGATGATTACTTCTTGGAGGAACATGAAGATGAAGAAGCTAAGTATGATGATATCGAAGATAATGATAGTAATGGTGATAATGATGATGATAATGGAAGTCAAATTTCTTCGCGTTCTTCTTCTCATTTTTTATCGCGTCAATGGCCGCAGAGTTACAAGTAAGTCTCATCTATCTTTTACCCTTTTTTTCGCTAGCTTTTGTCTGTAGATGATAGCAAAGTACAACTTCCACTGCATTTAGTACAAGCTGCTATTACGGTGTTATGAGTTATGCTTGCATTTCACATATCTATTTATCGGTTTTAGCGTTATAATTTTGTTGGCTGAAAAGGTATACACAAATCACACATGGATTCTATTATATATTTGTTTAATACAATAGTATAATGAAACAATTAAATATTGTGCATTACTGCATACCAGTCAAATGAGGGATTAAGCTAAGGTGCTGAAGCGTAAGTCTATTTTTATATAAAAAATATAATTCAAACAATGTTAAGAAATGATACCGATTTTGAAGCTGAAATTTAGTTTCTTTGACTTTCAAAGTCAAACTAGACTTTTGAGTTTGATTATGAAAATGCTATTTTCTTGATTGCAGGCAGACAATTGATTCATATTCAATAACAGCAACACCAAATTTTGGACTCCTTAAAGATCGGTCTTCTTCTATTTATTCATCATTAAATGATATCGGAATTGAAAGTAATTTTGATGATGATGCAAAAGCTCGATTATTATCTGAATGTGAAAAACTTTATAGTAAAGAGGATTTACAAAGGATTTCTAGGAAAATATCAACATGGTCAGGAAAGGGTTCGTTACATGAGCAAATTGGAGAAATTCCAATTAGTCATGGATGTAGTGTTACTCAGACTGTATTCAACGGTGAGAAGAATAACAATTAATTTGTATAACAATTAATAATTTTTTTATATTTCAATTTATTCATTAATGCTATGGTTTAACAGCGGTTAATGTAATGGTTGGAGTCGGGCTTCTTTCTACACCATATACAATTGCAGAAGCGGGCTGGGCCGGGTTGGGCCTGCTTCTCTTGTTTGGCATCATTTGTTGCTACACTGCTTCACTCATGAAACATTGCTTTGAAAGCAAAGAAGGAATCCTAAGCTATCCTGATATTGGAGAAGCTGCATTTGGAAAATACGGTCGCCTAATTGTATCTGTAAGTTCATGTTTTCATTTTATTTATTTATACAAAAATATCTGTTACCTAAAATATATTGCTATTTTATGACATTATGCCCCTTGTATACTATTATTTTAATAAATCTTGGTTTGTGGTGCAGATCGTCTTATATACCGAGCTCTATGTAAGTCCCTATCGCCCAAATATAATTTATATTAATATTTAAAAAAAAGAAACATGAAATGAAATTTGAAATAATGTGTAACTTTTTTTTTCTTCATAATTTCAGTCATATTGTGTGGAATTCATTATTCTGGAAGGAGATAATCTTAGTAGTCTGTTCCCTAAAGCATCCTTGAATTTGGGTGGTCTTGGGTTAGACTCTACTCACTTGTTTGCAGTTCTGACAGCTATAATTCTTGTCCCCATTGTTTTACTGAAGAATGTTCGAGTAATCTCCTATCTTTCAGGTATTTATATACATACATATTATATGTATGTATGCAAAAGTCAACCCATACCAAAAATTAAACATTTAAGGCCCGTCCGCCCGACTCACCCATTTTGCCATATTTGAAAACAAACTTATATAAAGAAAATGAATTTGTTTGCAGCTACTGGTGTATTGACAACAATTGTTGTTATTTTATGCGTGTTTTATCTCGGGACAACAGATGTGGGATTTCATGAAAGTGGGCCAACAGTTAAGTGGAATGGGGTTCCGTTTGCATTGGGAATATATGTTTTTTGTTTTTCTGGACACTCTGTTTTCCCTAATATTTACCAGTCAATGGCTGACAAAACTAAGTTTAGCAAGGCAATGATAATATGGTATGTTCCTATGGCTTAATGCACTCTGAAATAGGTCACCATATTAAAAAATAAAAAATAAAAAATAAAAAAATTTCATGTTTTTGCAAAAGCTAATTGGTTGTTCCATTATGATGTTTGTCAGTTTTATCTTGTGTGCATTAATGTATGGAAGTGTTGCGGTTATGGGGTTTCTCATGTTCGGTGAAAAGACATTATCTCAAATAACCTTAAACTTACCAGATCATGCAATCCTTTCAAAAATTGCTCTCTGGGTGGTGGTAAGTCTCTCTCTTAATATAAAATACTTTAATTACACCAATTAATACATAATTACTAATAGAGCGAATTACATCTAAGGTCCCTGTGGTTTAGCACTTATTGCAGCCACATTCCCTAAACTTCATTAAGTACACTGGGAGTCCCTGGTGTTGCCACTTTGTTGCACCCGTAGTCCCTGAAGCAAACGCGTTAATTAAAGTCGTTAAATCCCCCATGTGCACATCACATGATGGGTAGTATGGTAATTGTCCACCCCTTCCTCATATTTAAACCCGAGTAAATTACATGGAATGTCCCTGTTATATACTACTTATTACAGCCTTAGTCCCTGAACTACATTTATTACACCGGAAGTCCCTGGTGTGTACACTTTGTTACACACATGTAGGCATGTAAACGAACAAATGGTTAGTGAACTAGGGTAACAAACATGTGTTTCTTTATGTTCGTTTATGTTTGTTAAGAAAATTTAGTGTTCACGAACGGTTTGTGAACTATGGTAACAAACATAAACGAAAACAAACGAACATAAACAAACACAAACGTACACGAAACAAACACAAACGAACACAAACAAACATAAACAAACACAAACGAACACGAAACAAACACAAACGAACATAAACAAACTCAAACGAACGTAAACAAACGAACACGAACGGATGTTCACGAACATAAACGAACTAACGGACCTTTGTTCGTGTTCGTTTGTTTAACTAAACGAACACAAAATCTTATTTGTGTTCGTTTGTTTAGCTAAACGAACGAACATAAATGAACTCTCGCCGAACGGTTCGCGAACGATTCGTTGAACGTTTGGTGCGTTTACAGGCTTACATGTGTGTAACAAATTGTATACACCAGGGACTTCCGGTGTAATAAATGAAGTTCAGGGACTAAGACTGCAATAAGTAGTATACCACAGGGACCTTCCATGTAATTTACTCAGGTTTAAGTATAAGGAAGGGGTGGACAATTACCATATTACCCATCATGTGATGTGCACATGGGGGATTTAACGGCTTTAATTAACGTCCGTTTGCTTCAGGGACTACGGGTGCAACAAAGTGGCAACACCAGGGACTCCCAGTGTACTTAATGAAGTTTAGGGACTGTGGCTGCAATGAGTGGTAAACCACAGGGACCTTAGATGTAATTCGCTCTTACTAATATATCCTTCTACAAATTGCAGGTTATTAACCCCTTCACCAAATATCCTTCTTATTACTACCTACCAAGGAAAATAATTGTTTAGTAAATCATCCCTTTGTCAGTTTATGGATTTCGTCCCTCAACTACACCAATTTTGAAACTTGTAACACCAACATTCCTTCCTTAAAGCAAAAAAGACCGTTTTTCTGGACAGTTGGTGTTACAAGCTTCAAAATTAGGGACTGTTGATGTTATAAAAAAAGCCCAGGGACGAGATCCATAATTTCATACAAACAACAGGGACGATTTATGTAATTTAGTCTAAATGTTTTTATAAAGTGTTTCAGATTTATGTATTTTATTTATTTCCTTAACAATTCATACATATGCCCTACTTATGAACCCATTGGTTAGTGCCATTGAAGAGCTGTTACCTGCAAGAATCTCAAACAGCACTTGGTCTTACATTCTTCTCAGAACAGCATTAGTCATATCTACTGTCTGTGTTGCAATTCTTATTCCTTTTTTCGGTAAAATTCATAATTTTATTATTTTCTTTCAATTTTCTTGCCTTAATATTCATACACATGTTGTTTTGTTTATATCAAGTGTAGATCAAACCAACAATTTTGAAATGCTATTGGTTAGAGATCAATATTACAAGTGGCAAAATGGGCGGGTTGGATAACGGTCAAAATGGATAAATTATTGGTATGGGTCGGGTTGGGTTGACTAAAAACACTTTTGTCCAAAGTTTTTAATCTTTTTTGTAAATAATTATTGTATTGAATATGATTATAAAAAGTGTTTTTAATTTTCTAAGATTATAAAGTTTTTATAAGGGAATATTACCAGAGAAAGGTAACCAAATATCCTAAATTTGACAATGTGGGGTACAAAAAATTGTAAGTTCAGTTTTGAAATATTTAGGAAACTTTTACCAAAATTCAACTATGTTTGGTCCCTAAATTTGCAGAAAAGTAAACTTCCACTCCTTTTGATGATTGAGAAAATTTTCATTACCTGCATTGTTAAATTTGAGATCTTTAATTACCTTTTTTAGCAATTTCCTGTTTTTTTAATAAAAATGATATAGGACGTTTTATGACTTTATTCACTAAAAATATACTTTAACCAACCACAGGTGCTGTGATGGCTTTGATGGGATCACTACTATGTGTAATGGTGGTAAGTACCCACTTTAATCATTTAATTAATATTAATAATTCTGCATTCATAGTTTACTTCTTATTTCCCGTTATCATTAACATTAATATGAGAGTGAGAAAATTAGCTTAATTTACAAGTTATTTAGCAGTATGGACTCTTTACCTTGAATATTTATAACCATAGAATGTCTGTTGATTTAATTTAAGTTGCAGTGTTCAATTGATGATTGCTTTTACATTATTATTAATAGAACTATTAATAAAACTATGTTTGCTTTAATACATTGTGTAATACAGTAATAGAAACATGTTTTCTGAGAACTCTTTGTTTGTAGGCAATAGTAATGCCAGCTTTGTGCTTTCTGAAAATTCAAGGGAGTAAGGCGACAACTACACAGGTAATTAACTTGCACATAAATATTCGTTATATTTTTATTTTCTTAATATATAATTTATGTAAGCAAGTATAATGACCTAAGTGAAACATGTGTGTAAGCAAACTGCTATTTGCATACACTATATTCTTACTATAATAACCTATTTTTTCAATATAATGATTTATTTGCATTATAACTACCTCTTGACAATTTCAACCCGTTTTGATCCATGTAAGATGAAACAAAATTCAAATCAACTAATTCATAAGCAGATATGTCGTCAGTGTTTTTATTTTCTGACAAAATTTCTTCGATGCATATGCAGATTGGTTTGAGTTTTTCAATTGCTGTGGTTGGCAT
The DNA here is from genome assembly GCA_963853835.1 of Calendula officinalis. Classification (NCBI taxonomy): domain Eukaryota; kingdom Viridiplantae; phylum Streptophyta; class Magnoliopsida; order Asterales; family Asteraceae; genus Calendula; species Calendula officinalis. Next base: position 7,967,153 of record OY970832.1, on the reverse strand, counting down.
TGTGAGTGCTCTCGTTGGAACTTATTCCTCATTATCAAGTATTGTTACAAATTATTGAGATCAAACCTACAAATCACAAAGATGTTACTCTTCATGATTTTAGCAAGGAAATTGCTGTACTAAATTATTTCGGTAGCATATGTCCAGTTTTAAGCTTAAAATATTTTAATAATCAATTTTGAAATGGTGTTGCTCAATTTTATTCATTATCCCCCTTTCTCCTTCGGGATCTTGTCTTATTGTTTGTGTACTTCACGTGCGCCTTAATTTGCTTTGGAATCTTTAAAGACGTTTAAAGGTTTCGGATGCGTAGGTTTGAATATGGGCCTAAATGTACCATAAATGCAGTTAACACTATGTTAGTTTGGTCAAATGCTCGACTTTTCTTGAGTAGTTTAAATAGGGATTATTCTCGGTCAACCTGTATTGATCTATAAAATTATAGTTACCTTTTTAAATTCTGGCTGGAAAATTATAATCACCTTTTTAAATTTTGGATTTCCATAAATTTCGCTTTTAACATGGATAGATTATAAATAATGGTCCTTTATAATTTTCTGGCTTCGACACACTATTTAAGATGCGCAAGTAGTAGATCTATAGACTATAGTTTAGGATTAGAGCTATGCGCCTATGCTTATTAAAAATGTGAGTGCTTAAAAATTCTTGTATTTTAAACACGTAAGGGTATGTTTCGGAAAACTTATTAAGAGAGTTTTTTTTAACTTATTAGCTTAATAAGTCTAAATAAGTTTGAAAACTCAAACTCATTAAGCTAATAAGTAAAAAAAACCCCTTAATATATTTTTCCAAACATGCCCGTAGTCTCTAAAGATCACTAATTACTAAAGGTATTTATGGTTCAATACTTATACATTAGAAACATTAATAATTCTTAATCTTCATCATTATCAAATGGTTATGTTTAGCAAAATCTTCTAATTAATTTTACATTAATTTCACAACTTATAAAAGAGAAAATAAAACATGTTTCAACAAGTATCTATGTGATGCATATAGATTATAGATGCACATAATTTGCTACTTCTTGCAAATTACCAATTTCCCTTTACAAGTTATAAACTAGTATATTATAATCATGATAGATTCAGTCACCACCATTTGTAATTAATTGAGATTAGATTTTTTACTAGTATAGAATCATAGATTACAAAAAAGTTAATGTATAATTTAATAAAAGGTTTAAATTTTTTTATAAATTTTCAGTCATATCTTAATCGAAAACAAACTAATAATAGATGGGAAGAAAAACGGAACGGATGGTGCAGCGAACGCCCGAAATTCAAGTAACATTATACCGGGCTCTTTTTCCCCATTTACACAATCTCTTCAAGCGCAAATTTCATTCCAACGTAGCTACATTCATTCTCTCTCACGATCAATCAACATTTGCAATTTCAAAGGTAAAAGCTTCAGAGATAACAATTTCAATCTGTTTTCATCAATAATATCTTTTAATTGGTTCGATTTTCGCTTCTCTTAACATCTATTTTTGATTGATTGTGTGCATGGCGTTTGTATGCGGTTTAGCAATTTTGTTATATGATCCTTTGTGACCGATCTGTGTGTTTTTTATTGTGTTTGAAGACGATTTTTTCTCCTCATTTCGATTCCTGCCCCTCGATTTCGTTTAATTGATTGTTTGTGTGATCATTTCGTAATTTGACGTTACGATATGAAATTATATGTTTATGATGATTGCATTCGTTGGATGTCACATTGCAGAATCGATTTCAGATCCGGTTAATTTTTGTGTTCGCTTGTTTTCATGTACCAGAGATCTAAAACATCTGTTACATACTTACATTTACGATCACAAGCTGGCTTCTGAATTATATTATAGAATAAAGTTGTTATACAAAATTTTGTCAAATAATTTTGATTCAAGCTTACATATACATGAACATGCAGAAATGCTTGTAAAGTTACATATGCATATAGATATAGTCATATTCATATACATACGTATATTCATTTTATGTACCTGTGTACAGTGCACATATATAGTTGATTTCTGAATGTTCATTGATGATTAGTTGAAATTAAATTTGATCTTGTTATTCTTCTTACAGACATTGAGTTAAGATGGGAGATTCAGAAGACATTCAGCCACTTGTCTGCGACAATGGAACTGGAATGGTTAAGGTATTAATTCAAATGGTCACTAATTGTATGTAGCTAAACTACTTTTATACTCATCCTCTTTTTGGGTCAATAGCATCTTGTTCTACCTCTTTCAAGACAAATCGATGTTTAACTCTAAAAATGTTGCAACAACAATGATTATACCTAATATACCTCATAATTAATGATTAATTATTTAATATCACTTTTATTTCTTGACATATAAGGTAATTTTTGAATGTAATGAATAATTATTTGTGTACTAAGGCTGGATTTGCTGGAGATGATGCACCAAGAGCAGTTTTCCCTAGTATTGTGGGTCGCCCCCGACACACTGGAGTTATGGTTGGTATGGGCCAAAAAGATGCATATGTAGGCGATGAAGCCCAATCCAAACGTGGTATTTTAACCTTGAAATATCCAATAGAACATGGTATTGTGAATAATTGGGATGATATGGAAAAGATTTGGCATCATACGTTTTACAATGAACTTCGTGTGGCACCAGAAGAACATCCAGTTCTGCTAACTGAGGCACCTCTCAATCCGAAAGCGAATCGAGAGAAAATGACTCAGATTATGTTTGAGACATTTAATGCACCTGCTATGTATGTTGCAATTCAAGCTGTTCTTTCACTTTATGCAAGTGGTCGTACAACTGGTAAGTTTGCCTTTCTTTCTCTTTGGTTGAGGTAGAAAAATGACAGGCCCAGTTGGTTGAGTAACATGTCTAAACGGGTCTGTTGATTAGAAACATTTTCCCCCAAGAGTTCGTTTTCTCTTTGCCTTGTGTTTCTTTCTCTTTGGTTGAGATGGAAAAATGATGGGCTGGAGGGTTGGATAATGGGTCTAATTGGTTAGGATTAAAATGGGTAATGGGTCAGTTGCCCTGTAAAAAAAAAAATTCTCCCAAAATTGACACTTCTAACAATTATTGTTTTAAACATAGTTATGAAAAGTGAAGATGAATAAGAAAGGTAATATGAAATTTATAATACACCAATTTTGACGATGTTGTATTTAAAATTTCTCGCTCATCAAAATGTATGTAAATCCAATTTCTCACATTTTAGGCGAACATTAGGAAAAAAATTGTAATCTTGACATATCCCACATTGTCAAAAGTGGTATATTACGTTACCTTTTTTATGTAGGAAGTTTTTTTACATACCCAACATTATAATTTTTTTGTTAAGTTCCCTTAAATGAGATAAATTGTATTTATGTTACCTTTTGATGAGCGAGAATATTGTACATATCTCATGTTATCAAAATTGGTGTCTTATGTTACATTTCTTGGCAAGTTTCCCTTACAAAAGTTACATTATTTCAATAATAATCTAGTCCTCTTAATAAAATGACATAGAAAGTTTTTTGCACAAAAAATACAATTTGGCAGCTTCTGACCCATTTGACCCGTTCAACATGTTTCCTTTTAATCTACTTTTTTAAAAACATTACCACATTTTATCGTCTATAAACTAAAAACCTTAAGACGATTATCGTCTAAATCCTTTCTTATGCAGGAATTGTTCTGGATTCTGGTGATGGTGTGAGCCACACGGTCCCAATTTATGAAGGGTACGCACTCCCACACGCAATCTTACGTCTTGATCTCGCGGGTCGTGATCTCACTGACGCATTAATGAAAATCCTAACCGAAAGAGGTTACTCATTCACCACAAGTGCTGAACGAGAAATTGTGAGAGATATGAAAGAAAAACTTGCATATATTGCACTCGATTTTGAACAAGAATTGGAAAATTCCAAAACTAGCTCTTCTGTTGAGAAATCATTTGAGCTGCCCGACGGGCAGGTGATTACTATTGGGGCAGAACGGTTCAGGTGCCCGGAAGTTTTGTTCCAGCCTTCTATGATTGGGATGGAAGCTGCTGGTATTCATGAAACTACTTATAATTCGATAATGAAGTGTGATGTGGATATTAGGAAGGATTTGTATGGGAATATTGTGCTTAGTGGTGGGACCACTATGTTTCCGGGTATTGCTGACCGGATGAGTAAGGAAATTACTGCTTTAGCCCCGAGTAGCATGAAGATTAAAGTGGTGGCCCCACCTGAGAGAAAGTATAGTGTCTGGATTGGAGGGTCCATTTTGGCATCTCTTAGTACCTTCCAGCAGGTAAATTCTTCACTCACATTGCCTCAAAACTGGTTCACGTTGAAACGGGTCATTTTTTGGTGTGGGTGGGCCGTGGGGTTGGTTTAGTTCTTTTTTTAAAAATATTTTGAACAGTTGATTATAATTATGGAAGAAATATTACGAATTAGAAGGCTCTTTCAACCCGTTTCCCTGTTTTAGCTAATTATTTGATTTGACCCGTTTGAGATAGAATATGACAGAAATCGACCCGTTCATAAATAAACGTAAATGGTTCAAATCAACCCATCCCAGTCGGGCTGGGTAATGGTTCAAAATGGGTCCTGGTTGAAACAAATCATTTTGTTAGTATGGGCTAGGCTGGGTCGGTGGGGTTGACCTGCAAACATATTATGTCCATTTTTTATGTCTTAAGTCGTACAATGTGTTAGTTATGATTACCAAAGCAATATTATTGCAATAATAAATCAAATTTTAGTATAAAACGACTTCGGATGTTTTTTGGGTGATTTTGTTCATCCCATTTCCCTGTTTTAGCTACTCTTTTTGATTTGGCCCGTTTGAGATAAAACACAATGAAAATTGGCCCGTTTATAACAAAGAGATAAATAAATGGTTCAAAATTGACACCTTTAATTAAGGATGCCGATACAATGTTTTGTTGGTTTTGGTTTGACAGATGTGGATTGCAAAGGCTGAATATGATGAATCGGGCCCTTCAATTGTGCACAGGAAATGTTTCTAATCAGGAGAAAAAAGAATTTTCAAATAAAAGGTGGTACTACTCAGTACTCTGTTTCTGTGATAGGAAAATGCTGCCTATTGAGGCAGATTTTTCCAGTTCTTTAGTAGTTGAAATAGTTATTCAATTTGGATGTCAATTGTTCCTTCTGTTTTGTCTGTCAAACTATAAATGAATTACTATTCTAATCCTTGTTCAACATTTTTTAGGTTTAAGCAATTGTAACACTTGAAATAATTGAGTAATAGTAGTGATTCCCACTCCGTTAGTCATCCCTAATTAACAAATTGGAAGTTTTCTCTAAATTGAGATGAATAATAATTTAATGCATAGCGGATTTAATTAGTTACCTAATCAAACACCTTAGCACTAAGCTAAAGGCACTTGATATTATTAAGATTATCTAATAATTATTCAATTGATATTATTATCACCAGTAAATTAGTAGCTAGAGATATGAGATTTAATATTTGATCTATTTTTCTTGCATTATCTATCTTGCTCAAATAAATGAAGCCAACAATAAACAAACATTTACACATATTTCATATCGTTCATATTAGGGTTTATATCATAGAATAGTAATGAAGTTTCAAAAGTGTTCCATGTAGGTCACTCAAAGTTTATCTTTATTCTATAATAGTAACCAAGTTTCCAAAGTGTTCTAATCATGTGTATTTAACCTTTGATTATAGGTTACCAACTCATTTTAATTTAATTTATATAAGAAAGGCATTAATAATAAAAAAGAACTAATTTATTTTTAATTTAATTTTTTTTAAACAACAAAAAAACTAATTTATTAATTTAATTTAATTGATTTATTTATTAAAAATACCCACTAAGCAAAAGTATTTCTCCATTCCTTCAACAAATGGAATGAAAATTCTTAACCAAACATTTTCGTTTTTATTTTATAACATTGGTTTCTTAAAAAAAAAGAATTAAGAAATAATTTTCAAAATTAAATAAAAATATATATTTTTTATTAGAATTCTTTTGAAAATTTTGAAATATTTAATTATGTTTAGTTATTCTATTGGAATTACTTATTCGTATGTTTTATTAAATTATATACTAATTTAAACTAACTACATATATATATGTATGTATGTATGTATGTATGTATGTATGTATTCATATATGACATTAATATTTATTACTCCGTATAATAAAACATGAAAAATGTACATTTATATTCGAAATTGTCACATGTAATGATATTTTATATGTGAAAATAGTAAAATTAATTGAAATGAAAAATTGTATGTGATGGTCAACTACTTGCAGCCATATGAAGAGACGCTAATGGTCAACACGAAAAAATGTATATTTATGTTCGGGCATTGGAGTGTGATTCCAACCATTACTTTAGATTCCTTTTAAAATTAATAATATTTTTTTTAATGTTTTTTTGGATTATTAATGACTTTTTTATATAAATTAAAGTAAAATGAGTTGGTAACCTATAATCAAAGATTAAATACACATGATTGGAACACTTTTAAAACTTGATTACTATTATAGAATGAAAATAAACTTTGAGTGATCTAGATGGAACACTTTTAAAACTTCATTACTATTCTATGATATTAACCCTTCATAATATGCTTTACAATGTGTTTGCAAGCCCAATCAACACTCAAATATTATAGCATGTGATCTCCCTTTGGATAACCACAAACCAACAGAGACAACACCTTAAACTAATTACACAAAACATGATCACCCTTTCTATATCTTTACTGTTTTATTATTATTGCATGATCTTTGGCTTTCCAAAGCCATGCATGTAACATTGATTCTTGAATCATCACATAATGGCACGACGGTTGAACTCCGACGTTCCTGTGGCGGCAGCCCTCCGATGAGTGGCGGAAGAAGGCGATGAAGAGGTAGAGAACCCATGATCTGACCGGAAAATATGAAAGTTTGATGCTTGAAACCTCCCTGATTCACCTGTCGGAAGCCTGACATAGGATGCTGACGGCGAGTCGTTGAGTGCTGACCGGAGTAAGGTCTGACCGCCGGCGTTCTTTTGTTGCATGATGGCCCTGTAAACAAAAGGAATTAAGCCTTCCATCAATTCGTGTGTGTGTGTGAGAGAGAGAGATTTGGTTTCTTTAGGGTTGGATTTGAGGATGGTGGGGTGTAGAATGCTTTGTTTATAGGGATAGAGGATGATGACGTGGAGTAATCGTATTGGACTGCTAGTGTTTTACGCTACGACAGGTGGCATCCGGAAAAAGACTTGGCCGGAGAAACCCACACGCAGAATCGGAAAACGATGTCCTGGCCTGGGTTTTGCTGAAAGCAATTGTCAAACTAACACCCAAAGCATTTTGATCACATCTTACCAAATCTCACTATTATAACATTTATCCATTTGTTTCCGTTTCTTTTATTATTATTTTTATTCTATTCTATTGTATTGACATCATGGCTACCGACCCGTATATATAATTAAATTAATTAAACTCCCTATCAATTCTCTGGACCAAGTCGGAAAAGTATAATATTGTTTTGTTTAGTGCAGCAAGAAGACATATAAAATGAATTTTAAGAATTATATTAGTATAAAATGTTAAAGAAATCATAAAAATAATATATAGCAATTTCTCCGATTCAAAGTAATACATTGTTAGTTTCACAATTTTTAGAGCAAAAGATTATAATTATAATTAAATTATATTAAGTTGGATAGTTAGTAGGGATATAATTTTTTAATAAAATAAGTTTAATGATTATTAAAAGTAAAACTAAGGTAAATAAGTAATTTTATTATATTAAATAAGATACTTAATGAGTGTGAGCTCATAATCTAAATGTGGCAAATCATTCAAAAATTCAGTTAAAACATGACCGGTTGTTGATGTCAGCTACAATTCTCAAGCTATACATGAAAAGGAATTGACTGAAGTAGCCCTAACAATTAGATCCTAAAAATATTGAGAATCATTCAATAACTTAAAATATTGTAATAGAAACATTTGACATCCCAACTTATGATAATTTTAAAGTTTTAAATCGTTTTAATCCTTGCCCCACCATATCAAAAAAATAATAAGTGTAAGAGTTTTGAATTGTTGATTATCCCTTATGAGGTAATGACTAATTATATGATTTACCATACCTAACCCAACAATAAATATAATAATAATTGATTTATCATCATCATTTTTATAAGAGGTGATATCTACACTATAAAACTTATTCATACACCATAACATGTGTTTTGATATATTTAATCTACTTTAATATTTTTTACAATGTACTCCGTAGTATATAAATAAGTTTTTATAGTATCCCGTTCCAGTATCTTCTAATACTGTTGACTACTCTTGGGGAGCAAGAAGTGTCATGGGCTTAAATCTTTATATATAATAAAAGAAAGCATTTTTGAATTTTCGCCACATCACTCAATCCACCTCATAAAACACGTCATAATTCAAAGCCACGTAGGATGCCACCTAAGATGCCAGGCCAGCTGGTTTCATTTCTTCCCATATGTAAGCCTTTTATATTTTTGAACCCTCATTTTTTTCATTTCTTCCCACATGCGTTGACCTCTCACCTGTCAATCTTCATTTCTTGTGTGTTTCACTCAATGGCAAGTAAGCATCCTCATATATCAAGTTCTCAACTCGATTGTTCAAAGGCATCTCCCTTGTCCGTGATTTTAGCTTGAGTTTCAGTGAACATCACCCTATTATAAATACTCCGGTGATTTGAAATTTCCGTTTTGACTCGAGATTCAATTCCGTTAAGCGAAATGGTAAAGGGGCCTGTAATTTTAACATGTTCTTTTTTCAATGGGTTCTCGATTTTAGAACATGCTACACAAAATTATATTAACCACGATTTTCATTAATTTCTTTTAAGTTAGAGAATTATCACTTGAGCATGTGTGAGATTATTTTTATGTGTAGCATGAAATCGTGATTAACACCATTGCACATGTTGAGTAGCTTGCAGGAAAGGGAGGCATGCAATTGCTAATTTCTGCTCCACTAACTAATCAAAAGGTTTTTCTTTTCATATCATGGTAAGTTTTTTCTCAATCGGTAGAGATTTCGTATTAATTATCATATTGTTGTCTTACCATATTAATTTAGTGTCATATTTTTCAGTAACTAAATTTCCGAAATGATAACTAATTAATTACAAGAATTTCCGAAATGGTAACTAAATTTCCGAAATTATAACTAATTAATTACTAGAATTTCCGAAATGGTAACTAAATTTCAGTTATAGTATTACCAAGGGGAGCTGATTCGTACAGAGCAACTTTTATCCATACAGAGCAAATTCATTCCAAATGACAATCATGCCCTTAATGGGAGGGGTGAAATGTAAAATGTGTTAAAAGTAAAGAAAGTGCATGATTGTCATTTAGGATGAATTTGTTCTGCATTGATAAAAATTGCTCTGTACGAATCAGCTCCCATTACGAAGATATGAGATTTAATTATTGCCATATTTAGCTGATTGTAGAAGATAATATTTCGTTTTTATTATACAGGTATGGTATTATTACATTGTAATACTTGATTCAATTACGTCTTTGATTCATCCCTACCAAACACTCAATTATTTATTGAAAACATTGTACATACTTTTATTGTTTTACAATTATACTTTCCTTTTTAATTATTTGAAATTTTGTTTTGAAATCTTCTATAAGTCACCCGTGATTTATCACGGGTTATAGGCTAGTTTATTTAAATAATAAGCCTGAACTTTACGGCCTATTATTTTCATCTAGCTCGTTGTGAATAAAATACCTAATAAATGGATTGATATAAGCAATATTCTAGCTCGTTGTGAATAACTTTACTACATTGTTTGTTATAAAACTACCATATACGGGGTTGTTAGTAGTGGTAGTACCAGAAAAAAGGATCTAAAGAGGGCAAAACTTAGAGATTTAAGTTTAATTCTCTGATGGCGTTTTCAATCTACGTTAAACTGTTAGGAGAATTTAATTAATTTCAATTTGAAGAAAATTAACAAAAAACCAAATTGGCAGATTCTAGTTGGATTCCATTTCAACTGAAAACCCAAACTCGGGTTCTTTAATATATCACTAATAAACATAATTTTGTTTGCTATCTTTCGCGAATTTTTGTGTTGTTCTAATTCTTAATTCAATTTGTGTATACAGTTTAATAAATTTCTCTGTATAATTGTATATTTTTTTTATATATATAATAGGATTATGGGGAAAAATTGTCACTATATAAAATACAAAATTTATTAATATAAGAATTCTTAGTTCTTACACACAGAAGAACATAAAAAATAGGGGGAATGAATAAACCACAGATAGGAAGAGGGAAGGAAGCCAACTCTACAATTAATGTATGAATCGACACATTCAACTTCAAGGGAATACGAATCAAAGTTCTTGACATTTGAACTTAGGGTATGTTTGAGAAAGTTTATTAAGAAGTTTTTCTAATTTATTAGCTTAATAAGTTTAAATAAATTTAAAATTTTAAACTTATTTAAACTTATTAAGCTTATAAGCTAAAAAACTCTCTTAATAAGCTTTCTCAAATATGCCATTAACCAAACTCCAAAAAATAGAGCGTCATTTGCTAGAACCATAATTTGCTATGCTTCCGTATAATATGAAAATAAAAATAAAAATTGGAGATAGATGATCTTCTTGTTTTAAGTTTTTAACCATCATGGGAATTTTTTTTTGTAAGAGACTTATTAACAAGAATTGAAATTGAAGCTAAAGATAAACCCATGGATCCAGTAACCATTTAGCACTAAAACTCATTTGAGACATAATCTTATCTTACTCCTTTATAATGCATTTAGGACTTCTTAATTTAGTAATGTCTTAATTTTCAAGACTTTACTATTGCTATTTTAAGAAACATTTTTCCTTAAGCAAAAAATGGGGCTGCCGGGTTTCGAACATGCGACCTACTGGTTGTTAGGAAGAGCGCTAACCACTGTGCTAATAGTGTTTTACTTGAATATGTTTAACTTTCGTATTACTCCTTTATAATGCATTTAGGACTTCTTAATTTAGTAATGTCTTAATTTGTGTTTTACTTGAATATGTTTAACTTTCGTATTACTCCTTTATAATGCATTTAGGACTTCTTAATTTAGTAATGTCTTAATTTTCAAGACTTTACTATTGCTATTTTAAGAAACATTTTTCCTTAAACAAAAAATGGGACTGCCGGGTTTCGAACATGCGACCTACTGGTTGTTAGGAAAAGCGCTAACCACTGTGCTAATAGTGTTTTACTTGAATACGTTTAACGTTCGTAATAATTTAAACATTAACTTACCTACACCCAAACGAATCCCTTCATTAACTTACACGCAGTAATTGCCTATTCACTGAGTTATAAAATCAATCAAATTAACTTAATAAGACTTCATTAATGCTATAATTTGGTAAATTTGCAGAAATGATGGTGCAAATGATGGTTAAACTTTTTAACTTTTTAGGTCCTGGTGGCAGTTTTGTGATACCTTGTCGAATGCTAATAATCAGAGGATAAGGTATCAAGTCATCGGTTTTGCCACTTGTTGGGTGATTTGGAGTTTTCGTAACTCTATGGTTTTTGATTGTAATAGAAGTAGAAAATCGGTTATAGTTGATAACATTAAGGTGCTGTTTGTTTTTTTAGAGCAAAAAGATCTGCTGTCTGCGGACCACATCTGACAACTGCTGCAGCTTCTGAGATGGACCAAAGGTCTGCAGTCTGCAAGAAAACTATTGTTTGTTTTTTAACATCTGCAGACTACTCAAATAAACTGAAATATTAATTAAGATAATAATATTATACATTAATATAATAATACTATATATTAATATAATAATAATTGTATTAATTAATATATTAATAATATTAGTTAATATATTAGTATTATATTATATTTATATATAATACTAATATATATAATTTAAATTTAATAATATATATTATTATCTAATAATATAATAATATTAATTAATATAATAATATTATATATTAATATAATAATAATATTAATCAATATATAATTAATAAAATAATAATATTAATTAATATAATAATAATAATAATTAATATAATAATATTATATATTAACATAATAATAATATATATTAATATAACAATATATATTAATATAATAATATTAATTAAGTTTGGAGATTTTTTTTTTAAAGTTTGGAAGACCCAAGAAGCTAATGTCCAAGTCTTCCTGGGGAAGACCTTAGGCAGACAATATAAGGTCTGCGGGCTTCCGAAAAACAAACATCTGCGCAAGCCTTTTTCTGCGTGTGGTCTGCGTCGCGAAGACAAAAGACCTTAGGAAGACCTTCTGTCAAAAAACAAACAGCACCTAAGTCTTTTTCGTTTGTTTGGTACACCCAACAAAATCATTTTAAGGTTTCTTGGGAGGATTGGTTGTGTTGCCCTCTTGTATAGTTCCTCTTTGTCTAGCATTTTGCTAGACTCTCGTTTGTTTTAATAAAGTTTTGGAGGTCTCCGGGCGGGTGATGGCATTGCCGAAGCTCGTTCCGGTGCCTTCTTTTTGCTGTTCAAAAAAAACTTTCTAGGTCCTGGTGGTCAATTTGATATTGATGTATATGACTAAGCAAGTGACTGTGAAATTGATGAAGTATGTTATCACTTTTGGTAAATACGTAGATATTCTGTAATAGAAGTAAAAAAATGAATTAACATTTATGTTTCAGATCAGTCGCCGCAAAATAAAAAAACAAGGTACCCGCCGTCGCATTGCGCGGGTACCCTGCTAATATCATATAAAACCTCCAAATTAACACTATATAAATCTTCTCAAAATCAACTTTTAGTAGGACAAGCTCGAGAATTTTTTTTAGTTTACAATCTCGTTTACAATAAGAATTCTATCAAGAATATGTCTACCTGATATAAATGTTATTTACTTGGGTTCATTAACTTTATAAATAACTTTTGCTACGACGAGAGCAAAAAGTTTAGAAATCACTTTATGAACACACTCAATAAAGCTTATCAAATCAAAATCCAATATATAATAAGGTTTTTTAATATGAGTATACATTAACATGCAATTAATAAATTGATAATTTCCATTTAGATCGAAAACCATATCTGTACATTTTATAAAACTAGCTGGTACCCGCGCAATGCGGCGGCGATTATCTTTTAACTATATTATATGACACTCAATTGATGTGTGATGGTGACTGACATTAGCGTAGCTGGTGGTGGTCTTGTATGGTAGACGGTGATGTCGGCTAAAGTTTCAAGTCATTGGATTTACAACGTGTTGGATGCTTTGGAAGTTTAAAATTCTTTGGTGTTTGATAGTGGTAAAATTAGAAAATCTCATGCTTTAGATAAAATAAAATTGTCTTCTTTTTCTTAACTCACTCACCGAAGTTTTAGTCTTAAGGTTTCGTGGGTTGAGTTTTTACAATTTTCTTTGTAATTGTTAGTTTAGCGTTTTGCTAGACTCTAGTATGTATAAAATTTGTTGTTCAAAAAAAAAATTACAAACGGTTAACACGACTAAACATTAATAGTAAACCAAATAAATCAAGTTGCATCGACTTCCAACATATCTTCGATTCAAAAGTGTTACAAAGTTTATGTTCAACGAAAATTTTTATTTTGACACCCTAAAATTATTGATAATTAAATATTTTATCCCAAAAAACTTGATAATTATATTTGACCCCCCTACGTACCTGTGATTTAACAAACAATTATGTTTTAAAAAAAAACTTTCATTGAAAATTTATAATTTGTGACTTCTGCTTCTTTCTTGTGGATAGAAGCCTCATCGCCTAGATAAAATGATGAGTTGTCAGCATCAAACACACTGTGTTTCCTTCTTTTGTATCATACCTACGATAACAAATTAGGTTAATATTAAAAAAAAGGAACTTATCAAGTAACAACTTTTAGAAGCTTGAATACATATAATGCTATATGTATTTAGACAAATATTTATCAATACAACTTACCATGCACGACTAATAAATTCAGCTTCTTCATCATGCATAAATCAAATCATTAAAAAGAAAGGTCACTTCATTGTATATAAAAAAACAAAAACAAAAAAGAAAAGAAAAAAAGAGAATGACTTTACGTCTAAAGACAATGAATTTTCGGTAGCAAGTGGTCATTTAGACCTACCACCAAATCTAGAACCTGAAGATCTAACCGATCCATGCCCTGTATCTCTATCAGTACTGTGTCTTCTTGTTGCAAAACTATCAAGTAAATGCTTTCTACAATTTTTGCGATTTTCTCCTAACATTCTTTCACAATAGTCTTATTCTACCTTAACCACACGGTTGATTTTATTTTATAAAATGTCCCCGTGCTGGAGAGCGTGTTTTCCTTTTACTTCGAACCCTCGCAATACTTCCAATGGGTGTTCCATATCACCTACAATAACATGGATAAAAAGTAAAATAAAAATTAAAATGAAAAATGAAAAAAAAGCAGAAAATAAGAGCAATCTCTGTTCTGATTCTAAACAATAAGGGTATGTTTGGTTGGGGGAAATGAAATCAAAGAAATGGAAATGGTTTCATTTCCTTTGTTTGGTAGGTCAGAGAAATAAAAAACACGGAGAAATGCATTTCCTGAGAAATTCCCTCCTTTGTATTTTGATTTCTTCACAATTGGAGGTGAAATGGAATTTGTGAAGCACAACTCTCCGTGTTTTTTACCTGCGAAATGGGTTAGAAGGGGAGTATAAAGAGTTTATCACGTGCAAGTCACATTCCACTTCTAAAAAACTATGTCTTTCAAACCCTAGTAGAGCATCCATCTCCCAAACCCCATTTCGCTCTTCCCTGCCTCTTGATTCATCGTCGTCATCTTCGTTGGAAGCTGCTCCTCCATCATCAGTCAACCACAAAAGGTTAATAAATCAAAACTCTAGCTTTTAACTTGATTGATTTTACTTCTTCTCTTCTCTCTATGATTCCCCCTTTCTCTCTATCTCTTTCTTGATTAAAGAATCTTTCTTTTCAACTAAGTTATTATGCAATTTTCACATCAGTTATGTTACTATTTGTACGTATAGTTCTACTAGGGCTTTAGATTGATGTTGTCTTTTACCAATTTATGCTCAAGTAATTAGGGCTATTTATGGTCAAAATTAGAAAATTGAGGAACTTTTGCTAGCTTCGTATGAGTTTATCTTCATATTCACCAATAGAAAGTGAATATGGCAGTGTTTTAGTTATATCCAAAATCATGGTCCGAAATACATACTAGAAGTGAGAAATTATGCAATTTTCTTCTATTTATTTGTATACATATAAGTGACAGTGCTTTATATGACTTTTAATGTCATAATAGATTGCTTATTATAAGCATGTTTATGTTAGACTTTATAACCCAATTTGAAAGAGCAATTATATAAGTGGCAGTGCTTTATATATGCTTTATATTACTTCTAATGTCATAATAAATTGCTTATTATAATGTCATAATATATGTTTCTTTAATTTGTAGATATGACAGAACCAAATACCGTTAAAAGTACGGTAAGGAACAAAAGAACATGGACACGAGATGAGGATGAAAAGTTAATTGATGCGTTAATGGAAATGCATGCATCCAGTAAGTATGGTGCAGATAACGGGTTTAAACCGGGATACTTTCAAGCAGTCCAAAATTTGTTGGATGTAAGTCTTCCGAACTCGGGGTTAAAGGCTGAACCACATATAAAGTCTAGATTGAAGACGTTGAAGACTAACTTTAGCACATTTCACGACTTGGTAATCGGGTCAAGCACAAGTGGATTTGGTTGGGATCCTGAGAAATGCATCATCACTGCCCCTAGTGATGTATGGGAGGATTATTTGAAGGTAATTCTTTTAGCTATAACTTATAATCATATGTCCTAAAAATTTGATGCATTTTTTATTCTATTTGCAGTCTCATAAAAATGCATCGGTTTTCAAAGATAAAGCATTCCCTTATTATCACAAGCTTTGCACCATCTTTGGCAAAGACCGAGCTTCGGGGTATCGAGCTGATGATCTTGGTGAAGAAGAGGTTGTAGCTGAAACACAAGAAACTACACCGATTAATCTTGAGGATCTAGATGTGGATCGACAACATGTTCGTCCATCTCAAGGGGTCGAGGGTGGTAGACGTTTCAAACGGCAAAAAAACAAAAGAAATGATGAACTAATTCATGTTTATTCCGAGTCATGCAACACATTCAATAACACTATCACTGCTATTGGGAATGAAATGAACACAAATCTAAGTAAGATAGCTAATGACGAAGAAAGAAGGGTTGATTTGATGAGCAAGGTTCAAGATGAGATAGATGGCTTACCGGGGATTACTTTTGAGGAAGCTTTTGAAGCAACAAATGTTATTGGAATGTGCCCATTCAAAAGTAAAATGTTTTTCAAGTATGACCAAGAAAGAAAAGTTCGGATGGTAAAAATGGTTGGAAAGAAATCAACAACCTAAGCTTTTATGTTAAATATGTATTTTGAAAGCACATATGTTTTGTTGGTTCTATTTTGGATGAACTCGTCTTTATGTTTGACGAAGTCGTTTTTGGTATCAGTTGTAATGAACTTTTAATATTTTGGAACCTGTTGTGAAGTTGCATTTGAATTAAAATAGTTGTTTATTTTTCACTTATTTGAAATTATTATAATTAAAAACCATTTCATTTCTCTGGTTTTTTCTACCAAACATGGGAATTGATTTCTCAGCTAACTCCCCGTTTCAATTCTCTGACGTTACCAAACAGTAGAGTTTATTTTATTTCTCAGCTCATTTCATTTCTCAACATTTCATTTCTCTGCTCATTTCATTTCTCTAAATTTCTCTCTACCAAACGTGCCCCAACATTTAATTTAATGCGAACTACAAAACTGATTTTAAACATCAATCTGAAATGTACATACAAACTTGAATTGAGATGAAAAACTTACCAATAAAAAGTCGTTCTCACGAAAACACCCTTTGATACTCGGGGATATTCCATACCTAGAAAATAAAATGTCGGTTTAGAGCTAGAAAGCGAGAGATGGACTGAATTTTGTTGCGATGATGAAATTGAAATTAAAGGTGGGTTTATTAAGAAAAGGAGAGAGAAATATACCATAAGAAAAAGAGCCGTGAAGTGATGATATTGAGATAATAGAGATTGATTAGTTGTCCTCTCCACTTCCCAATAACCGTTTGAAATACCCTAGAGGAAGATGAAACAGGCATGGAATATGGCGAGACGTATGTGGCGACATGGTTATTGATAAGGGTTTAGACAAGGTTAGATAATAGATGGGTTTTTCATGTTGATTAACAGTTGCCGCATTATCTCAGTTGGTAAACGTGGAGGCTAATAACCTGGAGGTTAGGCGTTCGATTCCAGGCTTCTGCTTTTTTTTAGAAAATCAATTACTATTCCATAATTAGCAAGTGTGTTGGCTGAATATGCAGCCCTGCTAATTATGGAAGGGGTAAACCCTTTATAATATAGTAAAGATAAAGACTAGCAAGTACCCGCGCAATGCGGCGACGAGTACCTCAAACTATGTGTTTGCAGCGAACTTGTTTGGATGCCTCTTTAAAATGTCTTTTAAATAATATTAATTACATCCAAACCTGTCACCTTAACTTTTCACCATTGTCGACTGCATAAATTCATATTTCTTTGGAATTGGTGATAATCTTATAACTTATAAATTGATAGTAATCAATGTTTGGTCACCGTGTCACCTTAACTTTTCTATCTAAAACCAGATACATGATAAAATGCCTGCAATAGTCACAAAAGTTTGGTGGTGCTGGCGATTGAACTGGACCAAAAAGGTAAGGTGAAGCGTTGGACCGACCACAATTCATTGCCAACCACCCCATTACGACCCATCTCAGCATATGAATAAATGTAAATTATGTCTATATTTATAACATTTTGACACTATATCTTCACGGAAAAAGAAACCATGGACATCCCGCTTGACCTGTATTCTTGTTAGTTACATCTTTCAAGTTTCAACCTGCTGGACCTGTACTCTTGTTAGTTACATCTTTGGATTAACCCATTTGGACTGAAACATAACCATAACTCAACCCATATAATAAACTTGATAGGAAATGCATACCTGCATACACACGAAATTACCACTTTAGTACACTTGATTAAATACATGCATAGACACAAAAATACCATTATACATAAGGGCTTTCTTTTGAATTGAAGTCTTGTAACTATCACCAGCTTGCACCTCAAGACTTGTGTCCAACTTCTTGGGATGACTCCCCTGGCCTGCAAATACAAACCTTAAATTTCTGAAAAATTTCGGTATCTATAAAATGACAAACTTAGGAAATTTGGGATACTTTTTATCTTCATTAATATATCAGTAGAGGCCGTGACGGAACCGATTGATTTGCCCAGATCATTAGACCTTTGTGCACTACAAGGGAAAAATTGCACAAAAAAGATAAGTGCATACAATGGGATATTTAGTAAAAAAAATCTTACCACGAATCCATCACATTCTTCATTGTAAAGCTTGCCTTTGTTCTGACTACTGAATTTTATGTTCTATTCATGGATTCTTGTAACGGTCCAATTTCTTTCATATGGATTTCATTATTTCATCTTTACAAGAAATTCTAGCTTCCCCTCTTTCTATGTTTTTTATTATTCGATTATAACCTGTTTTAATATATCCTGTCAGTCATTATAAGCCTCGCACATAGATATAGATATTATTCATAGTAACCCGTTTTCCTGCAAACCCAGCAACAATTTCATCATATGATTGGGGCACAACTCAAAAGTCAACACACAAGAAATCAAAGAAATCCAAAATTTGGCAATAAGCTTCATCCCGCCTGAATGAAAATTATATAATTGAAGCTTAAAATTTCCATTGAAACTCATAGAGTTGAACTGTTAGAAGTTAGAACTAATATTACTCTTCGCAGATAAATACTTACGATAAGATTCAACCTTAAAAATCCATAAATCCTGAATATAAACAACCATTTAAATATAAAGTACTTATAAGATTCAACCTTAAAACCCCTAAATCCAAGCACGAAATGCCTTGACAGGTATGAAATTAGCAGCTTCCCGTAGGTTTGTAGCCCTAATTATAACCTGCCTAAAAAATCCAAACGAAGAAACAAAAGAAAATAAAATTTAGATAATTGAGAACATAAAGGAAACAGAGGGAGAAATTTGAACGTAAAGGAAATAGAGATAGAAATCTGAATGTAACAAACTTGTGCAGTGAAAATGGCCGGAGAATGAGGTGGTAGCGGAGGTGTCGTAGGCGAGGGGGCGGCAGAGGGGTGCTGGTGGCTGTGTGAACTCAGGATGATCGCCTTTGGGGTGTCAAAAGACGGTTTTGTGTTAGAGTTGAGTTATTTTGAAATTGGACCTTTCACTTCCCGATAGAAAACCGTTCGAAGCCCAAGAAGAAAGTATAGGTTGGATTGGCGGTGGGTTAACATCTACGAAATGTATTAGTTTTCTTGGATGTTTTTCAACAAATAAACAGATGCATCAGTAGTTCAACTGGTCTGAGGCTCATGTTTAGAAAGCAAGACACCCGGGTTCGAGTCATACATTTGAAATATTTTTGATTAATTTAATCAATACCATAATTAGCAAGTGTGATTGCTGAATTTTCAGCCTTGCTAATTAAAGAAGGGGTAAATGCTTTATAATATAGTATAGATAATACTATAAATTAGAGTTCACTAATGTTATTTTAGACATACTTAGAAAATAATCATCTCATTAATTGTCACGCTAACAGTATATGTTTATGGAGTATATGCTCAAAAAACTAAATAATAAATCTAATAACTCCGAATAAGGGTAACAAAAGACGGATTACACCCTTTAGCAAGCTACCCATAAATTTCAAAATATTTTACACAATTTATAGAAACTTTGATCAAAAACCCAAATTCTTATCGAATTTTTGCTAAACAAACACATTCTCTCGTCCTATAAAAATTTTAAATTTTGAAATGTTAAATCTCAAATTGGCACACATTCAAGCAACCAATCCCCTAAACTGAAACGACGACGTTTGTTCCCGAATACAGGTTTCCCTCGCACATTGTTGCTGCTCATTCCTACTGACCTGAACGCCGACGAAGAGCATCATACAGTAATCATAACCACTCGTATGCTGTTTCTCATTTTGATTTTTTCTCCTTTTCATGATAATTGAAACTTGAATTCATATTTCGTTCTCACTTGAACCTTATTTTTTAACTAATTTTCCCACTTTAGGGTTTTGTTAGTTGCAGAAATGGCAGGGATTTTGAAGCCACAAACTGGATTTGTAATTACACCTCATAAAGTATCGATCTGCATACTTGTTCAAGTCTATGCTCCTTCTGGTCAATTTTCGGTCCCATTTCCGTTTGCCTCGGTTTCTCAGCATAATCGCCTTGGTTTGTTCATGATTGCACTTACAAAGGTAAAGTCCTCTTCAATTTCTCCAGTTCTAGACCTAGAAATTAAGGAATTAACTGGATAATTGATATGAAAATCAATGCAAGTTACCACTAGATTCATTTTTCACCATAATGAGCTGAAAAAAGCTTTGAAACCTATGAGTAAAGAATTTATCAATTGATTATATATAACACTCAAAAAAAAAAAAAAATCTAAGAAGAAGGATTTAGATATTGTGTAAATAATCTGGAAAAATCAAAACGACTAACTGAATGCAATACAAACACTTAAACCAAAAGGCTGATGAATTATATTCTTGATACAGTAGTATAATAATGTATTTTCTGACATAAACTGGAAGTTTATTTACATCAATTATCAGGATTTATGTTGAATTCCTAACCATGAATTTCTGGTAAACCTAATAATACCATGTCAGGTTCCACATTACAATGAAAAAAACTTGTGGTATTTTGGATATATTTACTTTCTTCTGTTTAAGTTATTTTTTTCAATAAATTCACTTTCCTCATTGGTATTGAAGTCATGTGATGATATTTTGGAGCCAACTTTGGATGAATTCTTGAAGCTATTAAAGGAATTTGGTGGATTATTAGATAATTGGTTAAGTGATCATGTAACCAGTAGGTTATCTTCATTATCATCACCAGATGATCTCTTTACCTTTTTCACTGATTTACGAGGTTAGCAAAACAAATATTATTTATAATTTACATCTTAACATTGTCTTGTAGTTTTCTGTTTTTCCTGGAAAACTTGTTTACCTGCATATATCATAAATCAAACTAAAATTATCATGCATTTATAATTGTGACAGGTGTCCTTACGGGCCCTGAAACAAGTATTGTTGAAGATGACCAAATAAATTTGGATCCAAATAGTAATCTTGGAATGTATCTTCGTCGTTGCTTGCTTGCTTTCAATAATTTGTCATTTGAGGTATCCATTATTTTCTTCAATTTTATCATTAAATAACTTTTTTTATTAAACCTTATCTTATATTATTTCAGGGCATGTGCCATCTTTTAACAAATATAAAAACATATTGTAAAGAAGCATATCCTCCGTATAATATCTCTCATTTGGATGATGCAAATAATGATCCAAACGCACCTTTAGAATATGAAAACATGGAGTTGGAAAATTTTGTACTCCAAAACATTACAGAAGAACTTGAGTCAAGAAAAAGGTCAACCGAAAGAGTTCCTTTTCATAATCATTCATCAAAAACACTCTTTAGTTTAATTGATGGTAAGAAATTTTGATCATATTATATACATATAATCATATATAATTGGTTCCTACAAACAAGAAACACTTTGTAAATGCAGATATTACGGTTTCACCAGGTCAAAAAGTTAAACACAGTCACAGAAGTCAGAGTCAAAGACAATCACAAAGTGTTGAATCTTCTGATGTAATTCTTCAACGTACAAATTGGCAGATACAAGGATATTTGTCAGAACAAGCAGACATGATTGAAAAGTAAGGACAGATTTTTCATATTTATATTTAATTTATATAATCTTGATTTATAAGTTATTTTATTTATATTTATATTTTTAATAGGCTTGGAAGCTCTTATCCTATGAGTGCATTTGAATCTGTTTTAAAGCTTCTTCAGAAAGTGGCCCCGGAATTGCATCGTGTATAACTGTCATTAAAGGTTAAAATAATACAGTTTCTCATATAATTACTAATAGTTATATTTTTATTTTTTTTAGGTTCACTTTTTGCGTTATTTAAATAGCCTTTATCATGATGACTACCCTGCTGCATTGGAAAACATTCATCGTTATTTTGATTATAGGTATTCTCCCTAATTTCTTTTTGCTAAATAAAATAGTTAATGTTTTATTACAATAAAAATCAATTTTACTAAATAAAATAATTAATACGCGATTATTGACATTGTAGTGCAGGGATGGAGGGATCTGATTTTGTTCCCACATCATTTGGCTGCACGAGTTTAGCAAGATATGAAATTGCTTTATTATCTCTTGGAATGGCACATTTTCATTTTGGTCACCCTAAATTAGCTCTCGAGGTATATGCTTTTTGTGTTTGACTTATGTTGACTTTTTTATTTACATTTTTTATTGGGTGTTTTGAATTTGATTATGTGATATCAAATAATCATAGTCAGATAATCCCGTTGTAGTAAGATGTGTTGTAGAAGACAGTGTTTTGATGTGTTTATGTTGTTTGAAGCTGTAATATTATGATTTTTATATTGTTGAAGTAATTATATTTGAGATATGGCAATTCAGTTTCTATCAACTACAAAAACATTTTTTCATAAATTATATGTTAAACAAGTTTAAATTAAAAGATCGTATATAATTTTAAATTTCTAATAGCATTATTAACAGTAAAATGTGGGGAAAAGGTGGTAAATAATCAATATTAATCTTTCTAAAATAGTCAGTTTTGCTCTAGCATTATTTAGAACTGATTTTTGATACCTATAGACTACAGTAATCATAATGATAATCACTTTACCTAAACACTAAAATCTGATTAGTTGATTTTTAACATTATATTTTAATCTTTTATACAATTGTTTCAAACTTACCATAATGCAGTAACCCTTTCACTTGTTTTTTAGGTTTTGACTGAAGCAGTACGAGTCTGTCAACAGGTAATTAAACAACTAAACAAATTTATTGAATTTCATTTTTTATTTATGTAATTAAGATAATTTCCTACAAATTGCAGCACAGTGATGATACTTGTCTTGCCTACACATTAACCGCCATTTGTAACTTATTATCTGAAGTTGGTATTTCAAACATGAGTGGAATTATGGGAGCATCAGATGCACATATAGGAACATCATTATCTGTTCAACAACAGTTATTTGTTCTTCTCAGAAGATAATTAAAAAGAGCAGATTCCTTAAAATTAAAGCGTTTGGTGGCTTCAAATCATTTGGCAATGGCAAAGTTTGATTTAATGGTAGGTAAAAGTAGATATATCATATGGTGAATGGGCGGGTCGGGTAATGGGTCATATGGGTTCATTCAAAACAACAGATTTAGTTTTTTTGATGCTTAAAGCATCTTCGATAAATGTACCTTTTTACATTATATTATTATATAATTTGTAAAAAAGATGTTGATGATTGTATATATTATGAATGCAGCATGTTCAGAGACCATTGCTATCTTTTGGTCCCAAAGCATCAATTCAGCTCAAAACTAATCCAACTAACGTTTGTAAGGTACTTACTATAATCCTAAATTACCAAAATAAAACTTATATTGTTAATTTTTCTTGATTTTTCAGAAACTTAGAGCAAGTTCTCAATTAATCCACCAATTTGACAACGAAAACTCAGTAATGACAATTGACGGTGCTTTGAGTACTTCATGGCTTAAAAATCAAAGAAAACCAACAACTTCATTAATTTTTCCTCAAGAAAATGGATTTGAGAGTAATTCTGACACATTTTATTCATGGTTACAATCAAGTTCTGTTCCTGGATCTGTTATGCAACTTGTTGGTTCTTCTTATTTGGTCCGTGTAACATCTTGGGAGCTATATGGAAGGTACTGTTTGTGTAATTTTGGAAGTTTAGGAAGAGAAACTGTAATTTGGTACAAACCACAGGGACGGTTTTTGTAATTAACTTTAGCCAAGGGAAACATGTGAAATGAGTCAAAAGTCGAAACTTTTTATCGTTTTTGGACAAAATACGGTTTTGGTCAACCGGACCCAATCGATTTTGACCCAAGCCCAGCTCATTCATTTTGCCAATTTTAGTGTCTTATTTCAAAAGTCTACATTATAATGTTTCCTGACCAATTTTTGTTTTTGTTTTTGTTCAGTGCTTCTCTTGCTCGATCAAATGCTCTGCTTTATGCTACCTGCTTTGCTGACTCATCAAGGTAATTGTTGCTTAATTATGGTGTGTTGCATTAACCAGATAAAAGTGTTTGGGAAATTCTAATTAATCTTAAGAAATGATAGATTAAATGACCAAAAAGGGCAGTTTATTGAAAAAAGTTTTGATGATGTCATGATATGTAAGTTTGTGAATAAATTCTAAAATAAGAATTTGTTTACAATTGATACAGTTCAGGTGATCTTGCATTGGCATATGGGAAACTCATCCAACATTTAGCTGTGTACAAAGGGTATAAAGGTCAGAAACCAAAACTTCTAATTATTTTTCATAAATTTTTATTTCTACAACACTATTTTTTAATAGTTTTTTGGGTTTTAATATATTCCATCCATCAACAGAAGCCTTTGTGGCCCTTAAAATAGCAGAAACAAAGTTTTTGTCAGTTTCAAAATCTGGAATCTTGCCAGTCAAGCTGCAATTGCTCCATGAGCGAGCTTTACACAGGTATTTTAATCTCTTCAGTAGTTTGAATAAAACATTACCCGAATTGATTTGTTATTAAAGTTTGTTCGTTTTCTGATTTTTTTTAATAATAAATATTTTATGGTAACTTGTTGAAGGGGGCATCTGAAATTAGCTCAACAAATATGTGATGAAATAGGAGTATTGGGTTCTTGTGTAGCTGGTGTTGATATGGAGCTCAAAACTGAAGCTAGTCTAAGACGTGCCCGCACTTTGCTTGCTGCTAATCAGTTCACTCAGGTTAATATTAATTTAATTTAATATGCAGTTATTAATCAGCCAAATAACAGTTTAAACTATGCAATGCAGGCTGCTTCAGTTGCACATTCCCTCTTTTGCAAGTGTTACAAATTCAATATGCATGTACACAATGCAACTGTTCTTCTTTTGCTTGCTGAGATCCACAAGGTACAATTAAATTAAACTCTTGTAATTAAGCGTTAATTATAATTTTTTTTTTTATTTATTTTTTTTTTTTTTTTACAGAGATCAGGAAACGGTGTTTTAGGAATTCCTTACGCTTTAGCAAGCTTATCTTTTTGTGAGTCGTTTAATTTGGATCTTTTGAGAGCATCAGCTACTTTGACTTTAGCTGAATTGTGGCTTTTGCTCGGGTCAAGACATGCAAAACGGGCTTTAAACCTAATTCATGGTGCATTTCCAATGATTCTGGGCCAAGGTGGCCTTGAGCTTACATCTCGGGCCTATATTGCAGAAGCTAAATGTTACTTATCAGACTCCACTATTTCAGGTACTTGTACATGTTTAATAATTTGACATTTTTTGGTGTAATTGTAATTTTTATTAGTTTTTGTGTACTTACAATATTTGTGTATTTATGAATTTAGTTTGTGAAGATCCTGATATTGTTCTTGATTCATTAAGACAAGCATGTGAAGGACTTGAAGCGTTAGAGGTTAGTTAATATATGATTATTACTAATTATCATTCATAAATTATATTTATTTATTTATTTAATAATTATTGATCAGTACCATGAACTGGCGGCGGAAGCATATTACTTGATGGCGGTTGTGTTGGATAAAAGTGGGGAGATGGAAGAGAGAGACGAAGCTGCAACTCGTTTCAAGCAACATATTGATGCACTTGAAAACCCTGTAAAACCACAAGATCCTCTCCTTAATCTCTTGTAACAAAATATGTATTTTATTCCTAGCAAATGTTTAATAGAGATAATTTAATGTGAAATATTATATAAAAGAATTAACATTAATTGCGGTTGTAAGTCTTGTAGAAAACGCCAAATATGAATGGTTTATTAAATTGTATTTGCTTTGTCTATAAGAAACATTATACTTGTTAAAATGTTGATGTTAAATGTGGAACATGCTTTTTTGGACATGTTGACAAATGTTACACGTGATTCTCGTTGAAGCCAATGTTACTTAAGAATATTTGAGCTACAAAACAAGTAATGTTCATGGATTTGGGTTTTGGGAAAGATTATTGTTCCAACTTATTAATTAAAGATTATTAGGTATAATCTTTTCGTAAAATGTTTTGAGTCTCAAGAGAAACAAGCATTTGTATACCAGTAAAATACTCCCTCCGTCCCACAAAAAAGTTTACATTTCTCGTTAAAATTTTATCTTACAAAAAAGTTTAAATTTCTCAAATTTGGGGGACCACCTAATAAAATAATATTATTACCAATCATTCCACCAATATAACACTTTCTCTCTCCAATCTAACCTTATATTTTAATCAAAAGTATTATAAAGGACCAAACCACTAACTATCTGCTAAAAGATTGTGCCCAAATGAAATGTAAACTTTTTTATGGGACGGAGAGAGTATATATTTTGGATATTACATAACTATTAAATTTATTAAATTTTGAACAAACCCGTTAATACATCGACGATAACTCACATGACCTACAGAAATATAGTCAGTACTAGGTTATAACCTGTGAAGAATCATGGGCTGTCACTCTTTATACTGATCGTTAAGAATATATAATACAAAAATTATACCAGATTTAGTTTGACCTGTATTATAATTTTATCGTATACAACAAAAAGGAAATATATTCATAACGGGACCAAGTGGGTTGCAAAACTGGTAATAACATTTGAATGGCTATTATCGAAATATAACTAAAAGGAAGTCCAACATCCAATGGCAAATGATGAAAAATGTTTAATAAAAAAAATCAAGACAAATTTCTAAATACTTCTTTAAATATTACGTTTGAAGTTTTATCCGTCACACCGCCATCTTTATCTTCTATTAATATCTTCATTCCTTTTCTGCTTTTGACTCTAGATAAGGCCACATACAATTGACCGTGTGAAAAAACAGGCTCTCTCAAATACAGACCGACCTTTGACAATGATTGACATTGACTCTTATTAATTGTCATAGCAAAACAAATAGAAAGTGGAAATTGCCTTCTTTTAAATTTAAAGGGGATTTTGGCGTCAGATGGTGTCAAAGATAATCTTGATATAAAAGTACGATATCCAACATTGTTCCCAGAATAACAACTGCTTCTATAACACGGACACCCAAAGCCACAATCTGAAGTCTAGTACCATTGCATAAACCATTTTTCTGGTCAATATTTCTTAATAACATAACGAGAACACCGACTTTTAAAACTAACTAATGATTTGGCAATCCACCCATTTTAATACCATTAAGGACATCTGGTGAGTACAAACTTTCATCAAACTCTTCATTCAGAAACTCTTCAGGACAAATGCTATCTGAACTTAAATATTCCTTGGCTTCTCCGGGGAAAATTGCATAACATGAGTTTTTATGGAGATTGTTACTTTTATTTCCATAAACAATATTATTTTCGTTATTTAAGGGTGTAAAACCAGGAGGATGACTTGACATAACTGCAAAAAACTGTAAAAGATATTAGTGTTTACAAAATTCATATTATAAATAATGATACAAAGAAGAATAAACCCAATACCATTTAAGTAGCTTTGATTAAAATTTGGAGTTGATGGACTTAGAATGCTTGACATTGTAGATAAATGTTTAATCTTCTTATTATCCAAATATAGTTTTTGATTTTCCTCCTCTCCTTTGTGTTGTGTAGTTCATTATCCTTAGTGCCATATGTATTATTATCTACGGTGTTTGATGTAGATGAAAGTTCATTTGATTTTTTACTATCTAAATATAATTTTCTAGCTTTTCTTCTATCTCTACTTCCTTGAAGATCCATCTTGTCTATGATAATGATGTATTAAATATCAAAACATGAAATAAAAAAAATTCCATAATTTTGAATATGTTTGTTTATTATTTTATAAATTTTATCGTCAACAACAAATTATGAAAATGGAAACCGGATAAATCATGTAAATTTGGTAATTTTAAATAGCCGATCTGCTATCGATACTGTATAAAGACTATAAATCAGTTTACTAAACATTTTTATCCAATAGTTACGAATGTACGTTACTATATACGTTAATATATTAAACTGGGCCATGCTTAATATTTACGGGTCAAACTGCCATGAATAAGTGGGTTATTAATGTGGGCTTTATATCACTTTTTTTTTTTAGGTTTTTAAGTGGATCACCTAATATCTCAATTTTGTAAAGGCCCATTTTACTCGCCAAAACGCAGAATTATGTATCCCTACATTCGACGGAGGTTTTGATATCCCGAAAAATTAATTTTGCAATTCATGGAGAAGACGACTACAAAGGTTAACAAAATCGAGTGTACATATGTATACCTTTTCCGTCTAATTTAGTGTGATTTTTATCATGATTTCTGTAAATTGATATCTCTTCAATTATACCTGCAGAGTCGATTTAACTTCAATTAGATATACGATCTGTAAGTATCCGGTTAATTACAATTTTCTTTTAATTTTATACTGAAAATGCATATCTGTGAAGAATACTGAATTGTAAATCGTAAATGGGCAAATCAGAAACAAATATATGACTCACAAATAAATATTTAAGAGCATGAAATTTGTAAAAAATAGTAAACTGCCGAAATTTTATTAAAATTCGTATATACAGCACAAATTGTTTCCCTAACCGATTCCTTTAATTGCAATGGTTTCTGTTGATGATTTGAAAAAAAAAATCGGCAAATTAAATGGTTCAATGTTATGTCAGTAATTATTTCTTAAAAATTATTAAATAGACAAACTTACAAATTAAATGGCAAAAAAATATTAATCTTTGTTTACATGTTTTCAGAGGTACAAAATTAGAATGGAAATTAAAAAAATATGGTTGAATAGCTATATACTTGAGAAATGGGTGGAAATGACGGGGCGCACAACGATGTATTGACAACCAAAAGAGTAAGTACCTTTGCCTCGTTAAGTAGCAGTTGAAATTATACTGTATAAAAATAGTTCAGAAATGTTACTGTAAATCGGGTATGCCTTAGAATTATGCTTTATGATTAGGGTTAAGGATACGGTTTTAGGGATATGTTGAATATAAATGTCAAAAAATTAACTTTAATATTAAAAATATATATATATATATATATATATATATATATATATATATATATATATATATATATATATATATATATATAAATGCTCAAAAAATAGTATAAAAAATTTTGATAGTAATTTTAAAACTGTGTGAAATACGCATGATTACTAAAACATGATTAAGGATTGCATGGTACCAGATTTTTTGCGTTTAGAAGATGAAAACAATGCTGCAGATGAGTATTCCGATAAAAAAATTTATAAAATATAGAGTCTTTATATATGGAGGTTTAAATGTGAGATAATGATAATCCCTATAATTTCGTAGGGGTTTAAATTTTAAAAACGGTAAGGGTATTACTAATTATAATTTCGTATTTATAATTTATTTAATTTAAGTAAGTATAAAAATGGTGGTGATTTTAATCTGTATATGTTAATATAATTTCGTATTTAAAATATATTTAATTTAAGTAAGTATAAAAATGGTGCAAATTTTAATCTGCATATACTTTTTATTGAAATATATTATTTTATAAATATGGAATAAATAAATTTAAAGGAATCAGTATTATAAACCGAATCTTAATTAAGGTAATTACCGAATTTAATAGTTTTAAAAAGTTGTAAATGTTTATATTTAATAAAAAGCTGTAAAGGTCTATATTTAAATCTGTATATTTTATTAAAAAGAGTCCTAATTTTAAAAATTCCTAAAAAGTCTTACGTTTCTAAAAATATTTTCTGGCATTAAAAAGATTCCTAAATTTCATATTTTAAATGGAGATAATTATGGAGTTTGTTAATTAAATATGGAGTTAATCATGGAAATACGAAATTCATGCATTTAATTATTTCTTTCGTATTTTAAGATGAAGTTTGTTATTTTGGGTATTAGGATCCGAAATTAATGGCAATTAATATTTAATTATCGGTCAATTAAAAAACTGTAAATTCTATTAAAATGCCATGTGTCATTCTGGCTTTTAAGAGGTGCCACGTGACCACCTATAAAAGCTTGTTTTATTAGAGCATCCCCAATGGTTAACCTCATGAAAGCTTATTAGTTTTGTCACATTCACATTCCACTAACAAAAAACCTTTTCATAAATGACATCTCCAATGGTTAACCTCTCCAAAAGCTTATTCTTTTATAATATTTCTAATCTACCTTTATCTATCTCAAATATTTTATAAATACCCCTATGTATAATTTGTCAATTTTTTTGACATCTTACTAAATATTATATCTTTTAAAATGTCTAATACAAAAATATTATACTAATTGACATTAAATATTATATAATTTATTTATTAAGTAATAAAAATATAATAAAGAATTTATATATAATAAATCTAAGGTTTAAATTGAAATGTTATTAAATATAAGGGGTTAAAAATGACAAATATTAAAAGATGGTTAAAAAGTTAATAGAGAATAAATCTTTGCAATAAGCTTTTCAAAAAGCTAGACATTCCAATGGTAAAAAATCTTTCAAAAACTTATTAATAAGCTTTTGAAAGCTTTTCAGTAAGGGACTATAAACTGGCCTCACTTCGCTCGCCTCCCTTCCGGTCGCCTTGGAGATGCTCTTATATAATAGATGATCGTGTAATCGTATAAACAATTCCATTCCGTTTTCCATATCCAACCAATAATACCTATCTCTAACAACACAACTGATCTCAATCAGGTGATTGAAAACGGAACTTGAGAGATAAAAAAAGCATGGCGGGGGAAGAATTCAAGGTAGTTGTAGTGCCGTCAGATCGTCACGGCGTAGACCCACGGCCACTTACTGAACAAGACCAGTGGCACGACTGTCCTTCCGATCTTACCTATGAATTCCCAGCTCTCGACGCCTTGCAATTCTTCCGACTCGAATCTGGTTCTGATAAATCCGGCAATCGCATATTTCGAATTGTTGGCAAATACTTCCCAGGTATCATCGTCATATTCTAAACTCCAATTGCAAGAGGTTTTGATTGAATTCAATAATTGAAAAGCATATTTTTATGATTTAGGTTTTGTTTAATGCAATTTAGGGTTTGAGGATTATGATTTGAACAAACTAGGAATTAGGTAGAGTTGTTTTGTTTTTATCCCCATTCTACCATAACCTTAACCACTTTTATTGTATGAATCAATGTAAACATTGCTATAAATTGGTTATGATAAAGTTGTAAATTTTATGTGTAATTATTCCTTTGAAACATATGCAGATATCATTATTTTTTCTTCTTATTTTGCTTAAATAAAAGTCTACTAACGATTGATTAATAACAGCCCCAGTGATCGGTGGCGAATGGCTAAAAAAGTACATACTATACAAAATCTCCACTGAGTTGCCAGAAGGCCCGTTTTCGATTGTCTACATGCATTCCACAGTAAGGACAGAATATAACAACCCTGGAATTACCATTTTAAGGTGGATTTATGAAGATCTTCCTTCTGAATTTAAGGAAAGACTTCAAGTTGTCTACTTTGTTCATCCTGGTCTTCGATCTAGGCTTCTTCTTGCTACTCTCGGTCGATTACTATTAAGTGGAGGGTAAGTTTTGCATATTATTTTGGGCGTCGATATGATTTTAAAAATGCTTTTTTAATAAAGTTGTAACATTATTCTAGTAAATATTTTGTAAAATTAGGGCATTAAAAGATGGTAAAATTATGTCCCAGTCGGATCATACATAAAATACAATCGTCAGGAATGTGTGTGTGTGAGTGTGTTCTGACAATGTTTTATTTGTTTTGGCAGGTTATATTGGAAGGTGAAATACGTGAGTCGGCTGCAATACTTATGGCATGATATGAAAAAAGGATCGATTGAAATTCCCGATTTTGTAACCGAACACGATGAAGTTCTTGAGAAAAGGCCACTCACAGATTATGGGATTGAACCAGACCCCCTTCAATTTACCGGGCTTCCTGCAACCAATTTTGCATACGGGAGATATGAAGATAGGTGGACTAATGGTGAATTTATGTCATAGATCTTCTTCATCTTCAATTCACAATGTGATGGGTTTGTTTAGATTTGTGTAAAAGTACGGGAACAAGCAACTATATGTTGATGATAACTACGTGTTTAATATAATTACCACATTTTGTTATTTTGCGTTTAGTGTATAATTTTTCAACTATTTAATCATAAAGTTGAATGTTTCTTTCTCTAACAAAATTGGGAGTTGATTTCGACACCATACAAACTACCTTATTATGCACAACATTTAAAGTAAATTATACAAGTAATGTAAATCAATGATTGTGATATGTAGAGTAGTTTAGAATGCAATATACATGTTAATATGTTCAAACCAATGATTTCAGCCTACACAATTCCATTCTACTTTACACATGTTTACCAAAAAAACGGTCTTAAACAAAACAAAACTAAGAAACTAGAATTTTGAAGAGCATAACTGAGTTGTTAATGAGATTGTGATTGAAGAAGAATATTAGTAGCAGCATTAATGTCGTTTCTTGCATGAATTAGGGCTTGTCTTGCAGAGTTCCTATCAAAACCCATTGAAACTAACGTTGCAATTGATTCCTCAGATGCATCCCTTGACATTGGTGGGCCACCATAATTATAATTACTCTGTTCAATAAAACCAAATAAATTATTATTAAATATTACTGATATAATACTAATCATTAATTTAATAATTTAAACTTACCTCCACTTGACGACCTGCAAAGCTTGGTGCATTTCTTGCAGGTGATGCACCACCCACAGATGGCAAAGAAAGCCTTGAGAAGAAAGAGGCTATCAACTCTGGGAACTGAAATTATAATAAATAACAAGAAAATTAATTAATGTTTCTTAATGCATCATTAAGCTTTAGTAAAAACAAAATTATGGTTAGATCAACAGAGTAAAAAGAAAAATAATATACCTTAAGCCTACGGATATGTAGCACGTTTAGACGGTATAGAGAGCCAGCAAGGATGCCACATAGACCTGGTATTAGGGATCTTTTCCAGGATGACATTACAAGCTGCATTATTTAAGATTTAATCATCACCCATCAAAATGTAAATAAATTAAGATATTAATTAGGTAGGGGTGCAAAATTCTATCTACCTGAAGTCCAGCTAAATAAATGAAAGATTTATCAGAGAAAGATATGCTAGATACACGAAACCGTGTTGAAACTGGAATGTCAAAAAAGAAGGGTACAAAGGAAGAGAATATGAGGCCATACGGGCCCGATGTCAGCACACTCAAAGCTGGATCTACATAAATAAAGTAACAAACTTTCAGTTAGGGTTTAAAAACTTGCAAAATAAAAGAAATCTTTAGCAAATTGCATATTATATGAAACATACTGTTAAGAAACGCTTGAGCAAGTAGTTGTAGCAGTGAAGACATGATTATAGAGAACGAAACAAATACCTGCAAACAAAATGTTCATTCTGAATACTGCAATACATTGGGAAAAAAAGGAAAAGAAAAGAAATAATATTAAAATACTCACGGAATATTTGTTAGAACCAATTTGTCTCTCGAAAACACGGAAATAGTAAAGAAGATAAGAACCAAACATGAGCTCTGGTGTTGATGAAAATGCAAATACTGAAACAATCAATTTCCATAATTGAAATTTCTTCAAGATATCCTGCCATAAGCAAAATTGATCATAGATCAATAAGTAGCTCAAAGAGCAGTAAGTTAGGATGTCATATAATATAGATTCACTAATGATCCACTTATGGGTGGGAACTGAGCTTGTTAATTGTTAAAGATCCATTTTTGTTTTGTTTTAGTTTCTCAGCTTCAAATACTTCATCATTATTTGTCAGTCAAGTTAGGGATTACTGATATTTAATCCCCAAATTGAAGAATGTTTGGTGATAGAATAACAATGATCGAATTATAAGTTTAAATTAGGGTTTAGTTAGGTTTACACATAATATATTTTGACCAAAATGCCCTATTTTTTGGAGAAGGTATAGAAAAAACGAAACAGTAATTAAAGTGATAATGTGATGAAATCAAACCTGATAAGATAATCCTAGCTTGTTTGAACGACCTTGGATCCCAAACAGGATCGTAAACAAACAACACGCAACAACGAAGGTTCTAGTAATCGGAGCATTATCTGGTCAATCAGCAAACGAATTATGAACACCTAGTTGAGATTAGTGATAAAAAAAAAGGGAATTTGAAATAAATGATTAGAAATTACATACGAAATCCAGATGGGCCGCCGTTCATCTTGGTGAACAAACGACCTTCAATTTTGAGAGGGCTTTTGATGAATTGCGATCCTTGTTCCAATAGTACCGATCTCTATGAGGATGATGATTGATGACGATGATGATAGTTTACTGGGTAATTGTTTGGGAGGAAATGTAATAACAAGGATTTGGTATATTGGGTTTCACTTGTGTCACAAGCTAACACCTCTGTTCATGGTTTTACGATCTCTGAATAGAAACACCTCATGTATATAAAAAAACTAGGTTATTACCCGTGAAATTTTACGGGCGGTCATATTTTTGCTAAACGTAAATTTTATATAATATAAATATGATTTGTTATATGTAACTATATAAAATATTAAATAACATATTTATATAATATTTCTTTAAGGTAATTATTTTATTGAAATGCTAATACTGCTATAGACATAATGATATACATATAGCGTACACCACCAATTAAAGAAGAAGGCAATATAACACGCTGACGTTTGAAATATTTTGATTACCCTGATTGTTATGATTAAGTAAATTCTCGAAAGTTTCGCACGTGAGATTGGTTTGTTTGTTGCGCAAATTTAATCGTTCGGTTTCAATCATAGTATAGTCGTCAACCTAAAATTGTTGAAACAAACTACTTGAATCAAGTATCAAGGAAAAGATATGCTGTATGTCATGAATTCTATACGCGAACCATTCTCGTATGTTACCCAACTTAATTTTGTAGTATTTGTAACACCTCTATGGGGAATATGAATTATGTATCCGTCTTCTCCATATGGAAGTATTGTGGGATATTGAAAAGCAATATAAGAAGGATGTGTCTCGTTAACACATTGTAAAGATCCGGATCGAGTTTTCACAATATTATCTAAATTTTTATGCGTATCACCAAATATCACCAACAATTAAAGCGGCAACCTCGGCGCGGTTGGTATTTTGTATGTCCTTCCATCTTGTACCCTTTCCCCCTACAATCCGTAATTCTAGATCTAATTGAGGGTTATGATTCAATGAATCTCTTGCCATCCTATAAACTTTATCTGAAATATTTTGAGAATCCAACATATGTTTGACATTTTGTATAATACTAATGTCCATCGACGAATCATTTGATGAAGAATTTTGTTTCGATGCACGAGGAAGAAAAATGAAAGAACATCATCAAATTATATTATTATATATAGATGAAGATTTACTAAAATATTTCTATAAATTATTTACCTGAAACATGAATGTCTATTTAAGTTCTCATTTTCAGTATCACATATGAATAGTTATGAGAATTTTGGTTTATAACCATGTGGCGTTGAAAACTGCCCATTTAATTAGTTTTACCGTTTAGTCTAAAAATGTATGGAGCATTACCTCTATTGATGGAGTTATCAATTTTTCTAATCAATGATGTAAACGAAAACATGGAATTAAATCTAAGTACTGTATATTTTTGATGAACTATTTGCTCTTTGAATCTAAAGAACGAATTAAATTTTGGTTGTTTATTGGTGGAACACCTAAATCTGGCAACAACACATTGGAAAACTATTATTCTCATGTTGTCAACCTCTTGTAGCTTCATCCTTCCAAATTTTTACATTGCATATTTCACATGTAAAAGATTGGTCGCCATGATCGAGGTATATGATAAAAAATTAAAATTGTTAGGCAAAATAAAACATGACTTATAATAAAAATTAAAATAATATGATAATAAATTCACAAATTTTAAATTATGGTATATGGTGATTACCGTTTGATAAACTTTCATGAATATTTTGAAGTACATCTTGAGAAATAATATCTTCATCAATTGTTAAGTCAGATATTAGAATATTTGTAATAGTCGCAATTTTCCTTTTTAAATTTTGTTTACCCGATCTTAAGTTACAAACCGATGCACTATTAGTAACGACGAAAAACAATAAGATAAAAGTTAGATGTCATTGATAAAAAATGATATGCATATATTTATTAATAAAAGTTGAGCACTAACCATTTGTATTAACGCTATTAACATTTGAAATACGTAGATGGAATGTGTATGGTTGACGTAAAAATAAAAGAAAATTGGATCTCTTATTATCCAAATATATTTTTCTAAGTTTTCTCATCTCATTTGCGTTATTGGGTTGATTGTTAAAGACCTGTGAAATTATATGTTATACTCCCTCCATCCCACAAAAAAGTTCTCATTTCCCCTCTAAATTTTGTCACACAAAAAAGTTCACATTTCTCAAATGGTAAGAGACCATTTAATAAAATAATATTAAAACTATGGACCCCACCACTAATTATCTTCTAAAAACACTTTCTCTCCAGAAAACCTTATATTTTAATTAAAATATTATCATGAACCCCACCACTAACTCTCTCCTAAATACTTGTATCCATTAGAAATGTGAACTTTTTTGTTGGATTGAGGGAGTATGATTTAGTAGAAAGTTGCTTGGATTCCTTATTACCCAAATACAAATTTCTAACTAATCCTCCCTTATATATGGAGCTACATATGATTTCATCCTCCCTTATATATGGAGCTACATATGATTTCATCATGACACCTCATCAAAACACTGCATTCTTATTGGACGCAAATGCCACATGTAAATCATTCATTGGTCAAATCCTTATTCACAAACTACACTTAACGCTGCATTCTTTGCCTTTCATTTTCAACACTGACACCCACCTCCCTCACCTCACACACACACAAATACACCATTTTTTACACACACACAAACTTCACCCACAAATATGTCTGGGATCGATAATTTTGGTGACGTTCAACCACCGCCTGCCGGAATCGGAGCTCTTCCTCCTCCTCCTCGTCGTCGTAACCGTTCCGGTAGTCGCCGACGTCGTAACGCCTTCAACAGCGAACCAGCTACGACAGACGGCGGTAGCAGCTCCGGATTATCCGATTCCGATGCACAGTCTTCGGCGCGTCTCGATTCGTACATTTCCAGTGACGAATGTGGATCTTCTGGTATCTTTTGGTACAATCATAGCCGTATGGAGTCTTCATCAGATGAGATTGACTTGGAGAGTGGTGAATTGGAGATGAAGGTGCATTTTTCAGCTGAAGATGAGAAACAATGTCGAAAATGTCATCTGAATTTTGAGACTAACGGTGGAGATTCGCCGGAGGTTGAGGATGACGACGGTGTTGGTGGAGGTGGTGCCATTGAATTAGGGTGTAATTGCAAAGGAGATCTAGGAACTGCTCATAAACAATGTGCAGAAACTTGGTTCAAAATCAAAGGGAACATGTAAGTTTCACTTAAGAATGATTAAATTCAAGCTTTTATGTGATTTCGTTTGTTGATTTAAGTATTTTTTAAGCTTTAATCGTCCGCATGACAGCTGCATTTCACCTAAAATTTTGTTTGCAAATTCCTGCATTCTCTAATATTTTTAGGTCATGAAAAATTGGGGGAATAATGTGCTAATAAGAATTGTAATGTACAACAATAAATTTGGTGTTCCTGACTTCCTGTTAAATTCTCAGACAAAATATCACACTTGAATTTTGAATTTTGAGTTCCCTCTCTTCCTAATACCCCTTCCCCGAAGTAGATGGTACACCGTACACTTTGACTTTTTTAGTCAAAGTTGTGATTTTGTGATCAAAGTTTGGTGCTTTTTCTTCTTCTTCCAGTTTGAAAGATTAACAAATTCTATGTAAGAACTAAGAAGGATGCACTATTTATGTAGATGGAATAAATTAGATCATAAACATCTATATTAGGTTTTCAATGGCTATGAGTTTAATACAGTTGACTTTAAGTTTGACCAATGTTGCAAAAAGAATTTGACCAAGGTTTAAGGTTATGACTTTTAATTAACAGCATGTGCAGCTACCCGAAAGTTCTTATCTTTGTAGCATACGCAAAAGCATGTCAATTTACAATTAAAAAACTAACATATGTAGATATGCATGACTTATGACTATGAGTCTAATACAGTTTTGATGATCAATATTATTACATGCATGTTTAGTTCTATATATGTTTTTTATTTTTTATTTATTTTTGAGTTATAAAATATCAAGGTTCAATGATTGGTATGGAAATTTTATAGTGTAGTTGACGGGCCAAGAGTTAGTTGATTTTTTATGTATCTTTTCAGTTTTTCTTGCAAGTTGGCATATTTGGTAATATATGATTAAAGTTGTATCATCTGTTTGTTATTGTTTGTACTCCATTCATGTTTGCAAGACGAGAGGGTCGAGTCGGGTAACATGTCCTTTTTTTATACCGGTTGTGTTGACGCACAAACACTTTTTTATACCGATTGTGTTGACAAACACTTTTTTTTATCCAGGTAATATTGATAAACAACTCAAAAAAAAAATCACTACTTTTTGGTTCATAATTTATTTATATTGTTTCATAATCTTATCGTTTATTAATGCAGAATTACAACTTTCTGACACACAAATGATGAATATATGTCTTACGTAAATTAAACACATGTTGCTTTGTAATAACAAGAGTTTGAAGTCTTTTTCAATAATGCCATATCCGGATGAAGAATACACGATGGAAAATTACAACCGGTTAATACATGACGAGGAATCGTACAACAGAGATGAACTCCGCGAGCAGCATCAAACTCTTTATGCCAGCCTTACATCAGAGCAGAAACGTATCTAAAGAACAGTCATGGACTCCGTTAATAATGAAAAGGGTGGAATGTTCTTCGTATATGGTTACGGTGGTACTGGGAAGACTTACATGTACAAAACTATGTCTGCTGCATTACGTTCCCAATGGTCAATAGTATTGAATGTTGCATCAAGTGGTATTGCGGCCCTTTTGTTGGACGGTGGTAGGACGGCTCATTCCAGGTTTGCACGTACTTATTATACTCGAACAAAACATTATAATATTGAATTTTATACTTTTTATATAAATTGCTAATTTTGTACTCTGTCCAGGTTTGCAATTCCTATTAATGTGGTGGAAGATTCGTTGTGCCACATATCGGCTGACGGTGACCTTGCTAAGTTGATACGAAAAGCCAAGCTAATTATCTGGGACGAAGCACCAATGATTAACAGATATTGTTTCGAGGCGTTTGATAGAACCCTGAGAGACATATGCAGGCAGGACCCTTCGACACCGTCAAAATCTGTATTCGGTGGAAAAGTTGTTTTGTTTGGTGGTGATTTTCGACAGATTCTTCCTGTTATTCCAAACGGCTGTAGGCAAGATGTGGTTCATGCGACTATCAATGCGTCATATCTTTGGGACCACTGCATTGTCTTGAATTTAACAGTAAACATAAGGCTGGGTTCGGGAGCATCTGAGGTTGAAAGAAAAGAAATAAAGGAATTTGCAGATTGGATACTCGATATTGACAACGGCACTATAGGTGTGTATTTATTTTATTGTTAATTTTTTATAAACCGTTCCAATAGATTTTTTAATGATATCAACTTTTTTCTAATTATCTAAACACAGGTGGTGAAAATGATGGTGAATAGTCAGTAGAGTTCCCGGACAACATGCAGATTCCAGCGTCTGATGATAACGTTTGGGCTATTATTGCAGAAACATACCCTCATTTGCTGGATAATCTATGGCAACCCAGCTTTTTTCAAGATAGAGCCATTCTTGCTCCCACGCACGAAATGGTTGACCTCATAAACGAACGTATGCTGTCTTTAATTCTGGGAGAAGAAAAGACGTACGAGTCATCGGACTCGGTTTCCGCTGCAGATGAAGATGATACTATGTTTAACCTTGATCTTTACACCACTGAATTCTTGAACAGCATAAAAATGTCAGGTGTCCCGCAGCATATCTTGAAGTTAAAGATTGGCGCTTCGGTAATGTGTATGC
Source organism: Calendula officinalis (assembly GCA_963853835.1). Taxonomy (NCBI): domain Eukaryota; kingdom Viridiplantae; phylum Streptophyta; class Magnoliopsida; order Asterales; family Asteraceae; genus Calendula; species Calendula officinalis. The sequence goes on along the minus strand of OY970832.1, from coordinate 7,926,793 downwards.
GGAATATTGATCAGAAAGCTGGATTGTGCAACGGAACCAGACTTCGGATATTACGAATGGCCGGGGGGTAAATATAATCAAGGTTAAAATCATATCTGGCGGCAAGGTGGGTACAATTTGTGCTATCCCTCGAATGGTTATTAGCCATTCCGACAACAAGATGCCTTTCAATTGAATCGGAGGCAATTTCCTGTTCAGGTATGCTTTGCTATGACCATTAATAAAAGTCAAGGCCAGACGTTGTCTCAGGTTGGTTTGTTTCTGCAAAAACCGGTATTCTCACATGGCCAGCTTTATGTGGCTGTATCCCGAGTTAAGAACAAGAACGGATTGAAGGTAATTTGTTGTGACTTAGATGGGAATTACACTAATTCAACAGCAAATGTTGTTTACCAAGAAGTCTTATTTCGTTTGTAAATTTTATGTAACATCTGTTCATGTATCGATTTTTATATCAATTCATCATTACAGCTATAGCATTATTATGTCATTTTTTAAAATTATTAATCTTTGTTGGTATTTTTCTACATACTAAATTTTGAAGCATACCCGCCCATCGGGCGGGTTATGAAGCTAGTCTTCTATATTTATCGTTGTAAAATCCAGGATGTATTTTAAAAAAATTATCCTCTTAAATCACCCTTTGAAAAACGTTCCAGTCCGTCATGACTCGCCAAGATTTGAGGTTTGATATTGTCGTCACGCCACGCATTATGTTTTGTTAAAACTTTGCCTAACATTAACGTTAGTAGGATTCATAAAATTAGAAAAACTTAATAATGGCTACATGTTTAAAACTTCTATCAAGATTTACATTGGGAAATCCATTGGACAAAATATTATCTATTGAAAAATATTTGATTTTTAAAATAAAAATCATTCCTAAAAATATGTATACGTATTTAACCTATAACAGAATTTCCAAAATTAATGGTAGGCATAATCATAATTAGTATTTAAATGCTAATTGGACAAAATATTATCTATTAAAAAATATTTGATTTTTAAAATAAAAATCATTCCTAAAAGTATGTATACGTATTTAATCTATAACAGAATTTCCAAAATTAATGGTAGGCATAATCATAATCAGTATTTAAATGTTAGAAAATAAATATAGAAATTCTAAGAAAATTACACGTGTAATACTATTTTTTTAGAGGTGACACGTGGCACTTAAGGGGTTTGTTTTATTATAGTACTAGAGTAGAAGTAGATTAATAATAATAATAATAATAATAATAATAATAATGAGTTCGTTGTCAAAAGTTGAAAGTTTTGAAAGTTGAGGAGGAAACAGTTATTAGGTCAATTAAATAATCATGATGGTTCACCCCCATCACCATCCAGCCACACACAAACAAACAAACAATATTTTTTTCATTTATTTTAACTTTTATGGTGTATCTCAATGATCGAAGGTAGAAGAAGCTGCTGGCCTGATCGGTAATGCGATTCACACAATCGTCAATTTTCAATTTTAGTACTTGCAGATTGATTTTGAATTGGATTGTTAATCATCATTTATGTTCATAAATTCTATCGCTAAATCGATTTTATGTCTGAATTCTTGACGATATATGTGCCTTCGATAAAATTTTGAGCGATTTGTCCACGTTTTTTCGTGTCCAATTGAACGAAATGGAATTGATGGACGATGTCATTGTTTAATTATGCTGAACGTGTTTGATTAACGTTTAACAAATAAACATTAAATGTCTAATTTAGCTTGCTAATTGTTAGCTAGTATATGTATATATATGTAAGCAATTTGTTTGTTGACCAGAATATTTGCTATTATTTCCTTAAGCATGTGATAACTTTGTCTAAATAGATGCATTATGGTTATAAATCATGCTTTCTGCTAACACAATCTTCAGTAATTTAGGTATTATATTGTGCGAGAACAATGTTTTTTGTTGTAACAACTGATGAAAAATAACACTTTTGGTAGTTTAAGGAACTTATGGCAGATAAAGAGGAAGCATCCATGCCTTCTGCAGGAAAGGAGGTTAGATACACAGTGATTGTATCCTATGTTATAATCTTTAATTTCATGAATTCATAGTATTCTGTATATTTTAGGAAGAAGTTGTTAAAAAGAAGTATGGAGGTCTTGTTCCCAAAAAGGTCCCACTCATTTCCAAGGTTAAAATCAAGATCCATTCTATGTCTGCTGTCTTACTGCTTATAATTCAACGGGTTGGGTTAAAACGGGTCATATTGATAAATAAATGGTGCTAAAGAATTTGTCGTGTTTGATGGCAGGATCATGAACGGGCTTATTTTGATTCAGCTGATTGGGCTCTTGGGAAGGTACAAATACTTTTGCAAATTACTCAAGAATAAATAAATGATTTTTATTTACCTAAATCAATTCAAATGGTATTGGTGAACAGCAAGGTGCAGAGAAGAAGCCCAAAGGACCACTTGAGGCACTCCGCCCTAAATTACAGGTACTAAATTACAATTATTTTGTTGCCATGTCATGACTGCATCAAACTTCTTTCTGTTTGATATATTTTTTTAATTTCACTAGTTTTTTTTTTTTTACATATTCAGGAATGTAATTTTGTAAAAAAATAAAAATATGAGGGTTATGACTGACATTTTATTTGCTTTTGTGCAGCCCACTAACCAACCAACACGATATCAAAAATCTCCGTGTGCTCCAACAGATGGAGAAGGTATATAATATCATGCATGCATTTCTATTGCAACATAATAAAACCCTTTTGATATTCTGCTATTTTTACATGAAGAGAAACTAATATGTTTCTTATGGTTGACTTGTTTGAATGTGAATAGATACCTCGTTTTCTGGACATGCAGCTGCAGATGATTGAGAAATTGTTTGATCTTCTGGGCTGTTGCTAATTGTCTCATTCAAGTTTTATTTAATGCATTTGTTAATACAACAAAACAAAACTTAATTCTGCATTGAGTTTTTTAATTCCGTCAATACATATACATATATTATATGAAACCAAGAACCAGTCTGTATTAGTTTGGCTTTGGTTTAGAGATACCTAATTTTAGCATAATATTTGTGCTTGATATAAAGTTTCAAAAGATTTTACAGGGCTAGTACCAAACCATTAAAGAAGCAGAAGTTTTTGAATTTTTTTCAAACTACGCCAAAATATTGACCACGGTGTAATTAGTACTTAGTAAGAGATTTAGTGATTGTTGAATATAAAAAGAGAATCTTATATCTTGTCATAAACATATTAGGAGTATTATTATCTACATTCTACCTAATCATACCCTACTTTTGAAGGGATTAAATATTATTGTTGTAATAAAAAGGTTAATCATGAAGATCTGTAAACCAAATGCATCGGCTTTTTTTCGACAAGTAACTCATGAGACATAACTCATAAGTGACTGCTCACTAGGCTAACCCATGAGCATTGATCTTGCCTTGTAATTTCCTATAAACAAATGATTAACTAGCATTTGGGCCGAAAAAAACTAAGTCGGACCGAAACCAAAAACATGTGATACAAATTGAGAAATTAAGTAACAATGGAATAAGAACACAGAATGATTGTTGAATAAAAATACTGTAATACTTGATATTGAACAAACGAACTACAAAGAAAAACCCTAATCGGAAGATTAGGTCCAGGATGATCCCTCTCTCAAAGGTGAAACCTATGAGCCAATCTCTAGCCAAAGCTTAATTAGAGACTACAATAGCAATATTTTCATCCTCCCCTAAAATGTAACCATGTTTTCTATTTAGATAATTACTACTAAGTTACCCCCTCTAGAAATAACTATTATATTTCCTATCAACATGTGATCAATTCGGTTATCGGTTTTATAATTTCATGATTTTAGGTTTCGGTCCCGGCTGGGCTGATAGGGAGTGAGCATTTGGACTAAAAAACCAAAAATACTAGGTTCGGTTTTGAGAATTCATCATTATCAGTTTCGGTTTTTGGACCGCACCACCCTTATGATTAAGCAGTCCTCATGATTGTTTAATGATTAGGCAAAAAGTGTCCTTAAAGCAGGTCAAAGAGAAAGTGAGTCGAAATGTTAACCCAAATCAACAAACACTAATTTCTGAGTCTAAATTGCAGAAAAGGTTATTACAAAAAAACAAAAAGAGTAGATTGATTGAGAAGCTAAAAGCATAATAACAGTCACCTAACAATAATAATAATTAAAAGGAAATAACTGTTTCCAATTCCAATTCAATTAATCCCCAGAAAAAAACAACAATGCTGCATTTAGCCAACAACACAAACATAATTATGACCCTATCAACTTGCTTCACCATCATTTCCACCTACAAATTACAAATTCTTCTGCTTCTGCTTTCTGTCAATAATAACAAATAGTTAGCTTTTCGTCAACATTTTCTACTATTATACCAACTGCATGCACGATGTCATTTAGATATTAAAAATAATAACACATGAAAGAAACACATCCTTTTAGTAAACTATTTCACTTTTTAATGCATTTTATGTAGTTTATTTGAACAAAAATAAAACAATTGAGTTGAAAGATAGCTAACCTTTTACAAAAGACACCATCTGACATCACTAGTAAAAATAAACATTGCATCTGGATGATCCACACAAACACTTTTTCCTCCTGGAACCACCTGCTTCAGGCCTAACCGTACCATAGTTAAAAGTTAACTCCTGCATAGGTGGAATATGATTAACCGCATACAACCCAACATGAAAATACATATCATCTTGATTTTCTCTAACAACCGGCTGCCAATAAACATTCGGTGAGCAGCTATGATTCATAAAACGGGCCACATTTCCCTCATTTTTAGCACTTATAACCAAAGGAAATGGAAATTTAACAGATTCTTCACTAGGTACAGCTTCCAAAGGCTCAAAAACACGAGTTGAATCAAAAACATAATTATCATCAGGATCAATCTCATTATCTGGTACAACCACACCTGCATATTCACAAATGAACGCTCCAGATCGAATCGGGTCCCACGATCTCACTCCCCAACCTTTATCTTTTGTTTTAAAAACTTCTAAACGGATCTTCAATCCCGCTTGTGAAATACGGTTTCTGCAATTAGGTGGACAGACACACGAATTACCACATTCATGAACAAGTGAATTATGACTAAGAAGAACACCAAGCGCCGTATACGTCATATAACCGCCGTTTTTTTGCACACACGGGCAGTTAGTGCCAGCCTGGCATCCTTGTGTGCAGTTACAGTAAGTAGACGGTTTTGTTAACGGAAATGGTTTTGTGTATTTCAAACTTCGGGTATATGTAAAATAAGCGGGGCCCTTTTCACCATCTATATCGTTTACAAGACAAATGGGCAAATTTTCAGCACCGGAAGTTAAATCGGGTAAAATAACACCAACCCGAGTAACATGACCATCTTTCCATTGTTGAATTGATTTCCATAATGTAAATGCTTCAGTTTGTCCTGCAACCCGAACCAATTTATATTTAAAAATATTACAGCCAGATTTTGCTTTTTCGATCCAAGATTCGTGTATTTTGTATAAACCGTCGTATATGTATACTTTTCCAGTTGGATTTGCAAGATCTTTTAGACCACGAATAACACGTACTTCATTAGCTCTGTGTAAACTTTTTTCAAGAGCTAAATTACCTCTAACTAACTGTTGATCCATCTGTACTTTATCTTTTCTTTGCATACCACCTTGACCACTGTAAATTAAAACTTCACCATCATCACCTTCATCTTCATAACCACCTGAAGAAACAATACTAACTGCCAACGGTTCTTCTTCACCCGAAACCTTAACTCCCATATAATCGATTCCAGCCATACTTGGAGCATGTAATCCAACTAAACATAATTCCATTCTGAAAAAGAAAATATCACCGATTTCAACACCGGGTACATTACCAAATCTTTTTTTGACATTTGCACGAGCACCTCTAGTCATACAAATAGTTCCAGCCCGTAAATCTGGGCGTCTTGCTGAGCTGGACTCTTTTGTATCATCAAGTTGTGTAATTTTTCTTCTGAGTAAGTTGTAGGCCAAAAGTACACGATCAGCCAGTTCTTTATCACTATCAGATTGACGAAAAGTATCGATTTCCAACAGATTGAAAGAATGTAACATATTTGTTACTAATGAATCGATATCAACATCGGAATTGGAAACGCTTATATTCCCAGTTGAATTTCTAGCTTTTCTACGGTTGGCCCGTTTTCTTTCACCACCATCACTCCCCATTTCCATATTCGCGTAACCATTGTTTTGACTGTAATCCTCTTCATCAACGGGTATAGAAGAACCACTAATGTTCCTTCTTGATGTTCCTATATCACCATTTTTTGATGCTGTAGCCGGTGATTTAAATGAATTTATAGGAACTGGCGATGGAAATGGATAAGATCGTTCTTGATTCGGGCCTCTTCCTTGATTTGAGGTGTAAAACGGGAAGAACGGTGATGCACCAGGTGGAAACGGGCCAGTTGGCGGGACTGATGCAAAATGAGAAGTTGGTGGTGCAGAAGAATCGGGCTGGGTTGGGAAAACTGGAACAAGGCATCTTAATGGCTTAACGCTTAAAACCGTACCCTTGTTTATAGGACCAGAAGGAACAGAATCAGAACCAAATGTGCGTTCCATTGTAATCACTGAGAGCTTTTTGAGTTTTCAAAAAGTTAAAATTTTCCACTTATCATCACCTGAAAAGTACACACATTGCAAATTCATTCAATCAGCTAAATTCAAACATGAACTTGCAGTGGGAGATTATCCACCTGAAACATGCAAATCTATGTACACAAATCGTAATTAAAATCTAGGTTTCAATCAATTACCAGATTTAACACAGATAAGAACAAAAAATAAAACCCTAGAAATAAATAAATAAGAAAGAGGATACGCACATACATAATTTAAAGCTAAAAACACAGGATTTGAAGTACAAAAACAGCGAGAAGGAATGAAGATCGGAGATGGAGAAATACAAAGAAATTAGGGTTTTATAAGTGATGCGAGCTAAAAAATGGTAGGAAAATTGATTCCAGATATCAGATCCTTTTTACAATCTCAAAGCATAAATCGAAGAAAAACGTATGTAAGATCTGTTGAATTTTAGAAATTACCTTCGAATTTGAAATTTGGGTGAGAGGGTGAGTGAGCAGAAATGAAATTTGAAACGAGGTTTCAGGTTTCAGTCAGAACTCCGCTTATAGTTTTTCACGTTTTCTTTTCAATTCAACGCAAGTACTACCTTTCTTTTTCAGGTTGCAAGTGCCTGAAGTAATAAAACCGGAGTCCACTATTTACCATTTGATTAAATAAATGTTACTGTAAAATTAATGATGATATGATTAAATAAAGGGAAATAATGATATTTATTTCTTTTTACCCATAAATCTATTTACTTCTAAGTTTAATATATGTCATTAATTAATTCTATTTCCTTATATCATCTCTTGATTTTGACAATTGTCATCATCAAAATGGGTAGTAAGATGGATGAAATAAATGGTAGGAAGAAATAACATTATAAATGTATTACACATGTAATCTTGCGGTGAATAATAATATTAATTAAACATTAACTTATACATCATAGCTAATTGATTGTGTGTAACAATTATTTTTTTCAAATACATGTGTTCGGATTAAAATGTGACTTTTTTTAACCGAAGCAAAATAAATTGGTCAAGCTTAGGGGTGTTTACGAGTCGAGCTTTTAATAAGCTACTCGAGCTCGAGCTCATTTATATCGAGCTCGAGCCTATACTAATTCGATCTCGAGTCGAGCTCGAACATAAAATAATACTCGATTAATCTCACGAGCCGAGCCTAATAATTTAATACTCGACTCGGCTCGTTCGATAGCTCATTTAGTCTCGAGCCAGACGATCTTAACGAGTCGATCCTAACGAGCCAAACAAGTATTACATACAATAAGTGCAAGTGTTGATACAATAAGTACAAGAATATACATATATTGTTAACGAGTCGAGTAATTAACGAGCTTTTCGAGTTTGTAAATTAGTTCATTCAGAAAATATTGACACATAAACGAGTATCAAGCTCGAGCTCGAACACTATATAAATATTCGAGCTCGAGCACAATTTTAAAAACTTATTCGAGCTCGAGCCGAGTAATTATTAAACGAGCCAAACCAAAATTTCCTGATATTCGACTCGACTCGAATCGTTAACACCCCTAATCAAGCTGGCCTGCTATTTTTATTCCAAATTAATAAATATTATTTAATTATTTATTATCTTTAATAATTTGGTAGTAAAGAAATAAGATTGAATAGACGTGGTAGAACTTAAAAGGTTGGATAAAAAATCAGCTTGGGATCGTTTGTAAATTGGTTGACATCAAATCATAACTACATAGGAAGACGACCATATCTAATAAGGCCTCTCCAAACCCTACACATCACTAACCCATCACTAAACCCATCACTAGCGTCACGTCATCACATCCTTACTAACACGCTACTGACACGGCCGTGCCAACCCTACACATCACTAAACCCATCACTAAACTCATCTTTTCCACATCATCATTTCCACATCATCATTTTAATTAATAAAAAAACACATTACATTAAATAAAAACCATTACATTAATAATAAAAACATTACATTAAATTAAAAAAAAGACATTAAAATTAAAAAAAACATTAAACTTAAAAAAAACATTAAAACATAAAAAAAAAATTAGACATAAAAAAACATTAGACATAAAAAAAACATTAAACTTAAAAAAAAAAAAAAACTACTCGTCGTCCTTGTCGTCGTTTTCTCCCTCATCGGATGAGTCCGGATCGGCGTATTTGTCCAATAAACTCCGGCGATATTTTAAAACCGCTTTTCGCTCTCTTCGGCTCAAGTTATCGGGAACCGAACAATGAAGGACTCTGAAAGCATCCGATATCTTTTTCTCCACAGTCGCTTCTTTGATAGTCTTCAAAGTGTCGGCTTGCAGTATGGCGTTCTCACATATACGGTCACGAGTTTCGTCACTTGAATACCGTGACGAAGTCGCATCCGAGGAACTTGCCGTACGCCGGCTAACGTTACGACCCGGTGGGCGACGGATCGGGTCGTCACGGAATAGACCATCCATATTTGCGGTAGGGAGCGGGGTGGTGTTGTCTTCGCCAAGGTTCACCGGGTTGGGCTCGGGAGTGGGTTGGGGATTCATCACGTTGTAATTTGTCCAAAACTTGGGGTAATCTTTTAGTTCATTCCAACACAGTTCGTACAAAAAGTTCCTCCTGCTGTTGTTGTCATAAAATTGTTGTTTTGCGGCGTTGAGCACGCCTTGGTCATCGGCCCCACTTTGTCGCCTTGACTCGAACCGTTTAAAGATTTCCCCAAACTTCCGAACGTCCATTTTTATCTTGTTCCATTTCCCTTGGAGTTGACTTCTGTTGCGTTTTGTATCAACCAGTGAGTTGTACTCGGCTTCAATCTGCCCCCAAAATCGATCACCGGATTGTGAGTTCCCGCTTTCAGCGGATTGTGAAGCATTTATCCACCGCTGGGATAAAATAACGGCCTCCTGGATGGACCACTTCTGCACCGAACCAGCCTCCCTAACCGCTGGTGTAGCTCTTCTTCTTCTTCTTCTTCTTCTTCTTCTTCCTGTTCCCCTGCTTGGTTGGACCGGTTCGGGTACCGCTTGTGGGCCCTCTCCTTCGTCTTCCTCTTCCACTTCGGGCTGGGATTCAATTTGCACTTCCGGTTGATAGCCAGAACCTGAACCCGAACCGGGAAAATAACCGCCGCCATAGAAACCGGGGTGGAAACCGTGTTGGTAACCGGGTTGATAACCCAGTTGATAACCGGGTTGAACAGCGCCTTGGGGCGGGAAACCGCCGGGGGATGAGTAGAACGGATGAAAACCCGAACCCGAACCAGATGCGACGTTGCTCGGGCTGGGCTGGCTTGTCTGTCCAGCATTTGACGAATAAGCTGGTGACGGGATACGAGTGTTTAACAAATTTTGGAAGTGATCATTTGACGGGGAGGAGTTGGATCTACGACTCATGATGAAAATTTGAAAAATAGGTAATGAAGGTAATGAAGAAGTGGGAGAAGTGGTATAAAATTATGAATGAGAGGGTGTTGTATTTATAGGTAAAAAATAGGATAAAGAAAAAAATAAATAAATTAAAATTGAATTTTGAATTCAATTTACCCCGCTCCCCCGACCCCACAAACCCCCCGACGCGCCAAACGATTCCGTCGACCAGACGACGCCGGCCCAACGACGCAAGCCACGACGTGTCGGTGCCAACGCCGTCGTGGCGCGACGCACTTCGACGGAGACCCCCGACGTGCCATTGGCACGGGTCTAACTCTATTTGAGACAATGTTATCGTGATGATAACCTAGCCGGAAAAGATTCTCCCATGTATATACAAATACTTTTTATATTCAGGGAATCCATACTGTCTGCTTGGATGTCACTGCATATATCGAACCATTAACTTACAAACTCGCCGTTCAAAAAAAAAATATACAAATACTTTTATTCAATAATTTTATTCAAGAAAATGTTATTGCGATGATAATGTTATTATGAGAAATGAAGTTTATGTAAGTTGATTATATTTATGTCATTACCATAAAACTATTCTAAAATGTAAATGAAAATAAAATGAGTAATGAGAAAATGAAAGGTATTAAAGGGTTTTGATAATGACAGCCCTAAGGGCTGTCATTAAGAACGAATAATAGGAAGATTATTTTCATATTTACCCCCTCTTAACTCCATTAGTCAACTTATGTTCCTTATTTTAAGCAACATTTAAAATTCTCCTCCAATCAGAATCAAGACTGTTCATTCTTATCCGTTTTTATTGACAGCCTTTAGGACTATCATTATCAAAACCCTTAAAAATATTAACGAGTACAATGAGCATTCTTATAGTATAATTATTTTGAGCAAGAGGAAGTATGAAGTTTTACATTAAATAAAAAAATTATAAATATAGTAGGACCCGTTCAGGTTTCCATTAGTTTCATAGTAACCCACGCCACAAACACCGTTGAAAAAGAGAGATCACTCTGATTGGTTCACTCTCATTCGATTTGATCTCTCCACTGTGACCATAACGCTGCCACTGATTTCTGCATCTGCCGTCGACGACGGCGATTCTACCATTTTCCACCGTAATCACAGTCACCGCCGCCGCCGTTCATCAGCCATCATTTGAAATGTATGTATGTTCATTCACACTCCTCTCACCACTGTAGTTATTGTTGATTTCTCATATCTAATTTCGTGATTTACTATAGATCAGATGCTTTTCAAATTCAACTGAAATGCCGATCTTTGGTTTGCTTATAGATCTTTAATTTGCTTATAGATCTCTTGATTCGAAGCTCAATTTTGGTTATTGTACTACCTGAATTCAGCTTTGTGAGGATAATTTGACGATTTGTAGTGTTATTCAGATTCCTTTTGATTTCTACTTCCTTTTTCTCACTTTATTAATAAGTTTAATTGTTTTATCTCACCTTCCAAAAATAAGCTTAAATTGCTTCTCTCTTATACCCCCTTTTTGGGGAAAATTTGACTGTCAAATAAGTTTGTTTCCAAAAATTTAATTAAATTGCTTTATCTCTTTCAACAAGCGTGTGTGTTTGTGTGTTTAATTTTCTACAATTTTTTTGAAACATGTTTGTTTAGGTACAGAAAGCAACCCTTGTTATTAATTTTCATGTTTAGTTTCATCTAATAAATACACTTTAGCAGTATTAATTTATCATTTTTTGTGTAACACCATCTTTAAGCATTACTAAAAACCTATCCATGTACACTTAATTATGGTATAAATTGGTTAAATACGTAAACAGTTATTAATTAGTGAACAGTTATAAGTTATTAATTAACAAGTGAAACATGTGGTATTGCAGATGTTTTGATAGCGTTAGGTGGTAGGTGCATCCTTGGGCCGTGTAAGCCTTATTTCCTTCCAAGCTAAGGTAAAGATTGTATAGAAGATATATTAGTGAGTTGTGTTTCGAATCTTATAAATTATTAAGAGGCGAATGTGGTAAACTGAAATAAAATATATTAGAACATCAAGAAAAATTGGTTCATCCCAGAAATTGTTTTTTATTTTTTTTATTATTCCTTGATTTTCACTCAGTTGTAAAGAGAAAATGTTAGTTATATATATCTAATAATCAGTTTTTGCTGAACCGATGTCTATTATTTAAGAAATATGAGATCACTTATTTATCCTCCTAATTGTTAATAATATACTTTCTAAAGTCTTAAAAATATGAATAAAAATTGGAATTATATATGACAATATTTTATTTTGAATCTCTACTGACAAACAATTTATAAAGAAATATTTTATATAGTTTATAAGAATAAATTGTCATACCTAAAATTTCAATACTTCCACAACATTTAAAAATTTCTTATTTTCATTATATCTATCACCTCCTTAAATAATCGCCCTTTGCAAAGCGCTCATACAACTGATTATCTGATCATTACAACTTTAAACAATCAAATCCAAATTCCAAACACAATCTTTTGCAACACCTTTAATAGTTATATAAAAACTGATTATCTGTTCATAAAAGTTGCATTCTTGCCTAATTGCATAATGATACAGTAACACTCGAGTCTCGACTAATGAGATTCTTTTTTGTATTTTTCAGACACAGACATCACAGGAACAAAGTTGATCACTGGAAAAAGAAGCACATTTTCTATTTAATATTTTGGTTTTATAGATTCTAAATAAAATAAAAAATATTATTTACCATCATCACATTCCTACGTGTGATGCCTTTATATTAAATGAAGACAGGTAGAGGATGGCGTGTGATCATAAAAGACCTTATTATGATGTCAGGAATTCGACAACGACCAAATTTTAAAGGGCCAAATTGGGTTATTATTTTATTATGCTTAGTCAGCATTTTCTCGATTGGAATTTATATATATCCACCTAGAAGTTCTGCAAAGTGTTTCATGTTTTTGTCCAGTAGCTGTTCTGAACATGAAAATATTCCAATTGTTCCTTCAAGAGAATTAACCGATGAAGAAAATGCAGCTCAAGTGGTTATTAGGGAAATTTTGAAATCAAATTCTGTTACTTCAAAAAACCCTAAAGTTGCTTTTATGTTCTTGACTCCTGGTGCATTACCATTTGAAATGCTTTGGGACAAGTTCTTTCAGGTATATAATTGTTAATTTTTTATTAATAATTGTGCTTTGGGACAAGTGATTTAATTTATGATTATTGTTGTTTTGTTGCTAGTTTAAACCAATGTCTAAAATCAAGTTTTTGCATGAGTTTTCCAAATGTAAAAAGAATCTTTTATCGCAAATGAATTTATATTTTTAAATATTTTTGTAGGGCCATGAAGGTAGATTCACTGTTTATGTGCATGCCTCAAGAGAACAAACAAATCATGTTAGCCCACATTTCATTGGTCGAAATATACGAAGTGAAAAGGTATATATACATATATTCCTTGTATCTATATTTTGTAACCTGCATTACTTTTTGATACTTCTGTGACATTGGTCAAAAATCACCTGGTTTGACCCGTAACCTAAATGAGCGGGTTGGGTTACGGGTCAAACTAGGCATATTTTGGTACTGGTCAAAACGTGTCGGTTTGGGTTAGGTTGAATTGGACCATTTTTTGTCCAAAATTGTTACTTTTTTCTTAAAAAATAATTAGTTTGCTAATACGATCTCAAAAGTTTTACCATAAGAAAATTCTATCATTATTATTAGAAATACACTTAGGTTGATTTTCGACATGTTTCCTTCTAATATTTTTTTATTTTTATTTTGGACCCGTTTGAGCAACATCAATACTGAAGATGACAGTTTTGACCCCTTTACTTATTAATGGGTCCATTTGGGTTCTGTTTTATCTCAAACATGTGAAATTGCATTAATTTATAACAGAGAGTTGAATTTAGGGAACAACGAAATGAATATCAAATAAAGGATAATTAGTAAGAAATATTGTGGTCTTTTTTCATGATCTTAACTGATAATGTTATGAAATTGGTAGGTTGATTGGGGTAAAATATCCATGGTTGATGCAGAAAAGAGATTATTGATGAATGCACTTCAAGATCCAGATAATCAACAATTTGTTTTACTATCTGACAGGTTAATTTTGACCCATTTACTTATAAGTTGGTCAATTTAGCTGTGTTTTATCTCAAACGGGTCAAATAAATTTTTAGTTAAGAAAGTCGCCCAAAGTATATAATAATGCCTACAACATCCTGAATCATTTTATTTAAAGATTTGGATATTATTGTAATCATTTCGTCTTTTAAATCATGAATAACACATTGATTAAATTTAAATTATTTTGCAGCTGTGTACCATTGCATCACTTTGATTATGTTTACAATTACCTAATCTTCACAAACGTTAGTTTCATTGACTGGTAAGACAATTTTTATACTTTATACGACACTTCCTGTATATATTATACGAAGTATAGTTTTATTTTAGTTAATTTATTTTGTTTTTTCTGGGTTTTGTAGTTATGATGATCCAGGTCCACATGGAGCAGGTGGTAGGTATTCAGAACACATGTTACCTGAAATTGAATTTAAGGATTTTCGCAAGGGCTCTCAGGTATTTTCAAGCATAATGACTTTATAATTTTTTTTATCATGATAAATGAGCTATATATATATATGATCATAAATATTGGCCCTAACATCTTATTGTTAAAATTTTTGTTTTGAAATTTAAAAAGTTAATTTTAATTTGTAACATTTATTAATTATAGTTTTTAGTACTAAATAATTGCATATTTATAGTTTCTTTATATTTACATCTGCAGTGGTTCACTATGACTAGGCGACATGCTTTAATAATTATGGCAGATAGTCTTTACTACAGGAAGTTTCGACTGTACTGCAGGGTAAGTATATTCTTATTTCATTCATAAATAGCTAGAAAAATAAAAACACACTTTATAATTTAATATGCATTGTAGGAATTTTTATTATTAGTAAAAAACTAATTAAATTAAGTACAAATCTGACAAAGTATCTTGTTATTTTGGGTTTAAATTATCGTGTCTATATAATAATCTTGGATTTTTTACATTGAATAAAGTACAGTTTTTAAGTACTTCATTGTAAACTGATAATTTTTTTTATTTTTCATTATTGAAATTAACAGCCAGGAATGGAAGGACGCAATTGCTATGCTGACGAACATTACTTTCAAACACTTTTCAATGTTGTTACTTATAATATAACCCTTTATTTTAATTTTTCCCCTTAAAACTTTGATTTAATTTCTAATTGGTAACATGATTTTATGTTAGATGGTTGATCCTGATGGAATTGCAAAATGGTCTGTAACATATGTAGATTGGTCAGAAAGAAAGTGGCACCCTAGGTCTTATAAATCTCATGATACTACATCAAAGCTTCTCATAAACATAACGGTATACTTCAATTTATTCCAAGATTTATATTATTATGATAGTCATATATTGTTTTTAGTAATCACTAATGGATTAGATTATACTCCGATTAGTTATAGTAAGATTTTGTAATCTTAAATAGTTAACACTAAATTTTGTACTGCAGAGCTATGATACTAGCCTGCATTTCACAAGTGATGAAAAGGTACGAATTTATCACTTCTGTTTAATTATGTTGACTTTTCAAAATAAAAAATTTAAAATATAGCAACAATAATGCAATTTTAAAATCTGGATATGCTTTTTAGTTTTATATAATGTATTTTCATTGCGCTAAACCTCAAAAGTTGCCCAAAGTTTAATTTACATTATTATCAAAATAATATAATTTTCAAAATCATATTTGACACGCTAGTTATTTATAGAGATTTTGGGGAAAAATTGTTTTGGGTCAACCCGAACCGACCCATTTTGACTCCTTACCATTTGTTGAGTTTTTCAGAAGACGGTATTGACCACACCATGCATGTGGAATGGAAAACAGAGGCCTTGCTTCCTATTTGCAAGAAAGTTCTTTCCTGAAACATTGGATAATTTGATGAAGCTTTTCTCAAATTCTACAATAATCTGAAAATAACTTTCATTTATGGGTCAATTCATAACAGAATTCGACCCCTTTTATTTCCAATGATTCCTGTATGCTAACTAGTGATGCCTATCTGTATACAGTCGATGAAATTTTGTGGATTTTATTTTTGAATCTATTTGGATAGTTAAAAAGTTTTCACCTTCTAATTTTTCAGCTCGAAAAGCTCGAACTTATATGGAAACATTACTATTATCAATGCGTGTTTATGACTACCCTTATAATATTTTTTGGAAACGGCAAATATATTAAAAAAAGAACCCGAAACTTAGCAAGCCACTAAGCCGAGCACAACAAGATTACAAACAAGACAAAAAAGGGAAAATTCCCCAATCCACCAAAGTACAGTTAAATTTACTCATATGTTTTAACCATAAGTAAGAAGTTGATGTGATGTCGCTTGCAATAGCCGAATAGGACTTATGGATGTTATTAAAAACCGCTTCATTTCTTTCCCACCAAATCGAGCATTGAATTATTGTGTTCAACACCTTCTTTTTCTTTAGGCAATTCCCCCAACCAACTCCATATTCAATAAGCTCCTTAACCGTTTGGAACGTAGGCATTGTGATTCCACACCAATTGAAGATCCAAGATAGAACCTCCTTTGCTATAGAGCACCTAATGAAAACATGATCCGTATCTTCAACATCATTATTACAAGTTTTACAAATCATCGTATCAATATTAACTCCTCTTTTTTCCAAACCTTTTGCAACCGGAATTCGATCCAAACCAACTCTCCAAACAAAGCAATTAACTTTTAATGGGACAATGCTTGACCATGGCATATTAACATATCCACAGGTGGTGAATTTTTTATCAAGCCATTGCCTCGGACCGCAAATACCCCATCATTTGACAAATTGCAATATAGACGATCTGGAGAATTGAGAATGCGTATATCAGTGAGAACGTGCAACAAAGAACAAAAGTCATTAATGATTTCCTGGCCACTAAAACCACTTTTCCACTCCCATGTGAATCCTGAATTCGATATGCGATCAGATACCACACACGACTTCCTCTTCTCGAGATTATAAAGATTAGGGAACCGAGATTGTAACAATGATTCACCACACCACACATCTTTCTAAAACAGAAAAGATGAACCCGATCCCAACTTTAGGGAAAAAACATCAAAGAAATAATAATTCAATTTTATAAGCTCATAATTAACCCGAGTGATGTTGCGCCAAACACCCGAGTATTTTCATGAGGCCATAATGTGCGAAGGCTTTTGACGTACTTTGTGTATTGCCATAATAGTGTTTTTCCAGATACAACTTTTACCTTCTCTAAGCTTCCACCATCATTTCGCTAGGAGTGCAAAGTTTTGAGCTTTTTAAAGATCCAATGCCTAAACCACCATCACGTTTTTGAGCCATAACCCTTATAATACATTTGTGGTTCTAAAGTTACTGTTCACAAAATTTATTGGTCTGTGATGTAGTAAAGTAACCTACATGTAACTTCAATGATACCTGCCACATATTTAGATTCTTTCTAATTGTAATATAAAATAAAGTAGACTTCAATTTTTGAAGAAAAGTGATTGTACCTAGATAGATGGTAAACTTCTTCCACTTAAGGTTTAATTAGTGACGTCTATACAGGTTCTATTCCGTGCATATATACAATTTTTTAACTTTAAACGTTTGAAGATGAATGATCCAACAAGGGTATTATATTATTATATACTATTACTATTATTTATTATTACTAATTTTATTATGGTTCTTAAACAATATAGGTTTATTTGTATAAATGGATTATTGGTTTACAACTAAGGTACGATACATATTAAAAAAGTATAATCAACGTAATCTATTTTTTGTATCAAAAAACTTTATTAATTAATGAAAAAGTAATACATTCATAAATCATGAAAAGAACAAATATTAATAAACTATGCCCGTAACAACATGCGGACATTACAGTACTTGTATAATACATTTGTCATTACATTATACTGTTCATTACAATTTGCATGAACGGCGTTTTGAAGGAAACGTCGTTATAAAAATCGATGAGCAATTAGTGGGGATGGTTTTGTCAGATTCTTAATACACTAAGAAAAAGTCCACTTAATTGTGTCCACGTGAAGCTTAAACAAAAAAAAGAAAGAAATTGTGAAGGGTTTTATTTCTTATAATATAAAGGGGTTTGCCAAGTATTATCCTAACAACAATGATTAAGGATAACTTAAATGGTTCATGTATAATTAAATAAGCATAATTATTTAAGGGTGGTTAATAAAATTATTAGTTAAATTTCAAGATTTTAAGTCTAATATATATTTTTTAACTATTGTCTTTAAGGCAATATTTAGCATTTTCCTGATATAAAAAACACTCCTTTGCTCTGTCTTTCTATTCTGAGGCAACGAATAAAAGGTTATTTTTATAAAATAAAATTTTAAAATCTTATTTTTTAAAGATAATTTTACTTGGGAAAACAAACATATATAGTTTAACTATGCTAAAATTGAAATGGTCATTTATGAGGTTTGCAAGTAAAAATTTTATTCTTAGAAAAACGAGGCAACATGGCCCGTGCGATGCACGGGCTTTATTCATGATAAGAAGTTATTTAACTGGAAAGTATGAACAGGGTGATGGGTTACATGTTCAGGTTTAATTTCAGGTACTCTACTAAATAAGCAAAGTGTGGAAAATGTAAAATAATTATATTTGCATAACAAAAAAAACATGTTATCAATAACATGGAAGTGTTACTACGAAGATCTTCATGTTTTGTCATTTATAAACACAACTTTGGATAAACGATGACATATCTTTAAGCAATGTGTAAATTAGTAGATCCAGAAAAGCAATGTGTAAAAGTTTAACAAAAAAATAAATGAATATAACTTATCTATTTGCAACATAAATTAAATATTTAATAAAAAATCAATATCAATTTATGTGTTTCAACTAAAATTTATTTAAATTTAAAATCAATTTATGTGTTTACAATAAAAAATTATAAAAAAGAGAATGTGTTTAATTTTTTTATTTTATTATATTTAATTTCGTTTATAAAAAAAACATTTCCCCCCTCTCCTTCCCAGGAAAATAGATTTGTTATGCTTAATTTTGGTTGCTTGTTTAGGTTGTTAAATGCTTCTTTATACACAACATTTCTTGTGTTGTGATTTAAATTGTTATTATTATTTTCATTCATGAGAATTTTAAGTACTGGTGTTAATATCAATTTATTTAGTTAGAATGTCATTCAACTATATACATCTAAAATCATATTTAGAATCTTTATCTATACATTAATAAATATGTACCATATTTAGAATCTTTATCTATATATTAAAGAAAAAGTTTTTGAATTTTGGCCACCTCAACCATCACCTAATCCAAGTCATTGCAAACTCAGAAATAATCCTGCCTTTTTCGACACCACATTTCATCACCACATATACACGTCTGATGTCACGAACTCAAGATTTCAACATTTTAGAAGAGTGCCCCATCAAAGAGAAATGCTTCCCGTGATTTGTGCCCTTGATTTAGAAACATTATTTTTCCACCCTAATATTCAGTTCTTTTTTATCGTTCAAGTCCAAAGCTATTCTGTGATTTCCTCAATTGTTAGAAAGCTTATTATGTCCCGCTCCTTATCGAGTCTCTGTAACGACCCGAAATTTGAATAAAATAAATTATGGGAAAAATATAGTAAATAAGGATAAATCGTTTAAAAGACGTAGGAATTAGTTTCGTGTCGTTTGGACACCGTATGAGAAAGTTATGGGCGAAACCGGGTCGAGACAAAGATGAAAAAGTGCAGCCCTGCTGCCTTAGAAAGTTCGCGACGCGAACTAGAGGTAACGATCGGGAACTAGTCCCAGGGAGTTTGGCATTTGGTCGCGATGAAGTTCACGTCTGATTAACGATCGCGAACTATGGAAATCGCATAGTTAGCGACGCGAACTATTGTTCGCGTCGTGATCTTTTGACTGGCAGCATTAAAGTCGGGTTTGAGCTCATTTGATGCATTTGAAACCCTAGTTTTTCTCTCTTCGAGCTTGTGAACGATTTTGGGTGTAAACCACCATTTGGAGCTGATTTCTTCATCAAATCTTGTGATTCTTCACTCCTAGTTGAAGATTAAAGGTATATCTTCACTCCTTTGTAGTTGTAGCTTTAGATCTATGGGTTTAGATGCTTGGGTTTGAAACCCTAGTTCTTGGGTTGGTGATTTATGGTTAAATAAAGGTTGTATACACTTAATAGATGGTATATTGACAAAGGAAACAAGTGTATGATTTCGATTTGTAAGAATCTTAAGGGTTGGTTAAACCTAGGGTTTGGCAAATCACCATAATTGGGGGAAAATGTTAGTTGATGGTATCTAGTGATAAATGGATACATTATTGGTAGATTGTGATGTTGAACGTTGTATGATCATTGTATTAGGCTTTCGGTGACATCTTGTAAAGTCGGTGAAATTGTGGAAGCAAGAGTTTTGGTGTCAAGAACACGGTTGGAGCATTAATTAATAATGTGAGTACATGAGACCTTTAAAACTGGGTACATAGCAAATGTTTCTTTTAAAATATATATGATGTTTTGTGAGTCTTTATTAATAAACGATTTTTAGTAAAGATATGATTGAAAAGATGAGAAAGTGATAAATAGTAGACTATCTAAGTATGTCTAAAGTGATTGATGATTTTGAAAGAGATCATGATAATGAAAAGTAATTAATAACTAATTATTGATATGACGTAAAAGAGTGTACTTTTATAATGTGTGATTGCTAATAACGAGATTAGTTGATTCGATTATGTGAATGCTAGTTAAGATTAGCATGTGGATAGATTGTACGATGACCTTATGGCATTGATGATAGATGTGACACATAGTCACATGAAATAGTTATGACGGGAAGATGGAAATAGGACAGGTACATGGTAGATCGGAGGCTTTCTGGTTATCATGGTATCTTGAATAAAACTGATGAGTCGGAGGCATTCCGATCACCCAACAAGATGTTGGATCTTACTGAACTGGAGGCATTCTGGTTAGTAAGATAAAGATAGGTCACTTTGGCTGAACACTGTGACAATGGGGGTTCTACTGAATCGGAGGCAATCTGGTTAGTAGGACAAAAATGGGGTCTCGTTGGTTTGGAGGCTTTCCGAACAACTTGACGGGTCGAATAGACTATGAATGAATGTGATAGAATCACCGAAGAGGTGATTGATGTATATGATTGAGATAGGGTTACCACGGAGGTAACCAAAGTATATATATATGTCTAATAAATGTGATTAAAGATAAATGTGATTATTTATATATATTAATGTCGGGTCTAAAACCCATGTATCTCACGAGACTATTTTGTCTCACGTACTACTTTGTTTTTGGCTATGTACTCAGGTTCAGGATCGTTGGATTAGAGGGTCGCGTTAGAAGTGGCCTAGTGTTGATCAGCTCGGGAGCTCGTAGGTAGATCCCGTTTATCCTATGGTTATGATATTGTATTTGTAACACCGGTTTTAATACTCTGATAAACTTTTATTGGTTTTTGTTAAACCGTATTTTGAGAATACTGGACTTGTAATATTTTTATTTAAAAATATGATTTAAAAAGTGTTTTGAAAATTGAGGTGTTACAACTTGGTATCAGAGCTATAGTTTAAGTGAATTAGGTTGGATGACCATCCTAGTCTTAGACTGTAGCAATAGGAATGTAAGATTCCTTGAGATCGATAGGTTGACCTTGAGACTTTATGATAAGTTTAGGGTTGAACCTAGGGGACCTATGGAAGTTGTTATGCAGTGTGCAATATGAGTCTTTTGAGACCGTAGGGCATTAGTATGATAGGGTCGACCCCTATGATAAGTGCCATGTTTTGATCTAATCATGTTGTTTTTGACTGTTGAGCTGACCGTTTGAATCTTGTTTGTTGAATACGTTGGTATGGCGAAAGAATGAATGTGAAAAGTGGACGAGCTCCACTAAATTGGGAAGAGTTATGAATGAGAATGTGAACTAGACTATTGATGACCGTATGAGTAAGGGTAGGAGGAATGATTCCAATGCCCGCATGAAGGAAGAGTCATCGAATGGCGAAGCCCGTAGTGAGGAGTAGCTACATAAAGAGGTAGCCAGACCTAGTCGGAAGAAATGGAAGGATGTTGTATAAGGTTGTCATAGCATGTAAGACTGTTGGGTAAATCGGAAGTTCTGAACCGGAGGTCACGATTGGTGGATTCGGTGGATTGAGCAAGTGCTAGAGAGTAGCAAGCGAAGAAAGAAAGATATGATAAGTTTGACATCCATATGATTAAAGGGTGAGGCGTCGACACGGTAGAATGTGTAGTATGGAACTTTTGGAAAGAGAGTGCGGTACAATATGTTGTGAAAGGAACTCACGAGTGAGTTGAAAGGGGAAGTCTTCCCGGAAGGAAATCTAGAGGGGGGGGGGGTCCATGATGCAACCTCGAAGATCTTAGGTGAAGATTGATGTTATGTGATTATGACTTAATTGTTTGGTTGTTACACGTGAATGGTAAAGACAAGAATGACTAAGGTATAATGATGTCTTAGAACTCGTAAATGGGAAATATGTGGAAATGAATAAGTGTCGGGAACGACGAACTTTGATTGTCAAAGGTGATTGAATAAAAAGTTGGCATATAGCCATGTCAAGTTTTGTGACAATTATGATGAATTCGATATCAACGGTAAGGAAATAATTATTGATTACATGTCATGGTAATGGCATGACGGTATGGGGCATGGGGTAGTGTGAGACTACAAATGGAAAATAAGTATTTTAAGTATCGCGATGTATAAAGACGAGAGTATGGAAAGTTGGGCCAATGTGTGCCAAGTCATGAGTTACAAATGTGGACCGGAGTCGATTGGTCGACTTAAGATGACCGGGTTGACCGGTGGACTATGGTTGAAGGAATAGATTGATAGTTACCCCGGTGGTGACAAAGGATTTGGAAATTTGATTAATAGGGAAATGAACCGTTTAAGGGAGATTAGTGTGTGAGTGAGACGGTAAATGGGAATCGGAGATTTTATTGGTTACCCGCGAGGTACAATGCTTGTGCATCATATGATGGCCTTAAAGGCATGTGATAATGAGAAAGGTAATGTTATGTGAAACGTATTAAGTAGTATGTCCGGCGAGAAATGTGTGAATATGGAAGAAAATGATAGCGCGATGTTATGAAAGTGTGCTGAATTGCATGGTGAATAATTGGACGATTAAAAGGGTAAGATAGGGGTAAAGTAAGTGATGTGAAAAGGTGTATACTAGTGAAGTATGCATGGTAGAATAAAAAAAAGAAATGATGAGGTTAGCTCGGGGGATCCCCGGCTACTATGATGTTCGGGGGTGGAATTGGCTGGGCGAATCCCAGTGGTTCCATTCCGAGATTGGAGATGTTCCAATCACTGTAACAGCTTGGATCTTGATGGATTGGAGGCTTTCCAGTCATCTTGATGTGATAGTTGAATTACGGATTGTTATGTCCGTATGATAATGTTTATGTGTTAATGAGATGAATGTAGGACCATGTGGTCGGATTGTATTGTTATAGTTCTACGTGTTATACAAGAAGTTGGTTTGCTGGTGCGGGTTGCATTAGGTCATGTGTGGGTAGGAGATGCCTACGGTTTATAGAATATGAGGAAAGAGAACTCCTAGAGACCAATTTATTACTTGGTAACCAAGATATGGTAAAATTTCGTGAAAATTGTAGAATGTGTTGCGGTAGAGGATCTAATACCGATGTTTGAGAATAAAAAGTTATGGAGTTGATCGGTGGGGTACAAAGATGGTTGAAGGAATACTAAGTGATAGTATGAGTGACCAAGTGAAGGTCAAGAAACGGTAAATGTTAGTGTGACGTTTAAGTAAAGGTGCGACCCTCGGATTATTTGGGGAGGGCCTTAAGTAAAAAGGAAACGGGAACAATTATTAAGGAAATAATGATGAGTAAAACCGGAAGCGGTAAATAGCGGGTAGTACCTCGTGAGTAGAGAAATTGTTAGTTGGGAGAAGTATGGTTGACTTTATGCAAAAGTCAAGATTTATCAATTTGTGATTGGTTGACTCATGATGACCGGGTGAAAGAAAAGTTAGAAGTTTTAGTAATAATAGAATGGATCGAATAAGGACGGTTGATAAATGAGTAGATTGGTGGGAAGCACTGGAAATGATTATGTGTATACCGTGTGGTATGATGTATAAGTAGGAAAACTGAAAGTGAATTGTGAAAGGAAATGATAACATGATGCTAAGTGTAGTAATGCATACAATAATTGTATGCAAGACGGAATAGTTTTGTAGAACTTTATGGTTAATTATCATTATAATTTTATGGAAAATGAGAAATTGTGTTGAAAACGCGAGTCGTGTTTAAGTAAGAGTATGAGTAGGGGATACCTACAAGTTAATGGTTCATGAAAAATGAATGCTTTAGAAAGCACAGTGGTTAGTAGCCAATGAGTGGTGAAAGATGTATATCGGGTGGTTAAGCCACATTTGGATATGATTGAGGCTCTAGAGCCGGTAATCGGGAAGTTCAAGTATGGTATAAGGATGCTTGAAGGAAATTATAAAAGGTATAAGTAATTGGATGAAAATTAAACAGTAATAGAGATTTGGTATTGATTTAAATGGAAGTTGTTAATCGATTGTGGAAATCGAAATCGAAGAAAAAGGGAACAATTGAGAAAGGAAATCTAAATAGGAAATCGGGAATGAAAAGCTTGGGAAGCAATGCCTTAGTAATAAAGGATATGTGGAATTTAGTAAGGTAAGTTGACCTTATTCATAAAGTCAAGGTTAGTCAACTAGTAGATTGTTGACTTTGGTCAAAAATTAGATTTTTACTTTCGTCTAAAATGATTAGTAAAGGATAAGGGCATAATATATCATATATATGTGTGTTTGATAGTGGTGGATTGATTAACGGAAATAATTGTAGTCAAAGGGTGCGACTTTGACCATTGGGTATTTCGAATGGAACCTAGAAATCGAGTGTGATTGTTGTTGGACCATGAGTGTAAGATTGATGGTTAAGGAATTGATGATTAATGGAACCACTAATGGATAAGGAAAGTTTCCAAGATATTGTTGACTTTGTGCTTAAGTCAAAGATGGGACAATGTTGACAATTTGGTCAAGGCGAGGGGTTGACTATCATTTTGGTCAAATGGTTATTAGTAATGATTGGGTCATATCATCCCAATGGGGATAAAGAGTTTGGTTAAATGATGGGAAATGCTAAGGTCAAATTGTGAAATTTTGACCCGTTCGGGTATTGGAAACCAAGTTGGACTTTTGACCCATTTGGGGTATAACGGGTCAAGTGGGCAGTTAAATGCATAAGTATTATTGAATCATAAGTTGGGAGTGGAATGAGGATTGGAAATCCTTGAGTTGATTCCGAGGACGGAATCCTTTTAAGGGGTGGATAGTTGTAACGACCCGAAATTTGAATAAAATAAATTATGGGAAAAATATAGTAAATAAGGATAAATCGTTTAAAAGACGTAGGAATTGGTTTCGTGTCGTTTGGACACCGTATGAGAAAGTTATGGGCGAAACCGGGTCGAGACAAAGATGAAAAAGTGCAGCCCTGCTGCCTTAGAAAGTTCGTGACGCGAACTAGAGGTAACGATCGGGAACTAGTCCCAGGGAGTTTGGCCTTTGGTCGCGATGAAGTTCACGTCTGATTAACGATCGCGAACTATGGAAATCGCATAGTTAGCGACGCGAACTATTGTTCGCGTCGTGATCTTTTGACTGGCAGCATTAAAGTCGGGTTTGAGCTCATTTGATGCATTTGAAACCCTAGTTTTTCTCTCTTCGAGCTTGTGAACGATTTTGGGTGTAAACCACCATTTGGAGCTGATTTCTTCATCAAATCTTGTGATTCTTCACTCCTAGTTGAAGATTAAAGGTATATCTTCACTCCTTTGTAGTTGTAGCTTTAGATCTATGGGTTTAGATGCTTGGGTTTGAAACCCTAGTTCTTGGGTTGGTGATTTATGGTTAAATAAAGGTTGTATACACTTAATAGATGGTATATTGACAAAGGAAACAAGTGTATGATTTCGATTTGTAAGAATCTTAAGGGTTGGTTAAACCTAGGGTTTGGAAAATCACCATAATTGGGGGAAAATGTTAGTTGATGGTATCTAGTGATAAATGGATACATTATTGGTAGATTGTGATGTTGAACGTTGTATGATCATTGTATTAGGCTTTCGGTGACATCTTGGAAAGTCGGTGAAATTGTGGAAGCAAGAGTTTTGGTGTCAAAAACACGGTTGGAGCATTAATTAATAAGGTGAGTACATGAGACCTTTAAAACTGGGTACATAGCAAATGTTTCTTTTAAAATATATATGATGTTTTGTGAGTCTTTATTAATAAATGATTTTTAGTAAAGATATGATTGAAAAGATGAGAAAGTGATAAATAGTAGACTATCTAAGTATGTCTAAAGTGATTGATGATTTTGAAAGAGATCATGATAATGAAAAGTAATTAATAACTAATTATTGATATGACGTAAAAGAGTGTACTTTTATAATGTGTGATTGCTAATAACGAGATTAGTTGATTCGATTATGTGAATGCTAGTTAAGATTAGCATGTGGATAGATTGTACGATGGCCTTATGGCATTGATGATAGATGTGACACATAGTCACATGAAATAGTTATGACGGGAAGATGGAAATAGGACAGGTACATGGTAGATCGGAGGCTTTCTGGTTATCATGGTATCTTGAATAAAACTGATGAGTCGGAGGCATTCCGATCACCCAACAAGATGTTGGATCTTACTGAACTGGAGGCATTCTGGTTAGTAAGATAAAGATAGGTCACTTTGGCTGAACACTGTGACAATGGGGGTTCTACTGAATCGGAGGCATTCTGGTTAGTAGGACAAAAATGGGGTCTCGTTGGTTTGGAGGCTTTCCGAACAACTTGACGGGTCGAATAGACTATGAATGAATGTGATAGAATCACCGAAGAGGTGATTGATGTATATGATTGAGATAGAGTTACCACGGAGGTAACCAAAGTATATATATATGTCTAATAAATGTGATTAAAGATAAATGTGATTATTTATATATATTAATGTCGGGTCTAAAACCCATGTATCTCACGAGACTATTTTGTCTCACGTACTACTTTGTTTTTGGCTATGTACTCAGGTTCAGGATCGTTGGATTAGAGGGTCGCGTTAGAAGTGGCCTAGTGTTGATCAGCTCGGGAGCTCGTAGGTAGATCCCGTTTATCCTATGGTTATGATATTGTATTTGTAACACCGGTTTTAATACTCTGATAAACTTTTATTGGTTTTTGTTAAACCGTATTTTGAGAATACTGGACTTGTAATATTTTTATTTAAAAATATGATTTAAAAAGTGTTTTGAAAATTGAGGTGTTACAGTCTCCATGGCCGTTGCTTCAAGAAACCATCACTTATCGAGTCTCATTTTCACATCCTCGAGAACTATTACCATCAGAATTTTTAAATATCAATGGCAGCCTGAACCAACAATCGTATTTCGCGATTACTGGTTGATCTAATTAATATGTGTTGCCTCCGCCGCTCATACGATTCCGATATTGGTAAGTACCTGTTTTCAACACGCTCATACGCACCGCTTATAATAATATCAATTATACGTCTTTGTATTCATATGTTTGATTTCAAAGTTTTCACATAAAGTTTAAACATTTATTTGAAAAGTTGTGGTTCAGTGAGCATCGATAGATTGATCGCTCACCATGTGCTCGATGAAATGCGAATGTGATGGTGATGCATATGATAGACAATTACAACTTCTAGATTTACATGATTCTGGTTCAGATCAAGCCGTCATTGATCGCTCAGCATGTGCTCGATGAAATGCCAATGTGATGGTGATGCATATGATAGACAATTACACCTTTTAATTTACGTGAATCTGGTTTAGATCAAGCCTTCATTGATTCACTCCTGAGTCCTGATGTTTTCCTACAAAGAATTAATGGGATTAGCCTTTTAATTAAAATAGTAAACGGTAAAAGTTCCAAAAAATAGGCCTGCGACAAATCCTATGCTTAATGTCAAAAACATTTGAAAATAAAGAAAACGATAAGGTTGAAACTTCCATGATTCATAAAGAAAATGATAAGGTGTTGCACTGAATTGGGAACATGAGCAGTGATTGAAATGAGTTTTGGGCAAGAAATCTTAATTTTAATACCTATTTATTGGTGAAATCAAATGCTATTTGATTGCTTTGTGATTGTACACTTTCAATTTTTTTTGTAGGTTACGTTAGGTTGTATTTAATCGCAGGAAATAGGGCTTTTGGAAAGTTTCTGAAACGGCTGGAATTTAGACTTAAGCGTTTCCTACTCCTTAACTTTTGAAACGCGTGTAATAAAGGCAATTATTGAATGGGGTAAATAACTATGTTTTGCATTCAATGGGGTAAATGCCCATTTGCAGAAAGTTGAATGCCTTCATTTTCGTGTGGAATGGAACGTTTTCATTCTCGTTCATCTTGGGGTTTTAAAAAAATTAATTGAAGGTTGGTTTTAAATGAATTGATGGTTAATAAGGCATGTGAACGTAAGTGAATGTAAAACTTTATTTTTTGTTGTTTTAATAAATTAATTGAAGGTTAATAACAATGGAATTAAATGTTAAGAATTAAATGCAACATTGCTTTTGGAACTCAATTTTTATGTTAATATAGATATAGATATTGCTAATAAAATATTAAATAAATTAATCATCATCCAAAAGTATTCGTATAATTAAAATTAAACAAATGAATTTAATTTTATATAAAAAAAGTTTATATTCTAATATTTCGCAATGTAGCGCGAACCTTTTATACTCCTTATTATACGTTTTAAAAGTTTTATGAACTTCTATGGTTTCCTTGTATATAAATCCAAAAATTCATCAAGACTAACATGATGGTATTAAATAAATGTAAATAAACAATATTTAAATGTTAAACATAATTGATATGATTTCAACATGTTACCACGTTTTATATAATAATTATACAAAGACAATATTTTGATAAAAATAATTATATTGTTTCAAAATTTGGTCATAGTTCGATTTTTCGGTTAAAATGCACATCCTTACAGGCGTGTACAACATACATTGATTTTTGTCCATTTTATGCAATATAACAAAAATTTTTTTATTTTCTTTCACTTGCAATGATTTAGGGGATGCTTGGTTCAAATTGGGGAATGGGAAAGGGAAAGGTAAAGGGAATACAATGCAATGAGTAATCATTACGCCCAATTTGTTGAGTAATGGGTTATTACCCACTAATAGGTAATGGAGAATTACATTATATTCAACCAAACATATATTTTCATTACCTTTACCATTACCTACCCTCAAATACCCTCAAACAAGCTTTAGATAGAAAAATGTATTGCATTTTACTAAATAAGTTTACTTCATTTTCATATCTATAAAATAATTAATAAGTTAAATTCATTAATTCTTTTTTGTAATTTTATCATTTGATATTAATATTTATAAATGATTAAAATGAGTACTAACGTTTACTAGAAAGTGAGTAATAAATACGGAGTAGATCTCTTAGATTTTGATGGTATATCAAAATGAGTAAGAGCCATGGGTGTAGTGGCGGAAGGCTTGCTCGCCGGATGCCACCTCACCCCAAAACAGCTCGCCACCACACCGCAATGTGGGGTGAGTGAGAGTCCAAGCCGGACCACCCACGGAAGTAACGAGCGAATAGGAGGAGAGAGAGTGTTTTTTTGGGTGTTTTTATTGGGTAAGGGGTATTTTAGTGGGTCCAAAAAATATATTTTAGGTTAAGTTATGGTAGAGGGGGTATTTGGGGTTTTGAATGTGAAATGTGAAATGATGATGTGGCGCATAGGTGGCGCAGAGGTGGCGAAGTGGCTTAAGCCACCACACCTAATGCTCTAATGGTATTTAGGCCTACTATTTAGACCTATTCATAGGCCTACTCATTAGATGAAGACACATGTCAAAATCAAGGGATAATATTAGGAGAGAGAATTAGTGGAATACACATGTCATCCTATCAAGTGGGTAGACCTATGAGTAGGTCTAAATGGTAGGACTAAATATCATTTCTCTATCAAAATTTAAATAGATCTCTTAGATTTTGATGGTATATCAAAATTTAATGTTTAACCAGACATAATGATTTTATCCAAGCAAAAGTGAAAGGAATTTAGTTTATTAATTTATCAAAAAATTTAATTACGTAAAATGATAGTTACAGTTAAGCACGTTCTTATCACAATATTACGAAAAACGAAATTCAAATAGAAACATGAGTCCGCATACGTCGTTATTTTAGATTTATATCTATTGGCGGAATTCGATCAGAAAACAACAATTTTAACGGTTCCGGCCACCGGCACCGGCACCGACTCCGGCTCACGCTACCTCAATGCTCTTCCAATTTGACATTGCGTACGTAATATGCAATTATGCATAGCTGTGAATTCAACAAAAAGAAGAAACATATAATCATTTTGGCGAATTTTGGCTCGTTGAGTATGCCTGATCGCCATTGATTTCTGAAAGAATTTGTGATTCTCATTCCTTTCAATTCGGTATCTCTTCACTTTATTTCAGGTTTTATGTACTAACTATATGAAATTGCCGTATGTTTTACCTGTTCGCTTTCAGAATCGTTCGATATATTCATGTATGTATATATAGGTTAAATTAGGAAGAAAACAAATAAATTAGAGGATTTTGGAAGAAAACTTGTTAAAATGGGATTGGTGAAGAAGCATGTTGGCATTGCTATGAGAAATTGTTGTAGATCAGCTTGGAAGAATCCATGGTTGGTGTTTATGATTTTTGTTTTGATTTGGATTTACCGATCATTTCCTCTGTTATTTTCTCTTTTATTAAATGTATCTCCTGTTATTGCATCAACTCTTGTTCTTCTCGGAACTCTGTTACTTTATGGTGATGGAAATGTACCAAAAATCCGAAAAGAATTCAAACCACATCATGAGATTCATAATTTCAAATTTGGTGTTATGGGAAATACTGAAAATGTTGTGGAAGTTAATCGTTTGAATTTTAATGATGGTCATAAATCTCGAAGAAGCTCGATTGATAGTACTGTATCAAGAAGTAATTACAAGTTAAAACAAGAAGCAAACAGTGAGAAAGTTGGATTGGTGAACCGAAATAATGATAAATCAAGAAGGAGTTCAATTAATTCGTTACACAATGCACAAGGGCATATAGATTTTGATAATAAATCAAGAAGGAGTTCGATTAATTCGTTACATAATATACAAGGGAGTATAGATCTTGATGATAATAAATCAAGAAGGAATTCGATTAATTCGTTACATAATTTGCAAGGACATATAGATCATGATGACAAATCAAGGAGGAGTTCGATTAATTTGTTACAAAATTTACAAGGGCATACGGATCTTGATGATAATAAATCAAGAAGGAATTCGATTAATTCGTCGCATAATTTGCAAGGACATATGGATCATGATGACAAATCAAGAAGGAGTTCGATTAATTTTTTACAAAATTTACAAGGGAACATGGATTTTGATGATCATAATAAATCAAGAAGGAATTCGAATAATTTCTTACATAATTTGCAAGGAAATGTAGATCTTGATGTTAAATCAAGAAGGAATTCAATTAATTCGTTATATAATATGCAAAAGCATATAGATCTTGATGATAAAGGATGGGAAACAGGATCTGAACTTATTGAAAGTTCATCTCCAAGTGCTTCAATGACTGACATTTTTCCAATGCTTGATCATGAATTTCCTCCATTGTTGGAATCACAAGTTCCTCAACAAATTATAAATATGTCGAATGTTAACACTACAGATTATATAAATTTGATTGAATCAAATGAAATGATTAACGATATAGATGATGATGATGATGATGGTGATGATGATGAAGATGATCATGAAGATATATTAATCAAAGATTTTGTTGATGAAGATGATACCATAATTAGTACATGGACAGAAGATGATCAAAGAAATTTAGGAACATCAGAATTAGAAAGAAACCAACGTTTGGAAAATCTTATTGCAAGACAAAAAGCACTTAAAAACATGAGAATTTTAGCTGAAAAAAACATGGAAAATTTAGCACCAGATTTTAATTTTAATGCAACTCATCTTCCAACTGCTATGAATAATCCATTTAATATTATTGGTGCTGCTCCGTCTGTTATATTACCAAGAATAAATCCTGTTGAGCTTCCTTATGACCCGAGTGACCGATTAGGGTTCACTTTTCAAGCAGATGGCCCGTTTAACCGCCGTAAGAGTTTTGATGCGGGCCCGTCAATTATAGGCCCGTATTTGGTACCGGAACGGGCTGTTTCTGTTGGTATAAACTTTTCTATAATTGATAGAAAAGGTGGTGATGTTAGTGATACAGAATCAAGTTCTTCATTCAATGTAAAGAATGGTGTTTATAATGGTGCTAATGATGAGGAAGAAGAGTTTAGATCCATAGATGGAGAGGACTCAAATTCAAAAGATCTGCAGGTAAATTTTACACCTAATTTCTATATATTGTCTAACATAATTATTAAAAATGTTTCTGAATAAAATAAAGATTAATTATTGACGGGTACAAAGTTTTGGTACAAAAATATAACACATTTTGTCAAACTTTGAAGAAACAAAAAGTTTAGACGAAAACACTTTTATATTTCCATTATTACTTATGTATGCTATGTCAAAATCATGCCAACAATTAGGGTACAATTCGACTTAAATAAGTGTTTGTACAAGTGTGGACACTCCCAATTATTTCCACTCCCCATTATTATCATTAGTGACATTTTAATTTTTGTCAAATCAGTATTACTCAAACTGACATACTCGAACTAATAATACACCTCCGTTTCATTTTTTTGGGCCTACAAATTATAATATACATACACAAAATACCGGTAACCACAAAAATGCCCCACAAATTCTTCCCCTTTTCCTTTGGCAAAGTGATGAAATCTGATACGAACCAATAACACAAACAATGGATTACCGGTAATAGTCACCGATAATCGAATACGATAGATAAAACCTGGAATTCGAGAACCAGGGAATCTCCAAAACAGTACGACAAAACAATAATCTCTGAATGAAAGAACGAACTAAGGGTGACGGCTATAAAGCTAGGGCCGGCCCATTACAAACCGAAATAAGGAAATAACATAAAATAACTATTAAGATTAATAAAGTGACACTTAGCCACCCTTGACTGTCTTTCTGCGCTGGTACACCTTTCCCCACTGTTTTGGGTTCACATCATCACCCGGGCCTTGAAAACTCACCTTGTCCTCAAGGTGAGAAAACGGAAACTGCTGCACCATGTCATCATATTTCTCCCATGTAGCTTCTGATTCCGGTAGTCCCTGCCAAGCAACCAGCACTTCTTGGTACCCGCCCGTCACACGTGTCCCGCGAACTGCTTCAGGAACACACAACGAACCCATAGTCCCTATATCCGGGAAAACCGAAACCTCCTGCTGTGGACCGGGCGTTATTTTCAGTTGCCCGATGCGTTTTGTGATCTCGTACGGCGTGTAAAAACGTGACACGAGTTTCTGATTTGCCTGTTGAGCGACCGTAGCAAAAATTTTATCCCGATTGGAAACGATGGTCTTGAGAATGCCTTGCAAGCGGACAATTTCCCTGGTAAACACGAAGGCCACCGACGCCGCTGTGAACGGGTGTTTTATCGGTATGTAATGCGCGGATTTGCTCAACCTATCTACAACAACCAAAATGACAGTAAACAAGGTTAGTATATCATCTAGCTCCGGGTTCACTTGTGGCTCGGGCGGTTCACTCTCGTGAAGGCTGACAAGTGCTACAAAATACTTCTGCTCGATCTGTGTGAAAACGCGAGCAAGATCCTGCAATGATGAAGTTGCTCGGTGCAATCCCGGTTCGCCCCGCAGTGTAACCCGGTCATTCCCGAGCTGAAATGACATAGTCAACTCCTTCCAATTGACCCATGTGTTCCCCAGCTTCTGTAACCATTTCATTCCGAGTATCATATCTGTACTTCCCAACTCGAGCGGGTAAAAATCCTCGGTCACTTGTAAGCCCGGTAGTTGTAACATGATCCCGCGACAGAGGCCATAACTCTTATCGGTACCTCCATTCCCTAAAATCACCCCTCTTCCACGGGTTTCCGTCACCTTTAACTGTACTAACTCCACTAGTTTCAATGACACCAAATTATGGTTAGCCCCACAGTCAATCAACACCATTACCGTGTTCCCCTCCACCGTACCGCGAACCCTCATGGTGTGGGGTTGATTAATTCCTGTGACCGACTGAGCCGATACCTCGATGGAATCAAGATGTATATGCTCATTCGCATCATCATCGCTCTCGTCTTCACCATCAGGTATAATCATAACATGAAGAGTTTTCTCGGGACATTTATGACCGGGGCCATACTTCCCATCACAACGATAACATAACCCTTTTGTGCGTTTCTCCGCAAATTCTGCATCGGATATGCGTTTGAAAGGCTGTTTGACACTTCCACCCGCCACCTGTGGTGTACCCGAGATCGTGTCACCCGTAGCTCGCCCGGTCACCCCCGGGGCTGCTGTTCCGGCTCGGGGTACCGCTGTTTTGGTGGCTGCCATACCCGCATTAGATCGATTCTCATCTACCATGATTGCTAATTTCACGGCTTGGGTCAAAGCGTGCGGCTGTAATAATCGGACCGATGTCCGGAGATCCGGCTTCAAACCCTTAATGAACGTGCCCATCATCACCTGCTCAGGAACACCCTCCAACTGTGCTGCTAGTGATTCAAACATACCCACATATTCCCGTGCGGTATCACTTTGATTAATCGAAAGAAACTGCTCGTGTAGATCACCCTCTTGCGAGGGTTGGAAACGATCTAGCAGTTTACTCTTCAGCATTTCCCAGTGGCGAAACGGTTCCCGCCGATCACTCCATCTATACCAAGCCAACGCCTGGCCCTCCATACACAATACGGCTGCCTGTAGCCGTTCGCCCGTTCTCATCATGCCATGAATTTCAAAAAACCGTTCCAGCTTATAAACCCACCCGAACGCATCTTCACCATCAAACAAGGGCATCTTGAGCTTACGAAGACGGTGGTCAGTTCCGGGAGTCCAAACATGCTCCCCGGACGAACCTGTTCCTCCACCATAGCCATATCCGCCGCTGCCGCCGGCCCTACTATTGTACCCGGATGGTACTTCGCCCCGACCTGATGGAAAATTTTCATACCCTGAAAACGGTGGTGCCCGGCTCCGCACAAAACCGTTATTACCACTCGACATCACCAATGGAAAACCCTCTTCGTCAAATAACAGGGAGGAGGTGACCGCCGTCGCCTGAGTTGCAGCCGCCGTCAGTGGTGGTGGCGCCATCACTGGTTGAGACTGGGCAGGTTGCGACACCTTCATCTGGTTCGTGATTAGGGCCAGTAGTTCTTCATGGCGTTTGGCAGCTTTTTCGGTCTCTTCTCTGATGGCTTCAATGGATTTCTCCATCCGAGTCAACCTTGCCTCGGTGTCAAGCTTGTGCTGTGTTAAGTCGGCATCGACATCCACAACCTTCCTAGACATGTTTCGGCTTCAAGGTTTTCAATCACATGTTGCAGGATTGAAAGCTCTGATACCAATTTGATACGAACCAATAACACAAACAATGGATTACCGGTAATAGTCACCGAAAATCGAATACGATAGATAAAACCTGGAATTCGAGAACCAGGGAATCTCCAAAACAGTACGACAAAACAATAATCTCTGAATGAAAGAACGAACTAAGGGTGACGGCTATAAAGCTAGGGCCGGCCCATTACAAACCGAAATAAGGAAATAACATAAAATAACTATTAAGATTAATAAAGTGACACTTAGCCACCCTTGACTGTCTTTCTGCGCTGGTACACCTTTCCCCACTGTTTTGGGTTCACATCAAAATCCAACCGAAGTCATGCATGAATAGAAGGCTGATAAAACAGGCATATTGGGTAACATGTCAGAATGAATTTCGATTTAAAATGGGTTGGGTTCACCCATAACACTTTTTGTCCAATTTCCTTATTTTATAAAATAATTTAAATATGATTACCTACATTAAGTTGTTCATTATATGCAAAGCAAACTTATAGTAGATTATTAAATAAGATTAATGTAATACAAACCATTATTCAAGTTATTATTAGTTTCTGGCTGAAATCGATTGTGATCAAGGAAAAACAACAACATGGAAGTCACCAATATTGTTAATTATAGAGTAAATTACATAAAACGTGTTCGTGGTTTATATATGGATTTCTTCCCTCAACGTTTTCTATTACACCATATTTCTAAAACTTGAATGCCAACGGTCCTTAAAGACAAAAATTAAGGACAATTCAAAACTAGGGATCATTTTGCAAACTTTATAAAATTAGGGATTGTTGATAAAAAAATGCCAAAGGAACCAAATCCGAAAATTCATACAAGCAACAGGCACAACTATGTAATTTACTCAATTATTTTCATTGGTTTGTCAGGTAACGGTCAAGTAAGTGGTACATTATTATCTTCTTAATGTTTTTTAACAATCAACAAACTGATACAACTAATTTAGGGAACAACTAACTGAAATTTTGAATGTTTTACAGATCGATGACGATGATGATGATGACGATGATGATGATGATGATGATGACGATGATGATGATGAAGATGATGATGATGATGAAGATGATGAAGATGATGATGATAGTACCAGTAATGATTCTTCTGAATATGATTCAGAGACTGAAGTTGAAACCCCAAGTAGACTGAGTAAAATAACATCATGGTTAACCACATGGTAGGCATGAATTGACGGTCTAGCTCGACTTCAATTTATTTATTTATATTTTATACTTGATTCTTTTTGGAGTAAGTTTTGCAAACATTGATTCTTTGGACAAAGTTTGTTAATCGAAATTTGATTTGGCAAATCACTATATAAGTGATAGAAAAGATGGTCAAAACCCTTACCAAAGAGTGAAGGGGATTTATTTACTTATAGGGATTTATTATTACATTAAAGTCACCTCTAATCACTCCTATGAATTGGCTAGCTATATGGTAACAATATAATATACAATCAATATATTAATTACATATTTATCTCCTAATAATAAGTATAAACCAGATTGAGTGAATCCTTAAATTTATAACATTTGTTATTCAAAATGTAGTGTAGATACATGGTGAACATGGTGTCTTAGTTTGAGTTTTATGAAAAGGTAGTTAAGTGATTTGATTGTAAGTAGAGGTGGTAAGATGGGCAATTTGAGTAAATGGGTCAAAACGGGTTGGTTCAAGCGGGTCATGTTTAACTGGTTCAAGCGGGTCATGTTTAGTACTTGTGTCGGGTCAAAATGACCCTTTGGGCACCGTGAGTGAAAAAATTGTTTGACTAATTCAAAAGTATTTTTTAGAACAATTTTTCTTAACCTTTCAAGAAGTTATTTTCAAAAAGCCACACATCCATACTTTTAAAATGACTTATGACTATTAGTTGTAAATTGAAATTTTACATCAAAAAAGCTTATCCAAATATATTTAGAAAATGACATATCAACTTTTTAATAAGTCAATAAGTTAAGTCAAACATTTTTTTTAAAATTCATACCAAAAAGTCAATACACTTCATAATTAAAAGACCACCAAATAAATATTCTGAACAAGGAATTGCGACACGTGCTTCGCGACGGTTAGTAAAGATACACATCATATTAATAAATTAGCATATTTTTCATTTCATTAGGTAACTTAGACTATTATTATCCTAGTTGACCTTTGAAAGACTTGCAAACATGTCGAATTAATTGTAAATTTACTTAATCTGTATAATACAATTACATAAAATAATTTCAAATAATAAAATAAATCAACATTCAAACACTATAAAAAAATATTATATTACAAAAGAGATTATATAAAAGATACTAAAAAAAACTACTATTATTATTATATAAATATTAGAAAAAGTGATATTAGAAAAAAGAAAAAAAAATGTCAAACACTATTCATGTCTTGTTTTGACCCCTGGCAATTGTTAGTAACGTAATGCCTATGACCGTCGGATGAAATGCTTTGATCCTACTTAGGCGATAGTTGTTGATTTTGAGCCACTGAATTTTGGAGAGACAACTCCGTTAAAAGTTTCGATTAGTCCCCAAGACATCATGTTTGTGATGATGAATGGGTGTCTCGATGTTAACATTATAACTTGTTTGGTCAAAATGAGCTAGTTACTTTGCTCGAGCATTTGTGTTATATCATGGCTTTTTTTTCGTGTTTGTAAATAGGTAAAATTGCATACATATCCTCATAATTTCATCTGTATCCTTTCAAACCTTCAAAACATTCGTATATACCAAAATGGTGCGGTAACAAGTTACAACATGTTGGTCAAAATGTATGAGTCGGTTTTGTTGAGTTTTTTCTATTTAGACTTCTATTAATATTGTAAGTGTTGGATGAGAAAGATCACTTTTAATTTCATTTGTTTTGCTATCATCATTATGATTTTAGTTATTGTGGCTGAAATATTATGTAAAATTGGTGCTAAATCAGCAAAAAACCCAGTTTTAATTGTCCAATTGGTCTAGATCAATTGGCCACCAATGGTTGCCTTAGAGAGTTTGCCTTTAAGAGGTTTTGAGTTCAAGACTTGTTGAGGGCATTCTTTAGAAAAGAAAAAGGTGGTGGAGTTTATTGCCTAGAAAAAGTGATATATTCGAGGAATGCATACTGCCCACTTGCATGTCACTGCATATGTCGAATCACTAACTTACTAACTTTGCTGTTAATAAAAAAAAAGTCAAAATTTAACATCTAATTGTAACTAAATGAAAGTTCGCTACGTCAGAAGATAAAGAAGTCAAAAGTTCATCAAATCGTTTGGTTTGATGTCAAAATTTTCCTCCTATCGCTTTACACAAACCCCATATATATATATATATATATATATATATATATATATATATATATATATATATATATATATATATATATATATATATATATATATATATATATATATATATATATATATTCCTTAAAAAGATAAAAGACTAAACCCAAAATCTTGAATATGACAATTATATATCGGATTAAAAGTTATTTTTTTAATATGCGAACAATTTCTGAAATTTATGATGTTATTTTGCACATGGGGTACTAGAATTTTTTTCAAAGGTGAGATAATTTTTGGTGTAGAAGTTAGGTTCTTAAGTGTAGTTTCTTCTAGGTCAAATCTTAAACTAAATAAAATTAATTTTAATTTGAAGAAAGTTTAATTGTAAATCAATTAATCAAAATCTAAATTCGTGTTATTAGTTACGTCGAGAATAAAATATCTGAAATTTGCAATCTGAAAAGTGGAATCTAAACTTTTTATAGTGGTATATTTCATACATTAAATTTGTATTCACAATTCATATTCGTATTCATATTTGTTATAAATTTCAAATAATTTCATTAAAGTTTTCATATATAGATTACGCGAACTAATATATCACCAGTCAAAATACACGTGCAACCAAATAAATGATACATATAACATTCTTACACCGAGAAAATTAAGGGAAATGGGTCAAAGGGAAAAAAAATTAAATGGAAACAGAGAGAAATAATATACTATAACACATATAAAGGGAAAATATATATTTTTTTTATTTATGAAATCGGCACATGGAAGACACTCGAACTCAAAGTTATATGTTTCAAGATATCACGTGTTAACCAATAAGTTAAAATATGACATATATTAGTTATCGCTCATATATTAAATATCTTTAGCTGTTGTGAGAAAGTAACAAAGATCATAAATAAGTTATAAAAAGTTATCGCTCATATATTAAATATCTTTAGCTGTCCCTAAACTTTTTTCTTCTGTTTTTTGTCCTTTATGTTTTTAAAATTCTGCGTATTTGTCCTTCCGTCAGTTTTAGCCGTTAAGTAACGTGAAATGCCAAAAAAGTCAGGGTATTTTTGTCCTTTTAATCTTTTATCGCCCAACTCTAATTTCTCACCCAAATTACATGTAATTTGTGCATTAAATATTGTACATTTCAATATGATGAAGAACACATATGAACACCAACATTGACCTTCATCATCATCATCATCAGAATATGATTAAAAACACAAACATTTCAAAAAAGTTCGACATACTTCCAAGATCTGCACCGTTTCTGGTTCTGTTTCTGTTTCAGGGTCATCACCATCGTCCATGTCTCAGGGTCATCACCGTCGTCCATGTCTCCGACCATCCAGTAGTCTCCGTACCTGAGAAGCGTGTGGCCTCATTTGTAGTCAAGGCCAACTAGAACACGGAAGAGAGGACATACGCCACTCGGACCACCATCACCGCCCACCTTCAAACGACCGAGAACCCATCTCAAAGGCTTATCTCCGCCGTTCCAGTCACCACTTCGCCGGCGAAGAATCTATATGTTCAGGTCTTTGCACCGCCGACCCTAGTCACCCTCCCGCTTCTCCCCTGTTCGCCATCGGTCGTCTGAAGACCAGATCTGAAGACGAACCGTCACCGCCACCAGTCCGCCACCGGTCGATCTGATTAGGGTTCCACCACCGTCTTCTCCAAGCTTTCCCCTTGCAAACGAACTAGGGCTTGCCCCAAAAATTAGGGCTTATGTTTGCAGAAATCAATTTGTGTTCTTTGTGTTCATAGACTTTGATTATTTGTTTAGGGTTTGTCTCTAATGATATGAACTAGAGAGAGAGGGACGATCAGTGATAAAAGAGAGGGAGAAAATTAAATTAAAAAAGAATAAAGTAAACTTTATTTAATTAAAAAAGTTCATAAAGGTTAAATATAAGGGTATTTAGGTCATTTTAATTTAATAGGACGAAAATTGTCATAGTTTTTTGGCATTTCTCGTTAGTTAACAGAGTTTTTTAGATGGAAGGATAAATATGCAGAATTTAAAAACATAAAGGACAAAAAAACTATTGAAAAAAGTTTAGGGACAAAAACCCCGAATCCGGAAAAGGTCTGGGAAAAAAACTGTAATTTACCCTTTCTATTAAGGGGGTGTTTGGGAAAGCTTATCTAAGAGTGCTTATGGCTTATAAGCTTATATAAGTTTAAATAATCCCTTTGAAAAGGGATTATTTAGGCTTATATAAGCTTATAAGCTATAAGCACCCTTATATAAGCTTTCCCAAACACCCCCTAAGTCCCTTATTTGCAATACACATAAGGGCATTATTGTCCTTTCTCAATATTTCCTGTTTCTTGCTCCTTCATCTTCCTCACTCATCTTCAAATCAAAACCAACAAATTCACAAAATCAAAACCCAATTCATACTGTCGATATTCTTCATCCTAAAATCACAAATAATACAAAT
Source organism: Calendula officinalis (assembly GCA_963853835.1). Lineage (NCBI taxonomy): Eukaryota > Viridiplantae > Streptophyta > Magnoliopsida > Asterales > Asteraceae > Calendula > Calendula officinalis. The sequence continues at coordinate 7,885,244 of OY970832.1, read as the reverse complement.
TTAAATCCTAAAGTATGAATACATAAAAACACGCACATAGCAGAGATACACATAACCCAGATCTTGATTTAAATCACAAATAATTGTGTTATTATGCAAAGATGTAGAGCACCAATGATTCTGAAGAAATTTCGTATGCTAGACACCGATTTTCAAGGGTGAAGCAGAGGCTAAGAGATCGATCTAAGGTACGGATTTCAAGGGTGAAGCAGAGATCGATCGGCTCTCGACATCACTAGTGGCGACGAACGGCTCTCGACATCACTAGCGGCGGCGAACGGCTCTCGACATCACTAGCGGCGGCGAACTTGTTTACCGCTCACCATCTCCGATCAAACTCCGACTTTCTCACATCTTTCTTCTTTTTCCAAATCTGGTTTCATCGAAGTCAGCCGCCGCTATCGATTAGGGTTTCTTGGCATCACGAGCAGCGCCTATTATTCTCAGGCTAACACCACCACTATTGTCACCGCCGCCGCTATCGATTAGGGTTTCTGTCGGAGATGAAATAAACGATAGATAAGGGGGAACCAAAATATGAAAGAGTGTAGCTTTTTGATGAATTTTTTTTTTGATTTGGCCTGATGTATCTTCACACATAAGCTTCCTCTTTTTCTTTAATTTTTGTTTTTGAAAATTTCATAGGTTGCAGGTCAGGTTAGGGAAGAAATAAACCTCTAAGCACAATGTACAACTTTTAATGCACATGTACATGTAATTTGAAGGAAAAGACCAGTTTGCCCTCATGTGCATTGCACATTGGGTGAGTTAACAGAAAAAGTTAACACCGTTTGGCCTAAAGGACTAAACGTGACATAATTGACAAACTAAAGGACTACACTTGTCGGAATTGAAAGTTTAGGACCAAACGTGAAATATGGTATCAACTTAAAGGACCATTTGTGTAATTAACTCTAGAAAAATTTAACACCATTCGGCCTAAAGGACCAAACGTGCAAAATCGGTAAACATAAAGGACTACACTTGTCGAAATTAAAAGATTAGGACCACACTTGCATTGTGGTATCATCTTAAAGGACTATTTGTGTAATTAACTCTAAATAAAAAAAAACATGCGTAAATGGATAATAATTTAATATCTATTTTTATTAAATAGCAAACTGTTGTTGACTAGCTGCTAGAGTTGCAATAATGTTAATATTTAGTTTTAATTTTCTTTTATTATAAGGAAAAAAAAAACCCCATAATAAGTAAATTAACCAAGTTGGTAACAAGAAGTTAGTTTTGAAAGTTAGATATTTTTCTTACAACAAACATGCCAAAAGGTATTAAAAAACAAGAAAACAAATTACTAAATAAAACTAGGAAACATGTTGTAAAAACCTTTAGTTGGATTTCATGATGATGTTTGATATGGTTCAGATTCATATTCACAACATCAAAAAGATGAAGAAGTGAGCGATGACGAAGACGAAGATAGATCCGAATATTCAGAGTATGTAGACTGACATTTTTAATTTTATAGTTTTTTAATTAATGTAGTAATATTTTTTATATTTTTGTATGTAATATTATAATTAAAAGATATAAAGTTAGATAATTTGTGGCACCCAAGAAATGTGTGATACTTAGACTTTGTATGTTCAGATTGAACAATGAGATAAATGAAGTGACACGAAAGTACATATCATCAGTATCTAGTCACTTAGCGTCCTCACAATCTTCTAGCTACAATCTAAAACTTATACTCATATAAAGTTGTACAATTTGCAGTAATAATTACATATTTTTGTGTATAAATCAAAAGATGTGATATTAAAATTAATTCTCTAGAAATAACTATAAATGCATATTTGAAGGTTTCACGGGCTTCTGTCTCTATATATCTTCATAACAACTTTTAGGCAAATACAATAGGTACAAGTGGTAAGTAGTATGAATTGTAATTTTTTTCAAAAATAATACTTCCTCCGATTCAAAATAAGTGATACACTTGGAGTTTCACGGTTTTTGAGGCAAAAGATTATAATGATGGTTAAATTAGATTAATTGGATGGTTAGTGGAGAATGGGTCCCACACCTTTTGAATAAAGTAAGGGTAAAGGGGTCATTTTACTTAGTTAAAGTAGATAGTTAGTGGGTGTGGGTCCCATTTTTTTGCCAAATAAGAAAACTTTTCAAAGTGTATCACTTATTTTGAATCACCCTAAAAAGGAAAGTGTATCACTTATTTTGAATCGGAGGAAGTACAAATAATTTGAAAATTTTCACAAATAATTTAGTTTTTTTTTGTCTTTCACAAATAGTGTTTCTGTACTCCTATAGTTTGAATTTTAGCTTAAAATGTACTCCTGTCGTCCGGATTTTGACGATTAGACTGTCACCTCATCTTTTGTACTTGTTACAAGTACACTTTTGGTCAAAATCCAGACTTCAGGAGTACATTTTAAGCTAAAATCCGGACTCCAGGAGTCCAGAAACACTATTTGTGAAAGTAAAAAAAAACTGTATTATTTGTGAAAATTTTCAAATTTTCTACATTATTTTTGAAAAAAATTCTATAAATAACAAGTTTACAATATTAGATTGTTGTGCATGACTAAATAATGCTATATGAAGTACAAGTTATATTATTTTTTATTTTTTGTATGATTAATAATCATTAGTTTTTGAATTTCAACCGATCAATAATTTTTTATAAATGAAAGATCAATTTTATTGGCGATATAATATCATGATTGCACTTTCTTAAGTTGTGTATGTGTATTTTGTCTGTATACAATACTTTTGAGACATATATATAAGTAATAAAACATGGTTTCATATAATAATAAATCTCTAAAACATTAAACAATATAATATTCCTCGCCCAATTAAATGGAATTTTTGAAACCTAGTACCTTTTCTTCCAAATGTCAGGATCACGTGACAATAAAATTAATAAATAAGTCCGAAAATATTAGAAAAAAGAATGTGATGGAGAGACGTACGTCTTCATGCACCATGCACCCCTCTATATATACCCTTCTGCTCTACTTAATATCCAAGCAATTCAATCAACATATACTCATCATATATACATATAATCTCCAAGAGAACATGTCTCTACAACAAAAGGAAGTTATCCGGCCAACTGCTAATTTTCCTCCAAGCGTTTGGGGAGACCAGTTTCTTTTCTATGACCAGGTACTAATGTACTATCTTATATATAGAATATCATGAAAACTGCAACCATTTTTTTGCATACAATAGTACAAAATTAAACTATAGCCACAATTTTTTAAACATCTTACTTACTTTGATTTGTTTGTGTGGCTAAAAGTCATAAATAAAGTTATAATGTGTTTTAGCCACATTATAACTTAATTACTGTGATAATTGCAAACTAAATTCAAACACTTTAGCCACGATTTAACACGATAAAAGTGTCCATTGTTAGCCTTAGTCAAGTAGGCCATATGTGACACTTTTCGCCTTGGTTTTTGTTAGAGTGTGGCTTTATTTTGTGATGATTATTATGTGGCGAAAAACACATATTTAATCACATGAATCAATTACTTGTTTGTCCAAAAGGTGGTGTTTATTAGTTACATGAATTCATTGCAGTTGCAAGTTAGTATATATACAACCATTATGATTATTGTGTGTGTCATGTGGGTACGTTATTACTATGAATGTAACTTGTAATTAATGATACCTGCAGTCCAATGGATTTGCAAGAATTGTAATATTTTTGTGTTTGTAAATGAAGCAAGAAGATCAAGCTGCGGTTGAAAAAGTAGTCGAAGATTTGAAAGAAAAAGTAAGGAAAGATTTATCGGCAACTTTGAATGATCCTACTCAACACACAAATTTGTTAAAACTGATCGATGCGATCCAACGGTTGGGCATTGCATATTATTTTGAAGTGGAGATCAATCAAGTCTTGCAGCACTTCTATGATGCATATGGTAACAACTGGAATGGTGGTGCCACACCCGTTTGGTTTCGAGTCATGCGACAACAAGGCTTTTTTGTTTCAAGTGGTTAGTGCCCATATATTATGATTTCTACGCTACATAAACTAGCTACTTAATGTATGATATTTAAAGAAAACTATACATGCAAGCACGTACTATAAAACAACATGCAGACTAGCTAGTAGAAATCACCTCCCATTATATATTTATTTATCATATTGCAAAAGAACTTAATTTTATGAAATGAAACAGATATCTTCAAGAGCTACAAGGAGAAAGATGGAGCTTTTAAGGAGTCCTTAAATGATGATATTGAAGGTTTACTTGAGTTGTATGAGGCAACATATCTGAGGGTGCCTGGAGAAGTGATATTAGATGATGCTCTTGCATTTACAAGAACTCGTCTTAATGAGATAGCAAATGATCCTCTTATAATTAGGAGCATTAATTCTACACATATAAAAGAGGCATTAACACAACCAATGCATAAAAGGTTGCCGAGAATAGAGGCATTGCGTTACATACCTTATTACCAACAACAATCTTCACATAACGAGTCTTTACTAAAGCTTGCAAAGTTAGGGTTTAACCTGCTTCAATCACTGCATAAGAAAGAGCTTAGCCAAATTTACAAGTATGCACATAAAACATTGAATATTTTATAATATTCTTTCTTTCTATATACATGTTATTAAAGATTTGAAATTTCTGTCATAGGTGGTGGAGAAGTTCTGATGTCCCGACTAATCTACCTTATGCAAGAAATAGAATGGTTGAATGCTACTTTTGGTCACAAGGCGTATTCTTTGAGCCCCAATATTCTGAGTCAAGAATGTTCTTAGCTAAGACTCTTGCAATGGAAACACTTCTGGATGATACATATGATGCTTATGGTACCTATGAAGAGCTTGAGATGTTCACTGAAGCAATTAAGAAGTATATATATCAACCAGCATGAACTTTGTCATCCATATATATATGATCGAACCAAATATTTTATAAATTTTATCAAGTTATTTACTCATATATTTTTCTTAATTAGGTGGTCAATTACATGCTTGGAAAATCTCCCTGAAAACATGAAACTGATATACCGTATGCTCCTAAACATGTATGAGGATATGGAAAACATATTGACAAAGATGGGAAAAGCACATCATCTCAACTATATCCGAGAAGCAGTAAGCTCCTAACACATTCCTATTTTTCAAGAACCGATCGATGTTAAACTTTAGCTAGACAACTTTCTTTAGGTTTTCAAAATGTCAAAAAAGTAGATTTTTGTATTTTGTCAAGAATTCGATCTGTTCTAAATCTAGAGGCTATTACTAGAGAGATATTGATAATTTGGTTGCATGTATTGTCTTTAATTTTACAGATGATGGAATACATTGGATGCTACTTGAAAGAAGCTAAATGGGCAAATGAAGGATATATTCCAACAATGGAGGAGCACAAAGAAGTTACAGTTGTTAGTAGTGGATATAAATTCACTCTAATAGCAGGTTTTGCAGCCATGGGAGATGTAGTCACAGATGAAACTTTCAAATGGGCTCTCACTATGCCTCCCCTTGCAAAGTCTTGTTGTATCCTTTGTAGGGTCATGGATGATATTGTCACCCATAAGGTACATACATAAAAAGTGCTAATTATTTAATGTTTTTTTTGTATATTTAGTGTTTTTTTTTTCTAAAGGGGTGACCGAGCTTTGCTCGTGATGCAGACTTGATTGTTGCCGTGACTGTTTCTGAATTTGTATATATTTAATGTCTAATTAATAGCTTATGTGTTAATTATGAGACTCCTGCATGCATGCTAATTTGGAAGATTTGAATATTATGATTTCAGGAGGAGCAAGAAAGAATGCATGTTGCTTCTGGCATTCAATGCTACATGAAGGAGTTTGATGTGAGTGAGCAACATGTGTATGATTTGTTCAGTCAGCAAGTTGAAGATGCTTGGAAAGATATGAATGAAGAATCCCTGAGGTGTAAAGAGGTTGAAATGCCTATAATTATGCGGGTCATCAATTTGGCACGTGCCATGGATGTCCTCTATAAGAATAAGGACCATTACACACATGTCGGACCCGAACTCATAAATCACATCAACTCTCTTGTCGTTGATGCTATCGTTATATGAAATTTGAGTTCTTGGCAATACTGAATATATAAGATATGAAGTCCTTTGGAATATGGCCGGTGGTTTATATTTCCAACTACTATTTACTATTTTGTTTGATCGGGTTGATGTTTAAGGGTGTTATGTTTGTGATTTTAATTTTCTGTATTTCAATGTTTGAATAATAAAGATGAATGTGTGCTTCGAATTGTATCTTAATTAAGTTGTTCTTCGTTGCTGGTAAAACATTGTGATAGTCGTCACTTCGTTTATAATTTTTCAATTCTTATCTCTAGGTGCATGATGTGTAGAGAATCATCATACTGAGGCATCTTAACGAATCAAAGAGTGATTTGATCAAGCATTCTAATTCTTAATTGGATGTTTAGGGTTTAAGGTCTAAGCTTTAAGATTTAGGGTTTATAAACATCGGCATGTCGTCCTTGATGGTGTGCGAGATAGGCAACCGTACGGGCCTCAAATTCTACCCCAAACGTGTCTTTTGTATATGTTATTAAGTATTTATATTTATATTTATTATAGACCAGTGGATTTTTCTTTATCACAACTCCTTTAATTTCCTCTATTGTAAAAAGGAATAACAAGTGATGAAAAATCTTCTATTGAAAGAGATTTAAAAGATGATTTGTAAGTAGCGGCCGAGCAAAGTCAGTTGTATCAACTTTATCTTAAATTGAAGGCATGATATTTCACTAAATTAGATATGGATACTGAAGAACCATTAATACGAGAACACCTCAAATTGTTAGTGAACATATCATGAAATAATTTTGAGTTTTCATCTCTTTCAAAGGTCCATTTGATTTTTATGTTTTTTGCTTTTTGCTTGAGGACAAGAATCTTGGTTTGTTCAATATCTAAGATAGACTTCATGCAAGCAAGTCTTTCTTCTCTTTTGAGGGTATTGAGGAGTTGAAATTTCACCATATTACCAAGATTGTCAACATTGGATTTAAGTGAATGGAGGGAAGATATTTAGGGAGGTTACCAAAGATGTCAAATTTTTTAAGCTCACTTTCAATTTCTTTAATTTGTTTTTGAGTTACTAGAATCTCCTATACATGAGAGGTTCATTTGTAAGTTCTAGGACAAATTATGACATTATAGTAAAAACAATCCTCTCATTGATGGTAATTCAAACAGTATGCATGTAGCATGGATCAAAAGCAATTAATTTCGACAACAAAAACAAATCTATATTGATCTAGACATTCATACATGTTATAGGGATTCCATTCCACCAAATTCAACAAAATGTTAACTTCAAAGTGACGAGAAAATAGGAATAGTCGCTAAGCTGGTACCAGCATCCGCAATGAAACAACTTCCCGTCACATAAACCGAAGAATCATGGATCAAATACCGCGCGAGACCAGTCAATGCCGGATTTATCGTGCCAAGTGTTTTCATTGGAACCGTCTTCAAAGTCACATTATTGAACCAATCCTTGTCCACTAGCCCTTGCGTTATCTCGGTTCTGAAAATTCCCGGATTTATACAGTTCACTCTAATGTTGTTAGTTCCCAATTCCATTGCCATTACCTATTCTCATTATTCATTTCAAATAATAATTACTACATTATGTAAACACAAAATATACCAAGTAGTAAAAAATTAAGTTTGGATAATTAATGTTACCTTTGTCATGGTATTAACGGCTGCCTTTGAAGAAGCATAAGCAACACCTCCAGGAAGAAAAACACGATTAGTACCAGCAATTGATGAAATGTTAATTACTGAACCGCCCTGTTTAGCATTACGCATGTGTAAACAAACATGCTTTGCGACCAACCATGATCCAGTAAGGTTTGTCCTGTAGATATAATTCCAGTCTCCCTCTTCAAATTCTAACGGATTTCGTGGTTGACCTAAATTATAAAATTGTCAATTTAATAAATATCGTATTGAAAGTAATCTAATTCTGTAAATTACCTGAAATGCCGGCATTATTAATTAAAGCATCAATGCGCCCAAACGCCGCCCATGCCTTCTCTACCGCCGCCTTGATGGTGGGCTCATCGGCGCTGACATCCAGCTGGATGGCAGCGGCTCCAGATTTCATTGCATTAATTTCATCACAAAGTGATTTGAGTAAATCGATTCTTCGAGCAGAAGCAATTATCTTACAACCAGCTCTGGCTAAATCAAGGCAGAATTCTTTTCCGATACCGGAAGATGCTCCGGTCACGAACACCACTTTTCCGGTCAGATCGTGCCATGGCTCCAATATACTCTCAACTTGGCTCGACATCTTGTTTTAAAAACTCTCGTATTTAGTAAAATTGAAGTTAGTTTATGGCGATTTTTGGTGTTAATTTGAACAGAAAATTGAGATTAAGTATACATGGTGTGGTGTACTTTATTCTTGTTTTTTCTCGTGCTTATTATGACTTGAGTGGTTGATTCAAAATTTGTTTGTTAAAAAGGTAGGCGATAGGCATAAACGACAAACGTATAGTGGTTCAGTAGGCATAAACAACAAATGTATGGTAGTTGGCTTTTCATGCTCATTAAAAAATACTCTAGTGGTTTTTAGTTTGTTAGGAAAGATCCAAATTTGAGTGTGGAGATAATAGATGACTATGCATCACAAGTATTTTATTAAAAAATAGTGAACAATGAATATGAGATTTAAACAAAAACAAATCAAGATTAGAAAATAACTGAGGGGTTACACTACTTGCACAATTTTTTGCTTAGGGATATAACATACACTAAAAAGGAAAATCTAATTTTGTTGTAACTATTTGGAAATTTAGTTTTGTTAAAACTATTCGGAAAATCTTGACAGACTACTCCGAGCTTTATGCTTTCTTCACGCATGGTGTAAAATGATCGCTGTGTTTTTTTTTAACCACTGAACAATGCATCTCCTTACTGCAAATAAACGCGATCTTTTTTCCAGAATTGGAATCCCTGTAAAACACGATAAAAGACTTTTTAAATACCCAAAAAAAAACAAATACAAATGAATGATGACTTAGGAAATCGAACACGACAAACCTCTTGCTTTTTTGTCCTTATAAAGGAATTGGGGTCATTAATTGCATCAATTAACCCAATACTTGTATCTATTACCTTCAGCTTCGGAGTAACAGACTTCCCACGGGTGAAAACCGTTATTGCTGGACAATTTTTTATTACCAATGTATCTAATGATAATCAATGAAAATCCTCCCTCCCTAAGCAAAAACCCTTCATACTCTCAAGACCATCAAGTGTTGAGGATTTTAGACACCAAAACTCTACCTCATTCACTCTAAGAGAGTGCGGTGTGGTAACGAGCGTGGGTGGGCGCCGGATGCCACCTCGGCTCGCCGGACACGCCACCACACCGCCCGTTACGCGAGTGAGGTGGTTCGTGGGGTGGTCGACGAGATCAGCGAGCGAATGGGAGCAAGGTTGTAAAAATCGCTCGGCGGTACCTAGGCGGTCGACCACCTTCAAGCGATTAATCGGTCTCGGCGGCGATTAATCAGTTTCTAGGCGGATACCATAAAATACATAGGAAATTATGTTTATATAAATATCTATTAGTAAAATTTGGTTTCTATAGCTTTAATCAAAAGAAATTGTAGTGAAAAAAAAGAGCAGGGGTTAAAATATAAATATATAAACTTTAGGGACTGTTTTTTAAATTAGTAAAATTAAATATGTATATTCAAACCCTACTAACAAAAAGATTATGCCTTTGTCGTCTCCCTTTTTTACGTCCCCATCTTCTACAAGAACCCTAGCGCCACCTCCATGACCTGAAACCCTACCGCCGGCGAGTTAGAGTTTGATTCCGGCCACATGATTATTCAATCAAGGCTACTGATCGCATACGCCGATACAGGTATTCGATTTCATCTGCTTATGCTTTCGATTCATCTTCTTGGTAACTCGATTCCTAGACCGATTAGGGCCGATTTTGACCGATTAGGGCCGAGTTTGACCGATTTTGACCTTGCCCGATTAGTCACTCGGTGGAGCTCCGATTAGCGCCTAGGCCGATTTTTACAACACTGAATGGGAGCGTGCCATGTGTACTAGCCGTTGCAAACGGCTACTTTGACCGAATTTAATTTTTATTTATTTATTTATTTTAAATAAAACCTATTATAAATAACCCCTTTAACCATAACCTTTTTTCACACCATCTTCTACACACTCTTTACAATTTCTTACACTTTCACTCTCAAAAACTCACAAAAATGTCTCAACCACCACATCCCGATTGGATGAACGGTATTCTTGGATGGGGAAGTTCCGGCTCGCCGGCGTCCAATCCGTCAACACCTTCGTCCCAACAATCGGTACCGTCCACCCAAATGCCGACTTATTCCCAAGAGCAATATAATCAATTTATGCTTCAACAACAATTTCAAAACCTTCAACAACCCCCCCCCCCCCCCCCCACCCCCCTCAAATGTGGTCACAAACACAATGATCACAACCACAATCATCACAACCACGGCCGCTGAAAAGGCGAGAAGAAATGGGAAAAAAGTTGCAACCAACTTAAGTCGGACGGTCATGCGGTGGGACCAAGCACAAGAAGTGTTATTGGCCGAGTGTTGGGTTAGCGTTTCCGAGGATGCCGAAAAGGGCGCCGACCAATGCGATGATTGTTTTTGGAACAAAATCCTTGTTGAGTTCAACATGGATGTTGATACGCCGCGTACCAAAGACATGTTGACGGGGACGTGGACGACTTTAGACGGTAATTGTCAACGTTTCAACGGTATCTACAAACGTTTACAACGTACAAGTAGAAGCGGTGAAAATGAGGTTGACTTTTTGGCCCGTGTCCGACAAGCGTACCGTGACGAGTCGGCGTCAAAAAAACAATTTAATAACGAAGGTGCGTGGGAAGTTTTGAGAAAATGCCCGAAATGGAACGCCCCCGAGCCCATTTCGCTATCCGATAACGAAGAACTTTTCGGGGAAGATACGAGACCACGTCCGGCGGGAAAGTCTTGTAAGGCAAAAAAAAGTAGATCGGAAAGTTCATCCGGCACTAACAACCCCGGAAGTGCCGGACCGCCGGACCTTGGCGAGGCTATGATGGCCGAGTTTAGGCGGAAAAGTGAAGCCGCTCAATCCGCATACGAAAGGTCAAAGGCGCGGGATGACGTTTTCGTGCGGTTGGAAGAATTGAGATTCCTCGGCACTAGCACCGAGGGGTTGGGGCGCGCGGATAAGGCGAGAATTATCAAGCAAAAAAGGGCGATCCGCGAAAAATACCCCGTCGACGAAGATGAACTTGACGTGGACGATGACGATGAGTAGTTTTTTTTGTTTTTTTTTCGGTATTTTTTCCTTATTTTTCGGTGTTTTTTTTTATTTTATTTTTAGGTATTTTAATTTGTATTATGTAATTTTTATTTTAATGAAGTATTATGTTTTTTAAAAAAAGAAAAAGAAAAAAAGGGGGTGGGACCCAAATGGCTTAAGTGATGGTAGAGGGGGTATTTGGGGGTTTTGAATGTGAAATGGTGATGTGGCGCAGAGGTGGCGCATATGTGGCTTCCGACTTAAGGTGACCACACCTTATGCTCTAATTATATCCTTCTCATTATCTTCTTCCTTCACAATTACTTCCATTTTCGGGCAATGACTTACATGCAGCTCTTGGAGTTTTGATAGACTACCAACCATGGAACAATTGAAAACATGTTCTAACATGTTACATTCATGAATAGACATTCTTGTTAGGTTTGGAAACTCCAACAATATCCATGGATTGACCTTCCATATGTACTTGAGATTATCTAGCCACTTGAACTCCATTTCTCTTAGCTTTGGGATTCCACACGATTTGAACTTCAAATCATGTTTTGCTTCAAATATCTCGTCTGCCCCGAGACAGTTTAGTAACTTAATCTTTTGTAGCTTTTGAAGTTGTTGCAGTTCATTGAATGGAATGATCTTTCTCAGATCACCTTTATATTGCAAATCCATTTCGATTAAATTAGAAAAGGACCATATTATCCTTTCCAAAGTAGGCGACGACCTTGAACTATATAAACTTGGAAATGGAGTCTGTAAATCCAGAGAAATACAAATTAATAATCATTATGTGAGTAAATTAAAAACATATATACCTCCTTCAAGGGAGTGGTGACATGAAAGTTGAGGCCACATTCGAGACTATGTTTGCCTATGTATGTATTTGAGCATAGGAGAGAACGAGTGTGAACCTTGTCATTTTTGGGCAACCACTTATCTCAACATTTTCCAATAAAGGCCATTGAATATCATTTAGACCAAGGAAGAAACCGTTGAGATTTGGTAGATCAACTAATCTTAAAGACAAGGAAAGACCAAAACTTGAGATGATGTTTTTGTTGTGTTTTCTCTACTTTCTTCTTTGACAATCACTTGTATATTATTGCAATTGTCGATTACCAACTCTTTGAGTTGCTTAAGGCTTTCAAGAGTGAATATAGATGTTAGAAGGTCACAGTCAAATTCTTTAAATTATGCAGTTTAGGACAAATATTACTAATTTCAAACACTTGTATCATTGACTCACAATCTCGCACTTCCAATTCTTCAAGTGGAAAAACAATTGGAAGTGAACTGCAACAATCTATCTTTATCTTTCTTGAGTATTCACATAAGGAACACCAATATTCCATAGAGTTGTTAGGTTCTCAAGTATGAGAATATCAAGAATAGGGAGACAGTTGGAGTTTGTGTGTGGTATAATTTCATCATCTCTATTTGAAACAACTTCTTCAATACCATCACAATTTGATATTAAAATTGTCTTTAAGTTAGAAAGAAGTTGAACCATCAAAGGTGAAAACAAGTACTTTATTTTTCTGCATCTACTTAAGGATACGCTTGTCAGATTCTGAAATGCGGGTCGACCCGTTAATATATCCCAATTGCATTTCCACACATGGGTCATCCAGTCCATATCTTCTAGCTTTAAATCCTTGAGGCAGGGGAATACTTGTCTACTACACGCACTCTCTACTTTAAACACCACCTCAACTCCTCTATAACACCTTAAACTAAGTTTAGAAACATGATTAAAAGAAGTTATCAGATAGGATGAGAATGCAACAAAAGGAATATTAATTATATTATCATCCTCTTGATCTTGGTTACCCTCAAACAACAAATCATAGTTTAACCAATTGTCTTCCCAATGTTCAAGACCGTTTATTTCAAGGTCCATAAGTGCTGGCAGATCAAAATTGGCTGTTAAAGGTGTGAACAAATTTCTAAAGCTCTTACAGGTTTGTATATGTACACTTTTAACACCTTGAAAGCCGAGAATGAGTAGAGTTATTTACACTTTCCACCCTCCAAACTTGTCTTAGCTTTGGTAATCTCTCTACACTAATACGTATCAGGCTGCTGCTACTAACTTCCTCTGTTTCACAAGCACATCCAAAGTCAATGTTGAACAACGTTTCAATGGACTTACAAATCTTAACTTCAAGCTCTTGTAGATAATGCAGGAATAGCATTGGAAATATATTCACAAGACTACCACATCTTTCTACTTTAATAGTTTTCAACATCAAATTACAAATATTAACATCCTCACTTGTAGTGATTTCACATGGCCATATCTCCTCTAAATTCACCATCCTACAAATTTGCAGTTTCTCCAGCTTTGGAATTAAAATCTGCACAATAGTTAGTTAATTAAGCCTTGTTGGTTCATCCAAACATAATACAATAAAACATAGTTACCTCTTTATTCAGGAAGAAGTTCCCAATTTATTCTTGGGATACATGGTTGTGAAATTTGGGAGGTTGTCAAGATGCAACACCATGAGCTGTGGTAACTCAATTACATTTGCAGAATCTCAATAGCTTTGGTAGATCACCCAAAGATAGAAACTTGAACTTTGGAAATGTAATTCTCTCTGTTCCACTATTCTCATTTTCGATATGTATGACTTCTTCGGCAAGACGAAATTTGAAGATGTTCGAGCTTTATCAAATTTGTTGAAATACCAACGGTATTTCAACTCTTGGAAACATTAAGCACTCTTAAATTATAGAACGGAGATTTTTGAGGAAGACGTAAGGACCAAGGTCATTGATATCACCCCCTTCTAAATGCATCACATCTGCTTTCTCATTCATTCCATATTCCAGTGGTTCATCTTTAGACATCAATTTCAATTTGTATTCAAATGAGCACTTCCAAATTCAGAAGATCTTCAACAGGAGAGAGTTCAAATTGCTAAAATTATGAAAATGGTACATTCAGATTGAGAACAAGATTCATGATTAGCCAAGAATTTCCAGACAAATTGAAGAGAAATTAGATCGATTTGGTAATCACAGAGTATTGACCTGTGATGACTTGCTTTGATTTGAGACTCCAACAGAGAGAACGACATGAAACTTCAATTGTCGGCTGCAGTTTTAACCCTAGAAGACGACAACTTCAAAATTGAGAAGGTCCTTAGAACTTCATTAATCAATATTTATGAAACTGGTATGCCTGCGGTGAAGCCCATGTGGCAGCCGTGGTGGGGTAGTTGTCACACCACCGGCCATTTCGTTTTAGTTTTAGGGGCCGAGGATCGCGGAGTGAACAATCGGCCTAGGAGGGTAAGGAAAAATAAAATAAAGGGTAAATGTCATAAATTGTCCTTGTGGTATTTTCTACCTTTTTGTCCCTAAATTTTTTTTTCGGAACTTTTGTCCCCGTGCTATTTAAAATTCTGTTTTTCAGTCATTCCGTCTAAATTTGTCCGTTAAGTGACCTCACATCCCAAACATGTGAGGGTATTTTGGTCATTTTACAATTTTAATTTTATTTCTATTTTCTATTTCTCCTCATTCATCCTTTTCCTAATAAACCCTAATTTATTTATCACCACTGATTCTTCATCACTAACTTAACCAACAAACACAAACCCAATTATTAAAAAAAGGAAGTGGTCACATATTGCTGTTCGTCGTTCTCTCTCACACACACAATCTGAAAAATTCCTCCGTTAGAGCACACGCACAATCTGAAAAATTCCTATGTTCGTCGTTCTAACCGGAGAAGAAGACCGGTGAGGTGCAGCGGTGGTGGGCAACGAAAGGTGCGATGGTGGTGACGGCTCTAACCGGAGAAGAAGATCAGGTGTGCGATGGTGGTGTTTGTAAGATTTAAAATTAGGGGTATTATGTTCTCCATGTGAAATGGTGAAGAAATGGTTACAGGTCTTTGTAATACTCAAAATCAAAAAAGGCACGTCATCTAGTTTTGGCGCATCGTTTACTGCTCCACCAATGTTGATAAATCAGATTGAAATCCTCTAAGTTCTTTGATTTTTGTTTTTGAAGATTCCATGTGTTGCAGGTGTTGGGAAGAAGTATGATTTTAGATTTAGGGTTTGAATGACCGAAAGAATTGGGTGAGAACACATGAATGAGAAGATTATAGATAAAGGACGAAAATACCCTATTTTTTGGCATATTCTGTTAGTTAACACCCAAATTTGATGGAAGGACATAAAAACAGAACTTTAAAGAGTACGGGGACAAAAATCCCGAAAAAAAAAAGTTTAGGGACAAAAAAACAGAAAATGCAAGACCACAAGTACAATTTCTGACATTTACCCTAAAATGAAAAATCTTTATTTCAATATCTTTTTCACTTTATTTAGTGTGTATTTTCTATTATACTTATTTCTCTTTTTTAACCCAAAAGTTATATACAAACACTCACTATAAATTTCACTTATTTTTATTTTCTACCAAATTTGTTTTTTAGTTTTTTGTTTTTTTCTACTTGGTAGACCGTAAAAGCATGCAATGTGGAAGGCCCGTAGCAGGGTAGTCAGCAACGTAGCACCCATGGCGGGTGAGGGAAAATCATCCTCGTGATCGCAGTGCAAAACTGTGTTGGAAATGGCGACATAGTGAGATAAGTTGTGTGTATTTTTCTGGAAACTAAAAAAAGTAGGTAAAAGATGGATGTGGATTATAACAGAGTATATTATGATGGTAATGGCGAGGAATGAAATCTAATGTTGCGTGGATGTGGTGACTTGTTGTTAGAGATGATAGTGGATTCAGAGTCATATGCAGATCCAGATTCATGTCCATTTAGTTTTGCTTTATCTACATCTAGTGGCGGATCCACATAGCAACAAGTGGGATGTATGACCACCACTTGGTGAGCCAACCTCATGTGGAGAAAAATTGAATATAATAAAAATTAGTGGTGAAATTTTATATGGTCCCTACTCAAAGTTCTGTAAAAGCCCCGGTAGACAGATTCGCCACTGTCTACATCCACATCTATATTTATTTATCTTCTCAACATTCATGATCCATCTATATCCATTGGATTAAGCTGTTAATGGATTTGACATCAAACTAACATCTTGAATTAAAAAGAAAAATAGCATGTAAGATAAAATGATAAAATGAGTAAAGTAACAACGACCTATATTTCTATATAAAGAGGTAATGCTGACTTTTAATTTCAAAATTTAACTTTAAAAATGATACGTCATGTCTAGCTTTTTCAAAATGCATTACCGTATGCAACGATACTGTTGGCAAACTCAATAACACTAGTAAATTTTGGTTAATGGTGCAACAAAGTTAAGGGTTAAACGATTCTAGTTTGAAACAATGTTGGTGCAACAAGGAAGTGAAAAGGGACCAAGAAAGAAAATTATATCACTAGTATTATTATTATTAAACTCAATATATTAGTGCATACACCATAATTATTATTTAATATTTTATAAAATTTACTATAAAAGTTATCCTACCCTATATATGAGGCCTAAATTTGAAGAGGGTTTGACACCATTGCAATTCCAAGCATTCCTATTCGTCCATAATGCCACTTGGAATTCCCTGATTGGTCCACGTCATTTGCACTAATACAAACGAATCTGGTACGGCTTACGGTCTACATTCGTATTCATATGCTCCATATACGGCAAACGAATCTGGTACGGCTTACGGTCTACATTCATATGCTCCATATACGGCTTCCTACATACAAGGAAACAAATAACTATTTAAAATATCGTACATACAAATAACTATTTAAAAGATCCTACATACAAGGAAACAAATAAATATTTAAAAGATCAATCAGCGAAGGAAACAAATAACTATATGTAACATTTATATGTAATATTTCTTCATTTACCGTTTTTTTGTACAAAATCATCATCACATCTATCGATTATTATGTCATTTAGAAGTATATAAAGTTTTTGGATATTTTTTCTACATACTAAAATTTACAGCATACCCGCCCATCGGGCGGATTTTGTAGCTAGTATTATATATTGTGGTATATATAGTTATTTACGTGATGTATAAATCACATTTTTTATGGTTATGTTATAACGTTAACTATAATGACTTGTAGGGTTGGAATCCGGTGAGAATTCAAAAATTTGTGAGGACTGCAAGGACAATTATCAACCAATTATTTTTTAAAATTTGGATCATTATCAGAAATTTTGGATTTTTATGAGGAAACATGTTTTTGACAATAATCGAGAAATCACCTCCGCCACCACACCCCATGTGGTGTGAGTGAGGCATCTCGCCACTGTAGTTGCGGAACCCGCGTGAGTTTGTGGGGTGGGGGGGGGGGGGGGGGAGATTTGAGGTGTTTTTTTTTGGTATTTGTGAGTGAATGATATTTTAGTGATGATATAGGAGGTATTTGGGGTTTTGATTCCTGAATGTGAAATGATGATGTAACGCTGAGGTGACATTTTGACATGAGCCACTAATTGACCCTCTAATATTAAAAGAAATTACAGAGTAAATGATAATATAATTAATTTAGTCAATGAGTTGTAAGCTTATAATAATTAGTTTTGAATGCAAATAAATAAAAAGGAATTAATTAATATTGTATATAATAAATACAAAGGAAAAGAATTACTCGATTTCTTCATCTAATAATTGTAAGTATACGAAATGGAAAGAATATTAATGGAGCAAACAACAAGAGAGTAGAGCAAGCATTGCGTCTTGGCGTGCTTGATGGTGGACCGATTTTTGACTACTTATTAGTCTTACCCTTCAAGTGATATGCATTCAGGATCTGCTGCTAATCAACTGAATTCTCGATTTCGTCGTCATGGAAGGTAACCAACCAATTGACTTCTTTTATTTTTCTAAACCATTATCCACTTTCTTCCTGCACCCAATTGACTTCACGATTCATGAATCCCCGTCTGAAATTGTTAGATTTCATTTCTGTTTTTGTTTTTCTGTTCGAAACTGGCTTCGCTCCTTTGAATTGATTTACATTAGACTGATTTTACTTGACCTAATTTGCGTACACATAGTCTGATGTGCTAGAAAAGGTTTAATTGATGGATGATTTTGTGCTCGCATAAGCTGAATAGTCTTAAGTCTCAACCTTTGGTGCGTTGTGTAATTTTTGTTTCGAGTTAACTGAAATTCGGTGCTTCTTTGATGTCGAAGGGGTAGCATATTTTGCAATCGTTATAAATTCTTCTTCAATTCCTGTTAGAATCTCGCATTTTGGATCTATATTGAGTAGATCTTCAAGTAGTTGCCCTAATTTTACCCCAATTTATTGTTCATAATCTGGGTACAGGTCAAGTTACCTTGCCTGTAATTTTTGTTATCCTTTTAATTCGTCTAATGATTGGAAGTAAACTGCGACTTTTTCCTCAATGGTTGAAGTCAAACTGATGTTTTATAAGGTTTGTAATGCCATTTATGAGTGGAGGAAAAATGTTAAGTAGTCTAAAAAAGAGCTCCAATAGATTTAAAGATAGGTTTTATAATATGGTAGTATGGACTGATAAGGTTTACAAGGCGGGATGTTAATGAAAACAAAAGAGAATACTTATGAACATAAGTTGTGTGTAGCATTGATTTGTGTTTACTGATACAATGAGAGATATGATAGGAATAAGGATACATGGGAGTAAATTGGGGTAAAACCAATTGGTAAAAAATGTTTAGGAAACATTGATTTAGGTCGTTTGGTCATCAGTGATAAAGAGTTTTAAATCGAGGGTACCAAAATTAGGTCAGTGACTCAGTGGGAGAGGGAAAGCTTCATCTTTTTAATGTTTTCATTATGAGTAATGCTAATCTTGTGATGTCTAATCTCTCTTTAAGTATACAAAAGACTTTCTTAAAGCTAGTTTAATATGATTAATATCATAATAACAATATAGGATTCCATTGCATTGCTTAAACTTTAAATTCCATGACAATGTCTGTCTTATGTAGGTGGGTCACCAGACCGGTCTTCAGTAGCATCAGGGGCAAAAAAGTCAAGTATTTCATCTGGTGGTAGGGTGCGCGAGGCTTTCCTCAACCGATTTACCGACAGTCAAACGTTGACCGCAAATCTCAAACACTGGTTCCAAACATTATCCGAAAACTCATTCGATTTCGATGTTCCGTTCGAATTAATCGATCTCCAAAAATTCGATTATGCATTAGAAAGCGTGTTATTTCAACAACTAATTCGAATGCCTAGTGCCACTTACGCATCGCCATCTGGCACTATGGAAGCAACTGCTTTTCTTGCAATGGAAGATTTCTTACATGCAAGTGTGAAAGGGTTATGGGAAGCTTTTTGGGACCAAAATGAACAAATACCGTTTAATATCGCATCATGTTATGATGCAAATTTTAAATTTTATCAAGCTGAAAAGGCGATTAGTAATGGGAAATTAGGTGGGCTTTGTGCTACAGGTGTTATGCTTAATAACCCTAGACACCCACATGGAAAATGGCATGATATTCTTATGTTAGCACTTTTAAGACCGGGTATCGAAACCCTAGCTCGAGAAGGTGAAATTACGTTTCCGTCCTTATCGATTTTGGGTGAAGCTTTGTTTTACGGTGTACGTATTTTAATATCGAGAAGTATTCGTAGATCGAGAAACCCGTTAAATTCGGTTTTTGTAATTTTGGCTGATTGTCAGTATGGTGGTGTGGTCAAGATCGAAGGGGATTTGACCAAATTGGAGTTTGACTTAAGTAACGTTTATGAATCTGTTGCTGACTGGATTCAGAATCATTCCCGGGTTTCGGTTACACCTTTTGACCGAATCTGGAATAAGCTCGGGAATGCAAATTGGGGTGATATCGGTGCTTTACAAGTACTTTTTGCAACGTTTCATTCAATGGTGCAATTTGCGGGAATGCCGAAAAACTCGATTGAAGATTTAGCAGCTGATCATAGTTCTCGTCTCCAAACAAGACGAAACGAGAGGCATTTGGGTGAATTAGAATTCGGGATAAACGGAAACGGGCTTTTTAAACTCGAAAAACGGGCCGTTTCACCCGAAATTGTTGAACTACAAGAAGAAGAAGAAGAGCCCGTGAATATTCAGCCCCCAAAACCTATAAAACTAGAAGTGGGGTCCGTTTTGGTAGTTGAGGATTCGAATTTTCAAAAAAGTTATCAAATTATCGAAATTGTAAACGATAATGAAACACCGTATTATATTGCTTCTTGTATCGAAGAAAATGGAAAATGTTTATTTTTATATGTCGGTTCACATCCATCTCAACTCGAGCCCGCATGGGAAGATATGAAACTATGGTATCAAGTACAACGACAAACTAAAGTTTTTTCAGTTATGAAACAAAACGGGTTATCAAGCAAATATCTACCACAATTAAACATGTCTGGTAAAATAATCCACGCGGGCCCGTGCCGGAAACCAAATTCGGGCCAAAACTGTGACAACCCATGGTGTGGGACCCCGGTTCTGGTCACGAGCCCGGTTGGGAAAACTGTAGCCGATATGATCCGGTTAGGTCAATTCGGGTCAGAGGAAGCTATAAAATGTTGTCACGATTGTTTATCGGCTTTGTCAACGGCTGCATCAGCGGGCATTCGGCACGGTGATATTCGGCCCGAAAACATAATTTTTGTTTCATCGAATGTTTCAAATGATTATTATTTTGTGTTGGTTGGTTGGGGTCATGCTATTTTGGAAGAACGGGACCGGCCCGTTATGAATTTACATTTTTCATCAACTTATGCTTTACAAGAAGGGAAATTATGTTCGGCTTCTGATGCAGAAAGTTTGGTTTATTTGCTTTATTTTTCATGGGGTGGGGAATTACCGGAATTGGATTCTGTTGAAGGTGCGTTGGAATGGAGAGATAGTTTTTGGTCAAAACGGTTAATTCAGCAAAGTTTGGGGGATATTTCGGCAGTTTTGAAAGCTTTTGCTGATTATGTTGATAGTTTGTGTGGAACACCGTATCCTATGGATTATGAAATTTGGCTCAGAAGATTGAAAAGGCATATGAATGAAAACGGAAAGGAGATTAATACATCAACTTAGGTGACTATATTAATAATAAAATAATGATTATTTGTTGAGAAATGCGAATATATGATATGAAGGTGTATATGACATCAAATTTACCTTTTGTTATTGTAGTTGAGTTGTGCTAGGGGCTATATATTATTTTGTTATTGTATCATCTGCTTAAATTTAGGTCAAACCATGGTCAAATTGGAGAGGAGTTATGCTATAAATTATAATGAGTTGTACCTTGAAGTTATTGTTAAATTAGTTATGTAAAGAATTAAAGATAGGAACTTTTTATGAAGTTTTATTTGATATTGGTTTGAAGGTAGGGTTTTGGGTTATTGGTTTTAGTTAATGTATAAACTATTAAGGATCTTGGATATTTAATTGTTATAATTTTCAAATGTGAAATGATATTTAGTCCTACTATTTAGACTTATTCATAGGTCTACTCACTTGATAGGATGATATGTGTATTCCATTAATTCTCTCTCATAATATTATCTCTTGATTTTGACACGTATCTTCATCTAATGAGTAGGTATATGAGTAGATTTATATGATAGGCCTAAATATCATTACTCTTTTCAAATTTCTTGTGTTGTTTGACTCATATAAGCCTCAAGGGAGGAGGCAATCTCAAGTCATCGATCGGTGTGAAACTAGGTTGTTCAATCGGTTTGGTTTTTAGTTTTCTCAATATTTCCTGTTGTAAAATTTGATGACGAAAACGGATTTAAAATTCCATTTCCGTTTATTTGAAACCGAATATATTATATTTTTGTATTAAGATTGGGATAACACATGTTCTAGCTATGGACCAATAGAGGTGGTCGATAGTACAAGTGTTCTCAAGCAATCAAACTCCATAATTCCACTGTTTTCACTTTTAAGTAAGTGGAGATTGATGTAAGGTTTTGTCCATGACCAATAGGTTATGAATTCAAGTCCCGTCATAGACAAAAAAAATGTAAATTAGGTGTCGTTAAAAAAAAGTAACTGGAGTGAATTCAATTCTTAAACCATTTTAACTGACCAATAATCCAATTTTGCTTTTATTTGATACCTATCTAAGTTATTATAAGTAAGTTATATAAACATTTTTAAAGTACATTATATTTTTTGCCAAGGATGTCTTTGAGGAGGTGCAAAAGGTGCAGTCGTACATGACCCATATTTTATAGGGTCCAAATTTTATACTTATATCTTATATATATAACATTAAAATATAAGCCAACTTAATAATTTAATAGAAAAAAAATTAAAAAGTACAAATTTTTATAAAAATCTTATATTCAGGGGGCCTATTTTCATATTTTCACACATGGTAATTAAAATTTCAGAGACGCCTTGTTTTTTTTTTTTTTTTTGCAAAATGATATTAAGTACTCAACCAAAAGTAAAAGTACGTTTCTCTCCTCAACCGCAAAATATAAAAATACAATTATTTCAACCAAAGAACCCCCACTCATAAAATCAGCTCCATCTCTCTCTCCCCTACGGACGGACGTGTCAATTTCCCATTCATGATCCTAGATTTCATTGGATGAGATTCCAGATTACTACTAAATACGATCACTCTCCCAAATCAAAAAACTACAATCAAACAAACCCACCACGCAACTGAAATGGCATTGCTCAAACCAATTTCCAAAATCAGGCACCACCACCGCAAGAACAATCCTGTCTCAACCGTCATCCGCATGTCCGCCGCCACGAGTACTAAACCAAGCGGAATAACAAGAAGGGAAACATTGCTGGCACTACACGACGGATTTCGATGAGATGGAGCAGTTGTTTAACACTGAGATGAATAAGAACTTGAATGAAGCTGAATTTGAAGGAATTTAAGACGGATTATAATCAGACACATTTTGTACGGAATAAGGAAGCTGCTGCAGGGTCCACTCAGGCAGAGTTTTTGGAGAGGTCTTGTACTGCTGAATTTTCCTGTACAAGGAGCTTGGTAGAAGACTAAAGGTACTTTTTTTGGAGTCAAATTTCTAGCTTCTTAATTCAAAATTGTTGGATTTTCTTTTATTACTCTTATATGTTGCATGCATTGAACTGTTAAACAAAGGGTATGCATTACCAATTGTAGGAGACTTAAGGATGTTATAAATAATTGCAGATTTCTGATTATCAGATTTCAACCTAGCTTTGGATTCTTAACAAAGGCAAGAAAATACACCTTCGAAATTCATAGACATATTTATCAGAAAAAATCGAGATACATAACAATATACAGACACCTGAAAGCAAACCCTGAATACCAACCAATCTTCAAATACTTTGAAAACTGGTGTCAAGATGAGAATAGACATGGTGATTTCTTCTCTGCACTCATGAAGGCCCAACCACAGTTTCTCAATGACTGGAACCCGATTCTTCTGCTTATCGGTTTGATTATTTTTATTGCGAAAATTAATTATTGTGGGTTGCAGGTGTATGTATCTGAATGATACACAAAGAACTGCTTTCTATTGGGTTAAACACAAAGGAGTTTGACATGCATGTCATCATTGAGGTTTGTTTCTAGGCATTTTGGTAATTTTAACCGCACGACAGCAAGGATATTCCCAGCTGTACTGGATGTTGAGAATCCCGAATTTAAAAGGAAATTAGACAGAATCAATTCAAAGATTATAGGGGAATCAGAGGATAGGTGAAGAACTTGAAAAGAATCCCGCATATTGTTTCTGAGTTGTTGGCTGCTTATTTCATGAAACCAATTGAATCTGGATCTTGCAGAGATGGATCCCCAACTTGTGTACTAGATGATGCGATTAATTTGGAAATTAAACCAACAACATTTCAAGTGAAAGTTTGTAGGTCAAAGTAAGAGAGTTTGTACATTAACTAAAATGGTTGTGCTTACCAATACCATGATGCTCTTCTAGTATTTGACATTATTAAAGCGCAACATCTTTGTTATTAAACTGAATTTAAAGCTATTAAAGACATTATTTAAATGACCAAATATGGTTAAAATGAATTTAACTTTGTTATATACTTGATAAGAATAAGAAATTGTAGCAGGTTGTAAAAGTTTCCAACTTCTTCACGATGAAATTGATAAATCTCCCCGAGTTTCATGATATTCATAATTGATATTTGAAGTACTTTTATATCCAAATATACATATGTTTCTTACAAAATTTACACCAAATCGTTAGTAAAGCGTGGCTAACGGACTGTCTAAAGATGTTTTGATAAAAAAAGTTATTTCATATATGTTTATTTTTATTTTTATTTATAGATTACATTGTGTACGTTTCTAATAAGTTTAAATTATATTTGTCTATCCCGTAATATAGTTATAAAAAATTAATGTCACAAAAAAAAATCGATGAAATTTAAAATCAATTTACATGTAATTAATTAAATTGATCCCTTCCATATTTGATGAAATGGTAGCTTTCTATTGACTAGAGAGATTAAATTAAAGAAATAATTGTGTCACATACCTAATCATTTATTAGTGGTAAGATAAGATCATTGTTAGTTGGACACATGATGCGGGTATAGATAGGGAGTAATATATTATCATATTTGCACAAGTACAAAAAAAAAAAGATACAAATGAATTCTTAACTTTTTTAATCGGGAACATGTTTTTTTGTTTTTTATCAAAAGACCATCAAAACAACTTCTTTCAAATTTCTTTGATTATACGACAATATTTCTAGCCATATAGAAATTGTCCTCATATTCATGGCCCCACAGAATAATGCCTCCAAACACCACGAAACATCCTCGAAAAAACCAAATCCAAAAGACAAGAAATGTAACAAGTATTGCTTCCTAATCATAATTATATCTAGAAGCCCACAGGCTCAACAACTATACACCATATATATAACCAAAGCCAGCCAACCCTTCTAGATATCATCATTTTTCAATCATTTAAATCCCTTTCACTTGTTATTTTATTATTTTATCAATGACTAAATTAACCCTTGTGTAGGTCAACTCGAGTGACAGACATACTTTTCAATTACCAGTTTTTGGTGTTTATATACAACCCATAATATAGAAAGACGCCAACACCAATATTGTAGTCGACATACATTTGTTTCAAAAGAGAACATGAGTTTGTTCATCAAGCCTACTTCGATCTTGTTCCTGTTTCTGTTACTCACCAGTTTTACGTTCGAGTCTCATCAAGCAAGACCACTTTCTCTAGTCTCTGATCAGCAAAGTAAGTACTAAATCAGATTTCTAACTGTTTATGTTTCATCTTTTATGCTTTATATAAGACAATTTCGATTCATTGACTTACAAATGAGTCAAACAGCTCGAAAGACACTTAAACGGGATTCAAATAATTACAAAATTGAAAATCTTTCTATTAAAAAATATGTTCTCATGGCAATTTATAGGTTTTGTACTTGTATTAACCTAATCATAACTTTTTTTGGACATTATAGGTAATACAAAGATTTTTGAGACATTGGGGATGATATGTAAATGTTGTGATAGTCTTGGGGCAGATTGCAAAAGTAAATGGAACGGATCTTGTTCTAATCTCCAGTGCGTTCCGTGGAGATTACATTAAACGTGTGGTTAATTTTTGTTATATTTGTAATCTTTTAGCCAGATTTTAGGTTGTAAATTAAAGCACGTATAGTCGACTTTAGACAAACATGTTGGTTTATATATACATTTTAGATTTATAAAAGCGCATGTGATCTATTTTGGTAGTTATAAGTGGTTTTTTATTTGTTTGGGTTATTACAAGATTTTGAGTAAATTATACGAATGGTCCTCGAGGTTTGTTTAAAATTTTCCGTTTAGCTCTTTTCGATTCGAAATTACATGGATCGTCCTTTTTTAGGAAGTTGTTTCATCAACGGTCTTTTCCATATACTTTGTCCGTTTCAAAATGAGTGATACACTTTTCATTTTGGGGTGTTTCAAAATAAGTGATATACTTTAAAAACTTACTATATTTGGTAAAAAGTAGTGGGCCCACACCCACTAACTATCTCATTAATATAATGAAATGACACATATACCCTTACTTTTTACTTTTAAACATCATTAACTTTCACTTCAATCAAAATATGTGGGACCCATCCCCTACTAACTATTAATTTTAAACTAATTAACCTGTATTATCATATTTTATCACAAAAAATGTGAAACCCAAAGTATATCACTTATTTTGAGACGGGTGAAGTATGAACATTTGTTTGGAACGTTAAGTACCTTCCCGTGCAAAAACAAGTACCTTCATGTACAAAAACACGCGAGGGTATAAGTGTGATTTTGTATGTGTTTGACATTTTTTACTCACTAAATACATAATAAATTGCACTGATGGTCCTCATGAGAAGATTTTGAGTTTAGGGCATGTTTGGGAAAACTTATTTAAGGGGCTTTTAAGCTTATTAGCTTATTAAGCTCGAAAATTAGAGCAATTTTAGAGCTTAATAAGCTAATAAGCTTAAAAGCCCCTTAAATAAGCTTTCTCAAACATGCCCTTAATACTTTTCATTTCGAAATTACATTGATTGTCCTTTGTTCTAAAACCACCTATAAATTAAAGTCAAACATTTAGATTCAAGGTTGTTCTTACATCTCAATTTATGAGCATGAAATTGTCTCCATTGAGTGTTGGCATATTACTAGATCAAATCACTCTACATATCTATAATTTGAGCCATGAAATTCATAAAAATAAAAAAATGAAACAATCTTTAGGCCAAGTCAAAGAGGAGTAGAAATTTTTTCGAGGATTTTAGGATGTCTAAGATGTTTGGATTATTACTCCTTTACCACACCAACTAATGATGCACCACCTAGTAAACTAGTATAAGCCTTGTAAAATAAGCACCGGCTAAATAGCATCTTCCGTTCTGACGTTACCTTGCCAGGGCGTCTTTTAGGAGGTGTAATAGCACATGATCCATATTTTATAGGGACCCAATTTTTATATATATAATGTATATATAATGTTAAAATTCAAGCCAACTAAATAAATAATAATTTAATAGGAAAAATTTAGAAAATCCAATTTATATATAAAATTTGTACTTACGGGGGGCCACTTTCGTCTATTTGCACAGGGTCATCGGAATCTCGGAGACACCCGTGTAACTTGCTAGTCAGACCTATAAGCTTTGGTCATGTGCAGAAGAACTGTTAGCCACATGTCTGGACAAGATGGCTCTGGGTAATAACCGAAGCAACTTGCTTAATACCTCTTATTAAGGCGAACTAATTAAAGGACCTTGCTTAATTAATCATGAGTAGATAAACTGGCCATCAGGAGTGATTTTGGGGATTCTCCTTCACAAGGTCTCGGGTTTGAGTCTTGTTAAAGGCTTTTACTCATGCAGAAAATGAAGGAAGGTTTATTCCCCTAAGGTGCAGTTTCGAAGAAGACATATTGTCCGTTTAGATGTACTATCGACTCAAACCACTAATTAAAAACTAACTAGCAGTTAAAAAAATTAAAGATCAAAGAACTTTCTATATTGGGATCATAACTCAAACCATTTGAAGTCATTTTTTTTACATATTTCTCACTTTCATGTCAATAACATTGTTTAATTTACTTTCTTCAGTCACGTTTGTTGAGGGTAACAAATGCATATATTTGAAGTATTTCTATCTATAAAAAAAAGATTAAACTAATTGGTCTAAGAAACGACTTTTTAGCAATAGAAACATTGACTTAGCCATTTATTGCATTTAGAGAAGCTACTAGGCTCAAAACTATGCACATAGACAAAATCAGGGAAAGTGATTGCTTCTAGACACTCTTATTGCATGATTTAACATGACCTTTGAAAATTGAGATTGGATGTATTTAAAAAATTGCCAAAGAAAATGATTGATTCTGGATATGTTATTTTGAAAATCAGATAAAACGCAAACAAGGGACTAAATGGTAGATCACATAAGAAGATATCATTTACATGTACAATAATACCCTGCTAATCAGCTTCAAATATTCCCCAATTTTCGAGTTCATGCCTATTTATGCCTTTACAAACTAAGATGACCACATATAATAAGAAAACACAATTGACGTTGACCAAGAGTCAACTCGCGCAGCCATCTGAAAGAATCATTTTTTCTTTCTTTCTAAATTTCAGTTAATCTTTTTCTCCTTTTCTTGTTTTGTTGGGCGCACGAGATACTTAAACATCCATGCTGCCAACAAAGTTGCTTGCATAGGTGCAAGCCAATAAACAAGTAAATGCTCCTTGGTTATATGATCACCGCGAGCATAAGCCCACCCCATTACCTGAAACAATACAATGTTTCACTATTAGTCAAATGTCTAAAATACCCTTCTATCACTATAAATAATAATTGAAAAATATAAACTGGAGTATTGATGATGGAAGTACTTACAGAAGCAGGATTCATACATCCGCCGGTTAAATCTGATCCGAGTATATGAAGAGCAAGTTTTGAGAAACTACCGATCCAAGTTTTCCTGAAAAAGCTTCCGGGTATTTTTGCAGAAAGTGAATGTGAAATCATCACAATTGTGAAAGTCAACAATCCTTCAGTCAATGCACCTTGATGGAGACTAACGGTTAGCTGGGGCCCACGCCCTATTTCTGGAAATGTGTTAAGGATAAGCCTCACCCCCATTATTGAACCAAACACCTAATAATCAAAAGGAAGTCGATTAGTTATACTAATCAATTGCTATATAGCAGGATATGTTTGGGTGTTAGAGATAAAATGACCAAAATGGACATTATTGTCTAATGAAAGTAAGCTGTAAAAGTGTCTTAAATTAGGTTAAAAGGGGTAAATTAACAAAGTTGGAAGGGAAGGATATTGCAGTTACTCATAAATGTATTTGTTGGTACAAATGCATTTGATTAATTTTGTTACGTTTGATTTTTGGCTATATGAGCAGAATTAGACACACATAATGGAAAACCAAATAAATTAAAATTGGGGTGTCAAATTTTGACAAAACACACGATTAAAAGGGTTAGAGTCGTAAGTGGGTCGACTCAGCTAACACGTTTAATAACTGGGTGGGAATAGGATTGAGCTTGCCAACCTGTTTAATAATTATTCTGTACCTTTTTTATTTTTATTGGTCCTAAATTGGCCAACCTGAACACGACACAAATTGCCAGCCCTACCCATTACTAATCATATAATCCTGTCAATTTACTATAAAGTCATTATAATTAACAAACTGAAAAGGCCACAAACACATTCAGGCTAAATAACTGCATATCTGATCAGGCAAACCCCCAATTTGCATCTAAATCAATAAAACAAAGATTAGGACTTATTGAACCCTAAAGCCCAACAAATTAAGTAACATAATTGACACAGAAAAAGTTTATATACATAATTCAAGAAATAAGTAACCTGAAAGGGGATTCTTGAACCAACAGTGAACAGAAACTTGGTGAGGTTCCCGGAAATTGCGGAGGTTAAGACAGTGAGTGGATTATACGCGCCGCCATTGGCGATTTTAGCAAGATAAGCAAAAAAGAACATGTTGAGAACTGAAAGCGAACACCTAACGATTTCATAAGGGAGGTCATGATGAGTAAACCCTAAAACCTTGTGGATAAAGATCTTGATTAAAACGCTAGACCATACCCACATGAATGACATGATTACATCAGATATCAGCAGCTTCGCCATTCCCGCCATTTTTAGGGATCTTTTTTTTTAGTGTGTGTGTGTGTGTTTTCAATCCTTGTTGCAATCGATCTTGAGGGTGATGGTAGTTTTAAAGATCGATTAATGGCGGAATTGCAAGGAACATGAAAGGAAATTACGTTGACTCGTGTTACAGAATCTTTTCTCTCGTTATCGTGTTAGAGAATCTTTTGTGTGGGTTAGCTTTTAGTTTAGTATTAGCCGTCAGATCAGTGATCTTAGCCGTATAAAAAATTTATACCAAAAAATCGTGGTAAATCATCTTCAACCCGCTCTTCTCACAAACTCTTGAAACTACCATTGAATCGAATGGATGGATTAATATGTTCTTACAATATCATTTCTCCCTTTTTCATGATGTATTCATCAATGGGATGTTTTATTAAAAGAATTTTTCTGTTATAAGGATTCTCGTAGTGTAACTGAGTTTATGCTCATGATATACATGTCCTAATTATTATCGTGATATTTTTTAACTTTCTTGTGATCATCTAGTAATATTTGCCAAGAAAGAAATCAAACTTATTACTTCTAAAAAATAATTTTGGGAGCATCGAACTACAAAATTAGTAGGTGGGGTGCTTTTACAAGTTATTGAATATAACATTTACTATTTGGGTTCTTAGATGCTTAAAAAAATAATTATTCCTCATTTCTTTGTCAACCAATGTATGTTATGTTACATGTCATAGAGATGCCCAAAATCTTGAAGCAATTCATAGTTGTTTTTTAGTTTCTAGCTGCAATTCGAAAATGTACAATTTATGTGAGACCTCTCTATCAGAGTTTATGAATTACAATATAGAAATAAGTTTATGGTTTGTTTGATAAATTTATAAATTTTATTAGTTTTTTTTTTTTTTTTTTTTTTTTTTATCTAAGTAGATATTATTAGATGGTGTTTGGATTAACCTACGTTTTTTCTGACTTATGTGGTTAATGAAAATTTGAAAATCCTATAAGATACTTTAATCAGCTTATTAGCTAATCAATTTAAGCTTATAAGATTAAATAAGTTATAAACTCAAGTTGATAAGTGCTTACGCCAAAAAATGAATTTTTCGGTTTAAGGTTACGATAAACCTACAAGCCAAAAGAAACAAGTTAATCAAAACACCTCCTTAAAATATAAAAATAAGCGAAAAATATATATGAAAATAGTGTTCGATTATTTATATAATTTGTCCATATAAAACATAATACATGGTTATTGAATTATTTTTAACAAATAGTATTGTTTATAGGGGACATATGGAATAGTAATTTATAAACTTGGTAGGGACACTTTGTGCCCTCACGTTCGGATGCTTCTTTTTCTCATCTGATATTTAAATAATTAAATATGTAAGAAATAATGTTCACTTTTGTAGAAACAGATATGAATAATGTCAAATTTCATCCTTAGACTATTTATTAACTTGTACACATAGTCGATTTAGTATTTCACATTTGAAATGAGTCTCACTTCTTTTGAATAAAGTGATATTAATGATGTTTAAAAGTAAAAATAAGGGTAAAAGAGTAATTTCACGTAGTTAGTTATTGGAAATTAGGTCCCACTTTTTTACCAAATAAAGTAAATTTTAGAAGTGTATCACTTATTTTAATTCACCCTTTATATAAAGTGTATCACTTATTTTGATATGGAGGTAGTATTAGAAAACGTATATAATATATAGTGATTAGAGGTTTTTGACCAAATTAGACCAAACATGATGCAATAGAATCATGTTATTAGAAGTTGTTTGTGAGATATTATATACCTAAACACAAAAGGAATATTAATGGTTTATACTTGATGTTATATACATAAACAAATTACTTTTACTAATCGTAACATATAACATTGTAAATGGTAAATGAATTAGTAAGGTCAAAACCATCGCGTATTCGAAAACAAAATTCAAGTTGCAACAAGACTCGCTACAATTGGTCTAGAATGAGATAAACCTAACTATTAACCCAAAACGTATATCAGAAATTCTTAAGGGACTAAACCTGCAGTTTGGTAAATAATTGGGGGATTAAATTGCTGAAAACAAAAGAGAAAAAAATGTCGCTACAAAGTTGGAACATCCGCCCAATCAACTTTGTAAGCCAGAGGAGAGAGGGAATGTTTGTGCGTGTAATGAAATAGCTGTAAATTTAAAACACAAAAAGCTGCTCATTTCTTCATTTTTAATCAAAATATCGAAGAAAAAAGTTGAATATTTGATGTTTTCTATATGGGTTTTGAGTTGATCACAAAAACAAGAAGCAAATTCAAATTTCAGTAATGGCGGAAATGAAACAAAAACCGAAGAGACTTTATCAAGTCTGGAAAGGAAGCAATGTAAGTTGCTATTTGCTTTCTAAAATGTGAAGTTTTTTAAATTTTGAAATCCGAAATTGACTTGTAAGATTCATTAATGGATTCTTGTATTGAATAATCTGCATGTTAATTTTCATTTATTTGTGATGATTTCAGAAATTCTTCTGTTGGGGACGAATGATCTTTGGGCCGGATGTAGCTTCTTTGATTTTGACAATAGTTTTAGTTGTGGGCCCTGCTTTATGTTTTTGTATTAATGTTTATGAGAACATTAATCAAAATGAGAAAGACGACAATTCAGATAAGGATAATCGTTACTGGTACATTGTGTTGTTTGTAGCAGCAATTCTCACATTTTTGGTAAGCAAAATCTGCCTTCTCTTAGTTTCAACTTATTTTTAGAAATTTAGAGGTATCAATTTCAACCCATATATTTGTAAACAGGTCGGGTTTGTTTTGATTCTAACAAGTCAAATGTGTAAAATAAAATAAAAAATTTAGCTAAAAGGAGATCTCGGCCAAACGGGTCAAATGGCTCCCTTCGTGTATTTTAATAACAATAACTTACTAAATCGCTTTATTAAGATAAACAGAGTACTATTATAATAAGATCATTTTTTTCTCATAATTAAAATCCAAATTATATAAAAAAATATAATTGAAGAGGTCAACCCAACCCACAAATCATTTGACCTGTATCAAAAAATTACTCATTTTGACCCGAATTTGTTGCCCAACCTGTGACAGAGCTATGTAGGGCACAGGGTATGCACCATAAATTATATCGGTCAGTATAAACATAAGTTGTTCTTTTAAAATTTTAGAGGGTGTTTGGATGTGCTTTTAACTTATTGGCTTCTCTAAAAAGTCAATAAGTTAAAAGTATGTTTGGATAAGCTTACCTATTACTTTCAAAAAGGAGTTTATGAGAAGTAAGGGTCTCCTTACTTTTCAAAACTCCTTTTTGAAATCAAAATTCATAAGTCAATGAGTTGATAAGTTAGTTACCCAAACATCCCAACCCAGTGCATACAGTAGTCCCATAGCAGACATAAGCAGTAGTCTCATAGCAGATATAAATGGAATTTAGAGTAGATTAGTATTTAGCGTTCAAAACAAAAAATGCATACCTCATGACGGATCCTAGCCCGCCCATTGTTACCAGCACTTGACCCGCCCGTTTTGTAATCTATATGAAAATAATTTCTTTTTAATCTTCCCACAGGATATACTATTTCTTTTAATGACATCAAGTAAAGATCCAGGAATAATCCCACGAAACAAAACACCACCTGAATCCGAAGAAGCATTTGATATGAACACACCTTCAATGGAATGGCTTAATGACCGAACTCCTCATTTAAGATTACCAAAAACTAAAGAAATCAATGTAAATGGTCACACGGTTAAAGTTAAATACTGTGACACGTGTATGTTATACCGACCTCCACGTGCTTCACATTGCTCCATTTGCAACAATTGTGTTCAAAGATTTGACCATCATTGCCCGTGGGTTGGTCAATGCATTGGGTTACGTAACTACCGATTCTTCTACATGTTCATATCAACATCAACCGTTTTATGCATATATGTGTTTGCATTTTCATGGGTCCACATTATTCAAGACAAAGATGGTGTTTTGAAAGCTATGTCAAATGATGTTTTGTCGGATATTCTAATCGTCTATTGCTTCATAACTGTTTGGTTTGTGGGCGGGCTTACAGTTTTCCACTTTTATCTCATTTGCACAAACCAGGTGATCCCTAATCTCTTTAAAAATTTAAATTTTGTATCAAGTCTTAATTATCTTAGGGTTCTGATAATAACAACACTTAAGGCTATCAATAAGAACATTAATAGTATACATTAATCAACAACCACCTTTGCATTTTAAATATTATTTATCTACTAATGAAAACTAAACCTTCTAATGCGTGTAATAACTTGTTAAAAATATATCTTGTTCAAAATGAAATGAAAGAAAAAGAATTTTCAGTCCATTACAACCCGACCCATTTTCACTACCCGTTGACCCGAACCTTTTTAAAACAGTGAGGTTACGTTATGGTTATATTGTGATACTTGGAAATATTTTTCATGAAACAGACAACATATGAAAATTTCCGATATCGATACGATAAAAAGGAGAATCCATATCACAAAGGAACAAGAAAGAATCTTGTAGAACTGTTCTTTTCAAAGATCCCTCCCTCACTAAACCATTTTAGGGAAATTGTTAGTGAAGATGAAAATATGGTGATAGTGGAAACAAGTTCAGATCTTGATGCGGTACGTACATCAAAGGAGAAAATCGACATAGAAATGGGAAATAAATACTCAGGATCAAATGGGATTTCACTTCCTGAAATATTACAAAATTATGATGAATTTGAGGGTGATTCAAAGTATGTTCAACCGTCTCCCTTTGTGTTTGAACAAAAGGAAGATGAACACCACACGTGTGAATGTGATGAAGAAATTACTAATCATGAAAATGAAACTATTCATCAAGTATAAAGGTAACCAGTTTGCTTGAACTTGCTTTTAGCCATAAGTGGGAAATTATAGTATTGAATTTGTTTATTTTTATGTTATTTCTTAGAAATGATGCTGCATATTCGGATTTAAAATTATTCCTTGGAGATATGGTGATATGCAATGGTGTCTTCTGAATCTAGAAAATGAATGCAAAAGCAATTTATAAATCAAACACAATTTGGTTATAAATTTGTTCTGTCAGCAATCAGTAGAGTTTATTTTTTTGCCTATTATTGTTTTTGTGTTTTTTTTCTTGTATTATTTTGATGAAATTGAAAGAATCGTTGTATGTGCTTGAGATGGATTCTTGTGTGATTGCTTTAAACATCCCAAAATACGTTGGAATTCTTAATTCCAAAACTAAGAAGCATAATTTAAAGTTAAGACTACACTATCATAAATGTACATAAAACCATCCTTGTGCAATACATAAACAACAAACTACAAATCTGAATACAGGAAAAGAAAAACAATCTAAAAACAAAGACAGATAGTATTAGTTCTTACTAAATCTTTCTACTTATCTTCCTACTCATTTGATCAATAAATAGATCCAAATCAAATGATGAGATTAAGAAAGATAATTAGTTAATTCCACATGTATGTCAATCATTTTATAGGTAGGAAGATAAAGTAGGAAGACTCAGTAAGAAGCAATACAATTTTTCTAAAACAAAATGCAAAAAAACAAAGTCAGTACACTCCATACTTGGAAAAGGAAGGTATGTCTGTCTATACAAGGCGTTGCAATGATGACCCAAACCTATAAATCTCAGAAGGATGCTGAGGTTGTTCTTCTGAGCTCGTACTTTGGTTCTGGGGGTGGTAAAACCTTCTCAACCTCCTGCAAATTATATACCAAACATTATAATAAACCGGATTAACATAAAATAGATTAAAGGGATTTCAAAAAACATAATTACCTTTTCCCTCCTCAGTCTTTCGTTTTCCTCTTCTAAACGTGAAATTTTGTTCTCCAGCTCATTAGTATAAGCCTGATTAACCATAAACCCCTTATCACATATTCACAAAAAAAAAGAAAAAAAAAAACTGTACCTGTTTTCTTGCTCGTGATCGTGCAGCAGACTCTCTATTTTTAATCATCCTTTTTTGCCTCCTTTCAACAGTTTTCTCCATCACATCACCAGAAGCAAATCTTTTCCTTCCAGACAAACTTGGATTTGCTAAAGTGCCCATCAAAGGTGTAGGTGACATATAACCTGCATCCATCACAGCTTTACCACCAACTGAAATCGGTTGTTGACCTTGATAATGACCTCCTATAACCACACTTTGCTGCTGAATCACAGGCATTTGATAGTTTATCCACTGTGTTTCTTGTGGAACAAGGCTCAGTTCCTGGTTTTTCTTCTCTGGAGATGATGACTCAGCAACAATCCCTGCTTTGACCAGAAAGTCCTCAAGTGTCATCTCACCAAGAGTAGTTTGTCTCTTTGTATCACTGCTGGTATCATTATTATCTTTATTATAACTGTCATTGTTCTTCATTTTCTGACCCTGTTGAATATCTTGCCAGACCTCATCAACCGTCTTCTTTGTTAGACCTGAATCTAATTGGGGTTTACTGCTAATCCCTTGATTTTCAGCAGTATAAACAGTTTTAAGAAGCTCATCGAGATTCATACTACTAAAAGGTTTCCCTAAATCCCCTAATTGCTGTTGAACTTCATCTAATGTTAGGTTATACAAAGAACCCTGCCTTGATAATTGATCGAACATTGGTTTTTCTGTTCCACTATTCGTTCCCATTGTTTGAGTCCCCATATACCGAACCCTAATTATCTACCAATCTCAAAATCAAACTCCAAATGCTATAAATTAAAGTATCACGATATCAAAGCCTAATTTAATAACAACTAAAGCTAAATCGGAAGAAAAACACTGAATTTACACGAATTGTAAACGAATTACAATAATCAAAGTTGCATGATGTTTACGAACAGAAATTGGGGAAAATGCTAATCGGGAGTTATCACGAAAAACCTGTGTGATCGATGAGAGATATGAAGACGATATTTGAAATCCGAACGCCAGAATATGAAGAAATATCGTTCGTAGGCCAGATTTAGGTTCGTCTTCTTTCATGCAGTAGTAGGCACTAGGCAGTAGCTATGG
Source organism: Calendula officinalis (assembly GCA_963853835.1). Lineage (NCBI taxonomy): Eukaryota > Viridiplantae > Streptophyta > Magnoliopsida > Asterales > Asteraceae > Calendula > Calendula officinalis. The sequence goes on along the minus strand of OY970832.1, from coordinate 7,848,276 downwards.
AAAATGTGCAAGAACAAAAGTAGAAAATTTATTCCGAGTGAATCAAAACATTTGCGACACTAAACATAATTTATTTTAAAGGGGATTTTTTGTCATTTTATTTTGTTTTTAAATTCACTTTAAACTTTCTTTCTACAACATTCATTTAATAATCTCTCCGTCTCAACTTTATTATCTACCTTTTCTTTTTTATGTGTCCCAAATCTATTGTCAATTTGAAAATTTCACCAATTAAAAATTATTAAGTGATAAAAATAGAATTTTATGAGTTAGACAGTATAATAAATACATTTTTCTTAAAGTGTGTGATTTTTGTCTGTGCGCAATAATTTTGTGACGAAAGGAGTATTTTTTTAAACCTACAAAAAATACGCCAAATTAATCATTTAAAAAAAACACACATAAACACATTTCGTTAACCCAATGACACATAAATATCTTTTGTGCATTTTTGGAGCAAAAGCCGATGCAAGTTTGACATCGTGTAAACTCATTTGCCGCACCTAACATTCAAAAACCGGTGCTCGCTTTAATAACACAAACAAATCATTTGCATAATCCTCATTCATCATAGTTTTATTTACACACTCAATTACAGAAGCGATCTTTGAATTTAAAAAAATCACTTTTGGTTTTTATCTTAAAGCATGTTTCATCTTTACTAATTCCAGTATTTACATATTTAATTTAAATTTAGAGTAAATTATAGAAATTGTCTCTAAAGTATTTTGAATTTGGGTTTAAATTTTCGTTTTCCAAGACTTTTGTTCATATGGTCTAATTTTTATTTATTTCATCTTTTCTACCTAAATTAACCAAAATACTCATATTTTTAATCTATCTCAATTTTAAAATTTATTTTAGTTTTTAGGTTCATCTAAATATCTAACGTTTTCACAACACATTACTAATGTAACTCGTAATAAATACATTTTTGATATACGGTGTTTAAATAAATAATCTCATTGGTGAATATCTTTCTAAACTCTCAATATTGTTTTGACAATTAAAGTTTTCTTAAATTGTAAAATTGTTTAGTTAATAAGTAATGACCGTTTATTAAGCTTTTAAGGTCATTCAGCCGTTAACGCTTTTGAATGACCAAAATTTAAGGGTCCTTCATTGCCAAAACGTTTGTAACTGCTTAATGATACTCCGTACATCTTAATAAAGACCATACCTAACGATAAACCTAATTAATCCACAAAATATATAAGCAAAATCTTTAATTAAAAACAAAAGTAAATGCAAGCCCATTTTCAAAAGTTGTTTACAATAATAATAGTTGCTGTAATCTCATCTGTTTAGAGGCCTATACGATTCTAACTTGTTAATATAAGGAGTACACTCTTGATACACTTATGCATGACTAGATTATGAATTAAGGACCAACATAAGAGAAAATACTTAATAAAAACAATCATTTCATTCTTCTGGTGGACTTGGCTCATCAAACCATCTTGGGGGATCAAATCCTGATCCACCTAAAAAAAAGATTAAACATTTAATCCTACACTGTTAGGCTATCCATGTAATGAAATTAGGGTATTATTTGACACATAACTACCAAAGGGATTGCAACGACAAATACGCCAAGCAGTCAAGATTGAGCCCTTAGCAACACCATACTTCTTGTAAGCAATCATGGAGTATTCACTACAACTAGGAACATACCGACAGCTTTTTGGCATTAATGGCGAGATTTCACCTGTTTAAAATATAATTAACTTTAACATTAATTTATCATCATTTTTCAAGAAGCAAAAGATTATTAACGTATGCTCTTACAATGCCATTTGGCTAACCAAACTAAAAGTTCATCCCCGTTGTTGAGTAAAAGGCGGAAACTTACTTTTGTAAAATCTCAGCATTGACAATGCCACTTTGACTCCGAAATCTCCATCGCTATCCCCTATATAAAAAAATCATAAAATTAGTTACCTTTTTGGAAATTTGACATAATCAACGCTTAAAGCACATAATCAAATGTCTAAACATAGCATAGCCAACTAAATACCATCACCAATGTGCTAAATAAGAAGTAAATAAGGAAATTGTTACATTTTTTTAGAAAATTTTCAAATTTGATATGGGCTTTAACAAACTTTTGACCATCTATTATATTTGTTAGTTATAAGGTTTCATCCTTGATCAAAGTTTTTACTAAAGTTAGGGGATCGGTATCAATTTTAAAAGTGAAAGTTTTGACAAAAAAAAGTCAACATGTATCACCTCCTGAATCAAGGCAAGTATAATACTACAGAATACATCAGCGTATAAGCACAGAGGCAAAGTATAGGTAGACACCTTGTGAACTGCCCGGGTCGGGTTCTTTTCCCAATTCATTTACAATTGGATAACACAAGCAGCAGCTACGACAATGAACCAAATATAAAAAAGTGAAATATGAAGCATGAATACAAAAATGACTTTGCATCGGTCTGGCACAATTACTCGATCATGAAATTTGTGTTTTGATTAAAAAAATGTTAAACACTAAACCCCCAAATATCGATCACCAACTTTGATGAGCTACAAAATGTTAATATTATTAAATATATAAATTGAGGAGGCAGTAAGAATGGTACCGAGCGGAAACGGGTGGGAAACTGAGATGGAGAACATTGCGTTTTCTGATGAAAGGAGAATTAGGGAGAAATTGTGTAATTAGGGTTTATGATAGAGATTTGGAGGGAACGTGAACGGACCAAACAAGAGCCATTTTGACTCCTTCCTCGAGAAGATAAGTCCTTTTTATACCATTTTCGTCATACACTAACAACAATTGTGGATTAATATATGGAATTCATGTGCTAATCTTATCATTTGATTTAGACAATTGTATTGGTCAAATAATTAGGAAGATTTAGTAGAAATCAATATCATATCTCTTTATATAATGAAGCAACTGATTCAAAAAGTTAAACCGATGTATGTGTTGCTGTTATAATTTGAAATTCAAATATTTATTCAATATAATGTTACAAAACTATTTCACCCTCTAAATTCATTCATACAACAAATTTTAACATCAACAATTAGTCAGCTCCTAATCCTCTTTAGTCTGATCCTCACTCAACTTAACAGGTCTGAGACTAACTGCCCAACCTTGACATACTTCTCCTCAAATTTGGCTTCCCAATCTTCCAAAACTTCAAGCTCAGATGGACCCAAACCCTCAATGTTCCCGGTTAGGTCAGAAGGCTCGAATGACATCAGCGCTAAGGCTCGGCTAGCATCCCTACCAGCAAATAACGCATACGGGCCACCAGGACCATAAAACATCCTGAAACATTGTAAAAAAAATATATATTATTTACTATGATTAATTTTAGAGTTACTGGTACTGCAATTATGTACAATTAACGTTTCATCAATATTTTCCAACACATGCATCAGAAGAGAGCAATCTAGGAAACTGTATGCATCAGAAAAGAGAAAAACTTTGTACCCATTTAACGTGTTTCCTTATTAGCTAAATTTGTTCGATTCGACCCGTTTGATTTCTTTGAGATAAAACGTAACCCGATTCAAAACTAAACTGGTTCAATAATAGACATCAATGCATGCCATTTTTTATTCTTTTCCCAGAACCAGTATATCTTCAATAAATCATCTAAGTTAAGAACATAAATCTGTGATGTTTTTTTTACTTAAATGCCATCTATTACTTATGATGTCTCTCACCGACCTAATGATTTGACTATTGTGCACAGATTAAACCCTATAAGATACAGATTATTTTGACTACATAATTTGTAATTTAGCGCTAGATTGGGGCGACCTTATCTAGATAACCTCAGCATATGCATACACATTAAACTTTTAATTTTTTCAAAGATAAGGATTCGGGTCAGCAATCAATTTAATGTGAACTTTTAATTTTACCTTACCATTTCAAACTGAAGAATAGTTATGTAGAATGCCCGTTTATATGTATTAGATCTTCATTGAAGCTAATTACATTCTAAATTGCAAAGTTAACCTCTGTGCAGCTTAACTTAGCCAACCAACACTAGAAAGTAGAAAACTAGAAACAGATCTTGAAGAAAGACCCAATAAGTAAGTTACACCATTCTTCCTAAAATTTTACTCCCTACCTACCTTAAAATTTGCTAAAATGTTTGCTCCAGACTCCCTAGCTAATCAAACATATTTGGCAAATTTCCAAACTTAAACTTATGAGATCTAGCTACAATTATAAGTAGGTTTTGTTGTTTCTGAAAATGGAATAGAGATGGTGCAACTGTGGAACTGAATGTAAAAGTTTAATTAGTTCTATATTTCGATTCAAGGAGTAGTGGTTAATTAATCCCCCAATGTTTTCCTCTTTTGAAAATCATCAAGTTAAATACTAGCTATTGTCTTTCAACAGGATTCAATCTATTAACAATCGAAAAATCAATTAAATATGTAGAATTAATTGGGCTAAGAAGATTATTGAAACCTGGAGCGAGAAACGTCATAGATCTTTCCTTTAATAGCCATCAATAAGGGTTTATTAGGATCAGAACCATCGTACGGTCTCAATTCAGCCTCCGTAATGCTTCCAATTTGAACTGGTTCACGCATTATGATTTGCTGCTCACGTTTGACGGCCATGTAGTCGTCTGCTGCAACGAACATGCCGGAGACAACTTTATAGACCACATACATCATCGCCGATATGGTGAAAAACGCCACCGGCGATAGGCCGGTGTATTGAGTGATTGCATCAGTTATCGTTGTATAAAACGCCATCGGAAATCTAGCAAGAAATATTTTGATTTTTTTAATTTCGTTGTTGTAAAACACTCAAAGTCTCAAAACCCTTTTTGACTAATCGACCTATGGATAGAAAATCCACAGCACTGGTGTGCTAGGTCAACCTAACTCACGATCATCGCTGACATACCAACTAGGAATGGCAACAAGGCGGTTCGGGGTGGGTTTTGACATACCCGAACCCGAAATCAAAAACCAAACCCGAACCCGATCCTATACCTTATGGGTTTATTTCGGGGTTTCCCATCGGAGATTTTATAAAACCCGAACCCACCCCGAACCCGAATTTTGCCCCTGAAACCCGAACCGGATCACTATATCCTTTATAAATCATATATATAATATATATTTTATATATAAAATAATTAATAAAAATAATTTATATATATATCATGGCGGGGTGGGGCGGGGATACCTTGCCCCGAACCCGAACCCGAATAATACCCGAAAATAATGCCCGAACCCGACCCGAAATATGTGTACCCGATATATGATCTATTAAACTGTATTTTATGATGCATAAAATACACAACAATTTAATTTGTCAAAAACTATTACTCCATTATATATCTATACATTTGTGAACTTACGTGAATAGTACCTAACTGCTCTAATATTTTATTTTATTTTCCAGCAGTCCTTTTTGACTTCTTCATTGTTTTATATATCTATACATTTGTGAACTTACGTGAATAGTACCTAACTGCTCTAATATTTTATTTTATTTTCCAGCAGTCCTTTTTGACTTCTTCATTGTTGTGCAAAAGAATTTATATATAATATATTACTAAAAGCTACAACATACCTCAATAATTGTTTCTGCCAAGATGGCCTTTAAAACCACCAAGGTTCGAATCCCGTTTAGCACTATATTATTTTGATAATTTTTCTTATTTTGTCCTCTAATCAATTCTTTTATCATTTTTTTTCTTTTCAATTTTACTTTAGTTATATATTTTACTCCCATGACCTCTTTTTCAATTTTGCTTTAGTTATATTTTACTCTCATGACCTTAATTCTTTTTTTTTAAATACTTCCTCCGTATCAAAATAAGTGAACCACTTTGAATTTCACGTTTTTTTAGACAAAATAAGGTAATAAGATATTAGTGAAATTAAATTGGTAATTAGATTGGATGGGGACCCACACTTTTGACTATTTTGTTGCTTTTATAGGAAAATGACAAAAATGGATTGGGCCCCACACCTTTAATGATGTTTAAAAAGATATAATTAAGGGTAAATAAGTAATTTTAAATATAAAAACTTACCAAATAAGGTAAATTATTAAAGTGATTCACTTATTTTGATACACCCAAAAAGGAAATTAATTCACTAATTTTGATACGGAGGAAGTATATTTTACTCACTTAAACTTTAATATTTAATATGTATATTTTTTAAACAAAAATACCATCAAAGCCTTTATTTTCTTCTATAACTAATGAATTTCTATATAACTATAAAAGAGAGTTTTTTTAAACTACTAATAATATTCTATATTCTATATTTTATATTTATATTTATATTTATTACTATTATTATTAACTATTTCCTAAACAAGATTGTTTTTAAAGAGACCTAAATTTCTAAAAGTAACAAGTTATATGATTTTAATTTTACCATAAAGTTTTTGGGTTGACATAAGTAGCACACACTCATACACAAAGTAAAACTAACGGATACATTTGTACATATTAACTAAGAATAACACAAATCGCACATTTAAGTAGACGTTGTACAACCAAAACGTATACTGATGTAAATCATCTTTTGAGCGTCGTATGAAAATACCGCGGCAACGCACGGGGTAATTTTTACTAGTTCATTACAATTAATATTAGCAAAAATTTGTTATCCGGTACTTATTCGCTCGAGAAGCTTGTAAAAAATTTATATATATATATATATATATATATATGAATTTGTATTAAAATACTATACATATAATTTTCTGAATTTTTATAAATAAAACAATATTTTGAAATTTTAAAGTAAAATAGTACTCCCTCCGTCGCACAAAAAACTTCTCATTTCACTTTAAATTTTTGTCCCACAAAAATATTCTCTTTTCCCATATTTGATGGGCTCCACACAATAAAAAACTATTATTACTAAAGCCAATGATGGCCAGTCTAGCTGGTCTGAGGCACTGAGTTTATACCCATGTGGGCTGCAGGTCGTGAGTTCGAATCACTTTGGGAGCGTTGCATTAGCGTAATTTAACTCATACCTCACACGGGCACATATGGGGAATTTTCCTTGGAAATCCCTTTGGGAGCTGGGTTTGCCCGCTTATGCGGAGCTCGAACTCGGGGTGCTCGCTGAAAAATTGCGAGTAGGCTTCCGTTATTTCATTTGCCGTTTCCAAAAAAAAGACCCACCACTAATATCCATTAATTATATTTCTCTCTCCAACTCAACCTTATATTTTAATCAAAAGTGTTATCAATGACCCCACCACTAACTATCATCTAAAAATTTGTGCAAAAGTCAAATGAAAAGTTTTTTGTGGGACTGAGGGAGTATTTCTTAATTCTATCTTATTGGGATATTTGAGTTTATAAGTAGTATTTGTATAATTATACTTTATTTATTTTGTATATAATAATTATGTAAGAGTTCGTATACTAATATTCAAATAACATTCACCTGTAAATCCAAAGGTTGATCTATTAAAATATGGTACCAGTTTGTAATAATATTTTAAAATATGGGGGGGGGGGGGTGGGGGGGGGGGTCAAATGGAGGGGAAATATGTAACTATATATATTTAACTTATTTACTTTGAACCCGCAAAAGAGTGTATCCACGTTTTCCATTCTTCTTTCTTTAGCCATCTCTTATTTACTGAGAAAAATTTAACTGGATTATTAAATCCACAATGCAACTGAAGATCAACAAATGGGTCAAGTTTGACTGAGTTTTCAAAGTTTTGGCCCGAGTTTTTTGAGCAAGTTGGGTATACTCGACTTGCCAGTAAGCAGAGTAGCTTGTAACCAACAATTACTAGACTAAGGTGCTGGTTGGTAGCATCTGAATGCTTAAAATCTGAATGATGCAGATGTCTGAATGATTCAGACTTCCTCTTCTGTCCGATTAAGAGGCAGAACATGTTCAATATTTGATTCAGATGCTGATTAAGAGGCATTACCAAACGTTCTGAATCTGTCTGATTAAGAGACTAGCCTCTTAACTAAATCATTAAGAGGCTTACCAAACAACCCCTAAGTACTCTTTAAATTAAAGATTGGGAGCACAACATTAAAGTTTAATGAAAGTTGTTTTTGTTGTATTTTTTTATGGGTTTTGTTAATGACAGCTCTTGAAGCTATCTCTAACATGCATAAAAGACCTGTACATTCATTGATGGAGTAGTGATCCTAAAATTCAAGGGGTTGTTTTTACTTTGATTTTACCTTCTTATTGACAACCCTCGTTATCATTTTCCTTTTTCTATTAGCAACTTAAAATAAGATGTTTTGCAGCTATTTTTGCAAACTTATTTCAACAATTTGTTTGGACTTACATCTAGATGAATAGATAAACCTTAATCAACAACATCATAATCTCAACAAAACATGCCATGTTTTCTCAGTTTATTAACATAGATTTATTATAGGATTTTTTCAAGCACACCATATAATAATACATATATATATGTAGAGATAAATAAGGAAGCAACACGCCAACACCACACACAACACAACAAAATGGAGATGAGAGTCAAACAAAACAAGGGAATAACAATTAAGACATTATTTAGTGCTTGTTGACTGTTTCTGGATCCTTCACAATTGTCACAGCACATGTTGCAGCTGTCATCACGTAATTTGTCACGCTACCCAATATTATCCTGCATTATCACAGTTAACAACATCATTAACCCCTTTTACAAACAAATTAGTAGTATAATTTATTGATTTCTATTTGTCACTCCTATAGAGATACTCAAATTATTCCAATGGCATACCCAATTTGTAAATCTAAGTATAATCTGTAGACAATTCATTTTAGAAATCATGTATTAACAACTTTTATTATACATATAATTTAATTTATCAAATATCCTTGTTTGATTACTGAAGCATTTGGCAAGAAAACTTAAATTATTCAAGAAGTAATATATAATAACACAATCAAATAAAGCCAAAGGGAGGCATACATACCTCTTGATAGTGCTGAGTCCTCTGCTACCCATAACTATAGAATCCAGTTTCAGATCTTCAATTGCTTCAATCAATTTCTCCCTAGCATCTCCCCAGTACAATTTGGCTACCACATGAATCTATCAACCAAAATTCAAACCTTCAATAAACAACAATCTAGCAACAAAAAAAAAAGCAAAAATAGATAGATGCACAATGAAAAAACCTGTTTTTGTCTAGCGATCGTATCAAGCATATCGAGAACTTCAATATCCATCTTCACATCGTATTTCACCATTACTTCAGGCTCACGAAACTCCACCAGCGGAATCAACGCTAAACATATCAATAGAAATTAAGAAGAAGAAAAAAACATTAATTGCTCAATTAACTGCAATCTAATTGAATCAGATTGACTGGATTAGTGATTGAAGTACTGGATCAAGTAGAACTTACGAGAACCGGTGGATTCCCATAGTTGATTCCGTGTTTCCTCACCGGAGTGAGTTTTGATATGGATGATATAGAACGTATCGCCGTTATCAGCTAAGTTATCGATCGCCCATTTCAAAGCTGCTTTACTGCTCTTTGAGAAATCCATGGCTATGCCAACCTTTCGATCCTTCACCATTTTACAAGATTCGGATGATCAACACTAAATCAGAAGCAGATCTGCAAAAATTGATTGTGTTTCTTACTTTCGATTTGAGTTGATTTGATTTTTTATGCTCTTGCATTCTGTTGGACTTTAGTGCGTAGTTATAGAGTGGAGTAAGGAACCCGTACACGTTTTTGTGAAAGAGGTTTATATGATCCGACCCGGTTACGCGTGTTACGTGTACGATCTTATCGCATTTCTGTCCAGCTGACCAAAAATTATTATTCATTTAAAATTTCGCTAATAAAAAAGGTATGTGAAAAAAAGTAGAGTTTTATTAGTTACATAGTTTAATAAATGTATTTTTTTTAAAGTGTGATCCTTGAATATGAATAATAATATTAGGATGGAAGATGTATTACATTATTAACAAACACAGCTTATAAAGTTTCATTGTTTTGCAAATAGAGTTTTAAAACTAATGTTTTTGAAATATATATTTAAAGGAAAACATATCATATGTGTCGATTTGTATAAAACGAATTTTGTGTTTGAAAATGATTTTTCATAAACTTTAAACGCATTTAATTATATATGTTTGATTTAATTAATGATTTGCGGGTTTACATTTTCCTTGATGAGAGCTTTAAAGGGCTAGAATACATCCGGATCCAAATAGTGGTGAACGAAATATCTTCCCTGCATGTGGCTCGTCCGTGCTTTTCTATTCCGTTTTGCCGCCCTAAGACTTGGACTCGAGGGGCCGAGTCGACCCGATATTTTGAGAGAATCCCCTCTTAGTTTTGAGCGGGGGAACCCATTCAAGAAATCAATCAAAATAAATAGGACAGAATCGGTTCTACATTGTCAAGCCATTATAATCTTTCTTTGAATTTTAGATTAAAAGATTGACAATCTTATAAAATCCCCATAACAGAATAAGATAGTAGAACATAATAAGCGATTTTGATTCGTTTGTTGATGAGGTGGCACCTAGATTTAAACCGGGGAAATGGATTTGTTAGATTGATCTGTATACGCACTCTATATTGTACTAGCAGGTTACCCGCACAATGCAGCGGCGGGTATCCTGTGACTAAATTTGATGGCGATCAAGTAGTGGGTGGTGACGACGGTAGTGATAGTGGTCGTGCGGATAGTGGCTGCTGGTTGACTAGGCGTTTTAAGTTTATGCATTATGTTGGATGTTTTTTTGGGATAAAACAAAGTATCAAGTATATCAATTGGTTAACACACAGTCCGTACTCGCAAAAGGTCTTGGGTTCGAATCTCCTAAGCAATATATTTTTATTTTGTGGTGTTTAAGATGTTTCTCAAAGTAAAAATTTAAGATTAAGTTTAAGATTAAGGCCTTCTAAACTTAGAAGGCCTAAATGCTTTAAGAATGAGTAAGATAAGATTAAGTTATTTAATTAATAAATTTACTTAATAAAAAACTTACAAAGAACTTCTTTACAAAAAGAAATTACTAAACAAATTGTTCAAAGGTATCAATATAAGATCACGCAAGCATGTTTGATGATTGATAAAGTGGTATTAGCCGCGTCGACTTAAGATGGGTCTGGACTAAGACAAAACGTGCATTTTATACAAACCGCAGAATAAATTTATATAATTTACTGTTTTTGAAATGGACAAGTCCTTATTATAAAAAGAAACATTGTTTAGATAAGAAAGCTTTATCTTTGATCTTTTAAGCAAATGCTTTTAGAAAAAAAACTAGAAGGTTACTCAACGTATTTTTGTTGCTGATACCTTATAACTATATTTTATAACGATAAATTTTTTGATTACGTTAACCTTTAATGTTGTGAACTTTGAAACATGTTCGTTTTGTTAACTTTCCTAAATGTTTTGTATGAAATGGTTTCAATATTTAATTGTATTAATGTTATGTTGTGATTTGTTAGAAAATGCAGGTGTTTAAAAATTATTGTCCGGAAATACCGGGTGGAATCACGAAATATAGCATAATTAAAATAAAATAAAATTGCGGCAATGGTGTTGGCAAAAGATCAATCTCACGTCGCGAAGATCGCCGCAAAAGATCTAACATGTCGCCGCAAAAGATGAAAATATCGCCACAAATAGTTGCCATGTGTAACCCGAGTAGAGCCAGTCGCCCCAAAAGCTTGAAAACGTCACCACAAACACTTTTCTACGACGAACTTTTCGCCGCAATTCTTTTGCGACGTGTCGCCGAAAAAAACCATTTGGGCGACATATAGACCTTTTGCGTCTTTTTTTCCGCCGCCAAAACTATTTTTCTATAGTGATACTGATACATGGGCTGTCAACTGTCAAATATATATATTAAAGTGGTCATACAAAACAATATTTGTTTCAATACATTGGTTCTGGTAATATCTAGTACGTAAATAAGAAAATTATCACATTATCACATTATTACTATAATTCCTTCTTGATTCCTAATAAACTCTAATCCAATTGATAATCAAAGATTGTATGGACAGAGCTCTACCTTACTAGAAGGTTTTTTTATAATAAAACATATAATGGTGAAATCAAATACTACGTCCCTGTTATAAACAACAAATGCTACATTCGTGTCTATCAAAACAGAGCAAAGACCACATTCTAACATTCAAACTCGCAAAAGTTAAAATAAGAGAACTGATATTTACACCACAAAAAGTACTTTTCATACCGCGATGTACAAGAAATAAAGCAGACTCGATAATATGTCAAAACATAAGTTGTGGTATATGAAGTAATTTGTGTGGTGTCGATATTACCCCCTTTAAAATAAATGAAGTTGTCCTTATACTCCCTCTGTCCCACAAAAAACTTCTCATTTGACTTTTGCACAAGTTTTAAGGTGATACTTAGTGGTGGGGTCATTGATAATACTTTTGATTAAAATATAAGATTGAGTTGGAAAGAGAAAGATAATTAGTAGATATTAGTGGTGGAGTCTTTAGTAATAACAGTTTTTTATTGTGTGAAGCCCATCAAATAAGAGAAATGAGAAGTTTTTTGTGGGACAAAAGTTTAGAGTGAAATGAGAAGTTTTTTGTGGGACGGAGGGAGTATTAATCACAGAGCAGAGATGCAGATGCTTTAACCGAATCCCAAAATATGAAATTACAAGTTGAGAGAGGCGAGATTCAAGATGAGTTTTCAGTTGAGAGAGCTGAGATGGTGAGATATCCTACTTCAGACGAGATATACTAGAGTTCTAGCTTCAGTTGAGATCTTCATCTTCAAGCCTTTAAACTAACATGGATAATATACACTTTAAGGCATGTGATACTGAAAACAAACCACTGACCTGGATTTCTTTGAACTTTTCAAAACACTTGGAAAACTCAAATCATATTGAAGTCCTGCAAAATCGTCAACACATTTGGAAAACTCAAATCCAATACTAAATAACAAAGACATGTATAAAAAAGTGGATAAAAAAAGGAGTAATAGATTCATAAATTTTCTGAATTTAGATAAAATTAATAAAAAAATCAATAATGAAATAGATTTCGCTCAATAAGTTCCTAACAGAACGATTCAGAGCACCAAACCAGTCCTTTGACAAAGTAAACTCGAAACAGGGGATCCAAGCTAGGCTTCTTAATACGGGGAAGTGTTGCACAGATATAAAAATATTTTAAAAATCTACAGAAATTGTACTTACAAAAATGGATTCCATTTTTTGGTCGTTTGAATAAATCTCATTTGGAAAATTAGATTCATCTTATTCGATTGTTATAATTCAAATCCGTTACCATAGTTAATAATATAAATCGATTGTTATAATTCACATCTTATCTTATACGAAGTATATAATATGGGTTTTTTTAACATGTGTCCCTAGGTCACATGATAGAGGCATTTAATAATCTTAAATTTTCCTATTAAATTACAAAAAACATTTAATACATCAAAATAAAATAGAAAATTCAGACATCATTAATGTTTATTGCTTCATTTTTGGAATTATTTGGTTCATTTATATGTCTCTATCATGTGCCCCTAGTGCACATGTTAGAAAAACTCATATAATATATTAAAATCTAAGCTAACTTAATAATTTAATGGAAAAAAATTAGAAAGTCTAACTTTTTATAAATATCTTGTATTTAGGGGTCCATTTTCGTGTTTTCGCACAGGGCCTTCAAAATCTCGGAGACGCCCCTAGTGATAACTCAATATAAAGAAACCGAATCAGTTACCATGAAAACTGCTCGATTTGATCAGATTGATGACAATAGAAAAAACAAACCCTAGAAATCATTAAATAAAGTTCTGATTCGCTCCTCCAATTGACCCCAATTAGGTTTTAGACGCCTCGATGGTGTTTCACTGAGTCATCAAGTTTGGAAATAACAATTCCGTGGAAAAGACTGTTTTACCCTTTATAAATGCTTCATAAAAAGTACTTCCTCCTATTTAAAATAAGTGATACTTTGAGTTTCACGGTTTTTTAGACAAAAGATAATAATAATAGTTAAATTATATTAATTTGATGGTTAGTACGGAATGAGTCCCATAGTTTTTAAATAAATTGTGATTAATGATGTTTAAAAGTAAAAGTAAGGGTAAAAATATCATTTCACTTTGTTAAAATAGAGAGTTAGTGGGTGATGGTCCCACTTTTTTTGCCAAATAAGGTAATTTTTCAAAGTGTATCACTTATTTTGAATCACCCAAAAAAGAAAAGCGTGTCACTTATTTTGAATCGGAGGAAATATAAGAAAAGGAAACCAAAATGTCAAAGTCGAGCTTCGAACCTTGGTTAACCTGTTCAAGAGTAAAAGATACTACCATCTACCCCACTGAGGGTTTCAGATAATCTCTCACTCTTATAAGTTTAAATATAGAACATTTTATCTCATTAAATCTGTATGAATAGTACTTTTGATATGACAAATGTATTATAGATGAATTATTACTTTATTAGTATGTGAATAAGGATTTGAGTTATTTAAATATGTAAATGTATATATGAATAGAGATTTGAGTTATTAAAATATGTGAATATATTAGCATACTCTAAACATTAAGAGTTCAGCTAGAGGTTGGAACCAGTTTGGTTCGATTTTTTTGGACCGTTTTTATGACGGTTATTTAACATAAAAACGGTTTTTTTTTTATTATTGGTTTGATTTTGTTAGGTTTTTTGGTTCTTAGTCCAATTTCAGTTTTTCATGCTCACCCATGTGTTATACTATTACAAACTGATAGGATCTGACCAAAACTTTGAGTCATTCAATAATTTAACCGCACAAAGGCCACAAAACAAGAATGTAATCTACTGAATTTGACAAACCGATTCAAGATATTGTCAACCAAACCAACATCATCCATGGTAACATTGGGGGTGTTTGAGATTGCGTTTTGAGGAAGATTATCTGCTTATTGCGTTTTGAAAACGCAAATAATCTAAATTGAATGTTTGGCAAAAAGTTTGAAATAATCACTTATTTACGTTTTGGACCCTCCAAAATGGAGTTTTAGAAAAGCAAGTGAGGGGTTGCTTATTTACGTTTTCAAAACGGATTATTTCATTTTACCTATTAAATAGATAAATAATTAAGTTTGCCAAACACTAAAAAAACTGATTATCTGATTATTGCGATTTCAAACATCATAATCAAATCCAAACACTATTTTTTGGAATCACGTTTTGAGATCGCTGATTATCTGATTATTTATTTTTAAAACGAATAATATATTTTCAATAAGCAATCCCAAACACCCCTAAATCACAACAAGATATGATAGCAAATTATATCCTGTCATTATTATTATTGAGAATTATCCCCACCATGTAGGGATGGTATTCTTATTCCAACGTACATTTGAAGGAAAATAAAACAAATAGCTTATGGACCATTTTTCAAACAAAAAGAGAATGTCAACTCTTGTATTTCTTCATCAATTAATTAAAAGTATAATATAATAAGATTTTAATAGAATATAATATATAACTATAAATATAATACCAATGAACCCTTCTTATTTCTTTCTTTTTCACTCCACCCCCAACAAAAATCTCATAACAAAACCAGAGCATTCTGTTGGTGTCTGTTGGTGCCATCTTTCTACTTCACAACTTTATTCTCTTCTCTACCTTCCTATCCCCTAAAAATCAAACCCTAATTCCACCATTAATACGTCCACTCCTGCGGCAGCCGGAGATCCTTCTCCACCTGTTGCCGACGTTGCTCCGCCATCAAAATACTGTTCCGGTACATCATCTCTGCATCTGCAAACATCAATCAATCAAAAACGTCAATTCCATTACACTTTCATCTTTCCCAATCAATTAATTAACAAAAACGTAAAGCGTTTAATTTACCGTAATCATAAGAAGGACGTCCCACGTTCGATCTAATTTGAGCTTCGAGATTCTGATTTAGAGCGTGTACAACTCTGTCCGGTAGCAAAACAGTTGAACAACCTAAAACGCAAAATCAGATCAATAATTAATAACTTGTTGGGGTCACAATCATGCTATAAATTTTGATGTTTTTGGGAAACTAAATGGAATCCAAAAAGAACCAAAACAGGACAGACTGAACAGATCAAGGGTCAGAATCAGACCCTTCTTAATAAATATAAAATAAAATTCCAAAATTAAACAATAACAATTTTAAAATAAGAAAATGAACAAACCTCTTTTCTTGCGGGGTTCAGCCGGGGCTCCGATTTGGCGAGGCAAGAAAACACCAGTACCAGTCGATTCACGTTTAGGGTTAGGGTTTCCAAGGAAAACCGCCCTCATTCCGGATCCCGACGAACGCGGCTGCTGCCGTGATTGTTGCAGAGTAGGCCAAGCAGACGGTGGCGGCGGCACCGGCTTCACGTTCCCTCCGACGTTCCTTCCCATGCTCTGGTGTACAGATTGTTTATACTGCTTCTGTTGTTGTTTCATCATTTGCTCTTGTTTCAACTTCAGATAAACGAATAAAATTATTATTATGATATCAAAAGTTATTAACTAGAGAAATTGATTAAAACAAGCTTTGCGTGCTTACTTGAGCAGCTTGAATTTGATGAAATTGGGGATTAGGGCTTGGAATTCTTCGAGGTGGTTGTGGAGCTATGTGATTTCTATAACCACTTTCTTCAGTCATTCTCTGCCTCGCAACTTCACCAGCGGCGCGAAACAAAACATCATACGGTTGGTCCTCGACCCGACTCAAAGCCGGCGCCGGGGCTGGCGAAGGACAGTTAGAGCTTCCCCTGCTTGAAATCAGCTTACAACCGCATAGTGTGGACTGAGGCGATCCCGCCATGACCTTTGTTGGCTGTATAAAAATTGAATCATTAACACAAATTCAAAAAAAATAACATATATAAAACCAAAACGTGGAGAATATTAATTATACCTCAGAGTGTTGATTCTCGAAAGTTAAATTAGTTTCCATTTTCCAGTAATTGTCTTCAAGTGTTGATTGAGCGAGCTTTCGAGAAAATTCCTTCAGGTAATCATCTTCGTCACTCTCAGTTTCAGTAGACCCCATTACAGACTCCACCGGAGAACTCAGGTTTCCAGTGTACATACCGGAGTTAGGTTTTCCAGTTTTGAAGTCAGTAAACCCGTCGTCGTTCAGAAACTCCGGCGGAAGCCAAAACATACCGTCAGCAAGCTCTTGCTCCATTGAAGGGAGTTGAGTAGTTTAGCAACTCTCTGATTTAACAAAATTCGTTACGAGCAATTGATTGGAAGTTTGCTTGTCGTTGAAGGGTAATTATAGAGTTCAGTCCCTCCGTCGTGGTTGCCTGCTTTTTTTCCGGTGGACCCGAGGGAAGGAGGGAGTGATGGGAGGCAGGATTGTGTAAAATGATGGAGATATTTAATGCGAAGGGGGCGAACCCTAAGGTGCTATTTGGTTTGCTGGAATGTAATGGAATCTGAGGGAATTGGAATTTAATTTTATCAGATTTCAGTGTTTGGTTTAAAAAAATGAATGGAATTGGATTCCTAAATGATGGAAACATTCCACCAAATGAAGGAATCTAAATTCCATCCAAATGTGGATGAAATTGAATTCCTAGGTTGGATGGAATGTTCTTTTTACATTTATACCCTTTATCCAACACTACAACCACCATCACCACCGCCGCCGCCGCCACCACTCGCCGCCGCCGCCACCCTCCGCCGCCACCACTCGTCGCCGCCGCCACCCGCCACACCACCACCGCCTACCACCGCCACCGCCACCGCCACCACCACCTATCGCCACCACCACCATCACCTACCACCACCGTCACCACCACCACCTACCGCCACCGCCACCATCCACCACCTATCGTCACCGCCACCACCACCCTCCACCACCACCCACCGCCGCCACCATCGCCACCACCACCCGCCGCCGCCGCCCGCCGCCGCAACCACCACCACCCACCGCCGCAGCCACCACCACCACCCGCCGCCACCGCCACCGCCACCACCCGCCACAGCCACCACCACCTACCGCCACCATCCACCGCCGCCGCCACCACCACCCGCCGCAGCCACCATCACCTACCGCGACCACCACCACCACCTACCGCCACCACCACCCTTCACCACCACCCGCCGCCACCACCCTCGCCACCACCACCCATCGCCGCCACCCTCGCCACCACCACCCATCGCCGCCACCAACCGCCACCACCACCTATACCGCTACCACCACCACCCACCGGCGCCTTCGCCACCACCGCTGCCACCACCCACGATCACCACCACCCACCACCACCAACCAACCACTACTAGTAATAAGGGTAAATTCGTCATTTTAAATAATTCCAATTCCAATTCATGTCAACCAAACAGAATATTGAATTGGATTTCAATTCCCTTCCATGCCAACCAAACAGACTATGGAATTGGATTCAAATTCCTGACGGATTCCAATTCCTTCCTAGATTCCAATTCCATCAGAAACATTCTGCGAACCAAGCAGCACCTAAAAGTTGACAAGTGGAAATCACGCGCTTAAAATGGCGAGTGAAAACAACAACTGGTTTTTAAGTTTTGCTTTCTAGGAGGGAGAATGTAATTGCAATATTGCATAGTTGCATCCAGGTAAGAGTCTTAAGATATTTGGATGTGAATATGTAAAATAGTTCCTCCAATTTATTTAAATTAAGTAACACACTCTTTCTTTTTTCGATGATTTAAAATAATTGATACACTTTGAAAAATTATTTTATTTGATCAAAAATAGTGGGATTCATACCCACTAACTATTTACTTTAATAAAGTGAAGTGATTCATTTACCCTTACTTTTTACTTTTAAACATCATTAACCTCACTTTATTCAAAATGTGTGGGACACATTCTCCACTAACCATCTAATTAATCTAATTTAAGCATTATTATGATCTTTGCCATAAAAATCATGAAACTCAAAGTGTGTCACTTATTTTGAATCGGAGGAAATATTAAAATTATGAGTTTTGATACAATAACAATGAATAAGAATGAACAGCTTTGATTTTAATTGATGTAGGAGTTTGAATATTGCTAAAAAAGGAAGATAATTTGACTAATGAATTTAAAATGAGGTAATTAGTACTCTCTCTGTCCCATAAAAAATTTACATTTCATTTGGGCAGAATCTTTTAGAAGATAGTTAGCGGTGAGGTCCTTTGTAATACTTTTGATTAAAATATAAGGTTAAATTGGAGAGATAAAATGTTTTATTGGTGGAATTATTGGTAATAATATTATTTTATTAGGTGGGCCACTAAAATTTGAGAAATATAAACTTTTTTGTGTGACAAAATTTTAAGGAGAAATGAGACAAAATTATTTATTTGTGGAATGATTGGTAATAATATTATTTAATTAGGTGTGCCCTAAAATTTGAGAAATATAAATTTTTTTGTGAGACAAAATTTTAAGGAAAATTATAAACTTTTTATGGGACGGAGGGAATATATATTATCCATTGTTATTAACAACCCTATCAAAACCCTAAAACTATTAACTACTAATTAATTTATTGAACAACTTTTTTTTTGAACAACAAAAAGAAGGAACGGGTGAAGCTTTGGCATTGCCATCAGCCCCCGAAGATCTCCAAAACAATTTTATTAAAACAATTTATTGAACAACTACATGAAGTAATTGTAATTAATAATTTTAATAAATTAAATTTTTATCTTTTGATTTTTTTTTGAACGGCTAGTTAGTTAGTTAGTGGTTCGAGCCTAGACAGTGACATCCACATGGGGCAGTATGCCTTCCCTCGAACCATCCACTTTTTTTGTCCAGACGGGCATTGAACCAATGACCAATAGGTTATGAGCAACACCTTAAATCCTCTTTGAATACCACTAGGCTACAGGCCTTGGGTTTATCTTTTAATACTAATACTAATGTTTAGTTGATATATTGAAATAATTTTTTCTATCACGAAAAACGCATTGGTCGAAGAAAATTAACAATCTTAAGAAAAATGTGATTTATATATCATTGTCAAGTATAAGTTATTTATGAAAACAATGATTGGCAAATTGCTAAACAGTACTATTATGACCAATTTTTAAGTTAATTATTGCCTAAATAATTATTGAAGTAAAAAAATTAAAAATTCTCTTTGAGAAGGAGTTGGGCGCCTTTTTGTGAGGAGGTATGGAGGAGAGGGATGTTGAGTTAGTGGGCCCATAATCTGACGGTAGTCACGCCGGTTGCATGTGAGGTTTAGGTGGGGCCCGTTTCCCGGGTTTTATGGATGTACGAGGGAGAGGAGGGTTCTTGCTCCCGCGAAGCAAAATGGGGCCCACGTCGCTGCTTTCCACTACTTGGACAACGTGGCTGCTCGTTCCTTAAGCGTGGCTCACTATGCTTTGCATGTAAGTAATCAGCAATCATCATATGTTTAATTTTTATAAAATCAGTCGAATTAACGATAAATTAGGTGTCATATTTTATAACGTGTTTTTCTTTTTAATTACATATTAGATTAAAACATGTATTAAAATCAAGAATCGAATAAAGAGTTTATGAATTACATATCTAGAGTCGTGTTGTAGGTAGTCCAAGGGTTTTATATAGTTCTAAGGGACAAATCCTAGTTATTGGATCAAAATGATTAAAATCAAATCACAGTGTTTCAAACACATTTGTTTCAAGTCACGATCACCACCGCTGGTCACAATCACCGACCACCGCCGGCCGCCACCTCCGGCCGCCGCCGAGCGCCGCCATGTGTTTGCAGTAGTGGTGGTGGTTTGAATCTTGATCTTGACCTTTAACTTTTTCTTGATCCAATGACTATTAATTGTTCCTTTGGACTAGATAAAATCCTTAGACTACTTTGAACATTCATCTACATATGTAGCCTAATAAGTTAATAAAAAGATAGATTTAAATACCATTTCTATTTAATTAATAAAAGATTGTGTTATTACTTTCTATTTAGTTTTTTATTTATCTTTTTATTTATTTAATCTAAAGAATTATCCAATTAAAAAGGATGAAATTAAGAAAATTATTTATATATTTCACATTTTCACCTATCAATTATATTATGGATAAAATAAAATATACTAGTAATTTAATATGAAATTATACAAAGTTTTCTTAATAAGTATTCCAATCATCCCATAATAAAGTTTATGTTTTTAGTTAAAACAATTTTTGTGAGGGAGTTAATGTAACATCCCGAGACCCGACCTATAATATTTTATTACTTTTGGTAAGTAATATCTTATTGTTTATTATTTTATAATTTTATATGATTTTATTTGATTTATTTGAATTAATTGTATTTTAACCATGGGGTTAAAAAATTAGTAAAACTGAGATATTTAATTGTTAAAATGATTTTTACACATCTGGGTCCATTTTTGGACCGGGGTTCTAAAAATATCTTCGTTGTTAAAATTGGAGTTAGTTAGGTCTAAATTAATTATCTGTGAACCTAATATCTTGTACTGTGTTTAAATGAAAATACATGTTATGAGGGGGATGGTGTACGTGTTATGCTAGGGGGCAGATGTCAAAATTGAATTTCTCCTCCTCCTCTTGCCAGTACACGACACACACACACACCACACTCACTTTTGTAGCTTTTCTCCCTAAATTGAAGATCAAACTTTGTAGTACTTGCCTCCTCTTGGTGATTTTCGGAATCTAGAAGCTAGATTAAGTAAGTTCTTTTCTTCTTTAGCTAGGGTTTCATGTTCTTGATGTAGGGATGAACTAGGGTTCTTGTGCTAGTGGGTTTTCATGAAGTTCTTGTTGAATCTTGTTGGAAATCTGAAATTGATGCATGATTTGGTGTCTAAATGAGTTCTTGCAAGTATTGTATGAATTGTTGTTAGTTATAGCTCATTTGGTGAAGCTTTCATAAAGCTCCATCAATGGTGGTTATGAGAAGAAGATGGTTCTTCCCTAATTTGATGAATTGTGTATTTGGTTAGGTCAAGTATGCATGATAGAATGATAATTGATAATGTTGAACTTGCTAGTTATCTTGTTGGTGAATTGTTAATTTAGTGGTAGTGTTTGGCTAGATTGAAATTTAGTCATAACTAACTTAATTCATAAATTGTTGACTTTGGTCAAACATGGAAGTTGACTTTTAGTCTAGTATGGCTTGCAAACTTTAGTTATCAATTTCATGTTAACAATGTGTTAGTCGAATGAATTGTAAGCTTGATTATGTTGGTTTAGGGCCTTGACCCGTTTGTTGACAATTGGTGCAATTTGACCTAAATAGGGTCAAAATTGGTGAAACTTGCAATTGGATGCAAATAACTTCTTAGATATGTAATTATGATGTTGATCATGTGGTCTAACTTATTGGAAGGTGTTGTGTAGATTCCCGACCCATTATTCTTGTTTTTGACCCGTTTGGGCCTAAGGTGCATTTTGGTCAATTGTATGATGAATTGACTTGATGAAGTGTTAGACTTTAGTATTGATTATGTGTAGAAAATGCAAGTAATTGGTTGTAAGTTGTTGTTGCAAGATGTGGTCTTAAGCTTATACTACTTGTTACACAATTGATGATTTCGGGTAACTAATTCGGTATTCATTTTGTACAGGAAAAGGGAAGGAGCCTCAGTGATATAAGATTACTGAGCTCGGTACTAAAAGGAAGCTAAGGTGAGTGGACTTAACTGTAACATCCTAAAACTGGCCTAGTTGTTTTAGGTATATTTTGATATTTGAAAATACCTATTTGACCATATGTGGAATAAATTGATTAAGTGTTAAATGAATCGTTTGACCTTTTGTCCTTTTGTGATATTTTAATCAAGGGATTAAAATATCTGTTTTCTGAAATGTTTAAATGAAAATGTGATTTTTATATCTTTGGATTCCCCTTTTTATATCGTCTCCGAATATACTTTCGTTTTTAAAATTGGAGCCCGTTTGATATTTTAAATAAATTAACTACGAAAGGGACTTTTATATTGTATTTGTTAAAAAGTTGAAAAAGGTCAAGTGGGTCCCACCCCACCCCTTGACCGGCCTCTAGAGGGGGAAAGCCCCATTTCTTTCACTTATCTTCTCCATCTCTCTCTCTCTCTACGATCTCTCTCTCTATCTCTCTAAAAATCACTACAAGAAAAAACTTAAATAGCTACGGACAAATTCCGTAGCAAAAACCTGATTTTCCGTAGTTAAATATGAATAGCTACGAAAAATGCCACGAACCCATTCCGTAGCAGATTTCTTCCTAGCAAATGAGTTTTTGTAGCAAAATCCGTAGCAATGTTGTCGTAGCAAATTCCATAGCAATGCTGGCGTAGCAAATTCCGTAGTCGTATCGGCGTAGCAAATTCCGTAGCCATATTGTCGTAGCAAGTTCCGTAGCCTTTGTGGCGTTGCAAATTCCGTAGCCATATTGTCGTAGCCAGTTCCGTAGCCTTTGTGGCGTAGCAAATTCAGTAGCCGTATTGTCGTAGCAAATTCGGTAGCCGTATTGTCGTAGCAAATTCCGTAGCTTAATTGTCGTAGCAAAAACCATAGTCGTATTGTCGTTTTAGTGACAAATAACTAATTTAAATGTCGCATTAGTTGTTTGTAGATGAATGTATTATATTGAGTGTGACTAATGTATATACGTTACCCACATTAACTTATTTACTCTTAAAAATCAATGTCAAATTGATTGTAAACAATAACCGATAATATGAAATGAAATTACCGATATTAATATCAAATTCTAAATATAAATGCCAAAGAAAAAACTTATAATTTAAAAAAAACTATGAAATATCCAAAGAAAATTGCATACAAAAGTACAAATAAAAACTAGATGTTGTTGTTGATCTTGTTCATGTAAATTATTTCCGCTTCTTGGGGTTTCAACTTCGTTATTTTGCTTTGATTTTGTTTGTGGTACCTATAATAACAAACAAATTTACATGTAAGAAAAATTGAATCTAATATTAAAAACTAAGTAATTAATCAATAAAACCATAAACGAAACCTACGGTTCGTTCATCGTAGCAAATAAAAGTAAACATAGCCCATAATTGGACAAACAATAGTGCAATAATCAAAACTAACGCAAAAGGAAAACGTAGTAGAATGCTTACGAATAACTAGCCTGAATAGTTGACTAATTGATGTTCCAAACTTGGAGAATGATTTTGTGGCGTTGTTCTTCGCCTATTGAGTCGTCTTCCAAGAGATGCGGCTGCAATATGAGTCTGTATCCGCCGCTGGTCTCTATAATATCACGCTTCCATATTGCGATTTCACTGTTAATATATGATGTGCCCTCATATTTTATTGACCTAATAGCCCACGTAAAATAAAGGAACGTGGCCCACTAACTTGTGAACTTCCCAATTAATTCGAAAATGTTGCCTCTTGCCGCCTCTTTCTTCTAATTTGTTTGTCACCCAAAGAAAAGTTTATGCCACAATTTTTTTTCATTTATCATGAAAACTAACCAGACACACATAATAAAATGAAACGTCACCATAAAATTAGGGATGGGCCTAGTATGGTGCACGAGGTTATCAGTGTAACTTCACACACATAATAAAATGAAACGTCACCATAAAATCAGTGGTGGACCTAGTATGGTGCACGAGGTTGCCAGTGCAAACCCTGAATTTTTTTCAAATAGTGTTAAAATAGTGTTAAAAAATTTTAATTTATTTTTGTTAGAGTAGGTGACACTCCTGAGAAAAATGTACAACCGGTGTCACCCCTCAAATTTTTTCTTGGGTCCGCCACTGCATAAAATACTTATAAATACTTATTTTATTGTTGTTACTAAGTGGCTAATAAACACTCCCATACATACACATAAATAATTAACGCGTCTAAATATACTCAATGATACAGACACATAATTAACGTGACCATAGGTAATATCTTTTAGCTACAAAGGATTCTTGTGTCTAAATACACTCAATGATACAGACACATAAACAATTGTTTTATGTCACAGTATATTTACCAATCGTCTTTTTATAAAAACTATCACAAACTATTTCCATGCATCAAACAAAATCTGTGGCACATAGTGACATGTGGCAACACTTTTCGACTGTGGCTCGTAAATATCACATTTGTTATGTTTAAACGTGGCTAAAGATATTCATTGTACATAAAATAGTCACGCAACCAAGTTAAAATGAGGCTAAAAAATGACATAATTTAATCAATGACCTTTATCTACACTTTTACTTACAAGTGTGACAGGGCTATTTTGGAAATAGTGTGACCATATGTCTTTTTTGTACTAGTGTATGGAATTTCATCGGGTAGCAGAATTTCTACGGAATGAAGATCCATAATAATTTCGGTAAACAATTTAGCTACGGATTTTTCCCCTGTAGCAAATTAGCTACAATTTCATATTCATAGTAAGATTCCGTAGCAGAATAGTTACAGATGCAAGTTACGTAACAAAATTATGTTGCAGATTAGCTATGGAATTTCATCCGGTAGCAGAATTGCTATGGAATAAAGTTTCATAACATTTTCCGTAATGAATTAACTATGGATATTTTCCCCGTAGCAAATTAGCTACAATTTCATTTTCATAGCAAGATTTCGTAGCACAATAGTTAAGGAATCAAGTTCCGTAGCAAAATTCCGTTGCAGATTAGCTATGGAATTTCATTCGGTAGCAGAATTGCTACGGAATGAAGTTCCATAACATTTTATGTAACGAATTAGCTACGGATATTTTTCCCGTAACAAATTAGCTACAATTTTATTTTCATAGCAAGATTCCGTAGCATAATAGTTACGGAATCAAACTCCGTAACAAAATTCTGTTGCCGATTAGCTATGGAATTTCATACGGTAGCAGAATTGCTACGGAATGAAGTTCCATAACATTTTCCGTAACGAATTAGCTACAGATATTTTTCCCGTAGCAAATTAGCTACATAATCATTTTTGTAGCAATATTCCATAGCTGAATAGTTATGGAATCAAATTCCATGGTAAATTCCATAGCAAACTAGCTACGCACTCAGATTTCGTAACAAAATTCCGTAGCTAATCTTGGATTTACTACGGTTTGAAATTCTGTAGCATATTTCGTAGCAAAATTGCTACGGAGCCTCAATCCGTAGCATCTTCCGTAGCAAAATTGCTACGGAAACGACTTCGTTGCAACTTTCCGTAGCTATATTGGAATTTTCTTGTAGTGAATAACCCCATTGATGTTCTTGAGTTATCTTGAAGATCTTGTGCTTGTTTCTTGACCAATCTTAAATCTAAACCTGTTTTTGGAAAGCTCTTGAGGTAAGCTTCAACCTATATGTGTTTATTTTCGATTCCATGATAGTTGATAAATTAGGGTTTATGTGTTCTTGAGATTTGGTTGGTGATTATGGTGTTAAATGTTATGTTAAGTGTTTATTCAAAGTTTGACATGTTTTGTTGCATGGGTACAAGTGATTTAGCACAAGGTACAACCTTTTTAGCAAAATGTACATGTGTGTGTGTGTGTGTGTGTTCGTGTGTGTGTGTGTGGGTGTGTATCAATTGTGTGGTTTTGGATTATGCTCCTAACTTGACTTAATATGGGTTTTAATGTTAATGTGGGTTAAATTAAGATGTAAGAAGTGTTAATCTTGTAGAGTTGGGTAACTAGTTATGACTTGCTAGTAAGTTTGTGATTTATGGAATTTATGTCTAGTTATGATAAATGACATGTTGGATATGTTAGTTGTGATTATAATCAACTATCGTGTTAACTGATAAAACGACTAGTTGTGATAGTGTGAGTCAAAATTGTTAGTTTTGAATTATGTTGAGATTTAGTGAAATTGATGAAATGCTAACTAGTGTTTGGATGATTTGGGTCAAAAGTTATAACTTATGATTTTGAAGTAAAATAGTTGGGTTATGATAGTTATGAACTTGTTAGATTGATTAATTAGTTATGATTTGCTAAATGGTAGATTATAGCATTTGTGGTTGTGTTTGGATGTTTTTAGTTAGAAATGGTTAACTAGTAAATTGGAAGTAAAATGCATGGATTGTTGGTAACTTGAACTTGATGAATTGATATATGATTATGAATTGCCAAATGTGGTTTAATGTCATGGTAAAGTTCATTGTAGGATTAAAGAGGTAATAATTGGGCATGTTGACAATTATGTGATTTTGACCTGTTTGGGCCATTTGGTGGTAAAATGACTTAAAATAACTTGGATTGTGAAAATGTAAGTATTTGGTTAGGATTATGTGATTAACAATGTTATTGGTAACATTTGGTGAATTGCAAGTTGATGTTATGTTTACAATTGTAGGATGTATTATTGTTTAATAACCCGGTTTGACCCGTTTGAATGTAAGACTTGCAAAATGACTAGTTGACTTGTTTTGTAAGTGTAAATGATCATGGCATGTTCATATGATGGTTTAAGTGTTTGGCTATTTAGTTAGTGCTAGTGTTAATGTTAAATGTGTAGTTAACATTGTTTATGATTTGGTGGAATTATACACTAATTCGGTATTCCTTTGGTGTACAGGAATCGGGATCGGGACTCAGAAACATTAGACCTCTGAGCTCGGCAAGTGGAAGGTTTCGGTGAGTGGATTTAATCTCCAACTTGTGTTCGGTCACAATTGGTTCGGTATATGCATACTTGATAAAATGCAGGAAATCGCCAGACAAGAGGAGTTCACGACGCGAACTTAGTTCGCGATCGTGAAGTCGGTCCAGAGAAAATGGTTTGCCATCGCGAAGCGTTCACGACCAGAGTTCACGTCGCGAACTCTAGTTCGCGATCGTGAACTAGAGTTAGCGATCGGGAAATCTGTTGTGACGTTTTTCGCGGTGTTCTTCGTACCTAGTCTACTTGTTATGTATGCCTAGTGTTAGGGAATACCATACATGACCATGGGCACTAGGTGAAGAGACTTGGCTTGTTTGCAAACAACAACTCGGTGTGTTGGTTAGCCGAGGCTCGGTGTGTGTTAATCCGAGGTTTGAGAAGTCACTGCGCTGGGTATCGGGTGTCGACTAAAGGGTATCCGACCTTACCTGTATTTGTTGCATGGTCAAGGGGAGGGAGTTGCCCGGGTGTTGGGCACGAAACGCTATCGGTTACCGTGGTTTGGCCGACCATGGTTTAAGGCTCCGGCAGGACCCCGATCTTCTCGAACAAACAGTGTTGTCCCCAACCGGAGATGTTTTAGAACTTCCGTATTTTAGTGGACGGTGATACGTAGTTCTGTGGCCTTTAGACCGTAGGGATGTCTATGCTAGCTTGTTGGGCTTTACCGAATTTGTAGATTTTATTCATTCACTTAGCTTTGTGCTAATCCCTCCCTCGTTGAATCTTTGCAGGTGATCGGTGCTTTGGACGGGATGATTGACCAAACTCAGCTTGATATGTTTTAAAAAAAATGAGCCATGTCGTTTAAGTGACACCGTTAATGTATTGTTTAAGAAATGTTTATGTGGGACCTTGTTTGTAAACTAAACTAAACTAACCTAGAGGATAACCTAATCGCCTTCGGGCATTTAAAAAAAAAAAACGCTTCTTAAATTTTGCGGTGTTACATTAACCTTCTTCTTGTGTTATGTACAAAGGTTTTTGTATGATAGGCTTGTAGGAGAAAAATGCAGCTTTTTGGCTGGTCTGGGGGAGATAGCGGCGCTATCTCTAAGACAGCGGCGCTATCTCTGCTTCGTGTTTGGAAAATTGGAACAGCGACCCGAAATAGCGTTTGGTATTGAAATAGCGGACGCTATCTTTTGGAGGATAGCGGCGCTATCTTTGGATAGCGGCGCTATCTCCTTGAAAGATAGCGGCGCTATCTCGGATAGCGGCGCTATCTTGGTTGGTTTTGGGAAAAATTCTTTTTTCTTGGTTTTTCATAAATTTTCCGGTGGTACCATTAATTGTGGGATTGTTAATGGTAGTATGTGCACATGTTTTCTAGAGGTTAGCTATGAGTGGGTTTTGGCTAGGCTTCGTTACTATTGGATGGGGTGCTCGGACTCCTACGAATGTGTTCCATCAGGGGTGAGTACCGTGCTAATAGTAAAGTGGCCATCGGTAAACTGTTGTTCGGCCAACAACAGTTGTAGGTACTTTGCAAGTCCGCCGATACTCTCATAACGTCTAATTGCTTGTGGAAGTTTGGACGGGTTTCCAGATTGATTTCTCTTGTCATTAATTTGTTGTGGTTATGCAAATTGATTGTTATTTCTATTCACTTAGCTTTGTGCTAATCCCTCATTTGTTGACTCTTTTCAGGTTGTGGATTTAGCTTGACTAGAGTCGGGTTTTGGAAGTTTGACCGTACTCTGATTTTGTATACCGGGTCGAGCCTGTTTTAGTAACACCTTTAAATGTTTTTATATATTTGGTTAATATGTAAAGTTTTATGATGTGTAATAATTTTAGGATTTATGGTTTCTTAAATCGCTTCCATATGCATTTAAAAAAAAAAGGGCTCTAGATTGTGGTGTTACAGTTAATGGTGGATTTATAGTAATAGATTAATAATATTGATTAAAATTTAAGTTTAGTTTAAAGAGAGAAAAATATTTAGTAGTAAATCCTTGATATAAATAATATTATATTTATTGAGTGGACTCTATTAAATTTAAAAAATATAAACTTTATTTTGGACAAAAATTTAAAGAAGATTAAAACTTTATCAGGCTATGCAGTATGAGCATGTGTCCATGGCGTGGAACCCTATGTGGCATGAGCTCGTGGTGTGATGGAAAAGGGAACACCACCATCCTCCACGGTCTGGTCCATTGTTGTAGTGTGGATGTGTCCACGGCCAAGAGAGGCAACCTCCTAGCTTTCTCAAATGCAGCAACTTTTAAGGTGTTTTGGTGGGGCCCCTTTTATATATGGGTGACTGTGTTGGTATAGTGAGTATTTCCCGCAAAATTATGTGGTATGATTGATTAGGTGTTATCTGATTTGATAAATTTTTTAGTGTGGTTGGTAGTACCTATACAGAATTTTAAGAATTACCACTTCATAAATTAATGTATAATTTTTTATGTATTTTAATACCGCTGGGATGTCATTAACATAACCTATAAAAATAATTTCTGATACTGAAATCATTTCATTTTCATGTTTATGCCAACATAAGATTAGAATTTAGAAGTCATTTCAGCCACATAGTAAAATTAGATAGTTTGTAAAACTCACTTTTTCCCCGTAAAAACATACAGCCTACACTTTGGAAAAGGCAAGTTTTTAGTTAGTTGGTATATGGAAGACAATGAGATCTCACGGAGTAAGTAACTTGAAGATGTCATGCACTTAAAATACAAGGCAATGACACTTTTTTTTTTAACGGTTAATTAGTAAGTTAGTGGTTCGAGCCTAGACAGTGACATCCACAAGGGGCAGTATGCCTTCCCTCGAACCTTCCACCTATTTGTCCACGACGGGACACCTTAAACCTTCCTGTAATACCACTACTAGAAGTTTACAGCTTTGGATCAATATTCTATAATCTGAAGTCTGAAATACAATAG
Source organism: Calendula officinalis (assembly GCA_963853835.1). Lineage (NCBI taxonomy): Eukaryota > Viridiplantae > Streptophyta > Magnoliopsida > Asterales > Asteraceae > Calendula > Calendula officinalis. Next base: position 7,817,826 of record OY970832.1, on the reverse strand, counting down.
TTGTGCTGATAATTGCTTCAGTTCGCACTGAGCCCATCGGTTTGGAGAAATTGTTGAGGCGGAATCTTCGGTTGTCACTATCAGTTTTGGCGTTGGATTTGGCGACGAGTTAGACGACAAACAAGTGAGGCCCATTATTTCTTAATAAACAATTTTGACCATTGAAATTTAGGAAGGAAATTTTAATTTTTTTAGAAATCTAAAGGCTATATGTTCGTTTTTACTTAATTTTTAAAATTATTTGACTATTATAAATAGTCACTTCAAATACTTATTTTTTTCACACAATTTCAACTACGTTTTTTAAGTGTACTTAGTACTCTTCTTTCACTCTACAATCATCATATCGTAAATGGATTCCGATTCCGAGATTGAAGATTTCTTTGCGATGATTAGGTGGGCCCCCTTCACATTTTACTCCACATCGTGAAGAGGGTGATGTTCTCATGTGAAGGCACGATGTGATAGGTTGTTACATAGAACCACATCACACACCATAGGAAATATCAATATCGCATAGCCTTAAGGGAGAAGATTTACGATTGATGAGTTGTGAGCAAATGAGTGGGGCTTCCCAATGAGCTGTCGATATGTTGTACAACATATAATGCGATCACGCCTTTGATCTTGCTTTCTCTATAATCTTACACTTTCCCAATTCTACTGTTTATAAAAACAACTAAAGTTGCTTATGATAATCATTTTGCTTTGGTAATCTTATTCTCGCATAATCTTATAGATGAAAAAAAGTTAATGATTTGAAAATCAAATCACATAACCAAAACAAGTAACAAAAGTCATTAAATGGTATTGATGCGACTAATCAACCACAAAGTTGTGTATAATCAGTTCTATATAAGTTACAACAAAGCTGATCATAAAAAAAAAAACTAAATTTTCCTTAAAAAATGAAAAGTAAATTCGCATAGTTATGTTTTATGATCTTGCATCTAATTATCTTATTCTAACATTTTCATATAAAAATTCCACCATTAAAACATGCATTTGAACACCTTAAATATTGGGTATGGTTGATAGAAGTACAAATGTACAATTGGAAAAAGGATGGGCAAGTGTTAGGACACCGGAATTGGTCATGGGTTTACACGTTTGGCAACACATTTTAGTTGGTGGAGTTTCATACATAATGAATGTTCCTTCTCAAAGTGACACGTCCCTTCACGGGCCCTTAAGCAATCGTGGGGCATATTAGAGTCATGACTTTTCCTATCATGTAATCAGTTACTCGATGAATACTTAGATTGAGATTTTTGTATATATAAATTTGCTTAAAAAAATATATTACACACATAATTTACTAATTCTTAAAAATATAATATTATTTTAAAACATACAAGTAAAATATACTCCGTCTCATACTAATATTATATATAAATAAAGGTGGTGATTTTTGTACCACATGTTTTAACTCATGTACCACAATAAATGTTTTATGTAGTTGTATAGTTTACAAAAATAGTTGTACCTGTGGTGCAAGCATTAAAATTTATGGTATGAAAATTAACTCCCTATAAATAAATATGGTGATGATGATAGCAATTATTTTAAAGGTGGGCCCAAACCCACCTAACCCTTCGTTTATACCAAAATGACTTGTTTCATCACAAAACCCCATTAATTCAAGTTTCAACAGATGAACATTTTAATTTACAGGTAACAAAGTTAACAAAAAAAAAAAAAAAACAAAATCCTTTATTGTTCGAGGTGGTAACATAACTAAGATGTGGGCTACAGCAGCAGAGTTTAACTTCTTTTGGGGTGGATTTTCTCCAGACACCACCCCATAAGCATAAAAGCATAACATCGCATAACTGTCACAAACAAATAACATTTAATTTTAAACAAAAAAAGAGCCAACATTTTTTTCAAGAATTGTATTAGTGACACAATTCCTTACCTTATTACAGCACTGAATCCCGTTGGTAATAGTTTCTTTGTCTGCAATAATTGTAATTAGAACGGACCAATTTGCTAATTCTATTTATTACTACCAAACTAGTGAGTGAGGTATTATTACCAATGAGAGAGTAGCAGCGGTTCCTGCAGAGAGAAAGTGACACCATGAAAGATTGCAGTATTTGTCTCTGAGTAAATATAAATTATTATCTGCAGGGAAAAAAGGGAATAATAATACGAGCAAAACTCCATAAAAATAAACTCAACTTTTCAGAATTTAACGTTTAATGTACTAAACATTATTCCAACCAACTAAAGGTATTAAAACAAATTCTGACAAAAATGAGGAAATTGTACACAACTTTTTGGTTATATTTTGGAATAAAAAAGACCTCAAAAGAAGAAAAAAAAAAACTTGAACACTTATAATTATATCTTTAAGAGGTAAGAGGAGTTCTCATTTTGATCACCTTTAATTGTGAAAAAAAGGTTAGTGCCTCAACTGAAATTTAAAACATGATCTGAACTTCTTTCATATTATAGTAGTAGGTTCATTGTATGCTTGACAAATGTTAGAGTCTTGAACCCAATCAAATACTCAAGTCTCAACCCTTATGAAAAACAAAAAAAGTTGTCAAGACACCGAAACTAAGTAGTTAATAAGGACGAAACAAGTAATACCGGCCAAGACACTGAAGATGAATTAGTTAAGGATGACACAAGTTATTATACATATATATTAAAAGTGGAGTGTGATTGTGTCACTAAGATGCATGTGCATATCTTTAAAAGATTGACAAATAAAGACAAAATAGCATACTAAAATTTTGTTGTAACATGCCAAAACATATGAAACTTAATTAATAGGATTCTTACATCTTGACCAGTCGTCTTGCATCCTAGTTGTCTCCAATCCACTGCCTATAAATAAATAAAAGACTTGGTATACAGTACGTAATTGGTACACATTTCGTACTTTGAGAGCATGCATAAATTTTAATGTGTATACAAAACATCACTTCTTACAACAGTGGTACTTGAGTGATCTGATATTTGTTCTTGATATTCACCTATTTGCATGTTTGATTATTACTTGTCTTTGAATATTTGAATTATATTTGTCTCTCTACGAGAGTTAGATTATGATTTATATTATTAGTTTATTCCAAATCACTTGTAACTTTTTATTATTTTATAATAAAGATGAGTTGAAAAGTATAACATCATGTTAATTACATAATTTAACTATAAGTAAATCTATTAAAAGGTCAGAAATAGAAAAGAAGTGTACTATCTCATTGATACAGTCCAACATCACCAATCACTTAGCCCACCTCCACAACCGGCCCAACCTCAGCCGAGGCCCACCAGAGATGTGAAGAAGCCCATAAGGTTCCGAGAATAATCTGCACGTTTGCATGAGCAGTTGCACGTCTGCATGAACCCCACTTTTATAATTTCTGCATAGTTATTTCTTGTTGTTTTGACTTTGTCTTTTGCATGTTTGGTAAGTTAGTGTTAGTGGCATAAAATAAGGAATATGGGTGATGAACCCACATTCTCTGCATATTTAAATTAACAGTTTGCATATGGGAAAATATAGAGAAAATTGCTCCAATACTTGTTTCTAAATTCTCCTTACTCTCTCCCTCTATTCTTGTCTTCCACGATAGTGCCATCATTGGTGCTTTCATTCCCGACTCACCTCCATGCCACCCCGCAAGGATCCCTCCGGGGATGATAACCAACCTCCCATTACCGACCTCTCCACACAACTTATAACCGCTACTAACACCGCCGCCGACCGCAACAATTCACAATTGGCAGCTTTGATCGATGCCACCAAATCCTTAACGACAAAAATCGATGCACAAACAGCTACTACCGCCAACCTATGTTAGAACAAAGCCCATGTCCCTTGTTATCTTATGATTACAAAACAAACAAGTGGGGCAGATCTCATACTGAGCTACTCAGTATAGGTCTGATACTGAGTAGATAGACGTCGATCAGATATGACAGCTCAAAACCTTTGAAGATGATCACAAATGAGTTGCACTGACCTACTCAGTATCGGTCTCATACTGAGCTACTCAGTATATGTCTGATACTGAGTAGAATGACCGAGTTATCCGTGCATGATCTTCTGCCCTCAACTTGTTGGTACTAGTGTTAAGTCTCAGTCCTATACTGAGTGGTCAGTATTGGGCACTCAGTATTGGAACTCAGTATTGAAACTCAATACTGAGTAGAAGGACTGAGTTAATATTTCTATGTTTACTTAATTAGTCAAATCTTTTAATCATGGTATGTATTTATTAGAATTGGGAGTTACATATAGAATATGGTTAATTGTAAAACCTCTATACATTATAAATAGAGGTTTAGTCTTTAGTTGTTAAGCATCCTTTTGGATCCCGGTTGATCACTTGTGTGGATCACCGGTAACCCAATTCTAAATGTAACACTTTGTGGAGTGTTCTTGATTATTCCGCAAACAAGAACACATTTTATACGTTTGTGCTTAATAAGAATAATCGTATGACGTATATGATCTTGTCTTTACCAATTTTATTAACAATATATGGGTGGTTGGGTCCTACAACCTAGTCACACATATCACCACTCTATCCGATACCCTAACCAACGACACCCTCAAAACACCACTGCCCAAAATTCCAAAACTCAAAGACCCTTCTTCCTCATCATACACAAATAACCCTAGACCACCAAAAATTATACTTCACTCGTTCGATGGCACCAATCCACTCGGGTGGATTTTTCAAGCTGAAAGTTTCTTTTCTTATTACGCCATACCACCGGCGGAACGTCTCGCCTTGGTCGGCTTCCATGTCACCGGCGATGCCCTGGCATGGTATCAACACCTTGATAATAATCGGCTTTTGGAATCCTGGGACACATTCAAACGCCAAGTGGAACTCCGGTTCGGTCCGTCATCGTATGAAAACCATGAAGCAACACTTCTCAAACTTCAACAGACCACGACGGTTCGTGCGTACCAAACTGAATTTGAATCACTAAGTAATCGAGTTTCAGGTTTATCTCAACAAACCCTAACCAACTGTTTTATTTCGGGCCTTAAACCTGAAATCCAATCGGAAATAGCAATCCTAAAACCCACCACATTTCATAATGCTTATGGTCTGGCCCAGTTAGTAGAAGTCAAATTGGCCCACAACACTAAACCCAAAACACCGTATACCCCAAAACCCTTTTCCAATACTCTCACGTCCACCTCCACCAATAAACCAAACCCTACCACTGACCCCCGCCCTTCTCAATCACCACACAAACCCTTACCTTTTACCAAGTTATCACCGGAGGCGCTCCAACAATGCCGGAAAGACGGTCTTTGTTTCCGCTGCCCGGAGAAGTTCGTTCCAGGACACAAATGCTCCCCACCGCAGTTCCTTATCATCGTTGATAACGACGACCACACTCCCCTCCCGGACCCACCAGACCAACACGACGACCCATCAAACGCAACACCACAATATTGGTCGTTATCCGCGGCGGCGTATTTCGGTATGTCATCCTCCCAAACCCTAAGGATCACTGGTTTCATCAACTCTTACCCGGTCACGGTGCTCATTGATTGTGGTAGTACCCACAATATTGTACAACCCCGCATAGCACAACACTTGAACCTATCCACCACGCCACTGGAACCCTTCAACGTTATGGTGGGTAACGGTCAGTTTATTCAATGTTCAAACTACTGTTCCGATGTTACCTTACAATTTCAGAAAACAAAGTTTACAATTCCATTTTTCGTGTTACCCATTGAGGGCGCTGATGTTGTCCTAGGAATTGCATGGCTAGGTGCCTTAGGCACGATCTCGGCGGACTTTTCAGTCCCACAAATCTCATTCGTGCGAAACGGCAACACATGCACCTTACGAGGAGAACCTAGAACCCAACAAGTTTCCTCTAGCTCACTAACAGCCATGCTCAAAAATGACTTCATCGCTTCCATACATACCCTCACCATGGAACCCGCACCAACCACCCAAAACAACCCAGACACCACGGTCGATTCCCAAATAACCTCACTCTTAGACATGTTTTAAACTGTCTTCGACATACCACATAACCTCCCACCCACACGGTACCACGACCACAAAATTCCGCTACTCACCAATGAACCCGTTAACGTACGACCCTACCGATACCCCCACTTTCAAAAACAAATTATGACACAACTCATCACTGAAATGTTACAAGACGGGATAATTCGACCTAGCCAAAGTCCTTTTTCTTCACCGGTTTTACTTGTTAAAAAAAGGACGGGTCTTGGCGATTTTGCGTGGATTATCGCGCTTTAAACACGGTTACTGTCAAAGACCGGTTCCCAATCCCAACGATCGATGAACTTATGGATGAATTACACGGTGCCACGGTTTTTTCAAAAATCGATTTACGATCCGGTTACCACCAAATCCGGGTCGCGCAAGAGGACATACACAAAACCGCTTTCCGCACATCGGATGGTCATTACGAGTTCCTCGTTATGCCGTTTGGTCTCACAAACGCACCATCGACGTTTCAGTCCGCGATGAACGATCTATTCCGACCCGTGCTTCGCCACTTTGTGCTCGTTTTTTTTTATGACATCCTCATCTACAGCCGCAACCGCCAAGAACACTATACCCACCTTCGTTATGTGTTCAACAAATTACAACAACAACAATTTCATGCAAAAGCTACCAAATGTGTTTTTGGGGTTACCGATATTTCATTTTTGGGTCACCGCATATCCGGCCAAGGAGTATCACCGGAAGCGGACAAAATTGCCGCTATCCAAAACTGGCCGCCACCATCTTCGTTCACCACGTTACGGGCATTCCTAGGCCTAACGGGATATTATCGTCGATTTGTTCCTCACTATGCTCAAATCGCAGCTGCCCTGACCGATATTCTAAAAATGAAAGACTTTACTTGGTCAAATGAATCGGAAGCAGCCTTCAAGGAGTTAAAAACAAAAATGCAACAACTCACCACCTTGGCACTTCCAAACTTCACCAAACCCTTTGATGTTACCACCGATGCATCCGGTGTGGCTATTGGCGCGGTTCTTTCACAAGATAACAAACCCATTGCGTTCTTTAGCAAAAAGTTATGCCAAACCATGCAAGCTCAATCCACCTATACGAAAGAATTTTATGCCATCACCGAAGCCGTAAAAAAATGGCGCCAATATTTATTGGGCCGGCGATTTCGTATATACACGGATCACCGTAGTCTCAAACACATCCCAACCCAAACAATTCAAACCCCCGAGCAACAAAAATGGGTCACAAAATTACTAGGGTATGATTTTGAGGTACTATACAAACCCGGGAGAGAAATACTGTTGCCGACGCGCTTAGCCGAGTTGATATTCCATCAATGCTCGCGATATCCTACCCAACAGCAACGTGGTTAACTGAAATTCGAGCTTATTATACCGACAACCCGCAAGGAAAAGAATTCGTCACAAAAATTGAAACCGAGCCAACTGCTTTTCCGCACCACACCTTTCGTGATGGTCTAGTATACATTCGAGGTAAATTGTTTATCCCACCACTTTCACAAATTCGATCACAATTGCTTCAAGAATTTCATTCCTCATTTGTCGGTGGCCATGCGAGTATTAATGCCACTGTTAAACGATTATCGAACAATTTCACATGGCTCGGGCTAAAAAAAGATGTTGCTCAATTTGTCAAAAGTTGCAACATTTGTCAAACCATCAAACACCCAAATCACAAGCCATATGGCCTCCTTCAACCACTGCCCACACCATCACAACCATGGGATGACATCTCCATGGACTTTATCACTCAATTGCCTTCATCTCATGGCAAAGTTTGTATTTGGGTCATTGTTGATCGGCTTTCAAAATATGAACACTTCTTACCATTAGCTCCAAATTATACCGCTATCACTTTAGCATCGATTTTCATGCATGAGATTTACCGATTACATGGTCTTCCAAAAACCATTGTCTCCGATCGAGACCCTTTATTTCTCAGCCGTTTTTGGAAGGAGTTATTCAAACTTATGGGCACTAAACTGGTACACTCAAGTGCGTACCATCCTCAAACGGATGGCCAAACCGAGGTAGTCAATCGTTGCCTTGAAATGTATCTACGTGCCTTCGTGTTTGACGAACCACGCACATGGGCAAAAATGATATATTTAGCCGAGTTTTGCTACAATACGAGTCACCATTCATCTATTAACATGACCCCATTCAAAGCCATGTACGGGCGTGATGTCACCTTGATCCATCACTACCTTCCCGGGTCAACTGCCACCGGCTCAATCGAAGATTCCTTGCTCGAACACCAAAACATCATGAACTCCTTAAAACATTCTGTTGAAGTGTCAAAGAAAAAAATGGTCACACAAGCCAATAAAAATAGGCTCGATAAACAATTTGATATTGGCGATTTCGTGTACCTTCGCTTGCATAAATACCGCCAAACCTCTGTCCACCATCGGACCAACCACAAACTTTCAAGGCTCTTTTATGGCCCATATAAAATTCTCGAGCGTATCGAGGAAGTAGCATACAAACTCGAACTACCAGCAGGATCTAAAATACACCTCGTGTTTCATGTGTCTTTATTAAAACCATCACATGGCACCACCTCGAACTCCACAGGTAACTTGACTGCTTTTGACCCAAAGGAAGACTTAGCGTTTTTACCAGAGGCCATCATCAATTCTCGCAAGGCTGCAAACGGAGATCCAGAGGTTTTAGTCAAATGGGAAAAACATCCCTTATCGGAGGCCACCTGGGAAAATTTAAAAACACTAAGAATGCAGTTTCCAATCATCGACTACATTGAGGACAATGTCAGTTCTTATGGGGAGGGGGATGATACAGTCCAACATCACCAATCACTTAGCCCACCTCCACAACCGGCCCAACCTCAGCCGAGGCCCACCAGAGATGTGAAGAAGCCCATAAGGTTCCGAGAATAATCTGCACGTTTGCATGAGCAGTTGCACGTCTGCATGAACCCCACTTTTACAAATTCTGCATAGTTATTTCTTGTTATTTTGACTTTGTCTTTTGCATGTTTGGTAAGTTAGTGTTAGTGGCATAGAATAAGGAATATGGGTGATGAATCCACATTCTCTGCATATTTAAATTAACAGTTTGCATATGGGAAAATATAGAGAAAATTGCTCCAATACTTGTTTCTAAATTCTCCTTACTCTCTCCCTCTATTCTTGTCTTCCACGATAGTGCCATCACTCATCCAATCTACACATTCTAAGTTACACTTCCACGGATAAACATGAATATCGAGCAAGACGGGAACAATCTATCTAACATATAGCTAGATAGCTAGATAGCTAAATGTGAGATGAAAACATGAAAAAGTAGGATAACCATAAAGAGAACACATTTGCAACAAACAACACCAAGATAGCATAGATAAATCAACAAAAGGAAAGCAACTCAGGATCGGCTTGAAATATCTCCATGTCTTGTTTTCCGAGGCTCACAAAAACTTCGATGCCATCTCCATTCGGGGCATCCAAAGCAACAAAACTATTGTTCAGCATTGTTCCCGCAAATGTCACTTTTATCGGCTTTCCCCACCCGAAATCTATTCCATAGAAAGGATACATGCACAAACCCGAAGATGTGTAGTAGTTATCAACGTTTCTTTGCTCCTCTTTGGTAACGGTTTCTAGAGACATGTGTGGAAGTACTATATCAACTGCCTTTTCGATGTTTCTTATACCTTGAACTTCCATCTTAAGTTTCTTTACTTGGCAAATAAAATAACTCGGTCGAATTTCGTGTTGATTTTTTGTTGGAAAAGATGGTGTAACGAAGAAATTCCCGATGGTGGTTTTGGGCAACGGCTCAATCATTTTGTTTCTTATATTCGCTACAAGTAGAAATCCGGTAGGCTTGAAAGATCCTAGATTATTTATTGTAGCCGCTCTCAATGCACATTTGTAAAGTAGCCAATTCAAAACTTCAAGCCGAGTAAGGTTCATGGTCGGTTGCTTAGATTCCACGGTCATGGCTATAACCTTGAGCTTAAGGTCATGCAACTTTGAGCTTGGGAACACGAAACTCCTTGTGACACTATTATCTCGTGATTTGTCAAGTGAAGTTCCTTGGTAATTTAGATGTGTACTATTAAAAGAAATAAAATTGGGTTCAATAGGCGATACATATAACTTTTGGCCGCTTGAATTTATAAATCGTGTCACTATAGCCCAATCATTGAGAAAGTTGCATAAACTAGTTCCATCGGCTATCTTGTGATGTAATGAAACCGCAACGGTTAACCCTCCGCATGCAAAATGGTTGATTTGGATTGCCAATGGGCTCGATTTATCATTTCCATGACATGTTTGATGCAACTTGCTCCAAACTTGACCGTTTGGGAAGAGTTGGTCTAGATCTTCATGTCGTGTGTTTTGGAGGAAATCCGTGACTTGTTTGACATTCCGGGATTCAAGGAACTCAACTCCATCATCATTGCAATCGACAAATGATGGTGTGGTTATGTCTAGCTTACCTGCGAACGGGTAGTATTGCATTAACGTTTGGGATAACGAGTTCTTCATATCCGAAACTTTAACATGCGAATTACTATGATTAATGTTAGACTTTGGGTAGAAGATAACCATCGGTGTGTATGCATCTGGTGCAAGTTGATCGAGTGAAGAAAGATTGTAAGTTTTAAGATGAGAAGGGGTCGAAAAAGAAGGTGTGATGATTTCTCTACTAATTATGAGTGTCATCTTTAAAAATGGCAGGATTCTTGATTTTTAGTAGTGTTATTTCTTATCTTATATAGACATAAATGCATGCTCAATCGCACATTAACACCATCAGAATCTAATCGACGGCTACAAAAGCAAGGACGATCATATATGATAAAAGTCGACGTGTAACTTCATCAAGCATACCTTTTTTATAACTTCCATTAATGACGACTATAACCTATCCTTTCTATAGTCTTTAATTTGATCTAACCGGCCAATTCAATGGTATATACTTACGAGCCAACATGGCTCGTGGGATGCACGGGCTTTGTTAATGACAAAACATTATTTGAAGGTAAATCGTATACATTGTATCGGGTAACGGGCAAAGTACTAAAAGCAAGACCACTAACATGTTTAAGTTGATTGTGAGTACTCTACTACATAAGCAAAGTTTGTTGTAGGAAAATGCAAAGTAACAAAACCATTATTTGTTTTTTATTAGCGCAACACAAAACATGTTATTCATAACATATACTTCCTCCGATTTAAAATAAGTGATATACTTTTCATATTTGGTAAAGTGATACACTTTGAAAATTTACATTATTTGGTATAAAGTAGTAGGCCTCCCACCCACTAACTACTTACTTTAATAAAGTGAAATTATCCTTTTACACTTACTTTTACTTTTAAACATCATTAACCTTACTTTATTTAAAGATTGTGGGACCCATTCCCACTAACCATCCAATTAATCTAATTTAACTCTTATTATAATCTTTTGTCTTAAAAAGCGTGAAACCAACAATGTATCACTTATTTTAAATCGGAGGAAGTAAGTGATAATATAAAAAACTTCATGTTTTGTCTTTTATAAGCAAAACTATGAATCAACAACAATATATTTTCAACTAATGTCGGTTAATGCAAACATTATGTCAGGTATCTAATTGTAAATTTTTTTCTCAAAAAGTACATAATAAAAATAGAAATCAATAAAAATACACAAAAACATGTATCCCTGTAATAAAATAATAACGAAATCGTTATCTAAAACAAAAACAATATCAAAACTCTTTCGTGTGTAACAAAATCAAAGATCAACAATAATATCTTTTAAGTGAACATTGAATTTACTACTATTTTTTAACATAGAATTCTCTACTATATATTTTATAATTTTTTATAGTTTATAATATGTAACGTCTAGTTAAATGAAAAGACTGTTATTTAATTGAATTTAATACTATTATTTATGTTATTCTTTAATTGAATTTACTACTATTATTTAACATATAATTTACTATTATATATTTTATAATATTAGCACTACATTTAAATATCTATGTAATTAATGCTACTTCAAACTTGGAACTTAATTTTTATTTAGTTGAATTTACTACTATTATATATGTTATTATTTAATTTAATTTACTACCATTATTTAACATAGAATTTACTACTAAATATTTTATAATTTTTGTTCTAGTTAAATGAAAAGACTATTATTTAATTGAATTTACTACTAATATTTATGTTATTATTTAATTTAATTTACTACTATTATTTAACATAGAATTTACTATTATGTATTTTATAAACATTTAGCACTACATTTAAATATCTATGTAATTAATGTTACTTCAAACTTGGAACTCAATTTCTAATTAATTGAATTTACAACTATTATTTATGTTATTATTTCTTTTAATTTACTAATATTATTTAACATAGAATTTACTATTATATATTTTATAAACTTTTTAACACTACAATTAAATATTTATGTAATAATGCTACTTTAAACTTGGAACTCAATTTATATTTATATATATATATATATATATATATATATATATATATATATATATATATATATATATATATGATTTATTTAATATTATAATAAATACAACATCAAATCAAAACCTATTACCTGTATTAAAAGTAAAATAACAAATCAAATGAACAACAATTGTAACCTTTAACATGATAAGACATTCATCTTAAATAATGTGTAATAATATTACACACAATCTTATATACTATAATTATATTAGATCATTATATATCATCATCTTTATATAAAATGTACATAAACAACGAATAAAAATTTTATACATATATAAAAGAGGTTGTGTAATTTTAAATAAAAACAACTAACATACTCTCAATAAAACAAAATCATACAGAGCTCATCTATATGACTTTTTTTTACTTTAAAAGATACAAATATAAAGTTTATGTTGGATTGACAATTAATAAAGATGATAAAAAAAATCCCTAAAGGTCGTGGTTGTTGATTTCACTCGTTAGATGTTTCTTTTTGATGCACCTTCCTAATTTTCACCTCATATGCAAATGTGAAATTAGCTCCCAATTATTTCGGGAGAAAACCATGAGCTCCTATCATAAACTTGATTACAATATAAACTATATTAGCAATACCACAATTGGATTATCCAAGAAAGATAATATTTAGAGATAAAACATAAATTTACACAATAAAGATAATACATAAGCTTACAACTTTATTAGATGAAGGATAAAACCATGAGCTCCTATCATAAACTTGATTACAATATAAACTATATTAGCAACACCACAATTGGATTATCCAAGAAAAATAATATTTAGAGATAAAACATAAACTTACACAATACATAAGCTTACAACTTTATTAGATGAAGGTCTCAATCCATTATAAGCAAAAATGTTTCTTTTGGATGCACATTTAGAGTGTTCAAAAATTTTCAACATGAAAATGAGTATTTATAGATTCTAATGTGTAAGATTTATAACACTTGAAAAGTCTTATTTTATTGAATTTTTTTATTATTATCATTATTAATTAATTAAAAAACTCTTGGTCTTACAATTTAGTGAGTTTGTTAAATTGTTATTAAAATGAATTTATCACTATAATTTATAACTCTTGATTTTACAACTTTTGAGCTTCTCAATATTTATTAACATGATTTATTTCATATTAAAATAAAACAATATCAAAATGGAACTCAATTATTAATAGAGGGTAATAAATGCAACTTCATCCATGAAACTCATTTTTTTTATATACGAGGCAACATGGCGCGTGCGATGCACGGGCTTGTTTATGATAAAACGTTATTTGAAGGTAAATCATATACATTGTACTGGGGTAACGGGCAAAGTACTAAAGCAAGACCGTTAACATGTTTAGGTTGATTGTGAGTACTCTACTACACATGTAAAGTTTGTTGTAGGAAAATGCAAAGTAACAAAATCATTATTATTGTTTTTATTAGCGCAACACAAAACATGTAATTCATAACATATAAGTGATAATATAAAAAACTTCATGATTTGTATTTTATAAGCAAAACTATTAATCAACAACCATATATTTACAACAAATTAACGTTAATACAAACATTATTTCAGACATCTAATTGTACATTTTTTTTCTCAAAAAGTATATAATAAATAATAGAAATCCATAAAAATACACTAAAACATGTATCTCTGTAATAAAAATAACAACGAAATCGTTATCTAAAACAAAAACAATATAAAAACTCTTCATTTGTAACTGAATCAAAGATCAACAATAATATCTTTTAAGTGAACATTGAATTTACTACTATTATTTAACATAGAATTTACTACTATATATATTATAAATTTTTTTATAGTTCATAATATGTAACTTCTAGTTAAATAAAAATACTATTATTTAATTTAATTTACTACCATTATTTATGTTATTATTTAATTGAATTTACTATTATTATTTAACATAGAATTTACAACCATATATTTTGTAAATTTTGTTATAGTTTATAACATGTAACTTCTAGAAAAGACTATTATTTAATTGAATTTACTACTATTATTTATGTTATTATTTAATTTAATTTACTATTATTATTTAACATAGAATTTACTATTATAACTTAATTTTTATTTAATTGAATTTACTACTATTATTTATGTAATTAATTAATTTAATTTTACTAATATTATTTAACGTAGAATTTACTACTAAATATTTTATAAATTTTGTTATATTATTTATGTTATTATTTCTTTTAGTTTACTACTATTATTTAACATAGAATTTACTATTATATATTTTATAAATTTTTAACACTACAACATCATATCAATACCTATTAACTGGATTAAAAGTAAAATAACAAATCATATACTATAATGATATTACTAATATACTATAATGATATTAACTGGATTAAAAGTAAATAATGTGTGATAATATTACACACAATCTCATATACTATAATGATATTAATTCATTATATAATATCATCTTTATACAAAATGTACATAAACAACGAATAAAAATTGTATATATATATATACAAAAGAGGTTGTGTAATTTTTAACAAAAATAACTAATATACTCTCTGTAAAACAAAACAATAAATAGTTCATCTTTATGAATTTTTTTACTTTAAAAATCATTAGAGGTCTTGGTTGTTGATTCCACTTGTTAGATGTTTCTTTTTGATCCATCTTCCTAAATTTTACTTCATGTGCAAATATGAAATTAGCTCCCAATTATTTCGAGATAAAACCATGAGCTCCTATCATAAACTTGATTACAATATAAACAATATTAGCAACACGGATTATCAAACAAAAATAATATTTAGAGATAAAACATAAACTTAAACAATAAAGATAATTAGATAATACATAAGCTTACAACTTTATTAGATGAAGGTTTCAATCCGTTGTAAGCAAAAATGTTTCTTTTGGATCCACCTTAAACTTGATTACAATATAAACAATATTAGCAACACCACAATTGGATTATCCAAAAAAATAATATTTAGAGATAAAACATAAACATAAACAATAAAGATAATACATAAGCTTACAACTTTATTAAATGAAGGTCTTAATCCATTGTAAGAAAAAATGTTTCTTTTGGAGCACATTTAGAGTGTTCAATATTTTTCAACATGGAAATGAGTATATATAGATTCTAATATATACTTGAAAAGTCCTATTTTGTTGAATTTTTAATTATTATCATTATTTAATTTATTTCAAAACTCTTGGTTTTACAATTATTTAATTTAATTATTATCATTATTAAAATGAATTTGTCACTTTAATTTATAACTCTTGATTTTACAACTTTTAAGCTTCTTAATATTTATTAACATGATTTTAATAGATGGTAATAAATGCAAATTCATCCATGAAACTCAATTTTTATATGTACGAGGCAGCATGGCCCGTGCGATGCACGAGCTTCGTTCACAATAATGAGTTGTTTTGAGTGCATATCGTGTTCGATTTACTGGTATCACCTATAAAGTATGAAAAACGTGACCGGTTACATGTTTAATTAACTTTGATTGCGAGTATTCTACTAAACGAGCAAAATTGTTCTTTTTGTGTATTGATATACAGGGTTTGTTGTTCTGTATTGAGTCATATGGATTGTGTATGTTAATTGATATTATTTCTTCAACTTGAAATAGATTTGGTATGCGTAAGTAGGCATGTGCAAATTGGACCGAGAAGTGACTGGGGTCACAGAACCAGACCGGACAGAACCGAGCTCCATCGGTCGTCCAAAACCATTTTTTCGTTCGGTTCTGGTTTTTTTAATAAATATTTGTCACCGTGCATTTTTTTATATTGATTGATTTTAATAAACCTATAAAGTTTGTTGTTATGTAATTAATATTTAATCTAGATATTCAACTATTTTTGTGATTTAGAAATGCATGGACATTATTTTGTTATGGTTATTAAATATTATATATGGTAAAACTTTTGATCTTACAATTGATTAATTTATGGATTTATATAATATTATTATTAATATTAAATGCATGGTATTAATTGTAACTTCAAAGTTGAAACTCAATTGTTATAAATAGATGTTTTGTTAGGGTAAAAAGATAATATCATTTGAAAACTCAACATCATTTGCATCATGATAGTGTTATTTATAGTGTATAATATGTAGCTTCTAGTTATATGAAAAGACTATTATTTAATTAAATTTATTACTATTATTTGTCTAGTTAAATTCGTTATCTTATTTAATTAATTTGTAACTTTTTGTTAAATGAAAAGACTATTATTTATATTAAACTCTTTGTATAATCTATTACATTTATTCATGAGCATCATTTATAACAACAACTTAATTTTTTAACATACGAGGCAGCATGGCCCGTGCGATGCACGGGCTTCGTTTACAATAATGAGTTATTTTGAGTGCATATCGTGTACAATTTACTGGTATCACCTGGAAAGTACGAAAAGCGTGATCGGTTACATGTTTAACTTTGATTACGGGTATTCTACTAAATGAGCACAGTTGTTCTTTATGTGTATTGATGTTTAGGGTTTGTTGTTCTTTATTGAGTCATATGGATTATGTATGTTAATTGCAATTATTTCTTTAGCTTGAAATAGATTTCATATGCGTGAGTATGCCTGTGAAAATTGGACCGAGAACCGACCGGGATTGCAGAACCGGATTGGACCGAACTGAGCTCCATCGGTTCGGTTCTCGATCAGCTCTAATTTTTATGAAAAATCAGTTCTCGGTTCCACCCAGTTCGGTTCCGAGCGGTCGGATTCGGTCCAACACCGAGACAAATCGAAAATAGCAGAAAAAATTGTCTCGATACTGTTCGGTTCCGACTGGTTCTCGGTACAGTTCGGTTCGGTTCGGTTCTGCGCATCATTTGTTTGGTACTCGGTCCATCCAAAACCATTTTTTCGTTCGGTTCTAGTTTTTTTTAATAAATATATGTTATCGGGCATTTTTTATATTGATTGATTCTAATAAACCTATAAACTTTGTTGCTATGCAATTAATATTTAACCATAATCTAGATATTCAACTATTTTTGTAATTCATAAATACATGGACATTATTTTATTGTGTTTATTAAATATTATTTATGGTAAAACTTTTAATCTTACAATTGATTAATTTATTATTTTTTATAAATGGATTATATAATCTTATTATTAATATTAAATGCATGGTGTTAATGCAACTTGAAAGTTGGAACTCAATTTTTATAAGGGTCTTTCTAACATGTGCCCTAGGGGCACACGATTAGAACATTTAATTAACTTAAAGTTACAATTGAAATTCAAAAAGTCATTTAATGCATTTCCAGAAAATGTAAGAATATGCTTCATTAATGTTTATTAATCCATCATTTGGAAATTATTAGTTACTTTAATGCACCTAATCATGTGCCCTATGTGCATATGTTAGAAAATCCATTTTTATAAATGGATGTTCTGTTAGGGTAAAAAATAATATCATTTGAAAACTCAATATCATTTGCATCATGATAGTGTTGTATTTGTAGTTTATAATATGTAACTTCTAATTATATGAAAAGACTATTATTTAATTAACTTTACTACTATTATTTTTCTAGTTAAATTCTTTGTCTTATTTAATTAATATGTAACTTCTAGTTAAATGAAAACACTATTATTTAATTTTATTTACTACTATTATTTATGTTAAACTCTTTATATACTCTATTACATTTATTCATGAGCATCATTTATAACAAAAACTTAATTTTTAACATATAATTCAATACAACATAAACTATTAAACTCAATTTTTTTATGATCCATATATATAGATATAGAGTGTAGATGTTAAGATATCATAAAAGTTATATACTTGATACAAATCAATGAAAGAAATTAATAGCGAGGAGAGAGAACAAAATCGCTAAAGTTCTTTGTTGTTTACTCCACTTGTTAGATGTTTCTTTTGTATGCACCTTTAGAGTGATAAAATTTTGCAACATGAAAATCAATATTTATAGATCCTAATGTGTAAGATTTATTAAACTTGAAAAGTCTCTTATTTTATTGAACTTTTTATTATTATATATTTATATTTATTAAAAAATTCCTGGTCTTACAATTTAATGAGTTTGTCAAATTGTTATTAAAATGAGTTCATTACTATAATTTATGTTAAAACTCTTGATTTTATAAGTATTGAGTTCTCAATCTTTATTAACATGATTTATTTAATATTATAATAATTGCAACATCAAAATGGAACTCAATTTTTATATTTTATACATATGCAAAAGAAGTAAGCATAAATTTAACAACCATCAATATATTTAATTAATATTTTCCTACTAATTAAAGAATCGCAAGTATAGATTAAACTCTTGATTTTACAACTATTGAGCTTCTCAATCCTTATTAACATGATTTATTTAATATTATAGTAAATGCAACATCAACATGAAACTCATTTTATATATTTTATACATATACAAAAGAAATAAGCATAAATTCAACAACCATCAAAACCTATTAATTGGATTATAAGTAAAATAACAAATCAAATGAACAACAATTTGTGGTCATTAACATGATAAGATATCCATCTTAAATAATTGTGATAATATCATACACAATCTCATATACTATAATGATAACTATAAGATCTTTTATACAAAATGTACATAAACAACGAATAACAATTTTATACATATATACAAAAGAGGTTGTGAAGTTTTAAACAAAAACAACTAACATACTCTTTCTAAAATAATATCACAAAGAGTTCATCTCTATGACTTTTTTCTTCAATAAATACAAATAATAGCGACGATAAAATACCAAAAGCCCTATAGATCTTTGTTGTTGACTCCACTTGTTAGGTATTTCTTTTAGATACACCTTTAGAGTGTTAAAATTTTTGCAATATGAGAATGAGTATTTATAGATGCTAATGTGTAAGATTTATAAAACTTGAAAAGTTTCTAATTTTATTAAACCTTTTATTATTATAATTATTTATATTTATTTCAAAACTCTTGGTTATCCAATTTAATGAGTTTATTTTTATAAATGGATTTATGTAATATTATTATTAAATGCATGATATTTATTGCAACTTCAAAATTGGAACTCATTTTATATATATAGATAATTCAATACAACATAAACCATGAAACTCAATATTTTTTATCTATATATAGATACCGATATAGAATATAGATATAGATGTTAAGATATTAGTAAGTTGTTACAAATCAATGAAAGAAATTAATAGCAAGGAGAAAGAACAAAATCGCTAAAGGTATTTGTTGTTTACTCCACTTGTTAGATGTTTCTTTTGGATGCACATTTAGGTGATGTTTGTTTTTTCAGAGCAAAAAGATCTGCTGTCTGCGGACCACATCTGCCAGCTGATGCAGCTTCTAAGAATGAGTATTTATAGATGTCAATGTGTAAGATTCATACAACTTGAAAAGTCTCTTATTTATTGAATGTTTTATTATTATAATTATTTATGTTTATTTCAAAACTCTTGGTATTATAATTTAATGAGTTTGTTTTTATATATTAATTTATATAATATTATTATTTATATTAAATGCATGATATTAAATGCATAATATATTATTATTATTATTATTATTATTAATATTTAATGCATGATATTTATTACAACTTCAAATTGAAACTCAATTTTTATATAGATATAGATACATATACAAAAGAAATAAGCAAAAATTCAACAACCATCAATAATTGAATTAAATGTAAAATAACAAATCAAATGAACAATAATTTGTGACCACTAACATGATACGATATCCATCTTAAATAGTTGTGATGATATCATACACAATCTCATATACTACAATGATAACTATTAGATTAGTATATAATATAACTTTTATACAAAATGTACATAAACAATGAATAAAATTTTTACACATATATACAAAAGAGGTTGTGTAATTTTAAACAAAAAATACTAACATACTCTCTAAAAAACAAAATCATAAAGAGTTCATCTTTATAACTTTTTTTCTTCAAAAAATACAAATAATAAAGATTATGTTGGATTACCTATTAATAGTGACGATAAATAACAAAAACATTATAGATCTTTGTTGGTGATTCCACTTGTTATGTATTTCTTTTGGATGCACCTTTAGAGTGTTCAAAATTTTGGAATATGAGAATGGGTATTTATAGATGTTAATGTGTAAGATTCATAAAACTTGAAAAGTCTCTAATTTATTGAACCTTTTATTATTTTAATTATTTATATTTATTTCAAAACTCTTGATCTTATAATTTAATGAGTTTTTTTTTATAAATGGATTTATATAATATTATTATTAATTTTAAATGCATGATATTAATTACAACTTCAAATTGGAACTCAATTTATATATATATATATATATATATATATATATATATATATATTTATTTATTTCAAAACTCTTGATCTTATAATTTAATGAGTTTGTTTTTATAAATGGATTTATATAATATTATTAATATTAAATGCATAATATTAATTACAACTTCAAATTGGAACTCAATTTATATATATATATATATATATATATATATATATATATATATATAGATTCTCATTTTTCTCATCCAAAATACATTTTATCCGAATATTAAACATTGGGTAAATTGTCTAAAATGGGGCGACTAAAAACTTTTTTCCTTATAAAAGGGTAGATATGTTCTAATTTTTCTCTGACATTTGGTGAATAGTTAGGTTTAACTAACTGAATGATATTTGGCTGAAGTTGTGGTTCAAATCTATCTAAAGACATGTGAAATGTGTATATATTATTTTACCTATAATACATTTGTGGTACTAAAAAATTATTATATTACTGTTCACTCACACATGATTGGGCTATTAAATTATTTTTCCGATTAAATTATTTATAAACGTGCGTGGTGGATAGTTGGATGCAGAGAAAGAGGTTTTATAAACAATTTCAAATCTTACCCAAAATTAGGGGTTACATTGTAAATATAACTTAAACGTGGGTAGTGGAATGAGAGAAAGACTTCAACCAAAAGAGCTTTTATAAAAAAAAATCCAAATCTTACCCAAAAATAGGGGTTATTTTGAAAATATGTGTAAATATTTTTATTTTTTACCCTCAAATTATTTTATAATTACCTTATAACTATAACTTCATTTTAATTTCACTTTTATTTAAAAAATAAAATATATTTATTTTCTAAAAAGTTTACCATTTTTTTTTATTAAATAGCAATCGGAACTAGCCTAATATTACAAAACGATGATACAACAAAGATCTCATTTTTATATAAATGCATACAAAATAGATGTATGAAAATTGGAATTTTATAAAACCGCAGCAAAGCTGTTTGTTACATCTGTTAATTTTGCATGTTTTTAAACTATAATTAGTCCTATAATAAAATGTTCAAGTTATTCATTAATTTTTGTGTAGTCATAAGGGACAAACATTAATCATTAATCGATAAGATTTAAAAGTCAAGATTAATTACATATTTTATACATGAAGGGATATTTTGGTCATTTATCACTTACAAAAAAAATTCAAATTCTTTTTATTTTTTATTTTTTACAAAAAATTATTTTTTATTTTTTATTATTTTATTTTATTTTTTCATTAAAAAACAATATTATTTTGATAATCACGTGTGGTAGTTTATCACATGTGATTTTATTGTATAATCACATTCACATGTGATTGTAAATTTGATCACATGTGATGTTTTAGTACAATCAAATGTGATTATCACATTATATTATTAACGAAAATAAACAATTTTTTAAAAATAAAAATAATAATAAAAAATAAAAAAATAAAAAATAATAATAATTCTAAGCATGATAAAATAAATATAAGAAATAATAATCATTCTAAAAAAATAATAAAAAACAATTTTTTTGTTAAAATGACTAAAGTACCCCTTCGTGTATAAAATATTTGATTAATCTTTACCATTAATTATAATTAATTAATAATTGTGATTTGTCCCTTAGGAGTACATAAAAATTAAAGATTACCTTGAATACATCTTTATTCCTATAACAAGTAATAAACATTATTTTTCAAAAGTTAACCAATACATAGAATGATATTTGAATGTTCAAATTAAGACGCAATCTTTTTTATTAATTTTGAACTAAAAAGATAGTAGAGACATATATAAACTATTTTAAAATTAATAAAAAAGTTACAGATGATGAGATGAACAAGAAACAACAAAGTAGAACACAGAAGCGAACTAGCTCACTGTTAGGGGTGCCCAACGGGTCAACCCGACCCGACCCGGCTCTTATCGGGTCGGGTCCGTCGGGTTTGAGGTTAAAAAATTCTAACCCGAAACCCGACCCGATAAGGATTCGGGTTTGTCGGGTTCGGGTTGGTCGGGTTTCGGGTTTGTCAGGTTGATCCGATCGAGTTGGTCGGGTTACACTTGAGTTAGGAATTTTTGGTAAAAACTATAGAAATTATTTAATATATTAAATTTTATGAGTATTTATTTAACACTTTTAATTATTAATTGATTTTTATTGAATACATTATCTTATAATTTGCTAATTAATTGATTTAATAGTAAAAATATGTTAATTTTCTAAAGGAAATAAAATACTTAAACTTTAATCGGGTCTAATCGGGTCAACCCGAACCCGAAAAAGGTAAGAAATTCTAACCCGAAACCCGACCCGATAACGAATCGAGTTGGTCGGGTCGGGTTTAAAAAACCCGATAATAACATGGAACCCGAATAGACCCGACCCGATAAGCGAAATCGGGTTCGGGTTAGGGTCGGGTCGGGTCAACCCTTTGGGCACCCCTACTCACTGTATTACAAATGTTGCTATGACAAGAAAGCCAACAATGTAGAAAAGTAATACTTCCTTTCTATCAAAATTAGTGAATCAATTTAAAGTTTACATTTTTTGAGGTAAAATAAGGTAATAAGACATTAGTGAAATTAAATGAGTATTTATTAGAATGGATGGGCCCCACACCTTTTACTATTTTGTTGCTTTTTCTAAATGGTGAAAAAATCAAATATAGAAAAATGACAAAAATGGATGGACCCCACATCTTTAATGATGTTTAAAAAGGGATAAGTAAGGGTAAATACGTAATTTTAAATATAAAAACTTACCAAATAAGGTAAATTATTAAAGTGATTCAGTTATTTTGATACACTCCGAAAAGGAAAGTGATTCACTTATTTTAATACGGAGGAAGTAACTTCTTTTACATGTCGGTCGAATTAATTTTTGAACCATGTATAAAATCTTAAAAATGAATCATTTAAAATGATTTTTTTTCTTAAATTAAATACAGTGTCTCAATTCCCAAATTATATGTCTGATTTTTTTCGTTTGTGCTCTTTACTCCTCTTCATTTCAATATTTCATTACGTCTTGTTACTAAACAATTAGTGGCATAACTATACTTGTTATTCTCTTTGTACATGTTTGGTGTATAGACAATATATAATTTAGAAGGATATGTCAATAAGGTATTACTAAAAATCATCTCAATACTTCCAAGTTCTATCTTCATTATTAACTTGACAAGAAAAATATAAAATAAATCACTAATACTAAAAAAAAAAAGGATGCTAGCGAATGTGCCCTTCGTGCTAAATACGAGAACAATACATATGTAGAACATGAGTGCATATGTTAGGCACTAGCAAACATCTAAAGACCAAAGGTGAAAAAAGATGACTAGACAAGCTGGTTTTTATTAAGAGTATTAATGTATGGTCTCTTAAGTCATATAATTACCTCAACACCACTTCATCATTCTTTATTTAATATTCATACACCAAAAGACATCATCATTCATCACTCAAACCATTACATTATATTTAGAACCCACCAAATACCCACATCACGCACCAAGATTTCGATTTGCTTGGTGACACAGGTTTGTCGTGCAATTTGGCTCGCCTGTATTACGGTGTCGAGGCGTGAGGTGGCAAGTATAAATTGATGTGCCATGAGGGATGCTGTGGGCATCGCGGATACTACATCCCTTTCTATAAAGAGCTACATTTGATAACTTTTGGCTAAAATGGTATGATCGTAGTTGTGCGATCAAGTTAAATGTCACTATCAAATAGTAAATTGAAATTTATTGGTATTTAATTTTGATTGACCTTATGTTAAAACATTTAGTCCATGGTCTCATTATCAATTGTTGGTTAGGCACTAGCCAACATCTTAAGATCAAGGGTGTGTTTAATATACGGAAAGGGAGATGAGAAATGGTATGATTGTAGTTGTATGTTCAAGTTAAATGTCACTCTCAAATCGTAAAGTAGAATTTGTTGGTCTTTAATTTTGATTGACCTTAAATCAAAACATCTAGTCAATGATCTCATTATCAATTATTAGTTAATTAAGTCTTAATCATCTTTTCCCCTGGTAGTGCTTGTTTACAAATTACAAGTATACAGAAAAGCCAACCTTCCATAGGTTTTTGGTGAGACCTAAAATTATCTCTATTGCTACTCCGATTGCAAAATGAATGAAAGATTTAAAATATCAATCTAAAAATGTGTCTTAACAATTAAATTGGTACACACGACAAATCTAATCTAATGAAAAATATAAATAGAATTTTTAAATTGGAAACTACAAGTGTAAAACAAAAAAATATAAAACTAAATAATATATTGGAAATTGGAAATATACATATAACACAGTAACCCAAATTGATAAATAGATATATATTCAATTTAAGATAGTTGTATAATAAATATGAAGTATAATAATACCCACTACTTTGTGTGGGTACAATGCTAGCTCTAATTAATAGTTTGTTACACATGACACGCTCTACTAAACAGACAAGAACGGATGATCAAATCATCTGTCTTCTTTGTAAAAATTTAATTACTATATTTTCTGATACGAATTAGTAAGCCATGGTTAAATGTCAAAACTTATCCTGCACCACAAGCTTCTTCATATTTGTTCTAGACTTTAAAGTTGAACATATTTGAACATTTTCACTAGACGGAAATCAAAATTGTTTTTACGCAAAAAGAGGTAGACAAAATATTACTTATGTATCCATAAATGTTATTTACCAAATTCAGTGATTAAAATTACTAAATAAGCCCCCAGTTTATTTCTGTGAGGCTTAAAATGCAATTGTTGTGTACTTGTGTAGGTGAGCACCCGTTTATACCAAAATGACCCGTTTCATCACCAACTGTATTGAACCCTTAACACTACTTTTAATCATATATATAGTTCCTAAACACAAAACCTCATTCAAGTTTCAACAGATAAAAACATTTTTAACCTACAGGTAACAAAAAATAAATAAAAAGACAAAATTCTTCATCGCTCGAGGTGGTACTACAACACTAAGATGGGGCTGCAGCAGCAGATTTCAACTTCTTTGGGGGTGGATTTCCGCCAGACACCACCACATAAGCATAAAAGCATAACATCGCGGCACTGTCACAAACAAATAACAATTTAATTTCAAACAAAAAAAAAGTTACATTTTTTTCAAGAATAGTATTAGTGACACAATTACTTACCTTATTACAGCATTGACTCCCGTTGGTAATAGTTTCTTTGTCTGCAATAATTGTAATTAGAAAGGACCAATTTGTTAAATTTTCATTTTTCTATTTATTATTAAACAAGGGAGTGAGTGAAGTATAAATACCAATGAGTAGGTCTGTATGTTCTTCCATAGGAGAGCAGCAGCTATTCCTGCAAAAGAGTATGTGAAACCATGAAAGGTTGCAGTATTTGTTTGTGAAATAAATATAAATTATTATCTACCGGAATAATAATACGAGCAAACTGCATAAAAATAAACTTACATCCTAACTAACATAACAAGAATACATCAACCATCCTAATTATTATGATTATCAATTTATCATTCGATAATAAAATTTAAACCTACCTGCTTGTCCAAGTATAAATGGTAAGCTAGAATGGCCTTCTCGCCAAATTTTCAAACTGAAAATACTGAGTGCCAGCAAAGCACCACCATAAAGTCCACCAGATATCAAACTTGTAGGGTTTCGTGTGAACAAAAAACCAATAAGCCCACCACTAAAAACAATTCCACCTGAACATATATAAACATAGGTTACAGCATACGGAATTTTATTAATAAATAAATACAAACACCAAATGGAACTTACCATACGGAATTCCAAAACAAAAATCATGAATCTTTGCTGCTCTTTTTGGTTCAGTGTCAACAGATTTATCAATCTTTTCTCCAATAACATATTCTCCAATCAAACCTTATATTTTATTCAAAAGTAATACCAAATACCCCACCACTAACTATCTCCTAAAATGTTGTGCCCAACACAAATTGGAACTTTATTTAGGGACGGAGGGAGTAATCTTTAAGTACAGTAAATTATTAAACAAATACGAAAATTAAATTAGTCACAGCGAAAAAAAACATGTTTTAATATGAATCAAGTCTCCTTGGTGTGTATAGTGTTATATCATATTATTCTTATTTTGATTTACATTGATTTGCACCTGTTAATTGTTTATAAAAGAAAATCCAGTAGCTATCAAAATCGATTGAATTGTGGATTGATGATGTGCCAAATAGCTAATTGCAGTAATAACTAAGTTACACAACCTCATAAATAGTAATAGAGTTGCCTACTACCAATAAAAACCCTAAAACTCGAGGTTCTAACATGAGATTTCACTATAAACCAATTGAGTGTCATGCAAAAACATTTCAATAGGGCTTATCCACCTGAAATAAAAGGAGTAAATACGATTATGCCACTTTGATTCATGACAATTAGGGGCACGATTGAAGACAATATACAGGGAGATTCCGACATAAATATACCTGGGAACGAAGATGGTGGGTGTGTGATCGATTGGCGAGCTGAAATCTGTTAGAAAAATATGATAATTGAGAGATTGCTGATGACATTTTGGGCTGATTTTGAAACAGCTCAAAATCAAAGGAAGTTTTGGTTTAAAAAAACACATGTCTGAGTTATTATTTACGTCAAATCAAATCAAATTTAATAAATATTATATCACTAATTAAACAAAATATTACGTCATTAAATTTTGTTTCTAACTCTAGAATAAACATGTAAATTCTAAATATTATGTAAAACATATGAATAATTTAAAAAATTAGTTAAAACATTATGTATTTTGTACTTGCTAGAAGAGTTTGTGCAAAGCTACAATTCGAAACACTCTTTTTGTTTTGCTTTCTTTTAACACAAAAAACACCCAGGCCAAACCCAAAAAGTAACAAACTTTTTCTGTAATCGTTCTTCTTCTGATCATTAAATCAATCTTACGATTTCAAATTCGAAACACTCATTTCAAAATTCATCTCCAATTCGTCTCATTCTTTCTAATTTCAAGCCTAAACTGCAGGTACCCCATCTTTGATTTTTGTTGAATTTCGGTTTTGTATCATTAAATCGATTTAGTTTTCTGACGAATTTTTGGATTTTGATTTTATTTATGAATTAATGTTCGATTCTTTTTTTATTTTTGTTGCAGTTATCATGGAAAATTGGAGGAAAAAGGGTGATACACGTAATCCAGAATTCTCAAGAACAAACTTAAATAGTCATTACAGAAAGCCACCCCTTGGTATGATTCATTAACCGTTATCTAAAATCCAAAAAAAAAAAAGAATTATTGTATTTTCTGTATTTTTATAGTTTACATTTTGTGTATTTGGAATTAAATATGTGTAGTTATTGTTTCTTCTTTGCAGCATTTTAATGTTCAAGATTCTGGGTAGGTTTATCATCTGCAATGTGTGATCATTACTTGTGTACATTATTCATATTTAATTTTCTTATTAATTGTATGCGAAAAGATTACAAAACCCTATGCATGTTCTAAATTTTTAATCCAAGTTTCTTAAATTTTGATACTTCCTCCGTCCCACAAAAAAGTTCTCATTTCTCCTTATAATTTTGTCCCACAAAAAAGTTCTCATTTCTCAAATATAAGGAACCCACTTAATTAAATAATATTATTACCAATAATTTCACCACTAAAACACTTTTCTTTCCAATCTAACCTTATATTTTAATCAAAAGTATTATAAGGACCCCACCAATAACTATCTCCTAAAATCTTGTGTCTAAGAGAAATATGAACTTTTTTTGTGGGACGGAGGGAGTATTAAACTTTAATTTGTGACGAGATTTTAACTCTATTGTCACGGGCTTGCAAAATTTATTAGGAATGTCCGATGTTTAACAAGTAAATAGTTTGAAAAAGGCATGAATGTTGTTGAAAAATAGCTATAATACTAGTTTTCAACATTGTGATTAATAAGTTTATGCATGAATTTCAAAAATCATATACATGTAATTATGCATGAATTTCATAAATACAGATCAAATTAGGAAAACTTTTGATAATGAATTAACGATTAATATGGTCCTTCCTAATTACCTTTTTCAAGTATGATTCTCTTAAAAATGTAAACTTTTTCTTTTTCAGGTGGGAATTCAAATTACATGCCCTCATGGGAGAAAAGATTCGTTTCTTCAGTTGGATCATTATCATGGAAAAAATTCCTGGAAGCAAAAAAGTTCACTTATCTTTATGACAATGTAATGAAATGGGACGATTCTGCAGGAAAAGAAGCTTTTCAAACGGCAAAAAATAGATTTTATTCACAATTACATGGTCTTCCGTGTGAAGTTGACCACAATAATCCAGATCTATACATTGATAAAATAAATTGGAATGATCAAATTGATCAGAATCTGATGATGGATCTTGAATCTGAACCCGTGGGTCAAGAAGTTGATATTGAACATCAGCCCGTTTTGATTTTTGGTGATGTGCTCCCGGACCCGTATACGAATTATTCACCTTATGGTTGGGGTGATAATGATGACAAGATTAAGGATTCATGGGGAACAAGTAATGACATGAAGAGAGATGAAAATGGGGTTAATTGGGATGATTATATAAATAAAGATGTGATTAATTGGGACAATTGTGATGTTGGAGGTGGTAATTATTGGAATGAAAATGTTAATAAAACAAGAGATCAAGGTTGGAATACAAATACTTGTGAGAACAATGATTATAATCCTTCTTATGGAAATGCAAATATGTGTGACAACAATTATTATTATCCTTATGGAAATGTGAATAATGAAAGGTTGCATGACAATAATAGTCAGAGAAATCAGTCTTGGAAGTATAACGGGAATAGAAAGTCAAACGGTCAAAGTTATCGAAAGCATCGCGGTTATAGGTCAACTCTACAAACCCATGGAAGTCAACGTATTCATGTGCAACCGTGAAAATGAAGGAAACATGTTGGCTTATTAACATTTTTGTTAGTTTACATATTACCTTATAAGATTGTATTTTGTGAATAATCTTTGGAGATTTTGGATAACGATAAATGAATGTTGGAAAGTTTTGGTAGTAGTTTACATATTACCTTTTATAAACAAGCTTTTACTTACTTACTTGATTAGTGACAATTAACTTCTTTCTTTGTGTATGTAATGTAATTACTCTGGAAACCAATGTTTTAAAAACGTCACAAAATTGCCAATATTTCAAATACAATATTTACAACTTAAGAACAAGACCGACAGGACAGTGATCACTGCCTAAAACATCTGGCAGAATCTTGATTTGTGAAGAACAGAGAGAATCAATTCTGGAAGAACCTTTCATTATGTGTGTTAACCCTTACCTATATATACTACGCTAGCAGATACAAAAAGTCAATTAACTAACTAACTAATCGTAACAAACTTCTGTTATCATAATGACTATCACTAAATGACATCACGTGATATAAGCATGCGTACAGTAATATTAACACCCCCCCCCCCCCCCCCCTTCAAGTTGGAGAGTTGCAAACACCCAACTTGCTCAAACAATTGTAATGAAGCTTGCTGGAAAGACTCTTAGTAAATATATCTGCTGGTTGTGAAGTAGTAGGAACATAAAGCAAAGATATCAATCCTTCTTGAAGCTTTTCCCTGACAAAATGGCAGTCGATGTCCACATGCTTTGTACGCTCATGAAAAACAGGATTTTTAGCAATGTAGATAGCGGACTGACTGTCACAACGAACGGGAATGGGGGTGACATCTGGAACCGTTAACTCATGAAGAAGCCTGGTAAGCCAAGTGAGTTCAGCTGTAACCCTGCGCATGCTGCGATATTCTGCCACAGCAAAAGATAAAGAAACACTTACTTTAAACTCTTTTAGAACTTCAGAAGTAAATTTCCGTTGGGTTAATATAACACCTTCGGGGGCATACAATACTTCAATGCCTAGAAAGAAGTTAAGATTACCCAAATCTTTGATCTTGAATGTGAAATCAAGGAATTGTTTTAAAGAGGTTATCTCTTCTTCATTGTTTCATGTAATCAAAATGTCATCAACATAGACAGTCACAAAAGTAACAAAATTTCCCATTGTTTTATGAAACAAAGAATAATCATTCTTTGAAGATTGATAACCCTTTTCCTTAAGGGCTGATGACAGTTTAGAGTACCACTGTCTGGATGCCTGCTTGAGCCCATACAAAGATTTTTGAAGTTTACATACTTGATTCGGATTTTGAAGAACAAGGCCTCGAGGCGGTTTCATGTAGATCTCTTCGTCTAAATCACCATGTAAAAAGGCGTTATTTACATCCAATTGATGCATGTTCCACTTCTTTTTAACTGTTGTAGCAATGAGAGCACGGATAGTTGTCATTTTGACAACTGGGGAGAAAGTCTCATTGTAATCAATATCGGCTTTTTGAGTGAAACCTTTGACAACAAGTCTGCCTTTGCATCTTTCTACTTTGCCATCTGCTCTATACTTAACTTTATACACCCATTTACAACTGATGGGTTTTTTTCCTTTAGGAAGTTCAGTAAGAACCCAAGTGTTGTTAGCTATGAGAGCTTCGAATTCTTTGTCCATAGCTTCACACCAAACAGGTTGTGTGACTGCTTCCTCATAAGATGATGGTTCTGTTATGCTATCCAAATTTTGAAGGAGCTCTTTACTTTCAGTAGCAAGTGCAGAAAAACAAATGTGATTCATAGTTGAAATGGAAGTCATGGTATGCATACACAAGGACACATTATGACATACGTAATCTTTGAGATGTGAAGGAGGATTATGTGTTCTAGTGGATCTGCGAACTGCAGGTTGAGCAGGTTGAGCATGTTGAGCAGGTTGAGCAGCAGGTATGTTAATAGGAATGTGAATTTGTTCATCATGGTGTACTGTAGGAATGGAAGATGACCAGTCCTCAAATGACATAGTATCTGGATTGGTAAATAAAGGTGCTGTAGTCGACTGAATTGAATGAAATGGAAAAATATTCTCATGAAAATGAATGTCTCTAGAGATAATGACTTTATGTGAATTAATGTCATACACTTTATATGCCTTTTTACCAAACGGATATCCAATAAAAACACAAGGTGAGGCTCTTGGTGTGAACTTATCTCTATGTTCTTTAAGGGTATTAAAAAACATAAACAACCAAATGCTTTAAGCTGTGAATATTGAGGATGAATACCAGTTAGTCTGAACAAAGGATTGTCTCCATTTAGCAATTTACTTGGAAATCTATTTATGAGGTCAGTGGCAGTAAGGACACAATCACCCCAAAATTTGATCGGAAGGTTAGATTGGAACAAAACAGCCCTTGCAGTTTCTAACAAATGTTTATGCTTCCTTTCTACCACCCCATTCTGTTGAGGGGTACTTCTGCAGGTTGTCTGATGAAGAATTCCTTTTTCTTGAAGGAATAATGAAGATTCTTTGCTTGATCCAAGTTCAAGAGCATTATCTGACCTTATAGTTTTAAACTTCTTATCATATTGCGTTTCAACAAGAGCTATGAATCCCTTTAATACTTGAAATGCATTACTTTTGGTGCTCAAAAGATGAGTCCATGTGGTTCTTGTAAAATCATCCACAATGGTCAAAAAATATGAATGACCATCATATGTTTTAGTGTTATAAGGTCCCCATGTATCAATATGAATAAGTTCAAAAGCACTAGTAGTATGAATACTACTCTTATGAAATGGCAGTTTATGTTGTCTTGCTTTTGGACAAACATCACATATAAGATCAGAATTAGTGTTTCCTTTATTTATGAAACTCAAAGTTTTCAGTTTATACAAAGGCAAATGACCTAAGCGTTTATGCCATAAGGAAACAGAATCATCATTGGTAACAACATTACAAAGGGAATTTGAAAAATTGATAAAACTGTTGGATAGAGGCTTGTCATTAACAAGCAAAACAGTGCTCTTGTGATTCTCTCTTCTTGACTGAATGTAGTATAATCCTGCTTTATATTCACCAAGAACCTGTGGCCTCTTCATTGAAGGGCCATGCAGTAGGAAGCCATGAGTTTCAGAAAAAATAATAAGAGCTTTAAGACTTTTGCATAATCTTCCAATTGATAGAAGATTATATTCAAACATAGGAACATAGAGAACATTGTGAACAATGACATTGTCTGCAATAATGGTACTTCCTATTTCAGTAGATGAAGTCTGTTCACCATTAGGTAGGGTAATAAGATGAGGAATATTTAACTTCTTGATATTGAAAAGAAGATTCCTATTGCAACACATGTGATTACTTGCACCAGAATCAATAATCCAACGTGAACGTTTAGTTATAAGCCAATGACAATTCTGAAGATTAAAAGAAGATGTGTTACCAGCAAAGTTGACCGAAGACTGATTGTTGTGTGCATGTGTAGTTGATGTGTTGGATTGATTGAGAACTTCATTCGAATAATTGTTAAGCATTGTCATAAACTTCTCATACTGCTCCTGAGTCAATTCAGGTGTAAAACCTTTGGTTTGACCTTCTGGTTCCTCAGAATCAAATGTTGCATTAGCTGCACTTTTGGATTTGGTAAACTTAAAATCCTTTGGAAATCCAATCACCCTGTAACACTTATTAGCAGTGTGACCAATTTTCCTACAGTAACTACATGTAAGAAGTTTCTTATTCTCATAGTTTGTTTTGGTTGAGTACTTATCTGCCTTGACATCCATTGCAGATGCTTCGGTCATGAAAACAGATGTAGTATGAACTTCTCTTTGCTTTTCATCTTGAATAAGCATAGAGTATGCTTGTGAAACTGAAGGAAGAGGTTTCATCATCAAGATATTGCTTCTAGCAAAGTTATAGTCACTATTAAGTCCCATTAAGAACTTAATTAACTTCTGATTTTGATCCATCTCACGTAAGGCATTCAATTCATCCCAATTCCTTTTGAGTTTTGTAAAATATGATGCTAAATCAGTAGCTCCTTGAGAGAGATCTGAAACTTCCTTTTGTAATTGATATAGTTTGGCTCCATTTGATTTACCAAAACGTTCTTCGAGATCCTGCCAAATTTCGAATGTGGAATTCGAATACATAACAGATTCAGCAATGTCTCCAGACAAAACATTGAGAATCCATGAAGTCACCATATCATTACATCGCTGCCAGATCTCGGAATTCGAGTGAGTTGAAGCAGGTTTGAGGATTCTTCCATTAACAAACCCTAGCTTATTCTTCGCAGAAAGTGAAATAAGCATAGCTTTGTTCCACGATCCATAATTGGATCCATCAAAGTGTTTGGAGACAAGCTGCATGCCAGGATGATCGGAAGGATGAAGATACATCGGATCTGAACTGTTGATGAAATTGGAATTGGAATTTGGAACTGAAGTACTCATTGTTCACGAAGAATAATCGTGATGATGATGAACAGAATGGGGAATCGAAAGAAGAATTGAATTCTCTACTGTGATTGCTCTGATACCATCTTGATTTGTGAAGAACAGAGAGAATCAATTCTGGAAGAACCTTTCATCATGTGTGTTAACCAGATACAAGATACAAGCTTACATATATATACTACGCTAGCAGATACAAAAAGTCAATTAACTAACTAACTAATCGTAACAAACTTCTGTTATCATAATGACTATCACTAAATGACATCACGTGATATAAGCATGCGTACAGTAATATTAACACAGAATGTATGAATCATGAACTTTATCTGCAATTGATTCTGATACAAGAAAGTAATCCAACCTCCATCCTATTTTACATAACATATAAAATTAAATCATTATAAAGTTGTAATTAATATAAGTATATTTAATCTAGGAAGAAAGAAAGTACCTTTATTAGTTTTCCGTCCACCATGTCTAAAACCCCAAAAAGTATAACCAATGACATTCGGGTGATGTTTCCGGAAGGTATCAACCAAACCCTTTTTTAGAAAATTATCCTCAAATGACCGTCTTTCTTCAATTGTAAAACCAGCACTTCGCTTATTTCCCTACACAAATTAAATATTTATTTAAAATTAGGTAAAAAAACATTCATTAAATATCCATTACTACTTACTGCAGGATTGTAGATGTCTATTTCTTCATGAGCACAATTTAGATCACCGGTCAAGATAACAGGTTTTGACTTTTCCAGCTCCTGTTAAACAAATTCATTATTTAAAAATAAGAGTTAATTACACAAAGATGATACCAGATTGCAAGTTTGGTCCTAAACTTTCAATTTCGACAAGTGTAGTCCTTTATGTTTACCAATTTTGCACGTTTGGTCCTTTAGGCCAAAAGGTGTTAACTTTTTCTGTTAAAGCCCCCCATGTGCAATGCACATGAGGGCATTTTTGTCTTTTCCCATTTATTTTTACAAAAAAATAAAAACAAAATATATGTACAACTATCCATGCATTAGGTACACACCCATTTGAACATATATATTTTATCTTCTTCCCCAAAATCAAAACCCTAAATTGCTTCCTCTTGACTGCTCATCTTCTTCAAATTGTTCAGTAATTGAACACACTCGATCAACTTCTTTCTTCACACCCCCACCTAAATCCACTGCCGTCATCATCCTTTTTTTTTCAGTAATTGAACATAAATTCAAAGGCCTACTAATCTTATCATTCAATTAAACACAAACCCATAAATACCAAACACAAATCAAATTGTTTGGAGCTTCAAAGGCGTCATGCACCTAATAAGTGTGATATGAAGGTTTGGATTCAGAAGTGGGTTTCGAAGCAAAGTCAAAGAAACCCCAATTGAAGCTCAACTGACTAGCAGCCCTAAAAGTTGCTCCATCTTCAAGTGCAAAATCCTCCTTGAACTACAATGACGGTGGACTTGCAAAACCCATCAGAGAACGCATCAGGCGAGTTTATGGATCTTTCTCTCTCTCCAACCCTCTCGTATGATCTCTTTCTGAACATCTCTCCTTCTGGAGAGCTCTCTCTCCGGAGGCGGAGGCGGTGTCAATCTCTCCACCAAACCACCGGAAAACTAGCGGCGGAGGCGGTGGTATCTTGACCTCCGGAGAAGAAAGAGTTGTGTTAAGGAATTTGGGAGGAATTTGGAATAATTTGCAACGCACATGGTGGTATTTTGAAGACATCTGCAACAAAACAAAGTGTATGTGTTTGTGTGTGTTTGGAGAAGACGCTCAGGTGGGGTTGGGGGAGGAAATTTTTTATATTTAAAAATAAAAATAAAAGA
The DNA here is from genome assembly GCA_963853835.1 of Calendula officinalis. Lineage (NCBI taxonomy): Eukaryota > Viridiplantae > Streptophyta > Magnoliopsida > Asterales > Asteraceae > Calendula > Calendula officinalis. Next base: position 7,781,750 of record OY970832.1, on the reverse strand, counting down.
ATGGAAAATGACTATTTTACCCTCATGTGCGTTGCACATGGGAGGATTTAACAGAAAAAGTTAACACCGTTTGGCCTAAAGGACCAAACGTGCAAAATTGGTAAACATAAAGGACTACACTTGTCGAAATTGAAAGTTTAGGACCAAACTTGTAATCTGATATCATCTTAAAGGACCATTTGTGTAATTAACTCTAAAAATAATTATATGAAAAACCCATTAATATATTACCTTCATGTAATTTCTAAGACTAGGATCCCACTCTGTTATCCTGTATAACTAAATTAAAATATAAAATTATTAACTCGATTATAACAAATCAAAATATATATATATATATTTTCTTTTTATTATTTCAAACAAATTACCACTCTTTTTAGACCTTCACCAGAATTAGGAACATATCCACTAATTAAATAAAATGATTCAAATTCTGTTGTCACAAGCCTTCCTTCACTATCGTGATCTGATATTCCAAGTCCGTATCTGACAGATAGTGGTGGTATCTGTCAGAATCACAAAATATATCAACATATTTGAATATTATCATAATATAAAATGATAAATATTATAATATATAATATTAAAACAATAATATTAGAAAAAGGAATGAACATACCCTAGAGATGATTGCAGTACCAGAGTAACCAAGCTTAGAGACACTACAAGTCCAGAAGCTGTTGTTGTATCCTACTAGAAGATGTTGTTTTATAGCCTCAACATCTTTCTCCTGTTTTCATAAAAATTCAAATAAATAATCAAATATACCATATAATTTTAATAAATGATGATTATTAAAGAAGAAAACTTGCCTGCAATTTGGTTTCTTGCAAGCAAAGTACATCAAAATCTTCTCTTTGTGCAAGTTGTAATGCAGAAAAACTTTCTAATTTCAACAAAGCCCTCAAACCGTTAACATTCCAAGACATTAATTTCACATGTTTTACATCATCACCAACAGGATTTGGTCTCATAGTTTTAGGATTATAAGCTTTCCATTCTTTTTGTGGTTTTTTATGGGCAAGAACAGTCCATGGTTCAACTTCATTTTCAGAAATATCCACTTTATTATCATTTTCATTATATTTACAAGTCTCCAAAGTAATCTTTAGATCTTTTGTGGTTTCTTTTGCTCGTCTTTTACTTTTATTTACGGAAATTGTGCTCTTAACCTCAACATGTTCTTCAATGCATGCACTATTTGCCTTCCTTTTGGAACTTTTTTCATCTTCATTAAATACAAAATATTCTTAACGATGGTAATTGAAAGAATACTAATAAACCCTTAAAAAGTACAATTATAGCTCCAAATTATATGATTTTATTCATGATAACAGTACCATCGACTTCTTCAAAAAAAATTATTGAAGACGGATATGAGTTCACGTTTAGAACCTTTCGTTATACTCCTATAATTCAGAAGCCTTTTGATTACAAAAACAATTTTATTTAAGAATAATCTAAATATATGAATAAGACATCTTCAAGTTGTAAGAGTTAATAGACTTTGGCCAACTTTCAACAATTGACCCGTTTGAAATAAAACACAGCCTAAATCGACCCGTTCTTGTTTAATGGGTCAAAATTATCATCTCTAATGATTAGTACCTCAATTTCGTTTTGTGCTCTTGAACTGTCATTTTCTCAACGGTATCTGGACTGGTGGTAACACTTATTTTTTCATTAATTCTATCCTTTGTGATAGTTTCCTGCAATACATCAAAATATGTGATGAAAAATGTACCTTTAACGAAAACTGAAGTTTATTAGTATCATATATTGCAAGTTAAATGAATCAATCGCCTTTGGCTGAATGCTTGAAGAAATATTCATTTTTGAATTCCGACCAATCAAAGCTCCTATTCTCAAGTTCTTCGGAATTACTGTAATCCTATGCAAAATCAAAAACATTCTTCTTCAATTTTCCAAATTCCAGAAAAAAGGAAAAAGTAACTAACGATTGTTATCGAAATTGAAATGTAATGAGCACTTAGAACATTAATTTGAAGGTAAAAATGGTGGTAAGTAGTGAAGCTGAATAACGAAGGACTGAAACTTGAGAAATGTGATACCTTTGGGGGGTAGAGAAAATTTGAAACCCTAAAATGAAGGTAAGGTTCATGAGATTGAAAGAAGTGCGTGCGTAGAGGATAAGAGGTGGCTTAGAGCATCCAATGGTTAACCTCTCAAAAGGCTTATTACTTTTGCCACATCAATGTTCCACTAACCAAAAACCTTTTCTTTACAAAAGCATTTTCTTTTATAATATTTCTAATTTATCTTTATCTATATTAAATGTTTATAAATACCTCTATATATAATTTGATAATTTTTTTAACATCTTACTAAATATAATATTTTTTTAAATGTCTCATACAAAAATATTATAATAATTAACAGTAATTATTATATAATTTATTTGTTAACTAATAAAACTATAATTGTTGTATACCAATTAGCTCAATCAATAGGATCTTCTCATTCCAACATTCTCATTCATATCATGGTGTATGTGTGTTACAAGATTGGTGTAAGAAATGTACATGGAAAACACTCTTATATAGACTAATGGTTGTAAGTCAAGAGTCATGACATGAATACACATAAATATGGGACATAAGTGTAAGCAAACAAAGAGACTCTAAATGAGTTACAATACTCCCCCTTGGTTGCTTAGATTTATGTTGAACTGTACATGTTCTTCGTCTTGTGTCTTCAAACAATCCATCAAACATTCGTCTCGTTAAAACCTTGTTGGAGAAAACCCTTTGGGACAAAAACTCCATTCGAAGGACAAAAGAGTACGATATGGATTTCTTGAGCTTCGCCTTGTATCTTTAGACAATCTATGAAACATTCGTCTCGTTAAAACCTTGTCAGAGAAAACCCTTTGGGACAAAAACTATGGTCGAAGGACAAAAGAGTACGATCTGGATGTCTTGAGCGATGTAAGGAACCATATATGGTGTGCCTCATTAAAAACCTTGTTTAGAGAAAACCCAATGGGACAAAAACTCTAACGAAGGACAAAAGAGTACACAATGGCTAATAAGTATTCAACTGGATACTCCCCCTGAATTCAACAATTCTTAGTGAGAATGAGGTATCGTTAGTGTCTCATTCAAAAACTTTGTCAAGGTAAACCCAATGGGACAAAACCCTTGAACTAAAAGAAAAAGAGTACACAAGCATTCATCGGGATGCTCCCCCTCACATGCACTCAACAGGGTGCAAAGCATACGTCTGGATGCAATTATTATTCTCACTCAACAGGATGCAAAGCATACGTCTTGATGCAATCATTATTCACATTAAACAGTGTGTAAGGCATACATCAGGATGCAATCGTTATACGCACACAACTGGGTGCATGATACATGTCATTTAGATAGCTCATAGACCTTTCTAAGTCAAATAGCTTTAGCATGTTTTGGAAAGAATAACTTGGCAGTGACTTGGTGAACAAGTTTGCATGATTCTTATCTAATCCAATATGTTTCACTTCAATCCTTTGAAATGCTTGTTGTTCATGTGTAAAGAAAAATTTCGGCGATATGTGTTTAGTGTTAACCCCTTTGATGTAACCATGTTTCGCTCAATCGATAACAATGGTGTTATCTTCGTATATGACAACTAGTTAATTGGGATCATAAGCCAAACCACATTTACTTCGAATATGGCCTCTTACATCACTAATCCATACACACTCTCTAGTCGCCTCAACGAGCGCGAGTAGTTCAGAATGATTTGTCGAAGTATCAACTAGAGTCCATTTACAAGACCTCTAGGATATCGCCGCATTCCCTTTGGTAAAGACATAACCAGATTGGGAACGTCCCTTATATGCGGGTTTGATAAGTAAACTGCATCGGCATATCCGATAAGGGTCGCGTTATCTCGAGTATCAGTCACGCTTGATCCACTCGATGACGTGTAGGGATAGAATAAGCCCATATTCGTACTACCTTTAAAGTAAAGAAAGATGTCTTTAATATCATTTCAATGGTGGCGTGTTGGCACATTGTTATGCCTAGTCATGCATATCACAACAAATAAGATGTCCAGTCTAGTACATTGGACCAAGTACAATATTGCGTTTATTGCACCGAGAGATGAACACACATGGATCAATATCTCATCATCATCCTCATTTGGATGGAATTGGTCCCTTTTAATGTCTAGAGAATGAATGACCATGAGAGTAGATGGAGATTTTGTGTCATGGCAACTAAAGCGTCTTAACACCTTTAGGGTGTAATTCTCTTGATGGAGGAAAAACCTCATCTTCACGGTCCTCGATCTGCAGGCCGAGGCAATGCCGTGTTGTCCCATGATCTTTCATCTCGAATTCATTCTTCAGGATTTCAGCAGTTTCAAACAACTCTTTCGAGGATCCCATGAGATTCAAATCATCTACATAGACTGCGATAATAACATATCCTGAAGTGGATATCTTTATAAACACGCATGGGCATATTCAAATCTTCAAATATCCCAGTCAGATCAAGTACTCACTTAGACGGTTATACCACATCCGTCTGAATTATTTTAATCCAAAAAGTGATCGTCTCAGTCGTATCGAGAACGTGTTCCGTGGTCTAGAACTACTTGATTCAGGAAACTTAAGTCCATCGGGGACTTTCATGTGTATCTCTGTGTCATGATCCCCATAGAGATAGCTTGTGACCACATCCATAAGCTGCATATTCAGTTTTTCGGAAACTACTAAACTGATGAAGTAGTGGAACGTTATAACATCCCTTACGGGAGAATACATCTCCTCGTAATCAATACCAGGGCGTTTGAGAGAAGCCTAGCGCCACGAGGCGAGCTGTGTATCATACAATCTCATTATTCTCATTACGCTTCCTTACGAATACCGATTTATAATCAGTTGGTTTAACATTAGGTGGTGTTGGAGCAACAGGTCCAAACACTCATCCTTTCGGTAAGGAATACAATTTTACCTGGATTGTGTGTTTCCATAGACCAGTCCATTGTACTCAACTATGGTACTTGATTCCATGTCATCATTGCTCATAATGTCAGTGGCCACTGCGTATATGAACAAATCATCGATGACAGTCTCGTTTTGCTTCAAAATATTGTCTAAGCTAGCATACTCGACAGATATTTTGAGATTATTGGGATGATGAGAAATTGGTGTTTCATCAGGAACACGCTTCTCCAATACACTCCCGTGATCCTTAATGATCTGTTGTGGCAAAACGTATACAACAGAATTTCTCCTCCTTTGAGGCAGAACATCCTTGGAACCGAACCGGTCTTCCTCTTTTATTGGGAAGAGCGGCGGACTGTACAACCAATTGTAGCGTCCTTTGCATGGTGGGTTCGACCGATGCAACATGTTCAAACGGAACATGGCGTCTCACAGGGACGTCTATCCTTGCAGGCACATTTGCAGCAGGTATATTTGATCTCTTGACATTTTTTAAGTCATTAAATGTGTCTGGTAGCTAATTAGCAACATTTTGTAGACTTAGAATACTTTGCACATCCTTATCACTATGTGCAGTCGGGGGATCCATATGAGACAAGTTGGGTATATGCCACGTTCTTTCACGTCGTTCCTTATCAACGTTAACGTGCAAATCTCCCCCTAACGACGGGAAGATTGTCTCATCAATGTCACAATACGCAATTATAGCGTTATAGAGATCGCATGTCAAGGGCTCTAAATAGAGTATGATGGATGGGTATTAATAATCAACATATATTACCCGTCGTTTCTGAGGTCCAAATTTCGAACGCTGAGGAAGTTCAGTTGGAACATTGACCAAGCACCCAAACACGCGTAAATATGAGACGTCGGGCTCATATCCAGTTACCAGCTGGTACGTAGGAATTTATTGGGTGCCCATGGGCCTCAGACGGACCAATGCATCCGTGTGCAATATCGCATAACCATATATAATAATGGGGCGTTTTGGTGCGCATAACCAAAGTTCTTGCAATTATTTGTATTCGTTTGATAAACGCTTTTGCAAGATTAATTTGAGAATGAACGTACACAACAGGGTGTTCAATATCAAGGCCCAATATTATGCAATAATCATCGAACATTTTCAATGTAAACTCACTGACATTATCAAGTCTAATTGACTTTATTAGACAATTCAGATTATTAGCCCTCAACTTAATCATATGGACTAGGAGTTCAGGAAATGTTGCATTCATTGTGGACAACAAAGTTACGTGTGACCATCTTGTTGATTCATCAACCAATATCATTAAATTTTTAAATGGTCCGCATGTTGGTTGGATAAGTCCACAAATATCCCCATGAATTCTCTCAAGAAAACGGGATATCACTTTTGTAGATTATACATAAAGTGGTTTGAGATGTGTATTTTACAATCGAGCATATTTGTCATAGGCTTTTTCGGATCAATCACGAAATTATATCATGATGCATTCATAGGATGCATTTATAGTTCAAAGCATCGTATATTGACCCGGGTATCCCAGCCGGTCATGCCATAACATATAAGTTCCATCATCAACGGGGGCTCGATGAATAATTATAATACTTTCAATGTGTTTTATCGTTGTAAGATACAAACAATTTGACAAATATCTCAACTTCTCCAATATACGCTTTTGGTCGTATTGATCAGAGGTAATGTAAAGGTATTCAATACCATTTTCTCGAGCAGTGTCGAGATGAAACATGTTTTCTCGTATATCCTTAAAACTTAACAAGTTACTACGGGAACTTGGACAATATAAGGCTTCATCTATGGTTAAATTAGTACCATTTGACAACATAGATTGGGCTATACCAAATCAAGGGTCGACAGGCCCGGAATGGTTGTCAATGAAGTTATTTTGAGGCGTAATGTTGATAAAGTAGTCATCGTGTTTTATGAAAGTGTATCTGGATACCACAATCAACCAGACTATCAACATACCCAATATACATGCCTCAAAGTAAAAATAATTTAAAGTCGGTCACACGCATAGACTAATTTCGTAAGGAAAAAACTTTAAATTATGCCGAGAAACATAATCAATTTAAACAAACCATAATCTAAAAGATCACCATTACTCAAATGAGAAAGCATAATCCAAAGAAAACATAATCCATGAGCTGAACAATAGCTCTATTATTCCATTTGAGCCATAAAATCGGTGGTCTCAAAGAATTTATGATTGTTTTGATATTTTCCTACAATAGGAGGAGAAATATTGGATTTACTTATCAAATAAAATGATAAGTTTATATGTTTATGGTTTGTATGAGCATAAATTGTGTGTCGAATCAGCAGGTTCGAAAAACACAAGTACGAATGGGTTCTCAATTATCGAACGACAGGTCGATTGATAGATACGATTCATCGTATGTATAGAACCACATTCAGGAAAAAATTATTTAGTCGACCCTTTTCGGTAGCTCTATTCTAATACAACCAGGAAAGACGGTAAGGGTAGACAGCGCTTGTGCGTATCGGAACCACCCTTATTAGGAGTCAGAAAAACCGCCTATCTTTCCTAGACATTGTTAAGAATAGGTGAGCCTATTTGGGGACGATTCATAACTTTTCACATAAGTGGTGTCCATTGCTCATAAATCCACAAGAGTCATAACCGCTCACATTGAAATTATCAATTTTGTATGTTCATGATTTTTTTTTCTAAAAAAAACTTTCAAATATAAAAGAAAGTGTAATATGACAATTACATGTCGATGCATATCAACCCAAAATTCATGGTTAATTAGTCCAAAAAAATATTTTTTCTAAAAAAAATATAACTAATTAAGAAACATACCATTTTTCTAATCCATTATTAGAAACATTAATATTATCATTGAAATCAATTCCATATTATAACCAAATGAAAACATTTCAAAATTGAAGGTAAACAAAAAAAACGTATGATTTTATTAATGAAATTAATTGTTTCAACCCTCATTAATTTATTACACAATTTTGGATTTTTTTTTACTGTCCTTTAATTGTTCATTCAAAAATTTTCACCATATGAAAATGTAGACAAAAACTTGATCTTAAATAACTATCGAACATACCTACATGTTAAAAGCAACAATTCTTAGATTTTTATAATGCGTATATATAATAACCTCTTCTAGAAATTGTTTTGTGCGAAAAAATTTAATTACTGCACTTCTTATTGATTTCTAGCTTTTTAGAAATTCTATTAAGTAGTTAAAAAGAAATCCCTTATGAAACAGTATAAAGGAAATATGCAAACTTGCAATATCAAGCTTTTTCATGGATAAAATAATTTTCACGCGTACATACCTTAAAACTAGTAGTTGTTGTGAAGAACCATTGTTTAAATCACTTGACTCGTAGCAAAGTGCTGATAACGTGTTGTATATCAATTAGCTCAATCAATAGGATCTTCTCATTCCAACATTCTCATTCATATCATGGTGTATGTGTGTTACAAGATTGGTGTAAGAAATGTACATGGAAAACACTCTTATATAGACTAATGGTTGTAAGTCAAGAGTCATGACATGAATACACATAAATATGGGACATAAGTGTAAGCAAACAAAGAGACTCTAAATGAGTTACAATAATAATAAAGAAATTATATATAATATGTCTAAGGTTTAAAATGAAAAGTTATTAAACATTAAGGACTAAAAAGACAAACATTAAAAGTGCATTAAAAGGTTAGAGCATCTCCAATGGTAGCTTTTTCAAAAGCTTATTATTATTCTAATAAGCTTTGAAAGACTTTTTACCATTGGAATGCCTAGCTTTTTGAAAAGCTTATTACTATTCTAATAAGCCTTTGAAAGACTTTTTACCATTGGAATGCCTAGCTTTTTGAAAAGCTTATTGCAAAGACTTATTCTCTACTAACATTTTAACCATCTTTTAATGTTTGTCATTTTTAACCCCTTATGTTTAATAACATTTCAATTTAAACCTTAGATTTGTTATATATAAATTCTTTATTATATTTTTATTACTTAATAAATAAATTATATAATATTTAATGTCAATTAGTATAATATTTTTGTATTAGACATTTTAAAAGATATAATATTTAGTAAGATGTCAAAAAAATTGTCAAATTATATATAGGGGTACTTATAAAACATTTGAGATAGATAAAGGTAGATTAGAAATATTATAAAAAAATAAGCTTTTGGAGAGGTTAACCATTGGAGATGTCATTTATGAAAAGGTTTTTTGTTAGTGGAATGTTGATGTGGCAAAACTAATAAGCTTTTATGAGGTTAACCATTGGGGATGCTCTTAGAGCATCTCCAATGGTAGCTTTTTTAAAAGCTTATTACTATTTGAATAAGTCTTTGGATGACTTTTTACCCATTGAAATGACTAGCTTTTTTAAAAGCTTATTTAAAGACTTTTTTTCTACTAACCTTTTAATGTACTTTCAAAAGTTGTCTTTTTTAGTCCTCTATGTTTAATAGTTTTTCATTTTAAACTTTAGATATATTATACATTAATTCTTTATTATATTTTTATTAGTTAATAAATAAATTATATAATATTTCATGTCAATTATTATAATATTTTTGTATGAGATATTTAAAAAAATATTATATGTAGTAAGATGTTATAAAAAATGTCAAATTATATAAGGGGTATATATAAAACATTTAAGATAGATAAAGGTAAATTGGAAATATTGTTAAAGGAAAAGTTTTTGCAAAGGTTAACCATTGAAGATGCTATTTATGTAGAGGTTTTTGGTTAGTAGATTGTTGATGTGGCAAAACTAATAAGCTATTGTAAGGTTAACCATTGGGGATGCTCTTAGTAGAAAAAAAGCTTTTGCAATAAGCTTTAAAAAAAGCTACTTATTCCAATGGTAAAAAGTCTTTCAAAAACTATTTGAAATAGTAATAGGCTTTAAGAAAAACTACCATCGGAGATGTTCATAAAGTGTGTTATTCTTTGACTTTTTCTAAAGAGAATTGAGCATCCTTGAGCTTTTTGAGAAGACTGGAAAGGAGGTGGCTTATAAAGTGATCAACAACGAGATGATAACGATAAAAAATAAGTAGAAGTAAATTTGGCTAAGTCTTGTGTTTGACACAACCCTTTAAAATAATTCATCGTTTATATCTCACGATAGCAGTCGATAAAAAATAAGTAGAAGCAAATTTGGCCGAGTCTTATGTTTGACACAACCCTTTAAAATAATTCTATCGTTTATTTCTCACGATAACAGTCGAAGGGAGTTAGTACTACTAAATATGATCATTCGCTTAAATTTTAAATACTAAATTTCTGTGTGTTTTACAATAGTGGTTTTGTAATATTTTGTGGTTTCAAGTAATAATGGTCATTATGCATTCAAAATCCTTTTCATTATAATACTAATAATGGTCATAAGAATAATAAAAGTTATGCAATTCACACACAAATATCACACACACCACACTTTGATATCTATGCATTCACCCAAAAACCATTAATCATATATAACATGAATTAAATCGATAAAAAATATCATAACACTAATTTTCCAACGATATGTTATTTGCAATTGCATGTATTTCAAACTAAGATTTAGCAAATGAGTGTATTCCTATTTAGGATTTCAAAAGATTAAGTGAGTGTATTCCTATTTAGGATTTCAAAAGATTAAATATGGTCTTGCAATTAGATGTCTCAAAATTTAACCCTTACAAAGTGTTAATAACTCCTTAGAAATTACTTTCTCCGTATCAAAATAAGTGAATCATTTTAAAGTTCACGTTTTTTTAGGTAAAATAAGGTAATAAGAGATTAGTGAAATTAAATGGGATAATTAGAATGGATGAGCTCCACACATTTTACTATTTTATTGCTTCTTTAATGGTGAAAAAGTCAAATATAGGAAGATGATAAAAATAGATGGGGTCATACACCTTTAATGATGTTTAAAGATAGATAAGTAAGGGTAAATGGGTAATTTTAAATATAAAACTTACCAAATAAGGTAAATTATTAAAGTGATTCACTTATTTTGATACACCCAGAAAAGAAAAGTGATTCACTTATTTTGATACGGAAGAAATATATCATTTTGTTAATTAAGATACGCACAAAATTTCTTAGCTCATGTAACATGGACGATTTGCATGAACCTTAAAATATGTGCTTAATATTCATAAGAACCCATAAGGTACATAACAAAAAATAAGAAAAGAAGCACAAGCACGAATAATAAGACTATTCGTAATGATGATTAGATGCGGATTTGATAACCGGTGGCACATAAACTTTATCTATTCAGATAACATTTGACCAAACCCGTAGTGATGAATAAACACACGATCAAACCTTAAAATTGATTTATTAATAATATATGTACCATTAACCATGCATAATGCACAAACAAACAAAAGCGTGAACACCATTATGTGACAACGTGCGACCAATTTTTTCCTTTGATTTGGTCGTGCAGGCGACCGATGATGGTCGCTTGTACGTACATATGCAATGTTTGCTTATACATTGTATATGATAAGTTGTGTATGTGTTAATAAAATCAATTTTAAGGTTTTGTTGTGAATATGTTTACCACTACAGATGTTTTATCATATATTTCGTCTGAAAAGAGAAAGGTGATATGAGTTATGACGTTGTCGTGTTATTGGTGACCATTGCGGATAGTCTAAATATCGTATGATAGTGGAATATTGACCGCATAAAGTACAAAAATAAAAATTTAAAACAAACAAGAAGCATATAATAGTGGCATAGTAATATTCACGGGTATGAGATAAAGAGATAGAAGAAGGGTGGTTCAACTGTGTTTGTTGGTTTTGTCAGCCAACGGTCACGCCATTTTAGTTCACATGTCAATGTACCACTTATCGCTTTCGTTTCTAGTATCACATGCTTTGTGGGGAAATTATATGCACTCTTTAAAGAAAAACTGCATATCAAACACTTAATTTTTTATTTTTTTTTTGTTGATATTTAGGTTATTAAAATTGTATGAAATATTACTAAATTTGTCGAGTGGCGTTTTATAATACTACTATGTTAATTTGATCCTTTTTATGTATAAATTAATTTTAATGATAGAATAAATACATACATGTCTTATAGATAACACTATATTTGAGTTGTTATGATCTCTTCGGTGATATGTAACTGTAAAAGTTAGAAAAAATTATTGTATGAAAATGTAATGAAATTTATGTAATTGTATGTAGCAAACTCTTTCCAGACTTGCTATTAAAGTAACAAGTATATAGAGTTTTTCCGTTTTATGTAATTTTGGCATACGATGCAAGTAAACGGTCATTTCTTCATTTCAAATGTTTTTTTTCTGTGACATAACTACCATATCATCATATTTATGCTATATTATCATCATCATCATCATTATTATTATTTTTATTATTATTATTATTATTATTATTATTATTATTATTATTATTATTATTATTATTATTATTATTATTATTATTTATTAAAGTTTCGCTAATAATAGCATTAAGTTTAGGTACTGTTTGGTAAGCCTCTTAATGATTCAGATAAGAGGACACCCTCTTAATTAGACAAATTAAGGGTGTTTGGTAATACCTCTTAATCAGCATCTGAATCAGAAATTGAACATGTTCCGCCTCTTAATCGGACAGATGTAAGGGTAAGTCTGAATCATTCAGACATTTACATCATTTAGATCTTAATATTCAGATGCTACCAAACAGCTTAGTCTTTAACAACCAATATTTCCTTCAAATTTTAATGTGGATCTCTTTTTAGCAAATATCATCCAATCACGATTATCCATTAGTTGAAATAATTATTTTTTTAACAACAACCTTTAAGTTATCATTAATTAAGTCGTTATTATTATTATTATTATTATTATTATTATTATTATATTTTTGAATGACAACTCCTAATCTACACCTAATAACCACATATATTCAGGACGTGACTTGAATCATCGACCTCAAAGATAGAGGGCAAACATCATTCACCACCTACATCTATCACAATTATTTTTTAAAATAGAATATTTCCTCTTATTGACATACATTTAAAATTATCATTATCATACTTTTTACTTTTTTATAGCAACCTACTATACAAAATATCTAATAATCTTAATACACTCACATTTTAAAACCACATCATAGTAATTTTATTACGAGTCAAGCAAGTATACTTTTTACTGTTTTCTTACCAATTATAACAACATTTTTAACTCATATTATCATAAATAATAACAAAATACCTACAAATGTTTTACCATTATTAATAATTTTCTTTATACGTGTATTGTCCTCGTTAAATGGTATGGAAGTAAGTATTTCCTTTAAATTAATTAAATATTTCATGTTCTGTCCTTATTTGTTGAACCCGACGCCTATAAAACCTTTTACATTAAAACAAACAAGCGCACACACACACATCAACTGGGTTAGAGCAGAAATGGAGTTGAAAGCAAGTTTTCTGATGATATGCATTGGAATGATGGTTCTTCTCCACATTCCAAACAACCATGTAAGTATTGTTAACATGTATTTTTCCCATTTTATATTGTTCAATTGCTAGAACTATTATTAACTTTTTTTAATATGGTAAGGTAACTATTTATATATTCGTTGATATTTTTTACTAGATGTATCAAATACCATCTACACAATCTATCCGTCTGTCCAAATTCTAATCCTTCAAATATTCCTATCAAATGTCATGTCCTCGAACAGTCAAAACTCCTTCACGTCGAGCTTGATTTCTATCTTCCCACCTAAGTTTTGGTCTACCACTTCTTATCAATCCGTCAATTGTGAGTATCTCCAGTCTTTTAATTTGCATTATTTGTTCTCGACATGCTCAAACTATCTCGTATTTGGCGGAAATTTTTTAGTTATTTGAAATTTTTTTACTTCAGGGGTTACTTTTAAGATTTTGTACAGAGCTCAAAAATTAATTGGACCGCCCTTACACTTAGCACTTGCATCTCCGCTACCTCTTGCTATTTTCTTGGGCCTTCGTCAATGGCCGTTATATGCTTGGGTATTCGGCTATTCGTCAATGACAAACATTCTGTCTCATACAACATCATATATCTAATTACACAAACTATATGCTATACATCAACCCTTTATATGTAAAAATGCAATGTTTGTTCCATTTAAATTAAACTTATGGCAGAATAGGAAATATGATGAAACGACAAAATGCATGAGGGTAACATCGTCGCATGTGAACTGACAATTCTATAAATTTCGTAGACGTTCATTCCCACTGCAAAAAGACCTGACTATCCTTGTCTTCTATTTTTCGAAACATACTATTAAAGGTTAAATAATAAATATAGCGTATTATAGCTTAAGTTTCGTAAAGACTATATAATTTTGAGGTAAAATAAGAACATAATATTGATTTCTTATGAACTCGAAGACCAGATTTTCTTCCTACATTTTATGTAAAAATAAATTATTTTTCATTTGGTTTTGAGTTTTTACATTTAATGTTAATTTAAAGGTAGAACTTTAATTTTATTAAAATTTTGGATTGTAATTTATTAGTTTGTATTTCAGGCAAAATTAATGGAGTATTCGCCAGCACCTCAGCCACAACCACCAAGCAACTTTTCCATGGTACGTACATTTTGTTGCCTCCATTTTCTCCTTTAGTATGAGTGCATGTGACACGAATTTTTGAAGTAGTTAAGGTTTAGACTTTAGAGCCTTTATAAACATGATATCAATACGCGACCCGTGACTTTCAAGTTTCAACCCCTTTAACTTTTAGCAAAGTTTATAAAATTAATTTACTTTACTTGATATAAATACAATGTATAATAGTATCCGACATTTTTTTTATATTTTTGGCGGTGTTGATTCGACTGAGGAGTATAATAGTAATTTCTAAGTTAAATTTTTTTTAGAGAGAGTGTAAAATGATTTATATGTAATATATATAAATGGGTAAAATTATATTGGAATTCCTTTTTTTTCAAAAATTTAAATCTTGTTAAATTAATTTCCATCTAACATGGACCCAAATTAATTGCAGTATGGAGCTACTCCAGGCAGCCTTAAACCGAACGGTACGTCCTTTGTCTTAAAAATTATTTGCGATAATAACATTTGTCTAGATTATAAGATAAAGAGAAATGATATTGATTACTATTAGAATTAAAATATGAGATTAAAAAAGAGAATTAGTGAATTTTGCATATCAATCATTCTATGGTTATTAGCTAGGAAACAATACAATTTCTCATAAAATAACTAGTAGGAGAATATAGCATCTCATTTAAATTTCAGTATTTCATCTTATCCTAACTTTTTGTTCAAGATCACCTTTGTTACATTATAACTTAATATTTTATTACAATTCACCTTTTTCTTATTTAAACATCATTAGCTATATATTATATTTAACCTGCAACGGGTCACATGTTGCTTATTTTAGAAATACATATAAGTATGTCACTCTAGTCGCAAAATCAAACGCTTTTGGTTTTACTTACAAGCGGTTCGACTAACCGTGTTTTTGTTAATACTTAATGTCGTACTTAATCTACTATCTTCAACATAATCACTACAAAAAAAAACACTTTTTGCGGCGACAAAAAACGTCGCAAAAAGTCGAAAAATCGCCCCAAAAGAGTTTTTGCGGCGACAGATCGCAGCAAAAAGATCGTCGCAACAGTTTCGCAGTTATAGACGTTTTGCGGCGAGGTTTTTGAGCTTTTGCGGCGAGTTTTTTTGCGGCGAACATTTTGCGGCGAGCATTTTGCGACCAGGATTTGACCTTTTGCGGCGAACCTTTTGCGGCGAGATTTCACTGTATTTTTTTATTTTTTTTATTCTGCTTTATTTGGCAATAATTTCTAAAAACATGTTTTATCTAAAAAACCCAACAAACATTAACACAATCAAATATTTCAAATATAACAATTTCATACAAAAACCTCACAAAAAGTTAACAAAACAAACATGTTTGAAAGTTAACAACATAAACATTTGACGTAAAAAATATTACAAACTAGTTATCATCATTACTTGCAAATCTGCTCCATATACGATTCGGTGATCTGCAGTACCGTTTACCTGAAAATAGTTTGCATAATACAGTTACTGTTAATATAAAAAAATTTAATTTAAATGCTAAATCTTTTATTAAGATGATGATTAGAGGTGGCCAAACGGGCAAATCAAGCGGGTCATAAAAAAGTAACTTTTATACAGGTTGATATGGGCCGGGTCGGGTTGTCCGAAGCACTTTTTTGTCCATGAATTTTGAATTTTTATAAATAAATTATTAGTTTGTCCAATATGATTACAAAAAAAATTCATTTTCAATAATAATCTAATTTTATGAATAAAATTGATTTAGAGGGGTTTATCTTTATGCATTGAAAATAAACTTCTGGCGATTTTCGACCCGTTTGGGCCCATTTTCTACCTAAACTGTTCTTTTTTCCATCTCATCTAAGATTATAGTTCAAATCATTTTAGAGATCATTGCAATAAAGTTAATATAATTCAAGATGTGAAAAACTCACTGTCATTTGACTTTTCACACTGAAATATCCATCCTTTATCAGCAACAGCTTTAGGCTTTGAAGCTCCAACAGCCATAATAGCCCCCTATAACAAAACAAACAGACATTTTTGTAAGAAAAAAATCAACCTTGAACAAATTATATAATCATACAAAATTATAACACATACCTGTCCAGGAGGAAGAATAGCATCAAAGCGATCCACTCCAAACATGCCTAAGCTTGACAGAGTAAAAGTCCCTGCAACCAAAAGCCACATCACTCAATACCATTTTGTAAGAATAAAAATAAAAAAATAATAATAATAATAATAATAATAATAATAATAATAATAATAATAATAATAATAATAATAATAATAATAATAATAATAAAAATCCAAATTGGTAGTTACCTGAGTTGTACTCATGATGCTAATCCTTGATTGATTAGATTATCTACTTCTGATGATTTTCTACTCTGATGATTTTAACCTTAAAATACTAAGAAAATAATAACAACTTCACTCAAATATAAAAACTGATTATTGAGACTTCAAATTGCAATGATCAGTTTAAAGTTTAAACACATATCCACACGTGTGTGTGCATGCAAATAGACATTCACATTCAAATAATCTGAAGAAACAATCAAAGGTACATACATTATTTGCCACTGCATTTGAGCACAGAGACAAAGGCATGTTCTGGATCAATTTTTCATATAGATTACTAATCTAGGGTTTGTAACATCAATAAAAAAATGATAAAGGCATCGATCGATGATCAAATGAAGTTCTATGACTAATTTAAAGTCTAATTTGAAGTTAATTTTAATAAATCGAATATTAAACGAATAAACATTGAAGTAAAATTGTTAAAATTAATACCTGAATCGGAATACAGTTTCGTTGGAGGTGGTGACTGGTCGGAGGTGGTGAGGCGTGAAGAATGACGCTCGGTCGGCGATCCGTGTCTCTGCTCAATCTATTTCTCTGCTCAATGGTCGCCTGAAACGATTTGTTCGCAGGAGGTGGTGGTTCGTCGATCGGAGGTCTTATGCGTTAGCTAGGTCTGTGTTCGATTTGCCGGTTTCGGTGGTGGTGGCGGCGATTCGGTGGTGGTGGTCGGAATGCGACGGAGGAAACATTGAAATCACTTGATCGCTCGTTCTCTGCATTCGTATCGCTCGTTCTCTGCGTCTGCCTCCAAATGAAAGAAGGAAAAGGAAATATAAAACCCTACATAGCGTTTAAGCTTCTGCGGCGAAGGGCAATTAAATATTAGGGGGAATTTTTCTGTTGAAAGTCAAACACGAGACGCGTTGTTGTTTTTGTCTTTTTCTGGCTTTTTGAGGCGAGAAGGGGTCGCCGCAAAAACCCTCCATCGCAAAAAATGTTTTTTCTTGTAGTGAATTAACGTTTGATTTATCACAGAGTGTGCACCAAGATGCACGGATAGGCAATGTTTTAAAACCCGGTTTTTGAATCGGACCGGTTGATACTTTAAAAACGGTCGAACCGGTCGGACCGGTTGAGCCGGCCGGTTGAACCGGTTTACACTATCATTCTATAATTATGATAAATTTACGAGGTAAAGGTATATAAATGATAAAATACCCTAAAAATAATAAGATTTCATTATAATTGTAGACAAAATAAGTCTCGTGTGTTAAGTTACAGAACGTAATAAGCTAAATTAAAATTACAAAACAAAGCACTTAAAACTTTAAAACATACGGAGCAGTAGATGGATGTTATGAAAGAAGTCCTATGTTCCCACATTGCCTAAAACATAAATTCCAGCTTAATCTCTTCACTATAATAGAGAAAATATCAGCTCCTCTCTTTTTTCATAATACTTTATCCCACATCGGTGCTTGAACTCTTCTTGGTTCCTTATGCTGTCTTATAAAGCCAGATAAGAGCCTCATTCTTTAAGCCTTCAAAAAACCGGTTTGACCCGGTTTAATTTGATGTTGACCAAACCAGCCGAGTTTGACCGGTCAGGTTTTTGTGGTTAAACCGCTTGGATTGAACCGGTAGCTTGTCCAATTTCCGGTTGAACCGGTCCGACCGCCCGGTTGGACCCGGTTCTTAAAACACTGCGGATAGGTGCTCAAAAACAGCCTTCAAGAAGCCATGCATGTTCTTTTGCCAAAAGTGTTGTGCCACGTGTCTGTGCGTACCTCCTGGGACCTATGGGAACAAACAATATTGTCCGTGTTACAACAATTGGAAGACCAAGAGAGGCGGCCCCAAATGCCCTTGATTCCTCTTTTTTAATTATCGTTATTATAAACCCTAAACATCTAAATTCACCATGTTGTAACATAAATGAATGTGAGTTTTTTAGTCTGATATTTGTTTGAAATCTCGTAATGATTTCGTTAACTTGGAAAACTGTGAAGTCGTGAAACACTTTCAGATCAAAGTGTTTCGTCGGTACTACGAAATCTTCGATCGTATATGTAACATACGTGTTTTAAATTTAGTAGTTTTAATTGTTAAAAATAGATAATAACTGGTAAATGATAAGATAATAGACTTTGTAGTTGAAAATATTGCTAGAAATCTGAGATTTTGAATATTGGAAAGTGGTATAAGTTAGAAGGAAGAAAAAAGTTGAAAATTGCAGCATTTTGGGAGATAGCGGCGTTATCTTAGAGATAGCGGCGCTATCTTGTGTAAATTGGAACAGCAGCTCGTTTTAGCGAAGGGTAAAACGCGAAAAATTTGGGAAATAGAGGCGCTATCTTGGAGATATTGGCGCTAAAAAGCGCGGGGTCAAGATAGCGGCGCTATCTTGTAGATAGCGGCGCCATCTTGTGCTGAACAGACATAAAAACGGGATTTTGACCCATTTCAGCTGAAATCTTCTCTAGATTTTTCTCTCGACGGGTGTGGGCGATTTTGGGCAATATTTGATGTTCTTGAGCATATCTCAACTAGAAATCAAAGGATTTTCATCTATTGTGTTGATAACTAAGGTAAATCATCATTCCTTTCTTCATGCATGTGTAGAACTTGAAGTATAAAGATGGTAGGTCAAGAACCCTAGTTAGGGTTTGAGTTAGGTCACTGAGATTGAGGTTGTATGTTAGCATATCAGGTAGTTAGCTATGAGATTTGTAATTAACAAGTGATTATACACAAGTTCTTGATGAATTGGTGGTCTAGGGTTTGGTTCAACACCAATTTGAGGGAAATTGGTGATTAGGGTTTTGCTAGTTATGATTATGGATTGGGAAATTGAATGAGATGTGTATAATTGTGATAGGTAATCAATTGGGAGATTGTGGTAATTTCATTGACCGGTGACATTGGGATTGTGATTAAAGGAAGTGTTTGGCTCGTGTTGGCAAGTGTTTAATCCCAGGTGAGTTCACTATGTGTAATGTGTATACTTATAATTATATATGTATTTATTTATGTTTATATGCACTATAGTTAGTGGGTTCTTGTATCATTTGACATCCTTGATTAATATTCGGTTGCTTAGAACATTGAGATCCTTTTGACAAATCTTGTTTTACTTGACCCGTTTGAGTGGATTGCCTTGAGTGACATTTCATTTCGTGAGGACCCATGGCGGCTCGAGTATTACTTTGTGTAATATGTCGGGCGGTGGACGCGGGAGTACCTGGCGGGAGGAGTGGTATGGACAGTGGTGGTGAAGCTGGATCATGGACTCGGTTAGGGGTGCCATGGTCACCTTCATCGGCCTCATTCCCTAATGGCATAAGTGGGAATGACGCACTTTGTTAAATCTGGAATTCTATTTTGATCATTATTGACCCGGTATTGTCATGTGATGCTTTGTGATGATGTTGTCATGCTAACCCGGTACTTTGACCCGTTACTATTGGTTTGTTTATTTATGATGATTTATATAATTATTTAGTATAACATTATACATTGTGGAACTCACTAAGCTTTATAGCTTACACGTTTAGTTGTCATCATTTTCAGGTATAGATAAAGGCAAGGGCAAGTGTGAGTAGATAGTTGGAGTTGGATTTGCTTGAAGCTTGGGAAAGCTTCTCTTTTGGTATAGTTTTGGTGGTATTTTGATGTATATCTTTTGGGGTTGAATACTTGGTTTGTATCCGGTATAGTTAGTCGGTTCATGACATATATATTTTCTTTTGGTAATTATGTTTAAAACTTGTATTTTGGTTAATTTGGAAAGTTTGGATGTAAAAGATGTTTAAAGTGGTCTTTTTGAAGTATGGTCCTTACAGGATAAAATCACAATTTGCAAGAACCGAGAAAATGATGAATGTGTAATGAAATTCGTACCAGAAAGTGATGACCAAAACCAGTGATATTCCCACTTCTTTGAAACTGACGAAAACCGATTAGAACTGCTATAGAGTAGTTAAAGCCGCCCAAAACTGCCAAAAACCGGTTCAAGTTTGGGTCGAATTTTACGGGTCAAAAAAACAGGGTTCAAATAAATTTTACGCTGCCCCGGACGCCCGTTCAGTCGGTGTATTTTAATCAGAATAAATTAAAACAAGTGTACACTCCGCACCATTCTTACTTATTCAATTCTTATTAAGATTACATTTGATCATCAAGTTTATCTCATTACACTTAAATAATATTGGTGATACAAATCACCAACAAGATTTTCAACTATTTCATATAGTGCTATACTGCTATTATTCTCAAAGACACCCCTGGTGCTATTATTTTAGTTAATGTGCAATCATTCGGTGATAACCTAGTGGTAAGAGCTTTTGAATGACTTCTTAGATGTTACATATTTGATATATTCAAGAGCAAACACTAGATGACCAAATGAGGTTTGAAAATGGCCACAACAACGGTTTGATTGTGTATATCACGAGCATAAGCCGAGCCACCCCGAAAAACCTTTATAACGAATTAATATACTTTTTAAACCAAAAAGTTTAATTGATTTGCGTTTTAGATTGAAAAGGTTCAACTGTAATTTTCTCATATCTAAATTAACATATCCAGTAATTATCTATACAAGTTGTAAAACATACTTTCATCCAAACCTATCATATGCAATAAAGTTAGTCATTTTTTGGGTAAAATTTGGTTAATAGAAATATAATGTAATTTACGAAAAACGGTCAAAGCCATTAGGATGTTTGTTTTAACTTATGAAACGGAGGTTTTTTTTATTAATAAGCAACTTATGGCTAATGTAAAATAAATTCATAAGCTCTTGCCTACTATTTGGTTTAGCTTATGATCAACAAGGTGATAACTGGAGGTATTTGGATTACCTTATACTGTAACAGTATACTTTTTTACACAAGTGTAATGGGTTACAATGATTTTTATACACAAATTTATATTAAAAAGATTACAAACCATATATTTGTATCTCTAAAAGTATATTAAACATTTCAAATTTCATAAGAAAAGATAATCAATAACTGTACATTTCCGAAAGATGGATATTACGAAGTACGGAGTATATAAATTCCTAATGGGATCAAAGTACCGGTGGTATACAAACAAAGCCCTTGGGCCCAAATATACAGACCAAATTATATTCAAGCACGAAATTATACAAGAAACATATGATCTTGTTAGAAAGCTAACTCGATTGGACGAAAAAGGGTTACAGAACCTTAATAACAATATTAACTTAAGTATGTATTAAATTTACATAAAAACAAAATAAGAATAGTTTGGTAATTTAGAACATATATATACTAAGTACATCACGAGTGTTGACATCAGGGCCGGCCACATGTAAGTTCAGAAGGTGTTCATGAATATGATCCATCCTTCTACAGGGATCTAAATTTTTTAATTTTATGTATTAATGAATAAAATAGCATTACAATATTCATATTGTAACGAATTTTATATTTTATGTAATAATTTCGGTGTTATAAAAAGATCTTAATTATGCTAGTGACATTTAATTTCGATAATTTATTTTAGTTGCATGATTGCTATAAACAATTGTTGTAATTATCTTTGAATGTTTAACATTGTTTTATTCGCTGAACCGGCTGTGACATCTTTTTTGAACATCTATTCAATTAATAAAACAAGTTAGTAAGGAATTAGAATGAAAGAAAACGTTACAATACAAAAATTAGAAACACAAAGAACCGGTTGACATATCCTCAACTTCCTTACATTAACACAAATATACACTCCTAATATCTTTGTGTCCAAACTTTAGGTGTAGCTTGTTGCATCAATGATTTTTTTTTTATTTTATTTTAAATTTAGTTTTGTTTTAAAATACTCTTTGGGTTTAGATATTTAGTTACGATGGAGAATATATGTGATTTATGACAAGTCCAGGGACGAAAATGCAACTTTCATAAGTGTACAAGTGTCTCAAAACCTTCTCTTTCTCATTTTTATAGGGTTTTTTTTTTCACTGCTCTTTACCCGTTAGAAATTGCTGATCATGGAAATACACTGATGGGGTTTTGGTTCTAATGGTGGTCTGATAAAGTTCTTAGCTACAATCACTCATAATTTCCAAACAATTTAATCGCATTTCGTTTCTAGCACTTCAAATCACCTTCCAGTACAAACCCCCTTTTACGAAGCTTCTAGAAGCTGTTTCTTAGCGTCTGTGAGCTTAGGGTTTTGCCGAAACCCTCATTTGCATCCTCAGGGTTTTTGATTTTGTACTCCTTTGTTACAAAATCGCATAATGGCTAGGAAAAAGCGAATGTCGAAACGAGAAGGTAATTTCACTTTAATTTAGGTTTTCATTTGCTGCATTTTTTAATCCTTTTAATTTCATTTTTCTCCTTACTAATCTACATTTTTGATGATTGAAGTCGAAGTCGATGAAAGGGTAGAGCCCGAGGAAATTGACGATGGTATGAATTATTTTGCATGATTTTAGATATTTCCTCTTATTTATAGTGCTGATTTTTAAAGTTCGTTAGGGTTTACTTGTTTCCTGTGCGTATCAGTATGATTTATTTTTAGTGGATCATTATATATTTACATGTTCATTTTAGGTCTTTTTCCTGCAAGTTATATGCATGCTAAATCAAAACCTTTTTTATCTTGTTCATTTTGTGTTTCTTAAGCATAAGAGTTGCATCCTTTGTGTTTTTTGATGCTTCAATCTCCATTTCAAAGCTACAATATTTTTGTTGCATGTCAAATTAAGATATATTTGAGAGAAATTACATTTTGGAAATTGTTACTCATGTACTCATGTGCGTATGGTTATAATATGATTGTGTTTCTTGTGTTGACCAGATGAGTTTGAACACATTATGAATGATCTTGACGACGATGAAGAAGAGGGCAAGACAAACATCGATGTTAATAAGCAAAAAAAGAATGGGAAAAAGAGGTAAATTCTGTTCATGTTCTACTTTCAGTTACTAATTATTGATTGTTAATTATATGCATTATTGCCTTTTTCTAATTTCTGTTTTGCCAACTTGAAAGAGAGTCAAGGAAGCCTTTTGTTCTGGACGATGATGATTTTGAGCTGCTTGAAGAAAACACTGGCTTCAGTCGCTCAAAACTTGTGAGTTTGTTGCTTTTATTGTAATTCAAGCAACATTTCAACACTGTTTTTTCTTTTTCTTTTTTCTAATTAGGCCAGGCCTTTTGTGTTTGAATCTTTTAGGAAAGTGGAAATCATAAGAGGTTAAAGAAAACAACAACTGATGCTTATGCAGGAACATCAGGGGTTTTTGATGATTTATTTGGAGTTGATGACAGTAGGTTTTTGATACCAAATTTTATTATTTAATTACAATATCACGGATATCTTTATCATAATTATTAAAAATCAACAACAATAATTAGGTACATTTCTAGATGACAGTTCTGAAGAAGATGACATGGCTGACTTCATTGTTGAAGATGATGAAAAAGGTGGTCCATCGAGGTAATAATTTCACATTTTTCTGCTTAATAGTCATGTAAATGACTGATGTTTGTTCCCAATTGATGCATTTTCTTGTTATGCAGTAACAATAATAAATCCAAACAAACAGCAGGAGCTTCTTCTCATGATATATTTGGTGATCTTGATGAACTATGCAAGTTACCAACAAAAGTTAACAAATTTGATGAAACCAATGAATCGAAAGAAGCAAAAGTTGAAGATGAATTTGAACCGATTATTAATTCTGATAAATATATGACCAAGAAGGATGACAATATTAAGAAGACAGATATTCCAGAAAGAATGCAGGTTGGTTATTATGCTACTTTTTTTTTTTTTTTTTGCCTTTTTCCTAATATGTCCTATTTTTTGTAGATGTCTGAGGAAATGACTGGCCCTCGACCAAAAGATATTAAGAGCATAGACAGAGAGAGTAATTGGATTATCAATCAACTTAAAATGGCAAAAAAAGGTAGTACAAGTACAAGTACAACAACTGAAGAAGGAACTGAAATTGAGTTATCGGTAGTTAAGGAAGATGTTAAGAGATTTTTGGAGCTTGTACATATTGAAAAGTTTGATGTAAGTGTTACATTTTAAGGTTTTTTTGTTGTGGATGTTTGGAATTTGTTAATTTGTTCTTGTATCAGGTACCATTTATTGCTATGTACAGGAAGGAGGAATGTAGTAGCTTGTTTAAAGATCAAGATATGGAGAATCAATTTGATGACCAAAAACCTACGCTGAGGTGGCACAAGGTAAAAGAAAATAACTGAAGTTTGTTGGGTCGATCTAACGAGTAAAATAAATAAGAATTGGTTCAAAATAGTATTATTTTTGTAATCGTATTTGTTACTTAATGGTGAAACAAGGTTTAACAGAGGTGGGATATTTATGCAGGTAGCTTGGAATATCTTGGATTTAGACAGAAAATGGTTGTTGTTTCAAAGACGAAAAAGTGCTCTACAGTCATACTACAATAAACGATTTGAAGAAGATAAAAACATATATGATGAAACACGTAATCATTTGGATGAAACGTTTTTTGGATCAATAATAAAAGCTTTAAATGTAGCTGGAACTGAAAAAGAAGTTGATGATGTTGATTCAAAGTTTAATATTCATTTCCCACCTGGAGATGTTCTTATAGATGATGGAGAATTTAAAAGACCAACAAGAAAATCACAATATAATATTTGTAGTGAAAAAAGATTACGGGAAGTTGCTAAAAAGTTTGGTTATACCCCTGAGGAATTTGGATTGTTTATTTCTCTTGAACAAATGGTAATTTCTAGGGTTTTTTTGTAACTTTATTTGTATGATTTATGGAATATTAATTTTGTTGCAATTATTCTTGCAGAGAGATGATATAGAAGATGATAATGAAACACCAGAAGATGTTGCATCAAGGTTTACATGCTCATTATTTGAGAATCCACAAGCTGTGCTTGAAGGTGCTAGACACATGGTATGTATGATTACGAAAATATATTATAAAAGAGTAAATTACATAAATTGTCCATGTGTTTTTATGAAATTAGGTATTAGTCCCTCAACTTTTTATATTTCGGTCCCTAAAGCAAAAAGGCCATTAACTTTTTAGTGACCATTGATGTTACCCGTTTCAAAATTAGGGACTATCCGTGTAATAAAATAAGTCGAGGGACTAAATCCAAAATTTCATACAAACCACAACATCTTAACTTTTGGGCTACTCTTCACGTGTTCGATCCATTTATCTGTTTCCTTTTCTTGTAATTATTTCCATTTCACTAATTAGAGATAAATTTCTTTACTTTTGTTAACTTATATTTAATATTGTTATTATAGGCTGCAGCAGAGATTAGCTGTGAGCCATTTGTTAGAAAACATGTTCGCAGCATCTTTATGGAAAATGCAACAATATCAACAACCCCAACTGCTGATGGGAAACTGGCCATAACTTCTCATCACCAATTTGCAGGAATCAAATGGTTAAAAGACAAACCATTGAACAAATTTGATGATGCACAATGGCTTCTTATTCAAAAAGCCGAAGAAGATAAACTCATTCAAGTTTCTTTAAAACTTCCTACACAAATCCATGAAAAATTAATTAATGATTCTCATGTTTCTTACCTTAGTAATGGCGTGAGTAAATATTCTCAATTATGGAATGAACAACGAAAACAAATAATTAAAGATTCATTTGAAGGTTTATTGCTACCTTTAATGGAAAAAGAAGCACGGGCTTTTTTAACAAGTAAAGCCAAAAGTTGGTTATTAAATGAATATGGAAGATTGTTATGGGATAAGGTTTCTGTTGCACCTTATAAGAAGCAGGGGCAAGATGGTAATTTCTCAGATCCACCTAGGGTGATGGCATGTTGTTGGGGTCCTGGAAGGCCTGCAACAACTTTTGTGATGTTGGACTCTTTTGGAGAAATTGTTGGTGTTTTATCTGCTGGTTCTTTAAGTATTCGTGGTCAAAGTGTTAATGATCAACAACGCAAGAAAAACGATCAGCAAAGAATTGTGAAATTTATTGCAGATCATAAACCAGATGTTGTTGTTTTGGGTGCTGTCAGTGTTCCTTGCAGCCGGCTCAAGGAGGATATTTATGAGGTGTGTGTTTTTTTGATGATATTTTGTCTTTTAGTAAAATAAACTTGCTTACTTATATGTTGATCTCTATCAATTTAGTCATTCAACTTTGGAAAATGTTACATTTTCACCTTTTTAATGAAAAATGTTGCACCTTTCTTGCCATCTGTTTTATTATATTTGTTTTTCTTTATTTTTCTTCAGATTATTGCAAAGGTGATAGATGGAGTTTCGGGCATGGATAGCCTAAGTGTTATATATGGTGATGAAACTCTTCCCCGTTTGTATGAAAATTCAGAAATATCATCCGAGCAGCTTCATTCTCAATCAGGCAAGTAACTTGAGTCTTAATATTTAATAGAATCTTGTAAACGGGTCAATATTGACACATTTACTTATGAACGGGTCGATTTGGTTTATGTTTTTTAATCTATAACGGGTCAAATCGACATAACCAAAACAATTGGTTAACAAGGAAACCAGTTACAAAGTTATGCGCATAAAGTTGGTCTACCCGACTGACCCGTTTTGACCCCAACCGTTACTAACACGTTACCCAACCCGCCTGTTCTCCCACATCTTGAATCTTGTGATTATATCCCTAACTTTAATGGGCTAACTTTTTCAGGTATTGTTAAACGGGCTGCTGCCCTTGGGCGTTATCTTCAAAACCCATTAACAATGGCTGCAACTCTTTGCGGGCCTGCGAAGGAAATATTATCATGGAAACT
Source organism: Calendula officinalis (assembly GCA_963853835.1). Classification (NCBI taxonomy): domain Eukaryota; kingdom Viridiplantae; phylum Streptophyta; class Magnoliopsida; order Asterales; family Asteraceae; genus Calendula; species Calendula officinalis. The sequence continues at coordinate 7,754,083 of OY970832.1, read as the reverse complement.
TACTCCATTAGAGAGCTTTCTTACATCACATGAGAAATATAACATAATTGAACAAGTTATAGTTGATGTAACTAACCAAATTGGGCTGGATGTAAATTTAGCCATTAGTCATGAATGGTTATTTTCTCCTCTACAATTCATTTCCGGGCTGGGACCCACAAAAGCTGCTTCTTTGCAAAGATCTTTAGTGAGATCAGGTTCAATATACAGTAGAAAAGATTTATTAAATCACAATCTTGGAAGAAAAGTGTTCATAAATTCAGTTGGTTTCTTACGTGTTAGAAGAAGTGGGAATGCAACTAGCAGCAGCCAATTAATTGATTTGTTAGACGATACAAGAATCCATCCGGAATCATATATTCTTGCACAAGAATTAGCTAAAGATATCTACCGTGCTGATGCAAATGATGATGTCATCAATGATGATGATTATGATGACATGATCGAAATGGCTTTGGTTCACATGAGAGAAAACCCTAATCTGTTGAACAGTCTTGAAGTTGATCAATATGCCAAATCGAAAAAACTGGAAAATAAAAAAGCCACAATCGAGCTTATAAAACGAGAACTAATTCACGGCTTCCAAGATTGTAGGAGAGAATACGTTGAACCTACTCAAGATGAAGAATTTTCCATGATTTCTGGAGAAACAGACAACACTCTTTCCGAACGAAGAATTGTTAAGGTTACGGTTCGCCGTGTGCTACCCCAGAGAGCCATCTGTGGTCTTGAATCCGGGCTGAGTGGCATGCTTAACAAGGAAGATTTTAGTGATGATATGCAGGAGGATGATGAGTTGACTAGTAAGGTGAAGGAAGGTCAAATTTTGACTTGTAAAGTAAAGTCGATTGTGAAAGATCGGTACCAAGTTTTTCTTAGTTGTAAGGAAAGTCATTTGAAAAGGAAATGGGCTTGTGAGATTGAGAATGAAAAACCTGCTGATCCTTATTATCAGGAAGCTCATGAAACTTCAGGGACCGGAAATGACAAACCTAATAAAGTGAAGGAGATATCAAATAAGCTTTTTAAACCGAGAATGATTGTTCATCCTCATTTCAAAAATATTGCAATCGATGATGCAATTGAGGTTTGTGTAGTCCAAATTTTGATTAACTCATTACTTTAGTTTTTGGTGTTCATTAGTTTACATTTTTGTTTTTATAATTTATAGTTGCTGTCTAAGGAAGAATCTGGTGCGAGTGTTCTCCGCCCTAGCTCTCGTGGACCATCATATTTAACATTAACTCTGAAAGTTTACAATGGGGTGTTTGCTCATAAGGACATTCTAGAAGGTGGAAAAGAGCATAAGGATATTACAAGCTTGCTTAAACTTGGGAAAACCCTGAAAATAGGAGATGATGTTTATTCAAATCTGGATGAGGTCAGTTTGTTTTATTTTAAATAAATAAATTCAGTTGTTTAGAAAGTTTATATAATTAATTATATGCAGGTAATTGGTGGATATGTGGATCCGTTGGTATCTAATTTGAAGAAAATGTTGGGGTACCGAATGTTGAGAAATGGGACAAAAGCTGAAGTAGATGAGATTCTAAGGAAGGAAAAAGCAGAACACCCTTCGAGAATTGTTTATTCATTTGGAGTGTCTCATGAACACCCGGGGACGTTTATTTTGACGTATATAAGGACTTCAAATGCACATCATGAGTATGTTGGATTGTATCCAAAAGGATTTAGATTTAGGAAGACTATGTTTGAGGAAATTGATGGGTTGGTTGCGTATTTTCAAAAACATATTGATGATCCGCGTCAAGTGGCTAGGCCTGGTGGTTGGGGTGATGATGGTGGCGGTTGTGGGCGGGGAAGAGGCCGGGGCAGAGGCCGAGGGAGGGGGCGAGGAAGAGGGAGAGGGGGTGATGGTGATGATGAGAATCAGGATTCAGGTTATGTTGGTGGTGGTGGAAGCAGTTGGGGTGGTGATGGTGATGGTGGTGGAAGTGGTGGAGGCAGTTGGGGTGGTGATGGTGGGAGTGGAGGCAGTTGGGGTGGTGCCGGAGGTGGAGGTGGTGGTAGTTGGGGAAAGAAGAATTTGGATAGTGATGAGAATGTGGGTGGAGATAGTGGTGGGTGGGGCAGTAAGAAGAGTAGTGAAGCAGGAGGAGGAAGCTGGGGGAAGAAGGACAGTGATGATGGCGGAGGTAGTTGGGGAAAGAAGAATAGTGATAGTGATGCCAATGTGGGTGGAGATAGTGGTGGGTGGGGTGTCAGTAAGACGAGTAGTGAAGCAGGAGGAGTAGGTGGTGGTGGAAGCTGGGGGAAGAAGGATAGTGGTGGTGGCGGCAGTTGGGCTGGTGGTGGAAGTTGGGGGAAGAAGGATGCAAATGTGGCTGCAGGTAGTGGTGCTGGTGCAAGTGGAGGAGGTGGAGGTTGGGGGAAGAAGGATAGTGATGCCAATGTGGATTCAGGTAATGCTGGGTGGGGTGGCAGTAAAAAGAGCACTGAAACAGGTGGTGGTGGGGGTTGGGGCCAAAAGACTTCTTCTGGTTTTGGTGCTAATAAGGATGCAGCTGATAATAGTGGGTGGGGTAGTAACAAGAAAACTGCAGGGCAGTCTGAAACAGCACCAACTGGTGGATGGTCTGGCAGTGGAGGTGGCGGCGGTTGGGGGAAGAAGGATGAAAGTGGTGATGGCAACAAGAAAAGTTCTGGTTGTGGTGGTGGTGGATGGGGCAGTGGCAGCAGCGGATGGTGATGGTAATTAACAACTAACTCCTGTTTGGCTGCTCATGTAATTTAACTTGACTTTTAGGATGTTTATGTGGAACTTTGGATCTTGTTTTCTTTTTTGTTCAATTAAAATCCAATGCAAAACTCCTTTCTATGTGGTATTTGACTGACAAAATGTTCAACATATGCTTTAATGCTCATTTCTTCTTTTGGTTTTAATAACTTAGTCGATCACAATAATGCAAACAAACTGCTACCGGTTTCCTAAACTGTTATTTACTAACGATGTCATAATTTTTTTAAACCTTGATTATTGTTTCAGGTTTGCTCTATCATGATATTATTTTAAAACTCAACTTAATTAGATAACAAACTTTTTAATAATAATATCAAAATGTGATTGGTAAAAACTTTTCCTCAAAGCTGTAAAAAGCTTGTTAACCATATATTTATCATGTTTGATAAATGAGAAATGATATTTAGTCATTCGAACTTACTCATAGTCCTATATACTTGATAGGATGATATGTATATTTTACTAATTCACTCTCTTAATATTATCTCTTGATTTTGACACACGTCTTCATCTAATGAGTAAGACTATGAGTAGGATAAAATGGTATGACTAAATACCATTACTCTTGATAAACTTATCAACTTTCATCATAAAAAACAGTTATTTCTGATATTTGTTATTAGAAGATACTCGTATCTTATAAGTTCTCATCATGAAAAATGACATTGTAAATTTGTCATAGGAGAATAGTAAACCGAATATAATTTCAACCAAGATTCAAGAATTTTCTTCAAATAAATTATTGCAGCTGTCCTCTTCACTGTGGACGCCTCTAGTCATATTACCAAAATATACAAAAACAACCTACTAACTGAATATATTATTATCAAAAGACTTTAATAATACTCCCTCTCATAAAAAAAACTTCTCATTTCACTCTAAATTTTTGTCCCATAAAAAACTTCTCATTTCCCATATTTGATGGCTCCACACAATAAAAAACTATTACTCCCCCCGTCTCATTTTTATTGTCCACCTTATTATTTTAGTTTGTCCCAAAATAATTGTCAATTTCAAATTACACCTAATCATATGAATTATAAGTGGGTAAATATGAAATTTGATTGGTGGACAGTGCAATAATTGCACTTTCTTAAAACTGTGTGTCCTTTATCTAGTGGACAATTAATTTGGGACGGAGGGAGTATTACTAAAGACCACACCACTAATATCCACTAACTATCTTTCTCTCTCCAATCTAACCTTATATTTTAATCAAAAGTATTATCAATGACCCCGCCACTAATTTTTTTTTTTTGAGCCTAGACAGTGACATCCACAATGGGCAGTATGCCTTCCCTCAAACATTCCATCTTTTTTGTCCACGACGGGACTTGAACCCATGACCAATAGGTCATGGGCAACACCTTAAATCCTCCTTGGATACCACTAGATTACAAGCCTTAGGTGACCCTACCTCTAACTATCAACTAAAAAACTTGTGTAAAAGCTAAATGGAAGGTTTTTTGTGAGACGGAGGGAGTATATTATTATCTAAATTACATAGTAAACAACATTTTGACTGTTTGTCATTTTTTTCTTTAGACACTTCACACGACTTTGTTCATTGTTTTTTTATACAATATCATCTACAGTTGATGAATATGATTTAAATAAAATGATAGTCAGTCTCTTTGATAATAATATATAATCCAATCTGTTTGCATGCCTTCCAAAAGTCAATAACGATAATAATGATCAAAGTTACTCTAAAGAGATTAATACTATAACATATTAATTTAATAAAGTAATATGTATCTTTACAATCGGCCGCAAACACGGACCACAATTTCTCCTTTTTAAGACAAAAAACCCTTTTCAAGTGGGGCCCGGTTCCCCACACACTTATTGGAAAGGTTTGACAGTAACAGACTAAACATCATTTGTGTGATAACATCCAAAAGCTCTAATTCGGGAAAGAAGCCGTTAGTCCTTTTCAGTTTTCGTACCGAATAAACTATGAACAAACATCTCCCCGCCGTTAAAAACAAAAACAAAAAACAAAATACAAACATTTCCCCAAATTTCTCACTTCATCTTTATTTTGCCCTACCTACTGATCACACACACAGCTAGCAATGGCGAGCAAATTTGATGTTCAATCGACACAACAGGTTTCAAAATCGATTAATCAAGTGCAAAGAAAGTTAATCCCTGAAGAACCAGAGAGTGATTATATCAGCGATAGTTAAAAGAAGAAAAACAGAGATTTCTGCTTCAGTTAAGGTGAAAATGCACGTTCAAAAGATATTTTAAGTTATATACTTTGTTTGATTTCAAGTAAGATGCTTTTGTTTTTGTTTGATTATTGTTAGGTTGGAAATGGAGATGATCAACAGCACAAATCGTTCAAGAAATTTCGGGTCTCCTGCTTGGTAGTGCTCTGGTTCAACTTTTTGCAAATATTGTGAAATTTCGATAAAACTTTGATGATTACGTTAAACCTCATATGCTGAAATCCTTAAACAACTTAACATGCTTTGTAAAAAATGGATTTATCGTTGATTTGTTATGATCTCTGTTTTAATTGAGCATTGATTATTCTGTATGCAGGTACCCAGACGAAGACTGTGATGAGGTTTGCCCTATTTGTCACAATGCATGCAATTGCAAAACATGCTTGAGTGTATCTTCATCACCTGAAGTTAGTTTAATTCTTAATAATCTATGTTGTATGTATTGTGTAAATCCATAGAGTAGTCGTAATTAATAAATTTGTTAAAATTTATTCAGGATATAAACGGATATTCTTGCTCGCTACATGATAAAATCCGATACTCTAAACACATTTTACAAAACATTTTCCCTTTCGTGACAAGTCTCAATGAGGAGCAAGTTTTGGAGCAAAATATGATGCCTCTTAATTCGGTTGCAAATATGTTGACGAAAGCAGAATCGATGTACAAATGTTATAATAATATTCCCAAAACTTGTGACAAATGTTGTATTTGTGATGGAAATGAAGATGAAAAATGTAATGCAAATTCATTAAGTGCTAGAAACATTAAAGCTGATGATATGAATCATTTCCAACTGCATTGGGCAAAAGGTGAGCCCGTAATAGTTAACAATGTGGTCCCGACTTCCTCGGGCTTAAGCTGGGAGCCAATGGTGATGTGGCGTGCTTTTCATCAAATCACAAAAAGCAGTAATGATTCCCATACCCATTCACATGCCTATGAAGTCAAAGCAGTCAACTGTGTGGATTGGAGTGATGTCAAAATTGATCTCTACAAATTCTTCAGGGGATACTTAGAAGATTGTCCCGTGTTTCTAAAGCTGGAAACCTTGGGGTTTACATGAACAAAAATGGCCCCAACATTTTGTCGAATTTTTAAAATTCTTGCCATTTAAAGATTACACACACCCGTATGATGGATTTCTCAATCTTGTTAATAAATTTCCTAATTTATCCTTGAAACCGGATACGGGTCCAAAAATGGATATATGTTATGCATACTCGGTTACTAAGCTTCATTGTGACAAATATGATACTGTACGTATATTTTCCATCTAACCTTATTTCCTTATGATATATTCTAACAAAAGATTTTAATTAATTATTTTTTAAAAATAACTTTTTAGGTGAATGTACTTACACATACATCATCCACCAAGCAAAGAAACGATGATGAACAAGATACAGCTGCTATGTGGGATATCTTTAGAAAGCAAGATATACCAACATTACAGGAATATGTTAAAAAGTATTCACGTAAGCAGGTAATTTTGTTTCTATACAACAGTAAAGACAAAATGTGTTTGTTAAAATCTTATTATTGTTACAAGTCAATCTGTCCTGACCCAGTTCGGGTTCGAGTCAACCCAGGTAGGGTCAATTTAACCCGTTAGTTTTCTAACAGTAAAAACTTTGAATCACAATTTTAATATTAACAAAACTTAATTATTTGAAACCATATTATTTTGTAGCATTTATTGTGAGAACTAAACTGATACACTTTCCCCTCCTCATTAGATACGAGCTACACATGTTAGATGAAAGAAGAGGAGAAGGGTAGTCTTGGTATTTTACAGGAGAAGTGATATAGGTGTTAAAAAAGAAGATCGACAAAAAATATATTTCAGATCTGATCAAAACAACAAAATCAGCCAACCTATAACATCCTCTTTATTAATGTTATGGTTCATGATACGAATACAAGTAAAACTCTCTACAATAACACTCACACTCAACGCAGATAAAGATCAACAAACAAACCTTGATGATCTTGAACAGAAAAAATGTAAACCCTAATACGAGAGAGAAGATGAGAGAACTGAGATAATACAATCGATCAATTATGCGTGTTAATCCCAACAACCACACACTTCTCTCTCTAATACAGAAATATCTAAACTTACAAACTAGACCCTAAACTATTAACCAATTGTTACCTGCAACCAAACATATCAAACAAATACATAATACTAAAGAAATAATACTTACCTTGACTTACCTTGACTTATCCTTGAAGTACACTATCCTGCAGTAACAAACACAAAGACTAAACAATTAGTCAAACATGAAATTACATACCTTTTAACATCCCCTCTTAATCTCATGTTTGAACAAATCAAAAAGCTTCAAATTCCTGCAAAATAACTCATGTTGCTTGGAAGGCAAACCCTTAGTAAATATATCAGCAGTATTATTAACAGATTCAATTTTAATAATTTCCACAACACCTGCAAGAGCTTTAGTACGAGCATAATGCAAATCAACTTCAAAATGTTTAGTTCTTTCATGAAACACCGGATTTGCAGCAATCAATATGGCTGCTTTATTATCACAGAACACCTTAACAGGTAACAACTTGATTATACCAAGTTCAGTCAATAATTTTTCAATCCACACAATCTCACACACAACAGCACATAAAGCCCTATATTCAGCTTCTGTTGTTGACCTAGACACAGTAGATTGTTTCTTACTTTTCCAGGCAATCAGATTATTACCCAAGAAAACAGAATAACCTGTAACAGATTTTCGAGAAGACAAACACTTCCCCCAATCAGAATCCACAAAAGCCTTAAGCTTAAAATCATCTCCTTTATTAAACAGAACTCCTTTACCAGGAGACCCTTTCAAATACCTAAGAACTCTAATAGCAAGTTTCAAGTGAGACTGTAACGGAGCATGCATAAATTGACTCAAACAGTGCACAACATAAGATATATCAGGACGAGTTATAGTTAAGTAAATTAATTTACCTATTAACCGTTGATATTCAGTCAAATTAACCAAAGGTAAATCATCCTTTTTAGAATTAGCAGCATCAGAAATTACCAAGTTTACATCCATAGGGGTAGACACAGGTTTACATGCAGTCAACCCAAATTCAGCTAATAATTCCAAAGTATATTTCCTTTGACTCATACACAACCCACCTTCAGCCTTTAACACCTCAATCCCCAAAAAATATTGCAACTCTCCTAAGTCCTTAATCATAAATTGAGTATTTAAAAACAGTTTAAATTTCTCAATTTCACTTACACTATTACCTGTTATAACAATATCATCCACATACACCAACAGAATAATAACAAAATCTTTTTCTTTTTTAATAAACAAAGACAAATCATTTAAACTTTGAATAAACCCATTTTTTACTAAAGTTTGAGTTAACTTTTCATTCCACTTCCTAGGAGCTTGTTTAAGACCATATAAAGACTTAACCAGTTTGCACACTTTATTTTTCTCATTATTAAAGTATCCTTCAGGTAATGTCATATAAACATCTTCACACAAATCTCCATATAAGAAAGCATTATTAACATCTAATTGAAACAAAGTCCAGCCATTTTTAACAGCCATACTTACAACACATCTAACAGTAATCATTTTAACAACAGGAGAAAACGTTTCATCAAAGTCTATACCTTCTCTTTGACTATAACCTTTAGCTACCAACCTAGCTTTATACCTATCAATTTCTCCATTAGACTTATATTTAATTTTATAAATCCATCTACATCCAATAGGTTTTCTACCAGGAGGCAAGTCAGTAATAATCCAAGTATTATTCCTATATAAAGCTTCCATCTCAAGATTCATAGCATTAATCCAATTATTATCTATAACAGCTTCTTTATAACAAGTAGGTTCAAAACTTTTATTCAGACTACTAACAAATGAATAATTTTCTTTAGTCAAGCAAGAATAATTAACAAAATTGTTCAAGTCATATTTAGCTTTACTATTTAAAACAAAATCATTAAACTTTTTAGGAACAGTACTAGTTCTGGTAGATCTCCTTAGAATATTATCATTTTCAAAAATAAAATTTTCACCCTCAGGAGCTGGATGCTCTATATTCTCATCATAGGAAGGTGCAGCGGTAGTATCAACACTGGTAACTCTTTCCGAGCTGCCAGGGACACTAAAAGCATCAACTCTGGTAGCTGTTCCAGAGCTGCCAGGGACACACGTCCTCCTGCCAACATCCTGAGAATCCCTCCCCTCATCATTGGGTACAGACCGATGTTCATGATTTTCAAAATTTTGTAAGTCAAAGAAATTCAAGTGATTTATATCAAGATTTTCAAAAATATTTTGTTCTTGATCATTACCAACCATTTTATAAGGAAAAACATTTTCATAAAATTTTACATCTCTAGAAAAAATTATCTTTTTATGATCAAGACTCCACAATTTATAGCCCTTAATTTTTGACCCATATCCAATTAGAACACATTTCTCTGACTTACTACCAAATTTATCACCATCATTTAAAATTTTTGAAAAACATAAACAACCAAAACTTCTTAAATGTATTAGAGAAGGTTGAGTTTTATAAACTAATTCATAAGGAGATTTACCATCAAGAACCGAGGAAGGAATCCTGTTAATTAAATGCACAGCAGTTAGAACACATTCAGACCAAAAATACAAAGGAATTCCCCCCTGAAACAGAAGGGACCTAGCAACATTTAAGAGGTGTCTATGTTTCCTTTCAACAATCCCATTTTGTTGAGGAGTGTAAGCACAAGAAGTTTGATGAATAACCCCATTATTTTTACAAAAATTAATCATATTTGCATTAACAAATTCAGTGCCATTATCTGATCTAAAAATCTTTACACTTTTATCAAACTGATTTTTTATTAGAAAGAAAAACTCCACTATTTTATCAAACACTTCAGTTTTTGATTTTAATAAGTAAACCCAAACAGCTCTAGTATAGTCATCTACAATAGTTAAGAAAAATCTAAAACCATCTTTGCTTACAACCCTATAAGGACCCCAAACATCAATATGAACAATATCACCAATATTCTGAGTTTTATGGTCACTTAATGGGAAAGTGTCTCTAGTTTGCTTAGCTTTGTGACATACATCACACGGAGAAACAACAGATTTTTTATCAATTTTTAATTTTTCACTAAGAAGATCAAGCACATGGTCAGCAGGATGACCCAATCTACTATGCCATAAGGACTTAGACAAATAACACACAGAAACAGAATTACAGCTAGGTAAATTTTCACTCACATTTAACATATAAAGACCATCAACTTCTTTACCAGTCCCCACTGTTATCTTTGCTCTCAAATCCTGAACATAACAATATGACTCATCAAATCCAATAAACAATTTACTATCTCTAGCAAGTTTTTGCACAGAAAGAAGACTGACACAATATTCAGGTATTACAAGCACATCATACAAAGTTATTTTTTCATTTAATTTCAGATTACCAATATGTTTTATAAAAGCTTGTGTCCCATTAGGATGAGACACAGATATTTTTAATTCTGCTACATCAACAACATTTTCAAGACCTTTGGAAGATCCTGTCATGTGCTGATTAGCTCCTGAATCAACAATCCAACTAGTAGTAGACATTTTATTTTTAAAACAACTATTGGAATTGAAAAAATTTCCAAAATTATCACTAAAAATTTTGCTATTATTATTAAACAGAATACCTGACATATTGGAATGAACATTTGAAGAACTGGCAACATACTTTTCACTAATGAGAGACATAATTTTCTGAATTTGATCACTTGTGAAAGGAGTAGAAGAGCTTTCATTAGCAACAGTAATATTATCTGAGACTTTAGTTTGATTTGAAACATTTTTTCCTTTATTTTGAAAATTATTTTTCTTTTTATAATAAGAAGGATAACCAATAAGTTCAAAACATCTGTCAATAGTGTGTCCAGATTGATCACAATTAGTACATTTTAGATTAGAATTTGGACCTTTATTACCTTTTTTCCTATTATCATATTGAGAAGCAAAAGCAGTAGCAGATTGTTTATTAGAACTTTCATTACTAGACAACCCTATATGTGACTCTTCCCTAGAGATTATAGCATATGCAGCTTTCACATCAGGAATAGGTTCCCTAGATAAGATATTACTTCTAAGAGACACATAGCAGTCATCAAGACCCATTAAAAATTGCATTAACTTGAGAAATTTATTATGATTATTCAACAGATTATTAGCAGCACAAGTACAATTAGGAATTTCAATCATCGCATCAAATTGTTTCCATAGAGCATTCAGTTTATGATAATACACAGAAATAGGAACTCCATTTTGTTTTAAAGTGTTAATCTCATGATGAATATTAAAAACAATGGAACCATCAACCTTACTATAAGTTTCTTTTAACTCATTCCAAACAACTGAAGCATTTTTGTTAAAAATTTGTCCAGCAAACAATTCATCAGACACACAACTCAAAATCCAAGAAAGAACCACAGAATTACACCTATCCCATTGTCTAGCAAGGACATCATTAGTAAGGCTCCTCTCACAAGAACCATCAATAAATCCAACTTTATTTTTAGTTTCTAAAGCCAGAATGACTGCCCTAGACCAGACATTGTAATTTTCAGTACCTTTCAATTTTAAAGATATCAAAGGAACACCTGTAGTATCACTAGCATGAAGATATAAAGGATCACCAAAATCTAATTTATTAATCAGAGTAACAATATTTTGATCACCCATATCACCACCAAACAAATTTAGCATAAACCAACAAATCAGAAAATAAAAGAACAGAAAAAAAAACCTAAAAGGAAAAAACCGAGTAGGGAGCAAGATTCCAGAGGCTCTCTATAGGAACCTGGACATGCTATATCACGGATCCTTCTCTTCTAACAAGAAAACTGTTAGTACGAAACAAATAATAAAAAAAAACAGTAACAATTAGTCACACAAAGGGATCTCTGGTGTAGGTCAAGCTCACTGTATCTCAGAGCACTCCAAAATACAGTGTTACTTGCTACGACCTCAGAGTAGGATAAGGAAAAACTTACAGTGATTAAGCCCAAACGTCTTCACCACCAAATGTTAATCAACCGCAGCGGAACAAGAACAGATGGTAAAATTACTTACCACCAGTAAATCAGCTTCAACAATGTATCGGTGAATAATCACAGATCCACAAGGAAACAAAAAACAAGAGACACAATCGTCTCTTCAAGAAGTCGAACAAAAAACAGAATCCTAATTTTGAGGAAACGTTCAACGATCAACTGAATCGAGAAAGGAAACCGAAGATTAGAACCCTAACCTTCGAAGAGCAACCGATGAGGAATCGATATCTTCGGAAACAAAAAGCGAACGAACAATCGCAAACCCTAGGATCGAAAAGGAAGATCGATTAACCACAAATCGAATGAATCAACGGAGAAGAACACGCAACAGAGCTAACATAGCTCTGATACCATGTTAAAAAAGAAGATCGACAAAAAATATATTTCAGATCTGATCAAAACAACAAAATCAGCCAACCTATAACATCCTCTTTATTAATGTTATGGTTCATGATACGAATACAAGTAAAACTCTCTACAATAACACTCACACTCAACGCAGATAAAGATCAACAAACAAACCTTGATGATCTTGAACAGAAAAAATGTAAACCCTAATACGAGAGAGAAGATGAGAGAACTGAGATAATACAATCGATCAATTATGCGTGTTAATCCCAACAACCACACACTTCTCTCTCTAATACAGAAATATCTAAACTTACAAACTAGACCCTAAACTATTAACCAATTGTTACCTGCAACCAAACATATCAAACAAATACATAATACTAAAGAAATAATACTTACCTTGACTTACCTTGACTTATCCTTGAAGTACACTATCCTGCAGTAACAAACACAAAGACTAAACAATTAGTCAAACATGAAATTACATACCTTTTAACAATAGGGTTCCTATAAATAAAGAAGTTAGAGAATAATGTGAGGAGGCTTGGTTTATGATAAAGTTAGGATTAGTTTAGCCCTAGATTATTCTCTCTCTAGATATCTAGTTTTACATATATGTATTCTCTCAATTTCATTCCTGTAATCGTTCCTTTCACAATCAATTCCACAATTGTTGATTGTTTCGTTTGAATCACTGATCGATACTACTAAAGTGTATCATAAACTTTAATATATTTATTGATTTAATTACTTGAAATTATATTAATTAGTGGCGATTATCGTAAAAAGGCAAGTTTTATTTATTATAAAAGTGATGTTGCAGGTTGTTGACCCTATACATGACAGGGACTTTTACCTCGACATGGAACATAAAATGAAGCTGAAACAGGATTATGGTATTTCTTTTCACATACAGATACATTTTGTTGAATAATTTCATTTTATTGATGTTTTATTATTGTTATGAATAGGAATCTGATACGATCGGGATAGGAACAAAAGCGTGGGGACGAGTTTATCAAAGAAGAAAACCAAAAGAGCCCATTTGAAGTTTATCTTTATTATTCAAAATTCGAATGCTTAATTTAAATATTATTATTATTAGGATTTCGTTTCCTTTGGTGTTTAGGACTTAGGTTTCGGCCACCCTATTTAAGGGAGTCGTCCGCCCCTTGTTAGGGCATCGAATAATTACAGTGATTTATTATTTTGTATTAGGGAGATACCTGGATCTCTATTCCCAGGATTATCAATTAAGCATTCGGCTAACGGTTTATCGCCGTTAGTTTACTATTTGTTCTTGAGTCGTATCAAATTGGTATCAGAGCGTTCGATTCCGGGATGTCGAGAAAAGTCGTTGAGGTCGACAGCGATCTAGCACAGCACAAAGCCGACATGGCAGGTAAGCTAGGTCGTTTGGAGCAAGGAATCACCGCCGTACAAGAACGTGTGGAAGCCATGCAAGCCGATACCACCCAGCGCATGGAAGCCATGCAAAATCTGGCACAGCAGCGTTACGAGGAGGCAAATCAGAAACACGCCGAGATGATGGCAATACTGGTTAACATGCAACAGAAACAATCAAACCCTACACCGCCTCCACCACAGCCGGCCACACCTGCCGCCAGCCGCGCCCACGCCGCCTCCACCGCCTACACTGCCGTCCAAACCAATTCCACCACCCCCCTTGTACTGCGACAGCCGCCACCACCAACGTCGGGCCAACCGTCGAACCCGGTCACAAATCCCTTACGATTTGACGACCTTGGTTTTCCACAATTCTCCGTGGGTTCCTCCAACGGAAGAATGAAACAGCCCCAACCACACGGATCCGAGGCCCCCACCAGGCGTATGCGCAGGAGGACGATTACAATTACGCACCCTTCGGGTACCGGCCAAGGCAGAATTGGACCACGGGATCAGGCAGCGGATCGGGTCCCTCGGGTGATCGAACCTGGACAGCAGGGGCGGATCACCGATTACGGAAACTTAAGATGCCCATATTTGATGGTGACGACGCCTATGGGTGGGTATATAGAGCGGAACGTTTCTTTGACGTTCAGGGCTTTACGACATCGGAGGAACGGCTACGCGCCACGGCAATTTGCTTGGAAGGACAAGCTTTATCATGGTACCGGTGGAGTGAAAGAAGAGAACCGTTCCGGGGCTGGGAACAGATGAAAGCCCGATTGCTGAAAAGGTTCCAACCATCCCAAGATGGTAACATGCACGAACAATTTTTAACCATCTCACAGACAGGTACGGCTCGGGAATATGTCAGCATGTTCGAATCTATGGCAGCCCAACTAGAAGGAATATCGGAACTAGTATTGGAAGGTACGTTCATAAAAGGGTTAAAACCCGAGCTCCGTACATCGGTCCGAGTCCTGCAACCTACTGGATTGAATCAAGTGATGACGCTGGCCCTTATGATTGACGAAGCAAAAACCGAGAATCATAGTGAAAAAAATAAAACAGGGGCCAAAACCACATTTGGTCGCAACCCATCCACGGGGCAACCCACGGCTACAACCGCGCCCAGTAGTACCTCTACCCCATCCGCGAACCGCCCCACAACTAATGCCGGTAAACCGCCATTCAAACGTATGACGGAGGCCGAATATGCCGACAAAAGAGCAAAAGGGATCTGTTTTCGTTGTGACGGGCGATACGCCCCCGGACACCGCTGCCCGGAGAAAACATTACAGGTACTCATGATCAATGAAGAAGATGAGGATGACACTGATGAGGGCCACACCCATCTTGACATGATGGAGGTCTCCGCACAATCGGTCGCCGGCATTACCTCCCCCCGCACCATTAAGCTACAAGGAACCATATACGACCATGAGGTTATCGTACTAATCGATTGCGGGGCAACCCATAATTTTTTGTCTCGCAGGTTAATCGAGCCCTTGCAGCTGCTGATCACCGGACGGAGAAAGAAAGGGGTGATACTAGGCAACGGCGATACCGACACGTGCTACGGGGTATGTAAAAATATACCCCTACAACTACCCGGTATACTAGTCGAGGACGAATTCTACCCGCTCGAGCTAGGTAGTACCGATGTCATCCTGGGAATGAAATGGTTAGAAGAATTGGGGGACACGTACGTGAATTGGCGCACTAAAAGCATGTCCTTCCTATGGAAAGGCGAAAGAATCACGTTACGGGGCGTACCCGGGCTGCAGCGGTCACAAGCATCACTCCAATCATTGGCCCGGGCAATTCCCGACATTACCGAGGGGTACCTGGTGTCACTATCGAGCGTGGAACACGAGGAGAGCAAACCGACGGATAACCACCCCGAGCTGGAGCCAATACTAACTAAATTCTCTGATGTTTTTAATATGCCAGCAGGGTTACCGCCACCCCGGGATCACGAGCATGCTATAGTGCTAAAGAACGGTACCGAACCCATCAGCGTACGACCGTATCGTTATCCGCAGGTGCAAAAGGACGAGATCGAACGCCTGATCGGTGAAATGACGGAGGCAGGAGTCATACGACCCAGTACAAGCCCGTTTTCCAGCCCCGTCCTCTTGGTGAAAAAGAAGGATGGCAGCTGGCGGTTTTGTGTCGATTACCGCGCCTTGAACAAATCCACGGTACTCGATAAATTCCCTATTCCCGTTATTGACGAATTGCTTGATGAATTACAGGGAACTACAGTTTTTAGCAAACTTGACCTGAAGTCGGGATACCATCAAATACGCATGCTTGACCGGGACATCCCTAAAACGGCTTTTCGAACGCATGAAGGCCACTATGAATTTCTAGTCATGCCGTTCGGTCTCACCAACGCACCATCAACGTTTCAAGCATTAATGAACCGCGTTTTCAAACCATTTCTGCGCAAATTTGTCTTGGTATTTTTTGATGATATACTAGTTTATAGCAGATCAATGGAAGAACACATCGAGCACTTAACAACCGTTTTCAACTGCCTCCGAAACGAACAGCTATATTGTAACAAAAAGAAGTGTGTGTTCGGACAAAATCAAGTGGACTATCTCGGCCATATTGTGACTGCCACCGGGGTGAAAGCCGATCCCTCTAAAATCACCGCCATGACCGAATGGCCCATACCGAAATCACTTCGGGAGTTACACGGGTTTCTCGGATTAACAGGGTATTACCGCAAATTTGTGCAAAACTATGGTAAAATCGCTCGTCCCCTGACAGAGTTGTTAAAAAAAGACAACTTTCATTGGTCGGAAGAGGCCACCGCGGCATTTCATAAGTTACAGGAGGTCATGACGAAAGTGCCAGTGCTAGCCATGCCAGATTTTACGAAGCCATTCATTCTCGAAACAGATGCATCTGGCTATGGAATAGGTGCGGTGCTCATGCAAGACGGTCGCCCGATCGCTTACTTCAGTCAAGTTTTGGGACCCCGAGCCCAGCTGAAATCAGTTTACGAACGGGAACTCATGGCCATCGTGTTGGCCATACAAAAATGGCGACCGTATCTGTTGGGGCGGAAATTTACCATAATTACAGATCAACGGAGCTTGAAGTACCTACTAGAACAAAGGGTTATTACCGGGGAGCACCAACGTTGGATTTCTAAACTATCAGGGTATGAGTTTGATATTATTTACCGGCCCGGTACCGAAAACGGGGCCGCCGACGCCTTATCGCGCAAAGATACAACCCTTGAACTTAGGGAGCTTGTGATCAGCCGCAGCCGTGATGATCAGACAATGTTGTCCGACTTAACACGGGACCCAGAAATTCAGGCTATTCGAGCACGGGTCGAGGATAACGAAGTAGGCCTAGACCATTACACGGTAAATAAAGGCGATTTACAGTACAAAGGCAGGTTAGTTTTGCCCCGCACTTCGGTATGGATTAACCGCATTTTTCAAGAGTTACACGCGGGGGCAATAGGGGGGCACGGCGGCACCCAGAAAACGTACCATCGAATCGCAACTGAGTTTTTCTGGGTCGGGATGAAACGCGACATTGCTAAAATGGTGTCAGAATGCCTTGTATGCCAAAGAAATAAATATTCTAATATGTCTCCTGCAGGTCTTCTACAACCTCTGGAATTACCGCAGCGTATATGGGAAGACTTGTCTATGGATTTCATCGATGGGTTACCAAAATCAGACGGTTTCACTGTTATCATGGTGGTGGTGGACCGCCTGAGTAAGTCCGCTCACTTTGTGGCTCTAAAACATCCCTATACGGCTTCAGGCGTTGCAGCAGCGTTTATCCGGAATATTGTGCGTCTCCACGGTCTTCCCAAATCCATTGTGTCGGATCGCGATCGTGTGTTTATTAGCCATTTTTGGACCGAGCTATTCAAATTTCAAGGCACCATTCTCAAAAGAAGCACCGCCTACCATCCTCAGACGGACGGTCAGACCGAAGTTGTGAATCGAAGTTTAGAGACATATTTACGATGTTTCGCGTCTACCAATCCGCGCAAATGGGTTCAATGGCTTCCTTGGGCCGAATATTGGTACAATACTTCTTATCATTCGTCCATCGGAATGACACCATTTAAAGTCTTGTACGGCCGCGACCCAGCCACCCTAATAAGTTACGATAAGGGCACTGCGACCACGTTCGCGGTTGATAAATATTTAGAGGAACGTGACCAGGTTATTGCCGAGTTGAAGACACAACTGCTCCGCGCCCAACAATTGATGAAAACCAAGGCAGATAATCATCGTCGCGATGTGCATTTTCAAATTGGGGACAAGGTATTCTTAAAATTACGGCCGTATCGCCAGAGTTCAGTAGCTAACCGAATGAATGTGAAGTTGGCGGCACGTTTTTATGGTCCATACGAAGTCCTGTCTCGTGTAGGGGAAGTCGCCTACCGCTTACAATTACCAGAAAGCTCTTCCATTCACCCGGTTTTTCATGTGTCACAACTCAAAGCAGTAGTGGGTACGCATTCGGTGGAAACCACATTACCTACTGACATCGGGGCGAGCATGATCGAAAGGTGGCAGCCCGAACAAGTTCTCGGAATTCGAGATGGGAAGGAAGGATTAGAAGTATTACTGCACTGGAAAGATTTAACCCCGGAGGAAGCAACATGGGAAAAGGTGGAAAGTCTTCAAGAGCAGTATCCTGATTTTCACCTTGAGGACAAGGTGCGTTTTTGGGGCGCGGGTAATGATACGATCGGGATAGGAACAAAAGCGTGGGGACGAGTTTATCAAAGAAGAAAACCAAAAGAGCCCATTTGAAGTTTATCTTTATTATTCAAAATTCGAATGCTTAATTTAAATATTATTATTATTAGGATTTCGTTTCCTTTGGTGTTTAGGACTTAGGTTTCGGCCACCCTATTTAAGGGAGTCGTCCGCCCCTTGTTAGGGCATCGAATAATTACAGTGATTTATTATTTTGTATTAGGGAGATACCTGGATCTCTATTCCCAGGATTATCAATTAAGCATTCGGCTAACGGTTTATCGCCGTTAGTTTACTATTTGTTCTTGAGTCGTATCAGAATCGAACCATTGATCATCAAACAAAAGTTGGGTGATGCAGTTTTTATACCAGCTGGTTATCCATATCAAGTTACAAACTTGAAGGTAATTAATTACTTAATTTCATCAACATAACGTAATTAATTAATAAACATTTCCTCATTGCAGTCAAATACAAAGGTTGAAGTTTTCACCTGAAAGTCTCGGTGAATGTATTCGCTTACAACAAGAATTCCGTGTGCTTCCTGATAATCACAGGTCCAAAAAAGATAAACTAAATGTAAAGTATCCAAAATCCAAAACTTCACATTTGTTTTATGTCACTTTTTTATTTTTTTATGTTTGTGTAGATCGAGAATATGATGATGTATGCATTACATAATGCTGTGGCGGATTTGGAATTGGATGCCAGTAAGCACAACGGTTGGATTTATGAATCTGAATCTGATAGCGATGAAGATTCTAGTACGGTTGGAGTGTGGCAGGGTCATGATGTGGGACCCGAGGTAAAAAAGCTTCTAGAAGAAGTTGAACAACGCTACTGTTGAAAATAAGAGGTTGTGCATTTCAAACTTATAGTTTAAAAGCTAAATCATTTCTATTATTATCTTTCTTGTGTCTTTTTTTCAGGAATTTAAAAGTTGAGGGTCTAGAAGGTACATGTGGTTAAATCTCAAGGTTTCTTATACAATTTTCCATGCCCTAATTTCAGCTCCCGTTGAGGGTTTTCCACCTTCATCGACCAGCTATAAGAAGAGAGGAATTATATACTTTCTGACACAAGTCTCCAGTCTGAGCAACTACAATCGACTCAAATGTTTTGCAATCTGTCTTAATCTCGTCCTCGTTTTCTACTTTTATTTGTATTTTTTTTGCTGTCTACGAATAAGCATTTCACTGTGTTTGATTACTTTTGAATCTACTTGAATAAACACTTTTTTGACATGGTATCAGAGATTTGGCACTGATCTTAGTCGGCTATAAGAAATCGATTCGAGATATTGATTACTCTTCTGGCTACTATTATTCAATTTTTTTTTTCCTCTCGATTATTATTTCAATTTTTGATTTCTGTATTAGTGCTTCTCTATTAATCGATTTCTGGAAATAAATCAATCAATTTCATTTGGTATTGACAACTGATTTTTGCTAATCGGTGTAAATTGCCATTGATTGTTGGGTTACTGGTAATCGATATTGTCTCTATTTTTGTTTAAGAATTGCTATTCTCTATTTATGTTAATTGACACCTCCTGTAATTCATTTGAAATTTATTTGCTTCTATTTAAAATTATTATATAAGATTATGAATCTTATTGTTTAAGATTAAGGTTTTTTCTTTCTATTCAACTTTATTTGCTACTGTCTTTTCTTACTTATTATTTAATATTCGTTTAAGATTATAGTTCGCCACTGTTTAAAATCACAATTTCCTTTCTTTGGGAATTTATTATCTTTGTCTAATTCGAACTTGACTGTTGTGAAAGTTTTCGTATTTGACACGGATACTAGGATTTGTCCTTGATTCAACTTGATAGGCTCAAATCCTTGCTATAAGTGCAAGAATCAGAGCTCTTTATCTCTGAGTCCTTGCATTTTACGTTGTGATTGTTATTCCAGGATAAGAGTAAGACAATCTTTTTTTTTTTTTGTTAATTAATATTATTTGGGTTCGATTGTCGACTGGAATCGCTGTGGGGTTTCTAATCAAGTCTTCCGTTGTCTTCTCTGGTGATTCTGTTCTGTTTTGGAAACCACTGTAAGAACGTCTAGCCGTTTGGACCATAACCAAGGTTCTTTGTCTTATTTTATTATAATTATTTGTTTTCTTCCTTATTTTTCATGTTCTGATTAGTGTTATCTAATTACAGACTTTGTGTGTTTCTTGATATATGCTAAATTTGTTTGGGGGAAATATGGGTGACCAAAATGATGTAACCTTAATTAGCAAATTGGACTTTAGTGATCCCTTGTTTTTACATGCTAGTGATACCACTTCCGGTACATCTTTAATTCCTATAAAACTAACAGGAACTGAAAATTACAATATATGGAATAGGTCTATGCTTTTGGCTTTAGGAACAAAAAACAAAATAGGATTTATTGATGGTACTTGTGAAAGAAGTCTAACTAATGACGTTCTTGCAAAACAATGGGATCGTTGCAACTCTGTAGTATTGTCTTGGATTCTAGGGTCTTTGTCTGAGGAATTATATTCTGGCCAAATTTTTTCGACTACAGCATCAGTTATTTGGAATGAATTAAAAGAAACCTATGATAAAATTGACGGTTCAGTTATTTTTAACTTATATCAAAAAATTAATTCGTTTAAACAAAATGGTAGTGCACTATCAGATTATTTTCATAATCTTAACAGTATGTGGAAACAATATGATGCCATGATTACTCTTCCAAATTGCACGTGTAATGCGGTAGGGAATTTAAGAGAACATACTAAAGTATTAAAACTGATGCAATTTTTAATGGGACTCGATGATGTGTATATGGCTGTTAGGAGTAATTTGTTGCTAAGAGATCCTCTACCTGATGTGAAAATTGCTTATTCTATAATTTCTAGAGAGGAGTCTCATAGGGGTATGTCAATTAGTGGCAATAGTGGAAAATCACAACCCGCTGCCTTTAATGCCCAAACTAATAACAATAATAATAAAAAGAACTTTAATAATTCTAATAGGGGTCCTAATCCAAACTTAAGATGCAAAAAATGCAATATGCTAGGACACACCATTGAAAGGTGTTATGAAATTGTGGGTTATCCACCTGGTTATAAGAAAAAGTCTCAAAATCAATTTGGAGTTAAAAATGTGGCTAATAATAGTACTGGTTGCAATCAAGCTAGTACTAGTTCTACTCCTATTTCTTTCTCTAACGAACAGATGATGAAGTTATTGAACTTGATAAATGAGAAACCTGATCCGATGAGCTCTCATGCCAATATGTCAGGTACGTTTTTTAATGCAAGTATTTTATTTAATGAAAATTTTGATAAATTCTTTAACTCAAACGTTTCTGATAACCACAAACATGTTAATCATGACTGGATAATTGATTCAGGTGCGAATCAACACATGACAATGTCTGATAAAGGCCTTAATAATGTTATAGATGTTTCCGAATTAAAATTAACAGTGGGTCACCCAAATGGCACTAAAGCTAAAGTTTTGAAAATTGGGAACTTGAAATTGACTAATAATGTTGTCTTGTCGGATGTCTTAGTTGTACCCGAGTATTGCGTCAATCTCTTGTCTGTTCATAAACTTTCTAGAGATAGTAAATTGTTTGTTGGCTTTGATGAAACTAAGTGCTATATTCAGGATTTGAAGCAGGGGATAATCGTGGGGACTGGTAGTCAGTCAGGTGGTCTTTATCTTTTTGATAACGAAAATAGAACGTATCTTGGTATGTCTAATGTTGCTAATGTATACTGCTATGTTTCTAAACAATTATGGCATGCTAGACTTGGCCATCCTTCCGACAACGCTTTAACTATTTTAAAAAATAATCTTGATTTTAAAAATAACGATAATGTTTCTCCATGTGAGATTTGTCATAAGGCAAAACAAACTAGAGAGCCATTTCCGTTAAGTGATCACAAATCCACTAGCCTAGGTGATCTTATTCACCTAGATTTATGGGGTCCTTTTAGAATTCAAAGTAAAGAAGGTTTTAAATACTTCCTTACCATTGTGGATGACTATTCTAGAGCTGTGTGGATATATATGTTAAAATCTAAAGATGAAGTTTTTGATAATATTAACAATTTTACAAATCTTTTACATAATCAGTTTAACAAGAAAATTAAAATTTTTAGAAGTGATAATGGAACTGAATTTGTAAATAATAAAATGGAGGATTTTGTTTCAAAGTCTGGTATTTTTCATCAAACTTCATGCTCTTACACTCCACAACAGAATGGAATAGCGGAAAGGAAACATAGACACTTGTTAAATGTTGCAAGATCTCTTATGTTTCAAGGGGGATTGCCTCTAAATATGTGGACAGATTGTGTTCTAACTGCTTGTTATTTAATTAACAGGACTCCCTCTTCGGTGCTCTCTGGAAAGACTCCTTACGAACTCGTTTTTAAGAAACCTCCAAATCTCTCCCATTTAAGGTGTTTTGGTTGTCTGTGTTTTGCTACTGTTTTAAAACCTGTTGACAAGTTCAGCAGTAGATCGGAAAAATGTGTTTTACTTGGTTTTTCAAATTTTAAAAAAGGATATAAACTATATAGTCTTGAAAATAAAAATGTGTTTTTCTCACGAGATGTAAAATTTTATGAAACTGTGTTTCCTTTCAAAATGAAATCTATTGCAAGACAAATTGATAAAGATGATTTAAACCACATTAATTTCTTTGATAAAATGTTTGATGACAACTCTAACACTTCAAGTCCTGATGATGAAGGGAGAGATATTAATAATGATAGTGATGGCAGCAGTGACAATGATCAAAACTTTGATCAGAGTCCTACTCCAACACCTATGAATGTCAACACTCCTTCTGAGGGCACGATTGATTCCGATCAAAATGGTCCCATTCCTGAACCAGTTTCTGTTCAAAATGATTTACCAAGGAGATCTTCCAGAGAGTCAAACTTACCAAAAAGATTTGATGAGTTTGTAGTCGAGGGAAAAGTTAAATATGGTATAGAAAAAGTTGTTAACTATACTTGTCTAAATTCTGAAAATCTTTGCTTTGTGTCTAACCTAAATAAATCTTTGGAACCTAAATCTTATTTTGAAGCTTCAAAAGACCCAAATTGGGTTGCTGCTATGAATCTTGAAATGGAAGCTTTAAATAGAAATAATACTTGGGTTGTTACTGATTTACCTAAAAATAGAAAACCCATAGGCTGCAAATGGATATACAAAATCAAATACAAATCTAATGGTGAAATAGAAAGACACAAAGCTAGACTTGTAGCCAAAGGCTATAGTCAAAGGGAAGGGATTGACTATGAGGAAACTTTTTCTCCAGTAGTCAAACATGTAACTGTTCGGTGCATTGTTGCCTTAGCAGTTCAAAATAATTGGCCTTTATTTCAACTTGATATTAATAACGCCTTTTTATATGGAGAACTAAAAGAAGAAGTTTATATGACTTTACCGGAAGGATATTTTTCTAATAATGATAATAAAGTGTGCAAACTTACAAAATCTTTATATGGGTTAAAACAAGCACCCAGACAATGGAATGAAAAACTAAATAATGCTTTAATAGAAAATGGTTTTAAACAAAGTATGTTTGATTATTCCTTGTATGTTAAATCTGAAAAAGATGTTTTTGTTGCTCTTCTTGTTTATGTTGATGATATAGTTATTACAGGAAATAATGTTGAAGAAATTGAAAAATTTAAAGTATTTTTAAAATCTAAATTTCAAATAAAGGATTTGGGTAAATTGAAGTATTTTTTAGGCATTGAAGTTTTAAATAATGATCAAGGTATTTGCATGAATCAAAGGAAGTATTGTCTTGAATTATTAAATGATTATGGTATGTTGGGGTGTAAACCCGCTAGTACTCCCATGGAACCTAATATGTGTGTTTCGTGTGATCCAAGTGAAAAAGATAATTTGCTAACGAACATTACCGAATACCAAAAATTGGTAGGTCGGTTGATTTATCTGTCTCTAACAAGACCTGATATTTCGTTTGCTGTTCATGTTCTTAGCCAATACATGCATGCTCCTTTACAATCTCATTTAGACCTTGCATTCAGAGTCTTAAGATACCTTAAGGGTGCTCCGGGTAAAGGAATTCAATTTGATAAAGGGAATGGTATTACTCTCGAAGCTTATTGTGATGCTGACTGGGCTAAGTGCAAAATGAACAGAAAATCAGTTACCGGGTATTTGGTTTATTTTTGTAATTCTTTAATATCTTGGAAAAGTAAAAAACAAGCAACTGTATCTAGGTCCTCTACTGAAGCAGAATATAGGGCAATGGGTACAACTGCTTGTGAAATAATCTGGATAACTAATCTTTTAAAAGATCTTAAAATTGATATTGGATTACCGGTCAATCTATTCTGTGATAATAGCCCGGCGATTCAAATTGCAGCTAATCCAGTCTATCATGAGAAAACAAAACACTTTGATGTTGATGATCATTTCATTAGGGATAAAGTGTCAGCTGGTATTATTAAAACAATTAAAATAGAATCCGAACATCAACCGGCAGACATCCTGACTAAAGGATTGAGTGTATCTCGACACTCCTATTTATGTAAACGTCTGGGTCTTATAGATTTGTTTCAACTATAAGTTTGCGGAGGGATGTTGAAAATAAGAGGTTGTGCATTTCAAACTTATAGTTTAAAAGCTAAATCATTTCTATTATTATCTTTCTTGTGTCTTTTTTTCAGGAATTTAAAAGTTGAGGGTCTAGAAGGTACATGTGGTTAAATCTCAAGGTTTCTTATACAACTTTCCATGCCCTAATTTCAGCTCCCGTTGAGGGTTTTCCACCTTCATCGACCAGCTATAAGAAGAGAGGAATTATATACTTTCTGACACAAGTCTCCAGTCTGAGCAACTACAATCGACTCAAATGTTTTGCAATCTGTCTTAATCTCGTCCTCGTTTTCTACTTTTATTTGTATTTTTTTTTGCTGTCTACGAATAAGCATTTCACTGTGTTTGATTACTTTTGAATCTACTTGAATAAACACTTTTTTGACAGCTACCCGAACACATTTCGTGGGATCCACATTCGTTCAGAAGTCATCTGGATGACAGTTTTGAAAGAGTTCCATCTGGCCGATTCATGGTAACAAAGGTGGACACATTCACGGAGGATCACGTGACGAGTCTTCACGAAGATCTCAAAGAATTTGAGAGGTTTGTCGTGGGCCCACGTGAGGCTGAACGTGTGGGAAAAGGGCAGGAAGTTGGAAGAATCCGTGAAGGAAAAGTTAGTTAAGAAAACGGTTGAGTTTGTTGAAGCTTGTAAGAAATTAACAAAAGCTCAGTTAGAGTATGAGAATTGTAAAAATGCTAGAGACAACAAGGCCAGAGAGGTGGCCCACAAATTTGGAGATGATTATGAGCGTATGGCAATCTTGGTTTAGGTTTGCTTCCAGGGTACTAGAAATATAATTTATAGAAATTTACTCATTTCTGTGTACTAACAAAATGTTCAACACATGGTTTAATGATTATTTCTTCTAATGGTTTTTATAATCCGAACAAAGTGTTTCCTTAAGTGTTATTAACTAACTAACGATGTCAACTTTCTTAATCCTTGATTATTGTTTGCGGTGATAAACAGGAGTGCTTTTGATACAAATGAGGAGGTCACTATATGATATCTAGGCCTAAGCTACTCAAGGAGGGCATTTTCCTTTTTCCATTGATAATACAGTCAAGCTTTTGATTCTTATTCTGTTTTTCTCAATTTACATCATTTATCTATCACCTTTTATCATCATCTTAGCTGGCCGACCACATGATCTTTAAGCAAAAATATATAAATAAATGGGGAAATTTATAAGGGGGTGTTTGGCTCAACGTAATCCTCCGTAATGTAATTGAAATCGGTTGTATTTGAATTCGGTTGTAATTGAATTGGGTTGTAATTGAATACGCTTACGCGTTTGGTTACCAAAATTTTGAGTTGTAATTCAAATCAATAGTTATGACTTTTTTTAAAAACTTTTTTCAAATTTTTTTTCAATATTTTATTATTTATTATTTTTTTTATTTCTTTTATTTTTTAAAATTTTTTATTATTTGTTTACATTTTAAAAAAAATTAAATAGTTTTTATTTTTTCTATTTTTTTTAAAATTTTTAAAATTTTTTAATTTATTAAAAAAAATTAAATTTTTTTAAAATTTTTTAAAATTTTTAAATTTTTAATAAAAAATTTAAAATTTTTTAAAAAAAATTTAAAATTTTAAAATTTTTTAAAAATTTTAAAATTTTTTTAAAAAATTTTAAATTTTTTTTAAAAATTTAAAAATTTTAAAAAATTTTAAAAATTTTTTTAAAATTTTTTTAAATTTTTTTAGAATTTTTTAAAATTTTAAAATTTTTTAAAATTTTTTTAATTTTTTTTTAATTTTTTCAATTTTTTTAATTTTTTTTAATATTTTTAAACGATTTAAAAATCTGAAGGATATAAAATATTCAAAATTTGTTAGTTTACAAAAGGACCGTAATTGAATTCTTAGGGTTTTGGGACGGAATTCAATTACAACGAATATCGTAATTCGAAATTACGTCGTAATCGAATTACGAAAAAAAGTGTTCATCCAAACGTCCTCCGTAATGTAATTGAATTACAATTACGGAAGATTACGGAGGATTACTTCAAAACAAACGGGGCCTAAGTACCGCGCTCTTTTACATAAATTACAAATATATATGTATATAACCACTTTTACTTGAAACATTAATAAACAATTTTGTTGACGAACATAGCTATTCGGGTACTAACAACTAGACCAAAAGCCATAACTAAGCTCTAATATTCAAAGAATTTGTATTTTCTTTCAATTGAATCAAAAAATCATTATCTACCAAAGCAACCTTCATTTCTTGAAAATCATTTAGTCTGTTGTGGTTGCTTCCGGGCCTAACATTTCGTTGACTTCTTATGGGTTGACCCTTGGGCTTTGGTACTTCATGTAGCTCCATCACTTGTATTGTTCGTTGCTTCTTTGCTGTTTAGAAAATGCATATATTGTTGCAGAAATTGAATAAAAAGCAATTTAGTAGGATTTCATTTTTTATGCATCTGAATCCTTTATGTAACCCTATTTGACCCGTTAGAGAATTGACCCGTTTGTACATGAATCATATAATTCAAACAAGGAAACACGCACCTTTTTCTGCCTGTTGATACCGTTCATGAAGCTTTCTTTTTGCCGTTTCAAATTTGTCTTCATCTGTTGTTGTTTCCCTTTGGTTCTGTTTATCAAATAAATGAAAAATCATTTATTTAGAAAATCACATTATTATTGAAATGAAATAATTCGGTTTAATCACATTCAACTCACGTTTTCTTGAGGTCTTTTTGGAAAATTTTGTAACTTCCTTTCGGTATTCAGTTTAATCGTTCCCCCGTCCCGATTCATGACCCGAAGGCTTGACCGGTTTCACAACAGTTTGTTGTTTCTTCTTCAATTTTGGGTCAGCCTCGTTCTTACAAACCATAATCGGGCCATTTGACGGTTTTTCCTGTTCCAACTTTTGATCGTTATGATTCTTGGTGAATCGCACACTGTTTATAGAATCTAAAACAACCAAAAACAATGAGTGGAGAAGTCAATATCGAACCAAATTTAGCAAAATCCTTTATAATTATTAATTAGATTAAATTAATAATAACAACTTCTACTTCCTCCAATTCAAAATAAGTGATACACGTTAGGTTTCATGGTTTTTGAGGAAAATCTTATAATGACAATTAAATTAGATTAATTGGATGGTTACTGGGAATGTGTCCCACTCATTTTGAATAAAGTGTGTTAATGATGTTTAAAAGTAAAAAGTAAGGATAAAGGAGTCATTTCACAAGGAATAGATTTATTCTCACAAGAAAATCTAAACCAAATGGACAATTTTATCCATAAACATAATTTTATTCTAATATGGAAATGTCATATTTAAGATTAGAATTGTCTAATTTCTTTAAATTTCCTTCCAAAGAATAATGTTCTTCCTTGTACAAATCACTACCCAATAAAAAATAAACAAATAATCCACGAAATTCATGTTGTCGTTTGTCTTGTTGTCAATCACGTGCAAGTCGTGTGTGGTGGATATTGTTCTAGCAAAAGTCCAAAACAGTAACAACTTTTTCCTTTCTATTCCGAAATTTGTTACTCCGTATATGACAACACACAAACGTTTTCTAAGTAACCAAATATTTTGTTGCATACAAAAAACATTTTCAATAATTTATTCAAGGTTATGAAGTTATGATAACATTAAAATTGGATAATTTATTTTTAAAACTAAGGCTACCATTAAAGATATATATTTTGACGTCTATTATTTATACATAATAGATAAAGATAATAGATAATTTATTATAAAAACCATTAATTAATTAGGTATATAATCATTAGCCGATATTTATCTATTTTAATTGTCACTTCTTCTTTAATTCTAACAATATCTTATGCTATTTCGTCTTTTATCCCCTCTTATTTTAAAAGAAATGTAGGTTAGCGATTCTATTCTAATTAATTAATATTTTTAAAACTAAATAAGGCAACAAAATCCCTCATTATTCTAACAATCTTTTCTATCAGATTCTACAATATCTTTTCTATCTTCCGTAAAACCTATCCGGGTTTTTCAAACATTCCCCTTTCACAACCTAATCCTCACGCTAACCGACATTTCCATATCGGCATTTACAAACGTATATATACTAATATTCCCATAACAAAAAAATATGATGAATTTTCAGCTTCTCTGCAGAAATCAAATAGGTTTCTCTTTCACTTCGTCAATCACTTTGATTGCTGTTTTATTCCGTTTCTCATTGATACCCCTAATTTCTCCCAACTTTGTTAACAGTTGCGGTGTACGATCGAATCAGTTTAAATTTTGGATCTTGATTAGTGGGTATACTTTGAAGATCGAAACAAGATTTGGGTTTTATTTTGGTGGGTGTTAGTTGCTTACAATGGCAGCTTCAAAATCTGGTGCAAGAATGGATTATTGGAGGGATTATTTTAAGGCTTCACATGGTGATATGTTTGAATTAATTGAACACGCAATCATGGTTGCTGCTTCTGATCACCCAAAAGAGTTCAGAATCAAGATAGATTGGATTGCTCAAACTTTGTTTTCTTGTGAATCGATCAAATGTTCTGGGTGTGATAAAGTTGAACATCAAGATTATGATGTTAATGTGCGTAATCATCAAGTTGGTAATTGCAATTATGGGTGTAAATCGATCAAATGTTCTGGGTGTGATAAAGTTGAACAACAAGATGATGATAAAGATGTTAATGTGCGTAATCATCAAGTTGGTAATTGCAATTATGGAGTTGCAGAAGCTTTGACTAATGAGATTGAAGTTATGAAGATTAAAAAGATTGTTGACAACCATCAAGATGAGGTTTGTTTTCTGTTACCTTTTGAAGTAGATTTTTTTATAATATTAAATTGAGTTGTAGAATGAGATCTATTTATTTTATTTATGATTGTCGAGTAAATTCAAATATAACACTACAAATGTTTGATTATAATTCTTGTTGTTTGCAGTCTGAATCTGTGTTGTACAACTCATTGAGAAAGCTTCAGTTGATTTGAGCCCATTTATTGACGACGGGTTTATGAAGTTCTTTGATGGAATAGAAGATTATGAAAGTGAGTTGAATTTAATCAACAATTTTTTTGTTTTGGTTTGTTATTTAATTCTCCACTCATTGTTTTCGGTTGTTTTAGATTCTGGAAACAGTGTGGGACTCACCAAGAACAATAACGAGCAAAAGTCAGAACAGGAAAAACCATCAAATGGCCCGATTATGGTTTGTAAGAACGAGCCCGACCCTCAATTGATGAAGAAACAACAAACCGTTGTCAAGCCTTCAGGTCATCAATCGGGACGGGGGAAAACGATTAAACTGAATACTGAAAGGAAGTTACAAAATGTTCCAAAAAGACCTCAACAAAACGTGAGTTGAATATGATTAAAAAGAATGATTTTATTTCAATAATAACGTGATCTTCTAAATAAATGATTTTTTATTTTATTTAATAAACAGAACCAAAGGGCATCAGTGAAAACAACAACAGATGAAGACAAATTTGAAACAGCAAAAAGAAAGCTTCATGAACGGTATCAACAAGTAGAAAAAGGTTCGTGTTTCCTTGTTTTAATTATATGATTTTTGTACAAACGGGTCGATTTTCTAATGGTTCAAATGGGGTTACATAAAGGATTCAGATGCATAAAATTTGAAATCCTACTAAATTGCTTTATATTCAATTTTTGTAACAATATATATTTTCTAAACAGCAAAAAAGCAACGAACAATTCAAGTGATAGAGCTGCATGAAGTACCAAAGCCCAAGGGTCAACCCATAAGAAGTCAACGAAATGTTAGGCCCGGAAGCAACCACAACAGACGTCGTTGATCAAATGATTTTCCAGAAACAAAGGCTGCTTTGGTAGATAGTGATTTTTTGATTCAATTGAAAGATAATACAGATTCTTTGAAATGATATAGAACATTAGAGCTTAGTTATACATTTTGGTCTACTTGTTAATACCCAAATAGCTATGTTTGAAACTAGTCAACAAAATTGTTTATTAATGTTTTAAGTAAAAGAGGTTATATACACATATAGTTGTTTTTTTATGTAAAAGAGTACGGTACATATAAATTTCCTTTCTTTCGGTTATTCTTTTGCGCTTTTCCTATTATATTAATAACAAAACGGATTACATGTTCTTTAAGTTACTTTTTTTTTTCTTAACTGAACGTATTTAACCTTGTTATATTTAAACTCAATTCTTTCAAATCTTATTAAACAATAGACGTAGTGACGAGAAACGAATATTATTTCAACAACACACTCTTTGTTTCCAAGAAAGGTCAATGTCAACCACTATACGTTGTTGAGTAGTCATGTGCCTCACCATTTACTATTTCTTCTTGTTATAATAATAGATTTAAGCAATTGGAGGAATAATTAGTATACGTTTTTGTCTAATTAATTTAATTATCATCCAACATTTTATCTTGTGTTATCTTGAGTATAGGGTACATTGTACATAGTAAGAAGTAAGAATTGTACACAGTGGCGGATCCAGGAATAAATTTGAGGGGTGTCAACAGTTGTACATTATTTTCTCAGGGGTGTCACCTACACTAACAAATAAAAATTAAAATTTTTTAACACTATTTTAACACTATTGGAACAAAATTCAGGGGTTGCAGTCCACCCTGATTGTACACATATATCGAACCACCCTATGGACTATATGGAAACAGCGGAACAAGATTTGCTTCAATCTTAAAACGCCTAGAGTTGATTAATTGTTTGATTAGGTACAGATTACCTCGTTATAATATGATTAATATATCATCAATAGAGTTTGAAATGAAATTTTTTAATATTTAAAAATATTTTGCTTTAAAAAAAGAAAAGAAAACCTAGTATATACATAGTATAATGAAATGGAATTCATCATCTAAATAGTTTTAAAAACATAACTTAAAACGCCTTAGATAATAATTTGCGAAACTGGGTATATTAAAACCTTGTTGTAGAATAAATACCAACCAAAGTGAAGACGAATACACCTTTTGAATATGTACGGCATACCAAACACTACTAAGATTATGCAAATCCAAACTAATCCATGAAAACAAACATCAGAATCTTGACACAATTCTATTCTATTTTATAATGAACAAAAACATAATATAGGGATTATTTCCGCACAGCTAAATCCATTGTTTGGACAGGTGGAGCTGTGATTTCTACCATTTTTGCATTAGGGTTTATATCAACAGATCTTTCACGGATTTCCCTGTATTCTTGACACACAGCACACAAATGGCAGCAAAGGTGTGTTATAAAGTCCCCACATGGAGCTTCCTGCACCATAACACATTTTATTTTTTTGTAATAATAAGGAAAAAAATAAAAAAGAAATACCTGCAGATTAAACTTTGCCCTAAGTGCTTTACGGTACCCACAAGCATAACATGCAGCAAAACATCCAGGAAAACCAAGAAGCAAACCTCCAGAGAACAAACAACAGACAGAGTTGAGAAGACCACATATGATTAAATGTGTTGTACATGATCCCATCATACTGTTTGATCCTAAAAACTCTGCATTTTTCCCAAATAGAAAGCAAGGGCAAACCGTACCAACGCAGCCTAAACACATATTAAACCATTATTTATTAATGATTATCCTACTCAAACTGCATTACATTAACTTTTAAAAAAACAAGGCGAAAAGGTAGAAATTAGCATACAGCTTTGTAGATCATCAAAACAAGCACATATTCCAGAAGACCACTGAACAGGACTTTCATCCTTTGTGTGAGATTTATCAGTGTCTGGAAGTATGCTTTTCTCTAAATCTGATTCTTCATGATCTGACTGTCCCAAAGGAATATAACGAGGTGGTATGTAACTACTTTTCTCCATAATTTTTGCAGAATTATGTGATAATATTGATCCGATTTTCTTCACTTGAGAAGTGTTTTATAACAAGAATTCTACAATCCCATATTATATCATTAAACATCAGCATATGTATTATTATGTAATACTGTAATAACAAATATGATGTTCTAATTCGGGTGTATGTCTAAAGTAATTGCCACGATAATTAATTTTTAGTGATTGGCAGAGCTGATTAATTCCAATCTTTTGGTTAGTTTATGCTCAAACTAATCATATCTGGAGAAGAAGCATGTAAAAGTAGTTTCCTTAGGAAAACTTATCATTGTATAAATCAAAATTAACCTAACTATGACCAACTTTAGTTAACAGATAATCTGAATATTTAATTTAAGTTATTCAAGTAGCAGTAATTACTTTCAAAATGCACAATTCAACACCACCTAAAAAACAGAAGCTATTTATTTATTTGTTAGAGGGTTCTTAATCCCTCCATTTGAACTAAAAATGCTAAAATCGACCTGTGATATCAACATTAATCCCTTACAAATTTAAGATTAAAGTGAAGTTATAATTTCCTTTGAGGACAAGCAATCCGTCAAAGTTGATAATAGCTACGATGAGTAAACAAAGTAATGCAATGAAATTAATATCAACTTTGTAATTCAGAAGTAGTGTATCTTTCATAGCCGAACATGTAGAAGAAATTGCCCAATTTTTCAAAAAATAGATGGCTCGAACCCTTTTCTATCGAAATAAAATCTGATAGGGCTATATGATAAAATCAAGGTTTATGACAATTGAATAACATAATAACTTGCCTGAAAATGAGAGCTTTATACGCTAATTGTGATTGTTGTTAATCTATCAACGTGACGGTCACTTGAACAGTGGACGGGAAAGAGAGCGAATGCGATTGCCGGTGAGAAACGGAATAATTGGGGAATTTGATTGATCCCATGTTCTATTGAAGTATATTTTAAGAGGATCTCAACCATAAACTCTATAAAACTCATTTTATCTTTATAATTGGTAGATCTATTCACTCTAAATATAACCTCAACTCAAACCATAAATTCTATCAATCCCTCTAAAACTAATGGGACCCATAGAAATCATATATTTAATATTAATTTATTATACATTACAAAAGAATTTAGAGTGAAGGGTATGTGGGGTACATGAATAGAGGCATGGATAAAGGGGACACTCTCTCACTTCAAATATAGATGGAGTTTTTCTCTCACTCTAAATATAGAGTGAGGGATACATGTGAGTTAGAGAAGATAAAACTTCAAATATAGAGATAGAGGGGATGATAGAGGTTGGTTGGAGATGCTCTAAGTGATTCGGATTGTTACATAACGTATTTATTTGTAAACAAAATTGGTATTTTTTTTATCTATATGTTTGTTAAAATTAAAGGATGTAAATATAAAATGGGTTTTTCTAATATGTATTGAAAGGATGTAATTAATGTGTATTTAATGAAATGATAATTTCATAATATGTATTGAATTACATTAATGAACTTTAACTCTTATCATTTTAAAAGATGCATTAAATACGTTTTTATATTTAATGGAAATTATTGTTTCATTGAATGCCATTATCGTATGCCCAGAGACACACATTAGAAAAACCCTTAGGCTCCTCGGTATGGGCCGGTGGCACCCCCCGGCGTGGTGTCCACCTCACCCCCCACTGTAACACCGCAAAATCTGAACCATTTTTTTTACAACAAATACGGAAGCGTTTCAAAATTATATATATATATATATATATATATATATATATATATATATATATATATATATATATATATATATATATATATATATATATATATATATATATATAACTTGTTATTCACAAGTTATAAAAAAAAAACATAAGATGTATGATTTTAAAAAAGTTAACTTTTCAAGACAGTGTTACTTTACGTTACGGCTCGACATCAAAATCATTTCTTTAAGTCTTGGTCAATCATTCCTAATCATATTCTCCAAAAGACCCATCCGTCTACAACCTGTAAAAGATTCAACATATTGGGGGATTAACACGAAGCTAAGTGAATGAAAATATAACATTTTATTTTGTCTAAGTACAACAATCTCGATTCACAATTTTCACGGATTCACAATCTTAACAGATTCACAATCTTCACAGATTCACAAATAACGAAAGGACCGGCGGTTTTGCAGAACCTTACAACTGTTGTGGGCCTAACAACAGCTTGCCGGAAGCCCTTTACTCATTAGCAACGGTAAAGCTTCCTTCAAACACAACACATATGCCAAGGTACAATTACCGTTTTCTAACAGTAAACGAAAGCCCAGCCCCCCACGCAGACTGTCCTCTACTCTTTTCCATGTGCACATATCATTCATGTACACATATCATTCAGTTAACACATAGCCAGTTAATTATCATTATACCGTTAATACTGGTCCTGAAATAAGGGAGCAGTACTAACTAATCAGCACTAACTGGATCAGCATTAATTGATCAGCACTAATTGATCAGCACTAACTGATCAGCACTAACGAGGTCAGCACTAACAAGGTCAGCACTAACTGATCAGCACTAACGGAGTCAGCACTAACGGGATCAGCGCTAACGGAATCAGCACTAACTGATCAGCATTAACTCCAATCAATTGTAATCCAAACCATTGCAATTTAAACAATACAAAGGTTATAAATCCACTCACTTTTGTCAGGTCTCTTTCCACTCAGTTGTCTAATATCACTGAGCCTCTTTTCCTTTTCCTGATAATCAAAACAATACCCGAATTAGTAATCAACTTTTTATCAAATAATACTAAGACTTGTATAAATTATACATACAACTTAAAATCAACTTGGTGTCATTATCGTGCACTAACCAAAACATGTAATACCACTTTGACTTTTGAAAGTCAAAATCACTTGATACCAATTTTTTTTTGACTAATTCTTAGACTTATGCACATAATTATTCAACTACACCAATTTTATTTAACAAAACCATCAATTCTATCACCATTACAACCAATTATCATTTTATAATCAACTAGTTGGAACATATGTCCAATTTCATAAAGTCGAAGTCCACTAATCTCAATTTCACATACTTTGATCCAAACGGGTCAAAAACCAACTAAATTAGTCAGACACGCTCTTATACTATTATAGCAAACCAAGTGATCATTAACCACAAAAATATACATTATATAACTAATTTAACTTCTAGAACAAAAGTCAACTGTCCAGGTTTGACTAAAGTCAAAATCCCATAAAATTGTCAAAATTCCTCTTTTTAGCCAAACATTAACTTTATTATTGAGATTCCTACATAATCATGTTAAAATTCAGATCATAATCTCAATTAACAACTATTGAATGACAAATTGAACACAAAACCCAACTACAAACTTTTAGGTTGAAATTCATCTTCTTTCCTAAATCACCATTAATGATGATTTCTATAAACTTAACTAATCAAGTTATCTTCAATCAAGAATACATCTAATACCACTAATGAACATAAAGAACACACAAGAAGCCATTAAATTCATGATTTCTATCAAAAACCCCCAAATGATTCAAACCCAAGTTCAAACTCTTATTTAAAAAAAAACTAAGTTAGAAAGGAAGAAATATTACCTTTAGCTTGCACAAACTCAAAATCACAGCAACGAAACAAGAGATTGAAGTTAAAGTATTCAAAATAATGAAAAACTATTTTTAAGTGTGTGTGTTGTGTTTCTGTTCGAAGGAGATAAGCAAAAGAAGAAAAGATTAGTCACTTTCTACACAATCACACTTCAACATGTGTTCAGTCCTCAAAAATCAGATTTTTCATTAAACATAGTGTTGTACTGTTTGTATGTTACGCTAGAAGTAGATAATAAAAATAAACATGAGTCGCTTTCTCCCCAATCTACACCCGCACACGTGTCTTTTTAAAAGAAAATCTGATTTTCATTAATTATAGTGTAATACTCAATATTTGGTTCAAAGTTAATTTAATTAAAATACCTAACTAACTCCGTTTCTAACAACGAAAATATATTTGGAACTTTGGTTCAAAAACAAATCTAATGATATAAAAATCATTAAAATACCTAAATATTATAATTTCACCTATTTTTAACTATATGGTTAAAATATCAATTAATTTATATAAATAAAAAATAATATTTATCACTAACCGAAAGTGATAAAACACTAGGCCTGGTTTCAGGGTGTTACACCCACGGCGTTGGGGGTCGGCGTGGCTGAAGCAGGCAACGGGCAACGCTCCTCCACGGGCGTGGTTTGATCGATTTGAACAAAATAGAGCCGTTGAACGGCTCTTTTAGCCGTTGGGGATTTAAAAAAAAATTAATTAATTTAATTTATTTATTTCCTATATAAACACACTCAAACATTATCAAAACACTACCAAAATAATACCAAAACACACCACAACTCTACCAAAATACCCCAACTCACAAATAATGAATTATCTTGGTTCATCATCTGACGACGATGATGCGTTTATGCTAACAATATACGCAGAACTCCTCGATGATTTATGTAACACCCGTATTTTATAACATCGTCTAAAACATTCAAAATACGATTTCCAACATTTTCCATGTAGTCTAAAATACAGTTTAACAAAAACTTTAAAACCTTTATCAGAGTATACAAAAATACGGTGTCAGCAAGTATATCAAAACCATAGGCAAACGGGATCTACCTACGAGCTCCCGAGCTAAACATACAAAGGCCACTTCTAGTGCAACCTTCTATCACTTCAAACCTGTACCTGAGTACATAGCCACAAAAACAAACGTAGTACGTGAGACAAAATAGTCTCATGAGATGCATGGGTTTTAGACCCCATAAATAAAATCATTTCTTAAATATATAAACATATATATATATATACTACATCAATACTGTCTAGTCACCCTATTGTGACCCTATCGATTTCTGCTCTCTTAGCAATCATATCTAACTATCGGGTTGCCCCCAACTAGTTAGAAGCACAAATATATCTAGTTATCAGGTTGCCCCCGAACTAACTAGAAGCACATTAACTTATTAACCGGGGACCCCACGCATTAATAAGCCTCAACCAAATCTAGTATATAAACATATACATACTAGAAACATATCGGGGATCCCCCGAATTGCTCAAGATAACGGCAAGAGGGAATCGCCCAATCTACCGATACCTGCCTTACTCGCCGGACCTTCCTCCAGTTAGCAAGACTACTACCGTGGATGAGTTGATGGGAATCCACCCAACTGCCCCTCACTCCACACCTCATGACCGGGGATC
This sequence comes from Calendula officinalis, assembly GCA_963853835.1. Lineage (NCBI taxonomy): Eukaryota > Viridiplantae > Streptophyta > Magnoliopsida > Asterales > Asteraceae > Calendula > Calendula officinalis. Next base: position 7,715,726 of record OY970832.1, on the reverse strand, counting down.
CCTCACGTCATCACAACATCTCATTCTTACCATAACTCATCAATTATTCCAATCAAAGCCTTCGGCTATCACATCAATCATCAAACAAGTTAGTTATCTAATAATAACTATATATAACTAGTTCAACATAGTGTGAACGTACCTGTACGGTCCCATAGACCCGATCATAAGCAACCCACATCTACTTCTACATCCATTGAACCCTATGAGGTCCATACTTACTAATTTCATAAAATACATTTCTTATTTTATCGATTCATATTACTTTTATCTCTTCTCTGACTATAATACATAATTATCAATAGTCACATCATATTCATTTTCATATATATTCGTTCTTTACGTTTATTAGTAAATCTTACCAATAGCTACTCATTACTATAAAATCATTCTCATTTGCTTTACTAATACATATTTATTAATAGAGACTCAATATACGCTCTTTTGCTCAATAACTTATTTAATATGGTTCATTAATATAGATTCGATATTTACTTCCAAAATCATCAACCATACTAGATTTATTCTAGTATCACATTACACCTACTTTCTTATCATTTTCAGTCACTATCTTTATCAAAACATTTATTAATAAAGACTCATAAAAGTATCATAGGTATTTTTAAAACTCTTTGCTATGTACCCAGTTTAAAAGTCTCATGCACTCACCTTAGCGATAGCTAAATCCATGTCGTGTTTATCAACACGAATCTTTGCTTCCCGCCTTTGGAATGTCTCCAACTTTTAGGTCCTTGCAACCTATCAACATAATCATCACAACCACCGAGTTCACCAACTTGGTGGAAATCCATAAACCCTAGTTTATAAAATTACCTTCAAGCTACAAATTAACTATAGATCCATGGTCTACATACTTCCTTTGGGTGTCCTACACCCTCAATTCTCATCTTTAACAAGATTCCAACATCACACTTTCAAAATTACCATTTCCCCCAAACCTTGTTTACAAAGCTAACTAGAAGATGAAATTACCTTAGATCTTTAACAAGGTTGAAGATCTCCAAGAATGGTGGTGTTCTATGCTCAATAACATCCAAAATCGCCCCCAAGAGCTCCCAAATCGGCTGCACACTTTGGAGAAATGAAAAATGAGCAAAACCCTAGTTTTCCCGATTTTTATTCTGCGCCTAAAGAGTTCGCGCCGCGAACCCATCGAACTACACGTGCGTGAACTCCTTCACGTCGTGATCCAGATCGTGAACTCTGATCGGCCAAAACCCCAAAATTTTGGTCACCCTTCGCGACACGCGAACTCCCCTTTCGCAGCAGGGCTGCAACTTTTGCTTCTCGTTTCGATCCGGTTTCATCCATAACTTTCTCATATGATGTCAAAATGACACGAAACCAATACCATTTGGAAATTGGGAGGAAGTTGGGTATGGTTTTGTAAAGACCCTAAGTTTTTGAAGATGTTTGGGATTCCGGCGACAACCACCGCTAGCCCTGCGGTCGTCTTCTCCGACGAACAACCTGCAACAGCTTCAACACTTCATCTTCAACCGTCTAGGCCACAACCCTTCAGCTCCTCCTTCCGTCGTCTAGACCAAATCGTTAGGTATATAGGATGAATGATTTTGGTGGGTTTTCTTATCCATCGATCTGGGTTTTATTTTGCAGAATCACAACCTAAAATTAGGTTTTGAAACTAAAGAACCCTAAGGGAAAGACGAATGAAAGGGCAGAACAGATTCACAAATTCAACTACTCCAGAGTTTGATACAAGTTGGCATAAAAGGTACCAAATTCACAAACGAAAGATGTCTCTGCATTGATTGTATCGCCAAAATCATTCTATTTCCTTGCTTTTTCAGTAATGTAAGATCTCTTTTTCTTAATCGCCGTTATATTTGCACAAAATTATTTGCTTTCTCTACACCTTAGTTACCCAAAAAATCAATTTGTTCAATAAAGTAATTTTAATCGTCGATTTGTTTCTTGTAGTTTTATGCCCTATGATCCAGTTTTATGAATGGAAGGGCAGATGAAAGGGTTTTTTTTTGGTGATGATGATGATGTCCATGGCGCCTGCATGTTAGTGAAGATGTGGATGGAAGATGAAGATTCCGGCGGGTGTTGAAGATGATGATTTTGGCGAGAATGAAGATTGGGGTTTGAGAAGATGAAGATTGAGAGAAAAAAAAAATAGAAAAAGAAAAATGTAAGATAGGGGTAATTTGGAGAAATGCTCAAAAATACCGTCAGTTAACGGAGGAATTTGGATGGAAGGACAGAATAGTGAAATACAAAAATCTTTAAGGACAAAAAAATCGACAAAAAAAGTTTAGGGACGGAAATGCAGAATCGGGTATATCACAGGGATAATTTCTGTAATTTACCCTTTAAATTAATATAAGACGAATTTAGGGTAGTAGTTACACTGTGTTCCAGAGCTTTAATTTGGAGAGAAGAGAAGAGAAAATGAAGGAAATAATTTTTTTATCATGTTCCAGAGTTTGTTTTATAAAAGAAAGGAAAAGAAGGGGAGGGAAATTATGGCCATATTTTCTCTCATAATCTTCCTCCCAAAAGTGGGAAGATTTGGAGAGAAGAGAAACTTTAATTAATTGCAATTACCAAACTAACCTTGTCATTACCTAATTTCTTTATATTTTAAGGACAAAATTGTAAATGTGTTAATTTTTTTCCTTTTTCTCCAACTCAGGAACAAAAAATGATTATTTTCTTTTCTTTTCCATTCGACATGGGAACACAAAAAGGAAAATTATTTTCTTTTTAATTTCTCTTCTCTTTACTTCACTTCCTTTGTGTGGAACAAAGTGTAAGAAAAAGAAATTTTTCAAAAGGGAATTGATGCATACAAATGAGCAGTGATAAACGACTGCAAGTACTCAACTCTCACATTTCCGGTGCTCACAAACAGCCTTCTGCCATGTCGTCGGAGAAAGACGCCGCCCTTGCCACCGCCGCCGATGCCTCATCCGATTCTCCTACCATGTACTCTCATCATCTCTCTCTCTCTCTCTCTGTCTCTGTAGAGTGATGCCGGATGGTTAACCTTTTTACCTAATTTCTGTATATTAATCTGCTAAGATTTAATTTATTCGGAGTGACGGATGACTTGATTTGACAGTTGTGATGTTATTATATATGTTTTTGCTATGATGAATGCTTTTTGTACTGCTGATTCGGTTAACTAGATCAGTACGTAGTGATTTATGTTCCTTGCATCCGGTGGATTTCTAGGGTTTTGGAAGTCAATACTCGTGTTTTCAAATTGGCATGCGTTTGTTTCCCTACTTGTTACCTGACTTTATCATCTCAACTACATATCTCTACTATAAAGCATTTGGGGTCTTTTGTTGAACATGACAAGTTGAATTACCAATTTACCCTTTATCTTACTCCTAAATAAAGCTTGCAAACAACAGAAATAGCTGACAACTGATGAAAATTAAGTTAAAAGGTAAACAATTCTATTTTCAGTTTTTTGCATAGAAGCTAGACATGTACATCACATATCCTTTTCTTTTGTTAAAAGTTGTTAATTTGTTGTTTATGAATTTAGTTTCTGGTATATTGCTTTAGGCTCCTACATTTCTGTTTTTTAATATTCTTTTATCAAGATAAATTGAAATCCTTACATATATGCTTATTTACAGTTTTGACAAGATTATTAACAAGGAAATCCCAGCAACTGTAGTTTACGAGGATGATAAGGTTGGTATCAATCACATTACTGTTTCTAATAATACCCACCCTGATATAACTTACTAGTTTATATATTACATCACACACTATAATCTTTCTTTTAACTCATCAAGTCCTAACTAATTTTCAAAATTGTATTTTCCCCCCCTCTTCTTGACAGGTTCTTGCATTCCGTGACATTGGTCCTCAAGCACCAACACACATTTTGCTTATTCCAAAAGTCAGGGATGGTTTGACTGGTCTCTCTAAGGTAATCAATCATATATATTTATTTGCAATAACTTTATTGGTTTGAATATTATTTCCACTTTTTCTTGTTTCTTTTTGGTTATATCACATATAAATTGTAGGCTGAGGAGAGACATGTTGAAATTCTTGGTCATCTTCTCTACACTGCAAAGGTTGTAGCAAAGCAAGAAGGTCTTGAAGAAGGATTCAGAATTGTCATCAATGATGGGCCACAAGGATGTAAGTACACAAATATATGCAATGTATATATATTGTATGTAATATTTTTTGTTTCATTTTTTATTTTAAAAACGTTTTTGGCAGGCCAATCTGTATACCACATTCATGTTCACCTCATTGGGGGACGACAAATGAACTGGCCACCTGGATAATGTGGAATTTTCCCTACAACCCAAAGCCTAGGAGTATGATGTGGAGGTTTTTATTTTCGAATGTGAAGTCAAGTATTCAACAATATATATATATATATATATATATATATATATATATATATATATATATATATATATATATATATATATATATATATATATATATATATATAGGGTCGAATTCCATACAGAACTCAAATTATTTACAGAACCACTAGAACTATTTTCAACCAATCAGAAATTAGTAAATTAATTTTTGATTATTAAATTCATTTAATGGTTCGAGGGTATTTACGACATTTCACATTTTTATTTTTTATTTCTTTTTTTTTAAATTTCCTAAAATTTATGAATTAAATTCGGAATGTTTATTGTACATATATGTTATATTTATGGTTTTACATACATGTATATGTACAAAAGAACACTTGTGTATCTAAGAATAATACTTATTTTATTTTGATTATTTTAACCAATTCATACAAGCAATTTAATATAACAATCAAAATTACCGGATAACATATATGTAGAATATAACACTTATGTATCTAAAAATATTGAATAAAATACATGTGTAAACTATATTGAACATATATGTACAAAACAACACTCATGTATCTAATGTTTTATACAACTAAAATGTCAAGATTATATAACAACAACATTAGTGTGTTATCCACATCAAACCATCTTTATAAAAAATGCCATTAGTGTAAAGCAATAACGTCATTAGTGTAAAGCAAAGAGATATCTCCGCAGCATGACGAACTCCATCAGAAGTTTGTTCCGGAAAGTGTACCACCTAAATAACAACATTCAAAATATAAATAAAAAAATCATACGTCTAATACATGTGTATACATATATGTATAAAAGCATACCCTATAGATATTATCCCAAGACATACATATATGTATTTAGATGTATAAATATATGTATACATACATGTATTTAGATGTATACATATATGTATTTCGATCTACAATACACAGTAGATTTAACAAATCGAACACACAATTAATTTGAAATCAGAAAACGGGTTTGCAATCAAAATTAAATTAAGAACTCATTCTTCTTTTGAACATCGAATACAAATTCCAAATCAACTTCACCTGCACTTATAACATCATCTGCAATCACTGTAGGCACCCTCCTCGCACGTAGATCCTTAACCATTGCTTTTGATTTTTGTTGTTTTATTAGCGATGTAGTTGTACCTACGAGCAATGAGATGAGATTACGGTTTCGAATAGAATTGAATCAGGAGAAAGGAAAAGTAATTAAATTAAAGAAATAATTAAGCAAAGGGTAGTGCATATACCTTGATTTAGTCAGGATCCGTAAGCAAGAAGAGACGTCTTTCGACCCACACGAAGGACGGTGGATGATGATGACGATGTCATTTGGAGATTGGAAAGAACGATGGTGTTGAGCGACTGCGTTTGAGATTTAATCATGGCATAGAATGATGAATTGGAAGAAATTGTAAAATGAGATTTGAAGAAGTGTGGTAACTGAGATCGGTGGTTCCTGATTTGAGGGTTGTGAATCCTAATTTGAAGGAAGGAAATAACTATTTATTTATTTTTTATAATTTTTAGTTTAGGCATAATTACCAGCTTACCCTTTTCATTTAATATTTGCCAAAAATATAATTGATTTATTTATGAAAATACCATACTTGATCTTAACCATTCATCTTATAATCCAATGGTCTACATTGAGTTCTATGGGTTCTGTATATAATATGGGTTCTGTATAGAATCCTTCACTATATATATATATATATATATATATATATATATATATATATATATATATATATATATATATATATATATATGGCTGTTTGGTATGAGGTTTATCTTAAAATTTATAGTCAATTAGCAGGACTCCTACTACTATTATTCTGTTAGTGTTGTTCATGGACATATTTCTTACAATATAATGATAATAATGCTAGGCTTTGAGTATTTATTATCATGGCTTTGAGTATATAAAGAATATATGATATATATGTTATAGTGAAGTTATTCATATACAAAAGCCTAGTATTTAATGATACATTTTCAATAAATAATGTATATTAATATATAAAATTAATATAATATAGGGATCGGGCTTTTATTAGAAAAGTTCGGGTTTTTAGGCCTCGAGTTTTTTCAGGCTTAGCTTGTGCCCGGCCGGGCTGCGCTTTGATGAATGATTCCAATTCTGTTCGGGTCAAGCTTTAGGCCCGACTTTTATTGATCTGGACTGCCGGGCTCGAGCGTAAGCCCATTTATGCACCTCTGGTCAGGAACATGAACAAAACGATAACTTTTGAACATAAACGTTTTCCTAAATATTCATTTAGGATAGAAAATGTTTATATTACAAAGTGTCATTAAAACCATGTTAAAAAATCTTTAATATGATTTTAAGTTTTAACATCCAACTCAAAATTAACATTAATACTGGACCCACAAAAAAATACACAATTTAGAAATAAAGAAAGAAAAAGAAAATGGTTTAAGCGGCATGGCGGATGCTGTTAAACATGAAGTAGTGAGGAACATAAATGTTTTGCTCTAGTCAACAACATAAACAAACCCATAACTTTTGAGCCTAAGTTCATTTGTGCACCTCTAGTCAGTCATCACGGAGTGCCACACTATGTTCCTCACTACTTCATGTTTTAAGGGAATTTTCTTTTCTTTTTTAAATTAAATAATGGAGTAGTGGTGGATATGGTCAATAACGAAATATTTATGATGATTATTGGCGTTAAGTGAAAATCTCATCACGAGCAAAGCCCAACTGAAGCTCATACTTTAAAAAAGAGAAAAGAAAAGATTTGGGTGAGCCGTAATCTTTGTCTTTATGTATGCAATATAAAAGGAGAATCTAACAGTAAATGTATGGGCGACATGTGACAAAAGTAGAGAAGTTAACATGATCTCTGATGCAAGATCATGTACTTTAGGGTAGTGGACTCAATCATTGTTTCTCATGCTTTTTAACCTGCAATCTTTTCATCCCTTCTGTTTTTTCTACATCAAACCCATTTTCATCATAATCCACATTATCGAAATTTTGACAACTAAAATTTAAAGCTAATTGGGTTAACGAATTTCACTTGTCGGATGCTTATCTTCTATTATAGAATAGATTACTACTTTTCAGAAGATATAAATTATTATCTATTTGGTTTATATAAAATTATGATTTCAATCACTCGAGTTTGTAACACTAATGATTCTTGATATTACAAGTTTTAAAGTTAGAGAGTGTTGTTTCAGATTTCAAAGTTAATGACACTTGATAATACAATTTTTAAACATAAAGACTATCAATGTAAAATCAGGAGCAGTCGGTTGGCTCAGTTAAACCGTTCCAATGGTTGGGGGTGCTTTCTTCAGCTTGGGAACAAATGGTGGGACTCATTTTCAATATATATTTATTATTTTGATAGTTAACTATAAACAAATTATTCTTTTTTTTTATATTACATTTATTTTATTACTTTTTTACTAACTTTTCAAATCCATTATTACTATATATATACCCACTTAAAACACTTATTTTTCACACAACTACTACTACAATTCACATTACTCTTCTTTCACACAACAAAAACTACAATTGAGGTAAGAATTTTTTTAAAAAATATTTAAGCAAGCAAATAGGCCCTTTTGCTATACTTTTCAGTCAGATTTTTGTCTTAAAATTGAGTTATAAATATGTGACATGGTTGTTAGGAGAAGTGAATTATTCTGATGAATGATCTTCAAAGGGAAGTTAAACTTGTGGAATGGAGGCCAAATGCTGGGAAAACACTTTCAGTAGAGGTTCTGGAGTTAAACTTGATTTTCTAATTAGAAGCCATGATGATCAACATATGATTCTTATTGCTTATTCTGAGTCATTAACTCTAGGTTCTATTAACTTTAGTTTTCTTAAATTTCTATTTGCTTCAGCCATTTATTTTTATTCTAAATTCCTTGTTTCTTAGTTTTAATTAGTGTTGATTTCTCAGATGCACACCTGTTACCTGTTGACTTTCCTGAGCTGCACAAGGGTTTAATCGCTGTTAAACGGGCTACACTCATTACACCATCTTTAATGTCAGTAATTTTAACTGCATAAATACTTTAAATAAGTATGATGTTCAATTCTTGCTGATATTATTATTGTTATTATTATTATTTGTATTAATAAATTCAGTGGCTTCAATATGATCAGAGGACCAGGGGATGACCCAAAGCCTATAACAATTTCGTTTAATGACAAGTACAAGCAAGGACTGCTGTTATCCGTTGTAAATATTTTATTTGTAAATCATAAATAAATATCTTTATATTATGATGATTAATTAATTAACTTTTGCATATATGCAGTGTTGGAATTTGTATCAAGTACCCACTCATGATTCGTTCGACCCATTTACTTGCTTAATGCACAAGTATTTTGGTAAGTTATACACTTGATTTCACAACAATCGGTGTCGCATAAGATTTAGATTACTATTGTAATAAGATTGTTTTTGTAATCATAATTAACGTATAAATTATGTGTTTCAGTGGGATTTTAGTGTAGCATATGCTCTCTTTCGCCTTCTGTCAAACTTCACATGGTGTTTGTATTGTCGAGTGCCTCGACATGATAAATGTTAGGAATTTCATTCTTGGACCGACATAAAGTTGAAGAACAATTAGAGTTTCTTCAAGAGGTAGAAGATGGCAAATGTCGATCCATCCATTTCTTCAATGCGATTTGGAAAAATGGTATTAGTTAATTAATAGATTATTGAATTAGTTATTTGAATATGTAAGGATGGTTTAGGACATTTGTTATGTGGCACTATGTCTATTCTAATTAAATCTTTGTTATGTTGGTAGTGGTAATAGTTACATCCGATGTTTTAAAATCTGGGTTTTCTATTGAACCGGCTAATGCTTCAAAGACGGTCGGACCGTATGAATCGGCTGGTTGAAGTTATTAGCTACTTGTTTGTAATATTAAGAAGTTAATTAATGTTAGATATATTAGGGTTATGTTGTGTTTGTCTACCTGCTTGTTTTTTTGTTTTTTTTTTAAATTGTGATATAAACTTATACTGAGAAAAAACAAAATTAAATCAGTTGGTTCACAGGTATGGTCATAAAATTGACCTACAAACAAACTCTAAAAACTCATTAAAAACCTTAAAATGTAAATAATTCATAAAATACTAAGTTTTTTGAGCCTGAAAGTTCCGCAAACCACTTTTGGTAGTTATCTGTTCTCCTCATCGCAAGATTTGACTGGTCTCGAACCTAAAACGGACCCTTGGACCAAGTTATGCTCATTTTAGTACAACTCTTCTATTCATATTTATACAATATTAGGCCTACAAAATATTTTGTTTCATTTTCATCTTTTAGAATTCCTAACAATAGGCTTTAAGGACCAACGTTAGAAAAACACCTAATTTTATAGGGTTTTGAATAATGAATTCTCTCTAGTCATTAGTTTGTGTTATGTGGATGGTTGGTGTTGGTGTCTTATTCTCGTTGCTATATTTTCTAACAGAATGTAGTGAAATAGGTATCATCAATAGCCATGATGGATCCAAACGACATTTTGGGATACAATCTTTATCACGTACAATCATGCTAACTTGTTTAGTGAAAAAGTTTCCTTAATCGGAAGAAAATGGACCAATATGGTCAAACGGTCCACTATCAGTCAAATCACATAATGTCCTCTTTGGATTCTTGGAATTTTTGCACGAAATCTATTAAAAAAAATTATGCCTACACGCCAAGTCATCAAATAGTCCTAAATCCAATTCCTACACCTCGTTTGATTACTAGACACTAAATGGAGTCTAGAAAGAAGATTAGAGGTTGGGGTGGAGTGGAAGGTGGTACAAATGCTTAAACAAGCATAACTGGTAATTGTAGTGTTTGTTCATTTGATTTTAATATAATGAAAATGGCATATGTATAGCATGACTGTAGTTCTAATAAAATTTAGAAAATGTACGAAAAAATACATCAACTAATTCTTTTTCCTTGTATAATAACTTGATTTTGACACTTATTATTATTAAATTAGTAGACACGCGCCAAATGATAAATGAAAAATAAGTAAACTAGATGAGGAACCAATTAATATTTTAATGTAAGATTGAATGGATGATGTGGCAAGGCGGTGGTTGGTTGGGTCCACTCACTTAACTAATTCATTGACGCTTCAAAGTCTACCCAAATTATAAGGAAAGGGATAAGCTTCGCTTACGTGAAAGCAAAGACAAAAAGTAGCATCAATTAACAATCTTAAATTCACCACTTCTCCACTAATCGTATTTATCCCTTTTTTCTGCCAATAAAATTCAAACATTACAAATTCCGTCCAAAAACGCACCATTCCTTTTCTACACTCCCCTCCGATCACCGGAAAATTTATACTCCCTCCCTTTAATCACCATTATCTTTATGCCAATCTCCCAAACTATCTCTCTCTCAACTGCATGAATCCAAGTAAGGTTTTTTTTTTTTTTTTTTTTTTTAAATTTGTTTGGTTTCCAAATTATTTTCTTGTTTTCAATCATGTTTGACCATTTGGTATTGCCTCTCTGTTTTCTCTGATTAGTATATGAGTAACTAATTACACATTTGATTGTGTAATTGCTTCTTGTCATGTATATGCATCTTTGCTGTGTGTATACAAGAACTGTAATTAATTTATGGTACAAATGAGGGCTAGACTTGACACTCTGTTTGATGCAAATCTATTTTTTTTTTTTTTTATTAATTTATGGTAATTAATTCATTACCCACAACTCTCTGTCTGATCAAAAGGAGGTATTGATTGAACAATTTTATTTAATTTGTCTAACATTGCAACTGTTCAAGATTCTCGGTGACAAAATATTCATTCTTATACATGGTGATACTAATTGTGACTTTATATTATTAGATCGAAGTATTATATTAAGTTAGTTATAAATGCTCAAAGAAAATCCTTCTTTCCTTTGTAGATGTTATTCCCATAGAAAGTGAAAAAAAGTAAAAATAAAAATACAAAACAGAGCTAATTAGTTATAGGAATATCTAATATGAATTGTAATTCTAGTAATGCAATTAATATCATTTTTGTAATCATAGTGTTTATTTGTAGTTTTTTAAAGTGCACGTAGTAGTGTATGTGGGTCAAAAACCGATATGGTTAAACCAGAACCATTTTTGACCCGTTAGTTTTACAGTTATGTCACAAGAATAAGTGTGGTTTTGGTGGGATTAATATATTTTCTTTTATTATAATATTCAGTTTTAGGCCACTGAAGTGTCCCTTGGAGAAATAATGGGTCCAAACAATGATCTTCAGGGTCTCATACTCGGGCTTCTTATTGGTTTTTGCTGTTTCATTGAATGTACATCCACTTTGTGGGATACAAATGCAATTCTGATTGTAAATGCTTCTCAAGAATCCTCAAGAAAGATGCCACAAAATCTGTTTGGTGTTTCCTTTGAGGTACTTGTGTGTGTTTTATTAAGTAAAAATTGTAAACTTCATTTCTTAACTGAAACAAGGTTCATAATGTGTATTTAATTTTTTGTAAGCACAATTACTCTGACATAATGTTATATTATTTCTGGACATCTGTTTATGGAACTATGAGAGTTTACTAGTAATTTTCTGTTATTTATAGGAGATCAACCATGCTGGTGCAGGCGGGTTGTGGGGCGAGTTAGTAAATAACAGAGGTAATTTTTTTATAAAAAAATCAATAATCATTTTTCATGTCCTGCATATTTCATTACTTTTAGAGTAATTTACAAAAATTGTACTTGTGGTTTTCCAAATTCTAAGATTTTGTCCTTATACTTTTAATTTCATTTTTTTGTCCCAATATTTTTAATTTCCTGATTTTTGTCTGGTCTTTAAATTTCATTTTTTTAGTTGACATAAAGTGACCAAAATACCCTTACAGAAACCATGGGGACCAATGTACTTTTATAATGTTTTCATGTTATAATCCTCTATTTCCTATCATGATCATTGCAAACAAACTGATATTTTATAAATAATGTGATGATGAATTTAGGTTTTGAATGTGGAGGACGACATTCTCCTTCGATGATTGAGCCTTGGTCAATAATTGGGGATTTTTCATTGGTAAGAATAGAAACAGATCTTTCATCATGCTTCAACAGAAATCCAGTTGCACTTCGAATGGAGGTTATTTGTGACATTAACTCTTGTCCAGCTGGAGGGGTTGGTGTATATAATCCTGGATTCTGGGGAATGGTAAGAATTATAACTAACCTTCCACTTCAACCATTTTTTAAAATTTTGGTTAGAGTTTAGGGGAGTGTACAAATTAAAAAAGGTAACAAACTTTGGTTAACTTTCTATCATTTAGGTAATGGGATTATTTTTTAGGCCAAAGTTTCAAAATTTCTGATTTAAGGTAATCTATTAACTTTTAAGTTAACTATAGGTGCCACGTCAGCACCATGTGAAAAAGGTCAACTTGGTCAACGTTAATGACACATCAACTGCCATGTCATCATTTTGACCGGGAAAATTTTAAGGATTACCTTAAAGTGAAATTTATGGAAGTTTGAGGGTTTTTGTAATTTCTTCGAGAGCTCAATGGTTTTTTATAGGCAAAAAAAAATTGGTCACCTGATATAAAAGTTGGACCAGAGTTGGTTACATTTTATGCAGTTAGGCCTATATTTTATTGCTAAATGTCGAACGGTTATATGAAAAAAAAAAAAACTACATTTTTCAATGATGTTCAGATTTTTTCATTCTGCTTTATAAAATAAGAGTATATAAAATCGTCTTGGATTCAGCTTTTATTCGTAATCTAATTTTTAATAAAAAAATGTTACCTGTTGGTAATACATATTGGATTAGACCAATGATCATACTACTTATTAAATGTTTTCTCTTAATAATGTTGCCATTTTTGTTTTCTAATTATTTGCAGAATATTGTAAAAGGGAAGATCTACAAGTTAGTTTTGTATATTCGGTCATTAAACTCGGTAAATGTGACAGTATCATTAACTGACTCAACTGGAGTACAAACTCTAGCTACTACAAACATAATGTAAGTATTCATTAAATTATAATGGACCGGAATTATGCAAAAGGGACCCTAAACATTTTTTATTATGATTCTGCAAGAGCTACTGATATTTCAAACTGGAAAAAGATTGAAATTTCATTGGAAGCAAATGCAACAAATCATAATTCAAGATTAGAGCTGAAAACGAACAGAAAAGGAGTCATTTGGTTTGATCAAGTTTCTTTGATGCCAATGGACACACACAAGGTATAAATACATATTTATATTCGTTTTATTATATAGTCACTTGAAGAATTAGAATTAGATAATTATTTGACTAAAGTAATAGTAGGTAATTTTACAATTATCTCAATATTTTTTTTCCTTGCATTAAATGACTATTATTGTTTGGAGCAGGGGCATGGTTACCGAAATGATCTTTTTAAGATGGTTGCAGATTTAAAGCCAGGATTTATCAGGTTTCCAGGTAAAAAAATCAATTTCAAATTAAAAAGTATACTATTTAAATATTAGTATTTTTATTGCATTAAACGAGTTATAAGTTTGTTTGCATTAAAAATACAATTTGGACAACTTTCGACCTGTATCATTTTATACTCTTTTTTGTTTGGCCCATTTGACACCGGTTAGAGACATAACACACCTCAAATCGACCCAAAGTAAATGACTTGAAATTACCACTTTTCCTTGAAAAACTTCAAATAATAATAATAATCTATTATATTAAATTAGGTGGCAGTTTTGCTGAAGGAAGATCATTATTAAATGCATATTGGTGGAAGGATACTATTGGGCCTTGGGAAGAAAGACCAGGGCATCTTAATGATATATGGGCTTACTGGACTGATGATGGGCTTGGGTATTTTGAATTTCTTCAGGTGACATCATTTATATTCATTTGGAAAAAAACTCCTTATATTTCTTGTTAAACTGATCTTTAGTATATGTTTTAAAATTAAAATAATCTGGTTTTACAGCTGGCAGAAGACTTAGGTGCATCGCCAATATGGGTTTTCAACAGTGGTACTAACACTATCACATTCTGTTGGAAATATTTGTTCTATAATTATGATTATTTAATGATTGTTCTTAATCATCATTTTTTATACACTTATAAGGATTTAGTCAACAAGAGGCGATTAATCCATCCAATATTAAATCTTTGGTGCAAGTAAGTTATTGCCCTTTTTTTTTCTGATTACTTGCTAATTTGGGCTTTTTTTTGATTAATCTACCATGATCCAATAGTGCACAAAATTATAATATAAGTTTCATAAAAGATTAATATTTTACAAAATCAGGATGCACTTGATGGTATTGAATTTGCTAGAGGTGATCCCAATTCCACATGGGGATCTATTCGGGCTGAAATGGGCCACAAAGAGCCATTCAACTTAAAACATGTTGCTATTGGTAACCAAGATTGTGGGAGGAAAGATTACACTCGTATGCACATCCATCTATTTTTTATTTGCTTTAAGTTATGCATACTTATGAGTTTAGTAATCCAATACAAAAAAGTAATTTTAATAGTTATTTCTCATCTTTCTCAGGAAATTACCTTCAGTTCTACACTGCTATAAGAAAAGTTTATCCAGACATTAAAATGATCTCTAACTGTGATGGATCAAACACACAATTGGATCACCCCACAGATTTGTATGATTATCATGTAAGATTTTTTTTTCAACATCATTCTAATTTGACAAAGATATCGTTTTTTTATGGGTTCCTTTTTTTCGTTTTAGGTTTATGTTGGCGCGAAGACAATGTTTTCTATGGCTCATACATTTGATCATGCATCACGTATTGGTCCAAAGGTTTTTAAATTTGTATTATAAATGGTTACAAAAGTATTTTATGATTTTTATATTTTATTTTGAAAAGTAGACTTATTTCAGGCTTTTGTAAGTGAGTATGC
Organism: Calendula officinalis; assembly: GCA_963853835.1. Taxonomy (NCBI): domain Eukaryota; kingdom Viridiplantae; phylum Streptophyta; class Magnoliopsida; order Asterales; family Asteraceae; genus Calendula; species Calendula officinalis. The sequence continues at coordinate 7,700,426 of OY970832.1, read as the reverse complement.
TGTGACTTATCCGGATGCTCGTTTAGGAAATCTTTTAGCAGCAATAGCACAAGCTGGATTTCTTATTGGCATAGAAAAGAATAGGTATGCTATTTTTTATATATACGAAGTATATTTTTTCAAACATTTTTGTTACATCAATAATGTTTGTCCTGTTTTTTTATAATCTTGGTGTTCTAACATGGTTCTTGTTGCAGTGATGTTGTGGATATGGCAAGCAATGCACCTTTGTTTCTGAATGCCAATACTCCTGGAAACATGGGGTACGTTTTTTTTCTTCAAGAATTTTATTATTAACTAAAAATTATTAATTATTTACGTAGATGAGAATTTGTAATTTGATTAAAAGTTATTCTCTCTTATTACAGGTTTAGGCCAGATGCCATAGTGTTTGATTCTTATCGGACTTATGGAACACCAAGTTATTGGATGCAACAATTTTTCTCGGTGTCAAATGGTGCAACTCTTCTTAATTCAACCCTACAAACTAATTCATCAAATTCGCTAATCGCATCGACAATTTGGTTCCAGAATGCAGTGGATAAGAAAAACTATTTGAGAATAAAGGTATAACTAATCCTTTTCCCCTTATGCACTACTTTCGTCCCCACAACAAATTTCCAATACCTATTTTGCATAAGGTTTTAAGAGATAGATAGTTTTTGATAATTATTTTGATTAAAATATAATGTTAGTTTAGATATGGAAATAGAGTTAGTGGTGAGTCCTTGGCATCTCGAGTCCATCTTTTTTTTTAATATGTCCCAAAATTATTGTCAATTTGAAAATTCTACCTATCAAAAAACAGTAAGGTGGTAAAGATGGAATTCTATATGTTGCACGGTATAATAAATGCAATTTTCTTAAATTGTATGCTTCTTGTCCATGGACAATAATTTTTGGACGAGGTAGTATTATTTTATCAAGTAGATCTCATCAAGTTTGAGAAATTGGAACTTTATTTGGGATAAAAATTTAAGAAGAAAGGAGAACTTTATTATTAGAGAGAGGGGGTTAAAAAGTTCTATTTTTTAATCCAATCTTTAGTCGCCGTTTGTTGACTTTTAGTAACACTTCTAAATGTGTCACTAAATGGAAATTTTCTTGTTTTCAGTTAGTAAATTATGGGAGCGCCAAAGTGAATATGAAGATAACTTTCGAAGGGTTGGATAATCGTTTGATAGATTATTCGAGGTCATCAAAGACTGTGCTTTCCTCTACAAGTGTTGTGGATGAAAATTCCTTCCAAAATCCAACCAAGGTATTTATTTTAATGGGCATTTCCAAATCTATACCTACCGACTTCCGAAATTTAAAGAAAGGACATCAAATTCATTTCTTCTAAAATACATCATGCGACTGTGTGAGTGTGTGACTCTACAAATAACTTGACTAGTCTTCACTTTTTGGTAGGTGAAACTTTTTTTGTGCGACTGATAATTTTTTTTTCTTTTATGAATTTTGACTGCTTTCCTTTGTGCTACGGATGGTTATACTTTCGTGCGACATTTGTCTTGATCTAAAAAAACAAAAATTCCTTGAGAAACAAAAAGAAAAAATTATTTTTTACTTCTAGTTTTTTGAGAAATTTTTTGTCTTTTTAGAAAATGACAAAATCCTCAAAAACTAATTTTTTTTTTTTTTTTACTTTTTATTGTTTTATAAGGACAAAAAGTACAGTCCTCAGTTGATGTCCACTTTGCATAAACATCAAATGAGTCACAAAAAAAAAATATACCAACCATATGAACAGTTGACAACATTTTTTGGAGTTCATAAAAAACATTAAAGTTGCACAGTAAATATTTGGAAGTTACAAGCTGAGGGAGTTGTAGAAAGAGGTTTACTTTTAGTCAATTTCGTTTAATTAGTTCTTAATTTAACCACCCCCACCCCCTTTAAAAAAATTGTATGCCATTTGTTTTGTTACTGGTAAGGAGTTAGTAAATTTCCTTGAGCGTTTCTTGCAGGTTTCACCGGTTAAAAGCTTACTCAAGAAAAGTAAGAATGAGATGAATGTCATGCTCTCTCCAAATTCTTTGTCTTCTCTCGATTTGCTAATACATTCAAATAATATTGCACAAATTAATGCAATGAATGATATATCTGATGTGTCATTGAGTTAAAGATGTACCTATAGCATTTATAAAATTAAATGTAAATGTGAAACGCACAATGGTTATTTAATTTAATCTCAAAATTTGCTGTTGTCAATCAACATGTCTTGCATTTTTCTTTGACTTGTAATGTTTCGTTCTTTATCACAATATAGGTTTATAAATTATAATTGTTCAAATGCACGGTTTTTCAGAAGAGAGTTTTGTTAGCAAATCTTTTACAAGTGGGTCAATTTCGCATATTATGAGAAGCAACCAACCCTTTGGTGCCTTATTAAATGACTATGTTACTCTTTAATTACTTATCAAATTAATGGCATCTCGGGTCGCTTGGTTATATCAAGCAAATGGCATCTCAGATCTAGGGCCGGTCCAATTAATTTTTTGGCCCTGGGCAAAAATTTTAAAATTTTAAAAAGGGGCCCCTAGAGTAAATTTTTTCCCACATAAGTAAAATTCACATAAAATATATACCTTAAATGAAGTTTATGAAGAACAAAGAACTTACAATTATATATGTCACTACTGTTACTTCAAGTCTTCAAGACTTTCTTAAAACTCTTTGTAGCTAAAAAACATGCTGAAATTTTAAAATAAATATTAAAACAGAACATTGTTTAATTTAAAACTCAGCTCAAATTGATCAGATAATAAAATTACGTGACTATAACTAGATCTAATCATCTTATTGTGATTCAAATAACTGAAATTGCCAAACAATTTGAATATGGATCGATAAAAACATCAAATTACTGAAACAGTAATACTTACTTCCCATTTTGTTTGTGGATAATCTGAGTTGCTGATTTGTTGACAACATCTTGTTTTGGCTTCAACAAAAATTCCTAGAGCTTTAGGTGTTGTTAACAAATTGACACTAGACTGCAAAATTGCTTCAACTTAATCTTACCATTACTCATAGAAACCTGTTCACAAATTAACAAAACACTTGTTGTTTAAAAAAAATTACAGCATCATAAAGTGAATAACAAATGATACGATGACAAACCCAAATCATAAAATGATATCCAAGGATCTATAAATTAGAGCATTTTGACCTAATTTTTCAATCGCCTATTCAATTTACTAGTAGTAACATGAATACTACAGTACTATATTTCTAACTCAAAACTTTATACTTTAATATGCATTAGTATCGGACAACATCAGAATTTCATATATTCATAACCAAAAAAGACCCCTTGATTACCTGGATTAGCCATTTGGAATATACTGAGTTAGGAGCCTGAAGTCGAGAAATTCATAATTAATTCATATTTAATTCATAATTAATTCATAATCAGATAAGATCTCGGGCGGGTCGTTTGCTTTTACCAAGCAAATGACATCTCGGGCGGGTCGCTTGCTTTTATCAAGCATATATGGCATCTCTGGTAGATCGTTTGCTTTTATCAAGCATATATGGCATCTCGGGCGGGTCGTTTGCTTTTATCAAGCATATATGGCATCTCGGGCAGGTCGTTTGCTTTTATCAAGCATATATGGCATCTCGGGCGGGTCGTTTTCTTTTATCAAGCATATGGCATCACGGGCGGGTCGTTTTCTTTTATCAAGCATATATGACATCTCGGGCGGGTCGTTTTCTTTTATCAAGCATATATGGCATCTCGGGCGGGTCGCTTGCTTTTTTCAAACAAATGGCATCTCGGGCGGGTCGTTTGCTTTTATCAAAAGCATATATGGCATCTCGAGCGGGTCGTTTGCTTTTATCAAGCAAATGACATCTCGGGCGGGTCGTTTACTTTAATCAAATATATGGCATCTCGGGCGGGTCGTTTGCTTTTATCAAGCATATGGCATCTCGGGCGGGTCGTTTGCTTTTATCAAGCATATATGGCATCTCGGGCGGGTCGTTTGCTTTTATCAAGCATATGGCATCACGGGCGGGTCGTTTTCTTTTATCAAGCATATATGGCATCTCGGGCGGGTCGTTTGCTTTTTTCAAGCAAATGGCATATCGGGCGGGTCGTTTGCTTTTTTCAAGCATATATGGCATCTCGGGTGGGTCGTTTGCTTTTATCAAGCATATAGCATCTCGAGCGGGTCGTTTGCTTTTATCAAGCAAATGACATCTCGGGCGGGTCGTTTGCTTTAATCAACCATATGGCATCTCGGGCGGTCGTTTGCTTTTATCAAGCATATATGGCATCTCGGGCGGGTCTTTGCTTTTATCAAGCATATATGGCATCTCGGGCGGGTCGTTTTCTTTTATCAAGCAAATGGCATCTCGGGTGGGTCGTTTTCTTCTATCCACCATATGACATCTCGGGCGGGTCTTTTCATTTATCAAGCATATGGCATCTCGGGGGGTGGGGGGGTCGTTTGCTTTTGTCAAACAAATGGCATCTCGGGCGGGTCGTTTGCTTTATCAAGCATATATGACATCTCGAGCGGGTCGTTTGCTTTTATCAAGCATATATGGCATCTCGGGCGGGTCGTTTGCTTTTATCAAGCATATATGGCATCTCGGGCGGGTCATTTGCTTTTATCAAGGAAATGGCATATCGGGCGGGTCGTTTGCTTTTATTAAGCAAATGGCATCTCGGGCGGGTCGTTTGCTTTTATCAAGCATATATGGCATCTTGGTCGGGTCGTTTGCATTTTATCAAGCATATATGGCATCTCGGACGGGTCGTTTTATTTTATCAAGCATATGGCATCACAGGCGGGTCGTTTTCTTTTATCAAGCATATGGCGTTTCTGGCGACTCGTTTGCTTTTATCAAGCATATATGGCATCACGGCGGGTCGTTTGATTTTATCAAGCATATGGCATCACGGGCGGGTCGTTTTATTTTATCAATCATATGGCATCTCAGGCGGGTCGTTTGCTTTTATCAAGCAAATGGCATCTCGGGCGGGTCGTTTGCTTTCATCAAGCATATATGGCATCTCCGGCGGATTGTTTGCTTTTATCAAGCAAATGGCATCTCGGGCGGGTCGTTTTCTTTTTATCAAACATATATGGCATCTCGGGCGGGTCGTTTGCTTTTATCAAGCAAATGGCATCTCGGCCGGGTCATTTTCTTTTATCAACCATATGACATCTCGGGCGGGTCATTTTCTTTTATCAAGCATATGGCATCTCGTGCGGGTCGTTTGCTTTTATCAAGCAAATGGCATCTCGGGCGGGTTTGCTTTTATCAAGCATATATGGCATCTCGAGCGGGTCGTTTGCTTTTATCAAGCATATATGGCATCTCGGGCGGGTCGTTTGCTTTTATCAAGCATATATGGCATCTCGGGCGGGTCGTTTGCTTTTATCAAGCAAATGGCATATCGAGCGGGTCGTTTGCTTTTATTAAGCAAATGGCATCTCGGGCGGGTCGTTTGCTTTTATCAAGCATATATGGCATCTCGGTTGGGTCGTTTGCTTTTATCAAGCATATATGGCATCTCGAGCGGGTCGTTTGCTTTTATCAAGCATATATGGTATCTCGGGCGGGTCGTTTGCTTTTATCAAGCAAATGACATCTCGGGCGGGTCGTTTGCTTTTATCAAGCAAATGGCATCTCGGGCGGGTCGTTTACTTTTTTCAAGCATATATGGCATCTCGGGCGGGTCGTTTGCTTTTGTCAAGCAAATGGCATCTCGGGCGAGTCGTTTGTGTTTATCAAGCATATATGGCATCTCGGGCGGGTTGTTTGCTTTTATCAAGCAAATGGCATCTCGGGTGGGTCGTTTGCTTTTATCAAGCAAATGGCATGTCAGGCGGGTCATTTGCTTTTAGCAAACATATATGGCATTTCGGGCGGGTCGTTTGCTTTTATCAAGCCTATGTGCCATCTCGGTCGGATCATTTACTTTTATCAAGTATATATGGCATCTCGGGCGTGACGTTTGCTTTTATCAAGCATATATGGTATCTTTGGCGGGTCGTTTGCTTTTATCAAGCATATATGGCATCTTGGGCAGATCGTTTGCTTTTATCAAGCATATATGGCATCTCGGGCGGGTGGTTAGCTTTTTATCAAGCATATATGGCATCTCGGGCGGGTCGTTTGCTTTTTATCAAGCATATATGGCATCTCGGGGGGGGGGGGGGGGGGGGGGGGGGTCGTTTGCGGTTTATCAAGCGTATATGGCATCTCGGGCGGGTCGTTTGCTTTTTATCAAGCATATATGGCATCTCAGGTCGCTTCATTATATCTCGTTAATGACATCTCGGGTCGATTGATTATATCTAGTATCTAGTAAATAACATCGTGGGTTGCTTGATTATTATATCAAGTAAATAATATCTCGGGTTGCTTCATTATATCTAGCAAATGACATCTCGGGTCGCTTGATTATTATTTCAAGTAAAAGGCATCTCGGGTCGATTTATTATATCTAGTAAATAATATCTCGGTCCGCTTCACTATATCTAGTAAATAATATCTCGGGTAGGTTCATTATATCTAGTAAATAATATCTCGGGTCGCTTCATTATATCTAGTAAATAATATCTCGGGTTGCTTCATTATATCTAGTAAATAATATATCGGGTCGCTTTATTATATCTAGTAATTATATCCCGGGTCTCTTTACTATATCAAGTAAATACCAACTGGTTTGACCAGTTACCTTTTTGCTACAGATGATAATTTAATTTGCCAGTTAAAAAAAACACAACTCAAACCCACCTATTCGTATGTGTATGCAGGTAAATTAGCAAATAAATTCAAGTAAAGTAACATATAGATTCAAGTAAATTAGCATACCTGAGTTTTCCAATAGAAATGCAAATTCCAGCTTAAATAAATAAATTGAAGGTCCAATTGTTCAAGGAATATCATGAAGAATATATTCAGAATATGGCAATGAAGGAAATCATCATCTTTAGTCAATATTTCATCTTTACCCGATTGACTTGTTTCAAAATATAGACAAAATAAATTAAGAGAACCCAATACAATAATCTTGTAATTTGTAACCAAAAATTAAGAGATCATATTGTCATGAATCACAATCTTTTATTGAGATAAAGAGTATTGCATAGGAGGACATAGACGAAACCTTTAGGGCCTGTTCAGTTCATGGAGTTTCTTGGAATTGGAATTTTAAACTTTCCTTCAAAATTCATTCGTTCAATTGCAGTTACAAACACTTCCACCCCTGATGGAATCTCTAACGTTCCTTTGGAATTTATACAGATTTAATAAAAACCCTATTAAACAAAATAAAAACTAACTTCAGATCTTACATCGAACATGGAATTCAATTGGGCATGAAACCGATTGATCTCTTAATTTTTGGAATTAGAATCGAAAATTCCATTCCTTTCCAGGTTTAGTTCAAGAAAAGATGGAATTCGGATTTTAAACTTTCATTTATACGGTTTTAACAAAAATCCCATCAACCAAACTTCTGATCTTACACCGAATTGGAGGAATTCAATTGGGCAGGGAACAAATGTTGAATCAGGGTACGAAAAGGAGATGAAGGACGTACCAGAATCATAGTGCAAGACTGATCCAAACATCATCAGTGATAATTCCGTGAAACAATGTCCTGATTGGGTCGGGTGATTTGAACAGGGCGGTGGATGACCGTTGAAGACGAAAAGCACACATCAAAGACTTTTTCTCCACCTCTGACTTCCAAAAAACAAACTGTCTTTTCCTGAAATGTCTTCCCGCTTACAGACATAAGACCCCAAAAAGACTTTTTAACAAAAAACAAACACCACCTAAGAGCGTGGGATGTGGTACCCGTTAAACATGCGTTATAGGGGAAAACATTCATTTGGCGGGGTTATCCCACACCATATCCTCTTCGCCATCCATCTCGCCTTGGCTACAACGATCGCCAACCACTTTTCCTTCTTTTTTTTCTTTTTTTTTTTGATTTTATATATCGTCTAGCCAATCAAGATACACCAAATAACAAATGTGGGACCCCTGTAACATAACTTTGGCTATAACACCAGTGAGCTATTTTTCCCTCCACATGTTATAGCCAAGTTATAAGTCCAAAATTCCTACTGTTTCTAAAATCCTTTGTAAATATAGGTTGTTATTTTGAAGGACCACATAATTGGGTTTGAAAGGTTATACATCAACCTTTTTGTTATTCACTATAAACCCTTTCAAAAATTAGATATATTTTCTGTTTATATATTTTATCTTTACCATCATGTATAAATTTGTTTACTAAAAATATGTTTGTAATAAATTTTCTAAAATAAATAAATTTGTTATATTATATAAATTTCGGTTTAAAATTACATACTTCCTTCGATTCAAAATAAGTGATACACTTTGGGTTTCACGATTTTTGAGGCAAAAGATTATAATGATGGTTAAATTAGATTAATTAGATGGTTAGTACAAGTGAGGCTAGCTCACTTGGCTAACATGGAGTAAAACTAACAAGGAGGTCTTGGGTTCAATCCCAAGCATAGGAGGTTTAGATGTAATTATTTGCCGTTTCAAAAAAAAAGATGGTTAGTGGAAATGGGTCCCACACATTTTGAATAAAGTGGGGTTAATGATGTTTAAAAGTAAAAAGTAAGGGTAAAGATGTCATTTCACTTTGTTAAAGTAGATAATTATTGGATGAATCACTCCAAAAAGGAAAATGTATCACTTATTTTGAATCGGAGGAAGTGTAATTATTTGTTATATATTTTTAATAAACAAATTATATATGATGGTCAAAGAATAAATTTTCTAAATATAAAATATATAAACAAAAAGTATATCAAAGTTGAATGGGTTAGAGTGGGAAAAAGATGGCTTATTTATAAAAATTCAAGCCCAGCGTTAGATTTTTTATGGGTCATTCAAAAACAACTCATTTCTACAAAGGGTATTAAAAAGGATCATGTTATAAAATCTATATATGTGGATGGAGACATTTTCAATCCTAGCATGAACACAATTCAACCTTAGGGTAAACCATTTTCAATATTTCCAAATCTATCATAAATGTTCTTGTCTACTAATTAATGTGGCATGGTAAATCAATAGTAAACTTTGTAGTATAAATACCCCATCATGTAAAGAAGCAAAGTGCACCATTTGTATATTTTCCATAAGATATACATTCTACTTCTTCTACTTCTCATTTTCTCATTGATCTAAATTGATCTTATTAATATTGAGCTAATAGCTGTTAAAATTATAACACGTTATCAGCACGAAAGTTCTTAATCAAGGAAGTTCAACTCAATCACAAGGTACATTTACTTAATCAAGTTAATTACTTAAGGTAAACATTTCTTATAACAATAAGTTATAATATAATAATAAGTTAAATGAAACCAAACACATTTAATCAAGGACATTATGATGACATTTGGACTACTAATCTTTGGACTACTAACATACTTACATTTATTATTGTACTAATTTTATTCTTATGTTTACTAACCCTTTTAATTTATGCAAACTAACATTTACATTTATGTATTCTAACTTTTACATATGCTTATGCTAACATTTACATTTATGCATTCTAACTTTTACTTATGCTTACTAACTTTTACTTATGCAAACTAACATTTAATTTTATTGCATCTAATATTTATTTATGTTACTAATATTTATTTATATATGCTAACTTTCCTTTATGTATACTAACATTTATGCATATTTTTTCTTTCTTTTATTTACTAATTTATTTAAGATTCACTAATATTTTTTTCAAATATGTCTATGTAACTTATTTATTCTTTTTATTAAAAAAAATTATATATATATATATATATATATATATATATATATATATATATATATATATATATATATATATATATATATATATATATATATATATATATATATATATATATATAACGGCTATATATGTAACGGTTATAAACGGTAAAAAAAAATTATATAAAATATACGACGGCTATATTTTTACACTATAAATAAACACATCATCCACACTTCTTTATACTACAAAATAATTTCTCTCATCTTCAAAATCAAGATCAAGAATGATTCACCCATTTTTAATTTTCATGATTGTAATGGTTATTGTACTTGGCATCTTAATTAGTCTCACGCCTGATGTATTTTATCCTTTCTTGTTCACGTATGGGATGATTGTTCTCCCACTTCTGTTTTGTGCAATACATATTGATATATATGGATTCTGATTTTTAACTTGTTTTTGTTTTAAATATATATAGTTATAAAATGTCAAACGTTGCGAAGATTGAATTTGATGCGTTAGAAGCATCTGGTAAAAATTACAACTCATGGATCACTGATATGAGAGCATATTTAGCATCAATGGGTATCTTAGATGCCTTAAATGAAAATAATAATTGTTCATCCCAAGAAAAATGGAAAGCAGTTTTCAATCATCGTAAACACGTTGATGCTAGTTTAAAAAATGAATATTTAAACATTGAAGACCCATATATTTTCTGGAAATCTCTTAAAGAAAGATTTGATAATAAGAAAAGGGTTTTACTTCCCTTTGCCAGAGAAGAATGGAGATCATTAAGATTCCAAGATTTTAAACAAGTGTCTGTTTATAGCTCAGCGTTGTTCAGGATATGTTCACAACTTGAATTTTGTGGAGATCTTGTGACAGATGAAGAAAAGTTGGAGAAAACTTACTCCACATTCCATGCATCAAATGTTACTTTGCAAAATAATTTGCGATTGCAAAAATTCTCAAAATATTCTGATTTGCAAGAATATCTTCTCACTGCTGAGCAAAACAATATGCTCTTAATGAAAAATCATGAGTCCCGTCCCACAGGATCAGCAGCATTCCCTGAAGTCAATGCTGCAGAAAATGTTGGTCCTCGAAATAACACAAGGGGACGTGGTCGTGGCCGTGGACGAGGTTGTTTTACTCAAAACCATTCGTTTGGCCAAAACTATAATAATGGCCGAAACCAAAACTTTGGTCGAAGTCACCCTTATGGTCGTGGTCGTGGTTATGGTCGTGGACGTGGATATGGACGTGGTCCAAGAAACAATACTTATCATGCCCCACAAGTTAACAAAGTCCATTCACAAAACAAGACCACCAAACATGATGCTGAAGCAAGTGCTTCTCAGAACAATCAAAGTGTGTGTTATAGATGTGGTAGCACGGGTCACTGGCAGAGTACTTGTCGCACACCTTCTCACTTTTGCAAGCTATATCAAGCTTCACTTAAGTAAAAGGAGAAAGAAGTAAACTTTGTGGATCAATCTGAAAACACTGATCTAAATGCTTCCGATTTCTTGAATGACATGGAGTAATATGAAGCTTAATCACTCATGTCTAACCCATAATTATGTTTATGTTTTCATCTTTGTAATTCGTCTATGCATGTCGTTCGTTAACATAGGATTTCCCTTTTTCATGAAATGAATTTCTAATCATCTTTATAATAACTTATGTTTTTCCATTTTTCAAGTTTGATATGAACTCTACTGGAGCAAAACAACAATTGATGGTTGGAGATATGTGTATTCTGGATAGTGGTTCCACGCACACCATCCTTAAATCTAAGAAATATTTTTCTGAACTAAAACTAACAAAGGCAAGCAAAAACACCATATCAGGTCCAGCGGACTTGATAGAAGGTGTAGGAAAGGCTAATTTTATACTACCTAATGGTACACAAGTTTTGATAGATAATGCTTTATTTTCTCCTAAATCAAAGAGAAATTTATTAAGTTTTAAAGACATATATCATAATGGATATGACACTCAGAGTGTGACTACAGATAATAAGAAAGTATTACACATTATTAATAAAAGTCGTGTGTTGGAAGAACTACCATTGCTTCAATGTGGTCTACACTACACACATATAAACATGGCAGAGTCACACATGGTAGTCAAAATAAATAGTCATGATCCTAGTATATTTAGCTTATGGCATGACAGGTTAGGGCATCCAGGCTCAACAATGATGAGGAGGATAATTGAAAACACTCATGGGCATCCAATGAGTGCATCCATTAAAAGATCATAAGGCCCCTTATAAAGGTAAAATGACTCAATGTGCATCATGCTCCATTGGTAAGTTGATTATAAGACCCTCACCTATTAAAATTGAAATGGAAACCCCTGCGTTTCTTGAAAGAATCCATGGAGATATTTGTGGACCGATTCATCCACCATGTGGACCATTTAGATACTTTATGGTCTTAATAGATGCATCAAGTAGATGGTCTCATGTTTGTCTATTATCAACACGTAATGTTGCTTTTGCAAAATTTCTCGCACAAATCATTAAACTAAGAGCACATTTTCCTGATCATACTATAAAAAGAGTAAGATTGGATAATGCTGGTGAATTTACGTCTCAGGCATTTAATGATTATTGTATGTCTGTAGGAATTGTTGTTGAACACCCAGTTGCTCATGTACACACACAAAATGGTTTAGCTGAATCTTTGATTAAACGTCTTCAGTTAATTGCTAGACCATTAATAATGAGAACAAAACTTCCCGTGTCTATTTGGGGTCATGCTATTTTACATGCTGCATCATTAATTCGTATAAGACCAAGTGCATATCATAAATACTCTCCTTTACAACTTGCTTATGGCCAAGAGCCAAACATCTCTCACCTTAGAGTTTTTGGTTGTGCTGTATATGTTCCTATTGCTCCACCACAACGTACAAAAATGGGACCTCAAAGAAGGTTGGGAACATATGTTGGGTATGAAACAAGTTCAATCAAAAGATATCTTGAACCTTTAACAAGTGATGTTTTTACAGCACGTTTTGCAGATTGCCACTTCGATGAGACAAACTTTCTAACATTGGGAGAAGAAAAGAAAAACAAAGAAAAAGATGTATCATGGTGTGAGCCATCACTATTATATCTTGATCCTCGAACTAACCAATGTGAAAAAGAAATTCAAAAAATAATGCACTTGCAGGAAATTGCAAATAAATTGCCTGATGCATTTACTGATATCAAAAGAGTGACAAAATCACATATACCGGCTGTTAATGCTCCAGCCCGGATTGAAATACCAAATGAAAAATCTGGTGATAAAGTCACTCAAGAGTCTAAAGCACGCTTAAAGCGTGGAAGACCAATTGGTTCCAAGGATAAGAATCCTAGAAAAAGAAAGAATGTAGAAAATGAAAATGATCATAAGGAAAGTATTTCTGAAGAAACACAAAATATTGAAACTCCTCCACAAGAGGAAATGAATGATGTTAACAATGAGATTTCCATCAACTATGGTCAAACAAATATATTATGGAACCGGGATGAAATAGGAAATATTGATGAAATATTTTCTTATGTCGTTGCATGTGAAATCATGAATGATGATCCTGAACCAAAGTCTATCATTGAATGTCAAAATAGACATGACTGGGATAAATGGAAAGAAGCCATGCAAGCTGAATTAAATTCGTTGAATAAACGTAATGTTTTTGGACGCATTGCCCTCACACCAAAAAGTGTAAAACCTGTGGGTTATAAATGGGTTTTCATACGAAAACGAAATGAGAAAGATGAAATTATAAGATATAAAGCTAGACTTGTAGCTCAAGGTTTTTCTCAAAGACCAGGGATTGATTATGAGGAAACATATTCCCCGGTTATGGATGCAATAAGGTTTAGATATCTAATCAGCTTGGTAGTTTCAAAAAATTTAGAAATGCGGCTAATGGACGTTGTCACAGCTTATTTGTATGGATCACTTGATAGTGATATTTACATGAAAGTTCCTGAAGGATTTAAAATGCCAAAAGCATTAAGTGAAAAACCCAAGGAAATGTATTCAATTAAGTTACAACGATCTTTGTATGGGTTGAAACAATCTGGACGCATGTGGTATAAACGTTTAAGTGATTACTTAATAAGTAAATGTTATACCAATAATATTATTTGTCCGTGTGTTTTTATTAAGAAAACAACATCCGGATTTGTAATCATAGCCGTCTATGTTGATGACTTGAACCTTATCGGGACACATAAGGAAATTCATGAAACAACTGTACTTTTAAAGAAAGAATTTGAAATGAAAGACCTTGGAAAAACCAAATATTGTCTTGGTTTACAAATTGAGCATATGAATAATGGAATACTTGTTCATCAATCAAATTATACAGAAAAGATTTTGAAACGTTTCAATATGGACAAAGCGAATCCATTAAGCACTCCAATGGTCGTTCGATCACTTAACGTTGACAACGATCCCTTTAGACCTCGTGAAGAAAATGAAGAGGTTCTTGGTCAAGAAGTACCATATCTCAGTGCAATTGGGGTTTTAATGTATCTTACTAACTGTACTAGACCCGACATTTCTTTTGCAGTTAATTTGTTAGCAAGATTTAGTTCAGCTCCTACAAAAAGACATTGGAATGGTATCAAACATATTTTTCGATACCTTCGAGGAACTGTTGATCTAGGTCTATTTTATTCTAATGATTCAAAACAAGAGTTAGTCGGTTATACAGATGCAGGTTATCTATCTGATCCTCATAAAGCTAGGTCTCAAACGGGATATATTTTCATGAGTGGAGGCACTGCTATTTCATGGCGCTCCTAAAAGCAAACACTTGTCGCGACATCATCAAATCATGTCGAAGTCATCGCGCTACATGAAGCCAGCAGAGAGTGTGTGTGGCTAAGATCGATGACAAAACTCATTTTGACTTCGTGTGGACTAGAGGGGGAGAAAAATCCAACTGTGATTCATGAAGACAATGCAGCTTGTGTTACACAGATGAAAGAAGGATATATAAAGACTGATAGAACCAAGCATATACCCCCAAGATTTTTCTCATACACTCAAGACCTGATAAAGGATAATCAGAGCGAAATGAAATACGTCCAATCTAGTAATAATTCAGCAGATCTTTTCACAAAGTCACTCCCTACTGCAATGTTCAGAAAACATGTTCACAGTATTGGAATGCGACATGTTCATCAGATGTGATAGATGTCTACATGAGGGGGAGTCAACTATACACTGCACTCTTTTTCCCTTCGCTAAAGTTTTTATCCCACTGGGTTTTTCTTTAGCAAGGTTTTTAATGAGGCAGTACTTCAAAGTTGAACTCAGTTTTGAAAAAGTGTCATCCAATGGGGGGTGTTATAAAATCTATATATGTGGATGGACACATTTTCAATCCTAGCATGAACACAATTCAACCTTAGGGTAAACCATTTTCAATATTTCCAAATCTATCATAAATGTTCTTGTCTACTAATTAATGTGGCATGGTAAATCAATAGTAAACTTTGTAGTATAAATACCCCATCATGTAAAGAAACAAAGTGCACCATTTGTATATTTTCCATAAGATATACATTCTACTTCTTCTACTTCTCATTTTCTCATTGATCTAAATTGATCTTATTAATATTGAGCTAATAGCTGTTAAAATTATAACAGATCATGAATTTTATGAAGTTTTTAAGACTTTTTTTAATTCATAATGAATGAAATGGATTACTTTTGCAAATACTTCTAAAATTCAATTAATTTTTGCAAAACAACTTTTTAGTTATGATGTTTAATTAGTGGTATTGGTGAAAAAGATAAGGTGTTGCCTATGACCTATAGGTCATGGGTTCAAGTCCTGTCGTGATCAAATGGAGTAGATTAGGTGTAGTTCAAAAAAATTATTGACTTTTTAAAAGGTCAATAAATTAAAAAAAAATGAGTAGACAAGTAAAAAAAATTAAAATGAGATTTCAATAAGTAAGGGTTCCTTATTTTTCAGAACTTTTTCTCAAAAAGTTAATAAACACTTGAAGCACATCAATGACAATTTTAATGGGTTTTTGTGTGTGGCTTACTAGATGATATCCTATATATACTAATGCTCAAACTACAACTTTCAACCAAACATAAAAGTTATGTGGCTCTTTGAATCAATCATTCCTATTGCTTTCCATGAATACTCAACCACTCTCTTGCAATTTTTACTTTAATTCCTTTATAATTCTTGTATATAGACATCAAAACAAGAACCCTGTCTTCCCTACAGATTGGCCGGTTCTTGGTATGTTACCAACGCCACTCGTTATTTTCCATGAACCCCATGACTATATCACCAATATTCTTGCTCATAGTGGTGGTACTTTTTTGTTCAAAGGTCCTTGGTTAACTAACATTAACATGCTCTTCACTACAAATCCGTTAGACATCCACCACATTATGAGCAAAAAGTTTTCAAATTATTCGAGAGGCCAGAAATTTCGTGAGATATTTGATATCCTAGGAGACGGATTCTCCAACACCGATGGAGACCTATGGGAGTTCGAACGTAGAACAATCATGTCGCTCCTAAAGCTTCCTTCCTTTCAAACCCAATTCCAAAAGACCATTTCGAACAAGATGGAGCGTGGGTTGATGCCATTACTCGAAGATGTTTCAAAACAAGGAGTGGAGGTCGATTTGCATGAAATATTTCAAAGGTTTACTTTCGACAATACAAGCAATTTGCTTTTCGATTATGACCCCCAAAGTTTGTCTCTTAGCTTCCCTCACATTCCATTTGAAAAGGCGTTGTCGGAGATGGAAGAAGCGGTCCTTCGTAGGTATATCATGCCCTCAAGCTTAAGGAAACTACAACAATTATTTCAAATGGGGAAATGAGAAGAAGTTATGTGATGCATGGAAAGCCATTGATGAGTTTACATACAAGCATTTAGCACAAAATCTAAAAGAGTTCAATAACATGAAGCACGAACTCCATGAACAAGATTTTAAACTATCAATAGCTCTAGTTAGAGAGTTTAAAGACCATAGTGGCACTTTTGGTGATCCTAACAAGTTTTTAAGAGACATATTTTTAAATCTCATAATCGCGACGAAGGAGTCCACCGGCCTCGTTCTCTCTTGGTTCTTTTATCTTCTTGCCAACCACCCGAATGTCGAAGCTAAGATCCTAGAAAAGATTGATCACACAAAACCGAAAGATTTCCACAAACTTGTTTATCTACATGGTGCATTATGTGAAACTTTAAGGTTATATCCTCCGGTTCCGTTTCAGGATAAAACTCCATCTCAACCGGATATCCTACCAAGTGGACATAATGTTGATCAGAAAACCCCAATTATATTATGTTACTATAGCATGGGAAGGATGAAATCGATATGGGGGGAGGATTGCATGGAGTTTGATCAAGCCCGAAAGATGGGTTTCAATGGAAGGAGGGATCGCACATCAACCATCTTACAAGTTCGTGGCGTTTAATGTGGGGCCGAGAACGTGCTTGGGTAAGGATATGAGTTTCTATCAAATGAAGATGGTGGCGGCTACAATCGTATACCATTTCCATGTGGAGCTTGTTGAAGGTCACCGTGTGTTTCCATATGGTTCCCTTATACTCAAGATAAAGAATGGTTTAAAAGTCAAGTTAACTAAACGAAGTGAACTAAAAATATGATCGATCGATCTAGCTATAGGTTCTATATGAATAGGTTATCTTCTAGTTCACACCTAATTATGTCTAAAATTTTTAAATAATGTCCTCTAGGACTTGGATCGACTAGTGGTTTATCATGAGGGTTGCTTGTATCATTCATATTTATGATTTGTAAACGATGATATTATTAAATGGAAAATGGTTTGTTTGGTTACTGAAAGAAACCAAAAATATTGCTTTATAAAAAAATGTATGAAAATTATAAATTCGAATTTCAAACCCGGTTTTCTAACCGGATGGATCCGACCTGGGTTTGGCGGTTTCGAGCGGTTTGAACTGCCTTTGGTAATTCTTAGGCGGTTTTCGAAACTAGCATGATAATGGTTTTTGATGAATTTTTTTCAAAAGTAATGCATTTATTTTTAAAATTTTTACAAATAATACAGTTTTTTTTTTTTTTTTGCTTTCATAAATAAGGTTTATGGACTACTAGAGTCCGGAATTGTACTTTCCCCATGTGCTTTTCTGACAATTTTCTGCAACTTGTACAATCTGGTATGATATCAAGTACAATTCCGGACTCCAAGAGTCAAATTTAAGTCTAATTCCGGACTCTAGGAGTCCATAAATCTTATTTATGAAATCAAAAAAACAAAACTGCATTATTTGTGAAAATTTCAAAAAAAAAATAAAAAATGCATCATTTTTGAAAAAAATTCGTTTTTGGTCATCTTTTTCACCGGTACACAAGAACATAACTTACAAATTCTCTGTTACAGTATCTCTTATTTTATACTATTGAAGATTTCGTAGTATTGACGAAATACTTAAATATATAAGTGTTTCACGACTTCAAAGAATCCCAGCAATCGAAATTCTATGTTATAACTAAGAATTTTTAACTTTCTTTAACGTGTTCAATGATGGACGCATATTTTTCAAAAAGGAATCACAATATTCTTCTTCCTATATACTTTTCATATATTTGAATATTCATATCCACCTTCCTCTTTCCCTGTGAGCAATCTTCTCACTTACGATTAACATCTTCTAGAGCCCTCATTGAACAAATATCGTGTTCAATGGAGTTGTACGTCTTCAAGGAAGTCCAAGAGTTTTGCATAGTCTCAAGGGACAAATCCTAGCCATTAGATTAAAATGGTCAAGATCAAATCCCTTAGCCACAGCCACCTACAGCGACCGCCGACCGTCGCCGCCGCTGTCCGCCGCCGATGGCCGGCGCTGGTGGTGGTGGCTGACAATGAAGGTGCTGGTGGTAATGGGGGTGGTGGTGGTATTGATGTATTGAAACACATGTGCTTCACTAAAACACAGGTGTTCCAAAATACAAACGAGCATATTACTTCGAAGCACATGTGTTTCAAGTCACGAAACACATGTGTTTCAAGTCACTAAAAAGATGAGTTTCTAAAACACATGGGAGCATACGAAGCACATGTGTTTCAAGTCACGAAACACATGTGTTTCACTAAAAACATGAGTTTCTAAAACACAGGGGATCAGACGAACTACGAAGCACATGTGTTTCAAAAGGTAAAACACACGTGTTTCAAGTCACGAAACACATGTGTTTCAAATCACGAAACACATGTGTTTCAAGTCACTAAAAATATTAGTTTTATAAAACACAGGGGAGCATACGAAGCACATGTGTTTCAAGTCACGAAACACATGTGTTTCAGTAAAAACACGAGTTTATAAAACACAGAGGAGCATACGAAGCACATGTGTTTCAAGTCACGAAACACATGTGTTTCACAAAAACATGAGTTTCTAGAACACAGTGGAGCATACGAACTACGAAGCGCATGTGTTTGAAAAGGTGAAACACATGTGTTTCAAACACATGTGTTTCAAGTCACGACCACCACCGCCGGTCACCACCGCCGACGGCCACCTCCGGCCGCCGTCCGCCGCCGCCGGCCGCCGTCTCCCGCCGCCGGAGGTGGGTGGGGTATTATTGTATTAAAGCACATGTGTTTGTATGGTTTGAATCTTGATCTTGACCTTTGATTTTTTCTTGATCCAAGTGCTATTAATTGTCACTTGGGAATAGCTAAAATCCTTAGACTACCTTGAACATTTACCGTGTTCAATGTGAAAAATTACAGTACTGAACAAATCTACAAAATACACATTAACATAATTGTAATTAAATCCATAATTCATTATTGATCACTAGTGAACACATTTACATAATCATAATTAAAATTCATAATTTACAGATTAACAGCGAACACAATTATATAATCTACCTAAAATTTACAGATAACTGATAAAATCACAAATGAAAAAATGAAAAGCGGTTGTATTCATTTGTGAACAAATGAACAAAACCACGTAAAAAGACCCTCATCAATTAGAATTCTCTTTTTTTTTCGAACGACAAATTTATTAATTAGAGTCTAACAAAGAATTAGACTAAAAACAAACAAAGAACATTACAAAGGAAATTAAAGCCAATCCGACTATGAAAATTTACATTTAAGATTTCAATTAGAATTCTTGTGAATATTTCAAACATTTTATTAGAAAGAAAAAAACACAGCTTATTATTTCTTCCACCATGTATTGCAGAGCCTAACTTTATGAATCAATTTAATTGACACTTGCAACCATACCCATATCCACCATACGAGCACTTAACAGGCAATACATACATCTTCACTATATGAGAAAATGAGATAACACCAGATCTGGGAGAGAGGATTAGAAGAGAGAGAAACCCGTACAAATTACTGGCGGGCAGTGGCGATGATAGAACTAGATCTGGTCCGGCAGACACCTTTTTCCAGCAAGCAACCGAAGGAATCATGCCTGCTATTGCAGAGTAACGGTAATGGTGGCCGATTAATAAAACTAATTTTAAGGTTTGGTTGTGGGTTTTGGTCTCATACGTGAGTTTGGTTGATGTTTATCATGTGTTTGGTCAGAAGTGATCAAATAACTGATGTAACAATAATGACAAAACCAGGTTTTGGTACCACTCGCGGATATTCTAAATACCAACCAACTTAAAGATCTCATGTTTCAATCAAAACCTATAGAAGTACCAAGAGCACAAGCAAGTGTTAACCAATTCTATATTGATAAGACGCAACAAGTACATAAATGCTAAGTTATGAGATTTGATACATAGTTAAGACTAATTTCAAGGCTGAAGAGTAAGGTGGTGTTTGTTTTTCTAGAGCAAAAAGATCTGTAGTCTGCGGACCACATCTGCCAAGTGCTGTAGCTTCTGAGCCGGAACAAATGTAACATCCCGAGACCCGGCCTAGTATTTTATTACTTTTGTTAAATAATATTCTATTATTTAATATTTTATTTGATTTTATTTGATTTAATTTTATTTTAACCAAGGGGTTAAAATTAGTGAAAACTGAAATGTTTTGTTTAATTAGTGATATTTATATATCTAATTCTCTTTTGAATTTGGGTTCCAAATATATTTTGGTTGTGTAAATCAGAGTTCGTTTAGGCCTTAAAATTTATCAGTGTATAATTAGATACATGTATTTACACTTTGTTAAATGAGAAGAGCTTATTTTTCCTTGTGTTAGACACGTGCCCTTTAGGTGTCATTTTTCCCCTCTTCTTTGTCTGATACCATCGACACACGTACACACATGTTTCACAAAACCATTTTGAAAGAATACTTGGAGAAATTGAAGATCAAAGCCTAATCTTTCGCCCTCTTCTCTCTGATTTCGTGATTGAAGCTTGACTTAGGTGAGTTTTCATCTTTTAGTTGTGTTCTTGAAGTTTTTATTTAGGGTTTATGAGTTTTGGTGGGTTTCTTGCATAAAATGTTAAATTGGTGAATCCATGGGTTTTGAATGATGCTTATGTTTGATTATCTTGTACAAGATGTCTAATTATTGTATGAAACCTTGTTTTTGAGTAAGAGCTCTCAAGCTCCATCAATGGAGTTTGTGGAAGAAGGTCAAATCTTAGATTTTTGCATGTATGAGATTTTTATGATCAAAAGGTGTAGGATTAGGTTTAATAACATATTAGAAGTTATAAATGTTGTTTATGTTGATTGTGATTTAAATTGGAAGTATTTAGCATGATTAAATTAGTGTTTGGGTGAGTTTTTGGTAAAAACCCGTAAGCATAAAAAAAGACAGCTTTTGGTCAAATTTTGGTGATCTTGCAAAAATCATATAAAATCAACCGTACCTCCGTTTTGGGCGTGCGACCAGTCGTTTTGAAGGTCTATGAGTCTACTTTAACTGTATCATATATTCCTGAACTGATATGGTCATAAAAGTGTGCAGATTTCTGACTTAGTACAAGAGGTCGGATGTGTCTTTTTCGGGTCAAACATGTATTGAAAGGTTTGGGTGTTTCGAAGTATAACTAGTTAACTTGAAGTTTGTTATAAAGTGGTAATTGTACACTTGATGAAATGATAATTATGTGTTTGTAAATATGGGTAGTTAATAAAAATAATTTTGACACGTTTAAAAGAATAAGTAGTCAAATTTGGGAATTGTGAGTTTTGGCCAAATTTGGAAGTTTGACTTTATTTTAAAATGTCAACTTATGCATAAAATGATGTGTAGATGTTAGTTGATGTATTGGCTACGGATTTGGGGAGTATTATGATGAATTGTTCGGTTTTGACCCGTTTGGGCCTATATGCTAAAGTTGGAATAAAAATGCATTATTTGGTATACACTTGACTTTAGAAGTATAATTATGATATTTGGGAAGCATTAGAATGATAGTTGGTCATTATATATGGATATTGTAGTATTTTATAACTAGTTGTTGAGACTTGTGAGAATTGGTTGTCGATTTAGTAATTTTGACCCGTTTGAATTATAATTGGGATAAATGCATAAAGGTTGATAGACTTTGACTTGGAAGATGTTGGTATGACCATTTCTTAGTTGGATAAGTTACAAGTGTATTGGTCATGTTAAAATTATGCAATTAAGAACCTTTTACCATATTTGTCTTGTTATCTTTAATTGGTGGAATTCGGTTCTAATTCGGTATTCGTGATATGTACAGGAATTGGGAAGCAAACTCAGTGATATAAGACAACTGAGTTTGGAAGGATTGCGGTTGTAGGGTGAGTGGATTTAGCCTTCAATCTATATGTGTACAATTTGGATAGAAATTGGATACTTTGGTAAAAAGTGCAGGATTTTGGTATTTGGGTAGTTCGCGACGCGAACCTTTTTGGGTGTAGGTTTTTGGCTGCAATGTTTATTGCAAGCCCACACTTCGGTATAAATAATTCGGTAATTAATTATGTGCACATTTGGGGAAGAGGTCAGTAATCGGAACATTCTACTGGGCAGAAGTTTACTATTGACAAGGTGTATCGCCCTTAGAAGCACTGGTTGTTCTAAGGGGGTACACACTGTCTTTTAGTAAAGGGCCATCGGTTATCATTGTTAGGCCGACAATGATTTAAGGTTCGGCCGAACCGCCGTTACTCTTCAAAATTAACTAATCGGGAAAGTGTGAATTTGTATCGGTTGTTCTATTATATATTGGTTGTTTAAGTTCATTCACTTAGCTGTTAGCTAATCCCTCCCTCGTTGACTCTTTTGCAGGTTCGGTTGTTGGGCGGGTCAAGGGGTGCTTGTTAGGAATGATTGACCAATGGATGCTCTGATAGTATTTTGTAACCGAGCCGTTTTTGTAGTAACACATTAAACCGTTTTGATGCTTTGATTAATATTATATTTGAAGTTGTATTTTCTAAAATGCCTTAACTATTATGGTTTAAATATTACGCTTCTGCTATTTAAAAAAAAAAAATCGGGTTTAAATTTGCGGTGTTACAATTTGGTATCAGAGCCTTGGTTTGGCGATGTGTGCACATTTAGGTGTAACATTCCCAAATCTTGGCTCGAGTTTGGTCAAACATTCCTAAAGTGCGGGGATTAGAATTAGTAAGGACCGTTTCGTGTTAGTGGTTAGTATGTAGGTACTAACGGATTAAACTAACCCAATGGTGAGATGTTGTGATTGTTACAGATATGGCGGATAACGATAACGCGGACCCTCCGAACCCACCAACCGGAAATCCATGATGTTGGGCCTTCAGGAAAAAAAAAAAAATCAAATGACTAATCAAGGGTACAAAAAAAATGGTATGAGATTTGAGCATGTGTAAATATGAAGACGAGTTAAGGGTAATGTATGCAACTCGGAAGTTGAAAGGAAATGTTATCGTTTTGTTGGATTTATTGACCGGGCATTTGAAAAAAAAAGGAACATATGGATAGTATTACATAGGTTCAATTTGATGAAAAAGTTTGCGAATTCATTTGAGATCGTAACACACATGAATTCTTAGAATTGAGGGCGATCTCAAATTCCGTGTTTTGATGTAAAGAGTCATGTTAGGTTCTCAGAAATCCAAGTCCACTCAGCCGAGTCTCTAATAGGATTAGAGGTGGTGAGGAAATGAAGAATAGGGAAGCTCGAACCGTAAACACCCGGGAGGTGGTACAAGTCATCGGGCACAATGGTGTGTTAGATACATGTCAACTTATACAGATTCTTATTCGGTTTAGACGGTGCGATGGGTGTGTTGTAGGTAGTTTGGGCACGATTCAAGATTGTAAATTTTCAAGGGATGTATGTTAAATGGTTAAATGAAGGTCATAGTTCGGGTGAATGCCCTTCGGTGAAGGAGACAGGGTCGGGTTCCGGGTCGGATGGGGAATCGTTATCGTCGACGGTTAGAAAAAAGAAAGAATCACCCTCCATCAGATGACAGTTGAAGATGCTACCACTACTGACGATGTCATTACCAGTATGTTTCTGATCAATACTATCTTTACACGTGTAAGTTAGTTATATTGGAGCAAATAGCTCATTTATGTTGGTAAAATTATGTGATAAGATGAATTTGATTGTTTTTGTTGTTCCTTTACTTCATGGGAAGTGAAGATGATTGATGGTAAGCCGAATTAAGTCACAACGTATGTGCCTGAAGTACGATTTGATTTTGGGTAGTGATTGTAGTATTCTTCTTGAATGTTATGCCTTTAGATAAGATTGATGTAATCTTAGGTGTAAGCTAGGTAGTCCGAATAGGACTACTATTAAATATAAGAATAAATGATATTTTGGCCGTGACCTGTCGAGTCTCGTGAAGTAGTTTGTGCAGTGAAGATTAAAAGTATAAGTCAGATGTGTGTGGATTGGTTTTCCTATGCTATGGATGTTAAATATGAAAGAAAGTCAATGAATAATTTCTATATGGACTGAAATGTTATATGATGGAGGTATCTAGATTATCTCACGTGTTATATGTGAAATTGAAAACTGATATAAAGAACCAAGTTTATTGACCATTTAAATTTAATTGCGATTACATCGATGGATGATATCCCGAATTGTTATAAAATTGATGGGAAATTAGATTATGAAATATGTGTTCTCTAAAATTTAGTGGATTATGACCGTAAATTAATAGTGACGATTTTGAATTGCGGGTACTTTAGCAAGTTAAACTGTACAAGAGTATGAGATTTCGATGAGATAATGAACATAAAAGGGTATTTGAGACTTAGAGACAAATATTTTGTTTAATTAATGCCCTTACACAACCTGATGAATATGACGAATTTTGTAATGTGTTGTGGCATTCACCTTACAGAAGTGGGATATGTTATAATACAGTAAAATAAATTAGACTGCCTATGCTTTTTAATGGTTTGAACCTTATAAGTAGAGTTATCCGAACCATAAGTTGGAGATTGTGATTGATAACTTTGCGTCAAATTTGCGAAATTATTAACTTTTAAATATAAAACGTGCGAATTTCACAAACCGAAGGAGTTTATAATATGTAATTACCGAGAATAATGCGAATAGTATGCGAATGAAAATGATTCATTGTCAAGTGGATAAACAAAAAAAAAAAACTATAAAACTAGGGAATTTGATGGGCAAGACATTGAGTTTGAAATTATGACTAAGAGAAAAGCGGATTTAATTGATAATAATAGAGGATTAATGATTTATCAATCTCTTATTGGGTACCATTACTTTGGAGTTTTCAGATATAATTTTTATTATTGGTCCACAATAAAATAGTTGTTACATAATTTGATGGATGAGATCATAATTGTGCACCGGTTTAGAAAAAATGTTGGTTTTTATTCTCGTAGTTGAAGCAGTTAGAGATTATCGGGTGGGTATGAGAACAACGATGGGTTATAATTGGATATGTAGATTGGAACCTAGTCGAAAACGTTATTAATGCATATGCTTTGGATTGTAAGAGAATTATGGACAGTATATAATTGACACGACTTGAAATAGTTGATTGTTATGGATACAACGAAATTGTGACAAAGATAATATAATTGGTGATTCGAAGATGTTGACAAAGTAGAGAAGTAGTTGGATTATAACTTGTCAAGAAAATTTAAGACCGAGTCGAGAAAATATTTGTTTGGGTTATATGTAAGCGATGTGATTCCGAGGACGGAATCCTTTTAAGGAGGGTAGATTTGTAACATCCCGAGACCCGGCCTAGTATTTTATTACTTTTGTTAAATAATATTCTATTATTTAATATTTTATTTGATTTTATTTGATTTAATTTTATTTTAACCAAGGGGTTAAAATTAGTGAAAACTGAAATGTTTTGTTTAATTAGTGATATTTATATATCTAATTCTCTTTTGAATTTGGGTTCCAAATATATTTTGGTTGTGTAAATCAGAGTTCGTTTAGGCCTTAAAATTTATCAGTGTATAATTAGATACATGTATTTACACTTTGTTAAATGAGAAGAGCTTATTTTTCCTTGTGTTAGACACGTGCCCTTTAGGTGTCATTTTTCCCCTCTTCTTTGTCTGATACCATCGACACACGTACACACATGTTTCACAAAACCATTTTGAAAGAATACTTGGAGAAATTGAAGATCAAAGCCTAATCTTTCGCCCTCTTCTCTCTGATTTCGTGATTGAAGCTTGACTTAGGTGAGTTTTCATCTTTTAGTTGTGTTCTTGAAGTTTTTATTTAGGGTTTATGAGTTTTGGTGGGTTTCTTGCATAAAATGTTAAATTGGTGAATCCATGGGTTTTGAATGATGCTTATGTTTGATTATCTTGTACAAGATGTCTAATTATTGTATGAAACCTTGTTTTTGAGTAAGAGCTCTCAAGCTCCATCAATGGAGTTTGTGGAAGAAGGTCAAATCTTAGATTTTTGCATGTATGAGATTTTTATGATCAAAAGGTGTAGGATTAGGTTTAATAACATATTAGAAGTTATAAATGTTGTTTATGTTGATTGTGATTTAAATTGGAAGTATTTAGCATGATTAAATTAGTGTTTGGGTGAGTTTTTGGTAAAAACCCGTAAGCATAAAAAAAGACAGCTTTTGGTCAAATTTTGGTGATCTTGCAAAAATCATATAAAATCAACCGTACCTCCGTTTTGGGCGTGCGACCAGTCGTTTTGAAGGTCTATGAGTCTACTTTAACTGTATCATATATTCCTGAACTGATATGGTCATAAAAGTGTGCAGATTTCTGACTTAGTACAAGAGGTCGGATGTGTCTTTTTCGGGTCAAACATGTATTGAAAGGTTTGGGTGTTTCGAAGTATAACTAGTTAACTTGAAGTTTGTTATAAAGTGGTAATTGTACACTTGATGAAATGATAATTATGTGTTTGTAAATATGGGTAGTTAATAAAAATAATTTTGACACGTTTAAAAGAATAAGTAGTCAAATTTGGGAATTGTGAGTTTTGGCCAAATTTGGAAGTTTGACTTTATTTTAAAATGTCAACTTATGCATAAAATGATGTGTAGATGTTAGTTGATGTATTGGCTACGGATTTGGGGAGTATTATGATGAATTGTTCGGTTTTGACCCGTTTGGGCCTATATGCTAAAGTTGGAATAAAAATGCATTATTTGGTATACACTTGACTTTAGAAGTATAATTATGATATTTGGGAAGCATTAGAATGATAGTTGGTCATTATATATGGATATTGTAGTATTTTATAACTAGTTGTTGAGACTTGTGAGAATTGGTTGTCGATTTGGTAATTTTGACCCGTTTGAATTATAATTGGGATAAATGCATAAAGGTTGATAGACTTTGACTTGGAAGATGTTGGTATGACCATTTCTTAGTTGGATAAGTTACAAGTGTATTGGTCATGTTAAAATTATGCAATTAAGAACCTTTTACCATATTTGTCTTGTTATCTTTAATTGGTGGAATTCGGTTCTAATTCGGTATTCGTGATATGTACAGGAATTGGGAAGCAAACTCAGTGATATAAGACAACTGAGTTTGGAAGGATTGCGGTTGTAGGGTGAGTGGATTTAGCCTTCAATCTATATGTGTACAATTTGGATAGAAATTGGATACTTTGGTAAAAAGTGCAGGATTTTGGTATTTGGGTAGTTCGCGACGCGAACCTTTTTGGGTGTAGGTTTTTGGCTGCAATGTTTATTGCAAGCCCACACTTCGGTATAAATAATTCGGTAATTAATTATGTGCACATTTGGGGAAGAGGTCAGTAATCGGAACATTCTACTGGGCAGAAGTTTACTATTGACAAGGTGTATCGCCCTTAGAAGCACTGGTTGTTCTAAGGGGGTACACACTGTCTTTGAGTAAAGGGCCATCGGTTATCATTGTTAGGCCGACAATGATTTAAGGTTCGGCCGAACCGCCGTTACTCTTCAAAATTAACTAATCGGGAAAGTGTGAATTTGTATCGGTTGTTCTATTATATATTGGTTGTTTAAGTTCATTCACTTAGCTGTTAGCTAATCCCTCCCTCGTTGACTCTTTTGCAGGTTCGGTTGTTGGGCGGGTCAAGGGGTGCTTGTTAGGAATGATTGACCAATGGATGCTCTGATAGTATTTTGTAACCGAGCCGTTTTTGTAGTAACACATTAAACCGTTTTGATGCTTTGATTAATATTATATTTGAAGTTGTATTTTCTAAAATGCCTTAACTATTATGGTTTAAATATTACGCTTCTGCTATTTAAAAAAAAAATCGGGTTTAAATTTGCGGTGTTACAATTTGGTATCAGAGCCTTGGTTTGGCGATGTGTGCACATTTAGGTGTAACATTCCCAAATCTTGGCTCGAGTTTGGTCAAACATTCCTAAAGTGCGGGGATTAGAATTAGTAAGGACCGTTTCGTGTTAGTGGTTAGTATGTAGGTACTAACGGATTAAACTAACCCAATGGTGAGATGTTGTGATTGTTACAGATATGGCGGATAACGATAACGCGGACCCTCCGAACCCACCAACCGGAAATCCATGATGTTGGGCCTTCAGGAAAAAAAAAATCAAATGACTAATCAAGGGTACAAAAAAAATGGTATGAGATTTGAGCATGTGTAAATATGAAGACGAGTTAAGGGTAATGTATGCAACTCGGAAGTTGAAAGGAAATGTTATCGTTTTGTTGGATTTATTGACCGAGCATTTGAAAAAAAAGGAACATATGGATAGTATTACATAGGTTCAATTTGATGAAAAAGTTTGCGAATTCATTTGAGATCGTAACACACATGAATTCTTAGAATTGAGGGCGATCTCAAATTCCGTGTTTTGATGTAAAGAGTCATGTTAGGTTCTCAGAAATCCAAGTCCACTCAGCCGAGTCTCTAATAGGATTAGAGGTGGTGAGGAAATGAAGAATAGGGAAGCTCGAACCGTAAACACCCGGGAGGTGGTACAAGTCATCGGGCACAATGGTGTGTTAGATACATGTCAACTTATACAGATTCTTATTCGGTTTAGACGGTGCGATGGGTGTGTTGTAGGTAGTTTGGGCACGATTCAAGATTGTAAATTTTCAAGGGATGTATGTTAAATGGTTAAATTTTCGTCGGCAACGTGTGGGAGAGAGTGAGAAGTCGACGTGGGAGGGGGGTTAGGATTCTGGAGGTTTGATTTTGGGGAAGACACAAAAAGCTAATGCCCAAAGCTTCTTGGGGAAGACCTTGGGCAGACATAAAAAGATCTTCGATCTTCCGAAAAACAAACATCTGTGCGAGGCCTTTTCTGCCCGTGGTCTGCGCTACGAAGACAAAAGACCTCAAGAATACCTTTTCAGAAAAAACAAACAACCCCTAAGTCTTGTAGATTATCTTGTGTTGTCAAGTGTCAAACTCCATCTATCAACCTAGTTGTATTCGATCAATCTACCTTGAATATTAAAAAGTCAAACGTACTTTTTTGTGTCACATTGAAGTCTAATCATCACTTAAGTAAAGATGTTTCAGTTTTGGTTAATCTAGTCATAATTTATTATTTTTATTACATCAACTTTCTACTAATTAAAACTATTCATAAAAAGTTTTTCTAATGTTTATCTTTTCTAAAAGTTTTTTTATCAATTCATAAAAAGTACCTTCAATGATTATTAAAAAGCTAAGAAATGTTAAGAGCTTATACATATAGTAATAAAAAACTTTGTATTTCAATAACAAAAATTATTCAAATACTAATAAACTTTTAAATAACCTCTTATTAATGATGATGTAAATTTGTGTTTCTCTTTTTTCATCCCATTAGATTAACAGCCTGGGTTTGTTTGGTAATCTATGTGTATATTTAGAAGATCTTAGAAGATAATGTGAATTAATTAATAAAGATGTTTTAACATTTACATATATTTAGAAAATTAAACTATAGCTAAAAAGCAATAAAATCATTTTTTATTATCTGATTCAAACCACTACGTTTAAAAATAAAAAATTTAAGCACTCTCTTCTTCACCCGCAAATATTAATCCCCGATTCATAAACCCTAATTCTAAAATGGATAGGCCCACGTTTGAAAATTGAAGACAAAGAGAATACCAGAAGAACAGCAACACCACGTGTATCCAACAACAATGGCAGCTTCTGCCATCGATGGCCTTGCATCAACGGCTCTCATGTCAGTGCAAGCAAGCAGCTGAAAGATCATCTCGTTCCTCTGACCGTATCAAAGACATCGCCTTAAGTAAAACCAAACTCGTTTCTCTCCGACGCCGGTGACCGTTGTTTTGGTGAAAATTATGTCCAAAATTATTGAAAAATCACTTCAAGGTTATCATCCTCTTGATTTAGTTTCAAAATTGAGCAATTACGAATACGCAGAAACATAAGATGAAACATAAGATGATGATGATGGATTACATGATGATGATGAATTGATGATGATGATGATGGATTACTTGTGATTGCATATGATTTCGATCTGGACAGTTTAGATTTTTTGATTTTGGTAATCTTGAGTTTTGTAATTCAAGTTGTAATTTTGTTAGTTATAATTTTGAAAATGTAATCTTGATTTCAATAGACAGTTTAAATTCTGAGTTGTAATTTTGTTAGTTGTTAGAATTTTTGATTTTAGGATGAAGAACATGATAGAAGAGAAAGGGGTTATAGGTTAAAGATGAAGATTTTATTCTTGAACAACAAAGAATAATTGAAGATTTTTTTTTTTTTTTTTCTAATTACTTTTCTGCCTAATGTATTTAAGAAACCCGAGTTCACTAACACATTACTTTTTAACACCGTCCTTTGTTTTCATGTATACTTCCTCCATATCAAGATAAGTGAGTCAATTTCTTTTTATTAAAATAATTGAATAACTTTAATAGTTTACTTTATTTGATAAGTTTTTATATTAAAAATTACTCTTATACCTTTACTTATCTCTCTTTAAACATCATTAAAGGTGTGAGCCCCATCTATTTTTGTCATTTTCGTATATAGTAAAGGTGTGAGGTCCATCCATTCTAATTGCTCCATTAAATTTCACTAATATTTTATTACCTTATTTTGCCTCAAAAAACGTAAACTTCAAATCGATTCACTTACTGTGATACGGAGGAAGTATTTGATTTGATAAGGTTTTGATTGGATGTTAGACTTTTATAATAGGTTTAAAATGAAAAGAAAATATTTATTAGGTAGATTTAGTACGACCCTAAAAATCTACGACCCTAACTTAGTTGATCAAATCCAACAGACACATTGATGACGATTGTTACATAACATGGAAAACCGATATCGAATCACGGGGAACGATAACCACCGACACTTAATCATCACCATTATTTAACCAAACAAACACATTGGAATCATGCAAGTAAACTAAAGATTATATTAAACCTAAATCAATCCAATCTACAAACCAAGCAAGTCAATGACATGAGTAAATGCAACCAATTAAGCATGTTCACCTAGATCTTGAATCCAATAGTTGGTGTTGTGTATGTATTGTCACTTGGGTGCTGCGTATTGTCACTTGTTAGGAGCCTTGGTTAGCTTTGGTAGTTGGTGTTGTTTAGCTGTTTGGCAGGGTTATGTACTCTTGGTTTGTTTTGGTGCTAGCTTCTTGCTAGCCCGTTTTTAGTTTATTTAATGCTTTTTTTAGTTCCTTGGAGAGTGTGATGGCAATGCCGAAGCTCTCTTCCGGGCTCCTTTTGCCGTTAAAAAAGAAAAACTTGAATTAGATCATGACTGTTTTCATATTCAAAACATATCTATCATTTTGAAACTTATTTTAGGAAAAGATATGTTGTTTAAATTCACATTTTATAAAAATCACTAGTTTATTGATCTCAAACCTTTGAAACTTCCATTAATCCAATGTGATGACCCAAGTACACATACCAAGCTAAATCACCCAAAAATACACCTTTTAGTGTCAATCTTGGTATAACCAACTTGTATAAATATACATATACTTGAAAATAAGTGATCTTAACCTTAAAATGATTTTAGCACTCACAAAGACTGAAATTATCAACAACATGATTAAATATGATTTTCCATTCAAACAACACATAAATCCATCCATGAAAACAACTATGAGAAAATTCAAGTAGCATGATACAAGCCAAAACTATCTAGGTTTCATCTTCACCAAGATGAATCAAAGTTTCTAGCACATCCATTAATACAAGTATATCATAAACATCAATATATACAATCTCAATTCTCAAACATTCATGACCAAAAGATTAGAGTGTATGAAAATGAAGAATGAGATGAAATTGTGTAAATGATGATCTGATAGCTTGCAAATGATGAAAAACACCTCCTTAGCCCTTGAATACCTCATTTAACCTCCAGAGGTGATTTCAGGTATGAAATACGTTGAAAATGAGAAAGAAACAATTAATTGCAATTTTCGAATAGTTTGCGGCAATCAATGCAATAAACGTGATTATGAAAAATCGTTTTTGGATATGATTATCTTGTTTAAAATCATAATAATCAGATAATCGGTTTTTTAATGTTTGGTAAACATGATTATTTGTTTAGTTAATAGGTACAATGTAAATAATTAGTTTTCAAAAAACACAATAAAAACACCTACCCACCTGCTTTTCTAAGAGGGGATTTTGGTCTATTTGGATACCCAAAATGCAAATAATTGATTATTTTTTTTTTTTTTGGAAAATCAATAAGCAAATAATGCGAGCCAAGTCACAATGCCAAACACCTCTTATGGTACATAAGTTACTTGCATTGAGAAATTTGAATAGTTACCACTAATTTCAAGTCTTGTAGATCATATTGTGTTTGTCAAGTGTTAAACTTCATCTTGTCAAGATTAGTTGTAGTCGATCAATAATATTAAACTCAGCTCATCAAATCAAATAGACAAATCGATGTTGCTTGTTACTTCACATGGAAAACGGATATAAAAGACGTAAAAAACTTTACAAATAATTAATGTGTTAACTGTTAAGTATGACTAAAAAACAATATGAATATAACATTATCTGAATCTTTTATTTAAAACATTTTTTAAGGTTATATACTTGTATGCATTAGAAATAGACTTTGGACAACTTTCGAGGCTCAAGTCAATTTCAAATAACTGGTCAACAAAATTTCGTTCATACTTTTTTTAACATAAATATTATTCTTCAAGTAATCTTTATCTTTATGATGAAGAAAAAGTAAGAAACTCATTACCTCGTTCTAGTATCTTATAAGAAGATTTTAGTCACCCTCCCAAATCCAGAACCACAATCTGCAACAAGTTTTAGACAACAGTAAGAATTTTCATTAAACGACAATATTTGATTTGGAGTGAGAAAGATAGTTAGTGGATAGTTAGTGGTTTGGTCTTTAGTAATAATAGTATTTTATTATTTGGAACCCATCAAATGTAAAAAATGAGAAGTTTTTTATGGGATAAAAATTTAGGGTGAAGTGAGAAGTTTTTTTTGGGACGGGGGAGTATATTGTAACTTTATTGGTTTCCAAAATTTAGTATGGTAAAATTTTGCTTTCAAATTGTGACACTATACAAAAGCTATTTAAAAATGGTAACAAGTGAAAATAGAAAAAGCGTATAAGATGTATTGTATAGCAGAGGGTGTCTGTTCTTTTGTATTTATGACAATCAAATGAGGTACTTATAGCACCAATTACTTGACATAATCAAGCTAGAATGATATGTCTTGTATTAACTTTCCAGACATTAAAATGCATGATAGTGAAATGAAAGTCTTTACCCAACCTACACTGTCAAGGAAAAAAACTAAGGGGCCGTTTGGCATGCCGTAATCTTCCGTAACGGAATTTAATTACGAATGAATTGAATTCATTCAGAATTCCGTAATCTTCCTTCGTAATTGAATTCCATTACACGTTTGGTTATAATTTTTTTAGCTGGATTTTAAATCCATACTTATGCATTTATTTTTTATTTTTTAAGTTTTTTTAGATTTTTATTTTTGTTAAAAAAATTTTATTTGTTATTTTATTTTTTTAAAAACTTTTGTTATTATTATTATTTTTTTCAAATTTTTTATTTTTTGTAAATTTTTTTATTTTTTTTAATTTTTCTTAATTTTTAAATGATTTTAAAATCGGAAGCATATAATAATATTCAAATTTGTTAGTTCAGTAAAGGAGCGTAATTGAATTTATAGGGTGTCGGGAAGGATTTCAATTAGAACGAATAACTTATGTCGGAATTACGTAGGAATTGAATTACGAACGAAAAATTCATCAAAACATCCCTCCGTAATGGAATTGAATTCCAATTACGAAGGATTACGGTGGAATACATCAAAACAAACGGCTCCTAAATGTTTACCATCCAATATTGCATTCTCTAACCCGAAACTTCTATCAATTTTCAATAACCTGTACCAATCATTACAAGCCTTAAACCTGATGTCCTCACCTTCTTCAAGTGACACAATTGAACAAAAACCATGTTGTTAGACATGTGCCGACGTTTACCATTGGTAACCTTCGGTAAACCGACACTATTGACACAATGATACTGGTTGCTCCTTCGTGAAGCATGAGTAGTGTCAATGGTTAAAGTGGTCTTAGAGGAAAAGAGGACTGTACATGAGATCTTAAAATCACTCTTGTAACAAATAAATAATTAAGCTTAGAACTAACAACAATAGGGAGTAGTAGTGCTAATATGAACTGCTTAAAAGAAGTATCCATTCCTACTAAGTATTTGTAATTTATTTTGTTCAAATGGCTGTAGAACAGTAAAAGACTCTATATTAATCTATTTAGGCCTAAATCAAAGGGATATTGGATGACAATTACACACTTCTTAGAGCACAAGGTGTGGGAATGCCAAAAGCTCGCCAAATGAGCTTTGGCGGCGCCAAAATCCTGCCAAACGGTACTGTACCTTGTGCCAATTGAGCATCCGCCATAGG
Source organism: Calendula officinalis (assembly GCA_963853835.1). Classification (NCBI taxonomy): domain Eukaryota; kingdom Viridiplantae; phylum Streptophyta; class Magnoliopsida; order Asterales; family Asteraceae; genus Calendula; species Calendula officinalis. The sequence goes on along the minus strand of OY970832.1, from coordinate 7,665,292 downwards.
TTTAACGCCAGGTTAAACAATTTTCCCTTTATATATATATATATATATATATATATATATATATATATATATATATATATATATATATATATATATATATATATATATATATATATATATTTTCTTCTAAATTGTGATTGATTTATGGTATTTTTTTAGTCCCAGATATATCTTATAACAATATTAAACGAATGAGGTTAATTTTAAGATGAGTATTAAAACCATTTTAAAAGCGTAAACACACCTTTAACTTTGGCATGACACCCTCTTAGCCTTAGGCTACTTTGAGTCTTTCAACCAAAACCATTAAAATTACTTAAGAAAATGACCGGAACAAATCAAAGGAAAGAAAGAAAAAAACCACTCAAAGCACCTAAAACAAATTCTATCAACAGTTAATTAAAACAGCCATGAGGAGAATATAATCAAATATCAAAATACATTTTAGTACCCTAAACTTGGTTAACTAGGTCCTCTACTAGCCTAAACTATTAAAGGTACAACATGGTACCATGAACTTGACAAAATGATCGATTTAGTACCCTGACTCACTAATTTGGTCTTGTTTTCTCACGATATTTGCTTCTAATATCAATATATTGAGATGAACATATACTTTTTAGTCCGTCAAAAGTCCCAACAAAAGTAAGTCAAGCAAGAAAACAAGACCAAATTAGTGAGTCAGGGTACTAAATCGACCATTTTGTCAAGTTCAGGGTATCATGCTACACCTTTAATAGTTCAGGGTACTAGATGACCTAATTAGCCAAGTTCAAGGTACTAAAATACATTTTGGCCTATAAACAATAGTAAATGTTGATCTAAGATCAGAGACATAGTGACATTTAAGAAAAATTAGGCGTTATAATTTAATTAGACATTTTTTAGCTGTTTTATGAGGGATAAAGAGAAGATAACAGAAGGTTTAGGTGAGCACATTCCGAGGAATCTTCAGACCTTGTTCCATTGGATACAATCGAACCTGCACGGTTAGCTTTGGGGTCAAATTGAAACGAAATATTTAACGCTATCCATCCAAGAGACCGTTGAGAACGAAATATAGAAGACCAAATATATAATTATAAAAAAAAGGTAAAAATTAAATTCGTAATTTTAACTAAATTACATGGACCATTTTTGTAATTTACTCTTTTCCCGTGTTATGTTGGGAGTGTGGGGAAATTTCCCCCCTTTAATGTTGGTTTGCCTCTTTTCATTTGAAGCCCTAGCTCAGCTCCACCTCGCCATTGACGAGCTCATCTATTATCGGGTACATACTTTCTCTCTCATGATCTCTCCAGCACACGTGCACATATTCAAATTGATCCGCTTCTCGTTTACGGAAACACCTTTTTCCTGTAGCTCATAGTCTGGTACTTCATTTTCTTTCTAGCTACTGAAATTTGAAAAATGTGTTGTATAGTATCATAAATCATTTACATCACAGATTTTGGTAAATTTTGTATAAATCTGAACTTTTAAGATGTTTAGTGGTAAATACGAGCGTTTATTTTCAAGGATTATCCATTTGAGTTGCTTCGTAGTAATTTATAGCTGGAATCTGTATAAGATTTCCGAAATTTAGAGCACTGGCTATCATTATCTTCAACATATGTATATGTTGATTAATTCAAAAATTGCTAGCAATAATCCAAGAAGGATAAGGCCTAATATGTTGATGCAAAAGCTGCGGATTTTGAGGCTAGAGGGCTTTTATCATCTTGATTGTATAATACATGATATTAATTTTGGGGGTTGTTCTTCTGGTTGAAAGCTCTAACTCAGGATCTGAAGTTGAATGCTATAGGGATCATAGCTGTGTTAGTAAATGGAATGTATAGAATTTTTTGGAGATTCTATAGGAAATGCTATCTAAATGATGCTTTAGGAGCATGCATGATTGTTATATTATAAAATTTGTTATTGTAATTGAATACAAGGTTTGTTTACGTGTATTTATTGGTGTTTTACTTTCATATTGTTAGTTGTTTTCGGAATAACCAATAATGCTGGAGTGCTGGACAATTACTGTATATTAAAATTCTTCTTTTCTCTAGCTTACAGAAGTAAGTTTAAGTCACCTTGTATTAACTTTTAAACTACTTTATTGAATTTTAGATTTAATCATCTGATTCATCTTCTCCAATACGTGGATCATAACTTCAGATTTTGATTATTGACAAATACTTGAAAAATGTATTGTTATAAAAGTTTTACAATATTTACTAATTAGTTTTCTTACTAGAAAACTAGAGAAATTAAATCAGTTTATACTTACACAAGTTCCTGATGTTACTTTCTATAAGCGTTTGACAAGTTCATTGTTGATTGCTATTTGTTTGTTCAGATGTTATATTATCGAGTTGCTTAAATTAAGTTATGATATGAATTAGTTTATATTTATTGTTTGCAGGGATTGTTGAATCTAGTTTCATAAGCATAGGTAGCAGGATGAGTGATGATGTTTTTGATGGACAAATGTTGGCAGACAAGCTGTTTAAACTCAACAGTTCCCAACAAAGTATAAATTGTATCCTTTTCTTCATGTTTTTTTTTTTTTTCTTTTTTTTTTTTTTTTTTTTTGTAACTTAAACAAACAAACATTTGATAACAGCTTATATCTTTTCCCACCATGGTTTTCGTTAATTGTAATATAGCATTATCCACTTGGGTTATTACACAGAGGAAGAAAGCAAAACAGATAGTTGAAATATGGCATAAATCATTAAAATCTGGTGAAGGGGTACAACATGTTAGTTTTCTGTATTTGGCAAATGACATTTTGCAGAATAGCAGGCGAGAAGGTCATGAATTTGTGAATGAATTTTGGAAAGTTATGCCATCAGCCCTCAAGCATGTTAATGAACATGGTGATGAAAATGGGAAAAAAGCAGCATCAAGACTGGTACACTTTTTTTTTTATACCTTTTTACCCTTCTGATCTCCTGATTCTTAAATTCAAACAGTTATTGAAAGGTTGACATATGGGATCAAAGGAAGGTGTTTGGGTCGCAGGGTCAGAATCTAAAAGAAGAAATGCTTGGTAAAAGTAAAACTACTCTTCCTCAATTGCCAAACAGTAATGGAAAGACAACTTCTAACCCTATCAAGATAGTAAAAAGGGATGCAAACTCACTCAGACTTGTGATTTTTTTGTTTTTTTCTATTTATTTTCTCTTTTGGGTTCATTTTACATAAAATTTGGTAAAAATTTAAACTTTGTTGGAATTCAGAAATTGGCTGTTGGGGGTACCCCAGAAAAGATTATTACTGCTTTCCACTCAGTACATGATGAAAATGCTACTGAAGATACTGCTTTAAACAACTGTGAAAGTGTAGTTCGTCGATTTGGAGATTTGGAGAGAGATATTGAAACTCAAGGTAAATGGTGTATTGTTATACATACTTTTTGGAGGAAATTACATAATTCGTCCCTGTGGTATGTATGAAATTTCAGATTTGATCCCTCGACTTCTTTTATTACACAGATAGTCTCTAATATTGTTACTTGTAAATCAGCTGTCCCTAAAGCAAAAACGGCCGTTAAGTAAGTTTTTAGACACTTTTGATGTTACAACAAAATTAGGGACCGTTTATGTTACAAGTTTTGAAATTAGCGACTATTAGTGTAATAAAATAGAGATTGTTTATATGGCTGAAAATTTAAATATGTTATGCTGAATATAAATACTTCCAGTTTCGGTATGATTTTCTATTTTATATTTTCTTGAGTGAAATTTAATTTTTATTGATTTTTCACTTATGGAAGGGATAGATTGGTTAAGATAAGATAAATTTTTGCAGTCATAATAATTTGAATTTCTTGCTTTATATGATGCTTCTCTTTACAAATCTAAAGTTGGTAATTTGTGTTGTTGAGGAACAGGAGTTGTACTAGGATCTTCATTGGTAGATGAAATCCAGGTTCAAGAAAAAGTTCTTGAAGAATGTGTTAATCAACTTGAAACTGCTGAAACGACGAGAATATCCCTGGTTTCTCAGCTTAAAGAAGCACTCCAAGATCAAGTATGATTGCTTCCCAAACCAAAGTTTTCATTTAGCCTTCTTCTACTTCATTTATTAAGACTTGTTTTATTGATAAAAAAAGTGATTTTTATGGTGGGGTTACATGATAAGTTGTTTTTGTTGATATATATTTCAGGAACTGAAGCTTGATGTTATTCACAGTCAGTTGCAGGTAACCTCTTTGATCTAATTTTAATTTTGGAGCATGATTATTAGGATCTAGTATCGATAATTATAATTAGACAATCATATGTTTTCCAATCTCTTATTAATGTCAGAGAAATCCCTCTAATATTATTAACCCTAATATTTTTGCAGGTTGCACGTAATCAAATCGAACTTGCTGCAAATCTAAAAAAGAAATTATCATCATCTATTCCAGCTGAAGTGACAAGTGTCGATAATCAATCAATCTCTTTTGGAACAACAACAACAACACATGTTACTGTTACTGAAGAAGAAAACAAAAAAGCAGCAGCAGCAGCAGTTGCTGCAAAACTTGCAGCTTCAACATCTTCTGCACAAATGCTTACATCTGTTCTTTCTTCACTTGTTGCACAAGAAGCAGCTTCACTCACCAACAACTTATTCCCCCCAGAAAAAAGACAAAAACTCGACCCACAACCGCCAATCTCACTTTCAGATTTTACTTCCATTGGTTCTCCGGCCAACCAATTTGTTCAGTATGGATATAACAGCCTACCACCACCACATACTTCAATGGGGGTGATGATGCCGAACCATATGCCACCTCAGCAGCCGCCATATCAACAACAGTCTCAGCCACCACAAAGTACAGGTGGCGGTGGGTATTACCGGCCGCCAGGTATCGGACTACACCGCCAGTTAAGTGATTTTTTGTTTTGTATATTAATAGAAACCTAGACTTGTTGACTTCCATGTTACGGTAAATTTTACAAGTCAAGTATGGGCTATTATAAGAATGTTCTTTTGTGTTGATATTACTTTGTTACAAATATGTTTTGGAGTAATGTGTACAAGAGACCAAATTACAATAATCGAACATTACACATTCTATAAAAGTACATGATTTTCCTTAGGATCCAGAACCATGAACAAGTGATACAATGATCGCTTTATGTTCATGACCACAAGCATTGTAATGTGATGCCATTGGTCTTAATGAGTTGGTGAGGTTGACTTGGATGGTCCACTTTTTGTTAAGAAATTGTTGCACAATTTATGTCCATGTTGAATGTGCAGGTAGAGGTAGAACAATGGAGTTATAGATCTTTATATTGCAGATACCACACATGTATTAATCTCATATCCATAATCAGGATCTTAATATCCCCCAGACAAGGTAATATTGTGGAATGGGTGGTTTTGAGCAGTTATGCACAAAATGTGTGGAGCGAGCCTTATACTTGTAATGTAATGAATATATATGTTATAATGAAGATGAAGATTATTTTGTGGTGGACGAAATGGTAATTGTAGTCAGGAGTCCTGCAAACATTTACAAACAATAACATGCAAGTAATGGCTAGAAATGATCAAATATCACTAACATGTAAGACATAAATGGCTAAGAATTACCATGGGTTACTACTTAATACAAATTTTGTGCAGAACTTCCCACAACCTATTCGTTACATCCAGCCACAATCTTACCTTGTGTCCTTGTCTAAGGGGGTTAAGGGATCCAAATTATGATCATGATATGGTATGATCCTAGTACTGAATGGTATCTGCAAATTATGGCTGAATAAAGCTCTATAAACACTATTGTTGTGTCTACAAATTCAACATGCACATAATTTGTGCAACTATATATATATATATTTCTGAACAAAAGGTGGGCCATCCTAGTCACCCTCATCAACTCGAACGTATGACATTGCAATGCTTGTGGTAAGGAACATAAAGGGATCTTCTATCATTGTACCACATGTTCTTGCTTCCGGATCTACATCACTTGTAGCCTGAAAAACATACATCCCCTTAAGTTTTAAATTTCTAAATTAAAAACCCATCTGAGCTACTTATTCAAAGAAAATGGAAAAAAATAAAATAAAGACATACCAGATGAAAGCTTCTTCTTCAAAGCAGAAAGGACTGATGTGTGACCAATGAAGATGGCAAATGAGTGTTTATATAACAATTAAATGAATACGAATATGTTGGTTGCAAGTAAGGAATCTGACATTCCTCTATTGTGAAGTTTCTTTCCATCAAAATCCACACTTTGATTACTCAGCAATTAATACTTTTAGATAATAAAATGTAAATATAAGCAAATTTAAGGGGCTAATGATAAATTTAGTGTTGTACAAATGAATTAATTTTTACACCACATCTTTTGATAGTTATACCACACAGTACAAGTATTATTGCAAAATGTACAAGCATATAATGCATCTCTTGTGATACATATATTAAAACATGTGGTGTAAACATCACTCCCTTAAAATATAAGGGATGACTTCATACAAAATTCTCTGTAAATATAAAGTAACTAAAGTAAACTTAAATGATTGGAATATATTGTTTTTTTATACATTTTAAAGTAATTAAAAAGATGTAGTGTACACATTAGAATTTAGAGCTAAAAATTATAGTGTAAACATTTACTAAAAAATATGGTGTGTACCATTTATCGTAAACTTGACTATGCGTAATAGTGTGCGTCGGCCCCCCTTCGTCGCCGCCCGTCCCCAACAGCGACGCGTCCTCCCCCTTATGACATAGAGCACACATTTTTTGTATACGTATTCATACCCACATGTATATATTTGTATATGTTTTTATAGACATGCACACACATTTTCATTTATATTCATATTCTCTCACTCACATTTTTGGCAAAGTCTTCCTGTAAACAGTCTATCTACCTTCAGATAGATATATAACTAACATCTTACATCATCGTACCCCTCATTTAAAGGGATTGTGTATCTGTTTAATAACCAATATTGTCATTCCGGTTTCATACATAGGTATCAATACTGAAATTAATGACATCAAAACATTCATCAATTTACAAGCACCATCTTCTACTCCACGTTGTGATGTATCTGATGAATTTGTGGATATTGTTGTGGTGGCACTCCATGCAGCGGGTATCCAGATATATGTGCTAGAAAGTGTAAAGAAGCTAAGAAATGATGTGCTATAAAAACGTAATTGATATTAATGTGGGATAATTAGATAGTCCGATAAATAAGTTGTCTTTGTACCCTTGCTGCGGGTATTAATTTTCTTCAATTCTTTTACCCTCTTTAAGCACATGAAAGAAAAAGACCATTTTACCCTTAATAAGCCCATGAAAAGAAAAATACTACCTCCGTATCAAAATAAGTGATACATTTCAAGAATTGCGGTTTTTGAGGCAAAAGATTAAAATGTGAATTAAGATAGATTAAAGTGGATAGTTAGTAGGGAATGAGTCCCACTTTCTTTGAATAAAGTGATATTAATGATGTTTAAAAGTAAGGGTAAAAGGGTAATTTCACTTTATTAAAGTAAATAGTTAGTGGAAAATGGATCTCACTTTTTTTACCAAATAAGGTAAGTTTTAGAAGTGTATCATTTATTTTGTTCCAACCCTAAATGGTAAGTGTATCATTTATAGTGATACGGAGGTAGTACTAAAATTGCAAGACTTTGATCAAACCAAACCTTAGTGCGTTTGTTCACTAAGGACATGTGTTACCATTTGAACTATCTAAGGTTTGAACATGATTTGCAAATAAATAAAAGAATGCTTTTCTCTCTCTCTAAATTATCAAGTTATTATATACGTATAAACCCCACTAAAAAAATAAAAACATAGAACACCGTTTTTTCTCTGCCACCATTTTTATCCTTTCGTTCCGTCTAAGGTTAATGAACAGTAAAACATGTATGGTGATTGTATATATAGTACAATGAAAACCTAGTGAGAACCTAATAGTGGTATAATTTTAATATGAGACTAATTTTGAGGATAAACTGATACACTATATAAGTTTTTTTGTATTTTGTGTTTGTTAATAAATTATATATGTCGATGTTTTACAATAAAAATACATATCATATTTATAGCAGAACATTACATTTTAAAAACATTTATTCATGAATTATTCATAGTAATATGTTAAAAAAAATGTTGAGAAGAAATACTATTAATAAATAGTGAGAAATGACATTTATTTGTTCATACTTATCATATCCATTTAATAAGATAACATGTGTAATCTATTAATTATCTCTTTTAATATTATCCTTTGATTTTGACATATGTCTTAATTTAATGAGTATGAAGATAAATTAAAAAAATGATAAAAAATAATACCATTACTCATAAATAGTACTAGATTATTAACAGTAACATTAAGAGGTGTTTGGGAAAACTTATTAAGAGGTGCTTATGGCTTATAAGCTTATATAAGCCTAAATAATCCCTTTTCAAAGGGATTATTTAAGCTTATATAAGCTTATAAGCTATAAGCTCCTTTAAATAAGCTTTCCCAAACACCCCCTAAATAAAAATAAAAATTGGAGGTGAAAGGAAAATTAGGTGGCATCACCGTCGTATGTAATTACGCACGACGCAAACAATAATTAACATAGCAAAAACTTGACTCTTCGCCGGAGGAGAGAGGAATTTGATCAGAGAAACGATTCCGATAACATCTGCGCTTTCCAATTCAGATCTGATTCCACCTCCTCCTCCTCCTCATCCTCAATCAAATTCACAGATATCAATCAATCAATTATGTCTCTGAATATGAAAACTCTGACTCAGGCATTCGCCAAAACCGCTGCCGTAATTGAAAAGACCGTACAAGATGTCACCGGACCAAAAGCTCTGCAGGACTACGAGCTCCTTGACCAGATCGGTTCTGCCGGACCTGGCCTCGTTTGGAAGCTATACTCCGGCAAGGCTCGTAGCGGTTCAACCCTCTTATCTCATCAGTATCCGACCGTCTGCGTTTGGGTGCTTGATAAGCGTGCTTTATCGGAAGCTAGGGCTCGTGCCGGACTTTCGAAAGCAGCCGAAGACTCATTCTTCGAGATTATTCGAGCTGATGCATCCAGATTGGTTCGATTAAGACATCCTGGAGTTGTTCATGTGATCCAGGCTTTAGATGAGAATAAAAATGCCATGGCTATGGTTACCGAACCGTTGTTTGCTTCGGTAGCTAATGCTCTTGGGATATTGGATAATGTTACAAAGGTTCCAAAGGAGCTACAAGGGATGGTAAGCATTTCCAATTGAGATTATTAGTGTTGCAGTTTATGTTTCCATTGCAGAATTCAAGCTTCTAACTAGTTTTTGGTCAATGCTTAACTAGATCACTGTTAGTAATTTAGAGATTAGTATGGTGCTGAAATTTTCTTGCTGGTGGACATAGGATATTTTTAACCATATTTAATCTTTGTATTACTATGGAGCTTGAAATTTGTACTTGCTTTAAGCTTGTGTTATGACTAGTGAACAAGATACATCATGACTTTATTATATATAATACATTACAATAGTTTCTCTATCTATAGTGTATTAAAAATGAAGCATAACTAATGTTATGTGTTCTTTTAATAACATCTAGACTACTTTCTCGGATATGGTCTATGATAATGAGCTATAGCTATTGACTAGGCATTTATTTAAAGCACATGTGATAATGACCAGTATTTGGTTAATCCATGACAATGAGCAATTGGAATGTAGGGTTTTAAACTTGAACATTGGTACTATTATTTGATACACCGTGCTTCTGCACCCAATATTAAAGTTATTGTGTAATAAATAAAAGTATTTTCACACTGCTAACTGTCTTATGATTTTATTCATTAAATATTTACTCCTTCTTATGTAGGAAATGGGTTTGTTGGAGGTAAAACACGGTTTACTTCAGGTAGCAGAATCTCTGGACTTTCTGCATAATAATGCTCACCTCATTCATCGTGCAATATCTCCTGAGGTATAAACAACCTTATTTTTCAAAATACTTTATATTCCAGATGATTAAATGATTTTTCAAAAGTAAATTATCTTTCAAACAATGTGTCTTCATTGAATTTTCAGGCTGTCCTCATTAACTCAAGTGGAGCTTGGAAACTTGGTGGATTTGGTTTTGCCACATCAGCAGACCAGTCAACTACTGTGCAACCCTTCCATTATTCAGTGAGTAAAATTTGATTGTTTTTCTTTTCTTTAAGAAGATCAATATTGTTCAAACTTGATTTTTTAATCAGGAATATGATGTTGAAGATTCATTAATGCCTCTTCAACCATCTTTAGACTACACTGCTCCAGAATTAGTCCGGACCAAAATGTCTACATTCGGATGCTTCTCTGATATTTTTAGTTTAGGATGTCTTGCTTTCCATTTGATTGCTAAAAAGCCTTTGTTTGACTGCCACAACAACCTCAAAATGGTAATAAATAAAAAGTTCTATAATACAAGTTATTTAATTTAACTTAACTTAATAGTGTGGATTTGTGAAATTGTATGCAGTACATGAATAATTTGACATATTTATCCAACGAGTCTTTTTCATCAGTTCCTCCTGAATTAGTTTCTGATTTGAAGAGAATGCTTTCAGCAAATGAGGCTATAAGACCAACAGCTTTGGATTTTACAGGTAAATGCTTTCTAACATTATTCATATCGTTATACTTCCTCTGATTCAAAATAAGTGACACACTTTCCTTTTTGGGGTGATTCAAAATAAGTGACACACTTTGAAAAATTACCTTATTTGGCAAAAATTAGTAGGACCCACACCCACTAACTATCTACTTTAACAAAGTGAAATGACTTCTTTACCCTTACTTTTTACTTTTAAACATCATTAACCCTACTTTATTCAAAAGGTGTGGGACCCATTCCCCACTAACCATCCAATTAATCTAATTTAATCATCATTATAATCTTTTGCCTCAAAAACCATGAAACCCCAAGTGTGTCACTTATTTTGAATCGGAGGAAGTATTAAATTATAATAAACATTTTATATAACCTATTACGATGGTTTTTAATCAACTTATGTATTTAAATCATTTAAATCTCTAAAATAATTTATTTTTTCAGGTTCTCCCTTTTTCCGTGATGACACTAGGTTACGAGCGCTTCGTTTCCTGGACCACATGCTTGTACGTGCGTGGAATTTAATTTAATTTATTTATCATAAATTTTCAAATTAAAATATGGTTTGCTTTAAATATAATTTCCTAAATGAACGTACGTCTTGTTGGTTTCAGGAAAGAGATAACATGCAGAAGTCAGAGTTTTTAAAAGCACTTTTGGACATGTGGAAAGATTTTGATGCTCGTGTTTTACGATACAAGGTTATGTTTTAAGCTCTTGGATAATATTCACTTAAGATGAAGTTTTAATAAAATTATGACTAAGTTTTTATTGTTTGTGTAGGTTCTTCCACCTCTTTGTGCAGAGCTTAGGAATATGGTTATGCAACCAATGATTTTGCCCATGGTTTTAAAGATAGCTGATTCTCAGGTACTACATATATACTTAATCTAATAATTTTTTTTTTCTATATATATAAAGTGTTTTTGAAATCAGAATCAGTTGTTGAATTTATTAATCGCTTTAATAAATTGCAGGATAAAATTGATTTTGAGACATCAACACTGCCTGCACTTGTTCCTGTTCTAAGCACTGCTGCAGGTGAGACGTTATTGCTACTGGTGAAGCATGCAGAGCTCATTGTTCACAAGGTACCAAAATGACATTATTTCCCTTTGTTTTAATTGGTTTGTTGAAAATAGATTGTTATTTTTATATATTTTGGCAGGCTAGTGAAGATCATTTGGTTTCTCATGTATTGCCCATGCTTGTTCGAGCATATGATGATACAGATGCCCGAATGCAAGAAGAAGTTTTGAAGAAAACTGTATCTCTTGCTACTAAACTTGATTCTCACCTGCTGAAGCAAGCAATTTTGCCTCGTGTTCATGGTTTGGCACTCAAGACAACAGTTGCTGCAGTAAGTAACTCATCTTTCTTTACATGTTTTATATATCTATATCTATATATATTCTCTCTGATATTGGAATCTGTTGCAGGTGAGAGTGAATGCTTTATTATGTTTGGGTGATATGATTTTGGTACTTGATAAACCAGCTATTTTGGAAGTTTTGCAAACTATTCATCGTTGCACTGCTGTTGATCGTTCTGCTCCAACTCTTATGTGTACACTTGGGGTTGCAAATTCCATTTTAAAACAGGTCCCACATTTGTTATTTTTTTAAATACTTTTAGAATTTAATATATTCTATTAACATTTATTTATTTGTGTTATTTAGCATGGAGTTGACTTTGCAGTTGAACATGTTCTTCCATTAATCATGCCTCTTCTCCTTGCACAACAATTAAACGTTCAACAGTTTGCTAAATACATGTCCTTTGTCAAAAGTGTTCTCAGGTATTTACACTTTTAATATTAACAATTAATCACATTTTTAGATTAACTAATATATTACTTTTTGCTAAATTGCAGAAAAGTTGAAGAAAAAAGGGGAGTAACAATGAACGATCATACAGTAACTGACATAAAATCATTTCCTATACCAACAGATGGAAATTTAGCACCAGCGACTTTGAAAAAAACCGTTCCAACTGCTTCTTCACAATCCTTGAAAAATAATAACTCCACGTGGGACCAAGATTGGGTCACAACAAAATCATCCTCAAATGAACCAAAATCATTAACTGCCACAAACACAATAACACCAAGTGTTGAAGATAATTTTAAGGATTTACAATTCCCGATAATATCTACTCAATCTCAACCTCAAACGATTAATCAAACAAACACATCAGTTCCTGCAGTTGATTTCGAGTGGCCACCTAGAACATCATCTTCAACTTCAAGTATTTCTCATCAAATTGGTGATAATATAAAAACAGGTTCTTCAAATGCAAGTTTTGATGATTTAGATCCATTTGCAAACTGGCCTTTAGCTGCTTCAAAAAATGGTTTAACAACAGAAAAACAACCAAATAATAATAATAATACAAATTGGGCCAACAACTTTGAATATCCTACTAGTATTAGTAACAGTAATAGCAGTAGTAGTATTAACGGTGGGATTTCTTCCAACAATACTCCAATCGGGCTCACGAGATCCAATCAGGATGTGCCAGCTGGGCCCAAGAATGTGGATATTGGTTCCATATTTGCTTCAAGCAAGAGCCAGCTGGCACCAAGGCTGGCCCCACCTCCCCAAAATGTGGTTGGTAGAGGGAGAGGAGGTAGAAACCAAGGGCAAAATCGTCAATCTCGTTCTACCCAATCAAAACCGTCATCTGAGCAGCCCCCATTGCTGGATTTGCTCTAGTTAAAATTTGCCTGCTTGTTTATATATTCTGTGACACGTTTTTTCAAGTTTTGTTTTCTTGAATAGTTTGGGATACTTTTAGGTATGCTTTTTTTGCTAAATCTATATCGTTAATAGCATCATATATTTGTGTTGTTTGTATTACTACATTCCGTCGACTAGTTTAGTCGCTCAAAGTTAAAATTCTTTATTCAAAATGTAAAAGTTTATGGACGCTTGTTTCAAAATGGAATATTTTGTACCCAAACAGCTTTTGTTATTTGTTGTAAGGTTTCGGTTTTTGTTCTTGCCAAAATATTATACGGTGTTTAGTTGTAGAAAATAATTAAATTATTCCACCTTCATTTTCTATGAAAGGGAGTTGTTTTCTAGTTCTAGTAAGGCACATATTTAGAAAACGTATACGAATGTTTTCGTATTCTAGTTTAACTGTAACAGAACTTTTCTCTGCCAATATACAAATAACCTTTTAACCTCGTTACCTTTTGGTACGAGATCTTGGGTTTGACATAATTATAGATAAAAGTTGTATCATAACCATGTTTAGGATGTAAATTTCTAGAAGAATTAGATAATACTACATATATTTAAGTATTAAAGAAGCAATCTAATCTGATTAGATATATTGAATATTGGTGCCCACATCTAACATTCAATAATTTGGGTAGGTCAAGTGGTGTTGCCATACCTAGAAATACATTCCTCTCTTTTATTTTAGTTATATCAAAGATAAGTTTTAAAGTTTGCCCCCATTTACAGATTTAATAACACCTTAAGATTGGGCATAATGGAGCAAATGAATGTGTTTGATTTAATAGTCTTTAACAGTAATGCCCTCCACATTAATTACATTACAGGTAGTTGGAAAAGGAAATGAGTGGTTACATATGTGACAGATGGTTGCTTACTTTGAAAATTCAGACAAAATCATTATCATGGATCCCAATATCTTCTTTTAAATTAATTTCCTTTTTTTATTCCCATTATCCCCTTTTTTACCTTCATACCTCACTTACATTATTTGCAGTTCAAGACCTCTGTTTTTTGAACCATCATCACCAATGGCGTTTGCAGGTACAACCCAGAAATGTATGGCATGTGACAAAACTGTTTATCTTGTTGACAAACTCACTGCTGATAATCGAATCTTCCACAAAGCTTGTTTCAGATGCCACCATTGCAATGGCACTCTCAAGGTTCTTTGATTTTTGAATATCTTTTAGATCTGCACATAACGTGTTCGATCTAATGCCTCAATGAAGTTGCTAACTAATTTTACCCAAATTTTGTGTATTTTTCAGCTCAGTAACTATAACTCTTTTGAGGGAGTTCTCTATTGCAGGCCACACTTTGATCAACTGTTTAAAAAGACTGGTAGCTTAGACAAAAGTTTTGAAGGTAAATGAACATATTAATTAATGATTATAATTGTTGTCATATACTCCGTATTCATTAGCTATTAAAATTCACTATATTCTAATGATAATTTCAGGTACACCAAAGATTGTGAAGCCACAGAAAACCATTGACGGTGAGGTATAACTTGAAGAAATCTGGTTCTGATCTATTATATTTGAAATCAAATGTGATAATAATTAGTAATTAATCTCGAATCATTTAACAGAAACCAATGGCTAACAAAGTGTTTGTGGGAACAAAAGACAAATGTTTGGGCTGTACAAAAACCGTCTACCCAACCGAAAAGGTAAACATCTTTACACAAATTTGCATCAAAATTAAAAGCTCAAACAGATATTATTGTTTTTATATAAATAGGTTTCAGTAAATGGAAGTGCATACCACAAAAGCTGCTTCAAATGTAGTCATGGTGGGTGTACAATTAGTCCATCAAACTATATTGCACATGAAGGCCATCTTTATTGCAAACACCATCATACTCAACTTATTAGAGAAAAGGGTAATTTGAGTCAACTTGAAGGTGCTAGGGTTGCATAATCTGTTAATCATCTTGTAACGGTTTATCATCTGATATATCTTTTGTTGTTGGTGTTGATATATTTCATAATCGACTGTTTTTATTATCAAAGTATTTGATAATGAAAGGCGTTTTATTATATAATGTTGGCTTACAGAGTATAAATACACCGATCAGCTGTGTAATCCTAGATAATAACATACAACAAATATGAACAAACCAGATTTTGCATAATTACTGAAATCTGAACATACTGTTATACAAGTAACTTATTTTATCTAACCTTAATCCTCACAAAAGGTAGCTAATCACTACCCTAAGCAAGGATTACCAAATATTACAAAGGCTGCATTGCATCTAACAAACATCCATCAACTGCAATATGCTTCAAATCAATAATATGATTATCGCGAAGAAACCCAAATCCAAAAGTTCCATCACCATACTGCCAAATCCTTCCTTCCACTTGATTCGGGTTCACACTAGTGGGTCCCGCTAACCCCGGTATAACCAAATCATAACTTGAATTAATGTAAAGAATACGCGATACACCTTCCAACAAATGTCCAGCTGGCAAAAGATGCTCGCGTGTATCGAATATATATTCTTCTTCAGAAGAAAACGGTGATTCAAAAAACGTTGTGTTTGATGTCCAAAACACGGGTGCGTAACTAGAAAACGGTTTACAAGAATCCCCAATTTTTCTACATGCTATACCACCAATGTCATCATATGCCACAAGATAAAAGTCCAATTTTGCATCTTCACAAATACCCTGTAATAATAATGATTTTAAAATCGATTCGATTTGTAATTTTCGAATTCAATTGCAAACGATTGATGGATCGATTACCTTCCATAGGCCTTGCAATGGTTTTGAAGATGTTGGAGAGTAATTTACTATCTTAATAAAATGTTCAGCATCCCATTTTTTGTTGTAATTTCTTTCTTTCTCTCTCCTCCTTTGTCTTCTCCATGCTCTCTCTCCTACCGGACTTGTTCGGTTTGCGAAATATTGATAGATCTCAGACGTAATTCGATCGGGTGGTGATCCACTTTCGAATCCAATTGTTTCTTCGTTTGTAGGATTTAAATTTCCGGATAGATTGAAGGTAACATGTTCTTCAATTACAATGTGAAATTCCCCAATATGGTTGACGTTAACGGAAACCAATTCGTTTCCGGAGCTATAAATTAAACCATTTTCATCTAATTGGAGTTGAGAATTTGGTTCAAGGAAGTTAACAATTTCACCTTTGGGTGAAATGCTCATCCATAAAAATGGGGCTTTTGTGACGTTGTAATTACCGGAATTGGAGGGTGAAACCCTAGAGCCGGTGATGAAAGACGTACCCCACTCGAAGAACACCAACGTTGGCGGTTTGTTTGAAATCGAATTAGGGCTTCTGATTTGGCTGTTGCTAAGGCGCCAAAATCCGATTAGGTTTTCGTACTCGTGTAGCGTTTTGTAAAGATGCTTGTAGGTGATCATACCGGAGCCCCATTTTTTGATTTGGGTCTTGGAGCCCCACCGGCGGTCGCACATCGAGAACCATAGTTTGGAATCCGTCCGGCAGAGGGAGAGGAATCGCTTGGATGTGCAGGCGAATGAAGAGATCTCCGATGGAGTAAGGAAGGAGAGGATGCAGAGCTGAACGTCTTCCGGGAACTCCGAGAATGGAAGCTCCGGGAAGGTTGTTTCGCCGGCGTTGAGATTCGTCATTTTTGTTGATTTGGAATTTTGTGGGAAGAGAAGCGGTTGTGTTTCTTCAAGAAACTGAAAGTGCGAAGAATGTGCTTTTTGGATTATTGATACAAAAATTGTGTTAGATGAAGGTCCGGTAGGGGAGATTGATACAGATGTACGGATGCTTATTTACCAGTATTTGAATTTAGATCTTTGTTACAGTTTGTACTTGGGCCGTTTGTTGGGCTGCTCAAACCTTCTGACAAATGTTTTGAAGTATAAGATTGCCTTTGGTTTGTAGGTGGGATTTGCCGATTTGGATTTAAAAGACATAAGGTGAAAGATTGTATTCTTGGATTTAAAAGATAGAAGGCTAAAGATTGTATTCAGTATTTTTATGATTATTTACATCTTATCTCTCTATGCTTGTAAGATACTCCCTCCGTCCCACAAAAAACTTCTCATTTCACTCTTAATTTTTGTCCCACAAAAAACTTCCCATTTCCCATATTTGGTGGGCTCCACATAATAAAAAACTATTATTATTAAAAACCCCACCACTAATATCCACTAACTATCTTTCTCTCTCCAATCTAACCTTATATTTTAATCAAAAGTATTATCAATGACCGCACCACTAACTATCACCTAAAAACATGTGGAAAAGCCAAATGGGAAGTTTTTTGTGGGACGGAGGGAGTATATTGTTGTTGTTGAGGCGAAAGAAAAGATACAACTAATTTAAAATTATCTGTTTTTTAAATCAAGAATGGGATTAGATTAAAAAGTTATTATTCTTTTGAATAAATAAGGATAAAGATACGCCGAAGCTCCTTCCTAGGGATTCCATTAAAAAAAATAAGGATAGAGATAGAGAAGAAGAATTCGGGTAAATCCCCGATTTTCAAATCTAAACCACCAACCTTTTTTTTTTAATTTCTTTAATTATGTTTGTTTGTTGTTAACTTATAGAGTTATGGGTCTTAAAATACGCTTTAATGATCATATATCTAAAAGGTATCAACCACCAATCATAGGTAAAGACAAATTAAAGAAAGTAAACTCAATTTAAAAAATATTGTAAAATTAATTCTATGTTTGAAGATCAACACCATGGTACCAAAAGTTAGGTGGTGTTGGCCGCGTCCAGGACGCAAGAGGACGCATCATGCGACCTTTAGCGTTACTTGTAGTCTATAAATTGACATATGTTTGGTCATTACTCATTACTATTACTACCTCCGTATCAAAATAAGTGATACACTTTCTATTTAGGGGTGGAACAAAATAAGTGATACACTTCTAAAACTTACCTTATTTGGTAAAAATATGGGACCCATTCTCCACTAACTATCTAGTTTAATAAAGTGAATTTACTCTTTTACCCTTACTTTTACTTTTAAACATCATTAATATCACTACATCCAAAAGAAGTGGGACCCATTATCCACTAACTATCCACTTTAATCAATTTTAAACCACTTTTTAATCTTTTACCTCAAAAATCGTAATTCTTCAAATGTATCACTTATTTTGATACGGAGGTAGTATTATAGTTTGACCATGTATTTCGTCAATTAAGAAAGTTGAGGTAGCGGCTAGCTGTGACATGTCATACAAGACACCCTGTATACAATATGGGGAGCTGATTTGTACAGAGCAATTTTTATCCATACAGAGCAAATTCATCTCAAATAACAATCATGCCCTTAATAGGAGGGGTGAACTGCAAAATGTGTTAAAAGTAAAGGAAGGACATGATTGTCATTTAGAATGAATTTGCTCTGTATGAATAAAAATTGCTCTCTACAAATCAACTCCCTACAATATGACAATATGTGACAAGTCAGACGTTACATGTCTGTTAACTTTTTCCCAAAAGACAAAAACAAAATATTTTCAATGTGTAAAGTAAAATATTTGGCATTAGGGGTGATTATCGGGTCAAAACCGAACCGAACCGATATAACCGATAACCGATTAAGCATAAAATTCGAAACCGAAAACCGAACCGTTAATACTTATTTGGTTTCGGTTTTGGTTCGGTTTTGGTTCCGGTTTTCGGTCTAAAAACCGATATGGTCCAATAAGCTCCAAAACTATTTTTTTGCTATTTTTTTCCACTTTTCAGATTTAACATCTGAAATCACCAAGTCGTCAAATTGTTTTCAACACAACAAATGCAAAGACCAAGTGACCAACTTTCAAAATAAACACTCTAACAAAAAATCGACGATGAAGTTTAGAAGTAGGAGCGGTCTTTTGGAAACCAAAGGGTTTTAGGAAACAAAATAATTAAAATTGAGAAAAGAGATATGGACAAGTTATACGAAGCTATCATATGGGAGAGGTAGTTGAGGGGTATCCTAGTTTTTTGTTGTATGAGCTTAGTTATCGATTCGGTTCGGTTAAAAACCGATAAGAAATGGACCGAAACCGATATGGACCGAAACCGATATAGCCATATTTCATAAACCGAAAACCGAACCGAAATCTGTTATCGGATCGGTTTCGGTTCGGGTTCAGTTGGTTTTCGGTTCGGTTCGATTTTTCCGGTTAAAATGCTCACCCCTGTTTGGCATTATCGTTGAAAACAAGTAAGTTGAAAAGTATTAGTATTCATGCCTATTGTGTGTTCCAGTTCCAGTGAAGAATTTTTGAAATTTGTCATGGAAATTCAGGGACCATCGCTTCCTTCCAATTATGTCACCATCCTTCAGCTCAAAGAGCGATGGCTCCAACAACAAAATCCTGCAAACTCCAACGACGAACACCATTCGCACTCGAATTCCAAACCCAACGAACAGGCTGCTTTCAAATGCACAACCTCCCGAAATCAGAATCGCCATCGGGACATCCATCAGCTGAAACCAGAGATTACGGTGCTTGATTCTGCTTCTAAAACCGTAGTCGATGTTGCCAACAATCATCCAGAAGAAGAAAAGGAGGAGCACAACAATGATCATTCCAACAACAAACAATCAAAGAAGAAAAAAAGTCGCAGAGGTCGAAAATCTAGGGTTTTCTCTAACCCGTTGGAGCCGGAACAAGTGGAGGAGAAAGAACAACCTCAGTACACAGGTGGACGTACTCGAAAACCTAGGTTTGTCGCAGATCAAAATCCAGCCGGAGGTATTACTCCATCGTTGGAGCCAGAACCGGTATCGGAACCAGTGGAGGAGAAAGAACAACCTCAGTACACAGGTGGACGTGCTCGAAAACCTAGATTTTTCGCAGACCGAAATCCAGTCGGAGGTATTACTCCGTCGTTGGAGCCAGAACCGGTATCGGAACCAGTGAAGGATAAAGAACAACCTCGGTCCACAGGTGGACGCGCTCGAAAACCAAGGTTTGTCACTGACCAAAATCCAGCCGGAGATATTACTCCACCTTTGAAACCGGAACCGATACCGGAATCAGAGGAGGAGAAAGAACACCGTCGGCACACAGGTGGACGCCGAAGTTGGAATCAGAAGGTAGTCCGGGAACCCAAGCACAAAACGACACCGTTTGTTCAGAATTCGGAGGCTTTATTGCACAATGCTGCTTGTGGTGATGGTGTTGTTGAAGATGTTGCTGTGAAAGAAATCAATGTGACAAACAGAAGATGGATTTCTGGAAAATTCCATGAAAATCCAAAACCCTGGCCCTCTAAACCCCCTTTTGGAGTGAAAAAGGTGCAAATTTGGGTTAAAAAGGGTGAATCTGCACCAAACTAAGTGATATCTCAGCCAACCTCTTTAATATCAGGTAAATTTGTGTGATATTTCAATATTTTTTTTGTTTGGTAAATTTAAGTATGTGTACTAGAATAAAGTGCAAATTACATGAGCATGTATGCTGCGTACTAGTGAAATATACCAAACTTGTAGAAAACAACCAAAATAAGTAGTACATTGACAATCAATGATTAGAACTAGCAAAATGCGAATACAATCAATCAAGTAGTACCTTCAGACGTTGTTGATTTTTCCTGCTTCAAATTTCATTGCTTTATCTGATTTTCATAAGAATATTTGGAAAATATGGTGTTAACAATTTGTATGTGATTTGGTTCCAGGCATGTTTGAGAGGACACGACAGGCAGCTGAGGCAAAGAAGGAGTTTTACTTTGTAGCATAAATTACCTTAGAAATTGTGTTACTAATTGGGTTGTATGATGCACAAAATGAGTGTTATCCTGCTGATTGATATGGGAAAAGAAAAATATGACTAATTAAAAGACTAGATGGGAAAAAGATAGTAATTGTCGATGTTTATGTGTTCATTATTTCCATTTCTCATATGCAAAGAATAATATCACTTCTCATGTGTTATTAAGTGAATTCATCCTAAATTCCTAATCATAATTACAAATTTAATTGGTTGCTTTAAACGTTCCAGGGCATATACTTGAAATTCTGAATGAATGTTTCTATTAAGTTACGTCCAGAGATGTTCTAAAATGTCCAACTTGGCTCACATATACCCGTAATAAGTTGTGTTTTAAGTCGTATTAAAGTAACTGAATTAATATAAATAATTAGTTATAACAATGCTTGACAGTCAAAGATTCCAACCAAGTGAGAATAGTGGCAACGGATTGGGAGATTAAATGGAAGTATCAATAATGTCTTGTCTGAATTGTTGGTTTATGTTTAGTTGGATGGTTGTTAGTTGTATGTTTTTTTTCAGATTGTATGTACTCTGTAATTTGTGGATGAATATATATTTCAGTGGGGTCTTGAGGTTGGGGTGATGGCAATGCCGAACCTCTAACCTTTAGATACCTTTCTTTTTTTTTCAAAAAAAATAAAATAAAAATGGTTGGATATAGGGGTGAGCTCGGTCCAAAAACCGAACCGAAACCGAAACTGAAAATGATGAATTTGCAAAACCGAACCAATAACATGTTATCGGTTTTGGTTCGGTTTCGGTTCGGTTTCGGAACGGTTTTTTTAGGCTAAATGTTCATCATTTTCCCAAGACCGAACCGAACCGAAGCCAATAGAACCGAAACCGAAAATGATGAATTTTCAAAACCGAAACCGAACCAGTTAACATGTTATCGGTTTCGGTTCGGTCTCGGTCGGGTTTCGGTTCATTCAGTTTTTTGGTCCAAATGCTCACCCCTAGTTGGATATGCTGAAGATGAAGAAAAAAGATTGATTAACTATATTATAGAAAGATGATGATGTACGTGAAAAAAAGACTAAAATGCTCTCGCGTACTTGGCACGTGGGGTGTCTTAACAGAGCAATTTAGGGGGTGTTTGGGAAAGCTTATTTAGAGGGGCTTATGGCTTATGAGCTTATATAAACCTTAATAATCCCTTTTTAAAATATTGGGAGATATATATTTTCTGGATTTTCTGCTTGCTTGCATACATACAAGTACCCTTACTTTTCCATAAATTAAGTTTAGAGACCCCCCCCTATTTTGGTATCAGAGCATATCAACGAAAAAACTGGAACCAAAAAGACTAGAATATTTAGGTATAGACATATTGTTAAATAATAAAAGAACAGTACAAATCCAAGACATATATAAACTTAAGTGTAATTTTGATAAAGAGCACCACCATAGTTTAATATCGTCAGACCCTTGCCTAAATACATTAATAGATTTACTTATTAATATATCAGACAACTTAGAAGTTAAATTAGAAAAACAACAATCTATTTTATTTTCTCTTCAAAAAGAAATTAGTACTTTTAATAGTAAATTAGATTATATAAAAGAACAAAGTAAGATCATATTAGAAAAAGTATCTATAAATAAAACCGAAGACAAAAATATTAAAGAAGTCATAAATAAGAACGATATTAAATTATTAGCAGAACAAATAGAATCATTATCCTTAAATCCAACAGGTAGTGAAAAAGTAACTAGAAAAATTGTAAAAACAGAAAAAACTGAACCTTTTAGTTTTAAAGATTATCAAATAAAAAACTAATGGCTGACTCTTCCCGAAAGAGTTTTGGTTTATGTGTAGTTCCTAAAAACATTATAAACAAAATTGCGAGTAAAAGAGAAGAGTATGATGCAAACTTAGAAGAATTAATAGATCCCGAGTTAGATTATAACCGATTCCAAACTCATGGTTTACAAATGTTAAAACCAGAAATTTTATATAATAAGGGATTTTTTGAAAACAGTACCCAATTTTACAGAAATAGTTATGAATCTACAATACAGTGTATAAAAGACCAAACAAAGATTTTAAATATAATTTCTAAAGAAGGAGAACATAATCTTAGGCAAAGACATTTTAAATTTATCCATTTAGGAATAATAGTAATAGGAATTAAAGGCTTAATGAGAAAAAATCTAGGTTGTAAGGTTTTAATTACATTATTTGATAACAGAATCAAAGATATAAACCAAAAGCATGATTGCTAGCACAGAAGTAGACATGAACAGTAATAAAGGAATAATATATTGTAGTCCAGATTTTTTAATTACTATTAAAGATTTTTCTAAATATATAAAATTAGGAATTCAGACAAAGGGTTATGAAGAAGTAGAATGTGGGGATAATTTACTAGTAACTCTAGGAGTTTTAGGAAGATGCTCAACAACATCAACCACTAAATATAAAATATATACAGATAAAGTAGTAAACCTAATAAGTAGCCAAGGTATTAAAATGGTAAAACCAAAAGAATTTTCTACAGAAACCTTAGCAGGATTAGAATGGGATATTAGTAAATTTGTCCAAAAGAGTCCACCTGTCATAGTTCCAGATGAAGCTATAACATTTACAAATAGACTGGCAGAACAAGTTCAACTTTTTCCAATTATAATTCCATCCCTGATCAGGATAATGAAGAAACAGAAACAGAAATTGAAAGTAATTTTGTAGATATAGAAACTAAAAAAGAAAAAATACTATTTCCAAAAGAATTAAATATCATTTTAGATAAAGAAGAATTATTACAACTAGAAGAACAAATGTTTTTAAATAAACAAATTAGAGAAAATGAATGTTTAGCATATGATAATAATGGAAATATAATTTTAACAGAGTATAATATGACAGATGACGAATCAAATATTTCAGAAATAAGTTATGAAAAAGAATTAGTTGATACAGAAGAAGCTAGTTATTTTTCTTCAGGAAGCACTCCTTTTAATAGACACCAAGTACTACCAAATCATAATTACTATGGTATGGCATCAAAGACACCTTATACTAAATATGATAATACTTTTGAGACTAGTAATTATACATCTAGAGGAGCAGAAAGACCTCTAGAACAACCCATAAGATTCCAAACAGACCATAAAGGTTATATCTTAAACCTTACGGCACATGATCCACAAAACTGGACAAATGTAATAGATGTTTGGAAAAGTACGCTCATAGGAAATTATTACAGACATTTCCAAGACCTAGAAACTGAAGAAATGTATAAATACCTAGAAACATTCTTAGGAGAAAGTACGAAGGGAATGTGGGAAGCATATAAGATCGAGCAACAAGAAGAATATAATAGCCTAAGAAGCCTAGGTAGTAATCCATATAATTTTGTAAATAAAATACAGTCATTAATAACAGGAGCAGATCCCAACTCAGGACACATAGAAGTCCAGAAAAAAGCAATGAGAGACCTAGAACAGTTAAGCTTAAAAAACTGGACTAGCGGGTTATATGTGAAAAGATTCTTAAACCATTATGTATATTTAACCACCATAGCAGGAAATACTTTTAATAAATAAATAGGAGAAAAACTTTTCCATAAATTACCAGGCCCACTAGGTTTAGAAATTCACACAAAATGGAATGAACTTCCAGAAATAAAAAATAACCCAAATGCTTTATGGACAATAACCCATAGAGCTCAATTTATAACCAAAATGCTAGAAGAAAAATGTGTAAACTTACAAATCCAAAAACAACTAAAACAAACAGATTATAAATTTTGTAATGAGATATATACTTCGCAGACATATGGAGCAGAAAAACCACCAAGAAAGAATTATAAAAAATATAATAAAACAAATCAAAAGAAATATTATCTTAGAAAATCTAATAAGAAGAAGCCTTATTTAGATGAAAAAAGACATGTTAGGAAATTCAAACCATAAAGAAATTATAAAAATAAACTTAGTTGTTTTGCATGTAATAGTTTTGAACACTTAGCTAGAACATGTCCCAAAAGACAGAATAGCTATGAGAAAAATAGTATTTTAATAGAATGTGTAAATGAAGATCTAATACCAGTTGATGAATGCATTAGTGATAATGAGTCTATCTACAGTATTATTTCAATAGAAGAAACAATAGGGGAAGAAAAAATTTCTCAGACTAACAATTTTATAAATGAATTTTCAAAACAAAATATAGAATATATTAGTGATGAAGAATATGAATTAGTAAATACCAAAGACATAGAATGCCTTCATAATTGGGATAAAAATCTAGGATCCGACAATATCCCGTGTTTTATTTGTAAATTTTTTCCTCAAAGACAATTACGGTCTAAGTGTAAGATATGTTTTAAAGAGGCATGTATAAAATGCTTAGAATCAAAAAATCTTATACAAAAAGAAGATGTTAAAGAACAACCTCTTTTTGTTAGCCTAGAAAAACATGAATTAAAAATATTAAGAAAAAGAATAGAAGTTATAGAAGATACTTTAAAATTATTCCAGAAAAAATTCGATGAATTTGAAATGGCAGATAAAGGAAAAAATATAATTCAAGAACATAATTTAATGAATAAATTCGAATTAGTAGACGAATCATGTAAAGTCATATGTAACCCAGAAGACATTAAATCATTAAAAGTTCAGTGCAAAATTAGACTTGGTACTTATGTAATAAAATGTTTAGCTTTAGTAGACAGTGGATGTTCAAATTGTATTATAAATGAAAAACTAATACCTAAGGAATATATAACCCAAACCACCCCCACTGGAGCACAACAGATGGATGGTGGTATACATACTTATAAAAATATACTGAATTTTGCCGCTAAGATAAGTTTTGCCACAAATTGTGGGTATAGTAAAGAATACACCCTACCCCATAAAACATGGGTGAGACCATTAGAATTAATAAATATTGATTTTATCCTTGGTTTAAGTTTTTTGATGAAAGATAGTGGGGTGGCCCTCCTTTCTAATGATTATCTTATGTTTTCAAAGCATAACCTAATAGCCCCTGCTTCAACTTCTCCTTTTCCTACCCTAATTGAGAAAGTTGGCAAAGGCTCAATAAAACCAAAAGAATGTGATTGTAAGGAAGAAAATGAGTGTCAATTAATAGAAGAAAATAATTTTTATGATGAAAGAGACTATGAGGTAGATTTAAAAGAAGATATGGAGTATGATTTTGATTTTGTGAATATGGAGCAAGTTTATATTCACTTAGTAACAGAACATGATATTGACAACATAATTTCAAAATTAGAAAAAATGGAAATAATAGGGGAAAATGTTTTAAAATATTGGGAGAATGATAAAATAGTATGTGAACTAAAAATAAAAAAACCCAGAGTACATAATTAGAACAAAAAATATAGAACCAACAAATGAAGATATAACTGACTTTAAAACTCATATCTCAGAATTACTAAAATTAGGGGTAATTAGAAAATCAGATAGTCCTCATAGATCAGCAGCATTCATAGTGAGAAAACATTCAGAAATAATTAGAAAGCAGAATGGTAATTAACTACAAAAGATTAAATGATAACACTATTGATGATTCCTATAATATACCAGATAAAAATGTATTTTAGATAATTTATGGATTTCTTATGGCAGAGAACCTAAAGACAGAAAATATTTTATAGCATGTTTAAATGCTTTATCAGAACATTTTAACCAGAACCGTAATCGTTTTAAATTCTATGTTGTTTTAAAAGGTAAAAAGACAGGGTTTTTTCATACTTGGATAGAAGTAATAGAAACTATTCAAGGATATCCAGACCCTTTATACAAAGGTTTTAATGACTATCAACAAGCATTAACTATAGCAAGAATGAATTTAGGAATGAATTTTTATATTTCAGAATCTCTTAAACATTATACAGAACCTCCACCTACTTATTCAGTTACTAAAGATACAAATCAGATTCTTTTTTGTGACCATTGTGAGTCTATGAAAAACAATTATAGATGTATTAATGAAGAAATCTATAGGCTTAGAGAAGAAAACAAAAACTTAGTCTATAAAATAAACAATCTACAAAAGAATAGATTAGCAATTGTAAATCTCTCAAGTGGTTCCTCTTCTGACCCAAAACAGAAGAGTAAGAAGGGTAATCACTCCCCAATGAGTGGGCAAGAAGGTACTAGTAAACCTAATAATTTACTAGCTAGTCCAGTGCTCCCGGCAACTGGTAAAGACTCATCAAGTCCGGATATAGCTATGGGATTGCTAAAATCTCAGGAGACACAGAGGACTCCTGATTCCTCTACTAAAAAGAATAAAAACATAGAAATTTGGGACACTTTGGGAGAACCAGGAAAACATAAAGACTTCTTAGTAAAATATAATCCTACCCCAAGTTCAGAATATCCTTCCTTTAATTTACTCCCGGATAGCCCAAATGCTCAAGATGCACAAGAGCCAGAAAACACTGAACAAATTTTAGATCAGATTTTAGAAAACTCAGAAGAGTTAAAAAATTATTATGAAGCTTCTTCGTCAAAGAAGAGATCAAAAAAGAAAAAATATAGTGAAAGAATCCTTCATGAAACGGTAAATAAGACGGTAAAAGAAATTCTCAAGGCCATGTTACCAGAATTAATGGAAAATGCTCAAGAGCCAACCAAAGAAAAATCAATTCCTGACAACTTAACCCCAGTTAATTTGTCTGATATTGAAACTAATGATCCTATGTCCAATGAAGAAAATACAAGCGATAATAGAGAACATTTTGATCCAAATGAAGAAAACTACACAGATAACGATGATAGTTACTCGTTTGATACCATAGCAAGACACAATTTGGACACTTAGATGCCATTACAGCCAGTATGAAAAGACAGAAGATTCCGATACAGTTATACCACTCAAGTTTACCCAATTATTTGCCAGACAAGAAGTGACAGCATATTCCTGAAGAGAGCTGTACCCTAATAATTCAGATTCTTGAAGATAAGTTTGCTTTATATCACATCTAATAATGCATAAAATGTTAAAAGATCAAGTCAAGAGTGCCCCACCTACAACAGTACTGGCAATAAGAGCTCCCCCGAATTTCATCTATTTAAAGGGACGACTAGCCAAGAGAAAGACACAACACCTACTCAGAAGCAGAAGATACCCAAACCCTTTACTAGAAAAAATTCTCAATCCTCTTCAATCCAAATACTTTGTAATACGTTTGTATAATATTCAAGTGTGTAACTTGTATGATATTCTTCTTCATTTTATGTAAGTTTCTTTCCATCTACTTTTAGTTTTTCAAAGGATCTCCCGAAAGGGAAAACCTTAAGTCCTTAAATGTCATGAAATTTGATTCCCAGTTTGTAATATATGCTTGTAATAAAAATTTTATTTTAAGTATTTGTGTATATTCATTTTATCATTTCTTTTGAAAAGTATTTAGCTTACCACTGAGTGACCCAAAACTAAGGATTTTATAAGGCCGGAGTGAGCCTGTTTGATAATCCGTTCTGTTGGGGAAAGGTGGTAACCTTAAAAAAAAAAAAAAAAAAGTCTTTTTCGGGAATTAACTTTTTGGCATTTTTGGAAATTAACTTAAGGGAAGTACCGAGTACGGATTTGTTAAATTTGGTTATATATATTTTCTGGATTTTCTGCTTGCTTGCATACATACAAGTACCCTTACTTTTCCATAAATTAAGTTTAGAGACCCCCCCTATTTTGGTATCAGAGCTCTGATACCAAAGTACCGAGTACGGATTTGTTAAATTTAGTTATATATATTTTCTGGATTTTCTGCTTGCTTGCATACATACAAGTACCCTTACTTTTCCATAAATTAAGTTTAGAGACCCCCTATTTTGGTAAATTTAAGTATGTGTACTAGAATAAAGTGCAAATTACATGAGCATGTATGCTGCGTACTAGTGAAATATACCAAACTTGTAGAAAACAACCAAAATAAGTAGTACATTGACAATCAATGATTAGAACTAGCAAAATGCGAATACAATCAATCAAGTAGTACCTTCAGACGTTGTTGATTTTTCCTGCTTCAAATTTCATTGCTTTATCTGATTTTCATAAGAATATTTGGAAAATATGGTGTTAACAATTTGTATGTGATTTGGTTCCAGGCATGTTTGAGAGGACACGACAGGCAGCTGAGGCAAAGAAGGAGTTTTACTTTGTAGCATAAATTACCTTAGAAATTGTGTTACTAATTGGGTTGTATGATGCACAAAATGAGTGTTATCCTGCTGATTGATATGGGAAAAGAAAAATATGACTAATTAAAAGACTAGATGGGAAAAAGATAGTAATTGTCGATGTTTATGTGTTCATTATTTCCATTTCTCATATGCAAAGAATAATATCACTTCTCATGTGTTATTAAGTGAATTCATCCTAAATTCCTAATCATAATTACAAATTTAATTGGTTGCTTTAAACGTTCCAGGGCATATACTTGAAATTCTGAATGAATGTTTCTATTAAGTTACGTCCAGAGATGTTCTAAAATGTCCAACTTGGCTCACATATACCCGTAATAAGTTGTGTTTTAAGTCGTATTAAAGTAACTGAATTAATATAAATAATTAGTTATAACAATGCTTGACAGTCAAAGATTCCAACCAAGTGAGAATAGTGGCAACGGATTGGGAGATTAAATGGAAGTATCAATAATGTCTTGTCTGAATTGTTGGTTTATGTTTAGTTGGATGGTTGTTGGTTGTATGTTTTTTTTCAGATTGTATGTACTCTGTAATTTGTGGATGAATATATATTTCAGTAGGGTCTTGAGGTTGGGGTGATGGCAATGCCGAACCTCTAACCTTTAGATACCTTTCTTTTTTTTTCAAAAAAAATAAAATAAAAATGGTTGGATATAGGGGTGAGCTCGGTCCAAAAACCGAACCGAAACCGAAACTGAAAATGATGAATTTGTAAAACCGAACCAATAACATGTTATCGGTTTTGGTTCGGTTTCGGTTCGGTTTCGGAACGGTTTTTTTAGGCTAAATGTTCATCATTTTCCCAAGACCGAACCGAACCGAAGCCAATAGAACCGAAACCGAAAACGATGAATTTTCAAAACCGAAACCGAACCAATTAACATGTTATCGGTTTCGGTTCGGTCTCGGTCGGGTTTCGGTTCATTCAGTTTTTTGGTCCAAATGCTCACCCCTAGTTGGATATGCTGAAGATGAAGAAAAAAGATTGATTAACTATATTATAGAAAGATGATGATGTACGTGAAAAAAAGACTAAAATGCTCTCGCGTACTTGGCACGTGGGGTGTCTTAACAGAGCAATTTAAATGGATATGGAAAAAAGGAAATAATTAAAAGAAAATGAGGACCCGTGATAAAACGTTAAAAATACGACTAAAATCTTAAAATTTAGTAGATATTCACCTCTAAATAAAAAACGTTAAAATATAAAATGATAACTCCTGATTACATGTTATTTCTTTGTTCTATTTATGAACATATTTTTTTCACCAATGAACAAAAATATCATGTAACTAAAAATATTTTTTAATATTTTAATTTCTTTTGTTTATATTTGAATATTTACTAAAGTATATTTGTAAACGAATTTTAAAACATAGTAAATTAGTATTCTCTTGAATGATTCTGTGACGAAAATTAAAAGTAAAACATGATCATAAATCACATTAACTATTTCGTTATAATTGTCAAGGAAGTAATTTATCTGACCTAGATGTTAATTTTAAAAGTTGGAGGACCGAAGTTTAGTTTCATAAAAGTGGAGTGGTTATAATTGTCAAGGAAGTAATTTATCTGACCTAGATGTTAATTTAAAAAGTTGGAGGACCGAAGTTTAGTTTCATAAAAGTAGAGTGGTTCGCCCTTTATTTGACGCAAAAATACAGACTAACCCTATACAAACATATCTCTGAGATACATTAGGGTTGAACAAAGACGGCGAGATGCTCGAGTTCTACAAATGCAGCAGCAGCTCAGTCGAATGGAACCCATCTCCGATAGTCGCTTTAGCCACCTCCGTCGATGAATCTCAGGTCGCCGCCGCCCGGGAAGATGGCTCACTCGAGATATGGCTTGTTTCCCCCGGTGCCGTCGGTTGGCACTGCCAGCTGGTATCCTCCATACGTTCACCATCGTCTCCTTCTTATTTCTGATTATTAGTTTGATGCTTTTGTAATTGAATTTGAATTTTGAATTTTATTTCATTTTTTGTAGACGATACAGGGTGACCCTAATTTGAGAGTTTCATCGCTTGTATGGTGTAGCTCCGGTCCCGGTGGCTTAGCGGCCGGTAGATTGTTTTCATCGAGCATTGACGGATCAATTTCGGAGTGGGACTTTTTTAACTTGACTCAGAAGGTATGTCTCTACATGATTATTTCTGAAATTTGAAGCGGTTAAAAATCCCTAATTTATGCAATGAATGCTATCTCTAAAGATTAAATGAGCATTTTTGTTGGTCCCTGCTGCTAATTGATAAATTAACTGCTTAAAATGCTAGTTTTTTGTTTGAGATTGCAAATTGGGGGAGATTATCTTATTATGGGGTCTATAGAACTTTAGTTAATTTGATTTTATGTTCATCTGCAGGTTGTGGTAGATCCTATTGGTGTATCAATCTGGCAGATGGCTACTAATCCTTTATGTAGACAACAAACTAATACAAAGCACAATTTATCTTCTATAGAAAATGGACATACTAATGATAAAACTATGGGTGATGGTGATGTCACCAGTGACAGTGAGGTTGAAGCTGACTCACTTGAGTTATATGAAGAACCATTTACTGAAAATTCAAGTATAGCAATTGCTTGTGATGATGGTTGTGTGAGATTATATAGTATATCAGAATCAGACCAGTTTAATTACCATAAATCATTGCTTAGGGTCAGTGGTGAGATACCTGCCTCCTGTACAACATATCACAACTTTTATAAAATTCATTATTTTTTTCATTATTTATGTTTCTTTTCATCTTTTCAATGTAGGTCGTGTATTAAGTGTCACTTGGAGTCGAGATGCCAAAATGATATATTCCGGGAGTAGTGATGGGTATGTAACATTTTCAAATTTGTTTTCGAATTAATTTTTTTCTTTTTCTTTCCAAGTTTTGAACTTTATTTATTTTCATGACATTTTCAGGTTCATAAGGTGCTGGGATGCAAAATCGTCTCAAGAAGTCTACAGAATCACTGTTGGTTTAGGAGGTTTAGGTGGTGGCTCTGAACTTTGCGTATGGTCGTTACTTGCACTCAGGTAACTGGGGATTTTTCCTCTGTGCCTGCATTCCATACTAATTACCACGGGGTTTAGCTTAGTAATAAGAATGTTTTGTATTTCTTTTTTCAGGTGTGGGACCCTTGTGAGTGCAGATAGTAGTGGCAGTGTTCAATTTTGGGACAGTTTACATGGAACTCTTTTGCAAGCACATTCTTACCATAAGGGTGATGTCAATGCTTTAGCTGCAAGCCCTAATCATACTAGAGTCTTTTCTGCTGGATCAGATGGTCAGGTATCAAATATCACATAATATCAAGATTGTTTATGAGTTATGACAATAATCGTCACATTTTCATAATCACGATATTAAAAAAATATATGTTTTCAGGTTATATTATATAAACTTTCCAGTAATACGGTTGACTCTGCTAGTGATAAATCATCTAAACCGATTAAAAAGTGGGTATATGTTGGTTATGTGAGAGCACATACACATGATGTGAGAGCCTTAGTTGTTGCTGTACCAATAAGTCGTGAAGGTATGATTTTATTTATGTATTTGACCAAATAATGTCCAATTGTCACTTTTTTTTTAATAATATTCTTATGCTCATTGTGTTATTTTCCAACAGATTTATTACCTGAAGATAAAGTGAAGAGAGCACGTGGTAAGGAAAAACCACATGATTCCAGTTACAATAAGTGGGCCCATACAGGCATTCCAATGCTTATATCAGCTGGAGATGACACTAAGCTTTTTGCATATTCTGCTAATGAATTCACCAAATTTGCTCCACATGATATCTCCCCTGCACCACAAAGACCACCAATTCAGTTAGTGTGCAGAAAGGTTGACCGTTTGACTTATCTTCTTCTGGTCCAGGCTCCAAATTCGTTGGATCTTTTTACTGTTGATGTGAACCGAGAGGGTGGTGTTTCAACTACTGATATGGTAGCTAGGGTTAAAAGCAAGGGTTTGAGAAAGATTATTTGTAGCACAATTTCATCTTCAGGGAGGTTTTTTGCTTATTCAGATCATGAGAAACCATCTATTTTTGAGCTGAAACATAATAAAAGTGGGAAAAGTGTTTGGTCAATAAGTAAAAGAAAGCTTCCTTCTTCTATACCTTTTGCTCATTCCATGATTTTTACCTCTGATTCTTCTCGGTTGATGATATCGGGACATGATAGAATGATATATGTAAGCAGTCATTATCTCTCTCTCTCTATATATATATGTATATATACGTATCTGTAGATATATATTGATGATTTAATATATATGTGTTATGTTATTAGGTTATTGATGTTGAGAGTATGGAATTAACACATAGATTCACCCCATGCCGTAAAGAATCAGATGAAGAATTACCGCCAACTCAGCCACCAATAACTAAAATGTTTTCAAGTCCTGATGGACAGTGGCTAGCAGCTGTCAACTGTTTTGGAGATATTTACATATTCAATCTAGAAACCCAAAGGCAACACTGGTTTATATCAAGATTAGACGGTGCATCTGTGACAGCTGGCGGATTTACTCCCAAAAATAGCAATGTTTTGATAATATCCACATCATCAAATCAAGTTTATGCATTTGATGTGGATGCAAAGAAATTAGGAGACTGGTCAACGCGTAACACGTTGACATTACCAAAAAGATATCAAGATTTTCCTGGAGAAGTTATCGGGCTCACTTTTCCTCCAACTTCAAATTCTTCATCTGTCATCATTTACAGTGCCAGGTACATAATTCCAAAATTTACAAACTTTTTGACAAGAATAATTTCTAATTTTTTTAAATTTTGTTGGGTTTTGTAGGGCGATGTGCTTCATTGATTTTGGAATGCCGATTAATCGAGATGAAGATCAAGAGAAAGTCAACAATGGTCAAGATTCAGCACTGAAGAAATTAAAACGGAAGTTGATAGGACATGAATATGAAAGTGGTAGAAAGAATTTTGAATTTTGTGCGTTTAGAGAACCGGTTTTATATGTTGGGCATCTTTCAAAAGGTTCTGTATTGGTTATGGACAAACCATGGTTGCAAGTGGTCAAGACTTTTGATGCACAACCGGTTCACAGACATATATACGGGACATAAATGGCGGTTTACTAGAAGAGGTTTTTTAGATAGACAAGTGCAATTTTGGTCTCTTTATTGGTCAAACAAAGTATGTTGTGTAATGTGTCACTTAATCTTGTTTCCCTTTGATAGTATAATTCTTTTTTTGGGCTTTGAAACTTGATTAAACGGCTTTACATCATCGTTTAGTCTTTAATTCCGATGTTTATGTATTGTTTTTGTATTGAATTCGTTATTAAGTTATGCTCCAAGATCATGAATATTTCGAGTATGACCCTTAAATCTTTCATGATTAATTTTAGAGCAGTTATAAAACCTTCATTTTTTGTTAAAAGATTGGTTTTCGCTATCAATGTATACTGCCAATAGAATTACCAAAGGAGCTCGCAAGGATCAATGGATCCATATGAGCCCTACAATTACAAATTTAATATACTTGATAAGTTGCTTAGAATAAAAAACACAAATATCATGGATGGTTAAAACTCAAAACCCTAAATCATACCTCTGTTTTCGTGAACGACATGACATATTCATGAAAAGTCATTCAAAGTATATGAACACGTTTTAGTATTTTCTTGAAAAAATTAGTAGTTGAAAATGTCCAAGATATACATGTTTTAGCATTTCAACAAAAATAAATATTTAATTTTCTTTTCACAAAACATGTCCAGCGGTTAAAAACCTTAACCATGCAATCCATATATTACTAAATTATTTATCCATACTTTTAGGATGCATTTGACAAGCTCTAATTCAATTCTATATGAATTGAATACTGTTGTATATAAATTCCACTGCATATTTGACTACAAACTTTATATAGCTGAAATTTAAATACATACTTATGCATTTTTTATTTTAACTTTCTTTTTTATTTTTTAGATTTATTTATTATTTTAATTTTTTAAAATTTTGTTTAAATTTTTTAAATATATTTGAACGATTTTAAATTGCGAAATATACAAAATATTTAAGTTTGTTAGTTCATTAAAGGAATGTAATTCAATTCATAGGCCTTTGGCAAGAATTTCAATTCAAATAACGTACTTTCTCCGATTCAAAATAAGTGATACACTTTCCTTTTTGAAGTGATTCAAAATAAGTGATATACTTTGAAAAATTATCTTATTTGGCAAAAACAATGGGAACCACACTCACTAACTATCTATTTTAACAAAGTGAAATGACATCTTTACCCTTACTTTGTACTTTTAAACATTATTAACCTCACTTTATTCAAAAGGTGTGGGACCCATTTCCCACTAACTATCCAATTAATTTAATTTAACTATCATTATAAAGTTTTACCTCAAAAATCATGAAACTCAAAATGTATCACTTATTTTGAATCGGATGAAGTATATATATTATAGATTGCACATACCTAGAGCATTAGGTATAGTGTGTGTTAAACATATGCAAAAATATTTAACATGATTTAACATCAGCTTAAAATTACTCTCTCTTGTTTAACATGATCTCTATTTGGAACCTAAAAAAATACTCCAAATAAATTATAAATTATAAAAAAAATATATATATATGTTTAAGCTGGATTACAGGTTTGATGCATGGCTTTTGAGATGAGTTTGGGACAAGGGGGATGTGGTATTGGAATGTTAGTAGTATTAAAACTCGTTTAATGTTGGCTATAACAAGGCTCACCCACTACTATTACACAAAATCCTTTCGGATGGTGTGAACGAGTGATCCATTTCCAGCAATAATGTCTCAGGTCTAAGTGGATATGCATCACCACTAGTATCCAAGGTGGAAATGCATCAGGATAAATGATAATATAACCAATTGGCCATCAAGGTTAGCTTTGGGTTTTTCCTTTAAGATCGAGGTCTTGATTTCAAGCCTTGTTGGAGGTAAAACTTGGAGATTAAAGGTGAGGGTTTATTCCCCATACGTGGAGGGTTCGAGAGAAGTCATACTGCCTCTTATGGATGTCACTGTGGCTCGAACCACTAACTTACTAACTTGCAGTTCAAAAAAAAAAATGATAATACGATTGTCTATCATTATATTATTTCTTACCAAAGCTTCATACTAATAAAATAATTATTATGTAAAATCTATTAATATTTTTTCTGTAAATTTATCTTTTAATTTTAATACTTATATTATCAAAGAAGATATTAATACTTGTATTATCAAAGAAGTAAGAGGTTTAATAAAAAGCAAACCATCTCTATATTCTTATTACAAACCTATCATCATTAAATTAATTTCTACCATATCTTAATCAGTGTCAAATTTCTAATTTCTTGTACATCAACAATGGCTGCCAAACTACTTGTGTTCATTATCTTCGAAAGTAATTAACTTTCAAGTTACACAAAATCGAAATGAAAATGTCAATATTTTACAATCACAAAAGAAACCAAATTTAATCATGAAAATCTATTAATCTTGGTACTACTTGTAACAGCATGAGATTTACTCCTAGGAAACATCAAATGACCACTCTTCACCTTCCTACCCAAATCTTCACCGTCGTCGGAAAAACTCGAAACCGGAGCATCTTCATCAATCCGACCCATCCCAACACTGGCACTTCTCGGCACTTTCCGGGAACCCGACTGCTTCATCATCATATGTTGCTTAATGTATAACTCCAGATCTTCCCTAGTTATATTAAGATCTGCCATGCTGGCGGTGGAGTTAGCCCTGATGAGTTCCCGGAGATCGTCGGTGGCGGTGGAGCTGGTGCTTGAGGTTCTTGATAATGGGTAGCCGGTGGTCACGGCGGCCCTGCCGTAAGTTGTGTGGTTGGCGCAATCGGTGATGCTTCTGATGTACAAGTTTTTGGCTTTGCAAAGTGCTCGATATGGACTTGTGATGATTTTGATCATCATGTTTTTCTGGCTTCTTGATTTGCTTCTCATTTTTTCGGATAGAATTAAGAGGAGTTTTTTTTATGGATAACTAGCCTATAACCCGTGATGAATCACGGGTGACCGTTAAAAGTTTTGAACTAATCCCTATGCAATCGACCCCACAATGAAATATGTATAATGCAGTAAATCTAATTAACCATTTTTAAATTTATGGGAATTTTTTAATTAGGTTGAGGAGGCTATTCAATTTCCTGGAATAAAATACGACATAAAAGTTAGCTCCATTTCGACATAAAAGTTAGCTCATTAGTATTTCGTTAGATTTAGGAACTAAGAGTTCAATCATAAATCTATATACTGATATTAAATCTATATATTGATATCATGTGATATTAGCAAGTATATAGCTCAGTATCTATCCTACAGAATAATGATCTCGACTTCAATTTGAACCATTCAAATCGATTCGTCAAAATTTGAAATTAGAAAACTTAAATACTTCATGTAAAATCAAATTAGATCATAATGAAGCTAGTGTAAGAAACACAAACTCTTTTAGCTTTTATTCTCTCTCTACAACATTCATTCGCCCTTCATCTTCTTCTTCCTTTGTAATTCTTGTAAAAAAATCATCTTTCTCCTCGAATTCCATTCTTTCTCTCGAACACCATATAATTATGTTTCTCTAGGACATATCATCGAACACATCCCATGCACTGCACACCATCAAACGATTAAAATAAGCAATGTATCCATTAAGCCTATTAAAAAAAACCCAACGATATTAATGATACGTTCCTAATCAATTAAGAATAGATAATTAGTATCATTATTAAATAAATAGTATTTAAATATTAGGTATTATCTTGTTAGGATAAGTATTGAATTTGATTTAGTTGTTCATCGTTCACTGAGAAGTGATTATTGTCTTTTTATTATAAGTGAAAGCATTGCATTTATCTTCCTGTTGAATCTCCGGTTCGTATCAATTAAGTATTTCAAATTATGCTAGATACTTCGAATAATTGATTAATTAAATTCCTTTTGAACCAGTATGCCTTAATGGATTCAAATTATGTATCCATTCAAATTATGTTAGAAATTGTAATTATGAAATTTTTAAATCCATAAAAGTTTTATGGATTAAAACAGCCTGCATATTGAAAACAAAAAATCTTACTTGATCTTTAGGCCAATATATGAGCCACAAGTCATTAGAAGTACAGATTAGAGAAGCTCGTGAATCCTCTCGAGTCTCGAAACTTTGGTGCAGGCTTCAATCCAGACTGGTTAGCATCAACCATTGTGATTAATCAAGAAAATCCATAGCTCTTGAATTATAATCCTATAATAATTACATTACAGAGAACTGAGTCTCGAATCGAAAATCAAATTGAGCTATTTCCTTTAACATGAATGAGTTTTCGCATAGCTTAGCAGGTATAGTTGTACATGTCTTGATATAGCATAAAATAAGTCATTAATGCATTTGATAAGATTTTATTTCTTTTTTACTTTTTTCATAATGCATTTGATGCCTGTGTTAAGGTAATTATAGTTTCATAGTAGTATATAACTGTTTATCATGTATAATTATTTAAAATACCTTTTAGGTAGTCCTCTTAAAGTGGCTGCTATATCCGAATCAGAACTGGTTTCGGGTAACCCGGTAAATCATTTGTACATAAGGCTGTGATTCTA
The DNA here is from genome assembly GCA_963853835.1 of Calendula officinalis. Classification (NCBI taxonomy): domain Eukaryota; kingdom Viridiplantae; phylum Streptophyta; class Magnoliopsida; order Asterales; family Asteraceae; genus Calendula; species Calendula officinalis. Next base: position 7,626,361 of record OY970832.1, on the reverse strand, counting down.
GTTAAAGAACTAAAAATACAAAATAATGGTTATTCACGATAAAAAAAATAGTGTGTAAACGCGGCTTTAAGAGTGAGATTAAGGTGCAAAGAATTCATAAATATTCGAGGTGGTAAAATGGTGTCAGATAAGGGATCAAAACATGTACGGGTTGAAACGGGTAATTTTCTAGTATGGGTAAGGTCCAGTTGACTCGAAACAATTTTTGTCCATGTTTATAATTTTTTAGAAAACGATCCAATTATTATAGATCGGTTATATGGTCGTTATTGAACCCAAGCTTGAGATCGAACAAAATTTTTGTTTAATAACTGAAAAAATGAGGGTTACTAAATTCAAAAAACAATTGTAATTCCGTTTGCAGATATAGTTGCTGCCTGATCACATAATCAAAATCAATATCTGTTAATAAAAACAATAATATCCGAATTGTATATTTTAAGTAGTAATAACTAATTTCAAATAAAAAAAGCCTTAAAGAGGGTTATTGTGTAATTTCTTCTGCTGTAATTGCATTGTGATTGGCTGATTACCTGCATCCATAATTAAGACAACCATAAATAAAGATTTTGGTGATTGCCTGTTTGCAAAATTAACATTAACAATTATTGTTTCATTAGATTTCAATTTCCGCAGCAATTGCACGTATTATATCATTGTCATGATTTGTATCCTCACATCAACCTAACCCTAGGATAAATGGCATCCAATCCATCATCCAAATCTGAATCCAAACCCGTGTCCAGTGCTATCGAGGATTTTTCCCCAATGTAAACCTCACATGTGGCTTCGAATTCATTAATAACCCCAATCGAAAAGATCAACTTAATTAAAAAGAAAAATGCTTACAGGGGTCGAGATACACATAAACTCAACACAACTACATGAATCTGCAATTGAAGGTGGAAACCCTGGAATTGAAGGGGTAAATATGTACATGTATACCGTTTTTATAACCACCTTTGGAGATGGAACCCAATTAAAAAGACAAATGCTTACAGGGGTGGAGTTGAGATGAAGTGGTTGAGTAGTTAAAAGACCATTAAAGGGTCGATATCACCTATCAGCAGTTGTGTTGAATTGGAGTAATTTAAGAGGTAGAGCAGTTAAGGGGCAGAGATGAAGTGGCCTGAAATCACGCAGCACAATAAACTGAAACAAACGTGGGATGCATATTGGAAGGAAAACGGCAATGTATCATGTACAGATGGCGTCAAAATGAACAGGTGCCAATATGACTCATCATTGAGTCAGCATTAAGAACGGAAAATCCTTTGGTTTAAACAGGTGGCGTAAAAGATGGTGACATGCTATTATTACATCATCATCTAAGGTGGCATTATATAAAAAATTTTGAATTCAAAATGCTTTCATTTAATAGGAATATAGATTGAATAGATTGTATATTTATAGATAAAGTCTGCCCTGTGGTTTAATAACTACGTGCGTATGTGTGTAGGTGGAGGTGGCAGTTTGTCTAAGTCTTACCTGTGGTTTTATTTGACTGGTTTCGTGATCTAAGTTTTCATTATTTATTTACCTTTTTTAAGACGCAAGTTTGGAAGAAAATGGCATAAGATTTCCGTCATTATTAAAACTTATATTTAAAATTATATTAGAAAGTTTTTATATTGAAAATATCGTATCCTTTTGGGAAAGAAATTAATATGTGATAGTGATCCACCGTTCTTATATTAATATCACATCAATTTTCTCTTTCGACCAAATATATAACAAATACTGATCAACGTAACAGTGACTAAACTCACAACCAAACCTTAAATTGATTTTATTATTATATGTACCACTTACCAAGCATAGAGTACAAACAGTCATTGCATGCATCAGACGACCTCCACCGGTCGCCCAAGCGACCAAAAATTTGCCACAAAGCCATTGGGACGTGTCGGGCTTGACCCTAGGGGTGAGACTCGTCTCAAGGAGGCGCCCTTCAATCGCGGTCACGAGGCGACCTTACCTTTACGTACATTCTTAGTCAGTATAAAAAGATCTTTTTTAACTTATAGTTTAGTGACACATGATAACGTACAATTAATAAACATATTTAAAAGATCTTCTAAAACTATAGAAATTAAAGTTTATTAATATCTAACAATACATATTTAAAAAAGGTTTTGCTAATGTCTGTCCCATGGGCATACGATAGCGAACAGTTAATAAATTAAAATTTCCTTAATTAAAGTAAATGATATTTATAGGTCATTAATATTATATATTATAAAGATTTTATCCTTACTATAATAGAAGCTATATAATTATCATTAGTTGACGTTTTTGTGTAGTATGGTGTTTGCCTCATCATTTTAGTAGGAGTTTAAATCTCATTATGAATAATATGTGATATTTAAGAGTAGATTATAATTTGACCTTAAAAGAAATTAATATTTTCCGTTTTAAAACTATTTATTTTTAAAAAGTTATGTATTTTGAAAAAGGGGTATTAATTAGAGATGAAGATGATGAGTTGGATGAGAGGGCTTGAAAAAGCGGCACCCGCAGGCCGCAGCTCATTGTTTTATGAACTACTCTCCCACTTTTTAAAACCATATGGATTAAATAATAGTAATTCTTTTTTCCGTTCCTTATCACGAAATGAATATTATAAAATATATTATTAACACTAAAATACTTAATAACAAATATGGTTGTATGAATTATATTCTATGGTTATATTAAAGGAAGTCTTTGATTTTTATAAAGTTACAAGGGACAAATCTCAATCATTGATTAATTATAAGTAATGGTCAAGATTAATCACATATTATATACATGGAGGGTATTTTGGTCATTTAAAAAATATATTTTTTTTTATTTTTTATTTTTTATTTTAGAATTTTTTTTATTTTTTTTATTCTTTTTAAAAAATATATTTTTTTCATTAATAACTCATAATGTGATTGCATACTGAATCACATGTGATTGTACTAAAACATCAAATGTGATTAAATATACAATCACATGTAATTTTACACTAAAATTACATGTGATTAAGTATTACACGTAATTATCAAATAAATATTGTTTTTTAATGAAAAATAATAAGTATCAAAATAAATAAAAAATAAAAATATCAAAAAAAAATTAAGTGTCAAATGACCAAAATACCCCTCATCTATAAAATATGTGATTAATATGACCATTAGATCTTATTGATCAATGGTTGAGATTTATATATCGCTCGGAACTTTATAAAAATGATGGATCTCCTTGAACATTTCTCTTATATTCTAAATAAAAAAATTTAATAAAGTTAAATCTATATTGAAAACTCCGATCTAATTAGGTAAAAACAAAAATCATTAATATGTATTAAATGTAAATTTTCAAGATAAACATGAAGTTTATTACTTCAAAAAAAACAAGTCAAAATACATATTGTGAAAGTGAAATTTCCTCAAATATCATGCATATAGGGTTTAATGCAATGGGAAAGAAAAAAAAAACGATCACTTGTACATACACATATGTCGTGAGTGGTAAATCATCAAAACTTCAGCCATGGATGTAGGTACGGGTAAAAGAAAATTGCACCCGTCTACATGTATTCATTGTTAATCACATGTGAATTCGATCCACAAATCTGCAAAATTCGTTTGATTACCTAGTAGATGTATTTACATAATCTGTGAAATATATATTAGCCCCATAATTTCCACCCGCATGACTTTATTCTTACTTTTAGTCTCTTTAATCTTGATTTATCGAATGAGAGTTTCGAAGAGAAAGAAGAGTTCTTTTTTTATGTGTTACAGTTTCAACAATTAACTCATTATTTAGATTTGTTATCGAAATACGGGTTCACCCGCACTTAGAGGTACCCGTTGATGGGGTACGAGTTTAAAACACAACATGTCGTCGAATACCCGTAGGTGAGAGAGAAAAAAAATTGTGGGTGTATGTAATAAGTAAGATGTACATTAATTGTCACTTGTACGTACAATCCTTAGACGAACTCTAGGAAAATAAATGACAACATGATTAATTTTATACTAATACTTTTACTTTTATCTACAAGATAATACTCATTAGAAGTCCTCTAAAGTATACTAGCCGGGTACCCGCCGCCGCGGGTACCCTGTCATTAATTTTAGTGGTAGCAATGGTGATGGTGTGGGCAAATGGTGAGAGGCTACCATAGTGATGGTGGTTGGTGGATAATGGTACTGGTGGTGGATGGAAATGATCAATATGAGTTTTGGATTTAATAAAGATAGCAGGAGGGTACCAGCGTGATATAGCGAAGGGTACCCTGTGTAACTATATTATACGGTTGGTACTCCGTGTAACTCAAATCTTTCAATAATATTAGTGACCATACACTCAAATCTTTCAATAATATTAGTGACCCACCGATGGCGACATTAGTGAAAATAAAAAATTGCATGGGTGCGCAAGATATCATCTAAGAAACTTGAGTTTAATGACAAACATTTCATCTTCGACGTCAAAATGTGTGAAATCATAATAATTCAGTAAAAATTCGCTAGCACGTCATCCGTGAAAATTAAGTTCAAATCAAAAACTTGAATAAAATAAAAACTCTATTAACAAAGTCCAACCTTTGAAATGCAAGTTTGGAAATAATAAATTACAATGATGATGACTTATTCACGGTGTATGCAAGAAATACATACGAGTGCATGACTCATTGATAGACTGGCTGGTACTTTGTGTAGCTAAATTTAATTATTGTTATTAACATTAACACACTTCACCCTTAATCAACATAAGAATATGGACATCTACTTTTTATTGATAAAATAAACCATTTAACTTACAAAAAGCTTGCATATTATCAACAACTCCACTGCATCCAGTTTCTTAACACCTCAATTCAAGTTCTACTCCCACTTTTCTTCCCTTTCAAATATCATCTGCAACAAATTTAATGTCTTCGCGTATCAATATTGGAAAACAATTAAAACATAAATAAAAATTTGAAAATTAGAACTTAATGACTTGGCTGAATAAAGGAGAAACCGGTCGGGATGAAGTCACCCGGAACACTTTTTGTCCAAAGTCTTAAATTATTTTGTCAATAATGAGTGTGTCGAATATGATCATAAAAATCATATCATTCAATAATAATCTGATTTTTTAATAGATATAAATTTGGATGAATTTCGACCCATTTCTTTTTAGCTATCTTTTATTTCACATTTTTGACTCATTAGACATCAAATATGACCAGAAGCGTCCCGTTTGTGAGTAAATGAGTCAATGTCATCATGAGACATTTCATTTTCTATCTTCAAGTACTTGTTATTCCTGCCAAAATATATAATAAAAATAGAAAATAAGTTCATACTTCATACATAACATGCCAGAAGAAAACAATTAGTTACATATTATTTTAATTATTAATTATGGCCATTTTGTTTTTAGAACTTTATGTAGCCATGGACTGGAAATACGGAAGTGCATAATTGTGCACCAACTGCAGGTTCTCAAATTACATCATGAATCGAGACAAAACCTGGTGCTAATAAAAAAGTACGGGCGGTACCTGTCTTTCTTTTTTTTGTCATCTTCATCCTGTGAATAATCAATCGGATAGGTAGGATGACAGGTCAAGGTGGGTTCGGGTTAAAAATAAACAATTGGGTTGGGTATGTTTACAAAAACAATATTATAAAACTAATAATCTAAATCAAATAAAAAAAGACATAAATATAAATTTATTTAAAAAAACCAGTTCATAGAATTAAGTGTGCACCTGATATTGACAGCCTAAAGTTGACCATGGCAAAATTAAAGTCCCTCGTGCAGCATCTTTTTCTTCCGAATTAAGCCCAACCCTACAAGTTTCACAAATGGCTTAACAAAATAAATAAGTAAATAAATAAATTGCTGGTTATATGATTTAAACAAGAATGTCATACTTGAGTAAAATCTCAGGCATTAAAATATCAGCATTATACTCGAAGCCCAGTCACTGGTCGAGTAGGAGCAGTTGGCATATATATTTAATCTACAAAAAATGTAACGATATCTTGTCATCAAATGCCATATATAACAAAAATATGAAGAAAAATACATAAATTATTCGTAGATTTCACATTTGGAGGCGGAATGTTGTCCAGAAGTTGTGACCAGCTGCAAAAGTAAACAAAATAACCATTAAAATTTTGTGCAAGTGATACTTACAACATAATCAATCTGCATTCTCTACGCCACATAACTGCTGCACGAAACCCTAAACTCATTCACACTGCCAAATTTCTTAAAATAAAGAAAATCAGACAAAAAAACTAACCTTTTATACAGATGTTGGAATGAGATGAAATTTCATACAATTCGAGGAAGACGAAGAGATTGTTCAATACCATTCCGAGTAAAGACAAAAACCCCGGATTAGTATACAAATTGCATAAAGACTCTAGATCCTTAGGTCGAGAATGAAGACCTGAATAAATGCGCAAACAAATTGCTTAAATCAGTAACAAAAATCTTACCTGAGGTCATTGATCGGAGGCCGGATTGTCGGAGGACGGAGGACAGGAGGGTCGGAGATCGGAGGTTGGAGGACGGTAGGGTCGCAGGTCGCCTGTGAGAGGTGGAAGGATTTTTTTCTGCGTGAATGAGAGAGAGTTTTGAAAAGTGAAACCTAAATGGTTGAATGGTTCACGCGTGCAAGCATTGTGGGAATCGAAGCATTGTACAATACCCGATGCAAACGTAATCTATTTCCCAGACCCTCTCAACTTCCTTATTTGTAACATAGATATCCTACGATTAATATCAGTAAGTGTAGCTAAAAATAACAAAAAAGAGCCTTTGTAGCTCAATGGTTGGTACCCTTTCTTACAAAAGGGCAGGTCTCCAGTTCGAATCTGCTCGGCTGCAATTTTTTAAAATTCGATAGAGATACCAATAATAGAAAGTATTTGGCTGAATTTTTCAGCTGCTATTTTCGGAAAGGTCTTAGATGCATTATATATAGTAAAGATATAATTAGCACTTATTTGTTTATGATAGGTATTTGTCATTTTTGTCACTTTAAAACAGAAAATATATGATGTGGTCATATCATGATTCATGCATATGTTTAATGCAACTTCCTCGGATATCAAAGAAAAAACTTATTACTTCATATCACGTTTGTTTACTTCATTCTTTAAATTCACTAATTATCTAATTATCTATCATAATCTCATGATCATCCATTGATTATAATACTTATATTAACCAAATAAATAAAAATAGGAATATGAATACTTAATAGAAAACAATATTATTTCTCAACCAAAATATAAGATTCTACCATATGAAAAACTTTTCTAAATAATAATCCACGTTTATAATTCATGGAAGAAAGAACCAAATTATACATTTCACTAGAAATTAGAGTCATATGCGTCATCAGACCATAATTAAGAAAAGAAAAAAAACCATTGATTCATAGGTTCCTAATTAACATACAAATACAAGCTAATAATTTTGAAATTGAATTTGTCAGAACACAAATGTTGAGTAATTAGATACGTATTAGAAAGAACTCATACACGTAAAAGCATATAATTTATAAAAAGAATGAGTAATGTGTTAGCAGATAAAATAATGATCCGGGTTTGGTCTTCATGGATATGTAACTTGACCGGATCAATCAATAATATAAGAATCGAATTTATGTAATTGTCTCAACTTATTTTTGGGTAATATGGAGATACCGAAATAATATCATATTCAATTCTCACAAAATTAGAAAATGTGATATTCTTGATTCAATTCAATTATTTTCTTTTTATTGGTTAAAACATAGAGGTAATTAATTTCTAATTGAAATGATTGACTTTGTAATCCTTAGAATTTTCTAACATTTTAGAAAATGTGATATTCTTGATTCAATTCAATTATTTTCTTTTTATTGGTTAAAACATAGAGGTAATTAATTTCTAATTGAAATGATTGACTTTGTAATCCTTAGAATTTTCTAACATTTTGGTAGCTTTGATATAGTTAGAATCCAAATTAAAAAGAAAAGATATACAAAAACGACGAGGGCTTAATAGTGTATTAGTGTTGGAATAAATATCAACTTAACATTACTTAATATTATTAAAACATTATCTATTGTAAATAATTAAATATTGGAAGTTTATGTTTTTGTTCTTCACACATACACAAACGTTCTTTGCTCTGTTTTTTTTATCACCATTGGCAAATGGCCGGAAATCAACATCATCATCAATCATTCAATTGGGTTAGTAACAATGATAACTAAGTAATACGTGTAGGGTTCTAGTAGTTATCTTTTTCTAATATGGGATTGGGATACATCAGCCCCTTGGCTTATATGCCAATTTTTTCAATACAAATATAGCTTTCGAATTGTACATTTTACGGGCACCTTATTTAAAATGATGTTATAAGACCAAATCTTTGGTTGGAAAAGTCAAGGACAATACACCTTACCAAGTTAACAATTAACCATAGGTAGACAATACTAAAAGAATGCAAAAAGTCAACTCTCTAATCACAAAACCGTTGTAGTCAAGTCATTCGGTTGAATATTTGAGCAATGACTAGTTTTTCAATGAATTTCATATTGTCTCAAACCTTTTTAACTAATAACGCTTCAATAAAAAATAGACTAGTCAAAAAGAGTAGCAATCTTAAGGGCAAATCGCATAGAAATTTATTATAATTTACTCAACTTTTCTTTTATCAATTAAATAAGTATCAAAGCTCTCTTTTTTTACGATCGAAATGAGGATTATATTACCATTTTTAGAAGGTTTTCTCTTACATGTTGGTCAAAAATAGTACTGCGCAAATCATTTTGGTTATTATATTAAAATAAAACTTCAATAGGTAAAAGAAGCTCTTATTTTGTTGACCATATCTTCGATTGTGAAAAAAGTCGAGCATCTCAAATGGGGGTTTCAAAAAGTTAGATACAATTTTATGCATTTTGTCTTATTTTAAACATGATCAATTAAGAAGTTAATGGAACATAGAGAAATAGTTACCATAGTTGTCCATTTATTAAAAAAGACAAGTGGAACAAAAAAGTCAATTAAGTACAAGTCTGGTGTCCACTTTTGACATATATTGTGCTTATGTTACCTGCACCAAACATTTATCTTTTGTTGCTATGATATAATTCCCGGTCATGTACAGGTAATTGTTGTATTTTAATTGTGTTGTGAATTTGCATATGTGGTTTATTTTTTACTTGATATATCGTTGGCTATGCTATTACATCTTTTCTTAATATAAATAGAGTTAATTACATGGATGATCCTTTAGGTTTATAGTGAATTTCACTAATAGTCCTTTAGTTCAAAAGTTGCACCGATGGTCCTTATTTCAAAAAGGTTTTTCACCGATGGTCCTTTAGGTCAAATGATGTTAAATTTTTTTATTAAGTCAAATGTACATGAGGGTATTTTTGTCTTTTCACATTTTATTTATTAAAATTTAAAAACCCAAGCCTATGTACAACTTTTCATGATACACACTCATTTACACAACCCACTTCATCTTCTCCCCTTAAAATCAAAACCCTAGAAATTGTTGCCGTCTACCTGTTCGACCTATTGTCTAGCTGAAATTTGTGAATTTTTTTTTTCTGGTTTCTAAAAATGGGTGCTCATGTTAGCAAGAGATATGTTGCGGTGCTGTTTGTTTTTGAAGAGGTAAAATGTCTGCAGTCTACGGACCACATCTGCAGAGAAGATGTGGACCAAAGGTCTGCAGTCTATAAGAAAAAGACTGTTTGTTTTTTAATGTCTGCACGTTGATAAAAATAAATTAAGTGTCAATAGTAGTGGTGGCTAATGGCGGGTTGTAGTGGTGGCAGTATGTGGTGGTGGTAGGTGGTGGTGGCGGGAGGTGGTGGGTGGTTGTGGCGGTATGTGGTGGTGGTTGGTGGTAGTGGCGTAGGTGGTTGTGGTAATTGGTGGTGGCGGTAGGTGGTGGCATGTGGTGGCTGTAGGTGGTGGTGGGTGGCGAGTGGTGGTGGTATGTGATATTGTGATGGTGGCGGTGGGGGTAGGTGGTGGTGGTGGGTGGTGGTGGGTAGGTAGTGATAGTAGGTGGTGGTGGTGGCGGTGGCAGCGGTGGTGGTGGCGGTTGGCGGGTGGTGGTGGGTGGCGGGTGATGGTAGGTGATGGTGGGGGTAGGTGGTGGTGGTGGAGAATAAATTTTTTTTTTTAAGTGTAAGTAAAATGTCTTCTAAACTTGGAAGACTGTGGTCCAAGTCTTCTCCAAGCAGACCTCAAAAAAGACTTTTCCTCATCGTCTGACTTACAAAAAACAAATATTTTTTTTCAAAATATCTTCCCGCACATAAGACCTTAAAAAGACTTTTTGTTAAAAAACAAACGCAACCTAAGTCTTCGGAATCACCATTAAAAGATACCCAGCAAATAATTTAGAGCTTAACGCATATGAAGCAGCCTGTAAATCAGATACCCAACAAATACGTAATAAAATCCCAAAAATTTCTCCGTATAATTTCTGCTGACGAGTCTCTCTCTCGGTCTTCCCTAAGTTGTTGCTTAGACAGACGCCAATAGTCACACTACCAAATCTCTTACCTGTTCTTGTTGATTTTTTCATTTCAATTTCAGCTCAAAAACCGAGGAATTCTAATTCAAACTCCAATTTTGATTTCATTCTTTGTATTATCATCTTTTAATACAACAACCGGATACGATTTTTTCAGATTTGAATTCGTCGGTTTGACCAGGTTTGGTTTCTTTTGCTTGATTGGATCTGGAATTTTTTGTTTTAAATTTTGTTGATTGATCCGATAGTTCTTTCAGATCTTGTTGCTTTATAATAATTCTGACTGTGTCAGTGTATGTTAGCTATCTGGTAGCTCATTTGTTGATGTAAATGTTTATGGTCACGATTAATATGTAGATCAGTTGTTTGATCAATAGTTATTGGTTGAAATATGAAATACATATTTTGAGTTCCATAGCCAATTTTCCATTCTATTGTTCATCTTTAGGTCTTTGATCCAGTTTATATTGTATTTGTTTGTACTTAATTGGTTTCAGACACTCTGATTTTGGAACAGGTAATACTCTTTTTTGAGGAAGAAGATGCTGAAGATGAGGTTTTTATAGTGACAAGATTGAGATTAAAAAGAAATGAAAATATAAAAAGATAAAAGTTATACACGAAATGACTATTATACCCTCATGTGCATTGCACATGGGGGAACTTAACAGAAAAACTTAACTTCATTTGGCCTAAAGGACTATAGGTGAAAAAAATTTCAAAAATAAGGGCTGTCGGTGTCATTTTTGAAACTAAAGGACCAAAGTTGTAATATGGTGTAAACTTAAAGGACCATTTGTGTAATTAACTCATATAAATATAACTGGTTTAGGCCAAACTTTTTATAAGTTGACAATCCATGGACATAATAAAAGTTAGACCACATAGGCACATATTATGTACAAGACATAATACTTGAACCATTTGATGTTTAAAAGGCTGTTCGTTACTTGTAAATCATACACTATGATTTATAACATGGAACATCAATAAAAATAATATCAGATATATTAAATCCAATTAAGTACAAGAGATGCTAATATTTATTAGGCCTAATTTTTAGTTAAAACTGATTAATTCTTAAATAATAATTAAAATTAACGTAATAATATCAGATTAAGACAATACGTGATTTAAAACGTTTTGAGGATTATCTTCTAATATCCATCCGAGAAAACTTAATTTTTATTATTAAAAATTGATAGAAAAGAAACGTGGTAAACAAAAAGATTAAAAATGTGTTTCTTCCTCTAATCAATGTGAGACTGAAAATTTATTAACTTGCGAATACCTTATTATTTTCAACACAAATTCTACTTGGAACTCGATTATGTTTACATCTATTTGTTAATTTCATTTTACTTTATTCGTTTATTGAAAGACTTGGGGTAATGCACGACCACGAATTCGGTCGTGACCTGCCACATCCCATCCAAAAGACGCGTCCCGCCCTTACGCCCACACCACTTCGACGCGTCGAAAGTGTCCATCGGTCGTCTGGACGACCGATCAATTTTCAAAGGGGTAAGGTTTTTTCAAAGGGGAATGATTTGGTCGCCTGGTTACGTGTGTTTAGTCGGGATTTTTTATGTGTTTGGTCAGGCTGATGTGGCGCAGAGGTGACAGAAGTTTGGTCATCCATTACGGGTAGTCTAATTATTAACAAAAAGATTAAAAATTCGTTATTAAAAGAGAATATGGGTGATTTTACTAGCTCGAAGTGGGTTTTCGACCTATGGCTCGTAATCTTTATTTAAGCCTCACTTTTCAGAATTTGTGTTTACTTCCACCCTTCCGCCTGATGATTAAACAAATAGAGTAAATTACACCAATAGTTCATGTGCTATATAACAAATTTTACCAAAATTTAGTTTCAACAATTAATCTTTGGGAGCTGATCCTTGCAGAGCACCATTTAGTTATACATAGCAATTTTATGTTAAAAGATCATTATACCCTTTCTTCTATTTACCACAGTATTAATTTCGATCTGCATTCATTATCCCCTACCCATTTTTTTCTCTCTCTTCAAACCAAAACCCACCACCAAGCTTTATTCTCTATTTCGACCATGTTTCAGGCCGAATCAGCTAACAGGAAACATATCGTTAAAACCAGCACCTTTTTCCGATCATAGTGGTACTCGCCGCTGCCGGATTCACCGCCGAATCGTGCCGCCAGAAACTCTCCGGAATTATAAAACTTAGCCGGAATCTGTGTTTTCCGGCGCCTTCTCGGCTCTCAACAGTATCTGCGGTATTTCTCGGGTTTTCCCCACCATCTTTGTGCATAGTCCGGCCGGAATCACTAGTTTTGACTGAATTTGGTGGGACGATTGGATATGTTTATAAAAAGAATTAACCATTTAGTATGTAAAATTTATTCATGGGTTCCATTAAAAAGTCAAAAAATGCAGTGGAAGTGGAGTGACCAGCAATCTTCAAGGGTCTTCAAGGGTGGTGACCATATTATGTTTTTGGGTTTTGGAATTTCAGGGAAGAAGGGTTTTAATTGGAGATACGTAAAAGACAAATGTGTAGGACATTTTCACGAATGTTGATTAATGTTTTGGTTTCGATTATGAATCTTCAAATTGGGTGATTGTACAATTGGTGTAGGACGTGATGAAAGGCCATCGTACACCGAATCTGATTCCGGCGACTAAAAACCACCGCTTCAATTTTAACTGGACGAGCTCGAACTCGAATTGAAGCAGAGTGCATCACATTCGTAAGCCCGTTTGTAATCCATTTCAGATCTTCTTCTAACCACAATGTTTTCACATAATTCCTCGTGAACCGTCGTCTCTTGGTGATGTCGTTGTTCATCAATGGAGTTGTAGATTCCGTCGAATAACGATGACGAGAAAGAAAGATTCGTTGTATGTGGTTTGTACTGATGCCTAATTACACTGTCCGTGATTCCTGTAACGATGTGGATGAAGTAAAAATTTTGAGCTCATGAAGAAGTTGTAATGAGATTAGATGCAGGAAAGAAATTTAATTCGAGTGGTAAAATGCTAATAAAATATGAGAAGGGTATAATTGACCTTTTGTTTAAAATTGCTCTCTATATCTAAAAAAATGCTCTGTAGGGATCATCTCCCTTAATCTTTATCTTTATAAAGTTTTATCTTGTAACAAAGCTTATCTTGTAATTTAGATAGAGTTTATCCTATCATAAGTTATCTTTCTAATCTACTATATATATACGGTATATTGTAATAGTTGAATTCAATGCGAATATTCGAATACATTATTTCCCACAAAATCAAATTCATTCAACAAACAATGGCAATTTCCACCAAACTTCTTCTTCTCCATCTGGTGATCTCCGCTAGAGGTGCACAAAGCCCGGGCTAAGCCGGGCTTAGGCCGGGCCTAAAAAAGACCGGGCTTTTTTGGAGTAAAAAAGCCCGGCCCAAAAAAGCCCGGGCCGGGCTTAACCCGGGCTTTAAGAAAAAAACTAGGCCTGTTTAGGCCTTAACGGGCTTAGCGGGCTTAGCCCGGGCTTTTTCGGGCTTTTTTTTTACTATTATATCTTTTATATAATAATATAATTAGAAAAATATATAAATAATCAAAATATTCTTTATACCTAATTAAATAAATCAACAAACTATTACTTTCAATACTTAACCAACATAAAGTACATACAACTTTTGATTGTCAAATTGGAATTCATTTATATAATGCAACGGTAGTCTTCGTTGTAACGACCCGGAATTTGTGAATAAATAAATTATTTAAAAATATGATAAATAAGGATAAATCAATTAAAAGACGTAGGAACTGGTTTCGTGTCATTTGGATACCGTATGAGAAAGTTATGGACGAAACCGGGTCGAGACAAAGGTTGAAAAATGCAGCCTGGCTGCATAGGGTAGTTCGCGGCGCGAACTGGGGTTCGCGATCGCGAACTTGGAACAGAGAGTTGGGATTTTTGGTGATCAAGTTCACGGCCAGCTCACGATCGGGAAGAGTTCGCGACAAGGGAAGTTCGTGGCGCGAACGTGTTGTTCGCGGCGCGAACTCTTCCGACCAGGTATTAAATTCGGGATTTCAGCCATAAATGCCATATCAAAACCCTAGTTTTCTCTCTTGGCGATTTTCGAGCATAAAGGCTGTTCTTGGGTGGTTTCTTCATCAAAGCTTGGTAGATTTCACTCCTAGTTGAAGATTAAAGGTATATCTTCTCTCCTTCATCTTTGTAACTCAAGATCTATGGATCTTGAAGCTAGGGTTTGAAACCCTAGTTCTTGGGTTGGTGATTTATGGTGAAATAAATGATGTATACACCTAGTAGATGGTATATCAACAAGGGAATCAAGTGTATGGTTAAGATTTGTAAGAATCTTAAGGGTTGGTTAAACCTAGGGTTTGGTAAATCACCATAATTGGGGGAAAGTGGTTAGTAAGTGTTATCTAGAGATGGATGAACACATTAGTAGTAATAAGTGATGTTGATCATGTTGTTATAATTGTAATAGGCTTTTGGTGAAGCCTTGGAAAGTCGATTGAATTGTGAAGCAAGAGATTGGGTGTCAAGAACACGGTTTGAGCATCATATTGCTAAGGTGAGTACGTGTGGACTTTACTGAGTACATAGCCTTTGAATTACTTTCTTACTTGTGTTATGGTCTATTTGTTTATTTGTGTAGACTTGTAGTATGTTGAGTTAGTGATAGATATTATTGATAATATTAAACTAACTTGTTGATGATTGATGTGATAGCCGAGAGCTAGATTGACATGACTGTTGAGTCATGGTAAGATTGAGATGATGTGATGACACGGGCGACTCCCGGTCATGAGGTGTGGAGTGAGGGGCAGTTGGGTGGATTCCCATCGACTCATCCACGTTAGTAGTCTTGCTAACTCGACGTATTCCGGCGAGTAAGGCAGGTATCGATAGATTGGGCGATTCCCTCTTGCCGGTATCTTGTTTCTAGTTAGTTCGGGGGCAACCCGATAACTAGATATGTGTGTGCTTCTAGTTAGTTCGGGGGCAACCCGATAACTAGATATGTATGTGCTTCTAGCTAGTTCGGGGGCAACCCGATAGTTAGATATGATTGCTAGGAAAGCAAATTGATAGGACTACAATAGGGTGGTCAGATTGGATCCATGGATCACGCGGATACATATTATTATGTTTATATATATACGATTGCTTGATATGTGACATTTTACTATAGTTGGGTCTAAACCCATGTAGCTCACGAGACTTTTTGTCTCACGTACTCCTTGTTTGTTTTGCTATGTACTCAGGTTCGGGATCGAAGGTTTAGGTGCGCATGGATAGAGATGCGGGGCCTAGAATAGAAGAGCACTAGATTGGATTTAAACTTAGCTTTAGTTTTGATATATTTTGTAACACCAACTTTATACTCTGATTTTCATACCAAAGGTTTTTGTAAATCCATATTTTGGGAATAGTTCTTCTATTTAATGAAAATGATATATTTTGGCCAAATGTTTTGTTATAAAATTTGATGTGTTACAACTTGGTATCAGAGCTATAGTTTAAGTGAATTAGGTTGGATGTCCATCCTAGTCTTAGACTGTAGCATTAGGAATGTAAGATTCCTTGAGATTATAGGTTGACCTTGAGGCTTTATGTTAAGTTTAGGGTTGAACCTAGGGGACCTATAAGAGTTGATATGATTTTGAATGTTGAGTCTTATGAGACTAATGGGTTGTACATGGGATACTAAATGTTTAATGTCTTTCGTATAGTCTTGACCGAAAGAAATGGTGAATACCCGTCGAAGTGGGAAAGCCCCGGAGAACCGGGAGGAAGAAATACCTCATGTCGAGGTTGTGGTTGAGCAAGAGAGCCAACCTTCGATGCATCGAGTTGATGAATCGGAGGTCGGAGCTAATAAGACTCCGGTAACTGTGGCGGACCTCCAAACTATTATTGATCAAATCAAAGGGACGGTGGCCGAGGAAGTGCACCGTATAATGGGAAACCGTGAAAAGAAGGAGGATGACCGTGAGTCCGAGGATGAGAGGACCTGGGGTAGTGACACCGGTGAAAGAAAATCATCTACGGGTGGTCAAAGTGATGCTAGGGCAAGGCTCGATGAGAAAGAAGGTTGCTCGTTTAAATCCTTCATGGCTTGTAAGCCAAGTGTGTACACGGGTAGTTCGGACCCGAAAGTGACTAAGAGGTGGATCCGAGAGACCGAGCGGGTCATCGGAAGTAGTAAGTGTAAGAAGGCCGATATGGTGACGTATGCGTCACAATTGTTGAAAGAAGATGCTATGGTTTGGTGGGACATAGTTTATGAAACCCTCGGAAGGGAGGTTGTTGAGAGAATATCGTGGGATGAGTTTACCACGAGATTGAAAAAGAAGTTTTGTCCCGAAAGGGATTTGGAAAAGATGCACGAGAGGTTCGTGACCCTAAAGAAGGGTGACATGTCGGTGGAAGAGTACTCGAGAGAGTTCACGGGATTGCTCCCGTTTGTTGCTAAGACTTACTCGGACGAGAGGTTGAGGGTGGTCCGGTATGCTAGTGGGTTACCGTGGGACTACCAATTGGAGGTTAAACGGGCGGTCACACTTGATGAGGCCATTAGTGCCGCCCGGGGTGTGGAGGAAGTGAATGTGGCACGGGTTGCCGAGAGGGCCCATGTGGGCGAGAAGAGGAAAGCCGAAAGCGGCTCGAGTACGTTCAAGAAAGGGAAGTTCACATCGAGCTTCTCTAAACAAGGAAGTGTTGGTTCTTGCAAGAAGTGCGGGAAGAATCATACCGGCGAGTGCCGGAGTGGGTCGAAATCTTGTTTTAGTTGTGGTAGGTCGAGGCATATAGCCCGGGATTGTAAGGCCAAGCCATTGGCCGAGGTTGAATGTTTGTCGTGTCACGAGAAGGGACACTATAGCAATGTGTGCCCGAAGAAAGGGACTGAGTCGATGGTGTCCACGGCTCAAAAGAAGGTGGAACCAGCTAAGGTGAAGGGGTGATCCTTCCAACTCACTCGGGAGGAGGCGAAGGAGGCACACGATGTGGTGTCAGGTACTCTATTCATTAACTCCTTGCCAACTTATATCTTATTTGATTCGGGTTCCAATTATTCGTTTGTGTCTCATGAGTTTGGTTGTAAGTTGAATGTGCCATCCGAAAAGTTAGATGAAATGTATGAGATAGAGGTAGCCGATGGAAAAACCTCAACGGTTGAATGTATTTATAGAAATTGTGAACTAGAAATAGATGGGAAAAAGTTTACGGTCGATTTATTGCCAATGGGAATAAAGGCTTTCGACGTGGTTATTGGTATGGATTGGTTGGGTTTACACCGAGCCAAGATTTTGTGTAATAAGAAGATAGTGTCGATCAAGACACCCGAAAACGAGAAAGTATATGTGTATGGGGAGAAACGACATCACATGCCTAATGTGATTACCGCCATCAAGGCGAGGAAATGTTTATCGAAGGGTTGTGCATCGTTTATTGCATATGTGTTAGATGGCCGAAAAGAAAAGAAGGCGGTGGGTGATGTTAAAATTATTCGGGATTTTCCCGAGGTGTTCCCCGATGACTTACCCGGTTTGCCACCGGAGAGACAAGTTGAGTTCAAGATTGATTTAGTGCCGGGGGCGACGCCGATTGCTCGTGCTCCATATCGTTTAGCTCCCACCGAGATGCGGGAATTGATGACTCAATTGCAAGAATTGTTAGATAAGGGTTTTATCCGTCCGAGTTTGTCACCGTGGGGTGCCCCGGTGTTGTTTGTCGAGAAGAAAGACGGTTCGATGAGAATGTGCATCGACTACCGTAAGTTGAATAAGGTGACCATAATGAACCGTTATCCATTGCCGAGAATCGATGATTTATTTGATCAATTGCAAGGTGCTAGTTACTTCTCAAAGATTGATTTGAGGTCGGGTTATCACCAAGTTCGGGTGAAGGAAGGCGACACCGAGAAGACGGCCTTTCGTACACGGTATGGTCATTATGAGTTTCTAGTGATGCCGTTTGGTCTTACGAATGCGCCGACTATTTTTATGGATTTGATGAATCGGGTTTGTAAACCGTTTCTTGATAAGTTTTTGATCGTGTTTATTGATGATATCTTGATTTATTCGAAGACCGAGGAAGAACACGAGCATCATTTGAGACTCGTGTTGGATGTGTTGAAACGGGAGAAGTTGTATGCCAAATTCTCGAAGTGTGAGTTTTGGTTGCGGGAAGTACAATTTCTAGGTCACGTGGTATCACGTGATGGTATTAAAGTTGACCCTTCGAAGATTGAGGCGGTGTCCAATTGGGAAGCACCGAGAACTCCTACCGAGGTTAGAAGTTTTCTTGGATTGGCCAGGTATTACCGGAGGTTTATACAAGATTTCTCAAAGATTGCGGTCTCACTCACTAAGTTGACTAGAAAAAGTGAGAAGTTCGTGTGGGATAAGAAACAAGAGGAGGCGTTTGGGTTATTGAAGGAGAAGTTGTGTAACGCGCCGATTCTCACATTACCGGATGGTATGGAAGATTTTGTGGTGTATAGTGATGCTTCGAATCAAGGGCTCGGTTGTGTGTTGATGCAAAGGGGTAAAGTGATCGCGTATGCTTCACGACAATTGAAGGATGCGGAAACGAGATACACGACACACGACTTGGAGTTGGCGGCGATCGTGTTTGCCTTGAAATTGTGGAGGCACTATTTATATGGTACTCGGTGTACATTATATACGGATCATAAGAGTTTGCAATATGTGTTTACTCAAAAAGACCTTAATATGCGACAAAGAAGGTGGATCGAGTTGATCAACGACTATGATTGTGAGATTGTGTACCATGCGGGGAAGGCGAATGTGGTAGCCGATGCCTTGAGCCGAAAAGTCTACGAGAAGCCGATCAAGGGAAGGTCAATGCGTATCGAAGTCGTCTCGAGTATCATCCAGAGAATCAAGAATGCCCAACGGGGGGTTATGGGAAAAGAAGAATTAAGACAAGAACGGTTGGGTAAGAACCAACATTTTGTGGAAAATGTGCAAGGGTTGAAAACCGTTGGCGGTCGAATTTGGGTTCCCAAATTCGGGGGTACCCGAAAAGAGTTATTGCATGATGTGCACAAGTCAAAGTATTCAATTCACCCGGGGAGTACAAAGATGTATCAAGATTTGAAACGGGTTTATTGGTGGCCCGGGATGAAGACAAGAGTAGCCAAGTACATCTCGAAGTGTGCCACGTGTACACAAGTGAAAGTCGAGCATCAAGTACCTATGGGGTAGCTCAATCATTGCAAGTACCGGCCGGAAAGTGGGAAGACATAACTATAGATTTCATAGTTGGGTTGCCAAAGACGAGTAAGGGTCATGATGCCATTTGGGTCATAGTTGACCGGTTGACCAATAGCGCCTTATTTTTAGCCATTCGGGAGACTTTGCCACTTGAGAAGTTGGCTAAGTTGTATGTTGATGAGGTGGTTCGACTCCACGGGGTTCCATTGTCAATTGTATCCGATCGAGACGCGAGGTTTACCTCGAGATTTTGGAGATCGTTACAAGATGAATTGGGTACAAAGTTGCGGTTGAGCACGGCTTATCATCCGCAAACCGACGGTCAAAGTGAAAGAACGATTCAAACGGTTGAAGACATGTTGAGATCTTGTGTGTTAGATTTCGGGGGTAAATTGGATGAGCATTTACCATTGGTCGAGTTCTCATATAATAATAGTTATCATTCGAGTATCAAAATGCCGCCGTATGAGGCGTTGTATGAGAGGAAATGTAGAACTCCATCGTGTTGGCTTGAAGCGGGAGAGACCAAGCTCACGGGTCCCGAGATTGTAAGAGTAACAAATGAAAAGATTGGTATAATACAAGCCAACATGAAAGCCGCACAAGATAGGCAACGAAGTTATTCGGGTTTGAAAAAACGACCATATGACTTGGATGTCGGGGATATGGTAATGTTGAAAGTGTCACCTTGGAAGGGTGTAATGCGGTTTGGAAAGAAAGGGAAATTGAGTCCAAGGTATGTTGGACCGTTTAAGATATTGAAGCGAATCGGGCTTCAAGCATTTAAGTTGGAACTTCCACCCGAGCTTCAAGGTGTGCATGACACCTTCCATGTGAGTTATTTGAAGAAGTTCATTGGTGAAGTTGAAAATATTATCCCATTGCAAGAGTTGCGGGTTGATGCCCCGAATCGGTTGATTGAAGAACCCGAGGCCATTTTAGAGTCAAAGACAAAGAAGCTTCGGAATAAAGAGATCGAGTTGGTATTGGTTAAGTGGAAGCATTCCCTTGGACCAAATTTGACTTAGGAAGTCAAAGACGAGATTCGGAAGAGGTACCCGGATTTCGTGAACTATGATGAGATTCTGAGGACGGAATCTTTTTAAGGGGTAGATAGTTGTAACGACCCGAAATTTGTGAATAAATAAATTATTTAAAAATATGATAAATAAGGATAAATCAATTAAAAGACGTAGGAACTGGTTTCGTGTCATTTGGATACCGTATGAGAAAGTTATGGACGAAACCGGGTCGAGAAAAAGGTTGAAAAATGCAGCCTGGCTGCATAGGGTAGTTCGCGGCGCGAACTGGGGTTCGCGATCGCGAACTTGGAACAGAGAGTTGGGATTTTTGGTGATCAAGTTCACGGCCAGCTCACGATCGGGAAGAGTTCGCGACAAGGGAAGTTCGCGGCGCGAACTCTTCCGACCAGGTATTAAATTCGGGATTTCAGCCATAAATGCCATATCAAAACCCTAGTTTTATCTCTTGGCGATTTTCGAGCATAAAGGCTGTTCTTGGGTGGTTTCTTCATCAAATCTTGGTAGATTTCACTCCTAGTTGAAGATTAAAGGTATATCTTCACTCCTTCATCTTTGTAGCTCAAGATCTATGGATCTTGAAGCTAGGGTTTGAAACCCTAGTTCTTGGGTTGGTGATTTATGGTGAAATAAATGATGTATACACCTAGTAGATGGTATATTAACAAGGGAATCAAGTGTATGGTTAAGATTTGTAAGAATCTTAAGGGTTGGTTAAACCTAGGGTTTGGTAAATCACCATAATTGGGGGAAAGTGGTTAGTAAGTGTTATCTAGAGATGGATGAACACATTAGTAGTAATAAGTGATGTTGATCATGTTGTTATAATTTTAATAGGCTTTTGGTGAAGCCTTGGAAAGTCGATTGAATTGTGAAGCAAGAGATTGGGTGTCAAGAACACGGTTTGAGCATCATATTGCTAAGGTGAGTACGTGTGGACTTTACTGAGTACATAGCCTTTGAATTACTTTCTTACTTGTGTTATGGTCTATTTGTTTATTTGTGTAGACTTGTAGTATGTTGAGTTAGTGATAGATATTATTGATAATATTAAACTAACTTGTTGATGATTGATGTGATAGCCGAGAGCTAGATTGACATGACTGTTGAGTCATGGTAAGATTGAGATGATGTGATGACACGGGCGACTCCCGGTCATGAGGTGTGGAGTGAGGGGCAGTTGGGTGGATTCTCATCGACTCATCCACGTTAGTAGTCTTGCTAACTCGACGTATTCCGGCGAGTAAGGCATGTATCGATAGATTGGGCGATTCCCTCTTGCCGGTATCTTGTTTCTAGTTAGTTCGGGGGCAACCCGATAACTAGATATGTGTGTGCTTCTAGTTAGTTCGGGGGCAACCCGATAACTAGATATGTATGTGCTTCTAGCTAGTTCGGGGGCAACCCGATAGTTAGATATGATTGCTAGGAAAGCAAATTGATAGGACTACAATAGGGTGGTCAGATTGGATCCATGGATCACGCGGATACATATTATTATGTTTATATATATACGATTGCTTGATATGTGACATTTTACTATAGTTGGGTCTAAACCCATGTAGCTCACGAGACTTTTTGTCTCACGTACTCCTTGTTTGTTTTGCTATGTACTCAGGTTCGGGATCGAAGGTTTAGGTGCGCATGGATAGAGATGCGGGGCCTAGAATAGACGAGCACTAGATTGGATTTAAACTTAGCTTTGGTTTTGATATATTTTGTAACACCAACTTTATACTCTGATTTTCATATCAAAGATTTTTGTAAATCCATATTTTGGGAATAATTCTTCTATTTAATGAAAATGATATAATTTGACCAAATGTTTTGTTATAAAATTTGAGGTGTTACGTTCATAATTCATATGATCACCATCTTTAGTAGTCTTCCCCACTTGGATATTCATCAATAGTATGTAGACTTTGATTGTTCACTTCACTCGGACTAGGAAAGACAAGAGAAGCTCTAGATTTTTCGGGCATTTAGAAATAGCCCGGGCTTTATAACGTTAAAAAGCCCGGGCTTTTGGGCTTTTTCAGGCTTTTGGGCTTTCGGGCTTCTTCAGGCTTTTTCGGGCTTCGGGCTTAGCCCGGTCCGGCCCGGGCCCGGGCTTTAACGGGCTTTCATGACAAAAGGCAGGCCCGTTTAGGATTTCGGGCTAAAAGGGGTTTGGGTTCGGGCTTTTTCGGACCGGCTTTTTCGGGCTTTTTCAGGTTTTTTCAGGCTTTTTCTTGTTGGAAAAAGTTGTGATAAAATGATTTTTCACCAACTTTGGACCTATATAATTATATATATATATGTGTTATATATAGTTATTGGTTGGTAGCTATGTGTTCTCCTATATGAGAGCTACGCAACGGTATATAGCGTGTCCAAAGTCGAGTTATGGTGAATGAGATATCGACTCTCAAAGTAGGGTGTTTGATACAAGAAATCTTGGAAGTGGGGGATGTGGGAGAGTATCCCACATAGGAAAAAGATGAAACCATTTGTTGGTTTATAAGGTTGGAAGTTGTATGGAAGATTAAATCCTTATACATGGGTTTTACCCGCACGCCTACGCGCGGGAGGGGGGGGGGTTGCAAATAATTTGGACTGAGTTGCCCGAAATGGCTTGAACTCGTGTACGCCCGAGCGACCTGCGGGCACGAATGCAGCTCCGAAATTCCGGGCTCGTGCGGGTCAATTTTTGCACCTCATCGACACTGCAGTTGTCTCGTACTGACCTCCTCAGTACTGATTTTTTCATACTGACCACCTCAGTACTGAACCGATCAATACCGACCTCCTCGCACTGAGTGTTCGACGTGTACTGAGTCTGATACTGACCTACTCAGTATCAGTCTGATACTGACCTGCGCAGCAGGCAGTCTCATACTGACCTGCAGTACTGATCTGCGCAGCAGATGTCTGATACTGACTTCCAATCCTGACCTGCAATACTGACCTGCGCAGCAGCAGTCTGATACTGACCTGCGCAGCAGCAGTCTGATACTGACCTGCGCAGCAGCAGTCTGATACTGACCTGCACAACAGCAGTCTGATACTGTGTTGCTGCACTGGCTTCCAATACTGACTTCTGATACTGAGTTCTCGGACTGAGTTCCTGGACTGACCAGAAGGACTGAGCAGAACAGTTACGAAAATTCTGCAATTAGTGCAGATTACAGTTTTGATTTCTTGTTTAATGATAATGAATGCATTTAATGTTTTGAGTAAACATTAGTCTTCATTCTACACTATAAAAGGAGACCTTGGGTCTCATTTGTAGATACACCTTCACTCACCTACTTCTTCTTTTCACAGCTTTCTCTCCAAGAAAACGCTCTCAATTTCGGTACTTGTTCTGGCTTGGATTATATCCGGTAGTGTAAAACTACTCGGTTGTTTTACCCTGCGAAATAGACAACGAATCTATTTTAAGGGGATCGTGAATTTCACGAGACTCAACCAAAACCTTGTACTTATTTGTTCTATTTACTTTGTTTCAATCTTTTGTAAACTTATTCGTCAATTTCCCTTATTGTAATTGTATTTTATTAATGAAAATTGGTATTAGCTCCTACATTTCTAGGCCCGGGCTCGGGCTAAAGCCCATATGTGCACCTCTAATCTCCGCCATCATCATGTCTCCGGCGGCCGCCGCTACCAGCGGAGATGATTTCAGCAGAGGATGAAGGGGATTGATAGCAGAGTGTATGAGATCTGGAGAAATGGAGATGGAATCAGAAAGCACCAGGCGTATTTTAGCAACAACTGAGCACATAAGCTATGGTGCACTACAGGGGGGACAATGTACGTTGCTCGCAAAGAGGTGCGTCGTACTTAAACTGTCAATCAAGTGGTCAGGCTAACCCTTACCAGCGTGGTTGCAGTATGATTACACGTTGTCAGCGTGGTTGAATAAATTTATTTTATTTTATAATAATTGTTTTTAGTTTGTTTCCATATTTTAAAATATTAACGACTACTTTTTCTTAGTATAGTATTTTTTGGAAAATATGAATGCATTTTTTTTAATCTTCTAACAATTTATTTTATGAGATTAGTGTTTATATTTATACATATTTTTTGAAATTTGAATGTCGGAAATTGTATTCAACTGTCTACAATTATACCTATTGCTATTATCACAACTTGATATTGATTTTTCTCTAATGGTAACCCCATTTTGTTATTATTGATTGACATTTTAGATGTTTGATTAAAGTCTAATTATTTGTAAAAGTCAAACATTACATGTTTATCTCACATTTTAAAATAGTAATTGCTAATAGTTTGTAACAATTGTCAAAAATCGCAGTTTCAGATGATTTTTCAAACTCGTTAAATTGGGTTATCAAGTCTACAACATCGGGTGTTATTAAAGGTAGTTTTGAAAAGAAAAAAAAAAAAGATGTGAAATCGAGTTTTAAAGATCGTGTTAATAAGTTTTGCACGTAAATTAGTGTTGGCGTTTTACTCAAATGGGGATAATGAATCAGATTTGAAATTATCAACTGAATTGAATCAATGGGTTGATGTTTTAAGTAGCATGAAATCAAAATCTGTTATCGGTGATATGATCATGACATTTATGAACAATGCAGTGACTGTGTATCTTGATAGACCAATAAAAAGTACGGATCTTTATAATTTCCAATTTTAATACTTTTATCAAAAACCTTCATCAAGTTCTAACATCATGATTATTGTATTGTTAACATAAGAAAGATGATGACATAATTAAATTAAAGCATAAAAATTAAGGGGAAATTGTTGGGAGATTTAACGATGATGACGAGAAGGTTTATGTTGGGTGTAAATATAATCCAGATGAGCATCATTCAGCTCTCTCCTCATTAAACATTCTTCTTTCCCAACTCCTTCACACTTTTCTTCAACATCCTGTAACACATATAATATAGCATTAGTGGTCAATGTATAAGTCAACCTTTGACTTTTGAGTGTCAAAAACAAAGATTTGTAAGATGGGTTGACTTTTGAATAATATAAAATTACCTTAATTTGTTGTGGAGTACGAGCTGCAGCGCAGGTTAGCAGAAAGAGAATGAGAAGGGCAACGGTGGCAACTTTAGTCATGATTCTTTTGATGTGGAAGAAGAGGATGATGTGTTTAAAGGAATACAAGTCAGTTTTATAGTGGGGGGTATTTACGTTATTGCTTAAGATTACGTGCATTAAACATTTGATCTCATTTAACACAGAAATCGTATGATATTATTATTTAGGTAAATTTCATAAAATCCTATGTTTTTTTTTTCAATTTTTCATATATTGACTAATGTAATACTAGAAGTTTGTTTTTTGTCCAAAAAGTGGACCGATTATCAATTTGAGTGATAACAATTATCCACATAGCAATTAAAAAGAAAAAGGGGGGAGAAAATCATACTATAAGCAATGGCTGGATTACGTCGTCATTTTAATTGACACGTCAAACTTTTTACTACTTAGACTGATTAATATGTCTGGAACAAATGAGACAACAAACAAACTTTTAGTGGCTAATATGAAACAAATATAAATACATTGGTTAATTTAGACAAATCGAAAGTAATTATAATTATATGAAATTCGCCCTATTATTATGTCAATATTATTTTCCAATATGATATCACTTTCCCTATTTATAACGATTTTGTTAATATAGTCTTTTTCCTAATTTTTAAACGGACAATTAATTGGTACATGTATTCAACATGTCTTTGTATATGTGTGCATTAATGAATTGTTCAGTTTTATAAGTGATTTGGCCGATTAATAGGTCAAATACTAGAACAAATTACTTAAGAAACAAACTTTTTGTGATTAATACAAGACAAAAATAAGTAAATGGGTAAATCTATTAAATATAATAAAAGAAACATTAAGATGCCACGTGACACTTTTTTAGACCACAACATTGACACGTGGCAGTTTTTTTATTGGCCCCTTCAATATTTTCCCGCCCATACTGAGAATTTCGTTTTTGTAAAGCAGCATTTAATATGCAATAAATTTTGGAGTTGAACATTCCTTAAGGCAAAATAATCGCTTATATAGTCATTAAAGATATCCTTAAATAGCGTAAATCACAGCTTTAAGTAGCGTACAATCCTTTAAATTATACTCGTATATAAGCATAAGGTTGGTGCCAACCCCACGTCGTGGGGACGTCAGGAGCAAATTTTAACCCGTCAATGGAGGACGTCGTTGGCACGGGTGCGTCTTTGGCTGGCGTCAGTAGCAACCCGTCGTGGTGAAGACGGGATTGGGGTTGCGTCGTTGTGGGCTGTGAGGGGGAAGGGGGGTGTTTGGGTAATATTTTAATAATTTTTTAAGTGGGGATGGGTTAGTGATGGGTTGTTGTTGGCACGACCTCGTCAGTAACCCGTCGGTAGGGATGTGTTTAGTGATGGATTTAGTGACGCGTCACGGTTGGGAGAGGCCTAAGTAACTTCCTATTATAAATGTATTTATGCATAAACGTTTAAATTATATAAGCATAAATAACTTCATGTTATATTGCAAATTACCCCATTGAATATTAGATTACAAAGTTGTTTGCCGGAGATTTTTCCTTATTATGTGAACTTTAACTTAATTATTTTTATATTTTTATTTTTATACCTATTTTTCAAATTTTGATATTGTAGTTAAATTGTTCACATTTTTTTTTTTTTGAACAGCAAAAAGAAGGCAACGGATCGAGTTTCGACATTTCCATCACCCCCGAGGACCTCCACACTAACATTAAAAACTTGAGTCTAGCAAAATGCTAGACAAAACAAAATTACAACGGGTTTAAAAGTCAATCATCCCATGAAATCCTTAATATATGATTTCAATGGACAATCCAAGAAAAGGAAAACAAACGAATACTATCAAACAGCTCTGACTTTTTTAACCTACCGCTATCAAAAATCAAAGAATTCCTGTATCTCCACAACATCCCGCACGTGGCAAAACTTATAACTTGGAACTTCGCCTTTTTGTTGCTAGCATTCGAGATGTTGTCACGAAAACCACACCAATCTTAAAAGCTATTCCCGACTTGAACAACCCCTAAATCTATTATTTATCAATAATATATTGTAGTCAATTTGTTTTCAAATTTTATACCTACTTTAGCTTTGAGATTTTTCTGAAGTTCAGGGGATCATAGTTAATTGATGATGCAATCGCACTATGCAATGGCATCAACATAATCAGTGCGCTTAATTCCGCTAGTAACCTAACACAACAAATCAAAATGAAGCTAAAACATTAATATGAACCATATTAAATCATTTAAAATGACAATTTAATATTGTGGAAAGAACAAACCTTTAAATACGGCGATATGAAGAAATAATTTGGAGTTTAATGCCTATTTGATGAATGATAATGGATAGGGTGAAAAAGAAACATAATGTTTAGGGTAATGGAATTCATTTCTACACTACAACTTCTGATTTATATAGTACAACGTACAAATATTACTGCACTCTGTACAAACATATGAAACAGTAATTGTAGTATATATATTAAAAGATGTGGTACATTTATCACTCATTTTAGGATAATGATCATTACAGAGCATTTGTTATCATTGTAGAGCAATTATAGATGCTCCGACGAAATATATTCTAAATCATATCATGCAAGTGACGGAGATTGGACGCATTTGTTATGAATACTTCAGATCTATCATTTATGTAGTATAATTTTATGAATTTTGTAATACTTCACACATTGGTTGATTTTGTTATTTAATCAGGTTGATGCAAGCCAATAATTCAATACTAATTATTTCAGAGCTCACAATAGAAAGGAAAAAAAGGACGTTTTTATGTATAAAATTATCCTGTATGAATAAAAAATGCTCTCATCTACCTAATGGTTAGTGTTGTATTTCGGATATAGAGATTGAATATGAGAAGATAACCTGGATATTGCTCTAGAAGACGCCACGAATAAACTCTAATTAATACCTGCAGTTAATTCACAAGTCTAAAAATTAGATTTTGTCCCGGTAATGACTTTATGCTCATCGGATCAGGTAATAAGCCCATTAGTGATTTTGTAGTTGGAAACTTAGATTCCAAATGTAGCTCATTCCAACTATGATTGAGAAGGACTATTAATTATACCAAGATAAACAAGGTGAAAGTTGTTCTAAGATATTGTCATGATCTATAGGTGATGAGTTTAAGTCTCATCATGGACAAATAAGAAGTAGATTAGGTGTCGTTCAAAAAAAAAATTGAAAGTTATAAATGTTCCTATGACATAAATACTTGAATTTAATTGTTAATTATATGATTGTAACATATAGGACAAATTTTTATTAACTTTTATTAATCGTTATAATATCATGAGTAAAAATAACATTTAAAGTTAAAATATTCAATTAAATTTAAATATTTACGTTATAAAAGCATTTTATAATTATCGTATATTTAACATCATATAATTATCAATTCATCATATCTGTATTCTATTAAAATTACGTTCTGTATAATAATTGGTCACCCGTGAATTTCACGGGTTATAACCTAGTATAGACCCAAATGAAAACTACATAACTTTCCCTATTCATAACGATTTTGTTATTATTCAATTTGTAGCCTTTTTCCCTATTTATAAACGAACAATTAATGGATCCATGGATTCAAATTGTCTAGAAATGATTGTTCAATTTTATAAGCTAAGTGATTTGTATATCACAATTGCAGTAAGGTGTTTGTATACTAAAAAAGTTGTATAGTTTGGTGGTCAAAGTAATTTTGTGGTGTAAAAATTATTATAATGACATGTCTATGATCCATGTTTTAGGTACAGACATGCTTAGACATTCTAAGTTAAACTCGTATTAAAGACATTTTTATCTTTTTAATATGGTTTCAATAATGATGATCTGTTTTTATGTGAGCCTAATTTGTTGCAACATTAGGTGATTGCAAATGGGAAATAATGGATATCTAAGTCGCATGCAGTATGTATAGCAACTGGCATCAATTATATAAACATGAACTTCTTTTAGACCAACATGATAATGATAAATAATTATGATCTATGTGTCCAATGTTTTAATGATCTCACGTGTAATAGCTTTCAATATCCCAACATGAAGTCTTCTTCGAAGCTCTTTCTTCTAGTTTTTTTTTCTTTTCTTTTAATTTAAGGATATTTCCGTTATTATAAGGGCCCCACAGGATGATCGAGCTTTACACGTGGTGTACACGATATAATTATTGTCATAGTCTATTATGAACCTTCTCTTTGACCATCTGATAAATCATACATGTTTACCCAATAAGTTCTAGTTCAAATCCTTTATTATATGTAGAATGTCCAAGTAACAAAGCGCATTACAATTACCGGTTTTCTTGTCAATAATCTCCAATTCTCCAACCTCTTAAAGCTTGCGGTTTTGATCTCTTAGTTTTAGAGTGGAAAGAGTAGTTTGAGATGAACTGATTAAATCTTGTTCAAAAAAACAAAAAAAAAAAAAACCTAATTTGGATGTTTTCCAAAATCCATGTTAATAGTAGGTAACATAACATAAATGTAGTTTCATTACGTTAGTAGAAAGCAGTCAAAATTTCTACTAAACCCATACAGCTTGTATTTTATGCCTTGGTGATTGTAGAAATACTAAAGTTAACCAAAAAAAACCAACTACTAGATGACAAGAATTACAAGTCTGAAAAGGATAATTATTTATATTGGATTTCACCATCTTCAAGCTCTTCATTACAACCACCATTTTTACTACGAGATTCTTTCTTTCTTGTGTTTTTTGTGCTTTCTCTCACCCTCAGGTGTATATGTACCTTTTTTCTCATTAACATATTTGTCATCTTTGTCAGAAGTGACATCATCTTGATGTTGTTTCCTATGTTTTCGGTCTCTTCTTTTGCCCTCCACAATTAGGTCTTCAAATACCAAGCTGCAAACATTTAAAAAACTTTTTTAGAAAGCAAAACATAAACATTTTATTAATTAAAAATATCAATTATACCTGCAGATTAATATCTGATAAACATGAAATAATTTCCTCTTCATTAACAGCCTTGAAATCTTCAACTGTCCATGTTCACAAACCTATAATATAAAACAACTAAAATGTAAGCATCATATTACACCTAAGATGAACTACCCTTCTTCAATTCCAAACCATCTTTCACACGACTTTTATCTTCATGGTACTGTCAAATATACCAAAAAATATGAAATATATTAGCAATAATGAACTAGACATTTGAAAGCTTTAATTAAACATTTACAAATACCAAATATATATTACCTTTTTCTCCAATTCCTCAAACAAATCTTTAGGAGTTGGATCCAGATGCATTGCTGGTTCACCTTAATCAACCCACAACTTTCCAAAAAACTGTCTATATTCTGATCTGTACTGTCTTTGTTCTTCTTGAGCTTTTGCTCTCACCTGAATTAAAATCAAAATAAACCAGAAAATGTCAGACTAAATTACATAAATCATCTATGTGGTTTGTATGAAATTATGGATTTCGTCCCTTGACTTTTTTTACCACATGGATAGTCCCTAATTTTGAAATTTGTGACACCAACAGTCCCTAAAAGTTTCAAAACTTAGGGACTGTCCATGTAGCGTACTAAAATACTTACTTTCTTGTGTAGGTCAACGAGGTAGTTTTGAAAAAGATCTTCAAGGTCAGAAGATCAGTCTACAGCTTTATATGGCTCATCATCTTCACAAAAAGCCATTATTGCTTTTCTGAATTACAAACATGCAACTAAAACTGTTAAAATTCATGAATCAAATATTGTTCTGTTCCTAGAGTGAGGAGAGCTTTACCTCCATATCATCGATGCTGTCAATTCTTTCCACTCCTAAAACCAAATTAGAAAACATAAATAAATACACACATACATATGTGAAAATTTTGTTATTTAATTAAAAAAAAAAACTTACTTCCAACATCTTTGTAAACTCTTCTTTTGCCTTTCTCCCCCTCATGAGGATCATCATCATCAGGATCAGGATCTTGATGTTGTCTTTTCAAAGTTAGAGCTTTCCTGCATGTCTGTTTAATGGAGGACATCCTAGATTGCAATACAAACACAAGATCATCCACTGGTAAACAAGCTGCATAATCAAGAATCCATTGCTTGGAGTGTTGTTGAGGAGAGGTTATCATTCGTTGTTCAAGTGATTGAAGCCGTGAAAGAATTCTATCAAGTTGAGTTTGAGGAATCAATACCATTTGAGAACTACCATTTGGGGTAACACCAGGCTCACTTGTTAACACAACTGTAGAATCTACCATCGTCTGCACAATAGTTGGTTGAACAGTGTGACCTACGTTAAGAATCGGCGTGATGTTAGCTCTGGCAGGATTTCCACTCAATCCTCGTGAAACATCAGGAAATGATGCCACTATAGGTGTTCCCGATGGTTCACAAAGAACCGCTGATGGAGTAAGTGTTTGTGCCCTAATTGTTGATATATTATGTGTTAATTCCCCTTGTGGAAGTGAAACAGTCTCTTGTAGTGAGAAGACTGAGTGGCTGGTGGTGGTGTGCATTTGGCCAATATAGACTGGTGGACTACTCATCACATGAGTAGTCACAGTTGATGTGGTTGCTCGGCTTTTTTGGAGGTTGGTTGCACGTGGTGAAGCTAATATCACTGTATCCGGATCAAAATCATCATGTGTATCAGGTGTATCATCGAAAACTTCATCAGTGTCAGTCTCAGTGTCAGATGAGTCAGATTCATGGAGCCGAGAACTCTCACCTAATACTAAACCCTCACTTTGACTTTGACCTAATGTGATGGTTTCTCCAACCGGTTCTGGTTTTACCATATGTGGATAATATTGGTTCCTATAAGCTTGCACCTCTGGCAATGATTGATCAGCAATGTTCAATAGTTCCAAAGGTATTGGAGAAGCAGCAATGGATGATCCAGAGTCTTTTCTCAAATACGCCATTGCTGGTGAACAGAACAACCTAGAATCCAACCGTTTTGGAATGTTTGGATTGAGATTCAAAAAGTGTTGAATGATGATTTGCAAGAATCGTGGATACATCAGATAATTCTTCTTCTCACGCAATTTCCACGCTGTTACTAAATCTCCCCATATAAACGAAGAATAATCATAGCGACGATTATAGCAAAAAGCATGAAATGCTTTGATAACACTCGTTGCTGCACGATCTGATCCACACGCCTTTCCAGTTAGGCACCTATTGAAGATACCAAACAAGGATGACCACATTTTGGCCAATTTTGTCCTCGTGATTTCAGTTGTTCTTGTAGTGACGCCATCAAACCCTAAATCAACTAACTTTTTAATCACAACGGTTTGTGATACAACAGGATCCGAGGATGTTGGAAGATGTAATATTGTTCCTAGTTCAGATTTTGTGAATGTGATTCTTGTTCTGTTGATGATGCCTTCAAATCGGGCAGGACCAACGGTTTCGTTCAATGTTAATGAGTTCCATAACTGGTGTACATACACTTGAGGAGCATTTGGTCGTGCATGGATGGCATAAAATAGAGGGTGTCTTTTGACTATGTTTGATAGTACAGGGTATTTTGCTTTAAATGTCGTTTCTACTTGTGGGTCCCAGTAGAAATTGTTTTCTTTATGTGCACGTCTTAAAGCACGTGGTACTAGAACATCCTCAGGAACTTCATAAAATTCGTTTTCTGGATTCTGCATATAAAAATGTTACATTTAAAAATACAGACACGTGTTATAAAATGTATGATTGATGGTTTTAGTTAGAACCTTATTGTGTTCGAGTTTGGATTCGGAAGATTCAGATATGTTTTCATCTTGATCATGTGAAGATGAATTCTCCGTTTTGACCCTGAGTTTTAAATTATTATTTTTTAATATATCATTCTATGATAAAATAAAAAGAATTACATTGGTGAAGAATGCATGTTGGTAGAAACAAGAGGTGTAAATGCTGCTGGAACGATAGATGCTGACTCAGCTGCCACATTGGCAACAGGATTAACAGGTGTAACTGGTATTGGGCTTGAGGACACATCATTGGCTGAGGTGACAGGAACTGAAGGTTGGTCGAGTGCAGATTGAGTGCTTCTAGAAGCTTCTAACTCACGAGCCAACTGAAGACACAAAAACTAAGGTTTAAAATGGAAGTGTTCTTGTTACAGGAAGGTAATAAATTATACTATAATTTAAACCTTTAATTCGTCAGGTATTGTCCATTCAGATTGTTTTGTATCCTTGTTGTAATAATACCTGCATAAGAATGAACTTACTAAATTAATAAATAAATAAAAAAGATAACAGTTAGAAATTGGATATTATACGCATGCAGTTATTAGGCGTACTTTTTACCCTGTGCAGTTGTGAACTCTTTCCAAACAAAAGAAGCATCGGCCCTCTGAGATACATACAAAAATAAAACATTAATCTCATATCATATGGTTTACTATGCAAAATAATAAAATAAAATAACAGAAAAAGAATAATGTCAGTTATTTACCTCTAAAGGTGTCATTAACTCCAAAGGCTTCTCCCAAGAAGACTGTTTTGTTCTCTGGTTGTAATAAAATCTGCAGGTTTAATTCAATTTAAGAATATTTTAACAAGGAAATTATATATTATATATTATAAATATAAACATGAAATGAAAGGTTACCTTCTGCCATCACCAGCTGTAAGTGTATACTCTTGCCAATCAGCAGATGCATCTTGACTAGCACTGGAAGCCTGCTATACGAATTAACAAATATATTATATACCTATCTTCAAAAGAATAAATAACCAGAAAATATATAATAATAATAATAATAATAATAATAATAATATTATATACCTGATCTGTGGGAGGAGGGACAGGTGATGGAACGGGCTGACCGGGTTGACCCGGCCTCTGTTGCATCAGTTGAGAGAATTGTGGCATCGGAGGTTGACCTAATGGTTGACCTTGTTGTGGTGGAAGTGGAAGTGTGAGCCAGTACTGAAGAAACATATTTTAAATTTTATATCCTATGGTATTAGTATATATATGAAATGATGTATAAAAGGGATGAGGAATAACATACTTGCATTGAATAGTTTCTTCCAAAACCTTGAGAACCAATCGATCCAATTGTAGGTGGCTGCAGAGACTACAAGTAAAATACTTGTTTTACTAAATAATCTGAAGATAATAGATAATTAAATGCCTTAAAATGCAGCCATATTTCACACATATATACTTATAAGCTAATAAAGCAATATTTTTTATATGGTCTATACTCTACAAGATCTTTTTGAAGTAAGGAATTCATGTGGGTGCTATTAGAAAGATCAAAAATGCAGTTTTGTGAAGATATTCTGATTCATAAATTATAGAAGCTGTTTTCTCGAGATTATAAAATAAACAAAGTGATGATCAAAGCTTTAAATCGTGAATCATGTCATTTCACAAAGCTGCAACTATGGATTCTTGTAACCCAACGACCTAACCCAGTATGAATGCTTGTGGATCTTACAAACACTGCATTGTTGGGGGTTGTTTGGGAAAGCTTAATTAAATGGTTTATTATTAGCTTATAAGCTTAATTAAGCTTATAAATGTAAGTTTACATACGCTTAAATAAGCTTGTTAATAATCTCCTTAAATAAGCTTTCCAAAGCAACCCTAGGAAGGCCGCTTTGTTGGTTGTTACACCTCCAACAACCATAAAATTAACGCTACACATGCATAAGGAATACGAAATCCACCAAATTGGGTTTAGTCAAGTAGTTTATTGCAAAATCAAATAGACGTCATACTCGATATCAAAATTATATATTACCTGTGAAACGGGATTGTGAGGTTTATAATCCATTGTCGCACAGGAAGACAGTGAAGAGAGCTTATAAACCCTAATTCGAGCCCCAAATCTGTCAAATTGAAGGGTACAATTAGCCGTTGCTTGGTCAGTGTTGGTACTAGCGACTCTAATAGTTGGATTTTAATCGGACATCACCAAATTTAGTCAGAAGTTTATATAGCAAACCTTTTATATGAAAATGATCATAATCCGATTTAAATTAATAAAACACTGTTTTTAATTATATTATTAAATTGATAAATTAAAGTTGGTTAAATTTAGTAAAAAAAAATTAAAACTCTGGTTACATCAAAAGAATATGGTAAATTGCCCAAAATAGTAATAGACGTTGTTTAGATTTTATACTTGTGTTTGTTATTTATTCAAAGGGATAATTTGATATACGTTCTTATAAATTTCCAATATTACGTATATATCCTTGCAAACTTGATTATTATGTGTATATCCTTCAATACTCTCAAAATTCTCACATATATCTTTTAACCTACTTTAATAATATTTAAATATTTTAAAATTAAAAAAACATAAATCCCAATCTAAATTAATGGTGAAATCGCCTAAAAACCCTTGTCGAAATAAAATGCAATTGTCGAATTTGGCAAAAAAAATACCCTTGACGAAAGAAAAAACTCTTGACCACTAAGGGTATTTAGGGTTTTTTACTATTAATTTAGATTAGCATTTATGTTTTATTAAATTTTAAATGATTCAAATATTATTAAATTAGGTAAAAAACTATATGTAAGAATTTTGAGGTTTTGAAAGGATATATACGTAATAATAAAATTTGCAAAGATGTATACGTAATATTACAAGTTTGCAACGACACGTATGAAATTAACCTTTTATTGAAAAGCAATTTTAGTTAAATAATTAAAATTATATTCATAATTTTAATAGAGTTGAAAAACAAACCGCAATTTACGTGTGCCATACAGAATTTACTTCCCACCAGCTCTTAAAACTCCAAAGGTCGTGTAAAAACATTATTTTTAAGATGAAGCTTCAGAATTAGCAAGATATTTTCCCATGTCATAGTCTCAAAGACCATCGTTTCTCTCCCAAGTTGTTGGTTTGTATTTTCAGATTTTCTATACAACTCTTCCTCGTGACAGTTTAATTGATGACTTTGAAATTCAATATATAAAGTTGTGGCAAAAGGTAAAGCTTAAGCCTAAATACAAGGGTGTCTTTGAGGAGGTGTAGGAGCCGCACATGACCCGTATTTTATAGGCGCCTAATTTTTATATATATCTTATATATATAATATTAAATTTTAAGCCAACTTAATAATTTAATAAAAAAATTAGAAATTTCAATTTTTTATAAAAATCTTGTATTCAGGGGCCTATTTTCATATTTTCGCACAGGGCCTTCAAAATATCGGAAACGCTCCTGCCTAAAAATATAGAGTGTTATTGGTTTGTGTGTATATTTAATTTATATTATAAAGTTGAGTTATAGGTGGTAGGATAGGATCAGGTCGGATAGAGTTTACGGATATACCCTTACATACGCAAGTAGCGGACCAAGAAAAAAACTAAGAGGTATGTCCGGTACCACATTCTTTTTTCTTAGGGGTATCATTTACGCTATAAGGAATTTAAATTTTTTCTTAACCCTATTCGGAAAAATTTGAAGGGTTGCACAGGTGACCCCGTGCTACACAATAGGTCCTCCCCAGATGGGTTGAATGTCCAAAGTCCTTTTAGAAGTAGTCTCTCTACTTTTAGATAAAATAAAAATTATTTGTATAATCAGCACCTAATTTTGTCAAGATTGGATATTCCTTGTCATCGACACTTATGCACTCATTTGCCTCTAGTGATGATAATTTCAGTTGGAGGAGGTGATAGCCTCGAGCTGCACATACGCACTCATTTGCATTATGTCATCTGCTCCCACACTTATAATATTTCATATTTCCAAGGTTGTGGGCTTTAGGTTTTTAGCTCAATTTTCCCTTCAATTTTGGGGCACTTTTGATGGTGTTACGATAGAGGTTAGTTCATTCAGCTGATTCTCCAGATACTTAACCTCAGGTGAGCATGAGATTTTATTAGACACGTCATTCTTTATACTTCCTCCGATTCAAAATAAGTGACACACTTTGTCTTTCATGGTTTTTGAGGTAAAAGATTATAATGATGATTAAATTAGATTAATTGGATAGTTAGTAGGGAATTGTTGGGATATAAAACAAGTTATTACTGATTCACATACTTGTTACTGATATGCAGTTATTGCTGATCAACTACTTAATGCTGCTAAGGAGTTGATACTGATTACAGAAGATGCTACTGATCTTGGTCATTACTATTGACGTTCATATTTACTACTGATGATGGCACATACTACTGATGTCTATATATGGTGCTGATCGTGTCCGAGATCTTTGCAGAATTAGTTTAGAATACCATATCTTTTGTAATTCAAATTGTAATCGAATCCTAGAATAACTAGGGTAAATAGTTAGGCTTCAAGGACTATTATATATAGTTCCTTAAGAATTGTAAACATACGTGTGTATTGTAATTCGATCAATCAATATACATTGAAGCTTTTTATGATTACTGTGTTCTTATTGTCATTCATATTAGTTTACAGTATTCATTGTTCCTAATCAATTAACATAAGTGTTGATCCGCTGCAACTTCTTATTGTTAGTAGATCTTAGGTTAATTAATCTGTTTGGTTAATCGATCCTGACAAGTGGTATCAGAGATTTACGGTTCTAGATCTACGAATTAAGAACAGCAAAAAGTTTCATACTTTCGAACTTTAAATTGTTAATCATGTATGATAACAATGAAAGCACTCAGGCTAACAAAATTCCAATTCTCACTCCCAACAACTTTGGGATGTGGAAAAACAGAATCAAACAGTACATGCTGGTTACTGACTATTCCATGTGGGAAGTGGTTCTTGAAGGAAACAAGACTATTCATTCTCAACCAGTCTCCACTTCAACAGAAGCCGACAAACTCAAGTGTGAAAAGGAAAAGAAGGACAGAGGCATTGAACTCAAGGCCCTA
Source organism: Calendula officinalis (assembly GCA_963853835.1). Taxonomy (NCBI): domain Eukaryota; kingdom Viridiplantae; phylum Streptophyta; class Magnoliopsida; order Asterales; family Asteraceae; genus Calendula; species Calendula officinalis. The sequence goes on along the minus strand of OY970832.1, from coordinate 7,587,681 downwards.
AGCACTCTTCTGCTTGCTATTCCCAATGACTATCAACACCTGTTTGTTGAATATGATGATGCAAAGAAACTATGGCAGGCACTAGAGAAGAGGTTTGTAGGCACAAAGAGTACCAAGAGAAACATGAAGTCTGTACTGAAGTAAGACTTTGAAAACTTTAAAGGCAAAAAGAATGAGTCATTGTCACAAGTCTTTGATAGGTTCAACAAACTCATTGGTGAACTTAATCAAGTTGGGTATCAACCAGACAATGATGATATCAACAGAAAGTTTCTCAGGACTCTAGGTGAAGAATGGTATATGTATACTGTTATATATAGACAAGGAGATCAATTGAAAGAGAAGGAGCTGGATGAACTCTACAATGAACTACGAGTTTTTGAATCTGAGGTAAGCACTAAAACTCCAAGTTTACCTACAAACAATGCTGCTTTTGTGTCTAGTACAGGAACAGGTCAGGAAGCTATAAAGAATGCAGATAATGAAGATATAGCAAGAGAATCTTTCTTCACAAGTCATGTGCATACTGCATTGATTAGTGAGGATTTAGAACAACTCGACCCTGATGATTTGGAAGAGATGGACATCAAGTGGCAGATGGCAATGATGAGCTTAAGGACAAAAAAGTTTCTTAAAAGAACTGGAAGGCAAAATTTGTCTTACAACAAAGGTGATCGTGCTGGATTTGACAAAACTAAGGTCAAATGCTACAACTGTAGCAATCTAGGTCACTTTCCAAGAGAATATCCAAACAAAGATCAAAGGTCAAACTACAACAAAAATAGTACTTCCAACTCAACTGCTTTAGTATCACAAGAAGGACTAGGATGTGATTGGAGCTTTCAAGCAGAAGAACATGCACAGAACCAAGCTCTCATGGCCTTCACTACAAACTCTGTTACTACTGAGGTACATTCTAAATCTTGTACTCCTGAATGCATTAAGGCTTATAAAGAACTAGAAAAGCTTAACAAAGAAACACTTGAAGAGATGATTTTAAACAGAAATATGAGAATTGAATACAATGGGTGTATAGCTGATCTTGAAAATCAAATTAAAATCTACAAAATAACTGATCAAAAGATAAAAGATGAATTGTTACAAACTACATATGAAAAAGAACATGCTCAATTAAAACTAAAAGAAACCTTGATTAAATTAGAAGAATGTCAAATGGAATTAGAACAGAATAAATTAACAATTAAGAAATTTGAAAGAAGTTCTCAAATTGTTAATGAATTAACTAGTAATCAAACTACTGAGAAAATTGTGCATGGAGTAGGATATCATGCAGTTCCTCCTCCAACTAATTTTATTCCTCCTCTTAGGTCTAGCACATAAAGGATTTTAAATGATTTAAAAATAGATAGTCAAACTGAAACTGATACTAGTAATGAAACAAATGAGTCAAATTATTCTTCTGATGATGATCAAACAACTAATTCAACTGATACAAGCTTTCATACAACTCAAAGTCCTATTGAATCCCCTAAGTATAATTCAGAAAATATACCAAAAATCTTAAGAAGGGGAAATTAAAGGAATTTAAATCAGTTAAAAGAACAAAGAAAGCCTGAAGGTGCTAAATCAACGAAATTAACTTGTCTAATCTGTAACAAAGTTAATCACATAGCAAAGAACTGTCATTTCAATCCAATCAACAGCAAAGAATTCAAAGAGTTTAAACTTAGTAAAGAAAAGGAAAAAGTGTTGAAAACTGAAGAAGTTAAAATTTCACATATTGAAACTCCCAAATTTGGAAGAACTGCACAGAGATTTCTTCAAAATATTAGGTATAAAAGTCTAAAAAGGAGTAATTATTTCAAAAACAATGGAAAACAAGTTCAATCTCCTCAATACCCAAAGTTTTCAAACATCAGTAGAAAATATTCCAGATTTCCTAGTGATAAACATCCTAAGTACAATGATGTCTGGTACAATTATCAAAATACTACTGACTATGCCAAAAACTTTTATTACCCAAATACTACTGGTCCATCAGTAGCAAAATACTCAAAAGTAAAACACTACGGGTATAAACCTAAATCAGTAGTAACACACCACACCAGTTCTAAACAACAAAATGCGACCAAACCTGCATCCAAAACTCATTCATTTAGAAAAACATACTCTTCAAAGGATGAACCCAAGACAAAACAAGCTTGGGTTCCCAAAATTAACTAATCCTTTTACTTTGTGTGCAGAGCATTCAGATCCCTGAAGAAGGTAGAACATGGCATATTGATAGTGGATGCTCTAGGCACATGACTGGAAATCTTCAAATACTCAGAGATTTCAAGTCTTTTGAAGGAGGATATGTTGCTTTTGGTGAAAATCCAAGAGGTGGCAAGATTACAGGTAAAGGTACAGTATCAAATGGTAAGATTACTTTTGATGATGTGTTTTATGTTGCTGAACTCAAATATAATCTGTTCAGTGTCTCACAAGTCTGTGATAAGAAGAATAAAATTCTTTTTACAGATGTTGAGTGCATTATTCTTTCTCCTGATTTTATTTTAGATGAAAAATTTGTTGTTTTAAGAACACCACGGAGAAACAATGTGTATTGCCTGGATATAGGGGGAGAACTCATTTCTTCAAATGAGGTCAACTGTTTTATATCCAAGGCAAACACAAATGAATCAGAACTCTGGCGTAGAAGGATGTGTCACACAAATTTTAAAAACATGAACAACTTAGTTAAAAAGAATCTAGTAGTTGGTTTACCACAAAAAGAATTCATGTGTGATCATCATTGTGTTGCCTGCCTAAAAGGCAAGCAACACAAGACTTCTCATAAGACCAAAGCAATAAACTCTATTTCTAAACATTTGCAGCTCTTACATATGGACCTTTTTGGACCAACAAATGTAATGAGTATTGGAAAGAAACAATACTGCCTTGTTATTACTGATGATTTTTCCAGATATACTTGGGTTTTCTTTCTTAGGACCAAAGATGAAACAAGTGAGATTATCAAGAATTTAATTGTTAAGCTGGAAAATACAAGAGATCTAAAAGTGAAAGCCATCAGATGTGATAATGGCACAGAATTTAAGAATACTAACTTAATTGACTTTTGTGATCTTAAGGGAATTGACAGGCAGTACAGCTCACCAAGAACTCCTCAACAAAATGGTGTAGCTGAAAGAAGAAATAGAACAATAATTGAAGCAGCCAGATCCATGCTTGCAGATTCAAAATTACCAATAACTTTTTGGGCTGAAGCTGTTAATACTGCATGTTATGTTCAGAACAGAGTATTAATAGTTAAGCCTCATTTTAAAACACCTTATGAACTTTTTAATAAAAGAAAACCATCAATAAGTTTCTTAAAATCATTTGGTTGTCCTTGTACTATCTTAATTACAAGAGAAAAAATTGGTAAATTTGACTGCAAAGCAGATGATGGGATCTTTGTGGGATACTCAACTCAAAGCAAATCTTATAGAGTGTTCAACAAAAGGCTAAGGATCATTGAAGAAAGTGTAAATGTATCCTTCAATGAAAATCTGATGAATGAACAGGGAAATGGTCCAGATTGGTTATTTAACATTGATAATCTAACCAAATCTTTTGATGTAAACTATGATCTTAATACAGGAAATTCATTCAATCAAAATCAACAAGGAGGATCAGCATCATTTAATGGTAGTCAAGACAATATGAAGTACATTCTGATTAATACTGATCCCACAGTTAATACTGAGGACAGTAGTAACTCAGATAACCCTAGCAACCTTGATGCCAGTAATAACTCAAATATTCAAAACACTACTGATCCCAGTAGTAACTTAGAAAATCAAACAAATGATGATGAACCAATCAACCTTGACATAAGTACTAACAATGATCCACCAGAATCAAATGAAAATCATGTTACTACTGATACTAGTATCAATGAGGAATCTTCACAAAATCAAGACAGTCAAGAAGGAACATGGACAGATGCTCAGATTCCTGAATCCAATGAGTCAAACCTTGATAACCAATTGGTTGTTGATAAAATTCATGGCTCCAGAACTGAAAAGAATCATCCTCTAGATCAAGTCCTAAGTGATGTCAACTCAACCATGCAGACAAGAAGCCAATGCAATTCATCTTTAAATTCAAATGTTTGTAACATCAGTTTAATCTCTAATGAATGCATGTATGAATGTTTTTTGTCACAGGAGGAACCTAAAAAGATTCAACAAGCCATGAAAGACTCAAATTGGATCATAGCAATGCAAGAAGAACATCTTCAATTCAAATTGCAAGCTGTATGGACACTAGTACCTCTTCCAAAAGGAAAAAGAGCCATTGGAACTAGATGGATCTTCAGAAATAAGAAAGATGAAAGAGGAATAGTAATAAAAAATAAAGCAAGGCTTGTAGCTCAAGGATACACTCAAGAAGAAGGAATAGACTATGATGAAGTATATGCTCATGTAGCAAGGATTGAAGCAATCAGAATATTTTTAGCATATGCATCATTCAAAAGGTTCAAAGTCTATCAAATGGATGTAAAGAGTGCATTCCTATATGGAAAAATAGAAGAAGAAGTGTATGTTTGTCAACCTCCAGACTTTGAAGATCCTGAGCATGATGACTATGTGTTCAAACTAGACAAAGCTCTATATGGCCTTCATCAGGCACCAAGAGCTTGGTATGACACACTGTCCTCATACCTGTTAAAGAACAAATTTCAAAGAGGTGCAATTGACAAAACTCTCTTCACAAAGAAGATCAAAGATGACATACTACTGGTTCAAATATATGTAGATGACATCATCTTTGGATCAACAAATGATCAACTATGCAAAGAATTTGAAGAACTTATGCAGATCAAATTCAAGATGAGCTCAATGGGTCCAATGAACTTCTTTCTTCGACTCCAAGTTAATCAAAAACCAAATGGTATTTTGATCAATCAATTAAAATATGTCAAAGACATATTAGAAAAATTTGCAATGAAAGACTGCAAAAGTGCAAGCACGCCTATGGAAACACATAAACACCTCCATCCTTACATTGAGGGGGAGGATGTAGATGAACACTTGTATAGATCAATGATAGGTTCTTTAATGTATTTAACTGCATCTAGACCTGATATTATGTATAGTGTTTGTGTGTGTGCCAGGTATCAAGCAAAACCAAAGGAATTACACTTGCAAGCAGTCAAAAGAATCTTCAGATACTTGAAAGGGAAACCATCACTAGGACTTTGGTATCCACATGACTCACCATTTGAACTTACAGCATACACATATAGTGACTATGGTGGTGAATGCTTGGATAGAAAGTCAACTACTGGTGGATGTCAATTCTTTGGATCAAGACTTGTGTCATGGCAATGCAAGAAACAAACAAATGTTTCAACATCTTCTGCAGAAGCAGAGTATGTAGCTGCATCTGCATGTTGTGCTCAAGTCCTTTGGATTCAGAATCAACTCATGGACTTTGGTATGTCTATTCTTAAAACGCCTATTTTCATAGATAATCAAAGTGCAATTAGTATTGTGAACAACCCAGTAAAACACTCAAAAACTAAACATATTGAAATCAGATTTCACTTCATAAGAGATTGCAATGAAAAAAAACTAATTAAAGTTGAGAAAATTCATACTGACAATCAATTAGCAGATCTTTTTACAAAAGCATTTGATGTAGGAAGATTTAACTTCTTGGTTAGCAGTATTGGAATGATTTTAATAAATTAATCTCATAATCTAAATCATATGTAAGAGTTTTGTACAATATTACCTAAGTCTTTTTACTGGTTAGTCACTTAGTACTGATCGTTGTCTTTCTAGTTACTACTGATCAACCTTTTAGTATTAAAACCTCAGTTACTACTGAAGTTTTATTTACTACTGGTACTTAGTTACTACTGATCGGGAGTTTACTCTTTAAATCTATAAAATTACCAAACTAACCCCATGAAAATAGCCGTTATGCTATGATTCGAAGGATATTTGTGACTTTTTGCAGGTTAATTTCGAAAATTATAAATAACAGAAGTCGGTTAATCTGACATTATCCAAACATCAATCTGCTAAAACCCACGATAAACCCCTAAGTCGGCAATCTTGAATAAAACCCTAAAAGGCAGTAACAACTCATAATTCAATCAGCCACGTTAAAAGAAAACACACTCTAAATTCTCTCTCTAAATCACTTAAAACAAATGGCTATGATCAAACCAGTTGCGGTTCCAACAGATCTTCAATATTGTGAATTCCATAATATGATTGCATTCCTAAAGAACCCAGATGGCACAAAAGATTTTAGAGAAATTGTGATGTTTTTAAAACATTCTTCAATCAAATGTGCTCTCACAATCCAACCTACAATATATGAGAGGCACATTATTCAATTTTGGATGCAGAACACATCAAAGAAGGGGCTGTATCAAAAATCAAATCAACAGTAGATGGAAAATCAGTTGTTATAACAGAACAAACTATAAGACAACATCTACAACTTAATGATGAATCAGGTATATCTCTACTCTCTAAGGAGGAGCTTGTTGAAAATTTAATAAAAATGGGGTATGAGGGGAAGCAAAATATTGTTACTTTTCAAAAAGGACTTCTTTCTCCCCAATGGAAATTTTTAGTTCATACTATTCAACACTGCATCTCTCCTAAAAAGAGCACTTGGAATGAGTTCAACAAATCAATAGCCTCTGCTATTGTTTGTTTGAGCACATACCAAGTATTCAATTTTTCAAAAATGATTTTTGATGGTATGATTGGAAATCTATCATCCTCCAAAATTTTAATGTATCCCAGATTCATTGCACATATTTTAACTTGTGATATCCCTGATCTCACTAAACCAAAAGAGATTTACACTGCACCTTCTCTAAACAAAAAGGTTTTTTCAAATATGAGAAAGTTATTCAAATTTTCTGGTAAAATAACACCTTTATTTCTAAATATGATCCATGATCAACCTCCAACTGGAGAAGGTTCAAGTCAACCCCTTGAACCCCAACCCACTCCATCACTAAATATTGCAGCCCAAACAGAACCCCTAGCCACTCAAACAACCTCACCTCAAAATGTCCTGAATGTGTCCCAGGAACATGTCATAGAACCTCAGAGTGCTACTCTTCACTCTTTGGTAAACCTACCCAAAAGCCAAATAATTTCCTCAAAATACAAGAGAAGGAAAATCTCCAAAAAGGACACCAGGGGACCCACTGAGTCAGACCCCAGACTACAAGAGTTGACTTCCAAGGAGGAGAGAAGTCATGAGGAAAGGGCTCTCACTACTGATGCACCAAAGGTTGGTGCACAGGCTAGTGAGAACATTATTAGGCCCCAGACCTCGGCAACTTTGAGTGATGAATCATTTGAGGAAGCACTCAAAGGACCCCGGTGCCAAGAAACCACAAGGGGAGCTACTACTGCTTCTTCCAGGAAGAAGAGAGTATCTAAAACTCCCAATGAATCACCAAGCAGTGATGAGGGAAGACTGAAACAAACTGAATTGATGGAAAGGATGGAAAACCTTCAAACCAATGTACCAACTCAACCCGATGATGTTCCTAGAAGGACTGAGGGTAGTATGCAACAAACTGAATTGATGGATAGGATGGAAAACCTTGAAACCACTGTACAAAAATGCCATACACTCATCAATAATCAAGGAAAGACCATGAGTTATATGAAACACTACATCAATGTGCTAAACAAAAGAATGCAAATATGTGAACAACGACTTCTCAGACAAACCTCTCTAATCAGAAAGATGAGGAAGAAAGGTGATGTTAGTGATGCCCAACCAGTTGAGATCACTAAGGGGGAGAAAAATCAAATTCAAGAGATGATTGATACATCCATTGCAGCAGCAGCAGCCTCCCTCTTAAATCTCAAAGAGGCTCATGGTGAAACAGGTCAAAGTGATGAAGACTTTGATGACAGAGGAGTCAAAAGCATGGAAGATGTATTTGTGTCTGCACAACAATCTGCAACAGCAGAACAAGTACCTTCTCATATTGCTACTGAAGTCATGGGTACTACTGATCCCATGGACACTATTGAAGTCATCCAAACAACTGAAGTACTTATTACTGATCCAATTGAAGAAGAAACTCAAGAAGCAACATCAGTAATAACTCCTTTGATGACAACTATAACAACCTCAACAGTAGCAGATCCCTCTAATCTACAAATGGTACTTTACAGACCCTTTAACCTTCAAAATTTAATACAAGTAGTAACTACACTGGTTACTACTGAGTCTGTAACAACAACAACAGAAGTACCAGTTACTACTGCTCCATCAGTAGTAACCACAACAACAGCACCAACTGAAATCATCATCCCAGACTTTGATGCAAATGTGAACTGGGAAGAGGTAGATGAATGTGAATTACCTCCCCACCCAAAAATCGTTGAACAAAAGAAAATAAAGACCTTTGCACCAAAAATACAAATAAATGAGGTACCAGATATGAAGTATACACCTCCACCTCAATGCATAGGTAAAGGCAAAGAAATATTTGATGATGACTATCCACATAGAGCTCTTGGTCACTACATGGTGAATAAGATGAATTCAGTCAGATCTTTGAAACAATCACATTGGAAAGTCAAGAGAATGAGGTTCCTCAGAAAATGTGCCAAAACTCTTGCACTTGAGAATAAAAGAAAAGCAGAAGAAGAAAAAGCTAAGAAAAAGGCTCTACAACCAGAAGAACAATCTACAGTAGAAGAAATTCAAGAAGTAGATAAGTCAATCATAGAAGGTCAACAAGCAGAACTTGATAAGATAAGGAAATTTGAAGAAGAAAGACTGCAACTTCTTGAAAATGAAATTAATGAATGCAAAAGATGCAAGATTGACATGCCTCAACCATTTGATGAAGAGAAAAGAATGATGGTTGAATTTCTTAAATCAAGAGGTCATAATGCAAGATCTTTTGGAAGAATGAAGGTTATCACATTAGTTGAAAGATACTGCCATGAGAAAAAGAAACAATTAAATGAAGATGTACAAGCAGTTGAACCTTCAAACATAATCAAAATTGATCCTAAGACTGTATTAGAAAGAAAAACTGTAGTTGGTGAATCTTCAGAGCAAGGCTCAAAGAAAAGAAAGATTACAGAAGATGATGATTCAACTACGAAGAAAATAAAACAAACTCCCCAAATCATAGAAGATCCACAACCAATTCAACAAGACAATCCTATTATTAACTGGAGAGAAAATCAAGGAATCCATGAAATCATTAGAAAAGACAAAAGTGTTCAGAAGTTCAAAGCATGGAAACCTATGCTATTCTCTTTTAACAGAAGTGATGTTCTAACTATGTTAGAAATTGGAAAACCAAGAATGAAAAGTAAAAACTGGAAAAACTCTGGAGCTGGATACTTAACTGAAATGTTTGATGCAGCATTCCATCCAGAGAAGTATAAAGAAAAGATAGAAAGTCAAGATAATCTCTTTGCTTGGAATGTTCTTCCCACAGTAAACATGTATTTCTTTGAAAGGACAAACAGAAGATGTGAGCTATATTTAATGGAAAGAGACTACAGTCACTCACCAAAAACTTTATATCAGATTGTATGTTGTGCTTTTGTAAGACCAAATGATCCAAATATGTATACTGAGAAATACAGGCAATTGGTCAGTAAGAATAAAGCTTATGTGGATGAACAAAGAAGACTGAAAGCATTAAGAGAGAAAGAAGGAGATGAACAAAGAGCAAAGGAAGAAGAAGAAAAGAAAAAGAAAGAAACTTGATTAATTACAACAGAATTAACAAGTTTAGGGGGAGATTGTTGGGATATAAAACAAGTTATTACTGATTCACATACTTGTTACTGATATGCAGTTATTGCTGATCAACTACTTAATGCTGCTAAGGAGTTGATACTGATTACAGAAGATGCTACTGATCTTGGTCATTACTACTGATGATGGCACATACTACTGATGTCTATATATGGTGCTGATCGTGTCCGAGATCTTTGCAGAATTAGTTTAGAATATCATATCTTTTGTAATTCAAATTGTAATCGAATCCTAGAATAACTAGGGTAAATAGTTAGGCTTCAAGGACTATTATATATAGTTCTTATGAATTGTAAACATACGTGTGTATTGTAATTCGATCAATCAATATACATTGAAGCTTTTTGTGATTACTGTGTTCTTATTGTCATTCATATTAGTTTACAGTATTCATTGTTCTTAATCAATTAACATAAGTGTTGATCCGCTGCAACTTCTTATTGTTAGTAGATCTTAGATTAATTAATTTGTTTGGTTAATCGATCCTGAGAGGAATGGGTCCCACACCTTTTGAATAAAGTAGAGTTAATGATGTTTAAAAGTAAAAAAGTAAGGGTAAATGAGACATTTCATTTTGTTAAAGTAGATAGTTAGTGAGTGTGGGTCCCATTGTTTTTTGCCACATAAGATAATTTTTCAAAGTGTGTCACTTATTTTGAATCACCCAAAAAAGAAAGTGTGTCACTTATTTTGAATAGGAGGAAGTAAATTTTACACTAAATTGGATGGTATATTGGTTATGTTAACTTTTCTCAACATAAATTGACTTTATTTGAATTAAATTATACTAATTTAAAAATTGAAAACCCTCATGATTTAATATCTTCTCCTATATATGAGCCTACATTTGTTTTTAGTTTGACAACTCAGCAGTTTGAAGCTCTTTCATTGATCGAATATGCCACGTGTAATTACACGATTGGTCAGCCAATTCCCTCTTCCATTTTATCAGGTCGGCTTTCTCCCGCTCCATTCTCTACTCCCCTTCCCCCAATTTCAACCCTAAGTTTAAAAACCCTAATTTTTCATTCAATCTCTCTCCCTCTACTCCGTCTCTCTCCTGCATCCCATCGCTGTTTTGCTTAGAATCTGTATAAATTACATCTTCCTACTTAACTGAATCCATGAACTGCGATACATATCAGGTTTGTTGAACGATTCTGATTACAACAATTGTTTTCAGAGTGAAACCCGGGCTGACATCAAGATGCATCTTCCACAACGAAATACGAACGTTATCTTCTCAATTACTTGATTTCCAGGCTCTGTTGATTCATTTTTTTTATTCTACCCAATTTTAACTTAAGTTCACTTCATTCTTCGTTCTCGATGTCAAAAGAAATAGTGAACGGTTGATTCACAGGTTTTTCTTTTCTTTTTTCTTTTGTCGATTGAAGATCTACATATTTTTCTTTTGATACAATTTTGCATTTTGTAATCAAGTGTTTAAATAGCTCTTTGATACATATTTTTCTTTTCGATTGAAGATCTCCCTCGAGGGTTTATTCCAGGTAACATTTTTCCATTTTCTCTCTATCTGTAATCCCCATCGGTGAATCGATGTACGCAAAATAAGAGGCTTCAGTACATCCATTTGTTTGAAACCGTTTGTGAGTTTACCGATTAACAATTACGTGCTTGCTATTCATGCTTGTTCGTTCAACTGAATCAGAAAAGTGTAGCAACATTTTGACATACTGATCTATTTCATTGAATTCAATTACTTCACCTAATTTTGCGTACTGGCTTATGCATCTAATCTCAGAAATAATGGCTACTGGCTATTTCTTTGACTTAATATAATTAAAAATGCGACCTTACCTTTGTATTTAAATTAAACCCTAAAAATCTCATTTACTATGCATTGACTGGAATTCACAGGAGGGCGTTTGGGGTGTGGACACTCCTTACTTGCACGACTGCATATTATTTGCAGCCCTAAAAAACATATCTTTTTTTAGTATTGTAGGTTGCATTAGTGTTTTAATATGTATTCTAATACATTTTTATTAATTTTTTGTCACAGTTTATCGGTAATGTCACGGAACTCATTTCACTTCTTAGTTGTCAGACAATCTTAAACAAGATTGGACTATCAAGGTTCGGATAAGACGATTATGGAAATCTAATGACCTGATAAATCCACTTGTGACGTATAAAATCGACAAGATTTTGCTAAATGAGAAGGCATTATCCGGTTCGTTCTGATTTCTTTACACTCTTTTACGAATATGGTGTATCCCTAATGACTTCGCATTTAAAGTATTTTGTATTATTTTTGGGAAATTAATTGAACTCTATTGCAAATGAACGGTTAGAGATCCATGATACACGCTAATATAAGAAAAGCATTTTGCGTGAAGTTTGGAATCATTTTAGAAGAAGGCGAGTGTATTTTTCTTTCCAATTTTGGGACTGAGCAGGTCACATATAAACCTGACGTTGTGGACAATGAAATCAAGATCAAATTTAAACATCCGACTGTTGTCAAGCCATGTGATGATTTTAGTGGTCCTCAATATGGCTTTTGGTTCAAAAGTTTTGAGGACATATGGAATCGAAAATTATCGTTCTGACCAATTTAACTACTTACTTTATACTTCCGTTAATAAATTGTTATGTCTTTATACTTGTGTTTATGTAATACATATTGTAAGATTGTCATTCTGACCCCTTTAACTACTTACTTTTGACATTCTGAACTACACTAGGTTTAGGAGGTTCATTTGAAGCAATTGGGCGTTCGGTTCTTGGGTGCGGTGAGACTTCAATCGGGTTTTTGTTGCTTATTCAATCATTATTATTATATGTATTAATGTAAGATATTTATACTTATGATATTTATTTTTTTAGGTGGCATTGAAAAGTTCATTGGACAAAATCTGAAAGAGAAGTATCAAAATTCAAAAGTATGGCATTAGTGGATGTTGATTAGGAGTTATGACAAAAGAGATTACATGTTCTAACCATCTTTTGTAATCCGCACTCATGGAGCTAAGCAAGTTCGTACAAGGACCCGTAAACAAATTCTGCAGCATGTTTTTAATGTTAGTAAAGATTCCAATTTTCATATTTGACCATGTATTTTGTTTTGTTGGCCAGGGTTATAGGTGGTAAAATGGCCGAGTCAGGATATGGTTAACGGGTTTGACCTCTTCTATCTAATTATAACACTACATGACTGTAAATTGATATTGTGAATCCAATGTAAAACAATTACACTTGACAAAACCCGTGGGTTAGGTAGTAGGTAATTTCAAAATGCAGGGTGAAACATGTCGGGTTGGGTAATTATAAATAAACTTTTGTGCTTTATCATTACAAAAGCTATGTTGTTTTAAAAAAACTACCTTTTAAATTAAAGCAAGTAAAGGAGTTTATTATGCAATTTAATACACTTTGGATAACTATCAGCCTATTTAACCCAAAAAATTACCCAAATCAACACATTTATAAAACTGCAGATTATAAAGGAAATATGATTTAGTTATCTTTTTTGATATCAGGCTCGGTAAAGTTATGATAATCTAATTTTTGGATTTGTGGATTTTGCAGTCTCATCTGATTCAATTTATTCTTAACTTGTGGTTTTGGCACATTCGGATCCGACTTCCGGCTGATCTTAATCTTAGAAAGACACATCAACTTGTGAATGTCCAGAGGACAACAATGTCTTAATTCTATATTATTTTATGTTTTACTTATTTTAATTATGTGAACTAAAGAAGCTAATGTTGTTATATATGATGTGCATGCAGGATGTTGAGGAGCTTATGGGAAAGTGCTACAAAAATGGATGAATTACATCTCAAGAAACCAGGCTACAAGAAACCTGTTACAAACTTCTCCTCTGATTTGAAGGTAATTGCACCATTCCTATTGTAGCACATTTATTTTGCAGCATTTACTAAAATGTATTGTTATTTGTTATTTTTTAGAGGCATATAAATCTTGCTCACTCTTACTTCAACAACTTTATTTCTTGGGCGACTTGACATGGATCACACTCTTATAGAGGGGAGGCTGAGAGTTATGATATGTAAGTAAGCTTAAATACTATCAAATATTAAAAATAAAAAATAACCGATTATCATTATATCTACAGATGTTACGATTATATTAAGGAGATGATTCATAAACTTGAGCCTTATTTTTACTATATTATAAAGAGTTTACCCCTTCTATTATTAGCAAGGCTGAATTTCACTTGCTAATTATGGAATTAGCAGTATTCGAACTCGCGATCTATAGGTTAACAGCCACTTTATTTTTAAAATTGAAAAATAAGAAATCACACAAAGGAATGTTTAGAACACTGGTTAGTTTACAGGCAGACAAAGCTTACAAGCAAGTGGACTCTTTCCAAATCTGTATTCAGTTATTTAAATGATTTCTGGCAAGTGTTTAGAATGATCTCGACTTATGTATGCAAGTAAGAGTCCCCATTGTTGATTTAGAAACTTAATAAATTATTAATATTATTTTTTATGATTTATTGCAAAGTACGAGCCCCAATTTTTAATTCAGTATCTCAAACGATTTTGGCAAGTGTTTGGAACGATTTCAATTTCTATATGAAGGTAAGAGTCCCCATTTATTCAGAAACCCGATTTTAATAATTAATTATAATTATTATTGCCTATTTGTTCCAAATGAAGCTAATTATGTACTGTTAATGATTTGTTTATAGACAATTAATGTGCTTATTAATGTGCCTATTGTTTTCAGGGAAGCAAATGGGCCTGCAGCTGGTGTTGGTGCTCAACATGTCCCGGCATAGAAATTCTAACTCCACATGATATGATTTCAGATTGAGTCAATACTATGATGACAAATTTCATGGTTAATGATTGTTTTCTTTATTTACAATTTAAAAGTTTTGATGGGCCATTTGCAGTTCCTAAAGTGAGTAAAGTCAAGTTACACGTATTTTTTACTTTAAAGTTAGTCAAATTATGATGAATTTGAGTGTGTTTGGAAGGTGAATTGGACGTATAAGGACTTCAATTAAAATGAGACGGACACATGTAGTTGAGATTATTGTGGAAGCATTTTCACTTCTAGCATTAGGAACATCACGAATAGGAACTCTCATATCCATATGTATATATTGACACATATATGGAAATAATAGATTCTGATACATCTATATATGGTTGTTAGGTCTTAATCATTTAGAAAGTTTAAATCATTTTTTTCAGCAATTACGGATGGAGGTTTAAGAAAACTGGCAAAGTTATCCTGTCTTAATTCGCTTAATTTAGATGTTCGACAAACTACATATGTTGGACTTAAGTATGCAGTTTTTTCATTTTTAATATTTTTTTGAAATTGATAGCAGTTTATTATGTAGCTGTATCACGAGTTAAGAACAAGAACGGATTGAAGGTCATTTGTTGTGACAGAGATGGCAACTACACTAATTCAACAACAAATGTCGTTTACAAAGAAGTCTTATTTCGTCTATAAATTTTATGTAACATTTTTTCATGTATCAAGTTTTGTACAAACTTATCATTACAGCTATCGATACTTATGTCATTTTAAAAGTATTAATATTTGTTGGTATTTTTTTATAATATATCTCTTGAAGCATGTCCGCCCGGTCGGGCGGGCTATGAAGCTAGTACTGTATATATTATCATACTAGTTTCAAGATACGTATAATACATGATGAATATAAATTTATTTATTATACTATATTCGACCTTGGACACTACCCTACATATATCAAATTGTATAAACATGTCACGTGTTCTATGTGTTTTGTTTTATTTAATTGGTTATTTGTGAAAAGCGATTGTCATTGGTCGTCCTTAAGGACCTTAATCATTATAACAAATATGTTGCAATATATCCAAACATATTCAATAAGAAGAAGATAACAAAATTTATCTGACTAAATCATCAATCCTTAGTAATATATTCACTAAGATTTCAGTTTATAAGAGGAATAGTTCAAAACTTCAAATGGCCAACTATTACAAACAAAACTTCTACAAATTAAATATACCAATGATATCGTTTTCCACAATAGAAAATAAAATATCTTATATCGAATTGGAGCTTCGAAAACAATACAAAATTTGATATTTTTTTTCGCATCTCTTGATTTTTTAAGAAAAGGTGAATGTTCCCTTTTTTACATTATGTGATTCATCACGCCCAATAGTGATAACCGTTATCACTATTGATATTTCAATTTTTATCATATTAATATGATATAAATTGACACTCTAATTGATATCAAACTAACACTCTATTCAAGAATACATATTAACTTTAATTTTTGGACCCTACAAATTATTTATTTTATACATAATACATATACAGAATTAAATGGCCACCAAAATTTCTTCATTTCCTTCTTCAGTTAACCGACTTGCAACTGACACTCATGTGCTAATGGTGTCGGTTAACCGACAGCAGGAGTGCTAATGGTGTCGGTTAACCGACAGCAACCGAAGGCCACTGACGGAAACCATTGGTTCTGGTGTAAGAAGGCCATTAAACACAAAAAGTGTTTCACATAATGAGCTTACTAACATATCTATCCATGTCAATAGTTCATTTCTCAAACGGATATCAGATAGGCAAAAATGACACATTGCCTACTTATAGCATCTCGAACCAACAGTTTTAAACAGTTGCTTTAATATGAATTTTATATTTCCGATCGCGACAATATAAAGATGGAACGGGTTTTACTTTTTAGGGTATATACATGTATAGTGTATACACATGAATGGTACGTACGAGCCTACGAGGATAAAATGACGATGCTAAATGATAAAATTGATTTAAGACATTGCTAATGATTATGAGCTTGAAACCTTTCATGCCACAACTTAAGGCTTAAGCATGGCCTTGAGTCCAATTTTAAAAAAATTGTTGTTGAAATTAATATAAATATATAACAATAACCCATATATGTCTTCGTTGTAAAAAGTCCATCTCTTCTTATATTTTCCATGTTCCCTAAAATCTGCGGGCTCACGACTAATGATTACATTTTCTTTGAATGTGATATTAATTTTTGTGTTTGGTGGCTTATTCATGTTTAGATTTGTCAGGATCGATTAACTATGAATGAGTTAATTAACACCTTAGATTTAATTGATAATAGAAGTTGCAGCGGATCAACACTATATCAATATGTTAAGAACAATAAACTGTAAAACAATATGCGAAAATATTAAGAACACAGTTTCACAAAAAGCTTCAATGTATATTATCGATTAACAATACACACGTACGTTTACAATTCGTAAGGAACTATTTATAATAGTCCTTGAAGCTAAACTATTTACCCTAGTTATTCTAGGACTTGATTTACATTCGAATTATAAAGATATACATTGAAATACATTCTATAACTATCTCTACGAAGATCTCGGACTCGATATTCTCCATAACAGCTCATCAGTAGTAAAACTAATCACCAGTAGTAAATAAGCAACATCAGTAGTATATCTGGTGATCAGTAGTAAGTCTAAATACATCGTCAGTAGTAACTACTAATGATCAGTAGTATCTTCAATATGCCTTGATCAGTAGTAATTAAGTTATAGTCTTCACCAGTATCAACTTCATCAGTACTAAGTAATTCTGCCCCATCAGTACTAAGCATGATCAGTACTAACTGCAGCATCAGTATTAAGTTGATCTGTGATTTTGTTCCAACAATCTCCCCCTAAACTTATTGATTCTCTTTCAATCACATAAGTTTCTTTTGTTCATCTTCTTCTTTCTTTCTTTTCTCCAACGTCCTTTGATTCTGTTGAAGTCTTTGCTCAATGATGTATTTGCTGTTTCTTTTTGTGAAATAATTCAATTTGTTTTGGAACATAACAGCATCATAAGGTTTCATCATTGTATTTGTGAATATCTGATACATAGTTCTTTCAGAATGAGGATATTCTTTTTCATATAAATATAGCTCACATACTTTGCCTGACTTTTCAAAGAAGTACATGTTGACAGTTGGAATCACATTCCAAGCATAAACATTTCCTTGATCTGAAAATTGTTCTGGGTAGTTGTCTGGATAAAAAGCAGCATCAATCATTCTTGTTAAATATCCAGCACCAGAATCTTTCCATGATTTCTTTGACATTCTTGGTTTTCCAATGATCAGTAGTTTAATAACATCACTTCTTGAACAGGACATGATCAAAGGTAACCATCCAGTAAATCTTTGTAATACTTTATCTTCCCTTATAATTTCTATGACATTATTAGGCATAACCCTCCAATTGATGATTGGATTGTTCTGCAAGGGAGCAATAGGCACTTCAAAAACAGGAATGATTTGTGTTTTTGACTTCTTTTGACTACTCTGTTCTTGAGTAACAGCCTTTCTCTTCTTTGATTGGGGAGTTGAAGAATCACCAGTAGTTGATACACTACCAGCTTTGATTAATGTTGGACTGATTGGAATTAGGGCTTTAGATTTCTTTGCTTCTTTTGCTTCTTGTTCAACCAAATCCTTCTTCTTGGCAGCACAATATTTTTCAATAATTGTCATCATCTTCATTCTGCCAAAGGACTTTGCACTATGCCCTTTTGTTTTCAAATACTCAATCATATTAGCTTTCTGTTCAAATACATCATCTGTTAACTCACTTTTTGTTCTTTTGCATTCAGAAACCAAATCTTCAAGACAGTTAATGTGTTCTTCTTCAACTTTTCTAAACCTCTTGAATTCTGCTTTTTGAGCTTCTATCTGAATGTCTTCTATTTGAACAGGTACTTGAACAGGAATTTTAGTTTCTTGAGTTTTCTTCTTTTTATTCTCCTCAAGAGCTTGATACATCTCTACTTTCTCCAAGAATTTCTTGTGTTTTACCCTCCATCTAGACTGCTTTTCTAATCTGACATGATTAATTTTGTTCACCATTTGGTGACCTAAGGCTCTGTTTGGATAATCATCATCATATATTTCCTTTCCTTTTCCAATACAGGCAGATGGTGGAGGTGGAGTGTATTTAATGTCAGGTACACCCAAAATCAGAAGTTTTGGATAGAACAAGTGCAGTTGATCTTCTGATAAGATTTTAGGGTGTGGAGGAAGTGTACATTCATCTACCTCAAACCAATTCACATTATCATCAATGTCAGGTATGATAAGTGGTTGATTAGGAGTTGGTGGTTTGGAGATAATGACATGTCTTTCCCTTTCAATTAACTCTGGGAGCTGCATTTCTTCCTCTTCAGTAGTAACCAAAGTAGTTACTACTGGTGTGACTTCAGGAGTTACTACTGATAGGGCATCAGTAGTATTTGTTGCTTTTATTTCCTCTTCCTGATTTACTACTGCTATTATATCAGTAGTAGGAGTTACTACTGATACTTCTTTTTCAGCTTGTTCTTCCATGGGAGCAGTAGTAATTGGCTCCTCATGAACATCCATCTTTTCTTGGTCTTCATCAATAGTTGTTTCTTTTAGATTTAGGAGAGAGGATGCTGCTGCTGCAATTGAATCATCAATCATACTCTGAATGTTGTCCTTCTCCCCCTTAGTGAGCTCAACTGGTGGAGCCTCACTATCATCAATCTTCTTCTTCAATCTTCTTATAATCTTTGTTTGTTGATGAAGTCTGTGCTCATATAACCTCATTCTTTTGTTGATGGTGTTCATGTGCCTTTTCATTGCAGCCATTGTTTTTCCTTGGTTTGTAAGATACTTAAGACAATCTTGTACAATGGATTCAAGAGAATCCACTTTATCCGTCAATTGTTTGGTTTTAATGATGCCCTCACTCCATCTAGCAAGATCATCGGGCTCACTAACAGGTACATTGGTTTGAAGGTTTTCCATCATTTCCATCAAATCCACAGATCTGCCCTCATCACTTCTTGGTGATTCATTGGGTCTTTTAGACATTCTCTTCTTCCTAGAAGAAGCAGAGATGCCCCCCTTGTGGTTTCTTGGCACAGGGGTCCTTTAAGTAATTCCTCAAATGAGTCATCACTTAAAGTTGCCGAGGTCTGGGTCTTAGTGATGTTTTCACTGTCCTGTGCACCCACCTTTGAGGCATCAGTAGTGAAAGCCCTCGCCTCATGTCCTCTCTCCTCCTTGGAGGACAACTCTTTTAGGGTTTTGACCAGTAGTGTTTTTGTACTGGTACCAGACAGCGTTATAATTAGGGTTAACACCAGTAGTAAAATTGTTACAGTTTTTACTGATGTTGGAAAATTTAAAATATTGTTTATGTTGATTTGATTTTCCATTGTTCTTGAAGTAATAGCTGTTCTTTGGGCTTCCGACTCTTCTGTTTTGCACAAATCTTGGTGCACTTCTTCCAAATCTTGGTGTTTCAGCAATTTGAGTTTTATTTTTATTCACTACTGAAGGACCAGTAGTATCTTTTAACTTTTGTGTTTTTGCTTTTTCTTTAAAAGTTTTAAATTCCTTTAACTATTTGCAGTTTATTGGATTGAAGTGACAATCCTTTGCTAAATGATTTACTTTGTTGCAAATAACACATTTTAATTTATTATCCTTAGCCTTTATGGTTTTTCTTTGTTCTAAGAGTTGATTCCTGTTTCTTTGATTTCCCCTTTTTAGAATTTTAGGTATATTTTCTGCATCATATTTAGGAGATTCATTTGGACTTTGTGCTGTGTGAAAACTTGTATCAATTGATTTTGGAGATTCAGTTTGAGAGATTATAAATTCAATTGAGTTTGTAGTTCTATCATCATCAGAAAAATCATTTGATTCAGATGTTTCAGTATTAGATTCAGTTTGATTTTCATTTTTTAATTCATTAATTATTCTTTCTGAACTGTTCTTAAGTGGAGGAATGAATTTATATGGAGGTGGTACAGCATGATATCCCACCCCATGTACAACTTTTTCTGTAGTTTGATTGTTAGTTAGTTCATCAAGAATTTTAGTACTTCTTTCAAATTTTTTAATTGTCAATTTATTTTGTTCAATTTCAAGTTGACATTCTTCTAATTTACTTGTTAATTCTTTATTTTTTAATTCATAAAACTCTTTCTCATCTACAGCTTGAAGTAATTCTTCCTTTATCTTTTGATCAATCATCCGGTACACCTTTATCTGATGTTCTTGATCAGTAATCACACCATCAAATTCATGATTTCTTTTTACTGCTTTTGTTAAATCTTCAATTAATTTAGTGTTTTCTTTTTCTAAATTTTTAACAATTTTAATACATTCAGAAGTACAAGGTTTAGGTTTTACCTCAGATTTGCAGTCAGTAAAGGCCATGAGAGCTTGATTTTGAGCATGCTCTTCTGCTTGGAAGCTCCAGTCATAGCCTTGTCCTTGTTGTGAAACAAGAGCAGTTGATTTTGATCTTTTGTCTGGCTGAGGACATTCTTTTGCAAAGTGACCAAGGTTGTTACAGTTGTAACATTTGACTTTAGTTTTGTCAAATCCAGCTTTGTCACATTTGTTGTAGTTGAGACTTGTCCTACCAGTCCTCTTTAAGAACCTTTTGGTTCTTAGGCTTAGCATAGTCATCTGCCATTTAAGATCCATCTCTTCAAGATCATCTGGATTCAATTGTTCCAAATCATCACTAATCAGTGCAGTATGCACATGACTAGTGAAAAAGGATTCTCTTGCAGTATCTTCAGAATCTGCAGCCTTTCCTGTGGAGATTTCTTGACCTTGACCTGTACTAGATACAAATGCAGCATTATTAGAAGAAATAGAAGGGTTCTTTTGATTTACCTCAGTTTCAAATACTCTGAGATCATTGTAGAGTTCATCCAACTCCTTTTCTTCTAGTGCATCTCTTTGTCTATATACCACTGTATACATGGCCCATTCTTCATTAAGAGACCTTAGGAACTTCATGTTGACATCTTCTTGATCCATCTTAACCCCAACCTGGTTAAGTTCACCAATTAGCTTGTTGAATCTGTCAAACACTTGAGTGAGTGTCTCATTGGGCTTTCCTTTGAAGTTTTCAAAGTCTTGCTTGAGAACAGACTTCATGTTCCTCTTGGTGCTCTTGGTCCCAACGAATCTCTTCTCCAGTGCTTCCCACAGCACCTTTGCATCATCATACTCAACGAAGAGATGTTGATAGTCGTTAGGAATGGCCAGTAGGAGAGTGCTTAGAACTTTAAGTTCGATTCCTTTGTCTTTCTTCTCCTTTTCACATTTAAGTTTGTCTGCTTCAGTTGCAGAGCTGCTTGCTTGACCAGGACCAGTTTTGTTTCCTTCAAGGACAACTTCCCACATGGAATAATCAGTAATAAGCATATATTGCTTAATACGATTCTTCCACATCCCAAAGTTATTGGGAGTGAGTATAGGGATTTTATTGGCTTGAGTGCTTTCATTATTATCAGTCATGATTAATAATGTGTGTGTTTTAAAGATTAAAACTTTTTGTTGTTCTTGTAAACAAAATTCGTAGATCTAGAACCAATACGCTCTGATACCACTTGTCAGGATCGATTAACTATGAACGAGTTAATTAACACCTTAGATCTAATTGATAATTGAAGTTGCAGCGGATCAACACTATATCAATATGTTAAGAACAATAAACTGTAAAACAATATGCGAAAATATTAAGAACACAGTTTCACAAAAAGCTTCAATGTATATTATCGATTAACAATACACACGTACGTTTACAATTCGTAAGGAACTATTTATAATAGTCCTTGAAGCTAAACTATTTACCCTAGTTATTCTAGGACTTGATTTACATTCGAATTATAAATATATACATTCTATAACTATCTCTACGAAGATCTCGGACTCGATATTCTCCATAACAGCTCATCAGTAGTAAAACTAATCACCATTAGTAAATAAGCAACATCAGTAGTATATCTGGTGATCAGTAGTAAGTCCAAATACATCGTCAGTAGTAACTACTAATGATCAGTAGTATCTTCAATATACCTTGATCAATAGTAATTAAGTTATAGTCTTCACCAGTATCAACTTCATCAGTACTAAGTAATTCTGCCCCATCAGTACTAAGCATGATCAGTACTAACTGCAGCATCAGTATTAAGTTGATCTGTGATTTTGTTCCAACAAGATTGATGTTAGAATGCCTTCTTTTGCTTCTTCTTGTTCTTGCTACGATTGGCTTCAACGGTCTGATGATTGGTAACGTCTAAGGTTAATGTAGATATAGTTGCGGTGACTTTATGGATATAGTGACGGTATTAGAATAGTATTATTTTCAATTCTTAGCCAATGAGTAAAAGTCAATTGTTTGATTATATATTAGACGGTGTTTGGGATTGCGATTTAAAGTAGATTATCTGCTTATTGCGTTTTGAAAACGCAAATAATCTAAAACTAATTATGTTTGGCAAAAGGTATGAAATAATCACTTATTTGCGTTTTGGAGCTTTCAAGATGGAGTTTTGAAAAAGTAGGTTGGTAGCTACTTATTTGTGTTTTGAAAATGGAATTTTGAATATTACCTATTAACTAAACAAATAATCAGGTTTGCCAAACACTAAAAAAATGATTATTTGATTATTGCGATTTCAAACAACATAATCAAATCCAAACACTACTTTTCAGAATCGTGTTTTGTAACCGCTGATTATCTGATTATTCATTTTCAAAACACATAATCTATTTTCAATAAGCAATCCTAAACACCCCTTAGTTTTTTTCTTTTTCTTGACTCAAATGTAGATGTAGTAAAATTCATTGTTGAAATTTTTGGTTAAATACTAATTTTTTGTAATTATAATATTCAAGCTCCTTGCTAGAGAGTTATCTTAATATATTTCCATCATTTAAAAAAACAAATATACATAAACTAAATATAGATATATAGCAAAAACGTGTGCAATAGAAAAGTCATAACCATTGTACACACACCTAACACTAAGAGGGTCTCAATGTCAGCTTTAAACGTAACCCCTGTAAATATTGCAAATATTATCTTGAAACAACAATAAATCAATTCATACATGCAAAGAAATAATGAATAGTCTCAACTAACCCAACCATGCCTAATTTTCAAGCATGGCGACCCATTAAGATTAAAATTAAACCAACTATAACGCATGTTAAAGATCGAGTTAAGACCGACATATAATTAGAACCGCGGTCCTAACACATTTATATGTGTATGATACAAATTAACTTGTGGGATTTATAGCGTACAACTAACATAACAACATACTTGTATATTTATAATCCGGTCAAATCTCTAACCTTTATGTTTAACCCCGTCAAGTCTTTTAAGATCGGAGTTTGATGTAGGAATATGAGACACCCTTACAATACTATCATCCCTCACACTACAAGAATACTTGCAAGAACCTATAAAAGAGTTCTTTCTCATCAAGGTACCTTTTTTATTGCTCTTGGTACACTCTTTATAAGCCATGAGAAAAGGGTCATCATCTTTACTTCTTCTTGAACTACTTTTCAAAGGAGGTTGGAAAGCACATGGAGGAAGAGGGAGTCCTATATCATGACAAGTACCCTTATTTGATTTCTCACATGGTGGTGGTGGTAGCGATGGCGATAGCTTCCTCCTCCCTTCTTTGGTGGAGGAGTTGTCCTGAACCGCCGCTGTCCACCTTTCTCCGGCCAGTATATCCTGGCCGTCTTTTCGAACCCCGGGCCTATTTTCCCATGAAAAGGGAATATTTCCTAGGGAGGAGTGATCGGTTTCACTTTTGTACATGATATAAGGTTTTGGATGAGATATGTAAGATTAATGAAGAAAATTGTGTTTTTTTGAAGGGGAATATATAGAAAATGGAGAATTGGTAAAGGGGTGGGGTTTAATTGCACAAGAAACAGAGAATATGAAGTGAAGGTTGTGGTTTACGTCAGAAAAGGATGCAAAGAAGTTAATGAACTAACAAACAAGCTTGACTTGGTACACGAATTTGTTTTAATAAAAGAAATAAGGGCACATCATCAACTATGTATTTGTTTTCTTTATATAGAAAACCAAACATACACGTTCATGAATCATCTCATCTTTACTTTGTTATAATCTTAAGACCCGTCCCAAACGGTCGTCGTCCAATCGATATTGTTGGCACAACTTGTAAATTAGATTATTTTTTTAAAATCATTTAAAAAATTCATTTTTTTAATTTTAAATGTTAAGTTTCTTTTTTCTTATTTTTAATAGTTTTTAATAATATTAGATTTTTTTTGTCGACTAATATTTTTAAATGAAAAAGTTATATTTTCAGATGGTATAAATTCACAAGTTCAAATATTTGATAACGTCAAGGAAATTAACAGAAATGCAAGCAATTCACATGATAAAAGCTTACTTCCTTGCGTAGAGTTTCATGGCCTTTTTATGCAACTATTGATGTCTGTTTAGGCTTGCATCATGTAACTGTATTGTTTATGTGTACAAGTTTGCATATGATTAAATGTTTAGTTAGGTTATTCGCACAACTCAACAAATAATTATATAGCTCTTTATTTTTAGCTATAACTGTGTAAACTGAATATGTATTTTTTTTCGTCATTTTGGGTTACACATTTTCTACACATCTAGGTTTGATTATATGTAAATTCAAAATAACTATAACTAATGACGGAAACTTAAAATACTGTATTAAATAGATAACATTTTTAAATTCAAAGAATGATAGTGATAAAGAATGAGACAAATTAAAACCGAACTTTTGGGGTTCGTGTATCAAGTGATATGGGGAGTTAAATTAGGCCAAGAACGAATGTAGGAGATGATGGCTAATGATACTTGCGTATTGATGTCAAAAAAAGAAGCTAGGTTCGATTTTACTTGGTATTATTTAGTTTAATAAACAATCATATCTTATACATAATAGAAAAATAGTATTATTTCCAACTAAATCATATTACTGCATACTTCTAAGTTTTACCCATAAAACGATCGACATGTAAAATCCATTAGTTTTCTTTGCTAATTTTGACTTTTAATTTGGATATCTATATTGATTAGATGAGTAGTAATATAATTACGAGCGTTTAGTAAGAAATATTAATATTACGACAAACTTATATATCATGAGCTTATTGTTGGAAAAGTTTGTGATAAATGATTTTCACCAACTTTGGACCTATATAATCGTATATATGTGTGTTATATATAGTTATTGGTTGGTAGCTTTGTATTCTCCTTTGTGAGAGCTACGCAACGGTATATAGAATGTCCAAAGTAGACTTGTGGTGAATGAGATATCGACTCTCAAAGTAGGGTGTTTGAAACAACAAATCTTGAGTTGGGAGAGTATCCCACATTGGAAAAAGATCAAACCATTTGTTGGTTTATAAGGTTGGAAGTATGATGGAAGTTTAAATCCTTATACATGGGTTTTACCCGCACGCCTACGCGCGAGGGGGGTGGAGGTGCAAATAATTTGGACCGAGTGGCTCGAAATGGCTTGAACTCATGTGTGACCGGGCGACTTGCGGACACGAATGCAGCTCCGAAATCCCGGGCTCGTACGGGTCATTTTTTTGCATCTTATCGACACTGCGGCACACTCGTACTGACCTCCTCAGTACTGATCAGTCTCATACTGACCTCCCCAGTACTGACTGGTCAATACCGACCTCCTCGATACTGAGTGTTCGACATATACTGCACTGCAGTACTGACCCTGAGCTGCGCTGACCTGCAGCCCAATACTGAGTTGTTGCGCTGAACTGCAATACTGGCCTGCGCTGAGTTACAGTACTGCTATGCTGCGTCTGACTTCCAATACTGACCTGCTGCGCTGACTTCGTATACTGAGTTCCTGGACTGACCAGAAGGACTGAGCAGGCAGTTACGAAAATTAAGCAGTAATGGCAGATTACTGTTTTGATTTCTTGTTGAATGGCATTGAATGTATTTAATGTTTTGAGTAAACATTACCTACCATTCTACAGTATAAATAGAGACATTGAGTCTCATTTGTAGACACACCAATTCACATCTTCTACACCTACTTCTAAAGATCACTACTTTCTCTCTTGTGAAAACACTCTTAACTCCGGTTAGTGTTCGGGCTTTGATTATATCCGGTAGTGTAAAACTACTCGGTTGTTTTACCCTGTGAAATAGACAACGAACCAATTTTAAGGGGATCGTGAATTTTACGAGACTCAACCAAAACCTTGTTCTTGTTTGTTCTATTTATTTGTTTCAATCTTTTGGAAACGTTATTTCGTCAATTTCCCTTATTGTGATTGTATTTTATTAATGAAAATTGGTATTAGCTCCTACACTTATGTGATTAAATGTTTAATAAATACTAAGATCGATCACGAGAGTAAAAGAACAAAATTATATGAATATTAATAAGAATGGAGGATGGTGAAGTTAGGATGAAGACGGCTTTGTTGACTTTGATCGTTAGGAACTTATTTCATTTTTCTTATCAGTCAATTAATTACTGTTTTAATTAAGAGCCGTCTACAAATAAGATAATAACTAAAATGGTAATTAAAATAACCAAATTGTCGTACAATATTTATGTTGATAATTATGTTGGTCTAATAATTTAATATAAGAGTTTTGATAAAGACAGTGTTGTTTGTAATGCATAAACAGTTGTACATTAATCTATGAAAATGGGTAAAACCTAAAATTAAGGAGTTTATTAGAGTTAAATGTATAAGCTTTTAATGCGTGTTTTATGATAATCCTTAAGGCTGTCATTATCAAAACCCTTAATATAAACCTCGGGCATTATTTAAGAGAAATTTTACCTGAATTGTCGTACAATCTTTATAACTATACGAAAACCATCCCATAAAATTACTAACTACAAAAAATGATTATATATAAAACTACTAAGAAAAATTCATTAAATTAAAAGACCTAATCAAATATACAAACAAGATCGAGCACACCAACTTCTACTTTTCTCTCTTTTTTAATAATCTTATAATAATTAGTTTTTAGAACAGTGTTAGGTACGTACTTGGTTAATTCGTTATTTGAATTCATTTATTCATTTTAGATTTATTAAAGAGTCCTTACTATTAAATACAAATATTAAAAGAATTATTTACGTAGCTTTTTAGAATGGAGAATTAAAATTCTAAATTCAATTAATTGTTTTGATTAATACGAGTATAAGTAAGGGGAGAAATAACGATCGGGACTTGTTTATCACGTAATTAAAGGTTCAAACCTAATGTTTGATACACATTAACGTTAGAACTTGCTCAATGGTAAGATTTTAATTTAGAGACGAATAAGAATCGTGTAATTAACTTTTTGTTTCTAAAAGATATATATACTTAAAAGCATTTGAAAATAATTTTTTTTTAAATTTAAGTTTCGACCCATTTTGTGAGTTGATCAATTAATTACAGGATAACCACCGATACTAACAAGTAACAACATGCTATTTTAATCGATGAAAATAAAACAACTAAGTATGTAAAATAGTATGGGGTCTCAGGTGCTGTTTGGTTCGCTGGAATGTAATGAAATCTGAGGGAATTGGAATCCAATTCCATCAGATTCCAGTGTTTGGTTCAAAAAAATGAATGGAATTTAATTCCTAAATGATGGAAACATTTCACCAAATGAAGGAATCTCAATTTCATCCAAATGTGGATGGAATTGAATTCCTAGGTTGGACGGAATGTTCTTTTTACATTTATACCCTTTATCCAACACCACAACCACCATCACCACCGCCGCCGCCGCCACCACTCGCCGCCACCGCCGCCCGCCACACCACTACCACCGCCACCGCCACCACCACCTACCGCCACCGCCACCACCACCCGCCACAGCCACCACCACCTATCGCCACCACCACCATCACCTACCACCACCGTCACCACCACCACCTACCGCCACCGCCACCATCCACCACCTATCGTCACCGCCACCACCACCCTCCACCACCACCCACCGCCGCCACCACCGCCACCCGCCGCCGCCACCCGCCGCCGCAACCACCGCCACCACCCGCCGCCGCAGCCACCGCCGCCACCCTCGCCGCCACCACCCATCGCCGCCACCCTCTCCACCACCACCCATCGCCGCCACCAACCGCCACCACCACCTATACCGCTACCACCACCACCCACCGGCGCCTTCGCCACCACCGCTGCCACCACCCACGATCACCACCACCACCCACCACCACCAACCAACCACTACTAGTAATAAGGGTAAATTCGTCATTTTAAATAATTCCAATTCCAATTCATGTCAACCAAACAGAATATTGAATTGGATTCCAATTCCCTTCCATGCCAACCAAACAGACTATGGAATTGGATTCAAATTCCTGACGGATTCTAATTCCTTCCTAGATTCCAATTCCATCAGAAACATTCAACAGCACCTCAGACTTAGAAAGAGCTTTTGGCATGTTGCATGGCTATTAAAGATGGCCCTATCAGTGGATTAGGTATTACTTGATTCCTCTTAATTTAGCCAAAGTGACCTGTATATGTGGCTAGAAAGGTGAACAAAGAGGGAAAGAGACTCGGGTTTGCTCTTTTTTTTTTTTTTTTTTTTTTTTTGTAAGATTGGAAACATAGGATCATTTGAATTAGTAAATTTCAAACTAAAAACTTCATCTATCATCTACGAGCTCCACATTCCAACTAATTAATTTTGTTAAACGTATCTTTATTATTGATGTTGGCGGAAGGTACAAATTTACCAATAAAATAACATGCATTATAGAAGTCTAGGGCTGTTAAATCGTGCTATCATTTCGTGTTTCTGGATAACACGACACGACACGACACGAAAACGTTCAACACGAAAACAACACGACACGAAGTCGTGTTTTATTTTGCTAACACGAACACGACACGATTAAAAAAACGATAACACGATAAACACGACAACACAAAATAAATAACAAATTTTTTACTTATTACATGCTAAAAACACGATAAACACGACAAACACGACAAAATCATAACTATCATGTCAATTTCGTGTTAATCTCTGAACACGAACACGACACGACTTCGTGTTTGTTCTACACAACACGAACAGGACACGAACACGAATTCAAATTTCAGTTTCATCCCAATTTCGTTTCGTTTCGTGTATTTTTGTCGTGTCGTGTTAGGTTTTGACAGCCCTATAGAAGTCAGGTCCTTTTAAACGCAATGTAGTAATGTATACAAATTCTACACACACGTACAGCCTATGCCATCGGTTGCGTCGGCCAATTTGTCGGCTTGGTTGGGCGCCACCAACACTGCTGCCATGATATTATCGGTGGCCATTGTCAATTGGATTCGTAGGATAATAGAAGAGTGAATGGACGAGAGGGGGTGAAGGGAAAAATAAAAGGGACATCGAAGATTGGATAAAAATAGAAATGATTTTTTTTAAACTTTGATATATTAAAATTTGTATTTTTTTTTAAATAATTATGTTTTGATTTTATTTTTCCTAATAATATAGTTTGTACTTATTAATGTATTTTCTTAGATTAATAAAATATTTAATTATTGTAATGTTTATATTATTAATATAATATATTTATTTTATAAAAAATTAAAAATAATGAAGTGACATTAATGTGATAAAATTGAAGAAAGAATGAACAAATGTTGTTGACATAAATGTGTCATTTAGTTTATTGGTAACAAAGAGATGATGTAATGCTGATTTAACCAAACTAAAGAATGAGATAAACTCATAAAAGTACATGTTGTAAACAATGTTTAAAAATTTAGTTGAACTGTCCACATCCGACTAATTCAATGTTTATAGTTTGATCGAAATCGATCCGTTGCACATAAGAATATAGTTGAACATATATGTCAAATTTAGTTTTTGTTTCAACTCTAGTTACTTGATTGTATTGTTTTATTTATGTTGTGTAACTAGAGTTAGTTTGTTTATGTTTATGATATGTCATAAACATAGTTAGTGTTGTTTACAAGATGTATTGCTTGAGGTTAATGTGGTATTTTCCAGTTACATTCATGTATACTCTTATTTTGTGATTAATATATTTATCGGGTGATTCCTTTTATCTAAAAGAAAAAAACATAATGTAGTTAAAACAATGATAAAACAGTCGGTGTAGATCAACTGGCTACTAATGAAAATCTCGGAGGGTTTCCCTTCACAAGGTCTCGAGTTTGAGTCTTGCTGAAAGCTTTTCCTTAGGTGAATAAGTGGTGAGGTTTATTCCCCATAGGGGGAGGGTTCCAGGAAAGACATATTATCCCTTATACTACCTCCGTATCAATATAAGTGATACACTTTCCTAAAAGGGGTGGAACAAAATAAGTGATACACTTCAAAATCTTTCCTTATTTGGCAAAAAAGTGGGACCCCTTCTCCACTAACTATCTACTTAAATAAAGTAAAATTACTCTTTTACCCTTACTTATACTTTTAAACATTATTAATTTCACTACATCCAAAAGAAGTGGGTCCCATTATCCACTAACTATCCACTTTATAATATTTTAAGTCACTTTCCAATCTTTTGCCTCAAAAACCGTAATTTCTCAAATGTATCACTTATTTTGATACGGAGGTAGTATATGTCACTGTCTAGGCTCGAATAAAAAAAAAATAGTTCCCCTGATTCAAAATAAGTGACACACTTTAGGTTTCAAGGTTTTTAAGGCAAAAGATTATAATGATAATTAAATTAGATTAATTTGATGGTTCATAGGGAATGTGTCCCACACCTTTTGAATAAAGTAAGGTGTTTAAAAGTAAAAAAGTAAGGGTAAAAGAGTCATTTCACTTTGTTAAAGTAGATATTTAGTGATTTATGGGTCCCACTATTTTTTTTACCAAATAATATAATTTTTCAACGTATGTCACTTATTTTGAATAATCTAAAAAGGAAGGTGTGTGTGTCACATATTTTGAATGGGAGGAAGTATTTATCGATTGTAGTTTACAATGCAACCCCCTATCTTAAACCCATTATACATTAATGCCCCTCTAGTATGTTCCCCCGTTCCTCCTAATCTCCCATCGGCCATCACCAAATTAGGGTTCGATATTCCGCCTCCTCTTCCCCTCCCCTTTATATACCACTCGTTTCTCTGAAATCCCCATAACAGATTTTCGCCTCTATAATCTTCGTTTATATTCAGTCTCTATTTTCATAATTTGTTTTCTGCCCCCATTTCTTCTATTTTTGTATGATTAATTTCACAGCACTCTTTTTTATTATATCTTATCAGAATTGAGCCAATGTTTTGCAAATTATTCTCCTATTAGATGTTTAATCGATGGATTTGTTATATATACATTTGCTTGATTGATGGTTTGGTTGCTATGATTATAAACAAAGAAATTTTGTTTCTGAATGCTATGTCAATAGCATGATAGACTACTTTACACCCATAGAATATGAGCATCCTTGCATCATTACTTCCAATTTCATTTATTTTATCTGTATATCTTTTGTTTAAGTTTTGGTCGATTTGGTCATTTAGTAGATGGATTTTGAGTTGCAGTGATTATAAAAAATTCCTCGTACTGAATGCCATTGTTAATGGCATGACAGACACTTTTACACCCATAGAATATGAGCAACTCTGCCTAATAAATCACCTTTTTTCGGTTTAAATATAATCTTTTTGCCATTGAATATGTTTTTGTTTCAAATTTTCTTTGCTTATAATTAATTTATTAATTATTAAGTATTAATAGGAGTTTGCTAGATATAAAATGGCAGTGGTATGTATTACTGCTTAGATTGGCTCTCCTGAAAGCGAATGTAAATAGGTGGTGTTTAAAGCCCTTGTTTCAGTCTAGATTGATTGGGGTTACGCACACCTCCATATCTTTTGATATAACTATAATTTAATGTTGCCATCATTTAATGAAATTATAATTTTTTATAAAGAAAATTGCATAGAAGGCCCTTCGTAATGATAAGCAAACCAATGGTCAAACCTTAAAAATTAATTTTATTAATACATACTTCGTATATTATTTGCAAACACATAATGTACAAATGACTCTTGTTCAACTTACGAAATTTTGAGGTGGTCGTCTGTTTTCTTCAAGTTCAGAAGGCTTGGTTGAAGACTCTGACTAGACGCATAATAGATGGTAGTGGTGGTAGGTTGTTGTGGTGGGTAAAGGAGTCTAATATAGTAATTTTTCACATACCTTATTCAAATAATTTTAAAATCCCTCAACTACTAATGCAATTTACATTCCCTTATTTGATTACCTGGATTCTAATTACTTTGATTAAAATGAAGCACTCATGAATCCATAGAAATTGGAATTCAAAATTTTAATGATTCCTGCTAAGTTCTAGCCAAAAAAGGCACATTTATTTGCTCCTTATGGTCCCTTTTGCTAAATTGTAAGAAGTTTGTGGTAATTTAATACAGATCTTGTTTCTACTATATTTTCTTAGGCATGTGCGGTTTAAACAACAAATCAAACGACTTGGGAATGAGAGAATATTTTTGAGGACCAAACAGCGGAACTAAATCTAGAAAGTTTCTTAGACTTTTTTTACTCCCTTCATCCTATTTTTATTCTATATGTTTCTTTTATTAAATGTCCCAAAATGACTGTCAATTTGAAAATTCAACCAATCAAAAAACACTTAGATGATAAAGATAAAATTCTATTAGTTGCACAATTTAATAAATGCATTTTTCTTAAACTGTGTGATATTCAAATGTGGACAATAATTTTGGGACGGACGAAGTAGTTTTTTCCCCTGGTTTTGAACTGAATAGAATACAAAACTGATTTTACATGAAATTTAAAACCGAAAATCGGATAGGTATAGCTCGGTTTAGCGCTTCTAATCAAGTCTCGGTTCAATTTGCATATGCCTAATTTCTTGTATCATCAAAATTAGGGTTTACCTCCACCACATTGACGACCATCTGTTTATGTTAGACGTTACTTGTTACGCTTAGTAACTTTGCAGATTCTTAAAATGCTAATGGTGGCGTTACGAGCCCATATGGTGGAATAAATGGGCTCGTCATTTTTTATGGAAAGTTTTGGGTTCGATAGATTCTTCTTGAAAGGCCACTTTGTACATGACTTCTTTAACCCAAATCCATTATAATATACTCTTCATTGTAAGTTTTAAAATTATACTGAGAAATTATGGTTCTGAGTTCTGACAATCGCAACGTTCTTATATGTACACCTAAAAAGGATATAATGTTGTTTAACTAAACTTCCTCACATACACAACCTAAATAATTGATCAGTCATTAGCCGTAACTTGAGCAATCTGGTGTCAAGTATCCTATAACTATATTTTGCAATGAGCAAATACCATTTAATTACTCATTTTGTTCTAACACTAAGTAATGGTAGTGGTATGTGGAGATGGATGGTGTAAGCCCCTTTAACTTAAGTGATTCATAATTGTGTATTTTTTGGAATTTACCCACTAATTATAAGAAACGTTAAAGAATCATGACACAGTAGTTGTCATTTCTTACCATTTTTTCCATTGCCAATTTCAGTGTTTGAAAAAGTAGTACATTATAGATGAAAGAAGTGGGCATATAGTTTAGAAATCAGAGTCAGAGCGCCCCCACAGATTTATACCCACCCAACAACAAACATGCTCCCCACCAACCAAATATTGCAGTCATAATTCATACCTCTTTTTTCATTTTTCAAACTCAACCACCACATGATAGTACTACTACTACAAACACTTTCAAATCAAAATCACATCATAATAATTCCTACAACTAACACTTTGCTAGTTTACTTTCATTGGTTTCACTCAAAAGTGTTGCTACAAACATAAAAAACATAAACAAATTAAACTAAACATAACATAACATACATACTTTAATTATCTCCCGAGACAAATCTTGGTGCATTAGGTTTCATTTAAGATTAAGTTTACAACAAAGGCAATGAGGGAGTGATGAAAGTCGATCCAAGAAGACTGTTATCCGTTCTCGGGCTGCTTCCCGCACTACTATTTGAAAAACACCCGAAAGCCGTCTTTTGTAGAACCCCAGTTGGAGACAATGTCATATGTTGACTACTTTCCCAACCATCCGTCATTAGATTTAAAGCTGACGGGCTGTTGTTTGTACTATGACTCAACGCTTCACCTAACGGCCCGCCCATAGATGTTTCCCAAGAAACGGGAATCCAATTTGCCCGTTGTGATCTTTCATCAAACATATTGTTGTTGGTGTTGGTGGTAATGGTATTGCTCACTCCTAATCCCATTCTTAGAGGTGAGAGATTGAGTCTTTCACTAATAGGGGATGAATTTGTTGACATGAAATCACACGGTGTTGATGATGTCATCGGGATAGAGATCGAGAGTTGTGTTTTGTTCGAATTTGGGAAATCATCCATGAATTGATGAAGGGAATTTTGGGTTTTTTGAGCTTGATTGTCGGTTCTTCGTAACGGGTTGAGTAAGGAATCGGAACAAACCAGCCCGAATTCTGAAAGTGGGTTATGTTTTGGGTTAGTTGATAACGGAGGTAACATGGAATGGACTGTTGGATCTTGACTTTTCTCAGTCAACATATTTCCCTTGTTTATGAAACTTCTGCAAAATATTAACAGTTTTCAACTTTTTAGTACAAAACACCCAAAAATAAAGTAGTCT
Organism: Calendula officinalis; assembly: GCA_963853835.1. Taxonomy (NCBI): domain Eukaryota; kingdom Viridiplantae; phylum Streptophyta; class Magnoliopsida; order Asterales; family Asteraceae; genus Calendula; species Calendula officinalis. Next base: position 7,552,371 of record OY970832.1, on the reverse strand, counting down.
AATATAAATTATTAAAAACAGTTGGATATTATTTTTACAAAAAACCAATAACAGATTGAGATAGTGAAAATTTACCTATTATCAACGAAATATGGAACAGTATTAGCAGGCGGCATTATGGTGTTAAGATGGTGGTGATTTTGCTGGTGGGAGTGGCTGAGAATGGTAGAGGTGGGGGTTACCACGGTGGCTGAGGCGGAGACCTTAGCGGCGGCCGCCGTGGTGGTAGGTCCGTTGGAGACGGAATGGCCGGATCGACCTTCCACAGGCTTTCTTGAACGATGTCGGCCTCTGTTCATATGCCGTTCACAGTACTTCTGATCTGCAACGGCATCTCTTGAGCACCGCCACTTCTTCCCGTCGGTTCTCCGGCACCGGCCTGGTTCCGGATCGGAGCTGTTGGAAAAACCCAGATGGAAACCACCCCATCCATCTGTTCAAATCATAGTTTTAGTATTTTTAGATTTTTTTAATGAAATTTCGGAATGGATAAAACGGAGGACTTACAGGCGTGTTGCCGGAGCTGGGAAGAAAACGCGGCGGCTTTTTTGATCGGAATAAGGAGGTTGGACGGAATTGGTGCATTTACAGTTATGTATTTGTAGATCAAAGCTTGGTGTTCTAGTTCCATCCACTGTGATGGTGTGAATGGTCCTCTCACTCCTGCTAGTACCCCACGAAGACCATTACCTTTAATTAATCACACAAAGTGTCATATAATTAAACATAAAATGTTAAATACTTGAATATCTCTCTTTTAGCAATATTTGGTTTAAAATGTGAACCCTAGTTCATCATTAACAAAACCCATCCCAGGAAGACAAATAATGGAAAACAGAGCATAAAATTTTGAAAAACAGGGTAAAGAAAATAATGGTTTTTAAGATTATGGTTGAAAATGCAACCTCACATGAGCATTCATAAAACCCACCTCATAAACAGAGATTTCCAACAGAAACAATGAAAAACAGAGCAATGAAGAAAAAAAGTTTCTTTCATGCTCTGGGTTTCCAAGATTTGGTTCAAAATGCAAACCCACTTGAGCATTCACAATACCTATTTCCATAAACAGAGATTTTAACAGGATCAACAAAAAACAGAGAAAAAAGAACACTTCTTTTGTAAAAAGGAAAAAATATGTTTTTATATTGCTTTGTGTTTACAAAATTTGGTTTGAATTGCAACCCCACATGAATATTTACAATACCCATCTCTGGAACCAGTGACTGGAACACAAAAAACAAAAAACAGAGCAAAATAAAAAATGGGGTTTAGGAAAATAAATAGTACCAGTATTGTTTCGAGCATAGTAAGGCAATGTTGGAATTTGTTGTGTGTTTGGTGAAGAAAAGCTAATAAGCATATTCTGTGAATCAGAGTAAACAGAGCTACTACTGTTAGATCTCTGTTGCTGTTGTTGTAGCATTGTCTTTGAGAAATCATCTTGACTGATTTTAGCTACTTTGAAATCTTGAGTTGCAGAAACAGAACCAGAAAGAGACCTCTCATGTTTAAAACCATTTGATTTGGGATCTGGATGCAAATCATACCCAGAAATCAGAGTGTTATTATTATTGTTGTTGTTGTCTGAAGAGAGCAGAAGTCCATCAAAACCACCCCCAAAATCCATAGACCCACCACCAAAGTTTGAGTCTTTCTTTAAGGGGATCTCAGAAAAAGATGGATGAGCATTGGAGTTATTTGAGCAACATATGAAAACAGATTATTATTATTATTATTATTACTATTATGAAGGAACATTTTAATGTGTGTAGGTTTTAGGTGTTGGTGTTGTGCGTGTGTGTCTTGCTTAAAGATTTTGGTTGTTTATCAAGGGATAACATTTATGGAATGAGGAGAGAGTGTGGTCACGGCTCACAAGGCTATGAAACCTATAAAACTATTATAAAAATTTTGACTACTAATTTAATGCATTAAGGTATCCTATCTAAATCACCAATCTCATTAATAAAACATACCATTTAGGGGAGTTTAGATAAACATACGTAACTAGCTTGTTTTGTATTTTTCTTTTTTTTGAACGGCAATAAGAAACTCGAGGAAGCTAGCTTGTTTTGTTTTGATGTAGTTAATAAAATAGCTCTTTAACCATGTCATAAATTGATATTTCAATTTTTACCACATCCGCAAACACTATAACAGATACAAATTGATACATAATTTTCAATAATCACCATTTACTTAAAATTTATTGTACACACATTATTTACTTTATATAAAATACACACATGGTTCGTAGCTTCACTCGTCGGTATACTAAATATACCAACCTAGATTTTCAACTGAAGACAATTTGCCGATGGTGTGGTTAAATAACGTTTGTTAGTTTGCCACCCCTCTAAGTACTCTTAAGCTTTATGTGGAGACAAGCATCTTAAACTTAGAAGATTTGCATTTATCTCTAATAGAAAGTGATTTGTACACATGATTCACATGATCATTTATTTTTTAGCTGCGATGTAGCTAATGAAGTCTGGAGCAGGTTGAAAATAATGATTTATACTCCTAATTTTCCCAATGATTGGTCTAATATTGTTGTTAACATGGCTGCTGCTACTTGTAATAACAACATTAGAAGTGTTTTGAGAAGAATTGGAACCGCAACTGCAGTTTATTTCATATGGAAGGAAAGGAATAACAGAATCTTCACGGGCAAAGCTGAGAAAACTGAGGGCATAACAACTCATATAAAAGATAGTATAAAAACCCAATTGGCTAGTTTGCAGGTCAAAAATTCCACTCAAGTTCAGAAGATTGCTATGGATTGGGATGTGAATATGAATATTAGAAGCAATTAGATTAGTTGTTTCTGATTTGTTGTGATTGCTTTTGTTTTTTTGGTTGTATGTTGGTTGAATATTGTCTGTAATTTGTGCAGTTATATATATCATTGGTTCCTTTGGGTGGGGTGATGACAATGCCGAAACTCTATCCTTGAGGATTCCATTTTTTTGAGGGAAAAAAAAAAGGTGATTTGTACACTAAAATTCTTCATATTTATTAAACCTTTTGAACAATATAATCTTATTCTTTTATCTTCGTGCCAATGGTATCAGTGGATCGACGCAATGAAAAGGAAGGAAAAAAGTCGTTGGCATAGTCCTTATATTCAGTTGGGTGAATATGTGGATAGATAGCATTTTCAATTCAAACAACTAGAATCGAGTTGGAGCGTATTATTTTTGAACAGTAAAGAAAAACTATTGATGTTTATACTACGAAAATATGGTCATAATTTACCTCATCATTTAAAACGCATGCATGTTAGTTAATTGAGATGTGACATATCAGGACGAACCACTTTTGGTAGGGAAACCAAACATTATTGCTCTTAAAAGTTTCATTGTCAGCCCTTCAATTTTATCTTTCGCGATAATTATAGTCCCTCGCCCTATCAAACCTCACCATACAACCCCTTACTCGCATATAGTGGACAGAGCCATTATAACGGGAAATCCACTGTGGACTTTGCTAAAACAAGAAAGCTGTCAATGAATTGGTGATTCGAAGCCCTTGATGTTTTGAAAGTGTCATAAACCTTCTTTTATAAAAAAATCTAACAAATAAAAATAGACACTTCTAAGCCATAGAATTCCAAGAAATACATACATAACACAAAGACATTATTGAATTGCCTTCATAAACTACCGACAATTCGAGTGAAATCCTCCAACAAAATGAAGAATTTAGGTATCCATATAAAAACGAAAAAGAAATTAAGATAAATAATATAGCTTAAATACGAATCGTATTCTCTTGTTTTTCAAACAATAATCTACTACTCCCTCCGCCCCACAAAAAACTTCACATTTGATCCTAAATTACTTCACATTTCATCCTAAATTTTTGTCCCACAAATTTTTTTTCATTTCTTACATTTGATGGGTTGCACATAATAAAATACTATTATTATTAAAGACTTCACCACTAACTATTCACTAACTATCGTTCTCTTTTCAATATAACTTTATAATTTAATCAAAATTATTACCAATGTCCCCACAACTAACTATCACCTTAAAACTTATGTCAAAGTGAAATGAGAAGTTTTTTATGGGAAGGGGGAGTAATTTACTTGAGGTGAAAGGGATATTTATTATAAAATGAATTTCATTTGACAAATTTCAACAAAACAAATATTATTTTATAACTTTGACATCTCAAAGCTTAAGATAGATGCCCATATGTCCCAAGGGCAATGATTAAGGGAAGTTTATAACGGAATTTACATCGATAAATATTACAATATTATAAAGAGTTTTGCTAACCATTGTCCAAAGGGCAATGATTAAGGGAAGTTTATATGGTTAATGTACAATAAATCAAGCATGGGTGGTTAATAAAATTAATGGGGTAGTTTTTAGTAGTTATTTTATAATTTTTTAAAGCATAAAATTTATTTTTAAACATTGCCCTAAGGGCACTGTTTAGCATTTCACTATTATAAACAGGGTATTCTTATAAATACTTGCCAAGTTAAAGTAGGGGTGTAAATGAGCCGAGCCGAGTCCGAGCTCGACTAGGTTAGAGCTCGGCTAGTTTAAGTTTTAAGGAGCTCGAGCTCGAGTTTCGAGCCTTATATGTAAAGCTCGGGCTCGGCTCGTTTAGGTTTTCACAGGTTCGGGCTCGGCTCGATTAGGCTCATTTAAGCTCCCATCTACACAAAATATATAAACTTTTTTATTTAATTATAATATTTAATATATTATGTAAGCACTTCATTTTTATATTATGTTATATACATATATATGTATAGTATACATACACACATAAGTATAAAAATATATAATATATAATTGTATTTTCTAATAATTAATATATATGTGCTCGTTTAGGCTCGCGAGCCTAATCAATCTTAGTGGATCAAGCTCGGGCTCGTTTAATAAATGAGCTCTTAGTTAAGTTCGAATTCGGCTCATACTCGTTTAAGATCAGTTCGTTTCAAGCTTTTAACGAGCCGATCCCGAATAGCTCACGAACGGCTTGGCTCGTTTTCACCCCTAAGTTAAAGCATCAAGAAGGGAGAGAGGGGCGAGGGGGTTGGATGACATATAATGATAGATTAGGGTTCGCAGGAAAAATTAGCAATAAGATAAAAATGTTTTTGAAGCACGGCCGCGCGTGAGAGAACAGAAGGGAGGGACCAATAGAAAGAAGCGATAACGCAAAGTGAAAGCAAACCAAATATCTCTTGCCATAAAGAGAATACACTTAGTAATAAAAATTAGTAATTACTCCCTCCGTCCCATAAAAAAGTTCTCATTTCTCCTTATAATTTTGTCCCACAAAAAAGTTCTCATTTCTCAAATATGAGGGACCCACTCAATAAAATATTATTATTACCAAAGATTTCACCACTAAAACACTTTCTCTCTCCAATCTAACCTTATATTTTAATCAAAAGTATTACCAATACCCCACAACTAATTATCTCCTAAAATCTTGTGCCCAAGTGAAATGGGAACTTTTTTGTGGGACGGAGGGAGTATAATACTTAGAGAAAAAGATCTTTTTTAGAATTAAAAAAAGGCCATGAGTGTTTAAAAAATATAGATTTATTATAAATAAATAAAAAAGGTTATTGTTATGGAATAAGCCAAAGTTGTACGTGTATGGTTTGTTTGTTACAATTAACAAAGGAAGTACATATACATTAATATACATATACGTACACGACATGCTGGTCTTTGCTCCACTAAAAGTTAAAACTCTTCATGTATGATATAATTTATATAAATATAGAGTTGAATATAATAAAAAGGACGTAAAAGTAAACACAGTACATATATGAAGAAACCAGATCACGACATATGTTCAAGTATGTAAAATCTAACGAATTTATTCCCCGATCATATCGTCCAACACTGATTTACATAAGAATGTTGTATATCAAAACGCAACGTGTGACTCCGAAAAATATTACATGTTTTGTCAAGAAGTGTGTTGCAATTTGTATACATAAAACTCTAAACCCTAAACCATAAGCACAATCAATAATTCCAGATCATGACTGTCATCAAAGGTCAAACATTCTGCTTGTTATTAAGTATTAAGAGACAAATTTAAGTAGTGTAAAATATAAAATTTAACTAGATTTTAAAATATGTTACGATTAATTAAAATTATTATTTTGATGAAATGTCACATGATTTGAGTGTAGTACAAGTTGATAAATATTTAGTTTACAGAAGGGGAAATGAAGAAGATATTGGAGTGTGAGAGAGACGTATCAACGGTAGTAATGGTTCCACGTCATAGTTGCCGGAGAATTGAGAAGCCGAAGACCCATACAGAACTCGCTTCCTTTTTGCCGACACTCCTTTCCCTGTGAATTGGCCCTACTACCACACTCTTAAAAATTACCATTAACCCCTTCCCCTTTGATGTTTTTCTAAAAATTTCTTTATAAAGCAATTACCGTTTACCAATAAGGTCTTTATGGTTTATAAAAAAAATGACATTTCAGATAGTTCCTTAAAAATATACTGTATTTTAATTCAAAGTGAGAATATGTCCATGTGCTTCATGACATATTTGATGAGTTGAAGTCTTAGAAAATGTCTAATGGTATGGGCGAAATGAGCCGAGGTGTTTGCCAGTTACTCGAGAATCGAGATTGACTCGTTAAAAGATCGATATAAGCTATAGTTAAACTAGCGCGAACTAAGTTAACCTTAACTTATAGCTCCATTTATTAAATGAGCAAGAGCTTTAAATAAAAATCTCATTTAGGCTCGTGAGCCTGAACTAGCTAATAAATATTAATTATTATATAAAAAAGTGTATATATGTTATATATTTATATAATTATAATTATGTGTCTAAGTATATATACTATACATACATATATATGTATAGAAAATAGAGAAATGTTCTAGGAGGTCCATTATTTTTATCAAGTCCCGATGAATAAATCTCAACCATTGATCAATAAGATTTAATGGTCAAATTAATCACATGTTTTATACATGAAGGGGTATTTTTGTCATTTTGGCACTTAAAAATAATTTTATTTTTTTTTATTTTTTTATTTTTTATTTTTTTTATTTTTTATTTTTTATTTATTTTTATTTTTTTATATTTTATATTTTTATTTTTTTATTTTTATTATTTTTTAATTGAGGGGTATTTTAGTCATTAAAAAAATATTTTTTTATGTTCTATTTTTTATTTTAGAATTTTTATTTTTTTTAATATTATTTTTTTAAAATTTTTATTTTTCATTAATAACACATAATGTGATTGCCTAGTGAATCATATGTGATTGCATACTGAATCATATGTGATTGTATATTGAATCACATGTGATTGTATACTGAATCACATGTGATTGAACTAAAACATCAAATGTGATTAAGTTATACACGTAATTATCAAATAAATATTATTTTTTAATGAAAAATACTAAAAAGGTAAAAAAATAAAATAAAATTAAATAAAAAATAAAATAAAATTAAAATTTTTTTAAGTACCAAATGACCAAAATACCCCTTCATAATAAATATAATAAAAAAAATTTAAAATATAAAATATATTTTTATTTAAAAAAATGACTAAAATACCCCTCAATGTATAAAATATGTGATTAATCTTAACCATTAGATCTTATTAATCAATGGTTGAGATTTGTTCCTTGGGACTTCGTAAAAATAATGGATCTCCTTGAACGCAACCCATAGAGAATAATCCGTATAATCCAATCTTAGAACATTAGATTTTAAAGTTAAGATTAATTGTGACATTTTTATAAATAAAACTTAAAATATTTTGCTAAGAATTAGTGATAAGGTTAAAATAGGTATTGTAAATATGAATTTAAAAGATAAATATGAATTTAAAAAATACTAAAGTTCAGTACGTCAACTTACACTTTGTAACACACATAAGTATGTATGGCCAACAACATTGCATCAATCTTCATGTAATACTTTTTATAAAAAGTTGATATTACAAAAGATAATATATCATATATTTAGGTTAATTATTTAGTTTAGTTTGTTTCAGTGGGATGTATAAATGTTAATTTTTATAAATAAAAAAATATTCTCGTTATAAGGGTTCTTTCAGGATGACTGATGTTTATTTGTAATGTATATAACCTAACTTTTATTGTAAAAGTTTTCACAGCGAGACTCTTAAATATAGTATGATTGCTTAACATAATAGTATATAAATCACAATTACCATGGGAAAAGGTCTATAGCATATCGAATCCAGATTCTTTATTATTCTCGACCCATCGTTTTCACTTCGATGGATTAAATCTTATTTGATTCATTATTTTAATTTTGTAGGTCCTATATTTATTTATATTGATGTAAGGACAACTAAATATGTGAGACAAAATAGAAACCACAAAATTAAAGTTGCATTGAACAAAGGAAACAGTGCTCCTTTTCTCTTTAAAAATCACCATAAATAACAAAAATATGACGTGTTACAAATAAAATTAAAATCAACATATCTATGGTCCCAAATTTATATATATATATATATATATATATATATATATATATATATATATATATATATATATATATATATATATATATATACTTTCTTCGTTTCTAATTAAGTGGTAGACTGTTTATTGTTTTTTTAGTTAAAAGATTATGTCAAGATCGATTAACCAAAACAGTTAATAAACACAATGATCTACTCAAAAATAGAAGTTACAGCGGATTAACACTATGTTAATTTAATCAAGAACAATAAACTGTAAATAATATAAGAATTATTAAGAACACAATTTTATCACAAAAAGCTTCAATGTATATTGATTGATCGAATACAATACACACGTATGTTTACAATTCATAAGGAACTATATATAATAGTCCTTGAAGCCTAACTATTTACCCTAGTTATTCTAGGATACGATTAGAATTTGAATTATAAAAGATATTAATTCTAAACTAATTCTACGAAGATCTCGGACACGATCAGCTCTAAATATCAACATCAGTAGTAATGAGCATCATCAGTAGTAAATGTATTTATCAGTAATAAGCTCCAAGATCATTAGTATCTTTGTAATCAGCATCAACTCCTTAGCAGCATTAAGTCGTTGATCAGTAATAATTCTGCATATCAGTAATATGTATGTACATCAGCAATAACTTGTTTTACAGACTCAGTAGTAACCAATGTAGTTACTACTGGTATTAAATCTTGAATATTAAAAAGTCTGTAAAGTACCATTTGTAGATTTGAGGGGTCTGCTACTGATGAGGTTGTTGTAGTTGTCATCAAAGGAGTTATTACTGATGTTGCTTCTTGAGTTTCTTCTTCAATAGGATCAGTAATAAGTACTTCAGTTGTTTGGATGACTTCAGTAGTGTAACATCCTAAAACTGGCCTAGAATTTTATTACTTTCGGTAAGTAATTTAATTGTTTATTGTTTTATATAAATTAATTGATTTAATTATATTTAAATGTATTTTAACCATGGGGTTAAAATTAGTAAAACTGAGATATTTAAATATTAAAATGATCTTTATATATTTGGGTTCACTTCTGAACCGGGGTTTCAAAAATATCTTCGTTGTTAAAATTGGAGTTAGTTAGGTCTAAATTAATTATCTGTGAACCTAATAATCTATACTGTGTTTAAAATGAATGTATCTGTGTTTTGAAAGGGGTGTACGTGTTATGTTTTAGAGGCAGGTGTCAATTTACCCATTTTCCCCTCTTGCTCCTCTCTCAGTCACGACACACACAACACACACAACACACACACATTTTTGAAGTTTTTCTCTCAAAATTGAAGATCATAACCTAATCCCTTGCTTGCCATCTCTATGATTTCGTGATTAGAAGCAAGATTAAGTAAGTTTCCTTCCTTCTTAAGCTAGGGTTTCATGTTCTTGATGTAGAGTTGAACTAGGGTTCTTGAACTAGTGGATTTTCTTGAAGTTCTTGTTGAATCTTGATTATAATCTGGAATTGATGCATGATTTGGTGTCTAATTGAGTTCTTGCAAGTGTTGTATGAATTGTTGTTAGTTATAACTCTTTTGGTGAAGCTTTCATAAAGCTCCATCAATGGTGGATTTGGGAAGAAGATGGGTTTTTTTCCCTAATTTGATGAATTGTGTATTTTGATGTTCTTAATGTTGTGTTAGGCTAATTATGTTTGTTAAATGATGATTGTTAGTTATGGAGAAACACTAGTTACTTGTTATGAAAATGCATAAAAGTTGGTAGTGTTTGGCTAGATGGGAATTTAGCCATAATCTAGTTATGTTATAGATTGTTGACTTTAGTCAAACCTGGGAGTTGACTTTTGGTCTTGTATAACTTGTAAACTTGTATTATCATTTTCATATTAACAATGTGGTAGTTGAATGAATTGTAAGTTTGATTATGTTGGTTTAGGCCCATGACCCGTTTGTTTGACAATTAGTTGCAAATTGTGCAAATTGACCTATTTTAGGTCAATAGATGATTAAATTATACATGTATATAAATGGTATGATTATAGCAATTATAGTTGTGCTTGAAGTGTTATAGTCATGTTCGGACTTATGACCCGTTTGGGCCATTTAGTGGTAAAATGACTTAAAATAACTTGGATTGTGAAAGTATAAGTATTTTGTTAGAGTTTTAACATGAAATGTTGTCTAATGTCATGATAAAGTTCATTTTAAGATTAAAGAGGTAATAATTGGTCATGTTGACAATTATATGATTTTGACCCGTTTGGGTGTAAAAGATGTGTGTTATTAGTTGACTTGATATGTATGTATAATATGGTCATGGCATGTTCATATGATGATTTAAAGTGTTTGGTTATCTAGTTAGTGCAAGTGTTAGTGTTAAATGTATATTTAACATTGTTTATAAATTGGTGGAATTATATACTAATTCGGTATTCCTTTGGTGTACAGGAATCGGGATCGAGACTCAGAAACATTAGACCTCTGAGTTCGACAAGTGGAAGGTTTCGGCGAGTGGATTTAATCTCCAACTTGTGTTCGGTCACAATTGGTTCGGTATACGCATACTTGATAAAAATGCAGGAAATTACCAGACGTGGGGAGTTCGCGTCGCGAACTCCCGTTCCCGATCGCTAAGTGGCTCCAGCAAAGTTGGTCGATGGTCGCGAAGTAGTTCACGTCGGAGTTCCCGACGCGAACTCTAGTTCACGATCGTGAACTTGAGTTCGCGATTGGGAACTCTGCCGTGACGTTTTTCGCGGTGTTTTTCGTAGCTAGTCTACCCGTTATGTATGCCTAGTGTTAGGGAATACCATACATGACCATGGGCACTTAGGTGAAGAGACTTTGCTTGATTGCAAGCAACAACTCGGTGTGTGGTTATCCGAGGCTCGGTGTGTGGTTATCCGAGGTTTGAGAAGTCAGTGCGCTGGGCAAGGGGTGTCGACTAAAGGGTATCCGACCTTACCTGTATTTGTTGCATGGTTAAGGGAGGTTGTGGCCCGGGTGTTGGACACGAAACGCTATCGGTTACCGTGGTTTGGCCGACCATGGTTTAAGGCTCCGGCAGGACCCCGATCTTCTCGAACAAAGAGTGTTGTCCCCAATCGGAGATGTTCTAGAACTTCCGTGTTTTAGTGGACGGTGATTCGTAGTTACGTGGCCTTTAGACCATAGGGATGTCTATGCTAGCTTGTTGGGCTTTACAGAAATTGTAGATTATATTCATTCACTTAGCTTTGTGCTAATCCCTCCCTCGTTGATTCTTTTCAGGTGGTCGATGCTTTGGACGGGATGGTTGACCAAGCTCAGTTGATATGTTTTAAAAAGGAGCCATGTCGTTTAAGTGACACCGTTTAAATAATTAATGTTAGAAGTTTATTTTGGGACATTTGGTTTGTAAACCTAAACCTAAACTTATTATTATCTTTATGCTTCCGCTAAACTAACTTAGAGAATAACCTAATCGCCTTCGGGCATTTAAAAAAAAAAACGCTTCCTAAATTTTGCGGTGTTACAACTTGTTATCAGAGCTTCGGTTTGGCGCTGGATACACGGGGTTGGTGTTCCATTCCCAAATCGTGGCTCAAGTTTGGTCAAGCATTCCGGACGAGCGGGGTTAGAGCAACGGTGAATGAAGTTAGTTGTAGTTAGTATGTAGTTACTAACGATTTAAACTAAGCTTTCGTGAGTTGTTGTGATTGTTATAGATATGACAGGTAAAGAGAAACCGACCCCCATGGCTCTAGAAAATGTTAGCACACCAAGTAACGATGCGGGAACTACCGGAGGAGCCTATATACGCACATGGGGATATGAAGTACACTAGAGGTGGTCAATTTGGGCAAGATGGAAGTTGACCTTGGGAAAAGAAAATAGATTGTGGGTCAAGGACGGGGGCGGTCGGGGAATCTTCACCAACCGTGGACCGACAATGATAGCTCGGGTATGTTTTAATAAACTCAATACTGGTGTTTATGTAGAATTGTTAACTGATAGGGTTGCTTAACTAAGATTTGTGAAATGATGTGATAAATTGAACTGCTTACCTTCGGCGTGTTATGTCACTTGAATTAGAATAATTGATTGCTTGTTGATTTGAGATACATCTTATGTGTCAGGAATTTTGTAGATATAAATGAGGTATGCTTACATGTTCCTTTTATTGAAACTTGGACTAAGTTTAGATTGACATGATGTATGGATTAGTCTAGTTAATTAAAGTTATGAATAAATGTTATAGGAGATTGAATCCTTTCTTGTTTGTCGGGACACATATAGTGTCTCGGTGGTTAAAATTGCTCGTTTTCATGTTGTGAAAATTGATGATATGTTGATTGTAACTGTTTGTTTGTTCCTTCACTCTAGGAGAAGCGAAGAGAATCGGTTGTATGTCGGTTTCGGTCACAACATATGTGACCATGGATCAAATTGAGTATAGTAGTAACTATTGTAAACTGTGGGAATGTGATGCTTGTAATTAAAATGAATGGAATTGTATGCGTGAATTGAATAGTCCAAGTAGGACTAGTGTTTGTTATGTGAAAAAGTTGGAACTTTTGTTGTGACCCGTCGGGTCACATATAATGACTTGTTTAATGAGAGTCAGAAATGTTTGTGCAATATGAATAAATTGATGTTTGTTTTTGGTTATAGACATTAATTATGACAGCCAGTCAATGTTAAATACCTAAATGACCTGAAACGCTATGATGCAAATTGTGACTTGTAACCTATGTGGAAATTGGAATCTGAAAATGACTAATGAATTGTGTATAGATCTTTTGAGATGACTGGTGATAGTAATAATTGGAGATAAAAGAGACTGTTAAATGATTTGCATTGATTATGAAATTATTTGAGAAGAGTTTGAAAATGTGATTTATACTTAAATCTAGTGTTTAGATTTAAATGATTGTATAGAAATGATTTATGTTAATAAAAATTGATCATAGCTTAAATTGATGAATTTTAAAGTGTTTAAGGCGATGATGATGTTTTATTGATTGTATTAAAAACTGTTGAAGTGAGGTTTTGAGGTTTTATGTCTTAGGGGATACGTTTCTAGATCAAATATCATGATAGAAATGATAAAAGTTGCTTATGCTTAATTGTGAATTGAATTGTTGAAAATATCTTGCTAGTTGGATGTTAAATAAGTAAGAATTAAGAACTAGTTGAATTGTGATTGGTTGACTTGAAGTCTAAGTAAAAGTTGACCTGTAATTGAAAATGCTTATTAGTCGTCACATAAGTTTGACATGTTAATGAACTGTGAATTGTATGTTTGAAGTAGATATGATAAATTTCTCATTGTGGAACTGTTAAAGGTAATTAGTGTCAAGACTGGATTGGATGCTTTTAGTTGTTAAACTTTGATTATGATGATAATCTTTGTTAATTGTATAAGTTGGTTTTGTTAAAAACCTTAACATGTTATGGACGTAATAAAACAAGTTTTATTTTTGTTTTGATCTGTTAGGTCATAGGTATGACTAATTGGGTATAAAAGTTGTTGCTATTTGTATTGCCATGATTGTAATGAGATATGTGGGGTAGACTTGAATTGTGAAAACTGTGACTAGTTTTGTCAAAACGTACAACTTGACTTTATGAAATTGTGTTCCCCCTGTAATGGGGCCAATTAAGCATGGAATAATACATGATTGTTAGAAGTATTGTTAATTAAGGACTTGATAGTGTTATGAAGAATTGCTTGATTTGGACCTAGTATGCTAAAATTGGACTAAAGTGCATTTTGTGGTTCATGACTTGACCTTAAAGATCTTTATATGTTACTTGTGAGTTTATGTAATAGTTAACCTCGAAATGGAATATGTCCGAATTAAATTGTAAGTTTTGACCCGTTTGTCTATTATGTATCAAATTGGTGAAATTCAACTTTTGACTTGATACTTGTTTGACATTTTTTGTAGTACAATAAGTTGATCGTATGAGAGTTGTTATGTGCAACTTAACATGCTTGAAATGCTAACTTATAGTCTTGAATTGATTATGGTATGTTGACCCGCTTGGGTCAAAATGTGCAAAATGGAGTAAGTGTGCTTAAGATTTGATTTTGACTAGTATGAGTTCAAAATTGATGTGACTTTATGTTATGAAAGAGTATTTTTTTAAAAAAAAAATTTAATTGATTAAGACTGGGAATTTCATTGGAAATTCTTAAAATTATGGGTCGTTTAACGAGTAAAACTGTGCATGATTGTAATTTTCGTTAGAATAAAGAATGAAACGAGTAGGTATTTGAGAATTGAAGTAAGTGTGTGACCTTGTGTAAGGAAATGATGTTGTAACTTATGCTAGTTGATTAACTGTTATGGCATGGAAAATGCTAATTTGTTATGAATGGTAAATGCTATATGAGTAATGAGACTATTTGGAGTAAGTGTAGACTACAGAAATGAATAGACTGTTAATTGAAATGACAATGTTTTGCGGGAACATTATATGAAAAGTTGGAAGTGCTAAATATACTATGAAGTGTATGACAAATTGAATGAAATTTTATTTGAGCATGTATACGTGAAAGTGATTGGAATAGTGTCGTAAACTTTCTATGATAAATACGTGCTAATTGAATATTGTTGTGGGATTCCGGGGACGGAATCCTCTTTAAGGAGGGAAGAGTTGTAACATCCTAAAACTGGCCTAGAATTTTATTACTTTCGGTAAGTAATTTAATTGTTTATTGTTTTATATAAATTAACTGATTTAATTATATTTAAATGTATTTTAACCATGGGGTTAAAATTAGTAAAACTGAGATATTTAAATATTAAAATGATCTTTATATATTTGGGTTCACTTCTGAACCGGGGCTTCAAAAATATCTTCGTTGTTAAAATTGGAGTTAGTTAGGTCTATATTAATTATCTGTGAACCTAATAATCTATACTGTGTTTAAAATGAATGTATCTGTGTTTTGAAAGGGGTGTACGTGTTATGTTTTAGAGGCAGGTGTCAATTTACCCCTTTTCCCCTCTTGCTCCTCTCTCAGTCACGACACACACAACACACACACACACATTCTTGAAGTTTTTCTCTCAAAATTGAAGATCATAACCTAATCCCTTGCTTGCCATCTCTGGGATTTCGTGATTAGAAGCAAGATTAAGTAAGTTTCCTTCCTTCTTAAGCTAGGGTTTCATGTTCTTGATGTAGAGTTGAACTAGGGTTCTTGAACTAGTGGGTTTTCTTGAAGTTCTTGTTGAATCTTGATTATAATCTGGAATTGATGCATGATTTGGTGTCTAATTGAGTTCTTGCAAGTGTTGTATGAATTGTTGTTAGTTATAACTCTTTTGGTGAAGCTTTCATAAAGCTCCATCAATGGTGGATTTGGGAAGAAGATGGGTTTTTTCCCTAATTTGATGAATTGTGTATTTTGATGTTCTTAATGTTGTGTTAGGCTAATTATGTTTGTTAAATGATGATTGTTAGTTATGGAGAAACACTAGTTACTTGTTATGAAAATGCATAAAAGTTGGTAGTGTTTGGCTAGATGGGAATTTAGCCATAATCTAGTTAGGTTATAGATTGTTGACTTTAGTCAAACCTGGGAGTTGACTTTTGGTCTTGTATAACTTGTAAACTTGTATTATCATTTTCATATTAACAATGTGGTAGTTGAATGAATTGTAAGTTTGATTATGTTGGTTTAGGCCCATGACCCGTTTGTTTGACAATTAGTTGCAAATTGTGCAAATTGACCTATTTTAGGTCAATAGATGATTAAATTATACATGTATATAAATGGTATGATTATAGCAATTATAGTTGTGCTTGAAGTGTTATAGTCATGTTCGGACTTATGACCCGTTTGGGCCATTTAGTGGTAAAATGACTTAAAATAACTTGGATTGTGAAAGTATAAGTATTTTGTTAGAGTTTTAACATGAAATGTTGTCTAATGTCATGATAAAGTTCATTTTAAGATTAAAGAGGTAATAATTGGTCATGTTGACAATTATATGATTTTGACCCGTTTGGGTGTAAAAGATGTGTGTTATTAGTTGACTTGATATGTATGTATAATATGGTCATGGCATGTTCATATGATGATTTAAAGTGTTTGGTTATCTAGTTAGTGCAAGTGTTAGTGTTAAATGTATATTTAACATTGTTTATAAATTGGTGGAATTATATACTAATTCGGTATTCCTTTGGTGTACAGGAATCGGGATCGAGACTCAGAAACATTAGACCTCTGAGTTCGACAAGTGGAAGGTTTCGGTGAGTGGATTTAATCTCCAACTTGTGTTCGGTCACAATTGGTTCGGTATATGCATACTTGATAAAAATGCAGGAAATTACCAGACGTGGGGAGTTCGCGTCGCGAACTCTCGTTCCCGATCGCTAAGTGGCTCCAGCAAAGTTGGTCGATGGTCGCGAAGTAGTTCACGTCGGAGTTCCCGACGCGAACTCTAGTTCACGATCGTGAACTTGAGTTCGCGATTGGGAACTCTGCCGTGACGTTTTTCGCGGTGTTTTTCGCAGCTAGTCTACCCGTTATGTATGCCTAGTGTTAGGGAATACCATACATGACCATGGGCACTTAGGTGAAGAGACTTTGCTTGATTGCAAGAAACAACTCGGTGTGTGTTTATCCGAGGCTCGGTGTGTGGTTATCCGAGGTTTGAGAAGTCAGTGTGCTGGGCAAGGGGTGTCGACTAAAGGGTATCCGACCTTACCTGTATTTGTTGCATGGTTAAGGGAGGTTGTGGCCCGGGTGTTGGACACGAAACGCTATCGGTTACCGTGGTTTGGCCGACCATGGTTTAAGGCTCCGGCAGGACCCCGATCTTCTCGAACAAACAGTGTTGTCCCCAATCGGAGATGTTCTAGAACTTCCGTGTTTTAGTGGACGGTGATTCGTAGTTACGTGGCCTTTAGACCATAGGGATGTCTATGCTAGCTTGTTGGGCTTTACAGAAATTGTAGATTATATTCATTCACTTAGCTTTGTGCTAATCCCTCCCTCGTTGATTCTTTTCAGGTGGTCGATGCTTTGGACGGGATGGTTGACCAAGCTCAGTTGATATGTTTTAAAAAGGAGCCATGTCGTTTAAGTGACACTGTTTAAATAATTAATGTTAGAAGTTTATTTTAGGACATTTGGTTTGTAAACCTAAACCTAAACTTATTATTATCTTTATGCTTCCGCTAAACTAACTTAGAGAATAACCTAATCGCCTTCGGGCATTTAAAAAAAAAAACGCTTCCTAAATTTTGCGGTGTTACAAGTAGTGTCCATAGGATCAGTAGTACCCATGACTTCAGTAGCAATTTGAGAAGGTATTTGTTCTGATGTTGGTAATTGTTGTGCAGACACAAATATATCTTCCATACTTTTGACTCCTCTGTCAAAGTCTTCATCACTTTGACCTGTTTCCCCATGAGCTTATTTGAGATTCAAGAGGGAGGCTGCTGCTGCTCCAATAGATGTATCAATCATCTCTTGAATTTGATTTTTTCCCCCTTAGTGATCTCAACCTGTTGTGTATCACTAATATCAATATTCTTCTTCAATTTTCTGATTATTGAAGTTTGTCTGTGAAGCCTTTGATCAATTCTTTGCATTCTTCTGTTCAGAATATTGATGTAATGCTTCATATAGCTCATGGTTCTACCTTGATTGTTGATGAAAATTTGACAAGTTTGTATAGTGGTTTCAAGGTTTTCCATCCTATCCGTTAATTCAGATTGTTGCATACTACCATCAGTCCTTCTAGGAACATCCTCGGGTTGTGATGGTACATTGGCTTTAAGGTTTTCCATCCTTTCCATCAATTCAGTTTGTTTCATACTTCCCTCATCACTGCTTGGTGATTCATTGGGAGTTTTAGATACTCTCTTCTTCCTAGAAGAAGCAGTAGTATCTCCCCTCGTGGTTTCTTGGCACCGGGGTCCTTTAAGTGCTTCCTTAAATGATGAGTCATCACTTAAAGTTGCCGAGGTCTGGGTCCTAATGATGTTCTCACTAGCCTTTGGTGTATCTGTAGTGAGAGCCCTTTCCTCATGACTTCTCTCCTCCTTGGAAGTCAACTCTTGGAGTCTGGGGTCTGACTCAGTGGGTCCCCTGGTGTCCTTTTTGGAAGTTCTCTTCCTTTTATAAGTTGAGGATATTATTTGGCTTTTAGGAAGGTTAACCAAAGAGTGAAGAGTAACACTCTAAGGTTCCATGACATGTTCTTGGGACACATTCAGAACATCTTGAGATGAGGTTGTTTGAGTGGCTATTGGGGATTGTATTTGGGCTGCAATATTTAGTGATGGAGTGGGTTGGGGTTCAAGAAGTTGACTTGAACCTTCTCCAGTTGGGGGATGATCATGGATCATATTGGGAAACAATGGTGTTACCTTTCCAGTGAATTTGAACTTTTTGTTCATATTTGAGAAAACCTTTTTATTTAACTCTGGAATAGGAAAAATATTTTTGGTTTTATTTAAATGTGGGATTTCACAGTCAAAAATATGTGCAAGCAATCTTGGATACATTAAAAATTTTGTTGAAGATAAATTTCCAAGCATTCCATCAAAAATCATTTTGGAACAATTAAATACTTGATCTGTGCACAAACAGACAACAGCAGATGCTATTGATCTGTTGAACTCATTCCAAGTACTCTTTTTAGGTGACATACAATGTTGAATAGTATGTACAAGAAATTTTCATTGGGGTGAAAGAAGACCTTTTTGAAAAGTTTGAATATCTGTTCTTCCTTCATACCCCATTTTTAAAATGTTTTCAATCAAATCTTCTTTGAAGAGAAGAGAAATACCCGACTCATCATTGAGTTGTAGATGTTGTCGAATTGTTTGTTCAGAAACAGTTATAGATTGGCCATCTATGTCAGATTTGATTTTGATTATGTTTTCTTCCTCTATTCTTTCAGCTTTTTCCCAAAATTGAACAATATGTTGTTCACAGAGTGTAGGATTTATTGTTAGGGCAAATTTGATTGGAGAATTCTTGAGAAACATAACAATTTGCCTAAAACTTTTTGTTCCATCTGGATTTCTTAGAAATGCAACCATGTTGTGAAATTCAGAATAAAGGAGATCTGTTTGAGCAACTAGAGGTTTCCTCATTGCCATTTTTGATTGGATTATTTTTGAAATTTGGTTTGTCTAAGAGTTTTTGAATTGAATTTAGATTGTTAATGCCTTTTAGGGTTTTAATCAAGATTGTCGACCTTTAGGGTTTATAGTGGGTTTTAGCAGATCGAGGTTTGGATAATGTAAGATTAACCGACTTCTGTTATTTATAGTTTTCAAAATTACCCTGCAAAAAGTCATAAATACCCTTCGAATCATAGCACAACGGCTATTTTCACGAGGTTAGTTTGGTCAATCTATCGTTTTTAAGAGTAAACGGCCGATCAGTAATAACTAAGTATCAGTAGTAACACAAACGTCAGTAGTAATGGAGTTTTAAGATGAAAACGATTGATCAGTAGTAACTTTAAACTACAATCAGTATTAAGTAAATAACCAGTAGTAAACTTAATTAAAATTATACAAAAAAATTATACATGATAATTATATGAGATTTAATTTATAAAAATCATTCCAATACTGTTAACTAAAAAGTTAAACCTTCCTACATCAAATGCTTTTGTAAAGAGGTCTGCTAATTGGTTATTCGTATGAATTTTAACTACTTTAATTAATTTCTTTTCATTACAATCTCTTATAAAGTGAAATCTGATTTCTATATGTTTAGTCTTTGAATGTTTTACTAGATTATTCACAATACTAATTGCACTTTGATTATATATAAAAATAGGAGTTTTAAGAATAGACATACCAAAGTCCATCAGTTGATTTTGAATCCATAATACTTGAGCACAACAAGCAGATGCAGCTACATACTCTGCCTCTGCAGAAGATGTTGAAACATTTGTTTGCTTCTTGCATTGCCATGACACAAGTCTTGATCCAAAGAATTGACATCCACCAGTAGTTGACTTTCTATCCAAGCATTCACCACCATAGTCACTATCTGTGTATGCTGTAAGTTCAAAAGGTGAGTCATGTGGTTACCAAAGACCTAGAGATGGTTTCCCTTTCAAGTATCTAAAGATAATGGTGATTTTCGGTTAAAACAATTAACAAAACGCAGCGGAAAGTATTTATCACCATGAACGGATCTTGATATCAATCATACAATTAAACTATAAGAAAATCAAAGAGATTGGATGAACATTTCATACCCTTGAAGCCTTTGATCTTGTTGTGGATTCGGATGGATTTGATGATGGATTGAAACCAAGTATTCAATTAGAATACCTCTAAAAGAAATCCACACAACACAAGCAAGAACACCAATGGAGGATGCTAGTCCTTGAATCTTGAGAGCAAAAAGAAACAAAAACACATACAAGTGTGTGTTGGGGATAGCCAAAATGGGTGGTCAAGGGTGAGTTTATGGAGCCATTCAACACTCTTAATGGTGCCATAAAGACCCATCAATGATTTCCATAAACCATTGTTCCATTTTCACTTTAGTCCCTAGTCATTTGTTTCTTCCATTTTGCTCACAATAAAGTTTCAATATTAACAATTAATATTAAACTTATTATACACAAGCTTATAGCTTATATATTAATAATTAATGTAATTACACTAATTACACTAATTATATAATGGTGTTTAGTGTTTAAGTGTGTGACCCTTTAGGCTCACAAACAACTAGCCATATAACTATATGTTATACGCGTGAAGCATATTCCAACAGCTCCCACTTGCGCACGTGATAACATCAAGTAGTTATACAAGCAAAGGTTAGAGTCTAGCAACCCGCCAATGCCCCTAGTAGTACATGAGGAGTTTCATAAAATCTTTGTTCAAAGTTTTTCAAGCAGTTATCCTTTTGTTACTGATACTATGTTGAATTTTAGACAAGGATCAATGTCAATCTAAAATTTCAACGATTCTGTTTCTCGATCTATATAATGAAGTAGATTACCAAAACCAATCAAGATTCATCTTGATTACCTTTTGGGTGTGGCCACACATACATCTATTCAAAACCATCGAGGGGCCCAGTAGTATCTAATCCACATTTGTGGAGGAACAAATTCTTTATTGACTGCACGTGTCTGTCATATGCTTAATGACAAACCCGATAATGGTTGTTATAGCAGCCTTATTCAGGTCAGCGTTTAACCACATCAAAGTTTGCCCCTCTACATACACAAACCAACTTGCATCTCAAGTCAGAGGATAAGTGACAAAGCCTTTGTGAGATTCACTTGTGACATAAATCCAAGAAGTGATTTCTCATAGTTTGGGTCAGTCCAATCGTGCATCGTTATGAGCGACATGTGAGTTTGATTTCATCATCCTTAGTCATACTAAGATAATGTCATCAATGCCCTCAGATTTGTCTTAATAATATTCCCATATTATCAATATGACAATGGACAATTTAGAATATAAAACACAGTAAATATTCAAGGATATAAACATGCAAATATAGAACACAGTAGATATTCATATAAAAACGATCATATCAAATATATCAATTTATTCCAATATAAACTGCTCACAGTTCCATTATCCAAATACTAAAACAGATTTACATGAAACTACTAGCTTGTCGAAGTCCAATGTTCCATTCATATTCAAGATGTTTGGTACAAGACATTGAGTTCGATAAAGCGTCAGCTAGTTAGTTATCTGTTTGAACTTTAAGTGTACGAATTTCACATATCTCGATAAATCATTCGAATGTGGTGAACCTTCGTAAATAGGATCTAGCGTCATCACGCCCTATTTCAAAACCAACATAAGTATAGCATGTATACTTAGTTTCAGTTCAGTATCTCCACCATGACCAAGAAACATATCTCCAGTACTTTAAAATACTTCAATTTGTTCTTAATAGCAATCCAGTGACCTCTCATGAATTCTGTTGGTATTTTCTAGTAAGGTCCCCTAAGGACGTTACATTTGGCCTAGTGCTCCTTACAGCGTACATGATGAATGCAATAGCCGATTCATAGGGGATTACATTCATCCGCTTCACCACATCAGGTGTGGAAGGTCCTTGAGTCTCACTCAAGTTTACATTGTGTGGCATACGAGGACTTCCTCGTTTGGGAGTACCACTCTAAACCATTTAGAATTTTGTCAATGTAAGCACTTTGACTTAAACCAATTAACCGCTTTGATCTATCATTATAGATCTTTACTTCAAGTATGTATGTCGTGTCCCTACAATCCATCATGTCGAAACATTTTCCAAGCCAGGATTTTCATCTTGTAGCATGGTATATTGTTTCACATGAGTGACATGTCATCAACATGTATGACTTGAGAAACGACAATGCTCCCACTAGCTTTCATATATACACATACTCAGTTTGGGTTTTAGGTGAAACAAACGATTTGATTTCATCATCAACCAAATTTCGTAGTCATAGTACACTACTTTGGCTATAAGAATCCTAATGTCTTTAGTAACAGGCGAGAAGGTTTCATCATTGTCAATCCAGTAGGATTGAGTGTAACCTTTTGCTACTATGAGAGATTTATAGGTGTGTATATTTTCATCCATGTCAACAGTCTTACTGTTTTGAGAAAGATCAACTAAGTTCAAAACTTGATTGTCTCTCATGGATTTTATTTTCGCATTCATAGCTTCAAGTCATTTTTTCGAATTCAAAATTCGATAATGCAACTTGATAGTTAGGGGGTTCATAATGATCCTCGAAACTTGCTCCTCAGCATCGACATAAATCTATATCGTTCAGGTGCATGAAGTGTCCTTGCGGATCTATGAATGGGAACAACATCATCCTGTGGTCCAACATCTATATGTCCAGCCTCAGAATGATATTTGCTAGTGTTACCAGAAGGTTGTGTATCTTCACTTTGAATCTTGTCAAAGTCTATAGTGCTCCCACTTGCTTTGTGAAATGAGACTGTTCTCAAGAAACTCAGCATACCGAGTAACAACCATTTGTTCTCAGTTGGGAAGTAAAATAGTAATCGAAGATATACTTGATAGATATGGGCTCAAGTTTGTTCGGCATGTCTCGTTCCACGAGATCCTCACAACCCCAGATCCTCAAGTAAGACAAATTGGGACTTTCCCACGCCATATCTCATATGGTGTCTTTTTAACCTTTTGGTCGGAACCATATCAAGTATTCGAGCAGCAGACTTCAGTGCATGCCCCTCAAAAGGATAGTGTAAGAGTAGTAGGACTCATCATAGATCGCACCATGTCATACAGGGTCCGATATCTCTTTCCAGACGCACCATTATCTTGTGGAGTGTATGAAAGAGTGAATTGTGAGACAATCTCACGATGTGAGGGATGATCCAGAAACTCTTGACTCATGTACTTTCATCCGTAATCAGGACTGAAAGCCTTTGTTGTCTTGCTAAGTTGATTTTATACTTTTACTTTAGAAAGCTTTGAACGTTTCAAAGATTTCATGTTTATGTCTAATCAAGTAAACATAACCATAGCGACTGATATCATTAAAGCTTCCATGTTGATGTTTAATCAAGTAAACATAACCACATCGAATGATATCATCAGTGAAAGTAGGTGGCACCTTCCCTAGTCTTAGTTCTAAAAGGGCCACATACATCAGTATGTATGAGTCCAAGTAGATTTTTAGCTCTTTTGCCAACATGGGAGAAAAGATTTCTTGTTATCTTTCCATAATATACAAGAGAGGCATTTTAAATGATTCATAATCATTTGTAAAGAAGCCCGTCGAGTTGTTTATGTGGAAAAGATGACGATGCTCTAGGTAAGTAGAATCCAAACCAATTTGGATTCTTGAGTGCTACATTTGTCTATAGAACTATCGTTTGAATTAGGATCATGCATATTAATTTCAAACATACTATTATAAGGAATAGTAATAAAAAATGTTATTTTTCATAAAACAAGATATCATAATCCCTTATTCAACAAACGATAAAGCTAAACAATGCATAATTGACAATTATTCAAAACAATCATTAACGCATTAGGAAGGATAAGATCACAGCTTCCATTCATTTAGCTTTCTACTTCACATTCAATCTTGCACATTTGTGTAAATGTGAGTTCCACAACTAGTGTCATACACTCAAGATTTATCACGAAAAGTATGGAGTTCTATAATGAAGATACCTAATGTGCTAACTAGAACACATTTATCCTTCATCAACTCTGCCACGTAGGCAGGACAATTCCTCCTTCAATGGCCAGTTTCATCGCAATGATGGCAAGAAATATCCTTTGCAGGGTGCTCCTTTTTAGCAGGTGGGGGAATCGTAGGTTTGGAAAAGTAAACTAGATTACCCTTACCTAGACTCTTGCCTTGTGCTTGCGGTTTACCTTCCCTAATTGCAAGAAAAGTATTGGGTAACCCTTGCTCAACCAGTTTTACCATAGCATGTTCAACGATTGTCTTCCCCATGCTATGTACTTTTAAAACACTTTTCAAACTGGTCATAGTCCTTGGATAGTGAGGTAAGAATCAAGCTCATTCCAAGAACTTGTGGTAAGGGGTAACCAAGACGTTCCATTGGATCAAGATAGCATTGCATATTCAAGATGTAAGTGCTAACTGATTGGCCGTCCTCCTGATTGCAAGCATGGAATGCTTTAACTGTTTTGAACAGTTCAAGTTCTGCCTTTTGTTGAAATATCATTTTCAACTCGCTTATCATGTCATATGCTGTGAGTTCCTCGAAGTACTTTCGAATCTCGGGGTTCATGCTCACAAGCATAGGAGTAGCAACTTCTTGGTGTTCGTTTAAACGTTTCGGTAAAGGCTTGACGAACAGCAGCAGAATCACTGACAGGAGGTGCCTCAGGTAAGGCCTCTTATAGGTGTATCAACTTTCTCATCTCTAAGGACAATCCTTAGAATTCGATATCAGTAGATAAAGTTGATATTAGTCAGTTTCAGTTTTCAAGAACTGATTTTTGAGTGGAGATACTTAGGTTTTGATGTTGTTGTTATCTGTATAACAACCAAAGTTCAAAAAATAGTATTTTCAATAATAATTTCTTTTAATCAATTAACTACCCAATTAATTTTAATTAAAAGCTAAGATCCCATTGAGCTTCTATCACCGCATCAGTTGATCTGCTAGAGGTGTTAGATCCAATAGGTAGGTGACGATCAACAATTGCATTACAAGTGCAACTCTTAGAGGTATGGGACTTCATGGCACCTAGTGAACAAGCATCTAGGGTCAAGTGGCATGTTTGTCGCATCGTCGCCTCGAGTCAAGGTCTCACCGTCAACTCGATTAAGTCATCCAATGTGAAATCATGTCAAAATAACTCTAGGTCTCACGCGTAGAGAATAATGGCCTCGGATCTAGATTCAAACCACGTCTCACGTGAATTCAAAAATAGAAGCAAGTGATTTACAACCGATTGGACGGCGTGACTTAAATTTTAGGTATGTTAAAATTTTAATTAAATAAAATTTTATTAAGATATGAATGAATCATGTACTTCATTCATATCACTTCATAAGTCGTTTAATAAACGGTAAAAACATTTAACGATTATTAAGGTTTAAGTTTCAAATCGTATTTAAACTTAGTTTAATCTCAAAACAATTTTAGATTAAAGGTTTAATCATCAATGATTAACGATTAGTGAGGTTTAAGTTTCAAATCATATTTAAACTTAGTTTAATCTCAAAACAAGTTTAGATTAAAGGTTTAATCATCAATGATTAACTAGTAATTATCGATAATTAAATGTTTGGATGTTTTAATGTTTGTGTCAAAAAAACCGTTTTTAATTTGTTTTATTTACTTGTATCTAATAGGAAAAGAAAACAACCACAAACATAAATAAAACATGCAACAAAATTTTGTGCAAACCTCGACCGATGAAATCCTAGGTTCGGTCACGTGAGTCATCACGACGGACCGAAGGGTCAAACTAGGGGACGGGCCAACATGAACCCAAACGGGCCTACATAAACCCAATGGGCTCCCACTTGCTCCAAGACATTCTTGAGCAAGTAGAACCCAAAATTGTGAAAAAGTGTAATCTACCAGAAAATTCCAGCAGACTTTGAAGCCCGAAAAGTCACTGAAGGAGTCGTCGTTGGTCTTCCCGGCCTTCTGGAAAGTTGTAGCCCACGACTTTGCAAGCATTTTAGGCTTTTGAATCGCCCAAAACGGAGTCCGTATGCCTCTGGAAAACCTGTTTTCGTACAGCCCTCGCTTTTGTGACGGAAATTTGTTGTTTTCTTCATTAGTCTTCAATATTTTTTGTCAACAATTTACAATAAAAAGATAAAATAAATACAATCTATTCTATTACTTTTACATTACAAATTGCCCCAAAAATGGCACCAAAAATAAAAGAAAAAAAAATGAAACAAATTACAACAATTAAGCCAAAAAACAAGGCTTTTCCCAAAACAACCAAACAACCAAACATCAACCACATTCATTCACAAACGGTCTAGGCTTTCATCGGTTTGCACAAACAAGCAACAATTGACAAGGCTTTGGCTTGGGATATGGCAAAAATACATGTTTTGCCATATCAACAAAATGGAATTAAAAATTAAATTCCAAGCCAAATAATCAAAAAAACAATAACAAGATTAATTTTTTGATATGATTTTGTAACAAGTGACAATAGGGTTCCAAAAATACCATATTTTAACCCATATTTTTATAAAAATCCGAAAATTAAATTAAAAAACCCGTAGGGTTTTTGTGTTTGGTCCGATCGGAATTTTAAAAAACACAAAAAAGATTGGTTTTTGCCACTTTTCACAAAATCTAGCTAATTATATGATTAATATAATGGCTCTGATACCACTAATGGTGATTTTCGGTTAAAACAATTAACAAAACGCAGCGGAAAGTATTTATCACCATGAACGGATCTTGATATCAATCATACAATTAAACTATAAGAAAATCAAAGAGATTGGATGAACATTTCATACCCTTGAAGCCTTTGATCTTGTTGTGGATTCGGATGGATTTGATGATGGATTGAAACCAAGTATTCAATTAGAATACCTCTAAAAGAAATCCACACAACACAAGCAAGAACACCAATGGAGGATGCTAGTCCTTGAATCTTGAGAGCAAAAAGAAACAAAAACACATACAAGTGTGTGTTGGGGATAGCCAAAATGGGTGGTCAAGGGTGAGTTTATGGAGCCATTCAACACTCTTAATGGTGCCATAAAGACCCATCAATGATTTCCATAAACCATTGTTCCATTTTCACTTTAGTCCCTAGTCATTTGTTTCTTCCATTTTGCTCACAATAAAGTTTCAATATTAACAATTAATATTAAACTTATTATACACAAGCTTATAGCTTATATATTAATAATTAATGTAATTACACTAATTACACTAATTATATAATGGTGTTTAGTGTTTAAGTGTGTGACCCTTTAGGCTCACAAACAACTAGCCATATAACTATATGTTATACGCGTGAAGCATATTCCAACAAAAGATTCTTTTGACTGCTTGCAAGTGTAGTTCCTTTGGCTTTGCTTGATACCTGGCACATACACAAACACTATACATAATATCAGGTCTAGATGCAGTTAAATACATTAAAGAACCTATCATTGATCTATACATGTGTTCATCTACATCCTCCCCCTTAATGTCAGGATGTAGGTGTTTATGTGTTTCCATAGGAGTGCTTGCACTTTTGCAGTCTTTCATTGCAAATTTATCTAATATGTCTTTGACATATTTAGATTGATTGATCAAGATACCATCTGGTTTTTGATTGACTTGGAGTCCAAGAAAGAAGTTCATTGGACCCATTCAGCTCATCTTGAATTTGATCTGCATAAGTTCTTCAAATTCTTTGCACAATTGATCATTTGTTGATCCAAAGATGATATCATCTACATATATTTGAACAAGCAGGATGTCATCTTTGACCTTCTTTGTAAAGAGAGTCTTATCAATGGCACCTCTTTAAAATTTGTTCTTTAACAAGTATGACGACAGTGTGTCATACCAAGCTCTTGGTGCCTGATGTAGGCCATAAAGAGCTTTGTCTAACTTGAACACATAATCATCATGTTCAGGGTCTTCAAATCCTGGAGGTTGACAAACATACACTCCTTCTTCTATTTTTCCATATAAGAATACACTCTTTACATCCATTTGATTAGACTTTGAACCTTTTGAATTAAGCATATGCCAAAAAGATTCTTATTGCTTCAATTCTTGCTACAGGAGCATATACTTCATCATAGTCTATTCCTTCTTCTTGAGTGTATCCTTGAGCTACAAGTCTTGCTTTGTTTTTTATTACTATTCATCTTTCATCTTTCTTATTTCTGAAGATCCATCTGGTTCCAATGGCTCTTTTTCCTTTTGGAAGAGGTACTAGTGTCCAAACAGCTTGTAATTTGAACTGAAGAATTTCTTATTGCATTGCTTCAATCCAATTTGAATCTTTCATTGCTTGTTGGATCTTTTTAGGTTCATCCTGTGATAGAAAACATGCAAACAAACATTCATTAGATATTAGACTTATATTGCAAGAATTATTGTTTAAGCTTGAATTAAATTTGCTTCTTGTCTGCATATTTGAGTTGACATCACTTAGCACAAGGTCTAAAGGATGATTCTTTTGAGCTCTAAAATTGGAAGCTTTGTCAACAACAATTTGACTATCAAGATTTGATTCATTTGATTCAGGGACTTGAGCATCTGTCCAGTGTTCTTCTTGAGTTTCCGAGTTTTCTTGATTTTCTTCATTAGTACTGTCATCAGTAACAACAAGGTCATTATTATAATCTTGTGTCTGTGAGTTTGTACTGGTATCAGTATCATTTCTTGCAGCATCATCATTTAGGGTTTCTGAGTTACTACTGGTGTCAGCATCATTTCTTGTTTCTTCAAGATGTTGATTTTCTGAGTTGTTACTGACACTAGTATTTTCTGTATTATCAGAGTTGTTACTGTCTTCAGTATTAACTGTAGGATCAGTATTAACAATGATATACTGTAGAGAATTTTGACTTCCATTAAGTGATGATGAACCTTCTTTCGTTGGTTGATTGTTTGAGTCACCTGCACTAAAGTTAAAATTGAAATCAAGAGATTTTGTTAGTGAGTCAATATTAGACAGCCAATCTGGACCATTTCCTTTTTCATTTGCAATTTTCATTAAAGGATACATCAGCACTTTCTTCAATAATCCTTAATCTTTTGTTGAATACTCTGTATGCTTTGCTTTGTGTTGAGTATCCTACAAAGATTCCATCATCTGCTTTGCAGTCAAACTTACCAATTTGTTCTCTTGTGATTAGGATAGTGCATGGACAACCAAATGATTTTAAAAAGCTTATTGAAGGTTTTCTTTTGTTGAAAAGTTCATATGGTGTCTTAAAATGTGGCTTGACTATTAGTACTCTGTTTTGCACATAACAAGCAGTATTAACAGCTTCAGCCCAAAAAGTTATTGGTAGCTTTGCATCTGCAAGCATAGATCTTGCTGCTTCAATGATTGTTCTATTTCTTCTCTCAGCTACACCATTTTGTTGAGGAGTTCTAGGAAAGCTATACTGCCTGTCTATGCTTTTAAGATCACAAAAAGAGATTAGATTTTCATTTTTAAATTCTGTGCCATTGTCACATCTAATGGCTTTCACTTTGAGATCTCTTGTATTTTCTAGCTTGATGATTAGGTTCTTAATGAGTTCACTTGTTTCATCTTTAGTCCTGAGAAAGAATACCCAAGTAAATATAGAAAAATCATCAGCAATAACTAGACAATATTGCTTCTTTCCAATACTCATCACATTTGTGGGACCTAATAAATCCATGTGAAGTAGCTGCAATGGGTTAGAAATAGAGTTGATTAATTTGGACTTATGTGAAGCCTTGTGCTGCTTACCTTTTAGGCATGCAACACAATGATGATCACACATGAATTGTTTTTGTGATAGACCAATTACTAAAATTCTTTTTGACCAAGTTATTCATGTTTTTAAAGTTTGTGTGACACATCCTTCTATGCCAAAGATCTGATTCATTTGTGTTTGCCTTGGTTATAAAACAGTTGATTTCATTTGGAGAAATGATTTCTCCCCCTATATCCAAGCAATACACATTATTTCTCCTTGGTGTTCTTAAAACAACATATTTTTCATCTAAAACAAAGTCAGGTTAAAGAATGATGCACTCTGTATCTGTAAAAAGAATTTTATTCTTTTTATCACATACTTGTGAGACACTAACCAGATTGTATTGAAGTTCAGCAACATAAAATACATTATCAAATGTAATCTTACCATTTGATACAATACCTTTACCAGTAATACGACCACCTTTAGGATTTTCACCAAAAGCAACATAACCACCATCATAAGCTTCAAAATTTCTGAGAATTTGTAGGTTCCCAGTCATGTGCCTAGAGCATCCACTATCAATATGCCATGTATTCACCTGGATGTTCTGCACATATGAAAACTTTGTTAATTCTTTTTGGGAACCCAAGCTTGTTTTGTCTTGGGTTCATCTTTTTTAATGAGGAATGTGCTATGTGTAACTTGGTTAGTACTGGTCTTTGGAGTTACTACTGATTTTTTCTTAGCTAACCATGTATTTTGTTTTAGTTTGGTTACTACTGATGGATCAGTAGTAACTTTGTGAAAATATTTTCTGAATTTATCAGTAGTATTTGTGTAGTTATATCTTACTGCATTGTATCTTGGATACTGATCAGTAGGATATCCTTGTTGGTTTCTCTTTGTGGTTGTATGTGCTGGGTAATTGTTGTAATTACCAAATCTTCTTTTCTTTTCAGAATTTTGATTTGGTTTTGGATTTCCATATCTGATATTTTGAACAAATCTTTTAGCTGACCTACCAAATTTAGGAATTTCAACTTGTGGAGGTTTTGACTGTTGTTTTAAATTGAATTCTTTTATTTTTTGTTCTTTTAACTTCAATTTGTTTTCCTTAAATTCTTTGAATTCTTTGCAATTTATTGGATTGAAGTGACAATCCTTTGCTATATGATTTACTTTATTGCAAATAACACATTTTGGTTTGGTTGATTTTAAGGATTCTGGTTTTCTTTGTTCTTTTAATTGATTCAAGTTTCTTTGATTTCCCCTTTTTAAAATAGTTAGAATATGTTTAGAATTGTATTTTGGAGATTCTTGACTTTGTGTGGTGTGAAAACTTGTATCATCAGACTTAATACTGTTTTCTTCATCAGATGAATCATTACTTGTTTCAGTTTGACTTTCTGACTTTAATTCATCTAAGATTCTTTCTGAACTGGACTTAAGTGGAGGAATAAAATTTGTTGGAGGAGGAACTGCATGATATCCAACTCCATGGACTACTTTTTCTGTTGATTGGTTGCTAGTTAATTCATCAATTATTTTAGAACTTCTTTCAAATTTCTTAATTGTTAGTTTGTTTTGTTCTAATTCTAATTGACACTCCTCTAATTTAGTTATAGCTTCTTTTGCTTTTGATTCAGCATATTCTTTATCATATACAGCTTGTAATAGTTCATCTTTAAGTTTTTGATCTGTTATTTTGTAAATTTTAATTTGATTTTCTAAATCAGCTATAACACCATTAAATTATATTCTTCTTTTTCTGTTTTTAATTAAGTCTTCATTAATTTCTTTTGTTTCTTTTTCCAGAGATTTAAATAATTTAATGCATTCAGGAGAGCATGGTTTAGGATTTACCTCAGATTTAGATTCCGAGAAGGCCATAAGAGCTTGATTTTGAGCATGTTCTTCAGCTTGGAAGCTCCAGTCATATCCTAGTCCTTCTTGAGACACAAGTGCAGATGAGTTTGTCCTTTTATCTTTGTTGGGACATTCTCTGGCAAAGTGACCAAGATTGCTACAGTTGTAGCATTTGACTTTAGTTTTGTCAAATCCTGCCCTGTCACCTTTGTTGAAGCTTAAACTTGATCTACCAGTCCTTTTTAGAAACTTCTTGGTTCTAAAACTAAGCATAGCCATCTGCCATTTGATATCCATCTCTTCAAGATCATCAAGATTTATTTGTTCCAGGTCTTCACTAATCAGTGCTGTATGCACATGGCTAGTAAAGAATACTTCTCTAGCAATTCTTCAGATTCCTTTGTCTTTCCAGATTGAATATCTTGGTTTGTACCTGCAGTGGAAACAAAAGCAGCATTGTTTGAATTTAAAGTGGGAGTTTTTTGACTTACCTCAGATTCAAACATTCTTAGGTCATTATAAAGTTCATCAAGCTCCTTTTCTTCTAAAGCATCACCCTGTCTATACACAACAGTGTACATAGACCATTCTTCACTTAGAGATCTGAGAAACTTTCTATTGACATCATCTCTGTCTGGTTTAACTCCAACTTGATTGAGTTCACCAATAAGTTTGTTGAATCTATCAAACACTTGTGACAAAGATTCATTCTTTTGTCCTTTGAAGTTTTCAAACTCTTGCTTTAGCACAGATTTCATGTTTCTTTTTGTGCTTTTTGTACCAACAAACCTTTTCTCCAGGGCTTGCCATAGCAGTTTTGCATCATCAAATTCAACAAATAAGTGTTGATAATCATTAGGAATTGCAAGCAATAAGGTACTTAGAGCTTTCAGTTCAATTCCTCTGTCCTTCCTTTCTTTATCACACTTTATTTTGTCGGATTCAGTAGTTGTACTGGTTGTGGCAACTGGAATTGTTTTATTGCCTTCCAGTACAACTTCCCACATAGTGTAATCAGTGATAAGCATGTATTGCTTAATCCTTTCTTCCACATCCCAAAGTTATTGGGAGTGAGGATGGGGATTTTGTTTGCTTGTGTGCTTTCATTATTTTCAGACATGATGAAAATTTTGTTTGAATGAATTGAAAAACTTTTGTGAGTTCTTGATTCGTAGATCTAGAGTACAAAGCTCTGATAGCACTTGTCAAGATCGATTAACCAAAACAGTTAATAAACACAATGATCTACTCAACAATAGAAGTTACAGCGGATTAACACTATGTTGATTTAATCAAGAACAATAAACTGTAAATAATATAAGAATTATTAAGAACACAGTTTTATCACAAAATGCTTCAATGTATATTGATTGATCGAATACAATATACACGTATGTTTACAATTCATAAGGAACTATATATAATAGTTCTTGAAGCCTAACTATTTACCCTAGTTATTCTAGGATACGATTACAATTTGAATTACAAAAGATATTAATTCTAAACTAATTCTACGAAGATCTCGGACGCGATCAGCTCTAAATATCAACATCAGTAGTAATGAGCATCATCAGTAGTAAATGTGTTTATCAGTAATAAGCTCCAAGATCAGTAGTATCTTTGTAATCAGCATCAACTCCTTAGCAGCATTAAGTCGTTGATCAGTAATAATTCTGCATATCAGTAATATGTATGTACATCAGCAATAACTTGTTTTATATCCCAACAGATTATTTTAAATTTTTTTGTCAGTTAATTTTTTTTAAATAAATAGTTATATATAAGTAGTAATTAATATTTGACAACTTTTCACACATTTTTTTAAATATGTTAAAAAGTTGTGTAAAATAAGATAGAGTGAAAAATAACATCAAGAATTTGTTATTGTTTCTATAGATTTATATGAATTAGAAATTAAAACTCTGATTAAAATGTATTTTACGATGAACGATTTTTAGAGTTTTATCTGAAAGAAAAATACTACTACGTATATAATATAGGGTAAATTTCACAAAATACTAATAAAGTTCTAAAAATATTTCATAGAAGTTACTTAAATTTTGTTATCACTATATAATATAGGGTAAATTTTACATGATTTGATGATTTGGATCACTTTTAAAATTTAATTAGTATTATAAAGTTAAAATAAAGTTTGAATAGTTTATATGAAACACTTTTATTACTATTATATGAAATTAACTAAAAGTAAAATAAATTATTATAATTTTTTATAAACGACACTTAATCTTCATTTGTCGACGATGGAACTTAATATCTTAGAGGGAGGGGTGTGGTGGCGGACCCCCTCCCCTCGCCAGATCAAATTGCTGATGTGGCACTCCAATTCGGCTTGAAATGACTCGCCACCACACCGCGCGCTGGGTGAGTGAGGCCCAAAGTCGGACCACTGGCGAGGCTGGAGAAGAGAGAGAGAGAGAGAGAAAATATGGTGTTTTTATTGGGTAAGAGGTATTTTAGTGGGTCTAAAAAAAGTATTTTAGGTTAAGTGATGGTAAAGGGGTATTTGAGAGTTTTGAATATGAAATGTGAAATAGTGATGTGGCGTAGAGGTGGCATCCGACCCCAAGTGACCATACCTAATGCATACCAATACTATTATCTATCAAGTTTTAGATGAATTATTGGTATAATGGGAATATAAAACAGCTGGCATGTGGGGGATGTTTGACTGTTCTAGACCCCCACAACAATGCCCTCCTTTCCATTTGGTTGACTTTTAGTGCCACTATTTTCTCAAAACAAGCAACAACTACCCTACCTATTTTTGTTATTAAAAGTGCTCTTTTTTTCACGCTATTTGATAATTAGCTTCACAATGAATAAAAGAGTCTTTAGTGACAGCCACTACGAAACCATAATGCCCGCGGTCTCCACAACGTCCAAGTCGTGGTGGTTAATGGTGGGTGTTTTCATGGTCGGGAGCCATGGGGCGAAAACTTTTTTTCCTTTCTTTTTCTAAATTAAATAATGAATAGTGGTGAATGTAATAAAAAAATATTGTATTTTGATGATTTGTGACAATAGATGAAAATCTTATGTGTCGCTAATATAACACTCAATGATATTGGTGTGACGAGTGGTGTCACATCTCAAATAACTTCTAATGAAATTATAAATCATCTTTATTCCCCTTATTAGCATTGCATTTCATTTCATTTAGTAGATTTTTGTCACTATTCTTTTCAAAACAAGCAAAACCTACGCTACCTTATGCATCATCCAAATTGATTCGTTTTGACAATTTAATCCTTATAATAAAAACAATGAAAAAAAACATTAGTCCAAATCACTTTTGAGAATATGTAAAACTTGTTTTCCTTTTTTGATTATTATTCTTTGATGACCAAGAAAATCTCGCTATCAATTTTGTTGACATGAAACACAAACTATAATGCTCTATGAATACCCCGCAAATATGTGGAATTGGGCAAACCACCAACATTTGGCTCATGTGGGTAGCTCCAAGTAATTGTAGCTTACGATAATCGAGCATGGGAGGTTAAACGAGTAAATGATGTGTAAATTCAGTATTAAAAGTTTAAAGAATTAGTATGAGAATATCATTACATATTTGAGCAAGTATACTTAATCACTTAATCGTACAGAAATATAGCGGTATGTCTTAAGGAACGATTAATGGAAAAAGTATTTCTAATTAATTAATCTAGTGGTAAAAAGAATTTTAGGGGTTTTAAGATTAAAAACTAAACAATTTGGTAAAGGTAAAATAAACTAAAAAGATTAAATAAACTAAAACTAGTTGCAAGTAAAAAATAAAAACAAGAACATATTGGAGATTAAAATAATTAAGTTCAAAGTAGCATTCGTTCTAGTATCTTCTTAGTTTTGCTCGTTGTCTTATCTAGAATTATATATTTGTTGTGGTGATTTCTCCTTTAAATAAAAACTAAAGTTTTTTAGAGTACACAGTGTCGATTTTAAATACCAGTTAAAACCTATTTCGTGGCGCCAAACCCACACCGAAGGTTGCGGCAAACTACCGCCAAAGATCCACCGCCGTCGCTATAAAGTGCATTAGACAGCTCTGTTGCAAACTGATACCGGCCTCCAACACACCCAACAGCTACTCCAACATTATGTTCCATTAGTTAGTAAATTATAGTTATGACATATAGTATTATGCTATTTTATGGCAGTGTAATATTATATAGGTTTAGTAAATATGCAAAAATGTATATGTAATTCATTTACTTAATTCATAGATTTATACACTTTTATCTTATTATTTCAATTTTACACTTTGTTAACCTTATTTCTATACATGTTTACTTGATCATATACTACACTTTCTTTATGCAAATTCATAGTAATAAAAAATGTAGAAGAGGGGTGGCATGACACATGGCACGTGACGACCACGTATGAGGTGAGGTTCCCAAGAGGAACCTGGACCAAATGTCATTAGAATCCAAATTCCCAGAAAAAGTAATGTTTAACGTTGGTTTAATTAGTTGGAAAACATTTATTTAAATAATTTAATTGAAAATACTCCTCATGTGCCTTCCCCATGTCAAAGATGACAAAACTTTTCTTTATTTAGTATTTATGATTTCTCATTCCAATATCTTTGTCTATTTACAACCGAAGAAGAAAAGAAAAATTAGAGTTGTCAAAACCTGACATGACAAGAAAAAAATACATGAAATAAAATGAAATTGAAATTTGAATTCGTGTTCTAGTCTTGTAAAACAAACACGAAGTCGTGTCGTGTCGTGTTCGTGTTCAGAGATTAACACGAAATTGACACGTCAGTTATGATTTTGGAAACATATAGAAATTTATGTTATATTTTTGTCGTGTTTTTAGCATGTAGTAAGTAAGAAATTTGATATATTTGTTATTTATCTTGTGTTGTCGTGTTTGTCATTTTATAATCGTGTCGTATTCGTGTTAGCAAAATAAAACACGACTTTGTGTCGTGTTGTTTTCGTGTTGAACGAATTCGCGTCGTATTACCCAAAAACACGAAACGATAGCATGATTTGACAGCCCGAAGAAAAAACTGATAATACTAAAAAAAATTTGAACAACTAGTTAGTAAGTTAGTGGTTCGAGCCTAGACAGTGACATCCACAAGGGACAGTATGCCTTTCCTCCACCTTATGGGGAATAAACCCCACCATTTGTGCATGAAGAGACTTGAATCTATGACCTACAGGTCATAGACAATACCTTTTTTCTTACCAATACCAATATACTAAAAACCTTGGATGGATAATACCTTTTTTCTTACCAATACCAATATATCATCATCGTCTACGGGATGGTAAACAATATATATGGAAAAATGTTATCTTGGCAATACATAGTCTATCAAAAAAACCGGTTCACAATATGGTAGCAGGCAACTCGACGGGTGTATGGCGAAACATCACTAGGGTGGAGTCGGAATTTAAAAAAATAAACTGCAATTTTCTTGACATCTTCTCACTTCGACTTGGTTCCGGTAACTCATTTTTGTTTTGGAAGGACTTTTGGGTTGGGGATGTCACATTACAGTTACTGTTCCCTAATCTATATGCCATCGAAAAATACAAATCCTGTCTAGTATCAGATCGTATCACGATGAACGGTTTCAATTGGGTTTGGAAGCGTGGATTTTCTAATCAATTGATTATAAACGAGTTTACTTCACTGCTACATCTTATTAGTTCGGTTCGTTTGGATTCCTCATTGGATCGGTTAACTTGTAAGTTGTCCACTGATGGATCTTTTGGTGTTCATCATGTCCGCAAATGGTTAGATGAGAAGTTGACTTCTACCGGATATGTCAACATGCCTTGGATACGTGCGGCTCCCTTAAAAGTAAATTGCTTTGTATGGAGGGTTGGGATGTGCAGAATTCCAGTCGCAACTTGCTTAGAAAAACGGGGAATAAATATTGGTTCCAATACATGCAAGGTATGCAATATTGATGTAGAAGATATCGATCATGTCTTCATCCATTGTACTCGCGTGAAGGAAGTAATTGCATGGATTTTTAGATGGTGCAACATTCCGCTTCCCTCTTTCACATCGGTGAAAGAAATTATTGAATTTGGTACCACATGGGGAAATTGTTTAAAGAAGCGTAAGATTATAATGACCATAGTTCATTGTATGCTTTGGTGTGTTTGGAAAGCAAGGAATGATAAGGTGTTTAAAGGTATTCATAAATCTTTTGAGGCGATCACGGGTGATATCATTGACACTTCTCTTTTATGGTTAAAACATAGGAGTAAATTGGCTTGTAATTCGGTTGATTGGGGAATTTCTCCTTTTCTTTTTCCTTTGTAATTGTACTTGTTGTGCCTTCTTAGTTACTTGCTAAGTTGGTTTCTTTTATATATATTTGCCGTTTCCAAAAAAAAATAAATCCTTGATTTATTTTTTCTATAAAAAAATGTCATGAAGTTGACAATATCTCTACAGTCAAACATACAAATCTTTATTTGAATACTCCCTACGTCCAAATTTATTGTTCACTAGAAAAAACATAAAATTTAAGAAAATTGCATTAATTACATTATGTCACCAATCAAATTTTTTCTTTCTCACTTAAATATTTTTTGATTGATTGAAACTTCTTTTTTTTTTTTGAACATGAACCAGGCAGGAGCTTCGACAAAGTTAGCACCCCACGCAGATACCAACAACGAACTATAATATATATATACACAAAGCTAGAAAACTAGCAGACTATTACAAGACCAATACCAACAACCACCTAAATAAACACTTCAATCGCCTGCTAACTAAGAATGAGCAAAACAAAGCATAAAGAACACTAATTTTCAAAAAGAAAAAACAACTCCTCAGAAAAGGATATGACTTCTAAAACCCCAATAAAAACCGAAAAACTTCAATCTTTGGTTAGATGTTCAAAGGATTAGAACACCACGGACCCCACTCTACATTCCCCTATCCAATCTTTGATCTATGTTTAATCCAGAAATAAACTAGCGCTTGCGATTGGGATATTATCGAAACTACTCCACTATCTTTTTTGTTGAAAACACATTCATTTCTAGATGCCCATATTAACCATAACACCAAATATATAGCTGCTAAATACCGATGAGATTTCTGTGTTGAGGCAATAGACTTATGAATCCATTCCAATATAGAAATATAACAATAAAAATGGGATGGAGGGAGTACTTTCCTTCTAAATTTACTCGATACTTATCCTAATAGTTTTTTTAAACGGCAATGAAGATTTTAAAATTAAAAAGCTAGTAAAAAGCTAAGCAAGCATACAAGAAAATAAAACAAAATCAAAAAATTACATACAAGAATAGGGCGAAACACACTAATCCGACCACCTATTCGCTAGTAGTATTTACTCAAAATTTGAGTGTGGTTTGTAACTTCATTTTCCTTTAATTTTTTGTCACTAGACAATACAATTGACCATACTTCTGTCTAATAATTCACATTCATTTAATAATTATCGGCCCATGGATTATATATATTTCAAACTTGTACTACACAACACTACATCTCTTCTAATCAGATAAACGAAGAAGGCAACCGAAGCTTACAAACGAAGATGTTGTGTCAATGAATCAGTTAAGTGACGACCGACACTTTTAAACCAACGACGCCCGTGGCACACACCTTATAATTAAATACTAAAACCAATATTTCCTATTATTCAATGTTTTTACTTAATGGTCATGAAGTTTTTTTTCTTTTGTTAGATTAAATTAAAATAAGAGATTAGCAAAAAGCTAGAAAAACAAAAAAAAAAAACAAAAACAGAAAACCAAAGTTACGAAGAGACTCAAAAAATTTAGATCACACACTAATTGCTCCAAACTAGCTTCCTCCTAAGACCCCCCTTACATTTAACCTGAAGAAAGATAAAGTAAGCAAAAGACACATAATTTTGCTTAGAGATAGCATATAATATCTCACGCATTTACATACGTATATATATATTTTTACCATTATTATTTTATTATCTATAAATATCTCTAAACTTTTTCACCATTTTTAAACACAACTTCCCATTTTATATGGTCGCATATTCTTAATACCATTCTTTTTTCTTCACAAATCATCTCAAAAACACTTCTCAAACCACAAAACATCGACAATAGAACACTATCCGAAATACTCTGCCAACACCCAAAAACATTTCACCTCGGAAATATACCACCATCAAAGCAACAAATCAACTTTCAACTATCATCGGGCTTTAAATTTGTGAATAAAAGGTTATTTTAGTTTTTAATTAAAAAAATGACTTGAAATTTGAGTTGCTATGACCACTAAAGGTGAAATGTCATAAGACGTGAGGGGAAGTAAATGGAGAGAGAAAATTAAGAAGACGCTATGTTGAGTTTTTTTTTCTTCAGCGTCAAATCTATTCTTAAATACCGCATATATCTTTATAGGATTTGAACCCTCGATCAAAAGTATGAGAAACAAAAACCTTACCGCTACGTGAATGGCGAATGACCACTAAGAGCACTGGGTATGGTCACATAAGTGAGATTGTCACCTTGCGCCACCTATGCGCCACATCACTTTTTCACATTTCATATTCAAAACCTTCAAATACCCCTCTACCATCACTTAAGCCATTTGGGCCACACACATTTTTTCCCCTTTTTTCTTCTTTTTAAAAACATAATACTTCATTAAAATAAAAATTACAAAATACAAATAAAAATAAAAATACCGAAAAAATAAAAAAAAAATCCGAAAAAGAAAAAAATTACAGAAAAATAAAAATAAAATACCGAAAAAAAAACTACAAGTTATCTTGGACGTCAAGGTCGTCGTCTTGTACGAGGTATTTTTCGCGAATTGCGTTTTTTTTGCATGATGATTCTCGCTTTATCCGTGCGCGCCAAACCTTCGGTGCTAGTGCCGAGGAATCTCAGTTCTTCCAACGTCATGAATAAATTGTCACGCGTCTTTGACCTTTCGTATGCAATTGAACGGCTTCTGTTTTCCGCTTAAACTCGACCATCATGGTCTCGCCAAGGTCCGGCGCCGCACTTCCCCTGGTGCCGGTTGAAGTTCCCGACCTACTTTTTTTTTGCATTACGAGACTTTCCCGCCGGACGTGGTCTCGTCCCATTTCGGATATTTTCGCAAAATGTCCCAAGAACCTTCATTATTAAACGGTTTTTTTGACGCCGACTCGTCACGAAACACATGTTGAAGTTGTTGAAATTGTTGGTTCAACGCCCAATATTTTTGTTGTTGAGCCATTTGTTCCGGGGTTAGGATGGGATATTGGGTACCATAGACCGGCATTTCCCAATTTTGGGTGGAAGAAACGGATTGTTGGGACGATGGTGTAGACGGGTTGGACGAACCCGAGCTGATAGCCTCCTTTCCCAACATACCGGAAACCCAATCGTTTGGTTATTGAGACATTTTTTGTGGATTTTTGGAAGTGAAAGTGTAGAAAATATGAGAGAGTTTGAAGATAAAGTGTAGAAAAAATGTTGTATTTGAAAGGGGTATTTATAATTGGTTAGATTTTTTTTTTAAAAAAAAAAAATCCGACCGAAGAGCCGTTGCCAAGGCTAGTGCCACGTGGCACACTTTGATTGGGTCGTTGGCCTCATGGGCTAGCCGGCGAGAGGTGGGGGTCAACGTGGCGTGCGGTGTGGTGGCGAGCCGGCGAAGCTGAGGTGGTGAGATGACAAGCCTGGGGTTGGGTGATTGCACCGGATGCTCTAAGCTGGATGATGGGGTGGTGGTAGGGGTGAGCATAACAGGGTACCCGCCGGTTCCGACCGGAACTGGAACCGGAATTGGAACCGCAGGTTCCTGGAATATAGGAACCGGATTTGGAACCTGGAAGACAGGTTCCTAAATTTTCGGAACCGGAACCAGATCTACCGGTTCCAGGGCAGGTTCCGGTTACCCTGTCTCTAAATTCATAAACATTTAACTATTACTAAATAAATAGATAAGACAATAAATTACACAAACTAACGATTACAAATATCATTTAGCGAGTTTAAATATGGTTTAAGGATTACTAACTAAATATTACAAATATCACATACGAGAGAGGCGGAGGTCGGAGAATGGCGGCGGTTGTGCAGCTATGGTCGAGAGAGGCGGAGAGGTAAGTACGAGAGCAGAAGTGGCGACTGGCGAGATAAAATGAAACCCTAAGTGGCTAATTCTAATTTCTAACTCATGTAAATGGTAAATAGGGATAATTTTAGAGCCCCAATTTCTGGCCCAATAAGTGATAAAACAGCCCATATAATTTGGACTGTTAAAAATACAGCTATAGTCTGATATATTTGAGTAAAATCATTTATTTTAATGTATTTTATATTATATATTATATATTTAATAAATATATACAAGGTATCCGCCGGTTCCAGGTTCTTTAATTTTGAGAACCGGAACCGGAACCTCTTAGGCCGGTTCCCTGATTTTAGGAACCAGAACCGGAACCTCCTAGCAGGTTCCGGATCCGGAACCTCCGGTTCCCAAGCGGTTCCGGTTCCGATTCCGGTTACCCTCTTTTTCTGCTCACCCCTAGGTGGTGGTAGTCTTAGAAGGGGATAAGGCAGTGGGTATATGTGTAATTGTTTATGTAACAATTAAAATTAGAGAAGTTAATTTGGGTTGTTATTTTATCTAAATTAATTAACTATTAGATCATATGATATCTAATACTTTTCAGTGTTACACTTTCCGTATTTTGGTGTATCAAAATAAGTGATACATTTTGAAATTTTACTTTATTTGGTATAAAAAGTGGTGAGCCCCACGTCCACTAATTACCTACTTTAATAAAGTGAAATGACACCCTTATTTTTATTTATAAACATCATTAACTTTACCTTATTCAAAAATTGTGGAACCCATTCCTCATTAACCATCTAATGAATTTAATTTAACATACATCATAATCTATTGCTTCAAAAACCATGAAATCAACAATGTATCACTTATTTTGAATCGTAGGAAGTAATCAATAAGTCAAATTATAGTTAATTTTGTAAATTCATGATATTATCAAATAGCCAACTTATTCAATTCAAATCTGAGAAATCTTCTCTATATACCATGAAGGTAATTAACACAAAAACTTAAAATCGAATACAATAAAGTATTCAATGGAGTTTTTGTAATACCCTGCCATGTCTTTTAAAGGGTGCCGGTGCAGCAGAAAGACATGCGGTAGTATTTCTAAACCCTAATTAACCCGGATATTTCCGGGTCGGGTTCGTGTTGGGTTGGGAATTGACGGCCTACTATTTTAATATCATAATATAGATTAAATATATAACATAATTTGAGAAACAGTATTTACAGCCTAGGCCTTAATAGTAAATATGTATAATATATTGTGAATATATTAGTTAGAATAGTTTGTTAGGAAGATATTGTTTCCTTGTATTACTTGTATTCCTTTCGCCTATATATATGGCTCTTCACGTATAATGAAACCATCAAAAACATTATACCATAAACACTTTTATGGTATCAGAGCCTATACTCCAAAAACCCTAGCCGTCCATCAAAACCCTAGTCGACTTTTTACGAACGGCGACCATGGGAGAACCTTCGAACCCTCCGAACGACGCAACCAAAACCAACAATCTTCATCCCGTATATACCGTCACCAATATCCAAAACAAGGTTCGAGTTCTTGATGGCACGAAGGTTACTTACTCGTCTTGGGTAAAACTCTTCAAACTCCATGCTAGGGGGTATAAGGTCCTAGACCATATCGATGGTACGCCATCCCCCACCAAAACCGATCCTACCTACGACACATGGGCAGAGATTGATGCTATCGTGTTGCAATGGCTCTACGGAACGTTG
This sequence comes from Calendula officinalis, assembly GCA_963853835.1. NCBI lineage: Eukaryota > Viridiplantae > Streptophyta > Magnoliopsida > Asterales > Asteraceae > Calendula > Calendula officinalis. The sequence continues at coordinate 7,508,342 of OY970832.1, read as the reverse complement.
TCAAACGAGCTCCTCGTCCGGGTCCTTGATGCAGACGCCACTGCGCGTCAAGCATGGATCAAAATCAGTGACATATTTCTCAACAACAAAGGCTCCCGGGCCGCAGCCCTCGAGCACGAATTTACCAACCTCACCTTGGGTGCATGCTCGTCTATGGACGAATATTGCCAAAAGCTTAAAGATCTTGCCGATCAACTAACCGATGTGGAGAATCCAGTGAATGAAACTCGGTTAGTCTTGCAACTCGTTCGTGGCTTGCCGTCGGAATTCGACACTGTCGCCTCGTTCATCAATCAAAGTTCCCCATCGTGGGACGCCGCAGTATGCTGCAGTTGGAACAACACCGACAATCGGCTCGGCAGAATGCAAACCAGTCGGCGATGGTTACTCCATCTACACCTAAACAGTCGTCGGCTAGCAGCTCCAATTCGGGAAACCCTAATGAGCAACGATCGTATGGAAGGGGTCGTGGTCGTGGGCGCTACAACAACCGAGGGGGTCGATCTTCCAACCAGGGACGTGGTCGCAGCTTTGCTCCACCTTACCCGCCCAATTCTTACCCACCTTGGGCCTGGTGGGCCCTCATCCGTGCCCATATCCGACCCAACCGAATCAATGGCCAACAAACAATTGGCCCAATGCTGCTCCGGCCCAGAATGCAGGACACAAGCCTGCCTCGGCCCACCTCGCATGCAACCAGCCGGCCAAAACCGACGAACCCACTGCAGCAGCCCAAACCGAGCCCAACCACGATTACGATGCTCTAAGCCCAACTGATATTGGGGCAGCCTTCCAAGCAATGCATCTTGGGTATCCCGATCCCTCATGGTATATGGACACAGGGGCGTCTTCTCACATGACTTCCAATGAAGGTAACATACACTCTCCTTTAACTCCATCCAATATTCGAGCCGTCTACGTTGGAAACGGCTCCACTCTACCAATTCAGGGGACCGGAAATGCCAAACACCACAACTACCATCTTCGTGACATCCTTTACACACCCAATATTATTAAAAACCTTATTTCCGTACGTAAATTTACTCGTCATAATCATGTTTCTTTAGAATTTGATCCTTACGGTTTTTTTGTGAAGGATTTCAAGGATGGGAAGATACTTTCGCGCCACAATAGTACGGGTGACCTATACCTGTAACACCTCAAATTTTAATACCAAAAATCGGCCAAAATAAAACATTTTATAAATAGAAGAACATCCTCAATTCGGATTTACAAAAACCTTGGTATGAAATCAGAGTATAAAAGTAGGTGTTACAAAATAGATCATAACCAAGCTAAGACTAAATCCAATCTAGTGCTCTTCTATTCTAGGTCCCGCATCTCTATCCATGCGTACCTAAGCCTTCGATCCCGAACCTGAGTACATAGCAAAACAAAACAAGGAGTACGTGAGACAAAAACGTCTCGTGAGCTACATGGGTTTAGACCCCAAGGTTAATGATAATAACCGAATCACAATCAAACAAACAAACAAACTCATAAGCTATCACCCCTCTGTCTAGTCACCCTATTGTGACTCTAATACCTTGCTTTCCTAGCAATCATACCTAGTTGTCAGGACATCCCCAACCAACTAGAACCACATTAACTTATTAACCGGGGATCCCCCGCGTTAACAAGCTTCAAGGTAAAGGCAAGAGGGAATCGCCCAATCTACCAATACCTGCCTTACTCGCCGGACTACTTCCAGTTAGCAAGACTACTATCATGGAATGGGCCGATGAGGATCCGCCCAAATGCTCCCCATTCCATACCTCATGACCGGGGATCCCCCGAATCATCACATCATCTCACCATATCATAACTCGATGGTCATGTCAATCTAGCTCTCGGCTATCACGTCTATCATCAAACAAGTTAGTTCAATACTATCATTGGTATAACTAACTATCAACTACTAGTCTACACAATTAAGCAAATAGACCATAACACAAGTAATAAAATATATTTCATAGGCTATGTACTCAGTAAAGTCCACACGTACTCACCTTAGCAATAAAGTTGCTCCACCCGTGTTCTTGACACCAAAACTCTTGTTTCTCAATCCAATCAACTTTCCAAGGCTTCACCAAAAGCCTAATACAATTATCACAATATGATCAATATCAATTACTACTACCAATGTGTTCATCTACCCCTAGATAACACCCATCAATCCATTTTCCCCAAATATGGTGATTACCAAACCCTAGGTTTAACCAACCCTTAAGATTCTTACAAATCATAATCATACACTGGTTTTCCTTGTTAATATACCATCTATTAAGTGTATACACCATTTATATCACCATAATCCATAACCCAAGAACTAGGGTTTCAACCCCAAGCTTCTAAACCCATAGATCTAAAGCTACAACTACAAAGGATTGAAGATATACCTTAAATCTTCAACTAGGAGTGAAGAATCACAAGATTTGATGAAGAAATCGACTCCAAATGATGCTTGACACCCAAAATCGTTTACAAGTTCGAAGAGAGAAAAACTAGGGTTTCACTTGGCAATAAATGAGCCAAATCCCGTCTTTAATGCTGCCAGACACAAGTTCACGACGCGACCATAGTTCGCGTCGCGAACTCTCCTTCTACACGCATACTTAGCGATCGTTATCTAGTCGCGAACTACTTAGCGACACATGGCCAAACTCCCTGGAGCAAGTTCCCGATCGGGAACTTATAGTTCGCGTCGCGAACTCTTGATGGCAGCAAGGCTGCACTTTTTCCAACTTGTCTCGACCCGGTTTCGTCCGTAACTTTCTCGTACGGTGCCCAAACGACACGAAACCAAATCCCACGTATTTTATATGATTTATCCATAATTATCATATTTTTATACAATTTATTTATTTACAAATTCGGGTCGTTACAACTATCTACCCCTTAAGAAGATTCCGTCCTCGGAATCTCATCATAGTTCACGAAATCCGGGTACCTCTTCCGAATCTCGTCTTTGACTTCCCAAGTCAAATTCGGCCCAAGTGAATGCTTCCACTTGACCAATACCAACTCGATCTCCTTATTCCGAAGCTTCTTTGTCTTCGTTTCTAGTATAGCCTCGGGCTCCTCAATCAACCGGTTCGGGCCGTCAACCCGCAACTCTTGCAATGGAATAATATTTTCAACTTCCCCGATAAACTTCTTCAAATAACTCACGTGAAAGGTGTCATGCACACCTTGAAGTTCGGGTGGAAGTTCCAACTTAAAAGCTTGAAGCCCGACCCGTTTCAATATTTTAAACGGTCCAACATACCTTGGACTTAACTTTCCCTTTTTACCAAACCGCATCACACCTTTCCAAGGTGACACTTTCAACATCACCATATCACCGACATCCAAGTCGTATGGTCTTTTCTTTAAACCCGAATAACTTCGTTGTCTATCTTGGGCGACTTTCATGTTGTTTTGAATAATACCAATCTTTTCATTTGTCACCCTCACGATCTCGGGACCCGTGAGTTTCGTCTCTCCCGCTTCCAACCAACAAGATGGAGTTCTACATTTCCTCCCATACAACGCCTCATAAGGCGGCATCTTAATAGTCGAGTGATAACTATTATTATACGAAAACTCGACCAACGGTAAATGTTCATCCCATTTACCACCGAAGTCTAACACACACGATCTCAACATATCTTCAACCGTTTGAATTGTTCTTTCACTTTGACCGTCGGTTTGCGGGTGATAAGCCGTGCTCAACCGCAACTTTGTACCCAACTCTTCTTGTAAAGATCGCCAAAATCTCGAGGTAAACCTCGCGTCCCTATCGGATACAATCGATAACGGAACCCCGTGGAGTCGAACCACCTCATCAACATACAACTTAGCCAATTTCTCAAGTGGCAACGTTTCCCGAATTGCTAAAAATAACGCACTTTTGGTCAACCGGTCAACTATGACCCAAATGGCATCGTGACCTTTGCTCGTCTTCGGTAAACCTACTATGAAATCCATAGTTATATCTTCCCACTTCCCGGCCGGTACAACCAATGATTGAGCTACCCCATACGGTACTTGATGCTCGGCTTTCACTTGTGCACACGTGGCACACTTAGAGATATACTTGGCCACTCTCGTCTTCATTCCGGGCCACCAATAAACCCGTTTCATATCTTGATACGTCTTTGTACTCCCCGGGTGAATCGAATACTTCGACTTGTGCACATCATACAACAACTCTTTTCGGATACCACCGAACTTAGGAACCCAAATACGACCGCCTACGGTCTTCAACCCTTGTGCATTTTCGAGAAAATGTTGGTTTTTACCTAACCGTTCTTGTCTTAACTCGTCTTTTCCCATAACTTCTCGTTGGGCATTCTTGATTCTTTCGATGATGCTCGAGACGACTTCTATACGTGATAAAATTCCTCGGTTCGGGTTTTCATATACCTTTCGGCTCAAGGCATCGGCCACCACATTCGCCTTACCCGCGTGATACACAATTTCACAATCATAATCGGCAATCAACTCGATCCACCTTCTTTGTCGCATATTAAGGTCTTTTTGTGTAAACACATATTGCAAACTCTTATGATCCGTGTACAACGTACACCGAGTACCATACAAATAATGTCTCCACAACTTCAAGGCAAATATAATCGCCGCCAATTCCAAGTCGTGTGTCGTGTACCTTAATTCCGCATTCTTCAATTGTCGCGAGGCATACGCGATCACCTTTCCTCTTTGCATCAACACACAACCGAGCCCTTGATTTGAAGCATCACTATAAACCACAAAGTCTTCCATACCATCCGGTAACGTAAGGATCGGCGCGTTACATAACTTTTCTTTTAACAACTTAAACGCCTCTTCTTGCTTCTTCTCCCACACAAACTTCTCACTTTTTCTCGTTAACTTCGTGAGTGGAATCGCGATTCTCGAGAAATCTTGTATAAATCTCCGGTAATAACCGGCTAACCCAAGAAAACTTCTAACCTCGGTAGGAGTTCTCGGAGGCTCCCAATTTGACACCGCTTCAATCTTGGACGGATCAACTTTAATACCATCACACGTCACCACGTGACCTAAGAATTGCACCTCCCGCAACCAAAATTCACACTTTGAAAATTTTGCATACAACTTCTCCCGTTTTAACACATCCAACACAAGTCTCAAATGACCTTCGTGTTCTTCTTCGGTTTTCGAATAGATCAAAATATCGTCAATGAACACGATCAAAAACTTATCAAGGAACGGTTTACAAACCCGATTCATCAAATCCATAAAAATGGCCGGCGCGTTTGTAAGACCAAACGGCATCACTAGAAACTCATAATGACCATAACGTGTACGAAAAGCCGTCTTCTCGGTGTCGCCTTCTTTCACCCGAACTTGGTGATAACCCGACCTCAAATCGATCTTTGAGAAATAACTAGCACCTTGCAATTGGTCGAATAAGTCATCAATTCTCGGCAACGGGTAACGGTTCTTAATAGTTACTTTATTCAACTCTCGGTAGTCAATACACATTCTCATCGAACCGTCTTTCTTTTTAACAAATAACACCGGTGCACCCCACGGTGACGAACTCGGACGAATAAAACCTTTATCTAACAATTCTTGCAATTGGGTCATCAATTCCCGCATTTCGGTGGGAGCTAAACGATATGGAGCACGAGCAATCGGCGTCGCCCCCGGAACTAGATCAATCTTAAACTCGACTTGTCTCTCCGGTGGCAAACCGGGCAAGTCATCGGGAAATACTTCGGGAAAATCCCGAATAATCTTGACATCATCCATTGACTTCTTTTCCTTTCGGCCATCTAATACATATGCAATAAACGATGTACAACCTTTCGATATACTTTTTCTCGCCTTAATAGCGGTAATCACATTAGGCATGTGATGTCGTTTCTCCCCATACACATACACTTTCTCGTTCTCGGGTGTCCTAATCGACACAATTTTCTTTCCACACAAAATCTTGGCTTGGTGCATACCCAACCAATCCATACCGATAACCACATCGAACGCCCTAATTCCCATGGGCAACAAATCCACCTTAAACTTTCTACCGTCTATTTCTATTTCACAATTTCTATAAATACAATCAACCATAGACGTTTTCCCGTCGGCTACTTCTATCTCATACATTTCATCTAACTTTTCGGATGGTACATTCAATTTACAACCGAACTCATAAGACACAAACGAATAATTGGAACCCGAATCAAATAAAATATGAGTTGGCAAGGAGTTAATGAATAGAATACCTGACACCACATCGTGTGCCTCCTTCGCCTCCTCCCGAGTAAGTTGGAAGGACCGCCCCTTCACCTTCGCCGGTTCCACTTTCTTTTGAGCCGTGGACACCATTGACTCCATCCCCTTCTTTGGGCACACATTGCTATAGTGCCCCTTCTCGTGGCACGAGAAACACTCGATCTCGGCCAATGATTTTGACTTGCATTCACGGGCCATATGCCCCGGCTTCCCACAATTATAACAAGTTTTCGACTCCCCTCGGCACACGCCGGCATGAGTCTTCCCGCACTTCTTGCACGAGCCAACACTCCCTTGTTTAGAGAAGCTCGAAGTGAACTTCCCCTTCTTATAAGTACCCGAGCCACTCTCGGCTTTTCTCTTCTCGCCCACATGGGCCCTTTCGGCAACACGTGCCTCATTTACCTCCTCTACACACCGGGCGGCACTAATAGCCTCATCTAGTGAGACCGCCCTTTTCACTTCCAATTGATAATCCCACGGTAGCCCGCTAGCATACCGAACCACTCTCAACCTCTCATCCGAGTAGGTTTTAGCAACAAACGGGAGCAATCCCGTGAACTCCCTCGAATATTCCTCCACCGACATATCACCCTTCTTAAGGGTCACAAACTTTTCATGCATCTTTTCCAAATCCCTTTCGGGACAAAATTTCTTTTTCAACCTCGTGGTGAACTCATCCCACGACATCTTTTCCACCACCTCCTTCCCGAGGGTCTCATACACAATATCCCACCACACCATGGCATCTTCTTTCAACAATTGTGACGCATACGTCACCATATCAACATCCTTACACTTACTACTTCCGATAACCCTCTCGGTTTCTCGGATCCACCTCATCGTTACTTTCGGGTCCGAACTACCCGTATACACATTTGGCTTACAAGCCATGAAGGATTTAAACGAACAACCTTCTTTCACAACGGGCCTAGCCCTAGCATCACTTTAGCCGCCCGTGGAGGACTTCCCCTCCCCGGTGCCACTACCTCCGGTTTTCTCATCCGACTTAGCCTCGGATTCCCGGTCTCCACCCGACCTCTCACGGTCTCCAATAATACGGTGCACTTCTTCGGCCACCGTTCCCTTGATTTGGTCGATAATGGTTTGGAGATCCGCCATGGTCACCGGAGTTCTATTAGCTCCGAACTCCGATTCATCAACCCGATGCATTGATGGTTGACTTTCTTGCTCATCCACCCTTTCAACAGGAGGTACTTCCTCCTCACGGCCCTCCGGGGCTTTACCACTTCTACGTGTGGTCACCATTTCTTTCAATCAAGACTATACGAAAGACATTAAACATTTAGTACCTTGTGTACAACCCAATAGTCGCATAAGACTCAATATCCAAAATCATATCAAATTCATCGGTCCCCTAGGTTCAACCCTAAACTTAGTATAAAGTCTCAAGGTCAACCTATGATCTTAAGGAATCTTATATTCCTAATGCTACAGTCTAAGACTAGGATGGTCATCCAACCTAATTCACTTAAACTATAGCTCTGATACCAAGTTGTAACACCTCAAATTTTAATACCAAAAATCGGCCAAAATAAAACATTTTATAAATAGAAGAACATCCTCAATTCGGATTTACAAAAACCTTGGTATGAAATCAGAGTATAAAAGTAGGTGTTACAAAATAGATCATAACCAAGCTAAGACTAAATCCAATCTAGTGCTCTTCTATTCTAGGTCCCGCATCTCTATCCATGCGTACCTAAGCCTTCGATCCCGAACCTGAGTACATAGCAAAACAAAACAAGGAGTACGTGAGACAAAAACGTCTCGTGAGCTACATGGGTTTAGACCCCAAGGTTAATGATAATAACCGAATCACAATCAAACAAACAAACAAACTCATAAGCTATCACCCCTCTGTCTAGTCACCCTATTGTGACTCTAATACCTTGCTTTCCTAGCAATCATACCTAGTTGTCAGGACATCCCCAACCAACTAGAACCACATTAACTTATTAACCGGGGATCCCCCGCGTTAACAAGCTTCAAGGTAAAGGCAAGAGGGAATCGCCCAATCTACCAATACCTGCCTTACTCGCCGGACTACTTCCAGTTAGCAAGACTACTATCATGGAATGGGCCGATGGGGATCCGCCCAAATGCTCCCCATTCCATACCTCATGACCGGGGATCCCCCGAATCATCACATCATCTCACCATATCATAACTCGATGGTCATGTCAATCTAGCTCTCGGCTATCACGTCTATCATCAAACAAGTTAGTTCAATACTATCATTGGTATAACTAACTATCAACTACTAGTCTACACAATTAAGCAAATAGACCATAACACAAGTAATAAAATATATTTCATAGGCTATGTACTCAGTAAAGTCCACACGTACTCACCTTAGCAATAAAGTTGCTCCACCCGTGTTCTTGACACCAAAACTCTTGTTTCTCAATCCAATCAACTTTCCAAGGCTTCACCAAAAGCCTAATACAATTATCACAATATGATCAATATCAATTACTACTACCAATGTGTTCATCTACCCCTAGATAACACCCATCAATCCATTTTCCCCAAATATGGTGATTACCAAACCCTAGGTTTAACCAACCCTTAAGATTCTTACAAATCATAATCATACACTGGTTTTCCTTGTTAATATACCATCTATTAAGTGTATACACCATTTATATCACCATAATCCATAACCCAAGAACTAGGGTTTCAACCCCAAGCTTCTAAACCCATAGATCTAAAGCTACAACTACAAAGGATTGAAGATATACCTTAAATCTTCAACTAGGAGTGAAGAATCACAAGATTTGATGAAGAAATCGACTCCAAATGATGCTTGACACCCAAAATCGTTTACAAGTTCGAAGAGAGAAAAACTAGGGTTTCACTTGGCAATAAATGAGCCAAATCCCGTCTTTAATGCTGCCAGACACAAGTTCACGACGCGACCATAGTTCGCGTCGCGAACTCTCCTTCTACACGCATACTTAGCGATCGTTATCTAGTCGCGAACTACTTAGCGACACATGGCCAAACTCCCTGGAGCAAGTTCCCGATCGGGAACTTATAGTTCGCGTCGCGAACTCTTGATGGCAGCAAGGCTGCACTTTTTCCAACTTGTCTCGACCCGGTTTCGTCCGTAACTTTCTCGTACGGTGCCCAAACGACACGAAACCAAATCCCACGTATTTTATATGATTTATCCATAATTATCATATTTTTATACAATTTATTTATTTACAAATTCGGGTCGTTACAATACCCATTCACTGCACCCATTTTTCCCGATTCCGCATTCATGGCCACATCCACACCGGATCAATGGCACAACCGTCTCGGTCACCCGGGCGCTACTATCTTAGATTTTCTTCGCAATCGTTTATTTATTTCGTGTAATAAAAATAAATCATCTACGGTTTGTCATTCGTGTCAGTTGTCGAAAAACAAAAGATTACCATTTTATGATTCTAATACTACTACGTTTGCTCCTTTTTATATTATCCATTGTGATTTATGGACGTCCCCCGCCCGTAGTAATTCCGGGTATAAATATTATATGGTACTCATCGACAATTTTACTCAATACGTGTGGGTCTACCCGCTTAAATTTAAATCGGACACATTTTTGAATTTTACAAAATTTCACAACCTAATACTAACTCAATTTAATCGTAAAATCAAATCTTTTCAATGTGACCTTGGGGGAGAATTCGACAATAACGAATTCAAAACCTTTGCATCCACACACGGGCTTGTGTTCTGATTCTCGTGTCCCCAAACATCTCCCCAAAACGGTAAGTCGGAACGAATGATACGTCATCTCAACGACATCATTCGCACTTTACTCACCCATGCCCAACTCCCACCAAAGTTTTGGGTTGAAGTCCTTCACACCGCCGCTTACCTTCATAACATCCTTCCCACAAAACGGCTCCGCTCCCTCACACCCACATATGCTCTATACCTTCGCCACCCAACCTATGACCACCTCAAAGTTTTCGGGTGTGCATGCTACCCAAACACATCTGCAACCCAATCACATAAACTCTCCCCCCCGATCTATGTGATGCATATTCCTCGGGTATCCCACCAATTTCCGTGGTTACAGGTGTCTCGACCCAACAACCGGGAAAGTCCACATATCTAGACATGTCATATTTGATGAGACTACCTTTCCATTCACCGAACCCACGTACCCAAACCTTTATGACTTCCTTGAGGACCAACCCCTACCACCCCACCTATATCACCCTACTGCCCAACCCGTACCTCCCACACCATCGTCCCCTAATCCACCTCATAACCACCCCATGCCGCACCATCACCACCACAATCCCCACCCCCTGCCGCATCATCACCACCACAATCCCCACCCCATGCCGTACCCACCCCACCACCTAATCCTCCACCCCTACCATCCAATACCCACACCATGACCACCCGAGCCAAAGATGACATCGTCAAACCCCGTAACATCCTCAACCTTAACACCTCCACCGCCCCTCCCATATCCCCCGTCCCCTCCACTTACAACAAGGCATTCCGGGACCCAAATTGGTACAATGCGATGAAAGATGAATATAATGCATTGATTACCAACGAAACTTGGGAACTTGTTCCACGACCCAACGATCGCCCGGTTATTCGTTGCATGTGGCTTTTCCGCCACAAATTTCATGCAGATGGGTCTCTTCAAAGGTATAAAGCTCGATTGGTGGTTAATGGCAAATCACAAACAGTTGGTATTGATTGTGATGACACTTTTAGGCCGGTTGTCAAACCGGCTACGATCCGAACAGTTTTAAGCATCGCAGTCTCTCGTTCTTGGCCAATACACCAACTCGATGTAAAAAATGCTTTCCTACATGGTGAATTACAAGAAACGGTTTTTATGCATCAACCACCGGGTTTCGTTGACAAAAATTCACCACGTCATGTATGTCGTCTTCGGAAATCGTTATATGGGCTCAAACAAGCCCCCCGGGCATGGTATAATCGATTTGCTACATTTATCACCGCCAACGGATTCCGGAGTAGCACTTGTGACAACTCTTTGTTTATATCTCGCAAAGGTTCACAAACTACCTATCTACTCTTTTATGTAGACGACATCATACTTACGGCCTCGGACTCTACACTTTTGGGCTCAATAATTAAAACATTGTCACGAGAATTTGCCATGAGTGACCTCGGCTCCCTACACCATTTTTTGGGTATCTCGGTTAAACGTGACGGTCACGGGTTGTTCCTTTCACAAGCTCAATACGCACAAGACATACTTAAAAGAGCTTCAATGACCTCATGCAACCCATGTAACACACCTGTAGACACGTCTGCAAAACTTAGTGCTACCGCGGGCAAACCGCTCGAAGATGGAACTTTATATAGAAGCTTAGCCGGTGCACTACAATACCTCACGTTTACACGGCCCGATATCTCCTATGCGGTACAACAAATTTGTCTCTTTATGCACGCTCCACATGACTCACACTTCAACTTTATGAAACGCATACTGAGATATATCAAAGGCACAATAGATTTCGGGGTCCGTATAATTGCATCCCCTAGTCATACACTTACTGCCTACTCCGACGCCGACTGGGGTGGATGCCCGGACTCACGTCGATCTACCTCGGGTTATTGTGTTTACTTAGGAGACAACTTGATCTCGTGGTCTTCGAAACGCCAAACAACCATCTCGAGATCAAGTAACACTTTTAGGCCTATGGTCCATGATCATAAACAGGCAAATATATATGAATCTACTTGCGCATTTAGCACATACTATTTGTCTTTTGAAATTTACAAATATAGTAAGGAGCCCCTACCCTGCTATATATACGTATGCGTTTTGTGAAAATTTACTTGAATTAAGAATATAATGCACAAACATTGACTCTCTTGTAGTAATAAATAATTAGAGAACGTGTCGCACCCAAGTATGAAAGTTGCCATTCCAATGCAATTAACTACGTATATATATATATACACTCTGCTCTCTCCCACCTATTAAAATTGCATGCATGAGTAGCTAAATGTCGCACTCAATTTTTCAAGAAAAATAATAAAAGATCGAGATCAAGATCATATACTCATCGATCAAAATATCTTGTCAACATCTCATAAAAGTCGGTGTCATAGTATATATACGACTTAAGTAGTCCCAGCCTGCAGCTATATATTACGAAGTAGTCTGTGCAACCCCTTAAAATTTCCCTAATAACGTTAAAGTAGTGTTAAAATAATATTTTTTTTAGGTGATAACCTTAAGAAAAGTTTTTTACAACCCCTCAGTTTTTCATATATCCGTCACTCCCAGCCGGTATCTTTCATGAAGTACTCTTTTAGACTATATACACAAGAGTCATTATGTTCCTCGTATATATCTGTTTAAGATTTATTTATTTTTGGTTACTCCTCACATGCATTTTTTTGCAGGTTGCATTTAATGACGACTATGAAAAAATTACTACCTCCGTTCCAAATTTATTGTCCAATATAGAATAACACATACGTTAAGAAAAGTGAATTAATTACATTGAGTTATATTCTAGGAAGTCCAAGGGATTTGCATAGTCCCAAGGGACAAATCTTAACCATTAGATCAAGATGGTCAAGATCAAATCCCCCACCTACAGCCACCTACAGCCACCCGCCGGCCGCCGCCTCCAGCCACCTCCGGTGGCCGGCGGCGGCCGGTGGTGGCTGACAGTGAAGGTGCTGGTGGTAATGGGGGTGGTTGTGGTATTGATGTATTGAAACACATGTGCTTTCATTAAAACACAACATATTACTTCGAAGCACATGTGCTTCAGGTCACGAAACACATGTGTTTCAAGTCACTAAAAACATGAGTTTCTAAACACACAGGCGAGCATATGAAGCACATGTGCTTGATGTAACGAAACACATGTGCTTCAGTAACAAGAAAAAAAATCAAAACAAGTGACGACCATATCATTATGAAGCGCATGTGCTTCATAAAACCAAACACATGTGTTTTTGTTCCTGAATACATGTAACTTACAAGCAAGTCATTTGTGTTTGAATCACGAAGCACATGTGTTTGACGTTATGAAACACATGTGCTTCACTAACAATAAAAAAAATCAATACAAGTGACGAACATATCATTATGAAGCACATGTGCTTCATAAAGTTAAACACATGTGTTTTTGTTCCTGAACACATGTAACTGACAAGCAAGTCATTTGTCTTTTGATCATGAAGCACATGTGCTTGACGTTATGAAGCACATGTGCTTCATTACTTGAAACACATGTGCTTCCAGTCACGACCACCATCACCGGTCACCACCGCCCGCGGCCACCTCCGGCCGCCGTCGACCGCCGCCCATCGCCGCCGTCCGCCGTCTCCGGCCGCCGGAGGTGGTTAGGGTATTGATATATTGAAGCACATGTGCTTGTATGGTTTGAATCTTGATCTTGACCTTTGACTTTTTCTTGATCCAATGAATATTAATTGTCCCTTGGGACTAGCTAAATTTCTTGGACTACCTTGAACATTTCTCTAATTACATTATGTCACCAATCAAATTTTCTCTTTCCCACTTAAATATTTTTTGATTGGTTGAAACTTAGAAGCTGATAGTCATTTTAGGACAAATCAATATAGAAATGTAGATAATAAAAGTGGGACGGAGGGAGTAACATAACTAGAGCATAAGCATGACATAAAGCAAGTTATAATAACACACGAGCTCATATCCCCTCACCACCTTTGTTAATTAACCATTTAAAGTTTGCATGAATATATATCAATGAAAAAGATTAAAGCTGATTATAATAGCATTATTTATCATGATCGAACATGTCAGTTAACGAATAATTAGGGTGGTAATTGTTGACCTGACATGAAACCCGACCTGAAACCGACACGAAAATAAACAGGTTTGGGTTGAGGTAAAAAATAATTGGGTCAGTCTCGGGTTGACTCGACTGACCTGTTTATTAAATAGGTTAGGTTCAGGTCAATGATAATTTAAATGGGTCGACCCGCCAACCCGTTTAATTATTAAATTATATTTAAAAAATATATATTTATATTTAGTTTATAGTTTACTAGTTTAATCGTAACTAATAATTAGATAAAAATTAAAAAGACTACTTAGTAATGTGTTATTTTGGTATTTTATTACAAATTTGTGGAATAATAACAACATGTATGACCTGTTTGACCCGTTTAACCTGTGTGACCTGCTATCATGTTTAACCCGTTTAATTAAACATGTTATTTGGGTCAGGTACGGATTGAAGGTAAACATGTTAGAGTTGAGATATCTGACCCGTTTATACAAACATGTCGATTTCAGGTTGAACGTTTCTGACCCGCCAACCCGTGAACCCGAACCCGAACCCACCAACCCGAACCCGACCTGAATTGCCACCCCTACGAATAACCATCTGTTGATATCCTAGTGGTAAAGATTTCCGAATGACTTTTTTGATTACGAGTTCGATCCTCCATTGACTAAACGTTTACCAGATGGTCTCAGTAAGATTTGAAAACGGTCACAAGTATTTGATAGCATACATTTTGTGCAAATCTCAACTACCCGGTGAGAATACACTTTTAAAAATAAAATAAAATAAATGTTAGATAAAGAATAACAAAAGCTTTAACATCTCAACTACAGTTTCGTAACTAACTGCTATATTTCCTAACTAAGCTACACATTTTATTACCCATACCATGTGAATGAGTTTATATACTAAATTACAGAACAAGAGTATGTATGCATGCAATTATTAATGGGTTTTGTGATTTGGGTTGAGTATTCAAAGCATACGCCACATGCAAATGAATTCTAAAATAATGTCATTATCATATGTATATAATATAGTTTGTTATATTCACATAATATTAATATGAAATCTCTAGCTCCCATTGGGATAATATACAATTATGGAATATTCGCACGCAATGTGTTTAGCTTAACATTAGCGTACGTTAGACGACCGGTCGGTCGTATGAATTGGTCTTCATTTGCTTTATTACGGAGCAACTAAACTGAGCATGTGACAACATCTTGGGATTGAGACTTTTTGCACGAATTCACATAACATCACGCTTCCTACCTTTTGTTTTTCTTCTACGATCCCATCTTATTCATTACAATATTAACAACATGTTTCTTGTTTACATGCTTCCACAAAGTACCGTTAATGAATATACTATAATCGTTTGAACATGGAATGTTAGTTGGCTTCTTCTTAATCTTAAATATTGACGTCCAACATCTTATTGAGGTTTACTGTCGTCAACCGAACACTAAGACGGGTTCTAACTATATCATCAGTTGGCAACTGACAGTCGTCAGTGAGGAGCGTTAGTTCATCGCTTCAGTTTGAAGACGGAGTATTTTATAATGTGAGACCTGAAAATATAAAGTGAAAGATAAAGTATTAGCATGAGTTTAGAGTTCTAATAATATTCGATTTGACATGTAATTTGTATGAGGTTTTATTACCATAAAAAAAAATTTCTCTGAAAAGTAAAATGAATAGATATTCATTTTGAACATAAGTATATTACTTCCTCCGATTCAAAATAAGTGATACATTTTCCTTTTTTGGGTGATTCAAAATAGGGCAAATTACATAAAATAGCAATGAACTATTATGTGATTCCTAATTCTAGCAACATACTACAATTTTTTTTCAAAAATAGCAACGAACTTTTAAATTTTTGCAATTTGAGAAACGTTTTACCATTAACGTGAGTAATCGGTATTTTCTAGTGACATAAGTCATTATAAATATATTAATATTTATTACGTGGACCAACAAGTGGAAAACGGAGAAAAATAAGTAACCGGTTGCGTCACTAGAAAATACCGACTACCATCATTTAAGGTGAAATATTACCCAAATTGCAAAAATTAAAAAGTTTGTTGCTATTTTTGAAAATTTTGATAGTTGGTTGCTAGAATTAGGAATCATTTAATAGTATATTGCTATTTATGAAAATTTTGATAGTTGGTTGCTATAATTAGGAATAGCTTAGTAGTATGTTGTTATTTTATGCAATTTACCCTTCAAAATAACTGATATACTTTGAAATTTTACCTTATTTGGCAAAAAATAATGGGACCATCACCTACTAACTATCTACTTTAACATAGTGAAATGACTCCTTTACCCTTCCTTTTTACTTTTAAACATCATTAACTCATTTTATTCAAAAGGTGTGGGACTCATTCCCCACTAACTATCCAATTTATCTAATTTAACCATCATTATATTATTTTGCCTCAAAAACCGTGAAACTCAAAGTGTATCACTTATTTTGAATCGGAGGAAGTATATAATTCATCGGTCCCACAAAAAAGTTCTCATTTCGTCTTAAAATTTTTATCCCATATAAAAGTTCTCATTTCTCAAATTTAAGAGGTCGACTTAATAAAATAATATTATTACCAATGATTACACCATTAAAATACATTCTCTCTCCAATCTAATCTTATATTTTAATCAAAAGTATTATAAAAAAATCTCAACACTAACTATCTCTAAAAACTTGTGTCCAAGAGAAATGAGAACTTTTTTGTGGGACGGAGGGAGTACATCTTTGTTATTTTTTTCATGGCAATAAATTTTAACTAAATTATAGGATTTAAAAAAATAAAAACTGTTTTAATCATCATAAAATTGATAGCATTGTTGTAGTGTACTAGTATTACAATTGAGTTAGCCCAATGGACCAGGAGTAAATCTTTTCCAATCAACTGGGCTCAGTTTTAAAAGAAATCGAAACCCACCAGTGCATATTTGAAAAGTTTGAAAGTGAAGTTGTTTTTTAAGAACTTTAGGTTTTACTAAGTCTAATCACTCTTAAAATATTTAGTAGCTTTTTGTAAAGCTTGCTACTTAATCTTATAAGATAACAAGGTGGCCGGCTACTTGAAGAAGACAGAAATGATGCTTATGCTTTCACAATCTTATGAGCTACTATGTAAAGCATAAGCATTTACCTGCTTCACTCATTATTGGTTCTAATCTATATTTTATACACAAAGGGCACATCCTCAATATCTTACATAAAAAATCATACCCCATGGCTTTTTAAATAATGAATTTTAATGTTGCTTGAACGTCCATAGTAGCCACACTTTAAATAGTAGCCAATAATATTGTGAAAGCATAACCATCATTTGAAGAAGCCACCTTGTTATTTTATTAGATTAAGTAACAAGCGCAATGGCATTGCCAATGAAGATTGAAAAACAATTTTGCAAATTTATAAAACCCTTTGCTCCAACTCCTACAACACTCCTGGAAAGACGGATACGTCACATGTTCAATAGGCATATGAATTCGTATCGTGTTTGGCTTTGCGTACTGATTTCAGTTGACATGCTTGCGATCTCGTATATTATGATTCAGCTAGAATAGATAGACGTACACGATTAATATTACAAGGTGAATGTTGGTATACTTTTAGAATATGTGTAAATATTAAATACTTAAGCATAGCGGTATTATTATAATATAATTTAAAAATACATGATAAATATTCTTTCCTAAACATCACTATTTATAAAATAATTGAAATTTATGGAATGAAAATCAGATGTTAAAAGTCACTAAATGAATCAAACTTTTCTTTACGGATGCCGGTTGATGCCAATATTCCTGGCGTTCCGCTTATTTTTTTATATTTATTATGATAAAGAAAAAGAGCATTGTAAGAATTCATACTAAAATGTCTTGTAACACATAATAAAATTTTACTTTGAAATAGGAAACTCTGTAGTTACATTACAAACCCTATCAGTAGCTGGTAGCCTGGTAGTACCCATCTTTTTGGCAAACCTGAAAATTTCAGGCCCAATTGTTTCTTCAAACTGCCCAATATTTTGGAAGTTTGTATATGTGGGCCTCTATTGTAATGAAACATTTTTAATGGCAAATCAATTTGCTTTTAAATATATCACTTATAGGGATTTAAACTCTTAACCACAATAATAAGGGGCAAACACAGGGCAAATATATTTTTGAAAAACACGCAACTCAATAAAAGCTTCTTTATGACGATAAATAATTCGCTATATTTACTATATAGCCACAACTCGAACTTATGACCTTAATGTTATTAATAAGGATAAGGGTAGATGTTCATTAGTTGACTATAATTACGAAAGGGTTACTGACCTAGTGGTAAAGGTGTTTGCCCTCAATCCTTGAGGTTGGAGGTTCAAATCCTATAGTTGACATAGGTGAATTTAATAGTAGATTAGGATTTGTCGTTAAAAAAAAACTTATTTGCTATTATACCATGTAATCTTAATTAATCCTAAACCTATATTATTATATGAGTAAATTACACGGATGGTCCTTTAAGATTATAGCAAATTTCACCAATGGTCCTTTAGTTTCAAAAATTACACTGATGGTCCTTAATTCTGAAAGGTTTTTCACCGATGGTCCTTTACTCTAACTGACGTTAATTTATTTTGTTAACTCACCTCATATGCAATGCAGGTGAGGGTAAAAAAGTCATTTTTAATTTCTTTTCTTTTTGAAGATGGGGATGAAACAAAGAAATAAAAGTTTTTACTTTAAGAATAAAAAGAAAAGAAATGAAAAATGACTTTTTTACCCTCATGTGCATTTCACATGGGGTAAGTTAACAGAAAAAATTAACGTCAGTTAGTGTAAATGACCATCGGTGAAAAACCTTTCAGAATTAAGGATCGTCGGTGTAATTTTTGAAACTAAAGGACCATTGGTGAAGTTTGCTATAAACTTAAAGGACCATCCGTATAATTTACTCTTATTATATTGACTACCATTCACCACACCACCATCAGTACTATCGTCGCCACCGACACCTCTACCCACTATTGTCCTAAAAAACATTAAAGCTCAACATCATGTTGTCTTGAACAAAAAAACGGTTATATCGTTGAGTCTGGGTTAATAATTTGCTATTGCCTTTTGGTTCTAGTTGTGCACCTCAATGGCCCATTCTAGAGAAACATTAAAGTAACAATTGGTTCCATCGTCTATCATGGCGGTTTGTTATAATATTTGTGTTTGTTAAGCTCTACACTTTGGACTTATGATGCTTTTGTCCTGTCTTTTGTACACTGGAATATGAGTAACTAAACTTATAAAGATGTGAACTTATAGCGACGAGGATGTGAACCTGTACCAAACACACCCTAAGGAATGTTGGTGATGCTCGACGGTTGCTGCTACAAACCTTATATATTGTAATTAATAAGTACTTATAATTAAATCAAAAATCATAAACAAATTCATAAGTTAATACAAACATCCCTTTATACAAATAAATATTAGGTAAGAGGGAATTGAGATCTTCTCACGTTCAACCTTTCATGTTAGTTATGTTTAGCCAATTTTAAACAAGTTAGATAAATTGAAGAGTCCATTCATAAATTTTTGTTATTTAAAATATTTTATCCATTATTTATTACTAATTCCTTTTGACAACCTTAATTAATATAAAATTACATATTTATTGGTTTATTCAAATGTATAAATTTTGTGAGGAGTTTACCTACTCTTTAATTTGAAAGTTTAGTAATATTTAAAACATATATATAAAACACTAACAACTTAAAAAGTATCAACCCACAAAATAGTAATCAACAGTTTTGGTATTAAATAAAAAGTAATATTATGTGAGTTTTAATTTTATATTAAGGTCATTTATAATAAAAAATGATACTATATTATAGCCAAGTATTTTTATGTTTATAGTATAATTAACTAGTGAAATGTTCAAGGTAGTCTATTAATTTTATCTAGTCCCAAGGGACATTTATTAGCCCTTGGATCAAGAAAAATTAATGGTCAAGATCAAGATTCAAAACCACCACCACCACTACAAGCACATGTGCTTCTCCGGCGGCCGGAGACGGCGGCCGGCGGCGGAGGACGGCGGCCGGAGGTGGCCGCCGACGGTGGTGACCGGTGGTGGTGGTCGTGACTGGAAGCACATGTGCTTCGTGACTTGTTTTGATTTTTTTTCTGTGTAGTGAAGCACATGTGTTTCATAACGTCAAGCACATGTGCTTCGTGATTCAAAGACAAATGACTTGCTTGTAAATTACATTTGTTCAGGAATAAAAACACATGTGCTTGGCTTTATGAAGCACACGTGCTTGGCTTTATGAAGTACATGTGCTTCATGATGATATGTTCGTCACTTGTTTTGATTTTTTTTCTATGTAGTGAAGCACATGTGTTTCATAACTTCAAGCACATGTGATTCGTGATTCAAACACAAATGACTTGCTTGTAAGTTACATGTGTCCAGGAACAAAAATACATGTGTTTGGCTTTATGAAGCACATGTGCTTCATAATGATATGTTCGTCACTTGTTTTGATTTTTTTTCTGTGTAGTAAAGCACATGTGTTTCATAACATCAAGCACATGTGCTTCGTGATTCAAACACAAATGACTTGCTTGTAAGTTACATGTGTTCAGGAACAAAAACACATGTGTTTGGCTTTATGAAGCACATGTGCTTGGCTTTATGAATGTGTTTCATAACGTCAAGCACATGTGCTTCGTGATTCAAACACAAATGACTTGCTTGTAAGTTACATGTGTTCAGGAACAAAAACACATGTGTTTGGCTTTATGAAGCACATGTGCTTGGCTTTATGAAGCACATGTGCTTCATAATGATATGTTCGTCACTTGTTTTGATTTTTTTTCCGTGTAGTGAAGCACATGTGTTTCATAACGTCTAGCACATGTGCTTCGTATGCTCCCTTGTGTGTTTAGAAACTCATGTTTTTAGTGACTTGAAACACATGTGTTTCGTGACCTGAAGCACATGTGCTTCGAAGTAATATGTTGTGTTTTAGTGAAGCACATGTGCTTCGATACATCAATATCACCACCAACCCCATTAGCACCAGCACCTTCACTGTCAGCCACCACCACCACCGCCGGCGGACGGCGGCGGATGGCGGCAGACGGCGGCCGGAGGTGGCGGCCGGCGGGGGCTGTAGGTGGGGGATTTGATCTTGACCATCTTGATCCAATGGCTAGGATTTATCCATTGGGACTAGACAAATCCTTTGGACTCCCTAGAATACAACTCTTAAAAGTTCGAGTGCAACCTAAAATTTTCGTTTTTACAGAATCGAAAAAAATAAAACCACAACGAAAACACGGAAATATACCCGTTCCTCAGATTTACCAAACTTATTTGTCAGTCATTTACACGAACATAAATAATATTCACAACTCAACCAAACCCTCGGTAATGGGTTTTAATATCCTAGTGTTGAAATTTTTACCACGGAATAGGAATTGGTTTTTATACCATAATTTTTGATTCTCCTACCACAATATATATACATTCATGTAAACTGTACAAGTATATAAAATAGTTATTATGGTACAATGCTTAAAAGATGTGGTATGAAAATCATCCCCTAATAAATCATTTTATTGGTTCAAGTTAGATAAAAAAAAATCTTATATTGAAACTTATAAAATGAAAGAGAAAGAAAAGTCAAATCCAATGTGATATACAGATGATTCTTTCTTTATTATTTTCTATATTTATTACAAATTTTTTAATAGAAAACATTTTTATATAAAAACAGAGGTGTGGAACCAAGCATGTTACCATCCTAATAATTTGCTTACAAGTAAGTACATTATATACAATATGTTAAAGTGCACTAATACAATAATTTTTTCATTTTAATTACCCATGTTTTCTAGTATATATACAACAATAAAAACATGATGTTATCTTTCTCTTCCGATCCCCTGTGCCGTTCAAAACAAAAAAAAGTCTAAATGTATAAAAAATCTTAAATTTTCGTATTGACTTTGGGAAGATCGTAAATTGCTCTTAGTTTGCTTGAATATTACATACACATTTTATATTAGTTCTAAAATACCAATATGCAGTTTTCCATTTTCCCCTTTTTTTTTTTTTTTACTGTATAGAGATTTGTCCGTACATTCATTAAAAGTAGTTGTATATGACATTAGTATTAGTATTATTGTACAACCTGATAAATCAATAACTGTGATAGCATCAAATGATTCAAACGGGAACAAAAAGATGATATGTCACTTGCAGGGGAGGATCTAGTATGGTGCCTGGGGTTGCCCGTGCAACCCCTGAAATTTATTCGAATAGTATAAAAATAACGTTAAAATTTTTAAATTTTCTTTTTATTAGTGTAAGTGCAACCCCTGAGAAAAAAATGTACAACCGGTGACACCCCTCAACTTTTTCTCTAGGTCCGCCACTGGTCACTTGGCATGTTATCAATTTACCAGGTCAATATGTCATTGGATGACCAAACCGATTAAACCATTTTCTAGTAACCTAATTAGATGGAAATGTAAAATTATGATATTATATTAAACCATAGAAACTCAATATAAAATGATGTTATTGTTCGGAAATTTTGACTTAAAAATGAGATTTTAAAATCTTTGAAACGAAATAATTATATACAGTTAATGGTTTTGTCAGTTTGCGTTCTCTTTTATGACAACTTCATGACAAGCTAATATACGTCTAAAATCGAGTTCTGATAAATGAGATATCGACTCTCAAATTGTGGTGTTTGAGACAAAGAGATCAACAAAGAAAGTTGATGAGAACTTGTCCCACATTTGTAATTGAACAAATCTAAATGAGGTATTTAAACAAAGATATGAGAATAAATAAAGCTAGTTTCTTAGGCTTCAAATAGTTGGATAAAATGCTTGCAAAAGCCACCCTCATTTGCGCGAACTACTCGTGGTCAACAGCAACATATAGGTGTCAAGCTTTGTAACATCTTAAAACCGGCCTAGTAGTTTTAGGTATATATGAATATTTGATAAATATTTATTTGACCATAAGTGGAATAAAGTGACTAATTGTTAAATAAATTGTTTGACCTTTTGTCATTTTGTGATATTTTAATCAAGAGATTAAAATATCCGTTTTCTGAAATGTTTAAAGGATTTTATGATTTTCATATCTTTGGATTCTCCTTTTCATATCGTTTCCGAATATATTTTCGTTGCTAAAAATGGAGTTCGTTTAGTATTTTAAATAAATTAACTACGAACGGGACTTTTTAGATCGTATTGCTTAAAAGAGAAATAAAATCAAGTGGGGCCCCCCTTTGGTGAAATCGGCAGCCAAGGGAGGGGGTAACCCCTTCTTCTTCCTTCCTCCTTTTCTTATCCACTCTCTCTCTCTCTCTCTCTCTCTCTCTCTCTCTCTCTTAAATCTCTCTCTAAAAAGCCCTCTTTAATGTTCTTGGTGTTCTTGACTTCTTTTGAAGATTGCTAG
This sequence comes from Calendula officinalis, assembly GCA_963853835.1. Lineage (NCBI taxonomy): Eukaryota > Viridiplantae > Streptophyta > Magnoliopsida > Asterales > Asteraceae > Calendula > Calendula officinalis. Next base: position 7,484,789 of record OY970832.1, on the reverse strand, counting down.
CTCGTTTCTTGCTCAACCTTAAATCCGAACCCGTTTTTGAGTAGCTCTTGAGGTAAGCTTCAATCTATGGGTGTTCATTTTCGATTCCATGATAGTTGGTAAATTAGGGTTTATGTGTTCTTGAGTTTTGGTTGGTGATTATTGTGTTAGATGTCATATTAAGTGTTTATGCAAAGTTTGACATGTATTGTTGTATGAGTACAAGTAATTTAGCACAAGGTACAACCATTTTAGCAAAGTGTACAAGTTGGTGGGTTTATGTTAAAAGTAGGTTTTATGGGTTTTGACAAACCTTGGAGTTCTTGTTGTTTAAATGCTTGGAATTGTTCCTTAGGTTGAGAAATCAAGTATTGGATGTTTTGGTGGAATATGACTTGTTTTGGGTGAGATTGTTAGTTAAAACAATTGTTTAAGGTTATGTAGAAAGTATGAACCAATTATTGTGTTAAATGACTAGTTGGTGGAAACATGACATTGATGTGTTGTTGCGGGTTTTTATTGCTTGGATATGTTAACATGATAGATTGGGTATGTTAGTTTTGAATTATGTCAAGATTAGTGAGATTGTTGAAATGCTAGCTAGTGTTTGGATGTTTTTGGTTAAAATGATTAACTAGTAATTTGGATGTAAAATACAAGGATTGTTGGTGACTTGGAACTTGATGAATTGTGACATGATTATGACTTGTTAGTTATAGAGAAATTGTGCTAATTGATGGAAATTGGAAGTGTTATAACCATGTTCGGGCTTTTGACCCGTTCGGGCCATTGGGTGGTAAATGACTTAAAATAACTTGGATTGTGAAAGTGTAAGTATTTTGTTAGGATTATGTGATTAGCAATGTTATTGGTAACATTTGGTGGATTGCAAGTTGATGATATGATTACAGTTGTAGGATGTATAATCGTTTAATAATCCGGTTTGACCCGTTTGAATGTAAGACTTGCTAATGACTAGTTGACTTGCTATGTAAGTGTAAATGGTCATGACATGTTCATATGATGATTTAGGTGTTTGGTTATCTAGTTAGTGCAAGTGTTATTGTTAAATGTATATTTAACATTGTTTATAATTTGGTGGAATTATATACTAATTCGGTATTCCTTTGGTGTACAGGAATCGGGATCGTGACTCAGAAACATTAGACCTCTGAGTTTGACAAGTGGAAGTAACGGTGAGTGGATTTAACCTCCAACTTGTGTTTGGTTTAAATTGGTTGGTATTTGCATACCTTGAAGAAAATTGCAGGAACATACCAGACAAGGGGAGTTCGCGTCGCGAACTCCACTTAGCGATCGCGAAGTAGCTCCAGCGGTTTTGGTTGGTCGTCGCGAACTAGATCACGATATGAGTTCCCGACGCGAACACTAGTTCGCGATCGCGAACTAGAGTTCGCGATTGGGAACTCTGTTGTGACGTTTTTCGCGGTGTTTTTTCGTAGCTAGTCTACTCGTTATGTATGCCGAGTGTTAGGGAATACCATACATGACCATGTGCACGTAGGTGAAGAGACTTGGCTTGATTGTAAGCAACAACTCGGTTTGATTGGTAACCGAGGGCTCGGTTTGATTGGTAACCGAGGTTTGAGAAGTCACTGCGCTGGGCATCGGGTATCGACTAAAAGGGTATCCGACCTTACCTGTATTTGTTGCATGCTTAAGGGGAGGGAGTTGCCCGGGTGTTGGATACGAAACGCTATCGGTTACCGTGGTTTGGCCGACCATGGTTTAAGGCTCCGGCAGGACCCCGATCTTCTCGAACAAACAGTGTTTTTCCCCAACCGGAGATGTTCTAGAACTTCCGTGTTTTAGTGATGACCCAACCGGAGATGTTTTATAACTTCCGTGTTTTAGTGATGACCCAACCGGAGATGTTTTATAACTTCCATGTTTAAGTGATTAGTGTAGTGGCTATGTGACTTCTAGATCGTAGAGAAGTCTATGCTAGCTTGTTGGGCTTTACAGAATTTGTAGATTATATTCAGTCACTTAGCTTTGTGCTAATCCCTCCCTCGTTGAATCTTTTCAGGTTGACCGGTGCTTTGGACGGGATGATTGACCAAGCTCAGTTGTTATGTTTTGAAAAAAATGAGTCATGTCGTTTAAGTGACACCGTTTTGTATTGTTTAAGTAATGTTCATTTTGGAAGCTTATTGTGGGACCTTGTTTGTAAACTAAACTAAACTAAACTAACCTAGAGGATAACCTAATCGCCTTCGGGCATTTATAAAAAAAAAAAAAACACTTCCTAAATTTTGCGGTGTTACAAGCTTGAAGCAGTTGATACGAGTTTAAGTGGTTTATTGTTTTGACATTGATTTTATATTATTACCACTCAATGTCATAAATTGGGAACTTTGAGCTCATTTGTAGAAACACCCCTAACTTTATCAAAGATAACACAAAGAATTAATGTGTGTATTCAGACAGTAAATCATATTTAGAGGTACAAAATCGATCTGATTGGATTAAAGACGATGAATTTAATTGTTTTAAAGAGATTGTTTCAAACATGAGAGTCAACCAACTATGATTCTGGGCCTCTTATATTCTAATTTAAAATTTGTTATTGTAATTTATCTTTTTTGTATTGTATTATATAATAGATCCTTACAGTTTTTTTACTGTTATTCGACCAATGCATTAGTAGCTACTTAACCATAACGCCAAACTTTATAATTTATTAAACAAAAGCTTAAACACTTATATTAAAACAACTAGCCTATAACCCGTGATAAATTACGGGCGGCTTATAAAAATGTTCACAAATATAAGTAGAAAATATATAAGAAACATGTGTTGACAATAATAACTTTAATTTGAAGAAGTCTTGTCTTTCTCACATTGCCTAAAAAACGATTTAGTTTCAAACACATCAGTAAATCGGGTGGATTAAAAGCTTGACTATGACTCGAATGGACCGAGAACGAAACATGCAGATTCACCTATTTAAAATGTCCTGAATTTTAGAAAAAAAAAATATGAAACTTAGAAAATTTAATTAAAATGAATAAACTGACCTCATCAGTGACCTACATATGTCGTGTTCTTTTGCTAATATGATCAGACTACACATATGGTCAACAAAATAACGAACATATAGAAAAAGGAACAACAAAACAAAACAACAAACGTGTCAAACTTACAGATGTTTTGAAAAAACTTTTATTTATATTACAGTGTTAATTCTTTAAATTGTACCATTATAGGTTAATTGGTAACTCTGATCAACCTGTTAAAAAATTAATTACTTAAGCAACATAACATGAGGCACTATATAGAAGTTAGTCATATGTAATGTCGCAATTTTCTTGTAGTCTACTTTTGATTTGTTCTCGTGCATATAAAAAAATGTTACACTGTAAACTGAAGGCATTACTGTTTGTTTGACTAATTTTTGGTAAAACTGAATTTTCCCACATTTAAGTATAATCTTATGTATAATTACAAAAATATAAAAAAATTGAAAATGAATATTTCAAAAGGGACTTTTCTAACACGAGTCAAAACAAGCTGGACCAGGTTAGCTTAACCCGCCACCACATTTTTGCTATTTTTAAATCATAATGAAATCTTTCAATAAAACAATTAAGTAGGTTATAGGCATTTAAAACAGACATTGGGCGACTTTCAACCTGTTTGGCCCGCTTTACTATATAGACAAGCTTTTCTATTTGGCCCATTTGGATTAAATACAACCAAAATACACTGATTGATAAGGGTTATGTTTAGCAAACCGTCCCTACTCATTCGAGAGGGCAACACACTTTTAAGGGCATCGGTTTACCTGTTTTCGTTGTTCATTTATTCCTTATTTTGCACACAATAACACGTACTTCCTCCGTATCAAAATATATAAGTGAATCACTTTGAAGTTCACGTTTTTAAGGCAAAATAAGGTAATAAGAGATTATTGAAATTAAATGGGGTAATTAGAATGGATGGTCCCCACACCTTGTACTATTTTGTTGTTTTTATAGGAAGATGACAAAAATGGATGAGTCTCACACCTTTAATGATGTTTAAAGAGGGATAAGTAAGGGTAAATGAGTAATTTTAAATATAAAAACTTACCAAATAAGGTAAATTATTAAAGTAAGTCACTTATTTTGATACACCCCAAAAAGGAAAGTGATTCACTTATTTTGATACGGAGGAAGTATAAAAAAGTGATCTTGCAATAGTTGCACAATGTTATAGAAAATAATAATTCCAACTATTGTTGCTCTTGCACTTTTGTCAAGTTGAAATCTTTTTCATGAAACAGGATTCGTGTTAAAACAATAAATTAAATTATTTAAAACTTCATTGTTATTCAAAACTATTCATATTTAGGTACATTAAATGGATAATAAATACTTTAATTACATCAGATACCAACGTACGAACCCCTAATAAATATACATGTTATAAAAATAAATTTATTCAATTTTCATTTAACACTGATTATCATGAATTAAACTTAATGTAACCGTCGGTTTTAACAATAGCAATCATTAAAAAATATAACCAAGTAATCTATGGTATAACAGAAAATATAATTGATCTATACATATTTACATTTAGCATTGTTTATGTTGACGGTTATTACCTTAATATTGCATTGCATTTACATTTACATATAGGAATGTATTTTATGTGGTGGTCGGTTATCAGTAAACGTATTTACATTTGCATTTAGCAAAATATAGGAATGGACTCTTATAAAGGTCACTAAAAATCAATTTATTCAATTTTATTTGACACTGATTATCATAAATTAAAACTTAATGTAATCGTCGGTTTTAACAATAGCAATTTATTCAATTTTAGGTACATTAAAAGTCAATTTTTCAATTTTATTCGACGCTGATTATCATAAATTAAAATTTAAGGTAACCTTCGGTTTTATCAATAGCAATCATCAAAAAATATAACCAAGTGATATATCGTATAATAGGAAATAGAAAAGATCTACACGTATATCCCTAAACGTATTTACATATACATTTATTTACTAAAATATATGAATTGGCTCTTACAAAGATCACTAAAAGTGAGGTGGCTTAAAAGTGTATATGTGAATTTTTATGTGGCAATAATGACTTGACATTTAAGTGCCAAGTGGCCTCATACATGACATAAGGTATGATGTGTCATTATGACATGACTTTATGAATTTCAAAAAAACTTTCTTTTAATATATATAAAGATAAATCAATGATAACAATAATTTCTAAATAAGCGTATAAATACACTCTCTCTAGACTCTAGCTTGCTTATTAGCTTACCCTAGCTTTTGTCTTTAATCTGTAAAAGTTGGAATTGGATTCTTCTTTAACTGTTATATGCCTTAATTCTGCAATTTCCCCCTTGTAGCTATGTTGCAAATTTGCAATTGCCTGTACAAACAATATTCACTGTTTTTTTTTTTATCTCTTAGAAATTTCATCAAACACCTAACGGGCAAGATTTTTTTACCCATTATAGTTTCTGCATAAATTCAAAGTCAATCAGAATTTGATTCCCTTTGCCGATATTCTGTCTTCAAATATGGGCAAACTCCATTCCTCCTCGTTTGTTTGAAGGTTTGAAATATTGATGCCAATTTTGTAGGATCAAATCTATTACGAATTTATTTGTTTTTGCGTAGGGAATCTTGTTTATTTTATTGGATAAACAAATAAAAAGGAATCTACTTTATTTTTTTAGGTAATCACAGCAAGCTGTAGCTTAGCAACAACTACTGTCTATTCACTCCATCTTTCTCTAACTTTACTTTATGCTCTGAAAGGTTAACACTTTGTTGTCTGTTACAATTTTCACTTTTGAGTTTTGATCATTATTGCATTTTTTCCAAGGGTAAATACAGGTGGGTTGTATGTAAGATTTTATGCCCTGTTACACTTGATTTCCCTCCTTTTCTTTTGTATTCATGTCATCAAGGGTTTGGTTTCTTTTGCTCTGTAAAGCTGCCATTTTGTTCCTTGGTGAGTCTTGCAAGATATGAGTAAACCTAACCCTAATACTAACCCTATTTTTGGTCAAACCACACTTTTTTCAACTTTACCCCTATATTTCTAAATTTAATTAGCTGAAGTTTTCTTAGATCCTATTCTGCTTTTTCACTAACTTTCTTTTTTCCCCCTCCTTGAGTCGTGGTTCATCAGATATTAATAACTATATGGCTTCTTCAGAAGATGATAACAATAATAATAATAATGATAGTGAAATGGGTTTTCAATATAGAGGTGAAATGAGCTCTGGATCTATGTTTAACAACAAATCTTCAAGTGGGTCAGGTAATCTATTCGGGTCGGGTTGGGATCCGCTCGAGAATCTTAGTAATTACCCAGTTGGGTTTAACAATTATCCTCAATCGGGTTCAGCCATTGGTGTCGGGTCATTTGGAAGTGGGACTTTTTCCGAAATGGTTAATCCGTTTGTGAATTTAAATCCTGAATGTGGGCTTTCTTCTTCACCAAATAAAAGACGATTCAACCCCATTTCAGAAATGGTAAAAAGTTTAAATCTTGCTTTCGAATATGTGTTAATTTGATGATAAATGTGTGTTTTTTGTTATTAATTGTAGAATAATGGTGAAAAAGAAGAAAGAAATGATGGTTCTGGTGGTGATAATATTTCAGAAAAAGATGAGAAAAAACAGAGGATTGAATCAAGAGGTAAACAAACAAAGGGTAATAATTCTGATAGTGCAGGAGATGGTAAAGATAATTATATTCATGTCAGGGCCAAAAGAGGTCAGGCTACAAACAGTCACAGTCTTGCAGAAAGGGTATAAAAAATTTGTGTCTTTTTTGTAAAATTTCAAAGTTTTGTGCAATTTATTGAATCATGATGTTATTAGTGGAGGTTTTGTTTGTTCAGGTTAGGAGAGAAAGAATCAGTGAGAGAATGAAATTGCTTCAAGAACTTGTTCCTGGTTGCAACAAGGTAGATTTCATAAACATTTTATGTTTTATTGATTTTTTAATTAATTTTGATTTGGGTAAAGATTACTGGAAAAGCAGTAATGCTTGATGAGATTATCAACTATGTACAGTCACTTCAACAACAAGTGGAGGTAAGTTAATTAATTTCTTTTCTTAAATCTTACTACACATAAATAGCATAATCATTAAAGTTTGTAGTCTCTATTAATGTATGTGTTTCAAATTATACACCAAATTAGGCTAAACCATGTGATCATATTATACCTTTTGACCACTGTTTTAAAACTATAAAAAGTTAACATCTTTGCTTTTGATTTGATCAAAGAATAATAATTTTACATTACAAGTCATTGCCCAGATAAGTGAAATGAGTTATAATTGTTCTAAACAAAATTTTTAATTAAATTAATAATTTTTTCTAAATCGAAATACTATTCACTTTAAGTTAACTTAAACAATTGATATATGTGTTCAAAGTGTATATAATAATTTTTTTTCGTGCAGTTTTTATCTATGAAACTAGCTACAGTGAATCCAGAAGTGAACATCGACATTGACCGCCTTATGTTTAAAGATGTAAGTTCCATTTAATTATTTGTCCTTCAAATTGAATTATAAATGAAAATGGGACCCACTAAATGTAACAACTGAATAAAATGTTCATCTTCTAAACTATAAATTTAGATTCTTCATTCACGAGGAAACAACAATTCGAATCAAGCTTTTGGATTTGGGCCAACATCACATTCTTATCCACATGGAACCTTGCCCGGTATTCCACCTACAACTGCACCTTTGCATCCTCAGGTACTTTAAAAAAAGTCGAGGGACCAAATCTGTAATTTCATAGAAACCATAGGGACTATTTATGTGATTTGGTTTTCGTCTATGAGAATGGGAGTCTTGTAAATTTCTCTAATGGCTAACTTAATGACATTTTGTAATGTTATACATTATATATAGCCTGTATGGGATCACGATCTTCACAATCTTCTTCAAATGGGATTTGATGCAAATACGGGCATGAACAATCTTGGACCAAATGGTAATTTCTTAAATAACTTTTTAAATATCATAGTGGAAATAATTATTTTTTCAATAATGAGTAACGTTTTGTGTTGGCAGGACGAGCAAAGATGGATCTTTAGAACTTTTTGGAACATGGTGAAGTAAGTTTGAGTAAGAAAAAATGAAAATGATGCAAATTTTCCAGAAAAAAAAATAGTGAGTTGTATAGGTTCTTCCAACTCCTAACTGTTTGTTCTTCGAGTTTTAACAGAAGATGACTCGTTTAAGTTTTTATGAACCATGTACATTAAAACGGACATAAGAAAGAAAAATTGAAGAAAAAAAGGCAGACTTGGTTTGATTAAGGATAATGCGTGTGAGATTTTTTGGGGGAGTAAACAGTTGTAAGGAAAAATTAGCTGTAAAGAGTGCTGGTGATTGTTAGGTATAAAAATAGACATGAAAAATTATGTTATTTTATTGGTTTGGAAATTTATTGTTTGTGTTGTTAATCTTTGTATTTATAGATTATATTCTTTATCTTTCTTCTCGAGTTTTTAAAAGAAAAAAAAAGAAAAGAAAACAAGTTATTTATAAGAACATATTTTATTTCTATTCTATGCTTTAAGTTAAACTGAAAAGAAAAGAAAATAATGTTTTTTATATTCCTGAATTAGGAAAAAAGGAAAAATGTTAATAAACTTATAATTTCACCTTTAAATATAAATTAATTAGGAAATCTAAAGGTAATTTGGTAATGTATTTTTTCCAGTAATTCTAACTTTTATTCTTTTCAAATCTTCCCATTTTTCGGTAGAAGATTATGAAAGAAATAATGACCTAAAGCACAAAAGCAGTCAACCATAAAATTAGTTTAATTATGAAAATCAGTTTAGAAGTATAGCGCTTAACATAAAACTTGGATCATAAATTCAGTTGCAGTCTCTCTACCTTTTCACTTTTGGAGGTATCCCTAAAATAATCTTTCTATCTTCGGATAAAAGTAGATTGTCCATCTAACCTGAAATGATATAGACTAGAGAGAGAAAGTATTTCTTTCATATATTGTTTAGTGTTATCAATTACAATGACTGTACATCTATTTATAGATGAAATGATAAAGTCAAAGGTAGAGTCAACAGACTACAACAACTCTAACTGACTCATCAGAAATACTCAACAGACTATATTTGTACACTATCATCCCCCCCCCCCCCCAATCTGCGGGGAGGTATCGACACATAGATTGGACCATAAGGTAAGGAAACGAGAGGCTGGTAAACCTTTGGTTAACACATCAGCTGGTTGCAAAATTGTTGGAATATAACGAATATATAGTTGACCAGCTAAAACCATATCTCTAATAAAATGAAGATCAATTTCAATATGTTTGGCCCTTTGATGAAACACTGGATTGGCGGCCAGATAAGTAGCACCAAGGTTATCACACCACAGTGTTGAAGAGGAGAAACTAACATGTAATTCTCATAAAAGAGATTGTAACAAACAAATCTCAGCAGCAGTATGAGCCATTGCGCGATATTCTGCCTCAGTACTTGAACGAGCAACAAGGTTTCTACCAAGATAAACCATTTATTATGTCTTTTTTTTTAAGGAATTAAGTATAGTTATTGTTGTAAAGTTACGTTTAGGAATTGAACTTCAACAACTAGGTTCGATAATTGAGTTCCATTTATTGTTTCCTTGCACTTGTTTGGTGTTTTTGCCTTATCTTTTTGTCGTCAATGATTAGGATCGATAATTGAGTTTGTACTTGCAAGGTAAGTTGAGTGACGAAATGTGTACTTTTCGAACAGAACTTCACTATCTTCGTTTTTTGAATTCTTGTTTTTTGACTTGTATCGCTAGTTCGGCAGCAGGGGGGTCTACCTGATAAATGATTTAGAGCCTGACTAGGTTTGGCTAATGTTTTTATGTTTATTTTACTTCTAAGTAGTGACTTAACTAGGATTCCTAATTTGTTACTTTTAGGTGTATAATAATATACACTATTTTAGAAATCGGCGCGATAGTTGGTCAACGGTCAAAATCAGGTCTAAGTGGTCACAAGGGATAAAAAAAAAAAGAGTCAAATTCAAGTTTGGACGGTCAAAACAAGGGTTGAAGATACCGGTGGAGGATACTAGATAGAGGCAATGAAGGGGTGAAATTGATGGGGAAGATGAAGTCCTAGTTGTGAACATCATTGTCCGGGAGCAGGGCCAACCCTAAGTTTGCCGGGTGTTAGGCGAATACTGATTCTGGATCCTTATCATAATTGTAAAGATAAATATATACTTATTCCTCCAATCGCCCTCACATTCACAGAACATTAGAGCAGAGTCACTAAGAAGAGGATAAAAAAAATAATAACATTTGACTTAATCAAAAAATAAAGAAGGGTTTATAAGTTATGGGCCCCTAATTTAATAATTTGTTATAGCCCCAGGGTCGGTAGTGTCCGGGAGCTTATCAAATTTTGACTTGTTGCAGAGCAGAACAGTGTTTTAAAACCCGGATTCGTCCGACCGGGAAATGAAAATATGTCGGGCCGAATCGACCGGTTTAAAGTCCATTTATGAACCGCTTTGAGCCGGCCGAGTTAACTGTGAACCCCGGTCGGTCGAACCCGGGTTTTTGTAATTTTGGAAAATTTTTGTAATTTTTTTTGTTAGAATAGTAGTTTTTGTAATTTTTTATATTTTTATAATACTTGTTTTGTAATTTTGTAAGATATTTTTGCATTTTTATATACCTTTTACATAACTAATTTAACATAAATATTCAATAGCATTGTAATCCGGTTGAATCCGCCGGTTGCACCGGTCCGACCGGTTCGATCATTTTTAAAGCATCGCCCGGTCCGATTCAAAATCCGAGTTTTAAAACATTGGAGCAGAAAGCACTGAGGAAAGAAAGCGTGAGGAGAGAAATTAGGATTTTCAATCATGGTTAAGGTTTTTTTTTTTTTTGAATGGCAAGTTAGTAAGTTAGTGGTTCGATCCTAGACAGTGACATCCATAAGGGGCAGTATGCCTTCCCTCGAACATTCCACCTTTTTTGTCCACGACGGGACTTGAACCCATGACCAATAGGTCATGGACAACACCTTAAATCCACCTTGGATATCACTAGGCTACAAGCCTTTTTTTGTTCTTTTTTAATTTTTAATTTTTGTGTTTCTAAAGCTCCTAATTCAATTTTAAAGTTTTGAATAAATATTTTAATTAAAATTAATCTTTTAGTCTTATATACAAGGAATAATTTTTAAAATTTATCATCTAATATGTCTTTATATTAAGAATTATGTTTGTTACACGTGTATTACATATTTTTACAATTTTAACATATAATTTTAAATTTTATAATATTTTACTTATTGAAAATTCTTATCTACGACACAAGCCCGCCTAATCCCTGCCTAGACACTCGGAACCTAACCACTTAATACAACTTCAAGGCTTGTAGCCTAGTGGTATCCAAGGAGGATTTAAGGTGTTGCTCATGACCCATTGGTTATGGGTTCAAGTCCGGTCGTGGATAAAAAGGTGGAAGGTTCGAGGGAAGGCATACTGCCCCTTGTAGATGTCACTGTCTAAGCTCGAACCACTAACTTACTAATTAGCCGTTCAAAAAAAAATAAAATGATTAGTCATTGCATTTAATATGTTCCAGGTAAAATATTGACTTAGGATAAAAAAAATATTATTTTTATTTGAAGTTAATATTGGTTTAGGATTTTATTTTTTTCTTCAAGCTTATGGAATTCATCAAGAATTTTGGACAGCGATACTCTTATTTACGAATTGGACAGGGCTGAGCATTGGGTCAAGTCAAATCCATACCGTTGTATGCTCGCCAGTCACCACTAGACTTTGTCCAACAATAACAAAATGTAAATGAGAATCAACTCAAGCTTATCTCTACTACATATAAAATCTAGGTGATGTTTTTAATTTCTCAAAATTAAATAAAGTTAAGTTATATATATACTCTCTTCATAAATCCGTTTTCTGTAAACAAATTTTTTTAATAAAGAAAAGTTAATGTTGATTAATTTCTAACCAATAAAATACTCCCCCCGTTCCATAAAAAACTTCTCATTTAACTCTAATTTTTGTCCCACAAAAAACTTCTCATTTCTCACATTTGATAGGCTTCACACAATAAAAAACTATTATTACTAAAGACTCCACACTAATATCCACTAACTATCTTTCTCTCTCCCACACAAGTTTATATTTTAATCAAAAGTATTATCAATGACTCAACATTAACTATCACCTAAAAAATTGTGTAAAAGACAAATGAGAAGTTTTTTGTGAGACAGTTGGAATACTAAATACATATTGTAAGATAAATTAATTATGTACTTTATAATAAGAGAAATTTGAATTTTTTTGAGGGCCCTGCACCTATAAGCAACCTCCACCACCATCTCTAACTCACAATTAACATCAACATCTTGCAACCGTTCCGGTCTAATCTCGACTTAATCATTTGAGATCCATCTCAATATAATTCTATTTTAAAGATACTCGACAGTGACGTTTTATTTGTAATAATAATAATAATAATATAATAAATGCAACGTGTCCATGTCCATACGCATTTTGTAGTATCTATATGCACATCGTATAGAATCCAACTTCTTTTGTCATGTAGCTTGCGGAATGCCAATGGTGTCCCATGTTTAATGATCCTGTCTACACCATGATTGACGGTAAATTAGGTAAATGGTCATTTTCAATTGGTCATATGCATTAATAAGATTTAATACTCTATTTAAGTTAGACAAATTATATTGTTTATTACTAAATCTTGTTGTGTAACTTTAGATTCATTTGCTCAATATAAATGTTCATATCAAATCAAAGAATGATATATTGAAAGAAAATTAATAGATTTAACATGTCAAATCATTTTGAAGGATAAAATATAATAATTTAAATAAAAACAACTACAATATAATCAAATAAACATGAAGATTATTATTCTAAAACAAGTAAAAAAAGAATTTTAATTAACGAAAAGCAATCATCCCCTAAACAATATACACTACGGATAACCTCCTCCCTCCATGTTCAAAGATTCAACTAAACAACATATAAACCACTTCATACAAAAGAATCGAACCAAAAACAACAAAACAAATCCCACAATACATGGGATCAGACAGGATAAGATAGATCCGGTTTTCGGGTTCAAGACTTATCAACTAAAACCCATTTTTCGTGTACATTTAACTATCAAACTTTCCATTTTCATGAAGCAATTTGCTCGCCAATCAAATCAAACCCGACGAGCAAAAACGATAATCCCTGAAATAACAAGAAGTAAAAGTGAATTCCTTGAGCCGATAAAAGACTTCTAGCTGAAGCAGTCAACAAAAGGAAAGCCAGCATCAACTCCTTTGTGTATATTCTATTATGCTTTCCATTTTTACCCTTCTTCTCTTTCACCACTTCCACCACTTTCTCCAATTCGAGCTCGGGTTCCGACCCGGCCCGTTGAATCTCTTTCGGGTCTTTCTCAACTAAAGCAACGAGGTCGCCTTCAGAGGACCGGCCCGATTTCTTTGTCACAACCCATTCGTAAGCGGACCCGAGCTGGAAAAGGCCCGATATCATGGCGTTGAATTTTGTAACCGACATTGTGTTCTCGAATAAAAGATAAGGGACTAAAAATGGAAAAGATTTTGGTGAGGGGAGAATGTTGAGAAATGACATTGTGGCGGGAATGTAACAGACGACCCATGCGGGAAGTGTGGCTTCGGGTACAAACATTGTCATTGGGAGAATTATGCAGAAAAGGGTAAATGAGTAAAATGGTAGGATTAGTTTTCTTAACAAGAAGAATAGGAATATCATGTTTAGTTTCTTCCAAATGCTAATCTGCATACAACAATAAAGTCCATTTGTAAAATTAAACCATTGATTTGACTAGAAAATAGAAATTCATTTAGATGTTCATGAGACCTTAATATATTACCTTAAATGCAATAACCATATGATATTAATCAAATCTAGCATTGATTTTAATACAAAAACTTGAAAATAGTAATCACGCCTCAAAATTTTCGAGTCAAGGCGCCACTTAAGGAAATACAAAAAGTCAACATGGTCAAACTTAGAAACATATACCTTTGATTTGATGATGTCAGGCAAGCAAAGCCTAAACAATTGCATCGGTCCCGAATGCCATCTGTGTTGTTGTTTCCGATAAGCTTCATACGATTCAGGCAATTCACATTGGCACTGATACCATGGAAAATAATTTATAAATATTACCAACGATAAAACAAACTCAATATCAAAATAAAATCTAGCAATTAAATTAATTTGATATAATTTTGTCTACTACCTCAACATCATTAAGAAAAATCATTTTCCATCCATGAAGATGAGCTCTGACAGCAATATCCATGTCCTCCACGGTGGTTCTTTCCAACCACCCACCGGAATCTTCTAACGCCTTAATCCGCCACACTCCGGCGGTCCCGTTGAACCCAAAAAAGTTCAAGAAAATACCGTTTACTTGTTGTTCAACTTCAAAATGAAATGCTAAATTAACATGTTGTAATCTTGTTAAAAGATTCTCATCTTTGTTTACAAATGACCATCTTGCTTGTACCAATCCCAAGTCATCATTATCCTACAAATTATCATCAAACTTTTCACATAAACGACTTCAAATGTACCTAAACAACGCACACGAAGAAAAAAACATGAATTACCTTAAAATGGGGAACAGTTTTTATGAGGAAATCAGGATTAGGTTGGAAATCGGCATCAAATATAGCAACAAATTCATAATCTTTAACATAACTGCAATTCATAGCTGACTTGAGATTACCAGCTTTATACCCGTGTCTATCTTCTCGATGTCTGTATATGATATTTATGCCATTGTTATTCCATTTATGAACTTCATCTTTGATCAACAATTGTGTTGTGGGGTCATCAGAATCATCCAAAACTTGTATTAGAATCTTTGACTTTGGCCACTTTAAATTACACACTGCCCCAATTGATTGCTGATATACCTGTTTAACAACAATTTCAACATTAAGTCTGTAAACCGTAATAAAAAAAATCCAGAATTGTTATGCAAAAGGAAATAAATTTCCAAATTGGTAACTCAAAAATTCAGGAATTGTTCAAAATCCAATACAAGATTCAAGCTTTTAAAAGCAAATGAACAAAATTTCCAAATTGGTAACTCAAAAATTTAATTCTGTTCAAAATCCAAAGAAAAGATTCAAGCTTGGGATGTGAAATTAAAAAGTGCTCAATAACCAGCTAAATTTTTACAAAATTAGCAAAATGGGTAACTTGTTCAATATCCAACTGAATAAATATAGTTTTTACACAAATTAGCAAATGGGTCTGCGAAATACAAAATTGTTAATACCCAACTAAAAAATCAAATTTTTACACAAATTAGCAAAATGGGTATTTGAAAAATTCAAAATTTATTCAATATCTAACTAAAAAATCATTTTTTTATACAAATTACCCAATGTGTATGTAGAATTTTGAAGAAATATTACCTCTCTTTCGTTACACATAGGGATCTGAACGAGAACCATAGGGAAAAACCCATCACTGTCACCGGATTCAAGATCGGGTAGGGTTTGTTTAGGAACGGGTTTGATCTTCTTAAAACGGATCCAAAAACAACCCAAACAAAGCACTAATCTATCCAAACTCTGTATCAGAAACAGATAGATACAAGCATTTGCCAAGAACTGAAGCGGTGGAGCAAGATACTCGACCCGAAATAAAACCCATCTTGAATATATTGAATCAAAGAAACCCTTAAATGCAAACGGGTTCGTTAACGTATACAAATACTGTAAATGAAGATCCGGAGCTCCGAAATGCCAACCTTTATAATAAGCAGCTATCTCTAACCCTAATAGTAAAATTGAAACAAAAAGGAACACTTTTATACAAGAATAAAAACGAGATGAAGCTGTGGTGGTGATGGTTTTTTCAGTGTCGATCCTGCCGGCGGAGAGACGGCGGCGGACGGCGGAAGCGAGAAAGAATGTAGCCGGAGCAATGGAGGTGATGCAGCCGGCGGCACGGTGAGCTTTCAAAAGTAAAACCCACGTGAGCTGTTTTGCGTTTTTGTTACGTCCTTTTGAAACGCCGTCGTTTAAGAAATCATCTTCCGATGGACCTTCAAGCTCCACCATTGACCAATTATTTGGGTTTTCCATTTTCACCACCACCGGAGTTCCCCTGTGTGTTTCTTTCCGCCACCAAAACGACGTCGGAGCCATTTTTTTGGTTTATTTTGTTTTTTTCAAGATTTTGATCAAGAACCCTGAAGATTTGGAGGTAGATAATTAAAGATCAAATATCATAAAACAAAGATTCGAAGCTACATTGCTAATGCAATTTGAGTGATTTTGATTTTGTATCATCTCTTTGTAATTAGATTTCTAGAGAGAGAAAGAAGGAGTGAGGTGATGGTGTTGGTAGTACTACAAGATTATAAAGTTAGGTTCTTTTATTTGTTTTACAGCTTGCATTTTTTATTTTCAATATTTAGATTGTAAATTATAAAAAAATAAAAGAAAAGAAAAGATAGATTATGGTAAACTGGTACAGCTCAACACGTTTTTGATTTAGTTTATGATGATCAGTCCATGATGATGACTTTGATTATGATTATTAACAGTAATAATCCTCAGAATAATTTAAACAAATCTATTCTTAAAAGTTAAATAACCGACAAAAGAAACCTTCTCCTTTTATTTCGCTTTCCAAAATAGAAATTCATACAAAAAAGTAGATAAAATCGATTTTAAACAAGATCATCCCTCAAATCTTGCTTATCTTTGCTGAGAAAAAGGGGCTATATTTCATGATTTAAAAATAAATATATTTTAATTAAAAGAAAATAAAAGAATAAATTGGTTACAAGGATCCGACAAAGATCCGTATTTTTTAATGCTTTTTATTTTATACGCTCCATTTATTTTTAGAAAAAGAAAGCTATGCTTCTTGTTTAACTTTTGAAACGGTAGACATTCTTTACAGAAAAATTTCCTGATTTCTGTAGAGTTTTTATGGGATGTTGTTTTATGAAGTATGAAAGTTTATTGGGCATTTGAGTTTTATCCTATGTAAATTCAAGAGACAATCTCATAGTGAAAATGAGAACACGAAAATTTTACAACTCGGTTATTAATACTACTTCCTCCGTCCCAAAATTATTGTCCACAGACAAAAATCACACAGTTTAAGAAAAATACATTTATTACACTGTCTAACCAATAAAATTTTATATTTACCACTTAACTAGTTTTTGATTGGTAAAATTTTCAATTTAACAATAATTTTGAGACAAACTAAAAAGAAAATGTGGACAATAAAATTGGGACGGAGGGAGTAATATTTTTTTTAAAGGTATTCTTGTTATATGAGTTCCTCCTGATGGTCTAACCTTGCTCATGATATACGTGACTTAACTGTTAATGTAGTTATATCCCAACTTTTCTCTATTTATATGATAAATATTTATCTCTAGAAGAAAATAAATATTAGTAACATATAATAATTTAGACCATGTTTAAAACATGTCATTTATGATTTTCCTTTAAATATTTTAAGACGTAATTACAAAGTATATTTTGTGGTAGATATTTTTTTATAATTTTCCTACACATCGAAATTTAAGGTCAAATGTAAAATGAGTAAATCAAGGAGCTAGAAATGGTCAAGTCTTCCTAAAGATTGAACTTACCTTTTTTAACCTTCGTACCATTTAAGTTTTGGTTTTATTATCTCTTGTTTCTATCATATCTTATTTACGCTGTCATAACTTAAAAGATGTTAAAATAGAGTTTTTTTTTTCTTTAAATAAAAGTCTAAAACTTAAAAGTCTAAAATGGAACTAAAGTCTAAAACTTAAAAGTCTAAAATACTTCCATTGAGATTTACTTTTATGGAATTAAACATTAAATGGCAGCTGATAAATAAGAGCAACTAGTAACATAACATATGTTTACTTTACTTACGATAAGTTGCATTTAATAAATTGATTATTTATTAAAGTAAAATGATAATTACAGTAATAAGAAGACAAAATTAATGTAAAAACAGGCTCCTGAATTTTAAGATCACTATTTTATCAATGAATATACAAGCTTTTTATGCATGTTAAATACAGCTCTTAGGGCTGTCATTAATACAAACTCTATATAAAATATATCTTAAGCAATATTACAGAATTTTAATTTTTACAAATTTAGAAATTTTATTATACTTGTATATGATTTTATCTTTGAATGCAAATTATAGTATTTATCAATGGAAGCTTTCCAAATTTTAATCTTAGTCGAGCCAAGCCGGACCAAATAAGACAAGCTGTAACAAATGCAGGTTTAATTTCTTTGCAAACCAGGTATTAAATTTGTCCGACAGCAATTTCACTTTGATGCCAGATATTATGGATTAATTACAGAGGCTATCCCAGGATTTTGAGAAATTTACAGATGAGCCCATCTATCCACAATCATGATTTGATGAACATTTTCTTTCTTTTCTTGCAGTTCCAAATGCTTTTAAACATGACTAATGTGAAAATTCGGTCCCCCACTCTTTAGTATTCTTTTAGAAGCTGATTTGTATTACATTCCATAATTAACTTACGTTATGAAAAGCTCTTCCCTTACTTTTTTTAAAGATAACCCAGGATGACTGAAATTAATGAATTCTCATGATTACTATCGGTTGAAAACACAACTTTGCATGTTTAATTTTTTTGAACAACAAAAAGAAGGCAAAGGGTCAAGCTTCGGCATTGCCATCACCCGCCCGGAGACCTCCAAACGAATATATAAAAAAACGCGAGTCTAGCAAAGAGCTAGACAAAAAAGGTCAATACAAAGGGCGACATAACCAATCGACCCAAGAAACCTTAATATGGTTTCTTTGGGTGAACCAAACAAAAGAAAAGGACTTAATGTTATCAACTAAATCCGACTTCCTACTCCTACTACAATCAAACACCATGGAATTCCTAAAATTCCAAATTACCCAACAAGTAGCAAATCCAATAACTTGACATTTAGTCCTTCGGCTATTAGAACATGGCAATGCTTGACAAACGTTCCACCACGAACTGAAAGACTTAAAGCCGACAGCATCCAGCTCACACCAACGAATAATTGCCTGCCAAACCTCTTGAGCAACGGAGCACGTGAACAGTATGTGATCTAGCGTCTCCACACCGTTATTGCACATGGGGCACAATATAGAAGCAATTTCCAAACATTGTTTCGACAAATTTAATCTTGTAGGTAATCGGTCCAAGATAATTCTCCATATACACACGTTAACTTTGATCGGAACCGACGTACACCAAAAAGAGATAGAAGGCGAACCCGGTGTGACAACCCTCACAATTGGGTGTTTAACCCAAAGTCTATTTGTGATCACTTAGTTCGCATTTTCTATGGCATTAATAAAAGTACACTTTTTATCGTATAAGTCTAGCAAAACATACAATTTATTACAGTGTTAAACTGCAATTTAGCGCGTTGGTGACCAAACCCAAACACAAATTATAAAGTTAATATTTTATAATAAAGTTTAAGTAAACCAAGTGATTTGATATGAAAATTTGTACAAAGCATAATATTAAAGCAAAGATACAAATTATATAGTAATACTTAGTTTATAGCGGGAATATCGTAAGTAATTAAATGTGTACTGAAACAAAAGATTTTTATCAGTAAATGACTAAAATCACAAACAAAGTAAAACCTACTATAACATTGAAAGTAACTAACTAAAATTCAAATTCATTCTTATCATCCCATATCCACACGTTAGCAACCAAGATATCGAATTCTACGTACACATTCGATTTTCTTTTATTATAATATAATAATAATAATTAATAATATTATATCTTTTAATTCAATTCTTTAATAACAACCAGTCATCATCATCATTTTTCAAAAATAAAACCCCATCTTATTTTCCTTCACAATAGTCCTTCCTCTCAACCATGCAACCGAATCAGAATTAATATTACGAGAAACATCCGACGATCGAAACCCAACTCCGGCATAAAAGAAACCCATAAATCAGAAACGTTTTCTAGCGACGAAGACGAGCTCCGGCGACCTCGAAACAGAAACATCGTCGGCGATCATCTCTCTCTCTCTCTCGGTCTCTCTCCGTCGCACTATACAGGTATAACAATATCGATCCTTTTTAATATGGTTTGCATCGCATGTGTTTGTTTAGTCCGGTAAGGGTAGTGATGAATGTGTGTCGGGTGTGTGTTGGGAACACACGAACAAACTCATCTCGATCAGTCTCTCGAACAATCATACCTGAATCTGATGTGTGTGTGTGTGTGTTTCAGCTGCTGTGTGTGTTTGTGTGAGTGGGGGTCTCGGTGTGTATCGAACGTGAAACTCCGGTGGAGATCTGTGATGTGCCTTGTATGTGATGTGTGTGTGTGTTTATGCGTGATTCTTTTCCCGTCGCTGGCTCTCCTCACCGGCGTTCTGTTTTTATTTCCCGTAGCCGGCAGTGTCAATGATTGCCTCTTTCTTCCATTTTGAGTAAACCAAGCATATTATATGGAAGCTTGAAATCTTATTAAAGCTCAAACTCATTCCTTATTTAATTATTAAAATCAACTAAAGTGTCTTTTTAATATAAGTCAGTTATTTAAAATCTAAAATTGTAATTGTTTAGTATCTAAATTTCTTTATTTAATTATTATTTATTTAATAATTAATTTTTAATTATTTAAAGTATATTTTTTTTAAATAATTATTCGGTTACTTCAAAATGGAGGTATAACTATTTTCAGAACTTGTTAAATCCAAACAAACATATTTATAATACGAGATCAACCCTACCGAGTCACCAACGTATTGTTCGAGTCTAGATTCATCTTAAGAGAGTCATTTGTGCATCATGTAGCTTAGGCGTGTCATTGTGATCGTCACTTATTAATTATTATAATTATGCGTTTAGGACGCTAGGATCGTTTGGTTGGACTACAATTTGCTAAATTGTATTTTTGGAAAGCTTCGCATCAGGTGAGTTCATGGCCCGTCTTTTGATTACGTTTTAAACTATTTTGGGGTGAGAAACATATTAACCATTTTGTAAATACATCTTATACATTTATGTGTATTTAGCAACAACTGGCCTTATGAAAACATTTATGATTAGTATTTTAGTACACTTAATCCTGATGAATACTTGCCATGAGATTGGTGAATACTTGCCATGAGGGTGAACACTTGCCATGAGTTTGGAGAATACTTGCCATGAGATTGGTGAATACTTGCCATAATTTGGTGAACACTTGCCATGAGTTTGGTTAATACATGCCATAAGGCAATGTACACACTATGAGACTAATATGTGACACTACATTTAATTCAAAAGAATTCAAAGATTATATTAGTACACGAGTTGTACTGGTAAACATTTTGGAACAAATCTAAGATTTATAAAGTTATAAACCTGTGAACTCACCAACCATTGTGTTGACACTTTTTCTAATATGTTTTCTCAGGCAACGGAAATTAAGTCTTTTCAAGGTTCAATTTTGGTCAAGGATTGTCATGCATTGGTTTCAAGAATAAGTCTTTATGACACAACTTTTTCATTTACAACATTTATTTTGGTTTACGTTAAAACAATTTATTTTTGATGTTTGTAACGACATTGACAATTCATTTTTCAATTTATGCGAAGTTTACTATTATTGATGTGTTATGTTGCTAATTAGTTGCACCTCGTTCTTCCGCAAACCATTTTGGCGGGGTGTGACACCCGGAAACATTACGCTATTAATATGCCTTCTCGCATCCCCAACTGAAAATTCACAATTAACGCCCAAAGTCCAACTTGGTTTATCCTTTCCTTCCGAAAGGCTAAGATCCTTAATCACCGAATTAAGGCCGTCATGTTGTTCTTGTTCAAGGCCTCCCCGTATAAATCTCCGCCAGTTAAAAACCCATTGGCCGTTTCCCCATCTATCACTAACTTACAGAACGGGTTCAAGTCCAACTGATATAATCTGTGAAACATATTGCACAAAGGGATAGGGGAGCTCCAACAATCAGTCCAAGACTTAATCGAATCGCCGCTGACTAAATTGTAATGAATAACATTATGGTCTAAAATATGATTATCATGTAAATGATTTATTGAACCAATAATTTGAGACCAAATACCTTTTTTGCCTCGGGGGTTTACCAGATTACGAAAACCACCCTCTTCGCCATGAATAGATTTGATAACTCGACACCAAAGAGCATCTTGATCGACAAAAAATCTCCACTTCCACTTTAAGAGGAGGGCCAAGTTCAAGGAATCAAGACTACAATTCCTAACCCTCCTTTGGATTTATCAGCTAAACATACATCCCATTTAACCCAATGTAATTTCTTTTCATTTTCATTACCTCCCCAAAAGAACTTAGCTCTTAATTGCTCAATCTTTTTAATAATGCTCGAGGGAGCTTTAAAGATAGACATCCAATAAATCGCCAAACTCCCCAAAACTGATTTAATAAGGGTGAGACGACCCCCTATAGACAACATTTTAGCTTTCCACGAGGATAAACGAATTCTAACTTTGTCAATAATAGTCGCCCATTTAAGAGCTGCACGACCCGATTGACCAACCGAAATACCCAAATACATAAAGGGCAGCGAACCTTTTGTACACCCATTAGAAGAACAAACTTGATCTTGCTCTATGTCTGAAACCCCAACCCCAAACAAACTAGACTTGTGCAGATTAATTTTAAGGCCTGAGATGGAATAAAAATCAGACAAAATAGATAGAATTGCACGAGAATTTTGATCAGACCACTCGGAAACAAACACTACATCGTCAGCATAAAAAAGATGTGAAATGGTAAAATTATCATTTCCCACTGAAACACCGGCTAACCTGTGATCACGAACCTCTTTATCAATCAAAATGTGTAAGCCTTCCATTGCCAAGATAAAAAGGAAAGGAGATAATGGATCTCCTTGGCGTAACCCACGAAACATCTGAAACTCTTCGGTAGGGCTGCCGTTAACTAAAACCGATAACCTTGCCGACTCAAAACACTCCTGAATCCACTTCCTCCACCGAAACCCAAAACCCATGCTTAATAAAATGTAATCGACATATTCCCAACTGACCGAGTCGAAAGCCTTTTCAAAGTCAACTTTGAATAATAATAACTTCTTGTTTCGAAGTTTATACCAATCAATGATTTCGCTTAGAATCAAAGGACCGTCCAAAATTTGCCTCCCTTTCAAAAAAGCGGATTGTTCGCCGCTTAAAAGATTGCCCGCCACCTTTGCTAAACGAAGGGCAAGAATTTTAGCAATGATTTTATATTGGCAGCCTAAAAGAGAGATCGGCCGATAATCTTTTACAAGAGTAGGATTTTGAACCTTTGGTATTAGGGTAATGAAGGAAGAATTACACCCGATAGGTAGAATTCCTTTATCCAAAAATTCCGCCACTGAATTATAAATGTCGTCCTTAAGCAACTCGCAATATTTCTTGATAAATTTGAACGTAAAACCGTCCGGACCCGGGGCTTTTTCACTACCACAACTCCAAACCGCATCTTTCAACTCCTCCATCGAGC
Source organism: Calendula officinalis (assembly GCA_963853835.1). Lineage (NCBI taxonomy): Eukaryota > Viridiplantae > Streptophyta > Magnoliopsida > Asterales > Asteraceae > Calendula > Calendula officinalis. The sequence goes on along the minus strand of OY970832.1, from coordinate 7,461,198 downwards.
AACATTTTTCAAGGTCATTGGCTTCAATTTCATTAATACAAGAGAAAGTGTCGCCAAAACCTTCCGGAAAATTAACATCAACCCTTTTGAACTTGTATTTGTAATAATCTAAGAAGAGCTGCTTTACTACCACTGGATCGGTATGCCACTCTCCTTCATCCATGACACCTTGAATCATTTGATATCTTCGGCGTTGGTTTAATAAACCGTGAAAGAATTTGGAATTTTCATCGCCATCCACCACCCAAGATAATTTAAGTTTTTGCATTAGATCAATGTTTTTGAGGCTAGAAAAAGTTTGCAATTCCTTTAGTAACTCGAGCCGGAGAGCCCTGTCCTCATCCGTAGCCCCCCCCAGTAATTCTCTCAAGATCAGATATTTTTCCACGGACCCAATTCACACGGCTCAACTGAATGTCTTTTTGGTCCCGAAACCACAACCTTGAATGGACCTTCAAACATTTTAATTTGTTTTTGAACCTGATAATGTAACACCTCAAATTTTAATACAAAACATTTGCCCAAAATAACTCATTTTTCATAAATAGAAGAACTATTCCAAAAATATGGATTTACAAAAACCTTTGGTATGAAAATCAGAGTATAAAGTTTGGTGTTACAAAATAGATCAAAACCAAAGCTAAGCACAAATCCAATCTAAAGTTCTTTTACTCTAGGCCCCGCATCTCTATCCATGCGTACCTACATCTCCGATCCTGAACCTGAGTACATAGCAAAACAAACAAGTAGTACGTGAGACAAGAAAGTCTCGTGAGCTACATGAGTTTAGACCCCGATAAAACAACAAGTATCACATTATATATATATAAACAAATATATGTATCTCATCATCATACATTTAGCCACCCTATTGTGACTCTATCATCCTTGCCTTCCTAGCAAGTCTATCTAGTTATCCGGAACATCTCCAAATAACCCGTCATCTCACATACTTATTAATCGGGGATCCCCCGCCTTAATAAGCCTTATGGTAACGGTAAGAGGGAATCGCCCAATCTACCATTACCCGACTTCTAGCCGGATCTCGTCCGGTAGCAAGCCTCCTAACACATGATGGTCCATGGGTCGATGCCCAATCAGCCCCATCCAAAGTGACCGGGGATCCCCCGAATCACCGCCACACTATCACACGTCATAACTTCTCGAGTTATTCCATCTAAGCCCTTGGCTATCTCATAGTTCATCGAACAAGTTAGTCATAATATTCATAATAATATATAACTAACTCTACATACTAATAGTCTACACAATTAATCAAATAGACCAAATCACAAGTAAGAAAACATATTTCAATGGCTATGTACTCAGTAAAGTCCACACGTACTCACCTTAGCAATAAAGATGCTTCAACCGTATTCTTTCCGCCGGTTCCTTGTTCACAATTCGTCACTTCAACACTTCACCGAATGTCTAAAACAATTATCACAACAAGATATCAACACAAACTGCTACCAATGTGTTCATCTACCTCTAGATAACACCCATCAATCCATTTCCCCCAAATATGGTGATTACCAAACCCTAGGTTTAACCAACCCTCAAGATTCTTACAAATCTTAGCCATACACTTGATTCCCTTGTTAATATACCATCTATTAAGTGTATACAACCTTTATATCACCATAACCCATAACCCCAAGAACTAGGGTTTCAACCCCAAGCTTCTAAACCCATAGATCTAGAGCTACAACTACAAAGGATTGAAGATATACCTTAAATCTTCAACTAGGAGTGAAGAATCACAAGATTTGATGAAGAAATCAGCTCCAAATGATGATTTGCACTCAAAATCGTCCACACACTCGAGTTGGGAGAAAACTAGGGTTTTTCTTTGCAATAAATGACCAAAACCCGACTTTAATGCTGCACAGACAAGAGATCGCGCCGCTATTGTGGAGATCGCGTCGCGATCTCCACCCCGCCATAATTCGCGTCGCTACTTCGCGCCGCTATCTACCCACGCGATCTACTTCGCGTTTTCCTCATAACGCTATTTCGGGTCGCTGTCCGAGTTTGCATAAGATAGCGCCGCTATCTTTGAGATAGCGCCGCTATCTCCTTCCGGACAGCAGGCTGCACTTTTTGACCATTGTCTCGACCCGGTTTCGTTCATAACTTCCTCATACGGTGTCCAAATGACACGAAACCAATTCCCACGTCTTTTAAACGATTTATCCTTATTTATCATATTTTTATAAAATTTATTTATTTACAAATTTCGGGTCGTTACAGATAATACATGAGCTATTTTCCTCCTTAAAATCCGAGCATGCTACCTTCATTTGATCATCGAACGTCTCAGATTCCAACCAAGAATGCGAAAGGCGGAACGGAGTCGGACCATAGTCATCATACTTAGAATGTAATAAAATTGGGATGTGATCAGATAAATTACGTTCTACAGCAGCAGCTTTTAGACAAGGATTTCAAAACACCTAAGTTTTCAGAAAATAAAAACCTGTCAAGCTTGCTCATTTTCGTCGCTTGTTTGTTCATCCAGGTGTATTTACGACCCCCAATCGGTAGATCAATCAATTCATTTTTATCAATGAATTCATTAAAAAAACGCGCCCCTTGCTCATTAAAAAAAGAGCCATCTCTTTCGGACTCGTATCGAACTTCATTAAAATCGCCAAAAACGATTACATTTCCAACCGCTTGTTGGATATATAAATTGATTTCATCCCACACCCTTTTACGGGCATCAACCCCTTGCGGCGCATAGATATTTATCAGGTGAATATGTTCCTGGTAACCCATCCACTTCCCTTCAACAATAACATAATTTACCCCGCATTGAATACTTATTTTGCTGAAAACCGCGGTGTAACGACCTGAAATTTTATATAAATAAATTGTACTAAAATACGATAAATATGGATAATTCATTTAAAACGCGTAGGAATTGGTTTCGTGTCGTTTGGACACCGTATGACAAAGTTATGGACGAAACCGGGTCAAGACATGGAAGAAAAAGTGCAGCATTGGCTGCCTGAGGAGTTCGCATCGCGAGGATTGGGCTCCCGATCGCGAACTTCGACCAGAGAGTTGGTATTTTGAAGATTGGAGTTCACGGGCAGTTCACGACCGCAAAGAGTTCGCGACCCGCAGAGTTCGCGACGTGAACTCTTGTTCACGGCGCGAACTTCCCCGACCAGCTGTATTAAAGTCGGGTTTGGCTCATTAAATGCCATCCAAAACCCTAGTTTTCTCCTACCAGCTGGTGTGGGCGATTTTTGAGCATAAAGTGGCGATTGGAGCTTAATCTTCACTAAATCTTGGTGATTCTTGCTCCTAGTTGAAGAACAAAGGTAAATCTTCATCTCTCTTGGGTTTTTAGCCATAGATTCAAGTAGGGAAAGCTTGAATCTCAAACCCTAGTTTTGGGTTTGTTCATAAATGGTTAAATGGAAGTTGTATAATTTATATCTATGGTATTTTAACAAGGAAAATGTGTTTATGAAATGGATCTATGAAAATATGAAGGTTTTTGGAATTAGAGTTTGGTAAATTGGGGAAATATGATGCTAGTAATTAACTAGCCATGGATTATGTAGTTAGTATTGATGTTTGATGTAAACCATTGTATTGGTTTTGGTATTAGGTCATTTGGTGGAAGGACTTGAGGTATTCAAGTCTTGAGAAGTGATAATCTTGTTCAAGAGGCATATCTTGATGTAAGCTTGACTAAGGTGAGTACATGTGAACTTTCAAAACTGGGTATATAGCTAGTAAATGTTTTATGTTTAAATGTTTTATCGAGTCTATAAGTAATTTAGTTAATTATGTGATTACTAATGAATTGCTTATGTGATGAAGAATGATAATTGATTGAGAAACGATGGAGCTATAAGCTCATAGTAATAAAAGACAAGTAATGATGTTGATGATGTCCCTAGGGCCATGATAGATTGGAGGCATTCCGATTATTATGGTTCCTTAAGGTTAGTGGTTAATTGGAGGCATTCCGATTACCCAATACCTATGAGTCCCGGTAGATTGGAGGCATTCCGGTTACCGTGGGTATGATGGTCTTGATAGATTGGAGGCATTCCAATTATCTTGACATTGGCCAATGATGAAAGAAATGAAGTGACCCGAATGAAATTAATAATATTATTATAATATAAATGATATTATGTGACTAGTTGTTTACCGGGTCTAAAACCCATGTATCTCACGAGGCAATTTTGTCTCACGTACTATGTTTGTGTTTTTGCTATGTACTCAGGTTCGGGATCGAAGATCTAGGAGGCCCGTTTAGGAGAGGCCTTGTTGAGATTAGCTCGGTGTTGATGATTAGAGCTCTTGTCCTATGGCTAAGATATAATGTGTAACACCATTTTTGTAAACTCTGATAATCTCAAACAAGAAACCTTTTTAGTTTTTGTAAAGTCGGTATTTGACACTGATACATTATTACTTATTTTGGGATGAATTGTTATTTAAATATTGTTTTGAAAATTGATGTGTTACATCTTGGTATCAGTGCTATGGTTTAAGTAAACTAGGTTGAGTTGACCATCCTATACTTAAACTGAGCTAGTAGGACCATGAGTTCCATAGGATGTTTATGAATTGACTGTTGAGACCTTAAGTGTAAGTTCAATAGGGTTGACCTTGAAGGAATAGGTCATGTTTGATTTGGGAACGACCTATATTACCGTTATTTTGGTGAATTGACTTCTAAATGACTGATGTCTTATTATAGTAAGATGGTGCAAACTAGAAGTGGAAGGGGTCCACTTGAACAAGAACAAGATTCAAATCGTGTTAGCAATCCGGTGTTTGGCCCGGAGAATCGGATCGAGGAGGAAAATTCGAGTGCCGATAGGAACCACACCCCGATAACTGTGGAACATCTTCAAGCTATGTTCAACCAAATGAGGGATGTCGTGAATAATGATGTGCATCGAATCCTCAATGAACATAAGGATCGTGAGAGGCGGGAAGAATCTCCACCCCGCACCAAGAGCAGGTCAAGTAGTGTTGCTCAAACTGAAAAGTCTTCAACTGAGGAAGAAAGTGACCCCGAGCCGAGGGAAAGAAAGGGTTGTACTTACAAGAGCTTTATGGCTTTCAAGCCCGATAACTACTATGGTAGCTCCGAACCGAAAGTCACGATCCGTTGGATCCGTGAAACCGAACAAGTCCTTGAAGCTAGTAAGTGTAAGGAAGGGGATATGGTGATCTATGCCTCTCGATTGTTGAAAGATGAAGCCCTCGTATGGTGGGACACCATATATGAATCATTGGGGAAAAGGGCGGTGTATAAGATGAAATGGGAAGAGTTTGTGAAACGGTTGAAGGCGAAGTTTTGTCCCGAAAGAAATTTGGAGAAACTTCAAGAAGAGTTTGTGCACTTGAAGAAGGAAAGTATGAGTGTAGATGAATACACTAAGAATTTCACGGGATTGATCCCGTTTGTGATCAAGTTGTATCCGGATGAGAGATCCCGGATTGTTCGTTATGTCAATGGACTCCCGTGGGAGTATGAGTTGGAAGTAAAGAGGGCCGTCACACTTGATGAAGCTATTAGTGCGGCGAGGAATGTTGAGGAAGTTGGCCAAAGGAGGATCATTGAAAGGCCAAAGTTTGAAAAGAGGAAATTTGAAGGAAGCTCGGGATCGGTGAAGAAGGGAAAGTTCACTCGGACCTACTCTAAGCAATCAAGTGTGGGCACGTGTAAGTAATGGTGATTTTCGGTTAAAACAAGAACCAAAACGCAGCGGAAAGATTTAATCACCATGAACGGATCTTGATATCAATCATACAATCAAACTAAAAGAAAATCAAAGAGAATGGTATAAGAATTCATACCCTAGTTGCCTTTGATTATTATGAAATCGGATGGATGATGGTGACGGACGAAACCAAGGACACCAATGGGGAGTCCCTCCAAAGCTAGTCCACACAACACCTTAGCAAGAACACCAAGTGGGATGCTAGTCCCTTGTACCAATTTGTAAGAACTCACGATCGTGCAAAACAAGACAAATCAAAAGGAATTCTCCTTTTGTTTATGCGTGTACCTACTCCCACAAACTTTTGTGCGTATCAAGTCTACACACGCAACTCTGTTTTTTTTGTGTTTGTGCGGCCGAATCAATTAATCAAATGGGGGAATTAGGGGTTTTAATTAACATGCCTAATTCTCCCATGTTTCCTAATTCATATTTGCACTTAGGTCCCTTGCTTCTTGGTTCTTCTTTTTGGCACACCAACTAAGTTTCATACTTAAACAATTTAACACAAAACTTTAATTGGTTAATTTATATAAATAATATAATTACACTAATTATATTACATATATCTAATGGTGTTTGGTGTATAAGTGTGTGACCCTTTAGGCTCACAAACAACTAGCCATATAACTATATGTTATACGCGTGAAGCATATTCCAACAGCTCCCACTTGCGCACGTGATAACATCAAGTAGTTATACAAGCAAAGGTTAGAGTCTAGCAACCCGCCAATGCCCCTAGAAGTACATGAGGAGTTTCATAAAATCTTTGTTCAAAGTTTTTCGAGCAGTTATCCTTTTGTTACTGATACTATGTTGAATTTTAGACAAGGATTAATGTCAATCTAAAATTTCAACGATTCTGTTTCTCGATCTATACATTGAAGTAGATTACCAAAACCAATCAAGATTCATCTTGATTACCTTTTGGGTGTGGCCACACATACATCTATTCAAATCATCGAGGGGCCCAGTAGTATCTAATCCACATACGTGGAGGAACAAATTCTTTATTGACTACACGTGTTTGTCATATGTTTAATGACAAACCCGATAATGGTTGTTATAGCAGCCTTATTCAGGTCAACGTTTAACCACATCAAAGTTTGCCCCTCTACATACACAAACCAACTTGCATCTCAAGTCAGAGGATAAGTGACAAAGCCTTTGTGAGATTCACTTGTGACATAAATCCAGGAAGTGAATTCTCATAGGTTGGGTCAGTCCAATTGTGCATCATTATGAACAACATGTGAGTTTAACTTCATCATCCTTAGTCATACTAAGATAATGTCATCAATGCCCTCAGATTTGTCTTAATAATATTCCCATATTATTAATTATGACAATGGACAATTTAGAATATAAAACGCAGTAAATGTTCATGGATATAAACATGCAAATATAGAACACAGTAGATATTCATATAAAGACGATCATATCAAATATATCAATTTATTCCAATAAATACTGCTCAATGTTCCATTATCCAAATACTAAAACAGATTACATGAAACTACTAGCTGGTCGAAGCCCAATGTTTCTAGCATGCTCAACATGTTTGGTACATGGCATTGGCTTTGTGAAGGGGTCAGCTAAGTTGTCATCTGTATGAACTTTGAGCAAGCGTACATCTCCCATTAGGATCGCATCTCTAATGTAGTGAAGCTTCCTCCGATAATGTCTGGCGCCTTTCTGAACACCGGGTTCGTTGGCAATGATGATAGCACCTGTGTTATCACAGTACATATCCATAGGTTTTTCATTACTGGGGACAACTCCAAGCCCAGAAATAAATTTCCTCATCCAAACAGCTTCCATTGCAGCTTCAGTAGTTGCAATGTATTCAGCTTCTGTAGAAGACATGGCGATAGTGCTCTGCTTCACACTTTTCCAATCAACAGCGCCTCCGTTCAAAACGAAAACATACCCCGTTTGAGATTTGGAATCATCTCTATCAGTCTCAAAACTAGCATCAGAATAACAAGTAACGCTTAGTTCATTTTGAGATTCACCACCATAGACAAGAAACATATCTTTAGTATTCCTAAGATACTTCAGTATGTTCTTAACAGCAGTCCAGTGACTCTCACCTGGATTCTGTTGATATCGGCTTGTAAGGTTCTGTGAGAACGCTACATCAGGTCTTGTGCACCGCACAGCATACATGATAGATCCTACTGCCGAGGCATAGGGGACATCACGCATACGTTTCATCTCATCAGGTGAGGACGGTCCTTGAGTCTTACTCAAGTGTACATTGTGTTGCATAGGGAGACTTCCACGTTTGGAAGCATCCATTCTAAATCGTTTTAGAATCTTATAAATGTACGCACTTTGACTTAGTCCGATTAACCGCTTTGATCTATCTCGGTAGATCTTTATACCAAGTATATATGCCGCTTCCCCAAGATCCTTCATAGCGAAGCACTTCCCAAGCCAGGATTTTACATCTTGTAGCATTGGAATGTTATTTCCTATGAGTAGTATGTCATCGACATATAGGATTAGAAAAACGACAATGCTCCCACTAGCTCTTACATATACACATGGCTCGTCGGGATTCTGAGTAAAGCCAAACGTTTTGACTTCCTCGTCGAATCTTTTGTTCCAACTTCTGGATGCTTGCTTCAGTCCATAAATGGACCTTTGAAGCTTACATACTTTCTTTGGGTGTTTTGTATTAACAAAACCCTCAGGCTGAACCATATAGACATCTTCATCAAGGTGTCCATTCAAGAAAGCAGTTTTAACATCCATTTGCCAAATCTCATAGTCATAGTACGCTGCTATGGCTATGACAATCCTAATAGCTCTAACGTCGGCAACAGGCGAGAAGGTTTCATCATAGTCAATCCCGTAGGTTTGAGTGTAACCTTTTGCTACCAATCGAGCTTTATAGGTGTGTACATTTCCATCCATGTCGGTCTTCTTCTTGAAGATCCACTTGCTACCAACAGTCTTACTGTTAGGAGGAAGATCAACCAAAGTCCATACTTGGTTATCTTTCATGGATTGCATTTCCGCGTTCATAGCATCAAGCCATTTGTCAGATTCAGAATCTGCTAATGCAGCTCGATAGTTAGGGGGTTCATTATGATCCCCTAAACTCAGCTCCTCAGCATCGATTTGGAAACCATATCGTTCAGGTGCATGAGGTGTCCTTGCGGACCTTCGAACGGGGACCTCATCATTTTGAGGTGCAACAGGAACAGTTTCATGTTCAACCTCATCTTGATGTTCGCTAGTATCTACAATAGGTTGTGCATCTTCATCGCTTGGAATCTCGTCAAAGTCGATGGTACTCCCACTTGCTTCTTGTGAAATGAGATTGCTCTCAAGAAACTCAGCATAACGAGCAATAATTACTTTTTGCTCAGGTGGGTAGTAGAAATAGTAACCCATCGTTTCCTCAGGGTATCCTATAAAGATGCACTTGACAGCTCTGGGTTCAAGTTTGTTTGGCGTGTCGCGTTTCACGAGAGCCTCACAACCCCAGACCTTCAAGTAAGACAAGTTAGGGACTTTCCCATGCCATATCTCATATGGTGTCTTTTCAACCTTCTTGGTGGGAACCATATTCAGTATGCGAGCAGCCGATTTGAGTGCATAACCCCAAAAGGATAGAGGCAGAGTTGTAGGACTCATCATCGATCGGACCATGTCAAGCAAGGTGCGATTTCTCCTCTCCGATACACCATTATGCTGTGGTGTATAAGGGGGAGTGAATTGTGAGACAATCCCACAATTCTTAAGATGGTCTTGAAACTCATGGCTCATGTACTCTCCTCCTCGATCAGAACGAAGAGCCTTTATCTTCTTGCCGAGTTGATTTTCTACTTCATTTTGGAAAGCTTTGAACGTTTCAAAGGTTTCATGTTTATGTTTAATCAAGTAAACATAACCATAACGACTAAAGTCGTCCGTGAAAGTAATGAAGTAGGTAGCACCTTCCCTAGTTCGAGTTCTAAAAGGGCCACATACATCAGTATGTATGAGTCCAAGTAGATCATTGGCTCTTTCGCCTACATGGGAGAAAGGCTTGCGCGCCATTTTACCAGATATACAAGAAACACATTTATCAAATGATTCAGAATCATCTGATTTTATAAGTCCATCCTTTTGTAATTTCAAAACGCGTTTCTTGTTAACGTGGCAAAGGCGACAATGCCATAGGAAAGTAGAATCCAAGTTCTTCTTGGATTTCTTGTTGCTACATGTATAAATAGAACTACTGTTTGTGATACGATTATGCATGTCAATCTCAAAGATACCATCACGAGGAATAGCATTAAAGTAAAAAACATTATCCTTTGAAACTGAAATACCAAAATCCGTAAAAGTATGAATAAAACCATTATTCCACAAACAAGAAAGCGATACTATACCCCTAGTAATACTAGGCGCATAGTGACAATTGTCTAATACAATAATTAAACCACTAGGAAGGATTAAATCATAGCTTCCTATAGCTTCGACCGGTGCACGATTTCCATTGCCCACGTACAAGTCCAAAGCTCCATGGTTTAGCTTTCTACTTCCCCTTAGACCCTGCATGGTATTACAAATGTGAGTTCCACAACCAGTGTCATATACCCATGATTTCTTAGGGAAAGCATATAGTTCTATTGTGAAGATACCTGATGTGCCAACCTTGTTGGCTTTGTTCTTCATCAACTCTGCCAGGTAGGCAGGACAATTCCTCCTCCAATGGCCTGTTTCACCGCAGTGATGGCAAGCAAGATCCTTAGCGGGATGCTCCTTACGAGTAGGTGGGGGAACCTTTGGCTTGGGCTTGTAAACTTGCTTTCCCTTGCCTTGGCCCTTCGCAACTACTTGCGGTTTTGGTTTTTGGATCTTTCCTTGCCTTATAGCAAGGACAGTAGGGGCCGGAGTTTTCTTGGGTAGGCTTGCCTCCGTTTGTTTCAGCATAGCATGTAATTCGGCGAATGTCTTCCCCATACTATGCATATGATAAGTCATGACAAACGGTGCAAAATCCTTGTTTAGGGACGTTAGAATCAAGCTAATCCCAAGGATGTGCGGCATAGCGTAACCAAGCCTCTCCATTTGGTCTAAGTAGCTCTTCATCTTCAAGAGATAAGAGCTAACAGACTGTCCCTCCTCCTGCTTGCAAGCGTGGAAGGCTTTGACAGTGTCAAAGAGTTCCTGCTCGGCTTGCTTTTGATACATGGCCGTTAGTTCACGCATCATATCAAATGCAGTGAGGTCCTCGAGATTCTTTTGAATCTCGGGAATCATGCTCACTAGCATAAGCGCGGCGACTTCCTGTTGTTCGTTAAACCTTTTGGTATAGGCTGTACGAACAGCAGTAGTGGCGGTAGCAGCAGGGGCAGGGGGTAGCGCCTCCTCCAAATGGTGGTACTTATGCTCGGCCCTAAGGACAATCCTTAGGTTACGAGACCAGTCCACAAAGTTCGTTCCATCAAGTTTCTCTTTTTCGAGAACGGAACGAATGGTGGTATGTGTTAGGGTTTGATTGTTTGAAGTCATCTACAAAATTACAAAGTTCATGAATTAGTATTTTCAATAATAATTTCTTTTAATAAATTAACTACCCAATTAATTTAATTAAAAACTAAGATCCCATTGAGCTTCTATCACCGCATCAGTTGATCTGCTAGAGGTGATAGATCCAATAGGTAGGTGACGATCAACAATTGCATTACAAGTGCAACTCTTAGAGGTATGGGACTTCATGGCACCTAGTGAACAAGCATCTAGGGTCAAGTGGCATGTTTGTCGCATCTTCGCCTCGAGTCAAGGTCTCACCGTTAACTTGATTAAGTCATCCAATGTGAAATCATGTCAAAATAGATCTAGGTCTCACCGTAGAGAATAATGACCTCGGATCTAAATTCAAACCACGTCTCACGTGAATTCAAAAATAGAAGCAAGTGATTTACAACCGATTGGACGGCGTGACTTAAATTTTAGGTATGTTAAATTTTAATTTAATAAAATTTTATTTAAGATATGAATGAATCATGTACTTCATTCATACCACTTCATAAGTCTTGTAATAAACGGTAAAAACTTTTAGCGATTATTAAGTGAGAAGTTTCAAATCATATTTAAACTTAGTTTAATCTCAAAACGATTTTTAGATTAAAGGTTTAATCATCAATATTTAACTAGTAATCATCGATGATTAAGGGTTTGAATGTTCTAATGTTTGTGTCTAAAAACCATTTTTAATTTGTTTTACTATTTGTATCTAATAGAAAAGAAAAACAACCACAAACAAAGAATAAACATGCAATAAAATTTTGTGCAAACCTCGACCGATGAAATCCTAGGTTCGGTCACGTGAGTCATCACGACGGACCGAAAGGGTCAAACTAGGGGACGGGCCAACATGAACCCAAACGGGCCTACATAAACCCAATGGGCTCCCACTTGCTCCAAGACATTCTTGAGCAAGTAGAACCCAAAATTGTGAAAAAGTGTAATCTGCCAGAAAATTCCAGCAGACTTTGAAGCCCGAAAAGTCACTGAAGGAGTCTTCGTTGGTCTTCCCGGCCTTCTGGAAAGTTGTAGCCCACGACTTTGCAAGCATTTTAGGCTTTTGAATCACCCAAAAAGGAGTCCGTATGCCTCTGGAAAACCTGTTTTCGTACAGCCCTCGCTTTTGTGACGGAAATTTGTTGTTTTCTTCATTAGTCTTCAATATTTTTTGTCAACAATTTACAATAAAAAGATAAAATACATACAATCTATTCTATTACTTTTACATTACAAATTGCCCCAAAAATGGCACCAAAAATAAAAGAAAAATAAATGAAACAAATTACAACAATTAAGCCAAAAAAAAAAAAGGCTTTTCCCAAACAACCAAACAACCAAACATCAACCACATTCATTCACAAATGGTCTAGGCTTTCATCGGTTTGCACAAACAAGCAACAATTTGACAAGGCTTTGGCTTGGGATATGGCAAAAATACATGTTTTGCCATATCAACAACATGGAATTAAAAAATAAATTCCAAGCCAAATAATCAAAAAATACAATAACAAGATTAATTTTTTGATTTGATTTTGTAACAAGTGACAATAGGGTTCCAAAAATACCATATTTTAACCCATTAATTTATAAAAATCCGAAAATTAAAATAAAAAACCCGTAGGGTTTTGTTTTTGTCCGATCGGAATTTTAAAAACACAAAAACAATTGATTTTTGCCACTTTTCACAAAATCTAGCTAATTATATGATTAATATAATGACTCGTGATACCACTAATGGTGATTTTCGGTTAAAACAAGAACCAAAACGCAGCGGAAAGATTTAATCACCATGAACGGATCTTGATATCAATCATACAATCAAACTAAAAGAAAATCAAAGAGAATGGTATAAGAATTCATACCCTAGTTGCCTTTGATTATTATGAAATCGGATGGATGATGGTGACGGACGAAACCAAGGACACCAATGGGGAGTCCCTCCAAAGCTAGTCCACACAACACCTTAGCAAGAACACCAAGTGGGATGCTAGTCCCTTGTACCAATTTGTAAGAACTCACGATCGTGCAAAACAAGACAAATCAAAAGGAATTCTCCTTTTGTTTATGCGTGTACCTACTCCCACAAACTTTTGTGCGTATCAAGTCTACACACGCAACTCTGTTTTTTTTGTGTTTGTGCGGCCGAATCAATTAATCAAATGGGGGAATTAGGGGTTTTAATTAACATGCCTAATTCTCCCATGTTTCCTAATTCATATTTGCACTTAGGTCCCTTGCTTCTTGGTTCTTCTTTTTGGCACACCAACTAAGTTTCATACTTAAACAATTTAACACAAAACTTTAATTGGTTAATTTATATAAATAATATAATTACACTAATTATATTACATATATCTAATGGTGTTTGGTGTATAAGTGTGTGACCCTTTAGGCTCACAAACAACTAGCCATATAACTATATGTTATACGCGTGAAGCATATTCCAACAGTAAGAAGTGTGGCAAGGACCACAAGGGTGAGTGTTTGGCGGACTCGAAAGCTTGTTTTAAGTGTGGGAGACCGGGGCATTTGGCGAGGGATTGTCGGGCCAAGCCGTTGGATGAAATTGAATGTTACTCATGCCACGAGAAAGGGCACTATAGTAACTCATGCCCGAAGAAGGGAAGTGAGACGATGGTGTCGACCGCACAAAAGAAAGCGGAGCCGACAAAGGTCAAAGGACGAGCCTTCCAACTTACCCGAGATGAAGCCAAGGAAGCCCACGATGTCGTTTCAGGTACCCTAATCGTAAATTCTATTCCCGCCCGGATCTTATTTGACTCGGGTGCTACTTATTCGTTTGTGTCCCATGATTTTGTTGTGAAATTGAATGTGCCCTTAGAACTTCTTGATGAGATTTATGATATTGAAATCGCGGATGGTAAAACATACATAGTTCAACATATGTGTCGAAATTGTGAGTTAGAAATAGACGGGAGAAAGTTTAAGGTAAATTTATTACCTATGGAAATTGCGGGGTTTGATATAGTTATTGGTATGGATTGGTTGGGTGAGCATCAAGCAAAGATTTTATGTGGGAAAAAGTTAGTCTCAATCAAGACTCCCAATAATGAAAAAGTGTATGTGTATGGCGAGAGACGACACCATTTACCATGCCTTATGACCGCGGTTAAAGCAAGAAAATGTCTAGCCAAAGGGTGTTCGTCCTTTTTGGCGTATGTGTTAGACGGAAGGAAGGAAAAGAAGTCGGTGGAAAATGTGAAAGTGATTCGGGATTTTCCCGAGGTATTTCCCGACGATTTACCGGGATTGCCACCGGAGAGGCAAGTAGAATTCCGTATCGATTTAGTCCCGGGAGCGACGCCAATAGCTCGTGCTCCATATCGATTGGCTCCCACCGAAATGAGGGAATTGATGTCACAAATACAAGAATTACTCGATAAGGGATTTATTCGTCCAAGTTCGTCTCCATGGGGTGCGCCCGTATTGTTCGTCAAAAAGAAAGACGGTTCGATGAGGATGTGCATCGATTACCGAGAGTTGAATAAGATGACTATTAAGAACCGTTACCCGTTGCCTAGAATCGACGACTTATTTGAGCAACTACAAGGAGCTGACTATTTCTCAAAGATCGATTTGAGATCGGGTTACCACCAAGTTCGAGTGAAGGAAGGAGACACCGAGAAGACGGCATTTCGTACACGTTATGGGCATTACGAGTTCTTAGTGATGCCGTTTGGGTTAAATAATGCACCGGCCATTTTCATGGATCTCATGAATCGGGTTTGTAAACCATTTCTCGACAAGTTTTTTATCGTATTCATTGACGACATTCTTATCTATTCAAAAACCGAGGAAGAACACGAAAGTCGCTTAAGGCAAACGTTAGAAGTACTACAACGGGAGAAATTATATGCAAAGTTTTCCAAGTGTGAATTTTGGATTCGGGAAGTCTAATTCCTTGGTCATGTCGTGTCACGAGAAGGAATCAAAGTTGACCCATCAAAGATTGAAGCGGTGATGAAATGGGAACCTCCTCGAATTCCAACCGAAGTGAGAAGTTTTCTCGGGCTTACCGGTTATTACCGCCGGTTTATTCAAGACTTTTCCCGAGTGGCGACTCCACTCACATTGTTGACCCGAAAAAGTAGCAAGTTCGTGTGGGGAGAAAAGCAAGAGAAGGCATTCGCGTTGTTAAAGGAAAGATTATGTAACGCCCCGATTCTCGCGTTACCCGAAGGCATGGAAGATTTCGTTGTTTATAGTGATGCCTCGAATAAAGGATTGGGATGTGTTTTGATGCAACGAGGAAAAGTAATAGCTTATGCCTCGAGACAGTTGAAGGATGTGGAAACGAGATACACTACACGTGATTTAGAATTGGCGGCGATAGTGTTTGCCTTGAAGTTATGGCGACATTATTTGTATAGTACGAGGTGCACGTTATATACGGATCACAAGAGTCTTCAATATGTTTTCACTCAAAAAGATTTAAATATGAGGCAAAGAAGATGGATCGAATTGATTAACGATTATGATTGTGAGATTGTATACCATGCGGGGAAGGCCAATGTGGTAGCCGACGCCTTGAGCCGGAAAATTCATGAGAAACCGGTTAAAGGGAAGTTGACTCGGATTGAAGTAATCTCGAGTATAGTGGAACGAATTAAAAATGCCCAACGAGAAGTAATGGAGAAAGAAGAGTTGAGGCAAGAACGTTTGGGTAAAAATCAACATTTTGTAGAGAACAAGCAAGGATTGAAAACCGTTGGTGGTCGAATTTGGGTCCCCAAGTTCGGTGGAACCCGAAAGGAATTACTAAATGATGCCCATAAGTCTAAGTATTCGATCCACCCGGGAAGTACAAAGACATACCAAGATATGAAGAAAATGTATTGGTGGCCCGGGATGAAAGCAAGAGTGGCCAAGTATATTTCCAAGTGTGCCACGTGTGCACAAGTAAAAGCCGAGCATCAAGTACCTTATGGGGTAGCTCAATCGTTACAAGTACCGGCCGGAAAGTGGGAAGATATAACAATGGATTTCATTGTTGGGTTGCCAAGAACGAGCAAGAACCACGACGCCATTTGGGTCATAGTTGTCCGGTTGACCAAAAGTGCATTATTCTTAGCAATTCGGGAAACCATGCCACTCGAAAAGTTAGCAAAATTGTATGTGGATGAAGTGGTAAGACTTCATGGGGTCCCGTTATCGATTGTGTCCGATAGAGATGCGAGGTTTACCTCGAGATTTTGGGGATCATTGCAAGAAGAGTTGGGAACGAAATTGCGGTTGAGTACGACCTACCACCCGCAAACTGATGGTCAAAGTGAAAGAACTATTCAAACGGTTGAAGATATGTTAAGATCTTGCGTGTTGGATTTTGGAGGTAAATGGGATGAACATCTACCGTTAGTCGAGTTTTCCTACAATAATAGTTATCACTCAAGTATTAAAATGCCGCCTTATGAGGCGTTGTATGGAAGGAAATATAGAACTCCATCATGTTGGCTTGAGGCGGGAGAGACAAAGCTTATGGCTCCCGAAATTGTGAAAGTGACAAAAGAAAAGATTGGAATAATCCAAGCCAATATGAAAGCCGCACAAGATAGACAAAGAAGCTACTCGGGTTTGAAAAAGAGACCTTATGATTTGAATGTTGGTGACATGGTGATGTTGAAAGTATCGCCTTGGAAAGGCGTGATGAGGTTTGGAAAGAAGGGCAAATTGATCCCAAGGTATGTTGGTCCGTTTAAGATTTTGAAACGGGTCGGGTTACAAGCATTTAAGTTAGAACTCCCACCCGAACTTCAAGGTGTTCACGATACATTCCGTGTAAGTAATTTGAAGAAGTTCGTGGGTGAAGTTGAAAATATTATCCCATTACAAGAATTGGGGGTTGATGCCCCGAACGGGTTGATAGAAGAACCCGAAGCCATATTAGAGACAAAGACCAAGAAACTTAGGAATAAAAAGATTGAGTTCGTATTGGTCAAGTGGAAGCATTCCCTTGGACCGAACTTGACTTGGGAAGTTAAGGATGAGATTCGGAAAAGGTACCCGAACTTCATAAACTATGATGAGATTCCGAGGACGGAATCTCCTTAAGGGGTGGAGTGTTGTAACGACCCGAAATTTGTAAATAAATAAATGGTACAAAAATACGATAAATATGGATAATTCATTAAAACGCGTAGGAATTGGTTTCGTGTCGTTTGGACACCGTATGACAAAGTTATGGATGAAACCGGGTCAAGACATGGAAGAAAAAGTGCAGCATTGGCTGCCTGAGGAGTTCGCGTCGCGAGGATTGGGCTCCCGATTGCGAACTTCGACCAGAGAGTTGGTATTTTGAAGATTGGAGTTCGCGGGCAGTTCACGACCGCGAGGAGTTCGCGACCCGCAGAGTTCGCGGCGCGAACTTCCCCGACCAGCTGTATTAAAGTCGGGTTTGGCTCATTAAATGCCATCTAAAATCCTAGTTTTCTCCTACCAGCTGGTGTGGGCGATTTTTGAGCATAAAGTGGCGATTGGAGCTTAATATTCACTAAATCTTGGTGATTCTTGCTCCTAGTTGAAGGACAAAGGTAAATCTTCATCTCTCTTGGGTTTTTAGTCATAGATTCAAGTAGGGAAAGCTTGAATCTCAAACCCTAGTTTTGGGTTTTTTCATAAATGGTTAAATGGAAGTTGTATAACTTATATCTATGGTATTTTAACAAGGAAAATGTGTTTATGAAATGGATCTATGAAAATATGAAGGTTTTTGGAATTAGGGTTTGGTAAATTGGGGAAATATGATGCTAGTAATTAACTAGCCATCGATTATGTAGTTAGTATTGATGTTTGATGTAAACCATTGTATTGGTTTTGGTATTAGGTCATTTGGTGGAAGGACTTGAGGTATTCAAGTCTTGAGAAGTGATAATCTTGTTCAAGAGGCATATCTTGAAGTAAGCTTGACTAAGGTGAGTACATGTAAACTTTCAAAACTGCGTACATAGCTAGTAAATGTTTTATGTTTAAATGTTTTATCGAGTCTATAAGTAATTAAGTTAATTATGTGATTACTAATGAATTGCTTATGTGATGAAGAATGATAATTGATTGAGAAACGATGGAGCTATAAGCTCATAGTTGTAACGACCCGAAATTTGTAGATAAATAAATTTTATAAAAATATGATAAATAAGTATAAATCATTTAAAGAACGTAGGAATTGGTTTCGTGTCATTTGGACATCGTATGAGAAAGTTATGGACGAAACCGTGTCGAAGCAAAGGTCGAAAAGTGCAGCCTGGGCTGCACAGCCCAAGATAGCGACGCTATCTTGGATAGCGACGCGATTTTTAGCTGTTTCCACAGAAACCCGAAATAGCGAAGTCTTGGATCGCGATATTGGATCGCGGGCAAAAGATAGCGACGCGATCTATAGATCACGGCGCGATTTTGCTGTCTGATCAGCATTAAAGTCGGGAAAAGCACATTTATTGCATATCAAAACCCTAGCTTCTCTCCCAACGACTTTGTATACGTTTTTGAGTGGAAAACACCATTTGGAGCCGATTTCTTCATCAAATCTCGTGATTCTTCACTCCTAGTTGAAGATTAAAGGTAAATCTTCACTCCTCCATCTTTGTAGCTCAAGATCTATGGATCTTGAAGCTTGGGTTTGAAACCCTAGTTCTTGGGGTTATGGGTTATGGTGAAATAAATGATGTATACACTTAATAGATGGTGTTTTAACAATGGAAACAAGTGTATGGTTAAGATTGGCATGAATCTTAAGGGTTGGTTAAACCTAGGGTTTGGTAAATCACCATATTTGGGGGAATGGATTGATGGGTGTTATCTAGAGGTAGATGAACACATTGGTAGTAGTTTGTGATGATAATCTTGTTGTGATAATTGTTTTAGACATTCGGTGAAGTATTGAAGTGGACGAATTGTGAGCAAGGAACCGGCGGAAAGAATACGGTTAAAGCATCTTTGTTACTAAGGTGAGTACGTGTGGAATTTACTGAGTACATAGCCCTTGTAAATATTTTCATTAATTGTGTTACGGTCTATTTGCTTATATGTGTAGACTTATAGTAATTTGAGTTAGTGATAGATATTACCGATAATATTGGACTAACTTGATTGATGATGAACGTGATAGACGAGAGCTAGATTGGCATAACCATAGGGTTATGATGAGATTGAGATAATGTGATGATACGGGCGACTCCCGATCATGAGGTGTGGATTGAGGGGCAGTTGGGTGGATTCCCATCGACTCTTCCACGTTAGTTATGTGATGACACGGGCGACTCCCGGTCATGAGGTGTGGAGTGAGGGGCGGTTGGGTGGATTCCCGTCGACTCATCCACGATAGGTGTGGTGTGAGGGGCAATTGGGTGGATTCCCATCGACTCAACCACGATAGTAGTCTTACTCATTGGACGTATTCCGGTGGGCAAGGCAGGTATCGGTAGCGTGGGCGATCCTATTGCCGGTACCTTGTTTCTAGTTAGCTCGGGGGCGTCCCGATAACTAGATATGTATGTGATTCTAGCTAGTTCGGGGGCAACCCGATAGTTAGACGTGATTGCTAGGTAAGCAAGGTTGATAGGGTCACACTGTGGTGACTAGACTGGATAGTTGGATATATATATATATATATATATATATATATATATATATATATATATATATATATATATATATATATATATATATATATATATATATATATATATATGTATATTGATTGGTTATATGAAATGTGACATTTCACTTTTATTATCGGGTCTAAACCCATGTAGCTCACGAGACGTTTTTGTCTCACGTACTCCTTGTTTTGTTTTGCTATGTACTCAGGTTCGGGATCGAAGGCTTAGGTACGCATGGATAGAGATGCGGGACCTAGATTAGAAGAACACTAGATGGGATTTAGTCTTAGTTTGGTTATGATGTATTTTGTAACACCTACTTTTATACTCTGATTTCATACCAAGGTTTTTGTAAATCCAAATTGAGGATGTTCTTCTATTTATAAAAATGTTTTATTTTGGCCAATATTTGGTATTAAAATTTGAGGTGTTACAATAGTAATAAAAGACAAGTAATGATGTTAATGATGTCCCTAGGGCCATGATAGATTGGAGGCATTCCGATTATTATGGTTCCTTAAGGTTAGTGGTAGATTGGAGGCATTCCGATTACCCAATACCTATGAGTCTCGTTAGATTGGAGGCATTCCGGTTACCGTGTATATGATGGTCTTGATAGATTGGAGGCATTCCGATTATCTTGACATTGGCCAATAATGAAAGAAATGAAGTGACCCGAATGAAATTAATAATATTATTATAATATAAATGATATTATGTGACTAGTTGTTTATCGGGTCTAAAACCCATGTATCTCACGAGGCAATTTTGTCTCACGTACTATGTTTGTGTTTTTGCTATGTACTCAGGTTCGGGATCGAAGATCTAGGAGGCCCGTTTAGGAGAGGCCTTGTTGAGATTAGCTCGGTGTTGATGATTAGAGCTCTTGTCCTATGGCTAAGATATAATGTGTAACACCATTTTTGTAAACTCTGATAATCTCAAACAAGAAACCTTTTTAGTTTTTGTAAAGTCGGTATTTGACACCGATACATTATTACTTATTTTGGGATGAATTGTTATTTAAATATTGTTTTGAAAATTGAGGTGTTACACGCGGGGTCCCAAACCGATAAAATGCCACCCGAGTGACCTCGAGCCGAACTACAAGCAAAATCAAACTTATAATTTCCCCATAAGGATTTAATCTTGAACAAATCAACTTTAGTCATAATTGTTTCCTGAACTCCAAGAATAACCACACTATGTTTGAAGCATAAACTTTTAATCCACTTCCTCTTCTCGACATCCCCTGTACCTCGAATATTAATTGAAAGAACATTCATCATTAGAATTAAAAGCACCAATACTTGTAGCTTCTGGAACATCTACTTTTCCTATTTTTTTTCCGACCAAAAAAAGTACCACAAGATTGCACGTAATTTGGTCATGAATTTGCACCTTTAAAACGCTTGCAATTTTCAAAACCGGAGGGCAACTTACTGATTTCACCGCCACCTTTTCCACACTTCTATTCGGGCTGTCGACTTGGGTTGCGGATCTCAAGGGACTAACCGGCTTCACGGGCACACTATGAAATAAAACCAGGTTCTCTTCTAACGGAATAGGATCAGCACCACCATCCCGTTCAGAACCAGAATCACCCTTATCACCCCAACAATCATTATTTTCCCATTTCGACTCAATGCGGTCTTGCACATCGCCATTTTCACTGCCTTTTTCAGAATCTTGGTGCATGGAGTTAATGTCATTGACGATGTTTTGAACTAGCAAATCATCCTCACCATCCTCTGAGTTAAAGGAAGACTCGGAGTCATTCTTGGGTTTCAAAATTTTACACTTCCAAATTCCTGTTTCTTTAACCCTCACTGAGTACGTTACGCCTTCCACCATCACTTTTATAGATTCATTAACACAGTTGGAATCTTTGATGCTAATGCATAGTTTTGCTCGACTTGGTTTATCATCAAATTCATCAAAACAAAGGAATTTTCCCCATAAACCGCCAATTTTTTATACACGTCCGAGTCCCATGCGCATAATGGAAGACCGTCTATCTCGATCCAACTAATACGTTCATCCACCACAAAACTACTGACAACCTGTTGAATGGAAGAGAAATAAAACTTCCACTCTAAAGCCTTGAATCTATTACATGCTTTGGAGGACTTAAATTCCAGCCAAGCCCAATACCCTCCAACGTGGTGAATATCCACATCACAAAAACCCTCCTGTTCAAGAATCACGTATAATTGAGCCAAATAACCAATCTCTTTTACCTTTGCCAATACAATTGTATCAGAATCTTCAATCACCACAAGGTCCGAATCTTTCAAGGTTATGGATTTTTGGGAGACCCGTGCAAATGAAGAATGCATGGATTTTTCCTGCACGCCACTACCGCCTCCAACGACGCTTGCAAAAGACTTAATAGGGTTTGACACCAGTTGGCTCGCTCGATTAGGAGCATGGTTCTTCTTCTCGATTTTCCCCCTATTAAATCTGGCAACTGAAACATGCACGTGGAAAGAACCAATCCACTGTTCGGACAGCACACGAGCAAATTTTTCTGGATCATTAATTCCCAAAAAACGGATGAAACCAAACCTCTTCCCGAATTTTGTATTCTTCTTCGCAATGTATACATCTGCAACCCTTCCTTGCGTCATGCACCACTTCCAAAGAGAATTCTCGTTCATGTTGTGTGGGAAATTAGTAATAAAAAAAAGAGACTGAAACCTTCTCCACCTGTATTTGATATGGATTAGGAATAGGTTTAATAGTATCATGCTTAAAAGAAGTCGATGATTTTTTCCCAATACGCCAGACCCATCCATCTTCATCAGCGACCGATTTTAGCTTTCCCATGAGAAGAGAAAACGCAGAATGCTTAATACATGAGATTATGCATGTAGGATAACTAATCAAATCAATGTTCCTAGGTTAAAATTACGTATTGCCTATTGTCATTATTGTTTAAAATTTTACGATGGAACCAATTATGATTAGCGAGATTTTATGCTCTCCCTTTTGTTGATATTTATTAAATACTCAACTATTTCTCAAAGATGTGTGTCCCATCAATAATTATACTTTTCATAAAATTAAAAAAACTTATATTGTAGACTTGTATCTATTATACAATTGTGATTCCATAAACACTATTCACAAGTATTTGATTGGTTAGTTTTATTTATATTACTATATTTATATTATTAAAAGGAAAGCTTGAAAATAATTTGATTGCAGGTGAAAAAAGTGGCTTCTAACCCGTCACAACTCTCACTCACAAGTTTATTTCTTTTATTTATTTCTAAATTTAATGTTATTATGTGTATAACATCATAATTCTTGAAAAATAAATTACAAGTGATGTAGAAAAATATATTAATACTACATAGTTTTTTTTTTAAAATATTGCAATTAGATGAATGAAGAATAGATTAAAGCCATATAAACTCGCAACGAAGTGCGAGTATTATTACACTTGTTGTAGACAATGAGCTTAATTATGTTAGCCCACGTCGATACACAATTGCATTTAGGTTCTTAGAAATAGGCAACGTCGTTGTTTCTACGCTATGGAATTTAAATATGATGCGTCATAATGATCATGACAAAATACTTGGATTCAAATCGATACAATGATTATAACAAAACAATTGGATTCAAATCGATAACAATGATTATGACAGAACACTTGGATTCAAATCGATACAATGATTATGACAAAACACTTGGATTCAAATCGATAAACTTACCGAAGAGATAAACAATGGCCAGTATCCATGTTAGGTCTAAGCATAGGGAATCAAAGGTGTACGAAGGTCGATCATCAGAGCTTAGCAGCCTGTTAAATGAATATGTGCCTTAAAAATCATAAATGCAATACGGTATTAAACTATGTAATGTATTTTATTAGAAAAATTGAATAACAAACAACTACAAATTACAAGATAGCATTAAAAGATAAGTTCGAATACAAACAAACTAGATGCACGAGCCATAATTTTCCTCTGTATCTATTATTTTCAACTGGGTGCACATTCAAGTAATTGTAATGTTTATTTTCGTGACTTCAAAGTATGGGATAGAAAGTACAATGAAGTCAAAATATGGGGTGTGCATTTGAATTCCCATAATTAAAGGGTGGAGTCGTGGAGAGACAGAGGGAGTTGGGATCTACAAGGACCGGTCGGTAGGGTTTTTATTACGTCACGTGAAATCAATTGTAAATGTTTAAATTAAAGAATTGGAGTAAATTTGCAGAAACGTCCTCATAGTTTGACAAAATTGTACGTTTGATCGGTGGTGTTTCGAAAGTGTAGGCAGCGTCTCTATATTAGAAACCTTTGTCCATTTTGGTCATTCTTGAATGACGGTGTTAACTCATATCCATTAATTAGTAACTAATTATAGAAATTTTTATAATGACTTTAGGTATTACAGTATCTTAATAAATTTCAAGCTCACACTAAATTTCTATGATTTATGAGTTTGTAGCTCAATTTACCAGGGCCGAAAAAGTTAAAATGTTATGTTAATAAATAATAATGCACAATCGAAATCATGTAGTTCATCGGTTGGATTTGATCTCTATAAAGTGAATTTCTCAATAATTTTTGTGTTCAATCTCTATGAGAAGAAAAAAAATACACATTTATAGCTAAAAAATACACATTTATAGCTACGAAGGTCCATCTGCACATTCTAAACTATGCATAATATAGGTGATCATTCTAAAATTAGGCGGTTTAGCATATAAAAAACTAAAACAATTGAAAGAATTTATTAAGGAAAAAGTAGATGAGGATAAAATGAAAGCCAGAGCCGCTTGAAGTTTAAATGTAGTGACATGTGTGGCATGAATAGGGTGAGATGAGAATGAAGGCAAAGGATAAGAGTGTCATTTACATTTGCACACTTGGATCCCTTACATACATGACACCCCGCAACAACCAATGTCTTTGCACTAAATTATAAAATCATCCCAAATATTTGACTTAAGTAGGCCGAAGCACTTGTCTTTTCTTTTTTTCTATTTCTTTTTAATTTGGCATAAAAATATATTCTAAGAATATGCTTATTATATCTAACTTAAGTTCCTCTAAACTTGCGCAATGAATTCCTGATGAATATTGTATTCCGGCATAGTATTCATTTATAAATATTAAAAAAGAAATTATTTGGTTTCATTTTTAAAAACATTAAATAACTGTTAAGCTAGTTACATGATATTAGATGTAACTTGAATGTTAAATTATTGGTTTTGATTCCATCAATTTTGTGGTGACGTCGGCACGTTGAATTTTGAACAGTTATATTACATGATAGATAAATATAATTTAAATGTACTAGGAACATACGTGATGTAAATGATTAGGTATAAAAATTGAAGATATACAAAATCAAAAGTATTCACTCTAATCATAACCTCTTTTAAAAAGACTGTATATAACGCGAGACTTGAAACTAGTAAAATTTATAAACCTATAAAATAGAGATTATAGTTTTATGCAGTTTGTTGCTCATACGTAACATGTATAACTAAAAGTTATCGTATACATACATCCCTTTAGTTTTACTTGATAGTAAATCATCTTGATGAACTTGTCACCGTCTTATCTTGTTGCGGAATCACCGGGAAACACGTCATGAGCGGCCGCTCTTCACCGGAAATTCATGGGACTAGTTTTTTAATTTATGCACATGGGCGTATGGGGTCAGTCATCAGTGGGTCACTACACTATCTATTCAAAGTTCAAACTAATTACACTCTTCTAATCTTACTATAATTATTAGAAAATGTATTTGTATTCAGTTATTTAAGTTTGTAATACACACATACTAAGTATGTTGCTCAGTCATTTCAGGTACCATATGAATTACTTCTAGAAGAAATGATATTTATTCCTATATTTTCTTCCTACTCATAAGTCTACCCACCTCTAAGCTTGATATATATCATCAACTAATTCTCTTTCTTCATATCATCCATTGATTTTGACACTTGTCATGATCAAAATGGGTCGGAATATAGTAGGAAGAAATGGTAAGAAGATATATGACTCCTTCTAGAAATGTCGCAAATGACAGGTGTTTTGATAATTAATCTGAATTTAGTAGATCATGTGGATTTTAATAAACTCCATCAGTGAAATTAGTTCCGTTAAAATCAATTTTTTAAAACTAGGTTTTCATTGAACCGGTCGAACCGGATGACAATATCATTAACTATTTATCATGTCTTAATTATATAAATAGCTTACATATGTTAAAAAATTAAAAAAAAAAAACAAATTAAATATTATAAAGACTTCAAAAATAAATCCAAAACCTTCTTTTCAACTAAATTTAATACTTCATTTAAGTTGCAAAACGCATACTTCGTATAAAAATCAATTTATCTATTCTTTTAAGGAAAATTGATTTTTTTTCCAGATTCGACTGACGGGTTTAATTGAACTTTTATGTTCAACTAGTCGGTTTCAACCGAGTTATAACTACCGATCTAACCAACTTGCTCGGTCAGGCTAACCGGCTAATTCAATCGTGTATCAAAATATTGGTTGAGATAGAAATAGTGATGATTAGTGATAAAATTATTATTTGAAATGATGACATCTACACTAACTTGTGAAATTGAAACCCCTCCATCATAAATAAAGTAATAAAAGTATTATAATCCATCATGAAATAGTATACTAGAAATGTGTAATGTGTTAATGACTTAATGGACAAATTAACAATTTTTAATATGTTTTTTTTACTTGTTACATATGTGTTAGTTGTTACTATTTAATAGTAACTTAGTAGTAAAGACTTTCGAATTATTACTAGATACATTACAAGTTTGATCACTCCCCGTGTAAATAATTACCAGACGATTAGGGCAAAATTTAAAATGGCCACAACAACGGTATTGTCGCATAATCACAAACCCTTATAACAAGAATACCTTTATAAATTAATAAATAAATACACAAAGTGGTAGTTGTATGTCCTTTCTCACATAATTAGTTAATTATAAAAGGAGTGTTGTTTAAGGGGTGCAAAAATATACTAATTTAATAATACGTGTGATAATCTAGCAAATCAATTATCAAGAATCTTTAATTTAGAGATGGGGTTGGTACACATTGTCTTATAATTGAACACTTTAGTTACTCAAATTTATAAATATTAGTTATAAAGTCACTGTCATTTAATCATTTATATTAAATTAATACAATATTATTCAAATACAATGACTTTACACTTTAACTAATAATTTAAAGTTTTTCCTAAATGACGCAGAGAAATAAAACAAGGTTTAGAACACCCACCTCCTTTTACGTTAGCGTTGGTTTTATTAATTTATTTTCAGTTTAAAACATATAAATAAATAGTAAGTTACACTAAAATAGATGTTATTATGGTCCCGTAAAATGTCCACCTTCAAGTTAACCCGAAAATATGACTCATCAACTAAACAAAGGGTCAACTATTTCGAGCATTTTAGGTGTACATTTTTTTAACAATAAAAGAGATAAGGAAATAGAGTTTCGTTATGATCATCACCCCACCCAACTCCAAGAGAAACTAAAATATATCTGTAAGAAATAAGATTATAAGCAAGATGCTAAAATACAAAGACAAAACACAGAAATTACATAATTTAAAAGAAGAGATAGAGCAAAAACTCCGCATATGCCAAACAAGATATTTGTAATTTGCCTGATATTTGACCAAGAGAATACCGTGGCTTGAAGATCATCCTGAATACTAGAAATGGACATGCTAATATTGTTGAAAATAACATTGTTCCTAGCTTTTTTTAACAGTCACATTATGCCCCACAACCGTTTGCAAAAACAATTTTGAATTTTTTGAGATACCTGCATTTGTGAAAATATGAATAAATTGCTCCAAAGATGAGTGAGCACCCACCTCAATTTGACACCAAATAGCAAGCCATTTCCACAAGCTTGCTGCAATGGGGTAAATATAAAATAAGTGTCCAACAGTAACCTCTTCAGTTCCACAACATGTCACATTGACATGTATAACAAAAAAAAAACATTCGATACCTTTCCAAATTTGTAAAATTTAATTAGCAACTAACACACTTACTATTTCTTGACATATTTGTGTTTAATTAAATATATGCACTATAAAAGACTTAAAGATGCGACCTCTATGTTATTAGCACAATGCCCTGACCAACTGTGTTAGCAGATAATATGTTCATTACCTAACTATACTTATCTTTTATTAATCAACTAGTTTCATAACCCGCCTGATGGGCGGACTAGCTGTAAAAAATATAATATATAATGATGAAAAAAACGTAAGAAATTATATGGTCAACTATTATTAAAATGATGATTAAAGGTTTTGTTGTACATGAATAATCGGTAAAAATAAATCAAAAAAGAAAACGAAATTTTATTGTATAAGACGTTTGTTGTTGAGTTTGTATAGTTACCATCTTGGTCGCAACAAATAATTTTCAAGCATTTGTTTCTCTTTACTCTTGATACATCAACATATAGCTGGTCATGTGAGAATACTGATATTTGGACAAACAAATCAACCCGTGACAATATTCGCCCATGGTTTTTTTAATAGTCATTGAAAAACGTACTTAAATAGGAAATTGTCTTCGGCTCAATCTGAAAGCAGCATAGTTTTGTCGTAAGGACTAATAATCATACGTGGGATAACACAAATTGTACAAACTTTGTCATGATCTCACCTTCAATTATATTAGCCTAGTTCTATTGCATAAATCTACTTTCTGATCAATGTTTTGCATACACATTACAGGTGTAACATCCCAAAACCCGGCCTAGTAGTTTATTGACCTTAAGGTATCTTATTAAATGATTATCTGATTAAATGCTTAGTTAATTTAATTAGCCTGCTGTCCTTTGCGGTATTTTAACCAAGGGGTTAAAATACCCGACTTGTGAATTATTTGGAATGAAATCATGATTTTTTTTATATTTGGGTTCCTTGTTAAATATCGTTTCCAAAAATGTTTTCGTTATGAAAATTGGAGTCCGTTTGCTATTTTAAATAAATTAACTTCGAAAGGGACTTTTCAGACATATACTGATAATTAATACAAAAGCCACAAAGGGGTCCCACCCCCTTGTGTAGGCCGGTCAAGAGAGAGGGAGGGAGAAACCCTCCTTTTCTTCCTTGTCTTTTTGTTTAAACATTATCTTCTTTCACTATTTCATTGCTCAAGTTTCTCTCCATCTTTTGTGCTTGCTTTGAGCTTGTTCTTGACAAATCCTTGTGCTAGGACCCGAAATCTACCCTAGTGTTGGTAGAGAAGAAGTCTAGAAGTAAGCTACACATTCTCCCTTACTTGTCCATGTTGTTCTTGAACTTTGTTATGAACTAGGGTTTGTGATCTTGAGTGTTTTATGGATGAATCTTGAAATGGATGTTGTTTTATGTGTTTATGCAAGCTTTTACATCTTTTGTATGGTTGTTTGTTGAAGGAATACAAGATTTGGTGAAAATCACCTTCAACCTCCATTAATGGTGGAAGTTGAAGGTGGGTTTTGACAAATCTTGGATTTCTTGAGTTATGGTTGGATAGAATTGTTTATTAGGTTGTAAAATCATGTTTGTTAAGTTATGGATGTTAAAAACCTAGTATTGATCAATTGGTGAAGTAGTGTAACTAGTGTTTGGATGATTTTGTCAAAATGGTTAACTAGTGATCTTGGAAGTATCATACTTGGGAACTCAGTTTGACGTTTTTTTCGCGGTGTCCTTCGTAGCTAGTTGACTTGTTATGTATGCCTAGTGTTAGGGAATACCATACATGAGTAGGTGCACCATTCGGGATGAGGTCAGTGTCGGAAGGAGAACGGCTGGGCATCGGGTATCGACTAAACGGTATCCGACCTTACCTGTATTTGTTGCATGGTTAAGGGGAGGGAGTTGCCCGGGTGTTGGATACGAAACGCTATCGGTTATCGTGGTTTTGGCCGACCATGGTTTAAGGCCCGCAAAGCCGCCGATCCTCTCAAAAAGTGATTACCCAACCGGAGATGTTTTTATAACTTCCGTGTTTAAGTGACCAGTGTAGTTACTAGTGTAGTTGATAGTGTTAGGAATTCATTCACTTAGCTTTTGTGCTAATCCCTCCCTTATTGACACATTTCAGGTTGGATGGCTTGAACGGGTCGGGCTTGGACGGGAACTTTGACCATGCTAAAATTATATTTTGTAAAATGAGACGTGTCTAGTAATACCGTCTTTTAAATAACTTTGGTTGTAATATTTTGTGGGACCACGTTTTGTAAACCTAACTAACTAGTTGCTTCCGTACTTAGTCTAATACTTAATTGCCTTTAAAAAAAAAAAAGAATGCGGTGTTATAACAGGAGCATCTATCTTTAACTTCAATATATGATGCGTGACACCTGACATTTTTATAGTATATAAAAATTATGTGGTGTAAAGATCGAGGCTAAACATAGTATCATCAACAATTTCATGTGTGAGTGTTGATAATAATATGTTTAGACTATAATATTTTTGGATCATAATATTTTTAAACATTGATTATTATAACTTTCGATCATAATAAAATTGGATTATAATAAATTTGGATCGTAACATTTTGTGATCATAACATTTTGTGACCATAATAAATTTAAATTACATTTTTAGATCATAAGATTTTTTCGTAAAATATTTGAACCATGACATTTTTTTGTTCAAATTTTTATGTCTATACTCATTTCGTAAAAAATTTAATTTTAAAAACTTTTATTTTCTTAAAATTTTTGTGATTATAACATTTTGTGATCATAATAAATTTAAACTACACTTTTAGATCATAAGATTTATTTTCATAAAATGTTTGAACCATGACATTTTTTTTTTCAAATTTTTATGACTATACTCATTTCGTAAATAATTTAATTTTAAGAACTTTGATTTTTTCTTAAAATTTTTGAGATTATAACATTTTGTGATCATAATAAATTTAAATTACATTTTTAGATCATAAGATTTTTTTTCGTAAAATGTTTGAACCATTGTTGGGTCACATTTATTGTAACCAATAGTCTAGGGACCATTTTGTATTTAGTCGAAACTTTGGCTAGGTATATATAGTAAGTAGTAACCTAATTTGCATAACCTTTGCCCAAATTGTAGCAGCCCCCATCAATAGCAAAGTGTTCAAATATTCCATCCATCTTAATCTTCCTATATTATCACTTGTTTATGCTTAATCTATGAATTAATCATTGAATTCACAATCTACAACCATGACATTTTTTTTTGAAATTTTTATGACTATACTCATTTCGTAAATAATTTAATTTTAAGAACTTTGATTTTCTTAAAATGTGTTGTTTACAAATAAAAAACAAAGCTATGGGCGAAAAACGGAGCGATGGAAGACATGAATATGTTTCCATATAAAGAAGAAGTTAATTGCCTATTATGCCCTTTGAGTCAGCGTCCATGTCATCATTAAGAAGCAATGTTATTGGTACATGTCATCAAATTAAAATCATGTCCTTGCTCCATATATAGGTGGAAGATTAAAACTTTAAAAACTTGAAATTACAACCATCACCCACCACCACCACCACTATCCGAGACCACCACCACCTACCATCACTACCTTGACCACCATCCACCAATTGGTCGTTGCAAAATATAGTTACATGATATCCGCCGCCGTATTATGCAAGTGCCTTCTAGTTTAATAAATAGGCAAACATTATAATATGTTACAACATTCTTTTGTTTCTAAATTTATATGTAAAATAGATTAAATTTTGTTATTTTATTTTAATACTTATTTTTATAGGATAGAAAATCAACTTTTCGTATATTTCTGGAAATAAAAAGCAAACCAATATTCATTTGATAGTGTGGAGATAGAAAAACAGTGTTTCCCCAAAATGACTCCTCATCTCCCAATACGAGCATACTACAACCGCCACTCGCCCACACCGTACCAATTGCCAATGCCCAACACCAACAATTCTTCTACCAACCTTTCCCGATTGAGAAGAAACCGTGCACTTACAAGAATTTTCTTGATTGTAAACCAACCGAGTACTGGGGAAGTACCGACCCGGCGGAAACTCTAACTTGGCTTAGGGCCACCGAGAGGGCTCTTATTGCTTGTAATTGTGAGGACCACTTGAAGGTCCGGTATGCGTCCCGAATGTTGGGGGGGCCGGCTATGGATTGGTGGGATGGGTTGACCGCGAACTTTAGCAACGAAATGATGGATGCGGTCACGTGGAAACTATTTAGGGAGCAAGTGGAGGCTCGGTATTGTAGCCCGTTTGAGTTGGATAAGATCCGGAATGAGTTCATGATGTTGAAGATGACCGATCGAATGTCGGTGGACGAGCTTATCCTCCAATTTAATGGTAAGCTCCGATTCGTGACACAATGGGTGCCCGATGAGTCCACCCAAATCAAACACTTTGTTGGGGCGTTGTTGCCCGAGTATCGGAACATAACAAGGCTTGCGGGAACTCTCTTGCAAGCATATGATCTTGCCAAATCGGCCGAAGGTGACATCTTGGCCCAAAAGGCCGCGAATCGAGAGAAGGCCCCGTTTCATAAGGGAAAGTATGATCATACAAACTCGAGTAACCACAAGAAACTCCAAGGCAATCATAGGTCTAACAATGATCGCCGAACACAAGTCCTTCAAGGTTCCAACCAAAGGAACCCATGGTGCATACCGTGTAAGTCCTCCCATGCCGGTCCGTGTACGGCACAAACTCGAAGGTGTATTAAATGTGGGCAGCACGGGCATGAGTCCACGGAATGCAAGTTAGAGAATAGTGTTTGTTGGACGTGTCAAAAAGAGGGTCACCGGGCCATATTTTGCCCAATGAAGAAAGGCTCGGGTTCGGGTTCGGGCGGGGGAGCGGCTTCGTCGGGAGGCCAAAAGAGGAAGAGTCATCCGCCACCTTCGGGTCGGGCATTCAAAATGACGGTGGAGGATGCCACCACCACCGACGATGTCATCACCGGTATGTTTCTAATAAACTCGATACCCGCTCGCGTGTTATTTGATTCGGGTGCAAATAGTTCGTTTTCCTCAAAGAGTTTTTGTGACAAATTGAAATTGCCTATTTCTTTGATCGCGACACCTCTAGAGGTAGAGGTGGCCGATGGTGAAATGGTTCCGGTCACGACATCCGTGTCCGGGGCTAGTATCGATATTGATGGTGTGAAATTTTCAATTCTATTATTTGTTATGCCGATATCCGGCTTTGATGTGGTTTTAGGTATGGATTGGTTAAGTGATAATAGGGCCAACATTAATTGTCACCAAAAGTTGATTACTTTTCTTTTACCCGACGGGTCACACGTCGTGGCCCGGGGAGACCTTGCGACCCCGACCATACCCATGATAACCATGATGAAAGCCCGTAAGTCCTTGACCAAGGGATGTGAATCGTTTATAGCCTATGTGATTGATGTGAAAAAGGAAAAGAAATTGGTTGGCGATCTCCGGGTGGTTTCGGAATACCCGGAGGTGTTTCCCGAAGACTTACCTGGGTTACCTCCCGTTCGGGAGGTAGAATTCAAAATTGATTTGGTACCGGGTGCCAATCCCGTGGCTAGAGCACCGTACCGGTTAGCACCGTCCGAGATTCGGGAAATGATGACACAAATCCAAGATTTATTGGATAAGGGTTTTATTCGGTCGAGTTCCTCACCTTGGGGAGCTCCGGTTTTATTCGTAAAGAAGAAAGATGGTGCACTTCGTATGTGCATCGATTATCGAGAATTAAATAAAAGAACGGTAAAGAATCGGTATCCTTTGCCGCGTATTGATGATTTATTTGATCAACTCCAAGGGTCTTCTTATTTCTCAAAGATTGATTTGAGATCGGGTTATCATCAAGTTCGGGTTCATGAAAACGATGTTCACAAAACGGCGTTCCGAACTCGTTATGGCCACTATGAGTTCTTGGTTATGCCGTTTGGATTGACGAACGCTCCCGCGATATTTATGGATTTGATGAATCGAGTTTGTCGGCCTTATCTCGACAAATTCGTTATTGTGTTCATCGATGATATTTTAATTTACTCCAAGACCGAAGAAGAACACGAAAAACATTTAAGATAAGTGTTAGAAACGTTGAAACGGGAACAATTATTCGCGAAGTTCTCGAAGTGCGAGTTTTGGCTTCGAGAAGTTCACTTTTTGGGTCATGTGATTTGTTCGAATGGGGTCAAGGTGGACCCGGCGAAGATCGAAGCGGTTATGAATTGGGTTGCTCCGAAGAACCCAACCGAGATAAAGAGTTTCTTGGGTTTGGCGGGTTATTACCGCCGGTTTATAAAGGATTTTTCAAAGATAGCGGGTCCTATGACGAGATTGACCCGTAAAGATGTACCGTTCCGGTGGGGTGAAAATCACGAGGAGTCATTTCAAACTCTAAAACAATTATTGTGTCAAGCTCCGGTTCTCGCCTTACCCGAAGGCCCGGAGGATTTTATTGTTTATTGTGACGCTTCACTTGCGGGTTTGGGTTGTGTGTTAATGCAACGAGATCGGGTCATTGCTTATGCTTCGAGGCAATTGAAGAATCACGAGAAGAATTACCCGACTCACGATTTAGAGTTGGCGGCGGTGGTTTTTGCACTAAAATTATGGAGACACTATTTGTACGGTATGAAATGCGTGATTTGCACGGATCATAAAAGTTTGCAATACGTGTTCACGCAAAAGGAATTGAATATGCGCCAACGAAGATGGTTAGAGTTGATTAAGGATTACGATTGTGAAATCCGATATCATCCCGGGAAGGCAAATGTGGTGGCCGATGCCTTAAGTAGAAAGGGAGATTCGGGACGGGTACAATTTATGCGGATGGAAATTGTGTCGGAGTTAGTGTCCCGGTTGAAGATTTCACAAATGGAAGCGTTGAATGTCGAACATTTGAAGGCCGAGATTTTATTAAAGAGGAAAGATGATTTAGAAGAAGATTCTCGGGGTTTGAAGACGTACCAATCTCGGGTTTGGGTACCGTTACTCGGGGGTTTGCGGGAATTGATTTTGGCCGAGGCTCACAATTCTCGATTATCGGTTCACCCGGGTAGCACGAAAATGTACAATGATCTAAAAGCACTTTATTGGTGGCCGACAATGAAGACCGACATTGCCCGTTTTGTGGGCCAATGTCATATTTGTGCTCAAGTGAAGGCCGAGCACCAAAAGCCCTATGGAACTTTAACCCAATAACCGATTCCCGAGTGGAAGTGGGACCGGATTACTATGGATTTCGTGACCAAATTGCCGCGTACTCTAAGGGGTCACGATATGATTTGGGTTATAGTTGACCGTTTAACGAAGAGTGCTCATTTCTTGGCGACTAGTGAGACCGCCTCACTTAGTAAATTGGCGAAATTGTACATTGACGAAGTGGTATCCCGGCATGGTATTCCGATTTCTATCGTGTCCGATAGAGATCCCCGTTTTGCTTCAAACTTTTGGAATAGCTTGCAACGAGAATTGGGGACGCGGGTGAATTTAAGTACCGCGTACCACCCCCAAACCGATGGGCAATCGGAAAGAACGATACAAACGCTAGAAGATATGTTGCGGGCTTGCGTGTTAGAGTACGGCGGGTCATGGGATTCACACCTACCGTTGATCGAGTTTGCTTATAATAACTCGTATCACGCAAGTATTAAGATGCCACCGTATGAGATGTTGTATGGGCGTCGGTGCCGAAACCCGACGTGTTGGTTGGAAGCGGGTGAGAAACAATATGCGGGGCCCGATATTGTACAAATGACCGCGGATAAAGTTGCTATTGCGCGAGAAAAGTTGAAAGCCGCCCGTGACCGACAAAAGATGTATGCCGATCCAAGACGTAGACCCGCTACGTTCTCGGAAAATGAGATGGTTTACTTGAAGGTATCACCTTGGAAGGGTGTTATTCGTTTTGGAAAACGAGGAAAGTTGGCCCCGAGGTTTATTGGGCCGTTTCGAATTAGTAAGGTGGTAAATTCTCAATCGGTAACACTCGAGTTACCCCCGGAGTTGTCGGCAATACACAACACTTTCAACATTTGCTACTTGAGAAAGTGTAACATCGAAGATCCGAGCCAAATTCTCCCGGTGCAAGAGTTGCGGGTTGATACGAAGAAGAGATTGGTCGAAGAACCGATGGAGTTATTAGACCGAAAAGTAACGAAATTGAGAAAGAAACAGATTCCTATGGTTCTAGTAAAGTGGAAGCACAGTTTGGGGGCGAATATGACGTGGGAGACCGAGGCCGATATGCGGGAACGTTATCCCTCCTTATTTGATCGAGATGGGATTCCGGGGACGGAATCTTCTTAAGTGGGGGAGAGTTGTAACAACCCAAAACCCGGCCTAGTAGTTTATTGACCTTAAGGTATCTTATTAAATGATTATTTGATTAAATGCTTAGTTAATTTAATTAGTCTGCTGTCCTTTGCGGTATTTTAACCAAGGGGTTAAAATACCCGACTTGTGAATTATTTGGAATGAAAGCATGATTTTTTTTATATTTGGGTTCCTTGTTAAATATCGTTTCCAAAAATGTTTTCGTTATGAAAATTGGAGTCCGTTTGCTATTTTAAATAAATTAACTTTGAAAGGGACTTTTCAGACATATACTGATAATTAATACAAAAGCCACAAAGGGGTCCCACCCCCTTGTGTAGGCCGGTCAAGAGAGAGGGAGGGAGAAACCCTCCTTTTCTTCCTTGTCTTTTTGTTTAAACATTATCTTCTTTCACTATTTCATTTGCTCAAGTTTCTCTCCATCTTTTGTGCTTGCTTTGAGCTTGTTCTTGACAAATCCTTGTGCTAGGACCCGAAATCTACCCTAGTGTTGGTAGAGAAGAAGTCTAGAAGTAAGCTACACCTTCTCCCTTACTTGTCCATGTTGTTCTTGAACTTTGTTATGAACTAGGGTTTGTGATCTTGAGTGTTTTATGGATGAATCTTGAAATGGATGTTGTTTTATGTGTTTATGCAAGCTTTTACATCTTTTGTATGGTTGTTTGTTGAAGGAATACAAGATTTGGTGAAAATCACCTTCAACCTCCATTAATGGTGGAAGTTGAAGGTGGGTTTTGATAAATCTTGGATTTCTTGAGTTATGGTTGGATAGAATTGTTTATTAGGTTGTAAAATCATGTTTGTTAAGTTATGGATGTTAAAAACCTAGTATTGATCAATTGGTGAAGTAGTGTAACTAGTGTTTGGATGATTTTGTCAAAATGGTTAACTAGTGATCTTGGAAGTATCATACTTGGATTTGTGATGGTTATGATCTTGATGGAATTGTTAGATGATTGTGAATTGCTAGTTAAAGATTAAATTGCTAGTTAATGGAAAGGTGGAAATGTTTGGATCATGTTCGGGTTTTTGGCCCGTTTGGGTCAACTAGTTGTGAATACTTGCTAAATGGTCAAAATGGTCAATTGTATTGATGAAGGAATTGTGCTAGTTGGAAATGTCATAAAATATACATTTTGTGAGTCTTGTGTGGTTAGTTGTTGAAATTGATGATTTTGACAATTCAGTGGATTATCACTAACTCGGTATATTGTTGACAGGAACCGGGAAGGATACTCAGTGATACTAGCTCACTGAGTTAAGGAATCGGAAGTTGAAAGGTGAGTGGATTCGACCTACAACTCGGGTTTCGGTTTTTTCACTTGGTATTGTCTTGTTGGAGAAAAATGCAGAAAAATCGCCAGTTGAAGAGAGTTCGCGACGCGAACTTTAGTTAGCGATCGCGAAGTCAGTCCAGAGAAATTGGTTGGTCGTCGCGAAGTAGTTCACGACTGAGTTCCCGACGCGAACCCTAGTTCGCGATCGCGAACTAGAGTTCGCGATTGGGAACTCAGTTTGACGTTTTTTTCGCGGTGTCCTTCGTAGCTAGTTGACTTGTTATGTATGCCTAGTGTTAGGGAATACCATACATGACTAGGTGCACCATTCGGGATGAGGTCAGTGTCGGAAGGAGAACGGCTGGGCATCGGGTATCGACTAAACGGGTATCCGACCTTACCTGTATTTGTTGCATGGTTAAGGGGAGGGAGTTGCCCGGGTGTTGGATACGAAACGCTATCGGTTACCGTGGTTTTGGCCGACCATGGTTTAAGGCCCGCAAAGCCGTCGATCCTCTCAAAAAGTGATTACCCAACCGGAGATGTTTTTATAACTTCCGTGTTTAAGTGACCAGTGTAGTTGCTAGTGTAGTTGATAGTGTTAGGAATTCATTCACTTAGCTTTTGTGCTAATCCCTCCCTTATTGACACATTTCAGGTTGGATGGCTTGAACGGGTCGGGCTTGGACGGGAAGTTTGACCATGCTTAAATTATATTTTGTAAAATGAGCCGTGTCTAGTAATACCGTCTTTTAAATAACTTTGGTTGTAATATTTTGTGGGACCACGTTTTGTAAACCTAACTAACTAGTTGCTTCCGTACTTAGTCTAATACTTAATTGCCTTTTAAAAAAAAATGCGGTGTTATAACAGGAGCATCTATCTTTAACTTCAATATATGATGCGTGACACCTGACATTTTTATAGTATATAAAAATTATGTGGTGTAAAGATCGAGGCTAAACATAGTATCATCAACAATTTCATGTGTGAGTGTTGATAATAATATGTTTAGACTATAATATTTTTGGATCATAATATTTTTAAACATTGATTATTATAACTTTCGATCATAATAAAATTGGATTATAATAAATTTGGATCGTAACATTTTGTGATCATAACATTTTGTGACCATAATAAATTTAAATTACATTTTTAGATCATAAGATTTTTTTCGTAAAATATTTGAACCATGACATTTTTTTATTCAAATTTTTATGTCTATACTCATTTCGTAAAGAATTTAATTTTAAAAACTTTTATTTTCTTAAAATTTTTGTGATTATAACATTTTGTGATCATAATAAATTTAAACTACACTTTTAGATCATAAGATTTATTTTCATAAAATGTTTGAACCATGACATTTTTTTTTTCAAATTTTTATGACTATACTCATTTCGTAAATAATTTAATTTTAAGAACTTTGATTTTTTCTTAAAATTTTTGAGATTATAACATTTTGTGATCATAATAAATTTAAATTACATTTTTAGATCATAAGATTTTTTTTCGTAAAATGTTTGAACCATTGTTGGGTCACATTTATTGTAACCAATAGTCTAGGGACCATTTTGTATTTAGTCGAAACTTTGGCTAGGTATATATAGTAAGTAGTAACCTAATTTGCATAACCTTTGCCCAAATTGTAGCAGCCCCCATCAATAGCAAAGTGTTCAAATATTCCATCCATCTTAATCTTCCTATATTATCACTTGTTTATGCTTAATCTATGAATTAATCATTGAATTCACAATCTACAACCATGACATTTTTTTTTTGAAATTTTTATGACTATACTCATTTCGTAAATAATTTAATTTTAAGAACTTTGATTTTCTTAAAATGTGTTGTTTACAAATAAAAAACAAAGCTATGGGCGAAAAACGGAGCGATGGAAGACATGAATATGTTTCCATATAAAGAAGAAGTTAATTGCCTATTATGCCCTTTGAGTCAGCGTCCATGTCATCATTAAGAAGCAATGTTATTGGTACATGTCATCAAATTAAAATCATGTCCTTGCTCCATATATAGGTGGAAGATTAAAACTTTAAAAACTTGAAATTACAACCATCACCCACCACCACCACCACTATCCGAGACCACCACCACCTACCATCACTACCTTGACCACCATCCACCAATTGGTCGTTGCAAAATATAGTTACATGATATCCGCCGCCGTATTATGCAAGTGCCTTCTAGTTTAATAAATAGGCAAACATTATAATATGTTACAACATTCTTTTGTTTCTAAATTTATATGTAAAATAGATTAAATTTTGTTATTTTATTTTAATACTTATTTTTATAGGATAGAAAATCAACTTTTCGTATATTTCTGGAAATAAAAAGCAAACCAATATTCATTTGATAGTGTGGAGATAGAAAAACAGTGTTTCCCCAAAATGACTCCTCATCTCCCAATACGAGCATAATACAACCGCCACTCGCCCACACCGTACCAATTGCCAATGCCCAACACCAACAATTCTTCTACCAACCTTTCCCGATTGAGAAGAAACCGTGCACTTACAAGAATTTTCTTGATTGTAAACCAACCGAGTACTGGGGAAGTACCGACCCGGCGGAAACTCTAACTTGGCTTAGGGCCACCGAGAGGGCTCTTATTGCTTGTAATTGTGAGGACCACTTGAAGGTCCGGTATGCGTCCCGAATGTTGGGGGGCCGGCTATGGATTGGTGGGATGGGTTGACCGCGAACTTTAGCAACGAAATGATGGATGCGGTCACGTGGAAACTATTTAGGGAGCAAGTGGAGGCTCGGTATTGTAGCCCGTTTGAGTTGGATAAGATCCGGAATGAGTTCATGATGTTGAAGATGACCGATCGAATGTCGGTGGACGAGCTTATCCTCCAATTTAATGGTAAGCTCCGATTCGTGACACAATGGGTGCCCGATGAGTCCACCCAAATCAAACACTTTGTTGGGGCGTTGTTGCCCGAGTATCGGAACATAACAAGGCTTGCGGGAACTCTCTTGCAAGCATATGATCTTGCCAAATCGGCCGAAGGTGACATCTTGGCCCAAAAGGCCGCGAATCGAGAGAAGGCCCCGTTTCATAAGGGAAAGTATGATCATACAAACTCGAGTAACCACAAGAAACTCCAAGGCAATCATAGGTCTAACAATGATCGCCGAACACAAGTCCTTCAAGGTTCCAACCAAAGGAACCCATGGTGCATACCGTGTAAGTCCTCCCATGCCGGTCCGTGTACGGCACAAACTCGAAGGTGTATTAAATGTGGGCAGCACGGGCATGAGTCCACGGAATGCAAGTTAGAGAATAGTGTTTGTTGGACGTGTCAAAAAGAGGGTCACCGGGCCATATTTTGCCCAATGAAGAAAGGCTCGGGTTCGGGTTCGGGCGGGGGAGCGGCTTCGTCGGGAGGCCAAAAGAGGAAGAGTCATCCGCCACCTTCGGGTCGGGCATTCAAAATGACGGTGGAGGATGCCACCACCACCGACGATGTCATCACCGGTATGTTTCTAATAAACTCGATACCCGCTCGCGTGTTATTTGATTCGGGTGCAAATAGTTCGTTTTCCTCAAAGAGTTTTTGTGACAAATTGAAATTGCCTATTTCTTTGATCGCGACACCTCTAGAGGTAGAGGTGGCCGATGGTGAAATGGTTCCGGTCACGACATCCGTGTCCGGGGCTAGTATCGATATTGATGGTGTGAAATTTTCAATTCTATTATTTGTTATGCCGATATCCGGCTTTGATGTGGTTTTAGGTATGGATTGGTTAAGTGATAATAGGGCCAACATTAATTGTCACCAAAAGTTGATTACTTTTCTTTTACCCGACGGGTCACACGTCGTGGCCCGGGGAGACCTTGCGACCCCGACCATACCCATGATAACCATGATGAAAGCCCGTAAGTCCTTGACCAAGGGATGTGAATCGTTTATAGCCTATGTGATTGATGTGAAAAAGGAAAAGAAAGTGGTTGGCGATCTCCGGGTGGTTTCGGAATACCCGGAGGTGTTTCCCGAAGACTTACCTGGGTTACCTCCCGTTCGGGAGGTAGAATTCAAAATTGATTTGGTACCGGGTGCCAATCCCGTGGCTAGAGCACCGTACCGGTTAGCACCGTCCGAGATTCGGGAAATGATGACACAAATCCAAGATTTATTGGATAAGGGTTTTATTCGGTCGAGTTCCTCACCTTGGGGAGCTCCGGTTTTATTCGTAAAGAATAAAGATGGTGAACTTCGTATGTGCATCGATTATCGAGAATTAAATAAAAGAACGGTAAAGAATCGGTATCCTTTGCCGCGTATTGATGATTTATTTGATCAACTCCAAGGGTCTTCTTATTTCTCAAAGATTGATTTGAGATCGGGTTATCATCAAGTTCGGGTTCATGAAAACGATGTTCACAAAACGGCGTTCCGAACTCGTTATGGCCACTATGAGTTCTTGGTTATGCCGTTTGGATTGACGAACGCTCCCGCGATATTTATGGATTTGATGAATCGAGTTTGTCGGCCTTATCTCGACAAATTCGTTATTGTGTTCATCGATGATATTTTAATTTACTCCAAGACCGAAGAAGAACACGAAAAACATTTAAGACAAGTGTTAGAAACGTTGAAACGGGAACAATTATTCGCGAAGTTCTCGAAGTGCGAGTTTTGGCTTCGAGAAGTTCACTTTTTGGGTCATGTGATTTGTTCGAATGGGGTCAAGGTGGACCCGGCGAAGATCGAAGCGGTTATGAATTGGGTTGCTCCGAAGAACCCAACCGAGATAAAGAGTTTCTTGGGTTTGGCGGGTTATTACCGCCGGTTTATAAAGGATTTTTCAAAGATAGCGGGTCCTATGACGAGATTGACCCGTAAAGATGTACCGTTCCGGTGGGGTGAAAATCACGAGGAGTCATTTCAAACTCTAAAACAATTATTGTGTCAAGCTCCGGTTCTCGCCTTACCCGAAGGCCCGGAGGATTTTATTGTTTATTGTGACGCTTCACTTGCGGGTTTGGGTTGTGTGTTAATGCAACGAGATCGGGTCATTGCTTATGCTTCGAGGCAATTGAAGAATCAAGAGAAGAATTACCCGACTCACGATTTAGAGTTGGCGGCGGTGGTTTTTGCACTAAAATTATGGAGACACTATTTGTACGGTACGAAATGCGTGATTTGCACGGATCATAAAAGTTTGCAATACGTGTTCACGCAAAAGGAATTGAATATGCGCCAACGAAGATGGTTAGAGTTGATTAAGGATTACGATTGTGAAATCCGATATCATCCCGGGAAGGCAAATGTGGTGGCCGATGCCTTAAGTAGAAAGGGAGATTCGGGACGGGTACAATTTATGCGGATGGAAATTGTGTCGGAGTTAGTGTCCCGGTTGAAGATTTCACAAATGGAAGCGTTGAATGTCGAACATTTGAAGGCCGAGATTTTATTAAAGAGGAAAGATGATTTAGAAGAAGATTCTCGGGGTTTGAAGACGTACCAATCTCGGGTTTGGGTACCGTTACTCGGGGGTTTGCGGGAATTGATTTTGGCCGAGGCTCACAATTCTCGATTATCGGTTCACCCGGGTAGCACGAAAATGTACAATGATCTAAAAGCACTTTATTGGTGGCCGACAATGAAGACCGACATTGCCCGTTTTGTGGGCCAATGTCATATTTGTGCTCAAGTGAAGGCCGAGCACCAAAAGCCCTATGGAACTTTAACCCAATAACCGATTCCCGAGTGGAAGTGGGACCGGATTACTATGGATTTCGTGACCAAATTGCCGCGTACTCTAAGGGGTCACGATATGATTTGGGTTATAGTTGACCGTTTAACGAAGAGTGCTCATTTCTTGGCGACTAGTGAGACCGCCTCACTTAGTAAATTGGCGAAATTGTACATTGACGAAGTGGTATCCCGGCATGGTATTCCGATTTCTATCGTGTCCGATAGAGATCCCCGTTTTGCTTCAAACTTTTGGAATAGCTTGCAACGAGAATTGGGGACGCGGGTGAATTTAAGTACCGCGTACCACCCCCAAACCGATGGGCAATCGGAAAGAACGATACAAACGCTAGAAGATATGTTGCGGGCTTGCGTGTTAGAGTACGGCGGGTCATGGGATTCACACCTACCGTTGATCGAGTTTGCTTATAATAACTCGTATCACGCAAGTATTAAGATGCCACCGTATGAGATGTTGTATGGGCGTCGGTGCCGAAACCCGACGTGTTGGTTGGAAGCGGGTGAGAAACAATATGCGGGGCCCGATATTGTACAAATGACCGCGGATAAAGTTGCTATTGCGCGAGAAAAGTTGAAAGCCGCCCGTGACCGACAAAAGATGTATGCCGATCCAAGACGTAGACCCGCTACGTTCTCGGAAAATGAGATGGTTTACTTGAAGGTATCACCTTGGAAGGGTGTTATTCGTTTTGGAAAACGAGGAAAGTTGGCCCCGAGGTTTATTGGGCCGTTTCGAATTAGTAAGGTGGTAAATTCTCAATCGGTAACACTCGAGTTACCCCCGGAGTTGTCGGCAATACACAACACTTTCAACATTTGCTACTTGAGAAAGTGTAACATCGAAGATCCGAGCCAAATTCTCCCGGTGCAAGAGTTGCGGGTTGATACGAAGAA
Source organism: Calendula officinalis (assembly GCA_963853835.1). Taxonomy (NCBI): domain Eukaryota; kingdom Viridiplantae; phylum Streptophyta; class Magnoliopsida; order Asterales; family Asteraceae; genus Calendula; species Calendula officinalis. The sequence goes on along the minus strand of OY970832.1, from coordinate 7,417,026 downwards.
GAGATTGGTCGAAGAACCGATGGAGTTATTAGACCGAAAAGTAACGAAATTGAGAAAGAAACAGATTCCTATGGTTCTAGTAAAGTGGAAGCACAGTTTGGGGGCGAATATGACGTGGGAGACCGAGGCCGATATGTGGGAACGTTATCCCTCCTTATTTGATCGAGATGGGATTCCGGGGACGGAATCTTCTTAAGTGGGGGAGAGTTGTAACATCCCAAAACCCGGCCTAGTAGTTTATTGACCTTAAGGTATCTTATTAAATGATTATCTGATTAAATGATTAGTTAATTTAATTAGCATGCTGTCCTTTGCGGTATTTTAACCAAGGGGTTAAAATACCCGACTTGTGAATTATTTGGAATGAAAGCATGATTTTTTTTATATTTGGGTTCCTTGTTAAATATCGTTTCCAAAAATGTTTTCGTTATGAAAATTGGAGTCCGTTTGCTATTTTAAATAAATTAACTTCGAAAGGGACTTTTCAGACATATACTGATAATTAATACAAAAGCCACAAAGGGGTCCCACCCCCTTGTGTAGGCCGGTCAAGAGAGAGGGATGGAGAAACCCTCATTTTCTTCCTTGTCTTTTTGTTTAAACATTATCTTCTTTCACTATTTCATTGCTCAAGTTTCTCTCCATCTTTTGTGCTTGCTTTGAGCTTGTTCTTGACAAATCCTTGTGCTAGGACCCGAAATCTACCCTAGTGTTGGTAGAGAAGAAGTCTAGAAGTAAGCTACACCTTCTCCCTTACTTGTCCATGTTGTTCTTGAACTTTGTTATGAACTAGGGTTTGTGATCTTGAGTGTTTTATGGATGAATCTTGAAATGGATGTTGTTTTATGTGTTTATGCAAGCTTTTACATCTTTTGTATGGTTGTTTGTTGAAGGAATACAAGATTTGGTGAAAATCACCTTCAACCTCCATTAATGGTGGAAGTTGAAGGTGGGTTTTGACAAATCTTGGATTTCTTGAGTTATGGTTGGATAGAATTGTTTATTAGGTTGTAAAATCATGTTTGTTAAGTTATGGATGTTAAAAATCTAGTATTGATCAATTGGTGAAGTAGTGTAACTAGTGTTTGGATGATTTTGTCAAAATGGTTAACTAGTGATCTTGGAAGTATCATACTTGGATTTGTGATGGTTATGATCTTGATGGAATTGTTAGATGATTGTGAATTGCTAGTTAAAGATTAAATTGCTAGTTAATGGAAAGGTGGAAGTGTTTGGATCATGTTCGGGTTTTTGGCCTGTTTGGGTCAACTAGTTGTGAATACTTGCTAAATGGTCAAAATGGTCAATTGTATTGATGAAGGAATTGTGCTAGTTGGAAATGTCATAAAATATACATTTTGTGAGTCTTGTGTGGTTAGTTGTTGAAATTGATGATTTTGACAATTCGGTGGATTATCACTAACTCGGTATATTGTTGACAGGAACCGGGAAGGATACTCAGTGATACTAGCTCACTGAGTTAAGGAATCGGAAGTTGAAAGGTGAGTGGATTCGACCTACAACTCGGGTTTCGGTTTTTTCACTTGGTATTGTCTTGTTGGTGAAAAATGCAGAAAAATCGCCAGTTGAAGAGAGTTCGCGACGCGAACTTTAGTTAGCGATCGCGAAGTCAGTCCAGAGAAATTGGTTGGTCGTCGCGAAGTAGTTCACGACTGAGTTCCCGACGCGAACCTTAGTTCGCGATCGCGAACTAGAGTTCGCGATTGGGAACTCAGTTTGACGTTTTTTTCGCGGTGTCCTTCGTAGCTAGTTGACTTGTTATGTATGCCTAGTGTTAGGTAATACCATACATGACTAGGTGCACCATTCGGGATGAGGTCAGTGTCGGAAGGAGAACGGCTGGGCATCGGGTATCGACTAAACGGGTATCCGACCTTACCTGTATTTGTTGCATGGTTAAGGGGAGGGAGTTGCCCGGGTGTTGGATACGAAACGCTATCGGTTACCGTGGTTTTGGCCGACCATGGTTTAAGGCCCGCAAAGCCGCCGATCCTCTCAAAAAGTGATTACCCAACCGGAGATGTTTTTATAACTTCCGTGTTTAAGTGACCAGTGTAGTTGCTAGTGTAGTTGATAGTGTTAGGAATTCATTCACTTAGCTTTTGTGCTAATCCCTCCCTTATTGACACATTTCAGGTTGGATGGCTTGAACGGGTCGGGCTTGGACGGGAAGTTTGACCATGCTTAAATTATATTTTGTAAAATGAGCCGTGTCTAGTAATACCGTCTTTTAAATAACTTTGGTTGTAATATTTTGTGGGACCACGTTTTGTAAACCTAACTAACTAGTTGCTTCCGTACTTAGTCTAATACTTAATTGTCTTTTTAAAAAAAAATGCGGTGTTATAACAGGAGCATCTATCTTTAACTTCAATATATGATGCGTGACACCTGACATTTTTATAGTATATAAAAATTATGTGGTGTAAAGATCGAGGCTAAACATAGTATCATCAACAATTTCATGTGTGAGTGTTGATAATAATATGTTTAGACTATAATATTTTTGGATCATAATATTTTTAAACATTGATTATTATAACTTTCGATCATAATAAAATTGGATTATAATAAATTTGGATCGTAACATTTTGTGATCATAACATTTTGTGACCATAATAAATTTAAATTACATTTTTAGATCATAAGATTTTTTTCGTAAAATATTTGAACCATGACATTTTTTTGTTCAAATTTTTATGTCTATACTCATTTCGTAAAGAATTTAATTTTAAAAACTTTTATTTTCTTAAAACTTTTGTGATTATAACATTTTGTGATCATAATAAATTTAAACTACACTTTTAGATCATAAGATTTATTTTCATAAAATGTTTGAACCATGACATTTTTTTTTCAAATTTTTATGACTATACTCATTTCGTAAATAATTTAATTTTAAGAACTTTGATTTTTTCTTAAAATTTTTGAGATTATAACATTTTGTGATCATAATAAATTTAAATTACATTTTTAGATCATAATATTTTTTTTCGTAAAATGTTTGAACCATTGTTGGGTCACATTTATTGTAACCAATAGTCTAGGGACCATTTTGTATTTAGTCGAAACTTTGGCTAGGTATATATAGTAAGTAGTAACCTAATTTGCATAACATTTGCCCAAATTGTAGCAGCCCCCATCAATAGCAAAGTGTTCAAATATTCCATCCATCTTAATCTTCCTATATTATCACTTGTTTATGCTTAATCTATGAATTAATCATTGAATTTACAATCTACAACCATGACATTTTTTTTTGAAATTTTTATGACTATACTCATTTCGTAAAGAATTTAATTTTAAGAACTTTGATTTTCTTAAAATGTGTTGTTTACAAATAAAAAACAAAGCTATGGGCGAAAAACGGAGCGATGGAAGACATGAATATGTTTCCATATAAAGAAGAAGTTAATTGCCTATTATGCCCTTTGAGTCAGCGTCCATGTCATCATTAAGAAGCAACGTTATTGGTACATGTCATCAAATTAAAATCATGTCCTTGCTCCATATATAGGTGGGAGATTAAAACTTTAAAAACTTGAAATTACAACCATCACCCACCACCACCACCACTATCCGAGACCACCACCACCTACCATCACTACCTTGACCACCATCCACCAATTGGTCGTTGCAAAATATAGTTACATGATATCCGCCGCCGTATTATGCAAGTGCCTTCTAGTTTAATAAATAGGCAAACATTATAATATGTTACAACATTCTTTTGTTTCTAAATTTATATGTAAAATAGATTAAATTTTGTTATTTTATTTTAATACTTATTTTTATAGGATAGAAAATCAACTTTTCGTATATTACAGGAAATAAAAAGCAAACCAATATTCATTTGATAGTGTGGAGATAGAAAAACAGTGTCTGGTAATATTTGGTTCCTTAAAGAAGAGAATACGTGATTGAGGAAGAGTATAGGGGTGAGCAGAAAAAGCGGGTAACCGAAATTGGAACCGGAACCATTTTGGAACCGCCGGTTCCGGTTCCTAAAATTATGGAACCGCCCTAAGAGGTTCCGGTTCTCAAAATCTAGGAACCGGTAACCGGTGGATAACCGGAACCGGCGATTATTCGGTATATTTTTGTTAAAATATTATATATTTGCGAATTTTAATGTCCAAATTTAACAATATGATAAATTTTGTGTAATTTTGAATGAGTTTAGTCATTAATTAGTCTAAATATAGTGTTTTAACAATATAATAAATAGATAATCATAAGTTTAAGTAGTTGGAATCTATGATTATTCAAAGATTAGTAGATAAAACGATAAAAATGATTAATATTTAAGTTTTGCATCTTATTATAATTTTACGATTTTAAAGACAGGATAACCGGAACCGGCACCGGAACCGGAGGTTCCGGTTCCGGTTCTGAAAATTGAGGAACCGGTACAAGAGGTTCCGGTTACGGTTCCGGCCGGAACCGGCGGGTACCCTGCTATGCTCACCCCTAGAAGAGACTAGAGAGGACTTAATCATGCTGTTGAAGTGAAAATTGAAAAGACAATGTCTCCCTTATAAATGTCATGAAAACCTCGTGATATCATTTCCTTTAATACGGTTCTGACTCGCTTTGCTAGCCTAAAAATTCCAAAGCAATAATCATTTTTGCAGGTAATCCAAAGTCGAAGTGGGTAAACATTCATTGCCACATGAGAGTATTTTTTTTGCTCTCTGGGATCGAACATAAAATCTTCCGAGAATTTTACTATTTAGGAGACTAGATCCAATTAGTAGGCCAACATCCTTGTCAAAACAAATAAAATTATCAATTTATCATTAAAACCCTCTTAATTACATAAAAATGACAATTTTAGTCATGTAACTTTTGTCTCGCTTTAAAAATAATCGCTTAACATAATTTTGGCTAAATGGCATCTGCCGCAAATTGATAGAGAGACGATTTAACGGGAAGCAATGTAGCCGTTGATGTTCATTTTAACCAAATAAATATACATGCATAACTTTTATTCAAACTTTGAATGACATAAAATAGAGGAATTATATTTATGTCTATTATTTGTGCCCATACCATTTATTTAAATAACCCGATGAGTTTTGACTCGAGTTTAATTTTTATGGGCACAAAATCAAGGGATCATTTTTGAATAACCCGATGAGTTTTGACTCGGGTTAAGTTTTCCTATATTTTCTTCCTACTCATAGTCTTACCTATTTATAAGCTTGACATGTGTAATCCACTAATTCTCTTTCCTCATATCATTATTTGATTTTGATATTTGTAACGATCTATTTGGTAGACACATGAGTAGACACAAATGGTAGGAACCAATACCATTTCTCAAAAAATATATAACAATTTGTTTTGAATTTTTGTCGGTGACCTAAGGAATCAGGGGTGTACACGGTCTGATTCGACCGGTTTTATACGTAAACCCCGGCTAAACCGTTAACGATGTGTAAGTGTGGGCGCATGCGCATTCTTGTCTTAATGGATGGAAGTTGGTGAAAAATAAATGTAAAATAAAAAATCAATATTTGATTGTTGACTTGTTCGCATTCTACATTTTACACCTAATCCCCACTCTTAATCATAACCTAGGCATCATCACTTTACCCCACAAATTTTCTAATATATTATGCTCTTTTCCTCTTTTCTTTTTCTTCCACTAATTATTCTATTTTAATTCATGTTTTCATAATCCTAATCAGTAGTTTACATGTTACAATCCACGTCAAAACTAGTGACATAAAAATTTCAAAATTTAAACACGATAAGAGCAATATAATGGAACTCATAAAGGCTTATATTACTAAAATCGGGTTATTAAGGATTTACTCGTATTTTTTTTCTTGAAAAGCAAATAATATTAAAAGCCCAAAAAGGAATCCAAATATATCCAAAACATAACCAAAAAACTAAGCCAAAGAAAATTTAATCCGAGTCAAAACTCATCGGGTTAGAAAGCTAATTAGAGCAATTAATATCCATGCATTGAAAATTGTTGGTCCTCTGATTAACTACTTGGTCGGTTAATCTATCTACTTAAAAATAATTTAGCCATATTGTAGTTCTCTCAAGATCTTATAATCTTATGATTAAGATCGGGATCCTATAAATGAAGTCTTGAACGATATATTTTCACTAAACAAAAGTGAAATATATAAATATGTCAAAATGTTTCTACTTTGATAGAGATTTTAATTAGCAATCGGACCTTGGGAACACCATAATTGTCCATCCTTGTAAGGTATGGGCACAGTTTCCTTATACAAAAATATGAACGTTTTCATGATTGTTGAAACAATATGTGACCTTTTACGGTCCTTGATTTAATGATTTGGTATGCATATCAGCTGGGACCATTCATGTGTGATTCTGTTGTTAAGTCTCCCTAGGTCTATTACCTAAACATGTAGGATAACTATGTTATTCACGTAGCAAAACCAATGATTTGGTCTATCATGGTTTAACCTTTTAATAATCTGAGTTTTAGTCTAGACAATTTAACCATTATCGTTGACAACAAGGCCGCACTTCATTGCGTGTTTATGGTTCGTTAATTTAGTTTTAGAAATTCTATAGATATGATTTTGTTTGTATAATAATTTGTGCTTATTTACTATAATCTATTATCCTACATTTATATGGTTTCGAGCATTACCAACATCAAAATACTCAATAATACAAATTTATTTGATGAATACTGAAATACTATCAAATGATCATAATATGATAAAAACTAAATGATAATAATATGATAAAACTCAACATTAATTAAATTAACATAATATTAGTTCAAGAGGGGTAAAGTGATACATGGAAAGTTTAGGAGAAAAAACAAAAATTAAGGAAAATAAATAAAAGTGAAGCCACATCAAGGATCGAACCAGCTTTTAACTTTACACTTCCACTAAAGCCATTATGACAAACCAACTTATATGTATTAGTTTCTTTGTTTTATTATATATTATATTATAAAAGTGAATTCGTTAAAAAAAATTCATCTAGTGAATGGTAGGGCAACTGCATTTTATTACATATTATATTGTAACAATTCATCTTTATGATTAGAAAACTAACAAGACATATACTTCCTTCGATTTTTTAAGTGATAAATTATTCTATTTCCGGATTTGGAGTTAAAAGATTATGAGGAAGGATAATAAATTAAAGTAGATAGTTAATTGGTATGAACCCCGCTACTAAGTAAGGGTGATACTGTTATTGTCATTTCACTAGATTAAATGAGATAGTTGGTAGGTGTGAGTCTCACTACAATTTACCAAATGAAGTAAATTAACAAAGTATAACAATTATTTTAAAATTGATAAAAATGAAAAGTGTGTCATTGAAAAACAATCGGATGAAGTACATTCAACCCTGAAATGTTTTTTTTTTTTTTTTTTTTTTTTTTTTAACGTGGAAATGTTTGAAAATAGAACTCTATTTTGAATGTGGTTCATATTGATAGTTACAATAGTGCAGCGTATTGTTGTTGAGAGGAACCTTAAAATCATAACCAATGTGGTTCAAACTTACACTATACTAGTAATCTTAAAATCATAACCAAATTCACGATAAACCCAAGGTTAATAATGCTGTAACGTTAATAACAAAATTGATCAAAAGTCAAAATTCATTGCACTTGTATATATATATTAAAACAAATTGAAATTTGTATACCTTCATTTACTTGTCTCATTTCATCGGATTTGCTTTAACAGATGAACAAATACTATCCACATTCAATTCATATTTGTGTGTGAAATTGGAGTGGCTATGAAACTTATATAAATTGGGATTATATGAATGATTAATCTGAAGTGGTAATGAAGAAAGAATAAATGTCACTAAAGATTGCCATAAAGCTTGATGATATCGCCAATATTATCATCACCCATGATACTCTTCTGTCCTTTTTTGTTGCAATACCATGAATGTCCCTGTAACACCATAGCATAACATTCATTTTAATTTAATTAATTAAACCCAATACAAGATTTCTGTTCCTTCAACTTTAACATTTCATTCTAAGAAAAACATACGTAACTTTTTTGGAAACATAGAAAAACATACATACCATTTAGAGGTGCCAATTTCGACCGTATTAATTATTGATGGGTCTATTTGGATTAAGTTTTATCACTAATGGGTCAAATCAGAAAATTAAATAGCAAACAACTATGGGTCAAATGGGTAGAAAATCGTCTAAATTGTGTTTTAATGCATAAGACCTCCCAATTCCATTGTATTCAAATAATTAGATAACTATTAAAAATAGAGTAAATAAATAAAGCGTCATGTGGTTTGTAAGAAATTTTAGATTTCATCCCTCGACTTTTTCTATTACATGGATAGTCCCTAATTTTGAAATTTGTAATATCAAGGACCCTAATTATGAAATTTGTAGATCTTGTAACTAGGGGTGAGCAGAAAAAGCGGGTAACCGGAATTGGAACCGGAACCGCTTTGGAACCGGCGGTTCCGGTTCATGAAATTATGGAACCGCCCTAAGAGGTTCCGGTTCTCAAAATTTAGGAACCGGTAACCAGTGGATAACCGGAACCGGCGATTATTCGGTCTATTTTTGTTAAAATATTATATATTTGAGAAATTAATGTCCAAATTTAACAATATGATAAATTTTATTTAATTTTGAATGAGTTTAGACTTAATTAGTCTAAATATAGCGTTTTAACAATATAATAATTAGACAGTCATATGTTTTAGTGTTTGGAATTTATGATTATTCAAAGATTATTAGATAAAATGATAAAAAAATGATTAATATTTAAGCTTTACATCTTATTTTAATTTTACGATTATAGAGACAGGGTAACCGGCACCGGAACCGGAGGTTCCGGTTCCGAAAATTGAGGAACCGGTACAAGAGGTTCCGGTTCCGGTTCCGGTCGGAACCGGCGAATACCCTGCTATGCTCACCCCTACTTGTAACATCAATGATCCCTATAACTTAATGGCCTATATTGTTTTAGAGAGCACTAGTGTTATAAGTTTCAAAATTATGGACTATCCTTGTATTAATAAAAGTCAAGGGATGAAATTTAAAATTCCAAGCAAACCACATGGACGATTTATTTAATCATTCTTGACACACTAATTCTTTTAGACAAAATCTACAACTTTTGGACAAAATTTGTTTCACGCCAAACTAATTGGATCCAACCAGTTAACCAGCCCACCCAATTTTACCAATATTATTTTAGGACTCTGGTAGCTCAAAACTAACATCCTCAATCATTAAACAGCGCAAATAAGTAAATTCTTAAAAAAAAGCTTAAAAAAAAAACTATTTACATCGTAAAAAGTAAATAAGAACCGACTAACCTTAGGGCAACAGCAGCTGGAAAAATAAAACCAACAGAAACAGTAGCCGTTGCACCAGTAAACTGAAAAGCATCCCAAATACTAGGAACAAAATTTGCTCCAAGAAAAATGAAACTCATTAAAAAAACCGTCACCAGAACAAACCTTCGATTATCAAAACCAATTGGAACTTTTGCATAAGGAAAAAGAATTCCATCAAGATTAATCCTTAACGAGAAAAAAACAATTGGGAAAACGAGCATTAAATGGAGACAATAACTTATTCTCACAACATCATTAATGAATGAGCTATAAGGAATTCCCAAATCACCATCAAAATTAGCAAGAACATCATCTTGTGTATGATCACCAAAGAGTAGGAAACCGAAAAAACTTGTTGCAACATAAACTGATGAACATAATATCATTGATGTTTTCACTATTGATTTCATTTGGTTTGGATCTTTTAATTCGTTGTCTATTGGATGAACTGTGAAAAATATGACATAAAGTATGTTAATTTAACAATTATAGATGAAAAGAAAAAAAGGTATAAAATGTTACCATTATGGTGGCAGATATAGGCAGTAACTAGTATGGGAACAGTTGTGAAAAGCTTTAAAAACGATGCTTGATCGACAAGTTTAGGCTGCAAACGTGGCATTTTAATACTTCCATTGACTATTTTAGTTATGGTTATTCCAGCTGTGATTACCACAAATACAACTGCTAATCCCACTGATAATGCTGACGTGTATCTTAATGAATCTAGCAACATTAAACAAAAGAAATATGGGTTTTTCTAACATGTGCCTCCTAGGCACATGTTAGGGTACATTAATGAAGTCCAAAATTTTTAAAGTTGCAGCAATAAACATTAATAAAGCCAAATTTTAGTGGTTTTAGGTAATGCATTAAATGAGTTTTGTGTTTTTTTTTTGGAAGATTAAAGTTCATTAATACACCCTAACATGTGCTTAGGGGGCACGTGTTAGAAAAACCCAAAAAATATTAAGCATAAATCATGTTTATACACTATCATATATTCATATCTCTTACAATTACCAACTCACCTACACGTTTAAAGGATATTAAAGGAGAAAAAATAATTAGGGTTGTTAAAAGCAGCAAGACTGAACGTGTGGTCCACCAACGTTGACCAAACCATTCCTGCATTACTCCCAAATGTTGTTCTCCTTCTGACCATGTTCCAGATAACACATCACCTGAAACAAACAGCCACACGGTTTATAATCACATTATTCTTGCATCGTTTATTCATCCATAAAATTTTCATATTTCATGGAGTGTGGAAGCATAGTAATTAAATCCAATGATTAGCTCATTTTTTTATGCAGATTTGATTACATAAGTGCTAAAAAATGTGCCTCTTTTATATAAACATCACATGCTATGGTAGGCATAAATGTGTCAAGCATCAGGGATCATCCATGTGTTATGATTTTTGTGTCCAATTTCGTTGGAATGAAGTTGTCCTCTTGTAAGTAACTTTTTTCATGGTATATACACTATATGTTAACTTGAAAAATATGTAATCCTCGACAAATGGAATACTATTTGAGTAAAATACAGAACCGAGATTAACTAATTATCATGACAAAAACGATAAATCATCTGATCTGATGCACCAAAATGTTCTCAAATCGAATTGATTATGAACTATGAAGAATTAGAAACAGAACTAACAATAATAACTAGAGAGCAGGTCAATTTAGAAAATTTGTAAAATAAACGAAATTGATCATGTGGCGTAGCTTTTAACAACTTGAAAACCTAAATTCGTAGCTCAATATGGCAAATTAACTTGATTTTTAGTGAATTGGATCATTGATGGAAGGCAGGAAATTAGTTAGGTAAAGTAGCAAATAACGGTTTACGTAAATCAAGGCAATGAAATAGTCCGGAAGTACCGATAATGATCATGTAAACGACGAGCAATCCGAGATTATTAACAACAATGCCGACCTGTAAAAGCGTCCTTCCGGCACCACCAAACGCGTCTCCAACTAGGCCGGAGTATGAGTTAGATTTAGAAGCTCTGCTGAACCTAAGTATCATATCAACTGATGATTCCGTCAAGATGCCGGCCAAAATTATGACAATCAGACCAGGAATCATCCCTAACTGCTTCAGAGTGGCTGGGAGGGCCATGATTCCAGCACCTACGATCGTTGTCGACAGATTAAAGACAGCGCCAGAGAACGAGGCGCCGGAAAAACCGGATTCCGACAGTGTGGCGGAAGCTTCATTGTTATGAAGATTCTGGGGGAGGAGAGGGTTTGACCTGAGGATCCGGCGGTGTTTCCGGTCGCCGGCAAACGGCATTTTGTTGAATATTTGGTGAAGATGCGATAACAGGGTGGATTTGATGTCAATTAGCAACGTTTTTTTGTCTGCACAGTTGCATATAGGGGCATATTGCATAAATATCTGTAAAATAGAATTTTAATTTAGGTTTTTTTCTTTTCTAAAGCATTTAATAGCTTAAAATTTCTTTATAACATTGCAAATTCTTCGAAAGGCCTTTGTCCTAGTGGTATACGATTTGCCTCTCAACATTTAGGTCAAAAATTCGAGTCCCGTCGTGAACATGGGTGGTAATTAGGAATATAATACGAACTTACAATTTTCGAAAATCTGCAACCCTTATCTAGAATAGAAATTAAGGATAATAATATACACACTCCTTTTACACGAATACTAATTACTATGCAATGATATCTTAACATATTCGGCATATGCTAGAAAAACAATGTAATTCAAAATGATACAAGTATTTGTTTTGATTTATAGCATAATAAGATAAGATTTTAAGTTGTGCCTATTGGTTTTTTGGTTCAATTTTGTTACCATTTTTTTAAATTACCTCTCTAAGAATTAAACATCTTATTGTTTTTCTCAATCACACGCTTTTTATGATCCATTTTACAAACCGACTAATTTCAGGATGATCACACACTTTTTTCACTCGTATTTTTATTTGAAGGAATAAAAGACCCCATAACTATCTTAAAGTAAAAGAGGAAACACGTCGATGAAGGAAATGATAATGCTGCTAAAATAATAATATGGTCATAACAATAATAATAATAAGTTTTGTACCATTTGCACACGAATCTAACTAGAAAAAAATATTTAGTAAAGGTGGTTGAAGTACTGACGTATTATTTCATGCCATGTATAGTACTAATACAACTTACTAAAACTTAAATTACTTTTCTGGAGAAAGCAATTAAAATGAATCCGTTAAAATGTAAGGTAATCCTTGGTAATTATAAAATTGAAGTAAAGAAATTTTATAAAAAAAAATCATATTAATTCTTACTAAATCTTTCTACTTTATCCTTGATCTCATCCTATAATTTAAATATTTATACTGATCAAATAAGTAGGAAAATAATTAAGAGAATTTAGTATAAACCAATACCATCTCTCAATTTTCTACTCTCATATTATATGCTCTCAATTTTCTACTCTCATATTTAATGCTCTCATCGTCTTGTTTAAAGTATTCTTACAAAAATAGCTACTAAAAATAAAAATACGTTTAGAAAATATTTGTTTTTTTTATTAGCATTGTGATACATTCATATATTTCAACTTTAACAAATTAAATTTTAGATAGCTAACAAATGAATAGATATATAATTTTATATTACATAGCAAGTCATATGTTCCAACCTTCATGAACAAGTAAAACATTCTAATTCAGCCAAGAATAGCACATGCACTTAAAAAACGGAATCACTTTCTTTAAAAGAAGCCAATCTAAATATTTAATAATATACTCAAAATAAAAAAAAATAATAACAAAATCACCAAAAACAATTTTCTTATAATCCAAATTAGGTTCCATATCCAAAACAAAATAACATCATTGCCGTTAGGATCAAAACAGCATTGTTCATTTTGATCTACAGGGAATTTACATTGCTTATTTGAAAAATTTTAACCTTAAAAAACTAATATATGATACAAAATACTAGTCCCAAACACGCAACTTAATAAAATAATTCGGCTATTAGTCAAGAATTAGAATAGTGGGGCTTGAAATATGAGCAAAGTGAAATTCTTGAATTGAAATTTTGCCAAAAAAGCATAGCATATGGAAAAGACGTACCTATTTCCCTACAGAAGATGCATTAAGAAAGGGTATTCATATTATACTGAACATCTCAAGTAAATAGAAACTGCCCCATAAATGGAAAATGTAAAAAGAGCAGATTAGATAATTTTAAAGGAACACTCACCTCTATGCCTTGATGACTCTTGAGATATTTATAGCATTCAAGTAATGAGTTGTCTGGGAGGTAAGTCGAAGATTGGTAATTATACCCCATTTTAATTAAATTCAAATTGGAGGGAAGTATCAACATATTTAAAAAGCACTAGGCAATTTGGACATAAGTCAACTCCAATCTTAATCCTAGTTCATAAAATGTTGATCGTCTAAACGCTTCTGGTGACAAGAGTGTAAAACAAGAAATTGCAGAGAGTCACCCGCTCAAATTAAAAATAATTAGATAAAACATTACAAGGGATTAAAGCCACTATTTCTAATTAAAAGATAACTTACCAGAAACATTACAAAACTAGGTTAGATTATAGTCACCGTTTCCTCTTCTTTTTACTCGAGCTTATATCACTCTTAGGTGATGCTACAAACTTGGCTCCTATGGCACAACTCCATAAAGCTCTTTCTACATCTGAGGGTGTAAACAAATCCCCATTTTCACTTAATTCCTATATGAAAAAAAAAAAAAAAAAAAAAACCATTGCTCAATTTATCATATTTCTAACCAAAAAGATGTTCTTGCTAAAACAAACCTTTGCTTTGGCCTGCAGTTTGTCAACAAATACAAGGTATTGTTTCAATGTATATTCTTTTGAATTTCCAAGAGCTGCCACCATTGCCTACATCATCCAAATTTGGGTAAAAAAATTTAATAATGTGTTAAGCTTTTAATAATTTACAATATAAGAAAAATACTAATTTGTACCTCATCAGACATGAAAGGTGCAACATCAGGTGCATAAGCAGCTAAAACAGCAGATGCAGTTGCAGGACCAACACCTTTCAACACCGTAAGCTCAGAAATAGCTTTTGAAATGTTAGGTAAGGCTTTGAAAGCCTTCTGTGAAGCAGATATCACGGTTTCCTCATCTAGCGATGATACGAAATCCAACAAACGTGGTCTGCAATCGATTAAAATCATAAGATTATACTGTTCGATTAAGTAAAATAGGACCAAAATGAACACTAATAATTCGGAAATCAGGTAATATAGGATTGAAAAGGAGACGATTAAAACCTCCATTTTCCGCGAGTGAGCTTCCATTGCATGAGTTTGGAGAGCTCGGGAGTGGTGATATGAGGATTAGGGTTTCGTTGGTGAATGAGAGTTGGTAGCTCTTTGCAGTAGAATTGGTCTAAGGATACGAGATTGGGCTTACCGATGGACTCGATTCTGGTATCGTATGCGGATAAAGCTTCCTTCCATTGATTCACGTCAGAGCTCTTGAACTCCATCTGTGTCGGAGCAACCTAGTTTGCTAGTTAAAAGAGTGGGGAACTGTTATTACTTCAAGGAGTCAATTAAAAGTACAACTTTTTACCGGAGAACATGGTACGTATATTTTATTCATACCGTTTATCATACCAACTATAATTGATATACTGATTTAGCTATCATTATCATACCAAGTTTATTTGGTACCAATTTATTTGGCTACCAACAATCTTAGTTGGTACAAATTGGTAATGGTATATACCAACATCACTAACTCATATGAAATTAAAAAAAAATTAATAACAAAAAAAACAATGATATTTTATCATTATCGATCAGTTAAACATATTAACGAGTGTTCTGAACATGGAAACAAAATAATCAAAATGATATAATATGTTATGTGCTATATAGACATAATCTAGTACGATAAAGTAATAAAAGATGTAGATATCTTGTCGTACTGAATCACTGATTTGTGTAAATGTAGAGATAAAATATTATAATTTCAAAGATATTATTAGTTTCAATGATAAAATAAGTAAGTGTTATTATTTATATATTAGTTTCAGAAATATTTTTTTGGGCACATCTATAATTTAAATAAAATATCGTATACTATAATATTTAATTGGAATCTTCGGCAAATAGGTTGTTAGTTTGGTATAATATATTAAACTAAAAATCATATAATATATATATCTTGGTTGGTACGGTATACCATGGTATTTAAAATTTTTATACCATTACCGTACCATGATTACACAATTGGTACGGTACTACAAACCAAACATGTTGGCTACCAACATATTGGCTACCAACTATTATTAGTATGGTTGGTAGCATGTTGCCTGGTTTTATTCGGTACAAATTTGACACCCCTACTTTTTACTATACAAATAAGGGATTTTTCTCTTCGATTCAAAATAAGTGATATACTTTTTATATTTAGGTAATTCAAAATAAGTGATAAATTTTAAAATTTTATCTTATTTGGTAAAAATAGTGAGATTCACACCCACTAACTATCTACTTTATAAAGTGAAATGACCCTTATACCCTTACTTTTTACTTTTAAACATCATTAACCTTACTTTATTCAAAAATTATGGGACCTATTCCCCACTAACCATCCAATTAATCTAATTTAACCCTCATTATAATTTTTTTGCCTCAAAAACCGTGAAACCCAAATTGTATCACTTATTTTGAATCGGAGGAAGTATGTATTTGTTTCATGTCCTTATATTGAGGGTGTTTAAGATTGCGATTTGAATTAGATTACCTGCTTATTATGTTTTGAAAACGCAAATAAATGAATAATCTAAAATTAGTCTTAGTCAAAATGTATGAAATAATCAATTATTTGTGTTTTTTAGCTCTCAAAATGAAGTTTTGAAAAAGTAGATTGGTAGGTGCTTATTGTGTTTTGAAAACGGATTATTTGGATTTTATCTATTATCTAAACAAATTAATAATCATGTTTGCCAAACACTAAAAAACCGATTATCTGATTATCGCGATTTGAAACAACATAAACAAATCCAAACATTATTTTTCAAAATCACGTTTTATAACCGCTGATTATCTGATTATTAATTTTCAAAACACATAACACATTTTCAATAAGTAATCCCAAACACCCCCCAATTAATAAAAAAAACATTCATTTTTAATTATGATAAGGGCAAATTCAGTATAACATAAAAGTATTAATAACTCATAAATATCATTTTACTCCAATTAAGAAAATTTTGGTTTATTAAAGGTTCATTATCATATACCCATGTACACGTATTAGCAAAACCCTACAAATAAATGGAAATAATCTCTAAGTTTCAAAAATCACATAGGTGTTTATTAATACGAATTTTGTCATGTATAATACACATACACATAATGATATAAATATAATCTGTACATAATAGTTTTTTTTGCCTTGCGAAATCAGGGTTGAGCTTGTTTGAGCCTTCGTCAAGCTTTTAACAAGTCGAGTTTGAGTAGAGCATGATCAGCTCACTTACACCACTACCTAAAGTTATTGTCCAATGTAAATCTCAACCAATTAAAAACCTTTTAAATGTTAAGGATGAAATTTTATTAGTTATACAGTATATTAAATATATTTTTTTAATTTATATGTTTTTGTCTTGTGTACAAAAATATTAAGACGGGGAGAGTATAAAAGAAGAGATGATACTATAAATACAAAATAATACTTTTTGATAATATTGAAACTTGTAATATAGTGGTATTGGTTTAAATTGTAAGGTTTTGGGTTCAAGTCTCTCTTTGTACAATTTAGAGTAGATTAGGATATAGGTGCCCGTTAAAAATAAAAATAAAATTCTAAAAGAAATTATTTTCCGTTTGTGTACATGATAAGTCAATTTTGGTGTGTGTTATTTTCCATATATTTTATAGAATTCTTATTTTAATTAAAGCTTGAAAAAAGTGAAGACGATTTGCGACTAATACCAATGTTATTTTAAATTTATATGGGAATGACTTTGTCATTTACAAAATAATAGTATTGAGATGTTTAATCGATCTCAACGACCCAATTATATTTGTCTTCGGTCTTTCCAACTTGAATCCCTATTAGCGTTTCATATAATTTCTGATTCACCAAGCCACCAGTGTCATACTCCACTCTAAAAAAAAAAACCATTTGTGAAGTTAAAATTTGCCACAACTATTACTTTAATATATCATATAATTTGATATAATAAATGTACATTATCGTGTTTGAAATTATTTATTTGGTGTCAAAATCACATTTATTTCTTTTTTACCTTTGACCTTTGTAAGTTATGCTACCAACAGAAGCAACACTAACAGCTGTTCCAGTAGTGAAAACTTCATCGGCTTCCATCAATTCATTTATTGAGATTGAACGTTCTTCAACCTATAACAGTTAAAACTTTTTTAGATGATCAAAAATAAAAGAAAATAATCAGAAATATTAAACGATTGTGTGTGATCACGGGGACCAACACGTCATCCTCCGTATGGCATAGGCTTTGGTGTTGCCACCCTCAAGCCACTACATTGTACCTTATAAGCGCCAAAGTCCAAGTGAGATGGCTGGCGCAACAGAGAGAGGAGAAGGGGGCATTTTTAGGGTGGTGTTTGGTGTGCGGTGTGAATAAAGAGATATTTTATAGAGTTTATAAAAGAGGTGTAATGACTTATTAGTGAATGAATATTTTAGTTTGTGAAATTGAAAAGAACAAAGGAAATTGAAGAGACACTAACGCAACGCTTTGATGGCTATTTACCTTTATCCATCACACTCAACCCTCTTAATAGTATGTCATTTTGGAATCTTCAAAAAGTTATCTCTCAAAAACTTTTAACATAATAATGTTAAGATTTTTGGTATGTAGGTCATGTAGTGGTATTTAATTCTAAGCATGTGAATCATGTGTTTTTTTTATGTCTTTGTAAAAACTAATTCATGATGACATAAGTCATAGTATATTACTCCCTCTGTCCCTAAATAAAGTTCTCATTTCACCTTTAAGTTTTGTCCCTAAATAAAGTTCTCATTTCTCAAACTTAAGGGACCCACTTAATATAATAATATTATTACCAATACTTTCACCACTAACTATCTCTTAAAACACTTTCTCTCTCCAATCAAACCTTATATTTTATTCAAAAGTAATTCCAAATACTCCACCACTAACTATCTCCTAAAATGTTGTGCCCAACACAAATGGGAACTTTATTTAGGGACGGAGGGAGTACTATTTAATAGGATTCTAAAAAGTGCGTCGTAGCCTAAGATTTAATTATGCCGCCACACTACACGTTACGTTTTAAAACCTTATTTTTTAAAACCCACAAAGCCAACTTGAACGAATATTGGACAGTTTTGAAATCTAGAATCCCCAACTAATATGAACAAAATGGTGTACCTTGTACCGTAAGTCCCTTGCAATGTCGATAATACTCTTTCTCGTGATTCCTTCTAGAATAGTACCTATTGTGGCAGGAGTCGAAATAATGTTCCCCTACAAGCCAAATAAACATCAAATAAGTACACGTGTCTTCTATATAATCTGAGAGAATTTATTTCTAAACTACATTTTTTACTTTAGTACTACACTGTACAAATTTTACAATTAATTGTATAAGCATATTAACAATAATTGTGGTAAATGAAATAAAGATTGTGGTGTGGAAATCACCCCTTATAATTTGATACTTTCATTTAAAAAACATTTTTTAAGGGTTAGTACCTTCACAAGGAAAATATTACAAGAACTGACTTCCTCAATGTAGTTTTTATGAACCGAATCAAGGTATACTACATCTGAGAACCCGTGTTCCTTTGCTCTTGATATCGCTTTTAGTACCTACATGTCATGAGACATATGTCGAATTTCTAGCAATTTTGTTAGTCGTATTCATGCATGTTTAGTGTACCAATATTCAAGTCATATGCTTTTACCGGTGCATAATTTGAAATGCTTTTGACACCTCCTGCCCCACCACGAGTTGCACGATGAAACTCATCTTCAACGTATAAATTTAATGGGGATATCCCTTCCTATATATATTTTTGTCGATTGAGATCATGTAAATATAATATTGAGTATTATATATCGAAGAAAAAATTAGTTCAAAATAAATAAAATAAAGAGAAGTAAAACCTTGAAATAATTCCCAACGGGAGAGGCGTAAACTAAGAATGTGTACTCTGGAGCAGGAGACAACCCTAATGTAGGCCCACTACCGATGAGCAAAGGTCTAATGTAAAGCGATCCCTTTCCTAAGGGAGGAATCTGGTCAAAAGTTCAATAAGTTAGGATAAAGTGAGAAAAAGATTGGTTTTAACAGTTTTTACTTAATAATCCAAGTTAAAATACAATATGTTGTTTGTTTTTGTGAGAGGTTTATTTATAAAATCTGAAAACCGCTGATTTCAGAAGTTGTTCTAAACTTAAAAAAATGAATCATATATAATTATTAATTGATTGAATGAGTTTAATGTGACATGTCATTATTTTATATAAATATATTTTGATTTTAAGAGTTTCATCTTAATTTTTGTTACATTAGTAAAGTGAATGGGATGTACCCAACGTTTATTGGCCATAGTTGTTTGTTTGACTGCATCAATAAATTGCTGTACGGATGGAGATTGCATGCACATTCTCTTGGCACCGATTTGCATACGAATTGCATTTTGATCGGGACGAAAAAGGAAAATTTTACCATTCTCTCCCCTAAAAGCTTTTGTTCCTTCAAAAAGTCCCTATATGAATAAATCTTCAATTGTTAGTATGAAAATCATATTGGTATTTATATATCGACCGTATCAATCATGCAATTAATTAATTACTTGGCCATAGTTTAGGACTCCGGCTGCAGGACTTAATTCTATGTTGCCATAATCCCTTAATTGCCCTTGCTGAAAAGTGTTGTTCTCTGAGGATTTAGCCATGTACATGTAATCCGTTCGTGTAAGACTAAATCCCAAATTATCCCAATCGATATCCACACATTCCTCATATCTGCACACCAAAAATATTCAAGTGTTTATTGAAAAAAGGAAGCCGGAAACTTTCTAAAAGATGTTATAAAATATGATTTGCATGCCAATTGCCAAGTACATATATATGGAGCAACCCAAGTATCCAAAATTGTTACCGAAACTATAAAAACAATATATAAGCCCCCGAACTATGTATCTGCTTTTTGTTATATACCAACAAACCGTAATAAATGAAGTTTTTTTTCATTAAATTTCTGATAGTTCGATAAATTTTTTTACTTTGTAGACAAAAAGAGTATAGATTACCGATTTCGTTTTTCCAAAAGCTTATTGATATATTCGTTATCAAACATGTTTTTGTTTGCGGATATGGTTTAACAAAATTGAATACTACTCGTAGTATATAATTAATGGTCTATAATGTTGTTAGGTGTCTTAATAGACAACGATGAATAGTTTGGTTCCGTATCAAAATAAGTGATATATTTTAAAACTTACCTTATTTGATAAATAAGCGATACTCTTTCTCCACTACCTACCTACTTTAATAAAGTGAAATTATTCATTTACCCTTACTTTTACATTTAAACATTATTAATATCATTTTATTCAAAATAAATGGGACTCATTCTCCACTAACTATCAACTTTAATCTATTTTAAACTACATTTTAATTTTTTGCTTAAAAATCCGTATTTCTTCAAATGTATCACTTATTTTAATACGGATGTAGTATATTATTCTTAATACTCTCTCCATCCCATTTTTATTGTCCATGTTTCCTTTTTTAAATGTCCCAAAATGACTGTACACTTGAAAATTCAACCAATAAAAAGACACTTAGGTGGTAAAGATAAAATTCTATTGGTTGCACGGTGTAATAAATGCACTTTTCTTAAACTGTGTGATTTTCAAATGTGGATAATAATTTTGGGACGGAGGGAGTAGTTTTTTATGATTGATATTTGATAATAATATCTTCTATTTATTTTTCAACAACCGGTGACCGTGACTAATGGTCATTAACGTGTCCCATCATTACACGACTAAAGAGGACATGTACTCCTTCCACTTTTCGTGTGAGTTTGGTCTCTGTCGATCAGATTTTTTTGAGAGGTTATGTGTTGTATTAATCATTAGGTGTTGTAACTTATACTTTAATGATAAATTGATGTGAGTTTCACAGTCACTACAAGAGTTTGTTCCGGAGAGAATTGTTAATATAACACTAATGTGACATTATGGTCAAACATAAGTTTTGTCACTATTAAGATTAGTCTAACTACACGTTAAAGTGACAACAAAATTACCTGAACATGGGTTCACTTTCTCGAAGTGCAGAAACAGCCCGTCCGACTAAGCATCTTGCACTAACCTTCAAAATCAGATCACAATATCTAATTTAGGAATTTCAGGATGTTAATTAAAATTAAATGCGCCGTCATTTCCGTTTCCAGAACGTGCGATCCTATTTTGTAGAGGTGAGCATAAAAACCGAAAAACCGAATCCCGAAAAACTCGAAAAAACCGCCCCGACAAAACGAACCATTTGAAAAACCGATGTGAACGGTTTTGACTTTTGGAAAACCCGAATGTTTGGGGCGGTTTTCGGGGGCATATGAAAAACCCGACCGAAAACCCCGCCCCGCCATTATATATCCTTCAAATTTTTAAAAAATATTCTAATATTTATAAAAACTTTGACATTTAATTATCTTTTAAATAAAGATATGATTGAATTTTTCGGTGATTTATTCCTATATTTGCTAAGTTTCAAGTAATGCTAGTTGAGTTTATCATTATATTATATTAAACTTACTAGTTATTTTTTATTTATAACGAAATGTGTTAAGGTTTGGAAGTTGGAATCATAATATTAATTTTTAAGTTAACAAATTGGTAAATTTAAAGGAAAACAAAAAACAGAAAAAAAACCCCGAAACCGAACCGAAAAACCCGAAAAAACCGAAACCGAAAAACCCGGAACCGAACGGGTTT
Source organism: Calendula officinalis (assembly GCA_963853835.1). NCBI lineage: Eukaryota > Viridiplantae > Streptophyta > Magnoliopsida > Asterales > Asteraceae > Calendula > Calendula officinalis. The sequence continues at coordinate 7,394,658 of OY970832.1, read as the reverse complement.
TGGGGCGGGATTTGGTTTTAGTTAAAAACCGCATTATGCTCACCCCTACTATTTTAAGACAAATACCTGATTTAAATTATTTAATAAAGAAACGAATAAAAAGTAATTTAGATATCACTAAAATTAAGATGATAAGATCCCTCATTTATAAATGCTTTTATTATTCGCGTAAACATTTGTCAACTAAAAAGTACTGTATTACTCAAGGCTATCACTCTTACTATTACAAATACATAATAAAATTATGCTCTTATTTATTTTCTCAAAAGAAAGGCGCATATTACTTTTGTTATTATAAGTATGATTACAGATCTCATAATTTCTAAAATATTATGCCATCTAGTTTTAAATAACATCGTCGATGAACACATTCTTTGATTGTAAAACGAGTTTTTAATAGCTCATGTGTTGCATCAAGAATAAAATATTAAGTATGACTATTTCAGTGTCACGGATGCATTATGAAATTGATAAAAGTGATTTACAAATGATTTGTCTGGTGTCATATATTAGAAATATAGTATGTGTTATCAGGGCCGGCACTGAGTTCGCTAGGGCCCTAGGCGAACATTGATTTTGGGCCTTATCTTAATTGTAAAAAATAGTTATCAATGCAAAAGGTATAAAAATATTTGGCCGACACATTTAAATGTGACGCGATTCTAATTGGTTCAAAAATCAACCTAAAGTTATAAATCTATAAATGGTTCGAAATTGAAACTAAAATTCCATTAAAAACCTCAAAACATTAAAACATAAGAAAATTTATGACCTTAGAGAATTGTGAAATTTTAACAGTTCGCAGCCGAATTAAAAATATAAAGGGTATAAATTTTTTTGGGTTTTAAAATACACAAGGTGTTTAAAAGAAAATGGACCCCCAATTTTTTTAAAGTATAGTCCTAAAATTCCATTAAAAACCTCAAAACATTAAAGCATAAGAAAATTTATGACCTGAGAATTGTGAAATTTTAACAGTTCACAGCCGAATAAAAAATATAAATGGGTATAAATTTTTTTGGGTTTTAAAATACACAAGGTGTTTAAAAGAAAATGGACCCCCAATTTTTTTAAGGTATAGTCCTAGGCCTACTCTGTATTCCCCAGGGCCGGTCCTGTGTGTTATATGGTAAAATGGCGTTTTTATTTTATAAAGTTTGTCTGAACAATTATAAAATCTTTATTACTAGTTTAGTACATACTTGACTTCGGGATTTACAATAAACTTGTATTGGACGTTATTAGTAATAATTTTTCTTTAACAACAAATCATAATCTACTTCTATATCCACCTATGTTCACTGGGACTTGAATTCTCAATCTCAAGATTGAGAACAAACACCTTTAACGCTAGGTCAATAGTATTATTAGCAATAATCTAATCCATATAAATAAAAATACTCATTTTTTAATAATCAATCAAAACATTTATGTCTAATCAGCCGGTTCCGTCCGAGGTAAAACCATCGATCTAACAGACTCATTTGAATTGACTGTGTGTCATGTTTACCAATTCGACCCGTAGATTTAACCGAGGTTTTAAAACATTCATTGGCCGAATAATAAGGGTGAGCATTGGGCGGTTTGAGGCGGTTTTTATCTAAAACCAAACGCCGAACCAAAAACTTCGGGTTTTAAGAATTACACTCCATTCGGTTTCGGTTTTTTCTCAATAAATCGGTTTGAATTCGGGGTTTTTTCGGTTTTTTGTTTTTCTTTAATTTGACCAATTTGTTATCTTAAAGATTATGATCCAAATTTCTAAACTTTAAAATCATTTCGTTTATAAATAAAAAAAACTAGTACAAGTAGTTAATTTTCAAATCTTTTATAAATATAAGAATATTTTATAAAATTTTAAAGATATAAATGGCGGGGTGGGGCGGTTTTTCGATCCGATTTTTCATATGCCCCCGAAAACCGCCCCAAACATTCGGTTTTTCCAAAAATCAAAACCGTTAACATCAGTTTTTTAAGTGGTTCGGTTTTTTCGATATTTTTAGTTTTAGTTCGGATTTGCGATATATATGCTCACCTCTACCGAATAGATTTGAATCCTGAATTTACTAGAAAAACTAGCTCTCATATTTCCCATCCAAATCCTTGTTATTTCAAAAACCTCCCATTAAACAATCTCCCTCCCTCTAGGCCCTACCCACCCAGACGCTGTATTTCCAGCGGCTTCGTTTTTTGTTTTAACTTTTTATCCATTTAATTTAGTTTCACACTAATTTTGACTTTTGTGTATATATAAATATGGGCAAATTGTATAAAATAGCATTATATTATTAGATGATTTCTAATTCTAGTAACTAACTATTAAAATTTTCAAAAATAGCAACGGACTTTCAAATATTTGCAAATTGAGAAACGTTTTACCCAGAATGACGCTAGTCAGTATTTTATAGAAGCGGAAGAAGGGGTCGGCTTGGAGGAACCATTTAAGAATTATTGCTTAAATCAGTTTATGATTAATTGGAATACAATTAGAAAAACTAAATAACCGACTATGTCACAAGAAAATACTGACTACCGTCATTTGGGATAAAATGTTTCTCAAATTGTAAAAATTCAAAAGTTCGTTGTTATTTTTGATAATTTTAATAGTTCATTACTAAAATTATAAATCACCTAATCGCTATTTTATACAATTTGCCCTATAAATATTATACACCATCAAAACTCTCGACAAAAGATCCAAAACCGTATTTAAATAAAGAACTCTGGCTAAATAAATGGATTGTCTAGCGTCATGACGCATAAGCTTTCACCCATAATTTCTTAGGTTTGGGTCACCAATAATCGATCATTTTATCTATATAACAATAAATACAAATAATATATCTTATGATTTCAAGTATATAAATATATTTCCGAATTTGAAATATAAAATCATTGATACGTGGCTTTGCATGTTGGAGAGGGTTTTGTTGTTGCTGGAAAAAGCCAAAGGATTTTGAACAAAAACAAGCAAAACCTCCTTAATGTTTGGGTTTGATTAAAAGTGCATCAAATTTAGTAAAACATAAACCTTATCCGAAGTTACCATGCACAAAACCTATATATCGTAAATATCGTATAAATTGCAAAAATGGAAACAAACATGATCGATGATACATTTAAATTAAAAGGTAAACAAACAAAAATGAAGATTAAGAAAGATGAAACCTTTGATAACGAAGTCTTGGTTAGAAGACGAAGATACGAGCTCTGGCGGATCATGTTTGATATCTTAAAACCCGATTTTTTCTTATTTGAGAAATTAAAAGCAAAAAGTTATATATATGCCAAAGATGGAGAGGATTTGTTTGGTATTTATAGGACCTGAAGGTCGGATGGAGCTTTCATACCTGTCATCAGTTTTTTATTTACGTTACTTTTTTATGACTTTTTACACCTTTCATTTTATATAATCTGGTAAAAGATATTATATTAATTAATAATGAGGAAAACGCATATTTAAAAACAGCCTAATTAAATCTAAGTAAGGTTTTATTAAAGAAGCTAATTTTATAGAGTGTCAATCATGTTCTTCATATCATTTTATCATATCTTTCATTTTAGTCCTCCTACTAAGAGTATCATTATCTTTTAATATAAAATTACTTTGTATGATTAGAAATTACTCTGCAAGAACCAACTCTTATTTTGTTAATAGTAAAATTAGTAAAATCGTGTTATTGTTTCGTGTTTTTGGATAACATGACACGATACAACACGAATTCGTTCAACATGAAAACAACACGACACGAAGTCGTGTTTTATTTTGCTAACACGAACACGACACGATTAAAAAACGATAAACACGACAACACGAGATAAATAACAAATATATCAAATTTCTTACTTACTACATGCTAAAAACACGACAAAACACGACTAAATCATAACTATCGTGTCAATTTCGTGTTAATCTCTGAACAGGAACACGACTTCATGTTTATTTTACACGACACGAACACGACACGAACACGAATTCAAATTTCGATTTCGTCCCAATTTCATTTTGTTTCGTGTATTTTTGTAGTGTCGTGTCAAGTTTGACATCCTTACGCAATATACACAAATTAAAAAAAAAAGAAAAAGAAAAAGAAAAAGAATACTTATATCTCAAATAACCTTTTATTCATCAAACTCACAAACCAATTTGTGATACTTTAACTTGTAGAGATCGATATCACCAAAGATACGGACAAACCGTCGCCGGAGAAGAAACAACGGGGAGAGAAGAAGGTTTCACAGACGGTTTTCTCAGCCTACAACCGTCTCCCGAAGAAAGGAAAACCTCAAGGTTGTAACTCAACGTTTTGGCCGCATTTAGCATTTCTTCCCCTTCCCAGTGTCTTAATTCGACTCCCTTCGAAACTCACAATTCATACAGTTTTTAAAAAAATTGTTCATTATATTATCAACCAGAGTGATTTTCAAAGAGAGTTGATAAACGTTTAATTAATTACCTGTTTCAATTCATCGACTGTATATCTTAATCGATTGTTGATCTTAATCTCAGCTACGTAAGTTTAATCAATTATGTGAGTTCTTTAGACTTTTGTTTTTTTGGGGTTTTCATACTCCTTTTATGCCTTCGAAGTGTTCGACGTAATGTCTAGGAGAGACACATTTGGGTGTAAATGAGGTTTTGGTGTTTGGCAGGTATCTTTTATCATCACTCATACATAGGTTAGGTACAGGTGGTTCTGAAAGTCTTCAACGCTGAGATTTTCCCCCAACTAATTTTTTTTATCATGACCATCGTTAAAACCATAATTTATTTCCTGCACTGAACTTACATTTAAATTATGAAAAAATGTATATCTTCTATAATATTAAAAATTAATGTTCATTAATACTCCCTCCGTCTCACAAAAAACTTTTCATTTGAGATGGGCACAAGTTTTAAGGTGATAGTTAGTGGTGGGGTCATTGACAATAATTTTGATTAAAATATAAGATTGATTTGGAGAGAGAAAGATAGTTAGTGGATAGTTAGTGGTGGGGTCCTTAATAATAATAGTATTTTATTGAAATGAGAAGTTTATTGTGGAACAAAAATTTAGGGTGAAATGGGAAGTTTTTTGTGGGACGGAGGGAGTAGTATTTAAGACATATTTAAGAAATAACAACTTAATTAATTACATTTTAATGTATGTCCGTCCTTTTACAATGCCTTTTGTATGTGTATCTAACTATCAGTTATAAATTGAAAACCATCTCCCCTAATAAATGGTTGAGATTTATCTTAATGTATCAAAAAATGAAATGTAAAAGAAAACACCAAATTGATGGTGCGCAACACCAAGGCAAAAAAAAAAAAGAAGAAGCATGTTACACAATAGTTCAGGCCTTCAGGGATGTTTAACATAATGCTACAAGTGACCTGCCACAGTTGATCATGAATATTCTTTTTTTTTTTTAACAGCAAAATCCTGAACATTCTTCTATAAACAATAATTCAAATTCTACAATTCAAATGTATGTGTAGCGAGATCTCCGTAAAAAAGAAGCACATGTGAACATTTTGATTATCGACCCACGCGCTGGATAGAAAGCCACACTAAGACCGGCTGACATTTTGGTTTTTAGATAGGTTGTTGGGAAAACCGGGGTTTCTAACTAAGGTTTCTTCTCTTGTGGATTTGAATAGTCTAAGTTTTTTATGGGACATGCTTGCTTTGAAAGCCTACTTGTACAAAGTAACAAAAACTTGAGAAATCGACATATGTATATTTCTTTTGCATTTGATACCTTTGGTTTCTATGCAAACTTTTGCATTTGATACATTTGGTTTCTATGCAAGTGAGGCTGTGAAGCTCTTCAAAAGAGCCGAAAAAGTTATGAATAATGATGATGCTATAATACCTTAATTTGAAAATTTTATTTTCAAAAAGAATTAATTTTACAATCCAATGCAATTTTTGATCGTTTGCTGCCAACTGGCCCTCTATGTAAATTCTCTTTTAGTTATATGAAATCCAATCCAATTATAAATAAAAATCTTAAAAATAATGGAGTTTCTTTTAACATAAACTAGTCATGATTACTACTTTACTAGGTAACCTATATGCATACCTATACACATGTGTTCGTGCATCATGTCGTCACCGTAACAGCACGTAATGCTCAAGGTAAAAAGAAATTGTGATTATGTACTCTATAAAAAATAAGCCAAAATCTATTTTAATATTTTGAATTTTACATGTCATGTTTTTATTATCATAAATTATTATAGATGTAGTTGATATTATATATTTAAAAATATAGTCAATTTAATATCCCGACTTATTTAATCTTGTATTTTCACATGTTTTCCTCTAAATATTTATTAAGAGCTAAAAACTCTAACAGAAATAAATCATATAGGAACATTTGACTAATTAAGAAGTCATAATGCTATATTGATCATTTTTCAAAGTAAAATACAATTAGTTAGTTTCACGATACTAAATCACATTTTAACACCAACAATGTATTAGATAAATCTATACACCATAAATCAAAAATTAGAAAATGAACATCCGATTTCCAAAACTAATAATCCTAATAACTATTATCATTAGGAGAAGGATATATGTGTCTAACAAGGATTGTGGTCCCCGCATGTTATTGCGAGTTTTAAAACGTATTTTTTTTTGCTTTGAGATTATGATTCACTTTCGATTAAATTTAATTTCTCTAGTAAAAAAAGAATAAACTATTTCAAATAAGGTATCGTAAAAGCTTAGAGATTAAAAATATGAATTATAAATGTTTAAAATATATAAAACTTACACTTGTATAAATGGTATAATATATTGTTTAAGTTTGAAAAAAAAAAGAAATATACAAAATGGAATTGATAAAAACTCAATATTTATAGAATGGAGTTGACAGAAACTCAAATGCTTGATAAAAACAAATACAGTATATATTACTCCCTTCGTCACACAAAAAAGTTTACATTTCTTTTGGGCAAAAGATTTTAGGTAATAGTTAGAGCATCCACAATGATTAACCTCTCTAATGACTTATTAATTTTGCCACATCATCTAATAATCTATTAGTTGAAAACATCTCCGATGGTTAACCTTTCTAAAGACTTTTTCACTAATATTATTAATTTACCTTTATCTATATCAAATGTTTTATAAATGTCCATCGCTTATGTAATTTAATAATTTTTATAGCGTTACAAAACTTAACACTATTATAAAATATTATAATGTTTGACCTTAAAAAGTATTGAAATATGTTAAATTATAATTTATAGTTATAGAAATAATAAAGTATTCACATATAAATATATACATGTGTTTAAAATGTAAAATTGTTAAAAATAGGGACTAAAAGAATCAAACATTCAAAGTTGTTCAAGTGGTTGGGGAAGATTAAGTGGTTGGAGTTACCTCTTAAAAAAGTCATTCATTCCAATGGTAAAAAGTCATTTTAGGGTTATTCAAATAGTATCAATTTTTTGTTTAACCTCCCATTGGAGATGCTCTTAGTGGTAGAGTCACTAGTAATACTTTTGATTAAAATATAAGGTTTGATTGGAGAGAGAAAGATTGTTAGTGGATATTAATGGTGGGGTTCTTAATAATAACAATATTTTATTATGTGTGGTCCATCAAATGTGAGAAATATAAACTTTTTTGTGGGACAAAAATTTAATAAGAAATGTAAATTTTTTTATGAGACAGAGAGAGTACATGTTTAGAGATAAGATTACTAATATTTAAGAAAAGGAAAAGAAAAAATGCTCTTGTCAAGACTCGAGCAAGTACCCTTCTTCATTTAATTGCTGAGACTTACACCATTTCGACAGAAACAATTTCTGACTCTTCCTCTCATCTTACAAATATATAATTAATACATATAGAAAAAATAAAAATAAAAAACCTATGAATAGTAATATAGAGTTGCGTTCAAAGATGTGCATCATTTTTACGAATTCCCGAGGAACAGATCTCAATCATTGATCAATAAGATCTAATGGTCAAGATTAATCACATATTTTATACATTGAGGAGTATTTTGGTCATTTAAAAAAAATAAATATATTTTATTTATTTTTATTTTTATTATTTATTTACGAATTTTTTTATATTATATATTTTTTAAAAATTATTATTTTTTATATTAATAACACATAATGTGATTGCATACTGAATCATATGTGATTGTGTACTGAATCACATGTGATTGAATTAAAACATCAAACGTGATTAAATATATAATCACAAGTGATTTTACACTAAAATCACATGTAATTAAGTATTACACGTAATTATCAAATAAATATTGTTTTTAACGATAAAAATAATAAAAATTTAAAATTAAAAAAAACGATTTTTTTTAAGTGTCAAATGACCAAAATACCCCTTCATGTATAAAATATGTGATTAATATTGACCATTAGATCTTATTAATCAATGATTGAGATTTGTTCCTCGGGACTTCCTAATAATAATGGACCCCCTTGAATGTTTCTCTAGTAATATACTCCCTCCGTCCCACAAAAAACTCCCCATTTGGCTTTTGCACAAATTTTTAGGTGATAGTTAGTGGTGGGGTCATTGATAATACTTTTGATTAAAATATAATGTTGGATTGTAGAGAGAAAGATAGTTAGTGGATATTAATGGTGGGGTCTTTAATAATAATAGTTTTTTATTGTGTGGAGCCCATCAAATATGGGAAATGGAAAGTTTTTTGTGGGACTAAAATTTAGAGTGAAATGAGAAGTTTTTTGTGGGACGGAGTGAGTAATACGTAGTAATAAAATATTTATAATGATTCTATTACTTTAATATTTTACCTTATTTGGTAAGTTTATATATTTAAAATTACTCATTTGCCCTTACTTATCCCTCTTTAAACATCATTAAAGGTGTGAGACTCCATTTATTTTTGTTATCTTCCTATATTTGACATTTTCACCATTTTATAAAAAACAAGAAAATAGTAAAAAAGTGTGGGGCTCATCCATTTTAATTACTCTATATAATTTCACTAATATCTTATTATCTTATTTTGCCTTAAAAACGTAACTTCAAAGTGATTCACTTATTTTGATACGGATGAAGTATATACAATTAATCAGACATAAGTAAATACTGAAGCATATGATTGGTACAAATATCAAAATAAATACTTCAGTGGATATATGTAGAACAAATAGTCCGTCTCATAGGCGATATATTGGAAGTGTTATTCAATTTATACTTATTTAATTAGACACACATAAGGTTAGTGTCATATGCCATACGTTGGAAATGTTAGAGCATAGAATGTGATAATATGTTAAATCCATGTTACAAGAATTGTTGGGTTTTAATATGGGTTTAATATAATAATATAGCTTTAACATGCACTTAGTATGGTGTTAGTATGTTAAAATCATGTTAAGCATATTTTTTAGGCACACAATCTTTAACATACCGCCATATCCACGACATGGCTATAACATTAGCCACAATATGGTATAACCATGTTATAGGGCATTTAACGGGTGTTGAACAACCCCACACTTTATGCTCTTAGTCTTTTAATACTTAAGGCAGGTTTGGGAAAATTTATTTAATAGTCTTTGAGCTTATTAACTTAATAAGCTTGAAAATTCAAGCTTATTTAAGATTATTATGCTCATAACTCAAAAGCTTATTAAATAAATTTTCCCGAACATGTCTGTATTTTATCTTTCTTTTTTTTAACGACAATTTTTAATCTACTTCTAATTATCATATATGTCCACTATGTGACTTTAACCTCTAACCTCAAGGATGAGAGATAAACACCTTTATCGTTATGCCAATGACTATCTTATCTATTTATAAGGTTAAATTTTAGTATTATAATTAGATCCATTACTCGTAAACAAATTTGAATTTTATATTGTGAGTTGCACTAAGAACAAAGCATCGGAGCCTAACTTAATTCCTATAGTTTAAAACTTTATTCTGTCAAGTTATTTACAATAAATCAATAACTCAAGGAATTAATTTTTATACCACATCTTTTGATATTTATACCACACAGTATAAGTATTACTATAAACTATACAAATATATAATGCATCTCTTATGGTATATGGATTAAAATATATGGTGTAAACATCACTCCCTAATAATTTACAATTACACATAGTCATTATGTTATTCCCTTTTATATATTCCTCATTCCTATAAGTATGAATGTATGATATCTTTCGACAAACCAATAAAACATGTCATGTTTATAAGAAAAAGAATAGTATGATAAAAATAAAGTTAAAAGGGATAGTACAACTTTTTGGATGCACAATCTTTTTAACAGCAAAAAATAGCCATATAAGAATAAAGCTTTGGTATTATCATCACTTCAACCTTAAAGTCAAAACATATTAAAAAATTCAAACAAAAAATAACAAGAAGTTATACTATAATATGAATAATACCTAAGAAACTGCAAGTAAATGGTCTTCTAACCAGCAAACCCTTTTGTACACCTATCAGAACTCCAAAAACAAGAATTAGAAACAATGTCATCAAAAATCACTCGTTTTCTCGGCTTCGACTTTGCAAACAGAGATGTATCCCGGAAATTCCACAAAAACCACAAGCTCGTATAAAAAATCACCTTCACGAAATCTTTTTTTTTTATACCTTTTCTCAACCTTAAATTCTTAAATCAGTGCATCCAATTTGTGCTACAATCGAGATTTGATATTTAAATTCTTCACCAACATGCCACTTTATTCATTACATCTTTGACAATATTACACCAAAGAAAATATGAGAAAGTTTGGAAAATGCTTCTGATAATATAAAGTTCTGACTTAATCAATCTGTGTTAATTAAAAATTTCAAATTTATAGGAAGATTTATGTTTATTAAACTTCAATTAATTAACTTAAAGTTTTTCCGAATGCGGTTCAAGGAGCGTACCTTTTATTTTTTTTATCCTTTTTACGTACCTATTACTTCGATCCACTAGAAGAGAAATATATTAATAGAGTTGTATACAATGTAGTCTTTGATTTTTATATAATTCCAAGGGATAAATTTTAGTCATTCGATTAAAAAATCACTTAACCACCACCATCATTAAATCACATGTGATTCAATACACATGGGGTGGTGGTGGTCGTCGGTGTGCAATCGCATGTGATTTAATACACATGGGGTGGTGGTGGTGTATTAAATCACATGTAAAGGTGGTGATGATGATTTGAGGGTTGATTTATCAAATAATTAAGATTTAATTATTGAGACTATATAAAAATTAAAGAATACTTTAAACGTTTCTGTATATGAATAACTAGCCTATAACCCGTGATAAATCACGGGTGGTTTATAAAAAATTTTACTACCTCCGTCTCAAAATTATTGTCTACATTTGAATATCACACAGTTTAAGAAAAGTGCATTTATTAGACTGTGCAACCAATATAATTTTATCTTTACCACCCAAGTGTTTTTTGATTGGTTGAATTTTCAAGTGGACAGTCATTTTGAGACATTTAAAAAAGGAAACATGGACAATAAAAATGAGACGGAGGGAGTATAATATTGTACTTCATTACCGTATATATACAATTTAAAGATACATTATTCATTGAAAACTTTGTATCTTGAAAAATAACTCATGTACAAACATGCTTGATGTATTTAAGTTTTTTTCTTTCTAACTCAGCAAGACCAAGAAAGTGAACATAGTTTTGAGGTTTCTTGGATTGTCTATGTTATCCTCATAAGTTCCAATTAGTATAGCTAACATAACCATACAACAGAATAATTAAACTTCACAAGTATGGGTGGAGTTAATAAGTTACAAAGACATGTGCTACGTAAAGAAATGTTCGTCCTAAGAAATCGTATTTCTTAAACACCGTTTCGTCTCCGTGACATTTTTCATTTTCTATGTTAAGCAAACATTAAAGGTGTCTGAAAAGAGCAGCTATTGAACAAAAATTAAGCGTCGGAGAATCCCACCCCTTGTATATATGTAGATTAAACTCAAATTACATTACACTATAAACCTAATAATCTTATAACAAACCGACCTAAGTTAGACTTTTTAAAGCTCAAATGGCTATTTATGGTATTAAATTTTAAATGTAGAATTTATAAATTTTCAAAAATGGAAGGGAGAACTCGAGTATAGAAACTACACACTAAAAAATGTTGTATTAAGCTTATGTCTCACTATTTGTCTGAATGTGCTCGTTTAGCCTTGCGATGTGTATGAGTATTTTTTCAATTTCTCACGAGCCTCTTAGAAATTCCACAATTAAATCAAAGTTTAATAACCTGTTAGGTTTTTAGTCTATAAATGAATCAATAATATTCTTTGCAGTCAAAGAAGTCAACCATTATTAAAAAATACCCTACTTGTAAACTTTAATAACAGATCCATACCTGCTTAAAGGTTTAAGGTTTTCTCTATCATGTTGAACAACGACATCAACAACTCTCTTCAATAACTCATAACCCTATTTTCACATATTAAACGACACATTATCATCAGGTTATATAAGAAAATGAAAAAATATAGATATTAAAATACTACAATTAAATAACGATATGTGTTAAAATTGAAAAAATAATTTGAAACACAACCGACGACAATGAATATGATAAGTGAACCAAAATTGAGAAAAAAGAGATGACTATTAAATATTAATCCCCAAAATTGAGATAGCTTAGCTTGTCAAGTGGCAACCTTTCAGCATTGTAACATATATAATATGAATCAATTTTTTTAATATAACAATTCGGGAGATTGTATGCATAAAAATCCACTTCAAGCGTTTACAACGCGTTTGATCCGTTAGCTTTATTTTAGTAAAACTTCATGACATTAGCCATTTGACCCGTTTGAGATAAAACACAACATAATTGAGCCAATTATAAGTAAACGGGTCCAAATTATCACATCTACAAACCCTAAACTAAATCTAATTAAAAAAATTAATGACCAAAAATAAAGAAAACGAAAATAAACCTACGAAGTATTTCAATTCCTTTGTTGTTTCATCATACTAACATTACAATTAAGGGAGACAAACCTTTCTAATCTTGAGCTTCTAAATGTATCTTTTTAAAAACTGAAAATAAGTAAAAGTGTTTTTAAGATTATACCTTTGTTTCATCAAGGGGAATGAATTGCTCATTGTTGTCCATGTATCTTGTACATGCAGCTAACATGACATTTCAGCAGCACCTTTCCAGTGTACATGAACTTCAGAATCAGACTATTTAAAAACAAAGAAATAAAATATATACAGTATTTGTTAAGAGTATATATGTTTTAAATTAATAAATTAGACAAAGCATTGATAGTAGAATTAGTCAATTACCTGTTTCACTGCAACACAACCTGGTTTTTTCTTTGAGTTGAATGAGAGTGCGTTAATAATTGAAGATTCTAATCAACTATAAGAAAAGAAAAAGAAAATAATATAAAAGAGCAACTAACATTAACTCCCCCTTGAAGAATGGCCTTCGCTGTTGGTAATCCAGAAATCCCAACGTCTCTATCATGACCCTATTAAACACCAACAATTGCACATTGAAGTGAAAATTTTCTTCTCAAAATAAGTTGAATGTCACTAAGAATTAAGGTTAGATTAAATCACCGAATTGTGTTTTGAATATGTTTCCATATTGCATGGATAATAATTCGAAAATTATTAAAATTTCAAAAAAAAATAAAATATAACTGAATACCTTAGTTATGAAATAAATTCCTTGTACAAATTTATAACTGAAAAGTTAATATAATAAAAACTTTAATTCTTTTAACAAATGATTTCATACACAAATGTTTTTTTAAAATTTCGCAATAACCAAAATAGGTTAAACATTGCTGCAAGTTTCTTTGTGGCATTTTATCAAACACTTGGTGGGTGTTACACATAAATTAAAATGATTTGCTTACCAAGGAACATCTCCGGTTGGTTTGCCTACACCGGAGTTTAACAGATTGTATTCTGAAACGATGCCATTAATCATATGTAAGGAATTTTAGGATTACGTTTGCAGACGTGGTTATTTCACAAAACACTTCAAATTCAGACATAAATCATATGTAAACTTCATTGTTTTAGAAACAGTGCCTTTCATTGCTCTTAATCGAGATTAAAAACAAAAATTATTGAGACGGAGTCTTAGAAATTGAGAGAGGAAAACTCTCAAGCGATGTGGGGATTGAAAACTGCCCCACGATAGATAGTGAGGATTTATAAACTGGCCATGATAAACAGCTGATGTCGTGGAGGTTTTGAATTTCAGTTATTGAAATCGTGGTGGTTCAGTAGATTTGGCAGTAATGTTGAACACCTGGCGCACTAAGGCAACCGTTTATGAGGCATATGGCATACGTGGAAGTGTAATTTGCTTGGAAAAGTGGGGTACATGCTGATGGATAGAATAGGTGGCAGTGACTTGTTATTATGATTCATCATCTAACATCTAACGTGGCATTAAATAGAAAATCTGGATTCAAAATGCTTTTATTTAATAGGAATACTAGCCTATAACCCGTGATAAATCACGGATGGCTTATAAATTCTTTTTAAAAAAATATCATAATATTTTATTTCTTTAACAATACTTTATTCATTGAAAATTATCGTAAATACCACTCTAATATTATTAATATATGTAAAATTCTTGATATCTTTTTCTTGAAAGTATTTATTTGGGAAATTACTATGCTGGTCCAAATATTTGCATCGGTTTTCAGCAATACAATTTGGGTACTCATGTCCTGCAAGCTCTTCCCAAATGTCAAAACTATCTCATGAATCTTTGTATTTTACATTAGATTGGCAGAAAGCAATCTCAATATATTGCAGATTACTTGGCCCCCAACATATGTGAAATTAATATCAGAATGAAGGTGTTATTATTACAAATTAAATATGTAATTATAAATTAACGAAGAAGAAGATTACCTTAAATGCAAGTTGATTTGTGGATACCAATAAAAGTTTTCTTTGTTGCATATAAAAGAAGGTTGTAATATGAAGCACAGTAAACACTCCAAAAAAAGGTCAAAGACACTTACACAACAACAACAACACATGAAAAGTCAAATGTTTGACTTTTTCTTTTTTTTTTGTAAAATCAAATCTAGAATGACTCTTCTTTCTTCACGGTACTCGTGTTTTATATATGACGGGTAATTTAGGAAAGAAAGTCAGCATGTTTCCACTTCTGATAAAAAAATGAACCCATTTTGACCCGTTAGGACTAATAACCAAGGAGTGTTACTCATTAGGACTAATAAAGCATATTTGCTAATCAAACTTAGTGAGATGAATCAGAAGACTCAAACCTTTATGGTCTTAAGAAATTTGATGTCAAAATAGGTAGGATTACTAAACTTACACTTAGCACTTAAAATAGGAACCTAACCAGATAAAAATTCAAAAATTAAAATATCAAGATCAAAGCTGCTGATCTTGATTTAGTAGTCAAAGGTGCTAACTGAGCACGGTTTAGGCAAGATTCGTTTCTCATCCCATCAATACCATCTGAGATTATCATGAAGCACAATTCCATCACTAACCTGTTGACTACAAAAAGATTTAAAAAAAATGCTAATCATGAAGCACGGTTTGCAAAAAAGATTCAAAACAACAAATGATTAACCAATTTGATAAGTTACTGAGGACAATTTGAATCACCTTTTTACATTTTAACTTCACCACCGCCAAATTTTAGAGGACCATCTTCATTGCATTGCCGACACTTCCTATTCCTAACAAATTTCAAAAACTGAACCTAAAAAAAGTCAGTAAAAGTAGTAAAGTACTAATCAATTTAGAAAAATTTGAACAAAAATATTGTCACCAAACAATTATGAATGGGTCAACCATAACACAAGTCATCTAATTCATAATTAAATCCGTTAGAACCACTTCTAAAAATCAGTATAAAAAACATTTCAATATACTCACTTGGGAGACGTCCACGTTCAATAATTTTCAGAAGATTGCACTTTTCGAGCAACAATTCTAATTTGTTTTTGCAATTGAGGATGAGTCTTAGTTCTACTAAGTTTAGTCAACGCCAAAAGCAATTTACTTGCAGATTCTTCAACAACCTCTACCCCTGAAGGCTTGTTATAAAAGCAATAACAACTGAATCAAGTACTTGATTTATCAAAAAGGGCACATATCTACTGTTCAAGCACCAGATTCGATGTCTTTTAACCCATATATGTAGATTGAAACACGTCTTTAGTATTGAAATTATCGATGGATGTTTGAAAGAGAAAACGTTTCAGATAGCACTTTAATTGTGAAACCCTAACGCTGAAATTCAAAATAAAACCAACACAAATCAGACACATAAACAAATCTTTGAATGAAAAAACATAACAAATCGAGAGTTCGTGAGAAGATTCTGAAAATCTTATTTGTTATTGATCCAGTAACATCAAATCCGAAAATTATGGCACACGATTTAGGAACTGAATAATCGATGCTAACCAACATTCATAAACTTGTGCTAGAAAAGGAAACTGCTAATGAACGTGGGTACATGTGGCGAACATGTGGCCCAAAAAGTGATAAACTGCACAGCTGTCATTATGAATCATCATCTAACGTGGCATTAATAGTTAAAAATGAATTCAAAATCTTTTCATTTAATATATAGATAGATATATATATATATATATATATATATATATATATATATCAAAAAGAATCAGCAAAGACCAAAATATTTTGAGTTACAGCCCATTCCCAACAAACTTGGGCTAACGAATCGGCATTGGGCTTTCAATCGGGTCCACATTTAATTACTGGGCCAACTTAAATCTCGTGTACTTAAACGAATTGTTTTAGGGAAATAAGTAGGGTCCGGTGAGTACTCAAAAACCGGTGAGGACTGTGAGGACTCCAAAAAAAACCCTAAAAATGATCTAAAACAATTTTTTTCAAAAAAATTTCTTTTTTAAACTTAAAAATCGCAGCCTACAAGATCAAAAAAAAAGATAAAAAATTTCAAAAATGATCCAAAAAAAAAAGGATTATAATAATGATCCATAAAAAAATTTGGATCATTATTATGATCCACAAAAAAAGTGGATCATAATTTTTTTTTCAATTTTTTTTTTGTCAAATGTAGTAATAATCATGGGGAGTTATATATATTTTCTTCGGAATTTTTTGAAATTTTTTTTTAGATGTCCTCGCGAGTCCTCAACGTTTTTGGAGTCCTCACCGGATCCCACTTCTAAGTATTTGTGAACTATTAATGAACACTTAAATAAACGTGTTCATTTGTTAGCCAAACTAAATGTTTCATGAATTGTTTGTGAAGTGTGAACAATTCGATAAATGAATTTTTTTGGAAACAACAAATGATACAACGGAAGTCTACTCGCAAATGAATAAATGAACGTAACAAGACTGAACGAACATTAATCTATATTAACATAAAAATTGAGTTTCAAAATTTAAGTTGCATTTAATTTTATTATCATTATTACACTTATTTCAAATGTTAAAAGGACTCTCACTTAAATGTAAATCGGTTCCATACACTTAATGTCCCTTCAAATGTTAAAAGTCCCCAAATCAGTTTCATGAACTTAATGTTACCTTGCAAATGAAACGTATTGAATTCCAAAACTGAATTCCAAAATTAAACTCAATATTGAGTTTCAAAATTTAAGTTGCATTTAATTTTATTATCATTATTACACTTATTTCAAATGTTAAAAGGACTCTCACTTAAATGTAAATCGGTTCCATACACTTAATGTCCCTTCAAATGTTAAAAGTCCCCAAATCAGTTTCATGAACTTAATGTTACCTTGCAAATGAAACGTATTGAATTCCAAAACTGAATTCCAAAATTAAACTCATTTAAGTGTATAATATTTGTTTAAATGGACCATTAATATTTTTTAAACCCAAACCTCTAGATCGATCTAAATTCTCAAACTTTGCAAAGTAAGTGACTCCACTTCGGGTATAGACTATAAATACTTCACCCGAGCCATCCTATACCCACATCCTCATTCTGAAAGTGTGGTAAGCAGAAGCAAATAGAAAGCATTGTGAGGGAAGTGATGTTATGCCGTTGAAGAAGTTTTTAGGCTTATGGAACAAAGCAAAGAGTTCAAATATCAAAATACTTCATTCGTTCGTTACTTCTTCTGTTAAGAAAGGAAATTTATATTCCAAACATGCAAAAAAGTAAGGCTATGGTGATTTCGCTCACTCAGATTCAAATAGCATTATTGATGTTATGTTTTTGTTGCAATTGATAAATATATTTTTTTTGTGTTTCTTTATGTGATTTTTACTTTGCATGTTTACAATTGCTTGAAGAGAAGTAGAGCAAGTTATACATTGAGAGATGCAACAACTTTTCTTCACATAGTGCTTTACTAATTGCTATTATTAGTTATGTGATTTTTTTCCTTACCATTTTTCTTTCTGAAATGGGCCACGTATTATTAGTTATATAATTTGACAGTGATATATATTTAGTTCAGCTATATTGTTCCAACAAAACATATGTATAATTTATTACACTAAAAATGTTTATAATATTAAGTTATATGCATTTTAATTACAGGGGTAGTTTAGATCATTCTATTCGTAAGTCGATTTCCGTTTACAAAAACAACATGCACAAATGACTTATTTCTTTATAGAAGTACAAACAAACATGACAATGATTTATTCCATTACTTTTCTCATTTCGTTAGGTATTGTATTCCATTCACTCACCATTCTATTTCATCCAACCAAACATACCTTATGAATGCAACTTATGTTATTCCTTTAAGTATTGCAAGGTTAAATCATACCAACTTTAATTTTAATGGATATGTAGCATATGATTACACATATTAATTACTATGTATCAAAATTTGGATCAAACATATATCAAATTTCTCAAACGTTTCCGTGTATAAAAAATCGTCCAATTAAATTACTAATTACACACCTTAATTCGTGTTTAAGAACAATTAAAAATATTTGCCTTTACTACCCTGTTTGTATTAATTTCCCCAGCCAAGCAAACGAAAACGTTTCCATGTATAAAAAACCGTCCAATTAAATTATTAAAAACACATTACTATCTTTAACATGAATTTATAAATTTAAGAATCCTTGCAACTTTCAGAAGAAACGAAACTGAAATCAATGTAGCCTTAATTACATGGATATCTAGCTTATTATATGTATTTAGCTTATTATAAATATGTATTTATATGTATTTAGCTTATTATAAATATGTATTTAGCTTATTATATGTATTTAGCTTATTATAAATATCTACTTAGCAATCTATTAATGGTTAGCCGAATAACCAACAATATATGCTATTTGATTATGAGTCCCTAACCATACGTAAGTTAATCTCTAAAAGCATAAAAAGGCTGTTAAGTTCTTAGGAACCGTAGATATCATTAATGTTATAAGTTTCAAAATTAGGGACTCTTCATGTAATGAAAAAATATTAAGGGAAGAAATCCATAATTTTGTACAACACATAAGAAATAATTTGTATAATCCATTTCTATATACATAAAATTGATTAAAGTTATTACTGTTTACGTGAAAATAAAATTTTGCATTGATGGCTTTCACGTTTTAGTATGCTTTAATCTAGGGGTGTACGTTCGGGCGGTTTACGGTTTAGTAGGGTTATTCGGTTTGGGTTATTCGGTTTTTAAAAATATTTTTGACCAACCAATATCCAAACCAAGTTAATTAAAACCAAACCAAAAACCAACCAAATAAGTAATCGGGTTATTCGGTTCGGTTTACTATAAAACCAAATAAAAAAATATCTATAAAAAGTAATTGTCTTTAGTATTATTATAACTTAATTAATCTCGGATCGTGATAGTCGCTTTACGTCTCGTTTTTGGCAATCGTTGCAAAAATCTCTCGGTACTCGCCTCGATATGAGTACTGCCTATCATCCTCAAACAGATGGTCAGACTGAAAGAACAATTCAAACTTTGGAAGACATGCTGAGAGCATGTGTTATTGATTTTGGTGGAAGTTGGGATTCTCATCTCCCTTTAGCTGAGTTCTCGTATAATAATAGTTATCATACAACTATTAAGGCCGCACCGTTCGAAGCCCTGTATGGAAGAAAGTGTCGTTCGCCACTTTGTTGGATTGAAATTGGTGATCGTCAGATTACTGGTCCTGAAATTCTACAAGAAACGACTGACAAGATTTTTAAAATCAAAGATCGCATCAAGGCTGCCAGAGATCGACAAAAGAGTTATGCTGATAATCATCGAAAGCCTTTAGAGTTCGCCGTTGGCGACCATGTTTTACTAAAAGTAGCACCTTGGAAAGGTGTTGTACGTTTTGGTAAGAAAGGAAAGCTCATTCCTCGTTATGTCGGACCATTTGAGATTCTTGAAAGAATCGGTGCTGTTGCTTATCGCCTTCGTCTTCCTAATGAGCTCAGCAATGTTCACAACACATTTCATGTTTCTAATCTTAAGAAGTTTATTCATGATCCTTCGCTTATCGTCCCTACTAAAGAAATTATTATCGACGACAAACTTCATTTCACCGAGGAACCAATTGAAATATCTGACTGGAAAGAGCAAAAGTTGCGAAGAAGCAAGATCAAAATTGTTAAAGTCAGATGGAACTCCAAAAGAGGTCCTGAATTCACGTGGGAACGTGAGGACCAGATGCGAAAGAAATATCCTCATCTTTTTCTCGTTGTCTCTCCTGTTCGTTCTTCGTCTTAAATTTCGGGACGAAATTTCTTCAACCAGGGGAGAATGTGACAACTCGATATTTCTGATATGTAACCTCATTTCATTTCTAGAACTTTCCTTATTTAGAAAGTTTCTACTTATAGACATTTTATTTTGGCATTCCTTATACACAACAAACATACATATTTTACACCATACATTAGTGTTTGATTATTTTAATCAACACAACATTATTACTTTCTTATGGTGACACATTGAGCTTCAAACATTTCTAAAATGATAACATTTCCGGTTAAGCAATAAACGTAACAAACTAATATAAACGTGACTCGAATTGAACGATAGTGTAAACCCGACACCTTAATCCTAGACCGACCACCAATGTGGCCGGCCTACCCTTGCTCGTGACCTTCCTCATGGCCGAAACATCCTTGTGGTGTTGGCCATGTGCTTTAAAAAAACTTGATCTTATCCATTCCATCTTGAAAGAGTCCTTGTTTGACTCAATCTCTTTCATCCAAACCCTAATGCTACCCTATATAAACCCCATAGCACCGAACCCTATTTCCCTTTACAAAAATCAGCCAAGCATCCCCAAACCCTACCAAATCCGATCTTCCCAAGCACCATCATCATCTTGTTCGTCGATCATCAAGCAATCCGCATACTTTCTCTTTTCGGTTCTTGATCTTGCTCGACTAGATCCCAAGGTATAATACTACAACCCTCGTTTTCCTTGCTAAATCCTTGCTAACCTACTGTTTTGAACCCGAGACCATGGCCCTAGGCCATGTGGTCTCGGTTGACTATGAAAATCGACACACGCATGCATGTTCTTATCCGATCGGGTTCATGTGTGTGTGTATTGTTCTTGATCTTGTTGTTTTGTTATTAAACCCGTGACTTAGAACCCTAGGTCTCGACATTTGCATGCTAGAACCTTAGATCTAGAACTCTAGATCCGATCTAGAACCCTAACCCCTTGAACCAAGCCGATCTAGCCGAACCTAGCCACAAAGCCGTAGGGTTATGGCCATTCGGCCAACCCTAGGTTAAACCCTAACCCTAATTGACATTCATGGTTGACTTTTCGACCTAGACTAGCTAGATTTGACTTTTGTTGACCAATTTTGACCAATGTTGACCAATAAGTCAAACCGGGTCAAGGCCGGATCTTGACCCAAACCGTTGACCCAAACCCGAATACCCAATCGGGCCAAGGCCTGTGCTTGGCCCATATCGATCTACTTTAGTCCATCGGGCCCAAACCTTGATTGGCCCATTAGTATCCAAGCCCATTTGGACCAAAGCCCAAACCTTTGGCCCATACCCAATCAAACCGAACCCAATTGGGCCAAGCCCAATTCATGGCCCAACCTAAGTGGACCTAGGCCCAATAAGAGGCCCAAGTGGCCCAACCCATTAAGCCCATTAGGCCCAATAGGCCCAAACTGGGCCCAATAAGCCTAACCCAAGCCCATTTCATTTCATTTCATTTCATTTCGTAGCCCATTTCATTTCATTTCATTTCATATCAACCTAATAAGGTCCAATAATCTAAGTTCGTTCGATGTCACGAAACATAAAACATAACATGTAATACATATTGCTTAACTTATATCGTATATAGTATCGCCTGTGTTAGCTTAGTCTAATCAGTAGTTAAATCATTTAGGAAGCTAGGAGTCTCCCGAGGATTCCTCTGTCTTAAGTCTCTTGTTGCTAAGCTTTGCCAGGTGAGTCCACAGACCCCTTTACTCTTTTTACTGTTTTTATAAACTTTGGGGTGGAAAACATAAACACAACTGCTACTGTTTTGCTATGACTGTACAACATCTATACATTTTCATTATCGCGTTGGCATGACAAACAATTATTATACCGGACTAAGGTTACCAGCAATCATTAACTAGTGGATCTAGACCATGGATATGCAGATAGTACTATTGGCTGACACTCATCCTCCCAACGAACGTTTGATCATTACTTGGTTTATCCAAGACATCTCCGGGAGTGTATATCCATAAAATAACATAACATACTGAGTTGAAGTGTTGATTGTGGACTTAGGGGTTGGTATATTAACTCAATAGACTAGCTACCTGTTGGGGATAACAGTTCATGCGATGTCAAACACACCATTTTGTTCAACACTTTTTCATAAACATAACTAGTAGTTGTATACATTCTACAACTATACTAAACATTTCATACTTATTACTCATATCATATGAGTGTTGAACCTTATACATTTTCAGTCATAAACCATTTTCTTAACAAACATTTTGGGTAGCAAATCACTTTACTTTCATCATAAACATTAACCCTGTGGATTCACTCAACATTATTGTTGACCCTTTTACTATTTATGTTTTTCCAGGTAATTAGGTGCAGTGGAGTTTGGAGGATATGAGCATTGGGATTGTCGTGAGCCATGATTAAAACATTAAGTTTACGAACAATCATTTCATTTCAAACAATTTCTATTTTAGGAAACTTACTATTTTTGGAAACTTTCTACTTTTGGAAAGTGAAACAAACCTTTATTTTTTCGTTATTGCGTGGTTGTTTGTTTACTTAATTTCTGCTATGTTGTTATGAACGTTACACCTTCGTTCTTCCGCAAAACATTTTAAATGAAGTAAAACTCATTTTTGGCGGGGTGTGACAGAGTGGTATCAGAGCTTAAGTTATAGTGAATTAGCAAGCCTAGTCGATAACTACAAAAGATTTTTGGGAAAAACAAACACTTTTATAAAAATCAAAATAATCATGGCATGCTCAGTCTCATATCCTGAAGTTCCATTGTTCTTAGTTTAGAACATTTGCCTTAGTTAGTATTGCCTTAGTGTTATAACTAACATATGTCAGTAAGTCTTACAACTTCATAACCTAATAAACTTTTATGCGTCGTGTTTAGTAGAATGTCGTCAGCAAGTGTTATTAATATTTCGTCAGAACCAGAGTACGACGGTGATCAGAGTACTGCCACGTCTAGAAGACGTGCTACGCCTCCTCCGTCTCCCAAACCAGTGTTTATACCGACGCCTTTCCCAATATCGTCAGCAGATTGGTTTCATCCTACTCAGCCTCCTATCCCGGTGTATCCCAATGGACCCCCTGACCTCAAGCCTGGAGAGCGTCCTTATCTCTATCGACTGGTGAAGGATGGTGAACTCTACATGACGACAAGAAAACGACCAGCAGCCAGAAGAAGATGATTAGTCATTTTCTTTCCTTATTTATTTAAACTTCAGATCCCCATCGCCAAGGTCAATCCTATAAGACCTTTACGTCATGTCATCCTCCGACCTACTCTGGATCTGAATGTGCTATTGCTATCATCCACTGGATTGAGAAGGTGGAATCCATTTTCAGTGTTATTCAATGTGCCCCTGAGAATATGACGAAGTTTGCTGCTAGTACGTTGTCCAAGGAAGCGTTGTCCTGGTGGAATTCTCAAGTGCAAGTCTTAGGTCGTGCAACTGTTGATGCTATGACTTGGGATACGTTTAAGGATCAGTTAACTCAGAAGTTTTGTCCAAGGAGAGAGCTACAAAAAGTTGAGGTGGAACTATGGAATCTGTCCATGGTTGGATCTGATATTGTTACCTACACAACTAAGTTTCAAGAACTTGCTCGTCTCGTTCCTCATTTGGTTACTCCTGAATTCAAGCGTATTGAAAAGTATCTTCAAGGTCTTCTTGATCTTATTCGTACTCATGTTATTGCTTCTGAACCGACAACATTTGAAGATGCTGTGAATCGTGCAACAAGGTTGACTGATGATGCAATGAGAAGTGGATCGTTCAAAGACAAGCTAGTGGTGTCTAGCAAATCTACTGATAATGTGAGCAATGAAAATGGAAAGCGTTCCTATGACAACAAACGTGATCACAAAGGGAACAAATACCAAAAGACTAAGAATTATGCTGCCTCTACTCAGAACACCAACCGATCCAATTCAGATTCTAAGTCATATGCTGGAAGCAAGCCCTTGTGTAACAGATGTAACTGGCATCATGATGGTCAGTGTGAGAAATGCTTCAAGTGTGACCGCTGGGGTCATAATTTCAGAAAGTGTTCGTCCAACAATCCTCCTAAGAATCCTGTCTGCTACGAGTGTGGTGATTCCAACCATTATCATAATCGTTGCCCTATACTTCAGAACAACAATAACCAGAATGGCAACAACAACAATGGCAATCGTAACAACAATCGCAATGCCAGCAACAACAATGATCGTCAAAATGGTCATGGTCGTGCATTTGTTATGAATGCTCAAGAAGCTCGTGAGAACCCTGATACCGTCACTGGTACGTTTATCGTCAACAATCATTTTGCTTCTATTTTATTTGACTCAGGAGCCGACTTGAGTTTCGTATCGACCGACTTTAAAAGTTTCTTAAATCAAAAACCTAGTCGTTTGGAAGTGAATTATGAAATCGAGTTAGCAAATGGCAAAGTTGTTTGGTCTAGTGAAGTTTTTAAAGGTTGTAAGCTTGACCTAGATGATCACATTTTTGATATGAACCTTGTGCCTGTAGAACTAGGAAGTTTTGATATCGTCATAGGGATGGATTGGTTGTCTAAAAACCGTGCTGAAATAATATGTTACACCAAACAAATCCGAATTCCCTTATCCAAAACAGAAACTTTAATAGTTCAAGGTGAACAAAGAAACAAAAATATAAAAATCATAACTTCCATGAAAGCTCAAAAATATCTTCGTAAAGGATGCCAAGCCTTTCTTGCTCATGTCGTTGACACAAAGTCCAAAGATCGTAAGATTGAGGACATTCCTATTGTTCGTGATTTTCCTGGTGTATTTCCTAGTGAATTGCCTGGACTGCCGCCTCAAAGGCAAGTTGAATTCCGTATTGATCTGATTCCGGGAGCCGCACCTATCGCGCGTTCTCCTTATCGTCTTGCACCGTCTGAAATGTAAGAACTTTCATCGCAATTACAAGAACTTCTTGATCTTGGTTTCATTCGACCGAGTTTCTCGCCTTGGGGAGCTCCGGTCCTTTTCGTTAAAAAGAAAGATGGTTCAATGAGAATGTGCATTGACTATCGTGAATTGAACAAAGTAACAATTAAGAATCGATATCCTCTTCCCCGTATTGATGATCTATTCGATCAACTCCAAGGATCGAGTTTCTATTCCAAAATCGATCTTCGATCTGGTTACCATCAGTTAAAAGTTCGTGATGAAGATGTGCCCAAAACTGCTTTTAGAACTCGCTATGGTCATTATGAATTTTTGGTAATGCCATTTGGTTTGACCCAATGCACCTGCTGTGTTTATGGATCTCATGAACAGAGTGTGCAAGCAGTATCTCGATAAATTCGTTATTGTCTTCATAGATGATATTCTCATCTACTCGCATTCTAGAAAAGAGCATGAAGAGCACTTAAGAATCATTCTTGAGTTGTTGGAGAAAGAGAAGTTGTACGCCAAGTTGTCCAAGTGTGAATTTTGGTTGCGTGAAGTCCAATTTCTGGGTCATATTATCAACGAAGAAGGTATTCACGTTGATCCTGCAAAGATAGAAGCTATAAAGAATTGGGAAGCTCCGAAGACCCCAACTGAAGTAAGACAATTCCTTGGTCTTGCTGGTTATTATAGAAGGTTCATAGAATATTTCTCAAAGATTGCAAAGGATTTGACGGTGTTAACACATAAGGATGAGAAATTTGCCTGGGGTGAAAAGCAAGAATCAGCCTTCCAATCTCTAAAATCTAAATTATGTTCTGCTCCTATTCTATCTCTCCCTGACGGAACCGATAATTTCGTGGTGTACTGTGATGCTTCGCACCAAGGGCTAGGTTGTGTATTGATGCAACATGACAAAGTGATCGCGTATGCCTCTCGACAACTGAAGAACCACGAGAAGAATTATACAACTCATGATCTTGAGTTGAGTGCAGTTATTTTCGCGTTAAAGATTTGGAGACATTACCTCTACGGTACCAAGTGCACAATATTCACCGATCACAAGAGTTTACAACATATCTTCAATCAGAAAGATCTCAATATGAGACAGCGTAGGTGGATAGAATTGATGAACGACTATGAATGTGAGATTAAGTATCATCCTGGTAAGGCTAATGTGGTAGCTGATGCCTTAAGTCGGAAAGAGCAACCTAAACCTCGTCGTGTTCGAGCCCTTCCAATCTCTGTTCGTTTGAATCTATCTTCCCAAGTTCAAGAATTCCAAACTGAAGCCTTGAAGGTAGAGAACATCAAAAGTGAAGCTTTGCGTGGTATGGAGAAGCAGTTAGAAGCAAAGGTGGATGGAACTCTTTATTTCAGGAATCGTTTATGGGTCCTAATCTTGGAAGCGTTCGCAATGTCATCTTGAATTAAGCTCACCGATCCAAATATTCTATTCATCCTGGTGCCGACAAGATGTATAAAGATGTCAAAGAGTTATATTGGTGGCCAAATATGAAGAGAGAAATCGCAGTTTATGTCAGCAAATGTTTAACTTGTGCTAGAGTGAAAGCAGAGAATCAGAAGCCTTCCGGTCTTCTACAACAACCAGAGATCCCTGAATGGAAATGGGAAGAAATGTCTATGGATTTTATAACCAAATTGCCTCGAACATCTAGTGGTCATGATACAATTTGGGTAATTGTCGATCGATTGACCAAATCAGCTCATTTCATTCCTATTAAGGAAACTGATCAGATGGAGAAGCTAACAAGAATTTATTTAAAGGAAGTTGTATCTCGGCATGGTGTGCCAGTCGCGATCATCTCGGATCGTGATAGTCGCTTTACGTCTCGTTTTTGGCAATCGTTGCAAAAATCTCTCGGTACTCGCCTCGATATGAGTACTGCCTATCATCCTCAAACAGATGGTCAGACTGAAAGAACAATTCAAACTTTGGAAGACATGCTGAGAGCATGTGTTATTGATTTTGGTGGAAGTTGGGATTCTCATCTCCCTTTAGCTGAGTTCTCGTATAATAATAGTTATCATACAACTATTAAGGCCGCACCGTTCGAAGCCCTGTATGGAAGAAAGTGTCGTTCGCCACTTTGTTGGATTGAAATTGGTGATCGTCAGATTACTGGTCCTGAAATTCTACAAGAAACGACTGACAAGATTTTTAAAATCAAAGATCGCATCAAGGCTGCCAGAGATCGACAAAAGAGTTATGCTGATAATCATCGAAAGCCTTTAGAGTTCGCCGTTGGCGACCATGTTTTACTAAAAGTAGCACCTTGGAAAGGTGTTGTACGTTTTGGTAAGAAAGGAAAGCTCATTCCTCGTTATGTCGGACCATTTGAGATTCTTGAAAGAATCGGTGCTGTTGCTTATCGCCTTCGTCTTCCTAATGAGCTCAGCAATGTTCACAACACATTTCATGTTCCTAATCTTAAGAAGTTTATTCATGATCCTTCGCTTATCGTCCCTACTAAAGAAATTATTATCGACGACAAACTTCATTTCACCGAGGAACCAATTGAAATATCTGACTGGAAAGAGCAAAAGTTGCGAAGAAGCAAGATCAAAATTGTTAAAGTCAGATGGAACTCCAAAAGAGGTCCTGAATTCACGTGGGAACGTGAGGACCAGATGCGAAAGAAATATCCTCATCTTTTTCTCGTTGTCTCTCCTGTTCGTTCTTCGTCTTAAATTTCGGGACGAAATTTCTTCAACCAGGGGAGAATGTGACAACTCGATATTTCTGATATGTAACCTCATTTCATTTCTAGAACTTTCCTTATTTAGAAAGTTTCTACTTATAGACATTTCTATTTTGGCATTCCTTATACACAACAAACATACATATTTTACACCATACATTAGTGTTTGATTATTTTAGTCAACACAACATTATTACTTTCTTATGGTGACACATTGAGCTTCAAACATTTCTAAAATGATAACATTTCCGGTTAAGCAATAAACGTAACAAACTAATATAAACGTGACTCGAATTGAACGATAGTGTAAACCCGACACCTTAATCCTAGACCGACCACCAATGTGGCCGGCCTACCCTTGCTCGTGACCTTCCTCATGGCCGAAACATCCTTGTGGTGTTGGCCATGTGCTTTAAAAAAACTTGATCTTATCCATTCCATCTTGAAAGAGTCCTTGTTTGACTCAATCTCTTTCATCCAAACCCTAATGCTACCCTATATAAACCCCATAGTACCGAACCCTATTTCCCTTTACAAAAATCGGCCAAGCATCCCCAAACCCTACCAAATCCGATCTTCCCAAGCACCATCATCATCTTGTTCGTCGATCATCAAGCAATCCGCATACTTTCTCTTTTCGGTTCTTGATCTTGCTCGACTAGATCCCAAGGTATAATACTACAACCCTCGTTTTCCTTGCTAAATCCTTGCTAACCTACTGTTTTGAACCCGAGACCATGGCCCTAGGCCATGTGGTCTCGGTTGACTATGAAAATCGACACACGCATGCATGTTCTTATCCGATCGGGTTCATGTGTGTGTGTATTGTTCTTGATCTTGTTGTTTTGTTATTAAACCCGTGACTTAGAACCCTAGGTCTCGACATTTGCATGCTAGAACCTTAGATCTAGAACTCTAGATCCGATCTAGAACCCTAACCCCTTGAACCAAGCCGATCTAGCCGAACCTAGCCACAAAGCCGTAGGGTTATGGCCATTCGGCCAACCCTAGGTTAAACCCTAGCCGAACCCTAACCCTAATTGACATTCATGGTTGACTTTTCGACCTAGACTAGCTAGATTTGACTTTTGTTGACCAATTTTGACCAATGTTGACCAATAAGTCAAGCCGGGTCAAGGCCGGATCTTGACCCAAACCGTTGACCCAAACCCGAATACCCAATCGGGCCAAGGCCTGTGCTTGGCCCATATCGATCTACTTTAGTCCATCGGGCCCAAACCTTGATTGGCCCATTAGTATCCAAGCCCATTTGGACCAAAGCCCAAACCTTTGGCCCATACCCAATCAAACCGAACCCAATTGGGCCAAGCCCAATTCATGGCCCAACCTAAGTGGACCTAGGCCCAATAAGAGGCCCAAGTGGCCCAACCCATTAAGCCCATTAGGCCCAATAGGCCCAATAAGCCTAACCCAAGCCCATTTCATTTCATTTCATTTCGTAGCCCATTTCATTTCATTTCATTTTATTTCATTTCATATCAACCTAATAAGGTCCAATAATCTAAGTTCGTTCGATGTCACGAAACATAAAACATAACATGTAATACATATTGCTTAACTTATATCGTATATAGTATCGCCTGTGTTAGCTTAGTCTAATCAGTAGTTAAATCATTTAGGAAGCTAGGAGTCTCCCGAGGATTCCTCTGTCTTAAGTCTCTTGTTGCTAAGCTTTGCCAGGTGAGTCCACAGACCCCTTTACTCTTTTTACTGTTTTTATAAACTTTGGGGTGGAAAACATAAACACAACTGCTACTGTTTTGCTATGACTGTACAACATCTATACATTTTCATTATCGCGTTGGCATGACAAACAATTATTATACCGGACTAAGGTTACCAGCAATCATTAACTAGTGGATCTAGACCATGGATATGCAGATAGTACTATTGGCTGACACTCATCCTCCCAACGAACGTTTGATCATTACTTGGTTTATCCAAGACATCTCCGGGAGTGTATATCCATAAAATAACATAACATATTGAGTTGAAGTGTTGATTGTGGACTTAGGGGTTGGTATATTAACTCAATAGACTAGCTACCTGTTGGGGATAACAGTTCATGCGATGTCAAACACACCATTTTGTTCAACACTTTTTCATAAACATAACTAGTAGTTGTATACATTCTACAACTATACTAAACATTTCATACTTATTACTCATATCATATGAGTGTTGAACCTTATACATTTTCAGTCATAAACCATTTTCTTAACAAACATTTTGGGTAGCAAATCACTTTACTTTCATCATAAACATTAACCCTGTGGATTCACTCAACATTATTGTTGACCCTTTTACTATTTATGTTTTTCCAGGTAATTAGGTGCAGTGGAGTTTGGAGGATATGAGCATTGGGATTGTCATGAGCCATGATTAAAACATTAAGTTTACGAACAATCATTTCATTTCAAACAATTTCTATTTTAGGAAACTTACTATTTTTGGAAACTTTCTACTTTTGGAAAGTGAAACAAACCTTTATTTTTTCGTTATTGCGTGGTTGTTTGTTTACTTAATTTCTGCTATGTTGTCATGAACGTTACACCTTCGTTCTTCCGCAAAACATTTTAAATGAAGTAAAACTCATTTTTGGCGGGGTGTGACAGAGTGGTATCAGAGCTTAAGTTATAGTGAATTAGCAAGCCTAGTCGATAACTACAAAAGATTTTTGGGAAAAACAAACACTTTTATAAAAATCAAAATAATCATGGCATGCTCAGTCTCATATCCTGAAGTTCCATTGTTCTTAGTTTAGAACATTTGCCTTAGTTAGTATTGCCTTAGTGTTATAGCTAACATATGTCAGTAAGTCTTACAACTTCATAACCTAATAAACTTTTATGCGTCGTGTTTAGTAGAATGTCATCAGCAAGTGTTATTAATATTTCGTCAGAACCAGAGTACGACGGTGATCAGAGTACTGCCACGTCTAGAAGACGTGCTACGCCTCCTCCGTCTCCCAAACCAGTGTTTATACTGACGCCTTTCCCAATATCGTCAGCAGATTGGTTTCATCCTACTCAGCCTCCTATCCCGGTGTATCCCAATGGACCCCCTGACCTCAAGCCTGGAGAGCGTCCTTATCTCTATCGACTGGTGAAGGATGGTGAACTCTACATGACGACAAGAAAACGACCAGCAGCCAGAAGAAGATGATTAGTCATCTACCTATCCTCTATATTTGTTTTTCTATTATTAGATTTTATGTTTAGCTATTTCAGTATTTTTGTTCTTTAGTATTGGCAAATATGCCCTACTTATAAAACTATTATGTATTAGGAATGTGTTTAATAAAAGTGATATTTTAGTAATTTCTATTGTTCTTATAATTGTATTTTCTATATGTCTCTACTACTACTATAATTACGACTATTTATATCTACGTCTACTACTACTATTACGTCTATTGTATATCTACTCTTTGATCCCTATTATAAGTACATATTTTCCTTATAGTCCTCCTATATTATTCACTTCATAATTTCTAGTCATATTATTTGTATCAGCAATTCATCAATGGCTCGAGGAGGAAACGCTGAGACTGTCGAACAAATGGTGGAACGCCGTATCGCTGAAGCAATGGCTCAAATGAACGCTGCAAGAGGAAATGCCGCTGGTGCATCTAATGTGGGAAACAACGGTATATTATACGACTCCATGAAAGAAGATTCATTATTTCTATCTTATTTTAAACATATTACTCATTTTCTTTCCTTATTTATTTAAACTTCAGATCCCCATCCCCAAGGTCAATCCTATAAGACCTTTACGTCCTGTCATCCTCCGACCTACTCTGGATCTGAATGTACTATTGCTATCATCCACTGGATTGAGAAGGTGGAATCCATTTTCAGTGTTATTCAATGTGCCACTGAGAATATGACGAAGTTTGCTGCTAGTACGTTGTCCAAGGAAGCGTTGTCCTGGTGGAATTCTCAAGTGCAAGTCTTAGGTCGTGCAACTGTTGATGCTATGACTTGGGATACGTTTAAGGATCAGTTAACTCAGAAGTTTTGTCCAAGGAGAGAGCTACAAAAAGTTGAGGTGGAACTATGGAATCTGTCCATGGTTGGATCTGATATTGTTACCTACACAACTAAGTTTCAAGAACTTGCTCGTCTCGTTCCTCATTTGGTTACTCCTGAATTCAAGCGTATTGAAAAGTATCTTCAAGGTCTTCATGATCTTATTCGTACTCATGTTATTGCTTCTGAACCGACAACATTTGAAGATGCTGTGAATCGTGCAACAAGGTTGACTGATGATGCAATGAGAAGTGGATCGTTCAAAGACAAGCTAGTGGTGTCTAGCAAATCTACTGATAATGTGAGCAATGAAAATGGAAAGCGTTCCTATGACAACAAACGTGATCACAAAGGGAACAAATACCAAAAGACTAAGAATTATGCTGCCTCTACTCAGAACAACAACCGATCCAATTCAGATTCTAAGTCATATGCTGGAAGCAAGCCCTTGTGTAACAGATGTAACTGGCATCATGATGGTCAGTGTGAGAAATGCTTCAAGTGTGACCGCTGGGGTCATAATTTCAGAAAGTGTTCGTCCAACAATCCTCCTAAGAATCTGTTAAGGCAAAAAGCCTTGCCCCTTTAGATCTTAAGATAACAAAAAAACCTAGACTAGCTTTGATTAATATGTAGAATAATATAGCTAAGTTTAGGTCTGATACTGAGTGATCAGTATTGGAACTCAGTATCAGTACTCAGTATCAGATAGTGATACTGAGTAGAAGGACTGAGTGATACTCAGTATAGTAACGGACTAAGATCAAATCCCTTGATCTTAGTCATTTTCCTTGCTTAGTCCTTCGGTTACTCCTTTGCTCATTATGTAAGATCTCTATAACATTATAAATAGAGATCATCTTGCAAAGGAGTACTTACCAATTTACTTTACACATTCACATCTTCTGTAATTGATCAGTGGTCTTGTTATTCCGCAACAAGCCACACTTAGTGGATTTATACATTGACTATATTCTTGTGTCATCACTTTAATATTTCTCTAAGTATAATATTCTATCAATTAACATTATAAACCAGGGTTGTCGTGACCTAACAACTGGTATCAGAGCAGGCTAAATAATCTCTTATTTAGTCGATCTATAACCCTGGCAGCCATTTCCTACATCTATCCCTCCAACACTCAAAAATCCAAAATGTCTACAATTATTGCACCAGTTATGTCTGGAAAGGGAGTACCCATCTTTGATGGAAAAGACTTCCATCAATGGAAGCTCAAAGCTCAGTGGTATCTTGAATCTATTCATCATGAGATGCTCACTGTGCTAAATGATGGTCCCATCATTCCACAAACTGTGGAACCGGTTGCTGCTACTGATGATGCTCCTGAGGGCATAAGATCTGTACCTAAACTAAAGCACAACTGGACTGATACTGACCGTCAGTTGTATGCTT
This sequence comes from Calendula officinalis, assembly GCA_963853835.1. Taxonomy (NCBI): domain Eukaryota; kingdom Viridiplantae; phylum Streptophyta; class Magnoliopsida; order Asterales; family Asteraceae; genus Calendula; species Calendula officinalis. Next base: position 7,360,846 of record OY970832.1, on the reverse strand, counting down.
TAGACTCCAGAGCTAAAGGGGTGATTGGTAATGCTGTTACAAAAGAGATACTTAATGCAATTATGAAATTGCCAACAGCAAAGGCTATGTGGGATAGCCTATCAGTCACCTATGAAGGTACAGCAAAGGTGAAGTTGCAAAGAAAAAGCAACATGAGAAGGAAATATGAAAATTTCTTTTCAACTCCAAATGAAGACATCACCACTCTCTATAACAGGTTCAATACTGTTATCCATGATTTAATCAGTGTAGGCATTGTGAAAGAGGAAGGAGAGCTTGTTCAAAAGTTTCTGGATAGCCTTCCTCAACAATTTCTTGACATGACAAACTCTGTCAATGCTGCTAACAACATTGAGTCATACACTCTTCAAACTTTGTATGGTTTAATGCTGAATCATGAGGAGAATAATGCTGCAAGACTGATCAACTGGAAGAAAACTGACAAGTCTTCCACTGGTATGGCTCTAGTTGTGCAACAGGCTTATACTGTGACTGAGCCAGATGAACCAGAAGTTGATCTTGCTGATGCTGAGGCAGAAGAGCTTGAAACTCAAATGGCTCTCATGTCTATGAAGCTGGATCAGTTGAAGAAGAAGAGGCTTGGTGTTAGCTCTTCTAATACTGACCCAAGATCAGGTCTGTGCTATAGGTGTGGAAAGCCTGGACATATTGCTGCAAATTGTCATACCAAGTCTTCTGAGACTGACCAAAATGACAAGATTGCATACCGAGCAAAAAGATATAGAGACAAATATGTCAAGCTGAAGAATTGGAGCAAGGGAAAGAGGGCAGAAGGAAATGGAGCACCTCATCAAGCACTTTACTCAGAAGCCTGGATGGATGAAGAGTTAAGTGATGATGAAGAAGAGATTGAAAATAAAGCCTTTATGGCTTTCACTGAAGATGATTTGAAGAGTTCCTTTGAAAAGGATATCAAAGAGGCTGAGAGGATGAGTGTTCATACTGATTGGGATTCCACTCAGTTGTACAAGGTAAGTTCCTTTCAAACTTATTCAGTGAATGAAAAAACCAAGATTTTTGAGTATATGCTTGTTGATCTTAAAACTTCTGTACAAAAAGAAAAAGCTTTAAAATTAACAATTAAAGAACTTGAAAGGGTAAATAATGAAAACTTGGGTAAATTAGCAAAATATAAAGATTTAGAACTAAATTTTTCAGATTTAAAAGATATTAACCAAAGATTAGCTGATAAAGCTCATTTACACAAACTTGAAAAAGAGAAATTTGAAAAACAGTGTAAATCTTGGGGAAATGCTTCAATAAAATTAAATAAATGTTTAAATGAACAATTTCCAGAAAATGTGAGGGCTGCACTTGGTGTTGATCCTCAATTTAAAAACAGGAACAATTTTGCTGATTTATTTGAAGAGTTTTCTACTATGAACCCTATTAATTTTGTAAAAGCTAAAACTTTATGTGAAGTTGGATGTCAAACTGAGTCAGATGATGAAGAAAATGAAATTTTAGAAAAACCTATTGGTCCTTCCATCTGCTCAAAGTGCTATACTGAGCTACAAGAACTCAGTATTGAATTTCAAATAACAGAAATTTCTGATACCGAGCTACCAATAGTTCAGTATGACACTTCTGCTGTTCCACCTTTTGAATTATTATTTAATACAACAACTTTTGAATTATATAATGATAATAAAACAACTTCTATCTCACATGTTTCATCAAATACAGAAGTTGCAGGAACAGAACCATTATATACTGAGACTTCTAAAGAACCTGTTAAAGTTGTTCCTTCAAAACATGATAAACAAAAGACAACTTCAACTAGGTCTTTGGTTGGCAAAGACAAGAAGTCTACCACTAATAAAATTAGAAAGACTTCTCTGCCAAATAAAAATAAGCAACCAGATCATCCATCTCCTAAACCAGTTAAAAACAATGTTAATACATCTATTAGAAATAACAAAATTAATGTTTTAAAAACACTTGGTGATCAGGTCAAATCTTTAAGTAAACAATTTGCAAAACTCGTTCATACTGACCTACCAAAAGTGAAACATTTCTCTAAAATACCATATGAAAATATGTTTAGAAATAGACCTAGGAAATGTTATAGATGTCATCATACTGGTCATAAGGGAGATGAATGCTGGACTGATCTCTCAAGTCCTAGGTACTCAGTACCAAAGAAAAGGAGAGAAACTAAGTCAGTATCACCAAAGAAAACTTCTAAAGTTACCCCTGAAGTGATACCGACCTCTCCACATAAAGAGATCAAGTCAAATTGTGTTTATCCCACCAAAGGTCCCATTCAAAAATGGGTTCCTAAAAGGAACTAATTATTATTTTGTGTCTTGTGCAGGGTGACAGAAAGTGGTACTTAGATAGTGGCTGCTCAAGACACATGACAGGCAGTATGGAATACCTTCTTAATTATACTCCAGAGAAGGGTCCTTCTGTCAAGTTTGGAGATGACTCGGTGGGAAAGACAAGAGGTTATGGTGTGATCAAGGCAGGCAACATAACTTTTAAAAGAGTTGCCTATGTAGAGGGTCTTAAACACAATCTGCTCAGTATTAGCCAGATGTGTGATGATGACAATGAAGCTCGATTCAGAAAGGTTGCAGGAATCATCTACAATGATAAAGGGCAGCCTGTACTCATTGCTAGAAGAGAAAAAGACGTATATGTGGTCAACCTATCTGAAATAGACCCAACTATTCGAGTATGCCTGCTTTCTAAAGTCAAGCCAGAATTACATTGGCTATGGCACAAGAAACTCTCTCACATAAATTTTAGAAATATCAACGAGCTCAGTATGAAGAAACTGGTGAGAGGATTGCCCACAATTACTTATTCAAAAGATAAGTTATGCTCAGCATGTGAAATGGGCAAGCAGAAGAAGAGTTCATTCAAATCTAAAGTCAATCATTCCATCAATGAACCTCTTACTATGATACATATGGATCTTTTTGGCCCCATCAGCACACCATTTTTGGCCAAAAAGATCTATACTCTAGTCTTAGTTGATGAATTCTCAAGATATACTTGGGTCATCTTCCTCAAGACTAAGTCGGATGCAACAACAGAAATCATTGCCTTTATAAAAAGAGAGGAACTTCAAAAAGGCAACAAGGTCAAGCAACTTAGAAGTGACCACGGTACTGAGTTTAAGAACTCAGTATTAGCAGATTTCTGTGAAGAAAAAGGAATCATTCAAAACTTCTCTGCAGCCTACACACCCCAACAAAATGGTGTTGTAGAAAGAAAGAACAGAACACTGATTGAAGCTGCAAGAACTTTATTATGCCATGCTGGACTGGCACTGAGTTTCTGGGCTGAAGCTGTAAACTGTGCAAACTTCACTCAGAATAGAGCCACTATAGTCCAAAGACATCTGAAGACTCCATATGAGTTATACAATGGCAAGATTCCTAATGTGGAATATTTCCACATCTTTGGGAGTAAATGTTTTGTACTCAGTACAAAACAAAATCTCAATAAATTTGCTCCCAAAGCAAATGAAGGTGTGTTCATGGGCTACTCTCCACACTCCAAAGCTTTCAGAGTGTATATCATCTCAACCAAGATGATTGTAGAATCCATTCATGTCACATTCGATGAAGATCAGAATGAGCATTCTACCTCAGCAAGTGAAGACATAAGTGGCATAGATATTCTATGCAATCCAGAACACTCCATTGCTGAACAGCCTAAGTTTCATCCACACTTTATTCCTAATAAGTTTAATGAAACTGATCAAGTTCAAACTCAGTATCACTCAAATGCGTCTAATACTGAGGTTCCCATATCAGAGGACCTTCATACTGAGTTTCCAACTAATGATCTGAACCACTCTATTTATGAAGAAGGTGAAACATCCAACACTTCACAAGAATCCACATCAACTCTGCAAAATGAAGATGAACAGCACCCTGCACTGTCTAATACTGATCAGAATTCCACTCAGTATCAGACAGACAACACACCAAATCAACAAGATATTGTTGATCCTATTTCAAATGCTCCCTTTGGAAACAATTTAAGGGAACACAGAGACCATCCACACTCAAACATTATTGGTCCTATTGAAGAAGGTGTCCAAACAAGAAGAAAATTAGAATTTCCAACCCAAGCAACTGCAAACTTTTGTTTTTTCTCAAGTTTTCTATCTACCATTGAACCAAAGAAAGCTGATGAAGCTTTATTAGATGAAGATTGGGTAGAGGCTATGCAAGAAGAGCTCACAGAGTTTGAAAGAAACAAAGTTTGGAACTTAGTGCCACCTCCTTCTGGCAAAACTATTATTGGTACTAAGTGGGTGTTCAGAAACAAGATGGACAAGGATGGTGTTGTCATCAGAAACAAAGCAAGGTTAGTTGCTCAAGGTTACAGGCAAGAAGAAGGCATTGACTATGATGAAACTTTTGCACCAGTTGCAAGAATTGAAGCTATTAGGTTGTATCTTGCATATGCAGCCTTTAAGAATTTCAAAGTTTATCAGATGGATGTCAAAAGTGCTTTTCTAAATGGAAAACTAAAGGAAGAAGTTTATGTTAAACAACCTCCAGGTTTTGTTGATCCCAAATTTCCTCATTATGTTTTCAAGCTTGATAAAGCTCTATATGGGCTCAAACAAGCTCCAAGAGCCTGGTATGACACCTTGTCTGAGTATCTTATTGACAATAAGTTTACAAGAGGTAAAATTGATAAAACATTATTTTCAAAAAGGAAAGGTTCTGACATCTTACTCATTCAGATATATGTAGATGACATTATCTTTGGTTCCACTGACAAGTCTATGTGTGACTGGTTTGCTAAGATAATGTCAACTCAGTATCAGATGAGTATGATGGGAGAACTTACTTACTTTCTTGGTTTACAAGTTGAACAAAAGCCTGATGGCACTTTTATAAATCAAAGTAAGTATGTGCATGACATGTTAAAGAAATACAACTTTGAAAATTTATCTTCCATGCACACTCCTATGGGTACTCAGGATAAGATAAGTAAGGATGAAACTGGTAAACCAGTATGTCAATCCACATACTGAGGTATGATTGGTTCCTTACTTTACTTAACTGCTAGTAGGCCTGATATCATGTTTGCCACATGTTTGTGTGCTCGGTATCAGGCTGATCCTAAAGAATCACACATGAAAGCAGTTAAGCGCATCTTTAGATATCTTACAGGTACTCCTAACCTAGGTCTTTGGTATCCCAAAGACTCAAACTTTGACCTTGAAGGGTACACAGATGCAGATTTTGCAGGTTGTAGATTGGACAGAAAGAGCACAAGTGGAGGATGTCAATTTCTAGGTGGAAGACTAGTTGGCTGGTCATCCAAGAAACAAAATTCGGTAGCAACTTCCACAGCAGAAGCAGAATATGTTGCTGCAGGAAGTTGTTGTGCTCAATTATTATGGATGCAGTATCAACTCTTAGACTATGGGTTCAACTTTCATAAGACTCCTATTCATTGTGATAACAAGAGTGCTATTGCTATCACAGAGAACCCAGTCTATCACTCCAAAACCAAGCACATTGATATCAGACACCACTTTATTCGAGATAATGTGGAAAAGGGTAAGGTTGAAGTAGATTATGTACCAACAAATGAACAATTAGCTGATGTATTTACTAAACCTCTTCCTGAGGAAAGGTTTATGTATTTACTAGGGCAATTAGGTATGTTGAATCCTTAATCTTTATTAAATTTCTTTAAAACTGAGCGCTCAGTATCACTCCTGTTGATACTGACCACTCAGTATCACTAGTCTGTTATCATCAAAATTTAAAATTTTTATTTTTTTTATTAATTTCAAGAGTAAATTAATTGTTTTTATATTTTTAAATTTTTTTTTTTAATTAAATTTTTTTTACTCGGTATTGGGGTATGACGGCTCTTACACCGTGCTTAATCCTCATACTGCTCAAACGGTAACCTTTCTTAATAAGAAAGTTACCGTTGGCAGAGGATAAGGCAGTCAAATCAGCCGTTTTTACTTCCCAATACCTTAATTATCTTTCAAATCTCCTATAAATAACCGTTTATTTTTACTTCAAATTTTTTAACTGTTATTTCTTTCTTTCATCTTCAATTCTCTCTGCGATTAACGATTTCACTTTCTCTTAGCAAGCAAATTCTTTCAAATCAAAATCACAGATGGTGAATTACACTTTTGTTGCTCCAGAAGTTCAATCGGAAATCCAATTCCGAAATAATGAAGTACCCAGGTTTGCGAGGAACAACATCACAGCAAATTTCAATATTCCTCAAGCCTGGGCATGCCAAGAGTTCACAAACATTGTGACTTTTCTGAAAAATTGCCTAATTGCTCGTGCACTGACCTTGTCTCCTCGAGCAATTTACCCAGAAATGCTATGCGAGTTTTGGTACTCTGCTACACTCGATTCTCCAGATATGATTGCTGGGTGGGTAATTAGAGATCAAAGAAGGGCATTTGTTTCTACTGCAATCATTCGTGAAGCACTGAGACTTCCCGCCCAAGCTCAGTATGACCCATTTGTTGATCGATCAGAGGCACGCTCTGTACTGCCTTTTCTGGGTCGAAGAGGAACAACGGGCACAATCAAAAGAAATGAATTTGGTCCTATGTGGGGTATTCTTATCACAACAATAATTCGATGTATGACCCACAAGACGGGAGCTTTGGACCAAATAAACGAATTTGGGATGCAAATAGTACATGCTCTGTACTATGGAAGAAATATCGATTATGCTCGCCTAATTTTCAATGAATTAGCTACTCTGGTTCGAGCAAACACAAGGGAATGCAATGTCCCTTTCTGCAGATTTCTATCACTCATATTTCAACACTCAATGCCCACACACATTTATGATGAATTCCACAGTCCAAGAGTTGATCTTCCTCCACTCAGTGAGAAGATTTTCTTTTACAGACCAAGAGAAGGAGAACCTCTTCTAAGTCCTCCTATGTGGGCCATTGTTCAAGAACACATTGATGATGTAGAAGACATGTCTGATACTGAGTCAGACAATGATGATGATGATGATAATGATGATGATAGTGGTAATGGAGCACAGGCCGGTCAAGATATTGAGATGCAGGATGTCCCACAAGTTCAAGAACCAACTATCTCTCCACCTGCACAAGATCTTGCTGCTCCTCATATTGAAACCGATCGTGAAACTGAGTCCTCAGAAGACACACCACTGGTCCTTCACAGAAGAAGAAGGAATGTTTCTCCTATCATTATGGGCAACTTATCATCTGAGGAGGTGCAGCCTGCAAATGTTCCATCATTAACTGCATCTATTCAAGCCCAAAGCTTTATTGCAGCCACCGCTGACCTTCCAGGTCCAGAACAAGTTCCACCTGCTCAACCAATTGAGGAACCTCATGTTCCTCTTGATGTGGAGATTCAATATGCACAAACTGCACTGGAAGGTGCTCAGTATGACAGAGGGGTCGGTATTGAAGATGTTGGTGCTGCACATCAACAAACACATGATCCTGCACCGACCTCTGCAGATGCTCGAAGGGAATCTGACAGAGTCTCAGGTATGAATTTCTAAAAAGCCTTAAACTTATATATATATATATATTTCATTCCCAAATAGAGACTAAGTATTGGCCAGTACCAACTCAATACTGACCAAAGTCTCAAACGATCTTTCAAATATATATCCTCTTATGGCCAACATAGCTAGCCCACTGCTGCTATGCAACATTCATATACTGAGCACACTAAATTGATCATTGTCAGTCTACAGTTGTCTCAACATTTAAAGAGACAATGGTGGTTGATGTCATACTGACACCCACTGGTGCTGCTTGAATAATGTCCAACTTATTTTTGAGTTGGGTAGCATCATTCAAGAAATGATCCCAAACCCTTAAGCCACAAAATCCAAAAAATATCCAATGGGGTTTAGCCACATTTCTGTTATCACTCTCATACCGAGTGATAAACATTGAAAATAACAAGAAGCACATCCCAGGCTTCGAATTCCCACACCCAAACCTTTTAGTAAATGTGACTTATCCTATACTGAGCTACTTAAATTTTCACACTCACCTTTACTAAAATCTTCTTACACATGCTATGCACAAGTCCACAATATTTCATCCTATACCAGATGAAATACAGACTTCACAAACTCTGTTTATATGATTGTAGAATTAAACAACACCACAATTCTATTTGATAAACCTCTCTTTCTAACCAGTATTACATTTTTGTTTCTTTAGCACCAACTGTGCAGGGTATTCAGGCATCTCAAGCTGCAGCAGACCAAGTGACTCTGCAAGCAATCATGCAGCACATTCTGGCCATCCAACAAACTCAAAATGTAATACTAGCCAGAATGATTAAGATGAGTGGTGATATTGATCTAATAAAACAGTCAGTATCACTCCTTCAACAACCACAGCAGCCTCCACAAACTCCACCAGGTTCACATGCTGACCACAATGAAGAAGGAGAAGGAGAAGGAGGTGCTGGTGATACTGATGCTGCAACTGAGCCCATGCCCTCCCCCACTCTTGAACAACCTGAAGGGGACATGGGTGGTGATACTGATCCTCTTCCCTCCTCATCAAATGATAACAAAAAGGGGGAGAAGAGACAAAGAGATACTGAGGTTGATCAAACTGAGCCTTCTGCTCAGGGGGAGAAAAGAAGAAGATTGAATGAAGATCAACTTCCACAACAACAACATCAGCAAAGCCCTCATACTGAGCCATTTCGTATTCAGTATGAGAGAAGAAGACAAAGAACAAGGTCAGAATTACAAGTTCAAGACCCACTTGAGCCATCTGCTCAGGGGGAGACTCATACTGACCAACCACAGCAAACTTTTGAAGAGAATAATTTACAAATAGTGGTCTATAGGCCTTTCATCTGGCCTATTGCTGATGATGAAGATGAAGAACCAGATTTAGTAAACTATGCACTAAATCTGGTAGTACAAGAAAGTTCTTCATCATCATCTTCGGATGATGAAGAACCAGAAAATCTGGTGATTAGAAGAAGGAGTTCCTTATCAAGAAGACCTATCAATGCTGTTCTCACTTCTTCTGAATCAAGTGAGGAATCTGCTCCTCTGGTAACAAGACAAAGAAGACCTGTTCTTACAAGGGACAGTGATACCGAGCAGGCTCCAAGACTGACTCCTCAACAACTCTGGGCAGAACAAGAAATATTTTTATATGAACAAGAGTTGGGAGTCAAAACTGAACCAGAATCTGACCCAGATACTGATACTCCTGGTCCTTCACATAGAATCTCAAGAAAGGGTCCAGACCATATTCAACATTATTGGAATATGGTTGCTGCTAGGACTCAGTATAAGGAACAAAGAAAGGAGTTCTTGAGGACCAAAACATTTCAAAATGTAAGGGGGATACATTGGTTAAATCTGGATGTTAATAAAGTAAAAGTGAAGCTCAAAGAAGGAAGAATTACTATCACTTGTACTGGCTTAACCAGTCCCCCCATGAAGATATTTATTCATGACATTCAAAGAATTGGTCTTCAAGACTGGGTGAAGATCACAAGACTGATCAAAGAGCTTCCAAAGAAATCAACCTATGATCAAATAGTCTTGGATGAGATCTGTGCTGTAGCTGCAGTATGTTATGAGAAGGACTTACTTCATGAAATAGAGTACAGAACACTCAGTGTGATGACTGAGGCTTACTCAAACAGCAGACCAGAATGCCTCCATACATACAAGTATCTTAGAAAGTACCCTCTTCCTCCTAACCTTGTATTTCAGGATCAAAAGAGTGTCATATATCCAACTTCTGGATATATGTATACTGACTCAGAGGATAGAGAGTGCTTCATTTCTGAAGAAGATCTACCAAAAGCTCAAATCAGTCACCTTGTTGGACTGAAATGGATGATCACCAAGAAAGAAGACTCTTGGTTCAGAAAGAAGATTGTTGCAGTACTGAATAGCAGAAGGGATGAACTCAAAAGCAGAGAAGAGTTTGTTCACATCAAACAAGAAGTCTTCTATGAGAATGAAGCCATCAACAGCAAATGAAGAAGAAGATATTGTTACCTATGCTGTTGTAATTTTTGTTTATCTCTTTGTAAATTGTTTTGTTATCATTAGATAGGGGGAGATTGTTAAGGCAAAAAGCCTTGCCCCTTTAGATCTTAAGATAACAAAACAACCTAGACTAGCTTTGATTAATATGTAGAATAATATAGCTAAGTTTAGGTCTGATACTGAGTGATCAGTATTGGAACTCAGTATCAGTACTCAGTATCAGATAGTGATACTGAGTAGAAGGACTGAGTGATACTCAGTATAGTAACGGACTAAGATCAAATCCCTTGATCTTAGTCATTTTCCTTGCTTAGTCCTTCGGTTACTCCTTTGCTCATTATGTAAGATCTCTATAACATTATAAATAGAGATCATCTTGCAAAGGAGTACTTACCAATTTACTTTACACATTCACATCTTTTGTAATTGATCAGTGGTCTTGTTATTCCGCAACAAGCCACACTTAGTGGATTTATACATTGACTATATTCTTGTGTTATCACTTTAATATTTCTCTAAGTATAATATTCTATCAATTAACATTATAAACCAGGGTTGTTGTGACCTAACAGAATCCTGTCTGCTACGAGTGTGGTGATTCTAACCATTATCATAATCGTTGCCCTATACTTCAGAACAACAATAACCAGAATGGCAACAACAACAATGGCAATCGTAACAACAATCGCAATGCCAGCAACAACAATGATCGTCAAAATGGTCGTGGTCGTGCATTTGTTATGAATGCTCAAGAAGCTCGTGAGAACCCTGATACCGTCACTGGTACGTTTATCGTCAACAATCATTTTGCTTCTATTTTATTTGACTCAGGAGCCGACTTGAGTTTCGTATCGACCGACTTTAAAAGTTTCTTAAATCAAAAACCTAATCGTTTGGAAGTGAATTATGAAATCGAGTTAGCAAATGGCAAAGTTGTTAGGTCTAGTGAAGTTTTTAAAGGTTGTAAGCTTGACCTAGATGATCACATTTTTGATATAGACCTTGTGCCTGTAGAACTAGGAAGTTTTGATATCGTCATAGGGATGGATTGGTTGTCTAAAAACCGTGCTGAAATAATATGTTACACCAAACAAATCCGAATTCCCTTATCCAAAACAGAAACTTTAATAGTTCAAGGTGAACAAAGAAACAAAAATATAAAAATCATAACTTCCATGAAAGCTCAAAAATATCTTCGTAAAGGATGCCAAGCCTTTCTTGCACATGTCGTTGACACAAAGTCCAAAGATCGTAAGATTGAGGACATTCCTATTGTTCGTGATTTTCCTGGTGTATTTCCTAGTGAATTGCCTGGACTGCCGCCTCAAAGGCAAGTTGAATTCCGTATTGATCTGATTCCGGGAGCCGCACCTATCGCGCGTTCTCCTTATCGTCTTGCACCGTCTGAAATGCAAGAACTTTCATCGCAATTACAAGAACTTCTTGATCTTGGTTTCATTCGACCGAGTTTCTCGCCTTGGGGAGCTCCGGTCCTTTTCGTTAAAAAGAAAGATGGTTCAATGAGAATGTGCATTGACTATCGTGAATTGAACAAAGTAACAATTAAGAATCGATATCCTCTTCCCCGTATTGATGATCTATTCGATCAACTCCAAGGATCGAGTTTCTATTCCAAAATCGATCTTCGATCTGGTTACCATCAGTTAAAAGTTCGTGATGAAGATGTGCCCAAAACTGCTTTTAGAACTCGCTATGGTCATTATGAATTTTTGGTAATGCCATTTGGTTTGACCCAATGCACCTGCTGTGTTTATGGATCTCATGAACAGAGTGTGCAAGCAGTATCTCGATAAATTCGTTATTGTCTTCATAGATGATATTCTCATCTACTCGCATTCTAGAAAAGAGCATGAAGAGCACTTAAGAATCATTCTTGAGTTGTTGGAGAAAGAGAAGTTGTACGCCAAGTTGTCCAAGTGTGAATTTTGGTTGCGTGAAGTCCAATTTCTGGGTCATATTATCAACGAAGAAGGTATTCACGTTGATCCTGCAAAGATAGAAGCTATAAAGAATTGGGAAGCTCCGAAGACCCCAACTGAAGTAAGACAATTCCTTGGTCTTGCTGGTTATTATAGAAGGTTCATAGAATATTTCTCAAAGATTGCAAAGGATTTGACGGTGTTAACACATAAGGATGAGAAATTTGCCTGGGGTGAAAAGCAAGAATCAGCCTTCCAATCTCTAAAATCTAAATTATGTTCTGCTCCTATTCTATCTCTCCCTGACGGAACCGATAATTTCGTGGTGTACTGTGATGCTTCGCACCAAGGGCTAGGTTGTGTATTGATGCAACATGACAAAGTGATCGCGTATGCCTCTCGACAACTGAAGAACCACGAGAAGAATTATACAACTCATGATCTTGAGTTGAGTGCAGTTATTTTCGCGTTAAAGATTTGGAGACATTACCTCTACGGTACCAAGTGCACAATATTCACCGATCACAAGAGTTTACAACATATCTTCAATCAGAAAGATCTCAATATGAGACAGCGTAGGTGGATAGAGTTGATGAACGACTATGAATGTGAGATTAAGTATCATCCTGGTAAGGCTAATGTGGTAGCTGATGCCTTAAGTCGGAAAGAGCAACCTAAACCTCGTCGTGTTCGAGCCCTTCCAATCTCTGTTCGTTTGAATCTATCTTCCCAAGTTCAAGAATTCCAAACTGAAGCCTTGAAGGTAGAGAACATCAAAAGTGAAGCTTTGCGTGGTATGGAGAAGCAGTTAGAAGCAAAGGTGGATGGAACTCTTTATTTCAGGAATCGTTTATGGGTTCCTAATCTTGGAAGCGTTCGCAATGTCATCTTGAATTAAGCTCACCGATCCAAATATTCTATTCATCCTGGTGCCGACAAGATGTATAAAGATGTCAAAGAGTTATATTGGTGGCCAAATATGAAGAGAGAAATCGCAGTTTATGTCAGCAAATGTTTAACTTGTGCTAGAGTGAAAGCAGAGAATCAGAAGCCTTCCGGTCTTCTACAACAACCAGAGATCCCTGAATGGAAATGGGAAGAAATCTCTATGGATTTTATAACCAAATTGCCTCGAACATCTAGTGGTCATGATACAATTTGGGTAATTGTCGATCGATTGACCAAATCAGCTCATTTCATTCCTAAGGAAACTGATCAGATGGAGAAGCTAACAAGAATTTATTTAAAGGAAGTTGTATCTCGGCATGGTGTGCCAGTCGCGATCATCTCGGATCGTGATAGTCGCTTTACGTCTCGTTTTTGGCAATCGTTGCAAAAATCTCTCGGTACTCGCCTCGATATGAGTACTGCCTATCATCCTCAAACAGATGGTCAGACTGAAAGAACAATTCAAACTTTGGAAGACATGCTGAGAGCATGTGTTATTGATTTTGGTGGAAGTTGGGATTCTCATCTCCCTTTAGCTGAGTTCTCGTATAATAATAGTTATCATACAACTATTAAGGCCGCACCGTTCGAAGCCCTGTATGGAAGAAAGTGTCGTTCGCCACTTTGTTGGATTGAAATTGGTGATCGTCAGATTACTGGTCCTGAAATTCTACAAGAAACGACTGACAAGATTTTTAAAATCAAAGATCGCATCAAGGCTGCCAGAGATCGACAAAAGAGTTATGCTGATAATCATCGAAAGCCTTTAGAGTTCGCCGTTGGCGACCATGTTTTACTAAAAGTAGCACCTTGGAAAGGTGTTGTACGTTTTGGTAAGAAAGGAAAGCTCATTCCTCGTTATGTCGGACCATTTGAGATTCTTGAAAGAATCGGTGCTGTTGCTTATCGCCTTCGTCTTCCTAATGAGCTCAGCAATGTTCACAACACATTTCATGTTCCTAATCTTAAGAAGTTTATTCATGATCCTTCGCTTATCGTCCCTACTAAAGAAATTATTATCGACGACAAACTTCATTTCACCGAGGAACCAATTGAAATATCTGACTGGAAAGAGCAAAAGTTGCGAAGAAGCAAGATCAAAATTGTTAAAGTCAGATGGAACTCCAAAAGAGGTCCTGAATTCACGTGGGAACGTGAGGACCAGATGCGAAAGAAATATCCTCATCTTTTTCTCGTTGTCTCTCCTGTTCGTTCTTCGTCTTAAATTTCGGGACGAAATTTCTTCAACCAGGGGAGAATGTGACAACTCGATATTTCTGATATGTAACCTCATTTCATTTCTAGAACTTTCCTTATTTAGAAAGTTTCTACTTATAGACATTTCTATTTTGGCATTCCTTATACACAACAAACATACATATTTTACACCATACATTAGTGTTTGATTATTTTAGTCAACACAACATTATTACTTTCTTATGGTGACACATTGAGCTTCAAACATTTCTAAAATGATAACATTTCCGGTTAAGCAATAAACGTAACAAACTAATATAAACGTGACTCGAATTGAACGATAGTGTAAACCCGACACCTTAATCCTAGACCGACCACCAATGTGGCCGGCCTACCCTTGCTCGTGACCTTCCTCATGGCCGAAACATCCTTGTGGTGTTGGCCATGTGCTTTAAAAAAACTTGATCTTATCCATTCCATCTTGAAAGAGTCCTTGTTTGACTCAATCTCTTTCATCCAAACCCTAATGCTACCCTATATAAACCCCATAGCACCGAACCCTATTTCCCTTTACAAAAATCGGCCAAGCATCCCCAAACCCTACCAAATCCGATCTTCCCAAGCACCATCATCATCTTGTTCGTCGATCATCAAGCAATCCGCATACTTTCTCTTTTCGGTTCTTGATCTTGCTCGACTAGATCCCAAGGTATAATACTACAACCCTCGTTTTCCTTGCTAAATCCTTGCTAACCTACTGTTTTGAACCCGAGACCATGGCCCTAGGCCATGTGGTCTCGGTTGACTAGGAAAATCGACACACGCATGCATGTTCTTATCCGATCGGGTTCATGTGTGTGTGTATTGTTCTTGATCTTGTTGTTTTGTTATTAAACCCGTGACTTAGAACCCTAGGTCTCGACATTTGCATGCTAGAACCTTAGATCTAGAACTCTAGATCCGATCTAGAACCCTAACCCCTTGAACCAAGCCGATCTAGCCGAACCTAGCCACAAAGCCGTAGGGTTATGGCCATTCGGCCAACCCTAGGTTAAACCCTAGCCGAACCCTAACCCTAATTGACATTCATGGTTGACTTTTCGACCTAGACTAGCTAGATTTGACTTTTGTTGACCAATTTTGACCAATGTTGACCAATATGTCAAACCGGGTCAAGGTCGGATCTTGACCCAAACCGTTGACCCAAACCCGAATACCCAATCGGGCCAAGGCCTGTGCTTGGCCCATATCGATCTACTTTAGTCCATCGGGCCCAAACCTTGATTGGCCCATTAGTATCCAAGCCCATTTGGACCAAAGCCCAAACCTTTGGCCCATACCCAATCAAACCGAACCCAATTGGGCCAAGCCCAATTCATGGCCCAACTTAAGTGGACATAGGCCCAATAAGAGGCCCAAGTGGCCCAACCCATTAAGCCCATTAGGCCCAATAGGCCCAATCTGGGCCCAATAAGCCTAACCCAAGCCCATTTCATTTCATTTCATTTCGTAGCCCATTTCATTTCATTTCATTTCATTTCATATCAACCTAATAAGGTCCAATAATCTAAGTTCGTTCGATGTCACGAAACATAAAACATAACATGTAATACATATTGCTTAACTTATATCGTATATAGTATCGCCTGTGTTAGCTTAGTCTAATCAGTAGTTAAATCATTTAGGAAGCTAGGAGTCTCCCGATGATTCCTCTGTCTTAAGTCTCTTGTTGCTAAGCTTTGCCAGGTGAGTCCACAGACCCCTTTACTCTTTTTACTGTTTTTTATAAACTTTGGGGTGGAAAACATAAACACAACTGCTACTGTTTTGCTATGACTGTACAACATCTATACATTTTCATTATCCCGTTGGCATGACAAACAATTATTATACCGGACTAAGGTTACCAGCAATCATTAACTAGTGGATCTAGACCATGGGTATGCAGATAGTACTATTGGCTGACACTCATCCTCCCAACGAACGTTTGATCATTACTTGGTTTATCCAAGACATCTCCGGGAGTGTATATCCATAAAATAACATAACATACTGAGTTGAAGTGTTGATTGTGGACTTAGGGGTTGGTATATTAACTCAATAGACTAGCTACATGTTGGGGATAACAGTTCATGCGATGTCAAACACACCATTTTGTTCAACACTTTTTCATAAACATAACTAGTAGTTGTATACATTCTACAACTATACTAAACATTTCATACTTATTACTCATATCATATGAGTGTTGAACCTTATACATTTTCAGTCATAAACCATTTTCTTAACAAACATTTTGGGTAGCAAATCACTTTACTTTCATCATAAACATTAACCCTGTGGATTCACTCAACATTATTGTTGACCCTTTTACTATTTATGTTTTTCCAGGTAATTAGGTGCAGTGGAGTTTGGAGGATATGAGCATTGGGATTGTCGTGAGCCATGATTAAAACATTAAGTTTACGAACAATCATTTCATTTCAAACAATTTCTAATTTAGGAAACTTACTATTTTTGGAAACTTTCTACTTTTGGAAAGTGAAACAAACCTTTATTTTTTCGTTATTGCGTGGTTGTTTGTTTACTTAATTTCTGCTATGTTGTCATGAACGTTACACCTTCGTTCTTCCGCAAAACATTTTAAATGAAGTAAAACTCATTTTTGGCGGGGTGTGACAACGGGCCATGCTGCCTCGTGAACATAAATGAATAAATGAACGAACAAGACTGAAAAACCATAAATGAACTAACAAGACTGACGAATATTTATGAACGTAAATGAATAAATAAACCTTAATAAGTTTTGTTAATAATCCTCTAAGATCTTTTTAACCTCTAATCATTATAGGAAGAAAAAAATGAATAAATATAGAATATATGTACAAAACTTGAAATGTAGAACAATCAAAAACTTAAATCGTTGATGAAGAAGATATGGAATCACAATGTAGATTTTCAAGATATTTGTCTTAAAATCTTAAAATCACTATATATAAAGTAAGGGAAAGTGACAAGATATTTTCGTTTATATTGAACACATGTCATATTCTTAAAATTATGTTGAATTGGTGTTTTTTTTATTGTCTAAGTGTTCTAATATGACGGGAAAGTGACAAGATATTGTAAAAATAACCATTTTGAGTTTTTTTAACCAAAACTATATAGTTATATGTGGTTCCATATCTAACCTTAGATACGTAATAACCAAACACTCACTATCCCCATAAAGTAAATATGCTATAAAACAGAACTTTTACCCTAACTAGTATGTATGAAATAGTAAAGATATGAAAAATTATTATTTTATATAGAATTTGAACATAAACGAAAATTAATGAATAAATTTAAACACTAACAAACGAACAAAGATTCATATTCTCGAAAGTAACTGAACAAACAGTACATATATTCGTGCTCGTTTGTTTATCTAAACAAACACAAAAGTTTGTCTGTGTTCGATCGTATAATTAAACGAATGAATATAAATAAACTATTATCAAATTGTTATCGAACAGTTTGCTGAAAGGCTTACACAAGAAAGATCATAAGTAAAATCTCGCATATTAATTATTAAGCCACAAAAAGTTTATAGTTTAACGGTATACGAGGTTAAAAAAATATTTCACATTCTGCTATTGATAAAATGATATAGATTATTAAAAAGTTTAGATAGTGTAAAAATAATTGTTCAGTCATGTGATATTGATTCCATCCCCCTTCTTAACATTAACTTTCCTCTCATGGATTTTCCTGCCAACCATATACTTACCAACGTATTAATTATTTCACTTATTCCTGGATACTTACCTATAATAAATACTCTTTTAACATTTCAAGCTATATTCGTTAGGGAGTGGTGTTTACACTATATGTTTTAATCTATGTACCACAAGAGATGCATTATAATATTATATGTTTGTACAATTTGCAGTAATACTTGTAATTTGTGGTATAAATATTAAAAGATGTTGTGTAGAAATTAGTTCACATATTCGTTCCTTAATACAATTTTTATCCACGCAGAACAACTTTATATCATTAGACTATATATGATGCCCTTAGTGTGAGCGGTGATATGCAAAATGTGATAAAAAGAAATGAAGGACGTGATTGTCATTTATGATGAGATTATTTTGTACGAATAAAAATTACTCTGTAAAGATCAGCTCCTTTAAAAATACTAAAATCAAGTAAGTACTAATTTTGCTGTTCGAATCATACTTATTTATGGACAAAGTTGTTGACTATATGGATTAGCCTAATTGAAAAAATTTGAACATTTAAATATTAATCTGTAACAATATTTGGACAAAGAATAAAACTTTATAATAAATAACTAAAAACATAAGCTAAATTAATAAATTCTTATACAAATTTTGTTTTTGGTAAAAAGAATCATTTTGATTAAATATTAGTTAATTATGTTTATAACATGCCATAAACATCAAAATTAACTCTAAATACTAGAACATATGAATAAACCAAACTAAATAACTAGAGTGTTCAAACAATCATTACATTTGATCTAACAGATCAAAAATAATAATTGACTTAGACCACTCCAATGGTTAATAAAACTGATACCGTAAGCTTTTTGCCAAATCAGCATCACGTCAGCTCAGTAGCTCACCCTCCAACCGACATTAAACTGACGTACTCATGCCAACAATACCTCTTCCCTTTAATTTTTTGGGACCCACCATTACAAAATACACACACACAAAATACCCCTTTGGCCCCACCTTCCCAAACTCACGCATGCCTTTCTCCCATATCCAAACTCACGGCATCAAAGTGGCGGGATCAACTGATCTAGTGGTGTCAATGGTTGGATGACACCACTCTAGGAGAAGGCAAAAGTGGCGGAACCATTGGAGTGGTCTTATAGAGTTCCAATCAACAATCATCTTTTGGACAAATTCTGTATACAAAATTTTGTGACATGAATGAATCATTTCATAATCTCATTACAAAATCATCCCTTGGTATATTATGTTGTTAATACTTAATATGCGTTATTAGTTTATTACGGATAATTTTATTAGATTAAAGGATAATTTTATTTCTATTTATATCCAATGCAATAATGAGATCTCATTTAGCAATTTTCCATTTGTTTAATTATTAGTTTATTACATTCTAGAATCTAATCTGTATATGACTACATGTTTTTGACTTTGACTAGTCAACACGAGCTCCCCAATCGGTCCTCCCAAGACGACGGTCTCCCCTCCGCCTTGAAATTTCCGACGGTTGGCCTAAAATTCCACAAATGCCCTCACCGAACACCTACAACTTCATTAAATAACATAACAAATACCTCACCTAAAATAGTAATTTTACCCCCAAATATCCCGGTGAGAAAGCGGTCGGCCACCAAGAACACGTTCCCAATCATATATGTTATTATACTACACCTACACCTACACCTTTAAGTACATTGCAGTACTTTGCGTTGAAATTATTGGATTCAATGGAGTCAGAGAAAACTTTACCAGAAATCGTTGAGCCTAAACGATCAGATGAAGCTGAAAATGAGCTCAAAAAGAAGAAAAACAAGGCGAAGGGAACCAGAAGATCATTGATCGTGAAGAAATTGAGCTGTTTCCGGCCACCGGACTATGGATATCCGACGATCGATGAAGTTGACGGAAATGGTAACATCGATATGAAGTCAGCTTCTACCGACAAAAAGCACTCTCCGACTCACCTCGTTGTTATGGTTAATGGTTTAGTTGGCAGGTTTGTGCGTGTTTTTGTGTGTGTTTAGATGTTAATATGTTCTAATTAAAGGCGAAATTAATTGATCTAGAAGTTTAGCTTCTTATGTAACGGAAATCGGAGATTAATTGATCTCTTATTTCACCGTTAATCAAATCAAATGGAGCATAAATTTAACAACTCTTGTGCTACAAATATGTGATTAATTCATTTAATCGTTTGTTTAATCTCTGAATTTGGATTAGAAAATGATTTTGACTTTGATTTTTTGCGTGCTCTGATGATTTTACTGTAAATTATTGTCCAGTCTGCTGATTAGCAAGTAGCAACTATAGCTGCTAACATAGATTTTAGTAAACAAGGTGCTGCAACAGATAAAAATATGTTGTAAAATGGAACTAGAAGAAATTACGAAAATTAAACTTGATTTTGCAGAAAAAGGATTCATGATGAATTAGTTAACTTGATTTTTCATCATTACAACAATTTATATCATATATGTATAATGATATGCTTACTTTTAATTTCTGGCAGTGCTCATAATTGGAGATTTGCTGCAAAACAGTTCTTGAAGAACTACCCTGAAGATCTTATTGTTCACTGTAAGAATTTCTGTTACTGGTCGTTATTTACAATTTCCTATAATCATATACGTGTTCCTAAATTACTTTATTTACAATTTCATAATAAAATTTGTAACACCATATTGTTTGAAATGTTCTACAAACAGGTAGTGAACGCAACTCGTCACTATTAACATTTAATGGTGTTGATGTGATGGGAAACAGATTAGCAAATGAGGTTAGTTATCTATCTAATCTTTTCACTACCTATAAAAAATATTGTTAATCAATTAAAATTTGAAATTTGCATAAAAATATAATCTGAAATGACTTTTGTTTTTGGCAGGTGATATCTGTTATAAAGCGTCATCCTAATCTTCAAAAAATATCTTTCATAGGTCACTCACTTGGTGGCCTAATAGCAAGATATGCAATCGCTAAACTTTACACGCAAGATTTAATGAATAATAATTCAACTCATAATCACATTTCTAATGAGAAAATTGCTGGATTAATTCCTGTAAACTTTATTACAGTTGCTACTCCACATCTTGGTACAATTGGACATGGACAAGTGAGTTGTATTTTGTTTAGTCATATCACAATTAATTTAAAATACCAAATTTCCTTATTTTTGTAATTAATTTGTAGGTTCCAATGTTTGGATGGTCAAAAAATGTTGAAAAAGTAGCTCATCAAATATCATGGGTTCTTGGAAGAACAGGGAGACATTTATTTTTAACTGATAAAGCTCATGGACAACCCCCTCTATTGCTTCAAATGGTCAAAGATACTCAAGACTTAAAGTTTTTGTAAGCCTTCATTTCATAGATCACTTTTGTATTAAATATTAATTACTTTTAAATTTTAATCATCATTTTTATTGTATTTAACCTTTTGTTTTATATCTTGATGTATGCAGTTCTGCATTGCAGTCGTTCAAACGCCATGTTGTCTATGCAAATGCTCATTTGGACCGTATCCTAATTCTACATGCATGTTATAAATATTTTAAAGTTTTAATGTACTTGTCAAATGGTTCACATTTTATTTTATTTTTCTTAACTCTAATTAATACAGATATTGTGGGATGGAGCACATCATCGATTCGGCACCGAAATGAGTTGCCCAAGGTATTATGTTAGGCCTTAAATATGTCAGACCAATGATTTGTACACAACAGAAAGTTATTTATACACACACAAAAAAAAAACTTGTATTATTACAATTTGACCCCTACATCTCAAACACTATTTTTTTTATTTGGCTAATTACTCACCTTGTTAATTACTATTTGTTTCATTTCAGCGTAAGAAACTTGTAAGGAGTGGTAAATACCCCCATATTTTAAAGGGAAACCAAGAAACAACAAATACCATAAAACAAGAAACCACTTTACAAGTTAAAGTTAATAGTTTCAAGACAGCCAAGGCCTCCATGGAAGGTAATCTACTTTACATACAATTTATTGATTCAGTTTTTTTTTTTTTTTTTTTTTTTTTTTTTCTGTTGTTAGAAGTAGATGCGACAATTTTGACCCATTTACTTGTGAATTAGTCGATTTGGGTTGTGTTCTTTCAAACAGGTTGAAAGTTACCCAATCCTACTACCTCCTAATTGTTTATTCAAATATTTAAATTATTATTTGTTATTTACAATAGTTGTGACTTTATGTAAGTGCAGAAGCAATGATCAGAGGGTTGACTAAAATAAGTTGGGAAAGAATTGATGTTAGCTTCAAAGGAAGTAAGCAAAGATACTTTGCCCATAACACAATTCAGGCAAGTATTATTAAAAATTTCATTAAGTTGTTTATTTATTATTTTTTTAATTTGTTACTTATGGTTAGTTGGTTATATATAGGTAAACACTCCTTGGATGAATTCTGATGGTGCAGATGTTATACAACATCTTGTTGACAATTTTCATCTATAAACATAATAAACACACATATTACTTTGAAGAAGTAGCCCATGCCTCCATATTTTATCAAGACTATATTCATTTATCGAGTTAATTATCGGGCTCATGCTCGGGCTCTTGTATATAATAATTATAATCGTTGCCAATTTTGTAATCTTATGTTGTATGAATTATTATTATTATATTATAGTCAATAGTTTTAATGCCCTTTAGAGGCAAAATGTCATGGATTGAAACATACTATACTTTTCAAATGTCAAATTTGTCTAGAACTTGAGAGTTAAGATTTTTCTGCCATTTAGTTTGACTTTTTATTTTTTCTATATAATATTTGGTTGTGGAAATTAGAATAGGGACAAAATCGTATTATATAATTGAGGGTGGCAGATTGCAGTGTTTCTGATGGTCCCTTTCTTCTGGTGGACCTCAAATGTATGCTTTTTGGAGTGGTGGGGGCTTTAATTGCATTATGTACAAAGCAGACGATTTAAGAACAGGAACAATATCTTTTTATTATTTTATAACTAATAACACGCTTATATATACATAAAAAATTGGACGAAATTGGGTAAGTCATTGTGCCTGATTCCATCACTACAATAAAGGTCTCATCCAGTACCCTTTCTTTTAGCAAAAGAAATAGAATAACATTAGTGAGATTACTAAAATTATTCAGTGTTCTTTTTTTCATACTTTATCCATTTCGTGTTAAGTGATACATTTACCTCAAAATAAATGATTAACTTTAATAATTTATTTCATATGATAAAAGATAATGTTCCCGTACTCACAAACTATCTCCTTTAATCTTATCTTGCATTTATTTTTAAACATTATTAAAATCATTTTATTAAATATAGTAGAACTCACACTCACTAACTATCTATTTTAATTTATATATAACCTTCTTTATAATCTACTGGTTTAAAATCTACAAAAATAACTTCGTATCACTTAAAAGAAACAGAGGAATTATAACTTTCAACTTAGTGCAAGTTTAGGTAACATGTCAAAAGAACCATTGTTAAAATTTCAAAAGTAGTTTGATGCCCCATACTTATTATTTAAATAGTGATGGTTTGTTTGTCACGTGTCTTTATTTTATTATTATTTATAATAATGTATTCTAAATTCGTTAATAGTAAAATCCAATCTTATAGAATATATTAGTATCAACGTTTTCCTTTCTTTTTTCTATCCAAAAGACAATAAGGTAGATATATAAAACAAAGTATAAAATACCTGCGCTGAGAAATTATAAATCAAATAATTTTTTTTTTCCTAATATTGTCGTAAAAGTCATAAACTAGACAATTTTTTAAGTTACCTTATTTGTTTATTAATCTCAAGTAATATCAATACATTAGTTACAAAAATGCTTTGGTTTATGTTCATACCCGTTATTAGAAAACCTCATGAATTACTTAATCGGATTTTTTTAGGTCTACTATTTCTTTCTACAAATATAAATTGTAATATTAGTTTTATTCTAATCGTACTTCTTTAAGCGTTTTAATAATAATTATTTAGAAAGTAAATTTGCAGTTGTGTATAAGTAGATGTTAAATTAATATAATAATTATAACCTTTTTACCATTAATAAGTATTATTTAGAAAACAAATATTTCATTTTATATGAATAAATGTTAAACTAATATAATTATAACTCTTTTATCATTAACAAATAGTTAAAAGAGAAAAAAATAAATTTTTAATAATTATTTACCAAATTAACTCTTTTTATCATTAATAAATAGTTAAAGGAGATAATATTAAATATTTAATAACTATTTACTAAATTAACCCTATTTTATGGTGATTTTTGAAAACTTTATATAACTTCATTTCTTTTAAATGACCCTTCAAGAGCAGTTGTCAAATTTGTAACATACACGTAATAATGCATTGATGCACGTGGCTGTTTATTGTCAAATTTCAACATTTCTTTTTTATTTTGAGTTAATTATTTTTAACCAATGAGGTAGCAATGAACAGTATAAATGCTACCACATTTGTATAATAGATACAATTTTTGGGCTTCCTTGATGTAAGTATTTACGAGTGTCAATTAGGTTGTCGGGTCAAGTTAGAGTTTTTATCGGATCGGGTCTATCAGATATGAGGCAAAAAAAACTAACCCAAAACTAGACCTTACAAGGAATCAAGTTAGTCGAGTTAAGAAAAAAGAAAAAAACATGTCAATTTATCAAGTCTACTTACAAAGTACAGAATCCAAGTTAGACCAACATAACTGAAATTTTGAACTCGTAGCCACAAACGAGGCTTTTGTGATCAATAGTTAGGCAAAGCGTTCATGGTCGTTTGCCAACACATTTGAGTACTCATAATTTTAGGTTGATTGAGATTCAAAATTTTAGAGTTGTTACGTGCTCACATGCATATATTTCTAAAACTGTTTGGTGATTACTTTTTTTAAAAGTTATTTCCGACGAACTTCCTTGATGGCCGAACTTTGCTCGTGATGTACGCGACCTAACTGTTGTCGTGTCCGTTTCTGAATTTTCACCTGGTCATCTTTGGGTTTCCGGTTGAGGGTTTCCCTTTTGCTGTCCCAAAAAAAAAAAAATCTAGTAAATATCTATCTAAGGAAGAGATCTAACCCGTGAGCTCTAGGAGATCATTTCAGACGCCCTTACCATTAGACTTTCATCCGATGGTTTGGTATGAGCTTGTTAATTAAGTTGTATGTCTCTTTTCACATTTACAATCTCACAATACTACGATTAAACTCTTTTGTAACATCAAAATCATTACATAAAATTACATTATGTCTAAAAAGTTTAGATTATGTATAATGATTTTTCAAATAATGTTAGATTTAAGTATTTAACCATCATGTAGTGAAAAATGCAATAAACCAAAAGAATATTTTTGGGGAGATAATCATAAAATGGAAGGGGTTGATGTATAAAACAAAAGACTGACAAAAATGCTGTATTTCTTTCTTGATCATTCTCTTTCTCATAATAATGAAGGTTACATCACCATGGCCTCATAAACTTTGCTACCCACACAAACCTTTTGATCATTTATAAACTTCCTTTCAATTACGCAAATGCAAAATGGGGTGCACTCAAAACTCACCTTTTTGTCCAAATATTCAAAATATTAGTCTTCTCCTTGTCATTCTTTTGATCTTAATTAGCTCCACCCATGCAAGATTTATGCCTCAAGGTTTGTCAATACTCTTCATCTTCACTCCAAATGGTCATTTTTGCATGTATGTATGTATGTATGTATGTATGTATGTATGTATGTATGTATGTATGTATGTATGTATGTATGTATGTATGTATGTATGTATGTATGTATGTATGTATGTATGTATGTATGTATGTATGTATGTATGTATGTATGTATGTATGTATGTATGTATGTATGTATGTATGTATGTATGTATGTATGTGTATGTACCATAGTTGGCTACTATTCTTACTGACATACATATTTAGTGATTTTGTATATGTATGTCCCAAAGAAGAAAATTGCATTTGGTAGTTTGTCTTCAAAATGGTTCATTTTTACAAGCTGTTATGTACTCTTTGGTAGTTCTATCTGTCATTAAAGTTTGAATATAATTAGTAATTAAAAAAGTCAACTGAATTAAACTGAAGTTAATTTCTTATGTTAAATGATTGCAGGTAGATCTAATAACCCGAAGGTAATTGACAATGATACTCAGGTAACCGATCAAAGCACAATATCTCCATCTCTTAGTAAAGAAACCTAACTTCTTTCTTTGTTTAAAGCTTCAAATTTTCAAATGCTAAATTCATATCCACTTCATAGAAGACTTAATTAATCCCAACTTTAGATCTCATTATTTTTAAAGTTTAATGGGTTCATCAACGTTTCTCCAAAAGATTATTATTTATATTTCATTTGGATCTTGATCACCGATAGTGTGTTGACCAAAAAAGTCAAATTGTGATTAGGAAGTACATGATACATTGATGTGTAAAATGTAGGTGATTAGGAAAGATGATGAAGAGATGGGATTGAGAAAAGTAATGATAGGATCAAGACCACCAACATGTGAATGGAAGAAGTACTGTGGAAAGTGTGGTAAATGTGAAGCAATTCAAGTACCAATTGCTGGCCCAAGAACCACAAATACAAGAAAAGATGACATCTCTAATTACAAGCCAATGGGTTGGAAATGTAAATGTGGGGACTTTACATTCAACCCTTAACTTTATCTTTTTACCATTTTAGATCTCAAATGTATAGATTATCTTCTTTATCACTGCTAAGATAATACTAGTGCTTGAAAACTCATTGGTCTGAGTCATTATTCGAGCCTCGTCATCATGATTAGCAACTTCATTAGAGATATGTTTATAATTTAAGAATTGAAATGTAACTAATTTAAGAAAAGCAAACCAATGATTAGGAGTTTAACCAATTAGCATGGGGTACAAGATATAAGTAGTGGTGTCAGACAAAACAAAATGTCAGGAAGAGGGAGGGAGGCAGTACATAATTGTACAAATAACAACTACCTTATTAACTTGCCGTTCAAAAAAAAAAAAAAAAAAACTACCTTATTAATTTCGGATTTTACTGCTCTACCTAGTGGTCCTCAATATTACAAAACCAAAAGTCATAAGTATTACAAGTTTGAAAATATGAATACCAAATATCAGCTGATACAGTCCCAAAATGTACTAGAGTGGAACATAATTACATACTAAAGCTTGTTCATGTTTGTTCTTTAAGAAAATTCTTTTGTTCATGAACTATTCATTAGAAAGGTAAACAACACATAGATGAAGGAACATATATGAATTAATTCAAAAACTTTTCATATTCAAAATCATCATGTATCTTATCCGTCTAATTAATATAATTTTTATGAAAACCCTTGATATACATAGTTATTGAATACAAAGGAATCTTGATAAATGCATTTTCAAAGATTCATGAGCGTCTTTAGACCGAATCGGGGATCAAAGTTCCATTGATTCGTCTATCTCAAATAGGTAAAAAACGGAAGACACAAACGTTTTTGCTAAAAAAAACATAATACCATCCTTGGTAGAGCATATAAAATAGAAAGAAATGAGAAAAAAAAGTGGTTAAATGAAAAGGAAATTGCAGAAAGAATGTACTAGACAAGACATATCTACAAACCATTTGCTTAAGCACTAGAAACCTAAACCCTAAACATTAAAAGTAGATGGCGGGACGGGTTTAGGGTTTGTCTAAAGCTGACTTCCTCCTTCAACTGATTAATATGTGCACACACCACAGGCAACTGCAACCATTTCCAGTATCTTTCATTGTAAATGATCAGGAAAGTTTATTTAATTTAGGGGTAGGGAGGTCTTTCATGGTAAAGTAGCAGACCGTTTCTTGTACTTGCTTTTTGCCAAATTTAAAATGAAATCTGTAAAAATATGCTCGTATTCTGGCATTTTCCCGTACCCTGCAGATAAAAAACATATTTCATAATTACAAATATACGCATGCTGCAATACAAGTCATCCAGAAGATAGAACATTAATTACCAGGAAAATAATTTATGTCAATCACATAAAACCGATTTCTTGTTCCATGTTCACGAATCATATCCAAGTTGAACAGATGAAGCCCCTGCCAATCCAAACCATTCATCACAATCTACAACCAACTATTTTATTTGTTTATTTTAGAGTAAATTACACTAATGGTCACTGTGTTTTGTTAAAAATTAACTATATCATCCCTCAAGCAAACTACTTACGGATATCGTCCCTTCTTTCACTGTTCATCGGCATTTTGATCACTTGACTGATGGGCTGTTGAGTCTTGCGGCTTAGGGATCAAAAGTGCAAGCAAACAAAGATAGTAGGGACGATATCCGTAAATAGTTTTCTTGAGAGACAATATCCACTATTTTTTAGCACATCACATGGAGCATTTATGTATTTAACTCTCCATCTTAAGGAAAAGGGCAAAATTGTAAAAATACCAGTCGTCGACGAAGCTCTCTAGCAAGGCGTTCAAGTAAGGCTCGTGGAGGAAGCTCTGGAAAAAAAAAAACACATAAATCAATATAGGTGATTAGCGCCTTTGTAATATGAAATAAGAAATATATAATAAAAATATAAAACAGAAAGAAAAAAGAGATACCAGCAATACAAGGGTCTAAATCTGCATCATCTGCTGACTGTGCAGCAGATGAAACCCTAGGAAACCGAAACACACCCCTGCTTCTTGACAACTCACGTTTGCTGACATCAGGTAAAGAAAACCGTCTCACAACCTTAATTGCATCCCCAACAATGTACACTTTGAATAAAACACCTCCTACAAAATAACCATTTCAACTTCAATATAAATATATATAAACAAAAACATTATTCATGTTAATTATGATTTAATTAACATACCATGATTCACAAATTCTTGCAGAACAAGTGGAGGATTTAGCTTCTGAAGTGAATACTCATCACAAGCCAGTGATAATTCATGTGATTTAGCAGCCAAAGGCTTTGCAACTGTAAACATGTTACCAATTTAATTATGTTTAAGAAATTATAAATTAAATTTTTTTTTGTAAAAATGGTAGCACACCAAGAGGGAGTGTTAATCCTGCTTTTCTAACAGCATCAGAGATAGATAACGGATCTCTTTCTATAACCAACTGTTTCGGAACACCTACTGTACCTGCATTGTGTATATTAACTTGTTATAACAAATACTTGTAAAATTAATTTTAACGAATTAAAAAAGCAAAAAGTTTACCATATGAATCAGAAAAATCCAGGTCAGCAACATCTTGAAGCATAGACTGCCGATTGTAAACATGTTGTATAGCACTAGGAGGATCAAGAACTGTAACTTCTGGATGGGTTAATCGATAATCCTTCAAAAACAGAGATAAAATTTAGTTAAATATAATTATAAATATAAACATTTCGTCAAAAGAGTATTATCATTAATAGGGGCCAACCTCGAGAATTTGCTGCCATTCCTTTCCAGACAACTGAGCAATTTAAATTAAAAATATCAATCAGTATTATTAAATATTAATTGTGATAAAAGAAAGATGTGAAAACAGAATGAATAGTTCACCATGGTGGTTGATAATCAATCATATGTATTGAGATTTCAGACGAATATGGAAGAATAGGCCGCACTGACCTTATGCAAAACAATGTCAAAAGGACCTTGATCTGAAAGTGGTCTGTTTTGATCAATTGCAACAAAGTATATCCCTTTATTCCTGCATAAACTCAAATCAAATTAAATCATATATTCGTTTAATAAATCTAACCAAATCACACAACATGTTGTAATTACTAAACCCCCCTGTAATTTGTTTATTATTAAACTTTAACTCGAATCATTTACTTGATACATAATTTAATAAAATTAAAATATAAATGAATTATTGTATTAGATACCCAAATAGTTATTTCCCACATGATAGACGAATATATGAATATTCACAATCGAGAATCTTCCTAAAAAAAAATCAATTATTGCATTAGATACTCGTCTTTTCAAAGCAGGTCGAATCAAAACAAGCGACAAATAATCAATTCGAAATCTAAAAGCAAATCGTACATAAAAAAGCCACCATATTTTACAACAAATGAAATTAGGGTAGGTTTTTTTTTTGTTTTTAATTTGGTCGATGACGGTAAAATTGGATAAATTTGAGCAACAATTACCTGGCTAAACCTTCAAGTTTTGGCTGCAAAAAGCTTTTGATCTTCTTAGAGGTAAGAGCATAACCTACAACAACCACCTTCATCGATTTCTCCTGAAACCCTAATTCAACACCGCTACTACTCGATTCCATTTCCATTTCCATTTCCCTTTCCTCTTCGCTCTCATATCCAATTATTTCCTCCTGCATCAACCTCATTATTCCAAATCCGACACAATTTCTTCTTCAATTTATGAAAAAGAAGTCAAGTTTTTGTATTAAATTTGAATCAAAATCGGATCCCAATCGTATTTTGTGACGATTTATAAAGGAATTAACGAGAAATGTAGGAAGAAAATTCGGAGGTTTGCAGGCCAATTGATTAAATTATGCGATAATAGTTGCGGATAGCGATGGGATAGATTGAATTAGAATTGAGATTAAATTTTGAAATTGGGAATGAAACTGAAATAAAATGTAAAATTTGTTTATGTGGTTGTGGTGTATATATAGACAAAGAGTCCAGGACCTTGGAGAAGGTTCTGCAGCTGCTTGCCACTTGCTGGCTTTCCTAATTCTATATTGTGGCGGGCTATCGTGCAGGGACAAAAATACCCCTGTGATCTTTGTATATTTTAATCATGATGTCTGAGTGTGACCCCATTTTTGGCATTTCCTTATGTCACCAACAATACAAAATTGCTACTTTCGCAAAACATTGTTACATTACTTTATGTGACATAAAAAAAATGACAGTGTAAGGAATTATCTATATTATACATAAGAATTGAGTTTCATTTTTAAAGTTACAATTAATATCATACATTTAATACTACCTCCGTATCAAAATAAGTGATACACTTTCCTAAAAGGGATAGAACAAAATAAGTGATACACTTCCAAAATTTACTTTATTCGGAAAGTTTTTATATATGAACTTACCTTTTACCCCTACTTAAATTTCTTAAACATCATTAATCTACTAATTAAGACACACAACTCCCCACCTACCCCTAATTTTAATACACTCCCAACCACCCAAAATTAAAACCTACCTTCTCTGCTCTTTCATATCGATTTTTTTTTTAGTTTTATTCTATCTTCTTCTTCAATGTGATTATTTGCTCTAGGGTTTCAATCTCTACAATTCTTCTTCATTATGTAAAACCCATCACCAGATCTGTGATTTTGTTCAATTCTTCTTCATCGATGTGATTCTTCTTCGTTATTCCACCTACCCCTAATTTATTTATTTTTGGGGTTTAATTCCATCTTCTTCTGTTTCTGCTTTCCGGCAGCGACTGCCTCCGTTGATGGCGTTACGACGTTCATGATTCGTTCGCACCATCGTGTACGATTACAGACCATCGTATACCTTCTCTCTCTTCGAGCCAATTTTGGCGAACCTAGGGTTTCAGGATCTCTCCATATTTGTTCCTTCTCATTCAGATGATTCGATGTTCGCACCATCGTGTACGGTTACAAACCAAGTGAGGGGAAGCTGTTACGGAGGCATAACATGTGAGGTTTGGTGGTGAGGGAAGAGCACCAAGGCCTGTGATATCTCCGGCTGCCGTACCAGTTGCTTGTCGATTGCTATTAGCCAATGCTAGTCAACTAAGTTTCTCTTTCATAATTAAAAGTGTTTAAAAATCTGTAGGACTACTTAATCTATCTTAATCCTCACTTAAAAGTTTTGCCTCAAAAACCGTGTTTTGAGAAGTGTATCACTTATTTTGATACGGAGGTAGTATAAATAATAATATTATATAAATTAATATATAAAAACAAACTCATTAAATTGTAAGATAAAGAGTTTGAAATAAATATAAATAATTATAATAATAAAAGATTTAATAAATAAAAGACTTTTCAAGTTATATAAATCTTACACATTGACATTTATAAATGCTCATTCTCACATTGCAAAACTTTTAACACTCTAAAGGTGCATCTAAAAGAAATACCAAAGAAATACCTAACAAGTGGAGTCAACAACAAAGATCGATCTATAGGGCTTTTGTTATTTATCATGACTATTAATTGGTAATCCAACATAATCTTTACAATTTGTATTTTTTGAAGAAATAAGTCATAGAGATGAACTCTTTATGATTTTGTTTTATAGAGAGTATGTTAGTTGTTTTTGTTTAAAATTACAAGTCTCTTTTGTATATATGTAAAAAATTGTTATTCATTGTTTATGTACATTTTGTATAAAAGTTATATTATATAATGATCTAATAGTTATCATTATAGTATATGAGATTGTGTATGATATTATCACAATTATTTAAGATGAATATCTTATCATGTTAATGGTCACAAATTATTGTATCATATTATCACGAATGTGAAGATGGATATCTTATCATATTAATAGTCACAAATTGTTGTTCATTTAATTTGTTGTTTTACTTTTAATCTAACTAATAAGTTTATCGCCGTTTTTCACAACTTACGATTCTCTAATTAGTAGGAAAATATTAATTAATTATATTGATGGTTGTTGAATTTATGTTAATTAATTATATTGATGGTTGTTGAATTTATGCTTAATTAATTATATTGATGGTTGTTAAATTTATGCTTATTTCTTTTTATATGTATAAAATATAAAAAATGGGTTTCATGTTGATGTTGCATTTATTATAATATTAAATAAATTGTGTTAATTTCGCCTCCTTCAATTTCGTTCATTTCATGTCACTTTAAAAAAAATAAAGGGTTAAAAATAATTTAAATTAGGTATTCGATGTGTAAATCACTACATGTCACTTTTTAATATGAAAACAAAAGCAATAATTCACAATAACAATGATTTATTATACAAGTGTTCACAATAACAAAAACATGATACAATAATTCATTGATTTGTGAAACGGATGGAGTACACGTATCATGAAAAGGACATGAAACATGTGCCCAAAATTATATTTATTTGGGCTTTTCCATCTGTAACGTAAATAATATTGTAACTAGAATCAAAACTGAGAGAAAATTTTGTTCAACAACCTTGTTTTTAACATGAAAGGTACTCATGTAACTAAATAATTAAGAAATAATGTAATATAAAAATAATGTTTAATTGCGTAGGTCAAAGAATCATTTTAATAAAGCAAGTGAGAGTTTTAAAGTATGGAAATTACTTTTTTATTAAAAGAAAAATATCATGTACATTCTTTTAATCATATGTAGCACCTAATACTTATACCTTTACAATAGTGTATATCTAGAAACCGTTATTAATTATGTAATTGCTCTTAGAAATTTATAGATCTATGGGATGTTTGTTATAGAATATACATACTATATAATCCACATCGTCAAATAATATATTTGCATAACACACATTTATTTAAGTATATGTCATCCACGAAAATATGATAATTTGTTTTAAGTATAAAAACTTATGAATCGGTTGGTCGCAAAAACGCTATAACAACTCGAGCCGCCTCCGGTCCGTGCTCTTTTGCTATGTTACCATATAAGATATTCCTCATAAATATCATATGTGCATATATTTATTAACGACCAAAGTTTGGGAAAATTACACTTAACCACAATTTTTCTAACAACATCGTCATTCAATTTAAACCAAGACTCAAACTTTTGATTAATTAAACAATTTGGTTAATTTTCTCTTTCTAGTTATGATTTAGAACTCTATATAGTGCACCATTTATTTGTCGTCAACTATGGATTTTTACTATGAATTCCTATCGCAATGAGGACCAAGATGTTCGTATGTAGGGCATATGTAGGGTTAATGGTAGCAATAGACACACATGGGAATATGGGATGAGTGGGTAACATGGTGACTATGGCATGTGGTTCATAGCTACATAAAATGGGTGGTTTTAGTTACTGTTAACTCAATTATTACTATATTTCGCTTTAATCATTGTTTGTGATTATGGAGATATATGTTATATTTGAATGTTTGTCATGTAGCCTACATCTTTATCACTATATGCGTCTAAATTCATATCGTTATAGTTGTTGACTTGGTTGCTTAACTTTTATAGTGGAGTCGAATTGCTATCATACTGGTGGTTGAAATGGAGGAAATTTTGGAAGTTGGTTTGTGGCCCTTGCTTAGAGAGGTGTCAACGATTCCTTCGGTTCAAACCCGAAAGATCTTTCGTAGGCTGACATAGATGGCACCATATCTTCACTTCATTTGTCGATTGAGATGTGTCATTTTGCCGAAGTGGAGAAGAGGGTTTGAGGTATTTTATGGGTATTGGTAGTTTTTGTGTGTGTGTATTTTCTGTATAAAATATTAAGTGAGGGGTATTACCGTATCGTATTGTTGACATTGAGTATCAACTGACGCGACGATGATTTGGCAAAAACTAAAATGTTAGTAGTTAGGGGCGGAATTAGAATTTTCCATCAACATTAGCAACCTTGCGGAGATCAAAAAGGCGGAGGTCAAGGAGTTGCGCTCTCTTACAGGGTCCCAGAAGCAGCGCCCCTAGTAGCGTCCAAGGAGCAGTGAGTCGAAGGAAAAATGAATTTTACATAAAATGAATCTATTACATAAACACCATGTTTGATTAAATACACCAAGTCTTCAATAACTAATTATAGTTTCATAAATCTACATGACAACTACTAATTATTAGACCTAAAACTATAAAACTACAAAATAATTCGTCAAGATCAACTGGTCACTAAAGGTTGTCTTGGGAGGTTTGCCTTCAAAAGGTATTGGGTTTAAGACTTGCAGAGGACATTCCTCAGGAGTTAAAAAATGAGTTCCCCCAAAAGGGGGATATGTTCGAGGAATGCATACTGTCCCTTGGATGTCACTGAATATGTCGAACCACTAACTTACTAAGTAGCCGTTAAAAAAAACTACAAGACACATACCTGGATTTTTTTTCATTTGGTTTAGTTATTAGTTTGGGCTTCGAGTTTGAACTATTAGTTAATACTTTTGTTCATTTTAAGAATGATTTGGGCTATTTAAAGGTTTTTGAATCCGGTAGAAGCACTACAACGGTAATATATAAAAAAATTGAAAATTTTATTATGTGAGAAAAATTTGAGTAATAGCATGTGCGACTGAGACCCATATTAGGTCCGCCCTGTTAGTAGTGACCAAGATTGGAAGTGGTCTTAATAAAACTTGTTTCAAATTTTATTTGACATTTTTGAATTAAAATTTCTTTTACTCTGACAGTCTTACACTACGACATGGACATCTTTGGCGAATCACACTAAGGTACTGTTTGTTTTTTCAGAGCAAAAAGATCTGCTGTCTGCGGACCACATCTGCCAGTTGCTGCAGTTTCTGAGATGGACCAAAGATCTGCAGTCTGCAAGAAAACGGTTGTTTGTTTTTTTAACATCTGCAGACAGCTTAAATAAACTGAAATTTAAAATATACTCATCTTGCAACATTGAAATAATCCATACATTGTAATAACAATTCGTTTACTTCTATCTTGCAATTTGTTTAATTTTTTTTTTTTTTTTGTCAGATCCTTGAGAAAGTTTTCAACTTAACAAATAATGAAATTTATAATAAAAAATATGTTTATATATATAATAAATACTAATTAATATAATAATAATATATATTAATATAGTAATGATAATATTAATTAATATATTAATATTATATTATATTATATTTATATATAATAGTAATATATATAATTTAAATATAATAATATATAATTCAAAGATATTTAAATATAATAATATTTATAATTTAAATTTAATAATATATCTTATTATCTAATTATATAATAATATTATATATTAATATAATAATAATATTAATTAATATATAATACTCCCTCCGTCCCACAAAGAAGTTTACATTTCTCTTGGACACAAGATTTTATGTGATAGTTAGTGGTGGGGTCACTAGTAATACTTTTGATTAAAATATAAGGTTGGATTGGAGAGAGAAAAATAGTTAGTGGATATTAATGGTGAGTTCTTAATAATAATAATATTTTATTATGTGGGGTCCATCAAATGTGAGAAATGTAAACTTTTTTGTGGGACAAAAGTTTAGTGAGAAATGTAAATTTTTTGTGGGACGGAGGGAGTAATAATATTAATTAATAAAATAATAATATTAACGAATATACTAATATTATATATTAACATAACAATAAAATTAATTAATATATAATAATAATATTAATTAATATAATAATAATAATATTAATTAATATAATAATATTATATATTAACATAATAATAATATATATTAATATAATAATAATATTAATTAAGTTTGGAGATGTTTTTTTTTTTAAGTTTGGAAGACCCAATAAGCTAATGCTCACGTCTTCCTGGGGAAGACCTTAGGCAGACAAAATAAGGTCTGCGGGCTTCCGAAAAACAAA
The DNA here is from genome assembly GCA_963853835.1 of Calendula officinalis. Lineage (NCBI taxonomy): Eukaryota > Viridiplantae > Streptophyta > Magnoliopsida > Asterales > Asteraceae > Calendula > Calendula officinalis. The sequence goes on along the minus strand of OY970832.1, from coordinate 7,324,494 downwards.
CATCTGCGAAAGCCTTTTTCTGCGCGTGGTCTGCGCCGCGTAGACAAAAGACCTCAGGAAGACCTTTTATCAAAAAACAAACAGAACCTAAATCTTTGTGTCAATTTCTTCTTTCTTTTGGTGCGAGAGTTTTGCACCACTCAAGTTTCTTAATAATTGTCTTTACATATATTTTGGATTATATTGTTTGATATTTTGAACTTACTGATATGATAATCATCTAATCCGACAATCTGGTTATGTCTAAACAATGAACACCCCTAATTTTGCATATGTGCATGGTGTTTGTTTGTTCTCTACGTAATGTTTACACGTACTGTATTTCTATGCCCTACAAAATAATATAATTTTGAAAAATATTAACACTGCTTGAATGTTTTTAATTGATATACTCCTTTAATCTTATCCAATACGATTGGCATCCATATATAGATAGCTACTCTGACTTCGATCTACATATCATAAGACGAAATCCTATCATAATTGGTTTATAGTAAGATTTATATCTAGAGATTTTCTAAACTTACTAATTTTAAAATTACGAATTTCTAGAATGTCATATTGCCATATTTAAAGTTAGAGATTTATTTTAAAAATTAATTTTAAATATATCCATTAAAAAATTATCGGTGTATCAAGACAATGATTATACAGTTATTGAAATTAATCGCATTCAAGGGTCCTTTAGAAACCTACAAAATTAAGATGGTTCTTCAAGACAAAGAGGTATTAAATTTTTATTTAACACATTTTATTGTTAAATATTTTATGTTGCCACATATTAAATTTTGTATCTCACTAAATTTCATAAATTATATATTTTTTTTCTAAAATTCAAGATATTATAAATTCAACTTTTTAATCCACCCGATTATTTACTGATGTATTTTTAACTAAATAATTATTTGGTAATCAGTTATAGAAAAACAAAACCACTTCAATATTAAAGTTATAATTTGTCACAACACATGTTCTTATTTTTGTTTACTTTAGACATCTTTAGTTGATATATTATGTTCGTAAAAATTTATGTAAGCCACCCGTAATTTATTACGGGTTATAGGTTAATTTATGGTATATGGACACTATATATACAAGTCTTAAAGCGATATCTGAATCAGCATATATATATATATATATATATATATATATATATATATATATATATATATATATATATATATATATATATATATATATATATATATATATATATATATATATATATATATATATATGAATTAAAAGCAATATTATATACTCCCTCCGTCCCTTAATAAAGTTTCTATCAAAATTTTTGTCCCAAAATAAAGTTCTCATTTCTCAAATTAGAGGGACCCACTCAATAAAATAATATTATTACCATGTACTTCACCACTAACTATCATTTAAAAACACTTTCTCTCTCCAAAATAACCTTATATTTTAATCATATTTATTACCAAAACCCCACCACTAACTAACTCCTAAAAATATATGCCCAATTGAAATGAGAACTTTATTAAGGAACGGAGGGAGTAATTGTTAATCAAATATAGTACGATCAATAAATATATATTAGTATGATCAATCGTGTTTCACTTTTTTATTAGTTGTTGACCCTATTGTCCACACGTTCATGCAAAAAAAATCATATCTTGTTATCGCCAAGAAGATAAGAACCAAACTGTGTAACGCCATTTGTCTATAGATATAAAAGTTTCAATTAAAAATGTTCAGAGTATTATGAATATACAAGACAAAGCCATTAAATGGATTGCCATATTTTCAACCCTTCATGTCTTCTCCATCAAATCTATGTCTACTTATTTACCTTTCATTTGTATGTACATGTAATGCAAGGGTAAAACTTTTAGTATAAATACCCCATGAGATGGATGAATAAAATGCACCTCAACACTTTCATAAGTGTTTACATACTTCTCTTCCTCTCTTCTTTCTAGTTATTGTTCTTCATCTTATGTTCTTGTTATAGATGTAACAAGTTCTTTGATGAAGTGCTAATAGGGTCATAATCATATCTAATTATAACACGTTATCAGCACGAAAGTTCTTAATCGAGGAAGATCAACTCAATCACAAGGTACATTCAATTAATCAAGTTAATTACATAAGGTAAACAATTTCTTAACATAAAATTGTAATATAATTATCATAATAAACTAAATGAAACCAAACATATTCTATCAAGGACATTATGATGACATTTGGACTACTAATCTTGGGACTACTAACATACTTACATTTATGATTATTCTAATTTTATTCTTATGTTTACTAACCCTTTTAATTTATGCAAACTAACATTTACATTTATGTCTTCTAACTTTTAATTATGCAAACTAACATTTACTTTTATTGCATCTAACTTTTATTTATGTTACTAACATTTATTTATGTTACTACATTTATTTATGTATGCTAACTTTCATTTATGTATACTAACGTTTATTTATGCATATTATATTTTTCTTACTAATTCATATAACATTCACTAATATTTTTACAAATATGTTTTATGTAATTTATTACTTTAATTATTCTCTTTATTAAAAAAAATTATATATATATATATAACGGCTATATATATAATGGTAAAAAAATATATTTTAATATTAAAAATTTACAACGGCTATAAATTTTTACACTATAAATAAACACATCATCCACACTTCTTTATACCACAAAAATAATTTCTCTCATCTTCAAAATCAAGATCAAGAATGATTCACCCGCTTTTGATTTTTGTAATTGTATTAGTTTTAGCACTTGGCATCCTAATTAGTAATCTCCCTCCTGATGTATTTTATCCTTATTTGTTCATGTATGGGATGATTGTTCTCCCACTGCTGTTTTGTGCACTTCATATTGATATATATGGATTCTAATTTTTAAATTTGTTTTTGTTCAAAATCTATAGTTTCAAAATGTCTAGTATTGTAAAGCGTGAGCTAGCTGCACTTGAAGTTACTGTGAAAAACTATATGCAATGGACCATCGATGTTTTACTAATTCTTGAATCGATGGGCATTCAACATTGATGATATTACCAACCTCAGTACTCTCGATTGCTGCAATGACATGGAAGACATTGATTAAGGAAATCAGTGGTTTGTTGTAGCCTGTTTTTACTTGCTTTCTGTCTTATGTGATATATTTCCCTTCAGCAAATGAAGTCTGTCGTATGTAATATATTTTCTTTCAGCAAATAAAGTGTGTCTTATGTAATATATTTCCTTTCAGCAAATGAAGTCTGTGTTATGTAATATATTTCCTTCAATAAATGAAGTTTCTTTATAATAACCTCATTATTTGTTTTTCATATGTGAAGTTCAATATGAGTTCAAATGGAGCACAACATCAAGGAAATATTGGAGATCTTTTAATAGCAGATAGTGGTACTACACATACTATCTTGAAATCAAAGAAATACTTCTCCAAAATAAACCCAACAAAGGGTTCAATACGTACTATATCGGGTCCTGTAGACTTGATTGAGGGAACTGGAAAAGCTAATTTCATATTGTAACGACCCGAATTTGTAAATAAATAAATTGTATAAAAATATGATAATTATGGATAAATCATATAAAACACGTAGGAATTGGTTTCGTGTCGTTTGGAGACCGTACGAGAAAGTTATGGGCGAAACCGGGCCGAAACAAAGTTGAAAAAGTGCAGCCCTGGCTGTATCAGGAGTTCGCGACGCGAACTATAAGTTCCCGATCGGGAACTTGCTCCAGGGAGTTTGGCCTTTTATCGCGAAGAAGTTCACGCCTGCTTAACGATCGCGAACTATGAAATTCGCAGAGTTAGCGACGCGAACTCTGGTCGCGTCGTGAACTATTGTCTGGCAGCATTAAAGTCGGGTTTGAGCTCATTTAATGCATTTCAAAACCCTAGTTTTTCTCTCTTCGAACTTGTGAACGATTTTGGGTGTCAAGCATCATTTGGAGCCGATTTCTTCATCAAATCTTGTGATTCTTCACTCCTAGTTGAAGATTTAAGGTATATCTTCAATCCTTTGTAGTTGTAGCTTTAGATCTATGGGTTTAGAAGCTTGGGGTTGAAACCCTAGTTCTTGGGGTTATAGATTATGGTGATATAAATGGTGTATACACTTAATAGATGGTATGTTAACAAGGAAATCAAGTGTATGGTTAAGATTTGTAAGAATCTTAAGGGTTGGTTAAACCTAGGGTTTGGTAAATCACCATATTTGGGGGAATTGGATTGATGGGTGTTATCTAGAGGTAGATGAACACATTATTAGTAGATTGTGATGTTGATCATTGTATGATCATTGTTTTAGGCTTTCGGTGACATCTTGGAAAGTCGGTGAAATTGGGAAGCAAGAGCTTTGGTGTCAAGAACACAGTTGGTGCATCTTTATTGCTAAGGTGAGTACGTGTGGACTTTACTGAGTACATAGCCCTTTTACATACTTTCATTACTTGTGTTATGGTCTATTTGCTTAATTGGGTAGACTAGTAGTTGGTAGTTAGTTATACCGATGATAGTATTGCACTAACTTGTTTGATGATAGACGTGATAGCCGAGAGCTAGATTGACATAACTATTGAGTTATGATATGCTGAGATAATGTGATGATGCGGGGAACCCCCGGTCATGAGAGGGTGGAATGAGGGGCGGTTGGGTGGATTCCCATCGAATCTTCCACGATAGGCGTGGTGTGAGGGGCAGTTGGGTGGATTCCCATCGACTCAACCACGATAGGGTGGTGTGAGGGGCAGTTGGGTGGATTCCCATCGACTCAACCACAATAGTAGTCTTACTCATTGGACGTATACTGGTGGGCAAGAGTGTAGAGTCACGCTAAGGTGACTAGAATGGGTAGTTGGGTTTATATATATGTATATTGATTGGTTTGATGAAACGTGACATTTCATTTTATTATCGGGTCTAAACCCATGTAGCTCACGAGACGTTTTTGTCTCACGTACTCCTTGTTTGTTTTTGCTATGTACTCAGGTTCGGGATCGAAGGCTTAGGTACGCATGGATAGAGATGCGGGACCTAGAATAGAAGAGCACTAGATTGGATTTAGTCTTAGCTTGGTTATGATCTATTTTGTAACACCTACTTTTATACTCTGATTTCATACCAAGGTTTTTGTAAATCCAAATTTGGGAATGTTCTTCTATTTATAAAATGTTTTATTTTGGGCCAATATTTGGTATTAAAATTTGAGGTGTTACAACTTGGTATCAGAGCTATAGTTTAAGTGAATTAGGTTGGATGACCATCCTAGTCTTAGACTGTAGCACTAGGAATATAAGATTCCTTAATATCATAGGTTGACCTTGAGACTTTATATTAAGTTTAGGGTTGAACCTAGGGGACCGATGAATTTGATATGATTTTGGGTATTGAGTCTATTGAGACTAATGGGTTGTACACAAGGTACTAAATGTTTAATGTCTTTCGTATAGTCTTGATCGAAAGAAATGGTGAACACTCGTAGAAGTGGGAAAGCCCCGGAGAACCGGGAGGAGGAAGTACCTCCTGTTGAGAGGGTGGATGAGCAAGAAAGTCAACCGTCAATGCATCGGGTTGATGAATCGGAGGTCGGAGCTAATAGAACTCCGGTGACCATGGCGGATCTCCAAACTATTATCGACCAAATCAAGGGAACGGTGGCCGAGGAAGTGCACCGAATTATTGGAAACCGTGAGAGGTCGGGTGGAGACCGGGAATCCGAGGCTAAGTCGGATGAGAAAACCGGGGGTAGTGGCACCGGGGAGGGGAAGTCCTCCACGGGTGGCCAAAGTGATGCTAGGGCTAGGCCCGTTGTGAAAGAAGGTTGTTCGTTTAAATCATTCATGGCTTGTAAGCCAAATGTGTATACGGGTAGTTCGGACCCGAAAGTAACGATGAGGTGGATCCGAGAAACCGAGAGGGTGATCGGTAGTAGTAAATGTAAGGATGCCGATATGGTGACGTATGCGTCACAATTGTTAAAAGAGGATGCGATGGTTTGGTGGGACATCGTGTATGAGACCCTCGGGAAAGAGGTGATTGAGAAGATGTCGTGGGACGAATTCACCGCGAGGTTGAAAAAGAAATTTTGTCCCGAGAGGGATTTAGAAAAGATGCATGAGAAATTTGTGACCCTCAAGAAGGGTGATATGTCGGTCGAGGAATACTCGAGAGAGTTCACGGGATTGCTCCCGTTTGTTGCAAAAACTTATACGGATGAGAGAATGAGGGTGGTCCGGTACGCTTGTGGGTTACCGTGGGACTACCAATTGGAAGTTAAGAGGGCGGTCACACTCAATGAGGCCATTAGTGCCGCCCGGGGTGTGGAAGAAGTGAATGAGGCACGGGTTGTCGAGAGGGCCCACGTGGGCGAGAAAAGAAAAGCCGAGAGCGGCTCTAGTTCGTTCAAGAAAGGGAAGTTCACTTCGAGCTTCTCTAAACAAGGAAGTGTTGGCTCGTGCAAGAAATGCGGGAAAAATCATACCGGCCCGTGCCGAGGAGAGTCAAAGGCTTGCTATAGTTGTGGCAAGATGGGGCACATAGCCCGGGATTGTAGGGCCAAGTTGACGGCCGATGTGGAGTGCTACTCATGCCATGAGAAGGGGCATTATAGCAATGTGTGCCCAAAGAAGGGAATCGAGTCGATGGTGTCCACGGCTCAAAAGAAAGTGGAGCCGGCAAAAGTGAAGGGGCGATCCTTCCAACTCACTCGGGAGGAGGCGAAGGAGGCACACGATGTGGTGTCAGGTATTCTATTCATTAACTCCTTGCCAACTCATATTTTATTTGATTCGGGTTCTAATTATTCGTTTGTGTCATATGAGTTCGGTTGTAAATTGAATGTGCCGTCCGAAATGTTAGATGAGGTTTATGAGATAGAAGTAGCCGATGGGAAAACGTCTATGGTTGAATGTATTTATAGAAATTGTGAAATAGAAATAGACGGTAGAAAGTTTAAGGTGGATTTGTTGCCCATGGGAATTAGGGCGTTTGATGTGGTTATCGGTATGGATTGGTTGGGTATGCACCAAGCCAAGATTTTGTGTGGAAAGAAAATAGTGTCGATTAGGACACCCGAGAATGAGAAAGTGTATGTGTATGGGGAGAAACGACATCACATGCCTAATGTGATTTCCGCCATCAAGGCGAGGAAAAGTATATCGAAAGGTTGTGCATCGTTTATTGCATATGTATTAGATGGCCGAAAAGAAAAGAAGTCAATGGATGATGTAAAAATTATTCGGGAATTGCCCGAGGTATTTCCCGATGACTTGCCCGGTTTGCCACCGGAGAGACAAGTCGAGTTCAAAATTGATTTAGTGCCGGGAGCGACGCCGATTGCTCGTGCTCCATATCGTTTAGCTCCCACCGAGATGCGGGAATTGATGACCTAATTGCAAGAATTGTTAGACAAAGGTTTTATTCGTCCGAGTTCGTCACCGTGGGGTGCACCGTGTTATTTGTTAAAAAGAAAGACGGTTCGATGAGGATGTGTATTGACTACCGAGAGTTGAATAAGGTAACTATTAAGAACCGTTACCCGTTGCCGAGGATTGACGACTTATTCGACCAATTGCAAGGTGCTAGTTATTTCTCAAAGATCGATTTGAGGTCGGGTTATCACCAAGTTCGGGTGAAAGAAGGCGACACCGAGAAGACGGCTTTTCGTACACGTTATGGTCATTATGAGTTTCTAGTGATGCCGTTTGGTCTTACAAACGCGCCGGCTATTTTTATGGATTTGATGAATCGGGTTTGTAAACCGTTTCTTGATAAGTTTTTGATCGTGTTTATTGACGACATTTTGATTTATTCGAAAACCGAAGAAGAACACGAAGGCCATTTGAGGCTTGTTCTAGACGTGTTGAAACGGGAGAAGTTGTATGCAAAATTTTCAAAGTGTGAATTTTGGTTGCGGGAAGTACAATTCTTAGGTCACGTGGTGACGTGTGATGGTATTAAGGTTGACCCGTCCAAGATTGAAGCGGTGTCAAATTGGGAGCCTCCGAGAACTCCTACCGAGGTTAGAAGTTTTCTTGGGTTAGCCGGTTATTACCGAAGGTTTATACAAGATTTCTCGAGAATCGCGATTCCACTCACGAAGTTAACGAGAAAAAGTGAGAAGTTTGTATGGGAGAAGAAGCAAGAAGAGGCGTTTAAGTTGTTAAAAGAAAAGTTATGTAACGCGCCGATCCTTACGTTACCGGATGGTATGGAAGACTTTGTGGTTTATAGTGATGCTTCAAATCAAGGGCTCGGTTGTGTGTTGATGCAAAGAGGAAAGGTGATCGCGTATGCCTCGCGACAATTGAAGAATGCGGAATTAAGGTACACAACACACGACTTGGAATTGGCGGCGATTATTTTTGCCTTGAAGTTGTGGAGGCATTATTTATATGGCACTCGGTGTACATTGTACACGGATCATAAGAGTTTGCAATATGTGTTTACACAAAAAGACCTTAATATGCGACAAAGAAGGTGGATCGAGTTGATTGCCGATTATGATTGTGAGATTGTGTATCATGCGGGGAAGGCGAATGTGGTGGCCGATGCCTTAAGTCGAAAGGTTTATGAAAATCCGAACTGAGGAATTTTATCACGTATAGAAGTTGTCTCGAGTATTATTGAAAGGATCAAGAATGCCCAACGGGAGGTTATGGGAAAAGACGAGTTAAGACAAGAACGGTTAGGTAAGAACCAACATTTCCTCGAAAATGCACAAGGGTTGAAGACCGTAGGCGGTCGTATTTGGGTTCCTAAGTTCGGTGGTATCCGAAAAGAGTTGTTGTATGATGTGCACAAATCGAAGTATTCGATTCACCCGGGAAGTACAAAGACGTACCAAGATATGAAACGGGTTTATTGGTGGCCCGGAATGAAGGCGAGAGTGGCCAAGTATATCTCTAAGTGTGCCACGTGTGCACAAGTGAAAGCCGAGCATCAAGTACCGTATGGGGTGGCTCAATCATTATTTGTACCGGCCGGGAAGTGGGAAGATATAACTATGGATTTCATAGTAGGTTTACCGAAGACGAGTAGAGGTCACGATGCCATTTGGGTCATAGTTGACCGGTTGACCAAAAGTGCGTTATTTTTAGCAATTCGGGAAACATTGCCACTTGAGAAGTTGGCTAAGTTGTATGTTGATGAAGTGGTTCGACTCCACGGGGTTCCGTTATCGATTGTGTCCGATAGGGACGCGAGGTTTACCTCGAGATTTTGGCGATCTTTACAAGAAGAATTGGGTACAAAGTTGCGGTTGAGCACGGCTTATCATCCGCAAACCGACGGTCAAAGTGAAAGAACGATTCAAACGGTTGAAGATATGTTGAGATCGTGTGTGTTGGATTTCGGTGGTAAATGGGATGAACATTTACCGTTGGTCGAGTTTTCGTATAATAATAGCTATCACTCGACTATCAAGATGCCGCCTTATGAGGCGTTGTATGGGAGAAAATGTAGAACTCCATCTTGTTGGTTGGAGGCGGGAGAGACGAAACTCACGGGTCCCGAGATTGTGAGAGTGACAAATGAAAAGATCGGTATTATTCAAAATAATATGAAAATTGCCCAAGATAGACAACGAAGTTATTCGGGTTTGAAGAAAAGGCCTTACGACTTGGATGTCGGTGATATGGTCATGTTGAAAGTGTCACCTTGGAAAGGTGTGATGCGGTTTGGTAAGAAAGGGAAGTTAAGTCCAAGGTATGTTGGACCGTTTAAAATATTGAAACGGGTCGGGCTTCAAGCTTTTAAGTTGGAACTTCCACCCGAGCTTCAAGGTGTGCATGACACCTTTCACGTGAGTTATTTGAAGAAGTTTATCGGGGAAGTTGAAAATATTATTCCATTGCAAGAGTTGCGGCTTGACGGCCCGAACCAATTGATTGAGGAGCCCGAGGCTATATTAGAAACGAAAACAAAGAAGCTTCGGAATAAAGAGATCGAGTTGGTGTTGGTCAAGTGGAAGCATTCACTTGGGCCAAATTTGACTTGGGAAGTCAAGGACGAGATTCGGAAGAGGTACCCGGATTTTGTGAACTATGATGAGATTCCGAGGACGGAATCTTCTTAAGGGGTAGATAGTTGTAACGACCCGAATTTGTAAATAAATAAATTGTATAAAAATATGATAATTATGGATAAATCATATAAAACACGTAGGAATTGGTTTCGTGTCGTTTGGAGACCGTACGAGAAAGTTATGGGCGAAACCGGGCCGAAACAAAGTTGAAAAAGTGCAGCCCTGGCTGTATCAGGAGTTCGCGACGCGAACTATAAGTTCCCGATCGGGAACTTGCTCCAGGGAGTTTGGCCTTTTATCGCGAAGAAGTTCACGCCTGCTTAACGATCGCGAACTATGAAATTCGCAGAGTTAGCGACGCGAACTCTGGTCGCGTCGTGAACTATTGTCTGGCAGCATTAAAGTCGGGTTTGAGCTCATTTAATGCATTTCAAAACCCTAGTTTTTCTCTCTTCGAACTTGTGAACGATTTTGGGTGTCAAGCATCATTTGGAGCCGATTTCTTCATCAAATCTTGTGATTCTTCACTCCTAGTTGAAGATTTAAGGTATATCTTCAATCCTTTGTAGTTGTAGCTTTAGATCTATGGGTTTAGAAGCTTGGGGTTGAAACCCTAGTTCTTGGGGTTATAGATTATGGTGATATAAATGGTGTATACACTTAATAGATGGTATGTTAACAAGGAAATCAAGTGTATGGTTAAGATTTGTAAGAATCTTAAGGGTTGGTTAAACCTAGGGTTTGGTAAATCACCATATTTGGGGGAATTGGATTGATGGGTGTTATCTAGAGGTAGATGAACACATTATTAGTAGATTGTGATGTTGATCATTGTATGATCATTGTTTTAGGCTTTCGGTGACATCTTGGAAAGTCGGTGAAATTGGGAAGCAAGAGCTTTGGTGTCAAGAACACAGTTGGTGCATCTTTATTGCTAAGGTGAGTACGTGTGGACTTTACTGAGTACATAGCCCTTTTACATACTTTCATTACTTGTGTTATGGTCTATTTGCTTAATTGGGTAGACTAGTAGTTGGTAGTTAGTTATACCGATGATAGTATTGCACTAACTTGTTTGATGATAGACGTGATAGCCGAGAGCTAGATTGACATAACTATTGAGTTATGATATGCTGAGATAATGTGATGATGCGGGGAACCCCCGGTCATGAGAGGGTGGAATGAGGGGCGGTTGGGTGGATTCCCATCGACTCTTCCATGATAGGCGTGGTGTGAGGGGCAGTTGGGTGGATTCCCATCGACTCAACCACGATAGGGTGGTGTGAGGGGCAGTTGGGTGGATTCCCATCGACTCAACCACAATAGTAGTCTTACTCATTGGACGTATTCCGGTGGGCAAGAGTGTAGAGTCACGCTAAGGTGACTAGAATGGGTAGTTGGGTTTATATATATGTATATTGATTGGTTTGATGAAACGTGACATTTCATTTTATTATCGGGTCTAAATCCATGTAGCTCACGAGACGTTTTTGTCTCACGTACTCCTTGTTTGTTTTTGCTATGTACTCAGGTTCGGGATCGAAGGCTTAGGTACGCATGGATAGAGATGCGGGACCTAGAATAGAAGAGCACTAGATTGGATTTAGTCTTAGCTTGGTTATGATCTATTTTGTAACACCTACTTTTATACTCTGATTTCATACCAAGGTTTTTGTAAATCCAAATTTGGGAATGTTCTTCTATTTATAAAATGTTTTATTTTGGGCCAATATTTGGTATTAAAATTTGAGGTGTTACACATATTACCTAATGGTACAAAATTCCAAATAGATAATGCCTTATTTTCTCCAAAGTCAAGCAGAAATCTATTGAGTTTTGGTGATATATATCTTAACGGATATGACACGCAAACCAAAACAATAGATAATAAGAAATTTATGCTTATTATAAATGACAATCGAGTGTTGGAGAAACTACCAAAATTTGATTCCAATTTACACCATACATATATAAATAAAGTAGAATTAAATATGGTGGTTAAAGAAAAACATTGTGATCCTGGGATATTTAGTTTATGGCATGACAGGTTAGGTTATCCAGGATTAACAATGATGCGAAGAATAATTGAGAATACACATGGTCATCCATTGAAGGACCAGAAGTTCCCTCAAACAAGTAATATGAAACCATGTACGTCTTGTTCCCTTGGAAAATTAATTATAAGACCTTCACCGATGAAAGTTGACAAGGAATCACCTAGATTTCTTGAAAGAATTCAAGGTGATATATGTGGACCAATTCATCCACCATCTGGACCATTTAGATACTTTATGGTCTTGATAGATGCATCTAGCAAATGGTCTCATGTTTGCCTATTATCATCTCGTAATATGACATTTGCAAAATTTCTTGCTCATATCATTAAACTTAGAGCACATTTCCCTGATTATACAGTCAAAAGAGTAAGACTGGACAATGCTGGTGAATTTACTTCCCAAGCATTCAATGACTATTGCATGTCTGTAGGGATTGTTGTTGAACATCCAGTAGCTCATGTACACACACAAAATGGTTTAGCTGAATCATTAATTAAACGTCTACAGCTAATAGCTAGACCATTGATAATGCAAACCAAACTTCCTGTTTCCATATGGGGTCATGCAATATTACATGCTGCATCATTAATTCGCATAAGGCCAAGTTCATATAATGCATACTCTCACTTACAACTTGCTTTTGGTCAAGAACCAAATATTTCTCATCTTAGAATATTTGGATGTGCTGTATACGTTCCTATTGCACCACCACAACGTACAAAGATGGGTCCCCAAAGAAGGTTGGGTATATATGTTGGATATGAGACAAAGTCTATTATAAGATATATTGAACCTTTAACAGGTGATGTTTTTACAGCACGTCTTGCTGATTGTCAATTCAATGAATCAGTTTTTCCACCATTAGGTGCAGAAACGAAAAACCAAGAAAAGAATGTCTCATGGAATGAACCTTCTTTGTCATATCTTGATCCTCGTACAAAACAATGTGAAACTGAAGTTCAAAAGATAATGTATTTCCAAGAAATAGCTAATCAATTGCCAGATGCATTTACTGATACAAAAAGAGTGACTAAATCATATATACCAGCTGTTAATACTCCAGCTCGAATTGAAATTCCAAATAGGCAATCTGATGATAAATTCACTCAAGAATCTAAGACACGCTTGAAGCGTGGAAGACCAATTGGTTCAAAGGATAAAAATCCTCGAAAAAGAAAACCAACAGAAAATGCAATTGATCATGAGGAAAGTGTTCCTGAAGAAACACAAAACAATCCTCCGGTTGAGGAAAGTAATGTTATAGAAAATATTGATGAGAAATTTTCTTATGCCGTCGCATGTGATATTATGAATGATGATTCTGAACCACAATCTGTTAATGAATGTCAAAATAGACATGATTGGGTTAAATGGAAAGAAGCTATACAAGCTGAACTGAATTCTCTCAACAAGAGAAAGGTATTTGGACCTATTATTATGACACCTGGAGTTGTGAAACCATTAGGGTATAGATGGATTTTTGTTCGAAAGAGAAATGAGAAAGACGAAATTGTAAGATACAAAGCTAGACTTGTAGCACAAGGTTTTTCTCAACGACCTGGAATTGATTATGAGGAAACATATTCTCCAGTTATGGATGCAATCACTTTTAGGTATTTAATCAGCCTTGCAGTCTCTAAAAAGTTAGAGATGCGTCTTATGGATGTTGTTACTGCTTAATTATATGGATCACTTGATAGTGATATATATATATATATGAAAATTCCTGAAGGATTTAAAATGCCTGAAGCATTGAATACAAAACCTAAAGAAATGTATTCAATTAAACTACAAAGATCTTTATATGGGTTAAAACAATCTGGACGCATGTGGTATAATCGTTTAAGCGATTACTTGACAAGTAAAGGTTACAAAAATAATACTATTTGTCCATGCGTATTTATTAAAAGAACAACATCTGGATATGTGATCATAGTTGTATATGTTGATGATCTAAACATCATTGGAACGAATAAAGAAATTCTTGAAGTTATTGAACTTTTAAAGAAAGAATTTGAAAAGAAAGATCTTGGGAAAACCAAGTATTGTCTTGGATTACAAATTGAACATTTGCCTAATGGAATACTTGTACATCAATCGAATTATACAGAAAAGATCTTGAAGCGTTTCAATATGAACGAAGCCAAATCTTTAAGTACTCCAATGGTTGTTAGATCACTAAATATTGACAAAGATCCATTTCGCCCATGCGAAGAAAATGAGGAGGTTCTTGGTCCAGAAGTACCATACCTTAATGCAATAGGTGCCCTAATGTATCTTACTAATTGTACCAGACCTGACATTTCTTTTGCTGTAAACTTATTAGCAAGGTTCAGTTCATCACCGACAAAAAGGCATTGGAACGGGATCAAGCACATATTCCGATACCTTCGAGGAACTAGTGACTTAGGATTATTTTATCCCAATGATTCAAAACAAGGATTGATTGGTTATGCAGATGCAGGGTATTTGTCTGATCCTCATAAAGCAAGATCTCAAACTGGATATGTCTTCATGAATGGAGGTACTGCAATTTCCTGGCGTTCTCAAAAGCAAACACTTGTTGCCACATCTTCAAATCATGCTGAAGTAATAGCACTAAATGAAGCAAGCAGAGAATGTGCATGGTTAAGATCAATGACGCAACTCATACTAACTTCATGTGGACTGGATAAAGATAAAGTCCCAACTTTAATATATGAAGATAACGCGGCATGTGTTAATCAAATGAAAGAAGGATATATCAAGAGCGACAGGACAAAACATATTCCTCCAAAGTTTTTCGAATACACTCAAGAACTTATAAAGAATCATGAAGTTGAGATAAAGTATGTTCAATCCAGTAACAATGCAGCAGATCTTTTCACGAAGGCACTTCCCACTGCAATCTTTAAAAAACATGTATCGGGTATCGGAATGCGACATGTGCATAGCATGTGAAGAATAGTGATTACATAAATGAGGGGGAGTAAACTATGCACTGCACTCTTTTTCCCTTCGCTAAAGTTTTTTCCCACTGGGTTTTCTTTAGCAAAGGTTTTTAACGAGGCAGTAGTAGTTGGAAAATGTGTCATCCAAGGGGGAGTATTATGAATATGCAAGACAAAGCCATTAAATGGATTGCCACATTTTCAACCCTTCATGTCTTCTCCATCAAATCTATGTCTACTTATTTACCTTTCATTTGTATGTACATGTAATGCAAGGGTAAAACTTTTAGTATAAATACCCCATGAGATGGATGAATAAAATGCACCTCAACACTTTCATAAGTGTTTACATACTTCTCTTCCTCTCTTCTTTCTAGTTATTGTTCTTCATCTTATGTTCTTGTTATAGATGTAACAAGTTCTTTGATGAAGTGCTAATAGAGTCATAATCATATCTAATTTATAACACAGAGTATATTTTATCTCATATAAAAATAATATTGGTGGATTTCTTTTTATCGCTTGTGCTAATAATATATCCATCAACTTTTATTAGCCTTTTTAAGTGTGGGTTTACATATATTTTTCAATTGATAGATGTTGGCGCTTTACTAAATTTTATTATTTATTTTCCAAATTAAATATAAAATTATAAAAGATAATTAATAGATTTTAAAAATCAATTATTTTATACTCGGTAGATAGGATGATAAAGTAGAAATATTCAATAGAAAACAATATAATTTTTTTTCTCGTTTTCAATTTTCTTTGTCATACAAAGTTCTTTAAAAAGGTGTTCCGTTTACCGATAAGAGCAATTACTTTATGTTGAATTTTCTGAGCCCAAACCAAAGTGAGAATTTCATATATAATTTGCATCCGGTTATGACATATGGCTATATAGTATACAGTGAATTGCATATTGGTCCCTAGACTATTTATATAATTAACTTACGCCTAATAATTGTCATTCCTACACACAAAATTCCAACAATCAGTGCTCATTGAGCAAGAAAATGAAGTAGATATATCTTTTCATTATACTTTGGGTGTCTTTTATACTCACATGACCCATTTCCATCGAAATTTCTTTGACCCATTTGAGAGATACATAAAACTAGAGACGGCCCATTTAGCCATAAATGAGTCAAAGTCAAACATGAGGTATATATGATTATTCTAAGCAATCCATTATGTATTTGCCAGCAGCATGCTTTCATTACAGATATCCAAGATAACAAGTTCAAAATATAAAATTATAGCAATCAAAATTCCAGTAAGAAAAACATTATTATAATTAGGTATTATGATAACAAGAAGAAGTTTGTTTCTTGACATTACAAGTGAACTCTTCAATCAGATGATAATTGGGTATTATTATGCTTCAATTTCTAGTCTTTAACATTCAATATTTTCTTGGCTACTGCATCTCAACAGTTTGACTTTTATGGATAAGTCAACTGTTAATCGATCCGATTTTCTGATTACAAGCTGAACTTTCATCTTAACCATATAAAAACACGTGTATTAAATATTTTAGCACTTGTTAACCATATACAATTTTTTTTACTTCCATAAAGTCAAACACTAGTAATTGACTACTAATTTCTTTCAATTTGAACACAAAATGCAAAAAAAAAAAAAAAAAAAAAAAAATCAACAAATAAATGAACTTTATAACATCATAATAACTATAACTATCAATTTTACAAGTTTGGCATTTTATAAACAAATTCCTGAACTTTGATTATGAGCATCATCTTCACCCAAATCACACTTCAAATTCTCATCACCATAACAAAAAGATCGATTCTTTGCCCTTCTATTTTTCAAAATAACTTTTGATTCTTGGACCAAATTAATATACTTTTTCCTAACTTGGGCAAGAGGATGAATCTTTATAGCCATTTCATCACAATATGCTTCTTTTAATATTGCAGTACACGTGTTATTCCTTAATGATAAATAAAACACATGTGGATGTCTTTCAAACGCCTTATGAACCTTTTGTGGTAATCCAAAGTACTTTCTTAAACACAAAAACCTTTTTCTTTCTGCAGAATGCTCAACAAATAAACTAAGCAATTCATGGAGCATACCCACGACCCGTTTTTCAGCCAAATCACTATCCGGGTACAAATCCGGGTATTTCTCATACGGTGAAAGATAAGCAAGTTTTTGAAAATCTTCTAACCAGTTTGAAATCTTTGTTCTTAATCTCAAACCTTTCGATGGAAATAACGGAATTGAAATAGCCCCCATTTGATCAACATCATAAACCCCATTTTTAATTGCATTTTTTTGAATTACTGATAAAATCTTTTCGTCCTTTTCGGGTTTTATAACAGCTATCCCCTTTAACCCATCTCCCATTTCGACTATTTTAAAACACTCATCAACGTTTTCTTGTAAGTTATGTAAATAATCATCTGGTAACCCTAAATACCATAACATACCTTGAATAATCTTCAATGGCAACTTATCTTCAACACTCATAAGTATAAACTTTTTCAATCTTTCTTGTAAATCATCCTTATAATCCCTATAAACAGCTTGTTCTTCATCATTAAGTGTTACGGCCTCTGGTGTTAACTTAAACCATGGTAAATTATATTCAGGCCCCGTAAATTCTTCGAAAATTGACGGGTATGATCTAAGAAACCTAGCCACTTTAATGGGTATATCTAACTGTAATCCTTTTTTCGAAACATCGGAAATGGGGATACAGCCTTGTGAGGAGGATATAATGATGTTTTTGAGGGCGATTATGGGTTTGAGTTGGGTTGATTTGTGGATTGAGTCAAAGTATGAATCTTTTTTCCATTTCATGTATACATTTGTGTAGTTGTGATTTTGGGTGTGTAGGTAAGGAGGTTTGTGTTGATTTAAAAAGGGCGGAATTTGATATGAGTTTTCTGAAATTTTGACGACGAATCTGATTAAGACTCATAGTTAATGATAATTGGAAGATTGAGGGGAGCTGAAGTACAGAAACGATTAAACCCTAATAATGAAATGAAAAAATTAATTTTTAAAAATAGCAACAAGAAGAAGCAGTGACAACACTATAGAAGGCACAAGCAACGAAATTCATCATCTTAAAAAAACCTGCAACAAAATTAAACTTTCGAGCTCACAAATCGGCATCGTAGCTGTGCCGTTCCGGAAAGCATCTACGTTGAACATCAAAACGGCAACGGTGATTGAGGTGGCGGCTGCGACGATTCTGAACCAGATTTGGGAAGCTATGAAGGATATATGTGTGATTGGAGAGGGAATTGGTCGGATTTTGAAGACAATGACGTTGTTGTTTTAAGTTTTCATTGTCAATTTTAGAAAGAAAAATGTAAACTTTGAAAGAGGGAAGGAATTGCAGAGACTTTAGGGGTGGCACGGGTTTGCAGGCTCGGTTTCTAAGGATTAGTGACTCAAAGTACGCCTTTTAATTTTAAGGGATTTGCTAACCATTGCCCTTAGGGCAATGATTAAGAATGATTAAAGTGGTTAATGTACAACAAATAAAGCATAATTAATTAGAGTTGGTTAATAAAATACATGGGGGTGGTTTTTTATTAGGTAGTTTACAATTAATTTAAGCCACAAAATTTTCTTAACCATTACACTTAGGGCACTTATTAGCATTTCCCTAATTTTAATATAAGTATTAGTTACGTTTCAACTAATTAACTATAAAATAAGTATAAATATATATTTTTAAATAGATTTTAATTATTAAATAGGTTCATTTAAATTATCATTGACCCGAACCTAACACGTTTAATAAACCACTTGCCAATTACGCGTCCCCCACTACGAGCCTTCCGATGTTCACGTCCCCCCTACTACGTGACTTGGTTTCGTAGGACTGACCATGAATCGTTCTTGTACGAGAAATGGGTTGAGGAATGATTTGATCATGTATTTGGTCACTAATACATACATTTAGTCATGTGTTTTTATCTTATATCTCGGGTTATAAACACATTGAGAGAGCTAACATATTTATGTTCGAATTATCATTTACGTTTCCAACTTCACTAACTAAATGAATAGAGTTTTTTTTTTTTTTTTTTTTTGAATAGCAAACAAAAGGAAAGAAGGGAAAGAGTTTTGGCATTGAGTACCCAAAGAACCTGAATATAAATATTTCATTCGATTCAAAATAAGTAATATATTTTGAGCTTCACGTTTTTTGAGGTAAAAGATTATAATGAGAGTTAAAATTAGATTAATTGGATAAAAAGTGAAGAATGAGCCCCACAATTTTTGAATAGAGTAAGGTTAATAATGTTTAAAAGTAAAAAGTAAGGATATAATGGTCATTTCACTTTATAAAATAGGTAGTTAGTGGGTGTTGAGCCCATTACTTTTTACTAAATAAGGTAAAATTTTAAAGTGTATTACTTATTTTAAATCACCCACATATAAAAAATGCATCACTTATTTTGAATTGGAGGAAGTATATAAAAACTAGCAGCAGAGACTAGCAAAACAAACATACAAAGCATCCGAGAATTACATAAAGACTACAATGAATAGAGTTAACCGATAAAACAATTGCCGGCATTAATAAAAATTCATAAATTGAAGCTGTAAAAGCTATTCTTGTTTGACTTTTACCGTCTGTAAAATGGTCAGAGCATGGGTGTGGGGAGTGTTAAACTCCCGTTATTGGCCTATAACCCTGCCAACCCACACCGGCTGCTTAGTTATTTGCTCGTTATTCCCGTTTCGTCATGGCTATGGCGAATGTTAAAGGGAGAAGGCTGGGTGGTGGGGGTGGGGGTGGGGGGTGGGGGGTGGGTGTCCAACCAATCAAAAACCAAGAAACAATAAATGTGAGACCCCTATAATGCTATAACTTGGCTATAACATGCTACACCATACCGGATGCATGTTATAGGCATGTTATAGCTATAACTAAGCTATAACATTCACTACCACACCTTGTGCTCTCAGAGTGGTAAGCATCCCGTTAATTAAAAGTCATAAATAAAAACATACCTAACAAGATCATGTAATTAACTCATAAACAAAAATTACAAAATATTGACGAATAACATTAATCTTTATCATCACAATCAACATAAAAGGGACTAAAAACTAATCCTTTTCATCATAAATATCAAGAATGATGATTAACAAATCATTAGCTTCTCAACTCTTTCTAAAAAGTAAAAACAACCATCAACATCTAAACATGCTACTAGACAGAAAGAAAGTAAAAAAAGTGTCAAAGATTTCTTGAAAATAAAAAAGTTATAAATAAAAGAAGAAGAAATTTATATAAAATATCTATATTAGTTAACTTTTTGTGGGTTAATAAAAAAAAAAGTTCATGCCTGGCTTCATCCTGTTATGCCTAAAAACTTCCTCCGTGAAATTCCCCAAAACTCCTTGGTTTATCAATGGAGGTACCTCTTTCTCTTTGTAACCCAAAGGGGTATTTTAGTCATTGAACATATCATCAAGAACCACCATTGCTGCACATAAAATGAAGCTGCATCTTTTTCTCTGTGAACACAACCCAAATGGGTATCTTTGTCATTCAAAATATCTTGAAGAAGCACCACCATTTTTGCAGAGAAAGACCTTGGATTCAAGAATTTGTTAGGCAAAAGTAAAAGGGTAGTCAAAGAACACCATTTTTGCACAGGAAATGAGAGTGGGGTATGGGAATGGGGTTTGTGTTGTTGCAAGAGAGAGAGAAAGAATGGGTATTGGGATTTGAGAGGCAATTCCTAACTTTATTATTGTTCCCTTTTTGTAGTCTACAATTTGTGTCTGCAATGTGTGTCTCTAATACCTCTCTGTTACTCAAATAACGTCTTTCGTCCCAATTTTATACTCTTTACATTTTTTTTAATATCTTCTAAAATTATTATCAATTTAAAAATTCCACGTATCAAAAAAATTAGGTGTTAAAAGATATAATTGTATTGATTGCATAATGTAATAACTGCATTTTTTTAATTTTTGTATGCTTCTTATCAATTAATAATAATTTTGGGACGGAAATAGTAATAATTTTTATTGCATCTGCAAAACTATATACTTATATAATTAACTATAAAATTTACATTATTTGGTTCACATAATTAATCATAAAACTTGCATTATTTAGTGATGAGATAAAAATATAGAAATATATTCTCATTACTCAATGTCACAATCTTTTTATCAACTATATCAATAAAATTGGGGTCCATTGTTATATATTTTAAAACCGATAAAGAAGGGTTTCTTTTTAATTACTCCGTATTAAAGATTGATGTTCGTACAACAAGGTGTCTTTGTTCTTATTCAAAATCGTGAAAATTATATATTGTCTAAAGACTAACATATATTAACGACACGGTCCTGTTTTATGTTTAGTTTAGAGAAAAAACTTATTCTTTGAAGCCCAAAACCCATGTATTTTCTTGAATGTTTCGTTTTATTTTACTTAACATTTTCTAAACCCCAAATTAAACTTCATAAAGATATTCTATCATAGTTTTTGTATAGCTTGTTTAGCCGAATGTTTCTTGAAAACAACCTTCCTACTTCTAAGTAGATATATGAGTGTCTACATTTTACATTCACATACTTCTCATTTGAAGAGTTTGAACATCCCAAATTATTTACTGTAAGACTGGTGGGTATGGGTACCACCAGCCAAACCGAAAACTTTGTCACATAAATCAACTCACTGCATAAAATATCCACCACACCACCAAATATACCCACACATAAAAGAGGGTCCACCAAACAATGAAAGCAGACCAATTCTATGCACCAGAATAGAGAGTAGAGACTAACAAATACTCCTATATTACATCAAATAAGTTCAATATCACACAATTTTACGGAAAATGGTATGCTACATAATCAATATCGACATCAACCAACAAAATGAAGTCTAATAACATTTTTTTATAATTCATCAACTATCAATAAATCAAAACTATTATGAAATGAGAAAGCTTAACAAATAAAAACTAATTTTAGATGTATAATGGTTGAGTTTGCTTTCCATAAGGGTGAAATTTTCATTAGGTTTTGGGTTTAATCCATATGAACAAAAAAAGTATCCTTTGGTTGACTACAAACTACCCACAAAGCGAATGGTCGGAACATGATTAGTTGGCATGAAAATTAACTTGGAACCATATTAAAAAAAAATAACTCTTTGCACCTTTTTACCCCTTTCTAGCAAACTAATTTAGAATTTTGTTAAATAAAAAACTAATTTGGACTCTTACCCATTTTTGCAACCATGTCAAAATATAAGGTTATAAAAGGTGACCAAAAATTTATACAATCGGAAATTGTAATTCTTTATTTAGCAATGAAGTTGAAGTTGGTTGTAAGTTGTAACATGTAAAAATAGTGTAAAGTTTATAATTTTGTGTAGTTTTCCGTTAGAAATTTGTTTGTTTTATTATTATAATCGAGTTGTTAATTAATTTTATATGGGATTAGAATTTAGAAGGGAAAGGGAAAAAGTTAAAATTGCCGTCAAAAGGCAATATACTCAGTTTGTTAATCACTTTCTGACGGAAATGTCAATGCTTAAATAGCATTATTATCAATAATTTTTATTCACTCGTACTCTCCAAACTTAGTGCACTGCAACGGGCTAAACCTACGGCCGTCGACCACTTTCTATCATTGGCACCCATCATCGGTGATTCGGTGTGTTAGGCGTTGGTTTTTTAGTCTTCTAGCCGAGGAGAAGAGAAAAGAGGAGGTGGGCCCTAACACTGTGTTCCATAGTTTTTTAACGAAAGAAAAGAGGAGAAGGTAAGAGAAAATGAGAGAAAAGAAAAGAAATTGAGAAGAAAATATTCTTCCTTTTTATGTTCCTAGGTTGGAGAGAAAGGAAAAGAAAATTATCGTTTTTTATGTTCCTGAGTTGGAGAGAAAGGAAAAAAGTTAACACATTTACAATTTTATCCTTCAAAATATAAATAAATTAGGTAATGTTAAGGATAATTTGGTAATTGTAAATGTTTTTAATTAAATGAAATTTCCCTTCTCTCCAAATCTTCCCACTTTTGGGAGGAAGATTAGGAGAGAAAAAATGCACCAAATTTCTCTTCTCTTCTTTTCCTTTCTTTTAAAATTAAAACTCTGGAACACAATAAAATTTTTATTTCTTTCCGTTTCTCTTCTTTTCTCTTGGAATTAAAACTCGGGAACACAGTGTAAGGGGTATTTTAAAGTGTGTTGTGTGTATATAATTTACAGTATAATATTGGGTCTCAAAAAAATGATTAGTATTATTGACATGAGTATGTCAGTTGAAGTATCAGCTAACATGATGCTGATTTGATAATAACCGAAGACGTTGGTTATGTCACACTTGAGAGCAATCTTAATCCATCTTTTGACTTCTTATCTCCTAAAAATTGTATTGTAGACTATTAAATCTTCATACTTCATCCTTTTACCTATAAAATAAACTTATTTTAATCAAGTTAAATCCAACAAAATATTTAAAATATGCAGACTACATGTTCCAATCCGGATATTTAACTTGAGGATTGGGGCTGCACTTTTAATTTGGCAGAAATCTTTTAGTTATTTGGAAAAAAATTTACTTCAGAAACTCATTTTTAAGATTTCGTCAGGGATCAAAAATTAATTGGACCGGCCCTGTCTAAGAATAATAATTATTAAGAAAAGTTTAAGAGGCTAAAACCAAATCATTAAAATTGAAAATTATAATATAATTATCAATTATTTAAGGTGAAATGAAATTTTAAATTAAAACATGTGTTGGTAAGTTGCAACATTCAAATGATATTTCTTGTCATGTATTTTATGTGATCATGTAAAAAGTATTGCGTTGATAACACTATACGAGTGATTTTCGATCAACGATATTAGTATATTTCAACTTTATGTTTGCTGTCAGATTTTTTTTTTAAATTAAAAAGAAGATAAGACGGGTGCTAACGGTGGGCAACCGACGCCGCCGGTTGGCACGTTTCTTTGCCTCAACATTGGCACGCCCCGCCGATTTGGGCAGCCGGTTTGCATACGCCGCTTTGGAGACGGGAGGGAAGGCACGCGTTAGTTGGGTGGTGGGGTCCAAAGGAGTATTTTGTGTGTGTGTTTTGTAATGATGAGTCCCAAAAAAAATGAAGGGAAGAGGTATTGTTGGCATGAGTACGTCAGTTTAGTGTCGGTTGGAGGGTGAGCTAACGTGGCGCTGATTTGGCAACAACTGACTCCACCACTATTGAGAGTAGGGGTGCCCAAAGGGTTGACCCGACCCGACTCAAACCCGAACCCGATTATGCTAATCGGGTCGGGTCTATTCGGGTTCCATGTTATTATCGGGTTTTTAAAACCCGACCCGACAAACACGATTCGTTATCGGGTCGGGTTTCGGGTTAGAATTTCTTACATTTTTCGGGTTCGGGTTGACCCGATTAGACCCGATTAAAGTTTAGGTATTTTATTTCCTGTAAAAATTAATATATTTATATTATTAAATCAATTAATTAGCAAATTATATGATAAAATATTCAATAAAAATCAATTAATAATTACAAGTGTTAAATAAAAACTCATAAAATTCAATATATTAAATAATTTCTTTATTTTTTTACCAAAAATTCGTAACTCAAGTATAACATGACCAACCCGATCGGGGTCAACCCGAAACCCGACCAACCCGACCCCGACAAACCCGAATCCTTATCGGGTCAGGTTTCGGGTTAGTATTTTTTAAACCTCAAACCCGACGAACCCGACCCGATAGTCGGGTCGGGGTTGACCCTTTGGGCACCCCTAGTTGAGAGCGGTCTAAAGAAGTTATTTATGTTATTGTACTTAAAAGTACGAACTGTGGTGATGTTATTTTAATAGTGTTTTTGTAACAACATTGTTGTTGAAAAGATGAAAGTGTGAAGAACGATGGTTTACTACTTTTTGATTTTTTTACAAAAAGTTAAAATTCAAATAATCAAATAAATTATTAAAATAAAATAAATTAGATGAAAAAAATTACATTTTATTAAAATTTAAAATAAATGATTACAAGTCCTAAAAGAAATACATAATCTAAAGAAAATAATTTAAGAATCCTAAAAATTAAAAATGTGGTAAACAAAGACTCCAATATCTCCGGACTCCGGGTCTACTCCCAATCATGATCGTGATGGCCTTAGACCGGTGCCATCAGGAAGAAGGGACGACGTAACTTTGGCCGTGAGTTTGAGTTCACCGTTGGCACGGGAAGATCGGTTTTTGCCGTCGCTTTTTTCTGTGAGTTTGGGGACGGGAAGAGGGGAGGGATCGTTGGTGAATGGGGCCCAAAGGGATATTTTGTGTGTGTATTTTGTAATGGCGAGTCCCACGAAACTAAAGGGAAGATGTACTATTGGCATCAGTATGTCAGTTTAGTGTCGGTTGGAGGATGAGCTGACGTGCCATTGATTTGGCAAAAATTGATGGCGTCAGTTTGTATCACTGTTAGGAGTGGTCTTATAGTGATCCCATCTTCTCACAAATCTTTATTTTTTCTATTTCCATTATGAATTACTCCCTCCGTCCCTTAATAAAGTTCTCATTTCTATCAAAATATTTGCCCCAAAATAAAGTTCTCATTTCTCAAATTAGAGGGACCCACTCAATAAAATAATATTATTACCATGTACTTCACCACTAACTATCTTTTAAAAATATTTTCTCTCTCCAAAATAACCTTATATTATAATCAAATCTATTACCAAGACCCCATCACTAACTAACCCCTAAAAACTTGTGCCCAATTGAAATAAGAACTTTATTAAGGGACGGAGGGAGTACTTGTTTAAGCAGACCATCCGTTAACGTGGATAAGATTCATAGGTTGGCTTCAAGGTCCTTCGTGTTGTAGTACCTTGTTTATAGTTGATGAGGTTAGTAGGGATTACCTATGTATATATAGGTAAATATCACCTAAACATGAAGATGTGCTACTACAACCAAGCCCAAGTTGTCATCGCCTGTCAAAGTTGTCAGCGCCTGTCAAAGTTGTCAGCGCCTGTCAAAGTTGTCAGCGCCTGTCAAAGTTGTCAGCGCCTGTCCAAGTTGTCAGCGCCTGCCCAAGTTGTCATCGCCTATCCAAGTTGTCAGCGCCTGTTGCCAGCGCCTGTCCAAGTTGTCAGCGCCTGTCAAAGTTGTCAGCGCCTGTCCAAGTTGTCGGCGCCTGTCTAAGTTGTCAGCGCCTGTCCAAATGGTCAGCGCCTGTCAAATTGCAGCGCCTGTCCAAATGGTCAGCACCTGTCCAAATGGTAATGGTCAGCGCCTGTCAAGTTGTCATCGTCTGTCTTATTGGCTGACGTCCAGTCATAATGGCACTTCATGACTGCTTTATTGCAGTCATAATAGTAAGGCGTTACACGATCATTGACGTCCTCATAATAGCGCTTCATGACCGCTTTATTGCAGTCTTAATGAACCAACGTTCCATATACCTGCCATATAAATACATGGCCCAACTCATTGTCGAGCACACACTGAGACAGATTCAAAAAGCCTCAAAACACAGAGTTCACGCACTCTCACTTTCACCTTCGCACTCAATCTTGATCACCCTAGGTTCGCCAAGAACTTGTTGGGTCTGCACTGTGATCATCGCAGGAGATCCAAGGTTGACGTCGCCTATTTTTTGTGTTTGACAATCGTTGCTCGAACATTGGCGCCATCCGTGGGACACGTTTTTAAACGCGTTTCACTTTTCAAACTTTTTTTTTTCCTTCTCAGTAATCAAACCGTAACCCTAAACCAAATCCTCGGTCGAACAACTCGATACCGCCGGCCGAACACCAACGACCGCCGGTCCACCACACCCAAAACCGCCCGGTCCCCCAAACCCGTAAAACCATAAATCGACCGCCGAACCGTGAGAACCGATCCACCTAAAACCGCCGGTCGAACAATAACAACCTGCCCCGTAAAAACCGCCGGTCAACTAAAAACCGCCGGTCGAATTAATACCCTGCCCGATCGAACGGTCTTGCTCGGTCTAAAACTGGCCCGAACTACCACCGGTCTAAAATTGACCGGTTAAAATCGACAGCCACCTTGCGATCGCCGGTATTAACTAACTTATGTCCGCATGTATTAGTCAAGTTAAGACCGCCGGACTGCCTGGGGCAGCCGACCAACCCGTCGACCGCCGGTCTGCATGAGCAGCCGGTCCACTCGTGTATCGCTTAGGACCGCCGGTCCGCTTGAGCAGCCGGTCGAACGAACGCTACAGCCTGCGCTGTCGGATCAACGCTACTATCGCCGGTCCGAACGAATCTGCCCTGCGACCGCCGGTCGGCATCGCCATACTACCGCCGGTCCCGGGCACGATTGAGCAGCCGATCAAATCGAGAAAAACAAAAAAAAAATAAATAAAAAAATAAAACGGAAGAATACTGACGAAGTGATGATAGTTATGACTTGCAAACTGTTGTCTTGGCGAATCCTAACTCGGGGGCATGATGAGGTTAGTAGGGATTACCTATGTATATATAGGTAAATATCACCTAAACATGAAGATGTGCTACTACAACCAAGCCCAAGTTGTCATCGCCTGTCAAAGTTGTCAGCGCCTGTCCAAGTTGCCAGCGCCTGTCAAAGTTGTCAGCGCCTGTCAAAGTTGTCAGCGCCTGTCCAAGTTGTCAGCGCCTGTCAAAGTTGTCAGCGCCTGTCCAAGTTGTCAGCGCATATCCAAGTTGTCAGCGCCTGTTGCCAGCGCCTGTCCAAGTTGTCAGCGCCTGTCAAAGTGGTCAGCGCCTGTCAAAGTTGTCAGCGCCTGTCAAAGTCGTCAGCGCCTGTCCAAGTTGTCATCGCCTATCCAAGTTGTCAGCGCCTGTTGCCAGCGCCTGTCCAAGTTGTCAGCGCCTGTCAAAGTTGTCAGCGCCTGTCCAAGTTGTCGGCGCCTGTCTAAGTTGTCAGCGCCTGTCCAAATGGTCAGCGCCTGTCAAATTGCAGCGCCTGTCCAAATGGTCAGCACCTGTCCAAATGGTAATGGTCAGCGCCTGTCAAGTTGCCATCGTCTGTCTTATTGGCTGACGTCCAGTCATAATGGCACTTCATGACTGCTTATTGCAGTCATAATAGTAAGGCGTTACACGATCATTGACGTCCTCATAATAGCGCTTCATGACCGCTTTATTGCAGTCTTAATGAGCCAACGTTCCATATACCTGCCATATAAATACATGGCCCAACTCATTGTCGAGCACACACTGAGACAGATTCAAAAAGCCTCAAAACACAGAGTTCACGCACTCTCACTTTCACCTTCGCACTCAATCTTGATCACCCTAGGTTCGCCAAGAACTTGTTGGGTCTGCACTGTGATCATCGCAGGAGATCCAAGGTTGACGTCGCCTATTCTTTGTGTTTGACAATCGTTGCTCGAACAATAGTGACTTATCAAACAAAACGTGAGACAAGGTGATCGAACCAGAGGATGTTTTTTGGGACTTTTGTTTTCTTGAGTTTTGTCAGGATCGATTAACTATAGATTAGTCAATAAATACCTTTAGATCTAATTGATTATAGAAGTTGCAGCGGATCAACACTATATCAATATATTAAGAACAATGAACTGTAAACAATAAACGAAAATATAAAGAACACAGTTTCACAAAAAGCTTCAATGTATATTATCGAGTTAACAATACACACGTACGTTTACAATTCGTAAGGAACTATTTATAATAGTCCTTGAAGCTAAACTATTTACCCTAGTTATTCTAGGACTTGATTTACATTCGAAATATAAAGATATACATTGAATTACATTCTATAACTATCTCTACGAAGATCTCGGACTCGATATATTCCATAAACGCTCATCAGTAGTATTCTGCAATCACCAGTAGTAAATAAGTGACATCAGTAGTAAACCTGGTGATCAGTAGTAAGTCCAGATACATCGTCAGTAGTAACTACTAATGATCAGTAGTATTTTCAATATGCCTTGATCAGTAGTAATTAAGTTATAGACTTCACCAGTATCAACTTCATCAGTACTAAGTAATTCTGCCCCATCAGTACTAAGTATGATCAGTACTAACTGCAGCATCAATATTAAGTTGATATGTGATTTTGTTCCAACAAACCTCGTAAGGTATATTGTACTATTAATCGATATAAAATAGAGGTGTAAAGTTACATAACAAAACCCAGCAGACATGCACAGCAAATCAGATTACTAAACTGGACTGACTTCAAAACCAGTTTTAAACCGGATAATAACCAATTTCAACGTGGCCGATCGGAGAGCTTTTAAAAAAAATCAAACAAATATAGTAGTTAACTAGCCATTTTTTATTAAAAAAAAAAAAATCCTTTCTTTACTTCTATATATAAAGACTCAAAACACAATTCAACACTCTTCTAATATTCAAAAACTCCAAAAATATCAAACAACCAAAACAATCCATACCACCTTCATTTTTAATGGAACTCCTTCAAAACCGGTTTATATCTTCAAACCCATCAACAACCACTTCCTCGAACGTTCCAAATTCCTGATTTCAGTCAACATTACCATATCCCTCAAATTCAATTGCCACAAATGAAATTCACTCAATAACAATACCAACAAACACCACACACTTAACCGCAATACAATCCATCACAATATGGTCCACCACAACAAATTCAATGTGAGGCCTAATTTAGGTTAGAAGCGGATAAAAGACCGTTGACACATTTGATGGCGTAGAACCATTTAAAGTACAAACAAAAGTGGCTACATCCCGTTGGCAGTAGGCGGAACATCCCAAAATGACATGAGACGGTTGACATGGAAGCCTCAAATGTGGCATTATTTAGTGATGATCCGTTTCCATGTCCAAAGGGAAAATTGCTGAGTTTAGAACAACTCTATATAATCGTCGATCTTTAGGCTCAAGAATAGTTAGTTCTTGATCTGGAATAAGCATATACAAATCATAATATTACGGAATTAGATAAACATATTTGTATAGCTAAACAAGGTTTCATCATCATCTTTATATACAATGATTACTAAAAGCCCCAATTCTACGTATAAATATGTCGAACGGTTTTGGTTAACAGGATCAAACGACCTTGAGGCTTAGAGTACACACACATACACGTTAAAACGTGGGTTTCAAGAACGACTAATTCTATACCTCTAGGTTTCTTTATATAATAGAAAACCTAGAGATTTACAAGGAAAAGATAATACTAAATCTTTTAAGCTAATAAAGATATACTATATCTTTTACATTTATGATTATCTCCTAAATCTTTATTCAAATATTGACTTCCATATCTTCAATTTAGGTCCTTGTACTTTATAAGTTTTGACACATCAAATCTTTAATGAATATTATAGAAATATTCCTAACAACGTTTCATATGTAGAAATAGTCATTCGCGGGTGGCCAAACGACTCTTAAATTAAAAACCATGTATCCCGAATTAATGTTTTTCTTATACGATGTCATCCTTTAAAACCAAACAAAAAGACACTTACCATGCTGAAATTTGTGCTATTATCTATCTTGTGAGTTATCTTGAGTTTTTATAAGAGAAAATTTGGCATGATATGAATCATAGTGACAATAGAGGGTGTAAATCAATTCCAAGCTAGCTAGATTTGACCAAACCAATAAATAAAGTTTAACGGAGTCAGAAAAGGAACTTAGGGCCGTTTGATTTGCTCCGGGCTCGGTCCGAGTCGACATGTTTGATTTCCTCAATTTCGTCTAACTCGGTCCGCATATCAAACTCGTCCAAACCATTTTGCATGCAGTCCATTTGGAAAAAAACATTGGACTCAAGTTCCGACCCAGTCAGCAACTAATTTAATCAGCAACCAATTTAATCAGCAACTAAACCAGTCATCAACTATCAAACGTCCCCTTATAATGGTTCTGTCTCAAACAAGACATTAAACTCAGGAACACAGCGTAAAATCTGTTTCAGTTTTGTACCAAACCTGAGTACCAAACTTTGAAAAAAATCTAGAACGAAGTAAGAAAACATATATCTAAAAAACCTAGGATCGAGAATCGAACGATATAAAACAGCACCAATATGGTTTAGTGACTTAGTTCAATCCTGGTTTTATTTTGTCATATGCAGGCCCAAATTTGAGCAGGGTGCAGATACATTACTCTACATTACTCCATTAAATAACTGCAGTAGAGTAGTTGATAAATGACTTCATTATATGAATACTTTCCAAACGATCATCTTACCTGCACTGGCACCATCGTTAAATGTAAGTGTACCAATATCATTAGTTTTATCTGAAAATTAATTGTTTTGAAATTGTTTTATTCATATATGTAAAGTAAGAAACAAACTTAAAATATTCTATTAAGAGACAATCTTTTAATCAGACAGATTTAGAGTGTTTGATAAGCACTATTAATAAGCCTCTAAATAAAAAATTGAAATTCTATTTCATTTTAATCAAACAAATTTAAATGAAAGTTTAAATCATTCATATATCTCTATTATTCATATATTAATTATCGAGATGTTAACATAGATCGTGGAGACTAGACTACCACACAATGACACAATTATGATCGGCACGAAGGACTCCTGTTAGTTGTGTCACAGTGTGAATGAGTATAAAGTATAAACAAAGCAACCTTTGGCCCATTGTTTGTGCTTTACAAATTAAAAGAGATGAGTTTCAGTGCTAGTCCCCACATTATAATCATTCTTACCCTTCAGAATTCTACTTTGTCATTTAATTCCCTTCAACTTTCCAAAAGGTTGAAATGTCACCCCTCTAAAACAAGTTTATCATTGTGTGCTCAATTGTTTATCACGTTACAATATAAGTTTAGGTGATTAGTGACGGTGGCTGCTTATTTTGAAATGTCTCAAATCAAATTTGTACAAAGTTTCTATGAAACTTATATAAACCAATTAACTAGAAACTAGTCAGACTTTAATTTGTTTAAATTGGAGTAACTCTTTAAATTGAGTTGAACCAAAATGTGAAAAAAAATGGCAACTTTAGTAAAGGACCATTTTTGACAAAACAGGAAAGTCAAACTCCTAATACGCAATTTTTCCTTATCTTGTCTAAGGTTTAAGAATCCCAGAACAGAAACAAACACAAACACAAACACAAACAAAACCACAACAATGGCATCTGTCAGCTTCTTGTGAAGTTACTCTTTCCTACCTAGTCCCACCATTACTCATATCTCCGTTTGGCTTTTTCATCTCTCACACACACTACACCTAAATACACACACTACTATTTCATATTGAAAGCAATTCATAGTAGTTTAACATCATCATGATCTGTCACCATCATCAATCAAGCACAACAGTACTCACAAGTTATACCTTCACCACCATCATCAACTAATACAACTTTACAAATTCATCATCTCACTTGCCTTTTGATTTATAGAGAGAATATGACGGTGCCGGAAGGTCAACAACAAAGGCACCGTCCTCCC
The DNA here is from genome assembly GCA_963853835.1 of Calendula officinalis. Taxonomy (NCBI): domain Eukaryota; kingdom Viridiplantae; phylum Streptophyta; class Magnoliopsida; order Asterales; family Asteraceae; genus Calendula; species Calendula officinalis. The sequence goes on along the minus strand of OY970832.1, from coordinate 7,292,033 downwards.
CGCGGTGCGGTCGCCGTACCTCCGGCGGAAGCGAGAATCCCTCTCCGTGTACTCCTCCGAGTAGCATCGGTTGCGTGCGGGATACAATTCGGTTGGGCTTTACAGTTATCTTTATTAACTCCATATGTTCAAGAGCTCGGAATCCCTCACGCTTGGTCAAGTATCATATGGCTTTGTGGTCCTTTATCGGGGTTTTTTGTTCAACCGCTCGCCGGACATATGAGCGATCGGTCGACTAGCAAGTACGGCCGCCGCCGGCCGTTTATCGTGTTCGGCTGTGCTTCGATTATACTGTCGGTACTTTTGATCGGATTTGCTGCTGATATTGGGGGATATCTTGGAGATGGTGAGACGAAAACACGAGCGATTGTTGTTTTCGTGATAGGGTTTTGGTTCCTTGATATGGCTAATAATGCAACTCAAGGTCCCTGTAGAGCTCTCCTTGCTGATCTTACTGGTATAATTTCTGTTCTAATCCAATTTTTTATCATCAATTCCATCAATTTCGATTTTACAATACAAAGTGAGATACTTTTTAAAATGGAAGGGGGTATTTAGAAATGATCTAGTTTTTGGGTACAATATTATTTAGGGTTCCATATATATATGATTGTATAATTGAATTGCACACATATATTCTTAGTTTTGATGTTAGTTTCAAAAGGCACATCCTAAATCCTCGATTATTTGTGTTATGTTTGGTTGTTGGAATGTTTTTCATAGGCAATTATTCTAATTTGTATTTATTATCAAGGTCTATTTGGATAGTTACATTTAAGATGTGACCACCATTATTGATCATCTTGTACAAAGTTACATCAACGGGACAGGATATGGGTCCATTATTTGCTAAAAGCTTTCATATTATGCTGAATTTGAATCTGATATAAAGGAGACTAAAAATTTGTGGGGCATGTTCTTGTTACCCACTAGATAGTAGTTAATGTGTCTTTTTTTATTCTTTTTATGCAACGTTTATGCTAACAACAACATAAATATGGATGACTGAAAGCGACACATTACTGAAATGTCAAATTTCTAACAAGTAATTAAAACTATCTTAAGTCCAGTCGATGAAGTTTAAGCTAATTGTAGTAAAATTAGGTAACAACAACATTGTTTTGTCGCAATTGGACCGTTTGGTAACAACAATATACTACTATATAACTTATAAGCAAATAAAATTAGGTAGTATTCATGTACCAAACCCATCAAGTATTAAATTCATATTAGTTAACTAACAATTGAAATATATACAGAATGATAAGGACATTAACATTATAATACAGGCTAAGCTTCATTATATTGTTTTTATTTATTTAATAAGGCATTTTTCTATATTCGAGTTTATCTCTTACAAGAATAATTTTCTAAAAGATTATTAAAACAAGCATTCCATAAATAACTTCATTATCATATCCCTATAATGTATACTAGATGATCTTTTCTAAGATATAATTAAATAATTAACAAAAACATCATCCTTTTATTTATCATAAAACCTTATTACAGTGTTCTCCATAATATTCTGCTCATTTCAGTGGACAACTACTAATAGGTAGAGGCGGCAGTTTCGACCTATTCACTTATGAAACTTGTTGATTTGGGTTATATTTTATTTCTAACGGGTCAAACAGGTTAAAAAGTTAGATTATTATAGTGATAATATGATTTTGATAAATATATCTTTTATTAGGGAAGGATCACCGAAGAACACGAGTTGCAAATGCATACTACTCCCTATTTATGGCAGTCGGTAACGTTCTCGGGTATGCAACGGGTGCCTACAGTGGTTGGTACAAAATTCTCCCGTTCACTTACAACTCATCATGTGACATAAATTGTGCAAACCTAAAAGCCGCATTTCTCATCGATGTCATTTTCATCATTTGCACAACATATTTAAGTGTAACCTCAATTAACGAACAACCACTTACATCAATTCACGATGCAACAAATGAAGAATCTAGCCACCCGCAAGAAGCCTTCTTTTGGGAAATGTTCGGGACATTTAAATTCCTCCCGGGGCCCGTTTGGTTGATTTTATCTGTGACATCATTAACTTGGATCGGGTGGTTTCCGTTTATTTTGTTTGATACCGATTGGATGGGTCGGGAAATTTACCGGGGCGACCCGATTGGGGATCAAAAGTATAGTGATGGGGTTAGAATGGGTGCGTTTGGGCTTATGATTAATTCGGTTGTTTTGGGGATAACTTCGGTTTTAATGGAGAATCTTTGTAGGAGATGGGGTTCGGGTTTTATTTGGGGGGTTTCGAATATTATTATGTTTTTATGTTTTTTAGCGATGCTTGTGCTTTCTTTTGTTGCAAGTAAAGCGGATTATGGGATTGATGGTGTTCCTCCTAATGGGATTGTCATTGCTGCTTTGGTTATTTTTGCAATTCTTGGCATGCCTTTAGCTGTAAGATACTACCTTTTGCTAGAGTTTTTTACTTTTGTTTTATGTTTTGATTCTCAAAGTTTTCACTGATTTGACACGTTTTAATTAACCCTCGAACTATTGATTTGTTCTTGTGTTTATGTGATAATGAGGCAGGTTACTTACAGTGTCCCGTATGCATTGGTAGCTTCACGTATTGAGTCACTAGGACTTGGCCAAGGTGGGTTTTGAGTTCCTTTTTTTAATAAATATTATTTTATTTGTGTGCACAAAATGGTAAGTTTGTAAGTGTATATTTTGTTGCAGGGTTGTCGATGGGCGTTCTAAACGTGTCCATTGTGGTCCCACAGGTATGTGTTCAGTGTTCCACTTTTTACTAGTGTAGTTTTCTCTATTATTATTTATTTCCTTTTGGCCCACATACATATGCTAATTAATTACGGGTCTGCGGGTTAGGATCCAGTCCTCACTGCGAGGACAATTCTCAACCAACCATTTTTTTTTTTTTAAATGGATCATTGTCATAATTTTAGGATCTTTATGAGGATGACAATGATCCTAAATTCCGAAAATGATTCTAATTTTTAAAAATGATTGGTTGAGAATTGTCCTTACAGTCCTCACCCGATCTCACTATATAGTTGTTGGCATATAGCCATATAATATAGTTTTTGGGTAGAGGAACGGTTCTGGGCCTGAGACTAGTCCTCCAAAGCCCAGTCCTAGGCCTGTTTAAGCTGAAACCCAATTCAGTGAGAGCCCATATATTTCTTGGAAAACCCAGTCTGGGCCGAGACGGTTTAGGCCCAGTTCAAGACCCAATACCTATTAAGCCCTCAGAAAATCCTGATCCCTCCTGAAGGAACTTTTATATTTGTTAATAACTTTCATTTTATTATTTATAAAATTTATTTGAGATTTTTCAAGAAAAGTTATCTGTTAATATTTTATATTTTTAACCCTCTAAGGTTCTTACATAAATAAATTATTCACCTCGTCATACTCCCATGACTTACACTTTGCTGCATGTGGGCATCTAACAACACACATTATATTTTCTCTTATTAAATTTATGTAATGCTATAATTTCAAAAACAAATTTAAACTCTGTTATAATCGCACCATTTTTAAATTTCATGTTATAAAACCAAGCCATTTTAAATTCTATGATACAAAATTTTGAATTTATGTTATAATTTGTGCCCAAATTTCAGATCCATTTCAAATAATATAATAATGCAGCATAAAAGAACAAAAAAAAAAAACAGAAAAAAACAAAACAAAGAGTTGAACCAGCCAGGGGCCAAGTAGGGGACCGGTGGCCCAATGGGTCCAAAATCAGGCCAAACTTTAGTGGTTACAACCGACCTTTTTTCACACATCATGATGTTATGCCCAGGCTTTTTAGGCGCAGTTTTAATGCTTCTTTGTTTTTGTAGAAACACATTGTCATCTGCAATCAGTTAGTTAGTGATTTTTAAGGGATGTGTTTTCTATACAAACTATACAACAATTTTAAGCATTAATATAGCTATATTCATTAGCATTTTCCTTAATTGTTGTACCAAAAGACCCTAGGCATCCATGGGCGTACGCTATGTCTAAAAACAATATTAATAACGGAACTCATGATTAAGATATGTTGGTGATTTTGTATCACCAATATGATTTAAGTGTAATGGTTATTTGGTCATCATCTTCATTTGGTACGAATTACACAAAAAACACAATTCTCTGCTCTTGATAATCACTCTGATTTTATCCGATTGGAGATTTCGTTAGTACCAAAAAGTGATCATACACGACTTTAGAGTTTTCCAAGCAAACAAAATCAGTAAAGTTTCTAACAAGATATATGTGAAATCAACTTCAATAGCTTATAGTCAGAAGAGTGCTTTTGTTTTTTGGGTCCATATATGTAATAAAATTTGTTGGTTTGTGTTGGTTGAAAGGTTATTGTTTCGCTTGGAAGTGGACCATGGGACGCATTATTTGGTTCGGGCAACTCACCAGCTTTTGCTGTTGCAGCAGTTGCAGCCTTTGCCAGTGGACTTGTAGCCATCTTGGCTATTCCAAGAACAAGGCCTGAAAAGCCCAAAATTCGACAATGAGAAACAAGTATTATCATATTGTTATTTTTTTCATCAACCTAAGCGAGTGAATAAGTTTTATTGTTGTTGTATTATATTTTTTGTTTGTTTTCACATATTTGTTTGTAACATGGAGTCAGTCTACTACAAACAAATTGTCCCAATTTTGTGTATAGCGCTTGTTAGTTAGAACAATAAATATTACTACTCCTTATTTACATAGAATCCTTAGCTCAACTACTCCAGTGAGATAATGTTTTACAAACTCGGTTGAACCAGCCGGTTGGAATGAGCTGATTAGATCGATGGCTATAGCTCAGACTATTGGACATCAGTATTATAAATGAATAGTATTGTCATCACGTACAACTGGCGGTTAATTCGGTTCGACTGGTTCAACAGTATTTACGACATCCGGGGCCTCAATACAAAAATCGATTGTTAAAACATTTTGTAAAATGTTAAAGTTTATATACGAATGATAAACTCAAAAACAAACTTTAGTAATGACTGGAAATTATTTATTCAAATTACAATCATGTTCTCGTTGTGGCGGATGATGCTAAGGTCAATTTAGTCCGTACAGGAAAAAGTATTTGCAATGACAATTAATGACAATTGTGCCCTCTTTAATTTACCCTTGTTTTCTCCAAATTGACACACAGAAAACCAAGGTTTGTGAAAACTTCTACTCTCCGTTTCCAGTCGGCTCCCGCAATTACAATTTTCCATATGTTGTTATGCTCCACGATTATATCCCTTTTGTACTACTGTTTCACCTTTTCATCTCCTCTGTCATCCAAATGATACAAACCTTTTAGTAAAGGTCACGTGATGTGCACATACCTATACTAACCGAAATAACAGACACTCAATTGTTAGTTACAAGTAGTTGAAGCGTGTGAGATAGCTTATAAATAAGCAGTTTTATCAAGATTTTCTCCCTTTTCTCTCCTTCAGTTGTAATCTTCCAGTTATGGAACATTCATACGTTTTAATGACAAATTCATTCGGGATTCTTTCTAATCTTTAGGATTCCCTGTGTTTGCTTGATTTCTTTTCATTCCTTAAGTGGTTTCTAAAGAGATCGTATCAGCTAATTAGGATACCAAGATTCACCAAATGGAAGAATCCAACTCCCCTAATGGATAAAGCCAGGGGCGGTACCAGACAATTTTTCAAAGGTCGGCAAAATTTTAGAATATAAATCAGGTTCTTAAGTGATGTTTATTTTAAGGTCAAATCGTAAATAAAATCAAATCAATTTTTGTTTGAAGAAAGTCTAACCATAAACTAAATTAGTCAAATTAAAATTCGCTTGTTAGTTAATTAAGAATAATAATTCTAAAATTTAGCAATATAAAAATAGAATATAATTTTTATAATGGTAGATTTCATACGCAAAGTCTGTATTCTTAATTCATATTTGTATTTAATTTTGTTATAACGTTAAATGAATTCTTTAAAGTGTTTATATATGAACAATGTTGACTAATATGTCAGTAGTTAAAATACACATGTAATCAAATAAATTGCAAACATAACATTTTTAAACCAAAATTAGTCAAAAGAAAAGAAAATTTAATGGTAAATAGAGCAAAAGAAACGTTAAAAAAGAATATATATATATATATATATATATATATATATATATATATATATATATATATATATATATATATATATATATATATATATATATATATATATATATATATATATATATATATATATATATATATATAGGGTCCGGATCCGGTGAGAACTCTTTTCCCGGTGAGGACTCCAAAAAAAACACTAAAAATGATCCAAAACAAACTTTTTTCAAAAAAATTTCTTTTTTAAATATCTAAATCGCAGCCTATAAGATCAAAAAAAAAACGTTTTTCAAAAATGATCCAAAAAAAAAAAATGGATCATAATAATGATCCACAAAAAAAAATATGGATCATTGTTATGATCCGTAAAAAAAAGTGGATCATAATTTTTTTTTTGAAATTTTTTTTTGGTCAAATGTAGTAATAATCATGGTGAGTTATATATATTTTTTTCGGAATTTTTTGAAATTTTTATGAGGTGTCCTCGCGAGTCCTCACCGTTTTTTGAGTCCTCACAGGATCCCACTTCTATATATATATATATATATATATATATATATATGGTCGAGTTATATTGAGAACCCTGATTTCAAAAAGAACTCTAAGAACTCTTATTAACCAATTAGAATTTAGTAAATTGATTTTGATTAATTTAAGTCATATTAATTATTCAGGGATATTTAGGACATTTGACCAAAAAGAAAAATATTTCCTTTTTTGAAAATTTCCTAAAATTTCGGAATTAATTTCTAGTTATTTTATTATTTTTGTCGAGCCGGTTGTGCATATATGTTTTTTTTGTAATTAGTGTTATATGTAGGTTGTACATATATGTCAAGACGATTAGGCATATATGTTGCGGGTTTGTGTATATATGTTGAACATATATGTAACATAAAACCAACATATTTAACAAACAAAATCTATATGATCTAAATTTTAGAAAATTGATAGAGCAAACATAATACATACATGTTAACTAATTCATACAAAACGTCAAATTCAAAAAACACATTTATGTACTCGAGCAATAACATATATGTATCCAGATGGTTGTTGGTGTGCAATAACATATATCCCATTTTTGAAACAACTTTTTTCTGTATATACCCCAACATAAAATGCTCATTTTCTCCTTTTCTACTTGTATAACCTGTCAATGTTCCTTGTATCACTCACTGCAAGACATAAAAAAAAATCAATATTAATAAGAGTAACCTCCCTAAATATCAATATTAATAAGAGTAACCTCCCTAATATTCAATATACACTCTAACATAGAATGCTCATTTCATCTTCTTGTCAATTTTCCTTGTACCATCCACTACAAAACATAAAAAAGAAACCATATATATTTAATCAAGAATATTTATACAAACTAATGAAGAACATTTATGCAACCTAATCAAGAATAGTATACAAACAACTACAAAACATAAAAAAAAAACATATACAAATAACTAAGAACAAAAAAATTAACTAAAGCTTAAAAATGATGACTTGATTGAAAAATTAAATAACATTATCATAAAAATAGAAGTTACATTCTTAGAGATAATAATAAAAGAAAAGTTAATTAGTCATGCATGACATGTATACACGTGTGATATGAGTTTGGTGGTGGCATGGGTTAGAGACCCACTTTCTAATAAGCAAGAATATTAAAATACAAAATTAATCAAATAAAACTTAAAATAAATCAAAAAATAAATCCTTCAGAGATTGAAGCACAAAACCACGTGGAAATTTAAACCAATTTCCACATTTTCACGAGAAAACTATTTGAACCCTTCAAATAATGTTTATCCTGGATCGTTAAACTTAAATCACCGAATTTGCGTAAGATAATATTTGAAGGATAAGAAAGCAAAACTAAGAGTATAGAAAATATAATTTGTTTTTATGATATTGATGTAATGGCCTTATAATTTTCTGGATCTTCGTCTGGATCTAGAAAGAGAACAAGAAATCAAAATCAAGAGTAAAGAATAGTCGCCGACAACAAAGAAGTTACCCGGTTTTGCTGTACTCGTCTGGATCTGGATGACAGTCACCGACGAACAACTGTCGGCAGTCATCATGGAGTTGTGAAATTAAGGGGTGGTAACCACCGGAACCCTAATCCCACCGCCGCCGTTGCAGATGCTTGTTTTAATGATGGCAGGTACCGCTGCAATAAGAAGAAGACGATGGTAACGATGGTGGTATCGGTGTGCCTTAGTTTGGCTAGTAAGCCACCAGAAATGATGGAAAAAAAACTGCGGTGGGTTTTGTTATTTTAGAAAGAAAAGTAATGGAGGTTCCTTCGAGAGAGAATTGAATTTGAGAAGAAAATGGAGAGATAGTGAGAGAAATGCACGGAAGAAGCTTCAATTTCGGTTTTTCTTTTTGTTGTCAAAATTACATTATTAACCTTTTCATTTAATATTAACAAAAATGTGATTTAATTTATTTACGAAAATAACATTATCAATCTTAACCGTTAATTTTGAAATTTAAGGCACCAGATTGAAATTGAATAGTTCTCAGAGTTCTTTTTAAAATTAGGGTTCTCAATATAATCATTCACTATATATATATATATATATATATATATATATATATATATATATATATATATATATATATATATATATGGGACAATTCAGCGCAGAACCCGTTTAAGCTACAGAACCGCAGAACTTTTTTTAGACCAATCACAATTTAGTAATTTAATTTATGATTATTTAATTCATTTAATATTTCAAGGGTATTTTTGACATTGTACATTTTTATTTTTAGTTTCCTTTTTTATAAGTTTCCTAAAATTTAGGAATTAAATTCAGATTTTTAATGATACATGTATGTTATATTTTCGGCTCTGCATTGATGTATATGTCATATTTACGGATCTGCATTGATGTATATGTTATTTTTAAGATTAGGTTCTACGGTTATTTTAACCAAAACATACACTTTATTATAACAATAAAAAATATTAGGTAACATATATGTACAAGATAATACTTATGTATCTAAAAATATTGAACACACACATTTTACATCGATGTACACAAAAACTAAGTAACATCTATGTAGAAACATTGATGGTTCTTTCGAAATTATGATCTTCATCTTTGTAGAGTTTTGATAATCTTTACCGTCTTCATATTCATAACAATCTTTAGCCACACCACGAGTTCCCTTTTCAATATGGTACCAAGATTTTTAAATTTCATTTTCTCGCGTGAGTTTGACCCTGCAAGCTGGAAAACACAAAATAAACTCATATAAAACATAACTTTTGATATATACATATGTGTATGTAGAGTAGCATTGATGTATATAGACACGGTAACATCGATGTACACACATTATAGATACAGTATCATTGATGTACACACATTATAGATGCTCTAACATTGATGTACACACATCAAATCAGATAATTACATGTGTTTTGTTTGCCAAAAGTTAACCCAGAATGCTTATTGGTCAATAGAGTCAACAAAGAGAAACTAATAAGATCAATAAGAAAACCTCGTCACATAATTGGCAATAATATGATAAAATAAAAACACTACAATACAAAAAATATAAATGTAAAAATACCTTGTAATTTTAGATTAAAAAACCCAATTATTTTGAACTCTGCTTACGGCGTCATTAAAATTGATGGGTAGTTTCGACCTTGAGATGCTTAAACATAAGCATATTTTACTTTCACACCTATCAACATCCTATGTTGCATACATCCTCTGTTTCATAAAAGTTTCATAACATCCTCTGTTTCATAACATCCTCTGTTTCATAACAACCGCTGTTGCATAACATGTTATATTAATTTTCTATCCGCCCCAACAGTTGACCTGTTTTGACCTATGAAACATCACTACAAAATGTGGATTATGTAATTTAACAAATTAATTTACAGAAAAATGAGAGTGACAAATGCACTTACTGGTTCACATTATAACATAAATATGGCAGGCATAACAAAAACATGATCCAGTGGCGTGTGATGAGACGTAGAAAACACAATGCTCATAAACTCAGGCAATGTAATGTGGTTTATCTTAGTTGCTAACTCATACGGGTTGATATAATGAGCTTCGAAGTCTAAAAAGCACATTACCTACAAATATAACATCTGTAATAATTCATTATTACATGATAAAGATACTTTAATTAGTAATTCCATGTGCAAAAATTAACAAATTAATAAGAACTGAGTACTTCAAATGATTGGCTCTAATTCTTATATACTTTGTTACTTAGCAATTTTCCGTGAAAATTAACAAATTAATACAGGATAAAATCAATAGCAATTCCACCATGCAATAAACAACCTAAATTTAGCCAATAAAATTGCACTTTCTCCAACCAATATGAACTTAATTAGAAATAGGGATTCATGTGATACTTTAAGATGTTTATGAATTTGATTATAAATTACCTTTAATTTTTCCACCACGTGCAAGATTGTATATATCCTTTATGATCTTTGGCCTCACAAACTCTTAATGGAGAATCTGTTAACTCGTCGGTATAAGATTGCATCAGATTACCTTTAATTTTTCCAGCGCGTGCAAGATTACATATTCTAGAACCGCCGCATAGAGAGAGATGTAGGTTATAGAAGAACGGTGAGAGAAGGGAGAATTGTGCTCTAGAATCGCCAGAAGTGGTGGAGGGCGGCCGTTCATAGCAAAAATGGAGATGGTGAGAGAAAGTGGGGTAGGGTTAATGGAGAGGGAAGGGGAATGAGAGAAAATAGGGGGACGATTTTTGTTTTTGTAAACTACCTATTTTACCCTTTTATTTTATTTATTATTAAAAATATAAAAGTTTTATTTACAAAAATACTACGATTGATCTAGACCGTTAATTATATAATTTAACGGTATAAGATTGGGTTCTGCGGTTCTGTAGCTTAAATGGGTTCTGCGTTGAATTGTACACTATATATATATATATATATATATATATATATATATATATATATATATATATATATATATATATATATATATATATATATATATATATATATATATATATATATATATATGGATCAAGAAAGAAGCATCCTTATTTGAAGAAGCTAGAAAAGGGTTGCATTTTCGTAAAATATACATATAAATATACATATATATATACATATATGTACATATATATAAATATTTAGACCATAGATATATATTTTTTCACATGATACCCTCTATATGTGTATATACACACACATATATATACGGTATGTATATGCATTTTCGTAAACGAAAATGCAAGTTCCGATATGAAAATGCAAATGCAAGTTCCGATATGAAAATGCAAATGCAAGTTACGTAAAATGCATGTGTGTATATATGTGTATATATACATATATATAGGGCGTGAATATGCATATATATAATATATATGGTCTAATTATATATGTATATATACATATATGTTTGTATATGCATGCATATATGTATAAGTTACGAAAATGCAACCTTTTTCTAGCTTCTTCAAATAAGGACCCTTTTCTATGGATCATTACCCTATATATATATGTATGTATATATATATATATATATAGTGGAGAGTTATATAGAGAACTCTCTCTATAAATAAAAAGGGTATTTTCGTAATCTAACATTTACAATTACATTTTTTTCCTTAAAAAAATAATTAAAAAAGGAAAATGTATATCTAATAACGGCATCTCCTTAATTACCGTGATTATATCCCATTATCCAAAATTATGTGACTTTTTCAAATGAGGGTTTAGGCGTCAAGAAGGAGAGAAAATCTCCAAAACATGGTTAAATTGCTCAGCAACTTTTAGAAAGAAAATTCGTGAAGATTGCTTTGATCCAGCATAAATAAGAGGAGAATCGTCACAATCGAAATATTTTACACACGAAAATTGATATTGGAGGTTCAGACGGAGACGAAGATCAATCCGAATTGATAGTGGAGCTTTAGACGGAGACGACGATCAGGTAAACTTTTCTTATAGTATGATACATACGCAACTATTAGGTGTTGATTTGTTTGATTTTATCATTTTTGAAACCAAAAAGAAGGGTATCAGTAATGAAATCAAATATTTAAAAGATTGAAAATTGATATTTTTAAGGGTTTTGCATAAATGAAATTCAGGTTGGTTTCGACATGAACCACTGATATTTTACAAGTATTTGTATGTCGGCATTCTCTAAAATCGTTTTTTGGTGGATGATTGTTTTCATATCTTCAATTTAAGGTTTTTTTTAATTAGTCCACGATGGATTGCATTACTGCAATTTTAGGTTCTTTTGAATCAGGCCACAATGACTAAGTTTTTTATTAAATTCAAAATTGTGGTTGTTTATGCAAAACATTGGTGTTTTATCATGACAGGCACAACACATAGTGGACGACAGAGAGAAAGACATCAATGTTTTGATTTTGTGAAGACATCAATGTTTTGATTACATGAATGTTTTGATTTTATGAAGACATCAATGTTTTGATTACATGAATGTTTTGATTTTGTGAAGACATCAATGTTTTAATTTTGTGAAGACATCAATGTTTTATTTGTTTTTAGCTATGATTTTGTGAAGACATCAATGTTTTGGTTACATGAATGTTATGTTTTGATTACACTATTACAATACCATGAATTAGACGTTCTAGGACCATTATTTATAAAGAGCTATAAACTGAACCAAAAATCATATGTATCACGACCATAATTTCGAACAAATCGTTGGTTCAATTCACTAAAAACAAACGAGTACAAAAACATAAATGCAAACACGTTAACCCAGTTCATACAAATTAAAAACCAGATGGGGTAAAAAGATTTCCGTGAAAGGTGCTAAAATTCTGGAAAATATGTGGTAAACGGTTTTCAAACGGAATATAGATATACGAAATCTCCACTTTCCATGATTATAGGATTTCAATTAATTGTTTCTATAAATATGAAATAATGTGAATACCGGAATTGCCCTTTACATTTAATTAAATGGAAAATGAAAACTAATTTCTTATTGGCTAATAAGGGTTTATGGGTTCTCTATATAACTCACCCCTATATATATATATATATATATATATATATATATATATATATATATATATATATATATATATATATAGGGTCGAGTTATATAGAGAACCCTATATATCGTGCAGAACCCGTAGAACTCTTATTAACCAATCAGAATTTAGTAAATTAATTTTGATTTAATTAATTTATATTAATTATTTAGGGGTATTTAGGTCATTTTGCAAAAAAAAAAATCATTTCCTTTTTTGAAATTTTCCTAAAATTTAGGAATAATTTTCGAATTGTTTTTTTTTTTTTTTTGTCATTTTATCGAGCAGTGCATATATGTTTTTTTGTAATTAGTGTTACATGTAGGTTGTGCATATATGTCGAGTTGATTTGCATATATGTAATTTTTCCGGTAACTAATGTTATTTTCCGTAATTAGTGTACATGAGTATTATAAACCACTTGAGCATATGTGTTTGAGAGAACATAGATGTATAAATCCCTAAAGTCAAAACAAGTTTACCGATAACATATATGTTACAAAAAAACATCAATGTACAAAAATTGCACAAATAACATTTATACATCCAAACAATAACAAAACATATATGCAAAGTAAAAGATAATGAATAACACGCATGTCCCAAAGCTAACTGCATCTTCCAGATTTCTCTTATCCAGAGTTGATTTTGACAAATCCATTAGTTGGCATCCATCAGTAGGTTTGCTGGAAAAAAAATGATAATAACTCAAGAACATATATGCAACTTAATCAAAGAACAATATTAATATTACGCTAATCAATGCAAAAAATTGACAGTAACATATGCGTCGTAAAAAAACTAGAAATGCATACACTAATAACTCGAGTCAAGAGATTTAAGCAAAAGCTTATCATAACATCTCAATTAAAATATAACCACCTTGAGAAATCAAACAAAATATCCAGTCAAGACAATGCAAAATCTCACGATTATGAAAATGCTCATTGAAAACATACACCTTGGCATTTAACGGATTAAAAAAACTTTTTTATTTTATTAACGGATGAAATAATAAAATCATTAATGGTATATATTTAATTGTTAGCAAACTTCTTTCCACTTTTCGGATGAAAACACCTTAAAGTTTTATTGGTAATAATAAAATCATTAATGGATTAATAGACATTCTGTATGAAACACGAACGAAAAATAAAACAAAAAGTTTCAACATTAATACCAGATTCATCATCGGTGGTTACAGATCTGAAAAAGATAACCCACCATTTTTACAATGTTGACCTTCGACGTCATATTTTCCCGAAATCATTCCGGCACCCAATCGTCGTGTCATCATCGCCACCACCCGACTGTGTTTTCCGGCGCTAAATAAGGTTTCGAGGAGACGATTGGGACCGAGACTAATATCGGCGATGAGTCTTGGAGCATGACCCGGAGAACGGAGAATGGCTCCAGTTGTGGTGATGGTTCAATGAACGGCGTTGGGAGCACGGATCTGGCTACCAATCTTCATCATTTTTTTTAGAGAGAGATGAGAATAAATGGTGGAGAAAAGAAAGGAAATGGGGTTTTCAAAAAAAGGAAATGGTATGAGGGGTGGACGGATTTTAAGGAAGAGATATATATTTTCATTTTTTTATTTAATATCTTCCTAGGTAAATTTACTTTTGTACCCTTTTTCTTTAAAAAGTTTCTGAAAATAAAAGAACTCTTAATTACATTTATGCCACAATCATCTCTACCATTAAATCTATTTTTCGACGGCTCAGATTTAAATTGACGAGTTCTTCGGGTTCTTCACGAAATATAGGGTTCTCTATATAACTCTCCACTATATATATATATATATATATATATATATATATATATATATATATATATATATATATATATATATATATATATATATATATATATATATATATATATATATATATATATATATATATATATATATATATAACGTTAAATGAATTCTTTAAAGTGTTTATATATGAACAATGTTGACTAATATGTCAGTAGTTAAAATACACATGTAATCAATAAATTGCAAACATAACATTTTTAAACCAAAATTAGTCAAAAAAATAAAAAATTTAATGGTAAATAGAGCAAAAGAAACGTTAAAAAAGAATATATATATATATATATATATATAAAAGTGGGATCCGGTGAGGACTCCAAAAACGGTGAGGACACCTCAAAAAAATTTCAAAAAATTCCGAGAAAAATATATATAACTCTCCATGATTATTACTACATTTGACAAAAAAAAAATTGAAAAAAAAATTATGATCCACTTTTTTTTGTGGATCATAATAATGATCCATATTTTTTTGTGGATCATTATTAACATCCATTTTTATTTTTTTGGATCATTTTTGAAATTTTTTTTTTTTTTTTGATCTTATAGGCTGCGATTTTGATATTTAAAAAAGATTTTTTTCTGAAAAAAGTTTGTTTTGGATCATTTTTAGGTTTTTTTGGAGTCCTCGCAGTCCTCACCGGGAAAAGAGTCCTCACCGGATCCGGACCCTATATATATATATATATATATATATATATATATATATATATATATATATATATATAATATATATATATATATATATATATATATATATATAGGGTTGAATTAAAATCAGAACCAATTAAGGCTAAAGAACCGGAAGAACTCAATCTAAACCATTAATTTTTGAAATGAAATGATCATGAAAGACACATTAATGTATTTGATGAGGGACCCCCAAATATTGGTTTGCATGGATGTCATTCATGCATGTATACATATATGTATATGTTTTCATGTATGTATACATAAGTGTTATCTATACATATATGTATATATGCATGAATGACATCCATGCAAACTAATATTTGGGGGTCCCTCATCAAATACATTAATGTGTCTTCCATGATCATTTTATTTCAAAAATCAATGGTTTAGATTGAGTTCTGCTGGTTATGTAGCCTTAATTGGTTGTGATTCTAATTCTACACTATATATATATATATATATATATATATATATATATATATATATATATATATATATATATATATATATATATATATATATATATATAGGGTAATGATCCATAAAAAAGGGTCTTTATTTGAAGAAGCTAGAAAAGGGTTGCATTTTCGTAACTTATACATATATGCATGCATATACAAACATATATGTATATATACATATATAATTAGACCATATATTATATATATGCATATTAATGCCCTATATATATGTATATATACACATATATATATACACATGCATTTTACGTAAATTGCATTTGCATTTTCATATCGGAACTTGCATTTTCGTTTACGAAAATGCATATACTTACCATATATATATTTGTGTATATAAATACATATAGAGGGTATACATGTGAAAATATGTATATCTATGGTCTAAATATATATGTATATGTACATATATGTATGTATATGTATATTTATATGTATATTTTACGAAAATGCAACCCTTTTCTAGCTTCTTCAAATAAGGATGTTTCTTTCTTGATCCATATTATATATATATATATATATATATATATATATATATATATATATATATATATATATATATATATATATATATATATATATATATATATATATATATATATATATATATAAGGGACTTGAACTGAATGTTATATATTTTAATATACATGAGTTAACCACTAAGCGATTACATGGCATGAATTAGTTATCGTTCATATATTATATATATATTTGGATGAGCAAAAGCAATGAATGAACTAACCTATAAAAATTTATACTAATCTAGAAAAAACTTAGGGTGGGCATAATATTGTCCGCTTTGCCCACCGGCGCACGGTTTTGTTATTGGTATGTACTCCTCCGCCCAAAAGGCCTCATGCTAGGAGAGGTATCCACACCCTTATAAGGCATGTTCTGTTCCCCTCTCCAACCGATGTGAGACAAATGTTACAATCTTCCCCCTTCGGACACTACGCCCTCGTTGTGCACATCGGTCTGGTGACTGGTTCTGATACCAATTGTAACATCCCACAATCCCGTAGCACGATATTGTCCGCTCTGCCCACCGGTGCACGATTTTGTTCTTGGTATGGACTCCTCCACCCAAAAGGCCTCATGCTAAAAGAGATATCCACACCCTTATAAGGTATGTTGCGTTCCCCTCTTCAACCGATGTGGGACAGATGTTAAACCCACTATGCCCACCCCTAGAACCGCCCATGGATAAAGCATTCTTCATTTTATTAACCAGCTTCTTTCGATTGGATTTTCGATGATTTGTTCCAGATTGATGGTCGGGAGATTCGTCTGAGGTTAGTTGGGGTTCAGATTTTTGGATGAGTGTACAACGAATTTACGAGGGACGATGGTGATCTAAGTTGCACGGATACGGATACGGGACGGGGAAACGGATACGTAACGGATACGGGAAACGGCAAAATTCACAAATTCAAGATACGGAAACGGCAAGATACGGCAAATATGAAATATTAAAAAATATATATTTTATAAAGAAATTCCATAATACAATCAATTAATCACTACGTACGTACGAATTGGAGTTTAATAAATAATAACAGAAGTACAGAACACAATAGTAAATTAGTAATTACCTTATTAAACAAATAACTGAATAACTGAAGAAGACGAAGCAGTGATCGATTACGAATGAAGCAGAGGGTAATTGTCGAATTGGTGAATGGTGATCACATACGGCTTATTATATTAAGGGGACATTCTTTTTAGGGATAAAAAAGCCCAAACTTTCTTTACAATTTAGACTCAAAGCCCATCACAAAGTTCAAATAGGGCAAAAACGGCCCATGAAACGGCCCCGCTCCTTTGCAGAAACGTTTCCGGCATATTAGAAACATTTCGAGGAGTTTCCGAGGAGTATCGGTATCCTTGAAGTTTCCGAAACGGGAGCGGCACTAGTTTGGGCGTTTCCGTGCAACTTAGATGGTGATTCTGACATGAACAAATCTTTGAGTTGGTCTCATCAAATGCATGTATTGAGATTTTTTATCTTTATTTAAAGTTCTTCCATATTTTCTTTGTTTAAATTTGTTTTTACTGTTGATTGTGCAATCTATTCAAATAAAGAAAATTAAAAAAGTAGTTTGATACTCAATTTCGTTTGCAGTCTTACATGGGTGAAACTCTATTTTGGAACTTTTATGCCCCGTTTGTTTTGATCTAATCCTCCGTAATTTGTATATTTTGTATGCTTTAGATTTTAAAATCATTCAAAAATATTAAAAAGATTAAAAAATTTAAACAATTAGAAAAAACTAAAAAATTAATAAAATAAAATAAATAAATAAAAAATAAAAATTTTTTAGTTTTTTTTTTAAAATAAAAAAATTAAAATAAAAAATAAAATAAAATAAAATAAAATAAATGAAATAAAAAAAATTAAATTTTTTTAAAAAAATTATATTTTTTAATAATAATAAAAAATTTTGAAATATAATAAAATAATAAATAATAAAATTAAAAAAAATCTAAAAAGGTTTTTTGAAAATATATAAATATTAATTTGAATTATAACTCAAAATTTCTTTAAAAGGTGACCGGGTGAGTAATGCACCAGTGCACCACCTCTTTGTTTCATATATTGTTCCCCAATTTTCTATCCAAGCATGTACATTTCCTGACAACAACAAAAAAAAAATTTACCAAATTAACAAATAGATCGTGCCCCTTACATCATAACACTCTCATTTGAATCCATGCCGATTTCACAAAATAGTAAATTAATTCAATACTCTTCCAATTAATTTGGACAAAATTACAGAAAAACACTATTGCAAATTATTAGAGGGTCACGCAGAGCAGAACTATTAAATAAAGAGATTATCTAATTTATGCTCTAACTCTGATGGGTATTGGCATGGGAATATATTACCATGAAGCAAACCACAACGTGAGACATGTGGAAGTGTGGAACACAGTGGCAGACCCAGAACGAAAGTCTAGGGGTAGCACAATTTTTTTCCGCATTAATTATAACTTGGATTTTGAACAAATGCAAGTAAGTTGAAATGAGTTACTCACCTTGCTTAAGTTGTTGGTAAATACAGTATCGATGACCTCTTTAAGAGTAAAAAAAAATATTTGTTACGTGGACAAGTCCAATAAATCTTTCATTCACTTTGTGGAGTTTCAGTAGAACCATTTTTTTTAAAGTCCTCCATCATTGTCATCTCCAACATCTAACTTTCTTTTTAAGAAATTAATGAAACCCAATAATCAAAATCCTAAAATTACAGGTTAATGTGATTGATTAGCTCTCTAACAAAATTATTAATGGAACCTACAATGAAAAGATTTCAACTAAACCACATATAATAACTAGTATATATTAACACTAAATCCTTAAAGAGGCTGATTTTCCTACCACAACTTTTAAGGTATATACCACATTTAATGCTTAATATACTTGTACAGTTAGCTGTTAAAACTGTACTGTGTAGTATAACTATTAAAAGTTGTGATAACAAAATCAATTTTCAACCTCTCAAAATGTGTCAATATGAATGTGGCCCCTTAATTGAATATATTTAGCAGCTTTTTCTTTCCAATTGTGAATGTCACCGTCAAATTTGCTACTTTACATTTGGGCTTCTATTTTTTGGCTGGGTTAAATTATGTACATATATCTGCTGAATTTAAGGGGTAGCACAGGGCCCCTTAGGCTCCAAGAGGGTCCGCCCTGGTGGAACATCACCCCTTCCACACCATGGTGGGTTCCGTAAAAAGAGTATGCTACAGCCACATAAAAGCACAACCATGGTGGGCATCAAAATTGGTGTGCAACTTTTACACATTTACTATTTGACAATGCTTTCATATATTTGAAATCTTTTATGTCTAGAAGATAAAATATAATAACGATAATAATGATGATGAAAGATTAATCATAACGATAATAATGATGATGAAAGATTAATCATTACGTACGGCAATTTTGACATGCTTTAGGCACATAAAAAGGCTTTTTAGAATTTGGACATATGTTAGAGGACACGGTGTGGTAACGAGGGGGGGCTACCGCCGTAAGCCACGTCGGCTCGCCGGCCTCGCCACCACACCCCTCGTTACGTGAGCGAGGGACCATCGACGAACCCAACGAGTCAATCACACGCTGCCACGTGGACTAGCCGTCGGGCAACGGATATTTTTGAAAAAAATTATTATTTATTTTTTTTTTAAATAAACCTTTAACCCTTATAAATACCACTCCTTTTATACAATATTTTCACACAATATTTCTCACCATTTCTCAAACTAAACCTTTTCACACAATATTTTCTACACAACTTTTTGATCAAAATGCGTCGAAATTTGATGGATCCCGGAAGTTATTCGTCCGATGTCGACGATGAGACAGATATTTTTTTTATGACTCAAGCACATCAGTACATGCAACGCCAACAAGCTCAACCAAGCCGGACTCGCGTTCCAGTCTATCGAGATCGTGAAGCTCAGACAGATATTTACAAATTGGTGAACATTGTGCACGTGATTGTCTAAATCATTTTACCAAGTGTATTATAGACTTATATACCACTGAGTATTTAAGGAAACCCGACATCCATGACGTTTTATAAAAAAATTCGGTAATTTTTATTAATTTTTTTTCGGTTTTTTTTATTTATTCGGTATTTGAATTTGTTAGGTACTAGAAAGTTGTAATAGATAGTCTAGGGGGTAAAGTGTAACATTGTATATATGTTAAGTTTTATTTAGGAAATGGTCCTAACTAACAAGGGATTAAGCCATGGTATAAATACCAAAGTGTAAGGCTTAATTCCTTAACTTTTGCTCATTAATCAATTCACACATTTCTGCAATTGTTCTTTCTAACTTCTCTCTACATTTCTCTCTCTAAAACCCTAATTGTTCTTCATCTTTCTCACCAAAATCATCATCAAACATCATTGAATGGATTGAATCAGTGTTATTGTGTTTTTCAATTGGTATCAGAGCATAATTTCATCTTGAAAACGATCCAAATCCATCACTTGGTGTTAAAAACAGAAGATCAAGAGGGTTTTTCAAGGTTTTTGAAGAAAAAAGGGGTTTAAGATCAAAAATCGGATTCAATGTACTAATTCTTGTTATTATGGATTGAATAGCTTCATTTTGTTGATATATTAAGCTTAGAATCAAGTTAGGATCGAATCTAATCCATTCTGATGAAGAATTTGGATTTTTAGGAAAACCCATTAAAGCTTCAAAACCCCTTTAAATTCAAATTTTTGAATAGATCTAGGTTGTTTTTGAGTAAAATAGTAGTAGTGGATTGAAGGAAATAGTATTTGGGTCATTTTGCAAAAAGAATCGAAGTTTTTGGCTAAGAAACGACCATTTTAGGATCAAATTAGTGGGTTTTTCTGTTCTGTTCGTCACTGTTCTGCCAAGAACAACTTCGGCCCGAGAACAGTAACAAGTTCGGCCCGAACTTCAACCCAAACTTCGGCCCGAACTTCAACCCAATCTTCGGCCCGGACTTCAATCAAACTTCGGCCCGAACTTCTTTCAACACTTCGGCCCGAACTTCTTTCAAAACTTCGGCCCGAACTTCTGGCAAACTTCGGCCCGAACTTCACACAAGTCTTCGACCCGAACTTCTTCCAAATCTTCGGCCCGAACTTCATTCAAGAACTTCGGCCCGAACTTCTACACATCTTCGGCCCGAACTTCAATCAAACTTCGGCCCGAACTTCTTTCAACACTTCGGCCCGAACTTCTTTCAAAACTTCGGCCCGAACTTCTGTCAAACTTCGGCCCGAACTTCACACAAGTCTTCGACCCGAACTTCTTCCAAATCTTCGGCCCGAACTTCATTCAAGAACTTCGGCCCGAACTTCTACACAACTTCGGCCCGAACATTACTCACCTTCGGCCCGAACTCTTTCACAACTCGCGTGACAAAAGGGGCTGTACTGTAACGGTCATAACTTTCAGCTCGGGTGTCCGTTTCCAGCCCACGAGTAACCCCATAGGCGGTTTACCCAACTTGCCGGCCCAAAAACGCTTGTTTCGATCGCTTAATTTGCGTTTTTGTGATTTTTCGGTCAATTTCCAAACTTCGTTTAGCCCCAGTTTCTAACCCGATCGTCGTTTTTCCCTAATTCGAAAATCTTAGGCACATTTAAAGTGTACTTTATCATCTGGAATAACCAGTTTAAGATTTCGGTAATTTTGAATTTTTGAAGACCAATCCACGGTCTACATCACATATTCTATTCCAGAACCTTCTCATTCTTAAAATTTTCTTTACCCCGTTTCAATCAAAATTCCCGTGAATTGTTCTTAACATGACTACCAAAGAAACATTGTCTGCCGGGTCGAATGCCCAGGAGGATAAACAGTGCATTGCCAACCTGGCATTCATGGCAATACCAACTGAGGCTACAGCTGTGTTAGGCATTCCAAAAGATGATAAAAATGAGGTACACTCTTTTTCCTTTGACTCTTTATTATCTGATTCAGACACTGATGAATCAGAGAATTCCTTGTTTAATGAAAAAGTTTTTACTAAAATTGATGAGAAATCACATTTGACAAAACAAATAACTGATTTGGAATCTGAAAAAGCACAACTCTTAAATGATTTGAGTGAGTTAAGTCAATGTTCTCTTCAAATAACTCAAGTAAACAAGGAATTACAAAATCAGTTTTCTACGTCAAAATCTGCTTATAAATTTCAAATTTCTGAATTACAAGAAAGTTTACAAAAACAAGTAAACACAACTAATGAATCAAATGCACAAATCTCAAAATTAAAGGCAGAAAATTTAACCTTTCGTTGTCAACTTGAAACTCTTGTTCCTCAAGTCAATCAAAATAAACTTTCAAATCAAAAAACACAAGAGTTACAACAACAGTTGTCAACATTTCATGCTGCTCACACCAGTGAAGTAAATCGTCTAAATCACATAATTAATACAAAAAATCTTGAAATATCAAACCTAAAAACGATGAAGACGGTATCAAATGACAAAGACGACTCCAAGCAGCTGATAAATGACTTAGCTATCCAACTCAGTCGAGAGCAAACATGAATGAAGTCTGCTGACATCAAGATGAAGGATTACCAAGATAAGTTGAAGGCAGCTGATAACGAAATTCAAAAACTAAATGAACAAATCACAAACATCACAAACAATTTTAACAAGGAAATCGATGAACAATCAGCAACCATACACAGTCTTACTGTAAAGAAAGAAAATGCTGAAGAACACATCTCCAAACTGGAGCAGACGATTGTGAAAGCTGGTCACACTGAACAAACAATAAAATTAAATCAACCAAAAGAGTTCAGATCTTTCAAATCAAAAGTGGGTCTCGGCGCTGAGAACTCCCGTCCTCTGGAAAAAGCTGTTGATGTTGTTCCCACACTATACAATTATGATTACATGAACTTGGGAATATGGCAAAGCTTTCTTCATATGCCGGACGAGGAAGCAGAAATCGAGAAGTTCAACAGAGAAAAGAAGGAACACGCTCAAATCAGCTTTAACTATTCTGAATTGAACTATACATATGAAAAGAATAAAGCAAAATTTGAAAACAATGAGTACTTCCCGATTGTCACTCCAGAAGAATTTTCCATTTCTGATAATGAAGTTTTAAAACAAACAATTGAACCAAAGCTTTATGTTCCACCGTTGATTTTAGAAAAGAAAATCGTCCAACTTGAATCTGAAATTGATGAAACTCATAAAGCCTTTGATAAAGAAAAAGAAAATCTTCAAACAAAGATACATCAATTAGAGGACACGATTTAAGAATTAAAACATAAAACTGACAAAAATGTTTTTCAAAATTCTAAATCTTCATTAATAGGACCAGCACCTGTTAATCCAGTACCAATTACTTTGAGAAGAACCTCTAATTCACCACCTTTAAACGTCTCATTTAGAAAATTAGAGCCTCAGAGCAAGGAGCCCAAGCCCAATAGAGTCAAAGGAGATATGCCATCTAAGAAGCCGAGTTCGTCTAAGTCTAGTACGCTTAAGAAGCCTCGCGAGCTTAAGCAGTCTAGACCATATACGTCTTCAGTTTCTTCGTCCACTGTTAAAATTAACAGTAACAACTCCAAAAATTTTAAATCTCCTGCATTTGCTTTTGGAACTGTGTATGATGCTTCTGCTTATCGTCCTGTAAATTACTCACCTGATTTTGGTAATGTTTGTGTCAAATCTAAAAAACTTGGTAAAAAGATATTGAGAGATAAATCTACAAATAAACAAATTTCTCAGAATGATGATCGATTTTTTGTTAAGCTAAATGCTCCATGTGGTTTAAAAATCAATGTTTTCCATAAATCTGGTAAAATTATAAAATCATGCAAAACATGTTTTCCACAACCATGCAAGAAATCTGTCTCTCATCCACACAAACCAAATAAAAAAGGTTCATCTTCACATGCTTCCAAAAAGGCGAAGAGTTCTTCCAAAACCCCACCAATCTCTGATAAACACTCGTCTTCTCGTCGCAAAGTTTCTCGAGGATCTTCCGCACCTAAGCCAAAGTCTTCAGGTTCCTCAAACAGCGACAACAAAACAACGACCAAATCTTCAACGCTTGTGAAATACACATGGATCAAAAATGAAAAATCTCATTAGATTATCCAATCCTCTGAAAAATCTTTAAAATGGGTAGTTAAATCCACAACCTCTGAACTGCCTCCTTGCAGTTCTCCAAAGCTCTAAATTGATCTTAAAACAATTTTACATAAAACATCTGTCACTAATCGTATAGGACCCATACATAATTGGGTACCAAACATGTTTTAATTGTTTTATGTAGAATTACTAGAAAGGTGTTTGGAGTTTGGAGATTGGCTTATGCACACTTCAGTGTATAACCCGAGCTTCAACAGAATGGCTTTCAAGTGCATCAGCTTGAAACCCGGTCCTCAACGGAAAATGGCTTCTAATCAAAATAGATTCAGAACCCGCACTCAAAAGAAAGCACAAAGCTCAATCAAGCTTCACCGCAAATACTCTCCTTCAACCCTCCGACGATGTCTCAGGTACGTCCTCCAATCTCAAAACTTGTAAATACTTTTGTTTGGTCGAGGGGGAGAAATATTAATTCTAGGGGGAGAATTATTATTTCTAGGGGGAGAAAATATAGAAAAAAAAAAATTAGAAAATCAAAAACAAATTACCCAAATAAAAAGTTTTATGTTTGTAACGTTAATTATAAGTTGTTGTAATATCCGTAAACGATCTCTTTACTAGTTCCCTAGTAAAGATTGCATCTGTTTATTACAAATTCTTTTAACTCTCGTTACTAACTACTTCAAAAGACATACCTTCCCATGGTTTGCCAGATCCGGCCTAACCTATCCCAGGGAAATATTTCAGCCAACTGGTAAAATGTGAGGGTATATGTCTAGGGTATAGAAATAGGTGAATGCAAGGTGATGTGAAAACATGATAAATCAAAGAAAACAAACCTTTGAGTGCATCCAAAGCGTTTACAAACCGGGCAACAATACAAATAGGTGATCATTCATAAGTTGAATGTTTCACTAGACTTTACTAGCCCAGTAAAGCAAATGCACACCACCACCAACCACTCAAATTCCTCTCAAAAGGAATTTGTTTCATTTCATTAGGGGACGTAGCACAAAAGCTACTGACTACTCATTCGGAGTATGTCGGTATTGAAACAAAATAACCTCCTGCCCCGGGTTAAGTCTCTTTGTATGCACAGTGTGTCTAGTTCTCACCCCCAAGAATCTTTCCAATATAGGACACTTGCACTACAAAAATGGATCTCCGTGAATCCATCGGAACACTCGTAGTGGCATCACAATCTGATGTTTCATGAGGATCGAGTGGAAATCCTGCTAGAGCTAAAATCACGCCAACTCTAAACGCAGGTCACACATTTGAACCAACGGTTGTGCAAACGACTACCGATTCATACCGTGTGCTAACGGATACCCTAAGTGAGTCCGGTGTTACCTAAAATCCATGTGAAACTCCTAAAACGAAACATCTTCAAAAAGCTGATTAAAATGCACATGAGCGTAATAGTCCACTCTCAAATTACTCCTATGATCTGCTAAACCCAGCATGATTTTCCCCGGAGCCACCGACAATATAGGAACTAAAAAGTAAGGGTCCCTAGGTCTAGGTGAGCAGAATCAAGTATCATGGGATCTTGATTGGGGTGCGCTGAGGTAAAAATTGAGAGGGGGTATGAAGTATGGGGTGCAAATCAGCTTATCACATGGTAAAAACAAAAACGAGGGTGTGGTTGAAAAATGAAAAAATGAGTTGAGTGAGGAGCGTGTGTGAAAGGGTTAAAAGAAAACGGAAAACCCTCCCTAAACCGAACAAATGACCGGGTAACCTCATCTATATCAGATTGCATATGTTGCTTTCTGATTAAGACATCATGGACCCAGTGATGCAATGCACAACCCCCACTGACCACTCAAGTACAAAAATTACTTGTTTCAAAATCACGGAGATAACCACATCCACTATCGACATCTCATTTGGAGATTGTTGATATTGAAAAAGAGGACCCACCTCCAGTCCTCGCCTTCGTTTGTCCACATATAGAGTCTAGAACCGAATTAAATTTCTCTAGGACACAGGCACTCTACCAAGCATATCTTTGAGATATTGCCGGAACATTCATAGTGATACCAAAATTATTGGTATTCCACTTTGATTGAATGGAAATCCTACCAGTGCTAACATCAATGCCAACACTGAACGTAGGTCACACAGTTTCTGTAACTGTTGTGCTAACAGGCAATCTATGTGATCCTGGGTTACCCTGATACATTATTGTGCGAAGATCAGACGACCGTACTCCACTCTTATCAACAACGGTCACTATGTCTGATAGAATATCTGATGACTGTACTTCAATCTTATCAACAACAGTCAATAAATCAGATAAGGGATTCTATGACCGTACTCCAACATTATCAACAACGGTCAGAAAATCCACAACATATCAACATTCCGCACTGCTTCAACTTCAACAAACATCAGGAACCAAGGATCTGCAGCAAATCGACAAACGCCACAACTTCAAGAAAGGACTTCTGTAACGACCCGAATTTTGTGAATAAATAAATTGTACAAAATTATGATAAATAAGGATAAATCGTTTAAAGAACGTAGGAATTGGTTTCGTGTCGTTTGGACACCGTACGAGAAAGTTATGGGCAAAACCGAGTCGAGACAAGGATGAAAAGTGCAGCCCTGCTGTCTGAGGGACTTCGCGACGCGAAGTCATGGTCACGATCGGGAACACGGACCAGGGAGTTTGGCCTTTCATCGTGAATTAGTTCCCGCCAGCATAACGATCGCGAACTATGCGAGTGGGAAAGAGTTCGCGTCGCGAACTCTGGTAACGATCGCGAACTTTGGGCGATACCAGCATTTAAGACGGGAATCTTCATTTATTACACACATAAAACCCTAGTTTTTCCCCCTCATTGTGTGTGAACGATTTCTGGAGCATAAGGGTCGTTTGGAGCTTAATCTTCATCAAATCTTGGTGAATCTTGTTCCTAGTTGAAGATCTAAGGTAAATCTCCAACTCTCTTGTGTTAAAAGTCTTAGATTTGAGTATGGAAGCTTGAATCATAAACCCTAGTTATGGATTTGTTCATGAATGGTTAAATGGAAGTGAAATAACTTAGATCTATGGTATTTTAACAAGGAAAATGTGGTCATGTTATGAATACATGAAAATATGGTGATTTATGAACTTAGGGTTTGGTAATTTTGGGGAAAATGGTGCTAGTAGTTAACTAGCCATAGATTATGTAGTTAGTATAGATGATTAATGCAAACCATTGTATTGGTTTTGATATAGATTGTCGGTTGGAAGATTTGAGGCATTCAAATCTTGGAAAGTGATATTGGTGTTCAAGGAAACACAACATTGGATAAGCTTGGCAAAGGTGAGTACATGTGAACTTTCAAACTGGGTACATAGCTAGTAAATGTTTTATGATTAAATGATTTTGTCGAGTCTTTAAGTAATTTAGTCATTTATGTGATTTATGATGAATTGCTTGTATGATAATGAAATGATTGAATGATTGAGAAATGATGGAGCTATAAGCTCATAACGATAAAAGATAAGTCATGATGACGATGATGATGTCCCTAGGGCCGTAGTAGATTGGAGGCATTCCGGTTATTACGGTACCTTAAGGTTCGTGGTAGATTGGAGGCATTCCGATTACCCAATACCTATGAGTCCCGGTAGATTGGAGGCATTCCGATTACCGTGGAAATGATGGTCTTGATAGATTGGAGGCATTCCGATTATCTCGACATTGGCCAATGATGAAAGTGATAAAGTGACCCAAAATAAACTAAATAATATTATTTTAAGATTAAATGATATTATTTGACTATTTGTTTATCGGGTCTAAAACCCATGTATCTCACGAGGCAATTTTGTCTCACGTACTATGTTTGTGTTTTTGCTATGTACTCAGGTTCGGGATCGAAGATCTAGGAGGCCCGTTTAGAAGAGGCCTTGTTGAGATTAGCTCGGTGTTGATGATTAGAGTCCTTATCCTATGGTTAAGATATAATTTGTAACACCGTTTTTGTAAACTCTGATAATCTCGAACAAGAAACCTTTTCGTTTTTGTAAAACTAGCATTTGATGTTGACACAATATTATGTATTTTCGAATTAAATGGTATTTAAATGTTGTTTTGAAAATTGAGGTGTTACAACTTCCGCTGCTAACCGCTCTATCTATGGGTCTACATTCAGTCGATTTGCATGAAGTCTTCTGGAATACTTTATATTGGTTGAAAAGCCGATTAAAAGTATGTCTGTCACTGATGATTAAAGGCTGATGCTGTTTTATCAACATAACTGCTCAACGTTTCAATTCTCAGCTCCAGCCTTACAAACACAGAAGTCTTCAAAGATATGCAACCTAGTCTACTATTACAAAGGGGGAGATTGTTAGGTACTAGAAAGTTGTAATAGATAGTCTAGGGGGTAAAGTGTAACATTGTATATATGTTAAGTTTTATTTAGGAAATGGTCCTAACTAACAAGGAATTAAGCCATGATATAAATACCAAAGTGTAAGGCTTAATTCCTTAACTTTTGCTCATTAATCAATTCACACATTTCTGCAATTGTTCTCTCTAACTTCTCTCTACATTTCTCTCTCTAAAACCCTAATTGTTCTTCATCTTTCTCACCAAAATCATCATCAAACATCATTGAATGGATTGAATCAGTGTTATTGTGCTTTTCAGTATTTTTTATTTTGTAGTTTGTATTTGTTGTTTTAATGAAATATTAAGTTGTTTGAAAAAAGGAAAAGAAAAAAAAAAGGAGTGGGGCCCAAATGGCTTAAGTGATGGTAGAGGGGGTATTTGGAGGTTTTGAATGTGAAATGTAAAATGGTGATGTGGCGCAGAGGTGGCATCTGACTTAAGGTTACCACACCCATTGCTCTTAGTAAACCTTTATAGCCTGTCAATGAGCGTAATATTTATCAAGTTTGTCCATAAAAATATCAAGATAGGATGTCGCTTGCTTGTTGCATGTGAATGTGGAGTCATCCATTATTAAAGATACTGCATGGTTCAAAAGTAAGATTTTCAAATATACGTTATTATACCATTACTTTCCTGGATTTGGATATTTCAAATATAGAAGAAGGAATATATATTTACCAAGTTATTAACAAGTGTGTTATAGTTGATGTGCTAGAGTATTTGTAATGGTGAGCAATTGAACTTGGGTTTAGTCACTGGTGTCACGACAGCACCACCGGTAGTGGTAAACGAACTCAAGATAAATATTAAAATTGATTTTTATTAATACATGTATCACTTACCATTCGTAATGTACAAGCTACCATTATATTAATTGCATACGTACAAGCGACCACCATTGGTCGCCTGCCCTGCATGCCCAAAATGAATGAAGATTTGAGATGTGACGCATCCAGCTATGGTCACATAATGGGGGGGACGCGGTCGCCGTGTTTAGTCGCGACGTTCGTTTGTCCTCTTTTAGGTTCAGTCTTAGAGTAACATACATTTCATTGAAAGTAGAATGGTCCCTCGATCGATAGACACATAGCTAGGCTAGAGTCATCCATACATTCCAAACTCCCACCACCGGCCACCATCATTAGCCGGCCACATGTAATCATGCGAATGTTATAAGGCCAACAAAGGCCACACCAAATAAGGGTTAATAGAAACATAGACTTGTGGCTTTCAAAACAGTCGAAAGGAGGCAGTGGTTGTACTCAAAGTCTCAAAAGGTGGGGGCCGGTGGCCGGCCGGGTCGGGTCAAGTGGAGGGGCTCGATCTTGTCATGACCTCTTGGATCACATGGGCTTGTAACATCCGTGCATGGCTGTCATGCAATATATGCCAACACGTCCATGGCCACCACTTCACTCTTGTATCTCACGAGTATTATGTCTCCCGCGTGATGTTGCGGGGTTTAAAACATACATTTTATAGACGTCAAAATTTAGATTCAATTTATACAATTTATTATTTTGAGAGCATCTCCAACCATAGAGTTTGAAGGTTCGATTTATTCTTCTTACAAAAATATATATTTATTAGTGGTGTATCAAAATAGGCAGTTATATAAATTTAGTTGATAATTAGTACTTTAATAGAGTACTATGATAAAAATTAAGCTTATATAATGTTTCAATATAACCTTTTATTATGTACTCCTTCCATCCCACAAAAAACTTTCTATTTCACTCTAAATTTTTGTAAACTCTGATAATCTCGAACAAGAAACCTTTTCGTTTTTGTAAAACTAGCATTTGATGTTGACACAATATTATGTATTTTCGAATTAAATGGTATTTAAATGTTGTTTTGAAAATTGAGGTGTTACAACTTGGTATCAGAGCTATAGTTTAAGTGAACTAGGTTGAGTTGACCATCCTAGACTTAAACTGAGCTAGTAGGACCGTAGGTTCCATAGGATACTTGTAAAATGGCTATTGAGACCTTAAGTGTAGGTTCAATAGGGTTGAACTTGGAGGGTTAGGTCATGTTTGGTTGGGACGGTCAATGTTACCGTTACTTTGATAAATTGACTTCTAAATGATTAATGTCTTATTATAGCAAAATGGTGAGAACTAGAAGTACAAGAGGCCCACTTGATCAAGGGCAAGATTCGAACAACATTGTCGAACCGGTGTTTGGTCCTCCACCTCGGGAAGGGGAGGAAAATTCGGGTGTTGAAAGGAATACTCACACCCCGGTCACCGTAGAACACCTCCAAACTATGTTCAATCAATTGAGGGACATAGTGAACGAGGATGTGAACCGACTTCTCAATGAGCATGGGGCACGTGAAAGGCGGGAGGAATCTCCACCCCGCACAAAGAGCAAGTCAAGTAGTGTTGCTCAAACTGAGAAATCATCAACGGAAGAAGATGAGAGTGAGCCCGAGCCGAGGGAAAGGAAGGGGTGCACGTATAAGAACTTTATGGCCTTTAAGCCCGATAACTACTATGGTAGCTCCGAACCGAAAGTCACGATCCGTTGGATCCGTGAAACTGAACAAGTCCTTGAAGCTAGTAAATGTAAGGAAGGTGATATGGTAATCTATGCTTCTCGTTTATTGAAAGATGAAGCCCTCGTGTGGTGGGACACCATGTATGAAACGTTGGGAAAGAGGGCGGTGTATAAGATGACTTGGGATGAGTTTGTGAAAAGGTTGAAGGCAAAGTTTTGCCCCGAGAGAAACTTGGAAAAACTTCAAGAGGAGTTTGTACATCTGAAGAAAGGTGGTTTGAGTGTCGATGAGTACACTAAGAAATTCACGGGATTAATCCCGTTTGTGATCAAATTGTATCCGGATGAGAGATCCCGGATTGTTCGTTATGCTAATGGACTCCCGTGGGAGTATGAATTGGAAGTTAAAAGGGCCGCCACACTCGATGAGGCTATCGGTGCGGCGAGAAATGTTGAAGAGGTTGGCCAAAGAAGAATCAATGAGAGGCCAAAGTTTGAAAAGTTTGAGAAGAGGAAGTTTGAGGGGAGCTCGGGTTCGGTGAAGAAGGGAAAGTTCACCCCGACCTTCTCTAAACAATCGAGTGTTGGTGCTTGTAAGAAGTGTGGCAAAGACCACAAGGGATAATGTTTGGTGGACTCAAAGTCGTGTTTCAAGTGTGGAAGGCCGGGACATTTGGCAAGGGATTGCCGGGTCAAACCGTTGGATGAAATCGAGTGCTATTCGTGCCATGAAAAAGGGCACTATAGCAATGCATGCCCGAAGAAGGGAAGTGAGACCATGGCATCGACCGCTCAAAAGAAAGCGGAGCCTACAAAGGTCAAGGGACGGTCCTTCCAACTTACCCGAGAAGAAGCCAATGAGGTCCACGATGTCGTTTCAGGTACCCTACTCGTAAATTCTATCCCCGCCCGGATCTTATTTGACTCGGGTGCTACTTATTCGTTTGTGTCGCATGATTTTGTTGTGGTGTTGAATGTGCCATTAGAACTTCTTGATGAAATTTATGAAATAGAAATTGCGGATGGTAAAACCTCCATAGTTCAACATATGTGCCGGAATTGTGAATTGGAAATAGATGGGAAAAAGTTTAAGGTGAATTTATTACCCATGGAAATTGCGGGTTTCGATATAGTTATAGGTATGGATTGGTTGGGTGAGAATCAAGCAAAGATTTTATGTGGGAAGAAGATAGTATCAATTAGGACTCCCGACAATGAAAAGGTTTATGTGTATGGTGAGAGACGACACCACTTACCATGTCTTATGACCGCGGTTAAAGCTAGGAAATGTTTAGCCAAATGGTGTTCGTCCTTTTTAGCATATGTATTAGATGGGAGGAAAGAGAAAAAGACGGTGGAAAATGTAAAGGTGATTCGGGATTTTCCCGAGGTATTTCCCGACGATTTACCGGGATTGCCACCGGAGAGGCAAGTAGAATTCCGTATTGATTTAGTTCCGGGAGCGACGCCGATAGCTCGTGCTCCATACCGTTTGGCTCCCACCGAAATGCGGGAATTGATGTCCCAATTGCAAGAATTACTCGACAAAGGATTTATTCGCCCTAGCTCGTCTCCTTGGGGTGCGCCCGTATTGTTTGTTAAGAAGAAAGACGGTTCAATGAGAATGTGCATCGACTACCGAGAGTTGAACAAGATGACTATTAAGAACCGATACCCGTTGCCTAGAATCGACGACTTGTTTGATCAACTTCAAGGTGCCGACTATTTCTCGAAGATTGATTTGAGGTCGGGTTACCATCAAGTTCGAGTGAAAGAGGGATATACCGAGAAGACGGCGTTTCGTACACGTTATGGGCATTACGAGTTTTTGGTGATGCCATTCGGGTTGACTAATGCACCGGCCATTTTCATGGATCTTATGAATCGGGTTTGCAAACCATTCCTCGACAAGTTTCTTATCGTATTTATTGACGATATTCTTATTTATTCAAAAACCGAAGAAGAACACGAGAGTCATCTAAGAAAAACGTTAGAAGTGCTACAACGAGAAAAATTGTATGCTAAGTTTTCAAAATGTGAATTTTGGATTCGAGAAGTCCAATTCCTTGGTCATGTTGTGTCGCGAGAAGGAATCAAGGTTGACCCGTCGAAGATTGAAGCGGTTATGAAGTGGGAACCGCCACGAACTCCGACCGAAGTGAGAAGTTTTCTCGGCCTTGCCGGATATTACCGTCGATTTATTCAAGACTTTTCCCGAGTGGCGACACCACTCACATTGTTGACCCGAAAGAGTAGTGAGTTCGTGTGGGGAGAAAAGCAAGAAAGAGCATTCGCCACATTGAAAGAAAAATTGTGTAACGCCCCGGTTCTCACGTTACCCGAAGGGATGGAAGACTTCGTCGTGTATAGTGATGCTTCACATAAAGGTTTGGGTTGTGTTTTGATGCAACGGGGGAAAGTGATTGCCTACGCCTCGAGACAACTAAAGAATGCGGAAGAAAGATACACGACTCACGATTTAGAATTGGCGGCGATAGTGTTTGCTTTGAAGTTATGGAGACACTACTTGTATGGTACAAGGTGTACGTTGTATACGGATCACAAAAGTCTTCAATATGTTTTCACTCAAAAGGACCTAAATATGAGGCAAAGAAGATGGATCGAATTGATACAAGATTATGATTGTGAAATTGTCTACCATGCGGGGAAGGCCAACGTGGTAGCCGACGCCTTGAGCCGAAAGGTGTACGAAAAGCCGATTAAGGGAAAACTAACACGTATTGAAGTAGTCTCGAGTATAGTAGAACGAATCAGGAATGCCCAACGGGAGGTGATGGAAAAAGATGAGTTAAGGCAAGAACGATTGGGAAAGAACCAACATTTTGTGGAAAACAAGCAAGGGTTGAAAACCGTTGGTGGTCGAATATGGGTTCCCAAGTTCGGGGGTACCCGAAAGGAATTACTAACCGATGTTCATAAGTCTAAGTATTCGATCCACCCGGGAAGTACAAAAACGTATCAAGATATGAAGAAGATGTATTGGTGGCCCGGGATGAAGGCAAGAGTGGCAAAGTATATTTCTAAGTGTGCCACGTGTGCACAAGTAAAAGCCGAGCATCAAGTACCTTATGGGGTAGCTCAATCGTTGCAAGTACCGGCCGGAAAATGGGATGATATAACAATGGACTTTATTGTTGGTTTGCCAAAGACGAGCAAGAACCACGATGCCATTTGGGTCATAGTTGACCGGTTGACCAAAAGTGCATTATTCTTGGCAATTCGGGAAACCATGCCACTTGAGAAGTTGGCAAAGTTGTATGTGGATGAAGTAGTTAGACTTCATGGAGTCCCATTGTCGATTGTGTCCGATAGAGACGCGAGGTTTACCTCGAGATTTTGGAGATCTTTGCAAGAGGAGTTGGGAACGAAACTGCGGTTGAGTACGGCTTACCACCCGCAAACCGATGGTCAAAGTGAAAGAACTATCCAAACGGTTGAAGATATGCTAAGATCGTGTGTGCTAGATTTTGGAGGTAAATGGGATGAACACTTACCGTTAGTTGAGTTTTCCTACAACAATAGTTACCAATCGACCGTTAAAATGCCGCCTTATGAGGCGTTGTATGGAAGGAAATGTAGGACCCCATCGTGTTGGCTTGAGGCGGGTGAGACGAAACTCACGGGTCCCGAGATTGTGAAGTTGACCAATGAAAAGATTGGGATAATCCAAACCAATATGAAAATCGCCAAGATCGACAAAGAAGCTACTCGGGTTTGAAAAAGAGACCGTATGATTTGGATGTTGGAGACATGGTGATGTTGAAAGTATTGCCTTGGAAAGGCGTGATGCGGTTTGGTAAGAAGGGCAAATTGAGCCCAAGGTATGTTGGCCCGTTTAAGATTTTGAAACGGGTCGGTTTGCAAGCTTTCAAGTTAGAACTCCCACCCGAACTTCAAGGTGTTCACGATACATTTCATGTAAGTTATTTGAAGAAGTTCGTGGGTGAAGTTGAAAATATAATTCCATTGCAAGAATTGCGGGTTGATGCCCCGAACCGGTTGATAGAAGAACCCGAAGCCATATTAGAGACAAAGACCAAGAAACTCAGAAATAAGGAGATTGAGTGGTGTTGGTCAAGTGGAAGCATTCACTTGGGCCGAACTTGACTTGGGAAGTCAAGGATGAAATTCGGAAAAGATACCCGAACTTCGTGAACTATGATGAGATTCCGAGGACGGAATCTCCTTAAGGGGTAGATAGTTGTAACGACCCGAATTTTGTGAATAAATAAATTGTACAAAATTATGATAAATAAGGATAAATCGTTTAAAGAACGTAGGAATTGGTTTCGTGTCATTTGGACACCGTACGAGAAAGTTATGGGCAAAACCGAGTCGAGACAATGATGAAAAGTGCAGCCCTGCTGTCTGAGGGACTTCGCGACGCGAAGTCATGGTCACGATCGGGAACACGGACCAGGGAGTTTGGCCTTTCATCGTGAATTAGTTCCCGCCAGCATAACGATCGCGAACTATGCGAGTGGGAAAGAGTTCGCGTCGCGAACTCTGGTAGCGATCGCGAACTTTGGGCGATACCAGCATTTAAGACGGGAATCTTCATTTATTACACACATAAAACCCTAGTTTTTCCCCCTCATTGTGTGTGAACGATTTCTGGAGCATAAGGGTCGTTTGGAGCTTAATCTTCATCAAATCTTGGTGAATCTTGTTCCTAGTTGAAGATCTAAGGTAAATCTCCAACTCTCTTGTGTTAAAAGTCTTAGATTTGAGTATGGAAGCTTGAATCATAAACCCTAGTTATGGATTTGTTCATGAATGGTTAAATGGAAGTGAAATAACTTAGATCTATGGTATTTTAACAAGGAAAATGTGGTCATGTTATGAATACATGAAAATATGGTGATTTATGAACTTAGGGTTTGGTAATTTTGGGGAAAATGGTGCTAGTAGTTAACTAGCCATAGATTATGTAGTTAGTATAGATGATTAATGCAAACCATTGTATTGGTTTTGATATAGATTGTCGGTTGGAAGATTTGAGGCATTCAAATCTTGGAAAGTGATATAGGTGTTCAAGGAAACACAACATTGGATAAGCTTGGCAAAGGTGAGTACATGTGAACTTTCAAACTGGGTACATAGCTAGTAAATGTTTTATGATTAAATGATTTTGTCGAGTCTTTAAGTAATTTAGTCATTTATGTGATTTATGATGAATTGCTTGTATGATAATGAAATGATTGAATGATTGAGAAATGATGGCGCTATAAGCTCATAACGATAAAAGATAAGTAATGATGACGATGATGATGTCCCTAGGGCCGTAGTAGATTGGAGGCATTCCGGTTATTACGGTACCTTAAGGTTCGTGGTAGATTGGAGGCATTCCGATTACCCAATACCTATGAGTCCCGGTAGATTGGAGGCATTCCGATTACCGTGGAAATGATGGTCTTGATAGATTGGAGGCATTCCGATTATCTCGACATTGGCCAATGATGAAAGTGATAAAGTGACCCAAAATAAACTAAATAATATTATTTTAAGATTAAATGATATTATTTGACTATTTGTTTATCGGGTCTAAAACCCATGTATCTCATGAGGTAATTTTGTCTCACGTACTATGTTTGTGTTTTTGCTATGTACTCAGGTTCGGGATCGAAGATCTAGGAGGCCCGTTTAGAAGAGGCCTTGTTGAGATTAGCTCGGTGTTGATGATTAGAGTCCTTATCCTATGGTTAAGATATAATTTGTAACACCGTTTTTGTAAACTCTGATAATCTCGAACAAGAAACCTTTTCGTTTTTGTAAAACTAGCATCTGATGTTGACACAATATTATGTATTTTCGAATTAAATGGTATTTAAATGTTGTTTTGAAAATTGAGGTGTTACAACTTCCGCTGCTAACCGCTCTATCTATGGGTCTACATTCAGTCGATTTGCATGAAGTCTTCTGGAATACTTTATATTGGTTGAAAAGCCGATTAAAAGTATGTCTGTCACTGATGATTAAAGGCTGATGCTGTTTTATCAACATAACTGCTCAACGTTTCAATTCTCAGCTCCAGCCTTACAAACACAGAAGTCTTCAAAGATATGCAACCTAGTCTACTATTACAAAGGGGGAGATTGTTAGGTACTAGAAAGTTGTAATAGATAGTCTAGGGGGTAAAGTGTAACATTGTATATATGTTAAGTTTTATTTAGGAAATGGTCCTAACTAACAAGGAATTAAGCCATGATATAAATACCAAAGTGTAAGGCTTAATTCCTTAACTTTTGCTCATTAATCAATTCACACATTTCTGCAATTGTTCTCTCTAACTTCTCTCTACAT
The DNA here is from genome assembly GCA_963853835.1 of Calendula officinalis. Taxonomy (NCBI): domain Eukaryota; kingdom Viridiplantae; phylum Streptophyta; class Magnoliopsida; order Asterales; family Asteraceae; genus Calendula; species Calendula officinalis. The sequence goes on along the minus strand of OY970832.1, from coordinate 7,254,051 downwards.
TTCTCTCTCTAAAACCCTAATTGTTCTTCATCTTTCTCACCAAAATCATCATCAAACATCATTGAATGGATTGAATCAGTGTTATTGTGCTTTTCAGTATTTTTTATTTTGTAGTTTGTATTTGTTGTTTTAATGAAATATTAAGTTGTTTGAAAAAAGGAAAAAGAAAAAAAAAAGAGGTGGGGCCCAAATGGCTTAAGTGATGGTAGAGGGGGTATTTGGAGGTTTTGAATGTGAAATGTAAAATGGTGATGTGGCGCAGAGGTGGCATCTGACTTAAGGTTACCACACCCATTGCTCTTAGTAAACCTTTATAGCCTGTCAATGAGCGTAATATTTATCAAGTTTGTCCATAAAAATATCAAGATAGGATGTCGCTTGCTTGTTGCATGTGAATGTGGAGTCATCCATTATTAAAGATACTGCATGGTTCAAAAGTAAGATTTTCAAATATACGTTATTATACCATTACTTTCCTGGATTTGGATATTTCAAATATAGAAGAAGGAATATATATTTACCAAGTTATTAACAAGTGTGTTATAGTTGATGTGCTAGAGTATTTGTAATGGTGAGCAATTGAACTTGGGTTTAGTCACTGGTGTCACGACAGCACCACCGGTAGTGGTAAACGAACTCAAGATAAATATTAAAATTGATTTTTATTAATACATGTATCACTTACCATTCGTAATGTACAAGCTACCATTATATTAATTGCATACGTACAAGCGACCACCATTGGTCGCCTGCCCTGCATGCCCAAAATGAATGAAGATTTGAGATGTGACGCATCCAGCTATGGTCACATAATGGGGGGGACGCGGTCGCCGTGTTTAGTCGCGACGTTCGTTTGTCCTCTTTTAGGTTCAGTCTTAGAGTAACATACATTTCATTGAAAGTAGAATGGTCCCTCGATCGATAAACACATAGCTAGGCTAGAGTCATCCATACATTCCAAACTCCCACCACCGGCCACCATCATTAGCCGGTCACATGTAATCATGCGAATGTTATAAGGCCAACAAAGGCCACACCAAATAAGGGTTAATAGAAACATAGACTTGTGGCTTTCAAAACAGTCGAAAGGAGGCAGTGGTTGTACTCAAAGTCTCAAAAGGTGGGGGCCGGTGGCCGGCCGGGTCGGGTCAAGTGGAGGGGCTCGATCTTGTCATGACCTCTTGGATCACATGGGCTTGTAACATCCGTGCATGGCTGTCATGCAATATATGCCAACACGTCCATGGCCACCACTTCACTCTTGTATCTCACGAGTATTATGTCTCCCGCGTGATGTTGCGGGGTTTAAAACATACATTTTATAGACGTCAAAATTTAGATTCAAATTATACAATTTATTATTTTGAGAGCATCTCCAACCATAGAGTTTGAAGGTTCGATTTATTCTTCTTACAAAAATATATATTTATTAGTGGTGTATCAAAATAGGCAGTTATATAAATTTAGTTGATAATTAGTACTTTAATAGAGTACTATGATAAAAATTAAGCTTATATAATGTTTCAATATAACCTTTTATTATGTACTCCTTCCATCCCACAAAAAACTTTCTATTTCACTCTAAATTTTTGTCCCACAAAAAACTTCACATTTCCCATATTTGATGGCTCCACATAATAAAAAAACTATTATTAATAAAGATCTCACCACTAATATCCACTAACTATCTTTCTCTCTCCAATCCAACCTTATATTTTAAACAAATGTATTATCAATGACCCCACCACTAACTATCACCTAAAAACTTGTGCATAAGCTAAATGAGAAATTTTTTGTGGGACGGAGGGAGTATTATTTAATTATATATATATATATATATATATATATATATATATATATATATATATATATATATATATATATATATATATATATATATACTAACAATTTACTAATTATAATATTTATTAGTTGATGAAAATTTTGTTTTAGACTTGTTAGTATTTTATTTTGTTTAAATATTATTAATTATTATTATTTGATAAAGAGGCACATATTTTACCGTCCCTACCTTTTTGTAAAAATAGAATTGTAATTCATGTTGAGTTATATGCCTGTATCAATCATTGAGTATTGAAATTAATTCTAGCAATGTAAGCAACGGAAATTAAATAAACGCTCCATATTTTCACGCACTTATTATGAACAGTGTTACTCGTATGATAAATGTATAATATAAAAATATACTTAAGGAGTACATTTTTTCATATCTGTTTTTATCTACAAATAAATGGATAACCAAAGTTGCTTCTTACATTTTTAAATGTACGATGATAATAAGAATTATGTATTTCTCGATATTGTACATAACTCGTTAGCACTATATAAAAATAAGCTACTATATAGTATATATATTCTCAAGTTTTGTCATCGAGGAAAGGGGAGGAGTGCCGAAGAAAAAGTTGTGCTCACTAATTTTCTTTTATCCTAAATCTTACTCTCAAATTTGGCATTTTCGGATGACGAAAAGGAAAGAAATTAAATGTCTTATAATTTCTCTTCTCGATCTTCCATCCATTTTAGCTTCTATGCAGCTAGACCTTTTTTTCTTTTAACTAGGGTTCCGACTCGCTTTGCGAGTCGACTAATCTCAGGGTGACCACTCGCTTTGCGAGAAGCCCGGAGTCGGCGCAGGTGAACCTCCGTAGCCATAAGGGGATATTTTTTTGCTCCTGGTAGGGATTGAACCCGGGACCTCCTGAGAGTTTCACCCTTTAGGAGATCAAGTTCAACCACTAGGCCACCACCCTTATGGTTTGCTAGACCTTTTTTTTTTTTTTTAATATAGTGATTTTTTTTAATATAGTGATTTTTGGCTTTTTGCTTCTTAAGAAAGATAGGTCAAAATTAATATTATTTGAATAATCCTATACTCCCATAAAAAACTTCTCATTTCACTTTAAAATTGTTTCTCACAAAAAAACTTCTAATTTCTTACATTTGATGGGCTCACCATAATAAAATATTATTATTATTAAGGATCCTACCACTAACTATATTTCTCTCTCCAAACCAATCTTATATTTTAATCAAAATTATTATCAATAATCTCACCATTAACTATTACCTTAAAACTTGTATCAAAATGGAATGAGAAGTTTGTTCCAGGACGGAGAGAGTTTATTATTTTATTTGTCTTCAATTAACAAATAATAGGCCCTACGTATACCCGTTTATATATATATGTACATAACTCTCATGTCCTCGGTACTTCTATAATCCTTTCTTATTCTTTCTCTAGATCTACATATCTCTCTCTCTCTCTCTCTCTCTCTCTGAATAAAACAAAACACAAGCTGTTTACTGGTTGTACTTCCTCTACCACCACCCTCTTATCATTACCTTTCTTTTTGTTTGGTTGTGTTTTTGACACACAAACACTATCTCACTATCTCCAGCATGTTCATATATAGTCATTAACTGGATTCTTTAGTCCCCCATCTACCAAACAACCATAATTTTGATCTACGTATAACCCAACACAATCTTCCCCATCCAAAAATATTGTCATTTCCATGAACACCCTTTTCAAGAATCTCAAACCTAATCTCCCAAAATCCATGGACGATCATCATCACCAACTTCATAGATGGCCAACTCCTGCTGAGGTAACAATCTTTTTCCCCACAATTAAAATCTCTTTTTGAACTTGCACATCGAAGAGTATTGGTTTTAGACAACCCATTTTGAGGTCACATCCTTTTTCCCATAATTGTAGTACGTACTCCTACACGCCATATTTTGAAATGTGTGGATTAAGTTGTACCGTCAACGATAAATTAAATATCCAATATTTAAAGAAAATTTTCAATTTAATTTTGTATACTTTCACCAACCCCTTTTGCGGTAACAATCTTGTCCAATAGCAAAAGCAAACGTGAAGCTTTTTGAATATGCATGGTTTAAGACTTTAAGTTGCACATTACAAATTTACAACAATCAATCTTTTCTTCATTTAGTTATAAAAAGTACCATCTTTTTAATTTATTTTAGCCAGAACCCATTTAAGGTAACATTTTTCTTTATATAAAGTTTTATATAACTAAATGGATTAAGTTGTATCATACAACCAATTAATCAGTCTTTTTTTCAAGCCCTAACAAAAAATACTATTCTTTATTTGTAGGCCTTTGAAGAAATCAAAGCCATTGGAAAGATCTCAGGACCAACAGCCATAACTGGTTTACTACTATACTCAAGAGCCATGATCTCCATGCTTTTTCTTGGCTACCTCGGTGAACTTGAGCTTGCCGGTGGGTCTCTCTCCATCGGGTTCGCCAACATCACGGGCTACTCCGTCATATCGGGCTTAGCCATGGGCATGGAGCCCATTTGTGGTCAAGCCTATGGTGCAAAACAAATGAAACTATTGGGCTTAACTCTACAAAGAACGGTCCTTTTGCTCCTATCAACTTCTATCCCAATCTCTTTCATTTGGCTTAACATGAAAACGATCTTATTATGGTGCGGTGAAGATGAAGAGATCTCAACCGTTGCTCAAAAGTTCATAGTATTCGCAATACCGGACCTTTTTGTATTATCGGTTTTACACCCTCTTCGAGTTTACCTCCGAACACAAAACGTTAATCTGCCGTTAACTTGTTGTTCAGCGGTTTCTGTGTTTCTTCATGTACCGTTGAACTTTTTACTTGTGGGATATTTCAAGATGGGGGTTAGCGATGGCGGCTGTGATCACTAATCTAAACTTCTAGCCGCCGTTGTTTATGTCTCCGGCGTCTACCGGGATTCATGGGTGTCACCGAGCATTGACTGCTTACGTGGCTGGTCGTCGTTGTTGGCACTTGCGATACCCACGTGTGTGTCTGTGTGTTTGGAGTGGTGGTGGTATGAATTAATGATAATATTATGTGGGTTATTAGCAAACCCTAGGGCTACCGTGGCGTCAATGGGGATACTCATCCAAACGACGTCGTTAGTCTACGTGTTTCCGTCTGCCTTGAGTCTTGGGGTTTCAACTAGGGTTGGGAATGAACTCGGAGCAAACCAGCCGGCAAAAGCTCGTATATCGTTTCACTGGTTTGTGCCGCCGTGGTGGGTTTTACTGCGATGGTGTTCACGACATTGATGAGGCATCGGTGGGGGCGGTTTTTCACGGCGGATGCGGAGATTCTTGAGCTGACATCGATTGCATTGCCGGTGGCCGGACTTTGTGAGCTCGGAAACTGTCCTCAGACCACCGGTTGCGGTGTTTTGAGAGGTAGTGCAAGGCCAAAGGTGGGAGCTAATATTAATTTGGGATCGTTTTATTTGGTGGGAATGCCGGTGGCTATATTAATGGGGTTCGCCGTGAAAATGGGGTTCGCCGGACTTTGGGTAGGGTTGCTTGCAGCTCAGGGAACATGTGCATTGCTTATGATTCATGTTCTTTTTACAACAGATTGGATTGTTCAAGTAGAAAGAGCCAAAGAGTTGGCAAAACCATCATCTACTTTTTCTTGTTTTCCGGCGACGAACAAGGATGGGGCTAGAAAATCCATGGAAGCAAATCATGAAGAAATCGTATTAGTTTCTACTGAAAGTGAGATTGATCTTATGAAGGCAGATCGTTCTTCAGTTGATACACATCCTCTAATTGTGCATTGATTATCACTAAACTCATTTATTCCCTACGGATTGAACTTTTAGAGTAGTGGCCTTTTGTGAAGATTGTATTTCACACTGATTAATTGCCTAATGATTATTAATAGATCAGATTTTAAGTCAAAAGGTTTATACGACATATACTAACTAATCCTTCGTAAAAAATGCAATTGCAATTTTTGGCAGATTGACCATTTTTAGTTATTGTTAGATTAATATTATAGTGAATCAATGCTTTAATTGTAAATTAGTATGTTATCATATTTGTAGCTAATTACCTATGAACATTTAGCATAGTCATAGCCTAGAATCACTCTTGTAAATATTATATATATGGTCAGTAGTTTAATGGAAAGACACACAATTGATTTCCTCCATGGTATCAGAGAATACTTAGAATTCATCTTTGAATTTTTTTTTCTCTCTCTCCCTTTTCTGTCCCACCACAGCACACAATCGTGTTGTCCTCTCCTTCCTCCAACAATAAACAACTCACCTTTCTTTCTTTCTTTCTTTTTTTTTCACTTTCCATGGCAGACTCATCTAAATTTCATTCCGCCCTCACAATCACTAATGTTAAATCTCTTGTGCGCACTACAAGAATTTGACTCTTTTGCGACGACACGATTTGCGACGACTTTGCACTTTGCGACGACATATGACATTTGCGACGACTTCCTGAAAATTTGCGACGACGTGTCGTCTCTAACAATATGCGGGAAAATTTCCCTCCTAATTGCCCAGCCCGCGAACGAAATAAAAAATTGAAATATTTATTTTTCCTTATTAGCGAAGACTTACGTCGTCGCAAAGCAGTTTTAGCAGTTTTAAAATTATTTGCTGGAACAAATTAATATATTTGGAATAAAAAATTAATTAAAAGTATCGATATGTATACGCTAATCTCTTATCTTCCTCATTACTTCAAACCTCAACTCTATTTGGCTGCGACCTACAACCGCCCATCGACCACCTCCGCCTCCCTCATTCATTCCGCCTGGCGATTGCTTAACTTGAATGATCTTGAGCGTGGACTGCCTACACCTCCCTCGTTCATTGTGGCCGGCGACTGTTTCATCGTTCGGGTTCTGCAATTAAGGTATGCTAATCGCTAAATTGACATGATTTCTCTCCTAACTGTGGAATTAGGGTTCATCAGTGAGCTTATAGGCGGATAGGCGATTTAGGGATGCTAATTTTTTTTTACGCCATTTGGCTTTTAAAATGAGTTGTAAAATGTTGAATTAGCTTGTTACCCTTTATTTTTATGTTGATTTCAAAAGGTTGCGAGGGATTTCGAACAAGAAGGAGCCCTTGACTCCCCCCTCGTTTTCTTTTGATTCCATATTCAAGCTAGTTACTGTGAAAACGGGTCTTGAAGTTGCCATCGAGCTTTCATCAATTTCTGGTAAAATTATAAACCAAATTTCTATTATAAATTAACCATATATCTTCTGATCATAGAGGTCCCATTTGTCTCACAATGTTATTTTCAATTTGATCTTGATAGTCTATGTGTGTAATTGTCACAACAGATTCAGTTAACATGTGAAGTGAAGCCTCAGTACTTGGTAAGCATGAAATTTAATTTTCAACACATAAAACTATATTGTTACAATGATTTTTAGTCTTTTGACCCAGTGTTAAGTTATTGTTTATTTGATTAACTGTTAAGTAAATTGCCAAGTTTTTTTCTTCAGACACTTGTAACATAGTTTTTTTCAGGAAGCTTGTATATGTAGTGGGGGGAGACTGATGTAAATGGAAATTAAGTGAATTTCATAAAAGTCTAAGAGAAAGAGGTCTGGTTCCTGCATATACAGGTCGGCCTTGAGTATGTAAGTTGTTTTTCTATTGCTAAAAAATGTTTCGGATGTCAGAAAGTTGGAGTAATTACCCACCATTAAACGACACTACATGAGGCTGCAAATTTAGTCCATGAAGCACTATAATGGTATCTTCTAATTTTCTATTGTTACATTCAAGTGTTATGTTCTAAGGGGATGAATCCTCTTAATTGGAATAATTGATTGTTATTCAATTTTTTCTTGCTGTAGGTATTGAAAGGAGTTTTTTTTATGATGCTCATTTTCTATGAGTGAGTATGTCTCATTTACTTTATACTAACCAAAATTTATATATTCTATTTTGTTGTATAAAACTTGTGCATATTAATTACTTTAATGCAATAATATTTTGGTTATCTGCTGCTTTAAATTGTATTTCAAACTTTACAGGTAAAAGTCATGTTTTATTCAAAGATGTAATGGGAGATGGTAAAACTGATACTTTCATGTCTGGAATTACCTTTAATAAAATATATAAACTTAACATATGATATGTAATGTTGGTTATTTTTACTGCAGGCTTGTTCAAGAGAGAATTGGCAATAAATGAATCCAAGGTGCGTTCGTGTGTTGTTTTATACAATTTTCATGGTTTTTACTAAGTAAAAAAGTTGATACATGGTTTTGACTTTTTATTTGTTATTTGTGATGTATACTAAATCTAAGCTTCAAATAGTTCCAGTGTGGCAAACAAATTAAAGGTGGCAAGATGATCGAGTCGTGTAACGGGCCAAAATGGGTATGGATGACCAACCAGCTGGGATGACCCCAAACAATTTTGGTACATTTTAGTGTTAGCATTTGATTTGGATTGAACTTGATTTCGGTCAAATTAGTGTGTTTTTGTACATTAGTGTTAATCGTCGTGTATTTGGTACGTTATATTCTTAACATCTAGATTTGGTTATGTATTTGGTACATATGTACATCTAATTGTGTTTTATTAATGATAGTGTGTTTTTGCTTTATAATTTTAGCAATATTCAAATTTAATAGAAATAATATGGGATATTGTAGAATTTATAAATCAATTAATAATGGAAAAAATGTAAATTGCACAAAAAAAAAAAAACCATAATCAGTGACGACATGTTGTAGCAGAAAATAAATATCAAAAAATGGATTTATTTTGTTTTTCTTAATATTAGCGACGACAAGTCGTCGCAAATAAGTTGGTAATTTAATAAATCCTATTTTTTACTTTTTGATATTCTGCGACGACATTTGTGATGTGTCGTTGCTAATTTTTGGTTAGAGACGAACCTTTTGCGACGACGTATACTGCGACGGCTGTCGTCTCAAAATCGTGAATTAGCGACGACTTTTACCCCTTTAGCGACGACTTTTGTCGTCGCTAAAAGGTCAATTTCTTGTAGTGGGTAACATTAGACAATGAGCAATCGATGTATCATTCTTGGGCTACTTTGTTTACCAATCTTGCTAGGGTTCATGATCTATACGATCATATGGTTCCACCTACGGAGGCGGCGGCATTGGCTGCCTATACCCAAACTAAGTCCACTGACACAGCCCTTTGGAAACGTTTGGATGTTGTAGTCTTACAATGGATCTACAGCACCATCTCTCCCGATCTCCTCCTTGCTATCCTCAAACGTAATGATACGGCAGAGGGAGCGTGGAACCGTCTTGAAGCTCTTTTTCAAGACAACAAAGCCTCTCGAGCAACCCATCTCGAAGAGGACTTTACCAATGCTGTCTTTGAGGATTTCACCTCAATCGACAATTATTGTAATCATCTACAATCTCTGGCGGACAGGTTAGCTGATGTTGATTCACCGGTGACAAATGGTCGTCTAGTTTTACGCCTCACCGGGTCATTACCCGAGGCATATAGTGGTACGGTGGACTATATACAAAACCAAGAACCTTTGCCCTCATTTGAAAGTTGTCGTTCTCGGTTGAAAATGGCAGAGCGCACCATCAAAGCTCGCCTTGCTCGTGAAAATGGTGGTTCAATTAATCGAACCAGTGGTGTTGCAATGGTTGCAACTGACTCGTCTCCTTCACATGTCTCTTCCACAAACATCAGCTAACCTGAAAGTAAGATACTGAAGAGCTCCTGCCAGACTACGATACTGAGTCGGATCAGCGTAAGGAGTATCTGCGGTGGCACTAAGTTTGGATTTTGTATCCACAGGGGTAGGACATGGACTACAATGAGACATTCCGGCACGTTCAATAATTTTTGCCGCATATTGCTTCTGAGATAAGAATAGACCGTTAGAATGTCGAGTAACTGCAATACCCAAAAAAAAACTTAAAGGGCCGAGATCTTTCATAGCAAATTCAGCAGCCAATAGAGACATAATATGCTTTCGCAGTTGATCAGAAGAAGTTGCGAGTATAATGTCATCTACATATAATAAGAGATATGCAACATCAGAACCATTTTTGTATATGAACAAAGAATGATCTGACTGACTGTGAGAAAACCCAATTGTAGCAACAAAATCAGCAAATCTTTGGTACCAAGCCCGTGGAGCCTGTTTCAACCCGTATAAAGATTTCTTTAAAAGGCAAACATGATCTGGATAATGTTTGCTTCGAAAACCAATGGGTTGATGCATATATACTGTTTCATTTAGATGGCCATGTAAAAATGCATTCTTGACATCCATTTGATGAATGGACCAAGATTTAGAGATAGCAATGCTGAGAACTGCTCGAATAGTCTGAGGTTTAACCACAGGACTAAAAGTCTCATCACAATCAACACCTAGCTGCTGAGTGTTTCCATCACCTACAAGACGAGCCTTATAACGTTCAAAAGAACCGTCAGATTTATGTTTATGTCGAAAAATCCACATAGATCGAATAACATTCACATTATTTGGCTTAGGCACTAATTCCCAAGTCTTATTATCAATTAAAGCATTAAATTCATCTAACATTGCATTTTTCCAATTATGGTCACGAAGAGCAGTAACAGGATTTCGTGGAACTGGAGAAATATTTGTGGTGGTGGTGTGGTAGTTGGCAGTGTATTTAGGATTTGGTTTGAAAATGCCATTGGATGAGCGAGTGGACATGCGAGTAGAAATAGGATTGGTTGGCTCAGAAGTTGTATAAGGAAGTGACGAAGGAATGGAGCTTGTAGATAGCGTGGGGCTGCACGGACTAGACGAAGAATTAGAATAGGGGGTTGGACTGGACTGTGACTGGGTCGGGCCCAAAGGAGGAGAGTGAATTTCGGTAGAATTGGTGGAGTTTGGGCCGGAGTAATGTTGTGGCCCGAAGTGAGGAAGAGAAGTACTGTTTTGTTGAGTATGTAGATTAGGGTGCGCAAGTCTGTCCGAAGAAGAGGGACTAGAGTGCGACTCAAATTGAGAAGATTGAGTATCTTGTCCAGGGTTAGGTTGTACGACTTGTGTCGTCGGTTTTTGAGACAAATGATGTATTAACTGAGGACTAATATCGTCACCTAAAAAATCATAATCTGAATGTTTTGGTTTATGGAGTTTGGAGAATGGAAATTCAGTTTCAACAAAACGAACATGACGACAAATTATGATTTTACCCGTAGACATGTCATAGCATTTAAACCCACGATGATTTGAAGCCGGGCCTAAATAAGTACATGGAATTGACCTTTCTTGTAATTTATGAATGGTGGAAGAGGGTAATAATGGGAAGCATAAGCAACCAAAAACACGCAATCCTGAATAATTCAGATCACTTTGATAGAGAATTTGAGTGGGTGATTGGTAATTGAGTATCTTGGTAGGAAGAATATTAAGTAGATAAGTAGCCATCGAAAGTGCATGATGCCAAAACGTTAGGGGCATAGAGGCATGAGCTAGAAGAGTTCGGATGATATTATTGATAGATTTTATGTGTCGTTCAGCTTTTCCATTTTGAGGAGATGTATGAGGACATGAGAGACGATAGACCATACCATTTGTGACAAAAAAAATCTTTTAGTGTTCCGTTTACGTATTCCGTACCATTATCACACTGAAAAGTCTTGATATTACGTTCAAATTGAGTTTTGACTAAGGCATGAAAGACTAAGAAAAGGTGTTTGACTTGAGATTTTTTAGCAATGGGAAATGTCCATAAAAATTTGCTATAGTCATCAAGAAAAAGAACATAGTAACGATGACCGGAACTACTGACAATAGGAGAAGTCCAAAGATCGCTGTGAATGATATCAAACGGAAAAGAAGTATAAGACATCGAATTATAAAAAGGTAGTTTAGAGTGTTTCCCAAGTGGACATGAAGAACAAAAAGTAGTACAAGCCTTACTACAATTAATTAACTTTTTACTACTAAGAGACTTAACAATAGCATCGCCTGGATGACCTAAACGATTGTGCCAAATATCTGAAGGCAAAGCAGTAAAAGCAGAATGATTGTTGGAAGAAATGGCTTGAGAGTTGAAGACAAGAGGATATAAGTCACCAGTGCTGTTACTTCTCATTAGGTGGTGCCCTGTCTGTAAGTCATAAATAGAGAAACCAAAAGGATCAAAAGATATAGAAACCATATTATCTATGGAGAATTTTCGTACAGAGACTAAATTTTTAATGAGTTTGGGAGCATGTAAGACATTATTGAAAATAAAAGGTGGATATGGTGGAGGCATTTTTATTGAACCGTGACCATTAATTGGAATGAGATGGCCACTGCCAACCACAATATTATGATTCTTATTGCTTGAATTGACATAAGAAGAGAGAATACCTGCATCCGCCGTCATGTGAGATGTGGCACCGGTATCCATGTAATAGTTCCCATCGGGTTGAGAGAACGAAAGAGCATGCATAGCTGCTTCAATATCAGTGGGCATGTAACTTGGAGCAGGAGGAGCAACGGCATTAAACGCTTGAGGTCCGGGCCCGAGGATGCTTGCTCCCGCAGAAGAAGAACGATTAGCTGCTGGAATGCTCTTTGGCTGCCAAGAGTATGCGGGATATGGACACGGAGGAACGGGCCAACCGCCCCAACCAGATTGCCACATCTGCTGCCATTGTGAGGGTGATGGTCCTTGCGGTCTATAATGCAGATTTTGTGATTGACTAGGAGCAGATCCAATGGTGTTTTGGTGACTCTTTTTCTTCCCGTAGACTTTCATATTGTTGCGACCCTTATTATTGGTGGTGCGTTTGTTGTCTCTGATTCATGTTGGATCAGAAATTTGCTTCTAGAGTTGCATTGTCCTATTCAAAAGGCCACCATAGTTTATTGTGACAATGTTAGTGCCATATACTTATCCGGCAATCCTGTTAAACATCAACGCACTAAACATATAGAGTTGGATATTCACTTCGTTCGTGAAAAAGTGGCACGTGGCGAAGTTCGTGTGCTTCATGTACCGTCCCGTTATCAAATTGCTGATATTTTTACGAAAGGGCTTCAGCGCATTTTATTTAATGATTTCAGGGACAGTCTAAGCATCCGAGAACCTCCGCTTTGACTGCGGGGGTGTGTTAGATTAATATTATAGTGAATCAATGCTTTAATTGTAAATTAGTACGTTACCATATTTGTAGCTAATTACCTATGAACATTTAGCATAGTCATAGCCTAGAATCACTCTTGTAAATATTATATATATGGTCAGTAGTTTAATGGAAAGACACACAATTGATTTCCTCCAGTTATAGAATTAGTTAACTTAATCATCTGGGGTTGGCGAATGGCGGTCTATTGGTAAGTGTTAATAATTTTATAAAGGTCGAAATTCAATCTTGAATAAACATTTATCGAATGGTCAATGATAAGTTTAAAAATAATTTTGACAACGATTAAATCTCGTACAACATGAATATATGCTTATCACCCTGCGAAGCTCTTATAACCGATATACTCTTATAACAAAAAAAATCAAAAGTTATTCCAATTAGTTAGATGCATGTGTGTCTCGTTATCCTTTTTACAAGCATGTACTACCTCCGTCCCACAAAAAAAACTTCTCATTTGGGTTTTGCACAAGTTTTTAGGTGATAGTTAGTGGTGGAGTCATTGATAGTACTTTTGATTAAAATATAAGGTTGGATTGGAGAGAGAAAGTGTAACGACCGTAATTTTACGTTTTTCATTTCATGTAATTATTCGGGATTTATGTGAATTTTCGTTATTTATGTTAGTTTACATTTCGGTTTGTGTTTTATCGAGTGTTTGGATGTTTGGGACTTGGTGTAACCAAGTATGGGTCAAGACTTGGATGGAAACAAGTTTAAAAGGCAAGAAACTGACCCAGACAGCCCTCGCGGCGCGAGCCAGGCGCGAGGCAGTCGCGAGGTTGAACAGAAGCTCCAGAGGTGAAACGCGAGAATCAAGAGTTGAGACAAGAGCCGCGAGCGAAACGCGAGCCAGTCGCGAGCGAAACGCGAGAATCTCGAGTTGAGACAAGAGGCGACGAAACGCGAGCGAAACGCGAGCGAAACGCGAGGTCTGTTTTTCTGCGCTGATCAAGAAGACATCCCGCGTCACCTCGCGGCGCGAGGCAAACGCGAGCGGGGCGCGAGGGCTGTCTGGAGTATATAAAGTTGTGTAGAAGAAAGGGCTCATAACACTTACGAACCCTAGACTTTGTGCAGCCGTTTTTGAGAGCATTTGGACGGTTTTTGGAGCTAAGGAGCTCAAATCTTCATCATCTTGAAGGATTTAAGCATCAAGGGTAAGAATTATTGCTTATTTCACTTAGTTACCTTCATTTTGAGCTTGGTATGGGTAACAATGGTGGTTTTGGGAACCCACCATATCATCTTTCGGGAAGATGAACTTTCATGGGTGTAAAACACTCCTTGTGGACTTGTAATCAATGTGTACAAGTTAGATTTGGGATTGATGATGGAAAATCTTGAACTAGGGTTTGAAATTTCACCAAGTGGTATGAACTTGGTGGTTGGGAATGTTTAGATGGATTAATTAGTAGCTAGTTATGGATTATAACTAGATTTTGTAATGATATTGATGTTAGGTCAAGAAGACCTTGAGATTGGAAGTACTTCCTCAATTTGGAAGTAAGGATTGTGTTGTTGAACACAATCGTTGGATAGCATTGCTAAGGTGAGTACATGTGATCTTTCTGAGTACATAGTAAACCATGTTTTATGAATTGAAATGATTTTAGAGTCTTTATTAAATAAATATTTTAATAAAGAAAAGATTGAAGTGATAGAATATGAATTTAATTTAATTGAATTGAATTGGATTGTGAATTTATTTCTTAGTTAACACTAGTATGATTGAGTTGTGATATGGGCTTTGACCCAAGTTGATGATTTGTTATGTGGTAGCTAATCGATTGGATCCTAGATAACCCACACAAGTTGGGGGAGTTAGTGACTACTACTTGGGGCGGTACCACCCTGCGCAAGAGTAGTATGTCGAGAAATAGATAACCCGGAAATCGGGGGAGTTTGAGATAACCCGGAAATCGGGGGAGCAAATAGATAACCCGGAAACGGGGGAGTTTACCTAGATAACCCATATCGGGGGAGTTGTTTCGGGGAGGCCCGTTACGTATGTGTTTGGCTTATGGCAAGCCTTAGAGATTGATTGACTATGTGCAATTTGATAATTTATTAATTATTATTTTATGGCAAAATTATTTCTAACCGGGTCTAAAACCCATGTTTCTCACGAGACAATATTTGTCTCACGTACTACGTTTATTTTGACTATGTACTCAGGTTCGGGAGCAAAAGATTAGGCGGCCCGTAGTTAGCTTTTGGATGGATTGGCTCGGTGTACTTATTTAATTCCCTAGACTATAGTTTTGATATATTTGTAACACCGGTTTTGATACTTTCCAATTATTCCAAATGTTTTGCTTAGTCCACATTTTCGGATATTATGGATTTTTAATGTTAGACTTGTTCATTTAAAAAGTTTAAATTGTTTTGAAAAATCGGTGTGTTACAACTTGGTATCAGAGCATTAGTCTAAGTGAATTAGGTTGGTTACCCACCCTAGACTTAGACTTTGCTTTTGGGACATTATGTTCTATAGAAAGTTAGGTTGACCTTTAAGAGTTAGGGTTGACCATTGAGGGGATTGTTTTTAAATCGAGCTATTCTTATGTTTAATTTTGACTTTTTAGTCAACTTATTGGATTCTAATTGAGTTGACATCTTATTTTAGTAAGATGGCTAGAACGAGAAGTGATCGATTGTTGGATGGGGAACAAGCTTCAAATTTGAATCAAGATGGGAATGGATTGGCCAATTCAGGTATCGGGAATAACCACACTCCGGTAACAATGGAGGCCATTCAATCCATGCTCACTAATATGAGAAATGTGATGCAACAAGATGTTAACCGGATCATAAATGATCGTTTGAACTTAGGAGGTGATGATGAGGAGAGGGAGGAAGGTGAAGATTCCCCTCCACTCACTAAGACTAAGTCAACGGGAAACACCAACCCGACCGAGAAGTCCTTCAATGGGGAAAGTGGTGAAGAGAGAAAGATTTATCGTGAAGGATGTTCTTACAAGACATTCCTTGCTTGCCGACCCGACTTCTATCTCGGGAGTACGGAACCGAAAGTGACGGTTCAATGGATTCGAGAGACGGAACGTGTGCTTGAGAGTAGCAAGTGCAAAGAGGAAGACATGGTGACTTATGCCTCACGTTTGTTCAAAGATGATGCTCTTACATGGTGGGACACCGTGTATGAAACCTTGGGAAAGAAAGCCATTTACAAGATGTCGTGGGATGAGTTCACGAGAAGACTCAAGGAGAAGTATTGTCCCGAAAGGGAGTTAGAGGAGTTGTTGGAAGAGTTCTTGCACTTCAAGAAAGACAATTTGACCTTGGATGAGTATACCAAGAAGTTCACGGGATATCTCCCGTTTGTGTCAAGTACTTACCCAACCGAACGTAGTCGAGTGGTACGGTTTGCCAATGGGTTACCATGGGAGTATGAGCTCGAAGTGAAGAGGGCAACCACTCTTGATGAGGCGATCAATGTCGCCCGAAGTGTCGAAAAAGTTAGCAAGAGGAGAGTGCAAGAGAGATCGGTTGGTAATGAGAAGAGGAAGTTTGAAAGCTTTTCGGGACCATCCAAAAAGAGCAAGTTTGCCCCGAGCGGGTCGAAACAAGGAAGTATTGGTGGATGTAGGAAGTGTGGTAGAAACCACAAAGGAGAATGCAAGGCGGATTCTAATGGTTGTTTCAAGTGTGGTCGTTTTGGCCACAAGGCTAGAGATTGCAAGGTTAAAAGCCTTGATGAGGTGGAATGTTTCTCATGTCATGAGAAAGGGCACTATAGTAATGTATGCCCAAAGAAGGGAACCGAAACGTTGGTGTCGACCGCTCACAAGAAACCGGAGCCGTCGAAAGTCAAAGGGCGTGCCTTCCAACTCACGCGGGAAGAAGCCAAGGAGACTCATGATGTCGTCTCAGGTACCTTATTCATAAACTCCATACCCACTTATGTGTTGATTGATTCGGGTTCTACTTATTCTTTTGTGTCTCATGAATTTGGTGCTAAGTTTAAGGTTCCATTAGAACTACTTGATGAATTGTATGAAATAGAAGTAGCCGATGGGAAAACCTCTATGGTTCAACATGTCTATAGAAATTGTGAGCTAGAAATCGATAACAAGAAGTTTAAGGTTGATTTGATGCCTATGGGAATTAAGGCTTTTGATGTTATTATTGGGATGGATTGGTTGGGAATCCACCAAGCCAAGATTTTATGTGGAAGAAAATTAGTGTCGATTAAATCTCCCGAAAATGAAAAAGTGTACATCTATGGGGAAAAGAGGCATCGTATGCCAAACTTGTTAACCGCAATTAAGGCAAGAAAATGTTTAGCGAAAGGTTGTGCATCATTTATAGCCTATGTCCTAGATGGAAGAAAAGAAAAGAAGACGGTTAAGAATGTGAAGATTATTCGAGATTTTCCCGAAGTTTTTCCCGATGACTTACCCGGTTTGCCACCGGAGAGACAAGTCGAGTTTCGTATTGATTTAATCCCGGGGGCGACGCCAATTGCCCGAGCCCCGTATCGTCTAGCTCCCACCGAAATGAGAGAGTTGATGGCTCAACTCCAAGATTTACTCGATAAAGGTTTTATCCGTCCTAGTTCGTCACCATGGGGTGCACCGGTTTTATTTGTGAAGAAGAAAGATGGGTCGATGAGGATGTGTATTGACTACCGAGAACTTAACAAGATGACGATCAAGAACCGATATCCTTTGCCAAGGATAGATGATTTGTTTGACCAACTTCAAGGAGCCGATTATTTCTCCAAGATTGACTTAAGATCGGGTTACCATCAAGTTCGAGTTAAAGAAGGTGATACCGAGAAGACGGCCTTTAGAACTCGTTATGGGCATTATGAATTTTTGGTGATGCCATTCGGTCTAACAAATGCACCGGCAATTTTTATGGACCTCATGAATAGGGTTTGTAAACCATTCCTCGATAAATTCCTCATCGTATTCATCGATGATATCCTTATTTTCTCCAAAACCGAAGAAGAACATGAAGAACATTTGAGGCAAACTTTGGAAGTCTTGAAACGAGAAAAATTGTATGCTAAATTCTCAAAGTGTGAATTTTGGTTGCGGGAAGTTCAATTCCTTGGTCATGTTGTATCCCGAAGCGGGATAAAAGTTGACCCGTCTAAGATTGAAGCGGTGAAGAATTGGGAAGCACCGAAGACTCCAACCGAAGTTAGAAGTTTTCTTGGGTTAGCCGGTTATTACCGAAGGTTTATTGAAGATTTCTCCCGAGTGGCGGTCCCACTCACTAGGTTAACGAGAAAAGACGTGAAGTTTGATTGGGGGGAAAAGCAAGAGAGTGCTTTTGCCTTGTTGAAAGAGAAGTTGTGCAATGCACCGATTCTCACTCTACCCGATGGTATGGAAGACTTCGTGGTATATAGTGACGCCTCGAATAAAGGTCTCGGTTGTGTTTTGATGCAAATGGGAAAGGTGATAGCTTATGCTTCAAGACAATTAAAGAATTCGGAAGAAAGGTATACAACACATGATTTGGAGTTGGCGGCGATTATTTTTGCCTTAAAGATTTGGAGGCATTACTTGTATGGTACAAGGTGTATCTTGTACACGGATCACAAAAGTCTCAAGTATGTGTTTACACAAAAAGACTTGAATATGAGGCAAAGAAGGTGGATTGAATTAATTAGTGACTATGATTGTGAAATTGCCTACCACGAAGGGAAGGCCAATGTGGTAGCCGACGCCTTGAGTAGAAAAGTTTATGAGAAACCGATTAAGGCTAAGTTGATGCAGATTGATGTAGTATCTAGTTTTATTGAAAGTATAAAAACCGCACAAGTAGAAGTGATGGGAAAGGATGAGTTTAGACAAGAGAGATTGGGAAAGAACCAAGTATTTGAAGAAAATGTCCAAGGGTTAAAAACCGTAAATGGTCGGATTTGGGTTCCGAAATTCGGTGGAAACCGAAAAGTGTTGTTGAATGATGCTCACAAGTCTAAGTATTCGATTCATCCCGGAAGTACAAAAACTTATCAAGACTTGAAGAAAATTTATTGGTGGCCCGGGATGAAGTCGAGAGTAGCAAAGTACATATCAAAATGTGCCACGTGTGCACAAGTGAAAGCCGAGCACCAAGTTCCTTATGGTGTTGCACAATCGTTACAAGTGCCGGCCGGGAAATGGAATGACATCACAATGGATTTCATTGTTGGTCTCCCAAAGACTAGTAGAAATCACGACGCCATTTGGGTGATTGTAGATAGGTTAACGAAAAGTGCGTTATTCCTAGCTATTCGGGAAACCATGCCACTCGAGAAATTGGCAAAATTGTATGTTGATGAAGTTGTTCGTTTGCATGGGGTACCATTGTCGATTGTGTCCGACCGGGATGCAAGGTTTACCTCGAGATTTTGGAGATCACTCCAACAAGAATTAGGAACAAAGTTGAGATTGAGCACAGCTTACCATCCGCAAACCGATGGTCAAAGTGAAAGAACGATCCAAACGGTCGAAGATATGTTGAGGTCATGTGTTTTGGATTTTGGTGGTAAATGGGATGAACATTTACCGTTAGTTGAATTTTCATATAACAATAGTTATCACTCGACCATTAAGATGCCACCGTTTGAGGCTTTATATGGGAGGAAGTGTAGGACGCCTTCTTGTTGGTTAGAGGCGGGTGAGACAAGACTCACGGGTCCTGAGATTGTAAAAATAACAAATGAGAAAATTGGAATAATTCAAAGGAATATGAAAGTGGCACAAGATCGCCAAAAGAGTTATTCGAGTTTGAAGAAGCGACCTTATGATTTAAATGTCGGTGATATGGTGATGTTAAAGGTGTCGCCTTGGAAAGGCGTGATGAGGTTTGGTAAGAAGGGCAAGTTGAGCCCAAGGTATGTTGGCCCATTTAAGATTTTGAAACGGGTCGGTTTACAAGCATTTAAGTTAGAACTTCCACCCGAGTTGCAAGGTGTCCATGACACCTTCCATGTTAGTAACCTGAAGAAATTCTTGGGTGAAGTGGAGAATATTATCCCACTTCAAGATTTGCGGGTCGATGCGCCCAACCGATTGATTGAAGAGCCCGAGGCCATATTGGAGGCCCAAAAAAAGAAATTGAGGAACAAAGAGATTGAGCTAGTGTTGGTCAAGTGGAAACATTCCCTTGGGCCAAATTTGACTTGGGAAGTCAAAGATGAGATTAAGAAACGCTACCCGGATTTTGTAGATTATGAGACGATTCCGAGGACGGAATCCTCTTAAGGGGTAGATAGTTGTAACGACCGTAATTTTACGTTTTTCATTTCATGTAATTATTCGGGATTTATGTGAATTTTCGTTATTTATGTTAGTTTACATTTCGGTTTGTGTTTTATCGAGTGTTTGGATGTTTGGGACTTGGTGTAACCAAGTATGGGTCAAGACTTGGATGGAAACAAGTTTAAAAGGCAAGAAACTGACCCAGACAGCCCTCGCGGCGCGAGCCAGGCGCGAGGCAGTCGCGAGGTTGAACAGAAGCTCCAGAGGTGAAACGCGAGAATCAAGAGTTGAGACAAGAGCCGCGAGCGAAACGCGAGCCAGTCGCGAGCGAAACGCGAGAATCTCGAGTTGAGACAAGAGGCGACGAAACGCGAGCGAAACGCGAGCGAAACGCGAGGTCTGTTTTTCTGCGCTGATCAAGAAGACATCCCGCGTCACCTCGCGGCGCGAGGCAAACGCGAGCGGGGCGCGAGGGCTGTCTGGAGTATATAAAGTTGTGTAGAAGAAAGGGCTCATAACACTTACGAACCCTAGACTTTGTGCAGCCGTTTTTGAGAGCATTTGGACGGTTTTTGGAGCTAAGGAGCTCAAATCTTCATCATCTTGAAGGATTTAAGCATCAAGGGTAAGAATTCTTGCTTATTTCACTTAGTTACCTTCATTTTGAGCTTGGTATGGGTAACAATGGTGGTTTTGGGAACCCACCATATCATCTTTCGGGAAGATGAACTTTCATGGGTGTAAAACACTCCTTGTGGACTTGTAATCAATGTGTACAAGTTAGATTTGGGATTTATGATGGAAAATCTTGAACTAGGGTTTGAAATTTCACCAAGTGGTATGAACTTGGTGGTTGGGAATGTTTAGATGGATTAATTAGTAGCTAGTTATGGATTATAACTAGATTTTGTAATGATATTGATGTTAGGTCAAGAAGACCTTGAGATTGGAAGTACTTCCTCAATTTGGAAGTAAGGATTGTGTTGTTGAACACAATCGTTGGATAGCATTGCTAAGGTGAGTACATGTGATCTTTCTGAGTACATAGTAAACCATGTTTTATGAATTGAAATGATTTTAGAGTCTTTATTAAATAAATATTTTAATAAAGAAAAGATTGAAGTGATAGAATATGAATTTAATTTAATTGAATTGAATTGGATTGTGAATTTATTTCTTAGTTACCACTAGTATGATTGAGTTGTGATATGGGCTTTGACCCAAGTTGATGATTTGTTATGTGGTAGCTAATCGATTGGATCCTAGATAACCCACACAAGTTGGGGGAGTTAGTGACTACTACTTGGGGCGGTACCACCCTGCGCAAGAGTAGTATGTCGAGAAATAGATAACCCGGAAATCGGGGGAGTTTGAGATAACCCGGAAATCGGGGGAGCAAATAGATAACCCGGAAACGGGGGAGTTTACCTAGATAACCCATATCGGGGGAGTTGTTTCGGGGAGGCCCGTTACGTATGTGTTTGGCTTATGGCAAGCCTTAGATATTGATTGACTATGTGCAATTTGATAATTTATTAATTATTATTTTATTGCAAAATTATTTCTAACCGGGTCTAAAACCCATGTTTCTCACGAGACAATATTTGTCTCACGTACTACGTTTATTTTGACTATGTACTCAGGTTCGGGAGCAAAAGATTAGGCGGCCCGTAGTTAGCTTTTGGATGGATTAGCTCGGTGTACTTATTTAATTCCCTAGACTATAGTTTTGATATATTTGTAACACCGGTTTTGATACTTTCCAATTATTCCAAATGTTTTGCTTAGTCCACATTTTCGGATATTATGGATTTTTAATGTTGAACTTGTTCATTTAAAAAGTTTAAATTGTTTTGAAAAATCGGTGTGTTACAGAAAGATAGTTAGTGGATATTAGTGGTGAGGTCTTTATTAATAATAGTTTTTTATTGTGTGGAGTCCATCAAATATGGGAAATGAGAAGTTTTTTGTGGGACAAAAATTTAGAGTGAAATGTGAAGTTTTTTGTGGGACGGTGGGAGTATATCATAAATTGATAATTAATCAAAGATAGAGGTGATTAATAAAATACATTAAAAATAGACTTTTTCTCCCTAAAATAACTTGTGAGATTTGGTATTTCTAAAATAAGATGTGCAAATTGTTTTTTTACAACTGTGTAACTCTATAAAAATAATGTCATGTGTTTTAATTAACGGTTGTACTTTATCTCAATTCACGACTTATTTTTTATCTTTTTTTATAAAAAAAAAACAAAAAGATTGAAACCTAAAAACATAAAATCAAAATTTAGTTTTTCGAAGAAAATTTGTCTTTTTTTCAAAAAAGAAAAACAAAAATTCTCAACAAACTAAAAAAATAAATAAATTTTTTTAGTTTTTTGAGGAATTTTTGTCTTTTTCGAAAAATATGACATTTTTTTATCGAAAAACTAATTTTTTTTGTCATATGAAAATATAACCGTCAATTCAAGTATCACAAAAATATAACCGTCCATTCAAGTAGAATGAAAGTACAACCGTCGGTCGCATAAGGAAAACCGTCAAAATTTATAAAAGACAAATGTTTATCAATTACACAAAATCAAGTAAGGCGCATAAAAAATTACCCACCAAAAGGTAAGCACTTGTCAAATTTTGTGTGAAGTCGTACAGTCGTATTGTCAATTTTGGGGTAAATGAAGATGAGATCTTTATAATTGGGAATTTTGTATTAGTAAGTGTATTTTTGGTAATCACGCTTAGGCTGATCAGTATGGGCAACACTGTGTGACTTTGAGTAATCGATGATATGATAAATATAGTTTTTATTAGGTAGTGAGATAAGATAAAATAAGAAGTAAGATGCGAATATGATTTATCTTCCATTTTTCCTTTATTAATTAAGAATCCGATTGATGCAATTTAACAAACAAAATTAAGAAATACTTCAAAGATACGAAGTCATGTAGTTTTCATAATATCTGATCATACAACGTTATACAATATAACACGACGTTTACCATACCACGATACGCGCTGACAACATAAACGAAGATATAATACACGACGAGTTATCATTCAAACATTCGATATTTGTATGAATATTAAGCCAATTGCCAATAAGCACTTTGAAAGAGGAAAAAACCTTCAATACGATGACGTATATGGTTTGCACTCATTGTACTTTGTGACAACTGTTAGGAAGTGGGGTCAATGAGCAACCAATGACGTATATGTACACATGATAAAAGCGTTCTTTGTGAGCTTAGAGGGCCATAGAGGTTTGACAAATTAACCGCAATTTTGTATGTCTATCGGTTTCACTAAAAGGAACAAACCTTTATTTTTGGAATGTTTTAGATAAAGTAATGCGCAAAAAAGTTATTGGCCCACTTTGTGTTTTCTCAATCACTTAATTTCTTAAAAGGGGTGATTTTCCTATCATAAGTTATAATTCATCTACTACAACTATTGTTTAACATACTTGTACAGTTAGCTGTAAAACTTGTACGCTATGGTATAAGAAGTAAAAGTTGTGGTACAGAAATGAATTCCCTTTCTTAAATGATTATGACCATGATTCATGATCAGCAACGACTATTACAACTACACGTCTGCAAATTATCTTACTAATATATAAAGCATTTAGGACTTCCCTTAATAGCATGTCTTAATTTTCAACCTTACTATTTCGAGAAATGTCTTAATTTTTAAAAGCACCCAAAATATAAAACGCAGGCCACGGGATTCAAACCCATGACCTTGGGCATCAAGATTCATGCTTTTCCATCTCAACTACATTGGATTTGTGCTATTGTTTCTTTTTCAATGTACTTATTCAAATGAAAATACAATAACTGCTATTAGTTATGAGGTAAACGGCCTCATTTCAAATAATCCTTTTAATTATCTTTATATTACAATATTTCATTTTCTATTTATTTATCTTTTACTCCCTCCGTCCCACAAAAAAATACTCATTTTTCCTTATATTTTTGTTCCACAATAAAGTACACATTTCTCAAATTAATGGGGTCCATTTAATAAAATAATATAATTACCAATGATCCTACCAATAACTATCATTCTTTCTCCAAACTAACCTTATATATTAATCAAAAGTATTACCAATGACACCAGCACTAACTTTCAACTTAAAACTTGTGCTCAAGAAAAATGTGTACTTTTTTGTGGGACGGAGGGAGTACTACATATAATATATATTTCAGACTTTGTCAATTTACCAAGCTTAATTATTAGCCAACCAGCTTAAAATCCTAGACTACTTAATCAAATACAATACAATACAAAATAGAGAAATTACCAAACATAACAATGAATTAATGATACACCTCAAGCCCCAAGAACCTGACCCTTGTTTTTCAGCATCATGCCATTTTCAACTATATTTACCGAGGAACGGGTAGGTACCACATGCATAAACTGTTGTACATATTCCTTGGTCATGAGGTCCCTTCAACTTTAGCAAGATTTTGCTGCTGCAATTGTGCTTCACTCACAAGACCAAGAGATTGTAGAGTTGACCTGAAGTTGAAAAGTCAATCCAGATCAAGATCCACAAAATCACAATTTTATAATTTATTAACATTTAATATTAATTAGGGTCAACAATAACTTTACCTAGGTAAGGAGGCTTTAATACTAGGTTGGTTAGCATATGCAGCAAGTGGGCCCCGAAGACTACCGTATTTATTCAGAGCACCCTCAAGTTGTGGTGAAGGCAACTGCAACAATATTATTCCCAACATTTAAAAACTGTCGCGAAAAACATAAAAAGGAACAACCAGAAAAGGATTGCAAGAGAACAGAACAGAACATACTTGTAATAATACACGAAATGAATGTGGTTGTGTTTGTGAAATGCATTTCAAAAATCCAACCCATAATTTTGGCATTTTCCACACCTAAATAGCCACATAAACAGTTTATGTCAGTTGAAATAGAGTACACATGACCCGTTTATTTATGAATGGGTCGAAATGGGTTGTGTTCTAATCTAAAATGGGTCAAATTATATAATTTAGCAAAAAGGGGCACCAGTCAAACCACACACCTGTTTGGTTACAAGTTTGGAAAGCATCTCCATAACAAAGTCAACCTGTATATGTAAGCATGACAGTTATAAAAAAATGCAAATTAGAAATAAAAGTAATATAAAAGTATACCAGCTTGGGGAAAGCATCAATTGCTTGGATAATTGTCCTCATGAAAAGAAGAGGTAAAGGTGTTTGATCAACCTAAATTTATATAAACTTACAATTACATTACACACGCATAATAAAAACTAATTTAAATAATAATAATACCATTTGGTTTAATGCTTTTGCTAGAACTTGTTGTGTGAAAACAGTTCGTTGCTCAAAACAAGCTGAACAAGCATCCATTATCTGCAATTTTTACAAACTCAATATCAATGATTTTGACCTTAATGAGTAGAGGTGGCAATTTTGGCCCGTTTACTTATGAGCGGGTCAATTTAGGTTTAAGGTTTTTCCTTCACTTTTCTAGGGTTAAATATGGCGTAATCCTTCAACTTTGACAAATTAAGCAACAAATTTTTGCTTAATGTTCCACTTTCACCTATAATTTAAGTTAATAACATGTTATCAGTTTTTATTATTACTAGTACTACTGCTTAATATTGTTAAAAAATAGTGATGCAGTTTTATATAAAAGCTAAGGGGATAAACCGTTGTGAGGAGAAATACTTTAGGGGTTAAAATGGTTTTTGTAAGTATTAACTTGCGCTTAACCTGTCATAGCAGGTCATAATGGCTTTTTTAAACAATTTAACCATAATTAAGAGACTTAATCATGCAAGAAATATTTTACGGGTTAAAATCGCCAATTTGATGAAAGTTTGACAGCTAAAACATAATTAACTCTACTGTAAGAGCATAGTTTTTACTTGCCTTTTTAAGTGGAACACCATCTTTCTCAGGGCTTATATCGTGAATTGCAACCAATACTTCTGCTGGTGTTAGTGCAGGCCCCATATGAGCTGAGCCCTGCAAATAAGAACATCATTTTAAGTACAGTTACTTGTCAAAATTACCTTATTAACCTTTAGGGATTGTAGCAAGATACTGGAGACATTAACATTTTTTCTCAATATTGTTGTATTTAAGAAGTATCTTTTAAGTATTTGGTAACTAATGCCCCAAGTCAAAATTTGACTTTTCTGGGACAAGGAGCAATATTTTTGTATTTTTTTAACAACAGGTGTACCTTTGGTATACTGATAAAACAGAATATAATTTGGATATATTGATAATGTTATAATAACTAATTAACTGATAATATTATAATACTAAGTGTGTGATTAGATCATAGGATGATAAAAACCTGTAGAATGTGAGCCAGTGCCATCTGAAACTTGTCCAATGGAAGTTGAACAAGACGAGGAAAAATAGGCAAAACCTGAAACCAAGAACCACATTATTAAATTCCAAAATAATTTATTTATCTTATAAATCATTTAATTTCTTATTTTACCATTCAACTTCATTATATGAAAGAACAAGTTAAAAAGAAAGAAGAAAACCTCTTTCTTGGTGAATGAGGACAATATTGGAATAAGTATTGAAGCATCCTGCAAATTTGAAAAGAAAAAAAACAGCATATTAAGAAAAAATAGCAAAAAAAAACATGTTTAATTGTTAAAACTTAATGAAATTTATGACCTTGAGTTTAGTTTCATATAACTGTTTGACAGTTGCAATTAGATCAGCAGCAGGAGTTGTGTCTTCACACAGAACATGTAACACCTTGTAGAAAATAATAAAACTAATAATATTAATACAACAAATCTTTAAAAAATATATTAATAAAAAAATTGAGGGAATATACACACCTGTGTCAGGAGGTTTTCACTTCCTTTTGGTGGATCAGATATTATTTTGAGTAAGTCTGAATATGATGGACCTAATGCCCGAATAAGAATAGGAATATGGCGATGAATAGCCTGCAATTATCAGAAAAATCAAAATTAAAAAAAAAAATAGTAGTTTTTTTTCAACAGCAATATAATATTATAAAACTAGCAAGGTGCTAGCAAATTATAGTAGAAGATTGCAAAGCCAATTAGACCAATTATGAAGTTTTCTACCACTAAATTTTTAACCAATTAAAAAATACTTAAGTTACATAAATCGCCCATGTGTTATTAATAAATTATGGATTTCGTCCCTCGATTTCTTTCGTTACACGGATAGTCCCTAGTTTTGAAACGTGTAACAATAACAATCCCTATAGCAAAAAAGGCTGTTAGGTTTTTAGGGGACAACTAATGTTACAAGTGTCAAAATTATAAAAAAAAGTCGAGGACCAAATTGATAAATCCATACAAACCACAGGGACGATATACGTAATTTACTCAAATAACAGTTGAGAAATGTTGATGCAGCACTATAATAGAAAGATAACCTGCTTAACAGCTTTTGGGGCATGATGATATCTATCAAATACAAGTTGAAGAAGACTAGGCTTCTGCAAGTAAAGAAAAAGGTGACATCAGCATTACTTGCAAATTGAATAAACCCTAAATATGAATATATGGTAACTTAATAATTTAGCAGAAAATAAAGAAGAACCTTGATACATAAAGCAAAAAATAAAGAAAGATGCTGTTGAGCTTGAACAAGGGACATTGAAGAATCATTTTGGGGATCAGATTGAATATTCCCAGACTCTGAAATGTGGGACCCACTAATTGAAGTCTCTTCACTTGCCATCTGGCCTTCTGTTCTTTGCTCATTGGCCCCTGAACCTGCCAGCTCAGCATCTGATTGTGCTTTATTAACAGCTGACAGCAATTTATTTGTAGCAAAATCCTCGATTTTTTCCGAGATGAAATTTATTACATAAAGTTTGTTTGCCACCTGGCAACAGACGAACAATGTTGGTCAATAGAAGTTTAGCTTTTATTTTATATATATATAGGGTCGAGTTATATAGAGAACCCATATTTCATGTGTAACACAGAATAACCCACCTAACCAATCAGAATTTAATAAATACATATGTAAACCAATAACATTTAACCCAAATCAAACACATACTTAAAAAAAACATCAAAAATACTGAAAAACATACATGCACAAATAACACTTATGATACATACATGAATAACATACATGCGTGATAACATATATGTATACATGCATGAATTACCTACATGCAAACCGATATTTGAGGGTCTCTCATCAAATTCATTCATGTATCTTCCATGATCCGTTGATTTTGAAAATCAATTGTTTAGATTGAGTTATAGACAAAAGATAGGGTTCTCTATATAACTCTCCACTATATAATTATATATATAATTCCCCTTACCAGTCGGATAGCTTTTGCACGAATATCATCTTTCGGATGAACAGCACACTGCATTTCAAATTGCATAGATACAACATGAAAACATGAATTATATAAAATACATTCCAAAATTACTTTAACTAGCAAGAATTAAACAATTACTACGAAAATCAATTTCAGGTACAATTTTACCTTCAAAGCAATATCCAAAAATTCCTGACGGTTATTAGGACGCCCTAAAATTAAGGTCCATAAAGAACCAAGACCTTGATGTACACGATCACCCTCACGAATATCTTTTCCATAATTATTATCTGAGCAACATATTTCATCAAGAAGCTTAAATGCAGATTCTGGTAAAAAAGGAGCTTCATTAAAAAGCCTGCTAAAAGATTTGTCGTTTGCTGGTAAAGCATCCAGTAAACACTTCGCCTACAAAAAATAAAAATATAAGTAATAGAAAATGTAACAGATTTACAGATTTTAACAGTCAATCTAAGAATTTAACAGATTTACAAGTTTCGAAATCACGGACTATCTGTGTAATAGAAAATGTTCAGGGACGATTTATGTAATTTAGTATTTATAGAATGTTGTTACCACTCCCAGGAGGAACTTTTCATATACAACAGTTACTGGAGGATCTTCAGATGAATCTGACATTTTGAGAGCATGCAGGTGGTATAGCATGTGCATTACAAGCTCATGACCCTGGTAACAAAGATGCAAATGTATATTAATTTAACTTACTTTTTATATATAAAAAAGGTTTTATAAGATATTAAGATATATAAAGCAGATACCTTTTGATTCTGGTAATCTGAGACGATATGTTTCTGTATCATTGATATTACATCATCATCAGCATCAACCTGCAGTTTGAAAAACACAAAATGTTATTATGATTCTTCTTTTGATGTCTTGAAATAATATAAATATGCTTCATAGAATTTATGATAAAGTTGCTTTTTTCTTATACAAGTTTTGTTTATTATGTAAAAAATCATCAAAAACTGTTGTGGAGACCAAGTATTTGTTAAAGTTGTACTAATATCTACAACCTCATCTAATTTCTTATTAGTATATGGAGTTGACTACAAACTTGATGAGTTGACTTTTCAACCAACCTGATCATTTGACTATTTCCAGTTCAGAAAATTATTTGCAAAAAACTTGAGTAACTTTCAGCAGTTACTAAAGCTTAAATTTTGTATATAATATTGAATTTTGTACCTTATCACTCGTGTTCTTTAAAAAAGCTCACACGATATCATGCATGAATGATTTGAACATTCAACATCACAAGAACAACATTACACATATAAACATTAATTATCTTATAAAAATATATATTAATTGGCATATAAAAAGTTATGGTCACTTTTACAAAATTGTCATACATTATAAATAGTAATGTATAAACCAAAGTTAGAAACAATAACAGCTTTTCCCCAAATGGGACATGAAAAAAGTCAAAGTCAACCCCAACCTGAGCAACAAGCCGAGAAAGCAAAGCCATACGTGTCTGCATAAACTCAGTTCCTCTTAATTGCTTATAAGAATCAATAATCCGTTTAATTGCTAATTTTTTTATATCTTTTTGTTGTTCTTCTGTTAATTCCACAAAAGCTAGAACGACAGGTAATTCAACACATGTTTCCTCCAAAACTGGTGTGTCAACAGCACTAGGTGAAAAATGATCGGTTTCCATTAATGAAAATGATTGGTCATCATCATCTTTCATTTGACTCGTTTCAACATCTGATGACTTTCTTAGATCCTGGTCAACAGGAGGAACTGATTCATCTGAAACAGGATGAAATTCCATGTCAGCATCAACTTGTGCAGTTTGTTTTTGTTCATCTAGAACGTGTTCTTGGAAATCAGTTGAGTTTTCTGGGATTTGTGACTCGGTTTCTGATTTGTGGATAAGAACTTCTGATTTATTCTCAAAATTTGGCAATACAGGTGGCAGAACAGGTGGCAGTACAGGTGGTGGTTGTTTTATAATATATGCAGAATTGTCAACCTCGGATTCTGCTAAACTAGATTGTGTCAAATTTGTAAAATCTTCAACTGTATGATCAGATTGGGTTCCAACAGGTGCACGCCTCGGGTCATGGCGACGTGGGTCCTGTAAAATATTAAAATTTAAACGGGTCAAAACGGGCAAGTTTTGGTACGGGTCGGGTCAGCCCGTGATACTTGATAAATTATTGTCCAAAATTTTAAAACTTTTAAGAAATAATAACTGTAAAAAAAACTCACCCTTCTAGAATCCCGTTTAGGATCTGACTGAGGACTGGTCAAACTTGTTGCAGTAGTCAAAGGAGTGCTAATTGCAGTTCTGATTACAGGAGTTGGTGCAGATATTGTTGGAGGATTTTTAGGTAAATGTTTCATATTAGTGACAACAATGTCAGCTAACAAATCTGGATGAATTTGAGAAATCAAGATTTCAAGTGACTCAGCACCTCGTTCACCTTCAGCAAGTAAAGCACCAATCATTGCAATCATTTGCTCGACAGGTGTCAAACCATTAGCCTTTGTGGTGGGCCCACCATTATCATGTAATGAATTATTATTAGATGCATAACGACTTCTTTTTGATGATAAGTCGGTATTTTCTTGGTCCAAATTAGGGTTTGAACGTTTCCTTTGTATGTCCCCTGACATAAAATGCTCATCCTGAAATTGATTGAATAGATTTAGCATGCAGTAATCGCTCAATTAGTTGGGGGTTAAATAATTATATATTTTTGAAATTATATAGGACAAATGCTTTTAAAATAATTTTTATAGTAACTTATGAAAAAAATATTAAAATTTGAGAATAATAATATATCTTGATATTTTTTAATTTGATTATTTTGACAAATATATAAAGAATGCCATTTTTTATTTTATCTTCTAGATTACTAAAGAACCAGAATATGTCAAACACTCAAACAACTGAATTTTTCTAATTATTGCATCTTCAAATCCGAACACTATCTTCTACATGACACTATCAAAAATTCAAATAACTGATTAAATGATTCTATATAGCATGATCCGTCTCTAAGATATAAGATTTATAAAAAAAATAAAAAATAAAAAGAAATACCTTGCTTGCACGAGATTCACGGGCAGCACGCTCGTTATTTCTCAACATTTTATCAACCTGTCTCAACAACTGGTCAGCTGCATCTCCAGCATTCATTGCCCTCAAGACCTTGATTAACTTCTCTCTCGACTAATTTAGAATAATATAATTAACCATTAACTAACAGCCCACAATCAAGATAAAGAACCATTAAATGGACTATTAAATTAATACAAAATTACCTCCATGATAACAGGGTGTGTAGACCTCAAGAACCCTAAGAAAGCAGTTCTTAGAGAGTATTGTATGCTGGCATTGTGGGCCCCTTTTGATATGAAATTGGTATCAAAATCAAGCAGTGCAGAAAGAACAGAGATATAGTGGACCTGCCTCCTTCGACCTATTGTAGCAAGACTGATGAAAAAAAAAATCAAAATCAAAATTATAAATTATAAACACTTTTGAAATTAAAAAAATTTAAAAAAAAAAACTAACTTCAGTTATCACATAAAGACACCACCAGTAACTGCACATATAAATTATACTGTACATAAAAGAATGTTCTGAAGTTTATGCAGTAACAGATTGTACACAGCATTAACTTAATACATGTTCCCAGTTCATGCCACTTAGTATAATGTTTAACTAATAATTTTTTTATTTGAGAAAATGCAATAGTTTCTTCTTATTTTAACTTCTTGAGTCTAAATTAGATTGTCAACAATATCACCAGTTAACAACTGCAGACCTTTGATTATGAAGAAAATTTTAACCACTTAAATGATAGCTGTCTTGAGATTATTTCAGAAAATCTGATGGAGCTTGAAAAAACTTATAATTAATACCAATAGATGTGAAAATTTCAGATTTCAAGTGCAGAAATTGGTAGTAGATAGCCTCTGAGAACATACACAACACAAAGCCCATAAAAAAGCAAGTGAAATAACCACTGAAAATATATAATTTGATTAATTACGGTTATTTAATGTATGTCAGATGTCAATAAGTTACATTTTTACAAAGGTATGGGAGACAGTATATCTCAAACAGTTTAAAATCTATAAACTGAATTGCTATATAAGCTATCACCCATTGCTTCTAGAAGATGGTGCTGACATCAGCAAACTGTTATCTTTCATTATCAATTCAGCAGTTCCATGCAGACATCCAATCTGATTAATCAATCTTGCACAATGCTGCTGACTGTACTGCAACAATATTACAAAGTACAAACAACCACTTCAAGGTGCACTAATAACACCTTCACTTTTTACAACTTCAAATTTCAGGAATTCCAAAAAATATTTTTGTAAAATAATTGGTCATAAGAAATAAGAGCATAAAATAACTATCTTAAAAGAACAATAATTTCAGTACTTAGCATTCACAAAGACAAAAATGCATTTGTATCAACTTCAAATATGTTTTCCACAAGTCAGTAATACACTTACAATTTCACAAAGGGTGAGCACATAATGGCATTCATGCTTAATTACAATAATAAACACTTAGGTTTAGGTTGATGCAATTAATTAATATCAGCTAAATAGCTAATAAACACTAACAAATAAGCACATATTACAAAATCATTTTCCACAAAATATATATTTTTTTTAATTTCAGATTTAGTATTTTGAAAGTAATATAATATCTCACCTATTAATAACAGAAATTGTAATGGAGCCTGGGAGAGCATTAGCCAATCTCAACAAATCATATAAGATCATTAAGTATCTGTTTGCTTCTGATTGGAGTGCAACTGAATCAAGAATAGGATGACCACCACCCAACCATGATATATTGAACATTTGTTCATTTCTACTCACTGGCATACCAAAACCATTAGGGTTAAAAAAAAACTTATTTTTAAAAAAATTCAAAATTAACATTGATTAAAAACAGTAAATACCTTGTGCATTATGGCCTCTAGAATCATTCTCAGGCATGAAGAGTAACACACAAGTTTCCAAAAACTTTATAGCAAGCAACCTTGGAGCAATAGACCTAGCCTACAAGTACAACAATAAGTGCAAGTAAAATTAAATTAACCTAGTCATTAATCATTAAGTAATAATACAGTTATGTAATTACCTATATGATAAATATTAAAAAATATGTTTATAGATAAATCACAAAAAAAAAAAGCTTATTGCAGTTCAGAAAACAAAATAACAATTACTGAATCTTGTAATAATACCTGCAATGCAATCTGCAAAACAGCATCCTTAAACTTTATCATCCAAGACCAGATCTCTTCAAGCCATCTCTCCACAAAACCATGCCGGTGAAACTATTATTATACACATAAATATAATTCCCGCTAAATTTAAATCAGAAATAATGCAATACTCAAGTATCTAGATGCATGTAAATGTGCAGAAATAAATCCCAAAAAAAGGAAAATAATAAAATAAAATAAAAACCTGTAACGCTAACTCCTCTAACACTTTGCAAAAAATATGTGTGCCAGCAACAATGGATTGTCTAGCAACAACAGAATCATCATCATTTAGTAGTGTCAATAACACTTGCATCAGTACTGCTGAATACTCCATTTTTGTTAGACTGATTTCCTCAACCACCCTACAAATATTAGCATTAAAGAAAACAAACTTAGGAGACCAAAAACCTCAAAAATTGATGAAATATCCCATTTGCATACAGTGACATCAGCACTAAATTACAGAATTAGTCACGATATTTGTTGCATGAAGATAGAAAAACATATCCTTTCTTTGCATAGAATTACTGGAATCTTATCATCTATACACATACATACAAAATCAAGTGCGTATATAAATTTTTGTAAAAATATTCAGCAATCATATCAAATTTCAAGATAGAAATTAGCTTGCTTAACCTTCAATGCCAAAATGGCATTTTTGGGGGAAGGGGAGAGCATTAGAACTATTCCTAAGCATGAAACATAAAAGATATTTGTAAGGTTAGAACTAACTAAAATTATAACAATACACAATTGTAAGGTTCCAATGCTAAGTCTGCTAGTCAAAATTGTAAGGTTCCATTCAAATTTTGTTATCAATCACAAATATCTCTAACAAAAAGATTCACTTGCACTAACCAAATAGTACAAATATCTGGCTTACGTAAGTCAAAGGACTGTCAATTTCACATGATACATAAAAGATAATTGAAGTATCGAAAACTCACTCGACAAGGGTTTTTCGAACTAGGGCTTCATGAGAATACTGTAGGTCAACCAAATATGGAAATAATTCGACAGCAATCAACGAAAGATCTGCGGACAGTAAAATATCTTTGGCTTGTTTCAAAGACGAAAGCTTCACCGCTAAATCTCCATGGTTGTTTGCAGCGGCTAGGAGAGATAGTGATTGTTCCCGCTGTGAAACAGCCATGGTTGCCCTATGTGTGTAAATTGCCCTACGATGTACACGTAGTGATCTTTTATGGCTGAAATTCGGGAGTATTCTCTAGTTTTCTAGGGTTTAATTAAGCAGAAATAGAAGAAGATTGAATTGAATTGGAAACACGAGTTCGTGTTGTCGATCCCTGCGTTTTAAAAGAAGATATTGGACATTACGACCTTTGTTAACCTAATTTCAGCGGTACAATATGCAGAAAACTAGGGGTGGCAATTGCTGACACGACCCGCGACCCAACATGAACCCAACACGAAAAAGGTCGGGTTTGGGTTGACCATAAATGGGTTCGGGTCAAAAACAGGTCGACCCATCCAACCTGTTTATAAATCAGGTTGGGTTCGGGTTGTCTTATATAAAACCAGGTCGACCCGTCAACCCGTTAAATTTTTAAAGACTTTTTATAAATATATATGTAAATACTAAATACCATAAATAATATAAGGCACCCCGTTAAAGTAGTTATCATGTATACAATATTTATATTTCTTTTGACCTTTCAAGCTTGAATTCCTCCTTCAAATCTCACGCAATTAAATTTTGGCATATTTTCTTTAACTAAAATGGTTGTAAATTTGAGAGATGCAAGAATTATTTATTTAATAGTTTCAATTTTGGCACAGTTTCTCTATAAAATAAGAATATCAACATCATCATTTCATGTGATTGCAATTTCGCCAAATTGGTTTTGACTCGCTAACCCACTTGACCCACTAACTTGTTAAGTTATATGGGTTAGACAGGTTGGGTCTGGGTTACCTTGATTTAAACGAGTATGGGTTAGGGTTGAATTTTCTGACCCAAAATTCTAACAGGTCGGGTTCGGGTTGAGTGATTCTAACTCGCCAACCTGCCAACCCGAACCCGCCAACCCAAACCCAACCCAATTGCCACCCCTACAGAAAACGTTGTACAATTTTCCTTTTCAACATATAAATATTTATTTTTTTCACATATATTATTAAAACTAATACTATAATTTTTCACATGCATAATTCATAAAACATTTTTCACATCTATTATAATTATGTTAAATCTCGTAAAAAATCACAAGTTGTCAATTTTAATGTTGTACGTAAATTTTATATAATAGAAAACTGATTTTTTTTAACGGCAAACACACGCACTCTCTAATCTACATCATTTCATCAATGCCGGGACTTGAACTCACAATCTAGTGGGCACCTAATTACATTGATACCGCTAGGATACAAGCCCTTTGGTAATAGAAAACTAATTCGTTATATATTTAATTATAAAATAATCGATATTAAATTATATAATATTTCCCCCGTGTCAAAATAAGTGATACACTTTAAAGTTCACGATTTTTGAGGTAAAATATGATAATGAAAATTAATTAGATTAAATTGGATAGTTAGTAAAGGATGAGTCTCACATATATTGATTAAAGTAAATTTAATTATGTTTAAAAGTAAAAGTAATAGTAAATGTGTCTTTTCACTATATTAAAGTCCAAGTATGCAAAATCCATAATGAGTGACTTGTATTTAGAATAACTTATTTTAACCTACAAACTTTTTCACGAGCAGGGGTGGACCTAATATAGGTCTCGCAGTGGTATGTGCCACTACTCAAAAAAATTTTCACATGGTAAATTTTTTAGAACCTTTTCCGGTATTATACTGCAGTGTTACTACCGGATTAAAAAACCCACCAATAACCCAAAAGCAATTTTATATAAAAAAAAATTTCAAGTATTAATCAATAGTCCAAACTTAAAGCCCAAACGAAAATCTAGAGCAAATAAAGAAGAATTCAAAGTGTGCATCTTGTAGTGTTTTAGGTTTAGGTGTATAAAATTAATAGTTATCTTGTAGGTTTATGAAATTAGTTATTGGATACTTATGTATATAATCAAACACGATGTTTATCTAATATAATTATTTATGTTAAATTCGGGTTTGTTTTTACGCACTGCCTTGGACGCCACTGGGAGTGTTTCCCTTAGGACCTCGCAAGAGAGCGCAACACCCTTGACATCCGCCTTTTTTATCCCCATAAACATGCTACATATGGTGGAAACTTCTAGTTCGACCCTCTTGACGAGGTACTCAACATGTCTTTTTCACATAAAGAGAACATTTAATTACTCAAGAATAAAATATCTAGAAATTGTACCAAGAAGAGTCGCCTGAAAAATTCTACCAAGAGTTTTCATACCATTAGTCTGATCAGATGTTATTATAAAATTATTACAAAAATTCTAACAATTTAAAAACACGTAAGGAAGGCACGAACAAGCCACTTATCCACAAAACAAAATAAAATACAATTTTCAATTTTTTTGGTTGTTTATTTGAACTAACTTGAAAAGGTTCATAGTTAGCAAGTTTTTTCTTCTTCACTTGAGTAGTTATTACTAGGAGTGTTCACGAGTCGAGCTTTTAACGAGGTACTCGAGTTCGAGATCGTTTATATCGAGTTCGAGCTTATACTAATTCGATCCTCGAGTCGAGCTCGAACATTAAACAATACTCGATTAATCTCACGAGCCGAGCCTAATAATTTAATACTCGACTCGGCTCGTTCGATAGCTCGTTTAGTCTCGAGTCAGACGATCTTAACGAGCCGATCCTAACGAGCCGAACATGTGTTGTATACAATAAGTACAAGTGTTGATATAATAAGTATAAAAATATACATATATTGTGTAAACGAATCGAGTAATTAACGAGCTTTTCGAGTTTGTAAATTAACTAGCAGATATTCCCCGCGCGATGCCGCGGGGGATTTTTTATATAATACACAAAATACTGTTTATTGATGTTCGCATGATAACCAAAAAATTATGTTACACCTTTTGAGTGGGTATGATTTATCACGCCTTTAGGACAGACACTATTTACCATGCAGTTAAGTAAAAATTGAAGATGAAAAAGTACTTAGGATAAGATTTAATGAATAACCAATTGTTTCATGTGGTAGTTACGTAGGCAACAAAATAGAACAATCGATTTTTAAAATAATGTGGTTAACATGCAAAAGTAAAGTAAATAATGAGGTGATTGAATATATCTAAGAAAGTTAAAGGGGGTGATTGAATATATGCAAAAGTTAGAGGATTTTCAATTTGTAGTATAAACACAGTTTGCTTGTTAGAATGTTAGTCAACGATTGCAGCTCGAGAAAAGAAAAAGGAACATGTATGTATGCTATTGTTCATCTTAACATAATTGTATTATATATAATTCGTTTAAAAAATATGGAATCATAAACGAGTATCGAGCTCGAGCTCGAACACTATATAAATATTCGAGCTCGAGCATAATTTTTAAAACTTAATCGAGCTCGAGCCGAGTAATTACTAAACAAGCCGGGTCCAAATTTCCTGATATTACCAACACATTCTTTCAAGCTCGTATAAAATTTGGATCCAATTTATCCAAATATTTAATGCAATGTGCAAGGTGGGCTTAAATAATTTTTCAAACCAGCCCATGACCAACATCCTTAATTTGAACGAATTTACCAACACTTAAAACAAAAGTTTTTCCTTGCATCTTGGTCACTTTTACTTTTTTGTTATTTTGTAATCTTTAAGGGGGTATGTTTGGTTGCGCTAACTGTAATGGAATGAGCAATGTAATAGAATGAGTCAAGTAATAGAATGATTAATTACGATTACATTGTCATGTTTGGCAATTATGCTAGAATGTAATAAATGATTAATATATTTTGTTTGGTATGTATAAATAAACATCAGAATGGAATGAATTTATATTAAAAAGACTAAAATATCCTTATAATATAAATACTAATCATGTTTTAAGGGGTATAATTGAAATAATAAATATACCCATGAATGGAATGAAAAAATACACGAGGGGCCCTATGGAATAGAAAATATGGATTGTAATGTAATGGGATATTTAATGTAATTAACCATTCCATTACCAAATATGTAACAAACAACTTTTTTGTATTACATTGGAATAATTGATTCTATTACAACTTTAATTCATCCCTACCAAACACTACGTTAAGTTTAAAATCAAAAGCAAGTGACGACTATTACTATGTCAAAGGATTTAATCGCTGCATCGTTACTTACTCGCTGCTAATAGAAATATTTTTCTGTTATAGACTTAAAGTGAAGCAAAAAAAAAAAAAAATCCAATAACTAAAGTACTAAACTACTAAAAAAAGAATTAAAAGATATGTTTGTGCATAGATTTCTAGAGCTTTTGCACGTCATCGTTTTGTGGTTTTCTCTGAAATAAAAGAGACCCCAAAACAACAGCAATGCCAGTTATGGCTATACTCAATATAACTTTTCTTCTAGAGAATTCCTGTGGTTGTGGTGGCCCATCATTCGCTCTTTCAGCTTCCCTACTACCCCTTCACAAATATTAAAAAAAAACATATTAAAAAAGGAAAAAAAAAACATTTGCTAATTAAAATTAAAAAATGATAATGTTGTTTAAACCTGGAAGTTTCTGCAGCAGTGACACCATTACATGTGACTTCATGGGTAATTCTCTCACGTAGTCTAATATACTTGTTGCACACATTGCACCGCTCTGTCCTATTTCCACAAACTTCCTGAAATTAAAAAAAAAAACAAATATATATATAAATAAACAGATATTGTGTATTTTGGGAAATTGTAAGTTTTAATATAAATAGCATATTGTATATCAAAAAAGTACCTGATGCTCAGATAAGTCGACTGCAGGCAAAGGAAATTCACAATAATCACAAGTCGCGATTCTTTGTGGACAATTTTGACCTTGGTGTACACCTAGGGTTTCAGGTTCCATTGTCTCACTGCATAATGAACAAGATACCTGTCTCCCAACAATCATTTTTCAATATTTGATTTACTATTGAAATATTTAAGTAAAGTTAATTAATAATAATTGTATATGGAGAAATATACCGGAGCGTGGGTGATTAAGTAATGTTCTTCTGCATGCTTTTTGGGAACCATATCATCACAAATTTTACATTTTTCTAAATTACGAGAGCAGTGAGCATAATGCAGATCGATATTTGAAGAAGGAATTGCTCTGCCACTGCACAATTGCAACACATTAATATAGGATAAAAAATACAAAAGATCCAATAAGCATGAATATAAAACAAG
Source organism: Calendula officinalis (assembly GCA_963853835.1). NCBI lineage: Eukaryota > Viridiplantae > Streptophyta > Magnoliopsida > Asterales > Asteraceae > Calendula > Calendula officinalis. The sequence goes on along the minus strand of OY970832.1, from coordinate 7,213,963 downwards.
AACAAGAGTTATAGGAAAAAAAAATACTAAACTGATAAAAAAGTCACATAAAAAAAACATAAAGTCAATTTTGAAGTTAAAACGTGCAATATTTTAGTTTTTTTAGCACCAAGTTTTTCCTACTTGTTGAATTCCTAATGTTATTAGGTAAGTAATGAAACATTGTAATTGGAGCTTCTAATAAGATGTAGCAGCTATGATATAACTAATCTAAGTTAAACAAAACCAAATTAGTTGAACCATTCAGTTTAGGTCAACCGTTTTTGTACCATGCTTTACAACATCACATACAAACCAATTTTAAAATAAGGAAATTATGATCTTCGTACATGCTATACGCAGTAAAAATACCAACAACCGCAATAACAACAACAAAAATATCATAAATATATCTATATTCATATACACACATCAACAACTACCTTGGTTTCAACACCTGCTTTAAGTGATTTCAATATTTCCTTAACCTTCAAGGAAGCTCATAATCTCAAATGCAATCAAGGATAATGTAACAAACGTCTAAATTACAAAAAAGATTAAACTAAACCTACTGATCAGATACCACAATCGTTCAAGTATTCAAACAGGTTTCATGTAAAATAAAAAGCCGTATTGTTACCAGTGACTGCAAATGTTTGTGGCCCCATTAGAAGCGACGTCCATGATCTCACTGAAAAGGTGTATTTACTGACAGTAGTGCAAAATTTATCTGCAAAAATTGTAATGTAAATCGAAAGCAAACCGATTCAGATGATCAATTTAATGTTTACAAAAAGAAGATCGAAATTTGCAATGAAATTAATTGAAAAAGAAGTAGAGAAAAAGCCCTAGATAAGGAGTTAAGGACTTACGATCGAGAATCTATGGCTCCTTGTTTAATCCAAGACGGAAGACTTCCGAACTGAATAAAATTCGCCTTGAGTTCGACGATTTCGCGATATAGTTATTATTTATTTTTATCTTAAAAAATAAATAAAAAATAAGGTATTTCTTCCTGATCACTTCTTCCTATCATATTCCTACTTATTTTGTTCATGATAAGTGTCAAAATCAAGGGATGATATGAGGAAGAAGAATTAATAGATTACACATGTCATACTTAAAAGCGGGTAGGCTTATGAGTAGAAAGAAAAGATAAGAAGAAATATCATTTCCCAGAAAATAATAATAAATGTATGGAGATTGGAAGTCATTCCAGGTCATGCATATAAATCTATGATGATTAGACCGGTGCCAATGGTGACGCAAACTGACGCCGTCAGTTTCTGCCAACTCAGCGCCACGTCAGCATACAAACTAACTAACACTAAACTGACGTACCCATGCCAACAGCACTCCGTCACTTCACCAAATTTGGGCCCCACCACTTACTTTTCTTTATCTAATAAAAATATATAAACTAATTAAAACATATAACTAATAAAAATACATTTCATTAATTAAAAAAAAATACATAAAAAGACATTAAAATAATTAAAAAAAGACATTAATTAAAAAAAAAGCCATTAATAAATATAAAAAAAAAAGACATTCAAACTAAAAAAAACTACTAATCAAGAGATTCATTGTCGTCTTCGTCTTCGTCTTCGTCTTCGTCTTCGCCAACCGGTCCTTGTGCTCCCGAACCCTCACCGTCACCCTCCTCGTCAACGTCCTTAAAAATCGCCAAATCATTTTGAAATTGCTGTGCAATTTCATCTTGAGCGGTTTCAAGCATTTGCTTACGACTTTCGTCAATGTCGTTTGGCACTTTTATGGCTAGGAATTTCCAAGTTTCCAAAATCAATTTTTTGTGTGCCATTTTTGCAACCTTTTTGATAATGCCTGTATTTTTTTTGGAGGTTTTTCTAACGAGGTCCAAAGTGTCCAGCTTAATGGACCTTCGGGAACTTGCGGCATCGGACGAAGACGAAGTCTTTTGACTTTTCTTGCTCACACTGCGGCCGGGGGGGCGCCTCAACGGGTCATCTTGGAACAACGCATGCATGTTAGCCGGTGTCGACGTCCTTGGTGCCGCCGTCCCTGGATCCATGCTCGCCGGTTCGGTGTCTTCATCGAGGCTTATCGGCTCGGTATCCATGACGCCCACTGAAAAATAGAACTTTGGGCTATCTCTCACCACTTCCCAACAGTCTTCATATATAAAATTACGGCCGACATTTTCACGGAATTGTTGACGAGCAGCTTTTAGAACGTCCTCGTCTCGCGTACCGCTTCCACGCACGTCGTTTAACGAATTGTATATAGCGCTGAAATTTTTCACGTCATGAGCTATTTTGGACCATTTGCCCGTGAGTTGGTTCATGTTACGCTTCACAGAAGCAGTCGAGTTGAAGTCCTCGAGAATTCGAGCCCAATGGACGAAAGCTTTTTTGCTATTCCCCTTCACACCATCTTCAGAGTTATGAATCCAACGTTGGGCCAAAATCACCTCGTCAGGGGTTGACCACTTTGTTTGTGCCCTTTTTGGCAACGCTTTTTCTTTCCCCTTTTCCACCCTTTTTTCTTTCCCCTTTTCCACCCTTTTTTCTTTCCCTTTTCTTGAGGGTGTCGGTTCCGGTTGGGTGTCCCCCACATTTTGGGTGTCGGTTGGTGATGGTTCTTGGAAATTTTGTGAATAGATAGGTGTGGTGGGAGGAGGTTGTTGGTATTGAAAGTTGGGTGGTGGTTGAGAGTAATGGAAGTTGGGTGGTGGTTGTTGGTATTGAAAGTTTGGTGGTGGTTGAGAGTAATGGAAGTTGGGTGGTGGTTGTTGGTAGTGAAAGTTGGGTGGTGGTTGAGGGTATTGGTAGTTTGGTTGTGGTTGGGAGAAAGCCCCAAAACCTAGCGATGGTGTGGGGTTGCTTGTTTGACCCGACGAAGAACCGGCCGGTGAGGGTGGGGCGTCAACCGGTGATCCAGTAAGGTAATCCCACATGTCGTTGGATACCGATGATTGACGTCTTTTGGACATTTTTTAAAAGTTTGGGAGGAGGTATGATTTTTTTGAGATAGAAAGAAGGTGATTGTGGTGTAAAAAAATATAAGAAATGAGTGGGTATTTATAGATGTAAATGAGGGGGAATTTTTTTTGAATTTTTTTGAATTTTTTTGAATTTTTTCGGATTTTTTTGAAATTATTACCGTTTTTTTTAATTTATTACCGTTTAAATATTCGAATTTATTACCGTTTAAAAAAAAGAAAAAGAAAAAAAAATGCTTTTTTTTCATTGGCTGGAGGGTACGGCTGGGCCCCACATCACGCGCCCCTTCTCTCGCCGCTTAAGCGACCGGCGGCCCAACCGGCGGCCAACCGGCGGACCGTGCCAACGGCGCCGGTTCCGTCGGTGGCCAACCGGCGGCCAACCGGCCTCCCGATGGCACCAGTCTTATCTTAAAGGATGGGTATGGTGGATTAAGTCAAACCATCATTTTTGTGTCACATTTACGTCACATCATTATTTCACATTTAACATTCAAAATCCAAAATACCTCTTTTACATCATTAAAATACCCCTTACTCACAAAATATCTTAAAAAAATACCTCGAAAACACCCCATACTCACGCCAGTTTCGCCAGTGCGCTGACTTGGGCCACCACGCACACCACTTGCGGTGTGGTGGCGCGCCATTTGGGCTTATGTTGCATATGGCGTGAGGGGTCTCCGCCACGACGCCCCCTACTCTTAGATCGATGCCAACAATGACATAATTGACACAGTTATTTTTTGTCAAATCAACGTCATGTCAACTAACACTCCAACTGACATTCACCTGTAATACTAATGCCAACAATAATATTTCTTTTTAGTGTTTTGGGTCCCACTATTATAAAATACACACATATAAATACTATATTAAATTGCAAGGCCCCACAATTCTAGCATTTCTCCTTCTCCTAACCGATAAATCCAACCGACGGAAATGAAGTGATGGGGCGTGTCAATGAGTGATGGCATCAGTTGACCAATCGATATCTTCCCCACCCTACCATTGCACAAGTCTTACAAGTGAGGCTTAACATTGTTTTAGATAATAACTTTAGGCTAAAGTAGTTAAATCATACTCAAAACATTATCATCTAATCATCTATATCATTTTTATGGTAGTTGATTATATGATTATACATTTCTAGTCATGCTTATTAAGTTGAGAAACATGATAATAATAAGGTGCAAAGTACTTTTGAATTATTTCCTAAATGTTATTAGTTTGATCAATCATCGTATAAACATCACTATATGATCAGGAATGTATGAAGTTGACTACGACAATAGTTAAAGTCGCGTAAATCTCGAATTATACCTCCATTCTCATTGACCGATTGACGATTTTACCATGGATAAACCCTTTGGGCTCAAGCCCATAAAATAGTAAGCCCACAAACATATGATGAAAAGTGAAAACATGTAACTTTCTGAAAATATCTGTATCTCTCACATAAACACGTCATACGATGATACGAACACTTCAATCGGACAAAAAATTCAGATAAGAAAATCAGGCGGTACCTTCATCGTCATTCTTCCATCTCCAAAGTCCAAACACCAGTAAGCTTGCTCTCTAGTCTCTACCATTATTTAACCCTTTTCTTCTACTTATAATCCATCATGATCTCACTTTTATTAATTCATTAATCGACTCCAAGCTGTATAATCACAAGTTTATGGTCAAAATATGGAATCAATTGTATGCATAAAGCAAACCCATCAAGTCTTCTGTTCATTTCATAGAAAAACCTTCAAAAACCACAAAATTAGGGTTCGTAATTCTGTTTCTGTAGGCACCGAAAGTAATGGTAAATTGAATGTGAAAAATGGGTTTTTGAACAGAAAGATAAAACGGGTGTCCGCAATTACGAAGTCCAAAACTTTTACCCCAAATGGAAAATCAGTAAACGGTTCAAAAACCTTGCAATTGAACGGAATTAACGATGTTAATTCAAAACGAAATTTCGAGGAGTTTGAGAATTATAATCATTTAAGAAGATTAATTAGAAACGGTGAATTAGAAGAAGGGTTTAAGTATCTAGAAAACATGGTTTATAGAGGCGATATACCCTGTATAATTCCGTGCACAAGTTTAATCCGAGGGTTTTGTAGAACAGGAAAAACAAAAAAAGCAACTAGGGTTATGGAAATTCTAGAAGAATCTGGTGCTATACCTGATGTTATAACTTACAATGTTTTAATCAGTGGGTATTGTAGAGCAGGTGAAATCGATAAAGCACTCAACGTGTTCGATAAAATGTCAGTTGCACCTGATGTTGTAACGTACAACACAATCTTGCGTTCTTTATGTGATAAAGGGAAATTAGAAGAAGCAATGACTGTATTAGCTCGACAAATGCAAAAAGAATGTTATCCAGATGTAATTACTTACACTATTTTGATAGAAGCTGCTTGTAAAACGAGCGGTGTAGGTCAAGCAATGAAGCTTCTAGATGAAATGAAAACAAAAGGTTGTAAACCCGATGTTGTAACGTATAATGTGCTTGTAAACGGGTTCTGTAAAGAAGGGAGATTAGATGATGCAATTAAGTTTTTAAACAATATGTCATCAACAATGGGTTGTCAACCGAATGTTGTGACACATAATATTATATTAAGAAGTATGTGTAGTATGGGTAAATGGATGGAAGCCGAGAAATTTGTGGGTGATATGTTGAAAAAAGGTTGTTCACCGAGTGTTGTTACTTTTAATATTTTGATAAACTTTTTATGTCGAAGAGGGTTGTTAGGGCGCGCGATTGATATTTTGGAAAAAATGCCGAAACATGGTTGTACACCGAATTCGTTAAGTTACAACCCGTTATTGCACGGGTTCTGTAAAGAAAAGAAGATGGATCGGGCGATTGAGTATTTAGAAGTTATGGTTTCTCGAGGTTGTTATCCCGATATTGTGACATATAACACGTTACTTACGGCTTTATGTAAAGATGGGAAAGTTGATTTTGCAGTTGAGATTTTGAATCATTTGAGTTTTGAAGGGTGTTCGCCCGTTTTGATTACTTATAATACTGTGATTGATGGGTTGTCTAAAATTGGTCAAACGAATCGGGCCATAATGTTGATTGATGAAATGAAGCAAAAAGGGTTGCAACCGGATATAATTACTTATTCTTCGGTTGTAAGTGGGTTAAGTAGGGAAGGAAAAGTTGAAGAAGCGATTAGGTTTTTACATGATTTAGAAGGGTTGGGGGTTAGACCGAATGTGTTGAGTGTTGACTTATAATGCGGTTATGTTGGGCCTTTGTAAGGCCCGTAAGACTGATCGGGCCATTGACTTTTTGGGGTATATGGTTGAAAAGGGGTGTAAGCCAACCGAAGGTAGTTATATTATTTTGATTGAAGGGTTGGCACATGAAGGGTTAGCACAAGAAGCATTGGATTTGTTGAAAAAGTTGTGTTTGAAGGGTGTTGTGAACAAACGGTCTGCTGAACAAATGGCGGTGAAGCTTTAGGTTTGGGTTTTATGTGATTTGTTCTTTTTGGATCTTGTGTTTTCATGTAAGTTTATGTTTTTTTTTTATCATGTTTAGTTTATGGGGTAGTGAATTCCAAGTTTTGTCGAGTGGTTCTTGTTATTGTTGTCAATATGTTTGATTTGAAGTGCATTTTGTCGACAAGACTTTTGAAGCCAAACTTAGGTGGTTCGAATTCAAAATTGTACGTAAAATATATGCTAGAGTAAATTACACGGAAGGTCCCTGTGGTTTGCCACTTATTACAGACACAGTCCCTGGTATACGTTTATTGCACTGGACCCTGGTGTATTCAATTTGTTACACCCACGTCCCTCTGTCAAACGAAAGTCAAAAAATTTCGTTAAATGACCTATGTGCACCTCACATGATGGGCAAATTCGTAATTTCCCTTCTCCTTTTAAAGAGTAAATTACACGGAAGGTCCCTGTGGTTTGCTACTTATTACAGCCACAGTCCCTGAACTTCGTTTATTACACTGGAAGTCCCTGGTGTGTTCAATTTGTTACACCCGATGTCCCTCTGTCAAACAAACGTCGAAAAGGTCTGTTAAGTGGCCCATGTGCACCTGACATGATTGGAACAATGGTAATTCTCCTTCCCCCCTCAAACGGGTCTTCCCCGATTTACACAAGCCGTCTCTTCACTTATTCCCTCTCATTTTTCCCTCTCTTCTCTCCACTCTATTTGTTGTTCAAAAAACCCTTCTTTTCTAACAATGGCGGGCCAATCGAGCAGTAAAAGAGGTACGAATAATGAAGAAGACAACTGCAATGAATTGTACGGTATGTGTTTTGTGTATTTATGATTTTTTTGAAATTTTTTCTTACCGAACTTCATGATCACTTATTTACAGAGCATTACTATAGTGCCCATCATGTGACGTGCACATGGGTCACTTAACAGGTCTTTTAGACGTCCGTTTGACATAGGGACGTCGAGTGTAACAAATTGAACACACAAGGGACTTCCAGTGTAATAAACGAAGTTCAGGGACTGTCGATGCAATAAGTGGCAAACCACAGGGACCTTCCGTGTAATTTATTCTTTAAAAGGAGAAGGGAAATTACGAATTTGCCCATCATGTGAGGTGCACATGGGCCACTTAACGGAATTTTTCGACGTCCGTTTGACAGAGGGACGTCGGGTGTAACAGATTGAATACACCAGGGACTTCCAGTGTAATAAACAAAGACCAGGGACTGTGGCTGTAATAAGTGGCAAACCACATGTACCTTCCGTGTAATTTACTCTATATGCTATGACTATAGTAACATAACAATGTAAAAATCATAGTAGTTCATTGGAAAGAAGCTACCGACATTGCCTTGAAACTGGTAAACAACACAACGGAAATGCAATCTGAATACAGTTGATGAATAAGGTTCACATAACGTATCTTAGACTAGTGCAAACGGTTCTTTTGAACTGAAAGGACTTTGATAAACTGACAGTGCATTCATCGGTTGGAATGCATCATTTTGCCCAAGTGTTAAGTGATGTATTTATGTGGATATTTATATTTTTTAATGTATATTTTATGTATAATATATTAAGTGAAGAAGTATTGTTAGCAACTTAGCATGCATATGTCTGGTAAAATATCATCTAATATGCTGCTGATTTGGTAAAAACAAAAATATCATTTGCGACAACAGTTTAAAAAACATGCATAATAGAAATAACCAAGTGTACCATTAAGAACTTACAAATTTTGTTGGAATATGAGATTTGCATGTAGGAATAATAAATCTCAGCAACATGGATATAAAGTATAAACACTCTTACAATAAAGAAAAACATAAGAGTTAGCCCCGTTGATTTCTTTCTGACTCAGTTCAGGTTTGTACTCATTCCGAGAGTGTAGATGTTTGATTCCTCAATTTTGTCCAATTTGATTCGCATATCAGACTCGGTCCAAGTGATTTTACTGATCCTATCCAAATGAAAAAAGTAACTAAGGGCAGGGGCGGATCTACCTATATACAAGGGGGGTCCAGGCCCCCACTTGGTACAAAAAATCTGATTTTTTTAATATTTTAATAGAAAATTCTTTTATTGGCCCCACTTATTAATTGATCAACTATTAGTGGACCCGGATTGATTTTGATCATGGATTCGCCACTGACTAAGGGTTCATTCGATACTTGATGACTGAGTTAGTGCTGACTGAGTTAGTTGTTGATTGAGTTAGTTGCTAACTGAGTCAGAACTTCTCACTTAAACCATATTATTTGATTATATAACTAATTGGTTTTGCCGAATGATGATAACCGACTATATCACACTCATTTTTTTTTTATGGTGAATAAAATGTAGATGGTTGATAAAATTGCTTAAAAATTACTAGAAATTTTAAAAATTGTCATAAAAAATCTAAAGTAAACATAAATCCTATAAATATTATATATAAATTATCATACAAATTTAGATTAAACATACGAAAACTAAAAAAAAAAACACATAATAATCTAATGTGAACCATTTGAAAGTAATGATTAGCACTCTGGTCTTGTAAAGTATACATATGCAATGACTTCTTTTTTTTGGAAACGGCAAATGAAATAACGGAAGCCTACTCGCAATTTTTCAGCGAGCACCCCGAGTTCGAGCTCCGCATAAGCGGGCAAACCCAGCCCCCAAAGGGATTTCCCCATATGTGCCCGTGTGAGGTGTGAGTTAGATTACGCTAATGCAACGCTCCCAAAAGGATTCGAACTCACGACCTGCAGCTCACATGGGTATAAACCCAGTGCCTCAAACCAGCTAGACTGGCCATCATTGGCATATGCCTTGTATGCCTTATAAACCTCAATTTATGCCTTGTATGTGTTTTAACTTTCAACTATTACAATCCACTAGCTTGCTTTCGACCCCCTCCCCACCACTACTTGATAGCAAATTGTTAATACATTTTATGAAAAAATCACATTAGCAAATTGTTGTCAAATACATTCTACACCTAACATAAGCAAAATCCTTAATACATTCGAATGCATTTACAATAAAATTATTAAAAAAATATGATATATAATTGAAGGCCTTTTCTTGCCTCTAATACTCTCATGTTATAATTTAGGGACTTGAAAGCTCCCGAAGATGCACCCCAAATACCCTCTACGCCTTACAGAAGAAAAAAAAAAAATCCCTAAATTGGATTATGAGGAAAGGAATTCGAAATTTAAGCAGGATAATAGTCAAGAATTTCGAAATTCAAGTCGGGCAAGATGAGTAAACCCTAAGAGACAATGATTCATTCTTTTTACTTTGAATGCTAGCAGGAAAATCATAGCCCTAATTTGTAAGTTTTTTCTCTTTTAATCTAATTATATTTTTATGATATGGGTTTTGTTCCAAATCTACAAAACTATCAAAGATAAAAACTTAAAATTGATAAGATCCAACAAATGTATTCTGAAAATTAAGACCTACTATATATACTAGCAATTGAATTGCGCGGCGGGTACCAGTAACTATATTTGCGGCGACCAATTGATGAATGGTGGTGGCGGCAGTGATGGTGACTGGTGGGTGATGGTTGTGGTAGTCACGGATAGTGGGTGACGATGGCAATTCAACATTTTAAAAATGTAACCTAAAACAACAATCTAAAAGTAATAAACAAATTAACTGCAACGTGCTTAAATATGCGTGAAAGGAGCGACGAAATTGCTGCGTGTGTGTGTATGTATTTCGAGCTTTACAAGCCGAGATCTCATCAACCCATCGAGCTGAGCTCATGGCCTGACATGCTCAACTCGACTCAGTTGCAGCCTGGCCTAATTGAACAGCAGAGAAACAGCGAGACATCAAACAAAAACTGCAAAACTTGTGAATAAACCGACTACAAATACAACAGTATATGATAACTCTAAAATCATTTTAATACTAAAAGTCCATTTTCACAAACTCTACACATACGTTTTAACTACTTATTAACTTATTTAGATTTAGATATTAGATATTGAGTTTTTGGAACATATGTCCTCTAGGCACATGTTTAGGTGCATTCAATTCACTCAATGTTTCCTAATACAATCTTGTTACTCATTAATAATGTTCATATTTCACATTTTATAGGCATATATTATATAGATTTATAAGTATAATTGGAAACTCAATGTTATTGAATGCACCTAAACATGTGCTCAAGGGTCACATGTTAGAAAAACTCTTAGATAGTAGCAACTATGTCAGATTCTAATTGTGTGAAGTGGCAGTGAGCTCTCAACTTAGTTATCAAACCACCAAGTCATTAGCCCAAAAGCAACAAAGATTAAGGAAGTGTTTTATGTGTGAGTAAGTTTGTAACTACATGTCTACGTGGCCTAAACTTGACTATGTACTTATGATTATTATTATGGTCATAACTACTTATCTAAATTTTTGATTTTTAGCTACAATAGTTTACATTAGATGTCCCCACCTCAAGACGCAAACACATATAACTTTTATGGCGGTTATTAAGTTTCTTATTTAAACGGGTTTGTTATAAATAAAGGTTAACCCGGCATTTTTTGTTTATGATAAAACTTTTATCATCCTACGCTAACATATTCCTTCCGCCTCCCTCACCGCCATTGCCGTCCTCCTCACCGTTACCGTCACCGTCACAGAACGACACAACCGCCTCCCTCATCTGAATCGTCATCTCTTTCCGCCAAGTCTCATCCCTTCGCTCCTCCTATAGTTCCGGCTACTCCTTCTCTTCACACCCCTTCGTTGCAACCGTCGTCATTCTACATCTATAAATGCATTGCCCTTAATGCTAACTGCCTCCTTCAACCAAGGTATTTTATTCAATCTACAATTTTTCTTCTTCATAAATAAATTAGGGTTTATTTGTTTATTGAATTGAATTATTCATAAATCAGGGTTTATTTGTTTATTGAATTGAAGTCAATCGAATTTTATACTTCGGTTTATTTTAATTGGTTTACAGAATGATAATGAGATTAAAATTAGACTTAGTTCTTGGGTTTAGGGTTACATAATCATGATTAATGTTGTTTAGTTTTATTAGTTATGCCTGCATTTTTCTTAACGATAATTCAATATCATAAAGTGGAAAATCAATAATTATGTTCCGGTTTTTTTAACTATGATGGAATTATGGGTAACAATTTCATATCTCTACAATGCAAAATAATCAATTTATGTTGCCTGGTGAATTTGTCTTTTATTAAGTTTTTAGTCTTGATTTTCAATAGATTTGAAACTTGAAAGGTTGGTTTTCTTGAAAACTATTTTAATATACAGTATGATGTTCACGTCATTTTTACCGGGAATATGATGTGTTTTTGAACCTGGTAAGCATTTGTTAATTGCTCTTTGGGTAACCTTCACGTGAGAACGGTCAAAAATTTGGAAAGGGTCAAATGGGTAACCTTATTAAATTCAACATGCCTCTACTTATAGTATTTTGAAACTAATGTGGCGTGTAAAAAAGATGCTAATTGAAACATGTCAAAAAACTGACCTTGATAAAAATTTAATAAAAAATTTACTTAAAGAGGATACAAAGAGCAATTTATGTTGACGAATTAACAAATGTTTACCAGGTTCTAAAACGCATCATATTACCAGTAAAAATGATGTGAAGTATATTAAAATAGTTTTCAAGAAAACCAACATTTCAAGTTTCAAATCTATTGAAAATCAAGATTAAAAACTTAATAAAAGACAAATTCACCAGACAACATAAATTGATTATTTTTCATTGTAGAGATATGAAATTGTTACCCAGAATTCCATCATAGTTAAAAAACCGGAACATAATTCTTGATTTTCCACCTTATGATATTGAAAAATCCTTAAGAAAAATGTAGGCATAACTCACAAAACTAACCAACATTAATCATGATTATGTAACCCTAAATCAAAGAACTAAGTCTAATTTTAATCTCATTACCATTCTATAAAACAATTAACGGAAACCGAAGTATAAACTTCGATTGACTTCAATTCAATAAACAAATAAACCCTGATTTATGAATAATTCAATTCAATAAACAAATAAACCCTAATTTATTTATGAAGAAGAAAAATTGTATATTGAATAAAATACCTTGGTTGAAGGAGCGTTAAGGGCAGAAGAACGAGAAGTGCTTATAGATGTAGAATGACGACGGTTGCAACGAAGGGGTGTCAAGAGAAGGAGTAGCCGGAACTGTAGGAGGAGCAAAGGGATGAGACTTGGCGGAAAGGAGATGAGGATTCAGAGGAGGGAGGCGGTTGTGTCGTTTTGTGACGGTGACGGTGAGGAGGACGGCAACGGCGGTGAGGGAGGCGGAAGTAATATGTTAGCGTAGGATGATAAAAGTTTTATCATAAACCAAAAATGCCGGGTTAACCCTTATTTATAACGTTCAATTAACAAACTTAATAATCGCCATAAAAATATGCGTTTGCGTCTTGAGGTGGGGGCGTGTAATGTAAAATATTGTAGCTAAAAATCTAAAATTAAGATAAATAGTTATGACCGTAATAATAATCATAAGTACATAATCAAGTTTAGGCCACGTAGACATGTACAAATAGTTACTTATTCACACATAAAACACTTCCTTAACAGTGACGGACCCAGAAAAAAGTTTTAGGGGTTGCACAATTTTTTATTCCTACAATACAAAAAAACATAAAAAGAAATTAGAAAGTATGATTTCATTACATATGTTAATAAAACGTCTATAAATTACATTCTAAGGTTAACATTTTCGTTCTTTCATTTTCTGAAAACGGTTGATTACACTTTTAATAGTAACATCTAAAAGCGTTTTTTCTACTACACAAATTAACGCTTGATTCAAAAAATAATCACATATTTTAATGTGCAGATTGGTCTTTAGAAGCTTCATTGCGGAAAACCATCTTTGAACCGTTGCAGTTGAAACCACCAAAACCAAAATCAACTTTAATAACCTATATAGGAAAAGGAAAAACCATGTTCACTTGTTTCAGAATCAGTAAATAATAGAAACTTAATAAATAAAGAGTAATGGGCTTTACTTAATTTTTTATTGGACTTTAATCATGTTTTTCTTTAGTTATCTTTTTAATAAATATTTAAATAGCACATATATCATTATTATTTTTCTACTACATAAGAATATTCGTTGCATTTTTGTTTTTAGGGGTGTCACCTACATTAAAAAGAAAAAAAATTAACCCTAATTTGAAAAGTTTGAGGGGTTGCCCGGGCAACCTCGTGCACCATACTAGGTCCACCCCTGTTCCTTAATCTTTGTTGCTTTTGGTGTCACACCCCGCCAAATGTGGTTTGCGGAAGAACGGACGTGCGACTATCATGAGTAAACATAGCATATGATTATCGTAAACAATAAATGTTTGATAAAAAGTAATGTCACCAACATTTAATGTAAACAAAGTAGTTGAATCAAAACATAGTTTAAACTAAAATTTGGAGGTAACATCTTTACAAAATGAAAGCTTGACTCCAATGCATGTGACTCAATACTTGGCTTAGATACCTGAAAAACATAAGTAAAAGTATCAACAAAATTGTTGAGTGAATTCACAGGTTTTAATGAGTTCAAAATAGTTCCATAGTTTTCGTATGCCGCTCATGGCAAAATAGTTTGATGATATAAAACGTTTAAAAATAGTCTACTAAAAAGTAGTAGTAGAAATAATCATTTCGTATGCCTTCATTAGCAAAAATAGTGTGATGATATTAATGTTGAAAATAGTCTGCTCAAAAGCAGTAGTAAAATCATAATAGTTTTCGTATGTCATCGTTGGCAAAAATAGTGTGATGATATAAACGTTAAAATGACCTGCTCCGAGAACAGGGGCACGATAAAATCGCAAGAAGAAACATGTGACGGTGATCCCCCAAAAGGTTAGCTATACCCTTTTGAGTTAAAATCTCGACCCTAAGTCCATAACCAAAACAACAACTCTAAAACGCATTCCAATATGGATATACACTCCTCGTGGTCGGTAAACACCGATAAATGATCAATAACGTGTGGGAGGGTGAGTCTCAGCCAATAGTACTATCTGCATATCCAGGGCCTAGTCGCAACTAGCTAATGATTATGTATGTAAGCATATACGCACTTCCATGCACTACATCTAAACCTAGTCCGAGTTAAGGATTCGTTGTCAAGTTTCCAAAAATAGTTTTCATCACGATATTGTAAACTTTTATAAATATTGTAAACATTTATAAAATAGTTGATATGTTTTTCATCCCAAAAGTGAAATAGTTAAAACGTATAGTAGTAAAAGAGAGGTTGTGAACTTATAGTCACAAATAGATTTATAGAAATAGTTGTTATGTTTTTCACCCCAAATTTATAAAACAGTAAATAAAATGCGGTAAAAAGTGGGGCTGTGAACTCACCTGATGTAATGCTTCCAAAAGACTCAAATAATGAGATGATGTTTCCAACCAAATGACACTAGTATCCTAAATGTATAGAAATAAATAAATGAGTGACGATCTAAATGGCTCGTATATGCTAAATGATGCAAAATGATTCCCTAAAAGAGAATTTGACTCGAGCGATACATTGATGATATTGTGGAATGTTGTGTGGTTTTAAATACGTTTTGTTAAGTATACAATTACTCGGTAAACAAGTTACACTTTGATTGGAAGTAACCGGATAGTTGTACTATAAATAATTATTTAAATTTAAATTTATCAATTAAATAAATAATTTAAATAAACAATAGTTAAATCGTTTTAGAAACCTTGAGTTACAAAATAATACGAGTAAATGAATAAAGATGCAAAAATCACTGTTAGTTTTATTCAAATTGGGTATTGGGTTTTTGGGCTCAATTTGTATTGAGTTTAACAGTCCACAATACTGTGTTAGTCTAGTTTACTAGTGGGCTCAAATATTTAAATTTGGGTTTCTGTTTACGATAGAAAAACGATGACCGGGAATGACTTACCGGTGACGGTAATAACGCCAATACACAGACACAAAGACACAACGCCAATACACACACACAAAGACATCGTATCGCTCACTGCCACACACCGTGTGTGTGTTCGTTCGCATCTCGGGGATGAGCGACGAAGAAAACGTGACAAAAGATAATAAAACAGAGAGTTTTTATACCTCCCGAGAGAAGAAGTCGAGGGAGTGAGATGATTCGAGAGACTGAGATCGAGCTTTCCGGAGAGCTGTTTTGATTCGCCGGAGATGGTGATTGTTTCTGGTTTCAACGTGGAGAGTGAGAGATCGTAGAGTAGATGAAAATCGCCGGAAAACCAATGGTTGCCGGAGAAGCGTTTATGATTTGCTGGGTTTTGGAGATGCGATCGGAGATCAGAAGAAGAAGATGAACATGGGTTTTTATGGAGTTTAAAATAGGATGTAGGCTTTTCATTTGTCTTCACCAGATCAAAGGTTAACGAAGGGAGCTTGGGGTTATAGAGTATTACGGATGATGATGATTGTAAGTTAGATTGATTAATAAAGTATAAAGCGTACGTATATATCGGAAGTTTGGTACATGTTTAAGATCGTGTTTAATATGATGCTTAAGATCGTGCCTAATGGGTTTTAAGTGATGGTGATTGGTTGTTTAAAAAAAATCAAATTTTTGAAGATTATATTTGTTTTAAATCAAAGAAACTGGGAAGTTTGTTTTAGAGGTAGGTACGTGAATATGGGTAGATATGAAACAATAGAGTTAGAATTTTTCTTCCTGTTTTCAATTGTTACGTGAGGAATGGAAGGAAACAAATGGGTTTTAATGTTTTCTTTTATGCGTATTAATTAATAATAGGCTATTAGTTAAGGAATTAAATATTACTTTAAAACAAAGTTTCGTATAGTTTGTTGAATGCAACGGATACACTCACTTACCACATTTTAATAAGTATATTTTGACGGTATTGGGTATACGAGGGTATTAGTATAATTGTCTAGTAAAATATTTTAATCGGTGTTTTACTCATTTTCAGTGGTATTTAATTCCTGGTAGGAAAATATCAATTTGGTATTTATTTTACTATTTTCAGTATTCTCGTTATGTACCGAGTATTAAATCTTTGGTTACTTGTATATTTAATCTCGTATGATGTTTTGTACATTGTTTTTCGTACCTGTTAATTTGGTTGAGCATATGATTCACTGTGAAATATAAAATATATATTTTGATTTGGTTCAAAGTTTTCAATTGAGTCATCAACACCCTAAATGTACAATTCTAACTATATGAGGCACAATTACTATGACTTGTGTATAAATGATGATGTGTATAAATAACACATAATATGAATGTTTGCTAGACCCAAATACAACATAAATGATTTTATTAATGATGAAAATTGTTTATAACAAAATTGGGTTAATAAGTAGTTGTCAGATCAAGTACCCGATTTTGACGGTTGTCACATTTGGGCTAATGACTTGGTGGTATGATAACCAAGTTGAGAGCTCACTGCCACTTCACACAGTTATAATCTGCTATAGTTGCTAATATTTAAGGGTTTTTCTAACATATTACCCTTAGGCACATGTTTAGGTGCATTCAATAACATTGACTTTCCAATTATACTTATAAATCTATTTAATACATCCCTAACAAATGTGAAATATGAACATTATTAATGAGTATTAAGATTGTATTAGGAAACATGTACCTAGAGGGTATATGTTAAAAAACTCAATATCTAAATTTAAATAAATTAATAAGTAGTTAAAACGTATGTGTAGAGTTTGTGAAAATGGAATTTTAGTATTAAAATGATTTTAGAGTTGTCATATACTATTGTATTTGTAGTCGGTTTATTCACAAGTTTTGCAGTTTTTGTTTGATGTCTCGTTGTTTCTCTACTGTTCAATTAGGTCAGGCTGCAAAAGAGTCGAGTTGAGCATGTCAGGCCATGAGCTCAGCTTGATAGGTTGATGAGATCTCGGCTTGTAAAGCTCGAATTACACACACACACACAAATTTGGACAGCAATTTCGTCGCTCCTTTCACGCATATTTAAGCACGTTGCAGTTAATTTGTTTATTACTTTTAGATTGTTGTTTTATGTTACATTTTTAAAATGTTGAATTGCCATCGTCACCCACTATCCGTGACAACCACAACCATCACCCACCAGTCACCATCATTGCCGCCGCCACCATTCATCAATTGGTCGACGCTAATATAGTTACTGGTACCCGCCGCGCAATTCAATTGCCAGTATATATAGTAGGACTTAATTTTCAGAATAAAGGTGTTGGATCTTACTGATTTTAAGTTTTTATCTTCGATAGTTTTGTAGATTTGGAACAAAACCCATATCATAAAAATATAATTAGATTAAAAGAGAAAAACTTACAAATTAGGGCTACGATTTTCTGCTAGCATTCAAAGTAAAAAGAATGAATCATTGTCTCTTAGGGTTTACTCATATTGCCCACTTAAATTTCAAAATTCTTGACTATTATCCTGCTTAAATTTCGAATTTCTTGGCTCATAATCCAATTTGGGGATTTTTTTTTTCTTCTGTTAGGCGTCAAAGGTATTTGGGGTGCATCTTCGGGAGCTTTCAAGTCCCTAAATTAGGTCTTGTTTGGTATCCGGTAATGAAGTAAGGAATGAAATGATCTATTCACATGGAATTAAAAACGGCATGTTTGGTTGGACTTTGGAAACCAATAACACTTTCCTCCTGGAATGCCATTTAGGCTAAAACCGTTGAGATTTTATGAAATTTAATTTCATGGAAAAAATACTTTATGACTTAACCAAGAACTGTATTGGTTTGTTTGAGGATTTCTGGTGACCGGAAAATAGCATGACGTGCTATAATCTGTATGAACCATCAATAATACAGACTCAACTACCGTAATGAGATAAAAGATGGCAACTTGCTTTCTTGTAAATATTTTTGTTCAAAATTTGGTTTAAATGGTGATTGTAGAGAACTTTTTGGTATAAAATGGAGTTGAAAGTATAAAGAAGATGAGATAGACAAGGGTTTTTTGGAAATCACGATTATGATGGGTAGTCGGTTATTAAAGTTCAAAGACAAATTTGATCTTTATTAAATATTTTTAATTTCATTCATATAGAAAATTTAAAAATAACCAAACATGACAAATGAATGTAATGGATCATTCTATTACAATGTTTATTCCATTACCAACTTCATTTCATTCTTTTGTCATTTCATTCCGACCAACCAAACATTTCAATTAATATAATATTTTTTTAATAATTTTATTGTAAACGCATTTGAATGTATTAAGGATTTTGCTTATGTTAAGTGTAGAATGTATTTGACAACAATTTGCTAATGTGATATTTCATAAAATGTATTAACAAATACTAGAGTGTACCCAACATTATGTTGCGGGGTTTTTTATATTATGCCTAAATGGTTAGGGGTGTCAATCTAGTTTTTCGGGTCGGGTTAGGCTCTTATCGGGTCGGGTCCGTCGGGCTTTGAGGTAAAAAATTCTATCCCGAAACCCGACCCTATAAGGAATCGGGTTAGCCAGGTTCGGGTTGGTCGGGTTTCAGATTTGTCGGGTTGACCCGATCGGGTTAGTCGGTTTATATAGTTCCACCTATAAAAAACACACATTTATAAACTAAAAATATCCATGTACAATTTTTTCTTCATAAACTACATGTTTAACAAAAATATTACTAATTAGTCAATAACATAATTAGCTGTTAATCTAATGTTTTTCAAAATAAATATAATTAGTTTCATGAATTCCATTGGCTACTTTTTCCTATTATCATGATTCATGACCATATTCCTTCAATTTTGCAATGCTTACGATTTACGAACACACTTTCATTATCCCTAAAACCTCTTAAAACTTCATTACTTTATCATATTAAAATTTCCATAAATTGTATCATAATTGTTACATATTTGAAGATGTCACATTCATTTTATCTACCAAATCTAAAAGAAAAAAAAAACATTTAAACTTGAGTCGGGTCTAATCGGGTCAACATGAAACCCGATAAAGGTAACCAATCCTTACTCGATACCCGACCCGATGTTAATGTCGGGTTTGTTGGGCCAGGTTTTAAAACCCAATATCAACATATGACCCGAATAAACCCGACCCGACTAGCATAATCGGATTCGGGTTCGGGTTTGGGTTTGGGTTTAGGTTTAGGTCGGGTCATGGGTTCAAGTCCTGTCGTGGACAAAAAGGTGGATGGTTCGAGAGAAGGCATACTGCCCCTTGTGGATGTCACTGTCTATGCTCGAACCACTAACTTACTAACTTGTCGTTCAAAAAAAAGTAAATATTTCAGTTGTACTATGATTTGTTATATGCTTGACATGTCAAATCAGAAAGTTTATGGTAAAATAAGAGCACATATATCGTTATTGGAAATTTAGGACCCGTTAAAACCAATGTTGTAAACTACTCCCTCCGTCCCTAAATAAAGTTCCCATTTGTGTTGGGCACAACATTTTAGGAGATAGTTAGTGGTGGGGTATTTGGTATTACTTTTGATTAAAATATAAGGTTTGATTGGAGAGAGAAAGTGTTTTAGAGATAGTTAGTGGTGAAAGTATTGGTAATAATATTATTATATTAAGTGGGCCCCTTATGTTTGAGAAATGGAACTTTATTTAGGGACAAAACTTGAAGGGCAAATGAGAACTTTATTTAGGGACGGAGGGAGTACTATATATAAGAATAATAAGAACATGATGTTGATGTTTTATTATTAGTAATAGTTTTTGGTCACCCTCACTATTTGCAAGTAATAAAATTAAATAAGAGGTTTAAAATATTTTAAACTATTATAACTTGAAATAAATAATTAAACATATAATGGGAAAATGAAAAAGTTAAACATCTAATTAAACATAAAAAAAGTAAAAAAGTAAAAGTTTAAGGATAAAAAAATAAGTGTGATTGCTAAATAGGAAAAAGAAAATGTCAAAGGGTAAAAAGTAACTAAACATCTAATGGAAAATGTATATATATATATTTTATGTATATATATACCCTCATTTAGTAACGTTGGGGCTATTATTGAAGAAACATACCCTCATTTAGTGAATAATCTATGGCAACCCAATTTTTTTCAAGATAGAGTCATTCTTGCTCCCACGCACGAAATGGTTGACCTCATTAACGAGCGTATGCTGTCATTAATTCCGGGAGAAGAAAAGACGTACGAGTCATCAGACTCTGTTTCCGCTGCAGATGAAGATGATACTATGTTTAACCTTGATCTTTACACAACTGACTTCTTGAACAGCATAAAATGTCAGGTGTACCGCAGCATATCCTGAAGTTAAAGATTGGCGCTCCTGTAATGTGTATGCGCAATATTGATCAGAACGATGGTTTGTGCAACGGAACAAGACTTCAGATATTACGAATGGGGGTAAATATAATCGAGGGTAAAATCATATCTGGCGGCAAGGTGGGTACAATTTGCGCTACCCCTCGAATGGTTATTAGCCCGTCCGACAACAAGATGCCTTTCAAATTGAATCGGAGGCAATTTCCTGTTCAGGTATGCTTTGCTATGACCATTAATAAAAGTCAAGGCCAGACGTTGTCTCAGGTTGGTTTGTTTCTGCAAAAACCGGTATTCTCACACGACCAGCTTTATGTGGCTGTATCACGAGTTAAGAACAAAAAGGGATTGAAGGTCATTTGTTGCGACATCGATGGGAATTATACTAATTCAACAGCAAATGTAGTTTACAAAGAAGTTTTATTTCGTTTGTAAATTTTATGTAACATTACTTAATGTATCGATTTTCTACCAATTCATCATTACAGCTACAGCATTATTATGTAATTTTTACAATTATTAATCTTTTTGTGGCGATTTTTCTACATACTAATATTTGGAGCATACCCGCCCATCGGGCGGGTTATGTAGCTAGTATATATATATATATATACATATATATATATATATATATATATATATATATATATATATATATATATATATATATATATATATATATATATATATAGGGTATGGATATATAGAAAAGAGTCCTTATTTGAATAAGTTGAAGAAGCAATGCATTTTCGTAAAATACACATATATGTATACATATACATACATATATGAATATATACATATATATTCATACCATAGATATATATATGTGCATATTCATGCCCGATATATATGTATATACACACATATATATATATATATATATATATATATATATATATATATATATATATATATATATATATATATATATATATATATATATATATATATATATATACATATATATATACATATATATATATATATATATATATATATATATATATATATATATATACACATGCATTTTACGTAACTTGCATTTTCAGTCGTAACTTGCATTTTCAGTCGGAACTTGCATTTTGATTTACGAAAATGCATATGCATTCTGTATATATATGTGTGTATATATACATATATACGATATAAATATGAACATATGTATATCTATGGTACGAATATATATGTATATATACATATATGCATGTATATGTATACATATATGTATATTTTACGAAAATGCATTGCTTCTTCAACTTATTCAAATAAGGATGTTTCTTTCTTGATCCTTATTATATATATATATATATATATATATATATATATATATATATATATATATATATATATATATATATATATATATTCATGCGAGAACCTATGTAAAAAAGGGACAACTTGAAAATCTGGCGCCTAATTTGAAAAGAAAAGGAGTAAAGTAGGTATTTCAGTCGAAAATAATGTCCGTTCAATAAGGAAGATATTAAATTAATTTAATATAATATTATCTTAATTCAATTCACAACAACCACCACATTAAACACAATCTCTCTCTCTTGAACACAGTCATCTACGAGCTCTGCCTCTCTCTTGAAGAAAGCGTACGAAACAACGCTAAAATCAAACGGAGAAAGCCATGAAAATGACAAGAATTTCATTTTCATTAAAATATAATGTTTACTTAACCAAGAATTTCATTTTCATTAAAATATAATGTTTACTTAACCAAAATCTAATTTTGAGAAAATAAACGTAATCTTTGTGAGCCCCAAACGATTTATTTGAAGAAGAGATTGCAAGAAGAAAAAAAACCTTACGTGAGTAATAATAAAAGCCACCGGCCATGTTAATTTTTATTTGGATGAAGGGTGCGCAAAATAAATGAAAAACGAGATTTAATTATTAGGGGGCTACGCACCAGAGAGCCACATACGCAATACCAGCATCCTGTTAATATCATCGTCCCTGTTAAAAAACCGGATTGATAATAAAATCAAACTTTGTACGAGCAACCAAGATGAACAATAAAAGGGGAGAGAGATAAAAACGAGTTTGGTGGGGGAAGAGAGAGGAATAACATGATTTCTAGGGTTCATATATTCAATGGAGAGAGGGGTAGTGGTTACGATTTTTAAGAGAGGTATAGTTTTTGAGGGGATTTATTTTTTTCAAAATACCTATTTTATCCTTTGCCATAAATTTAATTATTTTTATTTAAGAAAATGGCATAACTGATCTTACCCGTTAGTTTTATAATCCAATGGTCTAGAATAACTTCTACGGGTTCTGTAAATAATATGGGTTCTGTATGGAATCCATCTATATATATATATATATATATATATATATATATATATATATATATATATATATATATATATATATATATATATATATATATATATATATACATTGTAGAATTAAAATCAGAACCAATTAAGGCTACAGAACCGGAAGAACTATTTTGGACCAATCAGAATAAAGGAAATCTTTTTTCTTTTCATTAATTCTGGAAGGGTATAATAGGTTTTTGACACATTAACTTCTCTCTCCTCTTTAATTTGTTTAAAACCGTATCTTTCTCCATTCCCTCTTCCCATATTTTAGATTACCAACATTCTCTCTCTTTCTAAAAGAACAAAAACCACCACCATTCTTAAATTTCAATTTCCGGCCACCTTAAACGATGAACCATGGAACACCGGTACCACCATTAAAACCAGTGTGTTCTTCCGATCAAAACGATACCCGCCACCATCGAAACCGGTATGGACGACGATTTTAGGGTTCCAGAGGCGGCAGCGGTGGAGTTTCGTCGTCATCAGAATTTACTTTTACGATCGTCCAGAGACGGCGGCGGTGCAGCAAGTGACCGGCGGTAAGTGGTGACCGGAAGGTTTAAGTATTGCATCGAAACCAAATCCTATCCGCAACCCATCGAAAGTTCTACAATTAAATCAACAAGATCTGTTATGGGGGAATGTGATTTCGTGATTATCCCAATCTTCACACGTTTTCGATTTTAAAGCATTATAGCCTTAGATGTTAAATATAGATCAGATAATTACATATTTCATCATATCTATTCATCGTCTTTTTCATGTATGTATTCATCATGATATACATGTATGTATTCATCTATTTCATTGACACAAATAACAAAATTCTAGCAAACAGCAAAAAATACATGAAATACATGTATGTATTCACCAATCTTTAATTTATTACATGATATACAGTATATACTTATACACATATGTATTATCCTATTAACCCGAACATTACATACTTCATCATCTTTTTCATGATATAAACGTTACCCAAATCATCATGATATACATGTATGTATTCATATATTTCCCAGTAAATATCAAAAACTACAAGAAATACATGTATGTATACACCATCGCTTTCAATTTTCCGATCATTTCTTTCAATTTTCCAGTCGTCAGCTTCAAATCCAAAAAATATTTAGGAATCGTGATGATGGTTAATGAGAGGGGGAGATATTTTAGGAATCATGATGATTGTTTTTCCTTAAAATACGCCTCATTAAATGATATGCATAATATTGATTTTCAATTTCTATATTTAATTAGACGCAAAAATCCTAAACTACCCTTTTCCCTATTAATTATGGTTTATTTCGGGGCCCACTAATCTCAGCAATTCATCTTACATTTCAACGGACCTGATTTAATTTTGTGGGTTCTGTGGGTTCTTTTGTATATTCGGTTCTGTATATAAAGCATCCCTATATATATATATATATATATATATATATATATATATATATATATATATATATATATATATATATATATATATATATATACAAGGGTTCATGCGAGAACCATTAAAATTGCGAGAACTAGTTTAGGACCATTGGTTTTGAAGATGAATGGTGTAGATTAAAAGTGGCTAAGTAATAAATGAATGGCCATATTTTTTTTAAAAAAAGGAGCAAAGGGGGTAATTACGTCAGTTTTGTGTTAGTTATTTTAGGCCACAATAAATTCCTTTTATTAAGGAATATTAAGCAAAATATCTCAATATCTTCTCCATAAAGCTCTCGTCTCTCTCCCCCACTATTGAAGCTGGCGATTTTTTGGGATGAAAACAGGCGACGATTACAATCGAAGAAATCAAGAACAAAAATGACTAAAACAAGTCATATTTTCGGTAGAAAGAAATCTATAGGTACCTTTTTCCTTTCCTATAATTTTGATTTTACAGTTTAGGCGTTATTTGTTTTGAGGTTTCATTTTTTAGCTGTTAAAGATGTATAGGTTTTGATTTTATGGGTTTTAATAGGGGTGGCAATTGGGTTGGGTTTGGGTTGGCGGGTTCGGGTTGGCGGGTTGACGGGTTGGAATCACTAAACCCAAACCCGACCTATTAGAATTTTGGGTCAAAAAAATCAACCCTAACCCGGACCATTTAAACCAAGGTAACCCAGACCCAACCTGTGTAACCCATAAACTTAACGGGTTGGATGGTTAAGTGGGTCAGCGAATCAGAACCAGGTCGGCGGGTTAGGAACAAAAAAATAAACCCAAATATAAGGCTTATCTCAATCCAATTAATAAAAATAACAAAGTTCAGATCAGATGCATAACAAACCAACCTTACTTAGTTCAAAAAACAAAAGCAAATAAACCAACATTAAAAACACATAATAAGATCATGACAATTCTTCAACTATTTAGCTTCAATGTTGTCTAGTTTCATATCCATTACATCTTTAGTAAGTTCTTCAAGCTCGATGTGTGTATTTCCTGCATTTAAAATAAACAATGAAATAATAATTAAACTTTGGACGTTTTGTGTCCAATACATACACCATTACTAGAAGAAATCAGAAACTGACCCATATCTTTTGTGGTCATCTTAATACATGTTTTTCGATGACGAATTAGATTACCAGTTCCCCTTGAACTTTCAGTGATATATTTTTTACCACAGCTTTTACACACACAATATACGGGCTGGCCTGGTTCTTGTTTGAGAAAAATAAACGATTTCCAAACTTGTGAAGTAAGCTTTCTTTTTTTTTCTGTGTTTGTGAGGTTTGGACACCTTCAGGTTGTGCTTCAGGTACCACCTCTTCAACAAAATCATCACGTTCACCATCGATATGCATTTGATTGACATTACCTGCATCCATAATTCAAGTCCTTAAAAGAACTTGAATCATAACATAAATGAATAACTTTATATAGAAAAATTAAATAATATAACTGAATACGCTTGAAAGATTTTGATTTCCGAAGACATCAAGATAACTGATCTATAACTATTTTTGAATATAACTTGACACAAAGAGGATTGCGTGATGATATACTAATGAAACTCAAACCCTTACATGTACAAATACTGCTAATTGAAAAGCCGTCTACAAAACCCTTGAAGGTTAGAATAATACCTGCAAAGCAATTCTGATGATGTTGATAATGGCCGAGAGTCAAATCACGGGGGAAATTGAAATCACACGGAATGACGAAGTAGCTATTGTAATTTATAAATAAATTGTGCCAAAAATTGAGACTATTAATCAATAATCCTTGCACCTCCCAAATTTACAACCAATTAGTTTGGGAAATATTCTAAAATTTAATTGCTTGAAGTAGGAATTCAATTTTGAGAGGTCAAAGAAATGGAAGTAAGTTAGGAGACAGAACTAATTAAGGGGTTTCGTATATTTAATTATTGTATTATTTATGGTAATGGTATTCGGAATTATATATATATTTTTAAAAATATTTACAAATTAAATGGGTTGGCGGGTCGACCCGGGTTTACATAAGACAACCCGAACCCGACCTGATTTATAAACAGGTTGGACGGGTCGACTTGTTTTTGACCCGAATCAATTTATGGTCAACCCAAACCCGACCTTTTCCGTGTTAGGTTCGTGTCGGGTTGCGGGTCGTGTCAGGAATTGCCACCCCTAGGTTTTAATATGGTTAGGTTTCATATTGTTCAGATTTGTTGATGATTTTCGTCTTCCGATTTTTAGGGTTTTGGTTTTTTGGATTGTTAGTATGTGCTGGTTGTGGATTTTATGGGTTAGGGTTCGATTTCTTCCTTTGTGTTGTTGTGTTCGTTCTTTTAGGGTTTTGATTTTTGGTTTTTTTAGTGTTTCGCTTATTGGGTGCTTACGATGTTAGGGTTTCATGGTAAACTCATTTGATAAGTAACTCTTGAATACATGATCAGGTTCTGGAATTTTTATTTGGTTTCATTTGATGA
The DNA here is from genome assembly GCA_963853835.1 of Calendula officinalis. Taxonomy (NCBI): domain Eukaryota; kingdom Viridiplantae; phylum Streptophyta; class Magnoliopsida; order Asterales; family Asteraceae; genus Calendula; species Calendula officinalis. Next base: position 7,186,970 of record OY970832.1, on the reverse strand, counting down.
GTAGCTCTTGAAAACATGAATATATTCTTTTTATTTTTGCAGGAAGTATCGAGAATATGAATTAGTGTGATCGTATTCGAAACTGCAAGTCCAGATTTGTGATGTTCAGTAGTGAACATAACTGCAATGCTGATTTTTAATTCAGATTTGTGTGAAGAATGTAGGTGGTGCGATTCTGTTCATTACTGATCAATGTTCAGTATATGGATCATCGTTCACCAGTTCACCAGAGTGATGGAAAGTTAAAGTTGACCAGAGGAAGACGGATCTGTTCATTAGTGATCAACGTTCACCAAATTTCATTAGTTTGTAATTTCATATTTGTTTTTGTCTAGAGTTTCAATTCATTAATTTGTAATTTTGTGCATTTGTGAATTCTTCAACAAATTTTTACATTTTGTTTGGTAATTAACAATGACTTAATAAGTTTATATTTATTTGTAAATATGTTCATCAATGAATATGTATATGCGTTCATTAATAATCTGTTCAGTAACATGTTAACGAAAGTTAAAATTATTAGTTAATTTTTATGTGTTCATTAATAAACACATACGTATTGCAGAATTATAATACGAATCGCAAAATTAAAATTCTATAAAATAGCATTTAGGATGTGATTAAATTATTTTAATTTTGGAAACTGAATTTAAAAGATTTTTAATGTTAAAAAGACTATAATGCCCTTTTGAATTAAAAAACTAATTAATTAAAATGATTGGTCAGAAAGTGGTTCTCGCAGTTCTCGCAAAAATATAGGTTCTCGCATGAACGCTTATATATATATATATATATATATATATATATATATATATATATATATATATATCCTACCCTATATATGAGGCCTAAATTTGAGGAGGGTTTGACACCATGGCAATTCCAAGCATTCCTATTCGTCCATAATGCCACTTGGAATTCCCTGATTGGTCCACGTCATTTGCACTAATACAAACGAATCTGGTACGGCTTACGGTCTACATTCATATTCATAACGAATCTGGTACGGCTTACGGTCTACATTCATATGCTCAATATACGGCAAACGAATCTGGTACGGCTTACGGTCTACATTCATATGCTCCATATACGGCTTCCTACATACAAGGAAACAAATAACTATTTAAAAGATCGTACATACAAATAACTATTTAAAAGATCCTAAATACAAGGAAACAAATAAATATTTAAAAGATCAATCAGCGAAGGAAACAAATAACTATATGTAACATTTATATGTAACATTTCTTCATTACCGTTTTTTTGTACAAAATCATCATCACATCTATCGATTATTATGTCATTTAGAAGTATATAAAGTTTTTGGACATTTTTCTACATACTAAAATTTACAGCATACCCGCCCATCGGGCGGGTTTTGTAGCTAGTATATATATATATATATATATATATATATATATATATATATATATATATATATATATAGTTGGGTTCATGCGAGAACACTCATTTTTGCGAGAACTGCGAGAACTTATTATAACCCTTAGATTTTAAGATTTGTGGCTGAGATGATAGGTGACAAAAGGGTAATTAATTGTAAATTTTCGTTTAAAAAAGGGGATGGAAAGGGCAAAATTGGTAATGGACACCAATAGTAATTATGGTAGTTCAAATCATTCCTACTCTACAGGCTAAATTCAACATAACTAATATCACGGTTACCTAAATGATAATTCAATTACAGTGCTTATCTAACCAATCTCTTTCAAAACATAATCACACAAACCCTAAAACGTGAAGAACATGAACAATCGAGCGACATTTACAACCGAAAAAAGGTGAACGAGTTCTGATTTGTAGTCGATTACGAAGAAGAAAGGTGTTTTCCTTCCAATTTCTGGTTTTCGTTTGTCAAGAACTTCGATTTAATGTACGCAAAAGCACTACCCATTTTCATGGTGTAATATAGTTTATTGTAAATACAATAAAAAGGAAGCCGACAATTAAATAAAAAGGGTTCATTGTTTCTGGTTGACTCTTACCACGAAGCACGCACCACATAGGGGAGGTGTTAGTGTGCTTGTTTGTGGTTGCTGATCGAACGAAGCAATCAAGAGCAAGGAGGTGTTTGTTATTGGTGTTTATCTTCCCATTGGCCAAAGTAAGCACCATAAAAAAGGATTAATTCAAAGTTTCTTGAATCTGTAAGTAAATTTATTAATAAACTAATTGAGATATTAAATGTGTAACTTTTTTACTTTTGAAGCAAAAAAGAGATTCATTTTTTATTTACAGATCTACGATTTTAAACTTTCGAATAATTAATTAATTAGTTTTTGATTTTTTGATTTTAGGCAAATCAAGGAATGCAAATTGCAGATTTTTGTGTTGAAGTTGCTTGTAAATTTGTGGGGTTTATATAACTTTGAAATTCTAGATTTGATCAGTACTGAACACAACAATGGATTTAGGGTTTTCTCCTCACGTATTGTTCATCATCCACTTCTAGCGAAAATATGTTCATGTGTTTCAGACCTGTTCATCTGTTTCAGATCTGTTCTTGTTCATCAGTTTGTAATTTCAGATTTGTATCAGTTTAAGGTTTCAGTTCATAGTTTGTAACTTTGTTCATTCGTTCATCACTGAATACATTAAATAAGGTTAATAAAATTCACTGCCAGACTTGTTCATTACGTTCATTATGTATATTGTAGATTTGTTCATTAGTAAATCTGTAAATTTTGCAAATTGAACACATTATTATTATGCTGAACAAGTTAAATATGGTAAAAAAAAAATAGTAGTTATTTCTAGGCGTTCATCAATGAATACATACGAATTGCGAAAAAAATTATAAATTACAAAATTCGGATCCTAAAAAATAGGATTGAGGTTAAAAATGAATTATTTTAATAAAGGAAACTGGATTTAATAAAAAGATTTTTGTGTTAAAAAGACTACAATACCCTTTAGATTAAAAAATGTAATTAAGCAAAATGATTGGCTAGAAAGTGGTTCTCGCAGTTCTCGCAATTTTAGTGGTTCTCGCATGAACCGCTCTCTCTCTCTCTCTCTCTCTCTCTATATATATATATATATATATATATATATATATATATATATATATATATATATATATATAATTTGCTATCAAGTAGTGGTGAGGAGGGGGCCGAAAGCAAACTAGTGGATTGTAGTAGTTAAAAAGTTAATTAACATACAAGGCATAAATTGAGGTTTAGAAGTTGTTGCATATGTGTACTTTAAAAGAGTAAGTGCTAATCGTTACTTTCAAATGATTAACATTAGATTATTATGTTTTTTTTTTTGTTTTTTTTTTGTTTTTTTTTTGAATTTTTGTATGTTTAATCTTAACTTTGTATGATATAAAATATAATATTTAAATGATTTATATTTACTTTAAGTTTTTTATGACAATTTTTAAAATTTCTGGTAATTTTTAAGCGGTTCTATCAACCACCTAGATTTTATCCAGCACAAAAGAGAATATGAGGGTAATATGGTCATTTATCATCATCCAGCAAAACCAATTAGTTATATAATCAAACAGTATGGTTTGAGTCAGAGTTCTCTAACTCAATCAATACTAACTCAGTTATCAAGTATCAAATAACCTCTAACGCAAAAAGTTCTGATAGCAAACTCAATTAACAACTAATTCAGTTAAGTCTTTTAATTTGATTCTGATTAGGTACGACTCCGTTTTGTTACATATGAGATATGTTTACGCTTCATATGCATAACTGATTAACTGCTTGACGAATCTGGCTCTATATTCTATTATTTTTAGTTCCGAAAAGAAAAAAGATGAAATATTATGTATTCATCTCATTACCATGCTTGCTACATAAACAAATACAAACGTATTCCATGTCCACATCCACACCAAACAAATAAAACATCTACTATTCGCCTTACTTACCTTCGGATTGAATTGGTAACTAACCATGTATAGTGTATAAGATGAGATCTAACGCCGTTTGCTCTTACTTTTCATAATCTTGGATTTTCCTTGATGTTCGTTATTAGGTGGTTTCCAAATAATATCCTCAAGATTGTTGCAGAAGTTATTGTAAAACTGAAATAATAATAATAATAAAATAAAATAAAAATTATTTAGACATTAAAGTCAGTATAAACAGTGATGACATTTTCAATGTAGAAAGAAGAGCAAACCTTAAGGTATTCAGCACCATCCCCAGCTGCTTTCTGGATATCAACCATTACAAAAGTGTTTGTCACTTGAAAAACCTGGTTTCAAATTTGATTAATTACTCATAATATCATAATTAAGATATAAAAAAAGGATTTTAATTTGGAAACTTACTTCCAACATAACTGAGAAATGGGAAGTCTTGCTAGCAGAAAGCCCTTCTACCCTCATCTAAAATTTCCATTTTCAAGTTGTAATTACTATTTTACCCATTTACTTATGAATTATGTTTTAATTAAAGGAGATGAGATGTAACCTTGTAATTCCTGATGTGTGTCTTAAAACCCATTGACTGAGCAACAACTTCCATACTTGATAAAACAATCTTTGCAGGTTTTTGAGAAACAAAACGAGTTATGTGCTTCACAGACTCCTGTCAAAGAATAACAAGGATTTTTTACATTTTTGGGAAAATACTTTGAATTATCACACATAATACTCTTTCCATGTAATTAAATTCATAGGGTAGATTGAGGGCTAAATAGTCAAACCTGACCACGGTCAAACATGGATGACAGATTCAATCCTTGAGATAGAATTATCATATCGAATGCATTAAGAGACAAAGGACTTGCGTTTTCATCTGTCGGTTGTTCATCGCCCCGTTCTTCCTAAAAAATCAGAACTTTGAATTACAATCAATAATATGAAAATGACAGAAATATAATTAACTATTTACTGACCTCTGAGTCATCAAAAACAGCATTTACATCATCCAGATTTACATCTTCATATTCAACAAGTCTAGCAGGAACATAGTTCTTTTTAAACCATTCATCATCCTTAATTTCATCAATACAAATACGCTGCGCATATACATATAAATTCATTTAATAGTGTAACTACTTATTTGATGCCAAAAGGCAAACTTCATTACACCATATGCAATTAGTTATAACAGTAACACTAAATTATAGAGTAAATTACTTAAATCATCCCTGTGTATGTATGACATTATGGATTTCGTCCATTACTTTGAAACTTGTAACATCAACAGTCCATAATTTTAAAATATGTAACATCAACGATCCCTCATTTTGAAACTTGTAACATCAATAGTCCATAATTTTAAAACTTGTGACATCAACGTGCCCTAAAAACTTAACGGAGTTTTTTTTTTTGCTTTAGGGGCCGCTGGTGTTACAAATTCCAAAAATAGGTAACAGAAAAGGTTGAGGGACGAAACCCATAATTTCACACAAAGTACAGGGATGATTAATGTAATTTACTCCAAATTATATATATTAACCATAATCATGGGACATGGACTACTCACTGTTTCGGGATTTGGATCTAAAATTCGATGAATTAATGATTTTGCTCCTACTGGAAACCACGATGGGCATGAAAAGTCAGCTTTATCAATCTGCAGAAATCAGAAAAACGAAAATGATTTTAATATATTATCCCTGTGTAACTATAAATTCCTGAAAAATAATAACAATACATGCCTTATTATACAATGTGGTGAGATCCATTTCATCAAATGGTAGGTATCCTGCCATTAATACATATAGTATGACCCCACAAGACCACACATCAGCCAAATTACCGTTATACCCTTTGTGACTGAGTACCTAACAACATAAATGCATGTAACACTACCATTAGTTCAAATATAAAATTAGAAGATAAATTACATAAGTAATTTTGCAACAAAATAAATAAATAAGTAGCACCTGTAATTACCTCGGGTGCAACATAGTTAGGGGTCCCACAAGTTGTTCTAAGAATGCTGACACCCTAAAAACATGTAGAAAATGATTACAAAAATCTTAGAAAAAAATGTTTTTGGAACTAAGAATCTTACTTCTGCAGGCAACGCACTGAGTCCAAAATCTGAGATTTTTAAATTTCCTTGGGAATCTAACAAAAGATTTTCAGGCTGCAAAAATGAAGTAATTCATGAAAATGATGAAAATTCATTGAAAAAATAAATTGTAAAATAAAATACCTTCAGGTCTCTATGATAAACTCCTTTACTGTGACAATATTCTACACCATCAATTAGCTGTTGAAAGTATCTTCTAGATTCTGCTTCACTTAACCTTCCATGATGAACCTACTCAAGATGCAATCAGTTTATCAGATTAAGAATTATAAAGTACATTTAATTCACCATCTTAAGAGACTTACAATTTTATCAAATAGTTCACCACCTGTGATAAATTCCAATATTATGTATATTTTTGTGCGGCTGGCTAGTACCTATACCAAAGGTCAACATTAGTTAACTGTTAACAAACTTATTTCCTTTAAAAAGTCAACTTCTGACAGTATAAACAGTTTACATTCTAGATTATGAGATTATACCTCGTGTAGCCGAACAACATTGGGATGTCTAACCAGTTTCATTATAGATATCTCCCTCTTGATCTGCATATAGATAAAAGAGAACAATTTTAATGGTGCTAATAAAGATATAACAATTATGTTTACATACAAAATCAATTATTCTTTGCAAACTGAAGTAAATTAAACAAAATTCACCATTGAATTCTGATTTTCTGTTAAAGCCATGTGGTTTACAATCTCAAAATATGAAATAGAAATTAACTTACATGGTAACAATTACAGTTTCAGTTATTTGTAGTACTTATTAGATTCATTGAACTTGTCCATTTAGATTCTACTCCGTATATGCAGCATTACAGAAAGCAGTTTCTTAAAACCCTAATTCTCGAACTAAACATCCTATACCATGATTAGTTAGTCAATGTAACTAAATAACTGAAACTGATTTCATATCTACAGCTTCTATTGAACCACTTTCACCTAATTTTCAGATCAGCATACCGAATCAACCACACACACACGTAATCAGAGAGAATAAGAAGAAGAGAAGAAATTAACCTGATCAACCATCTTATGCTTGATTATTGTAGCTCGATCGAGTAATTTCATAGCAACACTTTCACCAGTCTCTGTATTCTGAGCAAATTTGACTTTCGCAAAAGTTCCTTCACCGATTGTTCTCCCAACTTCATACTTGCCAACTTTCCTCACCACCATCTCTACTCCCTTCAATTTTCAAATTCTAGTAGCATTTCATATTTTTGAGTAATCGGTGTTTTTGTTTCCGATTTGGCAAAAAAGGGGAAAGTTTGCACGTCAAAAATATTGGCAAATGAAGAAAAAATTATAGACAATAAAGCCGGTGAAAAAGGATAAGATATTAGATATATTTATATAGAGACATAGTTGGGGCTACTGATTGGAAAATGAACTTCACTTTTTCAAGGAGTGGAGTTGATGTCAATGGCGAATTGTGGTGATGATTCTTATCTCTCCGGCAATATGGGACGAAGGAAATTAATTGAAATTATTGATTGGCCGGTAGTCACCACAGCGGTTTTAATTGGCGCACGTCCTTATTAGAGTACACCGTACAGCGGTTTTATCGTGCGATCATGTGGTGATCGATACCGCTATGCCAAACACCCACCCTTTGGTTCAATACTTCTATACTAGTTTTGCATATTGTTAAATGTTAATTGTCTAAAACTAGTTATATAACTATATTGCCCTTTTATACCAATTGTTACCTACAGAATAAAATATAAAAAACTAAACATTTATGGTTTATTACAATTCATATGATAGTAATAGAATTGATTTTTAAAATATATAATTTGTTATTTAAATGCTCTTTATTTTATGTAATTGTAGATTAAGTTTATCTGAATGATGTAAATGTCTAAATGATTCAGATTTCCCCCTTATATTTGTCCGATTAAGAGGCAGAACATGTTCATTTTTTTTATTCTGAAGCTGACTAAGAGGTCTTATCAAATGATCTAAATCTGTCTAATTAAGAGGTTGTTCTCTTAACAAGATCATTAAAAAGCTTACCAAATAAACACATTATATGTCATGCCCTAAAATAGTAAAAAAATGAAAAACTTGTGTGACCCTTTATAGTTATCTGGGCCTTTTATGTTAAGCTACTCATTTCTCATGACCTCTTATTTTTTAATTATTATTTATTTATTTATGTGACACGGCCCAACCAAACTCTCCACTGAGAGTAACCCAACTATCTCCACTGAGAGTAGTCTTAGGCCCGTTAATTCATGTAAGGCATCGGCCCGCAATCTCTTATGTGCTCTATATATTCACCAAATAAAAAAAACTAAAAAAACTAAATCAATAATTTTCAAGAATCGCAAATTAAACCCTCAAAAAGCCATATTTCCCACCAAACACCGTGTGGCTGTTAAGTAAAGAGAAATATCACAAGCATTATCGTTTGGAGCAAAACGTACGTTTGATGTTAGAAAACCTTTGGTTCACATTTAAGAATACGTTTTCTTAAAGGGTTACGTCTGTCTTTTCAAAATGAAGAAAATCTAGAACGTTCATATAGATACAAAAGCAAAGCCAAAGGCTTGTAAAGCACCTTTCTCAAAGTTTAAGCAAACGACTTGCACATCTACCTAATAAGTGACGGAAGTAAAACTGAAGGGTATCACTGGTTGTGCAATTTTTTTCTTATTGATTTCACGTACATTAAATTTTTTTTATCTTTTTTAATAATAATCAGAAAATTTTGAATGGTTGCATACTTTCACAGACTATACTCCCATGCTATATTGTAGAACAGTAGATACGCCCCTATACCTAATAAGTGCTTCTTACCAACTCAAAATACCCAAAAACTATTAACATCCCTTAATTAATTGTATCTATCACAAAAAGTACATTGATATGCGTTCATATGACATGTTCTTTGGATTTTCCATATTTGTCCTTTGACTTATTGGCAGAATAATATTCTATTTAAGCTAAGAAATACATGATTTAGTAGGTAACTTACAGATAAACGGTAGTTCTTCGAAAGGGTCTAATGGCGACCATGGGAGTGAAGATGCATTTCAGGAAGCACCATGTATGTATATATTCCCGTCACCAATTTATCCACCATGTTTGAAATTTTAAGGCTATAATTTCTTGATTGTAGGTGGTTATCGATAATGGCATTGTTCAGTTAACGCTAACGAATCCAGGAGGATACGTTACAAATTTGAAGTACAACAACATTGACAATCTTCTTGAAAGCCATAACGACGAGTCTGATAGAGGGTAAATATGCCATTGCTTACTATAATTGTATAACTATCTGTAGATTTTGCACTGTATGTATGAATTAAAAGTTGTGGTATAGAAATCACTTCTCATTTATATTGTGTTATCTTTTTCGCTTCTTCTTAGTATTTTGCCTAAAGCAAATTAATACGTAACATGTTAACCAACTCTCTTACTCCCATTTATGTTTGTGTCTAGGTACTGGGATCTTGTTTGGAGTCCGCATGGAAGTCCTGGAACAATCGGTACTTTTGAAAGGTTCTTCTCTCAATGGACATTAAAATTACACCTTTCATAATAAAAGCTACAATTTTTTTAAGAGAATAGTAAATATGTGGTTGTCATATAACTAAAATTAAATGTGTAACAACTTAAAAATACGCTGTTTTAAACATAAAATATGTAGTTTTGATTCATATTTAATCAATTAATTCTTTACTCCCCTAATTAATATTCATTGGCTCATCTAGTGTCACACTTTCCTATTTAATATTTTATGCTGATGTATCAAACTTTGATTGGTTCCACACTTAAACTTAGGTATATGACTGTTACACACTAACTATCCTTTTTTTAATGGTTACCATACGATAGGATCGTTGGAACAAGTTGTGAAGTTATAGTGGAAACAGAAGATCAAGTAGAACTCTCGTTTTCAAGAACATGGGATCCCTCTCTTGAGGGAAAACACGTTCCTCTTAAGATAGACAAAAGGTGGTATATATATGTTTCTTTTCACTTTCAGATTAGTTTTAAGAAGATATCGATATCGATATTAATGTTGATAGAATCTTCACAGGTTTGTGTTGCTTCGTGGTTCTTCGGGCTTTTACTCATATGCAATTTACGAACATTTGGATGGATGGCCGGGTTTCAATCTTCCAGAAACCAGGATAGTATTCAGGCCCAGAAAAGACAAGTAATTAAACTCCTTTCCGCATCTCTCATGACATCTAATTATAACCGTCGAACAAAAAATTACTAACTAATTAATTATGATATATTTTATGTGCATAGGTTTCATTATATGGCAATGTCTGATGACAGACAAAGATACATGCCTTTGCCCGAAGATCGATCACTTGATAGAGGTAAACCCTTGGCTTATCCAGAGGCAGTACTTCTTGTTGATCCCGTGGAACCCGAGTTCAAAGGAGAGGTATTTATACTTATCGGTTCTTACTGTTCGCTCTTAATTATTCTTCTTAAGACCTTACGACTTTATACATTTTTTAACTGAGTTAGTTACCAAAATAAAGTTTCCCCAATATAGTCTTGTGTGACTTATGTTATTCAAAATAAACTGTGTGACTTGATATTTTTTGGTGCGACTGTGCGACTTCGGATTTTTTCGTGCAACTAGTCAGGTGTTTTTTTTGTGCGACTAGAATATTTTTTGTTCGACCAAATGACATTTGTCAAATTTTGTGTGGGTCACACGGTTTATTTTGGGAAGATCTGGAAGTTGAGTCTTTAAAAAAAATTGAATTGTACTAGATTTATTTTTGGAAATAATCGTTTTAAATTGCATACAGGTAGACGACAAATATCAGTATTCATGTGAAACAAAGGATTTAAAGGTTCATGGATGGATCTCCAATGATCCGCCTGTTGGATTTTGGCAAATCACACCAAGTAACGAGTTCCGAACAGGCGGACCCACAAAACAAGATCTTACTTCCCATGTTGGCCCAATAAATCTAGCTGTGAGACTACATTTTTTGCAACAACACTTATTAATATCTAAATTATAGTTCACCATAGGCTTCATTTTCCCAAATTGCAGATGTTTGTTAGTGCTCATTATGGCGGAAATGATTTAGTTATCAAGTTTGAAGAAGGGGAGCCATGGAAGAAAGTTTTTGGGCCAGTTTTTATGTACTTAAATTCGACCATGGTGGGACAAGATCCTATTAATACGCTTTGGGAAGATGCAAAGAATCAGGTATCTACAAAATTATAGTCCTATGAAAATTAAAATGATGATATTGTTGATTTACAATTGTTTTTAGATGTTAGAAGAAGTTGGAAAATGGCCTTACAGTTTTCCAGCTTCAAAGGATTTCCAACAAGCTCCCGAACGGGGTTCAGTAAATGGTAGATTATTTGTATACGACAGGTATATAATTTCCTTTCTCGCCAAATTAACTAACAAGAGTGATGCAGCTAAATTAAGTGGATGAAATTTTATTATGAACCAATTTAGGTTCACTAGCGATGAAAACATGCCCGCAAATGATGCTTACATTGGACTAGCATCGCCAGGAGACCCTAGATCATGGGAACGTGAAAACAAGGTGATCTTCAAATGCGAACAATGAAATCGAGGCTATAAGTTTTAATCTTTTTATTCAATATTAATAATAATAAAAAAAAGGAAAAACATTAATTTGTCTTTGACAGGGTTATCAATTTTGGACTAAAACAAACGAAGATGGGCATTTTTCGATTGAGAACATTTTGGGTGGCACATATAATCTATACGCTTGGGTCCATGGATTCATTGGCGACTACAAAAGCCCTACCACAATTTCCATCACACCAGGTTGTCCATTTATACTTCATACTATATTAAAAAATTGCCTGCTTTCCTTTTTTTTTTTTTTTTTTTTTTTTTTTTACTTCATACAAATAATTTGATCAAAATTGGCCTCCATTAACCAACGAAAAGACTGATAGAAAAAATTGATGTATTTTGAGAAGGTTGTAAGATCGAAATTGGCGATCTTGTTTTCGAGCCCCCAAGAGATGGTCCGACATTATGGGAGATTGGCATACCTGATCGGTCTGCAGCAGAGTTTTTTATTCCTGATCCTGACCCGTTCTATACCAACCAGTTTCTCACCAACGATCCCAATAGGTGAAATGATATTCAAAATAGTCATAAAATTTTAAAAATGAAAACTATTAGATAGATTTGATCAATATATTATTTAATCGAGCAGGTTTAGACAGTATGGATTATGGGAGAGATATTCAGAGCTATACCCTGATAGTGATTTGGTTTTCACAATCGGTGTAAATGATTACAAAAAAGATTGGTTCTTTTCACATGTAACAAGGTACGTAATTGATTATATGTATGTACACATGTATGATTAATGGTACTACGTATATTGGGAAGTGATTTCAGGACCACATAAATTACTCTAAACACCACAATCATTGTTTATAGTACTTGTACAATATGCTTTAAATATTGTACAGTATGGTTGGTGAAGTAATTTATGTGGTGTTAAAAGCACTACCCATATCATATAGGTTGTTGGTTCAAAATTTTATTATGTATAAAAAATAATGTACATTTAGAAGTGTGTTGAAAAGATAAAGTTGAGAACTAATTAGGAACTAATTTGGACCCTTAGACAAAAAAATTAAAGGGTAGATATCATTTGTACCTACGTGTTAACACGTAAATTTGTTGTTCTATTTTTTTTGGTTTTCAAATGAACACATATTAACTTACGTTTATCTTTGTTATACAGGAAGAAAGGAGATAATACGTATCAGAAAACGACATGGACGATCAAGTTCAAGCTTAACGACATGAACACAAATGGAAATTATAAACTGAGACTTGCTTTAGCGTCAGCAAATGCATCGAATCTGCAGGTATTTGGAGCTTAATTGTTCGGTCATAATAGCAACTTTTGCATTTATAGTTACTTATAATATCTAATAAATATATACACGAGTTTTAGGGATATAAATTAATATACTTGCATAAAATTGACAAATGAACGATAAAAAGTCAAAACGAGTGATCCTTTTTAAGGATTTTAACAATGACGAGGTAATATGATTGTACACTATGGTTAAATATGGTAAATAGTTGATAATTGTACATGTACAATCATAAAAATAGCCTTAAACGGTACTAACAACATTTAATCTTTCACAAGATATTAAATTTGGCCCGCGTGCAACGATATTTTGTATTGTAAACGGTACTAACAACATTTAATCTATCATAAGATATTGAAAAATATCACACTATTAATACGGTTTTACAATATAGTTTTAAGTAATTAATATTTAACAAAGAGTCTAGAATACCAATGTATCATGTATTTAAAATCGAATGTGATTTATATACAATACTTTTTAATTCATATATCATATTGTGCAAGTTTTACAATAAAATGTGCAACTATATCAAACAATAGTTCCATGGTAATTGAAATAAAAATTGTGGTACATAAATTAGGGTGTTCGATAATATCCAAAACATAGGTATCCGAAAATTTTCCAGTATCCAAAAACCGGATATTCGAAAATTAGGGTGTTCATATCCTGGATATCTGAAAATCCAGACATCTGTTTTTGAACACCCTAAAATAGATCACCTCCCATTTGTAATACCAACATATATTTTCAAATGCCAGGTATAATTCAAGCAAATATGCACATGGAATAATTGGTATAATTGTAACAGTATATTGGTTTTTTATTTACTTTAGGTTCGAGTTAACAATCCGAATACGGATTTGCCGCTATTTTCGACTGGAATCATTGGTGGAGACAATGCAATTGCAAGGCATGATATACACGGCTTGTATTGGTTATTTAATGTAGGCATACCAGGATATGAACTCAAGGCAAACGAGGAGAACGCCATTTATTTGACCCAAGGAAATGAAGGAAACGCATTTTGTGGGGTAATGTATGACTACATTCGATTAGAAGGACCACCTCCTTTGTCAAGATCGATTAACCAAAACAGTTAATAAACACAATGATCTACTCAACAATAGAAGTTACAGCGGATTAACACTATGTTGATTTAATCAAGAACAATAAACTGTAAATCATTATATGAATAAGAACACAATTATCACAAAAAGCTTCAATGTATATTGATCGAATAAGTTACAATACACACGTATGTTTACAATTCACAAGGAACTATATATAATAGTCCTTGAAGCCTAACTATTTACCCTAGTTATTCTAGGATACGATTACAATCAAATTATAAAAGATATTTAATTATAAACAAACTTTCCTAAGATCTCGGACTCGATATACTCCATAAATAAGCACAGCAGTATCAACTTTGATGGAGCAGTAGCAAATATGAACATCAGTAGTAAATAAGTTGACCAGTAGTATAAGCCAAGATCAGTAGTAAGTTGTATCAATTCCTTAGCAACATTAAGTCATTGATCAGTAGTATCTGCCATCAGTAATATGCATGTAAATCAGTAATAACTTGTTTATATCCCAACATCCTTCATATTCCATGAGACATATATGCATTTGATTAAATTGTATGGTCATACATATACTACCTCCATATCAAAATAAGTGATACATTTGAAGAATTGCGGTTTTTGAGGCAAAAGATTAAAAAGTGGTTTAAATTAGATTAAAGTGGATAGTTAGTGGATAATTGGTCCCACTTCTTTGGAATGTAGTGATATTAATGATGCTTAAAAGTAAAAGTAGTGGTAAAAGGGTAATTTCACTTTATTAAAGTAGATAGTTAGTGGAGAATGAGTCTCACTTTTTTACCAAATAAGGTAAGTTTTGGAAGTGTATCACTTATTTTGTTCTACCCCTAAATAGAAAGTGTATCACTTATTTTGATAACGAGGTAGTATATGATAGCCTAAGATTAAAGATACTAATAAGTATTGTGTAGAGCTTTGTAATAAAGCCATATTGTAATGATTTAATTGGACTTTGTACCATATAAGTAAAACAATTACTCTAAAAGTACGTTATTATTCTATACAAATTTTAACATTGGTGCATGATGCATTATTCGGACGTTAACGTTGTGATCAGATATGTAATATAGTGGTTTTACATGTCAATTCGGACAAAAATTAAAATCTCCTCCGTTAACGAAAAACACAAACATGCAACATAAATGATACAAACATGCAACATAAATGGATACAATACGTGTGGTTGTTATTAGTTATGCTCCGACCGTAACTTTTAACAAAAAGAGTATTGTTATCATTTCATATGATTAATTATATATGCTATAATTAAAATCGAATTATACCCTAATTACACATGAGACTTTATATATAGCTATAGGCTTAAACTCATTGTTAGGAATATTATTATTAATATTCATTAAAGATTTGATTATGTCAAAACTATTAAACTACAAGGACCTAAGTCGATGATATGAAGTTCAAGATTCAAATAAAGATTTAGGAGATAATCATTAATGTAAAAAGATATAGTATATCTTTATTAGTTTAAAAGATTTAGTATTATCTTTTCCTTGTAAGTCTTGGGTTTTCTAGTATATAAAGAAACCTAATGACATAGAATTAGATGTTCTTAGAACCCACGTTTTAACGTGTTTTGTGTGTAAAACCTAAGCCTCAAGGTCGTATGATCCTGTTAACCAAAAACCGTTCTACATATTTATATGTAGAATTGGGGCTTTTAGTAATCATTGTATATAAAGATGATGATGAAAACTTGTTTAGCTATACATATATGTTCAACTAATTCCGCAAGTTTGTTATTTGTATATGCTTATTCCAGATCAAGAACTAACTATTCTTGAGCCTAAAGATCTATGTTTATGAAGAGTTATTAGATCTTCACAATTGGTATCAGAGCGGGTGGCTCCAGATCTGGAATAAAACAAGTACCTATCGATGATTACATGAAGAATCAGGATACTACGATTTCGATTAAACCTGCGATACATGGGACGAAGGGTTTGATGAATTGTAGCCGCTATCTTTTTCCGGGTATTGTTTCTATTCTTTTTGATATCTCTTTTGGGTGGAGATTTACTTATACCCAAACAATTAATTTGTTGAAATCTTTATCTTGAGCGGCTATTGTCAAACCCACAATTATTTGAATTAATTTGTTGAAGTTTCCAATATTGCGAAGTCCTTAAACAAATAGGGGAATTAATTGGTTGAAGATAAAGATATCTCTTAAACAATATTGCGAAGTTTCCAATTTGTTGAAGTTTCCAATATTGTTTCTGTTTTGCCTATCTTGATAAGTATGACTTTCAAGTTTATATCATTGGTGATTCTCTTTATATTCAAAAATAAGATATTTGCTCCAAAATCAATATTGGTGCTACAACGTTTGATGATCTTTTTACAGCCATTCTTTTTACTACTGGTCCATACAAAGAAGCATATTTTACTACTGATCACAAAGTTAAGTTTTACTACTGATGACATAACTTCAAATATTTTAATTTGTGGCTGTTGTTGGAGTTGAGCAAAGTGATTAATCTCTCTCTGGTGGGGTTGATACCAAGTGATCTCTTACATATGACAAATTGACTTACAATATGTAAGTTATTGTAACTCACAGAAAGAAGTTAAATGTGGCAATTGGAAGGAGGAATTGATTACTACTGATCTTAGTATCACAATATACTACTGGTCAGTAGTATATCAAAATACTACTGCTCATCGTTTCTACGGCTGATCGTTACTGCTGCTACAACATTACTGTTGGTCAGTTAATACTGAAATTTGATGCTGGAAATTTACTACTGATCAGTATTACTACTGATCTTCGCTGTTTACTACTGATCCATATTAAATACTACTGATCAGTAGTAAATGAAGAAAAATACTACTGATCAGTAACAAAACTGAAATTTTTACCAAGGATCAGTAGTATACATATTACTACTGCTGCGTTGACTGATCAGTATTACACAGTTCTGAAGAAATTTTTCTACTGATTTCTTCCATACAACTGATACATCATACTTTGGAAAGCATGTCACACACCATGCTCATTCCATACCACGGTTTATTGATCGTATCTGATAATAATGTGAAACGAATCACATTATTCACACAGGTTGAAGGCATGATAAAGATAAAGGAAAGTTTTATTTGTTACATATTTGATCTTTATCAATTGATTACAGAAGATAATTGATTATATTTTATTTGAAGATGAAGTGGAAAGTCTTACTACATAAGATGTTATGTAAAGATGTAACTGCAATTCAACAGAATCTTAACGAAAAGATCTGTTGAAGGCCAAGATGTCCTTCATACAAGATTATGATGTTGCTGATTACTATATTTAGACGGAATGTGATGCTTAGTTTGAGTTTCTACTTCAACTTCAAATAGAAGATAGTTGATTTTCAATGTAATTAATATAGCCTTGAAGAACACAA
This sequence comes from Calendula officinalis, assembly GCA_963853835.1. Lineage (NCBI taxonomy): Eukaryota > Viridiplantae > Streptophyta > Magnoliopsida > Asterales > Asteraceae > Calendula > Calendula officinalis. The sequence goes on along the minus strand of OY970832.1, from coordinate 7,169,547 downwards.
GAATGATAGCACACTTTTAGGGGAAGAAAAAGTGTTGATCATTCAAGGGGAAGTTCAAGTTTCTCGGATTGATTTGATTATGTCAAAAAGGGGAAGAGACTTGAAGATTCCTAGTTAATTCTATAAGTTTTGTCAAATCAAATAGGGGAAGATTGTTAGGAATATTATTATTAATATTCATTAAAGATTTGATTATGTCAAAACTATTAAACTACAAGGACCTAAGTCGATGATATGAAGTTCAAGATTCAAATAAAGATTTAGGAGATAATCATTAATGTAAAAAGATATAGTATATCTTTATTAGTTTAAAAGATTTAGTATTATCTTTTCCTTGTAAGTCTTGGGTTTTCTAGTATATAAAGAAACCTAATGACATAGAATTAGATGTTCTTAGAACCCACGTTTTAACGTGTTTTGTGTGTAAAACCTAAGCCTCAAGGTCGTATGATCCTGTTAACCAAAAACCGTTCTACATATTTATATGTAGAATTGGGGCTTTTAGTAATCATTGTATATAAAGATGATGATGAAAACTTGTTTAGCTATACATATATGTTCAACTAATTCCGCAAGTTTGTTATTTGTATATGCTTATTCCAGATCAAGAACTAACTATTCTTGAGCCTAAAGATCTATGTTTATGAAGAGTTATTAGATCTTCACACTCATGGTTCTAAAAAGCTCAAAATATTGGTTTCATCATACCTCGTAACGACTGACTTGAGGCTTGATATACAAGCTTTCTTGAACCCACAAACCGCGCCAATTGGTGTATATATGCCATATGGACTTGCCTACTTTAGAAAACTTGTACCCCAATATTTAATCCTTACCAAACACAGGTGACCATTAAGTAAAGATACCGTATTTTTCCTTTCATAAAAAGCCAACTTCAATTCATCCTCTCATTTGAAAATTTGGGTGTCATTGTAAGTCGTTCCATTTATATAACTTTAATATGTTTCATACGTAGTAATATTTTATAACAATGTTATAATCTTTAAGAATGTCTAGTCTTAAATTTGTCCAAAATTGTCATTTGGTATGAATTTTGTCCTACAAAATAAATTATGTGTTATTTCACCTGAGATTCTAAAAGTTTGATGCTCGTCAGCTTTAAAATTTTCACAATTAGCTTAATATACAGTTAATCAAATCTCCAAATAATTATAGAGATTGGCTGATCAAGTACTTTGACCACAATAATAAAACTAATCAATCAATTACCATATATATAACATAAATTTCTAATAACGAAAAGCAATCCTACCCTATATATGAGGCCTAAATTTGAAGTGTGTTTGACACCATGGCAATTCCAAGCATTCCTATTCGTCCATAATGCCACTTGGAATTCCCTGATTGGTCCACGTCATTTGCACTAATACTAACGAATCTGGTACAGCTTACGGTCTACATTCATACGCTCCATATACGGCAAATGAATCTGGTACGGCTTACGGTCTACATTCATATGCTCCATATACGACTTCCTACATACAAGGAAACAAATAAATAACTATTTAAAAGATCCTACATACAAGTAAACAAATAAATATTTAAAAGATCAATCAGCGACTCAATCGTATTTATTCAGAAGTGATACACGACTCAATATAATTTCCATAAAACCGGCATTCTATGATTACGGCATAAAAAACTGGATTGTGCAACGGAACCAGACTTCAGATATTACGGATTACGGCATAAAAAGCTGGATTCTTCATTTAATAAAATGCCCGTGTAACATTTCTTCATTTACCGTTTTTTTGTACAAAATCATCATCACATCTATCGATTATTATGTCATTTAGAAATATATAAAGTTTTTGGACATTTTTCTACATACTAAAATTTACAGCATACCCGCCCATCGGGCGGGTTTTGTAGCTAGTAATAGATATAAATTATATATCATATAACTGTACCTAATATTTGTCTTTTACTATTTATTAACAAACATTAATTTTTAGTCAAAACACTTGGTATTTCCAGAAATATTTGTGTTTTAAAAAAATCGACATTCTAGAACTCGAATATGCGACATTCATTTTATTTACAAGGGCTCTAATTAACTTAATTAGTATGACATATGTTGATTACTTGACTGTAATTACATATTTACTATATTATCTTTATTAAATGTTAAACTTATAGTATTATTCTATTAAGTATCGAACACCATATAAATTTTTATTTAAACAAAAGTAAAGATCCACCACCATATAGCTTCAAAATGGTCCTAACCAAACAAACATATCCCATCACTAGCTTCGCACGCACAACTCACAAGGGTGTTTTTTTCTACTGATTCGTCCGTGAGCAAATTTGTTTGGATCCCTTGGGTTAACCCATGTATCCTCTTTCTCTCTGCTTTCAGCTTCTATATTTTCTCAACAGGTTTATACTTCTATTTATTTTCATTTACATTTTCTGATTACTTTTTTTTTTTTCTTCATCATTTTCTGAGTTCTACAATTATTGATCGATGTATTGATACTGCGATAATGCAGATACATTATGCGTAACAAGAGCTCACATGGCTGCCTCTGGAGTCAACATAAGTTTTCAAGAAAATCATGTACGTAATTTAATCATTTTGCTTATTAATTTATCATTTTTTTCCTCTAAAATGGTAAAATTTACATGCTTTATAATCACATCCAGATGTGAAGTCATGTAATTTACTAAAACTCAGGGATATTCAAATAAACCTATGATGAATTTCATCGATCTTTAGCGTTTATGTTATTAGAATTTCATGTTGTTTTTATTAAGAATCCAAGTGATATGACCGACCCAACACGTCAATAGCTTAACCATGGTGGAACTAAAAATTTCCAACAGCGTAGTAATCACTAATCAGGGATAAAAAAAGGCAGGGTATTAGGGGATCCCGTGAAACACTGTGTTTGATAAAATATACCAACAAGTCTCTAAGAAGTAATTTTATAAATTTATTAGATAACTTCTGATTTAATAAACCTAAAAGATTAAAAAAAAACTTACAAGACAAACACTTAGGTTTAAATTTTAGGTTGAGTTTCGAGTTTGGACTATATATTTTTTAAGATTGCTTTGGAATATTTGGTAGGGTTTTTATTCAAATAGTAGCATTCTAACACCAAAAAAATTCTAAAAATCAGAAAGAAGAAAATGAATAGTAACACGAGGTATGCCCCGTAACAAATCCGCCCCTAAGCTTATCCATAAAACACACTCGTCTAATATAAGTTCTAATTATATTTTTTTACCTTACACAATAGACAAAATATACAATAATACATCTTTATCTTCATTATCAATCATGTTTTTTATTCTTCCCAAATTTAGTATAAAAGTAACTACGTACATACACCGGTAACGTATAAAGTTCTCTCGATGTAGTGTTGATGAGCTTATGCTCATGATATACACAATCTAAACATTGACGTGACCTTTTTCGGATCTTATTTTATCCATTTGATAAATGTTTACCCTAAAAATTAAGAATCGTATTCGTAATCTTTATGAAGTTATTTAAGAGTTTTTACCCTAAGTAATTAAAGATAACACGTAACAATCATTGAAGTCACTTTCTATGTTAAATATACTTGACTTGAAACTGACAAAAGCTCCAAAAAGGTTCACGAGACTACATTTCAACATGTTCAATGCATATGAAAGTTGGGGATGTTTGGCTTCACTTACCATTTATTTAGTTATTCTTATATTTTACATTTTGAAGTAACCGATTTTGTTTTCAATGGTATTTTATTACTTTAAACTTGGTTAATAAAATTCTCCTTATAATACAATTATCATATCATTTTTACTGTTCATAAAGTTAATCAAAAACCATTATATATATTAGTTAAATGAATTTAAAAACTAAATTTGGGTATTGGTTCAGTGGCTTTCAACTTTCCCTTAGAGGCTTTGTTTTTTTCCCACCCGGGTTCAAGACTTGCAGCTGTTGTTTTTTCTTTATTTTGTTTACTAAATCTAATTTTGAACGACAAAAGCTCTGCAATTTCGTGATCAGTTGTTGTCATACATACACAGAGCTGGATCATTTGAAGATACTATACACAATTATGAAGACTTTATCACAACGAAGCTATCAACACAAGATAAATTGACAATCAAAGTTCGCAGGTGAGCAATGGTTATTTTTACTCTACTTTTGTTTGAACTTTTCATTTGTGCTTTACAACGATTAATAGACTATTAACTTATTTAATATTCTATTTTAATGGACATATAATATTTGCTACGTAAAGATGTAAAAACAATCAAATTGTAATTAAGTTTTCTTTTTTCACCTTATTAAAAAATAAACATTTTATAGTTAAGTAAGTTATTTACACCCTAATGAAAATAGAGAAAACTAATTAAGAAGAGATAAGTTAACTAGCTAACGTGACCAAAACTGTTTAACCTGATTTAAAAAATGCCATAAAATGAATGATTTGAAATCCCGCTGCGGAGCGCAGGCCAAATTTTACTCGTTCTTTACTATTTTATAAAAGTAAAATATATTACCCTAAACTTATAAAAATAGTCTATTTACTATAATGACTTTCAACCATGATGTTTACTTTTTTTTTTTTTTTTGAAACGGCAAATCTAATCTACTCCTAATTACCACCTATGTCCACGACGAGACTCGAACTCCAGACCTCATGGTTGAAAGTCATACACCATACCGCTAGGCCAAAGGCCCTTTGGTTAATGATGTTTACTAGAAACAGATTATACCGTTTAACTTATGTAAATAAGTACTTGTATTACCTAGTGATATTGATGTAAAGTGTTATTCATTACCAATTGGTTATGGGATCAAATCTCGATGTGGATAAATTGGAGTAGACTATGTGCCGTTAAAAAAAAATGTTTTACTAAGCAACAAATTGAGTTAGTAGTCTTTATTGGTTTGCAAAATTAATTATTTTGAAAATTATATTTATAGGAGAAAATGATATTGGTACCTATCATTTTAACATTTGTCCTGTTCAGGTGGTAGGTACATAAGTAAACACAAATAATAAGCATCAATATCATTTCTTTATTTTTGATCTAAGTGTAATATCATTAATATGCATACAGTAACTAATCCCCACAATCAATGTTACAATGAGACTCATAGATGACAAAATGAAAGGTGAGAGTTCGAATAAAAACCCATTTCCTTTTGGTTAGGTTAGCAGAATTCTTCCAGACCCATTTACCCTACAACCGCATTATATAATTCGGATTTTACCAGAATTGAATGCCATAGTGAACAGTAGAAAACGTAAAAACGATATGGAACAGTTTTTTCCTTTGAAGGCAAGATACATTTAATTAATGTCCAAATGCCCAAAAATACATCATGCGGGCTACGATATGGAGCCCAAAGAACAAGAAGGAAAGGCCTTGAAGAGACCGAAAAAACCAAAACTAGAACGTGGACCCAAACGAATGCCATTTTCCCACTTCTATAGTAGACAGCAAAGAACATAACAAGTGATTTGTTTTTGGAAAATAAGTTTATCGTGACATGTTGCCTCTGATTTTTATGTTAACAGACTTTACACACATGTTATCAACATATTTGTTTTAAAATTGGTCGCGCTTCGCGGCGGGTTGCAAAAATACACATCATATTTATAAATCGTTAGGGTAAATTTGACAATTATTATCCGAGTTGACATTTGGAAGATATGCAAACATGTTGGATTTGTTGTAAATTTAATTGATCTGTACACTACAATTATATAAAATTATTTCAAATAATAAAATAAATCAAATAAAATATACCTTAAAAAACTACTTTTATTGTATAAAAAAAACACCATTCGAATACCGTTAAAAAGGCATAAATGATTACAAGTTTTCTTTTTCAGTTCGTTTCAGTTTGATTTTCGGTTTAGTTTGGGTCTTTTCGGCCTGGATACTCATCCCTATTTCTACTCATGTATACATTATACAGTATAATGTATCTTTTGTACATTCATTGTAAGCTTGATATGATGATAATGTTTGTTGTAGGTAGTGATGAGTAATGAGATAGTGCAAATCACTCTATCAAATCCAGAAGGACATCTCATAGGCATACAATATAAAGGGATCGACAATTTGCTAGAAGCAACGAACGATGAAACTAACCGAGGGTACAAATCTCGTGCAATTCACTAATTTGCTTAATTAAACGTTCTTGGCATATTAACCTCTGATTAGTGATGATTATGATTGAAGTATAACTCCAATTTCTAAACAATGGGAAATTGATTTTTTGACTCTATCGCTCCTGAATCTAGATATTGGGATGTTGTTTGGAGTCCTCCAGGAAGTATCGGGACTAAAGGTACCTTAGAAAGGTACATATTACATACTCTCTGTGTCTCAAAAAAAGTTCTCATTTCTCCTTAAACTTTTGTCCCACAAAAAAAAATTCTCATTTCTCAAATTTAAGGGGTTCACTTAATAAAATAATATTATTACCAATGATTCCACTATTAAAACATTTTCTCTCTTCAATCTAACCTTATATTTTAATCAAAAGTATTACCAAATACCTCACCGCTAACTTTCTCCTAAAAACTTGTGTCAAAGTGATATAAGAACTTTTTTGTGGGACGGAGAGAGTAATATTTATCGATTTGCTTAATATTATATGGTAGAAGCAAATGTCAATTGTCAAATATTGATTATTAGCTATAATAGACTTGCAGGAACAAGTTGTGAAGTTATAGTAGATACCGAAGATCAAGTTGAAATCTCATTTTCAAGAACATGGAATTCGTCCCTTGACGGAAAATTAGTCCCTCTCAAAATTGACAAAAGGTTCTAATCTCGTTGTGATGATCGATAAACTTCGTTTAACAAATAAGCATGTATACGAATATTCACAACCAAAGTGATCGATTAGGTATATTTTGCTTCGTGGATCATCGGGTTTTTATACGTACGCAATTTACGAACATTTAGAAGAATGGCCAAGTTTCAATCTTGATAATACGAGAGTCGCATTCAAGCTTAGAAAATACAAGTAAAAACATTCATTTCCCTAACATTTTGTTTACGTTGAATGCTATATATTTATTTTCTATAGAAGTAGTCTTTCTACCCCGAGTAGAAGTATGACTGTCTACATCTTACATCATCTATACCTTGTATTTGGTAGGATTGAGTATCGTTGCTAAATGGTATTTTTATTTTCGTCACAATGATTATGAATTTTGTTGTTGCTTAATTAGGTTTCACTATATGGCGAATTCTGATGATCGACAAAGGGATATGCCTTTGCCAGATGATCGCTTGCCGGGAAGAGGTGAAGAATTAGCCTATCCTGAGGCAGTCCTCCTTGTTAATCCTGTAGAGCCTCAGTTCATAGGACAGGTAATGAAAGCACTCTTATAATTAGTACCAAAGCCAAAAAAAAAAAAACATAATGAGGAGCCCAAGATAAAAATTGTTTAATATGCAATAAAAAAAAAGAAGCTAGTGACGCAATTTATTGATTGTTTTTCTTCCTCCTGTAAATCTTATTTAAGTTATAAATTTTTTGGGAGAATTATTTTTATGTCCTTGCAAAATGTATTAATTATTTCTATATCCTTTAAAGATTCTTAAATTATCTCTATATTCTTATAAACTTTTTAGTTATCTTCATACCCTTCCAAACATTTAAAACTCTCCTTTATATCCAAAAACCTATTTTTTGATTTATTAAATCATTATAATATTAATAATCATTATTATTAACTTTTTTTATTTTAAAAGTTACTATACTACCTTTATTCTATCTAAACTTAAACCTAAACCTAAATTAAATAATTAATTTAACGTATATAGAGATAAGTGGCCGTATATCATATTTGCAATTCAGGAAGTGATTCAAGGCTTGGTGTTTGGACGCTACATTATAAAAAACAAATTTCAAGAAACAATTGTATGATTGTATCTTGCTGTCGATCATATATAATTATCAATTGCAAAAAACCATTATCAATCTTGGTTTTTTAATCTGAAAACCACAACAATAAACAACTATATATAAAAAATTGTTATAATGCATGAACTAAAAGAGGGATGAAAAGGAAAAACTAACATTGCAGCAGTCAAATTCAAAACCTTCATTCGCTTCACGCATTGCATATACGACCACTTATCGGTAAACTAATTATTTAATTTCGGTTTAGGTTTTAGTTTAGATAGAATAAATATAGTATAGTAATTTTTTAAATAAATAAATTTAATAATAATGATTATTGATATTATAATGATTTAATAGATCAAAAAATAGATTTTTGGACATAAAGGAGAATTTTGAAGGTTTGGAAGGATATGAAGGTAATAAAAAGGATTATAAGGATATAAATATAATTTAAAAAGTTTGAAAGGTTATAGGAATAATTTATAACTTTTACAAGGATATATAAGAAATTTTCCCTAAATTGGAATTAGGTTAAATTACTTATTATTTATATTTGTTTTAAAATTTATGAACAAAACATTATTCAATTTTACACTTCATGATGTGATTGACATAGGAATCTAAATTATACTTTGTACATATAGGTAGATGATAAATATCAATACACTGTTGAGTTAAAGGATCTTGGTGTTCATGGATGGATATGTATGGATCCTCCGAACGGATTTTGGCAAATTACACCAAGTAACGAGTTTAGAGTGGGTGGTCCTATTAAACCAGAGTTAAATTCTCACGTTGGACCTACAACGCTTGCCGTAAGCAGTATTCCCTATTTTTATTTTTAAGAGTAAATTACTGTTTTTGTCCCTGTGGTTTACCCGATTCTGCGTTTTTATCCCCGTGGTTTTTTTTTTCTGTTTTTTTGTCCCTGAACTATGCCAAATTCCATTTTTTTGTCCTTCCGTCCATTCTCTGCCGTTAATAAACGAGAAATGCTAAAAAAGTGAGGGTATTTTTGTCTTTTCTTCATGTTCTTCATGTTCTTCATATGTGTTCTTCAAATTGATGAACCCTAATCCCCAAATCCCAATTTCTTGAACAAATTGATGAACCCTAATCCCCAAATCCCAATTTCTTGAACCCAAATCCCAATTTCGCCTGACAATCGTATCATGAATCGGAATGTATCCAATTTCTCACTTCAGCAAGTTTTCCACTGCTCGGAGATAATCTCCCTCTTTTTCCTGAATCGGTAATGGAAATGGTTTCCAACAGTGGAAGATCCTTGATGAAATACAACAGCATTCTGTGCCTTACAATCACGTCTTTTAAACATTGAAATGCTATGTGAACTTTCCGCTTTAACAGATTTACAGTTAGTTCCATATCATCTTCTTCTTCTTCCCTAAGGTTTCCATTAACAGAACATCGTTGAATCTCGTGAATTGAATTCGGCGACAGAAATGAATATGATTCGATTCTGTTACCGGAATTAACCTTCCACTTGAACAAACAACTATTATCGATACCTTTATGATTTGCAGACGGAAGCTGAATGCATAATGACTTCACCGATTTAAATTTGCTTAAAAATGAAACAGTAGACCGAAACGACTCACCGTAAAACGAAGAAATGATCGGCGGAAGTGGCTTGATGGCAGGGACAACCATACGGCGGAGGAGGTGAAGAGGTTTGAAAACGACGCCGTTTATCATCGACCAGAATAGCTTTTTAGGAAATCCGCCACCGGCGACTTCATCGGAGGTGTTGTTATCGGAACTTGTAGGGTTTAAGAGAGGAACGGTGAAGGAAATGGAGTCGACTTGCAGGACGACTGAAGAGAAACGCCTGGAAACGAGATGACAAAAGCATAAGGATTTCAGATCGATCAATTTGTTCAAAAAGGAAAAAGGAAGACGACAGGGTATTGCAGATCACCGGTGAAATACATGGTAATACGATTGTCAGGCGAAATTGGGATTTGGGTTCAAGAAATTGGGATTTGGGGATTAGGGTTCATCAATTTGTTCAAGAAATTGGGATTTGGGGATTAGGGTTCATCAATTTGAAGAACACATATGAAGAACATGAAGAACATGAAGAAAAGACGAAAATACCCTCACTTTTTTAGCATTTCTCGTTTATTAACGGCAAAAAATGGACGGAATGATAAAAAAACGGAATTTGGCATAGTTCAGGGATAAAAAAAACAGAAAAAAAAACCACAGGGACAAAAACACAGAATCGGGTAAACCACAGGGACAAAAACAGTAATTTACTCTATTTTTAAGAATTCACGTACGTACTTAGTGATCTCTTGTTGCTTCATAATATACAAAATGATCCTATGCTCTAGGTTTTTCTAAGTACTCATTATGGCGGAAGTGAATTTGTGCTAAAGTTTGGCGAAAGGGAGTCATGGAAAAAAGTCTTTGGCCCCATTTTTATATATCTCAATACCGTTTCAGATGGAGAAGACCCTCGTACGCTTTGGGATGATGCCAAAAACCAGGTTTAGTTTTCTAATTTTTAGGAGAACGGAATAGAAATATAACGTTCTTTTTATTAAAGTGTTTTGGATTGTTATTTATTAAACTTGTTAATTTCTAGATGTTGGTTGAGGTCGAACGTTGGCCGTATGACTTTCCCGCTTCAGATGACTTTCAATCTACTCATCAACGGGGTACCATTAGTGGTAGATTACTAGTCCAAGATAGGTAAAATCCTAACTAAACTAAAAGAAAATGTGACACAATGAAAAGTCTCACTAGAATAAAAATAGGACTTTTTGCTACTCTGTTTAGAAAGATTCATTAACAACTCAGATATAGTGACATTTTTCACTATGTTTCTAAATTCTAAAGCATGTGTTTGCCTTAGCTCAGTTGGTTATTTTTTATATTGTATTTAGGTTTATAACTAATGGTGATTGCATATCTGCAAATGGCGCTTACATCGGGTTAGCACCACCGGGTGATGTAGGCAGGGGCGGACCTCTTTGGTGCCCGGAGGTGCCCGTGCTACCCCTTAATTTTTGACTAGAAGTGTAAATATTTCGTAAAAAAATGAACTATATGTCGGTGCTACTCATAAAAAAGTATTTGATTATTCTTCACTTATAATTTCAGCAAAATAGTAGTCCAAACTTGAAAGACTCAAAATTGTTTAGATTATTAGGGAGCTCTAATGTCAATTTAATGTAATTAATAAAGCTTACTTTCCACTTTATGACAATTTCAAACAAAAAATTAATACCATTTTTGTCTCTCAATTGGAATGATAAAAAACAAATGTCAAACAACATAATTCAACTGATTTATAGTGTAGAAACGGAACCATGTATATATGTCGGTTTCGGATGAATATGTAATAACTCGTTTTTGGAAAACTGGTCAATGAAGAAAACAACTTTAAAATATAATATCTAGTTTTTAGTCTAGTTTGTCGTTTTGTAATGCTTGATGAACCCATCTTTTTTATAATTTTAATCTTATTATATATTATGCGAAAAAAATGTGCTACCCCTAGATATTCGTTCTGGGTCCGCCACTGGATGTAGGGTCATGGCAAAGAGAATGTAAGGTGAATTAATGATCTTTTATCACATTTAGTGACTGAATAGGAGCTAATTTTTCTTTGAGTAAATTACATGGATATTTTATTTGGTTTGCCAAAAGTTTTAGATTTGGTCCCTAAATTTTAAAAATTATACGAATAGTCCCTAATTACGAAACTCTGTCACATTTTGATCCTTAATACTAACTGCCGTTAAAATATTCCGTTAAATCTGGTCATGCACTTGAATTCTCTGCTTTGCTCACTAGAAATACCAATTCTGGACCGAAGTAGATGAGGAAGGTTATTTTACCATAAAGAACATACTCACTGGTGAATACAATCTTTACGCTTGGGTCCCTGGATTTATTGGCGATTATGGAAACTCTACAATAATCAATATAACTTCAGGTTCTAGCAATTGAAAATTAACCAAAATTTTCGTTCTTGTTGAAAAAATTATAATTACTGAAATACTAACTTAACAGGTGTAAATATTGACATGGGTGATCTTGTATATGAGCCCCCAAGAAATGGTCCAACTTTATGGGAGATCGGGTTTCCAGATCGCTTGGCGGCTGAATTTTACATCCCTGATCCTGACCCTGAATATGCTAACGATTTTCTTCTCGATGATCCTAATAGGTTAACTGATAATCTTAATTACTACTATTTATATAAAACATACAAAAATATGTTTTTAACGCTAAATATGGGTCGATAGGTTTAGACAGTATGGATTATGGGATAGATATTCAGAGTTGTATCCAGATGATGATTTAGTGTACATAGTTGGAGAGAGTGATTATACACAAGATTTCTTCTTTGCCCATGTTCTTAGGTACGTGACTCTTCTAGGATTTGATCATTTACAATTTTGTATAATATAATTGAGTTATTTTTATCCCCATTTTTGTAGGAAAACAAGCAATGACACATATGAGAAGACAACATGGACAATCAAATTTAGCCTTGACAACATGAGCGAAAGTGAAACATATGTACTCCAATTAGCACTTGCTTCAGCACATCAGTCTCATTTGCAGGTCCATAATAAGTTAATCATAAATACTATGCATACGTAAAGTTAGGGGTGACAATTCAGGTCGTGTTTGAGTTCACGGGTCAGAAATATTCAATCTGAAACCGACCTGTTTATATAAACATGTTAGATATCTCAGCGTTAGTTGCATCGACCAACACTAACATGTTCGTGCAACCCTAACATGTTTTTTTTCGTGTCGGTCTCATGTCGGGTTTCAAATTGCCACCCCTACATAAAGTAATGAAAAATCACGTTTAACAAGCTAATTCTTTAGGTACGCGTTAATGATTTAAACAAGGATCCTTTATTTTCAACTGGGAAAATCGGAGGAGATAACGCAATTGCCAGACATGGAAGTGTGGTTTATATTGGTTGTTTAGTATCGAAATACCAGACATATGTTTATACTCTCATAGAGAAAATTCAATCTACTTAACACAAGTAAACAATCAGAGTCGTTTTCAAGGGGTGATGTATGACTATATTCGTTTAGAAGCTCCACTGTTAACAAAATCTCTTAACGAGAATACCTTATGTTTTATTTTACAAAAGAGATGTATTGTTTTTACTGATAACATATATAGTTATTGATTGTATATCATATAAATTTAACAAGATGTATTTGATATAAAAAATCATTTAGAAGTATGATAGAAATGTAGTTACCTAACTTTTTAGTCGTTTTGTCAAGTGTTTTACTTTCTTTTAACTCCGTCATACACTTATCATTCAAGCTTTCAGAATTAATTAATAACTACAGTCTACACTCATCAACAATCACAAAACCAAAAAAAAAAAACAAAAACAAAGCGGTGAATACAAGGGACCAGAGTAGGGGTTCTTAACTATTAGGGACGATAAATGTACTTAAATCATAAGAAAAGGGAGAACTTATGTAACTTTACTCATATGAAAAGACCCAGGTGATGGACCGGAGTGCAAAAACCGCCTTCGATTCTACATCGAGTATAGAAAAGAGGCACAGAGGAGTACCTTCTGTATAAAAAGCAGCTCTCTTCTCCAATTCAAGGGTTAACCCAAACACACACACAACAACAACAACCCTTTTCTCGCTAATTCTTCTTCTGGGCTTCTGGGGCCTCATTCTCTCTCGTACTCACATAAACCCCCCGTTCTCGATTTTCAATTTTCAATTTACTTTGATGTTTATGAATCCCTTGTTTATCTCTACACGACCAGGTCTCTTTGTTTTTCTCAATCGATTTGTTTGATATTTTCATAAAATATTCATGTTTTTCGTTCTGTTTTTGCAGTATAAAGGAGTGTAGAGAAGTGGAAAATAAACGGTTGTGAAATCTTATGGCCGGTACCCTAAGATCGAGCTTGCCGTCGAGGTTACGGCAGCTTTTATCCGGTGAAGGACATATCGGTCCGAATGTAAAACTTGATTCCGAGACTGTAAGAATATCTCCCCTTCTCAGTAATTATTCGTCCACGATAAGTGTTTCTGTGCGGTTTTATTGGGGCTTTCGTGTTGTTGGTGTTAAATTCGGCCTATTGATTATAATTAGGGCTACATTTTGTTCGTTGTATATGTTTTGAAGTTTTTATGCTGTTGACTGGTTAATTGACGTGAAATTAGGTTATTATGTGGTTTGAATAGTGTGATTAGAAGGGTTTTTGTTGGTATATGTAGTGGTTTTATAAGTTTATGTACAGTTTGGAGTGTAACTGACTCACTGGATCTACATTTCTTATGGTTTTCAGTTTTAACCAACAGTTTGCTTTATGTTTTAATAACTAGTTATTTTCAAATTTAAAGTAGATATGCCTTTTTCTGCATATGTTGTTGAATTTATTCTTATTCTTCTCTGAAAGTTTGAAAATCCATATGTTAATATGCAATTAAAGTGGGTTTTAATCTATATGTGCTACAAAACAGCATCATTAGAGAATATTCCATTAGGGCTACTACTTGGAGATTCTTTTTAAATCTAGACTCAGCTTTTCAATTTTGCTGCTGGCTTGTCAACTGATTAGCTCTTTAAAAATGAATTTATTCTTTTGAATAGAATTTTTTTTCAATGTCATTGATAATAATGCTTACATAAATTTTATCTTCATGTGGAAGTTTGTTCGGTCAAATTTTAGAGCAAACGTTTCAATTGTTTTAGGAACAAGAAAATTATATAAATTCGTAAAAGTTAGCTGATATTTATGACTTGACAATAATGTTTTGTTTTTCGAATATCTAAAACTTATATGCATAATAATGATTGTTTTACTTACATTATTCTCTTTTTGCAGCCACCAAAAGTTAAGGCATTTATTGATAAAGTGATTCAATGTCCTTTACAAGACTTGGCAATTCCTCTTTCAGGTTTTCACTGGGAGTACAATAAGGTGATAAAATCATACATTTAGATCAATTTACTCTCTATAATTTGCTGAAACATTGCATTTTTTTCAGGGAAATTTCCATCATTGGAGACCACTGTTTCTGCATTTTGATACATACTTCAAGACATATTTGTGTAGCAGGAAAGATCTTCTTTTATCAGATAATTTAGAAGATGATACTCCTTTCCCTAAGCAATCAGTTCTCCAAATCCTGCGTGTTATGCAAATCATTTTAGACAACTGCCACAACAAAAGTTCATTTGATGGATTAGAGGTATGTCGAAAATGCTCAAATAGCAAAATTTTATATCAAGTTGTGGTCAACTTTATTTAAAAAAAATAACATGTCAACGGGGTTGAGAGTTCAAAGTTTATTTTTAATATATGTAACCTCTTGAATCGCTATTTTTGTTAATTTTACTATTGTTAATTTTATTTTTTTTGTCACTAAATACTTTTTTATTATATACTCCCTCCACCCCAAAATTATTGACCATTTTACTGTTTTAAGTTGTCCCAAAATTATTGTCCATTTTACTGTTTTAATTTGTCCCAAATATATTGTCCATTACAAAAAATAAATAAATGTATAATTGGTTACCCCTAACTGAAATTATTCTTGCAAAACTCGAAGAAAGCATTTAATAACTGGCAAGACTTGAACCATTGTTTTCTAATAATCTAATTTGCAATAATTGTACTTTTTTAAACTGTGTGTTTTTGTGTGGCGGACAACAATTTTTAGGACAAAAGGAGTATAATTTTATAAAGAAAAGGTTAAAAAATATTTGCAGGTTAATTTAACCCAACCTGGTCCTGTTTTGACCCACAAACTTGTTTCTGATTGTTTTAATTATTTCAGCATTTCAAGCTCTTGCTTGCATCAACAGACCCTGAGATTCTGATTGCAACCCTAGAAACACTTTCATCATTAGTCAAAATCAACCCCTCAAAACTTCATGCAAGTGGGAAATTAGTAGGAATCGGTTCAATAAACAATTGCCTATTATCATTTGCACAAGGATGGGGTAGCAAAGAAGAGGGTTTGGGCTTATATTCATGCGTTACATTAAACGAAAAAACCCAAGATGAAGTTTTAAGTTTATTCCCGTCTGACAAACAAACTGAAAACGAAAACTCTCAAAACCGTGTGGGGTCCACTCTTTATTTCGAGTTGCACGGTACAAGTCCTCAAAGCACGAGTGTTATTCACATTCCCGATCTTCATTTACATAAAGAGGATGATTTGTCTTTGATGAAATCGCTGATTGAACAGTACAATGTACCGACTGAACATCGGTTTTCGTTGCTGACCCGTGTTCGATATGCTCACAGTTTTCGTTCTCCAAGAATTTGCAGGCTGTACAGCAAGATCTGTTTACTTGCTTTTATTGTTCTTGTTCAATCGAGTGATTCACATGATGAACTTGTTTCTTTTTTTGCTAATGAGCCCGAATATACAAACGAATTAATCAGATTAGTGAAATCTGAAGATACGATTCCTGGAACGATTCGTACACTTGCAATGCATGCTCTTGGTTCTCAGTTAGCTGCATATTCTTCATCTCATGAACGGGCCCGTATTCTAAGCGGGTCGAGTATCAGTTTTGCGGGTGGAAACCGGATGATTCTGCTAAACGTACTGCAAAGGGCGATTTCGTCATTGAACAGTTCTACTGATCCATCTTCTATTGCATTTGTTGAAGCACTTTTGCAATTTTATTTGCTTCACGTGATTTCTACATCGAGTTCCGGGAGTGTTATTCGGGGTTCGGGAATGGTTCCGACTTTTTTACCCCTTCTAGAAGATTCTGATTCTTCACACATGCATCTTGTTTATTTAGCTGTGAAAACTTTGCAGAAGTTGATGGATTACAGTAATTCAGCTGTTACTCTTTTTAAAGATTTAGGGGGAGTTGACCTTTTGACCAACCGATTGCAGATAGAAGTAGTTCGGGTGATTGGTTCAGAAATAGAAGATAGTTCAATGAACATTGGAGAAAGTTCAAACTCAAATTCAATTTCAAATTTAAACCCTAATGTCGATTTGCTTTATTCACAAAAACGGTTAATCCGGGTTTTGTTGAAGGCACTTGGGTCAGCCACTTATGCTCCAGCAAATTCGAATCGGGCTCAGGGGGCCAATGATGTTTCTTTACCTGCCACCCTGTCAATGATTTTTCAAAATGTGAATAAATTTGGAGCTGATATTTATTCAGCAGCTGTTACTGTTATGAGTGAAATGATTCATAAAGATCCAACTTGTTATGCTTCATTGGATGAATTCGGTCTTCCAGAAGCTTTTTTAGCATCAGTAAAATCGGGAATTCTTCCTTCTTCAAAAGCTCTAACGTGTGTTCCAAATGGTATTGGTGCTATCTGTTTAAACACAAAGGGGTTAGAATCAGTTAAAGCCACATCAGCATTACGGTTTTTAATCGATGTTTTTACTGATAAAAAATATGTAATTCCCATGAATCATGGAATTGTACCATTAGCAAATGCGGTTGAAGAGCTTTTGCGCCATGTTTCTTCGTTAAGAGGTACAGGTGTCGAAATGATTATTGAAGTTGTGAATAAAATTGCGTTGATTGAAGACAGTAAAGATAAATCAACAAAAGTCAACGAGATTAATCCTATGGATATGGATACTGAGGATAAAGAAAACGTGGGCCCGTGTTTAGTTGGTGGTCCTGATTCAGGGTCAAATGGAATTAGTGATGAACAGTTTATACAGTTATGCGTTTTTCATGTTATGGTTTTGGTTCACCGAACAATGGAAAATGCCGAAACGTGTCGGTTATTTGTTGAAAAATCGGGAATTGAAGCTTTGTTAAAGCTTTTATTAAGACCGAGTATAACTCAATCATCTGAAGGAATGTCAATTGCTTTACATAGTACAATGGTTTTCAGAAGTTTTACTCAACATCATTCTGCACCTTTAGCCCGTGCATTTTGCTCATCTCTTCGTGATTATTTAAAGCCAACGTTGACCGGATTCCGGAATGTTTCGGGCTCGTTTCTGCTCGACCCGAAAGGTACTCCAAACCCGGAAGTTTTTTCTTCACTTTTTCTTGTGGAATTCCTTCTGTTTCTTGCTGCTTCAAAAGACAACCGATGGGTTGCTGCATTACTTCAAGAATTCGGGAATGATAGTAAAGATGTTTTGGAGTTTATTGGTGAAACACATAGGGAAATTTTATGGCAGATTGCTTTACTTGAAGATGCTAAATTTGAAACAGAGGATAACAATGGTGGATCTGGGCTGGGTTCAGGTGACCCGGAATCTAACACTTCAGAATCTGAAGAACAAAGATTTAATTCGTTTAGACAGTTTCTCGACCCGTTAAGGAGAAGGAGAATGTCGGGATGGAGTTCTGAATCACAGTTTTTTGATTTAATTTCTTCATATCGTGATTTAACTCGTGCTTCTGGTCTTCCCCGACATCTTGGAGGCAGTGGGGCCCGCCAATCACCGCCACCTGGCACCTCAGATGGTGCTGATAAACAAAGATCGTATTACTCTTCTTGTTGTGATATGATGAAATCACTCTCGTTACACATTACACACTTGTTTCAAGAATTAGGTAAAGCAATGTTGCTTCCTTCTAGAAGACGTGATGACGTGGCGACAGTTACTCCCGCTTCAAAGTCAGTTGCCTCTACATTTGCTGCAATCGCATTGGATCATATGAACTTTGAAGGTCATGTAAAACCTACTTCTGGTTCAGTTTCATCATGGTCACCAAAATGTCGGTATTTGGGTAAGGTTGTCGATTTTATCGATGGAATTTTGTTGGAAAAACCCGATACTTGTAATCCTGTTTTGTTAAACTGTTTATACGGTCGTGGGGTAATTCAAACTGTTTTAACCACTTTTGAAGCGACAAGTGAGCTGTTATTTACAGTCAACAGAACTCCTGCATCACCAATGGAGACTGATGAAGGAGCCCAAAAGCCTGAATCAGGAGAAACGGTTCGTTCATGGATTGATGGCCCGTTAGCCAGTTATGCTAAATTAATGGATCATTTAGTTACATCATCATTTATATTGTCCCCATTCACGAAACATTTTCTTACACAACCACTTGTAAATGGTGACATCAAATTTCCAAATAAAGCCGAGGTTTTTGTGAAAATTCTTCAATCCATGATTTTGAAAACCGTACTATCCGTTTGGACACACTCACAGTTCACAGATTGTAGTGATGAGTTCATTGCCAATGTAATATCGATTATTCGTCATGTTTTTTCGGGAGTTGAAATGAGAAATGTAACCAATTCGGGCCCGGGGTCACGGATCGTGGGCCCACCGCCAAATGAAACGACTATTTCCACAATTGAGGAAATGGGCTTTACTCGGGCCCGGGCTGAAGAGGCTTTGAGACAAGTGGGGTCCAACAGTGTGGAGTTAGCAATGGAATGGTTGTTTTCACATCCAGAAGAAGTTCAAGAAGATGATGAATTAGCTCGTGCACTTGCAATGTCTCTTGGTAATTCTGGAACTGAGTCAAAAGATAGTACTTTGACTAATGAAAATAGTCAACCGATTGAAGAAGAAACTGTTCATCTGCCACCTGTTGATGATTTGTTGTCTACTTGTAAGAAGCTTCTAGAAACAAAAGATTCTTTATCGTTTCCAGTTCGGGATCTTTTATCAATGATTTGTTCTCGAGATGATGGTCGATACAGATCCGATGTTATATCGTTTATTCTAGAACAAGTTCGACTCTGCAGTGCGGATTCTTATGATGGAAAGCATAACATGCTATCATCTCTCTTTCATGTTCTTGCTTTAATTCTCAATGAAGATAAAGATGCACGAGAAGTTGCTTCAAAAAGCGGTTTGGTTAAAGTTGCAGCAGATCTGTTATCCAACTGGAACTCACGTGATAATAATAATAATAATAATGATAAGGAGACAGCTGTTCCCAAATGGGTGACAGCAGCTTTTCTTGCTGTTGACCGGTTATCTCAAGTTGACCAAAAGTTGACTGCTGATATTTCAGATCTGTTGAAGAAAGATGATGTCAGCAACCAGAATTCTATAGTGATAGATGATGAAAAGAAAATTATCCCGCAAACAGGGTTAGATCTTATCGATGTAGATGAACAGAAAAGATTTGTTGAAATATCATGTGGTTTTTTATCAAAACCACTTCCTGCTGAAACAATTCATGCTGTTTTACAGTTATGTTCAACACTAACAAGAACTCATTCAGTTGCTGTTAGTTTTCTAGAAGCTGGTGGTTTACCTTTACTGTTATCTTTACCTACAAGTAGTTTATTTGTCGGTTTTGATAACGTTGCTGCTGCTATTATCCGACATATTCTTGAAGACACCCAAACTTTACAACAAGCAATGGAAACTGAAATTAAACACAGTGTTGTGACAGGTGGTCAACGCCAGTCAAACGGAAGACTCACACCCCGTAATTTTCTGTTAAATTTGAGTTCTGTTCTTTCACGGGATCCTGTGGTTTTCATGCGGGCTGCACGAGCTGTTTGTCAGATTGATATGATTGGGGAACGCCCGTTTGTTGTTTTGCTAAAAGATAAATCAAAAGAAAAGGATGAAAAAGATAAGGCCGTTTTGGGTAATTCCACCAAACTTACAGATTCAAATACCAAGATTCCAAAAGCTCATCGAAAACCACCTCAAAGTTTTACTACTGTAATTGAGCTGCTTTTGGAGTCTGTAATTACATTTATACCCCCATCAGAAGATAAAGCAGTAACAGGGGAGAGTTCTTCAGTAGCAGATATGGAAATTGATATTAATTTAAATAAAAATAAGGGGAAGGCTATTGCTTCAGGATCTGAAGAAACTGCAAAAAATGGGAAGGAATCGTCTGCATATTTGGCTAAAGTTGTGTTCATTTTGAAGCTCTTAAAAGAAATTCTGTTAATGTACGGTCCATCCATTCACGTTCTGTTACGAAAAGATGCTGAACTTAACGGGATATTCCATCACATTTTATGTAAATTTCTTCCTCATTTAAGAAGTTCAAAACAAGAAAAGAAGGAAGCAGATTGGAAACACAAACTAGCGGGTCGTGCTAGCCAGTTCTTGGTGGCTGCTTGTGTGCGGTCCGCAGAGGCAAGAAAGAGGATTTTTATTGAAATTAATAACGCGTTTATTGATTTTGTTGATAATTGTAAAACTAATCGACCTCCTGGAATTGATATTCAAGCTTTTGTTGAATTACTTGGGGAAGTATTGGCTGCACGCTCTCCTACCGGATCATCAATTTCGGGTGAAGCTTCAGTTACATTTATAGATGTTGGTTTGGTGAGATCGCTTACAAAAACTCTACAAATTCTGGATTTGGATCATGCTGATTCAGTTAAGATTGTACCTGGGATTGTTAAAGTTTTGGAATTAGTTACTAAAGAACACGTTCATGCTGCTGAAGCTAATTCTGCAAAAAACGATAATGCAACAAAAAATAATGATAATGGTCAACGTGAAGGAACAGATAATAACGTTGATGATACATCTCGGTCAACCGAAACTGCATCTTTACCTAATCAAAATTCTGCACCTACAGATGCAATTTCGTCTTTTAGTGCTGTGCAGACGTATGGTGGATCTGAAGCTGTTACAGACGATATGGAACACGATCAAGATATTGATGGTGGTTTTGCTCCCGTGAATGAAGAAGATGATTACATGCACGAAACATCCGAAGAAACCACACGAGCTATTGAAAACGGGCTCGAGTCAGTTGGAATTCGGTTTGAGATCCAGCCCGATATCCAAGAAAACCTCGATGAGGACGATGAAGATATGTCAAATGATGAAGAAGAAGATGAAGTCGATGAAGAAGATGACGATGATGATGATGATGGACATAATGGTTTAGAACAAGATCATCGTCATCATTTGCCACATCATCCTGATACTGATCATGAGATTGAAGATGAGTTTGATGAAGATATGATTGAAGAAGAGGAAGAAGAAGATGAAGAGGATGATGATGAAGATGATGAGGGTGGAGTTATTTTGCGATTAGGTGAAGGAATGAATGGGATAAATGTGTTGGATCATATTGAGGTTTTTGGTAGGGACCACAATTTTAATAATGATACATTACATGTTATGCCTGTTGAAGTTTTTGGTTCTAGAAGACAAGGTCGTGGTACGTCTCAAGTCTTTGGTTCTGTGCCGTCTCAGCATCCACTTTTGATGGAACCTTCTTCACGCTCAGTTTCTTCCAGACAAACAGGTAACTAACTCTTATCTTGTTAAGGGTAATTTGGTCATTTCAATCTTTTTATAGTTACATGGTCATAAAGGAAATTATTGATCTTTGTGCTGTGTTTGTCTTCCTAGATAATTCTCGTGACGGGTTTGAAAGAAATTTGGAATCATCATCATCGCGATTGGATTCAATTTTCCGGTCTTTAAGAAATGGGCGACATGGAAACCGTCTCAGCATGTGGACCGATGACCCACAAACTGGTGGATCTAATTCATCCAGCTTTCCCTCAGGCCTTGAAAATCTGTTGGTTTCTCATCTAACACGGCCCACGCCTGAAAAAACTTCAGATCAAGACAAAATAGTTGATGGTCAACCGAAACCCGAGTCTAGTCAACCCCAAGAGTCATCCGGAATGGTACCCGAAACAAATCCTGACAACAATGGTACAAGTGATCAAGTAAGCACACCAACAGTAGATGAAGCGGTCAATGACGATACACAAGTTGGTCAACCTCAGTCTGTTGACATGCAGTTTGACCAGAATGATGGTGGGCCCCGTGATGTTGAAGCTGTGAGTCAAGAAAGTAGTGGAAGTGGGGCCACTTTAGGTGAGAGTCTTAGAAGTCTTGATGTTGAAATCGGCAGTGCTGATGGTCATGATGACGTGGCAAGGAGAGTAAATTTCCCAGCTGTGAGAGATGCATCTCTTCATAGGGTTTCTGAAAACCCTGGTCAAGAAACTGACCCTGGTCAAGATGCGAATCGTGACGGTTCTACTGGTTTGGGTTCTGCACCGATTGACCCAGCGTTTCTGGATGCACTTCCTGAGGAGTTACGGGCTGAGGTTCTTTCGGCCCGACAGGGCCCAGTGGCCCAACCACCAGCTTCCAATGATGAACAACCACAAAATGATGGAGATATTGACCCTGAATTCCTTGCAGCACTGCCCCCAGATATTAGGGCAGAAGTTTTAGCACAACAGCAAGCACAAG
Organism: Calendula officinalis; assembly: GCA_963853835.1. NCBI lineage: Eukaryota > Viridiplantae > Streptophyta > Magnoliopsida > Asterales > Asteraceae > Calendula > Calendula officinalis. The sequence goes on along the minus strand of OY970832.1, from coordinate 7,146,485 downwards.
GGGCTCACCGGGCTCAAGAATTGGAAGGGCAACCTGTAGAGATGGATACCGTATCTATAATTGCTACATTCCCCTCAGAACTACGGGAAGAGGTATATTTTAAATTCCCAAACTTTTACTAATTTTCTGTTTACCCCTCACTAATATTCTGTTTTACCCCTCAAAGTTTAAGGGTCAAACCGCCATATTGATGAAAGTTTGAAAATTAAAACACAATTAGTTCTTTTTTCTCCATATTATATAGTTCTATTTTTTTATTGATGTTCGATTATATTTATTTCAGGTTCTTTTAACATCATCTGATGCGGTTCTTGCAAATCTTACACCTGCTCTTGTTGCGGAGGCAAACATGTTACGAGAACGGTTTGCACGTAGATATAATCGGACACTTTTTGGAATGCTCCCAAGAAGCAGGAGAGGCGAATCTTCTAGAAGAAATGAAGCCGGTGGATCTAGTTTAGATAGAACAGGTGGAACTATTAATCGCAGGTCAACTGGAAGTAAGCCTGTTGAAACTGATGGAGCTCCGTTAGTGGATAAAGAAGATCTTAATGCCATGATTCGGTTGCTTCGTGTAGTTCAGGTGATGGAAATTTCAACCCGTTTACCTACTTATGGGCTGGTTTCTGGGTTATTGGTCAAATGTAGTGTATTTTATAATGCATAAAACCTTAAAATTCGGTTTATTGATGAAAATTGCCAATATAGGCAACTAAAAATCCCAAATTTGACAATGTGGGCGTAGTACCAAAATATTTAGGGAAATTTTGCTAAAATTGAACTATGTATAGGTTCCTAAATTTATCAAAATTTGGACCTTCACTTCTAATTCTGTTAAAAGAATTGAACTTTCACTCCTGAACTTGCTGAAAATCGAACCTGCACTCTTTTTGACCGAGTGAGAATTTTTTCGGTACCACGCATTGTCAAATTTGAGATATTTTAGCTTTCATTAAATAAAGTTAACTTTTTTGGTAATGATATTCTAACCTTATTTAGTACATTTTATATAAATTTGAAAACATCCAGTGGTTTCTTGTATACATGCTCATGTTTTTTTTTTAAATTTTTACAGCCATTATATAAACCACAGCTTCAGAGACTTCTGTTGAATTTATGTGCTCACAATGAAACACGTTCATCAGTAGTAAAAATGTTGATTGATTTATTAATACCTGATATAAGAAAGCACGAGAATAGTCCAAATACTCGTGAGCCGTCATATAGACTTTACGCGTGCCAGAGTCATGTCATGTATTCTCGTCCTCAATGCTTTGATGGTGAGAAATAATTTCATTTCAAATCTTTTGTTTCTTGAAACAAAAAATAATATTTATTTGATTTTAGGTGTTCCTCCATTGGTTTCACGGCGTGTTCTAGAAACTCTGACATATTTAGCCAGAAATCACACATTTGTTGCAAAACTTCTGCTCCAGTTTAGATTCCAGCCCGAGAACATTGATAATTCTCGTGGAAAAGCAGTTATGGTTGTACAAGATAAGCAACAAGAGGCCATAACAATGCTGTTGAGTCTGTTGAATGAACCTCTTTATTTGAGAAGTATTGCACATCTTGAGCAGTTGCTGAATTTGTTAGATGTGATTATTGATAATGCTGAAAGCAAGCAACCTCAGTCTGTTACTGAAGAATCACCTGATGCTAATAATAATAATAATAATGTTGGTGGATCTGGGTTGAATGTGAAATCACCAAAAGCTGATAATTCTTCTTCATCTTCTGGTGCAAGTACTGAATATGATTCTCATGCTATTTTACTCAATTTGCCACAACCAGAATTGCGTCTTCTTTGCTCACTTCTTGCACGTGAAAGGTACCAGATTACTACTTTTTTACTTGACCTGACCCGGTCACAAGTAAATGGGTCAAAATTTCCACCTTCAGTGCGAGTCCATATTGTCATGTGATTTTTTACATAAATAACTTTTTCTTTTTTCAGTTTGTCAGATAATGCGTATGCACTTGTGGCTGAAGTACTGAAGAAATTAGTAACAATTGCACCCCGTCACTGTCACTTATTCATAACAGAATTATCTGATGCTATGAAAAACTTAACAACTTCTGCAATGAATGAATTACAAAGATTTAGTGAGATTGAAAAAGCACTTATTACAACCACAGCTTCAGATGGTGCAGCAGTTTTAAGAGTCATACAAGCTCTAAGCTCACTTGTTTTTTCACTTAATCAAGAAAAAGATCAAAAACACGATCAAACGGCTACACTTTCTCTTGTTACCGACATAAATTCAGCTCTGGAACCGTTATGGACAGAATTAAGCACATGCATAAGCAAAATCGAGAGCTATTCCGACACGTTGTCATCTGATGTTGCTGACTCATCAATGCTGACATCATCATCAGCAAGACCTTCTGGTGCAATGCCTACACTGCCAGCTGGCACTCAGAACATCTTACCCTACATTGAATCTTTCTTTGTTATGTGTGAGAAACTGCACTCCGGTTCGCCACAAGAGTTTGGTGCTAATATCGATGAAGCAACCACTTCGGGGAAAATCGATGAAAAACACGTTGTATTTGTCAAGTTTTCTGAAAAACATAGGAAACTATTAAATGCTTTTATCCGACAAAACCCGGGATTACTTGAAAAATCATTCTCACTTATGCTTAAAGTCCCGCGTTTGATTGACTTTGACAACAAACGGGCTTATTTTAGATCTAAAATAAAACATCAACATGATCATCATCATAGTCCTTTGAGAATCTCAGTGAGACGAGCATATATTCTAGAAGATTCTTATAATCAACTGAGAATGAGGTCAACTCAAGATTTGAAAGGTCAGTTGACCGTTCATTTTCAAGGGGAAGAAGGTATTGATGCAGGTGGACTTACAAGAGAATGGTACCAGCTTTTATCACGTGTTATTTTTGACAAAGGAGCTCTGCTTTTTACAACTGTTGGAAATGATGCAACATTCCAACCGAATCCAAATTCTGTTTATCAGACTGAACATCTCTCATACTTCAAGTTTGTTGGTAGAGTTGTAAGTGCTTTCATAACTTGACCATCTTCTTGGAACCAGAATTATGTTTTTTTTTTGTTTTTTTATTTATGATTTTGACTTGAATTTAGGTTGGGAAGGCACTATTTGACGGTCAACTGCTTGATGTTCATTTCACAAGATCGTTTTACAAACACATTCTTGGTGCTAAAGTTACATATCATGATATTGAAGCAATTGATCCTGGATATTTCAAAAACTTGAAGTGGATGCTTGAGGTTTGTTTTTTTTTTATACTTTTTTCTCATGTTTTTTAAATGCTAATTGTTTGAAATTCTTGTAAACAGAATGATATCAGTGATATTCTAGATTTAACATTTAGTATCGATGCTGATGAAGAGAAGATGATACTCTGTGAAAAATCAGAGGTAATGTAAAGCAGATTATTAACTGATTTAAATGATAATTTAGTTATTAAAAATATGTTTTTGTTTAGGTTACCGACTATGAACTAATCCCTGGTGGAAGAAACATCCGAGTGACAGAGGAAAATAAATATAAATATGTGGATTTAATTGCTGAGCATCGATTGACCACTGCTATTCGTCCTCAAATTAATGCTTTCTTGGAAGGATTTAATGAATTAATTTCTCGGGATTTAATTTCCATATTTCATGATAAGGAGTTTGAATTGTTGATTAGTGGGCTTCCAGATATCGACTGTGAGTTCCTTTTATATTTTCATCTTATAAATGTTAAATTATTATTTAGTCTGAAAAATAATAATAATGGTTATGTTGATTTCAGTGGATGATTTGAAAGCAAATACAGAGTATTCTGGGTATAGTGCTGGATCTCCTGTTATCCAGTGGTTTTGGGAAGTTGCTCAAGGCTTTAGTAAAGAAGATAAGGCCCGCTTGCTGCAATTCGTCACGGGTACCTCAAAGGTATTTTTTATTTTTTTATATTTAATTTAATTTTGTTTCCTTTAATTAATTTGTAAATATTTTGATGCAGGTGCCTTTAGAAGGATTCAGTGCTTTACAAGGCATTTCTGGATCTCAAAAGTTTCAAATTCACAAAGCATATGGAAGCTATGTTGCACGGATACGGATACGGCACAGGGAAACGGATACGCTACGGATACGGGAAACGGCAAAAATAAAAAATTCAGGATACGGATACGGCAGAGATACGGAAAATATAAAATATATAAAAAATATATATATGTTAAAGAAATTCCAAAATAGGTATATATTGATGTAAAGTGTAAACTATAAAAATAATAAATATTTCAAAGGTAATTAAGTATCAATAATCAAACGAAGAGACGATTAGATGAGGGTATGAATTATGAAATCGACAAGTTGTTTTGTAGACCTATGGGGAACATACGTATTTTTCTAGGGATTATTATAAGTTTACTTTAACCCATTAGACCATTTTAGACTCAAAAAGCCCATCTACCCAAAATCGTACAGATATGTTCTGGAAACTACACGGATACGCGCCGGATACTCCCCGGATACTTCCCCCGGATACGTTTCCTCCATCGCCGATACGTATCCAGGCGTATCCATGGCGTATCTGTATCCCCCATGTATCCGATACGGGAGCGGCTTCCTTTCAGGCGTATCCGTGCATCCGAGTATGGAAGACCTGATCATCTGCCCTCAGCTCACACTTGGTAACATTTTGTTTTTTTTAATAAATAAAAATAAAAATATTATTTGGATTAATAATTAATTAATAATTTGACTTGTTTGTGAATGCAGTTTCAATCAGTTGGATTTACCAGAATATCCTTCAAAGGAGCATTTGGAAGAGAGGCTGTTGCTTGCAATTCATGAAGCCAATGAAGGATTTGGTTTTGGTTAAAAAGAGATGTAGATAAAATCTTCTAAAATTTTAAAAGTAAAATCATGCATGATATCATCTATTCTATATACATGTGTTTTGTTGGTTGGTATACTGTACAGCTTCAGTTTATCAAATTTTAACCACTTTTTTCTTTATTATTTGGCGGTTGCCAATTAGTTGGATTTGTACATTGGAACAGTTTATTATTAACTGTCTTTGCATATTATTCTTCCATATCTTCAACATGCTTTGCCTAATTGCTTTTGTATATCTTCCATCTTTGTTCATCAGGGCTGTCTATCTGTACACAAAAAATTTATAGATTCCAAAGTTCCATGGCTTATAACCATCATCATGTGTGGTCCGTTGGATTTTTAATGTTACTTATGTTTGTTTATTAACATTTGTCATGTACCTTCAAACTATGTTACAAGAATTTATATTTAGAGAAATGGTATTGGTGCTTACTATTTGTGTTTAATTATGTGTCTACTCATATGATCATTACAAGGGTCAAAATTGATGGGTGATGTGAAAAAAGAGAATTAATGGATTACACATGTCACTTTATTTTCTAAAAGGCAAAAGTTACTAGTCCAAAAAGCCGAAAATGAAACAAATAACGGACTTGCGTCTATAAGGAGACGATAAGAACCATAAAACAAATATAAAGTCGACAAAATATTTATGTTGTTATCCATGATCTCCCACAAAGCTTTGACAGAAAACTCACCATTTGTATGAAGATTATGTTTCCACCTATCTTTAACATCAAGAAATAAAAGTCTATTATTTAAAACATTTCCGAACTCCTTTAACTCCCTTCCGAACTTCCTCTAATAACCCCTTTCCAAACCCACTCCCTTCTCAATGACCCGCCCACCTAACTCACTCTCTCACTTGTCACATGTCACCTTGTAATAAATAGGAACATGAAGTATGCACAAATAAGCGTTTACTTATTTTTAAAGTTGATTTCGAGAAGGCGTATGATTCTTTAAGTTGGGAATTTCTTGATTCCATTATGCTTTCTATGGGTTTTGGTGAAAAATGGAGAAATTTAATTAAATCTTGTCTTTCGTCGGCTAAATTATCGGTGTTGGTTAATGGTAGCCCTACGGACCAATTTTGTATGTGTAGGGGGGTTAGGCAAGGAGACCCGCTTTCGCCTTTCCTTTTCATTTTAGGTATGGAAGGGTTACATTTACATTTAGAAAAAGCAAAGGAACAAAACCGGATAAAAGGTACTAAAATTGGTATGAATAATTTAAATATTTCACACTTTTTTTATGCGGATGATGTTATTATGGTCACCGAATGGAAAGGAGAAGAACTCACGAATATCATGCAGATTTTACAAGATTTTTATAGTGAATCCGGTCTAAAAATAAATGTGCAAAAATCAAATCTATATGGTGTAGGTGTTAATAGTCAAGAGGTGGAGGTGATGGCATAAAGAACAGGGTGTGCGGCTGGTACACTTCCGTTTGTTTATCTTGGGATTCCGACAGCTGGCAACATGTCAAAACTCAGTTCGTGGGATCCAATTTTAATTGCTTTCAAGAAACGATTATCCTATTGGAAAGTTAATTTGATGTCTATTGGTGGTCGTTTAACTCTCTTAAAATCAGTTCTTGGTAGTGTCGGGTTGTATTGGATGTCGTTGTTTAGAGTGCCGGAGACTATTTTAACAAAGTTAGAGAGGTTAAGAGCTCGGTTTTTTTGGGGTTTTAACGAGCTAGAAAATAAAATAAACTGGGTATCGTGGAAGAACATAATGGCAGACAAAGAAAATGAAGGGCTCGGTATTGCGAGTTTGAAAGCGTTAAATTTAGCTCTTCTTCTAAAATGGAGATGGAGATTTTTTATAGAGTCTGATTCACTATGGTCTAAAGTTATTAAAGCTTTTCATGGTGATGATGGTGGAGTATTGAGAAAATATGATAATCGTCAAGGAAATGGTACGTGGTCTCGCATTATTGGTACCTTAAATTTTCTGCATGATAAACATATAATTCAGTATCAAGACATGAGATATGAGTTGTTTAGTGGCGATAAGATAAAATTTTGGACGGATGTTTGGATATCTCCTCAACCGTTATGCGATTTGTTAAATCGTTTGTTTCGTCTAGATACGAGAAATAATGATGCGGTTGTTGATAAATGGCGTGATGGAAGCTGGTTGTGGGCTTGGAGACGGGAAATTAGAGGAGGAATTGAATCAGAACAATTGGCGATATTATTGTCTGATCTTGATCATGTAATTATGCGGAATGGGCCGGACAAGCCAATGTGGTCGATGGATCCGCAGAATGGATTCTCGGTTGCAAGTGCGCGGAACGTAATTGATAAAGCGTTGCATCCAGGTATATACTTTGTTACAAAGTGGGTGACACAAGTGCCTATAAAAGTTAATATTTTTATGTGGCGGGTGATGTTGGACCGATTACCGACTAGACAAAACTTATCCCGAAGAGGACTAGAAATAGAGTCCATAATGTGTCCTATATGTCAAAGTGGGATGGAATCTGTGAATCATGTTCTTTTCACATGTAATCTTGCGAAGGAGATTTGGTTATTGGTATGTAGGTGGTGCGAGATTGACAATTTTTCGGGAACTTCGCTGGATGAATGGTGGCTGTGGAGTATTGCGGTTGCAAGAGATAAGCTACAAGAATTAAAGCTAATAATTATCGGTATAGCTACTTCTTGGATGATTTGGCGGTTTAGGAATTCTCTTCTTTTTGATTGTGGTAGTATACGAAAAGGAGATGTTTTTGATTTTGTAGTTTTGTTTTCTTTTAATTGGTTCTCTCAACGTGATCAATCTAGTAAGATCACTTGGGTTGAATGGGTTAGAAAACCGTTGTTGCATGTTTAGTTGATATTTTTGTAATTGCTAGTTTCTTGCTAGCTTTCAGTTTTAATAATAGTTGTTTGTGGAGGTCCTCGGGAGGGTGATGGCATTGCCGAAGCTCGACCTGTTGCCTTCTTTTTGCTGTTCAAAAAAAAAAAAAAATACTCCGTATCATTTATCTTATATTTATGCATTAATATTCAAAATATTTACATGTCGACACAACTAACTTATTTAAGTTAATATGATAGGTTATGATTTAACTTTTCGATACGATTAATTAAATCAACTGAGTTATAGACTTATAGTTGATGTATATGAACCCGCCAATATGCCAATCCATACATGTCAATCCAAACACCGGCCCTAACTCCAATAAACTTGTCAAGTACTATCATATCATCATATCATATATATTTATATGTAGGACTACATAACATTCATTTCTTATGTAAAACCATAAACAATCCAAATTATTTAAAAATGAACCGAATTGTTAGACTCTATTCAAGCTAATTCAAAGATATGGTTCATGGACTATTAATATTAGCTGACACATATAATCAAAACTTAAATCTAACATATTAAAACCTTAAAAACTGTATTCAGAAATAGGGAAAACGTGGTCAACATGATCGCAACTATAGAACACGATCATAGACTTCTTTATGTCAAGAATGTTATTGACAAAAGCACTCCCTAAACTATCACCTTATTGTACTAAATGCCTTTTATCCATCATTTCGTACATTTAGGTCTTGGTGTGACATGTTTATTTATAAGGTATTTGTCACATGGTCTTAGACCACTCCCAGTGGAGATACCGTCAGTTGTTGTCAAATCAGCGTCACGTCAGCTCACCCTCCAACCGACACTAAACTGACGTACCCATGCCAACAATACATCTTCTCTTAATTTTTTTGGGACCCACCATTACAAAATACACACACAAAATACCCTTTGGGCCCCACCTACCAACTCACGCCATACTCCTTCCCCGTCTCCAAACTGGCGAGAAGCAACTGGCGGATTCAAGGGACGGGTGGTGCCAATGGTGTTCCCAACTGACGGGATAAGTGGCGGTAAAGTGGCGGTGCCTTTGGCACGCGTCTTATGTTAGTTTCTTAGCTTTACATTTGTCTTTTATATACAAAATAAAAAATATATGACTGAATAGTTTACAATATTAATTTAAAATGCAGATGATAAAATTTGGTTTTTATTATTATTATTTATGATACCTATATGTTAAAACTCAAACTTTTATATGCATATTAGTCATACAGACTCGTACGATGTATGTGTGCCGTAATTATACAAATGCACAAAAAACATGTTTTATTATAATTGTAACACCTCAATTTTTCAAACCAATTTAAACTTTTTAAATAAAAGAGTTTAGCTAGTAAAAATCCATAACATCCAAAATATGGTTTAAACAAACATTTGGAATGATTAAAAAGTACCAAAACCGGTGTTACAATAATATCAAAACTAAAGTCTAGGGAATTAAATAAGTACACCGAGCTAATCAGTTCCAATGCTAACTACGGGCCACCTAATCCTTAGCTCCCGAACCTGAGTACATAGTCAAAAGAAATGTAGTACGTGAGACAAAATTATCTCGTGAGAAACATGAGTTTTAGACCCGGTTAGAAATAATTGGAATAAATCAATATTTAAATAAATATCACATTGCACATAGTCAATCAACTCCAAGGCTTGTCATAAGCCCACACATAAGTAACGGGCATCCCCGAAACAAACTCCCCCGATATGGGTTATCTAGGTAAACTCCCTCATTTCCGGGTTATCTATTGGTCCCCCGATTTCCGAGTTATCTCAAGCTCCCCCGCTTTTTGGGTTATCTATTTCTCGACACACTACCCTTGCGCAGGGTGGTACCGCCCCAAGTAGGTGTCACTAACTCCCCCAACTTATGTGGGTTATCTGGGATTCAATTGATTAGCTACCACATAACAAATCATCAAACTTGAGCCAATGCTCCAAATCATACATCACAATATACTAGTGGTAACTAACTCAAACAATGAACAATTCAATTCATGTACTAACAATTCAATCATCTTCTTTATTTTATTATTTATCTATTAAAGACTATTAAAACTTGTTTAATCATTTAACTATGAAAATCACTTGCTATGTACTCAGAAAAGATCACATGTACTCACCTTAGCAATGCTATCCCAAAATTGTGTTAATCCACACAAAGCTTACTTCTTAATCAAAGAAGTACTTCCAAACACAAGGTCTTCTTGACCTAACATCAATATCATCACAATAACTAGTTATTATCCATAACCAATCACTAACTAATTCATATTAGCATTCCTAACCACCAAGTTCATCCAACTTGGTGGAAATCTCAAACCCTAGTTCAAGATTTCCATCAATAAATCCCAAATTCAACTTGTACACATTGATTGAATACAAGCCTACAATGAGTGTTTTACACTCATGTTTAGTCATCTTCCCCATAGATGACATGGTAAGTTGTCTAAACCACCATTGATGCCCAAATAAAGCTTGAAATAACAAGGAGATGCATAAACTAACAAGGATTCTTACCTTAGATCAACAATCTCCATGAAATATGAAAATTTGAGCTCAAGAACACCTAAAACCGTGCACTTCCTTCAAAATAACGATTGGTAGGGTTGTAGGGGTGTAGGTGTCCAAACTCTAGCCCCAAAACCCGTTTTTATACAGCTCAGAGAGTTCGCGTTCGCGAACTCGGGTTCGCGTCGCGAACTTCCCGCGTCGGGAACTCCTCGCGTTCGGGAATGAGCCGTGAACTCCGACCATCAAAAACCCAAACTTTCTATCCAATCCTCGCGATCGCGAACCACAGTTCGCGTCGCGAACTCATCCAGGCAGCTAAGCTGCAACTTTTTGTTGTCTACTTCAGCTCGGTTTCGACCTTAACCATATCAAACGATGTTTAGATGACACGAAACCAGTTCCTACGTGTTTTAAATGATTTATCTACATTTATCATATTTTTATACAATTTATTTATTTACAAAAATTCGGGTCGTTACAATAATTATTTGTAACTTGCTACAATCATTTGTAACTTGCTAGCACAATCACAAATTTCATAGTTATATAGAAACGTTAGAAGCAAAACATTTAGAACATCACAATTAGCACCGACATTTAAAAGCCAAAACTCAATCTTTTTTAAAACATTGGATGTGAGTGGGTTGATTTAATTTAGTTGTCAAGTCTTTTTTTAGGCAAAAGTACTTGCAAGTAGTTATGAAATGCGACATCATTTCTAAGAAATTCCCATCTTAACATTTACGAACTTGGTAAATGCTATTTATGTAGTATATTTTTTGGTTTTAAAAAATGAACAAATTTTATATATTCAATGGTAGTTAGCAATATCAAACGCAACCAAACTCGTAACCCTAACAAAAATATATTTAATATATTATTATGATAAATATTAGGGTAAATCACAGAAATTATCTCTGTGGTATACTTGATTATACATTTTTGTCTTTAAACTTTTTTCTTCGGTTTTTTTGTCCCTAAAAATTTTTGGATTTCGCGTTTATGTCCTTCCGTCCAAATTTGGCTGTTAAGTAACGTCACAATTACAAATCGATAAGCTTCCATTTAATTAATTCGTCTTCTCGCACATCTCATTTCATGGCGGCGCTAGGGTTCGTCTCTGCTGCAGTCAAGGAATGGCGATGATAATGGATTGATGATGAATCGATGCCATGGAAGCTAAAATTAAGGTATCTCACTCTCTTCGCCGACTGTATTTTCAGATTCAACTTTCTAAGATGGGTTTTTTGATTTCTTCAGAGATCTTCTGGGTTCTTACTAAGTTTTGATGTCTCTCACCTACTTCGATTCAAATTTCTCATATGGGTTTTTGATTTCATCAAGTTGCAGATGCAAATTTATATAGAGGTGCAAGTGGTGCAAATTTAGCCATTTGTGGTAATGGTTTTTTTTCCAGATTGCAAAAGCATGTTTCGCCATCTGTGGTAATGGTGATTGAATTACCAACGAATCTTGATTGTGCCCTTTTTTGCCTACAAATTTGTTGTGTTATTGATGCATCTGTAATTTTGATAATGACAGCCCTTAGGGAATGGAGTAGTTCCTGAAATTCAGGAGTTGGTTAAAGATTAAAATACAAGTATTTAATGCATGTTTTATGACAACCATAAGGGCTGTCATTATCAATACCTAACATTAATAATCATCAATTTGTTATTCAGGATTAATGATCGATGCAATATAATGGTTTCTTTTTTAAATTTGGGGTTATGTTGTTTGAAAAGTTTTGGGAAGAAGAAAAATGTTAAAAGAAAAAGAGAAACATATATAAAAAAAAGAGTTAAAATAGGGGTAATTTGGGGAAATGAACAAAAATACCGTTAGTTAACGGAGGATTTTGGACGGAAGGACAGAAAAGTGAAATCCAAAAATCTCCAGGGACAAAAAAACCGAAGAAAATAATTTAGGGACAGAAATGTAGAATCGGGTATACCACAAGGACAATTTCTGTAATTTACCCTAAATATTATAAAACTTGCATATGAAGCATATGTAATTAACAAAAAGAAATTTTGCATAATTTTTGAATTACTTATTATTACTAATTGTTTTCAATCTTTTCAATATTCTTATATGAAATTTATCATTTTCATTATTGAAAATTTTGTATTAATAAACTTATTTATATTTTACTTTAACCATTTTTAAGATATTACTATCTAATAAATGTAAAAGGAGACCAATTGTTTTTTTTTATGTGTGTTCTAGGGGTGTGCATGGGGCGCTTTGGAGCGGTTTTAGGCTCAAACCGAACCGAATCCGCGAATTTCGGTTTTAGGATTTTCGAAACCAATGGTTTTGGTTTCTATCGGTTTCGGTTTTAGCGGTTTTTGGCCATTAACGGTTCGGTTTCGGTTTTAAAACCGAATCCACCTTGTTTTGAACATAAATATATAATCTCATGCACTAATATTCATTTTTCCAAAATTACATATAAATTTTAGCAACAATGTCTAATTTATAAGATTAAATTTAATATTTAAAAACATATTTCAACAATGAATATCATTTTTAGCCAAAAAATTCAAACTATAAACGTGTTTTGTAGCATATAATAACAATGTAAACATTAATGAACTGTAGTAAATGAAGTTTTAAATATTTAAATAGGATGACTTCTATTTAATAACTATAAAATTAAAAATATATAGTATAATATATTAAATATTAGTGGGCGGTTTCTTAGTGGGGGCGGTTTCTAGTTAAAACCGAAACCAAACCGAATCCATCGGTTTTTTCAAAAATTAAAACCGAACCGTCGGTTTTGAAATGGTTTCGGTTTTATCGGTTTGGTTTTGTCGGTTTTAACGGATTGGTTTCGGTTTTTCGATTTTTATGCTCACCCCTAGTGTGTTCCATTGAGAGCTTGAGAAAAACACTTGAATATGATATCAAACCAAATATTTGAATAAAAATATTGGTCCGAGTAAAACTTGTATAGCAAAAATACAATATAGTATCTGAATTAGTTGACCATATTTTGTATACCCTGAATTATTAAAAGTATTATTAAAAGTGTATTATTATACTTTAAATTTGAAAAAATTATCAATTTAATACATATCTCACTAATTTATCTTGAATTTTCATGTCATTTGTTTTGAATTTTAATATATTAAAATAAATTCATATTTTTTGATTCGTTAAAAGCGTGAAGTAAATCGTAATTTTGTAAAGAGTAATGGTATTTAGGCCTACCATTTTGACATACTCATAGGTCTACTCATTAGATGAAGACACGTATCAAAATCAATGGATAATATTAGGAGAGAGAATTAGTGAAATACACATGTCATCCTATCAAGTGGGTAAACCTATGAGTAAGACTAAAAAATAAGACTAAATATCATTTCTCCTTTGTAAAGTTCATTCTACATGTAAACCACAAAAAAATTAAAATTATTTAATAAAGAAAAAAATGGAGGATTCAATTGAAAGAATTAGTAATTTAGGGACTGGTATGCTAACAATTCGATAACTGCATGGGTCTGATTTATAATTTACCTCGAGAATTCCCCCATCCACCACTTCCCTTGATCCCAAAGATGTCTCGCACATACCGTAAACACAAATAGAGAAGGAACGCATAGAGTAACGTACAATAACTATTTCACCATGTACAAGTATTTAATGGATTAGCACTCTTAAATGACAATTAATGCTCTGGAGAAAGAAATTACCATAACTTTGGGCTCTGCTCTACACTTTAAAATTTCGTACAACGTTTTATGAAAAAAGTACAAGTCAGTAAAGGAGTGTTACTCTGGACTTTTCAGTTTTTGCTCTGGAAAATATAATTACCATAATTTTGGGCTGTACTGTAGACTGTCTATATGTCTACAAATCGTGCGTTTTGACCCTTTTTACTTCCCATTCAATAATATTCTCTCCGATTGTCTTCCTAAATCGTTATAAGCTCTGTGATCTCTTTGTTCACAACAATTTAATTCCATTTCAGTGTCTTTAGGGTTTGATGATGATGGTGGAGTGATGTGTAGTTAAGGTATTGTTGTTCATCATGAACAATCAACAAGCAGCAGCATGAACTGATTGTAGGACAAAAGAGGATTTGCTTTGTAGAAATGTCTCCTGTTAAATTCTTGTTCACGTTCCTGTTCATATCAATCATACTATGGCTCCTGTTCATGTAAGCAATCAATTAATCAATCAGTCAATCAATCAGCTATCTTTTATCCGATCAATTTTTCTATTTTAATGAAAAATTGTTATTCATGGAGCTTGAATTTTGGAGTTATTGTGATATGATCCAACATATTACTGCATCGACTTTATTATTTTTAACAATTCCGCTCAAACTATACATGTACAGATGGAAATTGGAATTAGATTATAAGTTCGATATCATAATTCAGTGATGAGATGAATTTCCTTAACATTTTGTTTGATATTTGTTCAAGTGCCAAATCGATTGGTTTTGCTAAGTTGCATACTGTTTTCTGAATATAATAAATTCTGTATGAAAGCTTAATTTCCTGTGCGATTGATCTATGAGACTGTAAATGGAAGATTTTAATCACTGCAGCTCTAATTATGTAAGTAGGGAGTGGGTACTTTAATTTTTGATTCTATTTGGATGATTTATAAGGTTGACACTTTTATGGTACATAATATTTTTGTCTTTAAATGCCTAGTTCATAATTCTGCTAAATTTGGTACAAAATATGAGTATAATTTGTCAATATAATGCTATCAATTTAAGGCTTACCAATAGAATCAGATTCTCAGCTGAACTGTTTTCTCTTGGCCTTTTTTAACATTAGTGGCGTTTGAATTGTGTATAACCTAGTTATTGTGATTGCAAGTTGGAATAAACATAGTCTTTGGAATCAACTATGGTTGTGATTTTTGATTGTTTAGGGTAGTCTGATTTGGATAACCAGGAAATGAATAGTTGTTAGAAATTTACTTACTGAGATAATTGTGAAATTACCTAGCTATCGCTAGCTTTAGGGAACTGATTATAAGATTATTTATCTCAATTTTTTTTAATTTGCAGTTATCATTTTGAAAATACACATCCAAATACCCCATTAATCAACAGTTTGTATTTGGAGTCTTATAATAACTGTTATTAAGGATTTTGTTGTTATAACACGTTATGTAGTTGTCTTTTGATGAATGATCCTGATTTGGTCTTCTTGATTTTGTATATCATCCCTTTAAGGCAACTGATTGCAAAATAAACAGCAGGATGAGTTTTTATTTTATTTTATTATATTATATTGTCATTAGGCGCCTAAGGAAGTGCAAAATATACAAAATTTATCGGCTTAATATCTGGAAAAAAGCTACACAGCTAATGTTTAAGACCAATAAAAATGTCTATTTCTTTGGATATGATGATCTTTCTTTAAGTTGAGATACGATCTGAGTATTAAGTTGAATATGGTTATTTCCCATATTTTCAATATATATTATTTACTTATTGGTCATGAATGTTGCAAAATACGTTGCAAATCAAACTAATTGCATTATGAAGGAATATTAATCTCAATATCTCATAATCTTATATTTGATTATGCTTTGTTTAGAACAACCTTTTTTTATCAACATAAATAAAAATTGTAGAGGACATAACTAAACTTTTTATTTCAGATTTGCTTCCAAGTTAGTAGCTTGGATTTTGAGCCGGATTATGAAAGCATCAGTGGCATTTAAAGTTAGTGGATGGAAATGTTTAAGGGATGTTACAATCAGATTCGAAAAGGTTCTTCATCTTTTGCTTTAATCTTTTAACATTCATCAAATTATGGTTCAGTGTTATTCATTTGAAAATTATCCATTGCTTCATAAATGACATGATGTTTAACTGATTCACATTAGGACTGGCAAAATCAAACCCGACCTGTCAACCCAACCCGTTTATAACCCAAAATTAGCGGGTTGGGTTATAACTTTCAACCCGTGGGTCGTAAACGGGTCAACCCGTTTACAACCCGCCATACAAACAAGTCGGGTTGGGTTTAGATTTAAAACCCATTTACGACCCGTCAACCCGTTTAAATATTAAATATATCTTAAATATATAATATAATATAATATATTACTATTTATATATGTATTTTAAATACATAATATAATATATTTATTATAATGTAAAATCTAGTATACACATACATGAGTCACATATATTAATTTTTCTGGAAGTTAAAGTTGAGTTATGGAAGACGATGATCGGGTTGCTTATTTTTGAGCTTTCATTTTGTATTTTGAACAACTTTTAGTAGTTGTTAGCTTTTGTTTGTATTTTGCAACTAATCGACGTATTTTGTTATTTTAGTCTTTAATATTGTGTGTCTTTTCTCTATTTTTTTTTATAAAATTATGTTTTATTGGGTCAACCCGTTTATGACCCAACCCGTGTAATAAATAGGTTGGGTTGAAGATCTCAACCCGTCTAGATAAAAAGGTTGGGTTGGGTTGAGATTTTCAACCCGCGAACCCAAATAGTTCAACCCGTTTATGACCCAACCCGACCTGATTGCCACCCCTATGGAAGACGATGATCGGGTTGCTTATTTTTGAGCTTTCATTTTGTATTTTGAACAACTTTTAGTAGTTGTTAGCTTTTGTTTGTATTTTGCAACTAATCGACGTATTTTGTTATTTTAGTCTTTAATATTGTGTGTCTTTTCTCTATTTTTTTTTATAAAATTATGTTTTATTGGGTCAACCCGTTTATGACCCAACCCGTGTAATAAATAGGTTGGGTTGAAGATCTCAACCCGTCTAGATAAAAAGGTTGGGTTGGGTTGAGATTTTCAACCCGCGAACCCAAATAGTTCAACCCGTTTATGACCCAACCCGACCTGATTGCCACCCTATGGAAGACGATGATCGGGTTGCTTATTTTTGAGCTTTCATTTTGTATTTTGAACAACTTTTAGTAGTTGTTAGCTTTTGTTTGTATTTTGCAACTAATCGACGTATTTTGTTATTTTAGTCTTTAATATTGTGTGTCTTTTCTCTATTTTTTTTATAAAATTATGTTTTATTGGGTCAACCCGTTTATGACCCAACCCGTGTAATAAATAGGTTGGGTTGAAGATCTCAACCCGTTTAGATAAAAAGGTTGGGTTGGGTTGAGATTTTCAACCCGCGAACCCAAATAGTTCAACCCGTTTATGACCCAACCCGACCTGATTGCCACCCCTAATTCACATGTTCAAGTTGTTAGAATGATCTAGATCCAGTATTTAGATGGTATTTTGATATATTCCCAATAAATATCTAGGAGAACTCTTATTTTCTATCTAGAAAGGAACATCTTTTTATCATCTTTGGGATGATAATTGGACTTTAAGTATATATTAATTTTTATGACATATTATATGTTTCTTATATTTGCTTTCCAGTAGCATATAGTTACATTTTTTTCTTGATATTGTTATTGGAAATTTGCAGGGTGCGGTTGAATCAGTTTCTGTTGGTGAAATAAGATTTAGTCTACGACAATCATTAGTTAAATTAGGGGTTGGTTTTATGTCTAGAGACCCAAAATTGCAATTATTAATAAGTGATATAGAAATTGTTACAAGGAATTCAAATAAAAGTACAAAGAAAACAGAGTCAAAAAAATCCCGCAAATCTCCAGGCAGAGGAAAGTGGATGGTTGTTGCTAATATGGCAAGATTTTTATCGATTTCTGTGACCGATTTGGTTGTAAAGGTAAGTTTTTCCTGATAAATTACTAATTTTTATGACTAATTTATTTGTTTTTGTTCTTGCTTACTGCTTCTGTGTATGAACCTATCTGGGACCTATTTCTTTTTTTAATTTTTGATATATTTTGGTGCAGACACCAAAAGCTACAGTAGAAGTGAAAGATTTAGGAGTTGAAATATCAAAAGATGGTGGTACAAAGCCGTTAGTTCTTGTGAAATTGCAACTTTTGCCTGTTATTATTCATTTGGGTGATCCACGTGTTAGTTTTGACCAATCATCAAGCTTTATCAATGGTGATTCTGGACAGATTATAGACAAGCCTTCTGCTCCTTTTGTTTGTGAAGAATTTCATCTCTCCAGCGAGTTTGGTCATGATAGGTGAGTTTTCCTTCTTTTTTTTTTTTTTTTTTTAAATATACCTTTTGATTTAATTATCTTTTTGTTTTGTTACCTTTTGATGTATTAAACTTTCCAAAACCTATCTGACGGGAATTCTGGTAAATTGATACATACAAATACAATAGTAAGTTTTGGAAGATGATACATATAATAATAAAACGTGTATAGTTGGACACACGCCTATGTATATACTATTTTTCATTATTCTCTCACCCCTCTTTTTTTTCAAGTAAAGATTAAATCTTTTGTATTTAATATTCTTACTGCAGAGAAGCAGGTATTGTAGTTAAAAATGTTGACATTTCAATCGGAGAGATCTCTTTGAACTTAAATGAGGAACTCATTCCCAAAAAGAAGTCATCTGAAACCCAAGTTCTTCAGTCAAACGTTGAATACAACATTCCCAAAAAACAACAAAATAAACAATCTGCCCTTTTGACAATTACCAAATACACTTCATTCATTCCAGAAAAGGTGCATATTGTTTAGCATCTTGTGAGTTGACTTTTGTTGACTAAATGTCTCTTATCTCTGTGATAGGTTTCTTTGAGTTTACCAAAGTTGAATGTGAGATTTGTGCATAAAGAACATTGTATTGTTATGGATAATAACATCATGGGGATTGAGTTGAAGAGTGTGAAATCTCGATTTGTTGAAGATATTGGAGAAAGCACACGTCTTGATCTTTATTTGGATTTCAGTGAGATTCATGTATGGAATGGATATCATCAGATATTTGGCTTTCATTATGTTGCTTTATTATAATAATAATATTTTATTTTTTATGATGTAGCTTCTTAAAGAAGCTGAAAATTCTATGGTGGACATATTGAAGCTTGCTGTTATTTCCTCTGTTTACATCCCATTACAGGTACATTACATTTTCAATCGTAGCTTAAACAATATAGTCAGATCAAACTTATAATTTATCATCTTTTGGGTGGTACTTTAATCCAATTATTTCTTTACTTATTTTTGTGTGGATTTTCCTATTTAGATTATCTGTCATTTATTTGATATGATTTCACATAACCAACTTCTTAGCATATAAAATATATTTCCTTTTCCAGCCTACTTCAGCTATTAGATCTGAAATTGATGTAAAGCTTGGTGGGACCCAATGCAACTTATTCATGGAAAGATTGAAGCCATTGATGAAATTGAGTTCCTCAAAGAAGAAAAAGATGGTGTTACAAGACGAAAATGCTAATAAACCAGTAACTGTTGAATCAAACTCAAAAGCCATTATGTGGACATGCACAGTTTCAGCTCCAGAGATGACTGTCCTGCTTTTTAATTTAAGTGGATTTCCAATTTATCATGTAAGTTTTTTCATATTTTCACTCATTGTTTATCTTATTCTCTTATTGTAATGCAATTTGGTAATCTGTTTGGGAAGTTTTTTTATTTTTTTATCTTTTTCTTTTTTCAGGGATGCTCACAGTCCTCACATGTATTTGCCAACAACATATCTGGTACAGGCACTGCAATTCACTTAGAACTTGGAGAACTAAATCTACACATGGCAGATGAATATCAAGAATCCTTAAGAGAAACCCTTTTTGGTGTAGAAACAAATACCGGTTCATTATTGCATATAGCAAAAATCAGTCTGGATTTAGGAAAAAAAGAAAAAGAGTCACCACAAGACGAAACATCAAATTTCATATTAGTTCTGTCAGTTGACTTAACTTCCATGGGAGTCAACTTAACATTCAAACGTCTTCAATCCCTGCTATCAACCGCTTTTTTGTTCAAAAATCTATTCAAATCTTCATCTCCAGCTTTAAAAACACAAAATCGAGTAGCCCGTACAACAAAATCATCCGGAAAAGGAATTCGGTTAATAAAATTCAATCTTGAACGTTGTTCTGTAAATCTTGTTAGTGAAATTGGGCTAGAAAATGAAGTTGTTAATGACCCAAAACGTGTGAATTTCGGGTCACAAGGTGGGCGTGTTACTGTTAGTGTTTTACCCGATGGGACCCACCGTACTGCGAAAATATCACAAACGGTTGCAAAAGAGCACAAAACAGTTAAGTGTATTGTAACCCTTGATATTTTTCATTTTAGTTTGTGCTTAAATAAGGAAAAACAGTCAACCCAATTGGAGCTTGAAAGAACACGTTCTGTTTATCAAGAATATTTAGAAGAAAATGATAATTCGGGCACAAAAGTGACATTATTCGATATGCAAAATGCAAAATTTGTAAGGAGAGCTGGTGGGCGTAAGGAAATTGCTGTTTGTTCTCTTTTTAGTGCAACTGATATTACAGTTAGGTGGGAGCCAGATGTCCATTTAGGGTTGGTTGATCTAGGGTTGAGATTAAAGCTACTAATCGACAAACAAAAGGATATTTACAGTAATAAAGATAGAGAATATCAGTTTACAAAAGAAGAACCTTTACCAACATTACAGTCAGAAAAGAATAAAAGAAAAAAGGAAAATCTTTTTGCTATTGATATTCAAACACTTACTGTAACTGCTGAAGCTGGAGATGGCGTTGAATCCATGATTAAAATTCAATCAATTTTTTCTGAAAATGCTCGAATCGGTGTACTTTTTGAGGAATTATTTCTCAGTTTTAATTCATCACGTGTGTTTAAAAGTGGCAGAATGCAAATTTCCAGAATACCAAACCCTAAAGCTGAGTCAGCTGCCACGTGGGATTGGGTGATTCAAGCATTTGATATACATATCTGCATGCCATACAGATTACAGCTTCGTGCAATTGATGATTCAGTTGAGGAAATGTTACGCGCTTTAAAGCTTGTTACTGCTGCTAAGACAAAATTAATAATTCCCCAAAAAGAAAAAATTGCAAAACCTAAAAAACCTAGTTCATCCAAAATCGGTTGTGTGAAATTCTACATTCGTAAGCTGACTGCTGATATTGAGGAAGAACCAATACAAGGTTGGCTTGATGAACATTATCGGTTAATGAAAAATGAGGCTCGTGAATTGGCGGTTAGGTTGACTTTGGTTGACCAAATTACATCAAAAGGTAGTCAATCTCAATCTCAATCTTCTGCAGTTGCTGATGAAGACGATTCTATTCACAAAAACACATTACTAGTAAACGGAGAAAATATAAATTTTCAAGATGCATCATCAGTTGCAAAACTGAAAGAAGAAATTTATGAACAATCATTCCGTTCTTATTATCGGGCATGTAAGAATCTTGTGAAATCAGAAGGATCTGGTGCTTTTAAAGATGGATTTCAGTCTGGTTTTAAACTTACAACATCAAGAACATCTCTTTTTTCCATAACTGCAACTGAGCTTAATTTATGTTTGTCAGCATTTGAAAATGGTGAATCGGGAATGATTGAATTTGTTCAAAAACATGATCCGGTTGCCTTGGATTATAAAATTCCATTTTCTCGTGTTTATGGAAGTAAATTTAATCTGCAAACAGGCTCTCTTGTTGTTCAGTTAAGAGATTATACTTATCCTCTTCTTGCTGGAACCTCGGGTAAATGTGAGGGTCGGGTTGTGCTTGCTCAACAGGTCAGAGTATTTTTCTAATTTTCATTAATATTAATATTAATATTAATATCTAAAGAGATATGAACAGAAAAGATGATTTTTTCTATTAGATTCATTCGTTTATATAGAGTTACAGGAGGACAAAATTAGGAAAGCTAGCTATACAAAATCAATCATTACGTGATTCTAGCAATCACATAAATACATATCTTTAATTATAGGAATAATATAATCTACCCTAATTACAATAGTTACTGCCATATATACAAAATATTCTTCTTTTCAACACTCCCCCTCAAGCTGGCTTGTAGATGTCTTCCATTGCCAGCTTGCCTACTAAGAAGTCAAAGTTTTTCTTTGGTAAACCTTTTGTTAGAATGTCAGCTGTTTGCTGAGTAGTTGGTAGATAGGGAATGCAAATTAAACCATTCTCAAGTTTCTCCTTAATAAAGTGTCTATCAACCACAACGTGCTTAGTTCTATCATGTAGGACTGGATTATGAGCAATTGAAATGGCAGCTTTGTTGTCGCAATAAACTTTTATAGGCGTTGGGAAAGAGATCTTTAAGTCTTCTAGGAGCCTCTTGATCCATATTGCCTCACAAATCCCGTGTGCAAGAGCCCTAAGTTCTGCTTCAGCACTACTTCTTGCCACAACATTTTGTTTTTTACTTCTCCATGTGACCAGATTCCCTCCTACAAATGTGCAATAGCCAGATGTTGATCGTCCATCAAAACTGTTTCCGACCCAATTAGCATCTGTATAAGTCTCTATTTGCACATTATTGTGTTTTCTGAACATGAGGCCCTTTCCAGGTGTTCCTTTTAAATACCTTAAGATTCTATAGGTGGCTTCAAAGTGTTCCTTTCCTGGTGAATGCATAAATTGACTAACTATACTTACCGCAAATGCAATGTCTGGACGAGTATGCGATAAATAAATTAATCTTCCTACTAACCGCTGAAACTTCTCCCTTTCAACCACATCTTCTATCTTGGCAGGTTTAAGTTTTAAATTTGCTTCAATGGGTGTTTCAGCAGCTTTGCATCCCAAAAGGCCAGTCTCTTCAAGTAAATCAAGAATGTATTTCCTTTGATTAACAAAAAGACCTTCCCTTGATCTTGCATATTCCATACCAAGAAAATATTTTAGTTTTCC
Organism: Calendula officinalis; assembly: GCA_963853835.1. Taxonomy (NCBI): domain Eukaryota; kingdom Viridiplantae; phylum Streptophyta; class Magnoliopsida; order Asterales; family Asteraceae; genus Calendula; species Calendula officinalis. Next base: position 7,123,452 of record OY970832.1, on the reverse strand, counting down.
AAGATCTTTAATCTCAAATTCTCGTGCCAGCTTTTTCTTTAAGTCAGCAAGTTCTTCAACGTCATCTCCTGTTAATATTATGTCATCCACGTACACAATTAAAACAGCTATTTTCCCTTTTTTTGAATGCTTATAAAACATAGTATGATCTGCTTGACTTTGGAGATAGCCATGACTTTTAACAGCCTTTCCAAATCGTTCAAACCAGGCTCTCGGAGATTGTTTAAGTCCATATAAGGACTTCTTTAATTTGCAAGCCTTATCTGGACCAACATGTCTTTCAAAGCCGGGTGGTGGACACATAAATACCTCTTCTTCAAGGTCACCATTGAGAAAGGCATTTTTAATATCTAATTGGTGTAAAGGCCAATCAAAGTTAACTGCAAGAGACAATAAAACACGAATGGAGTTAATTTTAGCTACCGGTGCGAAGGTCTCTTGGTAGTCAATACCGTATGATTGGGTAAACCCTTTAGCCACTAGTCTTGCTTTATATCTTTCTACGCTTCCATCAGCCTTGCATTTTACCGTAAACACCCATTTACACCCGACTACCTTTTTGTCTTTAGGTAGTTCAACAACCTCCCATGTCCCATTTTTTCTTAGAGCATTCATTTCTTCCATTACTGCTACTTTCCACTTTGGATCATCAAGTGCCTCTTTAATGTTTCTCGGAATAAACAGATTAGACACTTTTGATGTAAATGCTTTATGATTTTGAGACAGTTTATCAAAGGACATGTAATTTGCAATCGGGTGATTAGTACAAGAACGAGTTCCTTTTCTAATTGCTATTGGAATATCAAGATCAGAATTTACATTAGATTCTGGAGGATCATGATCAATAGTAGGGAAAAGAACATTATTAGGACGAGATTCAACATTACCTGCATTAGTGGTGTTTACGGGGGAATCTGATTGACTTGGTGCTAAGTTGACAGCAGGCTCTCTACTCTTTTGCTGATTTTTTCTTCTTGTATAAACTTTAAATTCAGATTCACGTCCTTTAGGGCTGTTTGGAAGTACTTCTCCCCCTGTTGGGGACTCGCTAGTACTTGGCAAAATAGGATCAGTGTGATCGGTTGTATTGATACTTGTAGTTTCATGATCAACACTTTTTGGTAGAGGAGTTGGAACAATGTCCCAATAGTTTCCTTCACATTGTTTCTCCCCCTGAAGGAAATCCTCATTAAAATAAGGTTGATGTTCAAGAAACGAGACATCCATTGAGGTCCAAATTTTTTTGGTTTTTGGACTAAAACATTTGTACCCTTTTTTGTTTGCAGAGTATCCTATAAAAACACATTTTTCAGCCCTTGGATCTAGTTTTGATTGTTCTTGACTAGACAAATGAACATAAACAGTACAACCGAAAACTTTTAAAGGTAAATCTGAAAAAAAACGAGTATTGGCAAACTCACTTTTTAGACTGTCAAGGGGAGTGATATAGTTAAGAACACGAGTTGGCATCCTATTAATTAAATAGCAAGCTGTTAAAAGTGCTTCTCCCCACAAATATTTTGGAACATTCATAGAGAACATAATGGCTCTAGAAACCTCTAGTAAATGTCTATTTTTTCGTTCAGATATGCCGTTTTGTTGAGGTGTATTCACATTGGTTGACCGATGTTGAATACCTTTTTCTTTTAAGAAATTCCCGAGAGTTTTATTGAAATACTCAGTGCCATTATCAGTATGTAGAATTCCAATTTTTACTTGGAATTGGGTTTCAATCATTGTGTAAAAAGTTTTAAACAAATTTTCAACCTCAGATTTTTCCTTCATTAAATAAACCCAACATAAACGGGTATGATCATCAATGAATGTCACAAACCACCTCTTTCCAGAAGAGGTGGTGATCCTTGAAGGACCCCAAACATCACTATGAATCAAATAAAAAGGTCGTGAAGGTTGATATGGTTTTAAAGGATAAATAGATTTTTTTTGATTTTGCTAATATGCAACTTTCACAATGAAATTCACATTGATCCAATCCATGAAATAAAGTAGGAAACAACCGTTTTAGATAACCGAAACTAGGATGCCCTAACCTATTGTGCCAAAGCATTATTTTATTCTTAACATAAATATAACTGGAGCTAGTACTGCTCAAACCGCGAATCTGGTATTTTTGAGAGTCTTTGTCTTCAAAGTAGTAGAGGCCTTCTATCATTTTAGCACTGCCAATCATCCTCCCCGAGATTCGCTCCTGGAATACACAATGAGATTCATAAAAAATGACACGACATTTAGAATCTTTTGTTAGTTTACTAACAGATAGGAGGTTACATGCAAGTTTAGGTACATGAAGTACAGATTTGAGAGATACAGTAGTTGATAAATTTATCAAACCTTTACCCGCAATTGAAGAATAAGAACCATCTGCTACACGAATTTTTTCATGACCAGCACAAGGAGTATAGGTTTCAAACAAATTAGACAAATTTGTCATATGATCAGATGCTCCTGAATCAATGATCCAAGGAGAGGAGTACAAAACAGAATGGGAATGACAAGCTAATGCATATAGTTGTTTTATAACTGTACCTGTTTGTGCCATGGAAGCATGAGAGGTACCCGACGTCCCAACCTTTGAATTTAGAAGCTTTAGAATGTGATCCATTTGGTCTTTGGTAAATGGAACAGCTGTTGCTTCATGGGCATTGGGAGGTTGAGCATTTCTAGTTTCATGTTTGCTCTTCCAGTTCCCTGGCTTGCCATGTATTTTCCAACAAGTCTCACGAGTATGTCGTGGCTTATTACACTTATCACACCACACACGTGGCTTCTCTTCAGGCCTTCTTTGACCGGCATAAGCTTCACTAGCAACCAAGGCAGAATTCTCAACAGTACCATACGAATCTTTCTTACCTAGCATGACGAGACGGCGAGATTCCTCACGACGAACTTCAGAAAAAACTTCTCCCATAGGTGGAAGGGGTTTTCTGGAAATTAATCTTCCTCTGACCTCATCAAACTCGACATTAAGCCCAATAAGGAACTTAAAAATGCGACTGTCTTCCACATTTTTCTTATAATGGTTGCCATCCTCTGTGGATTTCCATTCATAATCATTGAATAGATCCAAATCCTGCCATAAACGTTTGAGAGAGTTGAAGTATTTTGTAACATTATCTTCACCTTGGCGGATTTCTCCGAGTTTCAACGTCAACTCATATACTTGAGATTGGTTTCCCAAATCTGAGTACATTTCGTTGACATTTTCCCAGAGTTCCTTAGCGGTGTGATAACACATATAGTTAGAGCTGATGTCCTCTTCCATTGAGTTCACCAACCAGGTCATCACCATTGAATTTTCAGCATCCCAAGTGGAATATGTGGGATCTTCAACAGCAGGTTCAACTTTGTCACCAGTTAGGTAGCCGATTTTCCCTCTACCACGAATGTACATGCGAACTGATTGTGACCAGCGCAGAAAGTTATCCCCATTCAGCCGGATAGTAGTAATTTGGACAGAATGAGAATCTGAAGTGGAAATTTGGGAGTTATTTGGCTTTTTGGTTTTCTGGTTCAAAGTGGAGGAAGGGGACTCGGTGTCAGACATAGTGGACAGAAATGGGAGATTTTTTTTTTCTTTTTCTTCAAAGATGATCAAACCGCTCTGATACCATAAAGAGATATGAACAGAAAAGATGATTTTTTCTATTAGATTCATTCGTTTATATAGAGTTACAGGAGGACAAAATTAGGAAAGCTAGCTATACAAAATCAATCATTACGTGATTCTAGCAATCACATAAATACATATCTTTAATTATAGGAATAATATAATCTACCCTAATTACAATAGTTACTGCCATATATACAAAATATTCTTCTTTTCAACAATATCTATATATAACCACCATTATACAGACCATAAAAGAAATCAATTACAAAATCTAGGGACTAAACATCGCAACATTGAAAAGGGTAAAATGGTCATATGCATGAAATTAACAGACATGAGTTAAGTTTAACAGACTCAAGGACCATAACTTGCACAAGTTTTAACTCTAGGGACGATTTTTAAATTTTTGAAAAGTTAGGGATGAAAAATGTAATTTCATATAAACCACAGGGACCATTTCTGTAATTTACTATTTTTACTAAAAGTTGACAAAATGCGGGTAATATATATATTTTCTTTTTGTAATTTTGAATTGTGTTTGCAGGCCACACCTTTCCAACCCCAAATTGTGCACGATGTATATATCGGTAGATGGAGAAAAGTGAAAATGTACCGGTCAGTTAGTGGCACAACTCCACCAATGAAAACATATTTGGATTTACCATTACTTTTCAAAAAAGGGGAAGTATCTTATGGAGTTGGTTTTGAACCATCTTTTACTGATTTAAGTTATGCATTTACAGTAGCTTTAAGAAGGGCTAATTTATGTGTCAGAAACCCTAATGCATCCAATGTCACACCCCCCAAAAAAGAAAAAAGCTTACCATGGTGGGATGAGATGAGAAATTATATTCATGGAAAAACCACATTATGTTTTAATGAAAGCATATTTAATATTCTTGCTACAACCGACCCGTATGAAAAGTCAGATAAACTCCAAATTTCTTCAGGATATATGGAGCTCCAACACTCAGATGGGCGGATTTATGTTTCAGCAAATGATTTCAAGATGTCTACAAGCAGTTTGGATAATTTGTTAAGAAATTCAACGATTAAACCACCAGCTGGCAGTACGTATGGCACCTTTTTATTGGCTCCTAGTTTCACTCTTGAGGTTACAATGGATTGGGAATGTGAATCAGGCCAACCACTTAATCATTTCTTGTTTGCGTTGCCTTCTGAACGGGTCGCCCGTGACAAAATATATGACCCGTTTAGATCCACCTCACTTTCTCTGAGGTGGAATTTTTCTCTCAGACCAATTTCCTCAAATAATGGTTATGTTGCATATGATTCAGCTTTACATGATTCAAACAAATTAGAAAATGATTCAAATAGTTCACCAACTTTAAATGTTGGTCCTCATGATTTTGCATGGCTGATAAAGTTTTGGAATTTAAACTATAATCCACCTCATAAAATACGTTATTTTTCTCGGTGGCCAAGATTTGGGGTCCCACGAGTTCCAAGATCTGGTAATTTGTCATTAGATAAAGTAATGACAGAATTTATGTTCCGAATCGATTCAACTCCAACTGTTTTAAGACACATGTCATTAGATGATAATGATCCAGCTAAAGGGTTGACTTTCAAAATGACAAAATTAAAATTCGAAATGTGTTACAGTCGAGGTAAACAAAAGTATACATTTGATAGCAAACGTGATATTCTTGATCTTGTTTATCAAGGTCTCGATCTTCATATGCCTAAAGTATTTCTTAATAAAGATGATCACACAAGTGTTATAAAAGTCATTCAAATGGTTAGAAAAAGTTCAAAATCATCATCTGCTGATCGAGTTGTGAATGAAAGTAATGGAAATAGTAAAGGAATTACAGAAAGGCATCGTGATGATGGATTTCTGTTATCATCTGATTATTTTACTATCAGAAGACAGTCACCAAATGCGGACCCCGCTCGATTGCTGACGTGGCAAGAAGCTGGTAGGAAGAATCTTGAAATGACATATGTTAGGTCAGAATTTGAAAATGGAAGTGAAAGTGATGAACAGGCCCGTTCTGACCCAAGTGAAGATGATGGTTATAATGTTGTGATTGCTGATAATTGTAGACGTATTTTTGTTTATGGGTTAAAATTGTTGTGGACAATTGAAAATATGAAAGCTGTTTGGTCTTGGGTTGGTGAGTTATCTAAAGCTTTTGCACCTTCAAAACCTTCTCCTTCAAGGCAGTATGCTCAAAGGAAGCTTCTAGAAGGTTCTGGAACATGCGTGCAAAATAAAAATGAGCCTGTTAATGAAGATGGGTCAAAGAACGGTTCTGTTGGTAATGGTGCAAGTTCTTCCAAACAAAAGGAGGCATCAGGATCGGATTCTTGTGTTACAAATGTTGGGAGTCAATCTTTTGCTATTGGTAAGTGAAAATAGATAAATTATGATACGATTTATTACGAAATTATGCTAAGGTATTTGTGTGTGTGTGTGTGTGTTTATGTTTTTGTTTTTGTTTTTTAATTTTTTAAATATTTTTATGATAGATAAACTTGGATTTGATGACTCTGATGAGGCGGGCACTCGTCGTTTCATGGTAAATGTTATTGAGCCACAATTCAATCTTCACGCAGAAGATGCCAATGTAAGTTTAAGATTCATAATCAACCACCTTTTCAATGCATGATTAACTGAAACAAATGAAATTCATATAAAGATTAAATTTCACTTTTCATCCCTATGGTTTTTCCTTTTTGTAGGTTTCGCCCCTCCCAACTTTTTTAGCATTTTTCATCCCTACGGTCCTTTTTCCTGCGGGTTTCACTATAAAAGTAAACCACTGTTATCCGGTTTTTAAAAAGTGTAATATTAACAAGGGTAAAACGATCATTCTAAGATATTGGTCTGTTAAATTTAATGACTCAGGGACAAAACCTACAAAAAAAAGGACCTTAGGGGTGAAAACTATAACTTACATCGTTATAAAAGAACATATTAATATATTCTTTTCCTTCATAATCTTAATTTTGTAATTTTATTGTAATGAACAGGGTAGATTTTTGCTAGCTGCTGTTAGTGGGCGGGTTTTAGCCCGTTCATTTCACGCGGTTTTGAATGTTGGTATAGAAATGATAAAACAAGCACTTGGTAGTAAAGATGTGAATAATCCAGAGTTAACATGGAACCGAATGGAGCTTTCAGTTATGTTAGAACACGTGCAAGCTCATGTGGCCCCCACTGATGTTGACCCGGGGGCTGGTCTTCAATGGTTACCCAAAATCCGTAGAAGCTCACCAAAAGTAAAACGCACCGGCGCTCTACTGGAACGAGTCTTTATGCCATGTGATATGTATTTCCGGTATACCAGACATAAAGGTGGAACAACTGATTTAAAGGTGCTTTCTTTGTCTTTCTTTCTTTCTTTCACTCACACACACACACACACACTTAGGTTTGTATATATAGGTTTATAATTGTTCGTGTAATGTCTGTTTTGCAGGTTAAACCGTTGAAAGAACTTGCATTCAATTCTCAAAATATAACAGCAACCATGACATCTCGCCAGTTTCAAGTTATGCTTGATGTTTTGACCAATCTACTCTTTGCCAGGCTTCCCAAGTAAGACCATCTTTGAGTTATATATTGTGATAAGCAATTGGTATAAAATTATACTAGCAGGGTACCCGCGCAATGCGGCGGCGGGTACCCAGAAACTATATTTCGTGGCGAGTAAGTGTTGTTCGTTTACACGGTTTTTCCAACAATAATTGCGCAAATGAATGATTTTTTCCGTCATTAAAAATTGCAATTAGTAATCATTATCATCTAGAACTTAATAATACATTCAAGTTAACCAACAAACTTAAGGATTATAATTAAAAAATATGTGAGCACACAAACAAATACCTTGATCATGGAAAGTTCGATATAATATGTTTTCTATTTAAAGTTGGTTGTTTATTTGTTCTAAAACAAATTCTCATTTACACTTTATTTCAAACCACCAAAACAAATTATAAGAGGCTGTACATCATCGCATTTGACCAGCCCTTTTATTTCCATTTCATTTTATATTTCCGGAAGAAGATTTAGTATAGTCAAAAGGTCAATTAATTTGGTGGTAAGACAATTAATAGTTTCCGGAAATATAAACCGAAACGGAAATAAAAGATGGTAAGACAATTTAGTATAGTCAATAGTTTCCGGAAATATAAAATGAAACGGAAATAAAAGGGCTGGTCAAATGCGATGATGTACAGCCTCTTATAATTTGTTTTGGTGGTTTGAAATAAAGTGTAATTTATAGCAATTGGTTAATACATAGTGATTACTTAGAAGAGGTCTTGTGTTCGAATCCTGTAAGCAACACTTTTTGATTTTATTTTAGTTGAAGAACATACTAAAAGTGGAAATCTCCTTAAACTTAAAATTAAGGAGCTCCTTAAAATTCCTTAAAATGGTAGTCCTAAATGCATTAGTAAGTAGTAAGATATTTATATATAAAAGTTAATGGACCAAACCATTGTGAAAAAAACAAATAGGGGTTATAATGGTTTCCGTAAGTAAAAAATTGTGATTAACTTGTGATAGCAAGTCAAAATGGCTTTTTAATAAGTTAACCAAAGTTAAGGGAGTAAACCATGTTAAGAAAAGTATAAGGGTTAAATCAGACTATTGATGAAGGTTTGAGGATTAAAACATAATTAACCCCCCAGTAAAAAAATATGTTAAGAAATTTGAATTTAAAACACTATCCATTTGAAACTCATGAGGTAAATCGGGTCTTGTTTGGATGGATGCTAAAACTCACAAGGTTATTCCTACAGTTATAATTTTTTTTGCTGCAACTGTCATAAATGAGAAGTCCTTTAAAAAGGAGAAAAATCGAGTATAATGCTTTAAAAGATGAAACATATGATCATTTAGGTTTTAATTTATTTTTCTTTTATTCAATTTTTTTTTTTTTTGGTAATTTAGGCCTCGAAGAAGTAGTCTCCCAAAATCAGCAGAAGATGATGACGACATTGAGGAAGAAGCAGATGAAGTGGTCCCGGATGGTGTTGAAGAAGTTGAGCTAGAACGAGTCAACCTTGAACACAAAGAGCGCGCCTGCAACTTGCTTTTTGATGATATCCGCAAGCTTTCAATGTTTCCAGAAGCTTCCGGAGATTCACGTTCAGAAAAAGAAGGGAATCTTTGGATGGTAACAGGTGGAAGATCAACATTGGTAAGATTCAATATGCAACAATTTTCCATTGTTGTGTTGAGAATGCTAAAAGTAAAAGTTCTACATTTACATTTACAGGTGCAAAGATTGAAGAAAGAATTAATAAATGCACAAAAATATAGAAAAATGGCAACTGCTTCTTTGAGGATGGCTATGCAAAAAGCTGCACAGATAAGACTTATGGAAAAAGAAAAGAATAAAAGTCCTTCATGTGCTATGCGAATATCTTTACAAATTAATAAAGTCGTTTGGGGAATGCTTGTTGATGGAAAATCTTTTGCAGAAGCCGAGATAAATGACATGGCAAGTTTTTTTTTTTTTTTTTTACATTCAGTATAGTGTTTTTTTTTAAATTCATTTTTTCATTATTTATGCTTTTTGGTTGCTGTTTGCAGATATATGATTTTGACAGAGATTATAAAGATGTTGGTCTAGCTAGGTTTACAACAAAGTACTTTGTTGTGAGAAATTGTCTGCCTAATGCCAAGTCAAACATGCTTCTGTCAGCATGGAATCCTCCTCCTGAATGGGGAAAGTATGAAATTATTATTATCATTATGATGATTACATTTAAGTTTTGATCATGAAAATTATTCACAAATAAATAGGTTTAGAATTCATGGTGCGTATTTTGCATATAAACTTACACTTATTTTTTGTTGTTGCAGAAAAGTAATGCTTCGAGTAGATGCAAAACAAGGAGCTCCAAAGGATGGAAATTCACCTATTGAATTATTCCAGGTAAAAACTCCCACTTTTTGCTTAATATTTAACACTTAAATATATTAATTTAACATTATGCCTATACTAAATTCCTAATAGGTCACCTTGTCCTTTACCTTGTGAAACGTTTATTATCTTTATTATGCTAATTAAAGTTCCCATTTAATCATTATAGGTGGATATATATCCTTTGAAAATACATTTGACTGAAATGATGTACAGAATGATGTGGGAGTACTTTTTCCCAGAAGAGGAACAAGACAGTCAACGGCGCCAGGTCAGCAACCCTTCAATTGTGTTTTTTTAGTTTTATCTGTTAGAGATAAATATATAAACACGTTTTGAAAATTGAATATATTCTTTTTTGACCAATAGGAAGTTTGGAAAGTTTCAACTACTGCTGGTTTAAGGCGGGCAAAAAAAGGTTCAACAATGAATGATGCTTCAACATCAAGCAATCACTCAACAAAAGAATCAGAGGGATCTTCAAGATCTAACCCTTCTTCACTGCCATTAACATCTACTGATGTGAGTTTTTTTTATTTAAATTTTTTCAAAATAGATATTATAATTTATTGTTGATAAATTATGCAGGGATCAAAAGGGCAAAATGGGAAAACAGCAATACCCGAGTTAGGACGAACTTCTTCTTTTGACAGAACATGTGAAGAAGCTGTTATAGCAGAATCTGTTACTAATGAACTTATGTTACAAATGCAATCTTCAAGTTTTGCACTTGAACAACAGGATGATTCAAGTAAATCCAAATCAAAAAATGCAAAAAATGGTCGCTCTTCTCAAGAAGATAAAAAGTTAGGTAAACCAAGTGACGAGAAAAGATCCAGACCAAGGGTAATGAGGGAATTCCATAATATCAAGATCAGTCAGGTGAGTCACTTGTATCACCATTAAATAAATAATAGTTTATTATTCAAGTTTACCTATCATTTCTTTTAATAAAACAGGTTGAACTACTAGTGACATATGAAGGGTCTAGATTTGCTGTAAGCGATCTAAGGTTGCTTATGGATACATTTCATCGTGTAGACTTCACTGGAACTTGGAGAAGGCTTTTCTCAAGAGTTAAAAAACATATCATTTGGGGAGTTCTCAAATCAGTTACTGGAATGCAGGTAAAAAAATAACATTTTGGTGTAACATTTATGAAAATAAGTAATCATGAAATTATTTCAGGGTAAGAAATTTAAAGACAAACTACACGGTCAAGGAAAAGAAACAACTGTATCGGGTATCCCAGCCACAGATCTAAATCTTAGTGACAGTGATGGTGGTCCAAGTGGGAAATCAGATCAAGTTCCAATAACTTGGCCAAAACGGCCTCCCGAAGGTGCAGGGGAAGGGTTTGTGACCTCAATCAGGGGATTATTCCACTCTCAAAGACGCAAAGCTAAAGCCTTTGTGTTGAGAACAATGAGAGGTGAAGGAGAAAATGATCAAATGGGTGGTGATTGGAGTGAAAGTGACACGGAATATTCTCCTTTTGCTAGACAGTTAACTATAACAAAAGCCCGTAAGCTTATAAGAAGACATACTAAAAAGTTTCGCGCCAAAAAAGGTTTGTACAAACGACAGGGACCATTTATGTAATTTAGTGAATAATGTTTGTTGTGTTATGATGCAGGTATGGGTTCACAATCATCAGTGCCATCTTCACCAATAGAAACGACACCATACGAGAGCAACTCATCAAGTGGATCTGATCCTTATGAAGATTTCATGGAATACAAGGCTGCACAAGAAAAATCATCACCTTTACCTTAATCTTAACCCCTAAAATCTATATATATTTATTGCAAGGCCTTTGTGGTAAGGCTGAGTTTTTGTATCATCATTTAAGAAGCAGGCAGGCTCAATGGTTGGTGTAGATATATGAATTTCTATGTGATTTGAGTGGAAATAAAGGTGGTGTTTTCGACCCAATCTACACATGATATATCTAATTTCATAGTTTATGCCAAGTAAATGTACATGTAGTAGTTAGTATTTTTTTTATCTGTTACGTGCACTGAGGCTAACAAATGGGTGTTGTATTATGTTTGCTATTCGAGTTATTTAGTTATGTTATCTTATTTACTAACTGATTTGATTGGCAGTTTGTTTGCTTATTATACGTAGCGTATTGTATCTAGCTTATCGTCTCCTGCTGTAGTGTAGAATGTAATAGGAAACTCGGACTATAGATATCGTTAACTTTATTAAAACCGACATGCTTTCATTATACAGCTTTAATTTATTTCATTTCCGACATGTACACTATTTAAAGTTGCTAATTAATTAATATATAGGACGAGTTTAAATCTTTTTATTCTTTAAATTTGCAACTTCCAAGAATATTAAAATGTATTTATTCCCTCTTTGGCTTTGTCCTCGCTAGCTAGCCAATACGTACGTATATTTTAATGATTACTTTATTGTGGGCAACTTACTATAATTGGTGCCAATGATAACATTTAAAATCACCTAGAGAGTCAAAGTTTGACCCGTAGAAGGGGAACTTACACCTACTTTTTTTTTTTGAACGGAAGCAAGAAAATAACATTTAAAGACTAGTAAGGAGCTAGATAGAAACATTATAGAAAAGGAAAGAAAAACAACAAAAAGGAACAAAGCGCCGGTTAAAAACATGACTTAGGCGAAATACACCAATCGGACAACCTATACGCTAAATCACAACACTTAGCTTTGTTCTTGAACCAAAAGAATGATAAGGCTTGTAATTGACCGCCCGAGCAACCTCTCCTTTCTCTTCCAGGATATGGGAACACTTTGTTGTTTCTAAGTGACCAAATAACCCAAAAGAAAGTGTAAAAAAATGCCCATCAAAGCCTTACTTCGAGAAGTGCCCCTGTTTTGAGTTCCAAGCCATATTACACCAACTAGCTAACCATATTACATTTGTTGTATCGGGAATGTCGGTGATACGAGAGAATGAATCAAAAACAAATTCTTTCCTTTCATGCTATCGTTACGCACTTTTGCGTAGTCTTTAATGGTTTTCGTGAGAGAAAATGCTAATAGATTTGCCAAATCTTCGAAACGTGTTATCGTTTTGGCACTACCACATTCGGTGACCATATGATTCCCTAGAGAATTTTTCGGTAGAAGGGATGAATATTTTTCCGTTTTTAGCTTGATTGCTACCGGTTGCACCAAGACGTACAGAATCTCTCGGATGGCCACATATTGCATGATCTACACCAATGAAAGCTTTACATAATTTTAAAGTTTTTAACAAAATATTGAATCAGGCATTTTTTTTTTTATTATGGATAATATGGTGGAAAAAAAATTGATGGGAAGGGTTGAGAGTGAGTCCCTAATACAAAATCACCTTTAAAATCTCCTTAGAATTTAAAAAAGGAAAAAAAAAGAAAGAAAGAAAAAAATGCCTTGTATAACTAAAAAAAATTATGAAATCATATAATCAATCATAATTCAATTGATGCATAAAAATATGAAATTTAGATAATTTATAAAAATTAAATAAAATAAAAAATTAAAATTGACGTTCTTGGATGCTTTAAAGCAGCTGCAAACAGATCAACGAAACAACAAACGGGTCAAGAAAAAGCAAAAAGTTCAAACAGGTCAACGGAATTACAAAAAAAAAAAAATTCAAACTTACATATGTATAGCAAAACATTTCTTTTTGTAAAATTGAATAGTAGATAAAAACACAATCAGCAAATAAATAATAAGCAATGTGATCTATCTAAATGACTATATTTGCATTATGTATTTTATAATTAATATTATGCCATTTATGAACATTTTCCTTTAATTATGATTATTAAACAATTGTATTTTCAAGAAATATTTTAACTTTTTATTAAAGTCTCAACCATAAGATTACTAGGGGTCACATGTAATTGCAACCCTATCAAAAAGAAGATGAAAAGTGATGTTGCATTGACCATTTGTAGATTGTTCATTAAGGGTAGCAAAGGTCTACCAAATGCAATGACACATAATTTATATGGCCTCCATGATCACCATGTGATTTACCATTCAACTTTTGATACCTCATAAACCATAATTGACAATAGTTATGGAACTACAATGCTTTTGATGGTGATGTTAATATAATTGATATTAACTAATAGTCACGAGTCATAGATCAAATCAATAGAAAAAGATTACTATTGAGAAAAAATGTTGTTTCGATTTACTACTTCGAGCAACCATAACTTTGTTGATTCAAACATTGGAAATTGAACATCTTATTATAACTTGAATATAATAATAAAAATTAAAAATAAAGCATCAAACGATCCATTTTTATATTTCTCTTTCTTTATTTGGAAATTTGATTTTAAAATGTACTCGTATAAACTTAATTTAAAAAACCCCCTGCCATATCAAGCTCACGCGGCGCCTACAAAGGGCCCATAACTTGTTCCCGTGATCATTACTACAGCTTAGATCTCCCCCCAATTTGGAAGGTAAAAAATATCAATCATGGGCAGCCTTTGCCTCGAAATCTATTTTTTATGTAAGATATTGTTATTTACTCGTTGAAAAATTCGAGTTTATTTGATATTTCTGTATACGAAAACTGGTTAAAACTTGTATTTGATCTGGTTTTGATAGGTATAAATATTACAAAGCAATTTAAACTGGTCTCTTAATACAAACTACAAAGTAAAAACCCGTTAAATGACAGAAACCGTGATTGAAGGTGTATAATTTTAAATGAACCAGTGGTCTTATTTTATAGCATTGAGCGGTAAAGTTGGAAGGACCAAAATCCTAATAATAGGATAAGGGTGATTTTAAATAGAGTAATTATATTATTTTCTATAATTTATTTCTATTTATCGTCCTACATATTAGATCAAGTTATATGTCAAAATTAAGGAACAATACACGAGTTTGGTCACCATTATGGTTAATCTAAGTCTATTAGTAACGGTGACAATTTTCTCTCTTCAAACACATATGACCAAACCCGTGTAGTAGTGAACAAACACACGACAAAGCCTTAAAATTGACTTTAATATTAAATGTACCACTTAGCATGCATAATTTACAAGCAAGTGAATAACCACTGCACGTTGCACATGACCACTATAGATTGCCTAGACGTCCAAATAAATGGAAAAAAAAAAGTTTGGTGGTGAAATTCAGTCTCCATAATAAGAGGCTTATCAGTTATCACAACCATCCCCACAATCAACCATCATGGTTATTTCTTTCAATCTTCATAGCTAATTCTTTATACTACCTCCGTATCAAAATAAGTGATACACTTGAATAATTGCGGTTTATGAGGCAAAAGATTAAAATGTGGTTTAAAATAGATTAAAGTGGATAGTTAGTGGAGAATGGGCCTCACTTCTTTTGAATAAAGTGATATTAATGATGATTAGAAGAAAAGTAAGGGTAAAAGGGTAAATTCACTTTATTAAAGTAGATAAATTTTTTTACCAAATAAGATAAATTTTAAAAGTGTATCACTTATTTTGTTCCATCCCTTTTAGGAAAGTGTATCACTTATTTTGATACGGAGATAGTAAAAGATTTACCTAGCATGTCATTAAAGATTACGCTACATATAACTTCAATCTTCATCATATCAATGGATAATAACTGAAACACATTTGGTCTATCGATATATCAATTATTTTATAATCAAGTGAATTTAAATTTCATTAAAAATATTTCAGATTAAAAAATATATATGTAAGAATAGGAGCAGGCCCGACTCCCGAGGCACCACCACCTTGTCTGCATAGAGGTTAATATAATACGTAAAATTTGTACACACCAATTTCTGTAGCAATACGAAACAGCCGCCCTTTCCACCAATTAGAAACTCACTCTAACCTACGCCAGGTGCACCCCACACCCACTCTTATCCCCCATATTTCACTCTTTCTATTCAGGTAAATTACATTTTTTATCCCCGAGGTTTTCCCCATTTTGGGTTTTTATCCTTAATGTTTTTAAAATTTCGTATTTCTGTCCCTCCGTCCAATTTTAGCCTTTAAATGACCTCAAATGCAAAAGATATGAGGGCATTTTTAGTCTTTTTTCCCTTTTCTTTTTCTCTTTAAATTTTTTCTTTTTTCTATCTTCTTCCCCAACACCCACAAATCCTAAACCCTCTTTTAATCATTTCTCCATGGCTTGTCCTGCCCGACGATTGGATTCTCCATCACTGGTCGAATTTTGAACAATGATTTCGACTTTTATGGTTAGTCAAGAAATGATTTTGCATTATGTAGATACGTTTCAGATCCGAGAAGATGGTGTTTATCGATAATGATGGTGCGACGGTGTTTCAGATCTGAGAAGACTACCACCTCCGTAATCAATTTTGGCCGTTAATCGATGATGATGGTGCGACGGTGTTTCATCTTCTTCATCGATTTTACATGCTCACAAATCGATTTCACAGAATACGACCTCCAGCAATCAATTTTACATCTCTTCCCTTCAATTTTGGTGGTGGTGATTCGGTGTTGGTGATGGTGCAGCCAAATCAGTGAATCACAGTGCTCCGGCAGTCGCTTGTTGTAGCTTTTCGATTTGTGTCTCTGCTCGTGGTGATGAATCGGTGGTCATGGTGGTGATGAATCAGTGGTGGTGGTGGTGATGAATCAGTGGTGGTGGTGATAATGGGTGTTTGATTTAGCTCCGGTCACCATCTCCGACCTTCACATTCATTTGCAGATCTAGCTTTGAAGAACACATGAAGAACACATTTGGGTTGAAAGGGTTTTTTGATGATGATGATGATAGGGGTAATTTGGGGAAATTGACTAATATTTCGTCAGTTAACGGAAGATTTTAGACGGAAGAACAAAAATGCGGAATTTTAAAAACGTCAAGGACAAAAAAAGGAAAAAAAAGAGTTTAGGAAAAACCCAGAATCAGGAAAACCCCAGGGATAAAAACTGTAATTTACCCTTCTATTTATTTAAAGAAACCCCTCCTCCCAGACAAATTCTGCTATTCCATTTCTGAAGCGATTCCTCTGCAAATCCACCAATCGTAATTATCCATGGAATCCATTTCTCACAAATTTTTTCAATCGATGAGCTAGATCATACTTCATTTCTGGAAGAATTGAAGCTTAATATTCCGATGAACACTGGAAGCGCGCCGTTTCATTAAGATTTGTCGTTATCTTCTAAAATAGTTTTGGAATTTTTCAAGTAAAAAAAAATGCGTTCTTTACTGCGGTTTATCAAGTCGACAACGCGTAAAAAGTTGTTGCTCAAATACGATCAGTTTTCGTTTACTGGAGTTGTTAATTTCAGAGCAAGAGAACACGATTTGTGCTAGATTTAGATAAGATCGATAGAAATAAAGATAGAAAATAAAGTTCGATTTTTTGTTAGTTTTTTGTATTGGTTAAAGGTGTTTCTGAAAATGCCGCATAGAACAACTTACATTTTTCCGAGACAGTTTCCTGATAGTGGCGTCATCACCAATTCATCGATAAAATCTGAAGATCAAGACAAGAAGAACAACTCGTCAAGTTTCATGATCCATGGCGATGAGCATGGTGATGGTGATAGGATCATGAGTACGGAAATACAGGTTTAGTATCGCAACGTCACCGTTTTAGTAGCTGTAGAAGTGACCGGAGCCACGGGAAAAAGAAGAGGCAACAGCCCACCGATTTCGTGAATTGGTTGGTGGAGAAGAAATCTTCAGTTTCCGGTTCAGGTGCAGGTACTGGTCACGTGAGGCTAAACAACGATGACATCAGCGATCTGCTGCCGGCTCCGGTGAAAGATGTTATCGACGACGACTGGCGTAGTCACGTCTCCGACGTCGATTTTCATCATCCGACTACACAACAAAGCATTGTTAGGGGGTTTGGTGATCGACAGGTTTCATTACGGAGGTTATCGAGTGATGCCGGAAGTAGTTACGCCGGTAGTTTGTTTTCCGACACGATCGCGACCTCGAGTTCTGCTGCTTTTCATAAGGATTCAATGACGGAGGAGACGGCAGGGGTGAAGGAGGAAGATCATGTGGTGGTGGGGAATGGTGACGGTGGCGGAAGAGATGACGGTCGCCGGAATCTTGTCCAGAGGTGGCGTGACAGTTATTACTTGCAACTTACGCTTGCTAAACGGTTAACACATCAAGCAACTATTGGTGATGAGCCTACACTTATTCAAGGGCGAGGTTGCGGCGGAGGTGGTGGTGGTCCGGCAGTGACGTGTTATGATGCAGAGTCTGTTTCGTATCGTCTCTGGGTATGATTTTCTTTCCCTACCTTTTTAATTATTTATGTCGTCGAGTTCTTCTCGATAATATTTCACTTTTAGTGTTTATCGTGTTCTGTTTATGGTTATCGATCTTTACTCTTTACTAATATATACTTAAACTTAATTTTCAGCAACACTTTTATTTCGAGAAATATGTTTTTCAAAAAATGGTTTTTGTAATGTATACATGAAGCATCCAATTTCCATTTTAATTGAAAATCATATTTATTGCATTATCTAAAATAGTAAAAATTAAGAATCATTAATATTATTCAAAATGTATTAGGAAATTTGATGTTTCATTGATTGCACCTAATGTAGAACCTTTTAAAAAATTAACAGCCCCAACATTTGAACCCCAATTTTCATGTTATTAGCCGGAGGCTTTAACCAACCAACTGAGCTACTATGTCAGATATTAAATAGTTGAATACAATTATGTATTTACCTCATTATTTTTATTAACCCCTAAACTCTTATTATTATAATTTTATTGACCACTATCCGCCACCATAATTACTACCCACCCCCGCCTCCCGCCACCATCATCACCCACCACCACCACTACCATCACCGAACATTACCACCATCACCCACCGACCACTACAATTAATAATGCCACCACCACCACAATCACTACTGATGTCATCCACCATCACTACGTGCACCATCACCATCCCTATCGTCACCACAAAATATAGTTACATGGTACCTGTCACCGCATTGCGCGGGTATCTTGCTAGTATGTTATTAAGGGACTATTCATCCACTATATATTTAGACTAAAATAGAAACTTTAAAATACAAACTTTTTTTAGTATTATGTTTGTAGACTTTAAAATATAAACTTCTTTTTAAACAACGCTGAAATCAAGCCGGGAGCTTTGGCAACGCTATCTTAGAGCATGGGGTGTGGTCATACCAAGTCGGAGTGCCACATCACTATTTCACATTTCACATTCAAAACCCCAAATACCCCCTCTACCATCACTAACCAATAATACTCTTTTGGGACTCACCAAAATACCTCTCACTCAAAAAATACCCTTAAAAAAAACAAACTCTCTCTCTCTCCTTCGCCGAACTCTCGGCGAACACCTTCACTCACCCGGCGGAGGGTGTCATGGCGAAGCCTAGGTGGCAAATTTAAGCCGGCGAGGGGTGGGGGCTCGCCACCACACCCCACCCTCTTATAATTATAGATGAACTTATATAGGAGTACTAACTATCACAAGAGTATAAGGTGTCCAGGTTTGTTACAATTAAGTTATGGGTTTTTTGTTATAAAACTTTAGTATAATATTAATCTCAAAATCATTCTACTCTAACACTAACCACTGCCTTGTGGTTATTACTATTCTTATTTGGATGTTGACAAGCCTATGTAATCATTTAAGAAGTTTGGCCTTAAGAATAAGGAAAATATATAAGATCAATTCCCGCCCAAAGAGGCTTTTGACTTTAGAATAAATAGTATGCCAGTTCAATTCGGCCCACCAACTAAAAAGGTATCATGTGGGGGTATTTTCCATATATAAAGAGGATAATATATGAAAACTTCAACATCAATAGATGTCATCCAACCTCCAATTTGGTGTTATTTACACCAAAATTTGTTTCATTATTAAAATTACAAATTTCTCAGTCCAAAAGTCACATTTTTAAAAATTAAAGACTTCACACTTACTTGACATGATGCAAGTATCTTACCTCTTGAGAACTAATAAGTTTAGACGTTAAAACATCTTTGTCTAAAGTATATTCTAAGCATCTACAACTATCTACTCTTGATTAAGTCTTTCAGTTCCCCAAGTATTACTCTTTTCATGATTTATAATTTATTTACTAATTAAAAGCTACTCTTTATATTTATTTGATAACCAATTACTTTAAGTTTAGCAAGCTATAGCTTTTCTAAGGGGGTGTTTGGGAAAGCTTATTTAAAAGGCTTATGCTTATTAGCTTATAAGCTTATGAGCTTAATTAAGTTAATAAGTTTTTGTAAAATAAAGTGTTTGAGAGAGCTTATATAAATTTATTGTAAAATGACTAAAAAGGACATTTTTAATAAGTTAATAAGCTCAATTGTTTGGTTTAGTTGAGCTTATATAAAAAATGTCCGATTGATGAAATGAGGGTGTAAGGAGGTAAAAATTGTAAATAAGCTCATAATACCCTCCAAAATAGCTTTCTTAAAACCCCTTAAATAAACTTATAAGCTCAACCAAACACTTAGTAATGCTTATTAAACTTAAAATCTCATAAGCCCTCTAAATAAGCTCTCCCAAACACCTCCTAAAAAATTAATAAAACAATAATTAGTTGATCTTGGTAGTAATTAACGGAATAAATTTAATTTCAGGTTAATGGTAGTTTATCTTATAATGAGAAAATATCAGACGGATTCTTCAACATTCTTGGAATGGATCCATATATGTGGTCAATGTGCAATGGTTCAGAAGAAGGAAAACGTCTACCATCTTTACTATCACTGAAAGCAGTTAATCCAGGTACAACATCAATGGAAGTTGTTCTTGTGGATAGATACAGGGATTCAAAGCTAAGAGATTTGGAAGATAGAGCACAAGAACTTTATTTTTCTGCGGAAAACAATTTAATGTTGGCTGAAAAACTTGCAAAACTTGTTGCTTCTACTATGGGGTAGGCTAGGCTAACTCTCATTTCTTTTGTCCATATATTAAAATTTTAGTATAAATTTGTAATTTTTTTTTATTATTAATAATTTTGAAGGGGAATGGAACAAGATGCTCGTTGGGAATCGGCTAGCACTAGACTAAGGGATCTTCAGAATGGCATTTTGGTCCCGATTGGCAACTTATCTGTTGGACTCTGTAGACACAGAGCTATTCTTTTCTATGTTGGTAGTTAATTGTTTCTATACGAAATAGATAAATTTAAATTCAAAATTGCATGCAGAAATTGGCTGACTATGTGGGACTACCTTGCCGAATAGCTAAAGGTTGCAAGTATTGTGTTGAAGATCATAGATCCTCATGCCTTGTCAAAATCCAACAAGACAAGTTCACAAGGTTAATCTTATTTATTTATTTTATGCATGTGAAAATGTTGAAAAGAGTCTCGAATTATTCAAATATTTGTATGTATACGTTTTATTCAGGGAGTATGTAATGGATTTAATTGGACAACCAGGAAATATGTATAATCCAGATTCCTCTATAAACGGAGAAATACTTTCTTCAGTTCCTTCACCATTTCAAACTTCTCATTTAAAGAAAGTCCAACAAGTTTGTGTTGACCGTGCATTGATATCTCAAGTCAAAAGTAGGTTTTTCTACTCACATTTATAAATGCTATAATTTGCCTTGGTCTAATTAAAAAACATACTTTTTTGATGAATGTTATGTAGGAGGACATGATGAAGAAACTGGAATTAACAAAGAATCAAAGGAAATGAGATGTGTACCTGTACCACTAGTACAAAATTTGTGAGATAGTTGAAACACCAAAAGTCAAAATAAGTCAACCAGATGAGTTGAGAGTGAAGGAAAATGTAGAGGAAATTTCCCATCCAAGGTATTTGACCCTTGAACCGTCTCTGGCAATGGATTGGCTTGAAATAGCTTGGGATGAGTTGCATATTAAGGAGCGAATTGGTGCTGGTACGTGTTCATGGGCAAAATGCATTAGAAGGGTAACCTACTTTCTATCAAAGTTTATTTAAGGGTATGTACTTTTGTTTTGATCACTAAAGGGTAACCTACTTTCCATTAAAGTTTATTTAAGGGTATGTACTTTTGTTTTGATCACTAAAGGGTAACCAACTTTCATAAAAGTATATAAAAAGGTAAATGTGACTTGTGAAACTTGTTACCGGTAATCAATTCTTCCATTTGTTTCCCACGTGACTATTTAATGCTTATATGATTAGTTTTGTTTCACAGCCTTCAAACTAGGTCAAAATAAAGTCGATCAATTCTTTGTTCAAATTCCAAAATTCCATCTTTTCTTGAACTAATGGTTAAGGTATGGAAACAAAACTGATCTAGTGACCCAAGTTAATCAAGTTCAAGACTCATTTCAGAAGCTCAACTTTAAGAACCAATACATGATCATTTTTTGAATTTATTGTTTGAGTAAAATAATTTAGAAACGAAGAAGCATGTACATTTTAAACTTTTTTTTTTTTTTTGTAACCGTTCATTTTGGTTGGAACAGGTAAATTAAACTTGTTGAGTGAGTCATTTCCCCTTTTTATATACCTTTATGAAAGTAGGTTACCCTTTGATCAACATTTATGAAAGTAGGTTATCCTTTGATCAACCTTTATGAAAGTATGTTACCCTTTAGTGATCAAAACAAAAGTACATACCCTTAAATGAATTTTGATGGAAAGTAAGTTACCCTTCTATGCATTTTGCCCTAAATAAAAATAATTATTCAGTGTTTTATTTTTCATTATAAAAACTAAATCGTTATAAATAATAGTAATGTGAAGTTTTGAATAATATTTTCAGGCTCATTTGGGACAGTTCATCGTGCAGAATGGCATGGATCGGTTAGTATTTCTTGCTCATAAAACTAAATTATATTATTAAATGTTAAAGGTAAAAATTAAAGAGTGAATTGGTCATTTATAGGATGTAGCTGTTAAGGTGTTGACAGTCCAAGACTTCCAAGATGATCAGTTAAAGGAGTTTCTGAGAGAGGTATAACTTTTTTTTATTTACATATTTATAATTCTAATATAACTATTCTTGTAATTACCTTAATAACATTTGCTAGGGACTGCTCATCTACCGTTGATGAGCAGTATTAGTTTTTTTTTATTTATTTATTTATTTATAATATTGCATTTTCAAGAATTAAACACAAAAGAAAAGAAAAACTTTAAAGCTAAAGGGGAACATCAAAATATCTGAAACAAATAGCCAAGGATGAAGAAATATATGCATGAATCAACTGCAAAGAAGATGTTTCAAACATAAATTGAAATACTCAAAAAATAACTCCAAATGTTAATTGTAACCTACATTTTAGGGGTTAAACACAAAACTATTTTAGGGGAAAATGGGTAGTAAATCAAGAAATTTAGGAAGAGAGAGTTTGTGTTTACTGTGTTTTTGTGTGAGATAAAGAAAAATAAAGATGAAGAGAGAGAGTACGGTGACTTTTTGACTTTTTGAACCAGCCCATGGGGTTCTAAATATTTTAAATACGAAGTATAATAATATAACCCTACATTAATATGGCCTTGAAGCCATTAATTACCATAATCTTTTTATTAATAATACATAATCTATTTCAATTTGTTAACTTGAAATTATGACTATTAAGGTAGGTAACATCTTACATATTATACCTTATATTAATACCACTAAGTTATACTAATAATTACCACAATATTTAACATAGGAACTTTTTACATTTAGAATATTTGGACTCTTAGAATTTTTAGAATCTTGAACTTTGGGTCAACAAAGTTACTTTTCACATATACTTATCAATATCAACGTCACACTAAAGAGCTGGACTAAAAGGCAAGTGATTAATAACATGTTTTAGACAGGTAAATGATTAATAATATGGTTTAGACTAAATTATATAAATCGTTTATGTGGTTTGTATGAAATTATGTATTTCTATGTAAATATTTCAAGTGACTCTATTATTATCGTTTTTATGATATTTAAATTATGTCTTTTTTGTACAATAACAATAATTCTTTTTATGACGTTTTTTATTTGATTTATCTTATTATTTGAAATTATTTTATATAGTTATAGTCTACATATTAAATAAATTTGCAACTAATTCAACATGTTTGCACGTATTTTAAATGTCAACTAGGTTAATAATTATCCAAGTTACCATAACGAAATTAATAACATGTTAGTTTATATATATGTGATGTGATGTCAATTACTGGTTATATTCTAAATTTGGTTTTTTTGTAAGGTTTCAATCATGAAACCATCCAAATGTGGTTCTGTTGATGGGTGCAGTCACTGTTCGTCCACATTTTTCAATTGTTACAGAGTATCTACCAAGGTAACTCCCTTCTTTTTTACTAAATAAACCATTAATTTTACATTAAACAAATTTCTTATGTTTATAAAATAGGGGTAGTTTATTTCGTCTTATTCATCGACCAGCAGCTGGTGAAATAATGGATCAAAGACGGCGTTTAAGAATGGCTTTGGATGTGGTTTGTTCTTAATCTTAAAATATTTACTTGTACCTAAAAAAGTCAAACTATATCTCGTTATTAGTGTGGATCAAGTGGTAATATATAACTGAGTTGCAGGCAAAAGGGATTAATTATCTACATTGTCTTAGTCCTCCCATTGGGATCTCAAATCCCCAAATTTATTAGTTGACAAAAATTGGACCGTGAAGGTACGTACACATATATTTAGATGCTGATGTCATGACTATTTCTGAAAACAGCATTTACCATTTTTTATTAACAAAATGTAGGTTTGTGACTTTGGGTTATCAAGATTTAAAGCCAATACTTTCATATCATCAAAATCCGTTGCTGGAACAGTAAGCTTCTCTAAATAATGTAGACTCGTGCATAAGTTTGTATATAACCAAACTTTTTTCTTTTTTTAATAATGTCAGCCTGAATGGATGGCCCCTGAATTCCTTAGAGGAGAGCCCTCAAATGAAAAATCTGATGTTTTCAGTTTTGGTGTCATCTTATGGGAGCTTCTCACCATGCAACAACCCTGGAATGGACTCAGGTTACTCCTAATAACTCTGCTTACAATGGGCGGGTCAAGCGGGTTGGGTACCGCTCAAACGGGTCAATTTTCTATATTATTTCATGAAATTATGGATTTCGTCCCTCTGCTTTTTTAATTTCTCAGATAGTCACACTAACAGCCCCTAAAGCAAAAAGGCCGTTAGAGACCATTATTGTTACAAGTTTCAAAATTAGGTACCGTTGATGTTTTAGGCGTATGGTTTAAAAAAAGTCAAAGAACGAAACCCATAATTTCGTACAAACCACATGGACGATTTACTCAAGTTACTTCATTTCCATTTCACCAGTTATAGATATAACATGACATAATTGACCCATTCACAAGTAAACGGTCAAAATATGCCACCTTTTCTAGGCTAAGAAATACACAATTTTGTATTAAGAAAACTGAAATTTCAGGTTGTTGGAGCAGTGGCTTTTCAAAACAGGAAACTAACAATACCTATCAACACCTCTCCAGCATTAACTTCACTTATGGAATCCTGTTGGGCCGAGTAAGAAAAAACTTTCTGATCTTTTAATTTTTATTTATTTATTTGATTTGTAATTTCTTAAACTAGTTTTTGCTTTGCTTGTTGTAACAGTGATCCTAGTCAGCGTCCAACTTTTAAGAGCATTATTAACTCGTTAAAGAAATTACTCAAGTCTCCAACACAAATGGGAGCTACATGAGGACTACATTCTCTTCTTTATTTATTTACGTTCTATAGAAATAGAAATAGAGTTATGGTATCATAAATTATCCAAAATCATCAAGTGGATTATTAACTAGAATATGTTTCAAAACTTAACTCCATAAAAATTTAGATATGGATTAATGTTTCTTATATGCGATTGTGATGTGTTGAATGGGTTAGCAAACAAATGGGTCATATTGGTCCATTGAATTGTTTAGAAGGGGCTAACGGGTCAAAAGGGCTTGGAGACAAAATGGGTTGGGCAGCCCGCCAACTGTTTTGTATAGTTTTTGAACTTTGTGTATTATTCAACTATAGGGGACTCGGTGTGCACATTTACAACATTTCCTTTGGCTTGGCATAAAATCGACCTTTTAATCACATATGTCAATCCCATAATCACTCAATTGAGCACTATTTGGTCATAATATTTGCCGACACTTATCAAAGATTTAATTCTCATAATGGTATGTGTGATTTATGAGAAATGGAGAGAGATTGATATATGACCGGGAATGTGTGGCCAACAAAACATCATCGGCACCTGAATGAAGGTGACAAAATGTGGGCTTGGAGATGAATTGGCTTTCAGGAGGTGTCATCACAATGATAATGGTGTTTCATTAAGCTTTGAAAATAAAGAGATGGAGGTGGATGATGGGTTGGAAAAACAGGGATAAAAGATAAATAAATTAATTAATAGGGTAAATTTCACGCATGATTTCTACACTTATTACATTCGCTTGTTTATTAAAAAAGATAATTCGTTTATTCAAAAAGAATTAACAGGTCAATTTATTAGTAAAGACTACCAATATGCCGATGTTGAGTATGATGAACACAAATTAAGAATTACGCACATAATAAATGATAAACCGCGGAAAATTTATATAACTTAGGGGGTGTTTGGTTCGTTGAAATCCCTGGAATTAGTGGGAATTGGAATCTAATTCCAGAGATTCCTGCGTTTGGTTCAGCATTTTCAGGATGGAATTGAAATCCATAGCACCAAAACTTTCCTTTAGTTGAGGGAATTCAGATTCCTTCCCACACCCTAAGGAATTCAGATTCCTTCCGACTACCAGACCTCTCATTCACATGATCGGGTGTTAATTGGATTTCCGGGTTATAGGGTCGGGTTATAACTGAACCCGAATAACTCAACCAACCCGATACAAGTTCGGGTTAATCGTGTATCTTATTTGGGTTTCGGGTGTATTGTTCGGGTTACTAGATTTATAGTTATATCATTGGTTCGGTTAACGGGAGAAAAAAAATCGAATTTGTTCGACCGGAAACACGAACCATATTTGGTTATCGGGTATAATTTTTAGGGTTGAGCATTTGGACCGAAAAAACCGAACCGAAACGACCGATCGAAACCGAACCCGATAACATGTTATCCGTTTGGTTTCGGTTTTGAAAATTCACCGTTTTCAGTTTCGGTTCGGTCTTCGGAAAAGGATGAACATTCGACCTAAAAAACCCGATCCGAAACCAAATCGAACCAAAACCGATAACATGTTATCGGTTCGGTTTCGATTTTGAAAATTCATTGTTATTGTTTTCGGTTTTATCGGTTTCGGTTCGGTTTTTCGACCGAACTCACCCCTAAGAATTTTAATACATCAAAACCAAACCCAACCTAACTGACCCGAAACCCAAATAACTAGACCGAATAACACCCCTAGGTGGTAGTGGAGTGATGAAACTACATTTAAATTCCAATTCCTAATGACACAAACCAAACACAAAAGGCAATGAATTAAATTCAAATTCAAATTCAAATTCTTTCGGATTCCAATTCCATCCCAAATTCCAATTCCACTGAAAAACATTCCGCGAACCAAACGCCAACTTACTCTAAAAAGAACATACGTTATTACGTTATCACATACGTGTATTCGCTTCAAGTAAGTAGGGGTGTTCGTTTGGACGGTTTGGTTTTATCCGAACCAAATAGGCGAAACCAAACAAAGTCCGGTTTTCAAAAGTTCAAACCGAACCGTCCAACTAATTCGAAAACCAAATCGATCCGAACCAAATAACAATTTGGTTGGTTTGGTTTTATCCGTTTGGTTTTTCCTTAAAATTTTCAAAATACTACAATATTATATAACATAAGTAATATTAAGTTCGATATGTAAAATTCCAAAATGATAAACTACTCTGCACGTAAAAACAAGTCTAATTCATAACTTGTAACATTTACAATCATATATGCAAAAATCTTAACATTAACTTCATCAAAAACTCCAAAAAGATTGGTAAATCGTCAACTAATACAATATAAAATGGAACAAGTGTTAGTATATAAATCAATTTAGTATAAGAAATGTAAAGAAAGTGAGTATCATAGTTACTTACAATGGAAACCAACCAGTGTTAGTATATAAATCAATTAATATATATACTATTCGGTTTTTTTGGACAATCCGGTTTTCACAACGGAAACCAAATCCAATCCGAAATCCAAACTATTAATTTGGTTCAAGTCCAAATCGATCCAAAAAACCAAATAACCAATCCAAATAATCCGATCCAAAATGTCCATTTGGACAATCCGGTTATATCCGAATAGTGAACACCCCTACAAGTAAGCACATGGCTTTATTCTAGAAGACCCCTTATGGTTTTCTCATAACTTTTCTTTAGCCGACCTTGTTTTAATAAATCAAACAAAAATACATTTATGCAACCAAGAAACAAAGTAAACTTTGTTGACCAATATTCCCCACTAATTCCCAATTTTCATGTTCTAAAACTACAGATCAGCTTTCTCCAGATTCAGTCGATTACTCCCAAAAATCTCACGTACAAACAGAAATCTGCAATTCGATTGATTTCAATCAACAATGGTGTCAGTAATGGTGTCCGATCTGATTTTTCAGGCTATTTTCATCTTCACAATTATATTCATGTTCTTATGGATGCTAAACATCCCTCAAAAGCTCTACGATAAATTCCAGTTCAGGGACAGATCCAGCTACGCTGCGAAACGCCACTTCGTTCGCGCTGCCAACCTACTAGCTAAATCGAGATCCACCAAAGACCGCGCCGCCGCCGTCGAATTAGCTAAATCCGCCGCGGAAGAAGCCGATAAATCGATCGCAATCAATCCAAACGACGCCGTTGTACATCTTCTCAAAGGAATAGCCCTCGATGCTCAAGGCTTTACGACGTCGGCGTTAGAATCGATCGATGTGTCTTTATCTCCGTTGACGGCGAAGTCGTTGGACGACGGCGAGAAAAGTGATGCGTTGTTGAAGAGGGCGGAGATTAAGATGAAGGTGAGTAAAGACGGAGGAGTTGACTCGGCGGTGACGGATCTTACGGAATCGGTCCGATTAAACGGCGATAACGCGGCGGCGTTACTGTTGTTAGGGGAATGTTATGAGAAAAAGGAGATGAAAGGGGATGCGTTAAAGGCGTATATGGCTGCAGTCAAGGTCGAGCCACGGTCTGCTGTGGCTCAAGCCGCCTTGTTGCGGTTGGGTTCGACTTCCAAAATCGACATAATTGAACCGACCAAAATGAGGGAATAAGTTTTTTTTAACTCAAAATTGTTTATTGTATTTGCTAAAATATGAAAGGATTTTGAGGTATGATGGAACGAGTGGGTATGATTTTGATTTTGTTGTAACATTTAAATAATTGTTCTAAAATGCTCACACTTTGCTTATTATCACATACTTCCTCTGATTTAAAATAAGTGATACATTGTTTATTTCACGGGTTTTGAGACAAAATATGGTAATGAGAGTTAAATTAAATTAATTTGATGGTTAGTGTGCAATAGGTCCCACATTTTTTTGAATAAAGTAAGTTTAATTATGTTTAAAAGTAAAAGTAAGGGTATATGAGTCATTTCACTTTATTAAAGTAGGTAGTTAGTGGGTGTGGGCCCACTACTTTTTACCAAATAAGGTAAAATTTCAAAGTGTATCACTTATTTTGATACACCCAAATATGGAAAGTTTATCACTTATTTTAAATCGGAGGAAGTATCAAGGATTGTCTTTTGGAATTTTATAAGTATGTTTGACTTAAGTCAAAGCGCAACATCTGCGCCACATCATCATTTCACATTTCAAATTTAAAACCCCCAAATACCCCCTCTACCATCACTTAAGCCATTTGGGCCCCACCTCTTTTTTTTCTTTTTCCTTTTTTCAAACAACTTAATATTTCATTAAAACAACATATACAAACTACAAATTAAAAAATACAAATACCGAATATAAAAAAAACGAAAAAAAATTAAAATTACCGAACTTTTTAAAAAAAATTCCCGAAAATTACATACGCTTTTCTTGATATCGTTGCCAAATATGGTCCATAATATTTCGTTGGAGCGATTCGTGTGTACGTTTATCACGTAATTCCCTTGATCTCAGTCGTTGAATTTCACTCTCTCGATCCAAGTACGTTCTAAATTAAGTTGTGGAGTAACATACAACTCGTTCATATCGCTTATGGCAAAGTTTTGATCTTTTACAATCATGTATTGATGCGCTTGAGTCATAAAAAAAATATCCGTCTCATCGTCGACATCGGACGAATAACTTCCGGGATCCATCAAATTTCGACGCATTTTGATCAAAGATTGTGTAAAAAATATTGTGTGAAAGGGTTTAGTTTGAGAAATGGTGAGAAATGTTGTGTGGAAATATTGTATAAAAGGGGTGGTATTTATAAGGGTAAAAGGTTTATTTAAAAAAAATTAATTAATTTTTTTCAAAAATAGTCGTTACCCAACGGCTAGTCCACGTGGCAGCGTGTGATTGGCTCGTTGGGTTCGTCGACCGTCCGGCGCCGAGACTCACTGGCGTAGCGCACGGTGTAGTGGCGCGCCCGGCGAGCGGACATGGCGTCCGGCGCCCACCACCCTTCGCCACCATACCGCTTCCTATAAGTAATGTGAGGTGTGGCTTGTTAGTATAGATAAACTTTAAGTTTTAGAAGGTACGATGGGTCAAATCATTTTCTGAGCCGTAATGTAAGGTATGATAATTTTGTATATATATAAAATTAAAATTATAATAATTATACATATACATATATAATTATACAAATAAAAATGGGAAAACATATAATTATAAGTTTATGATATAGTTTATCAAAAAAATTTCTTCATTTTCGGCATATTCAATCATTCTTATAACTATATATATTTGGTGCATATAGTTCGGTACTTTTAATACGACTAAAAACATACTATATGACGGATAAATTTGAGCCAAATCAGACCTTAACATACATCAAACTTTACGCTCAAAATTTTGGACCATGACGTGACCAAATAATTAAGCTTCAAGATTTTGGGATTTTATCAGTATACAATCGTTGGTAGATTTACATTGAGGAGAGAGTATAACATACTGACTTACGTACATGCCCACTTTTTGGTAGATTAAATATAAGAACGTACATGCCAGCGTTTTGGTAGATTAAGATTGATGGGTATGGGAGGATTCCCGTGGTGATGACAAGTGACGTGGAGGCATGTAGAGTTAAAAAGAAGTCAACTGTTAACTATTACGACTACAATATTTTGATAACAGTGTCACCATCAACTGCTAAAACTTAAATAAAAAATTAAAGTACTTTAAATACCAATGTATAGTTACAGTTCCGAAATCTAAGCTTGCCATGATGTTCTTATACCCAATCAATTATGTTATGATATAATATCACAAGTACACATCAAATCTATATCTACTTTTAAATTCATCAAACTCTCTCAATTCATTGAAATAATTTCCTATTCTAAAACCAAACTTTGATCCTCATTACACGAAACCAAAACACTTTCCCCGTTTGACTTCACTAACGTAACTACATGGAGCCAAAACACTTTCCACATTTGACTTTAAATCTTTGACTTCACTCGGGCTACCACATGCAACCAAAACACTTTCTCCGTTTGACTTCAGGTCTTTGACTTCACTCGCGTTGATACATGGAATTGAAACATTTTCCTCATTTGACTTCAAAGCATTGACTTCACCTGTATTACTACACGGGACTAAAACGCTCTCCATGTTTGACTTCAAATCTTTGACTTTACCCATGTTGTTACACGAAACTAAAACACTTTCCACGTTTGACTTCAAATCGTTGACTTCATCCATGTGATCCCCGTTTGACTTCAAATCATTGACTTCACCATTATTGCACGAACCTAAAACACTTTCCCTGTTTGACTTCAACTTGTTGACTTCACCCACGTTATCCGTGTTTAACTTCAAATCATTGACTTCACCCATGTTATCTCCGTTTAACTTCAAATCGTTACTTTCACCAATGTTATCCCCATTTGACTTCAGATCGTTGACTTTACCAATGTTATCCCCATTTGACTTCAAATCATTAACTTCACCCATGCTATCGGTGTTTGACTTCAAATCATTCACTCCACCCGTTTTATCCCTGTTTGACTCCAAATTGTTGACTTCACCCGGAGTCAACACATTCATATCCCCCTCAACAACTTCACACTCTGTTTGAAATTTCTTATTTCGTCTTCTATGAAACCTACTTTTTTTCCTCTTATTTGTTTTGACTTTTTTCTCTGTTTCAACCACAGGGCATTCAGGTGTCTTTCGTTTAGTGGGGACCACCGTGTATATAGATTCCATATCAGGATTCACATTAGATTCAGGTGCACTCATTTTTATTGCTAAAAGAGCCGTTTTTGCAGCTCTAAATTCTGCTTCCTTTTTTGTTTTTGCTGCTGTACCAATATATTTCATTCCACCTATTTCAACAGTGCAACAAAACAGGGTTTCTTTCCCCTTTTTGTTTTCTTCTTTTGTGCAGATGTATGATGGGATTGCATAATTCATCTTTTGTGCATATTCTTGAAGGAGATTTTTGGATAATCCCGTTTCATGCTACAATAATCCATCATCAAATTTATGTATATAAGTTTCAAACCAACCAATAAAAGGAAGAATCTCATAATTAAACATAAAATATTTACATAAAAATTGAGAAAGTAACAGTTACCACAGGATGAGAAACACTTATTTCTGGATTCCCAGTTTTAGCAATTTCAATCAGAGCAACTTCAGCAGCAGATTGTTCAGACACTTTCCGGTTCAAGAATCCGGTCAAAGAATGATAACTTTTTTCATCTATGACCACAGTTGACCTAAATATGGGCTGGTGTGAAGGGCCTTCTTTGATTGTATGATAAATTGGTGTAGTCAGTCCGGCTTTTTGAGCATATTCTTGTAACCGACTTTTGAATAATACATAACAACTTGATACGCCTGCAATTTTATAGAAAATTCAATACAATAAAATCCAATTCTCATCTAATTTTATAGAAAATTTAATACAATAAACTCCAATTCTCATCTAATATTATCGACAATTCAAGATTTCCTGTCCCTAAAAGGATTCAAGATATTAACAAAAGGTGCCATTCAGATTTCAAGGCATTGATTCCATACCCACTCTATGTAAACCACATAAAAAGGGAATCTTGTTTTTTTTACAATGGGGGTACCAACTAACTCCATTCCCATTATTAGGTATTTAAAATTATTTATTACTCCATGTACCCTAAGGATTCAAAACAATTGTATCACTCACGTCTTTGAAGTTCAAGAACATTTTAAGACAGGCATAATTTCATATTTAAGCTATAACACAGTTATACCAGAAACAAAAATCACTACTTCAATAGTATGAACAGTTAAAAGACGTCAAATAACAAAGGTGAAAAACACCTAGCTCGCGTGCAAATCATCACAGACTATGTCAAACATGTAAAATTCTGAAGATAAACGCAATCAATTCCTAATTTACGAGTTCAGTGTATAATGCCAATAGCAAATTCTAACAATTTGGCAATATAATTGGACACCATAACTAAAATATCTACATAAATTAGAACCAGGAAACAAGAACTTACTTTGCTGTTGCTCCTCCATGTACCTGTACTCCAATTCGAACAAAAAAAGGAAGAAGTAAAAGATTAGGAGTTTAATCGCAAAGACAACTTGATTAGAAACTGAAAAAAAAAAAAAAAGAAGGAATTTGGCCTATTGAAAATTGTTGGAAGGAGATAATTAGAACTTACTTGTTGAGATCTAGGGCTTTGACCTGATATTCTCAGGTAGGCAGCGAACAAACAGAAAGAGAAAGAGAAAGATG
Source organism: Calendula officinalis (assembly GCA_963853835.1). Classification (NCBI taxonomy): domain Eukaryota; kingdom Viridiplantae; phylum Streptophyta; class Magnoliopsida; order Asterales; family Asteraceae; genus Calendula; species Calendula officinalis. Next base: position 7,090,078 of record OY970832.1, on the reverse strand, counting down.
ATGTCAGAGAAGTGAATTAAGTGAAATGTTATGTTGGGAGCAGGTGTTGGATAGAGGATTTGCACTTGCGTACTTTTACACAAATGGTATTATTCCTACCAAAATTTCCAAACTTTCTTTTTATAATCAAACACGGTTATAATTTGCTCAAACAATAAATTTATTCCAAAGTAAATATAAATCAAATCAATAATTTTATCCATAAATATAATTTTGTTTCAACATGAAATTTAAAGATAGGATTGTCCACTTACTTAAAATTTCTTTGCAAAAGTAAATTAGTTCCTTGAGCAAATCACCATTAAATAAATAAAAAAATTACACATGTAGGTAGGAGAATGGTGTAGAGTCAGCATAATAAATTAATATTGACCAAAAAATCGAAACACAGTTAAACTCGACCATTACAAAAATATATTTTTAAAAATTTTTGAGTAAATTACAGGAAGGTCCTATGGTATATCACTTATTACAGTCTCAGTTCTTAAATTTCATTAATTACACTGGATGTGTCTAGTGTATAGACTTTGTTGCACTCATGGTCTCTGCGACAAACAACCATCCAAAAAAACATTAAATCTGGCATGTGTTACTTGCATGATGGGCAAATTGATAATTTTTCACCCCTTTTAATTTCTCATTAGATAAAATAACACGGAAAGTTCATGTTGTAGGAATGAGTTTCTTTAAGAATTAATATATTGTGTGAGAATGCAAGAATAGATCTCAGCTGCTAATCTGGGCGGATTTGGGGCTCACGGCATGGCAAAGTCTGCCGCGCGGCGCGAGGGGGGCACATATGCCCTATTTTATCATGCATGATTAATGTGTAATCATCTATGATTACCCTATGAACACACATAGTGTAATCATGTATGATTACAAAAATTCTCACATTCTTACGATTTTTCTAATTTTCAAAGGAACCCTCTCATCATGTTTTTTGGGTAAAGGGGTTACCCTGGCTAAATATATTAATCACAGAAAAAGAACTACATAGGAATGTGACCGAAAGTCACATTGACCTCAAGCAGAAGCTTGAAACAACAAGACTGAGTTTATGACAGGCCATAAACACAGCCAAGACCAAACTAGCACTAACAACTACCAACCAACGCACAAACTAGTCCAAAAACAAAAGACTAAAACAGAAACACAAAGCTAAACCACCGACTCTGGGATCTTCCATATCCCTAGAAGCCGTTGCACATCAACCGTCTTTTTCTTAAACTTTAACGTCATTAGCTTTAACCGGACAGTGGTAATAATTTCATCAGATAACTGCATATGAGTCTTGGATTTCTTTCTAAACAATCTTGCATTTCTCTCTAACCAAATATAATACGTAGTAGCTCCTCATGTTATATATCACTTATTGCAACATCATTCCTCTAACTTCATTTATTTTGCAACCTCATTCCTCTAAATTCACTAATTCAAACAAAGATCAAATCGGATTGAGATTTTACGATCCTCTAGTTAGGATTAGAATTCTACCTAGATATTATGTGATCCTTTTGGTAGATAAAGATCACAAAATTGTAAGATGAGATCTTAACAATAGAGGGATGCAATCAATGTGTGAGCGATATTCGTGACTAATAGTCCTATTTAGAATTTGTTTTATTCGTGTTTTCATTAATAGATTCTTTCAATTTTTATTAATTTAAAATTCTTATCTGAGCTTCATCTTAATTCTCTAGTTTTGAATGTGTGATGTAAAAAAAAAAAAAAAAAGTCAAAAAGAAACCAACAGACACATCAATGTTGAGTATATCATATATTTGAACCCGTTCTGACCCGAACCCTAAACATACAGAGCTGAAAACAGCCCAAAACAACAGAGAACGAAGCAGATTATTTACTAAACAAAACATAATTAAGATTTCTTTTGAAGTGCACATCTATCCTAGTTATGTTTAGATTGATGGTCAACTTTAGTCTAACCGAAACTATTGAATATCCAAGAAAAATAAGAGTCAACACTTGATGAATGAGTCAACCTATCTCAGCTATATTCTGATTGTATTTATCTATGCTGATATCCCTGTAGCTTCTTTTGGTATCAAAAACAAGAAACCAATGGGCACAAATGTGCATGCCACTTGTATAGCTATCCCGACACTTAGCTTATCAAAAGAACCTGAAGAAATGTTCAAAACCGAAGCCAAACCTGCACCAAAAAAGGCCCCAACTGTCGCCCCTAAATTGTTTATTGACATGAAAAGAGCAAATAAAGTCCCTTCTATTCCAGCTGGGCATAATTGTCCTGATAAGATCAAAAAAGGCATCAACCTGCAACAGAATAATCACAAACAAAAGAGATTATTATACTTTGACTTTCAAAAAATTAAAAAAAAAAAAACACTTACTTAAATTGATTAATTGCATCTGAGAGAGCAGACCCGAACAACACCATTATCTGATCTGATATCCCTAATTCAACATTCAATCTAGAAACCAACACTATATCCAAAACTGTCAGCAAAGCCAGAGCAACATGGGCGAACCTGCAATTTAAGATGAACAATAAACAAAAGCAACACCTTAATTTATTAAGGTTGGTTGTTCAAGTACAAAAACTTACATTAGAATTCTTTGCAACTTCATGTTTTTTAAAAAGCGATTGTAAATAAAAGTTCCAATCATTAATCCCATCCATCCAATAACACGTGCTGTCCCCAAAAAGGAAGCTTCCAGATTTAGGACTTCTGTTTGGTAGTAGAACATCACTGTCCCAAGGTTTGGCATTGTTACCTGTGCTAGGAAAAACCAAGCCATTGGTCTGGTTGGTTGGTTTCAAGGTCAAATCAGTCAACACTAACAAAATAAATATTGTAAAGAAAATACAAAAAAAATAAAGTTTATGATTACATACCTCAGAATCATTGGTTGTCGAAAAGCCTTAAACAAAGTATAACCAGCCATTTTTAATGACTGAAACAATTCTGACATGAAATATCCATCTTTTTTAGGGTTCTCATCATTACTTGTATTAATTTTTCTTTTATTTTTCTGTTTAGAACTCTTTTTTCTCCTCAAAGAATTAACTTTATTAATAAAAACTGACGATTTATCTTCTTCATCTGATATGCTTCCATTCAGTTCTTCAGAGCCACTACTAGATACAGGATTCTCTTTCACAAAAATACATGAAATTAACTGTACCATTGGTAACAAAGCGAAAATCAGAAATATGTTTTCCATTTTAAAGTTAGTTAATACATATCCTCCTAATAAACTCCCACAAATTCCACCAAACGCCATTGCCATCCATGATACTGATTGCAGATCTCCAGCAAATTTAGCCCTGCTCACCAATAAATTCTTCAAATTGAAACATAATTAAACGGACAAATATCAAATTAAAGATTAAAATTTTTAGTCTATCCCAATTTCATACAAACCAGAGGGATGATTTATGTAATTTACTCTAAAGAAAGAAAAAAAATTATGCATGGACATACTTTTCAAGTTTTGCTGCTTCAGCAATCATTGCATCAATGACAACATCTGCCATTGCCGAACCCAAATTCTGCAATAATAAGAAAATCATGAGTTGATCTCTTGAATTTCTTATGGTTTCTTGCAGCCCAAGAATCACCCATGGAAAGAGTGACAGAAGTGTTGCAATGATTAAATAAGGAATCCTTTTTCTTCCTTTTATCGGTATACAATCTGACAAAATTCTGCATCCAAAAGATCCACAAATAATATATCCAGTAAATAAATAATTTCAAATATCACCGATATAATATTTGATATTTTTTTACGTTATTGTTAAAATTATATCCAGTTCATAGATATATATATATTATAATTAAATGAAATGAGCAATACCCGTATATTGGTTTTATGCTCCATGGAAAAAATGCTATTGAAGTCACAAACTGAGAAGCTGAGGGTGATAGTTTTAGTCTGTCTTTCAGCTGATAGGAAACTGCTGTCCATACAAATGATCTAAAACCCTACAGATATATAGATTCAATAACAAATTTCACAGGTTAGTAGTAATAAGAGCACAAAATATTGTTAAAATAATAAGATCAAAACAGAAATATAGAACCAAATTGATGCAAGATAAATCTCAAAAAACATGTTACAAATAGTAACTTAAGAATTTGATATTAATTGTTTTTTAAAGAACCCTAGTTGCTCGTTGGTGGGAATATTAACTATTAATAATGATGCAGTTTCGTACACAATTCGGATACCACAAACTCGAGCAGGTGTTTTCCCAGAAACAAATTGTATTCAATATTCAAAACTCCGTTTTTCAATGAAAAGAACGACCTATAAATAATAGAGATCCTAAAAAATAGAAAACAAATTTCCTAAAGATAAAACCAAATCTTTAAAACAAAATAATGGTAAAAATAAAATAAAATAGTAATGATAAGATTTAACCGAGCTGAATTGTCTGGGTCCAAAACAGCCCGGGTCGGGTCGACTGACTTAACCCATGTCATCCCCATCAAATAATTTCAAATCTACTTCACTATGGAGAAAGTAAAGAGATCTTTTCACCAATATTAAGACCATCATTTTGTTTGTAATAACTATCATTCGCAAATTCGTCATTTTAAATTAGGAATTTTCCTGAAAAATGAAATGTAATAAATAAGTGTGGCATTTTTCATGGGATGGTGTACAAATCCCTACATTAACCTCTTTTCTGATGCTTAAATTCTTTTCATTTCTTAATCATTCAAACTATATTTGACACAAGGTGTGTTTGATGCGGCTTTTGACTGATTATTGCTACTTCAAGTTACAAAAAATAGTTTTCATCTTCGGTGAAAGTGGTTATAATTCTCATTTTCTAACTATTTGGAATCAAAATAATCACTTTTGGAAATTGATCACTGAAATAAATGCAATTTGACCTGCCTATCTCCAAATTTATTTGCCTGGTTATTTGATACTTACAAAACGTGACTCAAACACCCCCTAAATTCATGTAGCTTGTGGAGAGGACTATTCTAATCCAGAAAGAAAGAAAAAATGGATCCAAGAAATTCGGAGTTAGAATTACAACTTTTCTAGAGATCATATACATTGTAATTTAACTTAAAAAGAAAATTCTCATAAAATACATGCAGCAATTGAGATCCTAAAATTGGATGCCTATATATAAAAATCGGAAAATGCTAATATCATCAATACTATCTATCTACCGCTTTTGAACCTGAAACAAACAACCACAAACAGGCAATCGCATAACTTGATCCCCAAAACATCCATAAACCTTAATTCAGGCGTGTATTGATCATCGTCATCAATCGCAATCAAATTTCTTTTTGAAAAAAAAAAGATAGAAATCAGGATCTTAGATGATATCAAAGTAAGTATACCTGGGTGAAGTAAATCAAGCAGACAAGCCAGATAAATGAAGCACCGAAAGCAATTCGCAGCTGCTTCAGCCATCCAATCATTTTTATATGTTAAAATTTTGAAACTGCGAGATTTTAGGGTTTAGCGAGAATCTCGATTTTCATGGATGTTGATTAGAATTTTGGAGAAAAAAAATGAAGAACGCGTTTTGTTGTTGCATTTTTCTTCAAACGGTTTTCTTGCGTTCTTCGGTCATTACTCGCATCACGTCACTACACAGGTTTTATTTATAAAAAAAAATCAAAATAAAACACAAGACGTAACGAGCTAATAATTTAATAAAAAAATAAAATAGAATCAAATTATAGAAAAATCATAAATGTTAATGTAACATATAAAGTTGTGTGCAACAAATTAAATAGAATTAAAAAATTAAACTTCAATTCTTCAATTCTATTATTTAACTATTAAATTATTCATTTACTTTTTGTTCAAATTATTCTACAATGGAAATTTAATAAAATGTTTGCCTCGTGCTTTTTAACTTTTTATGTTCTCAACAATAACGAAGATGAAAACCATAAGGATATTCAATCTTTTTAATGAATAGTATGAATAGGTAAGATGTAAATATTCGTACTTTTATGTGAATGTAGAAAGTCTATTTCTAGGAAGATCTCCAACAAAGATACAAGTGAGAGAAAATATGTATATGTAATATGTATATGCATGTCTATAAAAACATACGCCATTAAATGTATGTTTAAATTTTGAACAAGTAGAGTGGAAAAAAGATGAACGATTTAATAAATAGGATGTGATCGGTATCATATCGATATTGAACATGTTGATGTTGATTAATTTGGTCGAAAATAGTACCAAGTACTATACTAAATCTTTTTATTATATTAGTAATGCTTATAAGATGATTAATATACATATATACCATTTATGCCTAATTCATATTTCTACTAATAAGATCGTGACATGTGTCATTTGTTTTTTCTTGCTCCTTATCTATACTTTTCATCTTAACGTGTTCTATCATCATTCGTCAAATTAATAGACATAAAATGTATGCATAATTTTAGGCACAAATATCTTTCCTAATTACAAATGCATTTTTTCAAAGAAAATGATAATGACGGCCCTAACAAGACAAACTAACATAAAAACTGCCCCCAGAATTTTAGGAACACTATCATATCAATGAATGCACAATCGTTTTATGTATGTTAGAGACTGCCCTAAGGGCGGTCATTAACAAAACTTTTTTTCAGTATGTAAACAAAAATTTAGATGAGGTGGATAAGAAGAAATATATTGTTTTTTTGACTAGATATTATGATTCAATAAAGTTTGGAGTGATTCGATAATTTGTGATTTGATATAGAAGCATAATGACTAATCAAAATCTAAGATCCATTCCTATAAAATACTGCTTCTGTTACACTTTATATACGAGTTAGACTTGGGCAAGCCCAAGTCACTTGACATTTCTGATATTTTTACTTGTATAATAACCATTAAAAGTTATCTAAAATCGTTACACTTTCGTTTTTTATGCAATTTATTTCATTCATTATCGTCAATATGAATACACTAGGGAGTATTCGGGTTTGGTATATTAAATTCACTTAATCTAAAGTGGCGGGCTTATTGCCTAAATTGGATGTTTCATAAGATACTCAGAACTTATAACCTAAATGTTAGAAACAAAGTAAACATTAAAAATGTGAAAGCAATATTTGGAAGAGACGAATAACGATTATTGATCATGAAGAGCTAATGAGTAAAACAAATGAATCATATATACAAGACTGACTGACTGACTGACTGAGTGGTAATCCTAGGAACCAAACTGTTTCCATTTACAAACTGAACAACCCAAACATCATCATCAGAAAAGCTTCGATATCACATTGCATGAAGTCCAGAATGCAGCAGAAGCAGCCCTGAGAATTGCTGGGTTTTGATATATTCTGAAAACAAATGGTCTTTCATCAGAAACTATAATGTTCCACCCATTTATACACAAATTTGTTTCAATTTTTTATTTTCAAAACATTTAGTCAAGGATAATAAACCACATGGGCAATTAATGGAATTTACTCCAATTACCAAGTATTAAAGCGGGCCAAAAATAAATAAAAAAGGTGGCTAACCCGATGCCCCAAGAAGCAACATTATAGATAACTTTGCTTCCATCCCATGCTTTCCCTTTTTTTTCTTCATGGAGCTAAGAGCTACAATCAATTTTCACAACATATATGCTTATGAAAATAACATATTTTGAACTTTTAGTTACAATTGAAATGCACTTGTTGTACTCACCATCTTGGAGTTGTTTTGGGCTCAAATCCTGTAAAAAAACAAAGGTGTATCGTTAAACACAAGATTTTTCTATTTATTTGGGTAAAATAAAAATAATTAGGAAAACTAAAGGTGATTGAAAGTCACTTAATGTGTATTCAAATAAACTATAGTTCGACCCATTTGACCCTATAGCCACTCATTTTCTCAATTATAACAAATGAAAATTTAAACAAAAAATTAATAAATAAAGAAGATAAAAAGATGCATGCATGAAGGGAAATGAGATATGCAGCCATAAAGCATGCAATTCCATCTACAATATCATCTTGCCTAACTAACACATAATCTTCATCTGACATCATATTTCCACCTTCCCATAAATCCTTTTCACTAACCATGCCCAAGAATTATTATCTTCTACAGTAACAACAATTCTTATGACAATATCATTAACAGAGGGAGTTTAAATTGCATACATACACATACCAGGTAATTTTGGTGGACCTGACACGTCTCTAGTTTTTCAAGAAAATCTGGGCTCTCGACTTGAGCAGACTGCAAATAAATTCATAATTACACAATACTACCTTTTTATTTTTAATTTCTTTTTGCAACTATTTTCATACATATTTATGTGAAGGTCTTGATCCTAAGTAACTTTGAACAATCAGATAACTAGGTTTCTAAAATTAGGTGTAGTTAGGTAATTTTACATTAATTACAAATTTGGAATAATCGAACGTACTCTGATATGATTATTTTAACCTAAATGTTTCAAAAGCATAATCATAATCAATTTTTGCAGCACGCTCAAAACTGGTTAGGTCACAGTATTTGGTATAAAGGCATATCCAAACACCCTAAATCAACTACATAACATGTGCTTGTTTTTAGTTACACGTGATTGTCTATCCTAAAAGTAGCTTCCATCCCAAAGCATAACATCTTAAATCACAATTCAAAGACTAGAAATCCATGATTCCAATCATTCGCATATTCATACCAAAATATGATTTTGCTCCAATTTGATTCCTCAATCATGCAATCCATTTTTTATATTAAACTGTACAAAATTTATAAAACAAACATGATTCAGCAAACAAATAAAACCTAATTACCAAATCAGCTTCGCCGTCCGGTGGCTGCGGCGGCGAACCACGACGGCCGGTGCTCGGTCCGGTAGAATCATCAACGTCGATAACGTCATCATCATTATCTTCAATACAACCAGTGTTACTAAGCAATTCAAGGGCTCGTTGGCATTGATCAAGGACTGCTTCTAGGGTTTTCCTCTTCACACGAACCTGATCTCTTTCTGAATTCAACCTCTCAACACCACCGTTGATTAGGGGTTTAACACCACCTGAAACCTCAATAACTTCCATCTATAAACCCCAGATTAATTAATACATATGTAATTTATACATACGCTAGTTGAACAAGTGAATCCTGAAAGATATTTCTTCTGAAATTGATGGGGGGTTTTGAAAAAAGGATCAAAATTGAAGAGTTATCGTGGTTGAATTCCGTGTAAAATTTGACGAATTGGGCGATTGGAATTGTGGTGGGGGAGGGGGTGCTGGCGTGAGCCGCCTACGTACCGTCTCCATTGTTAATGGCTTGATGCTATATAATTCGGTCTAAGCAAACTACAAAGATAATCTTGGGGTCTTTTTACTTCTTTTTAAATAATAAAATGATAAGAGATTTTAATCATGAATTCATTTACGAAGTATTATTTTTACTTTTAAAAAATTATATTGATAACTTTTTGTTTATATCTCAAAGTTTAATATTATATAATTCTGTATGTATGCATAATATTATAAATTCTAAAATTCACACCATGAAATTTTCCATCAAAAGATAATATAATATGTGGAATGAATAATTAAATATATCTAAAAATATCATGATAACAAATAATACAATCAAATGTGAAAATAAAAGATAATCAATTAGTGTTTGGTGTTGTACATCAAGTTCTATAATTATACATATTCATAAAAGATCATATGTCAGTATTTACATGTACAAAAACTAAATTTTGAGAAATATATTCAGCTAGTTCTATACTCCACTATCTTCTCTAGGCTGTTTTGGTAATCTTTGGGATTTACCAGATTGTCTTCTTACTGAAGGACTCATACATGATGCAAACATTGAATTATTTGAGCTAGACTTACTGTTACGCTTCTTTCTTAACTTAGCCCCAAAAAGAAAAGACCTAAAAGGAACCTTCGAGATAGAGTTTGACTTTCTTCTCTTACCAAGCTCTTCATCCAAGTTTGACAAAGTCTTCTCTATGTCAAACTCTAGGGTTTTGACCCTTTCAGATGCCACTTTTAACTCATCTAAAACCTTAACATTTTCTTGCTTCATGTTAAGAACCTCTCCTTGAAACTTTGCAGCTTTATAGTTATTGAGGGGCGTATCCGTCTTTTCATTTCCGTCGTTAGTTATGTGTGTTAGTTCGTTTTGGATATCCGAAAGTGATGTTAATCTATGTTGCAAATCATCTTCTAATATCGCACTTTTTTCCAACCATAAAATTACTTCCGTTTGCATTTCCCGCAAATGTCGGTATAATGGTCGGATATCCGAAGCAAAATTATGGTGATGCTTACCACTAGTACCACGTTCTTGTTTCTTTTCTTTTAATTGTTTTATTTCTTGTACTAAATCATTGTATGAATCTTGGAACCTATTAATTTGGTGATACGAGGTACTAAACCTTAACCATAATTGTAGGTTATCTTTACGTAACTCTTCGATTTCCGTATGTATCTCCTCTTCAATTTCTAGAATTTCATGTGCCTCGTTAACACTATTCTCAAGTTCTTTTATTTTTTGCGTTCTTTCATCGACCAAATCTCGAGCTTTCTTTAGTTCGTCGTATGTCATTTCATCAATTTTCTTTTTTATTTGATCTTCATCATCAACTAAATCTGGAGAATTCGTTGTTTCATATTTGTTTGTTTCATCAATTTTCTTTTCTATTTGATCTTCGTCAACTAAATATGGAGAATTCGTTGTTTCATATTCGTTTCTTTCATCAATTTTCTTTTTTATTTGATCTTCGTCAACTAAATCTGGAGAATTCTTCGTTGTTTCATATTTGTTTGTTTCATCAATTTTCTTTTTTATTTGATCTTCATCAACTAAATCTAGAGCATCCGTTGGTTCATATTCGTTTGTTTCATCAAGTTCGTCCCTTCTTTGTGTTTCTTGATCCACCAAATTTGGAGATTTCATTGGTTGATCATCTTTTTTCGTCTCATCCGAAGCATTTTGTAGTTCCATTTCCGTTGCTTCATCATCTTGGTATTCACTTTGTGTTTCTTCATCAACAAAATCAGGATCGTCATTTTGTTCAAAGTCTGCAAATTCTTCATCTTCTTGATCTCTTGTTTCTTTTTCATCATTGAGTCTTGTTGTTTCTTTTATTTCTCCATGGTCCAAATGATCTGAAGCTTTCTTTACTTCAAATTCCATGGTTAATCTTTCTATATGTGTTTCAAACAGTTTCACCTTTTCATGCAAAGATCTAATTTCCTCATCTTTCTTTTCATTCGAATTTCTCAACATTTTCATTTGAACCGCAGATCTAAAAGAGTTTGCGCGATTCCTCTTTTCGATTTCGTTGAGCTTATTTTTGACTTCTTTGTAGCTTTTTAATGTTGATGAGTACTCTTCAAGTAGCATTTTCTCTCTATCCTCCATTTTATGTGAGTAAGTTGGTTTCCAATCTGGTTCATCATCTTCTTCACCTATGAAATCAACATATTGTTCTTTGTTATTAACACTTTCACTTAAACCTCGATCTTCATCTTCATCTTCATCTTCCTCACTAGGTTTAGTTACAAAAACATCACTCTTTTTTTCATGATTTTCTTCATGAGATGTTGCATCATGATTCTTGTAGGATCCGGAACCGTTTTCTTCTTCTAATTTAGGAAATTTTTTGTTTTCGTCTTTCTCGGAAGTGACAAACAGATTATCTTCTTCAATGTTTTCATCCGGTTTCGCGATTGAAAGTTCTTTAAACAAATTATGGAGACAAACACTGGCCTCATCAAGACCAGTTTCCAAATGCACATTTTGTTCTTTAACTTTCCGATCAAGAATCTGAACTCTTTCCAATTCCTTTTCAAGCCTTTTGATCTTGATGTTCGTGTTGTTTGAGTCATCTACAAGAACCTGCTTTTCGTGTTCTAGGGTTTCAAGGTGCTCATGAAGCTCATCAAGTTCTAATTTTAATCTCATTACCATTGCAACCTGTGACGTCACCTCAATTTCTAAAGTGATTACCTTTTCAACAAGTTGTTCAATCTTCTCAGCAACTTCGGAGATGGTGATTGGTTCATTTGTTCCAAGAATTTCTTCTTTCATCCTTGCTTTTTTATCTTCAATATCTTCATCTTCTTTTTGGTCAAACTTTATGGTTTGACTTTCTATGGATCCTTCAAAACTTTTCAACTCCAGCTTCTCTTCAATCTTTGCCTTTTTATCTTTGACATTTTCGATAGTTTCACCCAAGTTTGAATTGTTGTTATCACAAGCTATTAAAGATTCAAACTTTTTCTTCATCATACCAATCTTTTTGTGCTCCACTTTTGCTTCTTCTTTGAATCGTTTTTGTTTATGTTTTAACTTGTCTATTGTCACCTTGCACATCTTTAATGCAGAAGATGACATTTGGGTTTGAGCATCAATATCCTCGATCATTGCACCAGCCCCAAACTCATGATGCAAATTGCTAATTTTAGCATGCATTTCATTGATATTGTTCTCGATTTCCCAATACTTTGATAATGTGCTTTCATATGAGGTCTTTACAAACTCTTTTTCCGTCTGAAACCCTAATATATCCTTTTGAAGCCTATCAATCTCTTCAAGTGCCTCATCTTCATTCAAACCAGAACTTTTAGAAACCCTAGAAGCATTTTCGTCAACACCTATATTAATTAATCCATTTTTGGACATCCATTTTGTTGGCATTTTGGACTTTTGCTTGATTAACATGGCTTGAACTACATTTTCCATTTTTGGAGGATGGTTTTGTTTAGGTGGCATTGGCACGTGCGAATCTGGAGGGATCTTGTTCTCATTTTCATCGAAATTAGATGTGGCTTCTTCATAGTAGTCGTCTTCGTCAATTGACATTTGTACCCTTTCGGGAAAGATAATTGCAATGGTCCGATTAGCACTTTGTAGATCTTTTGACAAATGATCATATCTTTCTGCTAAAGCTCGATATTCTCGAAAATTATCTTCCACAAAGTTTACAATTTCAGGCCGTTTCCTGTAGTATTGTTCCGCCCTTGTCCTAAATGAGTCTCCATCTTCAGTGATAATTTTGAGAATGTAGTCTACCTTTTCCTCCATATCTGTCATCCAACATAGAAACATGAATTACCTTTTGGAAAATCATGAAACAAAAGTACTTGTAACGTAACTTTATGTGTGTTCTTTTTATCCCACAATGACAACAACCTAACAAGTAATTAATGTAATATTAAGTACTCTAGCTAATGGTTTCCAAATTATACGAAGTTTCAAGTCTTTACCTATAATAATTTTAAAAGTTATTGGTAAAACAAAAATTGACATACACAAATTTCACATAACAAATCTAGACCCGACTTCAAATGTTGCTTTCAATTTGTCGATTTCTACATTGCAAATAAAAAAGACACCCCTTTCTTAAACGTACTCATGATCATCGTCATATTAGTAGAATGAAACCTTATGAAATTATATGATGAAATGTACCTTGGATATTTTGGTCTAGCCATTTTGATTGCTTAGTCCTTATGTGGCTAGCCCACCACCATGAATATGCATTTCTTGCTGTTCTTGACAACATCCTCTTTTTTCTTTAACTATTCTTTCTTTTGATCTTTCTTTAACTAAGCTCCTATAATTTTGCAAGTCGCTATTCCTTCATATTCTCAATATTCCCTTAAATATTTCTATAAGATTCGTATATGAATCATATAGGTGTTGAAATCAACAGGTTGCATTGAGAGAAAAAGATGGTGTTTTTGTAATGTTGATATTTGGTCAAAATGGTGGCATGCAACAAGTTTTCATTTCAAACCAGACGAGGTTTTTATTTTGCAAATGTTGAAATGGTTGATATCTTGCAATTTTTTAGGTGAAATGGTTGATATCTGCCGTTTCATGAGCATATCAAATACCAATTTTCATTTCAAACCAGACGAGGTTTTTATTTTGCAAATTTTTAGGTGAATGCTTTATTTAGTTTGAAACGGGTGGAGTATAATATCGCTACTTATCATGTTTCTATATCTCTCCTTTTATGCCAAAATGCAATTTAATAATACTACTAAGTTGATGTTATCTACTATCCATAACTATTAATTAAAAATGTAGCATAATAGTCTAAACTTGCAAAAAACAGTCCATTTACTACCCTTAACTTGCTAAATTAGTCTTGATATCTCACATAATTTGATTTTAATTTCTATATACTTCCTTCGATTCAAAATAAGTGATACACTTTTCATATTTGGTGATTCAAAATAAGTGATACACTTTGAAAATTTACATTATTTAGTAAAAAGTTGTGGGCTCCACACCCACTAACTACCTACTTTAATAAAGTGAAAAGACCTATTTACCCTTATTTTTATTTTTAAACATCATTAACATTACCTTATTAAAAAATTGTGGGATTCATTCCCCACTAACCATCCAATTAATCTAATTTAATCTTCATTATAATATTTTACCTCAAAACCCGTGAAACCCAAAGTGTATCACTTATTTTAAATCGGAGGAAGTATTAGTCTTAAATTCTTACGTTATTTGCACAAAAAATAATCTAAATAGACACAAAACTCTTTCATATATAATTACTCTACAAGATTCGACTAAACTTCAAAACCTCTTTAGTATATGTTTATGCAATAAGAAGTTCTTTACTAAATCATCGTTATATCAGCTGACACTAAAATGACACATACATGTTAACAATACATCTTGACCTCAATTTTCCGGGCTCAATAATTATATAATATACACACACAAAATACCAGTATTCACATAAAATACCCCACTTTTTCTGTATCCTCGTCCTTCGGCAAACCAAAATTGACTTACTGACGACACCATTCCATGCGTTTCGGTTTATCAAAGTTAATTGATGCTCAACCGACGGAAGGGTTAGCACCCGCTTAATAATATACCCTTTCAAAAAATTTTTAGTTTAGTATGAGAACTCTTGAATCGACATAGACATAATCATTATAATGGGAGTGTAGTTTCTATAACATATAGTTTTTATATTAAACATTTAAAATAGTGCTTCACTTATTATTAGCTAGCGTATAAAAAGAGTAATAATATACGCAGAAAAAATAGGAAAAATGAGTGAATAGGAGAGGGCCATTTTTGGTTGACTCTCGGGTTTCCTTTACAATCCCCAAACCGAAAAATGAAACAACCACCCCTTTCTCTCTTTTCACACAATTTCCCTGCAGAATTTCCCATTTTATCGATGATCGAAAATGGTATGTGTTTCACTTACGATTTTGTTTACATAGATATGACCTTAATTCATGGAGCAATATCGCATTTTGATTCTATAAAATACAATGCAGCAGGTTCTTTGAATGAGCAAAAGCTGATCGATTGCAATCAAATGCGATTTTGAATTGCATGATGTTTAATTCTATCACCAATATGGTTGACCACAGCCATTCTGGTGCTACTACCACCAAACACCACAATGCTGATTTGAAACACAGTAATTCAGGCATTAACAAACACAACAATTCTGATACTCACGTCAAAACCAATTTTGATTCCAAAACAAACGCTGATGCATCCCCTCAGGTTTCAATATCCTACATTCTGTGATCAATCAATGTATTACGTATCATTTATCTAAATCTAGCAAAAAGGTTAGATCATGAGTTACATGAATAAACTAATTTGTAAATATTATATGTATATGATGATTATATCATATCTATTTGATTGTTTTATTCATATGATTATTCTAAATGATTGATTAAATTTTTGGTTGAGAATTCATCTCGCAATCTCTACTCATTTTTTTTCAACTTAATAGAACCAATCACGATGCAAAAAAGAGTACTTGAACCTATGACCTTATAAGATACCTAAACACCAGATATTATAAGTTTTTGGTTGTAAATTGTTATTGTTGTAATGTTTATAGGAAGATGACGATATACAATGTACATTTACCGGTAAAAGTCACCACCCATCGGGGGACCCACATTCTCTTAATGGCAACAAGGTTTTGATTTTCTCATTAACAAACTTGTCGATTAGTTATTGTTTCTTATCTTTTCTAATTCAAGTTTTATACTGATCGTGTTGCATACAACACAATAATACTAATCATATGGTTAGAATGATACAAAGCTTGGAGATATTTTTCATGACAAATTGATTCTTAACTTTAACACTCCTAAGATGTAGAGAACTCGTTAAACTTTATGCTTACATAAGTGGAAAAAAAAAACCTAAATTTTTGCATTTTAATTGAAAACATGAAAAGAAATACCTAAATTTGCACAATTTGAATCATAAGCGTAATAAACTACAATGCTCATACATGTTGTAGTTAGAATTTAACTCTTCTAGTTTAGACACATTTTATAGTGTTGAACTTTTTTTAATCTTTAATTCTAGTGGAACTTTTATTTTTATTTTTATTTTTATTTTTAGGACTATGGAGTAAGTGTGTAACCATATATAGTTATGTAAAGAGTTAATATTTGAACAAAGTAGATGATGGGATTATTATAGGGGTGATTATCGGACCAAAACCGAACCGAACCGAACCGATAGAACCGATATACCGATAACAATGAATTTTCAAAACCGAAACCGAACCGATAACATGTTATCGGTTTCGGTTCGGTTTGGTTTCAGTTCGGTTCGGCTATTTTAGGCCAAATGTTCATCCTTTTCCAAAAACCGAACCGAACCGGACCGAACCGATAGAACCGATAACCGATAACGATGAACTTTCAAAACCGAAACCGAACCGATAACATGTTATCGGTTTCGGTTCGGTTCGGTTTCGGTCGGTTTTCGGTTCGGTTCGGTTTTTTCGGTCAAAATGCTCACCCCTAGATTATTATTTTGCAGGTGTTCAAGAGTGGACCGTTATTTCTTTCATCAAAAGGTGTGGTATTTTCTTAACTTCTTCTCTTATAATGCATGTTTGATTCAAGTCCACAATAATCCTTCTATCACAAATCGTTGCTACAAGAGAACAAATCAATAGAAATGGAGCTTTGATGATCGAGCACTTACCTGAGTGTGAGTAAATGCAGCTTGCAGTTCCTGCACATGAATCAGTTAATTCCACAACAATCATCCTATCAGGAAGATAACTGATTAAACATTAAATGGAGGTTCGAGTCACATACCTAAGCAAGAGCAATTGCTATCGACTATTGGATCTGTTCGAGTAATTTGAGCGTGAACGATTTAGTATCGAACCAATTTGTTGAAGTGATCGTTCGTCAGTAAATTTGAGCAATTAGGGTTAATAATTTTGGGGATTTAAAATTGTTTTTAAATTAAGTCAGGTCGTTTGTTTCAGGAGAGATTTGGGGCTTTTTATAATTTCATACGTCCCTAAATCACACTTGTTATGCAGGTATTGGCTGGACCTCTTGGAAGAAAAGGTGGTTCGTTTTGACACAAACATCGTTAGTTTTCTTTCGAAGTGATCCTGTAAGTTCCGTACAAATCTTGTCTGAATTTTCCCGCCTTTTTTGTAGGGTTAATTTTGGTGTTATTCTTATGTGGGAATATTAGTTATTGGTATTAAAAGGTTAATTAAATTAATAGTTTTGTTTGTTAATGTTTAGAATGCTCCTCCTCAAAGGGGAGGTGAGGCGAATCTGACCCTTGGTGGCATAGACCTCAACAGTTCAGGCAGGTTAGCTTGTTTTCTTTACTTAATTCATATAATTTACATTATTAATTTGTCTTTAATTCATAAATTATCATTACATTTTTTTTTTTTTACTAACAATCTCTTTCTCTGAACTTCAGTGTGGTTGTTAAAGCAGACAAGAAACTGTTGACAGTTTCATTTCCGGATGGTCATGATGGGAGATCTTTTACTCTTAAGGTTGTATTTTATAAATATCCTTTAAACAAAATACCAATTATTTATGCCTCATAATAATAATAATTATGTTTTTGCAGTCTGAAACAACAGAGGAGTTGAATGAGTGGAAGGCTGCACTGGAAGAAGCTTTAGCAAATGCACCTTCGGCTTGCCCAACTGCAGGGCACGGTGGGACATTGAAAACCGAAAAGGGTGATACAGTTGATGGTTCTTCAGAACAGAGTAATTAACAACAATTTATTCTCACTTTTTTTAATATATTCATTAAGAATAATTTATTGTTTTGTTTACTTTCATCCAACAGCCAAAGACGAACCCCCAGTAAAATCAAAGATTCTTGGTCGTCCAGTATTACTTGCATTGGAAGATGCAGATGGAACACCATCTTTCTTGGAGAAAGCCCTCACATATGTTGAAGATCATGGTAACAAACAAACTTGGTTAATTTCTTTTTAGCTATTGAAAATCGCCTTTAATTGCAAACAAAACCATCGGTAAAAGGGTTTTGTTAATAACAGCCCCTCTAATATGCATAAAAGGCTTGTACATTCATTGATAGGGTAGTGATCCTAAAATGTAGGGGGCTGTTTTTATTCTAATTTTGCTCATTATCATTTTCCTTGTATAAATGCTAAAAGAAGGTTAACCATTAATCCATGCTCATTTAATTTGAGTTATCTGGTTTTGAATGTATTAGGAGTGAAAGTAGAAGGCATCTTGAGGCAGTCTGCTGATGTTGAAGATGTTGAGCGCCGCTTCCGAGAATATGAAGAGGGTCAGTAGTTGTGCCAAAACTTTGAGTTTCATATATTTTATGATTTAAATAATAATTGGGGAAAATATATTAAAGTATTTGTTAAACTTGTGTAGGGAAGGTGGAGTTCACTGCAGAGGAGGATGCACATGTTATAGGAGACTGTATAAAGGTATGTCATATATATTGATATAATTAACAGATATACTTATTACTAATTAATGTTTGCCACTTTGTTATCCCGTTTTTGTTTCAGTATGTTCTTCGGGAATTACCATCATCGCCAGTTCCAGCATCATGTTGCAGTGCTTTGCTAGCCGCACATAGTAAGTTTCTCATTAAACTTTACAATGTAATAAGTAATTAATTATTCTTCTATTTTAGATAATAATATAACTACCGATCGAGCCACAAGAGTCAATGCAATGCGCACGGCTATATGTGACACATTTCCTGAACCAAATCGTCGTTTATTGCAAAGGTAGTAGATTAATTATAATCCGTTTTGAATAATATTTTACTGACTTTTTTTTGTTTACAGATGTTTAATAATGATGGAAGCTGTGGCTGACAACAAAAGTGTGAACAAGATGAGTGTTTCAGCAGTTGCTGCATGCATGGCACCTTTACTTCTTAGACCACTTTTGGCTGGCGAATGTAATCTTGATAGTAACTTTAATATGGGTGGTGATGCATCTGATCAACTTATGCAAGCAGCTGCAGCTGCTAATCATGCTCAAGCTATTGTTATTGTCCTACTCGAAGAATATGATAACATATTTGGCGTAAGAATATAAATTACTCTTAGTTTATGAATATGAACTTAATCAAATGTATTTGCAGGAAGGAGATATGGCAAGTGATCTGTACTCTGACTCAGATGAAGTTGGAAGTGAAAGTGAAGAAGTTAGTGAGGATGAAATCTATGAAGAAGATGAAGATTCATCTGAGGGCTCTAAATCAAATGAAGATTCTGAACATGCATCAACTCCTAAACATAGTCATGATAATCATCAAGAAAGTCAACAGCAAAACATTAAGGTCAATTTCTTATACATTTAAAGTTTCAATTATAATAATTATTATTATCATTAAGTTTAATTTGTTAATGCAGAAACCAGCTGTTCCCCTCAGATCGTGTACCATCTCCCACAGAGTATCTAGTAAAAAGTTCCAGTCAAATTCACATGCTCGATCTAAAAGTGAACTTCCTGATAATGTTCTATATCAACCTAATGATCACCTTCCAACTGGAAAAACAGTTGACCATTCTGAAGATGAAAATGTACAACTAACTACAACTAAAGACTTAACTGATCATAACACACAAACTGATGTAAGCATAAATAACTCAAATGAATCTTGATTTACTATTTATAGTTTATTATTTTATTTTATTTTATTTTGTTTGATTGCAGGAAAAGAAAAAGTTATCAGACGTCGACAAAGAAGAGTAAGTGATACTTCATATCTTAATTATATTATATATGTATATATACAGACACCTAATCCTTGACGTATTATGTGTTACTAGGGCTGATGTCATAAGTCCTGAGGCAACTGAAGAGGAATTAAAAGCTAAAGCTGAAGCAGAGGAGTTGTTGAACAAAAAGAAAGCTTTAGAGACACAACGTTTGCAGCTCGAGAAAGATGTATGTATTATAACTAATCAGATTTGAATTCAATTTTATAAAAATATATGTTATATATTAATTTGTTTGTAGGTGGCAAGATTAGAGGAAAAACTGCGAAAGGAATTAGAGTTGAGAAAAAGACTTGAGACTGGAATTAAAATATCTCAACAGGCTTTGTGTTCACAATTTTCTACTGATGATACGGTTAGTTAGGCTAATTATACTCTTACATATTTATGAATTTTTGTTATGCACTAAACTCTAAATGTTCTAGAATTTCAGGCAGAGAGTACTGATGTCATTAGTGTAAATCAGGAAATTAATGATCTTCAAGTGCAATCTTCAAATCAAGGAACAACGTAAGCTTCATTTAGCTTATTTATATTCTTCAAGTTTTTATTGTTGTATTGTATGTTTATTTGGAATTGTTACAATATCTTTTTGAATTTTTTTCACATTGTTTGTTACAGAAAAGATAAAAATGAAGATGCAGCAGCCACTCCTAAGGTGAGTAATCTGTATTTTCCTTGACAGAGTTTGTTCATGAGTTTTTTTCTATAAATTAACTGAAAAACCCGCGTAATGTTTATTAATTAACTGAAACAACTTTATTTATATATTGATTTTTGTAATAGGATACAAAGTCTAAGAAGGATGGTTATGATAAACGTCAATTTCATTCATTTTCTACAAGATTACCACCACACCAACAACTTGAAACTCACAGTACTAAGGCACATACAAATTTCAACATCTCTCATAATTATTTTAGTTTTTTATGTTTTAAGAATTTGTTGTTTTTGTTTGTAAACAGGAGACACACTCTAGCAAATTACTTCCTGATTCATTTAAAGAGATGAAAAATTCTTTTTCAAGCAAACCTAAACGATTGAACTCAAAGAATGAGGTATGTATGTATATGTATTCGAAATAGTTTTTAACAACACCAAATTTCAACATTTTTAACATGTATGTATGATTGTTGGCAGACAAATTTTGCAATGTCGAAAATAACAAGTGGAATAAACTTTTTTAAGGAAAAAAGCAACCAAATAGCAGATGAGTTTCAGCTAATGAATAAAGATAGAAATAGAAGTCAAAAACATGGTCGAAGAGAGTCACAAGAAGAATTTGATTTCCAAACAGATTCACATTCACATACTGATACGGCTACAGATAAACATCACGAACACAGATGATATGTCGATCTTCGTATTTATGGTTTGCATATATGTTGTATGATTCGTTACTAATAATTATGTATTTATTTATATTTAGGCTGAATTGAAAGAGCGTGTCTTGGGGAAATTTACTTATATATGATTTATGGGATTTATATGTTTAGCCCAAATTGAAAGAGTGTATTTATCTATATATAGCCCGAATTGTATATATATGGTGTATGATTTATTTATATTTATTTATTATTATTATTATAGTCTTCGGCCTAACGATATGATTCTAACAAAATATCAAACCCACATTACCAATGAAACCCATTCTTATTCACCATACATCATACTTTTACCAAACATGATCTATGAACCGCAAAACCTATAACATCTTTATAACAGTGGTTGGTCTTTGATAATAAATTTGATTAAAATAAAAGGGTTTTTTGGAGAGAAAAATGTTTTTAGAAGATAGTTAGTGGTGGGGTATATGGTAATAATATTATTTTATTGAGTGAGTCCCTCCAATTTGAGAAATGAGAATTTTATTTTGGGACAAACATGTTAGGAGAAATGAGAACTTTATTAAGGGACGGAGGGAGTATTATTTATATGAACTAATTGGTCTAGATCAATTGGTCATCGAAGATTGTCTTGGAGTGTTTTCCTTCAAAAAATAATGTCCGTTTAGATGTCACTACTGCATGACTCGAACTACTAATTTATCAAAAAATGTTAAAATATTACTCCCTCCGTCCCACAAAAAACTTCTCATTTCACTCTAAATTTTTGTCCCACAAAAAACTTCTCATTTCTCATATTTGATGGGTTCCACACAATAAAAAAACTATTATTAATAAAGACTCCACCATTAATATCCACTAACTATCTTTCTCTCTCCAATCCAACTTATATTTTAATCAAAAGTATTATCAATGACGCCACCACTAACTATCACCTAAAAATTTGTGCAAAAGACAAATGAGAAGTTTTTTTTTAGGGACGGATACGAGGTATATTAAATTTAAAATAACTTGTGGGACCGGTGAAATCAATGGCTGCCATTGAATCCAAACAAAAACAATTGTATGCACTTTCCAACATAGTAATAAACCCGTATATAAACCACAGAACAGGGTGTTTATTACAAGGACACATTTTTTCTATTCTCTCTCCAAATCCTCCTCCGTCAATGGCTTTTCCGGACAACCTATCGAGAGAGCAGTATGTCTACATGGCCAAGCTGGCCGAGCAAGCTGAACGGTACGAAGAGATGGTCAAGTTCATGGAAAAGCTCGTCGTCGGACTAACGCCGGTGTCGGAGCTCACTGTCGAGGAGCGGAACCTCCTCTCGGTGGCGTACAAGAACGTCATCGGCTCGCTCCGAGCAGCCTGGCGCATCGTTTCATCGATCGAACAGAAAGAGGAGTCACGGAAGAATGATGATCATGTTGTGCTAGTGAAGGATTACAGATCTAAGGTTGAGGATGAGCTTTCTGATATTTGTTCTGGAATTTTGAAGATTCTGGAGTCAAATCTCGTTCCGTCAGCTTCTACGGCGGAATCTAAGGTGTTTTATTTGAAGATGAAGGGAGATTATCATCGGTATTTAGCGGAATTTAAAACTGGAGATGAGCGGAAGGAGTCAGCAGAGCAGACAATGAAGTCGTACAAAGCTGCTCAGGTAGTCAATTACTCCAATTTTGTGTTTAGCGTTGATAAATTGTTGATATTTAGGTCAAGAATTTATATCTATTGGTCATTAAAATTGATTTTTTTAGGTGATTTTGGACTTAAAATTGTTAGGTTCTGATATTTTACTGAAACTATCAATGCAATGGAGACATTTGTTGAAACAATTGATTGTCATAACTCTTTCGATTTAGGGATATAAACCTATAATGTGTGAGAAATC
Organism: Calendula officinalis; assembly: GCA_963853835.1. Classification (NCBI taxonomy): domain Eukaryota; kingdom Viridiplantae; phylum Streptophyta; class Magnoliopsida; order Asterales; family Asteraceae; genus Calendula; species Calendula officinalis. Next base: position 7,066,803 of record OY970832.1, on the reverse strand, counting down.
CTTACTCAGCTGAAATGTTAAAAATTTCTTTGTTAAAATAATAGTTTATTGGTGATCTTTTGTAACAAGGAAATATTGTTTTGCTGTTACTAATGCCTATAATCTCATAGATCTTGTGTGAGGAGCTTGAGTAGTCAATCATATGAATTATAATCCGTAAAAACCCCAATTGTTGATATTCCAGATATTTGGTAATGTGACAATTATCTTTTCGGAATATATTTAATAATTCTGCATTTGATTCTATTTTTGAAGGATATCGCCGAGGCAGATCTTGCTCCAACTCATCCGATAAGATTGGGTCTGGCACTAAATTTCTCGGTGTTCTATTATGAGATTCTCAATTCGTCAGACAAGGCTTGTACCATGGCAAAACAGGTTGGACACCATAGCTTTTGTTGTTTGAAATTAAATCTGATATTTGTTAATTGTTGTCACTTATGTTGCATCAGCTGTTAAGTTCAACATTTCTTGTTATTAAGTATGTTTTCGTACTATGTAGGGGTAATTCGCATCAAAACAAGGTTTTTAAATCAATTAATGAGGTAGTTAGCATTGACTTTGTAGGTGGTATGTAGTTATCAACACTTGATCTTTGGGGACACATAAAAGGCAACTTTAATGTAAAGTGAAAAATGAGTCATTCATACCCATATATTTTTAAATTTATATAAACTATGAAGATATTTTTCTTTATTTGGTGTGACTTTAGCCATATTTACATATATAGATAAATATATATGCCGGCTCATTGTTACGATTTTTGCCAGATAGGATCTTTGTATTATTATTTTAAAAAATATCCCAAATAGAGATAGGTATTGCTAACTTATACACAGCATACAGCAAAACCAAGGCAATTGTCATTACATGACTTAGTTATTTATTTGTACCATTTAAATAAGAAATACACAGGATCTCAAGTTGCGCGTAATTTGTTACTAACCTTTTCTGAAATTGTTCCTAACCTTAACTATGTTTATGTTGTTTTTGGCAATGAGTAGGCATTTGAATATGCGATTGCTGAGCTGGACAGTTTAGGTGAAGACTCGTACAAAGATAGCACTCTGATCATGCAACTATTAAGGGACAATCTCACTCTTTGGACCTCAGATGCTCAGGTCAACCTCTCTCTCTCTCTCTCTCACACACACACACACACACACTAATACCAAATTCATTCATCATGCTCGATAAATTGTTATCACAATCGCAATCTAATGTTTTAATAAACCACATTTCTTCTGGTGATAATATTAGGTAATCAATATCTTACCGACTGTAACAAAATTGATTTCTTATTTAGTTTTTCTTTTAACCTAATTCCAGTGACTCCATTTTGTGCATGTTAAGAGAATTTTTATTTTTTAAATTATTTTTAACAATTGGTGTTTGGGATTGAGTGCAGGACCTGGAGGAGCCATAGATGACGGTGAAGAAGAACCAAGTTTTTAAGGTTGTGTCTTTTGCTGGAGGTGGGCGTGGAATGTCATTTGTTCAACATCACCATCATCATATGTGTTTCCTATTTTTAAAAAACACAATTTGCTTTTCTAAAATTATTTTTCGCTTTCCAAATAATCTCTTCATTATATAATCTGTGCTTAACCGATGTTTATAGGGTCTGGTTTTGGTCCTTTAACGTAACTGACCCTGACCCTGACCATAAAGGTCTTAACTAGACAACCTATGAATAATTCATTGTATTTTTGGAGATCGCACTACCGTCATATTTGATAAAGTGCAACCTTGATTTACACTCCAACTATATGCAATATTATGGTCTTAATAAGTGAAAAGATACAACTTGAATGAGCTTAGTTTAGTATATGATCTCGAAGGAGATTTGTTAATTTACTTATTATGAAGGTGGCTATATACTTTACAATGTTCTCATACCTAATTCATTTACGTATTTTAGAGAAGAATTACATTAATCATCAGCTTGTATTCTTGAAGTATAATTATATCATTTGTATAAAAAAATCTTAGTCTTGGTCACGTTTACTAATGAATATGAATGATTAATTAGAGACATGAACAAGTATAATAAGGATGCGATTAATATTAATCATTGCAACTACATTTAATATTGTATTTATTTTAAGTTTATTGTCCACCTTTTGTCTATATTTGTTCAAGTTTATTGTCCACCTTTTGTTTTTGAGGGAGTGATATTGACACCACACAAATTAATTTTCATACCACATACTGTATTATGTTTTGACATAGTTGTATAGTCTGCTTTAAAATTTATACACTCTGGTGTGGGAAGTAGTTTTTATGGTATGATCATATAAAAATTATACTAATCAAAAACCACTTAAGTGGTAAAAGTAGAATTCTATTGGTGGCATAATGTGATGATTGCTTGCATTTTTTTAAAATTGTGTAATTGTTGTTCGTGAACAATGATTTTCAGATGAAAATAATAAGGATTTAATCATGTATTTGATAAAATGTATTGAAATACCATTACTAGTACACAATGTTTGTCTCAAGTATGTAGTAGCCAAAAAAATCAGTAAGATAATTTCTAACTTGTTTTTTCACAACATAAAATATGTTATCCGCGGATCATATTTGTCATTTATTGTATTTTCTGAAGTGAACTAAAGATTTATTGTCTGGAAAAAAGAAACTGAGATAAACCCAAATTTAAACCATTGAAATAATTCATATACATATCGTCAAATGGGAGAAACTCACATTCATTTTTACAATATTACATACAAATTTCAGAAACAATATCTACTTTTCGGGATTAAATTCAATTTCTAATATCATATTTCAACACTAAATTTCATTTTCAGCACAAAAAAATCAGAATATAAATGTATTTTGTATCATCTAGTCACAATATAAACCATAATTAGTAGGTTGGTTTCTGGTTAAAACAAAAATCGAACCAAAACCATCAGTTTTTTTCAAAATTTAAAACCGGACTATCGGTTTTGAAATGATTTGGGTTTTATTAGTTTAGTTTTATCTGTTTAATTTTTAAATGATTTGTTTCAATTATTTGGTTCTATTTTCACCCCTATTTTTACCCCCTTTTTTTCTTTCTAAACTAATAATATCCTTAGAGGGCACGGTATGGAGCCGTTAATGGCTCGCCAAAACAAGAAAATGGGCAATAACTTCGTTATTGCCATACCACTCCCCCCGTTATTTACTCGCCAACCACAAATCGTTATGCCAACAACGGCTCGCCAAAGGGAAACCAGCAAGGGTGGGGGGTGGGGGTGTCTAACCAATCAAAATACACCAAATAACAAATGTGGGACCCCTATAGCACCACTTTAACTATAACACCAGGGAGCCTTTTTTCCTCCCCAGGTTATAGCCAAGTTATAACCCCAAAAACTCTATAACATCTCTATAACATACCTTCCACACCTTGTGCTCTTAGGTTTTTTCATTTGATATCTAGACCCATGAACTTTAATTTTTAAAATAATTAAATAAACTTTTATTTAGAAAGTTATATACATTTATTAATATTTATTTGGGTTATTCAAACATGTATAAAATTTGTTCAGAAAGCTAAAAGTAAAAGCTCTATTAATATTATACAAGTTTAATCATTTGATTCGAGTTACTTAAACATTTATAAATATTATTTATAATGCTAAAAAACTTATAAATATATAATTGTAAAGTTACATTTGATCAAATATATTAAAGATGTATGAGATCGTAAATTATTTTATATCTAAAATTAGTTCAAAGTAAAATCAAAATCCCCACCGGAGGAAAATATACTAGTTGACATACCTATCTCGTTTACTGAAAACAATTCATACCACTAGCTAATTCCATACGCAACAAACCATACCTGGCTCATACAAAAACATAAGATCCATCGATCTAATATATCGGTGCCAACAAAAAGGTCACTCATTTATCATTTTAGTTTTTAACATAAAATATATTTATATTTTCCAAACACTAACTCCATTAGAGATACAACAAATCACTTAGGGGGCGTTTGGAATTTCTTATTGAAAATAGATTATGCGTTTTGAAAATGGATAATTAGATAATCAGCGTTTACAAAACGTGATTTTGAAAATTAGTGTTTGGATTTGATTATGTTGTTTGAAATTGCAATAATCAGATAATCAGTTTTTTTAGTGTTTGGCAAATCTAATTATCCAATGACTTAATACGTAAAATTACCAAAATAGACATCTTTAATTCTTTATAATACTTTTGTGACACCTCTGCTTTAAGCAAAATTAACAAAGAAAAATAAGTAAGCCCATATCATAGCTATCCCCATACGTCCTAATAAAATGCTATCTCCTATCATTAGCCCAATAAAAATGAGCCCGAGATATAATCATTAGGTAACTGGTAAGTAACCTAATTAACCCTCCGTCTTCATTCTACAGACGCCAAAAAGCGAAATTGAAGAGCTTTCATGGCCGGAGATGCTGCAGGTGAATGGCCGGAGCTGCGTTGGCGTGGGAAGGTTCGTCGGCGGCAAGATAGTGGGACAGGTCACTCGCGGTTCTCTCCCTGCGTGTAATATGTAAGGAAGAAGGGTATTTTAGGGTATTTACTTTTGAGGTTGAACTGCGTTTTACAAAAGCAGGTCCTCATCTGCTTTTTGAAAACCACGTTTTGATGCCTCCAAAACTCAAATAAGTGATTTTGATTTTGATTTTGCCAAACACTCTAATCTGATTTTTTGCGTTTTTGAATCGTGATAATCAAATAAGCTGATAGAAAACGCAATCCCAAACACCCCCGTAAACCCTGCGTTTCGTTTTTCTGTCCTGTCTATCAACCCATGTGAAATGGATATTTAATAAGCACCCGATCTAAAATGAAACTATTGTGACAAGATTAATACTTCATCCGTATCAAAATAAGTGACACAAATTGGCTTACACGTTTTTTGAAGTAAAAGATTAAAGTAGAGGTTAAAATAGATTAAAGTACATAGTTAGTGGAGAATGGGTCCCACTTTTCTTGAATAAAGTGATATTAATGAATTTTAAAAGTAAAAGTAAGGGTATAAGGGTAATTTCACTTTATTAAAGTGGATAGTTAGTGGGTATGGGTCCCACTATTTTTACCAAATAAGGAAAGTTTTCAAAGTGTGTCACTTATTTTGATACACCCCAAAATGGAAAGTGTGTCACTTATTTTGATACGGAGGAAGTATATTAACAGTAAAAAAAACCCGCCGGTTCCACGTTTGGGTTTTATCGGGGCACTCCATTGGGGCTACGATTTGCCTTAATCCCTGCACCAACCACATTTTGCCCCGAATTTTTTTCACCTATTCACAAAATACAATATATATGTAATATTTAGATATTGAATATTAAATTTTAAATACTCCCTCCAACCTGTTTATATAAACGGGTCAGATATCTCAACCCTAACATGTTTAACTTCAACCCAAACCTAACCCATATAACCCATTTAATAAAACGAGTTAAACAGATTATCAGGTCAAACAAGTTAAACGGGTCAAAAATGTCAAAATGTTGTTATTATTACACAAATTCATAACAAAATACTAAACACCAAATTACTAAGTAACATTTTTAATTTTTATCTAACTATTAATTGCGTTTTAACTAGTAAGCAATAAATTAAGTATAAATATATATATTTTAAAATTTATTTTAATAATTAAACGGGTTGGCGGGTCGACCCATTTAAATTATCATTGACCCGAACCTAACCTGTTTAATAAACGGGTCAGCTGACTCAACCCGAGACTGACCCAATTATTTTTTACCCCAACCCAAACCTGTTTATTTTCGTGTCAGTTTCAGGTCGGGTTTCGTGTCGGGTCAGAAATTGCCACCCCTATTTGTGAGGTTTAAAAATATGGTAAATCTCATTAGACATTATGATACCAATGAATGTATTTGTATATTGAATTGTATTGATTAACATTGGCTATTATCAACTCTCTTGTTGCTGAAAGAGTAAAAGTACTGGATTTTAGTAACTATCAAGGTAGAGCAGACAATACTATGGATATAGTTGATAACTTTGCAATCTAACCATCCATTATAGGGCCAAATGGACCCATAAAATAAATTGAGACGTTATACAATTAATTCATGGGCTTTGATACTAGGTTGTTTAAACTATTTTTTTAATAAATATTTAAATATTATATACAAAGTAGTATATAATTTTACTTTTTGCAGCACAAGAGAACTGGTTGTATATTTTTATTATTTTTGCTTAAAGGTATCACATACATTAAATAATAAAAAATAAAATTATTTTTAATACTATTCGAAAAAATGGAAGGAGTTGCACGATCTTCTCCGTGCTACATGGTAGGTGCAACCAAGGGCCAAATCTCAAAGCTAAATATATGATGAGAAATTGTATTAATGCTTACTATTTGTATCAACTTATGTGTCTACTCATTTGATCAAAATAAATGTCAAAATTAAGGGATAATATGAGAAAACAAGAATTAGTAGTTTATACATATAATCTTGTAAAATGATTAACAACATAAAGTAGACATAATAGTAGACATCAATACAATTTTACATATAGTATAATATAATTGGCATACAATAATAAAATATTTATGAAATGTTGAATAAGATTACTCTTCGATATTATATTTAAGGGTTTTGCTAATGACAGGCCTTAGGTTGTCATTAAGAGTTGGTTATGTGCATAAATTGGTTGTACTGTCGGTAGTGGAGGTTGATTCCTAAAATGCAGGAGACGGTTATTGATTGTTATACAAGTTTTTTTATGCGTATCGTTTTCCTACATTTAATTGGAAAATAAAAACACAAAAGGCAATCAGTGCCAGGTCATCATAGTTGTTGAAAAAGATGGTCCATGTGTCAGCCCCTAAAACAAAAAGACAAAAAATGTCCATCCAAATCTCCAATTGGCTACTCTTCATCTTGTGAAAGTCTCATTATTACCTTTGACCCCCTCCTCTTTCAAATATTGCTATTTTAGTATTACTTAATTACTTTCTTACATCACCATCCAAATAGACTTCCCCCACCAAATAATATAGCAAATAATCGAAATTATTCTTGTGATACTGTTTCAATAATATGATACAACTTTAATGATGAAATACAAGTTATCGTCTTTAGATTGCATTGATTATTTAATAACAAAAAAGGATAATGATATTAAGTTTATATCTAAGGAATAAGCAATCACTTGTTAAACTCATTGACCAATTCGTCTATCACTAATACGCCTTTATGAACCGACTATATAGATACTATTAATAGATCCAATTACCGAATTTTATTGAATTTAACTCATTTGCGTAAATGGAATAATTACGTGATTTGAAAAGATCGAATAAGAAATAAAATAACATTTTGAGTTTGAAATTTCATATATTGTTTAGCTTAATGCATTATCATGATTGCTCGAAACAAATTTTTATATAATATTGATTAGTTATTAATCAGAATTTTTGATCTTGCAACTTATGTTGACCAAATATCACGAGTTTCGTAATGTTATGTAGTAAACGATAAATCTTGAAACCTAATAAAGAGTAAGAAAAAGACATGTACCGCGCTTTAATTCTAGAATCAACCTAATCAAATACTTCGTATGAAATATCATTTCCTTAACAATATTCCATTTACAGAGCTGGAAATTAACCTTTAATTTTGTTTGTATTCAAATCTCTTGCTTAACAAAATATTATGCAAAAATTCCCTAAATAGCTGAGAAATTAAAATTATTAACTTATACTCGTAATAAACATTAGATAAATTAAAAAATTGTGATTATTACAGTACATATATATGATGAGAAATGATATTTTTTTCTTCTTACTACCCATAAGTCTACCCACTTCTAAATTTGATACTCCAGTATATGTTATCCATTACTTCTCTTTTCTCCTTCGTATTATCATTTAATTTTGATATCATAATCAAAATAGATAAAGAATATAATAGAAATAGAAAAAAAATGTCATTACTCATATACCGTATGATTCACTATATACTTCGTATTTATCATCTTTCTCTATGCCCTAAAACCAAATATCTTTCTCCTCTACATAAGCCGCACTCATTGCTAATTTAATCTCTCTCATACAGTCATACTCTCTCTCTCTCTTTCTCTCTCTCTCTCTCTCTCTCTCTCTCTCTCTCTGCTTCTAGAGAGAGACCCAGCAAAGAGTGTGTGTTTCATCTATTTCTTCCTCTCAATCTTCAATAAAAAATGGAACTTTATAATAAAATGATGAAAACCCACTTCTGATCTGCTCAAATTCTTTGATTTTTTCACAAACCCAGTCATTTTTTACCGGTTTTTTCATATCGTTTTTTTGGGGGTCCTTGAAATGGCACCCGGTATTGATTTTGCTGTATCAAGTTTACTGTGTGAAGAAGATAATGATAGCATTTCTTATGAAGATGAAGGTGATAGTGATGTTGACGATTTAAAGAGTTTAGATTGGAACATAAATGAAAGTCAAAATCAAAATCAAAATCAGAACTTGATTATGAATCTTGAAACAGATTGCTCTGTTCTTGGTTTGCCTTTGCAAAATGATGAGTGTTTGACTTTGTTGACTGTGAAAGAATCTGAACAATTTGTGGGATTTGTTGATTATTTAAATAAACTAAAGGATCAAAACTTTTTCTTGGTTGCAAGACAAGAGGCTGTTGATTGGATTGCAAAGGTTTGTTTAACCTTGTTTTCAAGACTTTTAATACATTTTAGGATTTTTAGTGCTTGATCCGTTACTGATATTCTACCAAGAAATTGACCAAATAATTACCATTGTTATTAATTAATTCTGGAATTCTCGAATTATTGATGGTCTAATGCTTTTTATGGAATTTATTTTGACTTTTTATTTTACTCAGGTTTACACTCAATTCAATTTTGGACCACTATGTGCATATCTATCTGTTAACTACTTGGACAGATTTCTTGCTGCATATGAATTACCTGTAAGTTGTTAATCATGAGTAAATGCTTAAATTTATTATTTTTTTCATTAATTTTGTTTATAAACAGACTGACAAACCTTGGATGATGCAATTGCTAGCTGTAACATGTTTATCACTTGCAGCAAAAATGGAAGAGACTAAAATACCCACAATTTTGGATTTGCAGGTCAGTTTTCTTGTTGTTGGTGAAATAATGTATAGTTTTTTCACTAATTATTGATTAAGTTTGCAGTTTAATTAGATCAAGATGTGTAATTAACCAAGGTTTTGACTTTTTTACACGGGTCAAACTAAACAAAATCAATTTTAATTTTGCAGTTTGGTGAATCAAAATTTGTGTTTGAAGCAAAAACAATTCAAAGAATGGAATTGCTTGTTTTGAACACATTGAATTGGAGGATGCAGTCAGTAACTCCTTTTTCATTCATTGATTCATTTATTGGAATGCTTATTGATGATGGTCAAAGTCAAACCAATTCAAGATCTCTGATCTTGCAGTCTACCCAACTAATTTTAAGTTTAATCAAAGGTTAATGATGATACCCTTTGTGTAAAAACAGTTAATTTTAATGACCATCAATTTCTTGATGAAAAGAGGGGGTAAATTGGTAAGTTGACAATGTAGGTATTGACTTTTTGGAATTTCAACCATCTGAGTTAGCAGCAGCAGTTGCAATTTTTGTAGTTGGAATTGCAGATGAAAAGACCCAAATTTCTGGAATCTTTGAACATGCAAAGAAGGTAGTACATTATGCATGCTTAGTTATACATTTGGTTACATTTTGCAAAAAAGTTTATTAATTTTGGTATGGGTTTTTGCAGGAGAGGATTTTTAAATGTGCGGAGGTTGTAAGCAGGGGTTGTACCATGAGCTTTGGGAGTGGTACAATGAGATCATTGCCTGAAAGTCCAATAGGTGTGCTTGAAGCTGCAATATTCAGCTATAAAAATGATGATTCACCTACTTGTGCTAAAAGGAGGAAGCTCAACAACATTAGCCTGTGATGAAAATAAATTTGTTGGATTTATTTTTTAATTTTTGGTAGGATGGCTTGAGGGATTGCTTGGTATGGTTGTGAAATGTCAAAGCTACCCCTCAAAATTAAAAGGAAAAAAAGAATTAGGGGATAATAAATTAAGGGGTAGTAAATGAGGAAAATGAGTTATGAGGTTTTTATTTATGAGAACTATTTAAAGAATGGATGAGTAGATGAGAAAAATATAAAAATGGAAATATATACATTAATTTTTTTTATTTTGGTGGAAATATCTGTGTTTCGGATACCTTTGTATATAATTTCTTATATTTATTGGGAAAGTGGGTTGGAATATTGGGTTTTTTTCTCTGGTTTTATAATGTACTACCTCCGTCCCACAAAAAAGTTTACATTTCTCCTTAAAATTTTGTCCCATAAAAAATTTTGCATTTCTCCTTAAAATTTTGTCCCATAAAAAAGTTTACATTTCTCCTTAAAATTTTGTCCCACAAAAAAGTTTATATTTCTCAAATTTGGGGGTTCACCTAATAAAATAATATTATTACTAATCATTCTACTAATAAAACACCTTTTCTCTCCAATCTAACATTATATTTTAATCAAAAATATTACAAAGGACTACACCACTAACTATCACCTAAATAATTGTGCCCAAATAAAATGTAAATTTTTTTATGGGATGGGAGAGTATTAAATGAGGTTTAATTTTTACAAATATTAAATATATTTCTTAATATAAATAATAATTATAACTTTAATCAATAATTTTAGCTTTGAGTTAAAACACTTCTTTTTTCCAAAAAAATGTTTCAGAACCAAAATCAGTTGGCAGTTCGTCGAGTATCATTTGGATATAACTGCTAGGATACATGCATAATGTGTTAAGTGATACCGCCAACTCATAATTGTTGTATTCAATTTAAATTCAAATTATTATATTAAGATTAAAGTTTGTTGTAGAGTTTGTTATATAGCTTTATCTTTTCCTGTAATCTCTCTTCTTCACAGTATATGTACGTACCCTTTGTATTGAATAATAATATAAGATTTTACATTCAAACTATCTCTATCATATCCTTCATATGGTATCAGAGCAAGGCTCAAAATCATCTTCATCAAACTCCTCTCGATCTTCATCCCCAGTTCATACAAGTTCTTCAAACAAAATGTCAGATCAATCATCTCTTTTTGTTAACCCCTCCATGAAAGATCTCACAATTGTAACCTTCCCTGCAACTTTAAAACTAACATCCTCTAATTATTTAGCCTGGAAAACTCAAATTCAGGCGCTACTCTATGGTCTTGATCTCTTTAAATTCCTCGATGGATCTCAGCCTAAGCCATCACCTACTGTAACCGCGGAAGGAAATCAGGGCCGATTACCCGCAATGGTTTCGGCAAGATAGACTGATTTTTGGTGCTCTCGTTGGAAGCCTTTCTGAATCCATAATACCTTTAATTCAAGGTGCAGATTCTTCACGTGATGCTTGGCAAATCTTGGAGACAACCTATGCCTCTCCAAGTCGTGGTCATCTAAAACAACTAAAACATCGGCTGAAACAAACTACTAAACTTCCAACCCAATCCATTTCTGATTACATGCAACAAATAAAAACCATCACTGATGAATTGGCGATCCTAGGAAAGAAAATGGACAATGAAGACATCGTTGACACCATTCTTGATGGGCTGGATTCTTCTCTTTACAAACCCATACTTGATGCAATTCATGCCAGGGATACCCCAATCTCATTTAACGAATTGCATGAAAAACTAATCAACCACGAGCTTTGTTTAGCCCAACAAACTCCGGTTACCGGACTACACCAACCGGCGGCGGTGTTTCACATGCAACAAAATTATCGCCAAGGCTCCGGCAACCGTTATGGGCCACCGAAGAACCAAAATCTATCTTATGCCCATCACAGTCGTCCACATCGAGGCCAAGGTATATTGCCTACTCCTAATTCTAATGCAGGTTCAAAACCTTTCCTTGGAAAATGTCAATGGTGCCACCAACGAGGTCACTCTCTTACAAATTGTCAAGAATTCAAGAAGATGCATCCCATGATTATTCCTCCATCCTATGAGCGACATACACAAACAAAACACGCTCAGGTCAACACTATGGGCCTAACTTCTGCCCCGGATCAAGCTAATTGGATTTTTGATAGTGGTGCATCACATCACGTTACTACCGACCTCAGCAACCTCTCTTTCCACGCACCTTATGATGGAACGGAAGAGCTTGTCATAGGTGACGGATCAGGTCTTACAATCACTCATATTGGCTGTCTTTTAATTCATACCCCACACACATCTATAATTCTTAAAAATGTTCTATGTGTTCCTTCCTTAGCTAAAAATATCATCTCCATTTCACGTCTTTGTCTTGATAACAACCTTCTCATGAAATTTTACTCTTCTGTTTTTGTTCTTAAGGATCGAGCAACCAAACTCAAAATTCTCCAGGGAACGGCAATCAAAGGCATGTATGAGCTCCGCTCAAAACGTGTATCATCCTCACCATCATCACCCGCAACCTACACCATGCATAAATCTGATTCTACTACATGGCATCATCGGCTCGGACACCCACATAATAAAATTTTCAAACTTTTATCTTCTCATGTTTCTTTTAATTCAAATTGTCCTCTTTATTGTAATGCATGCAACATTAATAGAAGTCATCAACTTCCTTTTGCAACTTCCTCTCTTACGTCTACTTTTCCTCTTGACTTAATCTTCTCAGATGTTTGGTGTTCACCCATAACTTCTTTTGACAATTATAAATACTACATCATATTTGTTGACCACTACACCAAATACATATGGCTTTACCCTCTTAAAAATAAATCCGATTCTTTCAATGTTTTTATTAGATTTCAAAAACTTGTTGAAAATTTTTTCAACACCAAAATTAAACGTTTCTTCTCTGACAATGGTGGAGAATTCATAAAACTCGCCTCACATTTTAACTCTTGTGGAATCTCTCACCTCACTAGCCCACCTCACACTCCACAACACAATGGTTATGCCGAACGATGACATCGTCATATTGTGGAAACGGGCCTTTCCTTACTTTCTCATGCAACGCTTCCGCTCACATTTTGGCCACTCGCATTCACCACTGCTACGTATCTTATAAATCGCCTTCCTACCCCAACCTTAAGTAATCAATCCCCTTATTTCTCCATATTTCAAACACATCCAAATTATCATAAACTTCGTTCTTTTGGTTGTCTATGCTACCCTTGGTTGCGACCATACTCTCCTCACAAACTCCATCAACGTTCCACACCGTGCATTTTCGTTGGTTACTCTCCTACTCAAAGTGCCTACTACTCCCTAGATCCCATATCGTACAAAATATATACTTCTCGTCACGTTACTTTCATTGAACATATTTTTCCCTTCTCAAAAATGACCAAATCAACACACCAAACCACACCTACAAACTTAGAGATTTGGGCCCCGTTTTCTGTTCCAATTATATCCCAATCACACTCCTCACATCCACCACATTCCTCAGCCATGACCCCACCCGTATCTCATCCTCATTCACCTATATCTTCCACCTCAGATTCTATTCCTAGCTCTCCTATAGTCGCCTCACCCCCTACGTCCACCTCAAATACCTCATATACATCGACCACTTCACAATCAATCCCACCACCCCCACCAAAACCAAACACACGTACACATCCAAAACCCAATCCCAAATATCACAATTCCACTTACCAACTTTATAATTTATCTTTAACTTCATTCACAGAACCTCCCACCATCACTCATGCTCTTAAACATCCTTCTTGGCGTGCCGCTATGCAACTAGAGTTCGATGCACTACAAAACAACAAAACTTGGACGTTAGTTCCCTCTACACATGCCCCTAATCTTGTCGGTTGCAAATGGGTGTATCGAACCAAGTACAATCCCGACGGTTCAGTCGATCGTTTAAAAGCTCGTCTTGTTGCCAAGGGTTTCACCCAACGTCCCGGTATTGACTATCATGAAACTTTTAGTCCTGTCCTCAAACCGGCAACTCTTCGTTTAATCCTCACTCTTGCTCTTTCCCAAAATTGGATTCTTCATCAACTTGACATCAACAACGCCTTCTTGCAAGGCACTCTCAATGAAGACGTTTTTATGGCTCAACCACCCGGCTTCATTGACCCTGCCTTCCCTTCTCATGTCTGTAAGTTAAACAAAGCTATTTATGGTCTAAAACAAGCCTCTCGTGCTTGGTATGATGAGCTCAAAACTTACCTCATATCTCATGGTTTCAAACCCACTATTTCTGATTCCTCTCTTTTTACACTCACGGTTGGTTCTTTTCCCATATATATCTTAGTCTATGTTGACGATATCATAATCACCGGCCCTTCTACTTCTTTAGTTACTCGCTTTATTAGTCTCTTATCCACAAAATTCTCTCTTAAAGACCTCGGTCCTCTTTCATACTTTCTTGGCGTTGAATGTATTCCTCATCCCCAAGGACTTCTTCTCTCTCAACAAAAATATATTACTGATATTCTCAAAAAGGCCCAAATGAGTGATTGTCGACCTATTTCGACCCCTATTACCTGCTCTGAAACTCTCACTCTCACTGGCGCACCCCTATTTTCATCTCCTACGGATTATCACGCCATTGTTGGAGCTTTGCAATATCTATCTCTTACTCGACCGGATGTTGCTTTTACAGTGAACAAACTATCTCAATTCATGCATGCCCCTACTTTTCAGCACTGGTCGGCTCTTAAACGTTTACTTCGATATCTTCACGGTACGATCTCCAAGGGTCTCTTACTACGGAAAGGTTCAGCTCTTAATCTGCACGCTTTCACAGACGCCGATTGGGCCGGTGACAAAAACACTTATAGAAGCACCACTGGTTATATAGTTTTTCTTGGTTCTAATCCTATTTCATGGAGCTCAAAACGCCAAAGTACTTTAGCCCGAAGTACAACGGAGGCTGAATTTCGAGCTGTCGCATCGTCCACAACCGAGGTTCAATGGCTTGCAAATCTTCTCAAAGAACTCGGTTATCATTTGTCTACAGCTCCTACCATCTATTGCGATAATTTGAGTGCTACCACATACTCCGCCAATCCAGTTTTTCACTCTCGAATGAAACATCTTGCTTTAGATTTTCATTTCGTACGTGAAAAAGTACATCATGGTTCTCTACGAGTCACACACGTATCTGGGGACGATCAATTAGCGGACGTACTTACAAAACCATTATTAAGACCTCGCTTTCAACTGCTCAATTCCAAGATTGGTCTTGCTTCTCGCCTGTCCATCTTGCGGGGGAATGTTAAGTGATACCGCCAACTCATAATTGTTGTATTCAATTTAAATTCAAATTATTATATTAAGATTAGAGTTTGTTGTAGAGTTTGTTATATAGCTTTATCTTTTCCTGTAATCTCTCTTCTTCACAGTATATGTACGTACCCTTTGTATTGAATAATAATATAAGATTTTACATTCAAACTATCTCTATCATATCCTTCATATAATGATGCGGTTGAAATTCTGTTATCTATATTTTATAACGATTTAAATATTGTTGATTATATGTTTTTCTAATAATTAATATATAAATATGATAATTAAAATTATGGTAACATAAATAATTAAACTTATGCTAAACGAAAATGAATGAAGTTACGTTGTGGTTTTGGTTTCCATGACTAATGTGATCCACTTCCTCTATGTGGGTTGTAACGACCGGAATTTTCGGTTAATATATTAAATGGAAATATTGAGGAATAAAGGTGGGAAAATATTTAATCGAGTCTCCGTTGTGTTTTATCGAGTGTTTGGATGTTTGGGCCTTGGGGTAACCAAGTACGGGTCAAGACTTGGATGGAAACAAGTTTAAAAGGCAAAAAAACTGACCCAGGCAGCCCTCGCGGCGCGAGGAAGGCGCGAGGTAGGCGCGAGTTCAAACAGCAACTCCAGAGACGAAACGCGAGAGGGTCGCGTTTGGGGTCGCGTTTGGTTCGCGGCGCGAACTCGGCGCGAACGGGGCGCGAAAGCTGGAAAAGATCGGCTTCTAAGTGGCAAACCCGCGTCACTTCGCGGCGCGAGCTCGGCGCGAATTTGGTCTGGAATATATAAACTTGTGTGTGAGCTAGGGTTTCATTTCTCATTCAACTCCACACATAGTGCAGCCGATTTGGGAGTGTTCTTGGTCGATTTTGGAGCTCAAGAGCTCAGATCTTCACCATCTTGAAAGATTGAAACATCAAGGGTAAGTATTCTTGATTGTCTTGCTTATCTACTTTGATTGTGAGCTTTGTATGGGTAAAAATGGTGGTTTGGGGAACCAACCATGTCATCTTTGGGGAAGATGACTGAACATGGGTGTAGAACACTCATTGTAAGCTTGTAATCGATGTGTACAAGTTGGATTTCGGTTTATTGATGGAAATCTTGAACTAGGGTTTGAGATTTCACCAAGTTGGATGAACTTGGTGGTTAGGGTTGTAGATATGGATTGATTAGTGATTAGTTATGGATTATAACTAGTTATTGTGATGATATTAATGGTAGGTCAAGAAGACCTAAAGTTTGGTGACATTTCACAAGTTGGAAAGCAAGGATTCGTGTCAATGGACACAAATTGGAGTTAGCTTGGCTAAGGTGAGTACATGAGACTTTTACTGAGTACATAGCAAATGATTTTGACAACTATGATGTTTTATGAGTCTTTATTAAAAAATGTTTTTTAATAAAGATACGATTGAAAAGATAAGAAAATGCAAGTAATAGACTATTTGAATATGTCTAAATAACTAATGATTTTGGAACAGATTATAAAAATGAAAAGTAATTAGTAACTCTTCATTAATATGATGTTTGATTAAGAGTAATGATTAAGAAAGTATGATAGTTGATTTATTAATGATATGTATTAATAAAGCTAATAGCAATGATTCTCAAGTATCAAGAATTGATTAGTATATTATACTAATAAAGGTAGTGATTGAATTGTTAAGAGAATAGATAAGAAGTGACTAGTAATAAATATGCATTCTAGTCAAAGAGAAGTTAAAGTGATATAATGTTTATAAATGATAAATAGGTTTTATTTAATAAAGGACTTGGCAAAGTCAATATTGAAATTGAATAAGAAAAGAGAATAATATGATAATTAGAATAGATGTATTCTAATTTGTGTTTGATTATGAATTGGTGGGGCATAGACCCATATTTGATGATTCAATGTGTGTAATAAAAGTATCCGGATAACGATAACCCATTTATGGGGGAGTGAGATTACTACTTGGGGCGGTACCTCCCTGCGCAAGGGTAGTATATCTATGAGAACGATAACCCGACAATAGGGGGATTATGATAACCCGATAAAACGGGGGATTACGATAACCCGCGAGACGGGGGATTTGGTGATCTTGGTAAGTTTGGGAGAACCCCAATTACCATGTGATCTTAATGATAACCCACATCGGGGGAGTTTGCTTCGGAATGATCCGGGGCGTATGTGATAAAAGGGGTAAGCTTAAGGATAGCTTACATATATGTGATTATGTGATGGGTAAGCTTACGGTTAGCTTACTAGTAAGTATGAATAACGATAAGATAATAAGTTGATAATTAATAAGTAAATAAAGAAAAGAATTGAATAGTAAGGACTTTTATTATTTTTGAGAATGGGTCGAAAACCCATGTATCTCACGAGATTATTTTTGTCTCACGTACTACTTTGTTTTTGGCTATGTACTCAGGTTCGAGATTGATGGATTAGAGGGTCGCGATAGAAGTGGCCTAGTGTTGATTAGCTCGGGAGCTCGTAGGTAGATCCCGTTTATCCTATGGTTATGATATTATAATGTAACACCGGTTTTAATACTCTGATAAATGTTTTTAAGGTTTTTGTTAAACCGTATTTTGGGAATAATGAATTTGTAATATTTTTATTTAAAATATGATTTAAAATGTGTTTTAAAAATTGAGGTGTTACAACTTGGTATCAGAGCTATAGTTTAAGTGAATTAGGTAGGTTTGACCTCCCTAGTCTTAAGCTATGCTAAGTAGGACCATATGTTCCATAGGATGTCCATGATGAGTCTATTGAGACCGTAAAAGTGCGAGTATGATAGGGTCGAACCCTAAGAGAAATGTCATGTTTGATATTCAAGTATTGTATTCGACTGTGGAGTCGATCGTTGGAAATTGGAAATGGTGGAAGTAATGATATAAGTAAAAGGATAAGAGTGAAAAGTGGACAAGCTCCACTAGGTTAGGAAGAGAATTTTTAGTTGAGTTCTGACAACTCATGGGGTTGATGAATAGGGTTCCGGTTTATATGTAAACCAACCCGGTAATTTGGGAATCATTCGGGATCTGTTTAATTAAATAAGAGAAATAGTAAACGAGGATGTGAGCCAGATTGCGTATGACCGGATGAATGAGGATACGCAGGTTGATTCCGACTCAGGTATGAAGAGTAAGTCTTCAGATAACCAGCCGATGCTGAGAAGTCCTCGACAAAGGAGGGTAGTGATTCTGAATCGGAAGAAAAGGAATGAAGTTCGTTCAAGACATTGATGGCGCGTAAACTGGATGCATATTTGGGAAGTACTGAACCAGAGGTCCTGATTCGGCATATTCGCGAAATTTAGCAAGTGTTAGAATGTATTAAGAGGATGAAGAATGTTATGATGACTCTTGCATCCCAGTTGTTGAAGCAAGACGTCATAGTGGAAGAATGTGGTGTGAAAGTTTGGAAAGCGTATATGGTACCAGATGTCGTGGAAGGAGTTCGCGAGTAGATTGATAGGGAAGTTTTGCCCCGAGAGAGTACTTGGAAAATTTCTAAGAGAATTTAATGTTGGAGATGTGGAGAATGTAGTTCAACGAAGGGTCATTAAATCGTCATTAATTGGAGGAAAGAGGAAGTTCGATGGTAGCTTAGAGTTAACAAAGAAAGAGAATCTCGTTCAAAGTTCGTGAAATCATGTTGATGTGAAAGGTTCAAAAGTGTGGTAAGTTTTCCTCAGTTATAAAATCTAAGGTATGAGGTTCGTGTTTTATTGGTGAATTGTCGCACGATTTGGTGCTAAGGCGAAATGGCATGTATAAGTATGGGTGAGTTGGCGATTGGTATGTCGCGGATAATTAGGATATTAAAAGACATATTACCGTGGAAATAGTAAATGATTTCAATGAAAGAATGATAGTACGTAGAAGTACTAAGACTTAGTGAGGATAGTATATATGGATGGGAAACCATAGAAGAGAAAAGTTCAAAAATGGTAAAATTGTAGCACTTGACGGGAATAAGGATAAGTGATGTGGTATTAGCTTATGATAATAGTAAAGAAAAGAATGATGAAAAATATAGTGAAGTTTCAAAACTCGTAAACAGAAAGTATGTTGGAAAGGATAAGCATCGGGAATGACAAAATTTAATAAAAAAAAAATGGTTGAGTAAAAGTTGACAATTAGTCATGACAAAGTTTGTATCATGGATGATGGATTTGATGCTAAGGTCAAAAGGATAATTATTGATAAAGTGTCATAGAAATGGTATGCTAAGTCAAGGGTAATAATTAATTATTGGAAAAAGGACATTAGAAAAAGTGTGATAGCTTATGGTTGGTTGTGGATCGAAGTCAATTGGTTGACTTGAGTTGACCGGGTGGTTCGGTAAAATATGGATAATGGAATAAAATGGTGGTTACCTAGGTGTTGAAAGAAAGATTGGGAAATTTAATAATGAGAAAGTGAATCGACTAAAGACGATGGATAAGTGAGTAGATTGGTGGAAAGCACTAGAAATGATTATGTGTATACCGTGTGGTATAAAGGTATAAGTGGGAGTAATTGTCTATGAAAAGAATATGACTTTAGAAAGTAATGTTATGTGAAGTATGGGAAAATGTAATTCGAATAGAGAATGTGATTAGTTATGAAAGAGAATGTTAGCACGATGCTAAATGAATGATGCATATATGAATTGTATGCAAGATAGAATGGTATTGTATGAGTCACATTGGATTGGAGGCTTTCCGATCATTGTGACAGTTTGGACCTTGATGGATTGGAGGCTTTCCGATCATCTCGGTGTGATAGTTAAAGTATAATTTGTTGTATAAGGGATATGATGTTTGTACCTGACGTATGTAGAACCGTATGGTTAGTTATTGATATGATTGTATGGCAAATGAGAACTTGGGTTGAAAACACGGGTAGTGTTTAAGTATAAGTAGGTGTAGGAGATGCCTGCAAGTTCATGGTTTATGAAAAATGAATGCTTTTAGGAAGCAAAGTTTGTTAGTAACCAATGAGTGGTGAAAGAGGTATAATGGGTGATTAGGCCACAATTGGATATGACTGAGGCTCTAGAGCCGGTAATCGGGAATTACAAGTATGATATAAGGATGGTGGAAGGAGATTATAAATGGTATAAGTAATTGAATGAAAGTTTAAAAGTGATAAAAATTTGGTATTGTTTTAAATGAAAATTGTTAATCGATTGTGGGAATCGAAATCGAGGGAAAAGGGAACAATTGAGAAAGGAAATTTAGATATTGAAATCGGAAATGAAAAGCTTGGGAAGCGATGCCTTGGTAATAAAGAATATGTGGAATTTAGCAAGGTAAGTTGACTTTATTCGTAAGTCAAGGTTGGTCAACTAGTGGAATGTTGACTTTAGTCAAAATTGGGTTTTGACTTTCGTTTAAAATGGTTAATCAAGGATAAGGGCATACTATATCATCTACATGTGTATGATAGTGGTTAAATGGATTGATGGAAATAATGGTAGTCAAGGGGTACGACTTTGACCGTTGGGTATTTCGAGTTGAAATTGAGGATCGAGTATGATTGTTGTTGGACCATGAATGTAAGGTCGATTGTAAAGGAATTGATGGTTAATGGAACCACCAGTGGATAAAGAAATTATCAAGATATGGTTGACTTTGTGCTTAAGTCAAGGATTTGGCAATGTTGACAATTTGGTCAAAGCTAGGCATTGACTATCGTTTTGGTCAATTGGCTATTAGTAATGATTGGGTTATATCGTCCCAATGTAGATAAAAGAATTGGTAAAATGATTGTAAATGTTAAGGTCAAGTTGTGAAATTTTGACCCGTTCGGGTATTAGGGACTCAAGATTGGGTTTTTGACCCGTTTGGGTATAACGGAGTCAAGTGGGCATTTAAATGCATAAGTATCGTTGGACCATAATTTGGAAGTGGAATGAGGATTGGAAATCCTTGAGCTGATTCCGAGGACGGAATCCTTTTTAAGGGATGGATAGTTGTAACGACCGGAATTTTCGGTTAATATATTAAATGGAAATATTGAGGAATAAAGGTGGGAAAATATTTAATCGAGTCTCCGTTGTGTTTTATCGAGTGTTTGGATGTTTGGGCCTTGGGGTAACCAAGTACGGGTCAAGACTTGGATGGAAACAAGTTTAAAAGGCAAAAAAACTGACCCAGGCAGCCCTCGCGGCGCGAGGAAGGCGCGAGGCAGGCGCGAGTTCAAACAGCAACTCCAGAGACGAAACGCGAGAGGGTCGCGTTTGGGGTCGCGTTTGGTTCGCGGCGCGAACTCGGCGCGAACGGGGCGCGAAAGCTGGAAAAGATCGGCTTCTAAGTGGCAAACCCGCGTCACTTCGCGGCGCGAGCTCGGCGCGAGCTCGGCGCGAATTTGGTCTGGAATATATAAACTTGTGTGTGAGCTAGGGTTTCATTTCTCATTCAACTCCACACATAGTGCAGCCGATTTGGAAGTGTTCTTGGTCGATTTTGGAGCTCAAGAGCTCAGATCTTCACCATCTTGAAGGATTGAAACATCAAGGGTAAGTATTCTTGATTGTCTTGCTTATCTACTTTGATTGTGAGCTTTGTATGGGTAAAAATGGTGGTTTGGGGAACCAACCATGTCATCTTTGGGGAAGATGACTGAACATGGGTGTAGAATACTCATTGTAAGCTTGGAATCGATGTGTACAAGTTGGATTTCGGTTTATTGATGGAAATCTTGAACTAGGGTTTGAGATTTCACCAAGTTGGATGAACTTGGTGGTTAGGGTTGTAGATATGGATTGATTAGTGATTAGTTATGGATTATAACTAGTTATTGTGATGATATTAATGGTAGGTCAAGAAGACCTAAAGTTTGGTGACATTTCACAAGTTGGAAAGCAAGGATTCGTGTCAATGGACACAAATTGGAGTTAGCTTGGCTAAGGTGAGTACATGAGACTTTTACTGAGTACATAGCAAATGATTTTGACAACTATGATGTTTTATGAGTCTTTATTAAAAGATGTTTTTTAATAAAGATACGATTGAAAAGATAAGAAAATGCAAGTAATAGACTATTTGAATATGTCTAAATAACTAATGATTTTGGAACAGATTATGAAAATGAAAAGTAATTAGTAACTCTTCATTAATATGATGTTTGATTAAGAGTAACGATTAAGAAAGTATGGTAGTTGATTTATTAATGATATGTATTAATAAAGCTAATAGCAATGATTCTCAAGTATCAAGAATTGATTAGTATATTATACTAATAAAGGTAGTGATTGAATTGTTAAGAGAATAGATAAGAAGTGACTAGTAATAAATATGCATTCTAGTCAAAGAGAAGTTAAAGTGATATAATGTTTATAAATGATAAATAGGTTTTATTTAATAAAGGACTTGGTAAAGTCAATATTGAAATTGAATAAGAAAAGAGAATAATATGATAATTAGAATAGATGTATTCTAATTTGTGTTTGATTATGAATTGGTGGGGCATAGACCCATATTTGATGATTCAATGTGTGTAATAAAAGTATCCGGATAACGATAACCCATTTATGGGGGAGTGAGATTACTACTTGGGGCGGTACCTCTCTGCGCAAGGGTAGTATATCTATGAGAACGATAACCCGACAATAGGGGGATTATGATAACCCGATAAAACGGGGGATTACGATAATCCGCGAGACGGGGGATTTGGTGATCTTGGTAAGTTTGGGAGAACCTCAATTACCATGTGATCTTAATGATAACCCACATCGGGGGAGTTTGCTTCGGAATGATCCGGGGCGTATGTGATAAAAGGGGTAAGCTTAAGGATAGCTTACATATATGTGATTATGTGATGGGTAAGCTTACGGTTAGCTTACTAGTAAGTATGAATAACGATAAGATAATAAGTTGATAATTAATAAGTAAATAAAGAAAAGAATTGAATAGTAAGGACTTTTATTATTTTTGAGAATGGGTCGAAAACCCATGTATCTCACGAGACTATTTTTGTCTCACGTACTACTTTGTTTTTGGCTATGTACTCAGGTTCGAGATTGATGGATTAGAGGGTCGCGATAGAAGTGGCCTAGTGTTGATTAGCTCGGGAGCTCGTAGGTAGATCCCGTTTATCCTATGGTTATGATATTATAATGTAACACCGGTTTTAATACTCTGATAAATGTTTTTAAGGTTTTTGTTAAACCGTATTTTGGGAATAATGAATTTGTAATATTTTTATTTAAAATATGATTTAAAATGTGTTTTAAAAATTGAGGTGTTACATGGGTACTGGTAGGTAGTATTTGGTTTTCTTGACATTACTACATACAATCATGACGGTGAAAACTAAATTTATGTCTAGTTAACGCAACGATAAAACCTAACTATATCATTAGTTTTTAGCCCAAATGGTATATAGTTATATCCGGTGTTTATGGTGTCTTATATGTTTATAGGTTCAAGTCTGGGCGTGGACTAATATGTGTAGAATCAAGGAGTGTGTGTTAGCTGTTAAAAAAACACTAGTTTATAAAAACATAACGTAACTAAACTATTGAATAAAAGACTTCTTTGCACTCGAAGATAAACTTTGAGATCTCCGTCTAGTCACAATGTCGGATGGATAATTATCTCTATCAATACACAAGTATTATTTAAGCATTATTATAACAAAAGACTGGTGTTAACCGTTGTTTCGGTTGGCATCGGTTTGAGAAAACCATTGGCACAATGTCCCTTTAGTTTTATGTCAGTTAAAATGATTCGATTAGACGATGTGATTATTGACTTGATTTGTGGGTAATGTTATGAGTATGAGTATTTTGTGTGTGTGTATTTTATGTATACCTATTTAGTGAAAATATATTGTACGACGTGCGTGTATCAGTCGAGTGTCAGTTGTAGTATCAGCTGATGTGGTGCATATTTGACAAAAAACTGAAATGTCACTTGGTGTCACAATTAGGAGCGGTTTAAGAAAAACTAACCATAAAAGCCACATAAATAAAAGGAAATTCTTCATTGTACCTATATTTTTTACAGCAATTCGAAAATTATTGAAAAAAAAAAGACCTAGACACCTTTTAAAGCAAATAAACAGATGGATGAAAGCACAAGACGGGTCCTGCAACGGATCTTCCTTTTCACCAACTTTGATAAGAGTGGCCGGTTTAAATGCGCATAGACTCGCACCATTATTTGTACCAGTGGTAGAATTTTATAAATATATATGTGAAAGATCTTCAAAAATACGGTAAAACTTTTATGGTTATAAAGGACAATTTAATAGTTTAATGGGTAATGAAAAGTCACAAAGGTAAGACCTTTTTTGGCAACTTTGGTGATTAAGACTAGACAACATATGAGTTGAGGTTAATTTATCAGGTTTTCAAGTTTAAACTCAAACTTGAATTAGTTCAATTGATAATTAATAACTAAGTTAGTTTTGACTGGTATGGCAAAGTTTGGGTTCTGACTAAATTTGCTTGTGCCAAAATCATGTTGTTTGATCATGCTTCCAACTCGCTATACTAAATGATCAAAATGGTCATTTTACTCTTCTTTTTATTCATATAACATATTAATTGGTAAATGAAAATAAAAGTAACATATAAACCAAAATAAAAGTAATAACATATAAATGTCATAAGGTCACATTTGGTTAATGTTAGTTAAACTTGCCATGTGGTTAATGCTTATCTTGTGAAAGATCGAACTCGTAACTTCTAGGAAGTCATTCGTGAGCTATAACCACTAGGTTATCACCAGATGGTTCTTATTTACGTCCATAATTAATCAAATTAACGTACAATATTATACTCATTTATATTTTTCTTCAATAATTTATAGAAGATATGCTCGTTGCGCATAACAAACAAGTAGAGTACAAATGGCATATGTATGTCGAATGCAATTTAATGTTTCTAGTCAAACTTACAAACACATTTTATAGATGAAAGAATTAATGCGTTGTCACAACTTCAAGAATCTATTTCAATTATAGCCAGCATATTTGCTTCAGTGTGGCCAGTGTATAATAAATTCTCAACACACTTCCTTACATCGAACTTATAACTAAACTGTAAACTGGAAAAAAGAAGAATAGCAAAACTAAAAACAAAAACAAAATTGGAGCAGAAATTGTTAATTTACGAAAAGTACGTCGTTTCTATAATAAAATACGAGTGTAGGGAATAAATATGGGGGGCCGTTTGAGGCTTTGAGCTACGTACATCCCATATTAATCGGAAAACATATTTGTTTTCTAGTTCATTAGGCCCGTGTCAACTATAATTTCTCATAGTTTATGTTTATAATTATATGATTCAAGTCAATCGGTATAAACGGACTTAAAGTCCAGTATGGTTTATTAAGTGTTTTATATTTTATAAATATGATTTTTTTAATATGTGCTCCCTAGGCACATGTTAAGATACATTAATTCACTAAAAGTTTCATAATCAAGTCTCAATATACATTAATGAAGTTTAAAATTTAAATTTTCAAGTGATTTATTAAATGCATCTTTTTATTTTAATGGAAAGTTGGAGTTAGTTAATGTACCTTAACATATGCCTAGGGAACATATGTTAGAAAAACCCTTATAAATATTTATCAATAATATAATTATCTTTACCGGGTTTTCATTATTTTACTTTCTTGACTCGTCGGTTTCGTCGGCCCACCGACATCATTGGCACGTGTTCATGATCGGTGGCCTTTGTTGATAAAGTTCGTCGAATAACCAAATAGGAAGGAAGAAAAAAGAAAGGGAAGGGAAGGGGAGCAGAGAAGGAAGGTCGGATAGTGGGAGGCTGATTTTATTTAAAGAAAATCAGTTTTAACATTTTAAACTTTAGTTTTAAGTTTTATTTTTTAATCTTTCTTTTTTACACTGCTCGTAGTAATATTAAGAACAATATTTTCTCTTTTATTTTCTTTAATAAATTTTAATATATTAAGTTTTGGATTTAATTAAAATTAGCGACGTAACATTGATATGACAAAACTAAAAAAGAAACGAAAAAATATGGTTGGCAGAGATGTTTCATCAACTAGTTTGTCAATGAAGAATTGGAAATGTTATGAGACTGAAGAAAGAATTAATAGCGAACGGTTGGAAGAAAGTATTATTGATTTCTTATTAATCTACAACTAAATTTATATACCTAGCTAGTGATTATCTTTATGCTTCGATCACCGTGTGACCACTGCTTTTATCCACCGTTTAAATAACTTGTACGTGTGAATGGAACTGTTCTACATTTAGTTATTTACATCATAAATTCGTTTTTTTTCGACAAGACCGGTGGTTATGAATATTATTAGGTATATCAAATTTTTTGCCACATTAAATATTGTATAAGTAAACACATCACGCCATTACACCCACCAACATGTGAAAAGCTAAAAGGGCCCCACCAAAGGAGTGGACCTCCTCCCACGAAAACTCCCATGTTGTGGGATATGAAAGGATGATGTTTATGTTGCCTCCACAACGTGGAAGGTGTGTCATCCAAGCTCCACGCTATGGTATTCAAACCCATACCGGACAATCTAAGAGTAACTTTAGTTGAATAATCTTTCTAGTGAAATGAACAAACATACAAAAAGTTTTGAAATATCTACGTAACAAATTAGTATTGTATTCACACAAAATCATAGATAGTTATTTTACTTCGTATCTATAATATAAGTAGTTTAATTATATAGATGTCATTGACTTGCCATTTTAATAATTTATAATCAATATAATTATGTGTGTTCAAATTTACTCAAAAATTTCATTTTACATCGAATTTTCCAACACTAAAAACTTATTTAGGTCAAGCAAATACATTCTTGTACGTATATAACATACACCGATCTTAATATCACAAGCATACTTTTTCTTCATTTTATTATTATTTTTTATTTCGGATACTTACGATATGTATGATATTTACAAGATCTATCATTATTAAAATTTATAAAACAATATAAAATGATGGGGCCATATTTATTATGGTTGAAAAAGACAAGAAATAGAAATATGAATTATTAGAAATGTTCTAAGATGTCCTACAAATGAGCTGTGAGAACAAGTACATTTCTAGACGCTTGTTTTAATTTTTCACGAAACTTGGATGAATTTATTTAACTCTGAATTTAATACAAATTTACGAATGGAAAAAAAAATAGAAAAAGTAATGACCTGCTTATGTGTCTCGGATATTATTTTTACATGACTTATATGATATGCATAATGCATGGATGAAATAATTTTACATGGATATAGATAGTTTTATCTATATCATCCTTTAGAAGAAACTATGTACATATACAAAATCATAAATTATATATAAAAGTATCGTATTTACTTTAGGAAATAAAGTTTTTTTTTTTACATCCAACAGATGCCCATTTACACACCTACTTCGATGGATATGCATATGGATGGATAAAATAATTTTAAATGGATATAGATATTAATATGGGCGATCTAAATCTAAATGGATATGAATATGGATTTGAATATCATATCATTCGATCCATTGCATCCCTAAATGTGATTAAGTATACAATCACATTTGATTATCACATTGTGTTTTTTTATAAGAAAAATAAAAAATTAATATATATATATAAAAAGAAGTTATGTGAGTTTCAAATGATAAAAATATATTTTCATGTATAAAAACATAAAATATAAACTTTTGAATCCGACGATTTTAATGCCCAATAAGAAACAGAGGCCCAATATATAAGTGGAAGAATTTTTGGAGTTCTGGATTTCTACGTTATACTTCAAAGCCCACGTGATATTATTATGGATATAGGTGTAAAAAAAACTTGATTGAGATCCGAAACTGGACCAGATTGAAGCCTATTGGATCGGTTTGGATCCGAATCTGCCTGCTTGGGACCGCGATGAGTATTCGTGGAATCGTGGGGGAAACCGGTTAAGAAACCGGATTGCCATATAGCTGACGAAACCGGATTCACTATTTAACAGGTTTTTATAAGTGATTTGGAGTGGTAAATGTACATAAAAATGATCCAATTCCATTTTGAATCCAGTTACGATCCGGTCCAATCCAATCCGGTATCTATCAATTTCCATGTTTTCTATTCGAATCAGGATCCAATTTAGCTTTTGACCAAGTTTGACCAAATTCACCATAGTATAGACTATAGAATAAGCAAAAAGAATATATAAAAATGAATTACTTCCTCCGATTCAAAATAAGTGTTACACTTCTACTTTCACGATTTTTGAAGCAAAATAGTGTAATGATGGTTAAATTAGATTAATTGAATGATTAGTGGATAATGGATCCCACATATTTTGAATAAAGTGGGGTTAATGATGTTTAAAAGTAAAAAGTAAGGGTAAATGAGTCATTTCACTTTGTTAAAGTAGATAGTTAGTGGGTGTGAGTCATACTATTTTTTGCCATTTATGGAAAGTATAACACTTATTTTGAATCACCCATTTATGGAAAGTGTAGCACTTATTTTGAATCAGAGGAAGTATATCTTAATTAATTAATTTCATTTGTTTAATTGATTAAACATTAATTAGTAACATATAAAAACAACTAAAACAAAAGGAAAATGGAAAAAAGTAAAGATCGATGTAGAAGAAGTATATAAATGTAGCAAACGACAAACTGTAAAAGTAAACCTGAACCCACAAAGCAAGCATTAATTTATAAGATTGTACAATCTCATATATTGGTAGTGCAGTTGATGTCAGAGAAATTAATCTTGAGCTAAATCAACATTGGATAGATTGATTCATGTGAGCTTAATAGCAGTTTATGTGGATGAAAAGAAAGATCCATGATGACCATATGGCACACGTTGAGGGAGACTTATTTTCGCTACTGGCTCACCCCCAAAGTTCTTAGCATCAACTACTATTACCTGCATTGCATGTCATCATAAATTTAAGGAAAAACATAAAACAAGAGCTCGCATACTAGTCAACTTAATTTCTGCGTTTATTTATGTTAAGATATTGATCATTCATGCCCGGATATGAAGTAACATACCTTTTTGTTTCTTCCATCATATTAGAAAATGGGCTGCATAAAAATGTGCATAACTTTTGCTACGAGCTATTTGAATTTTAAAGTTTTGTCTCATTATTGGATTTGGTATTAGGCCCCCCGTTTGTGTTTTAAGCTCATTCGAAAATGCAGGCATTATTTAGGGTTTTTTTTATATTCTGTAATTTATTTTCAGTTTTTGATCTTATGAAATTTATTTTTCTCTAAAATTTGTGTTATTTTGTTAACCAATTTGAAGACTGAAATCTTTGAATCATCGTGGTTTTTAATCAAATATCTAGCTAGTAACTGTATAAGTGTATTATACGTACATAAGAAGTTTCATTGCCTGAGCAAATGCAAGAATCCAACCGTCATCTTCCTCCACAGCTTCCGGTTTGACTACAAAAGCCGACCCTGTGCAAAAGTTGTTTTTTGGTAACCAATATCTTCACTTCACCATCTGTGCTTTCCTTCTCAATCAAAGTATAATTTGGCTACTCCACCATATTTAGTTTTCCCTGAAACATATTTCATTGAATATATATCTAATTGTTAATTAATTAAGAAGCTAGCTGTAGGGATTAAATTAATTAATTACCTGAATTAGAGCTTGCAATGGAATCAATGACTTGGGCCGATGTTTAAGACCTTGGATTAATGATTGGAAAATCAATGGAGTATTGAGTTCCAGTTACATCTCTCTCCTTAACCTCAAATGTCTCCATTCCATTCCCTAACACGAGTAAACAACATTCCTTCTTCTTTAGATCCCCACTCTCATTATGGCGGTTGTTGGCTTGTTTAAAATTAAATCCTCGTGAGAACCACTCAAATTTATCCTCACCCCAATCTGGTCCGCCTCATTATCCTCGTACAACAACCTATTTTTTATTTTTTGTACATAACAAATGCCATGTAATTAGGGTCTAGAAGAATATGATATTTGTGTCTACCCATAGGCCTACTCACTTTTAAACTTGACATGTGTCATCCATTAATTCTCTCTTCATATCATCCCTTGATTTTGACACTTGTTATCATCAAATTGATAGGTACATTTAGTAGGCATAAATACCTCTGAAATTTACTCCTAAATTAATGTGTTTAAAGTTTTAATAATGAATGGTATATATATCCTCCTAATTACCCACTTGATCATGTCGTTAAGTAGGAGATCGAGAATTTAAGGAGAACATAACAATATATTAATCTTGAAGTTTAGATAATGTTATTAAGAAAATTGATAAGATAGGCACCTCATTCCCATCTTCAAAGGTGTTGATTAGGTGGTAAGTAACACAAGGTTGTATGTGAAACCACTTAGTTGAGTCTGCTTCACCATAACGAGGAATCACTGCAATCCTTGCATCTTTCTCCCTCTCGTACTTGAATAACCAATTACAAATTTAAAAATTGTTTTATTTTTCATTTTAATTTCTTTATGCATTTGTGGTTGATATTGGCAAGCTCTAGAGCCCATGGAATGGTACTTACTGGCCTCCTTTCATTACCCTTTCCGTACTTAGTGTCAGCATGGAATCAATTAATATGTTGTACCTAAAAAAGAAAGCAAATAATTAGCTCCATCATATTTCTGCAATTAATCCAAATCACTAATAGGAATGCAACTCACTTGTTTGTAACACCAACTTCATGGAAAACTGAACAATGATCTAGTTGTAAGTCCAATTTGTGAACTAGTTCTTTTCCATCGGCTATAGAATGATGAGAAACACAAAACCCATAAATCACTATATATCCGTTTGTCATGTGTAGTACCTGCCCACAACACAATAAGGGCTCAAACCCAACGGTAACCAGTTCCCCTGTTCCTGGTGCTTGCTACACATAATGGCCGGAAATCATTTTTCTATAAGTTTGTGGTTCTCATATCTTGTTTATACATTTATGTACAAATTAAAGGTGAAATAAATGTATTAAATTCCAACCTTTGGGTGGGATGTGAAGGCACGTGACCAAGCTCCACTAGGGTTCCAATTATCATAAGTTTCAAGGGTAGTTATGTCAATCTCTTGCGGAACATAGTTCTCAGCAACAGAATAGTGCTTTCCACCGTGCTCAAATACACTCGTGAATCTTGTTATCTTGCCCAAATCTCATCTACCAAACTCACAAATTAATTAGACCAAGTCACTATTAGTGTTAGGTATAATTTAGTTATACAAATAGTCTAAATGTAAACTATCTATAAAATACGGGAAATGGTAGGTACCTTGTTAAAAAATAATCCATAGCTTTAGCATCTCCGTCTGCAACTAAGCAGGTTTCTTCCTTTTGGATTCCATCTTATATGTATCTGTATCTATTTTTGTAGTAAAAGCTCCAATTTCCTTGTGGATCTCTAGAGAAATATAAAGCATCCCTTCTCCTTCAACCCATAAACTGTCCGTTTTTCCAAACATTGATTCTGCATTCTTTAACCCACCAAACAGAGGATTTGGTAGGATTGTCTTTACAATCTTTCGATATTCTCTCCAATTAATTTTTTTTATTGCTCATCATTATCTTATACTACTATATAACTATGTAGCTGATGCAGGCCAGAATGATGAGTGAGGCCAGGTTGCACTAAAATGAGAAAAAGTTTTGCTATAAGGGCATGTTTGGATGTGATTTAAAAAGTGAGTTATTAACTCATTGGTTTTTCAAGAAGTTAATAAGCTAAAAAGGT
This sequence comes from Calendula officinalis, assembly GCA_963853835.1. Classification (NCBI taxonomy): domain Eukaryota; kingdom Viridiplantae; phylum Streptophyta; class Magnoliopsida; order Asterales; family Asteraceae; genus Calendula; species Calendula officinalis. The sequence goes on along the minus strand of OY970832.1, from coordinate 7,034,838 downwards.
GTTTGGGTAGTTAACTTAAAAGCCTTTATAAAGGAGTTTTCAGGAGGACTTACTTTACAAAACTCTTTTTTGAAAGTAGATAAGTCAATAAGGAAACATGGCCTAAGTCTCCACTCAGGAATTGAAGCTAGCGATAGCGATGAGGACTACATCATGTAAACAACCATAGGTGGTTTACAGAATTTTCGGGACCAAAAATGTTGTGTTTTGGTAGTTATTTGCGTTTTAAAGTTTTTTTGTTTAATTTTTATACTTTTTTTAAGCCTAATTTTCGTCTTGTTTGTTGTTCTTGGCTTACTCGAAAATCTAGGTTTTATTTAGAGTTTGTTTGATACAGTTGAAGTTTTAGTTTTAATTTTTATAAAAGTTAGTTATTTTTTTCTTCCAAAATTCATGTATAGATTTTGAAGCACGTACTCATATGTATTTTTGTTTTTACTCTACATCAGTAATGGGCATTGTCATGTGTTTAGTCGGTAGGCTCTGCTCTTGTATGTTTTAGTAATTTTATATGTAAAAACCGAATATAAATTATTAAGCATGTATAAGAAGTAAAAAAGAAGATACCATTTCTAATATAAACGCCCTCTGGAAAGTCTTTCGGTATTTGGCCTTGACAACAATCAACTTTTTCAAGTTCACCAATCTCCTCAACTGGCGCGAAGTTTCTCTGCAAATATATAATTAAGTTTGTCAAACTCAATATATTAAAAATTAGATATTAGCAAAAAGATATTCAAAACGTTTACAATTCGGAAGGATGAAGGACATCAAATACAAGTGTTTTGGGGACCATTCATACTTCTATTTCGAGTCAACAAAAAGAGTCTCTTATCTTAAATTCATTTTTATTTCAGCTTTCTGCTCCAGACCCCACGAGGGTGTCCCCCCTGACCCCAAGCTGACCCTTGGGGCGACCTCAAAAAGAATACTACTGCAGGTGAAAATTTCTCTACCTGTGAAGGAAGCATGGGTTGGTCCACAAATCGAAAGATGGAATCTACAACATTGTTTAATATTGCCAATGACGCCGTCTTGATGGCTTTTCCAGCTTCGATTTTAAGGGTGGATTTCTCCAGCTTTCGTGTGGCTGCAGGCTGCTTAAAATGATTGATAATGAGTTTAGAAGAAAACAAATTAAGACATTATTAAAAATCCTAGTATTTCAAGTTTACACATATATATTGATCAATAACATTAAACGGAGTTAACTGATTAAAAAGCTAGGCATTGCTAGCAATTATAACACATAAGCTCTTCAACCTCTGTTCGATATGTTGAGGAAAAGAAAGATGAAAAACATAACTAGCCATATACTTAAAAGCGTTCAAGAACCGTTCAACAATCGATCTATGGTTTGGTACATATACAACAATCTATGTTTTGGTATACTTGTATAGTATTCTTTAAAATTTGTATAGTATGATGTGTGAATAAGTTTGTATGATATAAATATAATCTCCCTAAATGTCACAGTAGGTGACTGCCCACTTCAAACTTAAGAAAGTACTGTTACGTACCTCTATCATTCCATATTGACCATATGATAGCAGCTGGCTATTTTATGATATCCCACACATATCCTTTTCTTGTAGCACCATATATGAATGGACCTCATTTACTTTTATTTAATAAATATCCTTGTTCCCATCAATCAATAATTTATCATTATTACTATTCAATATTTACAACTTTTTGATGATTTTTTGGTCCCAAGTTTGAAGAGTGATTAATAGTATATTCCAGTACTTTGAAAGTTGCATGTGTAAAAGATCAATATTTACAAGATCTAAATGTAAGAAGATCCATATCAACTAAAAATATATTCTTAATAAAGAGCAGATAAAATGAAAATCATACTGATACCGTCGGATGGTTTCGATTTGTAAGATTGTTAGAAAGGTGAAATTTTGAGTTTGAGTTTAAATACCTTAACAGAACATGGGCGGCCTTCTGCCTTGAGATCTTCTTTAAAACCGATGGGATGATTACTAGTTGAACATCTTACGGTGGAAAGCCCACATGTTGCTCTTGCCATCTCGATCACTTTCTCTCTCTATGCTTAATTTTGTGTGTTTTATGACCAACTTGTTCCACCATTTATAACAACAACAAAAAGTCACGATAAAATAATTGACTACTTTTTTTTCTTTCTTTCTGAAATGGTAATGATAAACGAAGAAAATACAACCATGATACTATTACAAAACATGAGATAAGAAATGTTAAGAGACTCCGCACTCGCCCCCACCACGAGTTCGTGGTTCCTATAGGAGAGATGTTAGTTATTTTTTATTTTTTTAAATTGGAAAATTCTATCAGTAGTTGTGAGTGTGGACTATAACGTGATATTTTATGGTGTCAGTGGCGGACTCAGAGAAAAAGTTGAGGGGTGTCAACGGTTGCACATTTTTTTCTCAGGAGTTGCACATACACTAATAAAAAGAAAATTTAAAAATTTTAACCCTATTTTTACACTATTCGGAAAAGTTTCAGGGGTTGCACGGACAACCCCGGGCACCATACTAGGTCCTCCCTTGTATGGTGTTATTGATGGTTAGTCATTAGAGGATATGTAATGTAAATTCGGTAGGTTGTTTCTAGTGATGGAAGTTTTTAATGGTAATTTAAAAACCCTTAGCTAATGTCAGTTGGAAATTGACGGCCGAGGTTTACAATTACAAACCAATTTTCCGTCTAGTAATTTGTCACTAAGAGGATTTAGCGACGGATTATGGACAGAAATCCCAGTCTATGGTCCAATTTACCTTTAAGAACACATGACTACGAAGTACTGATCTTTCGATTTTTTTAAAGGCGGTAAAAATATATATGTAAAAAGCAAGAAAGGTTAAACTACTTTCGTTCACTTGGATTTACAATTGGGGCATGATTGCATGAAGTTTAAACTTGATTGGTCCGAGTGGATTTACACTCCTTACAAATGCAAATAGGGATCAGAAATGTGGTCAAATAAAAATGGATGTACAACCCTAAAATATAGACATTTAATTTGACATTTATTGTAACCTTAATAGTGTACTATAACCCTAATTAAATTTATGAAAGCATTTATTTACATTTGAGTATAGAGTAAAACCCTAATATCATATATGATATCAACTAGATCGCAATTAAGATTAGAAAAACCCTTATATCATGTTTCATTAGTACACATCATCATTATTTATGCACATGGTAGTTTGTGTCTCATATAGTTAGAGCTGTATATTTAGCGAGTTTGTGACTTAACATGATTATGAAACAAATCAAAAACATAAAAATTTATAATCATACAATAGCTCAACCAAACAAACCGATACAAAAATCAGAGTATGAAACATTATACGTGATAAACTAAAGAAGTGACAACATTTAGCACCCGGTATAATACGAAAACACTGAAAACTATCAAAAGTATATTTGAACTCTTAAATTTCAGTCAGGAAATAATCATCATCAAGAACCAAATAAAACCTCGGTTAAAATATTTTACCAGACAAATGTAACAATATCCGCGTATCAATATAAACCATTTAAATATCCAATGGACTTTAATTTATTTATTTGCTTTCCTTCTCATCCGAGTTGCTAAATTGAACATAATATTATATTTAATATAAAATGCAACCAATGAAGGACTACCAATTACCACCAAGAAACCTACAAACCCTATTCCTCACCCATTATTGCCGCCGACCCCACCTTGTTCCCTCTTCGAAATTAAAGACCAGAAAACCACAATCACTTCTTTTGTAATATCCGGCAAGCTTAGGCAGCGACGCAAACTCAAGCAGGCAGCCTCTTCTTTTTCTGGCGAACTCAAGGATTCCAACGTCAAGGCAACAACTCAAGCGACCAGGCCAAACTAAAAATATCCCGGCGACAACTAGCAGAGTTCTCGTTTTTTTTTTTCTTTCTTCCTACGTTGTCAGCTCAAGTGATATGGTCAGAAAACCCAGCCAACGTTTTCTTTAAAGATTTTTGCTTAACTTAAAACTTATTTCTTGAAAAATCAAAACATATGCAATTATTTTAACTATTTATTATTTATTTATATTAATTCTTAGTTATCTTTTTCTATAAATAAATCAGTTACTAATTATATAATTATTTATTTCATTAATTATTTAGTGATGTATTTATCTAATTTATTAATTAATCAAAATTATTTATATTTTATTTTATTTATACAACTACGGACTACTCATTATTTTGATTTAAGCAAACCAATTTCTAAAACCCTTAAAATACACATCAAATATATTTCACATACAATATAACTTCAATAATGTCACCGACGTATCGCTCATAAGTTTACTTTCATGCATTTAGGTCACTAGAAGTCGTTTGGTTGGATCTTGCATTTTACTTATTTGCATTTTGGAAGCTTTGCATCAGGTGAGTCCACAGCCCCACTTTTTACCGTATTTTTATTTACTGTTTTTACAAATCTTTGGGGTGAAAAACATAAACTGTTTTTTTTATTAAATGCTTACATTATTTTTATTGTGATGATACATTATTCAAACCATGACAAACAGTCTTTATGCTCGGACTAAGTAGGTGTAGTGCATAGGTAGATGCTTACATGTCATAATCTTAGCTAGTTGCGACTAGGCCCTGGATATGCAGATGGTACCATTGGCTGAGACTCTTCCTCCCACATTTTTGTTGTTACTTTAACGGTTCTACCCAACCGTCAGGGGAGTGCATATCTTAGGGAACAGAAACATCACACTTAGAGTTGCAGTTTGATTATGAGCTTAGGGTCGGCATATTAACTCAATGGCGTAGCTAACTGTTGGGGACACCAGTCATGCATTTTCAATATTTACTACTCTTTACAATCTTACTATTTTGTTTACTTACATGTCTTTACATATCAAATTTTATTTTAACATTTTTTTATATCAAATCATTTTTTGAACATCTTATCATCACACATATTTTGCCTTATTGGCACATAAACATTTTGGGTAACACAAATCTATATTTTATTATACAATTCATGCCGGTTGGCGCACAAAAACTTTGTACTTCAAATCGTTTTCAAATAACATTTTTTTACACGATTTTACAACGTTTAGCTTACAAAACCTTGTATTTCAAAACTAATATTAAACCTGTGGATTCACTCAACAATTTTGTTGATCGTTTTATATATGTTTTTCAGGTAAATAGGAGAAGCATTGAGTCCTTAGACTTTGGATCATGAGCATGCATATTGTCGGGATGTCACGAACGTCTTTTCATTTTCAAACATTCATTTTTAGTTTATTTTTTTTTCAATTAAATAAAAATTTTGGATAATACTTATTTCAAGTATTTAATTTCATTTTAAAACTATTAAATGTTCCCATTAATCATTGTTGTGTTACTCATGAATGTTACATCCCGTTCTTCCGCAAATCATTTATTACTATAAAATCATTTTTAGCGGGATGTGACATTTAGCGACATGTGCTATCATGGTTCCTATCCGTGCCACGTCACTGGCCGACATGGACGTCTATTTTCGATGGGTACAAGATGTTTTGGATGGATGACCGGACATTGAGATATTGTCTATTGACTCAAATTCTTGGCTTCTTCCATCTTTGATTAACATTATTTATCAAATAATTAAATAAAAGTCCAGATTCAGATAACGTTAAATAATTTTAACAAGTACATACAAAACTTTAAGACTTATATTATTTTAATGAATGATAAAATTATTAAAATTCTGTAATCTCCATGGCCTTTTATTATTTCCAGAAGTTGGGTCCAATTACCGCCAACATTATAAGTAATTGATACTTTCTCCCCTCATTCGCATGTAGATGTTCACTAAACAAAATGTACACAATTTTCAAAATATAGTAATCATTACATTATTTATCAATATAATCTTAGTGGCTTGTTCAAAGTAGTCTAAGGATTTTTTAAAGTCCAAGGGATAATTATTAGCCCTTGGATCAAGAAAAAGTCAAAGGTCTGGATCACTATTCAAACCACAACCACCATTATCAACACATGTGATTCAATACATCAATACCCCACCACCACCGGCGTCCGGCGACGGCGGCCGGAGGTGGTCGGTGGTGGTGACCGGCGGTGCTGGTCGTGACTTGAAACACATGTGATTCGAGGTAATATGCTCGTCTGTATTTTGGAACCCCTATTTTTAGTGAATCACATGCGTTTCACCTTTTGTAACATATGTGATTCATAGTTCGTACGCTCCTCTGTATTTAGAAACTCCTATTTTTAGTAAACCTCACATGTGTTTCGTGACTTGAAACACATATGATTCGAAGTAATATGGTGGTCTGAATTTTGGAACCTTTGTTTTTAGTGAATCACATGTGTTTCGTGACTTGAAACACATGTGATTCGTAGTTCGTATGCTCCCATGTTTTTAGAAACTCTTGTTTTTAGTGAATCACATGTGTTTCGTTACTTGAAACACATGTGATTCGAAGTATTATGCTCGTCTGCATTTTAGAATCGATGTTTTAGTGAATCACATGTGTTTCACCTTTTGAAACACATGTGATTCGTAGTTCATATGATCCCATGTTTTAGTGAATCACATGTGTTTCAATACATCAATACCCCCACCAGCCCCACCACCACTGTCAGTGGTGGTGGACGGCGGTGTTCGACGGCCGGAGGTGGTCGGTGGTGGTCGGAGGTGATAGTGTCTAAGGGATTTGATATTGACCATTTTGATCCCAATGGCTAGGATTTGTCCCTTAGGACTTTACAAAACCCTTAGACTACGTTGAACACAACTCTATAATCTTATACTCCCTCCGTCCCAAAATTATTGTCCACATTTGATTATCACACAGTCTAAGAAAAATGCATTTATTATACCGTGCAACCAATAAAATTTTATCTTTACCACTTAAGTGTTTTTTGATTGGTTGAATTTTCAAGTTAACAGTCATTTTTGAACATTAAAAAAAGGAAACATTAACAATAAAAATGAGATGGAGGGAGTATTAGCTTACCATAAATGAATTGATTTGTTTCTATTTGGAAATTGATATCTAATTTGGGATAAAATAAGACAGTTAATATGAGATGTATGGAGTATTAAAGGGTTCTACTAAACATACAAAAAAGGAAATTTTATTAATAATTGGTTTTGTTAAAAGGGTCTTTTTAAAATGTGTCCCAGGGCACATGATTATAACATTTAATTAACTTAAAATTATCATTGAAATTTAAGAAGTCATTTAATGCATTTCCAGAAAAGTTAAGAATATGCTTCATTAATGTTTATTAATCCATCATTTAGAATTATTAGTTACTTTAATACACATAATCATATGCCCTAATGCACATGTTAGAAAATCACTTGTTAAAATAGGAAAGTTCGTGATTTTGCGTGTGAAACATCTAAATGTCCATTTAAAGGCTATCAAGTCTAAGGGATGTTTGTTTTAAATTTATTTTTTAATTTACTCTAAAAGAATTTACTTTTTATTTTATTTACTAATTAAAGTGCAAATAAATTATGGACTACGTACTAAATTACATTACATATTTGTACTTTAATTTTGACTGGACTCTTATTTAATTTGTTTCTTATATTAAATACGATTATAGTTTTGAGAGTGGTATGAAGTGAAAACAAAGTATTTCCTAAAAAAAAGTTACTTTTATTAATTTGTTTTATCAAACAAAGTACACGATATGTTGGCGTTGAATTGAAATTTGATATGACATTGATGTGGTTTTCGTGATGGTTGTGATGGACTCCATGTAAAAATTATTTGATTAATATTAACTATTGATTATTATTGATAAACGGTTGAAATATGTTCCTTAGGATTGTATAAAAATTAAGGATTACACTGAACATATAGAGTTGTATTCAAGGATTTTCTTTATTTTTATAAAGTTCAAAAGAATAAATCTTAGTCATTGAATTAAAAGAATCCTTAACCATCACCATCATCAAATCACATTTGATTCAATATACAACCACCACTATCATCAAATCACATGTGTATCAATATACAACCAACAACGCCGGCCACTGCCGCCCCATCGCCGCCGACCGCCGCCTCCGGCCACCGTAATCACATGTGGTTGGATACACAATCACATGTGATTGAAAGCAACTGATGGTAGCGAGTGGTTGCCGGTGGTGGAGATGGTGACCGACAGAGGTTGGTGGTGGTAGTGGTGGTCGGCGGTGTTGAATAACATGTGATTTAATACACATGGGGTGGTGGTGGTCGGCGGTGTGCAATCACATGTGATTTAATATACATGAGGTGGTGGTGGTGTTGATGTGTTGAATCAAATGTGATGTTGGTAGTGATGGTGATTTTAAGGTTGATTGATACAATGACTTAGATTTATCTCTTAAGACTACGTAAAAATCAAAGATTGAGTTGAACATTTCTATGAAAACATAATACAAACTTATAAGTTAGAGACAATAACTTCAATCTTTTTAATTTAAAAGATGTATTATTAGAATACACAGAGGATTAAGGGTATTATACTCCAAGAATCCATCATTATATCCAAGTGTCAAATAAATAATAAATAGTAGAATGACTGGAATCAGTCATGTCTTGGCTAGGGGTGAGCATAGCCGGGTACCCACCGGTTCCGACCGGAACCGGAACCGGAACCTCTTGTACCGGTTCCTCAATTTTCGGAACCGGAACCGGAACCTCCGGTTCCTTCCGGTTCCGGTGCCGGTTCCGGTTATCCTGTTTCTAAAATCGTAAAATTAAAATTAGATGTAAAGCTTAAATACTAATCATTTTTTGTCATTTTATCAACTAATCTTTGAATAATCATAAACTCCAAACACTTAAACCTATGATTGTCTATATATTTTATCGTTAGAATATACTGATTAATGACTAAACTCATTAAAAGTTACACAAAGTTTCTCATATTGTTAAATTTTGACATTAAATTTATCATATATATAATATTTTAACAAAAATAGACCGAATAATTACCGGTTCCGGTTATCCACCGGTTACCGGTTCCTAAATTTTGAGAACCGGAACCGGAACCTATTAGGGCGGTTCCATAATTTTAGGAACCGGAACCGACGGTTCCATAGCGGTTCCGGTTCCAATTCCGGTTACCCGTTTTTTCTGATCACCCCTAGTCTTGGCCGGTTACTCACTTACTTGTCCACATAATCTAGTAGATTAGTAATACCTCCTCTGTTTTAAAATAAGTGATACATTTTTCTTTTTTGAGTGTTTCAAAATAAATGATACACTTTAATACTTTCCTTTTGGTAAAATATAGTAGGATTCATACCCACTAATATCTCATTTAATAAAGTGAAATTACTCATTTATCTTTACTTTTACTTTTACTTTTAAAAATAATTAAACTTAATTTAATCATAATAGGTGGGACCCATCACTTACTAACGATCCAATTTAATCTAAGAGTAATGGTATTTAGGCCTACCATTTTGACCTACTCATAGGCCTACTCATTAGATGAAGACACGTGTCAAAATCAATGGATAATATTAGGAGAGAGAATTAGTGGAATACATATGTCATCTTATCAAGTGGGTAGGTCTATGAGTAGGTCTAAATGATATGACTAAATATCATTTCTCTTAATCTAATTTAACATTCATTATAATCATTTGCCTTAAAAAATATGAAACCTAATATGTATCACTTATTTTGAAACTGAGGAAGCAAGTCATTATTCAAACACTAAATTATACGAGCATAATTCGATTAACCTTGATTGGTTGTTAAATGACTTAAATCATATACCACTAAACCACAATCACTTTAGTTTTCTAAATTCTTATCTTTCTATACCTTCTTGTTTTCTAAAATATATCTTTATTAATTCGGTTGCAGAAAAAAATAATGTAGAGATTTAAAAGTGTATATTAGTCGTTAAAAAAGAATTTAAAAAAAAATTAAAGGTGCACTTGAGATGACTTCTAAAATATGCAAGTGTATACTATTACTATTACTATAAGTAATAAGGAGATTTGCCACATACTATGCGGGGTTACATATCAATTCTTCTTATAAAATTTTCACACTTCATTTTTATATATACAAAAAAGTTAACATGTGAAATTTATTAATTTTTTTTATAATCTCATTCTTTAATTTAAACATTTAAATTAATCAACTTAGTATGAAAATAAGTAGAAACCAACCCCATCTATCTTATACTTTTATATCCCAATTTGAAATGCAAAGTGAAAGAGATTTTACCAATTACAATAAAATCTCCATAAATTAATACTCGATAAATTAATAATCTCGATAAAATTAATAATTTATCCGGTCCCAACTTGGGACTAGTACAAAATCGGACCCCAATTAATAAAATAATAAGATAATAATTTTTTTGAAATCCTAATGTAAATATATTAGTCCCAACCAAACTATAAATTAATAATTACTAAAATAAAATTCCAAAATTCTAGAGTTATCAAGTAAAATATGAATCTATAGTCACTTGTTGATTGGTCATCGTTGATTTTTTAACACCTTTTAGTTTAGAAGTCATAGTTGATGTGATTTTAAAATTTATCATTAGACATTTTATAGTGATCAATCTAGATCTATGTACATTAAACTTGACAAGTTCATTAATGTGGGAATTTTGAAGGTCTTGTAAATGTGAATGTGATGCAGAATTTTGAAGGTCCAGTGAATATGTAAATACGTATTAGATAAGTTAATTTTATAATAATATTATCTTTAAATTAATAATTTATTAATTTATCGATAAATTAATATCTCACTAAATTAATAAAATATCTTAATACCAACCTTATTAATTTATGGAGGTTTTATTGTAATCAAAATATTGACATATATACATTGTGTACATTTTCTCTATTTCTATCCCCACTTTTTATTTTGCCATTTATCTCAATTTTTAGTTACATGTACATATTTAAATATTTTAGCCATATTTAGTTACTCCCTCTGTCTCAAATTTATTATTCACTATAACAAAATACACAGTTTATGAAAGTACATTAATTATATTATGTTATCAATTAAATTTTCTCTTTCTCACTTAAATATTTTTTAATTGGTTAAAATTTAGGAAATACAATTTTTATGAGATAAATTAAAATAATATATTAGATAATAAAAATAGGACAGAGGAATACTATTTTGAAAAATCTGTTGACTACTTGAAAGCTAGCTTATATTCTCAACTTTATTAAGGAGTACATACCATGATACCAAGCTATTATTACTAAAAAAAAAAAAAGAAGACCAAATGGGTTCTCAAACACCTCTTCATCTTCCCACCATAGATTTCTCCAACATAAACAAGAACAATCGAGGAACCATTGTTTGGGATTCAACTAAAACCCAAGTGTTCAAAGCCCTTGAAGAATACGGTTGTTTCGAAGCAGCTTTCAATCGGATCTCACCTGATTTTAGAGAATCAGTTTTCACCTCATTGAAGCAGCTATTCGATCTCCCCTTAGAAACAAAGTTAAGAAATAGTGGCGCAAAACCTTTTTATGGCTACATTGGTCCATCTAACGATGTTCCGTTATATGAGAGCTTGGGAATCGAAGACCCAAAAAGCTTCACTAATCTCATGTGGCCTCATGAAAACCATGAATTTTGGTAGGTTGTTTTTCCCTTTATCTAAATTCTTAGTAAGTCACATACGATAACAATATAAATTGTTGGAAGGTGTTTTTATTGGTCTGTAGTCATGGCTTCGGATGTGTTCTGCTATTAAAAAAAAGTTCTACATACTAATTTAAATTGTTGTTTTTTTTTTTAATTATTTGTAGGGGTGAGCATGAGACGGTTTTTAACTAAAACCAAACCCCGCCCCGAAAGTTCGGGTTTTAAAAATTACACCCTGTTCGGTTTCGGATTTTTCGGTTTCGGTTTTTCGGGGTTTTCGGGTTTTTCGGTTCGGTTTCGGGGTTTTTTTCGGTTTTTTGTTTTCCTTTAAATTTATCAATTTGTTACCTTAAAAATTAATATTTATGATTCAATTTCTCAAACCTTAACATATTTCGTTATAAATAAAAAACAAATAGTAAGTTTAATATAATATAATAAGATTAATAAATAGAATATTATTATTTAAAAGATAATTAAACGTCAAATCTTTTATAAATATAAAAATATTTTTATAAAATTTGAAAGATATATAATGGCGGGTCGGGGTTTTCGGTCGGGTTTTTCATATGCCCCCGAAAACCGCCCCAAACATCTGGGTTTCCAAAAATCAAAATCGTTGACATCGGTTTTTCAAATGGTTCGGTTTTTTCGGGGCGGTTTTTTCGGGTTTTTCGGTTTCGGTTTGGTTTTTCGGTTTTTATGCTCACCCCTAATTATTTGATTTCATTAATAGCAAGATGATAGAAAACTACTCAGAGAAGGTATCAGAATTGGATGAGACTGTAAGGATGATGGTTTTGGAGTGCCTTAATTTGGAGAAATATTTGGTTGAACATATGGAACTAACGAAATATCTAGTAAGGGTTATGAAATATAGAGTTCCCGTGGAAAATGAATCAGATATGGGACTAAGAGGTCATGCAGATAAGAACATAGTGACAATTTTACATCAAAATGAAGCTGGGGGACTAGAAGTGCAGAACAAAGAGGGAGAATGGATCAGAATGATATATAGAACCTAATGATACAACAAATTAAATATCAAATATCAAATTTCGTTGTTTATAAATATGCATATACACACATGATATATAGAACCTAATGATACAACAAATCGTACGCATGGATAGTTTAATTATGTGCTCAACCATATATTAGGACTGGCAAAATCAAACCCGACCTGTCAACCCAACCCGTTTATAACCCAAAATTAGCGGGTTGGGTTATAACTTTCAACCTGTGGGTCGTAAACGGGTCAACCCGTTTACAACCCGCCATACAAACAAGTCGGGTTGGGTTTAGATTTAAAACCCATTTACGACCCGTCAACCCGTTTAAATATTAAATATATCTTAAATATATAATATAATATATTACTATTTATATATGTATTTTAAATACATAATATAATGTATTATTATAATGTAAAATCTAGTATACACATACATGAGTCACATATATTAATTTTTCTGGAAGTTAAAGTTGAGTTATGGAAGACGATGATCGGGTTGCTTATTTTTGAGCTTTCATTTTGTATTTTGAACAACTTTTAGTAGTTGTTAGCTTTTGTTTGTATTTTGCAACTAATCGACGTATTTTGTTATTTTAGTCTTTAATATTGTGTGTCTTTTCTCTATTTTTTTTATAAAATTATGTTTTATTGGGTCAGCCCGTTTATGACCCAACCCGTGTAATAAATAGGTTGGGTTGAAGATCTCAACCCGTTTAGATAAAAAGGTTGGGTTGGGTTGGGTTGAGATTTTCAACCCGCGAACCCAAATAGTTCAACCCGTTTATGACCCAACCCGACCTGATTGCCACCCCTACCATATATATGTACAAAGCATTTTTCCATTTTCCTAGCATATAACCTTTTTTTTAAACGATAAATGAAACAACGGAAGCCTACTCGCAATATTCTGAAATGTAGATAACGATTTACTCCTAGAGTTATAAAAAAAATATCATTGGTCCGACAAAATGGTCTCAAAGCAAAATATGTCTCATGTGGAAGAAAATGGAAGTTGTCGTTTACCAATATCATTAATTCATGATATGGATTGGACATGCTTGGACAAACGGTCGATTGCGTGCAGGAGTTCATAGGGTGGTGATGAAAGGAGAGGAAACTAGGTTTTCAATTGGTTTGTTTTCAGTTGGAAAACCAGGGAAATTTGTAAAAGCCCCTGAAGAAATGGTGGATGATCGAGGAACACCCGTTGCTCTTCAAGCCTTTCGATTATGAAGAGTTTCTTAAATTCTTTGTCTTGGAAGAAAATACCGGAAACAAGTTGGCGCTGAAAAAGTATTGTGGTGTGTCCTAAAAATTTGTCAAAAAAAAAAAAAGCAGCTAAAATTGTCCTTGAGTAATGTTGTTTTTTGTTTGTTATCTTATCATTAATGGTATTTCTGAAATCAATTTCTCTACCTTTTAGATAGAGATATGACTATTTATATTTTATTTTTTTTCATATCTTTTATTTAAAGAAATTGAATATCATTGTTATTGTTTGTCCTCCTACCAACAAATTACTATGTTTTGTAATTACTAAATATACTGCTTGAATATTGCTAATTAAGTTTAACACCTTTGTAAGTTACTTCGGTTTTTCATGTTGGATATTTTTATAATTTTAAGTTGTAAACCAATGGAATCTCTTCAAACGTCCTTGTATAATAACACATAAACAATTTTTGGTACAAAATCCCATTACATAATTACAAAAGCAATCTGGTAAACTACATCAGTAGTTTTACCTCCATAATTACATTATATTATAAATTTTTGTGTTATTGAAGATCGCTGTCCTTACGGGTGGCGTTTTAGTATTAGAAGGCCAGTGCATAATTGCATATACTGTTAACTTTAGATAATAATAAAAAAAAATATTGAACTAAAATCATGATAACCAACGTTGTATTTTAATAAGTTAGTTATAAGAATGATCTATGTAGTTTGGCAAATTGTACATTTAGTCACCGTGGTTCAATAAATGCAGGCGCGTGGTATCCATGATTTGCATTTCTGGACAATTTTAGTCCCTTCACCCTAACATCGTTAACTCAACTCCGTTAGCTGGGGCATTTTGCTCATTTTGCAAGTTCGGTCCCATTAAATGTCTTCTTCTTCCCCAAATCCATACAAAACATGAAACTTACAACCATGATTTTAATCTGAAATCGAAAGTTCACCTGTAAAGAGAAAATCATCCTTAACCACAAAAACAATCATATAGATCGAGTAATAGAATGATTTTTCAGAAAACAACCGAAGCCCATACTAATCGGACGATTCCTGCAAATCAACAGAAACAGTCATCTTCTTCTTCCTGCAACGATTCCTGCAACGTCGTAACCCCCAAATCTTCTTCTTCCTACAACAGTCATCTTCTTCTTCTATTCGATCGGTCAGAGATTATGGCCATGTTTGGGAAAGCTTATTTACGGGGATTTTAAGCTTATTAGCTCGAAAATTAGAGGAATTATAGAGCTTAATAAGCTTAAAAACCCCTTAAATAAGTTTTCCCAAACATGCCCTATGTTTCGTTTTGTTTCAGATCTACGGTAAATCGGTAATCGAGTCTGATGATCTTATTGAACAGCTGGTGGTGAGGTTGCAATCGAGTCTGATCAACTGATAATCGATTAACAGTGAAGAGCCCGATTTATAGCAGTACAAAGAAATCTTCTTCTTCTAGCCTTCTGGTGAGGTTGCAATCTTCTTCTCCTTCTCGGGCTTGACAGGTGAAGAAACGCAGAAGAAGAAGTGCGATCATGATTTCAATTTTGTTGTAAAAATTGGTGATTTTGTTTGTTGTGTGTGCTTTTTAATGGGTGTACAGAGAGTCAGAGAGAAACCAAAAAGAAAGGCGACGTGAGAAATTTCCAGCAAGAAGATAAAGGGGGCACAATTTGGTGACAGATAATTAGAAAATTTACCAAACGATTGCTTCAAGTTCTTGCTTTTATGAATGAAGAAGGTGATGGATATGAGCTGTTTTGGTCCAAATACTGTTACATTGTAAGTATTGACTTGTAATTTTTGATATATGAAATACGAAGTATAATTGTTTCAGAAATTTTGATGCACTGTGATTTTGAATGAGTGTGTGTGAAGATCGCTTGGAGAAGACAAGGAATAAAACAAAGATGACAAAAAGACTAAAATGCCCGCAACTAACGGAGTTGAGTTAGCGCTATTAGGGCGGAGGGACCAAAACTGTCCAAAAATATTGAACTATAGTGACTAAATGTACATTTTAGCCAAACCACAAGAACCATTCAACTCCATTTAATTGCAATAAGACCAAATCAAAGTAATATGGAAGTTTTCATATTAGGTGCATAGCAACTCGCAATAAAGTCGATTGCCATTATGTAAATTTGATTGTAGTTGTACTTGGTGAGATTTAATTTGGCAGAAGCATGCATGACAATTGACATGCATGCGGATGGCACAAGTACGCACACACATGCTCTCTTTCCACACCCATGGATTGTCCTTTGTGAGGTTGTGATGAGGAGCAGAAGATAATTTTTTTATTAAATGTCGCACGGCTAGCTTTATTTTTTTTACAAAAAAAAAAAAAAGCGTATTTTCGTCGTTTAGAAAAAGTTAAGGACAGTAGGGACCATGGGTGTAATAAATTGAATACATTAGGGACGTCTGGTGTAATAAATGAAGTTCAGTGATTATGTCTGTAATAAGTGTTAGAATATTCCCTTTACTAATGTGGCCTTGACCATTTGAACCCTTAACTATGCCTTAATGACATATTATACCCTAACAATTAAATGTCAGTTATGTGATGGATGTAACTGTCATGTCACATAAATTAGGGATTGTGGGCTTTTCCTGTATCTTGTCAAATTACGTATTCTCACACTACAAACACCAAATCAATTGTAAGAAATCCCTCCATCGGATTATTGACATCACTACTGAAATTGGATCAATCCTAATGTTATGGCTTCATCATCCAACCATAATCTTCAACCTTCACAAGTAAGTTTCTATCATATTTGATTGTAGTGTAAATTGAAGATGATCATGATGATTAAACCCATGTAATGTTTAAATTAAACAACATTTGGTATCAGAGCGTTTTAAATCATCGTGATTTTTTCCCAAAATTCAATTGATGAGTATTAAATAATTGTTAATCACCAAAAATTCAATTGTCGGCGGTCACCAATTTATGAGTATTAAAAAAATTTTCTTGATGACTTAAAAATCCAGTTTCGGCAAAGTATTAATTGAATTTCTGACCATTAATGGGTCTACTTATTACAATTTATATTTTCTCCTTTTTTCGTTAACAATTGGGAGTCGATTTATGTTTTTCCATACTAATTAACAGATATTTAATAGTCATCAATTGGGACTTTCTGTAACACCTCAATTTTCAAAAACAATATTTAAATAACATTTCATCCCAAAATGATTAATAATGTATCGGTGTTAAATACTGAATTTACAAAAACTAAAGGTTTCTTGTTTGAGATTATCAGAGTTTACAAAAACGGTGTTACAAAATATATCTAAGCCATAGGATAAGGACTCCAACTACGAACACCAAGCTAATCTCAACAAGGCCTCCTCTCTAAACGGACCTCCTAAATCTTCGATCCCGAACCTGAGTACATATCAAAAACACAGACATAGTACGTGAGACAAAATTGTCTCGTGAGATACATGAGTTTTAGACCCGATAAACAACTAGTCACATGATGTCATTTATATCATAATAATATTATTAATTCCATTCGGGTCACTTCATTTCTTTCATCATTGACCAATGTCAAGATAATCGGAATGCCTCCAATCTATCAAGACCGTCATATCCACGGTAACCGGAATGCCTCCAATCTACCGGGACTCATATGTATTGGGTAATCGGAATGCCTCCAATCTACCACAAACCTTAAGGAACCATAATAATCGGAATGCCTCTAATCCATCATGGCCCTAGGGACATCATAATCATCATCATCATTTATCATTTATCATCATGAGCTTATAGCTCCATCATCTCTTAATCAATTAATTAATTCATTATCACATAAGCAATTCATTAGTAATCACATAATTGACCAAATTACTTATAGAATCGATAAAACATGGTAACATAAAACATTTACTAACTATGTACTCATTTTGAAGGTTCACATGTACTCACCTTAATCAAGTTTATCCAAAAGATGTGTTTCTTGAACACAAATGTCTCTTCCCAAGACTTGAACCTCAAATCCTTCCACCAAATGACCTAATACCAAAACCAATACAATGGGTTACATCAAACATCAATTCTAACTACATATTCCATGGCTAGTTAACTATTTGTATCACATTTCCCCAATTTACCAAACCCTAATTCCATAAACCTTCATATTTCCCTAAATCCATTTCATAAACACATTTTCCTTGATAAAATACCATAGATTTAAGTTATTCAACTTCCATTCAACCATTTATGAACAAACCCAAAACTAGGGTTTGAGATTCAAGCTTTCCCTACTTGAATCTGTGGCTAAAAACCCAAGAGAGATGAAGATTTACCTTAGATCTTCAACTAGGAGCAAGTATCACAAAGATTTGATGAAGAAATCGGTTCCAAATGATCCTTTGCACTCAAAAACGTACACACACTTGTTGGGAGAGAAACTAGGGTTTTGGAATGGCATTTATGACAAAAATCCCGCATTAAAGACTCCAGCGACGAAGATCGCGTCGCTATTTCCAGAATTGCGGCGCTATTTTACTCCCGCTATTTTTCGCGTTGCCAAGATCGCGCCGTGAACCCCCCTACGCGATCTAATTCGCGTTTTTTCCCCGACGCTATTTCGGATCGCTGTTTCGAGCTCGCACCAGATAGCGCCGCTATCTCCCAGATAGCGCCGCTATCTATACCAGACAGCCAGGCTTTCGTCCATAACTTTCTCATACGATGTCCAAATGACACGAAACCAATTCCTACGTCCTTTAAACGATTTATCCTTATTTATCATATTTTCATATAATTTATTTATTTACAAATTTCGGGTCGTTACAAATAGTTGATAAAGTTCGGGTACCTTTTCCGAATCTCATCCTTGACTTCTCAAGTCAAGTTCGGTCCAAGGGAATGCTTCCACTTGACCAACACCAACTCAATCTCTTTATTCCTAAGTTTCTTGGTCTTTGACTCTAATATGGCTTCGGGTTCTTCTGTCAATCGGTTCGGGGTATCAACCCGCAACTCTTGTAATGGGATAATATTTTCAACCTCACCCACGAACTTCTTCAAATAACTTACATGGAATGTATCGTGAACACCTTAAAGTTCGGGTGGGAGTTCCAACTTAAAAGCTTGTAACCCGACCCGTTTCAAAATCTTAAACGGGCCAACATACCTCGGGCTCAATTTGCCCTTCTTTCCAAACCTCATTACGCCTTTCCAAGGCGATACTTTCAACATCACCATGTCACCAACATCTAAATCATAAGGTCTCTTTTTCAGACCCGAATAGCTTCTTTGTCTATCTTGTGCGGCTTTCATATTGGCTTGAATTATTCCGATCTTTTCGTTTGTCACTCTCATAATTTCGGGACCCGTGAGTTTTGTCTCTCCCGCTTCAAGCCAACACGAGGGAGTCCTACATTTCCTTCCATACAACGCCTCATAAGGCGGCATTTTAATACTTGAGTGATAACTATTATTGTAGGAAAACTCGACTAACGGTAGATGTTCATCCCATTTACCCCCAAAATCCAACACACAAGATCTTAGCATATCTTCAACCGTTTGAATAGTTCTTTCACTTTGACCATCGGTTTGTGGGTGGTAAGCCGTACTCAACCGTAATTTTGTTCCCAATTCTTCTTGCAAAGATCTCCAAAATCTCGAGGTAAACCTCGCATCTCTATCGGACACAATCGATAACGGGACCCCATGAAGTCTTACCACTTCATCCACATACAACTTTGCCAACTTTTCGAGTGGCATGGTTTCCCGAATCGCTAAGAATAATGCACTTTTGGTCAACCGGTCAACTATGACCCAAATGGCGTCGTGGTTCTTGCTCGTTCTTGGCAACCCAACAATGAAATCCATTGTTATATCTTCCCATTTTCCGGCCGGTACTTGTAACGATTGAGCTACCCCATAAGGTACTTGATGCTCGGCTTTTACTTGTGCACACGTGGCACACTTAGAAATATACTTGGCCACTCTTGCTTTCATCCCGGGCCACCAATACATCTTCTTCATATCTTGATATGTTTTTGTACTTCCCGGATGGATCGAATACTTAGACTTATGGGCATCATTTAACAATTCCTTTCGGGCTCCACCGAATTTGGGGACCCAAATTCGACCACCAACGGTTTTCAACCCTTGATTATTTTCTTCAAAGTGTTGGTTTTTACCCAAACGTTCTTGTCTTAGCTCTTCTTTCTCCATCACTTCCCGTTGGGCGTTTCTAATTCGTTCCACAATACTCGAGATTACTTCAATCCGAGTCAACTTCCCTTTAATAGGTTTCTCGTGAACTTTTCGGCTCAAGGCGTTGGCTACCACATTAGCCTTCCCCGCATGGTATACTATTTCACAATCATAATCGTTTATCAACTCGATCCATCTTCTTTGTCTCATATTTAAATCTTTTTGGGTGAAAACATATTGGAGACTTTTGTGATCCGTGTACAACGTACACCTTGTACCATACAAATAATGTCGCCATAACTTCAAAGCAAACACTATCGCCGCCAACTCTAAGTCGTGTGTGGTGTACCTCGTTTCCGCATCCTTCAACTGTCTCGAGGCATAAGCTATCACTTTTCCTCGTTGCATCAAAACACAACCCAAACCTTTACTCGAGGCATCACTATAAACAACAAAGTCTTCCATGCCTTCGGGTAACGCGAGAATCGGGGCGTTACAAAGTCTTTCCTTTAACAACGTGAATGCCTTCTCTTGCTTTTCTCCCCACACGAACTTGCTACTTTTTCGGGTCAACAATGTGAGTGGAGTCGCCACTCGGGAAAAGTCTTGAATAAATCGATGGTAATAACCGCCAAGCCCGAGAAAACTCCTCACTTCGATTGGAGTTCGAGGAGGTTCCCATTTCATCACCGCCTCAATCTTTAATCGGTCAACTTTGATTCCTTCTCGTGACACGACATGACCAAGGAATTGGACTTCCCGAATCCAAAATTCACACTTGGAAAACTTTGCATATAACTTTTCCCGTTGTAGTACTTCCAAAGTTTGCCTTAAACGACTTTCATGCTCTTCTTCGGTCTTCGAGTAAATGAGAATGTCGTCGATAAACACAATAAGAAACTTGTCGAGGAATGGTTTGCAAACCCGATTCATAAGATCCATAAAAATAGCCGGTGCATTAGTCAACCCAAACGACATTACCAAAAACTCGTAATGCCCATAACGTGTACGAAACGCCGTCTTCTCGGTGTCTCCTTCTTTTACTCGAACTTGATGGTAACCCGATCTCAAATCGATCTTTGAGAAATAATCGGCTCCTTGTAGTTGATCAAATAAGTCGTCGATTCTAGGCAACCGGTAACGGTTCTTAATAGTCATCTTATTCAACTCTCGGTAATCGATACACATCCTCATCGAACCGTCTTTCTTCTTGACGAATAATACGGGCGCACCCCACGGAGACGAACTAGGGCGAATAAATCCCTTGTCGAGTAATTCTTGCAATTGCGACATCACTTCCCGCATTTCGGTGGGAGCCAAACGATATGGAGCACGAGCTACCGGCATCGCTCCGGGGACTAAATCGATACGGAATTCTACTTGCCTCTCCGGTGGCAATCCCGGTAAATCGTCGGGAAATACCTCGGGAAAATCCCGAATCACCTTCACATTTTCCACCGTCTTCTTTTCCTTTCTTCCATCTAACACATACGCCAAAAAGGACGAACACCCTTTGGCTAAACATTTTCTTGCTTTAACCGCGGTCATTAGGCATGGTAAATGGTGTCGTCTTTCGCCATACACATACACTTTTTCATTATTGGGAGTCTTGATCGAGACTATCTTTTTCCCACATAAAATCTTTGCTTGATATTCACCCAACCAATCCATACCAATGACTATATCAAATCCCGCAATTTCCATAGGTAATAAATTTACCTTAAACTTTCTCCCGTCTATTTCTAACTCACAATTTCGACACATATATTGGACCATAGAAGTTTTACCATCCGCAATTTCAATATCATAAATCTCATCAAGAAGTTCTAAAGGCACATTCAATTTCACAACAAAATCATGGGACACAAACGAATAAGTAGCACCCGAGTCAAACAAGATCCGGGCGGGAATAGAATTTACGAGTAGGGTACCTGAAACGACATCATGGGCTTCCTTGGCTTCATCTCGGGTAAGTTGGAAGGCTCGTCCTTTGACTTTTGTCGGCTCTGCTTTCTTTTGTGCGGTCGACACCATTGTCTCACTTCCTTTCTTCGGGCATGAGTTACTATAGTGCCCTTTTTCGTGGCACGAGTAACATTCGATTTCATCCAACGGCTTGGCCCGGCAATCCCTTGCCAAATGCCCCGGCCTCCCACACTTGAAACAAGCTTTCGAATCCGCCATACACTCACCCTTGTGGTCCTTGCCACATTTCTTACACGTGCCCACACTTGATTGTTTGGAGAAGGTCGGGGTGAACTTTCCTTTCTTCACCGAACCCGAGCTCCCCTCAAACTTCCTTTTCTCAAACTTCTCAAACTTTGGCCTCTCATTGATTATCCTTTGGCTCACTTCCTCCACATTCCTCGCCGCACTAATAGCCTCATCTAGTGTGGCGGCCCTCTTCACTTCCAACTCATACTCCCACTGGAGTCCATTAGCATAACGAACAATCCGGGATCTCTCATCCGGATACAACTTGATCACAAACGAGATCAATCCCGTGAACTTCTTTGTGTACTCATCGACACTCAAACTACCCTTCTTCAAGTGAACAAATTCTTCTTGTAGTTTCTCCAAATTTCTTTCGGGACAAAACTTCGCCTTCAACCGTTTCACAAACTCTTCCCATTTCATCTTATACACCGCCCTTTTCCCCAAAGATTCATACATAGTGTCCCACCATACGAGGGCTTCATCTTTCAACAATCGGGAGGCATAGATCACCATATCCCCTTCCTTACACTTGCTAGCTTCAAGGACTTGTTCGGTTTCACGGATCCAACGGATCGTGACTTTCGGTTCGGAGCTACCATAGTAATTATCGGGCTTGAAAGCCACAAAGTTCTTGTAAGTAAAACCTCTCCTTTCCCTCGGCTCGGGATCACTTTCTTCCTCAGTTGAAGACTTTTCAGTTTGAGCAACACTACTTGACTTGCTCTTGGTGCGGGGTGGAGATTCCTCCCGCCTTTCACGATCCTTATGCTCATTGAGGATCCGATGCACATCATTATTCACGACATCCCTCATTTGGTTGAACATAGCTTGAAGATGTTCCACAATTATCGGGGTGTGGTTCCTATCGGCACCCGAATTCTCCTCATCGATTCGATTCTCCGGGCCAAACACCGGATTGCTAACACGATTTGAATCTTGTTCTTGATCATGTGGACCTCTTCCACTTCTAGTTTGCACCATCTTACTATAATAAGACATCAATCATTTAGAAGTCAACTTATCAAATAACGGTATTATAGACCGTCCCAATTCCAAACATGACCTATTCCTTCAAGGTCAACCATATTGATCCTATACTTAAGGTCTCAAGAGTCAAGAGTCAATTCATAATCATCCTATGGAACTTATGGTCCTACTAGCTCAGTTTAAGTCTAGGATGGTCAACTCAACCTAGTTCACTTAAACTATAGCTCTGATACCAAGTTGTAACACCTCAATTTTCAAAAACAATATTTAAATAACATTTCATCCTAAAATGATTAATAATGTATCGGTGTCAAATACCGAATTTACAAAAACTAAAGGTTTCTTGTTTGAGATTATCAGAGTTTACAAAAATGGTGTTACAAAATATATCTAAGCCATAGGATAAGGACTCCAACTACGAACACCAAGCTAATCTCAACAAGGCCTCCTCTCTATACGGGCCTCCTCTCTAAACGGGCCTCCTAAATCTTCGATCCCGAACCTGAGTATATAGCAAAAACACAGACATAGTACGTGAGACAAAATTGCCTCGTGAGATACATGAGTTTTAGACCCGATAAACAACTAGTCACATAATGTCATTTATATCATAATAATATTATTAATTCCATTCGGGTCACTTCATTTCTTTCATCATTGGCCAATGTCAAGATAATCGGAATGCCTCCAATCTATCAAGACCGTCATATCCACGGTAACCGGAATGCCTCCAATCTACCGGGACTCATAGGTATTGGGTAATCGGAATGCCTCCAATCTACCACTAACCTTAAGGAACCATAATAATCGGAATGCCTCCAATCCATCATGGCCCTAGGGACATCATAATCATCATCATCATCATTTATCATTTATCATCATGAGCTTATAGCTCCATCATCTCTTAATCAATTAATCAATTCATTATCACATAAGCAATTCATTAGTAATCACATAATTGACCAAATTACTTATAGACTCGATAAAACATGGTAACATAAAACATTTACTAAATATGTACTCAGTTTTGAAGGTTCACATGTACTCACCTTAATCAAGTTTATCCAAAAGATGTGTTTCTTGAACACAAATGTCTCTTCCAAAGACTTGAACCTCTAATCCTTCCACCAAATGACCTAATACCAAAACCAATACAATGGGTTACATCAAATATCAATTCTAACTACATATTCCATGGCTAGTTAACTATTTGTATCACATTTCCCCAATTTACCAAACCCTAATTCCATAAACCTTCATATTTCCCTAAATCCATTTCATAAACACATTTTCCTTGATAAAATACCATAGATTTAAGTTATTCAACTTCCATTCAACCATTTATGAACAAAACCAAAACTAGGGTTTGAGATTCAAGCTTTCCCTACTTGAATCTGTGGATAAAAACCCAAGAGAGATGAAGATTTACCTTAGATCTTCAACTAGGAGCAAGTATCACAAAGATTTGATGAAGAAATCGGTTCCAAATGATCCTTTGCACTCAAAAACGTACACACACTTGTTGGGAGAGAAACTAGGGTTTTGGAATGACATTTATGACAAAAATCCCGCATTAAAGACTCCAGTGACGAAGATCGCGTCGCTATTTCCAGTATAGCGGCGCTATTTTACTCCCGCTATTTTTCACGTTGCCAAGATCGCGCCGCGAACCCCCTACGCGATCTAATTCGCGTTTTTTCCCCGACGCTATTTCGGATCGCTGTTTCGAGCTCGCACCAGATAGCGCCGCTATCTATACCAGACAGCCAGGCTGCATTTTTTGTTATTCTTTTTCGACCCGGTTTCGTCCATAACTTTTTCATACGATGTCCAAATGACACGAAACCAATTCCTACGTCCTTTAAACGATTTATCCTTATTTATCATATTTTTATATAATTTATTTATTTACAAATTTCGGGTCGTTACACTTTCTAACTTGCGTTATTTAATTGCATTCAATTATAGAAAAGACTCTGCATATTTAATTGCATGAATTGTGATAGAACAATTCATCATTTTTTATTTTTTTACTTATTTATATTTGAACTAATCGACTTCAAATGCAAATCTTTTGCTGTCAAATTTTGAAGGGTTTGCTGTAAAATTTTGATAAAACAATTCATGTATTTTGCTGTCAAAATTATTCTTTTTACTATCAAATTTGATAGAACAGTTGTTTGGTGTCAATTCATGATGTATGGTAACTTTTATTTTAATTTACATAAACAATCCAACGAGTGGTTATTTAAATTAATATAAAAGTCTTAGAAACACCATGTTATAAAATAGCTAAATTGTCATTCAAGGAACCCAACGGTTATTTGTATGACATTTTTAGAACAATGAAATATAGATAAGCATAATTAGCATAAGTATGTTTCTGCCCAACGGTGATACATGATACAATTGCATGCTTAGTCTAGTTAAAGATGATTAATGGTTTAATTGTCAACTAAACCAACGTGAGGTTGACAATTAGGCACAACATCTTAATGAGAGGAGAAACCGCACCCTTATGGACATGGTTCGTAGTATGTTGGCAAATTCAAAACTTCCTGAATTTCTTTGGACCGAGGCATTGAAAACGGTTGTTCACATCCTTAACAGAGTTCCTTCAAAATCTGTTCCAAAGACACCATGTGAAATTTGGACAGGACGGAAACCTAGCTTACGATATTTACGCGTTTGGAGATGTCCAGCTGAAGCTAAGTTATACAATCCTCAATCACGAAAACTGGACTTAAAAAGCGTTAGTTGCTATTTCATAGGATACCCAGAACGATTTGGATACCGATTTTATTGCCCATCTCATAGTACCAGAATCGTTGAGACACACCATGCAGAGTTTCTTGAAAATGTTCACAACAGTGGGAGTGGTTCATTTAGAAGCATTGAACTACAAGAGGCTCGAGATGAGACACCAAGAATTCATGTGCCCATCCTGATTAACACGCCACTTGACACCTAGAATGATCACTTAATTACTCAAGATCATCCTAATAATGTCGAGGAAAATGAACCTAACCATATTACTAACGTTGAACCACAAGAAACTCAACAGCCGTTGCGCAGGTCACAACTGAAGGATTTATGTGCACAGTTAGTCAACCTATGATGTCACATCCATGTCTATAGGACACTCAAGGGTCACATCGGTGAGTGCATGTAATACGAGAAAGATATGTAATGATACTTGGAAGAGGAATGATTCATAATAGTCATTTATGAATCAGTTAAGTATTAAGTTAAGTTCGACTTATTACAAGATTAGTTTATCTAACTAATTAATACAAGTATTTGTACATTTACTAGTTGAGTAAATATACAATGTGTTAATTATAGATTATCCATAATATGATTTAAAGTAATTAAATCATATGGTGTTGGATAATATTATTGTCTAAATTATATAAGGTTTATTATATAATTAATTATTAAAAGTATAAATACAAAGTATATATAATTCGTGTATATAATATACGGAATATATTAGTGTATTAATACTAGACATTTAATAATTAAGTGCAACAATAATAACTAGATAAACTATAAGGGGTGGTTGTGTAAAATGATAAGTTTAATTAAGAATTAATCTTAATTAAACTAGAAGGGCCCTAAGTGAAAGTCCTTCTATTATAAATAGAAGGCTTGGGGTTCCCTTGTAAAGTGCCCATTCCCTCAACCTAAGCCACGAAATTTTGGCCTCCCTTCCTCCCTATTTCGGCCGAATACATTGTGTTCTTCGTGTTCTTCGTTCGTTCTTCGCGTTCTTCAAGTCTTGAAGAACAAGTTTCATTACAAGAGCTTATCTAGAGGGCTTCTCGTTGTGTTTATCAATGGTGGATCAATCTTGAGCAATCTAAGGTATGAATTGGAAAAACCCTTTTTTCCCCTTGGACGAAATCGAATCAAGAACCCCAGGGTTCTTGGTTAGTCGACGAACACCACAAGTATGTGTGTGTGTTCGAGTTTTTCGTACAAGGTTTCTTTCTTGTTAATCTAGTTTAGATTTCCAACATCCCATAATCCTTTAGGGTTTAAGGATTAAGTTTAATCTCAGTTCCGCTTTTAGGGATTAAACTAGCTAGTTGGTTTAACCGGCAAGAACAAGTTCATGTTCTTGACAGTATGGTTCGAACCAAGCATACTAGGAGGTTGACCCAAGTGGTCAATCAGTTACAATGAAACCCTTCAGCGGTATCAGAGCGTTGGTTTAGAAATCTAAACAAGAATAACAAAGTTTTTTGTTTGTTTAATTTCCAAGTTTTTTTTATTTTTTTTGTTCCTTCTTCTTTTTCTTCCTTGTAGATTTTGAAAAGGGTAAAAGAACCCTAGGACCAAGTATATTAAACTAGTTAAGTTTAATTGGTCAAAAGGATTCTAACCCTAGAATTTTCGAAATCTAGAAAAGAACCCTAGGACCAAGAACATTAAACTAATTTAGTTTAATTGGTCAAAAGGCTTCTTTCCCTAACCCTAGAAATTTTGAAATATGTAAGAACCCTAGGATCAAGAATGTCAAAGTTTTTGATCAAGAGGATTCTTTCCTTATTACTTGATCTTCAAAATCTAGGACCAAGTATGTTTGAACCAAGTTTTTGGTTTAATTGGCCAAAAGGATTCTTTCCTTTTTCCAAGATTTCGAAAAGCATAGAGGGAACTTGGACACCAAGTATGTTAAACTAGTTAGTTTAATTGGTGAAAAAGTTTCTTAGGCTTAAGAAAAATTTCAAAACCCTAGATTCAACCTAGGACCAAGAACATTAAACTAGTTTAGTTTAATTGGTTAATAGGATTAATCAAGAACATAATCTAGAACCTAGAAAATTAAACAAGTTTATGTTTAATAAGGTTTGATTATTGTTTTAATGAGTTTATTAAAACTAGTTCTTTAAATCTAGAAATCTAGACAAAGTTTTTGTTTAGAAGATTTAAATTAAATAAATTTAAATAAAATTATTAAAGTTATAATCTATCCTAGAATTTAAACAAAGTTTAATAATTGTTTAAATAGGATTGATTGTGATTAATCTATAACTAAGAGATGTTATTGATCAAGAAAATTAAAACTACGTTTTAATTGATCAAGAACAAGATAAGAGTTTAATTAATTAAATTTAATTAAGGATAAAAGAGAAGTGTTAATTTTAAAGTCTTAAAATTAACAAGATATATTTATATTATATTATATATAATTATTCGGAATTTTTCAAATTATTTAAAAGTGATTTTAAAAGATAAAATAGTTTGTATGTATTTTAATTAGATTAAGTTAAAATACATAACAATTAAATTAAATGTTATTTTGATCATATTTATAATATTAAGTAACTAGAAACTTGTATTAAGTTATAATTTGAACTAGAATGCACAAAGTTGTAAACAACTAGAAATTGTACAAACGAAGTTATATTATAATTAGATGATACAAAAGTTATAAATATTATAATTAGATTGTATAAAGTTATAAGTAATTATAACTAGTTATTTATACAAGTATATTACGAGTTACGTAAAATACTAGATTAATGATCAAGGGTAAAATAACATAGGAAATTTAAGAACCTATATTTAACTAGTTCAAGTTAAATGTAAGAAATGTTTAAACAAACTAAAAATTATTATATATAGTCTTTATATAATAAGTTTATTAGTTTCACCAAGGATAGACCGGTGATTGTGTTTACTCAAGTTACATCATGGTTGTTGGAGTTAGTGGGAGCTACACAAGAAAATCGCAAAGTTTATAAAGATGTCCTTAGGACATAGTTTTGGTGAATTTAATGAAGTTAAAATAAGTGTTTAATTTTATTATTAAACAAGTGAAAAACAAGGTGTGTTAAACTAGCATTATGATTCAAGTTTATGAATCATAAAAGGATTAAAATTCACATTTTAAAGTTTAACATAAGGTTCATGTTTTTCGAAGAAAATAAAACGAGCAAGTTTTATAGAAAAAAGGTTTTTCACAAAACCTAGTAAAACGTCTTGTACACCTCGTTTTAGGTATACATATAAATCGCGCAAACCTTTTGAAACTACAAGTTTTAAAGAAAAAAGTTCTTAAGATTTAAAAAGGTGTCTTGTAGAATTCTTGAATTCACAAGTCACGCATTTTAAAGGATTAAGATTGGAACAAGGTTTAAGTTTAGTTTAAGACTTAAACAAAACCCAAGAAAATCTTAGATCGAAGTACTATCCACCTAATGGAAAACCTCACTTATTCAACGATATTCATATCGTAAGGATAAAGAACCTTAGATATGGATTCAAATCATTGCGAGTGTTAGGGTGCGTAAGGTTCTGTGATAATCGGGAGTCCCGGCGCAGAACATCGCACTGTCTTAGATGGTCTGATCTACTTTGGTGATAATCGGGAGTCCCGGCCCAAAAAGTACTTGAGTAGAATAAACATAATAGACTTTATTGCAACTTAGAAATGTATGATTAAATTCGTACAAGGTTGTAATAAGTTATAAGTCTAAAGATTCTACGACCCCTAAGAATCTTGTCAAGTCTTGATACGATCGGTAAGGATGTTACCTACCAGAAACAACATGTCTCGTCGGGAAGTGCCCAAACCTTGCGGCGAGAATGTGATATATGGATCCTAGGCCTAAAATATAAATTATGGGTTTATAATATATTTTAGAGAATGTTTGTTGATGATTACTTATTAAACTGGGTTTGATTTGTAGACGGCGCAACAACCAAAACGACACGTACCAATAATCTTTCACGACGCTTGTTTCTAGAAAAGGACAAATTGACTAGGTCAAAGTTTCTCGATTGGAAGCGTGATCTTCGGATTATGCTTAGGCATGAGAGATGTAACACCACAATCTAGAGCCTTTTTTTTTAAAATGCAAACGGAAGCGATTTAAGAAGCCATAAATCCTAAATTATTACACGTCATAAAACCTTTACATATTACCCAAATATATAAAAACATTTAAAGGTGTTACTAAAACAGGCTCGACCCGGTATACAAAATCAGAGTACGGTCAGACTTCCAAAACCCGACTCTAGACAAGCTAAATCCACAACCTGAAAAGAGTCAACAAATGAGGGATTAGCACAAAGCTAAGTGAATAGAAATAACAATCAATTTGCATAACCACAACAAATTAAAGACAAGAGAAATCAATCTGGAAACCCGTCCAAACTTCCACAAGCAATTGGACGTTATGAGAGTATCGGCGGACTTGCAAAGTACCTACAACTGTTGTTGGCCGAACAACAGTTTACCGATGGCCACTTTACTATTAGCACGGTACTCACCCCTGACGGAACACATTCGTAAGAGTCCGAGCACCCCATCCAATAGTAACGAAGCCTAGCCAAAACCCACTCATAGCTAACCTCTAGAAAACATGTGCACATACTACCATTAACAATCCCACAATTAATGGTACCACCGGAAAATTTATGAAAAAACCAAGAAAAATGAATTTTTTTCCCAAAACCAGCCAAGATAGCGCCGCTATCATAGATAGCGTCGCTATCTTTCATGGAGATAGCGCCGCTATCCGAAGATAGCGCCGCTATCCACCAAAAGATAGCGTCCGCTATCTAAATACCAAACGCTATTTCGGGTCGATGTTCCAATTTTCCAAAACGAAGCAGAGATAGCGCCGCTATCTTGGAGATAGCGCCGCTATCTCCCCCAGACCAGCCAAAATGCTGCATTTTCTCCTACAAGCCTACCATACCAAAACCTTTGTACATCACACAAGAAGAAGGTTAAATCCAGTCACCTTAGCTTCCTTTTAGTACCGAGCTCAGTAATCTTATATCACTGAGGCTCCTTCCCTTTTCCTGTACAAAATGGATACCGAATTAGTCACCCGAAATCATCAATTGTTTAACAAGTAATACAAGCTTAAGGCCACATCTTGCAACAACAACTTACAACCAATTACTTGCATTTTTTACATATAACCAATACTAAAGTCTAACACTTCGTCAAGTCAATTCATTAGGCATATTGACCAATTTGCACACTAGGCCCAAACGGGTCAAAACAAGAATAATGAGTCGGGGCTACACACAACATCATCCAATGAGATATCCTACTTGATCAACATCAAAATTACATATCTAACAAGTTACTTGCACCCAATTGCAAGTTTCACCAACTTTGACCTTATTTAGGTCAAATAGCACCAATTGTCAAACAAACGGGTCAAGACCCAAAACGAACACAATCAAGCTTACAATTCATTCAACTAACATATTGCCAACATGAAATTGATAATTAAAGTTTACTAGTCACACAAGACTAAAGTCAACTCCCAGGTTTGACCAAAGTCAACAATCTACAAATTAGGTAGTTATGACTACATTTCTATCTAGCCAAACACTACCATTCTTAGGCATTTTCTCAATAGATAACTAGTTCATGATTAACAACTACCATTCTAACATGCATAATTAACCTAACACAACATCAAGAACATCAAAATACACAATTCATCAAATTAGGGAAGAACTCCATCTTCTTCCCAAGAACACCATTGATGGAGCTTTATGAAAGCTTCACCAAATGAGCTACAACTAACAATTCAACACGTATAACTTGCAAGAACTCAATTAGACACCAAATCATGCATCAATTTCGAATTTCCAACAAGATTCAACATGAACTTCATAAAAACCCACTAACTCAAGAACCCTAGTTCATCCCTACATCAAGAACATGAAACCCTAGCCAAGGAAGGAGAGAACTTACTTAGTTTTGCTTCTAGATTCCGAAAATCACAATTAGTTGGCAAGATCTTCAAGTTTTAAGCATCAATTTTTGAAGAAAGCTCAAGAAATGTGGGTGTGTGTGTGTGTGTGTGTGTCGTGTTCAAGCAGAGAGAAAAGAGAGAGAGACCAAAAATGACATCTGCCCTTTTAGACATAACACGTACACCCCACCCACAACACAGGTATATTTTCATTTAACACAGTACATGATATTAGGTTCACAGATAATTAATTTAGACCTAACTAACTCCAATTTTTACAACGAAGATATTTTTAGAACCCCGGTTCAGAAGTGAACCCAAATATGTAAAAATCATTTTAATATTTAAATATCTCAGTTTTACTAATTTTTAACCCCATGGTTAAAAATACAATTAATTCAAATAAATCAAATAAAATCATATAAAATAATAAAATAATAAACAATACGATATTACTTACCAAAAGTAATAAAATATTATAGGTCGGGTCTCGGGATGTTACAAGAGAACAGGAAATGTCCTAGAAAGAGCAATGCTAAATGCCCATGCCGCGAATGCTAGAAATGAACCAGGACAAGCATATTACGCTTGTAGAGTGTTCAACTCTTGCAAGATGGTTAAGGGATCATCAGTGAGTGCTCACGTCATGAAAATGAAAGAGCACATGGATCGTCTTAAAAAGACTAGGACACCCAGTACCGTTGCAGTTAGCAACAGTAATGATACTCAACTCGTTGTTAGATGACTATAAGTCTTATGTAGTCAACTACAACATGCATAACATGGAGCAATCCATTGTTGAGCTACATACCATGCTCAAGACTAATGGGTTGAGTTTGGGGACCAAGTTTAAAAATGATCTCGTAGTAACTGATGATGGTAGTGAAAAAGAGAAATAGGCGCAGTGGAAAGGGAAAGGGTAAAACCGATCTCAGCCAAAACGTGCCCAAGGGTAATAGAGTCAAACAAAAGGTCAATAAGGTAAAGCCAAACAAGACAAGGACCGAGAACCGGTGTCTTGGTTATGGCGAGGGTCAAAGGGTAGGAGGCCATGCTTGCTACTCAGTTGACTTGACCAACTTCTAGATACTCCTTTTCCTACTTGTAAAAGTCATTACGAGTAACTCAACTTTAGCAATCGTTTAGTGCATGAGATGATGAAAAGTGAGATGGACTAACATGAGATAATGATCCCACAAGCACCACGTTTTAATTCAGTATTTTTCGTATGGGTTCAGTAAAATAATTCTCGTTTTTAAGTTGTTTTGAACAAAATTA
Source organism: Calendula officinalis (assembly GCA_963853835.1). NCBI lineage: Eukaryota > Viridiplantae > Streptophyta > Magnoliopsida > Asterales > Asteraceae > Calendula > Calendula officinalis. The sequence continues at coordinate 7,001,568 of OY970832.1, read as the reverse complement.
CATTTTCTATTTTTATGATAAATTTTGGTATATCGTTGAATCCATGGTTGAATTATATTATGTGTGTGCATGTGTGTTGATTATACAAGTCAAGTTTTATGACTAGATTATAAAGTCAAGTATTGACTTAATAATGATCTCATTGTTTATATTTTTTTGATTGTTGTGTGAATGTCTTAGAAGCTCAAATTACTTAGATGCTAGTAATTAGAAAGTTTTTCTAATGAAAATATTTAAGAGTTTTTATGGAAAGCATAAAGTTCAAGGTACATTGAACTTATTTAAAACATCTTAAGTAATGGTTACTTATGATAGTAAGTTTTAAAGTATTAGTGTTAATATAGTATGATTATATTGGATATAATCAAGATAGACTTTAAAGAGTATTATTACAAGTCTTTCATATTTGTGATAAAGGAATTTAATGAAGTCATAATTCCCTAATAGGAATAATTAGATATTCGTATAATCCAAGGAAAATGACTTAGACATTAAATGAACTCTTAAAAGGGACAAACTATATTAAAGAATTCAAGAATTAAAAGATATTATTGCAAGTCTTTTATACTTGTAATAAATACAACATTTGATCAAGTCATAATTCCCTAATAGGAATAATGGATATTTGAGAAATCCAAGAAATGACTTTGGCATTAAATGAGATTCTTAAAAGATACTAATACACTTAAGAATTGGAAGTATCGTTTCAAGTGTCTTATACTTGTTAGATACAATAATCAATGAAAGTCATGATTCCCTTCAAAGGAATGTTGGATATTCGCAAATCCAAAGGATGACTTTGATAATTAATTAATTCTTAAAGGGTTAAACTATAAGTTTTGACTAGGTCAAAAGTGGTAGTTTAAGTGATGCTTATTTCCATAAAATTTAGTGGGAGCTATGACTAACATATTCATTAGAGGTACTAATGAATATAGTAAGTTAGTTAGGATATTAACAACAAGATATTACCAAGTCGTTAGCCAAAGAGTTAAGAGAAATGATAAATGATCGTTGATTAGATTATTGCAAGCCTAATAGCGTGGTCACAAGTCTTGTGATTAATTATTGCAAATCTAATAGGATATTCACACTCCAGTGAATAAGTTAATCATTTAAGGAAATTTCTTTAACTAGTAATGATATACCTACAAATCAAGTGACTAAAAGAGGCTTTAGTTACAAGGCGAATTTTATGAATATAAGAAACTAAGGAGTTACTTTCCAATCCTCCTATGTTTGCCGAATTGCATAAAAGGGCAAGACTAGAATATGTTCTAGAATGTTGCAAGAACAAAATCTAGCAAAGGCAAAAGAAATAGTATTTTCAAATACTCGTCTTATGTCTTTAGTTTAATAGAAATGACTAGTTCAGTGATAAAGTTACAATTAAGGTTGTAAAAGTCATTAAGTAATCAACACGAACAAAAGGAATAAGTAATGATCCAGTAATAATTCAGTATCTTGGTCCAGTTAGGAATGATACATGAATTAGTATCATTGTTATTCAGACTTTGTATGTTTTAAGAATATCCATGAATGAATGTTATTTTATTCAGAAGATATAAATCTGTGACTACTCGTCTTGGTGGGAACTTTGATGGGACGTTAACGTCATCGCGGTATTTGGTGGTAGATTCGAAGTTCTTCGAAGATAGCTACACAAGTTTTTGTGTAAACCAAATATCGGTGATATTCTATTGGAGCTCGACGAATATTGGATTGACCACCGTGATAATACTTCGTGGTTGAAAAGTTCAAAAGTATTATTCACTAGGATTGTCCTTAAGCCTGAGGTATTTGGTTTGGGATACAATGACTAATGTGCTTTGGTTCGTCTTAGACAAGTCTGAAATATGATTGTCATACGAGGCTTTACTTGGTACAGAGGAATTTGTATTTTGAATCGAAATATAACAAGATGATAATTGCACCTCCTTTTTAGGAGAGATATTTATGGGTCCCTTGATATGATGATAAACTGAAAATGCACGGCCGTGCTCAACGAACTGATTTGTTCTTTTTCGTTATCACACAGTTTTAAATCAAGAGGTCAAGAAATGATTTCGAGTACAGGAGTTGATAATTTCTACCATGCTCGTATTCGTTATCACAAATATTGTGCTGCAAGGGATAAACCTAACACGTTACCCAAGAAGTAAAGACGAAGTGTTCTTTACTAGACGACGCTATTAATATGTTTTTCTGAAACAATACCTGGGTATAAGAGTTTCTATGGCTTGGTTATCCTGTATTGCCTGCTAGAGGGCCGATGCAGGACCAATGTCATCAAGTTAAGGTTACGAACTTGCACAAGTGGGAGTCTGAAGGATTTATGTGCACAGTTAGTCAACCTATGATGTCACATCCATGTCTATAGGAAACTCAAGGGTCACATCGGTGAGTGCATGTAATACGAGAAAGATATGTAATGATACTTGGAAGATGAATGATTCATAATAGTCATTTATGAATCAGTTAAGTATTAAGTTAAGTTCGACTTATTACAAGATTAGTTTATCTAACTAATTAATACAAGTATTTGTACATTTACTAGTTGAGTAAATATACAATGTGTTAATTATAGATTATCCATAATATGATTTAAAGTAATTAAATCATATGGTGTTGGATTGTTAGTGATTTACGGTTTAATCAAGTAAAACGCAGCGGAAATAATTTATTAAATCACTAATAACGGATCTACATATTGATAAAATAATTAAGCAATAATAAATCAAAGAGTTAGGATGAAATAATCATACCCTCGAAGCCTTTGTAATCACTGATGATTATGAATGTAGTACTCAAAGATCCAACGTAGAATCTCTCTAATGGTATCCACACTACACCATATCAAGAACACCAAATAGGATGCTAGTCCCTTGCTCAAGAATCAAAACCTACACTTGCGCCTCTTGGTTGTTGCTGTCGTACAACACCACCATGAGACAACCAAAATCACAATGGTTTTTTTTCATACTTTTCTTTCTTGTAGACGTGGACTATATCACAAAGCAAAAGGAGACTCATCCTTTTCTAAAGCTTAATCGTATGTCTACAACTAGGGGTGCTTATCGGGCCAAAACCGAACCGAACCGATAGAACCGATAACGATAACGATGAATTTTCAAAACCGAAACCGAACCGATAACATGTTATCGGTTTCGGTTCGGTTCGGTTTCGGTTCGGTCCGGTTTCGGTTCGGTTATTTAGGCCAAATGTTCATCCTTTTCCGAAAACCGAACCGATAGAACCGATAACCGATAATGATGAATTTTCAAAACCGAAACCGAACCGATAACATGTTATCGGTTTCGGTTCGGTTCGGTTTCGGTCGGTTTTCGGTTCGGTTCGGGTTTTTCGGTAATATGCTCACCCCTATCTACAACAAAGAAGAGGCGGTCGTGGGGTTGTTTTTGGGAGGGGATTAGGGTTAATCATTCTTGCTCCCTAAGCTAAGTATATATTCCCTAATTACAAGTTAGGAGATATGACACTTAGCCCCTTGTACTTTTGATTCTTTAGATTACTCACTAATATGTTTTAACTTAACAATTAATTAAAACATAACTAGTCAAGTAACTATAGTTTATATAAATAATATAATTACCCTAATTATATTATATATATTAAATGGTGTTTGGTGTATAAGTGTGTGACCCTTTAGGCTCACATACGTCTAGCCATATAACTATATGTTATGAACGTGAAGCATATTCCAACAGCTCCCACTTGCGCACGTCATAACAATCAAGTAGTTATACAAGCAAAGGTTAGAGTCTAGCAACCCGCCAATGCCCCTAGAAATACATGAGTGAGTTTCAGAAAAGTCCAGGTTCAAAGTTTTTCAATCAGTTATCCTTTTGTTACTGATACCATGTTGAATTTTAGACAATGATTAATGTCAATCTAAAATTTCAACGATTCTGTTTCTCGATCTATACATTGAAGTAGATTACCAAACCAATCAAGATTCATCTTGATTACCTTTGGGTACGGCCGTACAAGCACCTATTCAAATCATCGAGGGGCCCAGTAGTATCTAATCCAAACATGTGGAGGAACAAATTCTTTATTGACTACACGTGTTTGATATACGCTTAATGACAAACCCGAGGATGGTTGTTATAACAGCCTTATTCAGGTCAGCGTCTAACCACATCAAAGTTTGGCACTTCACATACACAAACAAGCTTGCATCTCAAGTCAGAGGATAAGCGACAAAGCCTTTGTGAGATTCACTTGTGACATAAATCCAGGAAGTGATTTCTCATAGGTTGGGTCAGTCCAATTGTGCATCACAATGAACAACATGTGAGTTTGATTTCATCATCCTTAGTCATACTAAGATGATGTCATCAATACCCTCAGATTTGTCTTAATAATATTCCCATATTATTAATATGACAATGGACAATTTAGAATATAAAACGCAGTAAATATTCAAGGATGTAAACATGCAAATATAGAACAGAGTAGATATTCATATAAAAACGATCGTATCAAATATATCAATTTATTCCAATATAAACTGCTCACCGTTCCATTATCTAAATACTAAAACAGATTTACATGAAACTACTAGCTTGTCGAAGTCCAATGTTCCATTCATATCCAATATGTTTGGTACAAGACATTGAGTTCGATAAAACGCCAGCTAGTTAGTTATCTGTTTGAACTTTAAGAGTACGAATTTCACATATCTCGATTAATGATTCGAATGTAGTGAACCTTCGTAAATAGGATCTAGCGTCATCACGACCTATTTCAAAACCAGCATAAGTATAGCAAGTATACTTAGTTTCAGTTTGGTATCTCCACCATAGCCAAGGAACAAATATCCAGTACTTTAAAATACTTCAATGTGTTCTTAACAGCAATCCAGTGACTCTCTTATGGATTCTGTTGGTATTTTCTAGTAAGGTCCCCTAAGGACGTTACATTTGGCCTAGTGCTCCTTACAGCGTACATGATGAATGGAATAGCCGATTCATAGGGGATTACATTCATTCGCTTCACCACATCAGGTGTGGAAGGTCCTTGAGTCTCACTCAAGTTTACATTGTGTGGCATACGAGGACTTCCTCGTTTGGGAGTACCATTCTAAACCGTTTAGAATTTTGTCAATGTAAGCACTTTGACTTAAACCAATTAACCGCTTTGATCTATCATTATAGATCTTTACTCCAAGTATGTATGTCGTATCCCTACAATCCTTCATGTCAAAACATTTTCCAAGCCAGGATTTTCATCTTGTAGCATTGGTATATTGTTTCACATGAGTGGCATGTCATCAACATGTATGACTTTGAGAAACGACAATGCTCCCACTAGCTTTCATATATACACATGCTCAATTTGGGTTTTAGGTGAAACAAACGTTTTGATTTCATCATTAACCAAATCTCATAGTCATAGTACACTACTTTGACTATAAGAATCCTAATGTTTTTAGTAACAGGCGAGAAGGTTTCATCATTGTCAATCCCGTAGGATTGAGTATACCCTTTTGCTACTAGAAGAGCTTTATAGGTGTGTATATTTTCATCCATGTCAACAGTCGTACTGTCTTGAGAAAAGACCAACCAAGTTCAAAACTTGATTGTCTCTCATGGATTTCATTTTCTCATTCATAGTTTTAAGTCATTTTTAGAATTCAAAATTCGATAATGCAACTTGATAGTTAGGGGGTTCATTATGACCCTCAAAACTTTACTCCTCGGCATCGACATAAATCTATATCGTTCAGGTGCATGAGGTGTCCTTGCGGACCTACGAATGGGAACAACATCATCCTGTGGTCCAACATCTATATGTCCAGCCTCAGAATGATATTTTCTAGTGTTACCAGAAGGTTGTGTATCTTCACTTTGAATCTTGTCAAAGTCTATAGTGCTCCCACTTGCTTTGTGAAATGAGACTGTTCTCAAGCAACTCAGCATACCGAGTAACAACAATTTGTTCTCAGTTGGGAAGTAAAATAGTAACGAATATATACTTGATAGATATGGGCTCAATTTTGTTCGGCATGTCTCGTTCCACGAGATCCTCACAACCCCAGATCTTCAAGTAAGACAAATTAGGGACTTTCCCACGCCATATCTCATATGTTGTCTTTTAACCTTTTGGTCGGAACCATATTAAGTATTCGAGCAGCAGACTTCAGTGCATGCCCCTCAAAAGGATAGTGTAAGAGTAGTAGGACTCATCATAGACCGAACCATGTCATACAGGGTCCGATATCTCCTTCCAGACGCACCATTATTTTGTGGAGTGTATGGAGGAGTGAATTGTGAGACAATCTCACGATGTGTGGGATGATCCAGAAACTCTTGACTCATGTACTTTCATCCTCAATTAGGACTGAAAGCCTTTGTTGTCTTGCCGAGTTGATTTTCTACTTTTACTTTAGAAAGCTTTGAACGTTTCAAAGATTTCATGTTTATGTTTAATCAAGTAAACATAACCATAGCGACTGATATCATTAAAGCTTCCATGTTGATGTTTAATCAAGTAAACATAACCACATCTAATGATATCATCAGTGAAAGTAGGTGGCACCATCCCTAGTCTTAGTTCTAAAAGGGCCACATACATCAGTATGTATGAGTCCAAGTAGATTTTTAGCTCTTTCGCCAACATGGGAGAAAATCTTTCTTGTTATCTTTCCATAATATACAAGAGAGGCATTTAAATGATTCATAATCATTTGTAAAGAAGCCCGTCGAGTTTTAGTATCAAAATGCGTTTCTTGTTTATGTGGAAAAGATGACGATGCTCTAGGTAAGTAGAATCCAAACCAATTTGGATTCTTGAGTGCTACATTTGTATATAGAACTAACGTTTGAATTAGGATCATGCATATTAATTTCAAATATACTATTACAAGGAATAGTAATAAAAACATGTTATTTTTCATAAAACAAAATATCATAATCCATTATTCAACAAACGATAAAACTAAACAATGCATAATTGACAATTGTTCAAAACAATAATTAACGCATTAGGAAGGATAAGATCACTGCTTCCATTCATTTAGCTTTCTACTTCACTTTTAATCTTGCACATTTGTGTAAATGTGAGTTCCACAACTAGTGTCATACACTCAAGATTTATTACGAAAAGTATAGAGTTCTATAACGAAGATACCTAATGTGCTAGCTAGAACACATTTGTCCTTCATCAACTCTGCCAAGTAGGCAGGACTATTCCTCCTTCACTGGCCAGTTTCATTACAATGATGGCAACAAATATCCTTTGCAGGGTGCTCCTTTTTAGCAGGTGGGGGAATCGTAGGTTTGGAAAACTAAACTAGCTTACCCTTGCCTAGACCCTTGCCTTGTGCTTGCGGTTTTACCTTCCCTGATTCCTAGAAAAGAATTGGGTAACCTTTGCTCAACTAGTTTTACCATAGCATGTTATCAACGATTGTCTTCCCCATGCTATGTACTTTTAAAACTCTTTTCAAACTAGTCATAGTCCTTGGATAGTGAGGTAAGAATCAAACTCATTCCAAGAACTTGTGGCAATGGGTAACCAAGACGCTCCATTTGATCAGTATAGCATTTCATATTCAAGATGTAAGTGCTAACTGATTGGCCGTCCTCCTGCTTGTAAGCGTTGAATGCTTTAACTATTTTGAACAGTTCAAGTTCTGCTTGTTGTTGAAATATCATTTTCAACTCGCTTATCATGTCATATGCTATGAGTTCCTCGAAGTTCTTTCGAATCTCGAGGTTCATGCTCACAAGCATAGGATAGCGACTTCTTGGTGTTCGTTAAACGTTTCGGTAAAGGCTTGACGAACAGCATCAGAAGAATTGGCAGGAGGTGCCTCAGGTAAGGCCTCTTATAGGTGTATCAACTTGTTCTCATGTCTAAGGACAATCCTTAGAGTTCGATATCAGTCGATAAAGTTGATATTAGTCATTTTCAGTTTTCAAGAACTGATTTTTGGAGTGGAGATACTTAGGTTTTGATTTGTTGTTGTTATCTATATAACACACAAAGTTCAAAAAATAGTATTTTCAATAATAATTTCTTTTAATCAATTAACTACCCAATTAATTTTAATTAAAAGCTAAGATCCCATTGAGCTTCTATCACCGCATCAGTTGATCTGCTAGAGATGATAGATCCAATAGGTAGGTGACGATCAACAATTGCATTACTAGTGCAACTCTTAGAGGTATGGGTCTTCATGGCACCTAGTGAACAAGCATCTAGGGTCAAGTGGCATGTTTGTCGCATCTTCGCCTCGAGTCAAGGTCTCACCGTTAACTCGATTAAGTCATCCAATGTGAAATCATGTCAGAATAGATCTAGGTCTCACGCGTAGAGAATAATGACCTCGGATCTAAATTCAAACCACGTCTCACGTGAATTCAAAAATAGAAGCAAGTGATTTCAACCGATTGGACGGCGTGACTTAAATTTTAGGTATGGAAAATTTTAAGATAAAATTTTATTAAGATATGAATGAATCATGTACTTCATTCATACCACTTCATAACTCGGTTAATAAACGGTAAAAACATGTAACGATTATTAAGGTGTAAGTTCAAATCGTATTTAAACTTTGTTTAATCTCAAATACAAGTTTAGATTAAAAATTAATCATTAATGATTAACAAGTAATCATAGATGATAAAAAGTTTGGATGTTTTAATGTTTGTGTCTAAAATCGTATTTTAATTGTTTTATTACTTGTATCTACTAGAAATGAAAACAACCACAAACATAAATAAAACATGCAACAAATTTTGTGCAAACCTCGACCGATGAAATCCTAGGTTCGGTCACGTGAGTCATCACGACGGACCGAAGGTCAAACTAGGGGACGGGCCAACATGAACCCAAAAGGGCCTACATAAACCCAATGGGCTCCCACTTGCCCCATGACATTCATGGGCAAGTAGAAACCATCATTTTGTGAAAAAATGCAATCTGCCAGAAAATTCAGTCTGACTTCAAGGCCCGAAAAGTCACTGAAGGAATCTTCGGTGGTCTTCCCCGCCTTCTGTAAAGTTGTAGGTCACTGAGTTGCGGATTTTTTGGCGGTGGTTTCAGGTCCAACGGAATAGCCAATCTCCGGGAAAGTCTGTTTTCGTGCAGCTGCGCAGGAGGTGCCAAAAATTGTTGTGTTGTCCTCATCTTTTTTTCACATTTGGTCAACAAATTACAAAGTACAAAGAAACAAAATACAACTATTCTAATTACTTTTACAATGAAATTTGCCCCAAAAAATGGCACCAAAAATAAAAGAAAAAATGAACAAATTACAAGAATTTAAGCCAAAAATACGGCTTTTCCCAAAACAACCAAACAACCAAACACAACCACATTCAATCACAAACGGTCTAGGTTTTCATCGGTTTGCACAATCAAGCAACAATTGACAAGGCTTTGGCTTGGAATATGGCAAAATAACATGTTTTGCCATATATAACGATTAACAATTAAAATAAAAATCCAAGCCAAATAAAATAAAAAATTCAATAAACAAGATTAATTTTTTATTTTAATTTTTGTAAGTAGTAGCAAGTAGGGTTCCAAAAAAATCAAATTTTTAACCTTATATCATAAAAAATTTCGAAAAAATTAAAGACAAAGAACCCTAGGGTTCTTTACCGATCGGCGTAACCATTAGGCCAAAAACTACGAATTTTTTGCTACTATTTACAAAAAACTTGCTAATTAAATCATCAATATGATGACTCGTGATACCACTGTTAGTGATTTACGGTTTAATCAAGTAAAACGCAGCGGAAATAATTTATTAAATCACTAATAACGGATCTACATATTGATAAAATAATTAAGCAATAATAAATCAAAGAGTTAGGATGAAATAATTATACCCTCGAAGCCTTTGTAATCACTGATGATTATGAATGTAGTACTCAAAGATCCAACGTAGAATCTCTCTAATGGTATCCACACTACACCATATCAAGAACACCAAATAGAATGCTAGTCCCTTACTCAAGAATCAAAACCTACACTTGCGCCTCTTGGTTGTTGCTGTCGTACAACACCACCATGAGACAACCAAAATCACAATGGTTTTTTTCATACTTTTCTTTCTTGTAGACGTGGACTATATCACAAAGCAAAAGGAGACTCATCCTTTTCTAAAGCTTGATCGTATGTCTACAACAAAGAAGAGGCGGCCGTGGGGTTGTTTTTGGGAGGGGATTAGGATTAATCATTCTTGCTCCGTAAGCTAAGTATATATTCTCTAATTACAAGTTAGGAGATATGACACTTAGCCCCTTGTACTTTTGATTCTTTAGATTACTCACTAATATGTTTTAACTTAACAATTAATTAAAACATAACTAGTCAAGTAACTATAGTTTATATAAATAATATAATTACCCTAATTATATTATATATATAGGTGTTTGGTGTATAAGTGTGTGACCCTTTAGGCTCACATACGTCTAGCCATATAACTATATGTTATGAACGTGAAGCATATTCCAACATGGATAATATTATTATCTAAAATATATATAAGGTTTATTATATAATTAATTATTAAAAGTATAAATACAAAGTATATATAATTCGTGTTTATAATATACGGAATATATTAGTGTATTAATACTAGACATTTAATAATTAAGTGCAACAATAATAACTAGATAAACTATAAGGGGTGGTTGTGTAAAATGATAAGTTTAATTAAGAATTAATCTTAATTAAACTAGGAGGGCCCTAAGTGAAAGTCCTTCGATTATAAATAGAAGGCTTGGGGTTCCCTTGTAAAGTGCCCATTCCCTCAACCCTAGCCACGAAATTTTGGCCTCCCTTCCTCCCTATTTCGGCCGAATACATTGTGTTCTTCGTGTTCTTCGTTCGTTCTTCGTGTTCTTCAAGTCTTGAAGAACAAGTTTCATTACAAGAGCTTATCTAGAGGGCTTCTCGTTGTGTTTATCACTGGTGGATCAATCTTGAGCAATCTAAGGTATGAATTGGAAAAACTCTTTTTCCCTTCTTTCCCCTTGGACGAAATCGAACCAAGAACCCTAGGGTTCTTGGTTAGTCGACGAACACCACAAGTATGTGTGTGTGTTCGAGTTTTTCGTACAAGGTTTCTTTCTTGTTAATCTAGTTTAGATTTCCAACATCCCATAATCCTTTAGGGTTTAAGGATTAAGTTTAATCTCAGTTCCGCTTTTAGGGATTAAACTAGCTAGTTGGTTTAACCGGCAAGAACAAGTTCATGTTCTTGACAGTATGGTTCGAACCAAGCATACTAGGAGGTTGACCCAAGTGGTCAATCAGTTACAATGAAACCCTTCAACAACTACAAAGGCAACCCACGAACTTTGACGATTACTATACCTATTTGAATGAGTCCGATTTCGACTTAGGAAAATGTAATGATCCCGTAACATATGAGGATGCCATTACTTGTGACCAATCAGCTCATTGGAGGGAGGCAATGGAAGATGAGTTGAATTCAATGAGCAAAAACAACGTTTGGGAACTTGCTGAATTACCAAAGGGCGTAAAACCCGTTGGGTGCAAGTGGGTTTTCGAAACCAAACTTGACCCAAATGGACGTGTTGAAAGATACAAAGCTCGTTTGGTCGCGAAAGGGTACACTCAAAAGGAGGGTATTGATTATAAAGAAACATTTTCTCCTGTATCGAGAAAAGACTCCCTAAGGATCGTAATGGCTCTTGTAGCTCATTTTGACTTAGAGTTACATCAAATGGACGTCAAAACGGCATTTCTTAATGGAGATTTACATGAAGATGTGTTCATGGCCCAACCATAAGGTTTTAAATCTAAAGGCCAAGAACATTTAGTTTGTAAACTCAAGAAATCAATTTATGGGCTTAAGTAAGCATCCCGTCAATGGTATTTAAAATTTGATGAAGTGATAAAGAAATATAACTTTATCAAGAATCAGGTAGATCAGTGTGTATACCTCAAGATGAGTGGGAGCAATTTTATTATACTTGTGCTTTATGTTGATGATATTCTTTTAGCAAGTAATAATATTGATTTGTTGCATGAGTCAAAACGTTTTCTATCTAGAAACTTTGACATGAAAGATCTTGGTGAGGCTTCGTATGTTATTGGAATTGAAATTCACCGAGATCGAGCCAATGGGACATTAGGATTATCCCAAAAGGCATATATTGAACGTGTACTCAATAGGTTCAATATGCAACATTGCTCGCCCACAGTCGCTCCCGTAATTAAGGGTGACGTTTTCGGGTCACATCAATGTCCGAAAACTGAGGTTGAACTTGAGGAAATGAGACTAATTCCTTATGCTTCCGTAGTAGGAAGCTTAACGTATGCTCAAGTTTGTACTCGACCAGATATCGCTTATATATTATATGCGGCATGTTAGGCAGGTTTCAATCTAATCCTGGCCTACATCATTGGAAAGCTGCTAAGAAAGTATTGCGATATTTACAAGGACCAAAGGAGTATAAATTAAATTACACTAGATCCAACATCCTTGAAATTATTGGATACTCGGATTCAGACTTTGCGAAATGCAAAGGCACTAATAAGTCAACTTCGGGATATATATTCATGCTATCAGGTGGGCCTATTTCTTGGAAGAGTCATAAACAGGAGCTAACGACAACCTCAACTATGATGGCTGAGTATGTTGCAGTTTATAATGCAACATGCCATGCAATGCTGTTGAAAAATTTGATCACTGGACTCAAAGTTGTTAATTCCATATCAAGGCCACTAAAGATTTATTGCGATAATAGCGCAGCTCTGAGCTTCTCGAACAGTAATAGTTCAAATGGAGCTGCTTTATACCTCGATACAAAGTACTTATTCGTACGTGAAAGAGTGGAGGAACAACGTATATGTATCGAGCACATTAGAACTCATGAAATGCTTGCGGATCCGCCAACTAAAGGTCTACCACCCAAAGTATTTACAACTCACGTTTCTAATATGGGTTTTCGTAGAGACCTTACATAATGTTGTAGTTAGTGCACTATTTCATGATAACGTTTAATTTCAAAACAAACACTTTAAGACAATATCCTTCACCATAATGTCTAGCTTGTCTAAATTTACTTTTAACTGTGTACACTTATGTTTCATTATACAAACTTATTTCCACATTATTTTTTGTCATTTTGGGTTATTGAAATCATTCGTTTCACATTAGTACCAATGTTATAATGGATGGGGGTCCTGTGTCAAACGCGACACGTGTGTCTGTATCTTTTTGCTTTGGTTCTATCATGGAATTATGATTGTTTATATAAACTTGTAATTGACCAATATAATTTTTCAGGTTTATGTACAAATATAAAATGGTTCTACGGCCAAGTGTGAGAATGTTAGAATATTCTCTTTATTAATGTGGCCTTGACCATTTGAACCTTAACTATGCCTTAATGATATATTATACCCTAATAATTAAATGTCAGTTATGTGATGTATGTAACTGTCATATCACATAAATTAGGGATTGTGGGCTTTTCCCGTATCTTGTCAAATTACGTATTCTCACACTACAAACACCAAATCAATTGTGAGAAATCCCTCCATCGGATTATTGACATCACTACTGGAATTGGATCAATCCTAATGTTATGGCTTCATCATCCAACCCTAATCTTCAACCTTCAAGTAAGTTTCCTATCATATTTGATTGTAGTGTAAATTGAAGATGATTATGATGATTAAACCCCTGTAATATTTAAATTAAACAACAATAAGTGGTAAACTACACGGACCTTCTGTGTAATTTACTCATTTTTATTGACATTAGGAAATGTTGGGGTGTGGATTCCTCGATTGTTTAGCAGATTCATCATATATTCACTAGTTTGGGGGCTGGCTTATAACTTTAAGGACCATAATATTAAGAGTTTCACGAGTACAGTGGTATACACGTATTTATGGTTTCTCTGGAAATTATTCGAACCGCAACAAAGATTAGGTGATATGTAGTAAAATTCATGTTTTCTCCTTTTAGGTCAAAAATAGATTGATGTTTAATTTAGCTTATAAATTATTAGATTGGTGTGTCTTGTTTTTTACTTTTGTACCTTCTGAGCTTCTCACCAGTATTCCCCGTTTAATTTATTTCATTTTGGATTGATGAGAATCAGTTGATGACTTTGCCAAACTACTCTTTAATCATTCCTTTAAATCTACTTCAAAAAAAAAAAAAAAAAAAAAAGAATATCGACTCCGGCTTAACCTATTTTCAAATTCAAGAAAACTGTGAAATTATGTACGAAGTATATTATTTAGAGTAAATTACACGGAAGGTCCCTGTGGTTTGCCACTTATTACAGCCACAGTCCCTGAACTTCGTTTATTACACTGGACGTCCCTGATGTATACAATTTGTTACACCCATGGTCCCTACTACCCTTAACTTTTTCTAAATGACGGAAATACCCTTTTGATCTTTTGTAATAAACCGAAGATAAGGGACCGTGAGTGTAATAAGTGATAAACCACAGGGACCATCCATGAAATTTACTCTATTAATTGATTTCTTTTTCTTTTCTCTCTTTAATTGATATTCTTCTGTCACATTCAAACTCACTACCCACATCTATCTCTTTGAATTCAAACATCAATCAATAACCATTATCCTCGCGCCACCAAACCCCCTCAAGATTGGATTCATCACCAACCCCTGCCTCCGGTTTCCTTCTCCAGTTGTTCAGCCACCTATGACATTTTATCGACCTGAATTAATTCACACAATTGATGCACTTTGCTAGAGGAGTTTGTTGGTTTGCACACGCGGTGATTCAGACAATTGATGGACGTTGTCATAGGAGTTGGTGTTTTGCATACTCATGTCGATAGAACGTCATCGGTGGCGGAACAACTGGAGAAGACAACCAGAGGCATGGGTTGGTGATGGATCGACTACTTAGGGGTTTGATGACGTTACGATAATGGTTATTGATTGAGGTTTGAATTCAAAGAGATAGATGTGGGTAGTGAGTTTGAATGTGACAGAAGAATATCAATTAAAGAGAGAAAAGAAAAAGAAATCAATTAATAGAGTAAATTTCATGGATGGTCCCTGTGGTTTATCACTTATTACACTCACGGTCCCTTATATTCGGTTTATTACAAAAGATCAAAAGGGTATTTCCGTCATTTAGAAAAAGTTAAGGGTAGTAGGGGCCATGGGTGTAACAAATTGTATACACCAGGGACTTCTGGTGTAATAAATGAAATTCAGGGACTGTGGCTGCAATAAGTGGTAAAGCACAGGGACCTTCCATGTAATTTACTCTATTATTTACTACTGTTTTTTATTCTAAAACCACGTCATCTTATTATAATATGGTTTGCTCACACGTGTTTACTTGATAACGAATTTATTTCTCCCGAAGACAATAGAGAATTATTAGTTGTTTTTAAATCTTTTCTTAACATTTAACTAATAATGAAGCATGCCCTTAAAGAAAAAGGTTGGTACCAACTAATGCGGGAATTTATATAAAATAAGAACAAAATAATTATAAGTAAGAATTGGGATGAAAGTCTAAGAGAGTGGGAGTGGGTGATATGATATGTTAAGTATTGATGGGAATTCCTTTTTTCATGCTACTTTTGGCCTTATTTTGCGGGGAATATGGTTTGTTTGTGGGCAAAATTCATATTAAAACATATAATATGTATTTAAAGGAAGTAATATTTACTTTAATTTTTAGCTTTTTAAGCGTGATTGTTTTGGTTGGAAAATATACAACAAAATGGCTCTCTCTCATGTCCCACAACCTTGGCCCTTTGACTCTCTAGTGGATGAAAGTGTTTTTACACCAGGGAAGCAAAAATCACATCTAAAAACTATGATTTACAATCAATTTACTCATATTTCCTTTATAAAAATGATTTTATTAACAATGTTTTAAAAGAAACACGGGTCCACTTCCACCCCAAATCCCGGGTCCATGTCATTAACATAATTACACACCCACCGAAGCGTGCGATTCGCACGTACCAAAAACACTCACACAGAGACTCGTTCTTCTGCTTGCACGCGCGGGGTCAAGGGCATTAATGTCTATATAGTCTTTCTCTCTTCACCTTCACTCTCTCTCACTTGCCTTTGACTCTCTCTCACACACACACACACAGACATTTTCTCTCTCACTATCACTCTTAATTTTTTTCAGAAGATTTTGTAACTGAAGATTGTTTCAAGGTGAATTTTATTGCAGGTTTTTATTTCCATGTTAGCTTCATTGGTGTCGTTTAATTCTCTAGTTGGTTTTTGTTTTTTGGGTTTTCAGAATTTATCAATTTGGAAAGTTAACTGTAATTTTCACCCTTTTTTGTTTATAGTTTACATTGAATACAATCAAATTATTTGGATTCTGGGTTTCTAAGATAAATCATTTTGGGATCTGGGTTTTGACTTTTGAGGATGAATTAATTTCATCAAGTCTTGCAAGCTGTATCTATCTCTGTTTTCTAATTACATTTTTTATTGTTTTTTTATACTCTGTTTATGTATCTTAACCATATGTTAAGTGATTTCAATCTTCAATAACTAAGAAATAACTCAATACAAACACTAAATTAAGCAATTTTTGTATTTTAGTAAATATTTTATTCTTAGAGCATCTCCAACCAACCTCTATCATCCCCTCTATTTTTATATTTGAAGTTTTTCTCCTCCAACCCACCTCTATCTCTAAGCTCACTCTATATTTGAAGTGAGAGAATGCACCCTCCATCAATGGACCCCACCACTTCTATTTAATTATCTAATAATTATTTCTATTTAATTGATTTTATTTTATGTTTGCAAGCCAACAATCCATCCAATTAAGTTAAAATATAATTGTTATATATTTAAAGGGATGGATAGAGTTTATGGCTGGAGTTGAAGTTTTGTTTAGAGTTAATGGGCTCACTAAATATAGAGATAGAGTGACTTGTATATTGTATAGAGTTGAGTTTATGGTTGGAGATGCTCTTACAAATCTGATATGTATTCTTTGTTATTTGTTCATTACAGTTGTGGTTAAAAAAGCATGCGGTGGTGTGGCTTATCTGTAGACGTTTACCGTAAAGTGATCTCCCTCAACCTTTACTGTCGAGTGATTCTGTAAAATTTAAACTCCTGTGAAATTACAATAATACCCTTTTTCAGATCTCTGTTTAAAATCATACAATATACGTTTTCAACACATTTCTCCATGGGGTCTAATCTTTTTGTTGTCATCCCCTGTTACTGTCGTTGGATTAGTTGAATTCATTCTGCAATCGATCAAGATAGAATCCTTTTAATCACAATTTGTGAATCTTTGTTGGGTTAAGATCCTTTTAATAAAGGGGTTTAATTTGGGTTTGGAAATAGTAGTTATGGTGTGTCAATCAGCTGGACAAACAAGATTTCGGGCATTAAAACATGAAAATGGAATTGATGGGAGTGCCACCATAATTATTAAAGTTATTGCATGCTTTCAACCTCTTCAAGATTGTCAGGTTTGTTATAACTTTTTTTCTTCTTCATTTTTTATGTTTTATATGTATAATTTGTATAATGATATTTATTGTTGGATTTAATATTATTTTGTTGGGATATTGTTTTGCAGGCTGAGTATTTTCGACATTTGCTTAAGCCCGTAACGTAGTCTGTTTTTTCTTGTTCGTGATCAAGCTGGAATTTTTAGTTTCCGTTGTTTTTAAAGCTTTTAAGAAATCTTAATACGCTCCTACGCATCATTAATCTCTTGGTGAGTTTCTTGATTTAAAAAGTTTGAATCTTTTGTTATATATCTAATGGGTAAATTTAAAATATTTCAACATAAAGCGTTTCTGTGCGAATAGCACCGATTAATTAGTCGTTCTGACCCGTAATTGATTTGACCCGTTAACCAACCCGCTCAATTGCCACATCTACAATTCATATGGCATATGCTAATTGTTGTCCTAAAACTTTGCAGGTGATAGTTGTAATTAAATGGAGGACGGTTTCGAATCCTGGTTACAAACCCAACAAATTGACCCGAATCGGTCAAGTGCTCAAATCGGTTTCCAACACCGACTTAACATTCCATCTTTGGGGAATATGCTTTCACCTAACACGATCTATGCAAATCGTACCATGTTTACATTTGCAGCTAGCAAACCACAAGAACCATGCGGTTGGTTCTATGGGTTGACCCCTGCGGTCAACTCTATCCCAAAACAACAACTTCCTGAACCTAATTGTCCACAAAAGAAGTTTCTTGTATTTGATCAATCAAATGATCGAACAACAACGTTGATTTATAGTTCAACCCCGAATCAGTACCAATACCACCTCCCGAAACCTAAACCCACCTTTGACATAAAAAAGGAAAGTTTAGAAATTGAAAAACACGAGGATGCCCGTTTTCCAAATTTGAATCTTGATTATGGAAACAATGAGGTAAGTGAGATGCATGAAGATACCGAAGAGCTTAAGGCGTTGCTATACTCTGATTCTGATGAGATTGATGATTATGAGGATGAGGATGAACAAAGTACCGGGCATTCCCCGGTTTTGATGAATGGGTTTGATAGACATGAATATGGGAATGAGAATTTTGAAGAAGTTGCTAGTTCCACTAGTTGTAGGAAACGGTGTAAACGTGATGTAGTTTCACTTGAGGATACTGCAAGTTCGGGGAAATCGGGTGTTAATTCCTCGCATGTGGGGGATTTTAGTAGTTGTGGGAATGATTCCCTTGGTATTGGGAATGGATTCCCGGATGTTGAATCGGAATGTTTACCGATTGGTAAAAGGGCAAGAAAAGAGAAAGTGAGGGAGACTATAAATATTCTTGAGAATTTGATTCCTGGTGGGAGAAGGGGTAAGGATGCAATGGTGATTCTTGATGAAGCCATTAGTTATTTGAGTGTTTTGAAGGTGAAAGCTAAAGCCTTAGGGCTTGATTCTCTTTAAAAGGTTAATCTTTTTTTAGGAATGATTGTGCTATAGTGACTTGTACATCATCCATTGGAAGTTATACGTTGGTCTAGCTATGGTCGGGATAAGGGGTTCACCCAAAAACTTATATAGTCTATGGTTTTTGTGAAGATAAACTTTGGTTAACATTAAAGCAATTCGTGGGTGTGTATGCTTCTTGAGGTACAATAATATTGTGTACTATACAACTTTTACTGCGGGGAGTACAAGTCCTTGTGAAATCATTGTCCTTGATTTGGTCATGTGGGTAAAGATCCAGTAAAGATTTCTTTACTTGATAGAGAGAGATGTATATTGCTTCTTGAGGTTAAAAAGGAAGGAATAAGTGGAAAGCAATTGTGTTCTTTTTTGTGTTTGTGTAAAGGGGTAATTTGGTAAATTTTATCTTGACATATGACTGGATGTTGGGTTGAACTTGATATTGAGTATATAAAGGTCAAAGTAGAGTAGTAGGGCTAGTATGTATTGGCCAAATCTTGAGCAATGTACAACTTTCACTTCATGGTGTACAAATTCAGAGGTTGGGATAAAAGTTCTCATGGTATGTTTATAAAGGTTAAAGAAAGCAACTTTTTATGACCAAATCTTGGGTAATACAACTTTGATTTCATCAAGTACAAATTCTAGGCGTGGAGGTATTATTATCTTGCATGATTGATAATGGTGCATATTATAATGGTCATGTCCAAATCTCTTGTAGTGCACAACTTTTGTTGCATAAAGTACGGGTCAAATACCAAGTATTTTATTCCTCATGGTTATATTATGGCTAAAAGGGTTCAGGCTTTTTTTTTCATATATATTGCACATATTACAAGCTTTATGGCACAAGGTACAAGTCTGAAAAGGATATGTGTATTGAAAAAACAGTGTGTGGATGAGAAAACAAGAAAGAGACTTCTGATCTTGAAAAGAGAATGTGGGGCCTATGAAGTTAGCTAACTTAGCATGCTTGATTAAGATGTACCCAAAACTCACTTCATATGGTTCTCTCTTTTTTGTTCAAATTTAAGGGGGCAATCATCAATGGTGGGGATTTCTTACTTTATTTTGTTGGACATATGTCACTATTCTAAGTTATGTATAATGTGAGTGTTTTAAGTTTTTTTTAAAGATTATTCTTGTTATAAGGACTACAGGGGTTGCCGAGCTTTGCTTGTGATGTATGTGATCATTGTCATTGTTGTATCCGAATTTTCTCCTGACCATCTGGTAAAAGGTTAGACAGGGAGGGATCAACCTCGTAACCTTTAAGAAGTTATTGGGAGCTCTTACCACTAATCACTAAAAGATGATTGCTCTTAGCACTAGTCCACCAAAAGATAATTTATGTTATTTCATTTTATTGTTGTAATGCATGTATATATTGGTAGCAGTTTATCTGTTTGTGTTTACTAAGTTTCTATTCAATTAAAGTAACCCCAACAGTTTTCCAATTCTAAAAATCATCAAGTTTGGAAATCACTTCATTGTGAAAATTTTAAGATTAGGTGACTCGAATGAAACATTTATAAAATTTTGTTATTATTTTGTAACCCTTTTATTTTAAAGTTACATTTTACTTTAGGTAAAACTAAAGAACAGTTTATAAATAATAACTAAGTTAACTTCCATGTATGTCACTTTATTGTAACAAGTTGGGAAATCCTTTACAACAATTGAATAGATTTGTATTTAAATGGTTTTTCTGATTGAAAAAAGTTTAAGTAACCTAAGTGAAACACATATAATGACATAAACCTAAAATAACATGTTTTTTAAGTAGTTAAAACATGTTATGTGTGACTAAAACTAAACTGATGTAGAGCTTGTTGGGAGTGTTCACTATAAACATGATTAGATAATTTAGAACATAAAAACAATGGAATTTGATCAGTGTAGCTAGAATGATTTAGTACTAATTCAGCTTCAGTTTATTGATATTATTTGAAAAAATGGTGATTCTACACCACTTAAATTATGTGTGAACCAGTAATTTACATATACGTGAGCGATACCCTAAACACATGTACACCACACTAAACATGAATTAATGGTACATGAATCATGACCCAATTTGAAACTTTAAATCTGATTAATAGAACCGTTGAGTTAAATACTAATATTGTTAGTATTTGTTTTCTTTATGCATATGCATGCACATTATTTTGCATGCGTACATGTTTATGGATGTTTAAAAAAGTGATGGTGATGTATGTTTTGGAATTGGGAATAATCCATGTACGTAATGTCAATTTTGAAATTCTAACTTGATAATCAACAACTTTTATGCGTCATGTTTCACGTTTGATTCGATTTGAGTCGTCTAAAACGACGTTAGGATTCTGAGTTTCAGTTTTATATTTATCCATGGATAGAGGTTTATCGGGATATACAAGTAAAAATATAATAAAGTTTTGTTATGTATAAGTAAGGAACAAATGTTCTTATGCATTATATCTATATACTTTTCCTTTAAACTCCGCTTTTATTAATATAGACGTGCTAAAAAATTGACAAGTGAATTCTGAAGAAGGGTATAAAAAGTAAGATGCAATAATCATCTTTATATGAAGAAACTGCTTTTTAAGAAACTTTAAAAAAAAATATGAGTAAGAATATATGGTGTTGGTGTGTGCATGTCAATAAAGATATATACAAATATATAAATGTGAGTATGCATGTGTACGCGAATGTGTGCATGTGGCAAGACTTAATTTTCAGTCAACCCATTTGGTATTCAAGAAATATTACGTTTACTAAAAAATGACATCCTAAATCTCGAACATGGGACTTTCTTGTTATTAGCAAGAGGCTCTGACGAGCTGAGCTACTTAGATAAATATTGATTATTTGACTATAATTACTTACCCTGTTAAAATTTACTAATCCTGAACTCGTATTATTTTATTGACCACCATCTACTATCATCATCACTACTCGACACCACTACCCACCACCAAAATCACTACCGCCACCTACCATAATCACTACTTACAACACTGTCATCATCAACGCTGCAAAATATAGTTATAGAATAGCACACCCTACCAGTTTATAAAAATAAAATAAAATAAAAAAGAAGTTTAGAGTTTAGACCGTAGAGTCTGGCAATTTGTAACGGTGACTTTCCGGTATGATATTGATTCTTCGAGGTTACAAGTTAGAACCATCCACACACATTGCAAAAACCCACTCACCGACTCTCTATATCTCTACGATAACTGTGTCAGGATCCTCAATTCTGAAAATCTCTCGATTAGGGCTTCTATGTTGTTTATGCGATTTTTTATGATATAATCATCAATAAACAAAAATGGATTCGCTCTGCTTTCACGATGGCAACATCGCCGACTTCATTGATAATCGAACTTTACATGTTCGCTCGGTACATATTTATTTTCTCTTTCTCTTTAATTACGTCAATCAATTTGTTGTTGCGATCTGTATGCTTTGCTTATTGTGAACTAGGTTCAGTGAGTCTGTTGGAAATGTGTTTGTGGTTGTAAATGATTGAAATGAAATTGGAAATGTGTTTGTGGTTGTTTAACGTAAACCTTACACTGCATTTCTATGGTGTATTTTCCAGTTTTCGTATGATTGTAGTTTAATTTCTGTTGCAGTTAGCTTAGTTGGACATAAGCTTTTTCTCTAATCTAAAATCCAAAATTTGGAGAAATGGTTTATGGAAAACATAGCAACAAAGTGATAAAGCAAAAAAAAAAAAAGGTTGAAATTAACAAAGTATTATGTGCTTCAATGCGATATTAAAAAATGGTTCTATAGAACGAAAATATTTTATCCACTTAAAGCCATATATTCATGTGAATTAACATTTTTGCTTAGAAGTTTTTATTAATTATCAGCTGTTAATCTGAGCATCAATCGCAAAGTTCATGTTCATTAACTTCATTCATGTGATTCTAGGTACTCTGATAAATTTTTATAACTTCTGATGTTCCATAATGTGATATTACAGGATATAAATCACAGGATGCAATTGCATTCATCATTCACTAGAAGGCTTTCTCTAGAAAGAGAACTTGAGGTATGCTCTATATATTCAAGTTTTAGTATATCTTGCAAGATAAGTAGAATTATTTGTTATTATTTTGTGAACTTTCAGGCTCATCAAGGATGTGTAAATACTATTGCTTGGAACTCAAGTGGCTCACTATTAGTATCTGGATCTGATGACACTTGTGTATGCTTTCTTACATTAACTTATTAAATTTTTTAATTTCCTAATACTTGTTTGATTTCACACTCTACAAATGTGACACTATAAAGCTTATTGTGATGAATAATCAGCATTTTTTATGCTTATTTTGGTGGCT
Source organism: Calendula officinalis (assembly GCA_963853835.1). Taxonomy (NCBI): domain Eukaryota; kingdom Viridiplantae; phylum Streptophyta; class Magnoliopsida; order Asterales; family Asteraceae; genus Calendula; species Calendula officinalis. The sequence continues at coordinate 6,978,303 of OY970832.1, read as the reverse complement.
TATGGCATGTAATTCAAAATCTTAAACTAAAAGTATTTCATTTTTCTGCAGATCAATATTTGGAGTTATGAGAACCGCAAACTTTTGCATTCAATCGATAGTGGTCATACTGCAAACATATTTTGTACCAAATTTGTACCTGAAACATCTGATGAGTTGGTTGTATCTGGAGCTGCTGATGCTGAAGTAATAATAATAATAAATAATTATTATTTGATACTTTTTATATTGACATGTTTACTTATATATACTGAGAATTTGAATTATTGCATGTAGGTTCGATTATTCAATTTGTCTCGTTTAGGAGAGAGGAGTGATGACGATAACACTATTAATCCATCAGCACTTTTTCAATGTCACACCAGGAGAATTAAAAAATTAGCTGTATGTATATATATATATATATATATATATATATATATATATATATATATATATATATATATATATATATATATTTGGATTCTTATTCCTAATTTGTGATTTAATATTTATATTAGGTCCTTATCATCATCATTTGAGTCTTGATCAAAACTTGTGCTAGGAATATAAACTGGTTTCTAGAAAAAAAATTTATCACTTTTGTTTGTTGCAGGTAGAACCTGGGAATCCAAATTTGGTCTGGAGTGCCAGCGAGGATGGGACTTTGAGACAACATGATTTTCGGGAGTGTACTTCTTGTCCACCTGCTGACTCATCTCACAGAGAATGTCGCAATGTATTAGTAAGTATGAATATTAAAATTTAAAAAAAAAAAAAAAAAAACTTGAAATGATTTCATTTCCATCATTATGAAATCTTTGTTGTTGGAGACCTAATACATGGTTCATTGAGGCATTGACCCTAATTATTCCAACTGTTTGATGGCAGCTTGACTTGCGAAATGGAGCAAAAAAATCATTATCTGATCCACCTAGACAGTCACTTGTGCTGAAGTCATGTGACATCAGCAGTACCAGGCCTCATATGCTCCTTGTTGGTGGGAGGTAACCTTTTTTTTTTTTTTTTTTTTTTTTTTTTTGTGTGTGTGTTGGTTGGAAGTGATTTTCAGCTGATTCTTTTTTTTTTTTTTTTTAATTTATTCAAATGGTTGCAGTGATGCATTTGCTCGTCTATATGATAGACGTATGCTTCCACCATTATCTTCCTCCCAGCAGAAATTGTCACCACCTCAATGTGTTAACTACTTTTGTCCAATTCATCTTTCTAATCATGTTAGTTCTTTCTTCTTGTATATTACCTTGTTAATTTCATGTAATAAAATTCACTACACTAAACACTATTCTCTTTTTTTTTAATAATTAAAATGTATTAAACTATTAATATAATGTGTTTTTGTATGAATACTTAAACACAATTCTTGTTATATTTATAACGGGAACTTTATAATTTTCTTAACTTTTTATAATTGAATTTTTTTTTATAAAAATAAGTTAGTTTTATTTCTTAAAACAAAATAAAAAATTAAACAAAATTAACATATTAGACTATAATGTTGATTTTTGCATTTTAAATCAATTAACAAAGGTTTGGTGTAAAGATTTACTGCATACATCGGAGATGCCATTATTAGCAGTATGCTTTCGTGTTTTTATATTCTGCAATTAATGGTGGGTCTCGAAATCTTTTTATTTTTTATTTAAAATCGTGTTTTTCAGGGGGGGCAAAGTTTGCATCTAACTCATGTAGGTTTTAGTCCTAATGGTGAAGAGATTCTTGTTAATTATAGTGGAGAGCATGTCTACCTAATGGATATAAATCCTGGTATATATCCATCCTTATTTCTATATATTTTCATTAATGAATATTAACTAGTTATAATATTTTATTTCTTTTTAGTTGAATCAAGTGCTGTGCAATACACATCAGATGATGCAATGAAGTTTTTTAATCCAACTTCCATACTGAAGGAAACACGCTATAAACCACCGTTATCTGATATTCCAAACCCAAAGAGGAATCTTGCTGCTAGGGTTTGCTTCTGTTTTAACTTAATATTATTCTAGCAAAAATGTTTTATAATGCGTAATGTTGACTTTGTGACAGCTTGGTCAATGCCAAAAACTTCTTCAGATTGCAGAAAGGTCTTTAAAAGAGGGAACCAATTATTATTATGGTATTGAGGCTTGCAATGATGTTTTGCATGCTCATGGTCAGATAGGACACACTCTGATGCATCAATGTTTGTGTTTACGGGCAGCATTATTACTCAAGGTTTTCTTAAACCCTAACTTTTTGTTTCTAACTAGAAGTGGCCTGATTTTGACCTATTTTACTTATGAATGGGTTGATTCGGGTTATATTTATCTCTAACGGGTCACATGGGTAAAATTAAAAGGAATGTGCCAAGTGCTAACCAGAACACAAGTCAAGAATGGGTCAGACACATTCGGAAGTGCATAAAATCTACTAATTATCTTATTCTAAAATTTTAATTTATTGTTGAGATAGTATAATATTTGTAATCATGTATATAGGGTAGCGTTTGGGTACAAAATGTCTTAAAATACTTAATACAGAACAGGGGTAAAAATGTAAAATGGCTAATGTTGTATTCTCTCCTATTTTCATGGAGGCAGATATGATTTCATCCGATTCAAATTATCTCGTGACACCTATGTTAACTTTTGATTTTTTTTAAAAACATTTAATTTAGAGAAATTGGAAAAATGATGTTCATATGGCTGTAAAAGATTGTTATAGAGCTGTTGAAATCGACTCTTCTTCATTTAGAGCCCTACATTGTATGGCTGAAGCTCTATCACAGGTAAATTCAATAGTAAATCTCTATATAACTAATATTAATATTAATGACAAAATTACCCATCTTTCATGTTCATCTTTCAAGATTACTAACCAAAAGAATCACCTTATCCTTTTATATAAGATTAAAAACAAAAAAAATAAAGATCTTATAATTTAATTATGAAAAATTTTAAACTTCAACCAGTTGGGTAAACACAAAGAAGCTATGGAATTTGCAATTGCTGCTCAATATTCATCTCCATCAAATCCTGAAGCTGCTGAAATGGTGAAAAACATTAAAAAACATATCGATTCAGGTTGGTAATAATCACTATTTTTTTTCTCGAGTAAATTACATAAATCTCCCCTGTGGTTTGTATGAAATTATCGGATTGAATCCCTCAACTTTTTTTATTACATTTATAGTCCCTAATTTTGAAATTGTAAGATGAACTGCCCCTAAAAGTGAAAAAGAATATTAAGTTTTTAAGCGACCTTGATGTTACAAGTTTCAAATTTCGAGACTGTTGATGTTACAAGTTTCAAAGTTATGGACTAACTGTGTAACAAAAAAAAATCAAGGGATGAAATCCATTTTTTCATACCAATCACAGTGATTATTCCTGTAATTTAGTCTTATTTCTTGTTAAAGCATATTGAAAGTGATATTATATCTATAGATTTTCATCATCCTCCATTTTATTTTATTTTTTGTATATTTAGTTAATTATAGAATTGTTAGCTGAAGTTTCTTACAAAGTAACAGGGGATTTAGATTCTGAAGTACAAAGTAATAGAGTAGTATCTCCAAGTGAAACAGTTTATCGATCAGATACAAATAGTTACAATTCAGAATCTGAAAAAGAAGAATCTGATTATGAAGGAGAATTAGAAGTTGATTTTGAAACTTCAATGTCGGGTGATGAAAACCATGAAATTGATTCTGATAGTTTTCATCCAAGTTTAAATGTTAGAATTCGTAGAAAAAGTGATTCAACTGTCAATAATTGTCATACAAGTAGCTCTTGTGGATCACCAAAATCATCTCCAACTGACAAAATTAACCGTCAGGTAGGTTTCTGCTTTTTTCTATGTTAATTTATGTTTATAATTTAGGTTGTTTTTATATCATATATACCCTTCCTAAACTTAAAGTCTTTTAAAGTATATCATATATTCTAAATAAAATAAATATACAAAAATTATAAATTAAACTATAAAATTCTTGATAATTATCAATCACTAATTGACTTTTTTTTTTTCAACTGCACATATTGCAGCATGAGCAGGCAATAGATATGAAACAAAGATATATTGGTCATTGTAATGTGGGGACAGACATCAAGCAAGCCAGCTTTCTTGGACAGAAAGGTTAATACTATTATTATTTCAAAAAGTATAATTTCTTTTACAAAACAAAATAGCATAAGATATAATTACAGAAGTATAACTATTTCAATGGAGTATAATGATTTAGGAGAGTTTATGTACTATTCAACCCATTTCAATAATAATGTGACCCGTTTGTGATGGCAGGTGAGTATGTTGCTTGTGGAAGTGATGATGGTAGATGGTTTATTTGGGAGAAGAGCACTGGTAGACTAATTAAAATGCTTATGGGAGATGGAGCTGGTGGGCCCCACACCACTTTTGTCTTCTCTTTCTTATTGACTTTGACTCTTTTCTTTCTTATTGACTTTGTCTGTTGACTAATGTTTGTTTTCTTCAGTTGTGAACTGTGTGCAAAGTCATCCATCTGATTGTGTTGTAGCTACTAGTGGAATAGATAATACCATCAAGGTAAGTTAAGTATGGGGTATAGTCTTATTCTTATATTGGGTTAATTATTTTTTCATCCTCAATTTTTTTACTGGTTTGGAGTTTTAACCCTTAAACCTTTTTTGGCAATGATTTTATCCTATGCTTTCATTAACTTAGTGTGTTATTAAGTCAAATGACTAGAGTCTAGACAATGCAAGGAAAAAAAGTTAAGGGGTCAAAATGGTCCAGTATTTGACAAATATATATAATGTTGTCAGATATGGACCCCACTTGCTTCAGTTCCATCTCTTGTTTCTGGAGGATTAAACGGACCTGAAACTGCTAATATTTTGGAAACAATGGAAAGCAATCAGCTCAGATTATCGCATAACCGTGAATCACTGCTGTAAGTGTTCAAATTTGTGTTTATTTTATTTTTAGTTATTAAAGTTAATTAATTTCAAAATTTTATATCTTCAGACCGATTGAGATATTAGAAGGGTTTCGGATGCACGAGTTTCCTGAAGGGTCTTTGCGCCCTTTTGAGTGTACACAAAGCTAGTTTTCACTTTTCACGAGGTAAATAAAATTATCCATTATTTTATGAAGTAAATAATAAATATATATTTTAATAAACTGTCTTACTACAAATTTACATTGATAGCCTAAACTTTTTCCGGTAAATTAGTTTAGAAGGTTTTATGCAGTTGAATACGTATCATGACTGAACCCATTTGACCTGTTTAAAGATCCATTTGTATGTAATGGGTTAAAGTTGCCACCTGTGCTTTGACTGGTCTTGTGAAATATTGGCAGATGAATCGCGAGCTACTGCTTGTCAAATTGAGGGAGTTTGAGCTTTTGTTACTATTAATTAATATATGCTTTTAAATCTTAATCTTTTGCATTATGGGTTGCTTGCCTCTTGTTGAGATTTTTTGGTCTTGTATGTAATTATTACTCCGTATATTACTTTCTCTGCACCTACAAGATCTAAAGTTATATGTACAGTTTATACTTAATTGCTGATTAGTAAATAAATCATATGTTTTTAGATGTAGATGCTAGCATTTTAGTCGTATATTCATTATTAAATCTTGTATTGTCGTTGCTAAAGAAGTCCCTAATCCTGTGAAATCTCAACGCACATCATTAGATATGTCTCTAATGTCGCAACATCCTAACACACAGTCACTAAAGACGTAATAGTATTCAAGTAACGGTTTCAAAAATAAGAATGTATTCTAGTCTCTTTTTTGCAATAACAATGTATTTTTTTACTTAATAATAGAACATACTGATTTTATATTATAGTCTTCCTTTCGAGTAGAAAAGATGATGAAGTGGACTTATATAGAGACAAGAATGGATTTACGACCCATGACCGTACTAGTAATGACTACCTAAAACTTAAAAGTACATAACTAAGAAGAAAACTGTAACAGCTTTTTCTTCTTTTACAAATAGTTATTACGTAAAGGTTTTTAAGAGAGAATTGAAATCGAATGACGTTTTGAAACATGTAAAATCGTTTATAATGCATCTCTTAATACTATTTGAACGTTTACTGATCGAATTTGTATAGTAGATTGGATGCATTGTTTATGAAAAAAGGGTTCATTTAATCTATTTTGCATGTGGTATGATGATGAGATTTTTGGGTTTGTTTTACTTTACAATAATTCTTCTTGGAATCGCAATCAAGAGGCTTTAACCAAAAAGATTTTGTTATGTTCTTTTAATTGTTTTTATAAAGTTATGGAGTATTTAAAAAGGTTAGTCTTGAATTTCTTGAAGATGTTTAGAATTTAGTCTTAAAAAAGTTTACCTATTAAGTTGCTTCGAAATATCGAACAATTTTATGGACTATGAAACTGAATTAGGTTACAAATTATTAGACTAGCCAATAATTTTTGCTGTCCAAAAAAAAATTAGACTAGCCAATAATAATGTTATTAAAGCAAAAATGTTATATGGGAGTATTGTTGAAAGCATAATTTATTAATTTTCATCCCATGAATACGTTTTCTCCAACCGATATAAGGAGATTCTTTTATGTTTAATTGTAAACAATTTCCTTAAATAGTATGTTTTGCAATGATTATCAACAAAAGTCATGGGTAGTTTTTTTTTTCTTTCTTCAAAAAAGGTCAAACTAGTAAAGAGTTTTGGCATTGTCATCACCCTCTAGCCAACCATGAATATATATATCAAATAAACAGACTTAACCACAATACAATCAAACTATCTAAACAACAGAATTACACAGCAGCCTTTACTTCCTTGATTTGCATTATATGATATTGTTATATGTTATTGTTTTAAGTTTTAAAAGTAAAAATAGTTTGAAAGTTACTAATATGTGATGATGGTGAATATACAAATACATTATGTTGCACACAAGGAGGTTTTGCAAGAAAAGTGAATATTATACTGTATTTTTTATATTCATTTATACTGCTTACAAAAAATTGTATCATGATCATTTTAACCTCAATAAACCGTGTATTATATACTTCCTCCGTCCCACCAAAAAGTTTACATTTCTCACTAAATTTTACGAAATAACAAAAAGAAAATTAAAAATTGTTAAAACGCAACATTTAACCATTAGCGTTGGATCTTTGGCGCGAGTGACGATGTCGTTTGGCGCCCAAGATCGGATAATGCAAACATGGTCGACCGTAAGTATAATTTACTCTTTTTTTTTTTTTTTTAAATAGGAAACGTTTTGTTAGAAATATAAAACAACGGGAAATTAAAGGTGTATTATTTTGATTAGAATATATAGACAAAAAATAACAATAGATATAGACACACGAATGCACAAATTTCTCTCGATCTCTATTCATCTCTCTCTCTCTCTCTAAATCCAGATGGTGGCAAGCAAAGGAAGATCAGGTGACGGCAGTAGCGGTGTCACTAACGGTGCCGGTGTTCGTGAGCTAATTCAACCAGAGTGTTGCATGTGTGGTGATGAAGGCATGATCCAAATGCTTTTCAGATGCAAAATCTGTAAATTCCGATCTCAACACAAGTAATTCGATTCAAACCCATATCTCACTATTTTATAGATTTCCATTTCCTTATTCTCAGTTTTAACAACGCAGATATTGCAGTAATCAGTACCCTAATGATGAAGCCTGCAACTGGTGCTTGTCTGAGAAACATGACTCCGGCAACACATCTAACTCAACGTCGTCCTGCAAAAACGACTCCAGCGACGGTCGCCGTGATCACGCCGTCAAGAACAAGAGAAACCCTAATGATAAAATTGGTTTGAGGGAAAGAAGGAGAGCTGTACAGATAAAGGTGACAAACGCTGCTCCGATCACAAAACCACAAGGATCGTCTCCGGTATCGACTGGCCGGAAAAGGGTCGGCGGTGTTGTGGTGGTGGAAGAAGAGAAGAATCGTGTGGTGGTGAGAAAGTCAAAGTCAGATAATCATATGTCAAATGGTGGTGGGGCTGGGACCAAACCAAGACCGGTAGTTAGACATAGGGTGAGAAAGCATAGATCCTTAGAAGAGATTTCAAGCCAATGCGGTTAAGAAAATGAAAACATGTTTTCTTCAGTTTTAATGGTTAGTACTCCATGTTTGAGAAGTTGTACATGCTCTATATTTAAAATTCTCAAGTCTACAGGTTTTTAAATAATTTTGGATAAAATATGATTGTTAGTTATTTATTTGACCATTATAGTCAAATCGCGTAATATATTAAAAAAATTTGTATTTCTTTCTATTAAATATCATTACTTGTAGAAAATATTCATTTTATTTTCTAGTCTCATTATTTAAATTAGACATTATATTAATCAAATGAGTAAAAATAAATACTTCCTCCGATTTAAAATAAGTGATACACTATCTTTTTTGGGGTGATTCAAAATAAGTGATACACTTTAAAAAATTATCTTATTTGGCAAAAAATAGTGGGACCCACACCCACTAACTATCTACTTTAAGAAGTGAAAGACCTCTTTACCTTTACTTTTTACTTTTAAATATCATTAACCTCACTTTATTCAACAGTTGTAGGACTCATTCTCCACTAATCATCCAATTAATCTAATTTAATTATCATTATAATTTTTTGCCTTAAAAACCATGAAACCCAAAGTGTATCACTTATTTTGAATCGAAGGAAGTAGAAGATTTCATCTTACATAGAGTAATATCACATTTTTTGGATTTGTCCCTTTTTATGTACGTGATCATGTTTAAAGGTAAGGATTGGAATTTTAAAAGTAATTTATAAAAAATAATAAGTAAAAAAGAATTACACTACATCCGTATAAAAAGTGATTAATTTTTATAGTTTCAAAATAAGTGAAATCCTTTGATAATTTAATTTATTTAGTAAAAAAAAAAGTGAGGTTTACACCCATTAATTATATATTTTAATATGGTAAAATGATTTTTTACATTTTTTCTATTTTTAAATATTATTAGATCGTTTTATTCAAAAGGTGTGTATGACTCATCTATATTAACTATCAAATTTAATTTATTCTAACTATCATTGTAGTTTTTTATATCAAAAATAATAATGAAAGCAATATTATATAAGTATGGAGTAAAAGATAAAATGATTACTCAACTCTAGGTGCCAGAGTTTAAAACTAAACGCACTAGAAACAAACTGAAACGAATATTTACGTAAATACCACTTAGGCATCGTATTGTTAAAGACTTAATGGTTTAGAAAAAAGTCGATCTCCTATTGAACTCAAACTTTTGGGCAATAATTAAATCCTAATTTCTTGCATAAACGATATCGTTTCACAAAATAAAACAAAAAAGTGGAATCAAACCGGGCGAGATTTTGGTTTTATTTTATATCATAGACCTAGCTAGATTGTACATAACCAATCTTGGTCTCGTCCGATCCGATTTTAATTACGTATATTAGTTAAACTGAGTTTATATGCCTCTAGCTATTATATTTATATTAACATTTAACATTTTGATATTAAATTGAGTTTGCTATACACTCCTAAATATATGAAAACGTACAAGATATCTTGATTTTGACCGATAAGTTTGTTTCTTAAATTTAATTTTAAAATTATAGATTAAGTTATAGTTTACTTGGCTGTGATGATTGATTACGTTAGTAAAAACGTCTGATTTGACACCATAAGTTTAAGTACAAAAATGATCTTTGTAATTATCCAAGATAAAATTAATTATCATAAAGGACAATATTAACGATCCGTTATAAATGACGATTGAAGAAGTACGTATACATCAGATGTTTGCACTAAAACGTACACATTTTACATAAATAATACACGTCGTACTTTTTGATACTTGTCACACTACCCAATCTGTCAAATGTTGAAAGGTTGAAAAAGGTTTACATCTCCTCGTCTATGAGTTAGGAGAGTGGAAAGCTCATAGTTACGTTGAGGAGAATGAGTAGATTATATCAAAACTGATATGAAGGATTTTAAACTTTTGCACAAAATTTTAAATAGGAGTTTTTAAACGACTAATAATCTAATATCTATATCTTTATCTTTACTATATTATAAAGCATTTAGGACTTTCTATAATTAGAAGACTTAAAATTCAGCCAATAACATTCTAATTTGGGAATGATTTGCGTTTTGAAAAAAGAATAAACGTGCCAAGTCTCGAACCCCTGACCTTAACATCATTAGCAAACACCTTATCCAATTGAGCTAGAGTTTATGTTGGAACCCATGCATGCGTTTTATATTTGACTTCAATGAGTTCAATCCAATTTATCCCTTTATGTTGGACCCTACTTCCGTTGCATATACGCATGCCTTATATTTGTCTGGGGCATGCCAAGCGTTGCGTGAAAGTGAACAGGCTTTTTTGGAAATCGAAATATTCGACTGCTATGTTATTGCAATTCCCGAATCAATCTTAAGCATATTCAAATTTTGGTTCTTCCTGTCAAAATTAGGGTTTAAGAACCTCATTTCTAGCCGCATTAAAGATGGTGCCGTTGTTGATTCAAGCTCTGCTATCTCTCGACCCACTCAAAGAAAAGGAGTTTCAGTCCGTCTTCTCTGAGGTCACCAGAAAAAGTCTAGGTTATTACACTCTGCTGCATTTTTACATCAATTTCCCTTTTAGGTTGATTCGAATGCTTGCTCGCGAGTTCAGTTCCATTTTTCATTTGAATCTTTAACTCGTCGAATCGTTTGTGTGAACAAAACACGATATTAATGACTACTTTTTTGGATTCGGTATGTTGGTTGTTGTCTACTGCTGTTGTAACACACGAGCTTCAAGTTTGCATTTGTCCCACAATCTCCTTAAATAGTGACAGTTCATTTATATAATATATATTTATGTATTTGATTCATCAGGGGAAGAAATTGATGCAAAGTATTCGCAATTATGAAGTTCCCCTGCACACAAGTATGTTGCTATATATCATGGAACTTGAGGTATCAATTGAAACTTTTTATTTATAATTTTTTTTAATTCCCAGAATCCCAATAATCATCGTATTTCATTTGCAAACTTGTTGGATTGGATTAACTATTTGCTTTAGTATGATTTTTAGGAACAAAATGAGAGACTGTTCTACAAGCTTCTAATTGATAATGTCGAAGAGCTTCTCCATGTTGTATACACTCCTACAGATGATGCAGCTTGTGAGAAATACGCGAATATTATTTAACATCCTTAGTGTGAAAAAGAAGTATACAAGTTAACAAATTGTTCTTAATGCATGAAATAATTGAATCAGGTCCTGCTCAAGACATGGTGTCACTTGTAACGAAAAAATAGGTTATTGTTATTTAATTTTTTTCCTATTAATGAGTTGCTTGTGGATTTATTGTTACACTTATATTGTAGGATGTTTCAGACGAGAAGGTTGGTTAAATTATATTCTTGATTTTTTGGTTTATATTATTCAAAGTTTCTAATGATTTCATCAATCACTTTTTCAAGATTATCTTCAGTTTTTTATGTCAGCTAGCAATAGAATTTATCTCCAATTTGTTGGCTTAACTAATGTGTTTCGTTTGTCAACAAGGATGAGCAGGGATATGGGTAAACTTTTTTAAATGTCAAATTTGTATTTGCTTTATATTTGTAGGTCCTAAAAATGAAGTTTCTGCAGGGTATTGGAGAAAAAAGAGTTTCGTACATCATGGAACTTCGTGAAAAATTTCCTGAGCCTTTTAAAAGCGTAAGAAATTGTAGCTATATGGATCTTTTAGCAAAACAGATGCACACTCCTAATTTTTTAATGTTTTTTTCTAAGTTAATTAGGGATTGAAGAATATAGAATTAGGCATTCAAGTATTTGATATATTTGGTTGTTTTATGATGGTGTAGGTCAAGAGCATGATGGAAAATGTTGCTGGGAACTTTTAAAGATTGGCCAGTTTGTGCAGGAATAGGAAAAACAAAAATGTCCTATTTATTTAATTTAATTGTATATATAATTAACGTTTCAGGAAATTGCCGCCTGCCGGTTTCTTTAGATTCTACACTTGTTGTTTCTGGCCTTGCACCAATTCAGAAATCAGATTCTGAACTCGATTTGACTTTAAACCAAAGTCAAACTTTATTGGATAATGGGTCAACCTGATCTGTTTTGACTTACCTAGATAATGATCCATTTTTACGCGGGTCAAAAGTTGCCCAAAGGGTTGCATAGTGTTGTAATCATATCTACATTAGATGATAACTTTTGCTTCTTTTTCCCCCTCTTAATACACATTCATAATTTTAATACCATTTTAGTTTGAACAAGAAAAAGCCAAAACAAACTACTTGCTGAGGTGGACAACAACTGCAGCAAAACTATCACTGATTCACTGATTCAAAAGAGAATTAAGTACGTTAGCCTTTCTTAGATGACTATTGATCTTTATATCTCTAAATATATATCATTCTATGGACCACCACCATTACTCACCAACACCCACTACCCTAAACACTATTGCCACCACTCACTATCACCATGCACATTCACCCATCACTATGCATTACCACTTACCAGTACACCACCAACACTAATGTGACAATTACCATCACTATCGCCATTGCAATATATAGTTATAGGGTACCCGCCGCCGCATTGCGCGGGTACCCTTCTAGTTAATATTAAAGCATTTAGGCCTACTAATATTAGAAGGTCTTAAAACTTAAAATTAAGACCTTCTAATATTAGTAGGGCTAAATGTAACACCTCAATTTTCAAAACAACATTTAAATACCATTTAATTCGAAAATACATAATATTGTGTCAACATCAAATGCTAGTTTTACAAAAACGAAAAGGTTTCTTGTTCGAGATTATCAGAGTTTACAAAAACGGTGTTACAAATTATATCTTAACCATATGATAAGGACTCTAATCATCAACACCGAGCTAATCTCAACAAGGCCTCTTCTAAACGGGCCTCCTAGATCTTCGATCCCGAACCTGAGTACATAGCAAAAACACAAACATAGTACGTGAGACAAAATTGCCTCGTGAGATACATGGGTTTTAGACCCGATAAACAAATAGTCAAATAATATCATTTAATCTTAAAATAATATTATTTAGTTTATTTTGGGTCACTTTATCACTTTCATCATTGGCCAATGTCGAGATAATCGGAATGCCTCCAATCTATCAAGACCATCATTTCCACGGTAATCGGAATGCCTCCAATCTACCGGGACTCATAGGTATTGGGTAATCGGAATGCCTCCAATCTACCACGAACCTTAAGGTACCGTAATAACCGGAATGCCTCCAATCTACTACGGCCCTAGGGACATCATCATCGTCGTCATTACTTATCTTTTATCGTTTTGAGCTTATAGCTCCATCATTTCTCAATCATTCAATCATTTCATTATTATACAAGCAATTCATCATAAATCACATAAATGACTAAATTACTTAAAGACTCGACAAAATCATTTAATCATAAAACATTTACTAGCTATGTACCCAGTTTGAAAGTTCACATGTACTCACCTTTGCCAAGCTTATCCAATGTTGTGTTTCCTTGAACACCAATATCACTTTTCAAGATTTGAATGCCTCAAATCCTCTGACCGACAATCTATATCAAAACCAATACAACGGTTTGCATTATTCATCTATACTAACTACATAATCTATGGCTAGTTAACTACTAGCACCATTTTCCCAAAATTACCAAACCCTAAATTCATAAATCATCATATTTTCATGTATTCATAACATGACCACATTTTCCTTGCTAAAATACCATAGATCTAAGTTATTTCACTTCCATTTAACCATTCATGAACAAGTCCATAACTAGGGTTTATGATTCAAGCTTCCATACTCAAATCTAAGACTTTTAACACAAGAGAGATGGAGATTTACCTTAGATCTTCAACTAGGAACAAGAATCACCAAGATTTGATGAAGATTAAGCTCCAAACGACCCTTATGCTCCAGAAATCGTTCACACACAATGAGGGGGAAAAACTAGGGTTTAAAGTGTGTAATAAATGAAGATTCCCGTCTTAAATGCTGGTATCGCCCAAAGTTCGCGATCGCTACCAAAGTTCGCGACGCGAACTCTTTCCCACTCGCATAGTTCGCGATCGTTATGCTGGCGGGAACTATTTCACGATGAAAGGCCAAACTCCCTGGTCCGAGTTCCCGATCGTGACCAATACTTCGCGCCGCGAAGTCCCTCCGACAGCAAGGCTGCACTTTTTCAACCTTGTCTTGACTCGGTTTTGCCCTTAACTTTCTCGGACGGTGTCCAAACGACACGAAACCAATTCCTACGTTATTTAAACGATTTATCCTTATTTATCATATTTTTGTACAATTTGTTTATTTACAAAAATTCGGGTCGTTACAACTATCCACCCCTTAAGGAGATTCCGTCCTCGGAATCTCATCATAATTCACAAAGTTCGGGTATCTTTTCCGAATCTCATCCTTGACTTCCCAAGTCAAGTTCGGCCCAAGTGAATGCTTCCACTTGACCAACACCAATTCAATTTCCTTATTCCGAAGTTTCTTGGTTTTTGACTCTAGTATGGCTTCGGGTTCCTCAATCAATCGGTTCGGGGCATCAACCCGCAACTCTTGTAACGGAATTATATTTTCAACCTCACCCACGAACTTCTTCAAATAACTTACATGAAACGTATCGTGAACACCTTGAAGTTCGGGTGGGAGTTCTAACTTGAAAGCTTGCAAACCGACGCGTTTCAAAATCTTAAACGGGCCAACATATCTTGGGCTCAATTTGCCTTTCTTACCAAATCGCATCACGCCTTTCCAAGGCGATACTTTCAACATCACCATGTCTCCCACGTTCAAATCATATGGCCTCTTTTTCAAACCCGAGTAGCTTCTTTGTCGATTTTGGGCGATTTTCATATTGGTTTGGATTATTCCAATCTTTTCATTGGTCAACTTCACAATCTCGGGACTCGTGAGTTTCGTCTCACCCACCTCAAGCCAACACGATGGGGTCCTGCATTTCCTTCCATACAACGCCTCATAAGGCGGCATTTTAACGGTCGACTGGTAACTATTATTGTAGGAGAACTCTACTAACGGTAAATGTTCGTCCCATTTACCCCCAAAGTCTAGCACACACGATCTTAGCATATCTTCAACCGTTTGAATGGTTCTCTCGCTTTGACCATCGGTTTGCGGGTGGTAAGCCGTACTCAACCGCAGTTTCGTTCCCAACTCCTCTTGCAAAGATCTCCAAAATCTCGAGGTAAACCTCGCATCTCTATCGGACACAATCGACAACGGGACTCCATGAAGTCTTACTACTTCATCCACATACAACTTTGCCAACTTCTCAAGTGGCATGGTTTCCCGGATTGCCAAGAATAATGCACTTTTGGTCAACCGGTCAACAATGACCCAAATGGCGTCGTGGTTCTTGCTCGTTTTTGGCAATCCAACAATAAAATCCATTGTTATGTCATCCCATTTTCCGGCCGGGATTTGTAATGATTGAGCTACCCCATAAGGTACTTGATGCTCGGCTTTTACTTGTGCACACGTGGCACACTTAGAAATATACTTTGCCACTCTTGCCTTCATCCCGGGCCACCAATACATCTTCTTCATATCTTGATACGTTTTTGTACTTCCCGGGTGGATCGAATACTTAGACTTATGAACATCGGTTAGTAACTCCTTTCGGGTACCCCCGAACTTGGGAACCCATATTCGACCACCAACGGTTTTCAACCCTTGCTTGTTTTCCACAAAATGTTGGTTCTTTCCCAATCGTTCTTGTCTTAACTCATCTTTTTCCATCACTTCCCGTTGGGCATTCTTGATTCTTTCTACTATGCTCGAGACTACTTCAATACGTGTTAGTTTTCCCTTAATCGGCTTTTCGTACACCTTTCGGCTCAAGGCGTCGGCTACCACGTTGGCCTTCCCCGCATGGTAGACAATTTCACAATCATAATCTTGTATCAATTCGATCCATCTTCTTTGCCTCATATTTAGGTCCTTTTGAGTGAAAACATATTGAAGACTTTTGTGATCCGTATACAACGTACACCTCGTACCATACAAGTAGCTATATAGTGTCTCCATAACTTCAAAGCAAACACTATCGCCGCCAATTCTAAATCGTGAGTCGTGTATCTTTCTTCCGCATTCTTTAGTTGTCTCGAGGCGTAGGCAATCACTTTCCCCCGTTGCATCAAAACACAACCCAAAACTTTATGTGAAGCATCACTATACACGACGAAATCTTCCATCCCTTCGGGTAACGTGAGAACCGGGGCGTTACACAGTTTTTCTTTCAATGTGGCGAATGCTCTTTCTTGCTTTTCTCCCCACACGAACTCACTACTCTTTCGGGTCAACAATGTGAGTGGTGTCGCCACTCGAGAAAAGTCTTGAATGAATCGACGGTAATATCCGGCAAGGCCGAGAAAACTTCTCACTTCGGTTGGAGTTCGTGGCGGTTCCCACTTCATAACCGCTTCAATCTTCGACGGGTCAACCTTGATTCCTTCTCGCGACACAACATGACCAAGGAATTGGACTTCTCGAATCCAAAATTCACATTTAGAAAACTTAGCATACAATTTCTCTCTTTGTAGCACTTCTAACGTTTGTCTTAGATGACTCTCGTGTTCTTCTTCGGTTTTTGAATAAATAAGAATATCGTCAATAAATACGATAAGAAACTTGTCGAGGAATGGTTTGCAAACCCGATTCATAAGGTCCATGAAAATGGCCGGTGCATTAGTCAACCCGAATGGCATCACCAAAAACTCGTAATGCCATAACGTGTACGAAACGCCGTCTTCTCGGTATCTCCCTCTTTCACTCGAACTTGATGGTAACCCGATCTCAAATCGATCTTCGAGAAATAGTCGGCACCTTGAAGTTGATCGAACAAGTCGTCGATTCTAGGCAATGGGTATCGGTTCTAAATAGTCATCTTGTTCAACTCTCGGTAGTCGATGCACATTCTCATTGAACTGTCTTTCTTCTTAACAAACAATACGGGCGCACCCCAAGGAGACGAGCTAGGACGAATAAATCCTTTGTCGAGTAATTCTTGCAATTGGGACATCAATTCCCGCATTTCGGTGGGAGCCAAACGGTATGGAGCACGAGCTATCGGCGTCGCTCCCGGAACTAAATCAATACGGAATTCTACTTGTCTCTCCGGTGGCAATCCCGGTAAATCGTCGGGAAATACCTCGGGAAAATCCCGAATCACCTTTACATTTTCCACCGACTTCTTCTCTTTCCTTCCATCTAACACATATGCTAAAAAGGACGAACATCCTTTGGCTAGACATTTCCTAGCTTTAACCGCGGTCATAAGACATGGTAAATGGTGTCGTCTCTCACCATACACATAAACTTTTTCATTGTCGGGAGTCCTTATCGAGACTATCTTCTTCCCACATAAAATCTTTGCTTGATTCTCACCCAACCAATCCATACCTATAACTATATCAAAACCCGCAATTTCCATGGGTAATAAATTCACCTTAAACTTTCTCCCATCTATTTCCAATTCACAATTCCGACACATATGTTGAACTATGGAGGTTTTACCATCCACAATTTCTATATCATAAATTTCATCAAGAAGTTCTAATGGCACATTCAACATCACAACAAAATCATGTGACACAAACGAATAAGTAGCACCCGAGTCAAATAAGATCCGGGCGGGAATAGAATTTACGAGTAGGGTACCTGAAACGACATCGTGGGCCTCCTTGGCTTCTTCTCGGGTAAGTTGGAAGGACCGTCCCTTGACCTTTGTCGGCTCCGCTTTCTTTTGAGCGGTCGACACCATGGTCTCACTTCCCTTCTTCGGGCATGCATTGCTATAGTGCCCTTTTTCATGGCACGAATAGCACTCGATTTCATCCAACGGTTTGACCCGGCAATCCCTTGCCAAATGTCCCGGCCTTCCACACTTGAAACACGACTTTGAGTCCACCAAACATTCTCCCTTGTGGTCTTTGCCACACTTCTTACAAGCACCAACACTCGATTGTTTAGAGAAGGTCGGGGTGAACTTTCCCTTCTTCACCGAACCCGAGCTTCCCTCAAACTTCCTCTTCTCAAACTTTTCAAACGTTGGCCTCTCGTTGATTCTTCTTTGGCCAACCTCTTCAACATTTCTCGCCGCACTGATAGCCTCATCGAGTGTGGCGGCCCTTTTAACCTCCAATTCATACTCCCACGGGAGTCCATTAGCATAACGAACAATCCGGGATCTCTCATCCGGATACAATTTGATCACAAACGGGATTAATCCCGTGAATTTCTTAGTGTACTCATCGACACTCAAACCACCTTTCTTCAGATGTACAAACTCCTCTTGAAGTTTTTCCAAGTTTCTCTCGGGGCAAAACTTTGCCTTCAACCGTTTCACAAACTCATCCCAAGTCATCTTGTACATCGCCCTCTTGCCCAACGTTTCATACAAGGTATCCCACCACACGAGGGCCTCATCCTTCATCAACCGGGAAGCATAAATCACCATATCACCTTCCTTGCATTTACTAGCTTCAAGGACTTGTTCGGTTTCACGGATCCAACGGATCGTGACTTTCGGTTCGGAGCTACCATAGTAGTTATCGGGCTTGAAAGCCATAAAACTCTTATAAGTACAACCCTTTCTTTCCCTCGGCTCGGGGTCACTTTCTTCCTCAGTTGAAGACTTTTCGGTTTGAGCAACGCTACTCGACTTGCTCTTCGTGCGGGGTGGAGATTCCTCCCGCCTTTCACGTGCCCTATGCTCATTGAGAAGTCGGTTCACATCCTCGTTCACTATGTCCCTCATTTGATTGAACATAGTTTGGAGGTGTTCTACGGTGACCGGGGTGTGAGTATTCCTTTCAACACCCGAATTTTCCTCCCCTTCCCGAGGTGGAGGACCAAACACCGGTTCGACAATGTTGTTCGAATCTTGCCCTTGATCAAGTGGGCCTCTTGTACTTCTAGTTCTCACCATTTTGCTATAATAAGACATTAATCATTTAGAAATCAATTTATCAAAGTAACGGTAACATTGACCGTCCCAACCAAACATGACCTAACCCTCCAAGGTCAACCCTATTGAACCTACACTTAAGGTCTCAATAGCCATTTCACAAGTATCCTATGGAACCTACGGTCCTACTAGCTCAGTTTAAGTCTAGGATGGTCAACTCAACCTAGTTCACTTAAACTATAGCTCTGATACCAAGTTGTAACACCTCAATTTTCAAAACAACATTTAAATACCATTTAATTCGAAAATACATAATATTGTGTCAACATCAAATGCTAGTTTTACAAAAACGAAAAGGTTTCTTGTTCAAGATTATCAGAGTTTACAAAAACGGTGTTACAAATTATATCTTAACCATATGATAAGGACTCTAATCATCAACACCGAGCTAATCTCAACAAGGCCTCTTCTAAACGGGCCTCCTAGATCTTCGATCCCGAACCTGAGTACATAGCAAAAACACAAACATAGTACGTGAGACAAAATTGCCTCGTGAGATACATGGGTTTTAGACCCGATAAACAAATAGTCAAATAATATCATTTAATCTTAAAATAATATTATTTAGTTTATTTTGGGTCACTTTATCACTTTCATCATTGGCCAATGTCGAGATAATCGGAATGCCTCCAATCTATCAAGACCATCATTTCCACGGTAATCGGAATGCCTCCAATCTACCGGGACTCATAGGTATTGGGTAATCGGAATGCCTCCAATCTACCACGAACCTTAAGGTACCGTAATAACCGGAATGCCTCCAATCTACTACGGCCCTAGGGACATCATCATCGTCATCATTACTTATCTTTTATCGTTTTAAGCTTATAGCTCCATCATTTCTCAATCATTCAATCATTTCATTATTATACAAGCAATTCATCATAAATCACATAAATGACTAAATTACTTAAAGACTCGACAAAATCATTTAATCATAAAACATTTACTAGCTATGTACCCAGTTTGAAAGTTCACATGTACTCACCTTTGCCAAGCTTATCCAATGTTGTGTTTCCTTGAACACCAATATCACTTTCCAAGATTTGAATGCCTCAAATCCTCCGACCGACAATCTATATCAAAACCAATACAATGGTTTGCATTATTCATCTATACTAACTACATAATCTATGGCTAGTTAACTACTAGCACCATTTTCCCAAAATTACCAAACCCTAAATTCATAAATCATCATATTTTCATGTATTCATAACATGACCACATTTTCCTTGCTAAAATACCATTGATCTAAGTTATTTCACTTCCATTTAACCATTCATGAACAAGTCCATAACTAGGGTTTATGATTCAAGCTTCCATACTCAAATCTAAGACTTTTAACACAAGAGAGATGGAGATTTACCTTAGATCTTCAACTAGGAACAAGAATCACCAAGATTTGATGAAGATTAAGCTCCAAACGACCCTTATGCTCCAGAAATCGTTCACACACAATGAGGGGGAAAAACTAGGGTTTAAAGTGTGTAATAAATGAAGATTCCCGTCTTAAATGCCGGTATCGCCCAAAGTTCGCGATCGCTACCAAAGTTCGCGACGCGAACTCTTTCCCACTCGCATAGTTCGCGATCGTTATGCTGGCGGGAACTATTTCACGATGAAAGGCCAAACTCCCTGGTCCGAGTTCCCGATCGTGACCAATACTTCGCGCCGCGAAGTCCCTCCGACAGCAAGGCTGCACTTTTTCAACCTTGTCTTGACTCGGTTTTGCCCTTAACTTTCTCGGACGGTGTCCAAACGACACGAAACCAATTCCTACGTTATTTAAACGATTTATCCTTATTTATCATATTTTTGTACAATTTGTTTATTTACAAAAATTCGGGTCGTTACACTAAATGCTTTAGAAGACAAAAAAAAATAATAAAAACACAGCTTAGGAGAATCGAACCCGTGACCATTTGGAACTTAGGTGTGTGTGTTAACCACTTCAACTACTTGATTACTTTGACTTATTTCAGATACTAATAAATATAAGCTTTAACGCCACTACCACCGTTACTGTCGTCACTTCGAAATATAGTTACAGGTACCCGCCGCCGCATTGCGCGGGTACCCTGCTAGTTATGACTGATAGATAGATTATTGGTATTTTCTCATTTGTGTCAGTTACGAGAATTAAGTTTACCAACATTAGATATAAATTAGGAGGTTTTGAGACTTTTAAACTTACATGTTTCCGTGTTTCAGATGTCATGTCTTACATGATCCTGCATGTTTTATATGTCTTAATTATCTTTTAAATTTGTAGTATTAAAATGTTTCACATGTCATTCATATTTTATATGTTTTACTTTTTTTTTTTTGAACAATGCCTCTAATATATCCACATCAGGTCTTGAATCCATAACCATTAGGCTATGGGCAACATTTTACACATTACAACAATATCACTAGGCTACAAGTCTTGGGTTTATATGTTTACTTGCCACACATGTCATATATGATTATATGTGTAACGCCCGGAATTTTCGGTTAATGGATTAAATGGAAATATTGAGGAATAAAAGTGGTAAAATATTTAATCGAGTCTCCGTTTTGTTTTATCGAGTGTTTGGATGTTTGGGACTTGGTGTAACCAAGTATGGGTCAAGACTTGGATGAAAACAAGTTTAAAAGGCAAGAAACTGACCCAGACAGCCCTCGCGGCGCGAGGCAGGCGCGAGCCAGACGCGAGATCGAACAGTGGGTTCAGAAGCTCAGACGCGAGAAGCTCGAGTTGAGGCTCGAGTTGAGACAAGAGCTAGCGAGACGCGAGCGAAACGCGAGGCCTGTATTTCAGCGGCAACCAGCAGGCAAAGCCGCGTCACTTCGCGGCGTGAGGTGGGCGCGAGCGGGGCGCGAGGAGCGTCAGGAATACATAAACTTGAGTGTAAGCTAGGGTTTCATTTCACCTTCAACCCCACACATAGTGCAGCCGATTTGGGAGCATTCTTGGACGTTTTTGGAGCTCAAGAGCTCAGATCTTCACCATCTTGAAGGTTTGAAACATCAAGGGTAAGTATTGTTGATTGTCTTGCTTATCTACTTTGATTGTGAGCTTTGTGTGGGTAAAAATGGTGGTTTGGGGAACCAACCATGTCATCTTTGGGGAAGATGACTAAACATGGGTGTAAAACACTCATTGTAAGCTTGTAACCGATGTGTACAAGTTGGATTTGGGTTATTGATGGAAATCTTGAACTAGGGTTTGAGATTCCACCAAGTTGGATAAACTTGGTGGTTAGGAATGTGGATATGGATTGATTAGTGATTAGTTATGGATAATAACTAGTTATTGTGATGATATTAATGGTAGGTCAAGAAGACCTAAAGATTGGTGACATTTCACAAATTGAGGAGCAAGGATTCGTGTTATTAGACACGATTTGGAGTTAGCTTGGCTAAGGTGAGTACATGAGACTTTTACTGAGTACATAGCAAATGATTTTTGAAACCATGATGTTTTAGGAGTCTTTATTAATAAACGTTTTTAATAAAGATATTATTGATATGATGAGAAAATGCTAGTAATAGACTATTTAAGTATGTCTAAATGATTGATGATTTTGAAAGAGTTTATGATAATGAAAAGTATTTAATGAGTTTTCATAAAAAAAAGATGCATGAATAAAGATAATGATTTAAAAGAGCTTGATAATCGGTTTGTTAATAATATGTATTAATAAAGCTTGAGACAATGATTTTGAAGTAATAAGTATCGGTTAGTATATTATACTAATAGAAGTAGTTATCGAATTACTAAGAGAATAAGTAACAAGTGACTAGTAATAAACCTGTATTCTAGACAAAGATGAGTCAAAATGATATGATTTTGATAAATGATAAATATGTTTTAAATTAGTAAAGGACTTGGTAAAGTCAAGATTTAAAATGAATTAGTAAAGAGAGTAATATGATAAATTAGAATATGTGTATTCTAATAAGTGATGAATTTGATGAAAGGAGCTAATGCTCATATGTTGTTGAAAGGAGCTGAGGCTCATAAGTGTTAATGAGATATCCGGAATAAGACCGCCCAGAAATGGGGGAGCATGAGACGTCTACTTGGGGTGGTACCTCCCTGCGTAAAGAGTAGAATGTCACAGTTTACGACACCCAGTGTTGGGTGAGCATGACGACCCGGGAACGGGGAGAGCTTATGAATCTCGGTAAGATGGGGGTTCTCAATTACCTTGATAGTTTACCTATGACGTCCCATATCGGGAGAGTTGGCTTCGGAGAGGTCCGTTGCATATGTGATAAAGAAAGTGTAAGCTTGGAGATAGCTTACAAGTATGTGATTAGATGATGAGTAAGCTTATGATAAGCTTATTAGTTATACGGTTAAATGAATAGAAGATGAATTATGAATTAATAGGAAATGATAAGGATAAGTATTTATAATGTTATAAATGTTAATTTTTAATTCTTTTGAGAATGGGTCGAAAACCCATGTATCTCACGAGACTATTTTGTCTCACGTACTACTTTGTTTTTGGCTATGTACTCAGGTTCAGGATCGATGGATTAGAAGGTCTCGTTAGAAGTGGCCTTGTGTTGATCAGTTCGGGAGCTCGTAGGTAGATTCCGTTTATCCTATGGTTATGATATTGTTTTGTAACACCGGTTTTAAACTCTGATAAACTTTTTAATGGTTTTTGTTAAACCGTATTTTGAGATATTGGATCTTGTAATATTTTTGTTTAAAAATATGTTATAAAAGATGTTTTGAAAATTGAGGTGTTAAAATATGCATACATACTTCACATGTTTTACAAATATTTTACATGTTTTATATGTTTTAGGTGATCTTTTAAAACTATAATGTTACATGATACTTACATATTCATAACACTGCTCAATAGGGGTGATCGCGGTTCAAAAACCGAACCGAAGCTGTTAGAACCGAAAATGATGAATTTTCAAAACCGAAGTGATTACATATTTTTGGTTTTGGTTCGATTTCGGTCCGGTTCAGTTTGGGTCTGGTTTTTTTGCCCAAATGCTCTTCGATCCCTTTTGGAGACTGAAATCGATAGAACTGAAAGCGGTGAATTTTTAAAAGCAGAACCAAACCAATTACATGTTTTCGGTTCAGTTTCAGTCGGTTTTCTATTCGGTTCGTCTTTCGATCCAAATGCACACCCCTGCTACAAAATTTTATTTTATTTATTTATTGTTATTATTATTTTCCACCACGCAAATCTCATTTTATATCTCACCTTTAACGGGTATCTTCGTTGTTGAATCAAAACTTTGGACAACTCATAAGTTAGACATAAAAAAACCCGGCATTAGTTATTTTATAAGAGCAGTCAATTCAGTATATTACTTTTAATTTTAATCAAATAACGTGACCAACGGCGAAAAACTATTCCCGAAAGTCTTGTCATGACCTAAAACGTATTTTTCCACAAGTCACCGTTGATACTTAATAAAGTTAAAATATATACTTAATTCATTCAAAGTATAATTAAAACTATAACCCCAGGATTTAAAATCTATCCAAAAGACATTGACAAGAATTGTATAAAAACAACAAATATGAGACCCCTACCCCCACCCCAAACGTTAACACGCTAATTTTGTCCCGCTCACATTATAATGTTCGCTGTTCACGTTAGGATCTTAATATTTCTTTTATGGAAAAGGCATAATTTATTATTAAAACCACAACCAAACAAAACACCATTAAAAGGCAAGACACCCCGTTACCACTCTGACCTGCGAGCTGCAGGAAAATCCAAAATCCAAACTCATTCGTGCCCAACTTAGTTTAGTAGAAGAGACAAAATTAAAGTGTCATACGAGTGATCTTTGATAAGGAAAATCAAGCATATTTGCAGAACTTCTACACAAGTTCTTGTAATTTTGTATTTTGTAAGCTAGTCATGGTCCTCGTTGTGAGGTGATGACGGACATCTACGCCATCGAGCCCGCCACATTTCGTTATCCAGGTCCTCGTTTCATAAAAATACGTCGCCTTGGGGCTTTACCGGACTTTTATGCATCGTCATGGTCCTCATTGTGCTTGATTTCTTATATATGGCGTTATCAATCCATGTTTTTCCACATATTACATATTCTTTTAGTTGAAATAAGTTGTCTTGCTTTATAATACTCGACGTCGTCTTATACGAAATAGTTTTCTAATCACACTAAACCAGTACTTTGTTTACAAACAATTATAGTAGTATATAATAATCATGGTTTGAAAATCGGACCCGCTCCGAAAACTGGTGACATCAAAAGTAACTTAATATATATTTATAAAAGTACCAAAATTTATAATAATTAAGAAAGTTTACAACTTACATTAGAATAATTTAGTTCTAACAATTCTTAGTTTAAAAGGTTGAATATTAATCATTCATACACTAAATCTAAGTACTTTAAAATCATTCATACGTAATCAAGTTCAAACATTAGCAACCCAAAGAGAAATTAAGTTCACATATTAATCATTGACACAAACAATCGGCTATGTTGGTATGAGGTTCGATTTGGAAAAAAGTAGCGAAGTGTGTAGGTGAAACTCTAGCCTTGTAGGACAATTAGGTTAGAGAAAGTGTAGATGACAAAGAAATGAGAGAAAGCTGAATAATGAATAAAAAATATTATTGACATTAGTAGGTTAGTTTGTTAGTGAAAAATTGAAACTGAAGAATGAGGGAAGAGTCGACTTAAGAAACCTTATAAATAATAAAATAAATAATATATTTATTTTGCATTTTTTAAGACAGACAAAAAAGAAAAAGAGTGAAGGTGGTATGGTTTCGTTATCGAAGTGTTTGATAACTTAAAAGGCAAATCATATTCATACTTAATATATCCTCCCAATATATTCTTTCCCTCCTTTTCTTTCAAACATCCCTCACACACGCATTTGCACTTCCCTTTTTTATCCCACCCTCCATGACTTTACAACCATAAAGCCAACAACTACTCACCTCTCCCATTAATCTCTTCATTCTTATAATAATTCCATAATCAATCTATGATTCCGTTTACAGACTTCATGTTATTCTAGCATTTAACTTCAATTTCATTGTTAATATGGGTTACCTTTCGTGTAATTCTGAATCCGCCGTTTCTACCTGCTACTCATACAATTTGTCCAAGAAGAAATCGAAACTGAAATCACTGTCAAATCCACAGAATAAGCAGTTTCAGATCAGGAATTTTTGTTTTGCAGATCTCGAAGCGGCCACAAATGGATTTTCACAAGTCAATTTCCTTGGAAAAGGAAGTCATGGTTCTGTTTATAAAGCGGTACTTGACGGTGGCGATTTGATTGCTGCCGTTAAACGACACCGCTCATCGGATAATAATACCGGTGGAGGACAATGTGCTACAAGTATTGCTACTCCGGCGGAGAACGAGATTGAGACTCTATCTCGGGTTCGGAGCCCTAGATTGGTGAATTTATTAGGGTTTGGGTCGGATCCGGTGGACGGAAGGAAACTGATTGTTGTGGAGTACATGCCGAACGGTTCGTTGTATGATTTGTTACATAAGGACGAAACCAAACCACTGGGTTTAGCGAGACGAGTGAGGATCGCGGTCCAGGTAGCTAAGGCGATTCATCATTTGCATTCGTCTAATCCGCCGGTGATCCACCGGGATATAAAGTCGTCGAACATTTTATTTGACGGAAAATGGAACGCTCGGCTCGGTGATTTCGGTTTGGCTCTAAGAGGACACGTGGAGGACGTAAAAATTCGATGCACACCGCCGGCAGGGACGTTAGGTTACCTTGATCCGTGCTACCTTGCGCCGGGAGATCTCAGCGCGAAGAGCGATGTTTTCAGCTTCGGTATACTTTTGCTCGAGATCTTCTCTGGCAGAAACGCGATTGATTTGAAGTACAGTCCGCCGTCGGTGGTGGACTGGGCGACGCCGCTCATAAGATCCGGTGAGTACGGCGAGATATTTGATCCGAACATTGATATATCGTCGGACGAATCCGCAGTGAGGCAGTTGGCGGTATTGGCAGCGAGGTGTGTGAAATCAACGGCGGAGAAACGGCCGGCGATGGCGGAGGTGATGCAGTGTTTGATTACAGCAAGTAAGCGTATAACGTCTCCGGTATGGAACAATCTAGGCCGGGCCCGGCGGCGCGTGAGCATAACATCTGCGCCCGAGATTAAATATGAGCCGTTGATTGAGAGTACCGAGATGGTCAAAGCTTCGAGGGGTTCGAGTAGAAGAACCAGGAAAGCATCCGGTACTACAAGCATGCCATTAAAGAGCAAATCTAACGGTCTCGGTGAAAAGAATTCTTGCCACGTTGCAAGATCAAGGTCCTTAGGATCAGTCCATGATATTAAATCTACATCGTTGGATTCGAGTATGGGGAGCAAAAGAGGAGGGACAGGCTTGAGTGTGAAGGGGCCTATAATAATGATGAATAGGTCAAAGTCAACAGGGGAGTTACAAGGGACAGGATTAGTCTATAAAAGAAACGGTGGGATTATCTTACAGATGATTTGGAATCCTAATGTTAGAGAATTAGAATCATCAAAATTACTCGTCAAATTTAGCTGATATAAGCAATTGTCTGTTTTACGGTTGCTTTAACTTTTTAATACATGTAGTTATCTGATACCACAGTCGCTTGATGTATTAAAAATGGAATATTGTAGTCATTTTTACTAAATTTGTCTATTTCATCTATCTATCCGTATATAACTTCAATTAGCTGTAAGAAATATAATATATAATGATGAAAAAAATGTAAGAAATTATATGGTCAACTATTATTAAAATGATGATTAAAGGTTTTGTTGTACATGAATAATCGGTAAAAATAAATAAAAAAAGAAAACGAAATTTTATTGTATAAGCCGTTTGTTGTTGAGTTTGTATAGTTACCATCTTGGTCGCAACAAATAATTTTCAAGCATTTGTTTCTCTTTACTCTTGATACATCAACATATAGCTGGTCATGTGAGAATACTGATATTTGGACAAACAAATCAACCCGTGACAATGTTCGCCCATGGTTTTTTTAATAGTCATTGAAAAACGTACTTAAATAGGAAATTCTCTTCGGCTCAATTTGAAAGGCATAGTTTTGTCGTAAGGACTAATAATCATACGTGGGATAACACAAATTGTACAAACTTTGTCATGATCTTACCTTCAATTATATTAGTCTAGTTCTATTGCATAAATCTACTTTCTGATCAATGTTTTGCATACACATTACATGAGCATCTATCTTTAATTTCAATATATGATGCGTGACACCTGACATTTTTATAGTATACAAGAATTATGTGGTGTAAAGATCGAGACTAAACATAGTATCATCAATAATTTCATGTGTGAGTGTTGATAATAATATGTTTAGACTATAATATTTTTGGATCATAATATTTTTGAACATTGATTATTATAACTTTTGATCATAATAAAATTGGATTATAATAAATTTGGATCGTAACATTTTGTGATCATAACATTTTGTGACCATAATAAATTTAAATTACATTTTTAGATCATAAGATTTTTTTCGTAAAATGTTTGAACAATGACATTTTTTTGTTCAAATTTTTATGTCTATACTCATTTCGTAAAGAATTTAATTTTAAAAACTTTTATTTTCTTAAAATTTTTGTGATTACATTTTGTGATCATAATAAATTTAAACTACACTTTTAGATCATAAGATTTTTTTTCGTAAAATGTTTGAACCATGATATTTTTTTTTCAAATTTTTATGACTATACTCATTTCGTAAATAATTTAATTTAAAGAACTTTGATTTTCTTAAAATTTTTGAGATTATAATATTTTGTGATCATAATAAATTTAAATTACATTTTTAGATCATAAGATTTTTTTTCGTAAAATGTTTGAACCATTGTTGGGTCACATTTATTTTAACCAATAGTCTAGGGACTATTTTGTATTTAGTCGAAACTTTGGATAGGTATATATAGTAAGTAGTAACCTAATTTGCATAACCTTTGCCCAAATTGTAGCAGCCTCCATCAATAGCAAAGTGTTCAAATATTCCATCCATCTTAATCTTCCTATATTATCACTTGTTTATGTTTAATCTATGAATTAATCATTGAATTCACAATCTACAACCATGACATTTTTTTTCAAAATTTTATGACTATACTCATTTCGTAAAGAATTTAATTTTAAGAACTTTGATTTTCTTAAAATTTTTTGTTTACAAATAAAAAACAAAGCTATGAGCGAAGAAGTTAATTGCCTATTATGCCCTTTGAGTCAGCGTCCATGTCATCATTAAGAAGCAATGTTATTGGTACATGTAATCAAATTAAAATCATATCCTTGCTCCATATATAGATGAGAGATGTGTAATACAAATAAGAGAACTAATATTCGTTTATATCTTTACTTCCTACGCATATTCCTATTAACTTTTAAACTTGACTTGTATAATCCATTAATCATTTTTCCTTATATCATCTCTTGATTTTAACATTTGATATGATCAAATTGATAGGTACACGGGTAAACACAAATGATAGGAATACCATTTCTCATCCAACAATTATATTCATAATTTTATCATTTAATTTGAACACTTGTATCAATCTAATTACTAGAAAAATAATATTATCTCTCATTAAACATATATAATTTTGGTGTGAACGAGGCAATAGACAAGTCAAAAGTGCATGTTTCAACTTTCACCATCTTTAATAAAAGATGGCTTCCTTAATTGGTTGTCTCATATAGTTATTGACTTTTTTTTTTGAACGGCATAGTTATTGACTTATTGCCTTTAATTTGTTTAGAAGAGTCTTTATTAGAGTTCATAACCTTTTAATTGATCATATATTATTTTGTAAATGCAACACTCATTGAAACAAACAAATACAAGAGAACCACCCACTCAACCTTTCTTGTCTATTTAAGATTAATTAAACACAAAGCGTGTCCGGTCAAGGAGTAGCTTGGACCTGGCCCGAAAAGCTTTGGTCCAGAAAACCTTAGTGCCAATACTAGGACAACACGGTCCTACAATGATAGTAGTTTTAGTTCATAGGCCGGTTAAAAGCTTGGACAAATCCCATCCCAATCAAAACTTTGGTCTTAGCCTGGAAAAAGGTTGGCACAAATCTAATAATACTAGCACCGTAACACAAAGTAGCACCTACTATTCAACCTCATATAATTATTATATTCGATTAGGGTTAAGTGTTACTGATTTTATGGTTCATGTTAAATGTACTTTCTCACTGCCTATAACGAAGATATATATTGTTTGTATCATGATGTGATGCTCAATTCATTATGTTTAATAGAAAATAATATCATTTGTTTTTTAAATATGTATTTAGTATTTTATTAATAAGTACTACGGAGTACATTTTATGAAGTGAATTCAAAGTTTGAGTGACATAAACAAAACACTTTTGAAATTTCATTATTATTATGTGAAATTAACCCTACATAATACGGAGTATTATATATATATATATATATATATATATACACTTCATCCGTTTCAAAATAAGTGATATAAACATATAGTACGTGTTGGTTTCATGTTTTTTGAGACAAAAGGTTATAATGAAAATTAGATTATATTAAGTTGGAATAGTGAGGATGGATTCCACACATTTTAATTAAAGTGATATTAATGATGTTTAAAAGTAAAAGTATAGATAAATAGTAAAATGGATTCCAATCCAATTATTTCAAATCTGATCCCATATGTTTCAAACAGTGTTTTCGTGACCGGGTCAGACCGCCCTGTAAAACCAGTAAAACGTTGCACTATCGGTCCGAAATCTGATCCCATATGTTTCAAACAGTGTTTCCGTGACCGGGTCAAACCAGCCGGTCGAACCGGTCGGACCAGAAAAACCCTACACTACTGGTCCGATTCAGCGGGTCAACAACCAGAAAATGAGCAGGATCGAACCGCCAAGTTTTTAAGTAGATCCGGGTTGAACCGGAGCTCAAAAACCGGAATTGGACCGGATTTCTCCTCCCACAGCGATGTGGGATGGATAGGATTTATCTTTTTCTCTTATCCTATTAACTTGAGTCTACTCCCACAACAATTTATATATCATGAATTCATGATGGACTGCTACTCATTTGTTTTTCCTCCTCCCACAACCAGGATGTGTGTTGCTGATTTCTTTATCTAATAACGATGGACTGCTACTACTAATTTAAAATTAGTTAAAAGAATTTACAAAATATGTTTTTTTATTCTTGTCATATTTAGATGCAAAATAAAGTAATGAAAAGTTTATAAAAAATTTATCATAAATAATGAATAATATTTGATTCCGGTTCAACCCGCCGGTTTGACCGGTTGGATTATTTATTAAGGCATCGTCCGGTTCGGTTTAAAATCCCGGTTTTAAAACCGGTTTCAAATGAAGCACCGATTTTTTTGCCCACCTTTGGTTTATGCAACCAAGTTGATTCAACTATTACATAAAGAAGTAAAGAAAGTTCCATTTTCCACTTTATCCAAAATGATCGGGCCTTAATTTACTGGGCCAATCCTATTAGGCTTAAAAAAATCAAGCCAGATTGAGCCTAAAAGGACAGTTCATGTACCGCTGGAATGTTATACGTATAAATTCCGTGTTCCGTAAGAAAATAGGAAACATAGTTTTAAATAGGGAATGACTAATACGTCAAAACACGCATCAAAAACCTATAAAATAATCAATAACAATCCCCTGTATTTTAGGAATCAACCCCCACTACTGAAAATACAAACGATTTATGCACGTAACCACCTCTTCAAAACCCTTTTAAATATATGAAAAAAATACTACATAGTAAAACTAAAAAGATTTTGAGACCATACGATTATTTAATCGTGTGATAACGTGACGCTGGCTTTACACGTTCGAATCAAACGTTAACCCCATAAACGGAAACCGAAACCTTTGGATTCATACCGATCCAGACGAACAAATTCAAGCGATTTCTTCGGTTTCTCCGTTTTAACCAACTCACAAGTTAGCAATGAATCCGAATCAACCAACGAATCAAGGAACTAAGTCAGAGGACCACTCCGCCGATTACGCTCCTTACCCTAAGATTGACCCAAACGACGTCGTTCCTGCTCCGGCTGCAACTTCCGGTGAGAGTTGGACTTCTGTCCCTGTTGGTACTCAACCACAAGGACCGCCGCCGCCTCCTGCTGCTGGACAACCGATTTATACAGGTGCTGCAAGGTCATCGGACCCTGTTCCTGGTGGTGGAGCAACCACTATGCCCAGCGAATCTAATCCTTACGTGTCACCTGCTGCCGTGCCGACTTCTTCTACTAAAAGTGAGTGCTGTTTTGCTTTTTATTGCAAGTGATTCGAACATTTTATTTTTAATTTGACTGTAAAACAATTAATAACATTATAAATTAGTGTTGGAGTTTATGTAGACTTAAGATCGGGCAACTGATTTGAACTTGATAGTTACTTTTATTGTGAAATTGTAAAACGATCTGATTAGATCTTGCTGATTTGGTGTTTGTGTGTTTGATTAGAAACGATTGATTCTGTGAAAGATGTGCTTGGGAAATGGGGAAAGAAGGCTGCTGATGCCACAAAAAAGGGGCAGGACTATGCTGGAGAAATGTGGCAACACTGTAAGCTTACTAATTATATATTTTGTATCATTTTACTCTGTTTTATGAAGCATAGTATTTGAGTATCTTTAGTTTGAATACATCTTTTATAAATCATATATGATAATAATATCGAGATCTGATTGCATTTGCTGTTTGAATTGGTAAAATTAAGCTTTAAATTGATTCAGTGAAAACTGGTCCAAGTATAACTGATGCTGCTGTTGGGAGAATTGCACAAGGAACAAAAGCTCTTACAGAAGGCGGTTATGAAAAAATCTTTGCATCAACATTTGAGACGGTTACTGATGAGAAACTTTTGAAATATTATCCCTGCTATCTTTCCACTTCTGCGGGGCCCGTAATGGGAATTCTCTACATGTCAACTGCAAAACTTGCATTTTCTAGTGATAATCCACTTTCTTACAAAGTTGGTGAAGAAACACAATGGAGCTATTATAAGGTCATTTATTTATTTATTTTTCTGAGTAATATGATATTGATGATTTGGAACTAACAGGTCGTGATCCCATTACATCAACTGAAAGCTGTGAATGCATCAAAAAGCAAAGCTAATCCTCTTGAAAAGTACATCCAGATCATATCGGTTGATAATCATGAATTTTGGTTCATGGGTTTTGTAAATTATGACAGTGCTGTTCAAAACCTTCAAGGCGCTCTCCAATCACATTATCAAGTCTAATCTCATATCCGTGTTTATTAAGAATGTGATTTATAATTATTTTTATGTGTTATGGTATTGGTATGTAAAGATTTGTTTGCAGCAATCACCGGTGTTATGAAGGTTGTAAACTATGGTCACTACACAACATCATGTGGTTTTGTACTTTGTACTGATTGCTTATGTGCTCTTTTCTGTTGTGATTTAATGTCTTTGTGGAACTTTATACATAAGATTTTAGATACAATTTAGTACTTGTTTGATTCTTCTTGTTTCTGGTTGTTTTTTATTTTTGAGCTGGATGAGATTGTGTTTGCAATCAAATTGGACCGTTGTATACGGTAGTAGAATATAAGATATTATGTCGAGGGTACAACAACTTGCATTATCATTAGAATAATACTACAAATCATAAAATAGTTGTATACTAACCATTAATCAAAATGTACAATCATATTATGCATTTTATTTATTTTTAAGCGATGCCATTAGAATTTCTCACTAAACTTTATATTTAATGGATTTTTGAGCTTATTAGCTTAATAAGACAAAATAAGCTTTAAAATTTCAAGCTTATTAATCTGATAATCTAAAAAACCCTCCTTAAAAGAGTTTTCCCAAACATGCCCTATTTATGCGCGTGAAAAAGCTTCTTAGAGAACTTGATAATTGTAAGAGTACAAGGTGTACGGAGGTCGTTAAACCCGTTTTAAAGACAAAATGAGTCTATAACATGAGTTTAAAACTCACCTCAAAATTACACTCTCTCGTTTAATAATATTCTTATATCAATTCTTATACCAACCACAATTTAAAAAAACAAAAAATAAAAAATGGAAAATCGTTTAACCCAACATTAAACCCATGATAGATGAACAATTGGAGCAAGATACGGTGTGGTTTGGCAGGCTTTGGCGCCACCAAAACACCTTTGGCATGGTTTTGGCAGAATTGCTCTAAGCATGGAGTTCGAATATGATATGTGAGTAAATGTGTTCATATTAAGATAATAATAAATCAAATAGGCATAATAAAAGTAAAATGTAACCCTTGATCAATTTTCAATACACATGTATATATTTTCGATCATACACACCTTGGATGTATATATAATCATGATTTGCATCACAAGTATATAAAATACAAAAACCCAACTTTTCACCCCAAAAATTCAATGAAGAGTCAGAAAAAATGACAAGGAAGTTGAAAACTTAGTTAACGGCAGAAGCAACTGAATGAGCCCAAAATCTTAGTAAACCCTTAATCTCCACATCATTTCTACAATTCATTATCGTCAATGCTATCATTTCATCACTTGGTTGTCTCCTCCAACCGTTACCAACAAATAGTTCTTCTTTATGGGTATCGTGAATCGAAACCGATGGTGGATTGCTTGTCAGAATCTTGTGTTCATACCAATATGAGTCTAAGAGCTCGCAAATCTGTTCTTCACTTGCTGTCATTTTGATGCTTGAATGTGATGTTACTTCGATTTCTTGAATGTGATGTGATGTTACGTGATATTTATATATGACGTCTGATTTATTAGGATCTGGTTGTACCTTGGAAGTTTCGTTTTGGTTGGGAAAAAGATGGAGAGATGTTTGAATCTGGGAAGTTTCATTTTCGTATTTATAAGATGAGAATAGATTATAAAATACAAAAGGAAAGAAGAAAGAAAACGGGATTCGACAGGCAAATTATAATGTCGACAAACAAACGTTGTACGGCCGCCATGTGACTAAATAATATTCTATTTCATTTACAGGATCATATCATTCATTTTGCTGATTGCACTTGTGATTCAGGATGATATTAGAAAAATCAAAACTATGATAATGATAGGAATGATATTTTTTTACACGGATAAAGAAGGTAAACGGGCAACAAGCTGCGCCGCTATCCCTTTTTGAATGGCAAAACTGATTCTTTTAAAAACAACGTTTGTGGATCTAGGTGTCATAAGATTGCTATGCATAACACGTTGGACTCTGTTGAGAAGCTCCACTGCCTCAGGTGCAAGGAAACCGAAAGTGTCAAATGCAAAAGGAATAAACACGTGTTGATTTTCAATGCATGCTTTCTCGTGCTTTGTCACTTTGCACGAGGCGGCTTTCAAAGCAGCTTGTCCCACCGTAACACCCCGACTACTCAAACCAACGAGAGGAGAAACTCCGGTTAGATCCACACACGCGTGCTTCCCCCCAACCCATCCAAAAACCAAAATGTCAGCAGGTCTAAGTGTGGATCTTCTATCCAACGGGTCGGTCAAAAAGTTCACAGGTGCTTCTTTTCTTGCGGAGATCCCAGCACGCCTACATATGTCAAAAAGGACATCTCGAACCATATCGTGTCGGTACTTGAAACCCGGGAGCTCTTTACAATGAATAGCATGTTCCCCAAAGGAATCCAAACTTGCCTTGCGACAAACAGGGCATAACGCATCAACCGGAAATAATGGAATCATGAGACGATACTTAAGAATGGCACGATATTCCACAGGTGACATATGTTGACCTAGCCCGTCTATGGGAATAGCAAGAAGATAATCCTGAGCATGAGGTGCCCGTAAACAATCAAAAACCGCTTTCTGTCTCACATTCATGTTGAAACGAACTTCCAAATCCTTCACCGTTTCACTAAAAAGGGCACTCGCCAATGTTTGTTGGGCTTTAGAGGGGGCGGTTTCCTTATTAGTGAAGCCGCTAAAATCAAAGCTCGGAATCATATCACGAAGACGAGCCAAAGCACAACCATAATCGTCATCCATACAAGATATTCCACTATCACGTAAGATGTGATCCTGAAGCACCCAAGATTGGGCCCTCGAGGCCACAAAAGCATAAGAGGAAACCATGTTTGCCGAGTACAAACCCAAACCACCGGAACGAATGGGTAGAGAAACGAGTTGCCACTGTAAGTCTCCAAAGAAAGGCCCTCCACATACCACAATGTTCTCAATCGACTCACGCAATCCTTTGTCAAATACCATAGATGCCTCCTCCATGTGTACAGGTTGACAAGTCCTTAAACCAAAAAAGAGTTTGGCAATACCCATACATGATCGTAGTAAAAGGAGCTCACTCTGCGGGTCATGTAACTGTGGAAGGAGTCTCATCAAATCAACAGCATTTGTAGCTCTCCTCATAGCCAACTCAGTAATAAAATTTGGGTCTCTACTAACAGCTCCCCCAAGAAGCTTCACACCCAATGATGGCCTTCTGATATCGACAGGGAATAAACCCTCACGAAGTTTCATTCCATTACACGAGGGCCAAAATAATTCGGTCTTCTTGATATTAAGTTCTAGACCCAAACTCGGACCACTAACCCTTATAATGTCTAACACCCGGGCCACCTCTTGAGCATCTCCAATGACAGTCCCATCGTCAAGATACCAAGCATGAAGAAGAAGCTTGCAATTGTCTCTGATCTTATGTATTAGCGGGTGCAATACAAGAGCAAAAAGAAGGGGTCCCAAAGGGTCACCTTGTTGCACCCCAGTAGCAGACCATATATGTGAGTCTCCTATATACAACCTCGATGCCTGCCCATATAAGAAATTCACCCATGAAGATGATATTGACTATATTAATTTTTTATACTTATTTTTCTACTCATTTGATTAATATAAGTGTTTAAATTAAATATTGTATTGAAATTAGGAAAAGAAAATTACTGGATTATTCATGGTCAATCATTTTATATGAGCGTAAAACAATAAGATTTAGTAGGAAGCAATAATTTTTTTTATCAACATAATATTAGATTATTATTATGAGAATATATTTGGATTCTAAAAGAATGGGAGAATTCAATGTATCACTCTTTAATTTCCACGCATCAACATTTTATAACAATGATATGAAAATCTTGGATTGACAAAATACACCTTAATTAGTGCTGGGCACGATGTTGGACCGAATATTAAGTTGTTGCAGAAAGAGTAACTTGCCAACTTGGTTAACGTCAACCCATTCAAGTACATAAAACACTGAGAAAGAATATTATTTAAGTTTCTTTAATAAAAATTGTATAAGTTCATTTAATTATGTTTGATTATCACATGAAGTATATTAAGTTACTTAAATAAAAATTCGTGTTCCTTCATTTATTCAGCTGAATTTAAACGTACGAAGACAAACAAACATTGTTTGTATTTGTTCGATTCATTTACAACCTTAAAAATAATTGTTCATTACTCATTTTGTTGTCAAAATCGGTTGAGTCCTAGGTCCTATCTGAGCTTATTGTAGCTTCGCCCATGGTTGGATCACACTACAACAAAAAGGACTTCTGGAGACAAATTTTAGGATAGTGACAATTTAGCGATGTCATG
Source organism: Calendula officinalis (assembly GCA_963853835.1). Taxonomy (NCBI): domain Eukaryota; kingdom Viridiplantae; phylum Streptophyta; class Magnoliopsida; order Asterales; family Asteraceae; genus Calendula; species Calendula officinalis. The sequence goes on along the minus strand of OY970832.1, from coordinate 6,940,684 downwards.
TATAATTTACTCATTTTCTTTCCTCATATAATATATTAATTTAAATACTATTTGTTTTAATTTAGTGAGGAGGAAAATAAGCAGGGACAAATTGTACACATAACATTTTCTCCTCTGAAATTCGTGACCAACCTGCCTACTCATAGGGCCCGAAGGTTTTTTAGGGCCTCAAAATTAAGCCCGTTAATTCATCGCATGTGTAGACTTTAGCTCATTAGCAACTTATTTATATACCACAACTCCTTGGGCTGAATAACCTAGGGTCTGAATATCTTTGGTTACATTTATTTGAGATTTATATATTAAGATAAATTTCAACCACTCATTAGAATAAAGAATAAAGCACTTATTTATACAAGGTTTTATGTACTTTTCTTATAATTATATACTAGTCTATAATCCGTGATGAATCACGGGTGGCTTATAAAATTTTTGATAATTAATATAAATAAATTTTTAGATATATGTAAATTATTATTTAATATTAAAATTATTCATTATAAATTTACATGATAAATAATCATAACATAAGGATAACAAAATATTAAAAAACTAAAAACATAATACATTAAAAATTGTAAGGTTTGTGATGAAACAGATCCAAAGAAAACATGGTCTCTACCTTGAATGCCTCGGCATGCAGCCTTCATTCTCTCCTGTGCATAATATTTAAGAGCACCAGACAATAACTTTTTAAACTCAGTTTTTGGATCCAGTTTTTCCACCTCCACTGCACCAACCTGAAAGGAATTAATTCTACATTGAAATGATCATATATGTTTCAAAAAGAGTAAAATGATTACCGCGCTCCGCTGCGGGTTTTATGATTCGTTCATTTAGTTGTAGGAACATTATTATATATATATATATATATATATATATATATATATATATATATATATATATATATATATATATATATATATATATATATATATATGATTTTTTTATTCCGAAGTCACATTTCATTGTTGATTAGTATTCATCATTTATACAGTTTCTAACGCTACAATTCAAGATACTTGATCTTATAAATTGATTACGTAATTAATATTAAAAAAAAATTAGATTGAAGGATGTTTTATTTTACTTTCTTACTACTTATTATTTGAATATAGCAAAACATAATAAATATTTGGATTCAGTAATTTATTCTAATATATGCCTCAAGGGCACACCATTTAATACATCAAAAAATTCATTTTCAGTTATTGCAAGAGTAAAACCGGTATAACACAAACATATCAATAACTAATCAATATCATTTTACTCTAACTAAGAAAAAATTAATTTATTAAACACTTGTTATTGTATGGGATATATATTAGCAAAAAATACACATATAATATGATATTTCTAACTATATTTATAAAATTTTATTATTTAATTTAAATAATTGAAAAATGGAGATGGGCCACTTCTTTCTAGACTTTTCCTCCAATTCAATATTTCCAACACTGGTATGCAACTAAGTTAACGTCGTTAATTGTTTATGAATAGTACTTTAACGGGAAAATGAATGCCTATTGTATTATATATAAATTTCATCAATATAAATTTACTCACTTATAGCAGCCCTGAAACACCTTATCCATTGATGATTCATCTTCGCTTGTGGCGCAACATTATATTAATTCAATAAATCTGAAAGTAAGACGGGTACGAGTTCTGGATCTGGTGGGGTATCATTATCGACTTCAAGCCATAAAAGGAAGACTCACCCTCCACCGGAGGGTAGAGCATTTTAGATGACAGTTGAAGAAGCCACCACAACTGATGATGTCATTACTGGTATGTTTCTAATCAATTCGGTTCCTGCACGTGTATTATTTGATTCAGGGGCGAATCGCTCTTTTATTTCTATGACTTTTTGTGGTAAATTAAATTTGCCTACGGCTGTGGTAACTACTCCATTAGAAATTGAAGTAGCAGATGGAAATTTGGTTCCGGTCACAACGTCTGTGTCCGGGGCGTGCATAAATATTGACGGTGTGCAATTTGTGACCTTTTTATTATTAATGCCAATATCTGGCTTCGATGTTGTACTTGGTATGGATTGGCTTAGTAAAAATAAGGCTAATATTAAATGTGATAAAAAGATAATAACTTTTCCTTTGCCCGACGGGACACACATAGTGGCCCGTGGTGATCGTGTGAATTCTTCTTTTCCTACTATATCTTATATGAAGGCCAGAAAATCTTTGGTCAATGGATGTGAATCTTTTCTCGCTTATGCTATTGATGTTCGAATAGAGAAGAAATCAGTTGGTGACATTCAGGTGGTATCGGAATACCCGGAGGTCTTTCCTGATGAATTGTCTGGGTTACCTCCAATTCGGGAGGTAGAATTCAAAATTGACTTGGTTCCGGGAGCCAGTCCCGAGGCCCGAGCCCCCTATCGTTTAGCTCCTTCAGAAATCCGTGAAATGATGTCTTAGATTCAAGAGTTATTAGACAAGGGTTTTATTCGATCAAGTTCCTCTCCTTGGGGAGCTCCGGTATTATTTGTGAAGAAGAAAGACAGTACTCTCCGTATGTGTATAGATTACCGTGAGTTAAACAAAAGAACCGTGAAGAACAAGTATCCTTTACCGAGAATAGATGATTTGTTTGATCAGTTGAAAGGGGCTTCATATTTTTCAAAAATTGATTTAAGATCTGGCTACCACCAAGTCCGGGTACATGAGAATGATGTTCCAAAGACCGCTTTTAGAACTCGATACGGTCATTATGAGTTTCTAGTTATGCCTTTCGGGCTGACAAATTCTCCTGCGGTATTTATGGATTTAATGAACCGGGTATGTAGACCTTTCCTTGATCAATTCGTTATTGTATTTATTGATGATATACTAATCTATTCCAAAACCGAGTTGGAACATGAGCACCATTTAAGACGGATCTTGGAAACTTTGAAACGAGAACAGTTGTATGCTAAATTCTCCAAATGTGAATTTTGGCTTCAAGAAGTGCAGTTTTTGGGGAATGTAATCTGTTCAGACGGGGTTAAAGTCGATTCGGCTAAAATAACCGCAGTAATGAATTGGGGTTCACCAAAGACACCGTCAGAGATCAAGAGTTTTCTGGGTTTGGCAGGTTATTATCGCAGATTCATTAAAGACTTTTCAAAGATTGCTAGCCCATTGACGAAACTGACACGTAAAGATGTACCCTACCGATGGGGCAACGAACAAGAAACGACATTCCAAACGTTAAAACAACTATTGTGTCAAGCTCCGATACTTACCTTGCCTGATGGGTCCGATGATTTTATTGTATATTGTGACGCATCACTAGCAGGCTTGGGTTGTGTGTTAATGCAGCGGGATCGAGTTATCGCTTATGCCTCAAGACAGTTAAAATCACACGAAAAGATCTACCCGACACACGATATGGAATTGGCAGCCGTCGTTTTTGCATTAAAACTCTGGAGGCATTATCTCTATGGCACCAAATGTGTCATATGTACTGATCATAAAAGCCTCTAGTATGTTTTCACACAGAAAGAATTAAATATGAGGCAGCGAAGATGGTTAGAGTTAATCAAAGATTATGATTGTGAAATTCGTTATCATCCGGGTAAGGCAAATGTTGTAGCTGATGCTTTGAGTCGAAAGGGTACTTCAGAAAAGATTCAGTTCATGCGTATGGAAATTGTCTCAGATCTGGTGAACCGAATCCGAATATGTCAACTGGAGGCATTGAATAGCGAGCACTTAAAATCAGAAGTTATGAGCAAAAGAAAAGATGAATTGATTGATGACACTCGGGGGTTAAAGTTGTATCGGTCTCGTGTTTGGATACCTCTACTTGGGGGTTTACGAGAACTAATTTTGTCAGAGGCACACAAGTCCCGATTATCGGTCCATCCGGGTAGTACCAAAATGTATAATGATTTGAAGGTATTGTATTGGTGGCCCATTATGAAAACCGACGTGGCACAGTTTGTTGAAAAATGTCAAATCTGTGCTCAAGTTAAGGCCGAACATCAGAAACCGTATGGGTCATTGAAACAGTTAGAAATACCCGAGTGGAAATGGGAAAATATAACCATGGATTTTGTCACGAAACTTCCCCGTACACAAAAGAATCACGATATGATTTGGGTTATAGTTGACCGATTGACAAAAAGGTGCTCACTTCTTAGCCACCAGAGAAACCGGATCCCTCGATCAGTTAGCAAAGTTATACATTGATGAGATAGTTTCTCGTCATGGTATTCCGTTATCGATTGTGTCTGATCGAGATCCTCGTTTCGTTTCAAATTTTTGGAAAAGTTTGCAAAGGGAATTAGGTACAAGAGTCAACCTAAGCACTGCTTATCATCCGCAAACAGATGGTTAAACAGAAAGAACAATTCAGACTTTAGAAGATATGCTTCGATCGTGTGTGTTGGAATATGGTGGTTCTTGGGATTCTCATTTACCGTTAATCGAATTTGCTTACAACAATTCGTACCACTCGAGTATCGATATGCCTCCTTATGAAATGTTGTATGGTCGGCGGTGTCGAACCCCCACTTGTTGGTTAGAAGCAGGTGAAAAGCAGTTTGCGGGCTGTAACACCTCAATTTTTATAATAAAACATTTTACCAAAATATACCATTTTATAAATAGAAGAACGGTTCCAAAATATGGATTTACAAAAACCTTTGGTATGAAAATCAGAGTATGAGGTTTGGTGTTACAAAGTATATCAAAACCAAAGCTAAGCACAAATCCACTATAATGTTCTTCTATTCTAGGCCCCGCATCTCTATCCATGCGAACCTAAATCTTCTATCCTGAACCTGAGTACATAGCAAAACAAACAAGGAGTACGTGAGACAAGAAAGTCTCGTGAGCTGCATGGGTTTAGACCCCGATAAAACAAACAAGTATCACATTATATATAAACATATATATATCTCGTCATCATACATTTAGCCACCCTATTGTGACTCTATCATTCTTGCCTCCCTAGCAAGTCTATCTAATTATCCGGAACATCTCCAAATAACCCGTCATCTCACATACTTATTAATCGGGGATCCCCCGCCTTAATAAGCCTTATGGTAATGGTAAGAGGGAATCGCCCAATCTACCGTTACCCGACTTCTAGCCGGATCTCGTCCGGTAGCAAGCCTCCTAACACATGATGGTCCATGGGTCGATGCCCAATCCGCCCCATCCAAAGTGACCGGGGATCCCCCGAATCACCGCCACACTATCACACGTCATAACTTCTCGAGTTATTCCCTCTAAGCCCTTGGCTATCTCATAAATCATCAAACAAGTTAGTTTTAATATTCATAATAATATATAACTAACTCTACAAACTAATAGTCTACACAATTAATCAAATAGACCAAATCACAAACAAGAAAACATATTTCAATAACTATGTACTCAGTAAAGTCCACACGTACTCACCTTAGCAATTTAAGGCACCAAATGTGTTCCTTGAACACCAAATCTTCACTTTCTTAAACCACTTGTTGACCTCCAACCTCTTGGTAGAAGTCCTATTTCAATAATCATCACAAGGTTAATCGTAAATCATCACTAACTAACTCAAAATACCATTTTCCCCAATCTTAACTGTTAGGAATATTATTATTAATATTCATTAAAGATTTGATTAGTCAAAACTATTAAACTACAAGGACCTAAATTGAAGATATGGAAGTTCAAATTCAAATAAAGATTTAGGAGATAATCATTAATGTAAAAAGATATAGTATATCTTTATTAGTTTAAAAGATTTAGTATTATCTTTTCCTTGTAAGTCTTGGGTTTTCTAGTATATAAAGAAACCTAATGACATAGAATTAGATGTTCTTAGAACCCACGTTTTAACGTGTTTGTGTGTAAAACCTAAGCCTCAAGGTCGTTTGATCCTGTTTAACGAAGAACCGTTCTATATATTTATATGTAGAATTGAGGCTTTTAATGATGAAAACTTGTTTAGCTATACATATATGTTCAACTAATTCCGCAATTTTATGATTTGTATATGCTTATTCCAGATCAAGAACTAACTATTCTTGAGTCTAAAGATCGACGATTATGAAGAGTTGTTGTTCTAATTTCAACATTAACCATACACTTGTTTCCTTTGTTAAAATACCATCTATTAAGTGTATACAACCTTTATTCAACCATTAATCACAAACACAAGAACTAGGGTTTCAAACCCAAGCTCACACACCCATAGATCTAAAGCTACACTACAAAGGAGTGAAGATTTACCTTGATCTTCAACAATGGAAGCAAAATCACTTGATTTGGACCCCAAAATCGGCTCCAAACGACCTTTTCCACTCAAAAACGTATACTCACTTGCAGAGAGAAGAACTAGGGTTTGGGGTGATAATAAATGAGCCAAATCCCGACTTTAAATGTTGTCCAGACCAAGAAATCGCGCCGCTAACAAGCAATTGCGCCGCTATCTGACACCCGTGATAAATCGCGTCCATGATAGCGTTCGCTATTTCGAGTTTCTGCAGGAAGCGCGAGAAATCGCGTCGCTATCCCAAGATAGCGCCGCTATCTTGGGCTATGCAGCCCAGGCTGCAATTTTTGACATTTGCTTCGACACGGTTTCGTCCATAACTTTCACATACGATGTCCAAATGACACAAAACCAATTCCTACACTCTTTAAATGATTTATCCTTATTTATCATATTTTTATAAAATTTATTTATCTACAAATTTCGGGTCGTTACAATTATCCACCCCTTAAAAGGATTCCGTCCTCGGAATCGCCAAAAATTTTCAACCCATATTCGACCGAGCATTCCGTTCTCGTCCCCTTGTGGCTATTACCATCAACTTTTCTCATCCCAATTTAGTCAACAATATGTGTTCACACATTCACTATATATATATTTAAACATTTACTTGACCCCGATAGGTCCAAACGGTCAAAATCCAATCTTAAACTCGTAATACTTAAAACGGGTCAAAATTTCACAATTTGACCAAAACACTTTCAATCCTTTAACCAATCCTTTTATTCATAACAACGATACGACACAATCATTAAAATCAGCTAATTGATTGGAACGAATGTCAAAGTCTAGCTTCGACCAAGTCGTCATCTCACAACATCGTCCAAACTTTGACTTAAGCACAAAGTCAACTATACCTTAACAATTTCTTTATTCACTAGAGATTCCATAAATCATTATTTCCGTTACAACCGACCTTTAATTTATGACCATCAATAATCATACACTCGATTCCCAAATTCAACTCTAAACACCCAACGGGTCAAAGTCGCATAATTCGACTATAATTCTTTCAATTATTCCATTAACCTTCTCACATACACGCAATCAATACATTATGCCCTCATCGTTCACTAGTCATCCAAAACGAGAGTCATAGTCCATCTTTGACCACGTCAACCAATCCCAAATTTGATTAATCTTGACTTTTGCATAAAGTCAACCATACTTTCCCAAATCAACAAATTCCCTACTCACGGGACATCATTCTCGACTTATCACTTCCGGTTATCTTCATTATTGTTTCCTTAACCATTGTTCCCGTTTTTCCAAAAATTCTATTTCTACTCAAACAATCCGGGAGTCGCACCTTTACTTAAGGTCATACTAGTATTTACCATTACTAAACCTTCATTTGGTTACTTATACTACCACTTAGTATCATTTCAATCATCTTTGCATCACATACCATAATTTCGCACAAGTTGACCATATCTTGGTCCCCAATAACAATTGCTTTCCAAAAGTACTCTCTTACTCATATTCTAGAGGTCGTAGGCATCCTATACCCATACATGACCTAATGCAACCCGCATTTCACACCAAATTTCCACTAACCATAAAATCATAACAATACACACTAACCACATAGTTCTACATTCATCACATAAATACATAAACATTGTCATACGGACATAACAATCCATAATTTAACTATCACATCAAGATGACTGGAAAGCCTCCAATACATCAAGATCCAAACTGTCACAGTGAATGGAAAATCTCAATCTCGGAATGGAACCATTGGGATTCGCCCAACCGATTCCACCCCCAAACATCATAGTAGCCGGGGATCCCCCGAGCTAATCACATCCTTTCTTTCTTATCCTATCATGCATACTTCACTAGTATACACCTTTTCACATCACATACTTTACCACTATCTTACCCATTTAATCGTCTATTTATTCACCATGCAATTTAGCACATTTCTCATAACATCACGTTATCATTTTCTTTCATATTCACACATTTCTCGTTGGACATACTACTTAACACGTTTCATATAACATTACCTTTTTCATTATCACATGCCTTTAAGGCCATCACATAATGCACAAGCATTGTACCTCGCGGGTAACCAATAAAATTTCTGATTCCCATTTACCGTCTCACTCACACACTAATCACCCTTAAACGGTTCATTTCCCTATTAATCAACTTTCCAAATCTTTTGTCACCACCGGGGTAACCATCAATCTATTCCTTCAACCATAGTTCACCGGTCAACCCGGTCATCTTAAGTCGACCAATCGACTCCGGTCTACATTTGTAACCCATGACTTGGCACACATTGGTCCAACATTCTATACTCTCATCTTTATACATCGCGATACTTGAAATACTTATTTTCCAACCGTAGTCTCACACTACCCCATGTCATATACTGTCATGCCATTAATATAACATGTAACCCATAATTTTTTTCTCACCCTTGATATCGAATTCATCATTATTGTCACAAAACTTGACATGGCTTTATGCCAACTTTTTACCCAATCACATTCAACAATCAAAATCCGTCGTTCCCGACACTTATTCATTTCCACATACATTCCATTTATGAGTTCTAAGACATCACTCTACCGTAGTCATTCTTTTCTTTACCATTCACGTGTAACAATCATTACATTACCTATCCGGCTTCTCGCCGAACATCCAAGTTCCATTTCCCCAAGGTTTCTATTCCTAGAATCCCAATCCACATTAACATTCCTTACCAAGACTTTGTACTTCCTTGTACTACTATCCTTTATTGAAATACATTTACCATCCTCGCGGTTCATTCTTCGATACTACATAATAGCATCAATCCTTATATCCTTACTACACGCGACACACTTGTCAATAATCCTTCAAATACATGTTTCCTTATACATAATTAACCGGGAAGACTATTCCCAAAATAAGTCTCCACATCATGCGACTCATTTCCAATTTCTATAGGCATCAAATCGTGCAATCAATCAAACAATTAAACCGTAATCACATAATATCTTGACTTGGTGCATACCCAACCAATCCATACCGATAATCATATCAAAATCCTTTATCCTCACGGGCAATAAATCGACTTTAAACTTTTTCCCACTTATTTCTAACTCACAATTTCTATAAACACATCTGACCATTGAGATTTCCCATTGGCTAACTCTATTTAACCGACTTAATCTAACAATCCCGATATCACATTCAACTTCCCACCAAATTTGTGAGACACAAACGAATAAGTAGGACCCGAATCACATAATACATGAGTTGACAAGAAATTAATGAATAAAGTACCTGATACCACGTCGTGCACCTCTTTTGCTTCCACCCGAATCAGTTGGAAGGAACGCCCCTTCACTGTAGCCGGTTCCGCCTTCTTTTGAGCCGTGGGCACCATTGGCACGCTCCCATTTTTCGGGCACACATTGCTATAGTGTCCCATCTCGTGGCACGAATAACACTCTATCTCGGAAAACGCCTTGGTTCTACAATCCCGAGCCAAATGCCCCACCTTGCCACAATTGTAGCACGCCTTCGAATCCCCTCGGCATTCGCCGGTGTGGTTCTTCCTGCACCTCTTGCATGAGGCAACACTTCCTTGCTTGGAGGAATTCGATGTGAACTTCCCCTTTTTGTAAGTTCCCGAGCCGCCCTGGGCTTTCCTTTTCTCGTCCACATGGACCCTCTCGGCATTCCTTGCCGCATTTACCTCTTCCACACCCCGGGCGGCACCAATGGCATCATCGAGTGTGACCACTCTCTTTACCTCCAATTGGTACTCCCAAGGTAGCCCACAAGCATACCGGACTACCCTCGATCTTTCCTCAAAATAAGTTTTTGCAACAAACGGGAGCAATCCCGTGAACTCCCTTGAGTACTCCTCAACCGACCTATCACCCTTCTTTAGGGTCACAAACCTCTCATGCATCTTTTTCAAATCCCTTTGGGGCAAAACTTTCTCCTCAACCTCGTGGTAAAGTCATCCCATGACATCTTCTTCACCACCTCCCTTCCGAGGGTTTCATAGACAATATCCCACCATACCATAGCATCTTCTTTCAACAACTGTGACGCATACGTCACCATATCGGCTTTCTTACATTTGCTACTTCCGATGACTCGCTCGGTCTCTCGGATCCACCTCATAGTTACCTTCGGGTCCGAACTACCCGTGTACACGCTTGGCTTACAAGCCATGAAAGACTTGTTAGGTCACAACACCCCTGGTTTGTTAGTTAATGAGTAGGTTGATTTATACAAAAGACAATTAAAGTGTAAAACACAGTATTAGAGTCGGTGTACAAATCCACTAAGTGTGGTATGCTGCGGAAAAGCAATACCACTTATCAATTACAAGTATGTGAAAGTGTAAAGTAAATTGGTGAGTACTCCTTTGCAAGATGATCTCTATTTATAATGTTATAGAGATCTTACATGATGAGCAAAGGAGTAACCGAAGGACTAAGTAAGGAAAATGACTAAGATCAAGGGATTTGATCTTAGTCCGTTACTATACTGAGTATCACTCAGTCCTTCTACTCAGTCCTTGTACTCAGTATCACTATCTGATACTGAGTACTGATACTGAGTTCCAATACTGATCACTCAGTATCAGACCTAAACTTAGCTATATTATTCTACATATAAATCAAAGCTAGTCTAGGTTTTTTTGTTATCTTAAGATCCAAAGGGGCAAGGCTTTTTGCCTTAACAATCTCCCCCTATCTAATGATAACAAAACAGTTACAAAGAAAAAACTAAACAAAATAAGCTACAGGCTGCAAAGTCTTCTTCTTTAGTCTTTGTTGATCGATTCAAACTCGTAGAAGACTTCTTTCTTCACATGAATGAACTCTTCTCTTTTCTTCAGTTCATCTTGCCTGTTGTTTAGTACAACAACTATCTTTTTTCTAAACCAAGCATCTTCTTTCTTGGTTATCATCCATTTAAGGCCCACCAAATGGCTGATAGGAGCTTTTGCCAAATCTGCTTCAGTAATGAAGCATTCCCTGTCATCTGAGTCAGTATACATGTATCCAGATGTTGGATATATGGTACTCTTTTGATCCTGAAAAATGAGATTAGGGGGAACAGTATATGTGGGAATTATTCTGAAAGTATTAAGGCACTCAGGTTTGTTGTTCTTCATAGCTTCAGTCATCACACTGAGTGCCCTGTATTCTGCTGCATAAAGAATGCCTTTTTCATAGCATATAGCAGATACAGCCCAGATTTCATCCATCATCACTTGGGCTTCAGAAGATCTTGAGGGCATTTCCTTTATCAGTCTAGCAATTTTTATCCAATCATGAAGTCCCATATTTTGAATGTCATGGAGGAGAAACTTCATTGGAGGACTGACTGGCCCAGTACAAGTTGCAACAATTGATTTATCAACAGTTTTGACCTTTATTTTGTTGACAAAATCATTTAGCCAGTATATGTCTCTTACAGTTAGAAATGCTTTCTTCCTCAGCATACTCATCCTTGTTTCCCTATATCTTGTTCTTTGTGCCACAATGTTCCAATACTGTTCAAGTAATTCATCTCCAGTTCTTCTTACAGTATGAGATCTTCTTGGAACATCTTCAGACTCAGATTCAGGTTCTTCCTTAACAGGAAAGAACTTTTGGGCCTCAATCTCATCCTCAGCTTCACTCTTTTCCTCAGTAAACTGAGCAGATCTTCTAGGTCTTGAGATCAGAGGAGCTGGATCTTGTTCTTCACTAGATTATGAGGACATAACCACATTTGTCATTCTTCTGGTTATTGGTCTTCTAGGAATTCTAGAAGGTCCTTCAGCTTGAGATGAGATAGATTTTCTTGTATGCTCTTCATCATCTGAGAATGATGATGAAGAGGTTTCTTTATTTGCTTCATCCAGTGCAAAGTTTAAAAATTCATCTGATGCCACTGGATGTTCTTCATCTTCATCATCAGCAATGGGCCACACAAAAGGTCTATAGACCACAATTTGCAAGTTATTTTCTTCTAGAGCAGGTGGCTCAGTATAAGCTTGCTGTGGTTGGTCAGTGTGAGTCTCCCCCTGAGCAGATGACTCAAGAGGGTCTTGAACTTGTAATGCTGACCTAGTTCTTTGTCTTCTTCTCTCATACTGAATCCGAATTGGCTCAGTATGAGGGCTTTGCTGATGTTGTTGTTCTTGTTGTGGAGGTTGATCTTCATTCAATCTTCTTCTTTTCTCCCCCTGAGCAGATGGCTCAGTTTGATCAACCTCAGTATCTCTTTGTCTCTTCTCCCCCTTTTTGCTATCATTTGATGAGGAGGGAAGAGGATCAGTATCACCACCCATGTCCCCCTCAGGTTGTTCTAGAGTAGGGGAGGGCATGGGCTCAGTTGCAGCATCAGTATCACCAGCACCTCCTTCTCCTTCTCCTTCTTCATTGTGGTCACCATGTGAACCTGGTGGAGTTTGTGGAGGCTGTTGTGGTTATTGAAGGAGTGATACTGACTGTTTTATTAAGTTAATATCACCACTCATCTTGTCCATTCTAGCTAGTATTACATTTTGAGTTTGTTGGATGGCCAGAATGTGCTGCATGATTGCTTGCAGAGTCACTTGGTCTGCTGCAGCCTGAGATGCCTGAATGCCCTGCACAGATGGTGCTAAAGAAACAAAAATATAAAACTGGTTAGAGAGAAAGGTTTATCAAATAGAATTGCGGTGTTGTTTAATTCTACAATCATATAAACAGAGTTTGTGAAGTCTGTATTTCATCTGGTATAGGATGAAATATTGTGGACTTGTGCATAGCATGTGTAAGAAGATTTTAGTAAAGGTGAGTGTGAAAATTTAAGTAGCTCAGTATAGGATAAGTCACATTTACTAAAAGGTTTGGGTGTGGGAATTCGAAGCCTGGGATGTGCTTCTTGTTATTTTCAATGTTTATCACTCGGTATGAGAGTGATAACAGAAATGTGGCTAAACCCCATGGGAAATTTTTGGATTTTGTGGCTTAAGGGTTTGGGATCATTTCTTGAATGATGCTACCCAACTCAAAAATAAGTTGGACATTATTCAAGCAGCACCAGTGGGTGTCAGTATGACATCAACCACCATTGTCTCTTTAAATGTTGAGACAACTGTAGACTGACAATGATCAATTTAGTGTGCTCAGTATATGAATTTTGCATAGCAGCAGTGGGCTAGCTATGTTGGCCATAAAAGGATATATATTTGAAAGATCGTTTGAGACTTTGGTCAGTATTGAGTTGGTACTGGCCAATACTTAGTCTCTATTTGGGAATGAAATATATATATATATATATATAAGTTTAAGGGCTTTTTAGAAATTCATACCTGAGACTCTGTCAGATTCCCTTCTAGCATCTGCAGAGGTCGGTGCAGGATCATGTGTTTGTTGATGTGCAGCACCAACATCTTCAATACCGACCTCTATGTCATGCTGAGCACCTTCCATTGTAGTTTGTGCATACTGAATCTCCACATCAAGAGGAACATGAGGTTCCTCAATTGGTTGAGCAGATGGAGGTAGTTCTGGACTTGGAAGGTCAGCGGTGGCTGCAACTAGGCTTTGGGCTTGAAGAGAGGCAGTTAATGATGGAACATTTGCAGGCTGCACCTCCTCAGATGATAAGTTTCCCATAATGATAGGAGAGAGATTCCTTCTTCGTCTATGAAGAACCAATGGTGTGTCTTCTGAGGACTCAGTTTCAAAAACGGTTTCAATATGAGGAGCAGCAGGATCTTGTGCAGGTGGAGAGATAGTTGGTTCTTGAACTTGTGGAACATCCTGCATCTCAATATCTTGACCAGCCTGGGCTCCATTGCCACTATTATCATCATTATCATCATCACCATCATTGTCTGACTCAGTATCAGACATATCTTCTTCATCATTTATATGTTCTTGAACAATGGCCCACATAGGAGGACTTAGAAGAGGCTCTCCTTCTCTTGGCCTATAAAAGAAAATCTTCTCACTAAGCGGAGGAAGATCAACTCTTGGACTATGAAAATCATCATAAATGTGTGTGGGCATTGAGTGTTGAAAGATGAGTGATAGAAATCTGCAGAAAGGGACATTGCATTCCCTTGTGTTTGCTCGGACCAGAGTAGCTAATTCATTGAAAATTAGGCGAGCAAAATCAATATTTCTTCCATAGTACAGAGCATGTACTATTTGCATCCCAAATTCGTTTATTTGGTCCAAAGCTCCCGTCTTGTGGGTCATACATCGAATTATTGTTGTGATGAGAATACCCCACATAGGACCAAATTCATTTCTTTTGATTGTGCCCGTTGTTCCTCTTCGACCCAGAAATGGCAGTACAGAGCGTGCCTCTGATCTATCAACAAATGGGTCATACTGAGCTTGGGCGGGAAGTCTCAGTGCTTCACGAATGATTGCAGTAGAAACAAAAGCTCTTCTTTGATCCTTAATTACCCATCCAGCAATCATATCTGGAGAATCGAGTGTGGCAGAGTACCAAAACTCGCATAACATTTCTGGGTAAATTGCTCGAGGAGATAATGTCAGTGCACGAGCAATTGGGCAATGCTTCATAAAAGTCACGATATTCGTGAATTCTTGGCATACCCAGGCTTGAGGAATATTGAAATTTGCTGTGATGTTGTTCCTCGCAAACCTGGGTACTTCATTATTTCGGAATTGGATTTCCGATTCAACGTTTGGAGCAACAAAAGTGTAATTCGCCATCTGTGATTGTGATTTGAAAAAGAATTTGCTTGCTAAGAGAAAGTGAAATCGTTAATCGCAGAGAGAATTGAAAATGAAAGAAAGAAATAACAGTTAAAAAATTTGAAGTAAAAATAAACGGTTATTTATAGGAGATTTGAAAGATAATTAAGGTATTGGGAAGTAAAAACGGCTGATTTGACTGCCTTATCCTCTGCCAACGGTAACTTTCTTATTAAGAAAGGTTACCGTTTGAGCAGTATGAGGATTAAGCTCGGTGTAAGAGCCGTCATACCCCAATACCGAGTAAAAAAAATTAATTTTTAAAAAATTTTAAAAAATATAAAAACAATTAATTTACTCTTGAAATTAATAAAAAAAATAAAAATTTTAAATTTTGATGATAACAGACTAGTGATACTGAGTGGTCAGTATCAACAGGAGTGATACTGAGCGCTCAGTTTTAAAGAAATTTAAGAAAGATTAAGGATTCAACATACCTAATTGCCCTAGTAAATACATAAACCTTTCCTCAGGAAGAGGTTTAGTAAACACATCAGCCAATTGTTCATTTGTTGGTACATAATCTACTTCAACCTTACCTTTTTCCACATTATCTCGAATAAAGTGGTGTCTGATATCAATGTGCTTGGTTTTGGAGTGATAGACTGGGTTCTCTGTGATAGCAATAGCACTCTTGTTATCACAGTGAATAGGAGTCTTATGAAAGTTGAACCCATAGTCTAAGAGTTGATACTGCATCCATAATAATTGAGCACAACAACTTCCTGCAGCAACATATTCTGCTTCTGCTGTGGAAGTTGCTACCGAATTTTGTTTCTTGGATGACCAGCCAACTAGTCTTCCACCTAGGAATTGACATCCTCCACTTGTGCTCTTTCTGTCCAATCTACAACCTGCAAAATCTGCATCTGTGTACCCTTCAAGGTCAAAGTTTGAGTCTTTGGGATACCAAAGACCCAGGTTAGGAGTACCTGTAAGATATCTAAAGATGCGCTTAACTGCTTTCATGTGTGATTCTTTAGGATCAGCCTGATACCGAGCACACAAACATGTGGCAAACATGATATCAGGCCTACTAGCAGTTAAGTAAAGTAAGGAACCAATCATACCTCGGTATGTGGATTGACATACTGGTTTACCAGTTTCATCCTTACTTATCTTATCCTGAGTACCCATAGGAGTGTGCATGGAAGATAAATTTTCAAATTTGTATTTCTTTAACATGTCATGCACATACTTACTTTGATTTATAAAAGTGCCATCAGGCTTTTGTTCAACTTGTAAACCAAGAAAGTAAGTAAGTTCTCCCATCATACTCATCTGATACTGAGTTGACATTATCTTAGCAAACCAGTCACACATTGACTTGTCAGTGGAACCAAAGATAATATCATCTACATATATCTGAATGAGTAAGATGTCAGAACCTTTCCTTTTTGAAAATAATGTTTTATCAATTTTACCTCTTGTAAATTTATTTTCAATAAGATACTCAGAAAGGGTGTCATACCAGGCTCTTGGAGCTTGTTTGAGCCCATATAGAGCTTTATCAAGCTTGAAAACATAATTAGGAAATTTGGGATCAACAAAACCTGGAGGTTGTTTAACATAAACTTCTTCTTGTAGTTTTCCATTTAGAAAAGCACTTTTGACATCCATCTGATAAACTTTGAAATTCTTAAAGGCTGCATATGCAAGATACAACCTAATAGCTTCAATTCTTGCAACTGGTGCAAAAGTTTCATCATAGTCAATGCCTTCTTCTTGCATGTAACCTTGAGCAACTAACCTTGCTTTGTTTCTGATGACAACACCATCCTTGTCCATCTTGTTTCTGAACACCCACTTAGTACCAATAATAGTTTTGCCAGAAGGAGGTGGTACTAAGTTCCAAACTTTGTTTCTTTCAAACTCTGTGAGCTCTTCTTGCATAGCCTCTACCCAATCTTCATCTAATAAAGCTTCATCAGCTTTCTTTGGTTCAATGGTAGCTAGAAAACTTGAGAAGAAACAAAAGTTTGCAGTTGCTTGGGTTGGAAATTCTAATTGTCTTCTTGTTTGGACACCTTCTTCAATAGGACCAATAATGTTTGAGTGTGGATGGTCTCTGTGTTCCCTTAAATTGTTTCCTAAGGGAGCATTTGAAATAGGATCAACAATATCTTGTTGATTTGGTGTGTTGTCTGTCTGATACTGAGTGGAATTCTGATCAGTATTAGACAGTGCAGGTTGCTGTTCATCTTCATTTTGCAGAGTTGATATGGATTCTTGTGAAGTGTTGGATGTTTCACCTTCTTCATAAATAGAGTGGTTCAGATCATTAGTTGGAAACTCAGTATGGAGGTCCTCTGTTATGGGAACCTCAGTATTAGTCTCATTTGAGTGATACTGAGTTTGAACTTGATCAGTTTCATTAAACTTATTAGGAATAAAGTGTGGATGAAACTTAGGCTGTTCAGCAATGGAGTGTTCTGGATTGCATAGAATATCTATGTTAGGTCACAACAACCCTGGTTTATAATGTTAATTGATAGATTATTATACTTAGAGAAATATTAGAGTGATAACACAAGAATATAGTCAATGTATAAATCCACTAAGTGTGGCTTGTTGCGGAATAACAAGACCACTGATCAATTACAAAAGATGTGAATGTGTAAAGTAAATTTTGTAAGTACTCCTTTGCAAGATGATCTCTATTTATAATGTTATAGAGATCTTACATAATGAGCAAAGGAGTAACCGAAGGACTAAGTAAGGAAAATGACTAAGATCAAGGGATTTGATCTTAGTCCGTTACTATACTGAGTATCACTCAGTCCTTCTACTCAGTATCACTATCTGATACTGAGTACTGATACTGAGTTCCAATACTGATCACTCAGTATCAGACCTAAACTTAGCTATATTATTCTACATATTAATCAAAGCTAGTCTAGGTTGTTTTGTTATCTTAAGATCTAAAGGGGCAAGGCTTTTTGCCTTAACAATCTCCCCCTATCTAATGATAACAAAACAATTTACAAAGAGATAAACAAAAATTACAACAGCATAGGTAACAATATCTTCTTCTTCATTTGCTGTTGATGGCTTCATTCTCATAGAAGACTTCTTGTTTGATGTGGACAAACTCTTCTCTGATTTTGAGTTCATCCCTTCTGCTATTCAGTACTGCAACAATCTTCTTTCTGAACCAAGAGTCTTCTTTCTTGGTGATCATCCATTTCAGTCCAACAAGGTGACTGATTTGAGCTCTTGGTAGATCTTCTTCAGAAATGAAGCACTCTCTATCCTCTGAGTCAGTATACATATATCCAGAAGTTGGATATATGACACTCTTTTGATCCTGAAATACAAGGTTAGGAGGAAGAGGGTACTTTCTAAGATACTTGTATGTATGGAGGCATTCTGGTCTGTTGTTTGAGTAAGCCTCAGTCATCACACTGAGTGTTCTGTACTCTATTTCATGAAGTAAGTCCTTCTCATAACATACTGCAGCTACAGCACAGATCTCATCCAAGACTATTTGATCATAGGTTGATTTCTTTGGAAGCTCTTTGATCAGTCTTGTGATCTTCACCCAGTCTTGAAGACCAATTCTTTGAATGTCATGAATAAATATCTTCATGGGGGGACTGGTTAAGCCAGTACAAGTGATAGTAATTCTTCCTTCTTTGAGCTTCACTTTTACTTTATTAACATCCAGATTTAACCAATGTATCCCCCTTACATTTTGAAATGTTTTGGTCCTCAAGAACTCCTTTCTTTGTTCCTTATACTGAGTCCTAGCAGCAACCATATTCCAATAATGTTGAATATGGTCTGGACCCTTTCTTGAGATTCTATGTGAAGGACCAGGAGTATCAGTATCTGGGTCAGATTCTGGTTCAGTTTTGACTCCCAACTCTTGCTCATATAAAAATCTTTCTTGTTCTGCCCAGAGTTGTTGAGGAGTCAGTCTTGGAGCCTGCTCGGTATCACTGTCCTTTGTAAGAACAGGTCTTCTTTGTCTTGTTACCAGAGGAGCAGATTCCTCACTTGATTCAGAAGAAGTAAGAACAGCATTGATAGGTCTTCTTGATAAGGAACTCCTTCTTCTAATCACCAGATTTTCTGGTTCTTCATCATCCGAGGATGATGATGAAGAACTTTCTTGTTCTACCAGATTTAGTGCATAGTTTACTAAATCTGGTTCTTCATCTTCATCATCAGCAATAGGCTAGATGAAAGGCCTATAGACCACAATTTGTAAATTATTCTCTTCAAAAGTTTGCTGTGGTTGGTCAGTATGAGTCTCCCCCTGAGCAGATGGCTCAAGTGGGTCTTGAACTTGTAATTCTGACCTTGTTCTTTGTCTTCTTCTCTCATACTGAATGCGAAATGGCTCAGTATGAGGGCTTTGCTGATGTTGTTGTTGTGGAGGTTGATCTTCATTCAATCTTCTTCTTTTCTCCCCCTGAGCAGAAGGCTCAGTTTGATCAACCTCAATATCTCTTTGTCTCTTCTCCCCCTTTTTGTTATCATTTGATGAGGAGGGAAGAGGATCAGTATCACCACCCATGTCCCCTTCAGGTTGTTCAAGAGTAGGGGAGGGCATGGGCTCAGTTGCAGCATCAGTATCACCAGCACCTCCTTCTCCTTCTCCTTCTTCATTGTGGTCACCATGTGAACCTGGTGGAGTTTGTGGAGGATGCTGTGGTTGTTGAAGGAGTGATACTGACTGTTTTATTAGATCAATATCACCACTCATCTTGTCCATTCTGGCTAGTATTACATTTTGAGTTTGTTGGATGGCCAGAATGTGCTGCATGATTGCTTGCAGAGTCACTTGGTCTGCTGCAGCTTGAGATGCCTGAATACCCTGCACAGTTGGTGCTAAAGAAACAAAAATGTAAAACTGGTTAGAAAGAGAGGTTTATCAAATAGAATTGTGGTGTTGTTTAATTCTACAATCATATAAACAGAGTTTGTGAAGTCTGTATTTCATCTGGTATAGGATGAAATATTGTGGACTTGTGCATAGCATGTGTAAGAAGATTTTAGTAAAGGTGAGTGTGAAAATTTAAGTAGCTCAGTATAGGATAAGTCACATTTACTAAAAGGTTTGGGTGTGGGAATTCGAAGCCTGGGATGTGCTTCTTGTTATTTTCAATGTTTATCACTCGGTATGAGAGTGATAACAGAAATGTGGCTAAACCCCATGGGATATTTTTGGATTTTGTGGCTTAAGGGTTTGGGATCATTTCTTGAATGATGCTACCCAACTCAAAAATAAGTTGGACATTATTCAAGCAGCACCAGTGGGTGTCAGTATGACATCAACCACCATTGTCTCTTTAAATGTTGAGACAACTGTAGACTGACAATGATCAATTTAGTGTGCTCAGTATATGAATTTTGCATAGCAGCAGTGGGCTAGCTATGTTGGCCATAAGAGGATATATAGTTGAAAGATCGTTTGAGACTTTGGTCAGTATTGAGTTGGTACTGGCCAATACTTAGTCTCTATTTGGGAATGAAATATATATATATAAGTTTAAGGGCTTTTTAGAAATTCATACCTGAGACTCTGTCAGATTCTCTTCTAGCATCTGCAGAGGTCGGTGCAGGATCATGTGTTTGTTGATGTGCAGCACCAACATCTTCAATACCGACCTCTATGTTATGCTGAGCACCTTCCATTGTAGTTTGTGCATATTGAATCTCCACATCAAGAGGAACATGAGGTTCCTCAATTGGTTGAGCAGATGAAGGAAGTTCTGGACTTGGAAGGTCAGCGGTGGCTGCAACTAGGCTTTGAGCTTGAAGAGAAGCAGTTAATGATGGAACATTTGCAGGCTGCACCTCCTCAGATGATAAGTTGCCCATAATGATAGGAGAAACATTCCTTCTTCTTCTTTGAAGGACCAGTGGTGTGTCTTCTGAGGACTCAGTATCAAAAGTTGTTGCAATATGAGGAGCATCAGGAACCTGTGCAGGTGGAGAGATATGTTGTTGAGTCGGTTCTTGAACTTGTGGAACATCCTGCATCTCAATATCTTGACCTGCCTGTGCTCCATTACCACTATTATCATCATTATCATCATCATCATCATTGTCTGACTCAGTATCAGACATACCTTCTTCATCATTTATATGTTCTTGAACAATGGCCCTCATAGGAGGACTTAGAAGAGGTTCTCCTTCTCTTGGTCTGTAAAAGAAAATCTTCTCACTGAGTGGAGGAAGATCAACTCTTGGACTGTGAAATTCATCATAAATGTGTGTGGGCATTGATTGTTGAAATATGAGTGATAGAAATCTGCAGAAAGGGACATTGCATTCCCTTGCATTTGCTCGGACCAGAGTAGCTAATTCATTGAAGATTAGACGAGCAAAATCAATGTTTCTTCCATAGTACAGAGCATGTACTATTTGCATCCCAAATTCGTTTATTTGGTCCAAAGCTCCCGTCTTGTGGGTCATACATCGAATTATTGTTGTGATGAGAATACCCCACATAGGACCAAATTCATTTCTTTTGATTGTACCCGTTGTTCCTCTTCGACCCAGAAAAGGCAGTACAGAGCGTGCCTCTGATCTATCAACAAATGGGTCATACTGAGCTTGGGCGGGAAGTCTCAGTGCTTCACGAATGATTGCAGTAGAAACAAATGCCCTTCTTTGATCTCTAATTACCCACCCAGCAATCATATCTGGAGAATCGAGTGTAGCAGAGTACCAAAACTCGCATAACATTTCTGGGTAGATTGCTCGAGGAGATAATGTCAGTGCACGAGCAATTGGGCAAATTTTCAGAAAAGTCACAATGTTTGTGAACTCTTGGCATGCCCAGGCTTGAGGAATATTGAAATTTGCTGTGATGTTGTTCCTCGCAAACCTGGGTACTTCATTATTTCGGAATTGGATTTCCGATTGAATTTCTGGAGCAACAAAAGTGTAATTCGCCATCTGTGATTTTGATTTGAAAGAATTTGCTTGCTAAGAGAAAGTGAAATCGTTAATCGCAGAGAGGATTGAAAATGAAAGAAAGAAATAACAGTTAAAAAAAATTGAAGTAAATATAAACGGTTATTTATAGGAGATTTGAAAGATAATTAAGGTATTGGGAAGTAAAAACGGCTGATTTGACTGCCTTATCTTCTGCCAACGGTAACTTTCTTATTAAGAAAGGTTACCGTTTGAGCAGTATGAGGATTAAGCTCGGTGTAAGAGCCGTCATACCCCAATACCGAGTGAGAAAAAAAATTAATTTAAAAAAAATTTGAAAAAATATTAAAACAATTAATTTACTCTTGAAATTAATAAAAAATAAAAAATTTTAAATTTTGATGATCACAGACAAGTGATACTGAGTGTTCAGTATCAACAGGAGTGATACTGAGTGCTCAGTTTTAAAGAAATTTAATAAAGATTAAGGATTCAACATACCTAATTGCCCTAGTAGATACATAAACCTTTCCTCAGGAAGAGGTTTAGTAAATACATCAGCCAATTGTTCATTTGTGGGTACATAATCTACTTCAACCTTACCTTTTTCCACATTATCTCGAATAAAGTGGTGTCTGATATCAATGTGCTTGGTTTTGGAGTGATAGACTGGGTTCTCTGTGATAGCAATAGCACTCTTGTTATCACAATGAATAGGAGTCGTATGAAAGTTGAACCCATAGTCTAAGAGTTGATACTGCATCCATAATAATTGAGCACAACAACTTCCTGCAGCAACATATTCTGCTTCTGCTGTGGAAGTTGCTACCGAATTTTGTTTCTTGGATGACCAGCCAACTAGTCTTCCACCTAGGAATTGACATCCTCCACTTGTGCTCTTTCTGTCCAATCTACAACCTGCAAAATCTGCATCTGTGTACCCTTCAAGGTCAAAGTTTGAGTCTTTGGGATACCACAGACCCAGGTTAGGAGTACCTGTAAGATATCTAAAGATGCGCTTAACTGCTTTCATGTGAGATTCTTTAGGATCATCCTGATACCGAGCACACAAACATGTGGCAAACATGATATCAGGCCTACTAGCAGTTAAGTAAAGTAAGGAACCAATCATACCTCGGTATGTGGATTGACATACTGGTTTACCAGTTTCATCCTTACTTATCTTATCCTGAGTACCCATAGGAGTGTGCATGGAAGATAAATTTTTAAATTTGTATTTCTTTAACATGTCATGCACATACTTACTTTGATTTATAAAAGTGCCATCAGGCTTTTGTTCAACTTGTAAACCAAGAAAGTAAGTAAGTTCTCCCATCATACTCATCTGATACTGAGTTGACATTATCTTAGCAAACCAGTCACACATTGACTTGTCAGTGGAACCAAAGATAACATCATCTACATATATCTGAATGAGTAAGATGTCAGAACCTTTCCTTTTTGAAAATAATGTTTTATCAATTTTACCTCTTGTAAACTTATTTTCAATAAGATACTCAGACAAGGTGTCATACCATGCTCTTGGAGCTTGTTTGAGCCCATATAGAGCTTTATCAAGCTTGAAACATAATTAGGAAATTTGGGATCAACAAAACCTGGAGGTTGTTTAACATAAACTTCTTCTTGTAGTTTTCCATTTAGAAAAGCACTTTTGACATCCATCTGATAAACTTTGAAATTTTTAAAGGCTGCATATGCAAGATACAACCTAATAGCTTCAATTCTTGCAACTGGTGCAAAAGTTTCATCATAGTCAATGCCTTCTTCTTGCCTGTAACCTTGAGCAACTAACCGTGCTTTGTTCCTGATGACAACACCATCCTTGTCCATCTTGTTTCTGAACACCCACTTAGTACCAATAATAGTTTTGCCAGAAGGAGGTGGTACTAAGTTCCAAACTTTGTTTCTTTCAAACTCTGTGAGCTCTTCTTGCATAGCCTCTACCCAATCTTCATCTAATAAAGCTTCATCAGCTTTCTTTGGTTCAATGGTAGATAGAAAACTTGAGAAGAAACAAAAGTTTGCAGTTGCTTGGGTTGGAAATTCTAATTTTCTTCTTGTTTGGACACCTTCTTCAATAGGACCAATAATGTTTGAGTGTGGATGGTCTCTGTGTTCCCTTAAATTGTTTCCTAAGGGAGCATTTGAAATAGGATCAACAATATCTTGTTGATTTGGTGTGTTGTCTGTCTGATACTGAGTGGAATTCTGATCAGTATTAGACAGTGCAGGTTGCTGTTCATCTTCATTTTGCAGAGTTGATGTGGATTCTTGTGAAGTGTTGGATGTTTCACCTTCTTCATAAATAGAGTGGTTCAGATCATTGGTTGGAAACTCAGTATGGAGGTCCTCTGATATGGGAACCTCAGTATGAGTCTCATTTGAGTGATACTGAGTTTGAACTTGATCAGTTTCATTAAACTTATTAGGAATAAAGTGTGGATGAAACTTAGGCTGTTCAGCAATGGAGTGTTCTGGATTGCATAGAATATCTATGCCACTTATGTCTTCACTTGCTGAGGTAGAATGCTCATTCTGATCTTCATCGAATGTGACATGAATGGATTCTACAATCATCTTAGTTGAGATGATATACACTCTTAAAGCTTTAGAGTGTGGAGAGTAGCCCATGAACACACCTTCATTTGCTTTGGGAGCAAATTTATTGAGATTTTGTTTTGTACTGAGTACAAAGCATTTACTCCCAAAGATGTGGAAATATTCCACATTAGGAATCTTGCCATTGTATAACTCATATGGAGTCTTCAGATGTCTTTGGACTATAGTGGCTCTATTCTGAGTGAAGTTTGCACAGTTTACAGCTTCAGCCCAGAAACTCAGTGCCAGTCCAGCATGGCATAATAAAGTTCTTGCAGCTTCAATCAGTGTTCTGTTCTTTCTTTCTACAACACCATTTTGTTGTGGTGTGTAGGCTGCAGAGAAGTTTTGAATGATTCCTTTTTCTTCACAGAAATCTGCTAATACTGAGTTCTTAAACTCAGTACCATGGTCACTTCTAAGTTGCTTGACCTTGTTGCCTTTTTGAAGTTCCTCTCTTTTTATAAAGGCAATGATTTCTATTGTTGCATCTGACTTAGTCTTGAGGAAGATGACCCAAGTATATCTTGAAAATTCATCAACTAAGACTAGAGTATAGATCTTTTTGGCCAAAGATGGTGTGCTGATGGGGCCAAAAAGATCCATATGTATCATAGTAAGAGGTTCATTGATGGAATGATTGACTTTAGATTTGAATGAACTCTTCTTCTGCTTGCCCATTTCACATGCTGAGCATAACTTATCTTTTGAATAAGTAATTGTGGGCAAGCCTCTCACCAGTTTCTTCATACTGAGCTCGTTGATATTTCTAAAATTGATGTGAGAGAGTTTCTTGTGCCATAGCCAATGTAATTCTGGCTTGACTTTAGAAAGCAGGCATACTCGAATAGTTGGGTCTATTTCAGATAGGTTGACCACATATACGTCTTTTTCTCTTCTAGCAATGAGTACAGGCTGCCCTTTATCATTGTAGATGATTCCTGCAACCTTTCTGAATCGAGCTTCATTGTCATCATCACACATCTGGCTTATACTGAGCAGATTGTGTTTAAGACCCTCTACATAGGCAACTCTTTTAAAAGTTATGTTGCCTGCCTTGATCACACCATAACCTCTTGTCTTTCCCACCGAGTCATCTCCAAACTTGACAGAAGGACCCTTCTCTGGAGTATAATTGAGAAGGTATTCCATACTGCCTGTCATGTGTCTTGAGCAGCCACTATCTAAGTACCACTTTCTGTCACCCTGCACAAGACACAAAATAAGAGTTAGTTCTTTTTAGGAACCCATTTTTGAATGGGACCTTTGGTGGGATAAACACAATTTGACTTGATCTCTTTATGTGGAGAGGTCGGTATCACTTCAGGGGTAACTTTAGAAGTTTTCTTTGGTGATACTGACTTAGTTTCTCTCCTTTTCTTTGGTACTGAGTACCTAGGGCTTGAGAGATCAGTCCAGCATTCATCTCCCTTATGACCAGTATGATGACATCTATAACATTTTCTAGGTCTATTTCTAAACATATTTTCATATGGTATTTTAGAAAAATGTTTCACTTTTGGTAGGTCAGTATTAACGAGTTTTGCAAATTGTTTACTTAAAGATTTGACCTGATCACCAAGTGTTTTTAAAATATTAATTTTGTTATTTCTAATAGATGTATTAACATTGTTTTTAACTGGTTTAGGAGATGGAGAATCTGGTTGCTTATTTTTATTTGACAGAGAAGTCTTTCTAATATTATTAGTGGTAGACTTCTTGTCTTTACCAACCAAAGACCTAGTTGAAGTTGTCTTTTGTTTATCATGTTTTAAAGGAACAACTTTAACAGGTTCTTTAGATGTCTCAGTGTATAATGTTTCTGTTCCTGCGACTTCTGTATTTGATGAAACATGTGAGATAGAAGTTGTCTTATTATCATTATATAATTCAAAAGTTGTTGTATTAAATAATAATTCAAAAGGTGGAACAGCAGAAGTGTCATACTGAACTATTGGTAGCTCGGTATCAGAAATTTCTGTCATTTGAAATTCAATACTGAGTTCTTGTAGCTCAGTATAGCACTTTGAGCAGATGGAAGGACCAATAGGTTTTTCTAAAATTTCATTTTCTTCATCATCTGACTCAGTTTGACATCCAACTTCACATAAAGTTTTAGCTTTTACAAAATTAATAGGATTCATAGTAGAAAACTCTTCAAATAAATCAGCAAAATTGTTCCTGTTTTTAAATTGAGGATCAACACCAAGTGCAGCCCTCACATTTTCTGGAAATTGTTCATTTAAACATTTATTTAATTTTATTGAAGCATTTCCCCAAGATTTACACTGTTTTTCAAATTTCTCTTTTTCAAGTTTGTGTAAATGAGCTTTATCAGCTAATCTTTGGTTAATGTCTTTTAAATCTGAGAAGTTTAGTTCTAAATCTTTATATTTTGCTAATTTATCCAAGTTTTCATTATTTACTCTTTCAAGTTCTTTAATTGTTAATTTTAAAGCTTTTTCTTTTTGTACAGAAGTTTTAAGATCAACAAGCATATACTCAAAAATCTTGGTTTTTTCATTCACTGAATAAGTTTGAAAGGAACTTACCTTGTACAACTGAGTGGAGTCCCAATCAGTATGAACACTCATCCTCTCAGCCTCTTTGATATCCTTTTCAAAGGAACTCTTCAAATCATCTTCAGTGAAAGCCATAAAGGCTTTATTTTCAATCTCTTCTTCATCATCACTTAACTCTTCATCCATCCATGCTTCTGAGTAAAGTGATTGATGAGGTGCTCCATTTCCTTCTGCCCTCTTTCCCTTGCTCCAATTCTTCAGCTTGACATATTTGTCTCTATATCTTTTTGCTCGGTATGCAATCTTGTCATTTTGGTCAGTCTCAGAGGACTTAGTATGACAATTTGCAGCAATATGTCCAGGCTTTCCACACCTATAGCACAGACCTGATCTAGGGTCAGTATTAGAAGAGCTAACACCAAGCCTCTTCTTCTTCAACTGATCCAGCTTCATAGACATGAGAGCCATTTGAGTTTCAAGCTCTTCTGCCTCAGCATCAGCAAGATCAACTTCTGGTTCATCTGGCTCAGTCACAGTATAAGGCTGTTGCACAACTAGAGCCATACCAGTGGAAGACTTGTCAGTTTTCTTCCAGTTGATCAGTCTTGCAGCATTATTCTCCTCATGATTCAGCATTAAACCATACAAAGTTTGAAGAGTGTATGACTCAATGTTGTTAGCAGCATTGACAGAGTTTGTCATGTCAAGAAATTGTTGAGGAAGACTATCCAGAAACTTTTGAACAAGCTCTCCTTCCTCTTTCACAATGCCTACACTGATTAAATCATGGATAACAGTATTGAACCTGTTATAGAGAGTGGTGATGTCTTCATTTGGAGTTGAAAAGAAATTTTCATATTTCCTTCTCATGTTGCTTTTTCTTTGCAACTTCACCTTTGCTGTACCTTCATAGGTGACTGATAGGCTATCCCACATAGCCTTTGCTGTTGGCAATTTCATAATTGCATTAAGTATCTCTTTGGTAACAGCATTACCAATCACCCCTTTAGCTCTGGAGTCTAAAGCATACAACTGACGGTCAGTATCAGTCCAGTTGTGCTTTAGTTTAGGTACAGATCTTATGCCCTCAGGAGCATCATCAGTAGCAGCAACAGGTTCCACAGTTTGTGGAATGATGGGACCATCATTTAGCACAGTGAGCATCTCATGATGAATAGATTCAAGATACCACTGAGCTTTGAGCTTCCATTGATGGAAGTCTTTTCCATCAAAGATGGGTACTCCCTTTCCAGACATAACTGGTGCAATAATTGTAGACATTTTGGATTTTTGAGTGTTGGAGGGATAGATGTAGGAAATGGCTGCCAGGGTTATAGATCGACTAAATAAGAGATTATTTAGCCTGCTCTGATACCAGTTGTTAGGTCACAACAACCCTGGTTTATAATGTTAATTGATAGATTATTATACTTAGAGAAATATTAGAGTGATAACACAAGAATATAGTCAATGTATAAATCCACTAAGTGTGGCTTGTTGCGGAATAACAAGACCACTGATCAATTACAAAAGATGTGAATGTGTAAAGTAAATTTTGTAAGTACTCCTTTGCAAGATGATCTCTATTTATAATGTTATAGAGATCTTACATAATGAGCAAAGGAGTAACCGAAGGACTAAGTAAGGAAAATGACTAAGATCAAGGGATTTGATCTTAGTCCGTTACTATACTGAGTATCACTCAGTCCTTCTACTCAGTATCACTATCTGATACTGAGTACTGATACTGAGTTCCAATACTGATCACTCAGTATCAGACCTAAACTTAGCTATATTATTCTACATATTAATCAAAGCTAGTCTAGGTTGTTTTGTTATCTTAAGATCTAAAGGGGCAAGGCTTTTTGCCTTAACAATCTATGCCACTTATGTCTTCACTTGCTGAAGTATAATGCTCATTCTGATCTTCATCGAATGTGACATGAATGGATTCTACAATCATCTTGGTTGAGATGATATACACTCTGAAAGCTTTAGAGTGTGGAGAGTAGCCCATGAACACACCTTCATTTGCTTTGGGAGCAAATTTATTGAGATTTTGTTTTGTACTGAGTACAAAGCATTTACTCCCAAAGATGTGGAAATATTCCACATTAGGAATCTTGCCATTGTATAACTCATATGGAGTCTTCATATGTCTTTGGACTATAGTGGCTCTATTCTGAGTGAAGTTTGCACAGTTTACAGCTTCAGCCCAGAAACTCAGTGCCAGTCCAGCATGGCATAATAAAGTTCTTGCAGCTTCAATCAGTGTTCTGTTCTTTTTTCTACAACACCATTTTGTTGTGGTGTGTAGGCTGCAGAGAAGTTTTGAATGATTCCTTTTTCTTCACAGAAATCTGCTAATACTGAGTTCTTAAACTCAGTACCATGGTCACTTCTAAGTTGCTTGACCTTGTTGCCTTTTTTAAGTTCCTCTCTTTTTATAAAGGCAATGATTTCTGTTGTTGCATCTGACTTAGTCTTGAGGAAGATGACCCAAGTGTATCTTGAGAATTCATCAACTAAGACTAGAGTATAGATCTTTTTGGCCAAAGATGGTGTGCTGATGGGGCCAAAAAGATCCATATGTATCATAGTAAGAGGTTCATTGATGGAATGATTGACTTTAGATTTGAATGAACTCTTCTTCTGCTTGCCCATTTCACATGCTGAGCATAACTTATCTTTTGAATAAGTAATTGTGGGCAACCCTCTCACCAGTTTCTTCATACTGAGCTCGTTGATATTTCTAAAGTTGATGTGAGAGAGTTTCTTGTGCCATAGCCAATGCAATTCTTGCTTGACTTTAGAAAGCAGGCATACTCGAATAGTTGGGTCTATTTCAGATAGGTTGACCACATATGCATCCTTTTCTCTTCTAGCAATGAGTACAGGCTGCCCTTTATCATTGTAGATGATGCCTGCAACCTTCCTGAATCGAGCTTCATTGTCATCATCACACATCTGACTGATACTGAGCAGATTGTGTTTAAGACCCTCTACATAGGCAACTCTTTTAAAAGTTATGTTGCCTGCCTTGATCACACCATAACCTCTTGTCTTTCCCACCGAGTCATCTCCAAACTTAACAGAAGGACCCTTCTCTGGAGTATAATTGAGAAGGTACTCCATACTGCCTGTCATGTGTCTTGAGCAGCCACTATCTAAATACCACTTTCTGTCACCCTGCACAAGACACAAAATAAGAGTTAGTTCTTTTTAGGAACCCATTTTTGAATGGGACCTTTGGTGGGATAAACACAATTTGACTTGATCTCTTTATGTGGAGAGGTCAGTATCACTTTTGGGGTAACTTTAGAAGTTTTCTTTGGTGATACTGACTTAGTTTCTCTCCTTTTCTTTGGTACTGAGTACCTAGGACTTGAGAGATCAGTCCAGCATTCATCTCCCTTGTGACCAGTATGATGACACCTATAACATTTTCTAGGTCTATTTCTAAACATATTTTCATAAGGTATTTTAGAAAAATGTTGCACTTTTGGTAAGTCAGTATGAACATGTTTTGCAAATTGTTTACTTAAAGATTTGACCTGATCACCAAGTGTTTTTAAAATGTTAATTTTGTCATTTTTGATAGGTATCTTAACATTGTTTTTAACTGGTTTAGGAGATGGAGGATCTGGTTGCTTCTTTTTATTTGGCAGAGAAGTCTTTCTAATATTATTTGTGGTAGACTTCTTGTCTCTGCCAGCTAAGGATCTAGTTAAAGTTGGTTTTTGTTTATCATGTTTTGTAGAAACAACTTTAACAGGTTCTTTAGATTTCTCAGTATATGATGTTTCTGTTCCTGCAACTTCTGTATTTGATGAAACATGTGAGATAGAAGTTGTCTTATTATCATTATATAATTCAAAAGTTGTTGTATTAAATAATAATTCAAAAGGTGGAACAGCAGAAGTGTCATACTGAACTATTGGTAGCTCGGTATCAGAAATTTCTGTTATTTGAAATTCAATACTGAGTTCTTGTAGCTCAGTATAGCACTTTGAACAGATGGAAGGACCAATAGGTTTTTCTAAAATTTGATTTTCCTCATCATCTGACTCAGTTTGACATCCAACTTCACAAAAAGTTTTAGCTTTTACAAAATTAATTGGATTCATAGAAGAAAATTCTTCAAATAAATCAGCAAAATTGTTCCTGTTTTTAAATTGAGGATCAACACCAAGTGCAGCCCTCACATTTTCTGGAAATTGTTCATTTAAACATTTATTTAATTTTATTGAAGCATTTCCCCAAGATTTACACTGTTTTTCAAATTTCTTTTTTTCAAGTTTGTGTAAATGAGCTTTATCAGCTAATCTTTGATTAATGTCTTTTAAATCTGAAAAATTTAGTTCTAAATCTTTATATTTTGCTAATTTATCCAAGTTTTCATTATTTGCTCTTTCAAGTTCTTTAATTGTTAATTTTAAAGCTTTTTCTTTTTGTACAGAAGTTTTAAGATCAACAAGCAGAAGTGTCATACTGAACTATTGGTAGCTCGGTATCAGAAATTTCTGTTATTTGAAATTCAATATTGAGTTCTTGTAGCTCAGTATAGCACTTTGAACAGATGGAAGGACCAATAGGTTTTTCTAAAATTTGATTTTCCTCATCATCTGACTCAGTTTGACATCCAACTTCACAAAAAGTTTTAGCTTTTACAAAATTAATTGGATTCATAGTAGAAAATTCTTCAAATAAATCAGCAAAATTGTTCCTGTTTTTAAATTGAGGATCAACACCAAGTGCAGCCCTCACATTTTCTGGAAATTGTTCATTTAAACATTTATTTAATTTTATTGAAGCATTTCCCCAAGATTTACACTGTTTTTCAAATTTCTTTTTTTCAAGTTTGTGTAAATGAGCTTTATAAGCTAATCTTTGATTAATGTCTTTTAAATCTGAAAAATTTAGTTCTAAATCTTTATATTTTGCTAATTTATCCAAGTTTTCATTATTTGCTCTTTCAAGTTCTTTAATTGTTAATTTTAAAGCTTTTTCTTTTTGTACAGAAGTTTTAAGATCAACAAGCATATACTCAAAAATCTTGGTTTTTTCATTCACTGAATAAGTTTGAAAGGAACTTACCTTGTACAACTGAGTGAAATCCCAATCAGTATGAACACTCATCCTCTCAGCCTCTTTGATGTCCTTTTCAAAGGAACTCTTCAACTCATCTTCAGTGAAAGCCATAAAGGCTTTATTCTCAATCTCTTCTTCATCATCACTTAACTCTTCATCCATCCAGGCTTCTGAGTAAAGTGCTTGATGAGGTGCTCCATTTCCTTCTGCCCTCTTTCCCTTGCTCCAATTCTTCAGCTTGACATATTTGTCTCTATATCTTTTTGCTCGGTATGCAATCTTGTCATTTTGGTCAGTCTCAGAAGACTTGGTATGACAATTTGCAGCAATATGTCCAGGCTTTCCACACCTATAGCACAGACCTGATCTTGGGTCAGTATTAGAAGAGCTAACACCAAGCCTCTTCTTCTTTAACTGATCCAGCTTCATAGACATGAGAGCCATTTGAGTTTCAAGCTCTTCTGCCTCAGCATCAGCAAGATCAACTTCTGGTTCATCTGGCTCAGTCACAGTATAAGCCTGTTGCACAACTAGAGCCATGCCAGTGGAAGACTTGTCAGTTTTCTTCCAGTTGATCAGTCTTGCAGCATTATTCTCCTCATGATTCAGCATTAGACCATACAAAGTTTAAAGAGTGTATGACTCAATGTTGTTAGCAGCATTGACAGAGTTTGTCATGTCAAGAAATTGTTGAGGAAGACTATCCAGGAACTTTTGAACAAGCTCTCCTTCCTCTTTCACAATGCCTACACTGATTAAATCATGGATAACAGTATTGAACCTGTTATAGAGAGTGGTGATGTCTTCATTTGGAGTTGAAAAGAAATTTTCATATTTCCTTCTCATGTTGCTTTTTCTTTGCAACTTCACCTTTGCTGTACCTTCATAGGTGACTTATATGCTATCCCACATAGCCTTTGCTGTTGGCAATTTCATAATTGCATTAAGTATCTCTTTGGTAACAGCATTACCAATCACCCCTTTAGCTCTGGAGTCTAAAGCATACAACTGACGGTCAGTATCAGTCCAGTTGTGCTTTAGTTTAGGTACAGATCTTATGCCCTCAGGAGCATCATCAGTAGCAGCAACAGGTTCCACAGTTTGTGGAATGATGGGACCATCATTTAGCACAGTGAGCATCTCATGGTGAATATATTCAAGATACCACTGAGCTTTGAGCTTCCATTGATGGAAGTCTTTTCCATCAAAGATGGGTACTCCCTTTCCAGACATAATTGGTGCAACAATTGTAGACATTTTGGATTTTTGAGTGTTGGAGGGATAGATGTAGGAAATGGCTGCCAGGGTTATAGATCGACTAAATAAGAGATTATTATGACCAGATACCGACCAACTCGGTATGAGACGAGTTTCACTAAGATTATTTATATAAGTTAAACTTATATATTCCTTTGTTCATCAGATTCACAAAGTAATAGGTTTGACCGAGTTTTCTACCCTAACAATCTCCCCCTATCTGATGATAACATATGAATATGTTTAACCTAATAAATAATAAAGATCTTGTCTTGTATGGTCTTCTTTTTGAGATCTTTTCATATTCTTTATTCACTAAGTACTTCAAGAAAATATATGTCACATTAACTTTTCTCCCCCACAATCATTGACTCCTCCTTAAACTGTCCGGTATATTTGAGTTGAAATGAAACATATCCCAAGAATCATTCAACTAGTAGATTTCCTCAGTTTGAAACGATTCAAATGATTGTAAAATAATGTGTGACACGTACCCCCTTGAATAACTTAGCATGAACATCTTAGCTTAAAAGAACTTTAGCTTCATATAAAGAAAACACATATCACATTGTGTTTTCTCCCCCTGAATCAGAGTCATCTCCTTAAACTGTTCGGTATATTTTATCTTTGACTTGAAACATCACTAAGGAATCAATCAACTTATATATTTCCTCAGTTTAAGATGATTTCTTATGACTAAAAGGAGAAAAATATGTGAAACATACTCACTTGTATAATTCAGCATGCAGAATTTCATTTCTCTAATTTTGCAGCAACTTCAAAAAATCATATCTCCAAGTATAATCTTCTGATCATTATGAATTTTTTACACAACATACCTATACCTGTCTTCAACATCATATCCAAAAATAATAAGGATCCAACGGTTGAAACGATCACAGCAGTCTCATACTGACCACTCAGTATGAGACACTCAGTATCAGAAAACCAGCAACTTTGAAAATATGTATCTCTCAATATATGTTCCTGATCAGTCTGAAATTTTGATACCGAGTAAATGTATGTGTTATGGATATCATATCCAAAATTCATGAAGATTCAATGGTTACAAAAGATATAATAGCCGTTTTATCACATTTGCGCAGAATTAAAAACATACCATAAATATTCGTCAATAATCTTCAAAAATATATATCTCTTAATTAACTATTCCTTTTGAAGATCTGAACGGTGAAAACATTAAACACATTATGGTGAACCTTCAGTTAAAATTTCACGCTCATTCGTTGTTTGAAGAAGGAGAGCCAATTTTTCTTACATGGCTGCCCAGCAGGTAAGGAATAAAAAACAAAATATATGACCTGATGCGCCTACCATATCGCTCTACGCGAATCTTCAAATACAAAACTGAACGGTCAGATTGTGTGTCTGTCTGTTGAGAACCTCCTGTTCAAATTTCACACATATTCGACTGTTAACGAAGGAGATCCGGCATTTCTTCTACCCGTGCGCAGAAAATGACGAAAATTCTGCATAGTTCTTCTTTATGAAAAGACTTGATCTTCAACAATATATAGGGTTAAAAGATCATCAAAGTTGTAGATAACTTTGAACTGCTCTGATACCAATTGTAGGACCCAACCACCCATATATTGTTTAATGAAATCGATAAAGACAAGATCATATACGTCATACGATTATTCTTATTAAGCACAAACGTATAAAATGTGTTCTTGGTTGCGGAATAACCAAGAACACTCCACAAAGTGTTACATTTAGAATTGGGTTACCGGTGATCCACACAAATGATCAACCGGGATCCAAAAGGATGCTTAACAACTAAAGACTAAACCTCTATTTATAATGTATAGAGGTTTTACAATTAACCCTATTCTATATGTAACTCCCAATTCTAATAAGTGCATCCCTTGATTAAAGGGATCTGATTCATTACTCAAATAAGGAATGCACCATTCACGGACTGGTCGGTCCGTGTACTCAGTATGAGACTGACCTATACCGACCAACTCGCTATGTGGAGCTCGGTCCGTGAACTCGGTATCACCTCATACTGACCAACTCAGTATGACCAGATACCGACCAACTCGGTATGAGACGAGTTTCACTAAGATTATTTATATAAGTTAAACTTATATATTCCTTTGTTCATCAGATTCACAAAGTAATAGGTTTGACCGAGTTTTCTACCCTAACAAGACTTAAAAGTACAACCATCTTTTTCATCGGGCCTTGCCCCAACATCACCGCCACCACCGGTTGAGAACTTATCCTCTCGGGTACCACTACCCCCGGTCCTCTCATCCGACCTAGCTCCGGATTCACGATCACCTCCCGACTTTTCACGGTCTCTCATAATACGGTGCACTTCTTCGGCCACCGTCCCTTTGATTTGATCAATAATAGTTTGGAGATCCGCCATGGTTACTGGAGTCTTATTAGCTCCGACCTCCGATTCATCATGCATCGACGGGGTATTTCATCCCCTTGATCTTGTGGAGCCTTTCCACTTCTATGAGTGTTCACCATTTTCTTTCGTTCAAGTCTATACGGTAGACATCAAATAATTTAGTACCTCATGTACAACTCATTAGTCGCATATGACTCAATATACATAATCATATCAACTTTCATAGGTCCCCCTAGGTTCAACCCTAAACTTAACATAAAGTCTCAAGGTCAACCTATCGATCTCAAGGAATATTACATTCCTATGGCTACAGTCTAAGACTAGGATGGTCAACCAACCTAATTCACTTAAACTATAGCTCTGATACGAAGTTGTAACACCTCAATTTTTATAATAAAACATTTTACCAAAATATACCATTTTATAAATAGAAGAACGGTTCCAAAATATGGATTTACAAACCTTTGGTATGAAAATCAGAGTATGAGGTTTGGTGTTACAAAGTATATCAAAACCAAAGCTAAGCACAAATCCACTATAATGTTCTTCTATTCTAGGCCCCGCATCTCTATCCATGCGAACCTAAATCTTCTATCCTGAACCTGAGTACATAGCAAAACAAACAAGGAGTACGTGAGACAAGAAAGTCTCGTGAGCTGCATGGGTTTAGACCCCGATAAAACAAACAAGTATCACATTATATATAAACATATATATATCTCGTCATCATACATTTAGCCACCCTATTGTGACTCTATCATTCTTGCCTCCCTAGCAAGTCTATCTAGTTATCCGGAACATCTCCAAATAACTCGTCATCTCACATACTTATTAATCGGGGATCCCCCGCCTTAATAAGCCTTATGGTAACGGTAAGAGGGAATCGCCCAATCTACCATTACCCGACTTCTAGCCGGATCTCGTCCGGTAGCAAGCCTCCTAACACATGATGGTCCATGGGTCGATGCCCAATCCGCCCCATCCAAAGTGACCGGGGATCCCCCGAATCACCGCCACACTATCACACGTCATAACTTCTCGAGTTATTCCCTCTAAGCCCTTGGCTATCTCATAAATCATCAAACAAGTTAGTTTTAATATTCATAATAATATATAACTAACTCTACAAACTAATAGTCTACACAATTAATCAAATAGACCAAATCACAAACAAGAAAACATATTTCAATGACTATGTACTCAGTAAAGTCCACACGTACTCACCTTAGCAATTTAAGGCACCAAATGTGTTCCTTGAACACCAAATCTTCACTTTCTCAAACCACTTGTTGACCTCCAACCTCTTGGTAGAAGTCCTATTTCAATAATCATCACAAGGTTAATCACAAATCATCACTAACTAACCCAAAATACCATTTTCCCCAATTTTGATGGTTTCCAAAACCCTAGGTTTAACAATCTCAAGATTCTTACAAATCTTAACCATACACTTGTTTCCTTTGTTAAAATACCATCTATTAAGTGTATACAACCTTTATTCAACCATTAATCACAAAAACAAGAACTAGGGTTTCAAACCCAAGTTCACACACCCATAGATCTAAAGCTACACTACAAAGGAGTGAAGATTTACCTTGATCTTCAACAATGGAAGCAAAATCACTTGATTTGGACCCCAAAATCGGCTCCAAACGACCTTTTCCACTCAAAGACGTATACTCACTTGCAGAGAGAAGAACTAGGGTTTGGGGTGATAATAAATGAGCCAAATCCCGACTTTAAATGCTGTCCAGACCAAGAAATCGCGCCGCTAACAAGCAATTGCGCCGCTATCTGACACCCGTGATAAATCGCGTCCATGATAGCGTTCGCTATTTCGAGTTTCTGCTGGAAGCGCGAGAAATCGCGTCGCTATCCCAAGATAGCGCCGCTATCTTGGGCTATGCAGCCCAGGCTGCAATTTTTGACATTTGCTTCGACACGGTTTCGTCCATAAATTTCTCATACGATGTCCAAATGACACGAAACCAATTCCTACACTCTTTAAATGATTTATCCTTATTTATCATATTTTTATAAAATTTATTTATCTACAAATTTCGGGTCGTTACACGGGCCCCGATATAGTTCAGTTGACTGCCGAAAAAGTAGCCATTGCCAGAGAGAAACTGAAAGCAGCCCGAGATCGTCAGAAAATGTATGCAGATCCGAAACGTCGACCGGTAAAGTTTGAAGAAAATGAAATGGTATATTTAAAGGTCTCGCCTTGGAAAGGAATTATTCGGTTTGGAAAACGTGGTAAATTGGCTCCAAGGTACATTGGCCCGTTTCATATCAGTCGGGTTGTTAATGATCAGTCAGTGACTCTAGATTTACCCCCAGAATTATCTGGTATTCACGACACTTTTAATGTATGTTATTTGAGAAAATGCAAGGTGGAAGATGAATCTCAAATTTTACCGGTGCGGGAGCTGAAAGTTGATACAAAGAAAAGATTGATAGAAGAACCGGTTGAATTATTGGATCGAAAAGTGACAAAGTTGAGGAAGAAGCAAATTCCTATGGTGTTGGTCAAATGGAAACATAGTTTGGGTTCTAATCTGACATGGGAGACCGAGGCCGAGATGAAAGATCGTTGCCCAAGTTTATTCGAGAGGGATGAGATTCCGGGGACGGAATCTCTTTAAGGGGGAGAGATTTGTAACATCCTGAGACCCGACCTAAAATTTTAAATTACTTTCGGTAAGTAATTCCATTTGTTTATTTTATATAATTATGTGATTTATTTAGATTTTGGTATATTTTAACTAAGGGGTTAAAATTTACTTTAACTGATATAATTGAGCATGAAAATGATAATTACACTTTCAAATAAACTTTTGAATTACAGTTCCAAAAATATTTTCGTTATTAAAATCTGAGTTAGCTAGGTATTTTTAAATAAATAAAACGCGACCCAGACTTTCAGTATTACACTGTTTTAAATGAAATAAGGCTGTTCTGAGTGGGGAGGGGTGTACGTGGTCTTTGAGGGCAGGTGTCAAATTTTGGGTTTTCCTTGTTCTCTCTTGCCTGGCTCGACACATACACACACTTCACATACATGCATTTTTCTTGAAGCTCTCAATTGAAGAAGACCATCTTTGATTTATTTTTCCTCTGATTTTCGGAATCATCACCATCACAAGGTAGGGTTCATGCTAATTATTCATCATCTTGTGTGTTCTTGTTAGAAATTTCTAGGGTTCTTGAGTTTTGATGATTTTTGCTTAAAATTATGAAATTGATAAATTGTTAGGGTTTTATGAAGTTCATAACTAATCTTGTATATTTTAGATGACTAATTCTGGATTGTAGTGTAAGTTCAAGCTTTGGACCTTAAAAAAACCTAGTTATGGAGTTTTGGAGAAGATGACCAAAACCCATCAAATTTGATAAATTGTGTAAATGGCCTTCTTGATGTCTTAGCAAGTGTAGAACCATCATAAGATGTTAATTGACTGAATTGTATGTGTATTTGATGTTAAAATTGAATGGTGTTTGGCTAATTTGGTATTTTAAAGATTAACTAGCTATTTGGGTCAAATATAGAAAAAGTCAAAGCTGGAGTTTGACTTTATTTCCAAGAAGTATAAAATATGCTAGAATTGTTATGTAATCCCTAATTGATGTTAAAGATATGTAATTGGTATGGATTTGGGTAAATTGTTAAGCTTGACCCGTTTGGGCCTAATTGACTAGAAATGACTAGTGAAGCATATTGTAGTACCAAACTTAGTTTGAGAAGTCTAATTCATGGTTATTGTCATACTTAGAGTTGTGGTGAAATGGTTAAATGAATTGTGCAAGTTTTGGGTTATGTATGAACTTCTACTTTTAAGTATTTCGGTTAAATTGATTACTAATTCGGTTGCACTATTATTACAGGCAAAGGCAAGGGGACTCAGTAATTAGAATACTGAGTTTTCGGGATCGGATTACTAGCAAAGGTGAGTGGATTTAGCCTTCAATCAATAGGTGTACAAGGTGGTAGATATTGGGTCACTTTAAACAAAAAAAGTGCAGGATTTGGTACCTGGGTAAGTTCGCGTCGCGAACTTGAGTTCGCGGACGCGAACTTGGAACAGAAAGTTTGGGTGTTGATCGTGAAGATGTCCGCGGGTCGTGAACTTGTCTTCGCGTTGGTGTTCGCGACGCGAACTCTGAGTTCACGACGCGAACGTCTTCAGGTGCAAATATTTTATTTTTTGGGGCTGCAATGTCTATTGTAAGTCTACACTTCGGTATAATTAATAAGTTAATTAATTAAGTGCACATTTGGGGAAGAGGTCAGTAATTGGAACATTCTACTGAGCATATGTTTACTAATGATACGGTGTACCGTCCTTAGAAGCACTGGTTGTTCTAAGGAGGTGCACACTGTCATTGAGTAAAGGGCTATCGGTTATCATTGTTAGGCCAACAATGATTTAAGGCTTCGGCAGAACCTCGTTACTCTTCAAAATAAAATTCGGGATAATATGATTTATCATTCGGTTGTTCTAATTTATTGTCGGTTTGAGTTCATTCACTTAGCTGTTAGCTAATCCCCACCTCGTTGACACTTTTGCCGGTTTAGCTTTTGGGCGGGTCAAGGGGTGTTTAGGAATGGTTGACCAACACTCTGATTTTTGGTATAGTTGTAATCGAGCCGCCGGATGTTTTGGCACTGCAAACTATTTTTAACATTTTGGTTAATGTTGTAAAAGGCCTGTTATGTATATATTAACTATTTTGTGATAATACTTATGCGCTTCCGTTAGTTTTTTTTTTTTTTTTATTTTTAAATCGGGTTTAAATTGCGGTGTTACACACTTGGTGGGCAAAATACTTGTTCAAACTTCCTCATAACTACGAACATCAAACAATAAAAAAATCAGTTTTTACAACTCACAGTTACACCAAATTGATAGAAATGAAGAAAATTGCATACTTTAATTGGTTCAATAATGGTTAACGATTATGAAATCAACTCAAACTCATATTCATGAGTTGCATCCCCTAAAGTATGTTCAGAATTCGTTAACAATTACCATGTTCATACTGTTTCGATTAGTTCTAGATTACTATTTCCTTCAATTCAAAACTTTGACCAATAGGAACCAAATCCTGAAATAAATTCGTCAATGAATTAAACATTAGTTAGGGGTTTTCATCTAAAAACAGCTTGTATAAAACAAAAACTTGTATAAAATAGTGAGATAAGAACAATGAAAAATCCGATGGTTGAGAGGAGAGAAACATCGAATGCTCCTGTGGAGAGGAAACGCCAATTGATGAATGAGGGTTTCATATGGTAATGAACATGTAAGGCTGAAAATGTAACCATCTTTCCCGAAAATCATGATACACGTTTAGTATTATCCACAGTTTTAAAACTGGTTTCACACTGCTAACTTTTGAACGGTTTTTCTTATGCACAGCTGGCAACACATAAGGGTGAGTACCGACACTTCAATGATGAGTCATCAATGAGTTAGCATAGACTAAAAATCTTTTCGTTTATTATATATAAAGATAAAGATTTATTCTTTTAATTTTACAAAAATTATAAAGTTGAATACCAAATTTAATCGACTAAAATGAATTTTTATTAAATAACGCTAAACTTTTCTTTAAAAGCTAAAAAATGCGAATTATACATACTAAGCAGGAAATTTACATATTTAGAAGGTAAGAAATTATAGAAGAAGTTTTTATTTCATTATTTTAACATCATTTTATTATATAAATACGTTAAGATTATGGCATTGGGTCCTCTAAAATGTGCACAATATGACACAAATTAACAGATCAACATTGCTCGCAATTTGACACAAATTGCGCACAACTGAATTATTTACTTACAGTAAAACCTCCATAAATTAATACTCAATAAAAATAACCTCGATAAAATTAATAATTTATCTGGTCCCAACTTGGAACTAGTACAAAATCGGACCCCAATCGATAAAATAATAAGAATAATTTTTTTGAAATCCTAATGTAAATATATTAGTCCCAACCAAACCATAAATTAATAATTACTAAAATAAAATTCCAAAATTCTAGAGTTATCATTAGAAGCCATAGTTGATGTGATTTTAAAATTTATCATTAGACATTTTATAGTGATCAATCTAGATCTATGTAATTTGAACTTAACAAGTTCATTAATGTGGGAATTTTGAAGGTCTTGTGAATGTGAATACGTATTAGATAAGTTGATTTTATAATAATATTATCTTTAAATTAATAATTTATTAATTTATCGATAAATTAATATCTCGCTAAATTAATAAAATATCTTTGTCCCAACCTTATTAATTTATGAAGGTTTTACTGTATATGCGTCATTGTTTTTATAGTGTCGCTAGTTGTAAAAGAGGTAGATAAGCAAGTCACTATTCTTAGTGACATCTCTATGTTGTGTCACTATTCTAAAAGTACACATGTAAATGGAGAGATTGTTGTGGCACGTTTAGGACCACCACTCTTCATTGGTAGAATATTCAGTTAACGATACCTGATTCAATTTTGGATACTCTTAACCTCGGTGGCTCACTTGGATTCTCATGAAGGAATTGAACAAGAACCACTTTAAAGTAATTACCCTCTCTAGTTCCTCGATCTTGTGGAAATTTAAAAATAAAATGACTTTTCGCTCCATTAAACCTAATAAAGATACTTTAAGTGATGATGTAAAGTTTTTTTTGTTTCAAATAGGGCCATAGGGGTAAAAATGTTCCTAAAATCTGGTTAGTAACCCAGCATTAACTACCTCTTTTGTAATCCTTCTTGCTCTAGTGTCTTGCTAGATATTTATACGATACGCAACAATTTAAAAAATATTGATCCTTGTTCAAGGCTAACCAGTGAAAGTCGAGCTAAAGGCTTTAATCATGATGTGTGTTGCCTAACTGGCAGTTATGTGACTGTTTCTGAACTCTTACCTAACCATCCCAAAGTGTTTGCGTAGTTTTTGGTATGGATGAATCAATGACGTAATTGAATCAACTATTCCAATGTAATACTAAAAAGTTATTTGTTACATATTTCGTAATGCAATGGTTAATTACATTGAATATCACATTACATTTCAATCCATATTTTCTATTCTATAGGGGCTCCATGTATTTTTTCATTCCATTCATGGATATTTTTATTTTTCCAATTATGCCCCTTAAAACATGATTAGTATTTATTTTATAAGGATATTTTAGTATTTTTAATATAATTTCATTCCATTCTGATGTTTATTCATACATACCAAACAAAAGACATTAGTCATTCATTACATTCCAGCATAACTACCAAACATGACAATGTAATCGTAAATAATCATTCTACTACTTGGCTTATTCCATTACCTTAGAGGCAGGCGCCTTCTCTTCTGAGACCTTATGTTTCGCTATTATAAGTGACATTGCTAATTGTGTCACTACTGCTTCGTTGATCTTAAGTAACGTTGTTACATAATCTTACTCCTTCTTAAAGCATTTAGGCCTTCTAAGTTTAGAAGGTCTTAATCTTAAATTTTTACTTTGGGAAACATCTTAAACACCACAAAATAAAAAATATTACTTAGGGGATTCGAACCCAAGACCTTTTGCGAGTACGGACTGTGTGTTAACCAATTGATCTACTTGATACTTTGCTTTTTCACAAAAAAAACATCCAACATAACGTATAAACTTAAAACGCCCGATCAACAATTTCTTTTTCTGTCGGACAATTTAGTTACGGGTACCCGCCGCCGCATTGCGCGGGTACCCTGCTAGTTCAAATAAAACAAGTTATAACCCACAGTTGCAGACCTAATAATTTTAATCATCTATAGCACAAAATAACTTACGGCTCGCTTCACTTTGCAGTTTGCAGTGTCATGTTCGTGATCGACTAGATAAAATTTAGTTCAAAATCAAAAGTTTTCTACTCAAACAACAAAAAATAAAAATAAATAAATAATTATCGACTTAACAATTTTATAAGTTTAAAAAACGTGCAATAATTTACTCTCACCACACCTTTAAAGTACTTGTAGCATTATTTAATAACAGATTAACTTTTCTTTTTTTACACTTGGTACTTATTTTTGTGTGCTACTGTTGGGCCGTTGGCCTTCGTATAGGGCCACCCTGATAATCTATGTCACTAAAGTTATACCAAGAGTCTAAGCCACAAAAATAAAGTATAATGACCTAAATGAAAGAAGAATGAATATAATATAATTATCAAAACGTAATATTGAACAAAGTAAGTTGTTATTTATTATCAAACAAATACTATTCCAAAATGCTCGATGTAACCAATTATTTGAAAATTTTCATTTAAGTTACCTAAAAATTTTCTAAAAATATTATTATGGTTTTTGGAAAAAAAAACTTTAAAATC
Organism: Calendula officinalis; assembly: GCA_963853835.1. Classification (NCBI taxonomy): domain Eukaryota; kingdom Viridiplantae; phylum Streptophyta; class Magnoliopsida; order Asterales; family Asteraceae; genus Calendula; species Calendula officinalis. The sequence goes on along the minus strand of OY970832.1, from coordinate 6,896,537 downwards.
TTAAATTACTAAAAATAAATTTGAATACCTTAGTTTGAAATTTTCTAAAAGTCAGGTATTATTATCTTTTTTGCAATTTATCCTATTAAAGACTAAGAATAGGAAAGTGTCAAAATGTTTGTGATAAAATTGATCATGAAAGCATAAATTGTTACTAACAACTTTGACCAATACAAAGTCCCTTTGGCATAAGAATTGTAACAATTATGTAGCAATGTAGTACCAGTACAATATAAAAGACCAACCCCCCAAATAATAGACCTCTGTATCTACCCAATCAGATGAATAAAGAGCCACTGATTTAGAACAAGAGACCATGGAGAATCCCTATGCAAAGTTTTCTAAATAAAGAAAAACCCTAAATTACTTCAATCTTTGATTCTTTCTCTCATCTGAAGCCAAAGATTCAGCCTTTTTATAATTACTTCAATCTTCACCACGTGGGTCTCGTCGGAAATGTCTCAAGATGACGGTGGTGGTAAGTTGAGAAACTTAACTGCCGGCACCGGCACCGGACAGTATTTCACGCCATACCCAGATCAAGTTCTTGAAAACGTACTTGAAAATGTTTTGGTTTTCTTGAAGTCACGGCGTGATCGTAACGCCGTTTCGCTGGTCTGCAAATCATGGTACCGTGCGGAGGCGTACACCAGATCAGATCTGTTTATCGGAAACTGTTACTCGGTAGCACCACGGAGGGTGATTGACCGGTTTAAGCGACTCCGGTCGGTTTCTATAAAAGGAAAACCCCGGTTTGCAGATTTTAGCTTGTTGCCACCTGATTGGGGTGCGCACTTCACCCCATGGGTGTCCGCTATGGCTACTGCTTATCGTGCGCTTGAAAAGATCTACCTGAAACGTATGTCGATCACCGATGATGATCTCGCCATGATTGCTAACTCATTTCCGAATTTTAGCGAGCTTGTTTTAGTTTGCTGCGAAGGATTTGGAACAAGTGGATTAGCATTTATCGCTAGCGAGTGCAGGTAAATTAGGGTTCTTAAATCTAGGGTTTCAGTTTCAAAATCTGATAATTAGATCTGTTTGCACTCTCATCAAATTCATACATCGATCTGAAATTGGTTCGATTTCAGTATCAATTTCATAAACCCTTCAGTTAATCTCTATTGCTTTTAACCAAATTTGTGTATTTGAACAAAATGTGACATATCTCATTGTGATTTCAGGAATCTTCGTGTTCTTGAGCTGATTGAAGATGAAGTTTCCGATGATGAAATCGATTGGATTTCTTGTTTCCCATCGGAGGGAACACTCAATTTGGAATCCTTATGTTTCGATTGTGTTGAATCCCCAATTAATTTTGACGCACTGGAGAGACTAGTAGCACGATCACCATTGCTAAAGAAGCTTAGACCGAACCGTTATGTTTCAATAAGGCAACTTTACCGGTTGACTTTACGAGCACCACAGTTGACTCATTTGGGTACTGGTTCATTTAGTCCATTAGAGATAGATGATGCTGATAATCAAGAACCAGATTATCGTTCTGCTTTTGCTGCATGTAGATCTGTAGTTTGTCTTTCCGGTTTCCGGGAAATCTCACCGGAATATCTTCCGGCCATCTTTCCGGTGTGTGTTAATCTCACTTCTTTGAATCTTAGCTATGCTAACATTGACGCTGAGCAGCTAAAGCCAGTTATTCGTCACTGTCATAAACTACAAGTATTTTGGGTAAGTTTCATATTATAAATTTGAATTCTAACTTTAACTACAAAATCAGATCTTTATATCTATATTTGGTTAAAATTAATTACAAAAATATGTCTAAAATACATCTTTTTTCAATCTTTTTCCAGACACTTGATTCAATCTGTGATGAAGGACTACAAGCAGTTGCAGACACATGTAAAGATCTTCGTGAGCTCCGTGTTTTCCCCATAGATGCATCTGAAAATCCCGAGGGGCCCGTTTCTGAAGTGGGCCTCCTTGCAATTTCTCTGGGCTGTAAAAAACTACAATCCATTCTTTACTTTTGTCAACAAATGACAAACGCAGCAGTTGTAGCAATGTCCAAAAACTGCCCGGATCTTGTAGTCTTCCGTCTGTGTATAATCGGGCGGTACAGACCTGACCGGGCCACCGGTGAACCCATGGACGAGGGTTTTGGGGCAATTGTCCAAAATTGCAAGAAACTGACCCGGTTAGCCGTTTCGGGCCTTTTAACTGATCGGGCCTTTAGTTACATCGGGCAATACGGTAAATTGGTTCGAACATTATCGGTTGCTTTTAATGGGGATAGTGATACGGGTCTGAAATACGTGCTTGAAGGGTGCACTAATTTGCAAAAGTTGGAGATTAGAGATAGCCCGTTTGGGGATTCGGGTTTGCAGTCGGGGTTGCATCATTTTTATAATATGAGGTTTGTTTGGTTGTCATCTTGTAGAGTGACCCGAGTAGGATGTTTGGAAATTGCTAGAAGATTACCAAAATTAGTTGTTGAAGTATTTCGTAGAGATGAAGAAGAAGGTGGTGAAAGGGGTGATTTTGTTGATACACTTTATATGTATAGGTCACTTGATGGACCACGAACCGATGTGCCAAAATTTGTTAAGATTTTGTGATATTTTTTGAACTGTTTAAACCCGTTTTAGATTGTGGGTCAGAAAATTATCAACGACCCGGTAAAAACCCGACTGTTGTTTGTCTCGGAAAACAAGTTGGTTGCGTTTTACGTCATAAAGATAGAATCTTTTTTATGGGTACGAAGAAAAAATGTGATCTTGATTCGTTTATTTGGTCCAAAAAGCGGTTTATGTATTGAGAATTTGTGAAGTTTCTTGATGGAAAAGGGTTAGATGATGATGAATTGATGATTAGTATTCTTTAATTTGGTAGTAGAGAAGTTTGATTTCTGCTTCATGTTGTATTCAGATGTTAGGTTTTAAGATGACTAATATCTTTGAGTGATACATTCATATCTTATTTATTTAACTTTATTTAAAGGTGTTTTGGTCCAAAAGCACTTGATTTTATTTATGGTCAGTTGGAAAATACTGACATAGGTACTCTTGTTGTAACAGAATTGGTCAAATCTGTAGTAATGTACAAGTTTTTGATGTATTAAGTACAAGTAGTAAGAACATAATTTGTTTGAATTGGTTTTTTAGCGTGATACTAGTTTCTTATTATTGCCTTTACTCTCTGCTACACGGATATGACGAAAATCTGAGGAATGTACAAGTTTTACTTCTATTTTTTACAATGTAAAACTAATTATTAAATAGAATATTGTACTCATAATTTATACGATTTAATTATTGTCATGATTTTTTTCAAAATTTCCCATGACATCATGTAGATATTTACAAATGATCAAATTTATGACCTTTGGTAAGTCGTTCTTAAATTCTTGTCACTACACTATCTCCTGTACGAATAGTGTATTGTAGAATAAGGAGGCACTAAAATTATGAACAAATATATACTTCCTCTGATTCATAATAAGTAATAGACTTTGGATTTCACGGTTTTTAAGACAAAAGATTATAATGAGAGTTAAATTAGATTAATTGGATGGTTAGTATGAAATGAGTCTCATAAATTTTAAATAAAGTAAGGTTAATAATATTTAAAAGTAAAAAGTATAAATATAAGTATTATTTCACTTTATAACAAATATATTGAAATGAGATTTCAAATTTTTTAATGAAACAATTTAATGAAAAAATTGGTGGCATTGATATTGATGGTAAGGGTCTCATTGAATGATGTGTGGAAAGAATTGTACAAGTACAAACATTGGTGGTCCCTTGATACACCTAACCCATATTTTATTATTTTGGTGCAGTATCAACTTGTACTTTGTGCATCTTCTATGTGTAAAGGGGCTGTGGGGTCAAAACGTCTTTTCAAACGTCACAATACCTGAATTTGCTTTATGGGGCTGCCAAACTTCTAAAGGGTTATAACTTTTTCAAAACCAGTATTTTTTATGCGTTCATATTTTCTAAATTAAATTTATATGAGTTCATATTTTTTAGTGTTATTGGGTCATCTTTTCGTTATGGATGATAATGATAATTAATCAATTGTCGGTTAACTTGATGTATCGGTTTAATATTTTTTATTGAATCAAAACCTAGATTAAAAGACCTAAATTTAGTTTTTTACTTTGTAATTATAGTACATTGTTTCCAAAATCTTTTCTAATATATTGAAAATCAGACGAGATATCGAATCAATCGTCGCACTTATAAACGTTAGACGGTATATCTTCGCAAAGGTTTAAAATAAGAAAATTAATTTATGTACCATATTTTTTGATGCATATACCATGTACAAGTACTACTGTAGATTGTACAAACACATAATATAATTGTTGTAATATATAGATTAAAATTTCTTGTGTAAAAATCATCACCTTTAAAAATAAATTGTGATTTGTTCGTGTGGCATGATATGTTAAATTTATAAATTTCAAAAAATAAATGAAGTTGTTGGACAACAATCCCAATAAGCATATGTGTGTAGTACACCAAACAATCGACGGAAGACAGATACAAATGAAATTGGTTAGACAGAGAGCCCTTAATGTATCCAAGAATACCCTTAAGAGCATTAAAATGCGGTTCGTGTGAGTCATGCGTATTAAGCCAGATCTGCTAAACAACATACATAATATTTGGCGAGCAAACGTGAGATATTAAAAAGGGAGATGATATCACAACCACAAAAGTTACTTATCATACCACAACTTATATTTTAATATAATTATACATTTTGCTTTAAAATTTATACAGTGTAACAAGGAAAGTAATTTATGTGATGTAAATATTACTTCCCTGTTGAAAAGCCTCGGCCAGGTTATAACTGTGGTAAAGTATAAAATAAATGAGCTAACTGGAAGGTGGATGATGCATAGAAAACTACAAAACAATGTGATTGGGTTGTGAGTTGTGACACATATTTGTCCCCTCAAATTAAATTAACAAAAGTGGACATAAATTCATTATTTTAATATGATTGGTTTTGAGATAACTATAAAATATAGAGGTATTCAATGGTTATTTTTATGAATTTGTACATACATTTATGCAATAATAACGCGTGAGGTCATTATCAAATGATGTTTAATTTTTTTATTTTTTTTAAACGACACCTAATTTACTCTACTTGTCCCTATCGGGGTATGAACTCATGACCTTTAGGTCAATGGATAACACCATATACACTAAAAATGATGTTTAATACTCGTATATATTTACAGATGAGAAAAAAAAATTAAACATCATTTCAACAGTCAATAATAAATGAAGTGATTAACATAGTATGCTGTTTTTCCTTGCTTAGAGGAATTTGGATTACATAATTCATGATCTAACAAACAAATTATCCCTATTGCAACAAGGTTATTTAAATGTTTATATTTGTTTTATACTATATGGAGATGGGAGAAACATTCAAGAAAGTCCATTATTTTTATCAAATCCTGAGAAACAAATCTCAAATATTGATTAATAAGATTTAATGGTTAATATTAATCACATATTTTATACATAAAGGGGTATTTTGGGCATTTGGCACTTCAAAAATTTTTGATTTATTTTTTTATTTTTTATTTTTTATTTTTTATTTTAAAATTTTTAAAAAATAAATGTATTTTATTATTATTTTAAAAAAAATTATTATTATTTCATTAATACACATAATGTGATTGTATATTGAATCAGATGTGATTGCATAATGAATCACATTTGATTGCATACTGAATCACATGTGATTGAACTAAAATATCAAATGTGATTAAATATACAATCACATGTGATTTTACACTAAAATCACATGTGATTAAGTCATACAAGTAATTATCAAATAAATATTATTTTTTAATAAAAAATTAATAAAAAATTAAAAAATTAAAAAATTTTAAAATAAAAATAAAAAAAAATGAAATATTTTTTAAGTGCCAAATGACCAAAATACCTCTTCATAATAAAAATAAAAATAAAATAAAAAAATATTTTTATTTTTAAAAAGATGACCAAAATACGCTCAATATATAAAATAGGTGATTAATCTTTACCATTAGATGTAACACCTCAAATTTAAAAAAATAATATTTAAACACATTTCCATTCAAAAATACATAACATCTCATGGTTGCCAAATACCGATATTACAAAAATGATAGGTTTTCTTGTTTGAGATTATCAGAGTTTACAAAAATGGTGTTACAAAATATATCTAAGCCATAAGATAAGGGCTCTAACTATGAACACCAAGCTAATCTCAACAAGGCCTTCTCTCTAAACGGGCCTCCTATATCTTCGATCCCGAACCTGAGTACATAGCAAAACACAAACATAGTACGTGAGACAAAATTGCCTCGTGAGATACATGGGTTTTAGACCCGATAAACAACTAGTCACATAATATCATTTACATTAGAATAATACTATTAATTTCATTCGGTCACTTCATTTCATTCATCATTGGCAAATGTCAAGATAATCGGAATGCCTCCAATCTATCAAGACCGTCATATCCACGGTAACCGGAATGCCTCCAATCTACCGGGACTCATAGGTATTGGGTAATCGGAATGCCTCCAATCTACCACTAACCTTAAGGTACCGTAATAACCGGAATGCCTCCAATCTATCACCGTCCTAGGGACTTCACAATCATCATCATCATTTGTCACTTGTCATTATGAGCTTATAGCTCCATCATTACTTAATCAATTCATCATCGTGTAAGCAATTCATCATAAATCACATAAATAGCTAAATTACTTATAAACTCGATAAAACATTTAATCATAAAACATTGCCTAACTATGTACTCAGTTTTGAAAGTTCACATGTACTCACCTTAGTCAAGCTTATCCAGAAGATGTATTTCTTGAACACAAAGGTCTCTCCCTAAGACTTGAACCTCAAATCCTTCCACCAAATGACCTAATACCAAAACCAATACAATGGTTTACATCAAACATCGACAATGACTACATATTCCATGGCTAGTTAACTACTAGCATCATTTTTCCCGAATTTACCAAACCCTAATTCTAAAAATCTCCATCTTTTCATAGATCTATATTATAAATACATTTTCCTTATTAAAATACCATAGATCTAAGTTATACAACTTCCATTAATTCATTAAAGCACAAACCCAAAACTAGGGTTTGAGATTCAAGCTTTCCCTACTTGAATCTAATGCTCAAAACTCAAGAGAAGTAAAGATTTACATTTGATCTTCAACTACGAGTGAAATTTCACGAGATTTGATGAAGAAATCGGCTCCAAATGATGTTTTCCACTCAAAAACGTATACAAACTCGTATGGGAGAGAAACTAGGGTTTGTGGGTCATTAAATGAGCCAAATCACGACTTTAATGTTGAACAGACAGCAAGATCGCGTCGCTATCTTGCGATCGCGTCGCTATCTCGCGCCCGCGTTAAATCGCGTTCCACCCCCTTCGCTATTTCGAGTTTCTGTGGAAATCGCCAAAAATCGCGTCGCTATCCCAAGATAGCGCCGCTATCTTGGGCTATGCAGCACAGGCTGCATTTTTCGACCTTTGCTTCGACATGGTTTCGTCCATAACTTTCTCATACGATGTCCAAATGACACGAAACCAATTCATACGTTCTTTAAATGATTTATCCTTATTTATCATATTTTTATAAAATTTATTTATTTACAAATTTCGGGTCGTTACATTAGATCTTCTTGATTAATGGTTGAGATTTGTTTATCGGGACTTCCTAAAAATAGTGGACCTCCTTGAACGCAGAGATGATGACAAGCTGGATATGAAATAAAAAAGTTCTTTAAATGAGAGATCGAGGATATGATATTAGAAAAGATGATTATTAATTTTACATGTCAATTATTTTATAAATAAAAATAATTAAATAAAAGATTTAGTGAAAAATAATATAAATTTTTCTTTTAATATTTCTAGCCGTGCATCTTATATCACAAATCAATGAAAAGGTTCCATCCACACATAGTTCACGTTTTATATTTATTGTATCCCCTGCCATCTCTCTTTATATTAGGTAGTGTTTGGTATGCCGGAATCAACAAAGGAATGGAATAATGGAATGAAAAAAAATCTGTTTGTTTTTAATTGATTTAAAGGAATGAATTATTACTTGTATAACGTGATTCCTTCTCCTTTCTTAATTTTCATTACATAGGAGGAAGTGATTTTTTTTTTCATTCCATCATGGAATGGAATGAAAAATATACAATTAATTAACTTATTTATATATAAACTAATTTATAAAATTAAAAAATGTAACTAACTTATTTTTTTTTTAAAAAATAACTGAAGATTATGTATTTAGATTTAGATTTATAAGTGTTTATTATGTTTAATTTGTGTTATGTGTATAATAAAATATTAACATAATTTTTCATTTTTGCACAAGTTTTAAGGTGATACTTAATGGTGGGTCATTGGTAATAATTTAGATTAAAGTATAAGATTGGTTTGGAGAGAGAATGATAATTAGTGGTGGAGTATTTGGACATTTGTCTTCATATCGTGTATATGAAAATAAGTAGGAACAATATAAAATAATACCATCTAATTTAAAAATTATATAACTTTGTATTCTTGTGAACCCTAACTGGGAAATTCTTTCCTATTTTCTATCAAAGCCCACTTGTGGATTTTAATTCGTTTATAAATATTATTTATCTGCGTCTATTTAATAAGAGAAATGATATTTAGTCCTACCATTTAGACCTACTCATAGGCCTACCTATTTGATAGGTTGACATATGTATTCCACTAATTCTCTCTCCTAATATTATCCCTTGATTTTGACACGTGTCGTCATCTAATGAGTAGGCCTATGAGTAGGTCTAAATGGTAGGCCTAAATACCATTACTCATTTAATAATTAAATAAATTTGGGGTTATGCGTCGTGACCGACAATTTTTGGCATTTTACGAATAATTTAATCGTCAATTTTTTAATCAAAAGACAATTACATTTATTATTTTAAAATTTAATTTCTAAATTTGTTGTTTTCAACTTCGTGTGTATAAATAAAACTGTTTTTTTAATAATAAAAAAAAGAATAACTATAGCATACATATGTTTAAATCAGATCTATAAATAATATATTGCCGCGCTAAATCATACATGGAGCAAATGGTGTGTAGAAACCATAGACATGGAGTTTTGACTTGTAATGACATTTGAGTTTACAGGTTTAAATTAAATAAAGAATTATAAAGATGTTTTTGTTATTATATAATAAAATACAATTTTTAAAATATTAATTGCTTGTAAACAAGGGTTTGAGTTAATTTTTAAAATTTTTGGCAAAACCTGATGAGATTTACAAGAAAACATGTTAGGTAATATTTTTGTTTGTTCTTTTTTTAACCCGTTAATATTGATGGTGGCTATAGGAAATACTTCAGGTTTTTTTTAGCAGCAAAAGGCTATAGCCTATGGGTATGTCCTAGTTTTTTTTAACGCTAATTAATAAGTTAGTGGTTCGAGTCTACACAGTGATATCTACAAGGGTTGTATGTCTTCCCTTGAACCCTCCACCTATGGGGAATAAACCCCACAATTTATTCATGACGGGACTTGAACCAATGATCCAATGGGTCATGAGTAACACCTTATCTTTTTCACCAATACCACTAGTCTAGAAGCTTTGGGTTGGGTATGTCCTAGTTAATGACTATTGCATTTTTCAAGAGACAAACATTGAACTCATGCATTAACCAGTTGTACCGTACGCATACATGTGAGTTTACAAAGTGATGATAAGGATAGTAGTTGGCCATAACTTTTTCCTTCTCTTTTTAAGTTTAAAATTTATAAACAACAAATTAATATTCAACTCTATTGAAGATGGGTTATAATGGAGATGAAATGTAGATAAGGAGTATTTTTATCCGGAAGTAGATATATTGATTTCTAAAATACAATTGGTAAAAACGTGTGGTGGAGAAAATGTATGATATTATCGGTATGTAAATATCCAAAAAGATAAAATAGTATGGAAAATATATATTCTCTCCGTCCCAATTTTATTGTCCATATTTCCTTTTTGGTTTGTCCCAAAATTATTGTCAAATTGAAAATTCTACCAATCAAAAACTAGTTAAGTGTTAAATATAGAATTTTATTGGTTAGACAGTGTAATAAATGCAATTCTCTTAAACTGTGTGATTTTTGTCTGTGGACAATAATTTTGTGACGGAGGGGTAACATGTAAAAATTATAAAGTGAACTAATAATAAAATAAACAAACTTTCTGAATTTAAGGTTTTCATAAACATTTGACATGAAGAATATAATAAGTGTACTTGGATTTTCTCCACCTTTGAATTTCAATATCTTTTTTACAAATTATATTCTTCTCATGCGGTGGATTTAGTATCAATTGGAATGTGTTTTAACTTTGTTCGTGACTCGATTTCTAGTCGGGTGAGATTAGATTTAGTTGGTTATAACCCTTGTGATTTAGTTATAGTAGTAAAATGGTTCAATTGTAAATTCGGTCACCATACACTTCGTACCGTTTTAGTTGCAAAATATAGTTCAATGACTCATAGATGTCGAACCTCAAACCTAAACCTTGTACAAACTAGTTTGTTTGTCTTCAAATACCAAAAATAAAAGTTTGGTAACACTCAATATGGCATACATGCCCTAAACGCTTTACAAATTTGTTGCTTATCAATTAGATATTTAGATAGAAACATACGACAAAAGTTAATTATAGAAAGACTGGAAAGTAACTATTTTGGTCAAAATGAAAATATGGGTTACTAAAAATGATATCATAAGTTTCGGTAAGTTAATTATTTTGAGAAATAGTAGGTACCAAATTTAGGTAATACATACAAAAAAGACAAACCTAAATTTTGAAAAATGGAAGTAAGGATATTGTGAAGATCTTTACAACAATCTCTTAACATGCTTTTCTTTACGTTAATGTCAATCTAAGATCCAAGATTGAATATTTTGTCCCAGTTTGGCTCTAGCCTATGATTAAGGGACAAGGTATTGCAATCAACAAACTCATTTTGGTTCTTGGGATTAGTATTAGGTTATATGTCTAGTGAGGTAGCTATTTTCTCGTTTGTAGGATAGTGACTTATAGGATCACTAGGAAACTTAGACTTACATGATTCTATGCTTGTATCTGCTAAGGAGCTTCCTGATTTATAGGATCTCGTGATCTATATGTTTGCATACTTGTTTGTTTGTTTCTTGATCGCTGCTTTTGGGTTATACATGTTAATTGCATACTTACTACACTCCCCACCCCACACACACACACACCAAGTACACATATATTTTTGGCATATTTACCACACACGCAACATACACACATTTTAGTACACATTCATACGCACATATATTTAGTTGTATATGTTTTTATAGATATGCACACACATCTCATACACACTTATTTACCCTCACTTGCACTTTTGCCATAAATTTTCTCTGGAAGTAGTATTCGTACCTCTGGGTAGATGTATGATTTTTTACATCTTACCTCATCCATACTCATACTTTAAAGGAATTGAGTATCCTTGTCGTTATCATCATATCGTGAAAAATCAAATTTGATTCGAAAAGCTTTACACATCAGTTTAAGAAGTCACATTAGTTTAAGTTACTTTCTACTGATTATGCCATCATTAAAGGGAATACCCCATACTTTGTTTTACAACCAGTTGTTATATTTGAATTAGAATAGAATAGAACAAGTTGTTTTTACTTTTTACACCTTTTCATGGGCTGGTCTCTCTTTTCATGAATAAGTGATTTGTGACAAAAGTGGCCATTGAGCAATTATTCCACACTAAATGTACGAATGTCAGTGTAATGAATGTGACCCAATTTGTAGATGTGTCACACAACTAGAACATGGTATTTGCCCACAAAGTCACCAAAATCTTAATTACCTTAAATAATCTCATCAAACTTGCAAAGAATCCCCAAAAAGGTCAATGATTTGGTAAAAGTCAACATCAATCTACAACCAAATTTGAAAGAATCGAATCTACTACTATTTGAACCTTTTTCACATTAAGCAATCCAAAGAAGATAGCATCATTACTACCATAAGACATAATTTTAACCCTTTCTCGTTAAGTGGGATAATTTCCAATTAAGGTGCCAAATGTAATCAATTTCAACATCGTACTTAACATCACCATTAACACTAAAATCTGGCTAACAAGGATAAACTTATCAAGACATCCAAGCATATAAAACCATCTTTAGTTTTGAAGTATATCATAAGATAAACAATTTATAAGAAAATATCTACCGTAAACATAATATTTGTAGGTAGATGTGGACAAAAAAACTAGTTCGTGATCTAAACCCAATTTAAAACTAGATTGAAACTGGATTGAAGCATATCGGATCGGATTGGATTGGATTTGGAATCGTCCGATTGGGATTGGTTCGAGTATCCGCGGGGCAAACCGCTTTGATTACCGGATAAGGGAAAACTGAAAACCGGATTCGGGTATTTATGAGTGATTTGGGGTGACAAATGTTAAAAAACGAAACAATCCAGTTTCAATTGGATCCAACCCGCTTTCTATTGGTTTATAAGTTTTCGACGTGAATCTGATTCTAATCCAATATGTTTTGACAAGCATTGACCGAATCTGATCCAAGTTTTAAATTTCGTTCGGTTTTTCTTTAAACTAGTCTGTAAACCACTATTTGTAGGCAGGGGCGGATGCATGTATTGTAAACCATTTGGTTCGTAAAAGCCCCGGTTAACTTTGATCCTGGATTCGCCACTGTTTGTAGGTGACAGTACTGTCCTTTCTTGTAAGGAAAATGCTAACGGGATGCATTTATGAGTTGTGTTGTACAATACATGAATGCATTTAATGAGTTGTACATCAACAATAGTATTGGATTTGACAACAATTATAATAACAAATAATTTGGGTATTATTATTCTACAAACTAAAGGGCTGTATTACACAGGGTTTCATCAGACCAATAGACACGTGCACACCCACTTCAAAAGTATCATTAGATTCTGCAAAACCATTGATTGATGAATCAAATACTAGATTATATTAAGGGTAAATTACAGTTTTTGACCATAATCTATGGTCGATTTGGGGTTTTTGTCCCTAATCTTTTTTCTTCCGTTTTTTTGTCCCTTAAGTTTTTCAAATTCTGGAAATTTGTCCTTCCATTCAAAATCTTCCGTTAACTGACGATATTTTTGGTGATTTCCCCAAATTACCCCTATTTTAACTCTTTTTCTTTTATATTTTTTTCATCTTCATCATCTTCATCTCTCTAGGCCAGCCGCCGTTTTCGAGATTCCGACCAGATTCCGGCGAGTTAGAGGCTGAGTTTTTGAGCGAGTCTTCGTCTCGTCAAGGCGATTCCGATGGTGGGTCGCGTTAAGCCGCCGGACCCCGGACGCGCCCTCACGCGCCGGGGAGAGGTGGCGTCGGTTGTTACTTTTTCGCCCAGTCCGTCGCCGACGGTGGTTCCGGCCGATTCCGGTCAAAGCGTCGGTCGTGGGTGGTCGGAAAACGTTCAGGGGAGTGAGGGGAGTATTTCCCCTCAACCAATTTCTGTTTTTGAACGTGTTTCGATGATCGAATCTGGATCTAGGGTTCCGACTTTGGGTGGTGCTCGCCGGCCGGAAAAACGCGATTCCGGCGAACATGCTATACATGGTTCCGCTCGGAAGGGTGTGGGGAACGAGGATCTACAACCAATCGGGACTCCAGTTAACTTTTTGGGGTTCGATTTGGGACCGTCGGCTATGAGCTCGCCGGAAAATAGGAAGCAATCGAAGAAAACAGAAGTGGAAGATCAGAGACTTGAGAACGAGGACGAATCGGCGGGTTCATTTTGGTGGTTCATCGACGTCACCAGATCTGTGAAATCAAATTATAAACAAACGATGTTTCCTTTTGACCTTCGACCACCACTGTTTCATTTCATGAACTCATTTTATTTTGAAAATTTTATTGATTTGTGCAATGAAGGATTTATGAACTCATTTTATTTTGAAAATTTTGTTATGAATTTGTAAGTTAGGGTTAGGGTTCATCAAATAGGTGTTTTGGAAGATGGGTGAAGATGAAAGAAAAAGATGACGAAAATACCCTTATTTTTTTGGCATTTTTAATCACTTAACGGTCAAAATTGGACGGAAGGATAAATTTCCAGAATTTGAAAAACTTAAGGGACAAAAAAACGGAAGAAAAAAAATTAGGGACAAAAACCCCGAATCAGCCATAGGTCAGGGACAAAAACTGTAATTTACCCTTATATTAATTAGTTTTGTTTTTTAACAGTAAAAGGGAGTTCAAGAAAGAATTTCGATAATATTATCACCCTCCTCTAGAACACTAAAAAAATATATAATAAAACAGCTAGCCAAGATTAGCAATGTACAAAGTACAAACAAGAAACCCTGAAGTACATATTAGTAACAATAATTGATTTTGAACAATCGTGCAAAGACAAATGCTTGGTGTAAAAAACGCACTCATTTGTATCCTTTTGCTTTTTAACAAGGATGGTTGTAAGCAACAAAAAGCCAAATAAGATGGTTCTAAACTCAAACACGAGATAGATAAGAGTAGAAAACAATCTTGCATACAAATGTTTTCGTCAAAATTGGCTTTATGTCCCATTGTCAATATAAAACAATGATATTGTTGGTAAACATTAAAATTGCATTTATTTGTTAAAAGCAAGAAATATTAAAAGGAAAAAAGAAAGATGTAAGAAACACTACTTTCTGTTTAGAGAAGGGGTATTTACGAGATTATATCGAAATCAATTTCTTTCTGTTTAGAGAAAGATGTAAGAAACACTACTTTGCTTTATCCAAAAAAAACATCCAACATAATGCATAAACTTAAAACGCCAAGTCAACAATTTCTTTTTCTGTCGGACAATCTTACTACTTATTAAAGAGTTTAGGACTACTAAGTATAGAAGTCCTTAAACTTAAACTTATTTCCACTTTGGGTAACATCTTAAACACCACAAAAATAAAAATATATTGCTTAAGGGATTCGAACCCAAGACCTTTTGCGAGTACGAACTGTGTGTTAACCAATTGATATACTTGATACTTTACTTTATCGCAAAAAAAACATCCAACGTAACGCATAAACTTAAAACGCCAAGTCAACAATTTCTTTTTCTGTCGGACAATTTAGTCACGGGTACCCGCCGCCGCATTGCGCGGGTACCCTGCTAGTAAGTGTTAAAAATAGTTAGGGGTATGGTTTCTTATAATAATTCCAAACATTTTTCTAGCAACTTGTTTACATAAAAAGGACCCAAAGTTTTAACAAATATCAATAGTAAGTTAAAATAAAAATTACAAGAAACTTATTTCATACGGCTTTCTTTAGCTTGATTGACTTGGGGTTTTTGTTTGATGTTGAATGATTGTGTTATTTCCCTTTCAAACAAAAGTATCGGAGATATACTCAGATTCAAAAGAAAATACGTTATCTTCTTCATATGTGGGCCTTAGTTTGGTCAGCATCCATGTTTCTACATGCACGTAATATATTAGATAAAGGGACCGTCCTTGACATAACCATCCAAATATTTGGCCTATTTTTCCACATACTTGACATAAAATAAAGCCTAACAAACCATATTCTTTATCATACAAATAATAAGGCGTTCTTTTTAGAAACAGCAAAATGTCATGGAACTCAAACACAAGATTTCACATTTGAACCAGTGTGGTATAGCGGTTGAATTTGGTATCCAAATAAAGTCTCAGATTCAATTATTATGAGCAAATAAATATACTCCTTGTGACCACAAAGATTCACGCGCCGACTCCGGACTACCAGCAAATCGGATGATTGTCCTGCGATTAGTCGGCTCCCACCAACATTTTTTTTTTCTCACATTTTGGTGTTTATGTTCACCATTTATTCATCTTGTCTTTTATGATTGTCGGTATTAAAGAATAAGACGTTTGTATTAAAAGCCATGGACATAGTCCAAAGGCCTTTTGCATATTTTTTACGTTTTATTTGCTTTTCATTCATTTTCTTTTTTAAATGACTCCCAATTTCATCGGCTTTAGGGGTTACGTGTCATGGAGTTAATTTATAGAGATAGAAAAGCCAAATGTAGTTTCTTTTAGGATAATTCTTAGACAATTTACTTTGGTGGTTTCAAAGACATCACTTTTACCCCCTTGTTCAAGACGTTTAAAGTATTTTCCGGGCTTTAAACCCTCTATATTCCTAGCATTAATTCACACTAATCTAATTCTCCCCCAAATTACAAATTTGGTTTCTTTTAATATCATGCATGTTGAACATAGATTGCTTTGCTTTGTCATGTTATTTTTATTCAAACACCATTCTTATATTACCACTGAGATTATCATGTCATTTGATTTAATATGATTCTGCCAGTTTAACACACTAATCGGTTTGACTGTTCACTACATTCATATATAGATTAGACATGGAATATTCTAACAAGCTATAGCGTTAAGATGAACAATCATTTACTACTAAGTCCCCCATCTTTATAGCTTGTTAATATAAGACCCCTCAGATATCTGCATTTGAGATTTTCGGCACTAGCTATACTAATATCCATCATTATAACATTCTCACATCGCTCCAAATTAGATTTAACAATATCTATCATTTTCATGTAGGCTGTCTTCCATTCAAGATTCTCAAGTAATTCCATTTTTGGGTGCATCAAAATGTTGTTATTTGTATTTATAAATGAACTTTCATATTAATTTCAATAGATAATATATACAATAAAGTTGTCACAAAAAACTAAGGCTGTCAAAACCTGACACGACACGATAAAAATACACGAAACGAAACGAAATTGGGATGAATTAAAATTTGAATTCATGTTCGTGTCGTGTTCGTGTTGTGTAAAACAAACACGAAGTCGTGTCGTGTTCAGAGATTAACACGAAATTGTCAAGATAGTTATGATTTTGGGAACTTTTAGAAATTAATGTTATATTTTTGTCGTGTTTTTAACATGTAAAAGTAAGAGATTTGTTATTTATTTTGTGTTGTCGTGTTTATCGTTTTTTTAATTGGGTCGTGTTCGTGTTAGCAAAATAGAACACAACTTCGTGTCGTGTTGTTTTCGTGTTGAACGAATTCGTGTCGTGTTACCCAAAAACACGAAACAATAGCACGCTTTGACAGTCCTAAAAAAACAATCTAAAAACAAGTACGGCCAACATGTGATTTTGATTAAGCAGGAAAAGAATAAAAAGACAAGTATTGAGCAAAAAAAAATGACGTACTTCAGAATTTTATAATGAGGATGAAGAGAATGCTAGTCAGGGAGCCAAACGCTTGATTTCCCACATGTTTGTGCCATTCACTTCTTGAGGGAAATAACATAACCTAAAACCAAAAAAACAAAATTCATTAATTGTAGATTTTTTATAATCTTATACCTCTTACAAAAGCTATATAACGGCTACTTACAGAGAAAAAATTGGAAAAGATGAGAGATTACCTATCATGCAATCGTGATGTTTGTCCTTGCCAAAACTCAAAAAAAGCAGGTTTAAGCCTGTAACCACCCCAATGTTTCGGTTTTGGAATTGGAGCTCTGCAAAAAACAAAACAAAACAAAAAATAGTATTAAAAACAAGCAATTTAAAATAAATATATAAATAACTGACCCATCGGAGAATTTTGTTTCCAAATCTTTATAATCTTGGTGGAGAAAATCACGTCCTGGAATTACTGTGCTCTGGATGACAGTAAGTTGTTTGTGAGAAAATGTAAAAAAAAAAAAAATCAAAATTAGAAAATCAAATTAATAAGAATAAAAAACCTGTTTACTGGCTATTGCACCAATCTGACTTCCTCTAGGGCGACTGTGAAAGTAACTCTCCGACTCTTCTTCAGAAACCTTCTGCACAGAACCTTCAATTCGTACCTGCAATTAAAGAATTTATACACAAAATTCTTTAAAAAAGAAAAGAAAGTGTACACAGAACACTGTTTGTCCAAAAAGTTAGGATTTTTAAACTATAATGTGCTAAATATGAATACAAAAACTATATATTATAATAATAATAATCAAATTTTCAAATAGCACTTCCGATGTATACACTAAACACTACACTAACTTAGTGTAATCAAAAGGCAATGGGTAAATCACACCAAATTTGGTGTAACACCATTCACTACACAAAACACTATTCACTATTATATAACAACTAAAATATACCAACATAAGGTATATTCTTTATTGACTCCTTTCTTTACACTATTTTATGTCATTTTTAGTGTATACATTGGAGATGCTCTAATGATTTAGAATGTTTTATGCATTAAAAATATACACCTTGGGTGACTTTTAGCATATTTGACTCATTTCCGTAGCTAAAATTTTTAATTTGAACCGTTTTGAGATGAAACACATTTTAGATAGACTCATTTATAAGTAAATGGGTAAAAACACACTTTTACTTAAATTGGTCAGTATATAGTTATCTCTAAAAAACATAGCATAATATCATATAACATATTCTTTACACAAATGCAGTACCAGAAAGGAAAAAGTCAGGCTCACCTGGCGGTTTAATCCATCCCAATAAAAAAGAAGAGATGCATTAGGATTTTCAGATAAATCTTTTGCTTTTCGGCTTGCATAATTTGTGTACCTAAATATATATAAACTTTAGTGGAATTTATTAAATCTAAAAAGAAAGTGTACGCTGTTTTAATAAGTATCGATGTTTGTTTTACTACAAAAGACAACTAACCAGACAAAACCGGCTTTGTCAAATCCTTTTAGCAATACCATTCGTGACGAACTGCATTGGTCACAAATAACAGTGTCGATTTAGGTACAAATATATATATATATATATATATATATATATATATATATATATATATATATATATATATATAGGGTCCGGATCCGGTGAGGACTCTTTTCCCGGTGAGGACTGCGAGGACTCCAAAAAAAACCCTAAAAACGATCCAAACAAACTTTTTTCAAAAACATTTATTTTTTAAATATCAAAATCGCACCCTATAAGATCCAAAAATAAAAATAAAAATTTCGAAAATGATCCAAAAAAATAAAAATGGATCATAATAATGGTCCACAAAAAAATATGGATCATTATTATGATCCACAAAAAAAAGTGGATCATAATTTTTTTTTCAATTTTTTTTTGTCAAATGTAGTAATAATCATGGGGAGTTATATATATTTTTTACGGAATTTTTTGAAACTTTTTTGAGGTGTCCTCGCGAGTCCTCACCGTTTTTGGAGTCCTCACCGGATCCCACTTCTATATATATATATATATATATATATATATATATATATATATATATATATATATATATATATATATATATATATATTTCTTTGTTTTTTATATGCTAAAGGGTATTCTAGGTATTTGACAAATAATCAACATTTTACTTAAAATATGTTTATAATTAAAAAAATAAACATGGAAGACTGGATATAGAATGTCTACTAAGAAAATAGTTCTAACAAGAATAATTCAATGGAAATGTAACGACGCTTTTACCCTTTGAGTGTTTTTAAGATGATGCAAACTGCAAACAATATTTTCAGTTTCAACAAAAGGCATATGGGCAAAATGGGAAATATTCTTATTTTCTATAATGTGACAATAAGACTAAAACATCCAATAGCCATGGTATTCTAGTTCTAACCTCTAACTCAATATAAATTAACATGATAATACATACATTTACAATAGATTAAATTACAAAAGGTGTCCTTGTGGTTTGCTAAATAATGGTTTTGTCCCTCTTTGATTCTTCATGCAGAATAAGGTCCCTAGCGTTACTATTTAATTACAATTTTGGCTCCTCCTCCTTAAAGGGCTGTTTTTTTTTTATTTTTAAATTGACCATTTTACATTTTACAACTTACACTTTTGACCCTTAAACTTGTCATTATTTCTCATTTGGACCCAAAAGCAAAAGAATGTTTCAACTTAAATTTTCTTTATTACTTCAGTTTTATATATTTACAAATCCAGCAAGTCAGAAACCAAAAGTAGAGTCAGATATGACATGATAATGATTTGTAATAGAATCCTAAGGAATATACGAGTTCGGTATTGTACTTATCATCTCATTATTATAATCATGATAATAAAATGAAAAATAATATTAGGTGCAAATACTTACGGTTTGCCATCTTTGCCAGCAGTGCACAAGGCCATAGCGTTTGGTTCCTTCAAGCCAGCAACCATTGCATCATCGAACCATTTCTGGAACTGTTGAGAAACAAATTTTCTCATTTAGATCATTTTTAATGCATTAAATCATTTAACTCAAAAAACTAGCTTTTTATCAAAATAAAAAAAGTTTATAATCATACATGAAATGCTAATTATTTAACTAAAATAATTGTTTGGCCAAAAGCATTCCGGGAGCCGGGTCAACCCTACCTGAAGAAAGGGGTCGGGGTCCACCTCATCTTCCTTAAACTCTGGAGAAATATAATTCTCTCGCATTGAAGAAATGTCAACTTGTGGAGGCTTTCCAATTCTAACAGACATACAACTTCCAGGATATGGTGGAAGTTGAAGCTTAAATTTGTCTACAATTGAAGGTGGAACAAATCTCCCACCTAAGAAATGATGGGACCCACAAAACTTCTTGGCACATATCTTAGGAGCAGTTAAAGAAACCTGACAATAAAATCACTTGTAAATAATATATATGACAAAATAGGTTGCTAATACTTAAGATAGAACCCTTGGATAACAATAATGTTTTTTTTTTCTTTTCTTTCTTCAGTATAAAAGACTTTTTTTATGTGAACATACCAACATGTCGGGTTTGATTCCATCACCATTGATATCTCCTTCTTCCACATGCCAACCAGATGGAATGTCTATAGAGGCAATAACCGTTTTTGGTTTTTTATTTATATCATTATTGTTTTGAAGGTTCACTAATCGTTGAATTATTTCATCAAATGGGGGCCTTGGTGTACCTGCACAAGATAAAACATGCAAAATAATTTTAATATGCAACGTTACATAAGGTTGTACGAGAAAATAAATAGGTAGGTTACTAAAAAATGAATAAATTACAGTTTTCACCCTTGTGGATTGTAGGTTTCATCCCTCCTTACTTTTGTTTAGCAGTTCTCCTCCCCGTGGTCTGTTTTTGTTTTTTGGTTAACTTCGTTCGTCAGTCATATAAAAGGACTAAAATACCCTTAGCTTTATTTAAAACACAAAAAAATAAAGCTACGGGTATTTTAGTCATTTTATGTGGCTCATGGACGAAATTGGCAAAAAAGGGACCATGGGGACAAAAACTGCCAAAAAAAGTTGAGAGGGACGAAACCTACAAATGGATAAGTACAAGGATGAAAACTGTAATTTAGTCAAAAGAAGATATATAATGCTGGTAGGTTTTGGGTGTGGTCTTATTTTTATTTCATAAATAAATAAAATATCAATTATGAATAAACAAAATTTATTATAATCAATTTTAGGCTTTTAGCCAAACATGAATTAAGGTGGAGGAAGAATAGTTACCATGAAATGAAAAACCAAACATGGCATCAACTACAATGTTGAAGTCCTCTATCTGCAAATCATCAACTGATAAGAAAGGAATACCCAATGATTCTACCTGCAAACATACCCAATTAACATTTCAGATCAAATACATAGGGACGATTTATGTAATTTACCCGTTGGAATAAGAAACTAACGTCACTACTTAAGGAGTTTGTATGCACTGAAGTTACATTTTGGAAGACTTTCAAGTTTCAACCTACTATTCTCTTTTTAGCTAAATTTTTCATTTTACATAAAATAAAAAAAAATAAAAAAACCAAAATCAACCCATTAATAAGCAAGAAGTTTCCAGCAATAAAATTTCAGGTTCCAGCTGTACCTGAGTGACCAAAGCTGCATAAAGAGGTTTTGCAGTAGGTTTTGGATAACAAACAAAGGGTTTATATCCAAAATGATACAAATGACGAGCAGCTACAAGACCATCACCACCATTGTTTCCAGGCCCACATATTGTCAATACACGATTATAATCCTTCACATTGTACACCTGTCAACAAAAAATGATCAATAACAAATGAGCTTATATAAAATCAGCATAAATTTGCCTCTAAACTGGACTGATTTGGGAAAAAAGGAAGAAAAGTTATCTTATGGTTGAGTATTATTAACCATAAACTTTATTCTTTAAATGAAAGACAAAGACTAGGATATCTTGTAATTGTTTAATAAAAAACTCACCTCTGCAATTGCTGTAGCAACGCTCAAACCAGCCAATTCCTGAAAATATGGAATATCACCAGAAAAGATTAAGAAATGAGTAATGGTATATGGTCCTACTCATTAGATGAAGACATGTGTTAAAATCAAGGGATAATATTAGGAGAGAGAATTAGTGGATTACACGTGTCATCCTATCAAATGGGTAGGACTATGAGTAGGACCACATGTGTTCGGATATGTGTTTTGAAAGTGGTTATGTGATTTTCAATAATCAGACTAAGCAATTAGCACTAATGAAACTTGGTGTTTGGATGTTCTTCTGCAGCTTGCTTGATGCAGCAATAACACTTTACAAGGTGTTAATTATTTGGCAAATTCTCATCATCTCAGAAAATAATATTAAAATTGAAGTTATAGTGTTATACAAGGAGTTTTGCTCTTTTAATGATCATTTTACTTCCCGCTAGTATTGATTATCTGAACCCTAGATAATTGGATGATCCTAAACAGATCCAAACACTAGAAATTGACTATCATATTGCACATCCAAACACCCTTCTAACAGATTATTTGCCAAATTGAAATTATATTACAACCAAATCGAATTTACCAAAACCCTGATAGTAAATTGACTAACCATAAGCTGATCGACGCTAAATCCAAGAGGACCCATAAGAATTTCATCAACTTCAGCAGCTTCTCGTTGATTCAAATACGAAATTGCGTCAGGATTTTGATTATGAACCACTTTGATGTTATTAGCCATCACTTCTCCTCTGTTCACTTTCGAAGAACAATAACCCCTGAATATGTACCGCCAACTCGAACCAGATAAACCCTATCAAAATCCGATATTTACTAAAATTGCTCATACAACAAACACGTAGCAATCAATAAGTAGATACAAAATGAGATAGCAAGTGGGTTACCTGGGGCTGGGGAGATCGATTAAAGGGGGAAGAAAGTATGGTGAGAGTTGGAGCAGAAGTTTGGGGGAGTGAGAGTAATAAATGAGTGATAAGAGAAGAAGAGTGTGTCAATATCATGGTCTTATTTTTGGTTAACAATGGCAGCATCTTTTAACGGTGGGAACTGGGAAGTTGTTGCAGCTGCTTCTCGCATTGCCAAATGCCCAACAGTTTATTCCAGAATGTGTGATCATGTTTTGGTTATTTGTTGCATCATGGGGGTGAGCATAAAAACCGAAAACCAGTCCGCTAAAACCGACAAAACCAAACCGATAAAACCAAAGCCATTTCAAAACCGACGGTTCGGTTTTAGATTTTGAAAAAACCGATGGATTCGGTTTGGTTTCGGTTTTAACTAGAAACCGCCCCCACTAAGAAACGACCCCACTAATATTTAATATATTTATATATATTTTAATTTTATAGTTATTAAATAGAAGTCATCCTATTTAAATATTGAGTAAACTAGGTTATGACCCGTGAAAAATCACGGGCTGTCAATAATTTTACTAAATATAATTTTTTATAGAATATAAAAATTTATCGTTAATTACATGATTCTGATTATTGAATATATAATGCTTCTAAAACGCAAAGTATGGAATATGATGTTACAAATTATATGAACATATTTAAATTTTGGGATGTTATATACGATCGTATGTGTAAAAAATTATCGTCTTGGAAAGCAAATATGCTCTCAATTGGTGGTCGATTAACTCTTATCAAATCGGTGTTAGGTAGCTTGGGTGTTTATTGGCTATCTTTCTTCCGGGCTCCGGTTTCTGTTATAAATAAAATGGAGCAATTACGAGCCAGATTCTTTTGGGGTGCTCATGATAAGGAGAGAAAATTAAGCTGGGTTAAATGGAACGATTGTTTAGCGTCCAAAGAGAAGGGTGGTCTTTGTAACACCTCAATTTTCAAAACACTTTTTAAATCATATTTTTAAATAAAAATACTACAATGTCCAATATCCAGAAATACGGTTTAACAAAAACCATTAAAACATTTATCAGAGTTGTAAAATCCGGTGTTACAAAGATAATATCATAACCATAGGATAAACGAGAACTACCTACGAGCTCCCGAGCTAATCAACACTAGGCCACTTCTAACGCGACCCTCTAATCCATCGATCCTGAACCTGAGTACATAGCCAAAAACAAAGTAGTACGTGAGACAAAATAGTCTCGTGAGATACATGGGTTTTCGACCCATTCTCAAAAGATTTATAAAATAATATTTATAACATTATAAATACTTATCCTTATCATTTCTTATTAATTCATAAATCATCTTCTATTCATTTAACTGTTTAAACTAATAAGCTTACCATAAGCTTACTCATCAACTAATCACATACTTGTAAGTCATCTCCAACTTACACTTTCTTTATCACATATGCAACGGACCTCTCCGAAGCCAACTCTCCCGATATGGGATGTCATAGGTAAACTATCAAGGTAATTGGGATCCCCCATCTTACCGAGATTCATAAGCTCTCCCCGTTCCCGGGTCGTCATGCTCACCCAACACTGGGTGTCGTAAACTGTGACATTCTACTCTTTGCGCAGGGAGGTACCACCCCAAGTAGACGTCTCATGCTCCCCCATTTCTGGGCGGTCTTATTCCGGATTTTTCATTTCACATATGAGCCCCAGCTCCATTCATCACATATGAGCATCAGCTCCTTTCATCACTTATTAGAATACATCTATTCTAATTTATCATACTATTGTCTTTATTATTTCATTTTAAATCTTGACTTTACCAAGTCCTTTACTAATTTAGAACATATTTATCTTTTATCAAAATCATATTACTTTGACTCTTCTTTGACTAGAATACACGTTTATTACTAGTCACTTATTACTTATTCTCTTAGTAATTCGATAACTACTTTCATTAGTATAATGTACTATCCGATACTTATTACTTAAAAATCATTGTCTCAAGCTTTATTAATACATATTATTAATAAACCAATTATCAAGCTCTTTTAAATCATTATCTTTATTCGTACATCTTATTTATAAAAACTCATTAATTACTCTTCATTATCATAAACTCTTTCAAAGATCATTAATCATCTAGACATACTAAAATAGTCTATACTAGCCCTTTTCTCATCATGTCAATCATATCTTTATTAAAAATGTTTATTAATAAAGACTCATAAAACATCATAGTTTTCAAAATCATTTGCTATGTACTCAGTAAAAGTCTCATGTACTCACATTGGCCAAGCTAACTCCAAATCGTGTCTAACAACACGAATCCATGCTTTCCAACTTGTGAAATGTCACCAATCTTTAGGTATTCTTGACCTATCATCCATATCATCATACATTCTAGTTATTATCCATAACTAGCTACCAATAAACCCATAACAACATTCTTGGCCACCAAGTTCATCCAACTTGGTGAAACCCCAAAACCCTAGTTCAAGATTTCCATCAATAAATCCAATCCAACTTGTACACATCATTTACAAGCTTACTATGAGTGTTCTACACCCATGATTAGTAATCTTCCCCAAAGATGACATGAATGATTCCCCAAACCACCATTTCTACCCAAACAAAGTTCATAACTAGCTAGATAACATCAACAATCAAGAAATCTTACCTTTGATGTTTAGATCCTTCAAGATGGTGAAGATTTGAGCAAGGAATCACCAAAATCGCCCCTTCTCTCTCTAAAATCGGCTGCACCACAACTTGGGTGAAAAATGAGTAAACCCTAACTCAAACCCGTTTTAATACTGCTCGTCCATAGTTCATGATCGCGAACTAGTTCGCGTCGCGAACTCTGCGTGTCGTGAACACTTCGCGATCGGTAATGGGTCGTGAACTCCGATCGTCAAAAGCCCCAATTCCCTGGACGGAGTTCGCGATCGCGAACTCCACTTCGCGCCGTGAACTCCACTAGTCAGCTAGGCTGCACTTTTCGGTCTTTGCCTCGACCCGGTTTCGTCCATAACTTTCTCATACGGTGTCCAAATGACACGAAACCAATTCCTACGTTCTTTAAATGATTTATCCTTGTTTATCATATTTTTCCCATATTTTATTTTATTCAAATTTCGGGTCGTTACAGTCTTGGAATTGCAAGTCTAGACGCTCTAAACTTGGCTCTTTTATTAAAATGGAAATGGCGTTTTCTAACCGAGAAGAATGCTTTGTGGTGTCGGCTTATTCAAGCTATTCATGGTGAGGATGGAGGGTTTGGAAATGGTTCTCGATCTCATAAAGGTATTTGGCTTAATATTATCGGTTCAATTAACTATTTACACGATAATGATATTATTATGAAGAACGATTTCCATTATAAGTTGAGGAATGGTGAAGGTATTAAGTTTTGGTTGGATGATTGGATTGAGGGTATTCCATTGTCGCATAGATTCAATCGGCTCTTTAGATTGGATCTTAATTCTTTTTGTTTAATAAAAGATAGATGGAGGAATGGAGAATGGGTTTTTAATTGGAGAAGAAATATTAGAGATGGTGTAGAAAAACAACAATTCGATAGTCTTATGGGCTTAATCGGCGAAGTGGTTCTTAATGATGGTATTGATTCCATTTGTTGGTCGAGAGATGACAGTGGTGTTTACACGGTGGGTAATGCACGAAACATCATCAATAATCGTTTATTTTCTGGCTCGGATTGTTCGTTTAGTTGGTGTAAATCTATTCCGATTATAGTGAATATCTTTGTGTGGCGTTTGTTCTTAGATCGTCTACCGACGGGACAAAACTTGTCTCAGAGGGGTATGGAGATTGGCTCTATTATGTGCCCTATTTTTAATGACAGGTTGGAATCGGCAAATCATTTATTTTTTTCGTGTGAGGTGGCTGTGCAAATTTGGAAGATGATATTCCGATGGTGCGATTTGGAGGAATGGGATTGCAATTTGGTGGAGCAATGGTGCGGGTTTTGTGATGATACAATT
This sequence comes from Calendula officinalis, assembly GCA_963853835.1. Taxonomy (NCBI): domain Eukaryota; kingdom Viridiplantae; phylum Streptophyta; class Magnoliopsida; order Asterales; family Asteraceae; genus Calendula; species Calendula officinalis. The sequence goes on along the minus strand of OY970832.1, from coordinate 6,869,353 downwards.
AATGCTAATTCTCGAAGATTGAAGTTGAGGGTGATTAGCTACACGACGTGGTGGGTCCTTTGGAGATTCCGTAATGCTATTTTATTTGATAGCAGTAGATTAAAGAAAAGTGAAATTTTTGATAGTATTAGATTGTTTTCATTTTCTTGGTTCGCCCATCGGAATCATAAAGTAAAGATTTCATAGGTTGAGTGGTTGTTAAAACCCTTGTAATTATTTGTTTTTGTCTAGCGTTTTGCTAGGCTCTCGCGTTTAATATATTTTTGAAGGTCTTCCGGGGGGTGATGGCAATGCCGAAGCTCGATCCGTTGCCTTCTTTTTGCTGTTCAAAAAAAAAAAAAATCAGATTACGTAATTATAAAATGAGAAACGTAAAATAACAAATAAAATAAATTAAAACATTACTAAGTAAAGTTGAACGATTACGAAACGATCTCTTTGACAAAATAACGACTAAGAACCAATCTCTCTAACAAAATAAGAAAAGTTAAGATAAATTTATAAACACTTCTTTGACAAAATAACGACTAAGGTTTATTTGTTAAATTATCATTTTTATCTTCTATTAATATTTTCAAATCTTGTATGCTATTTATAGTAGATAAAATATAATTAATATTCAAATTAATATTTATATATAAAGGATATTTCATATTTTGATTAGTGTTAATAACATTTGAAGTATATAAAATTTGTATAGTTGATATTGTTGTATTATGTTTGCATGTCTTCTTATCCAAATATTGTTTTCTTAATTTACTCATCTCTGTATGTGTATTAGATGAACATTATAAAATTATAAGATATATAAATATTATAAAATTATAAGATCTAAATAAGATTGAAGTAAATTTTTTATCAATAATAAAATTTTAATTTAAAAATTCATTATTGTCACAATTAAAAACTATGAAGTTGTATTGAAGGGTTCCAGTATTTGAGTTATTATAGAATAATTTTGCTAGACGTAACTTTTATATAATTGAAATATGTTTCATTATATGTAAATATATAAAATGTTAAATACGAAATTATATAATATTTCTATAAGATAATTATTTTATTGAATATTTAATGCCATAGACATGATTATATTATGGAATAATAATATTTAAATCATATAACAGAAAATATGAAAATTAAAACATTAAATAAATGATAATAATTGTGTTTAAACACAACAAAATACAACTAAATTAACAAATAAGAAATATAAAGATAAATTTATAAAGACTTATTTGTAAAGAACATTTGATGTTTTATTTGTTAAACTAACATCCTTATCTTTCTTAATATTTTAAAATATTTTATGCTCTTTACTATTGAAAAATTATATTTTAACGCCACATATAATCAGTGTTTTAAAATCCGAGTTGACCCGGACGGTTGAACCGGTTCAACCGCGGCCCGTTGTAAAAGGCGGTTCAACCGTGACCGGGTTTTTGCTTACAATCGACTCGGTTCGACTCGCCCTGTTATGGTGAAAACTGGTGACCCAGGTTAACCCGGTTTTTAATTCTTTTACTTCAAATATACACACTTTAGTGCTTGATACATACATCTTTTGTATAATATCTTTTATATGTAGTTAGTTGACCGTTTTTTAATCTTTTTTACTTATAATAATGTACAAAATTTACTGCATGATGTACATATCTTTTATATAATATTTTTTTATATGTTGTTAGTTGGCCCGGGTAGACCCGCCGGTTGAATCGTGACCCGGCCATCTTACCGGGCCGAGTAATAACCCGGGTTCTAAAACATTGCATATAACTGTCCGTGTGAAAAATTATAGCTTTCCAAATAAAGACTAACTTTTGATAATGATTATCCTATTTATGACACTGCAAGTCTTAGCAAAGGTACATTTATTTAAATTTAATTAAATTTTGTTTTAAATAAAATGATGATTAGTTGTTACGATTACCAAGTTAAATTTTGAATAAGTGACGTCTCATAATTCGACCAGATTTAGGCTAGGCTGACATACATCATAATGAGCATTTTATGAATTGACTGCAATTGTAGTGAATACATCTGATTTTGGGTGGGTTAGTCGTCAAATAGTAGCTAATATATGATATATCTATACGATTTTGTAATCAATATATAAGATCAAATTTGTATGTATAGATATCTCACAATTGGTAATTTGGATTCATGTCCAATTTTAGTCAATACAACATATTGGCTAACATTACAGTCAATTTCCATCTATAATCCAATTTTGTGATTTAACAATACATTGGAAATTATTAAAGTAAAAATGTTTGGATACAACAATAAAACAATAATGTTTTGACAAATAAAAGTAACAAAACTATAAGAAAATTATCAATAAAATGATTATATCTGATGCAAAAAGCTATTTGTTAATTCAAAAACGTTAATAATTCAAGAACAAAATAATTGTAAAGTTGTAATGCTAATTTGCGTTTGTCCTACAATTGAGTAGCCTTTAATAAATAGAAAGCAAAAAGAACAAAATAGTTTTCTAAATATGATGTTATCAATTATCAGAAGTATATATCTTTAAGGGTGATTTTTACACCTCATCTTTAAATCCACATACCACTATTAATGCTTTATGTGTGTTTACAATCTGCAGTAACATTTGTACATTGTGTATAGTCAAAAAAATATGTGGTATATAAATTAATACCCATATCTTTAACATTGATTTACAATGAAACTCGATATCCTTTCAGGATTCATGATCACATCAAACCATTAGTATATTCCTCCATTTTTATGATCAAAATGATAAGCTTAGATAGCCTCATGGATTAATAGCTTAATCACTCAACTTTATCTTGAATTTTTTTCCCATGCAATACTATGGTATTTGTGTTTATTTATTGTTCCTTTATTTAGTGGTTTCTATAAAGTTCAGTTTATTTATACTTTAAAACGCAAAGTACTTACATAGTTTCACCTCATTCTTAAGTATTAAATAATTAAGTTTGCAATCACAAAAATTGTTGAACTTCTTGTGGAATGAAGAAATTTTTAAATAACCTACTGTAAAAAAACTCACACAAGAATCTCAAAGCTGTTTGCAGTAAATGATAAAACATGTTATGTAAAATGATGCATAAAGGTTATTAGGATGTAGGAGTACATAAAAAGAAGCACATACCATGTTCGTAAGCTGCATTTTTTAAATAAGTTGCCCTTTGTTTTGGTACCTGGTACCACATAAACTACTTACTTAAATGTGTTGTCAAAATTAATATGATTCATGAAACGTAAAGTGTGCTCTTACAAATAAGCATTCCAAAACAAATCAAGAAACCAAGGTTATATATGCATATACAATTCTATCTATCGTTCATATTGCAGCCACTGATCCCTATTTGCATGAAGTGCAAAATTAATCAAAAAAAAAATTAAATTGAACAACAATATATATATAATTTATAAGAAAGATGAATAGAATATAAAAGAACTAATTGTGTTATGGCTAATTCTATTTTCAAATTAGTATTGTTTCATAAAAATATAAACAAATAAAAAACTATATTTCTGATGCATAAGCATATAAACAATATAAAAAATGGTAGTACCACGCTGCATAAGCACGAACTGCAATTTTTTTAAAAATCGTTTAAACCTGTTTGCTAAAGGCTGTAGAAGGCTCATCAAATTTTATGATTAGCACATACAAACAGAAAATAAATGAGAGTATTATAAATAACAATATAATTATCTCGGTTTATTTTCACAATCTGCATCACAAGCTGTTATGTTTCACATGTAAAATAGTTATATTTGCATATTGCTGCTGCTTCGTACGAATATGATCAAAAAGAAAAGTGAAGGGTATAAGGAATCATAGCGTTGATGCAGTTTGTGAGCTCCTTGAGGCAGAGATGCAGATTGTGACCTCCTTGAGGCTGCGAGATATGCTAAACGTATTCAAAATTGGTAGTCTTTAAATAGGCTAAAGTTAAAATTTAGCATAATTTCTGCTCCGTATGTTCTGCTGTATATTAGTTACGTTTGAAATTTAATTCGGTAGAAAGTTAAATCATTAACTATTTTCGAATCTTGTTCCTACAAATATTGAAAGTTTGGTAATATATTTAAATATTATTCCTAAATTAAAGCTGCATATTAGGAAATGTTCAAATCATAATAGGATATTATTTATAATTAATTTGAATTCACAGTGTAATTTAGTTTGGTTATTAGGATCCGAAATCAATGGCATTAAATATTTAATTAATGCTCGTTTTAAAAAATGAAAATTCTAAGAAATTGCCATGTGTCATTCTGTCTCCTAAGAGGTGCCACGTGGCCATCTAAAAACCTTGTTTTATTATATAATAGATTACATGGAAGGTCCCTGTGGTTTGCCACTTATTACAGCCACAGTCTCTGGTCTTCGTTTATTACACTGGAAGTCCCTGGTGTATTCAATTTGTTACACCCAACGTCCCCTTGTCAAACGGACGTCAAAAAATTTCCGTTAAGTGGCCCATGTGCACCTCACATGATGGGCAAATTCGTAATTTCCCTTCTCCTTTTAAAGAATAAATTACACGGAAGGTCCCTATGGTTTGTCACTTATTACAGCCACAGTCCCTGAACTTCGTTTATTACACTGGAAGTCCCTTGTGTGTTCAATTTGTTACAATCGACGTCCCTATGTCAAACAGACGTCTAAAAGATCCGTTAAGCGACCCATGTGCACGTCACATGATGAGCACGATAGTAATGCTCTGTAAATAAGTGATCATGAAGTTCGGTAAGAAAAAATTTCAAAAAAATCATAAATACACAAGACACATACCGTATAGTTCATTGCAGATGTCTTCTTCATTATTCGTACCTCTTTTACTGCTCGATTGGTCCGCCATTGTTAGAAAAGAAGGGTTTTTTGAAGAATAAATAGAGTGGAGAGAAGAGAGGGAAAGATGAGAGGGAATACGTGAAGGGACGGCTGGTGTAAATTAGGGAAAACACGTTTTTGGGGGGGGGGGGAATTACCATTGTTCCCATCATGTCAGGTGCACATGGGTCACTTAACATACCTTTTAGACGTCCGTTTGAGAGAGAGACATCGGGTGTAACAAATTGAATACACCAGGGACTTCCAGTGTAATAAACGAAGTTCAGGGACTGTGACTGTAATAAGTAGCAAACCACAGGGACCTTCCGTGTAATTTACTCTTTAAAAGGAGAAGGGAGATTACGATTTTGCCCATCATGTGAGGTGCACATGGGTCATTTAACGGAATTTTTTGACGTCCGTTTGACAGAGGGACGTCGGGTGTAACAAATTGAACACACCAGGGACTTCCAGTGTAATAAAAGAATACCAGGGATTGTGGCTGTAATAAATGGCAAACCACAAGGACCTTCCGTGTAATTTACTCTTAAATATTTAAAACTTCATCTACTACAGTTCATTAATGTTTATATTGTTATTATATGTTACAAAACATGTTTATAGTTTGAATTTTTTGGCTAAAAATGCTATACACTGTTGAAATATGTTATTAAACATTAAATTTAATGTTGTAAAATAGACATTGTTGCTAAAATTTATATGTAATTTTGGAAAAATGAAGATTAGTGCATGAGATTATATATTTATGTTCAAAACAAGATGGATTCGGTTTTAAAACCGAAACCGAACCGTTAATTGCCAAAAACAGCTAAAACCGAAACCGATAGAAACCGAAACCATTGGTTTTGAAAATCCTAAAACCGAAATTAGCGGATTCGGTTCAGTTTAAGCCTAAAACCGCTCCAAACCGCCCCATGCACACCAATTTCGGCATTTCCACTCTACCACGAAGATTTTAAACATAGAGTGCATCGGTGTTAGAAAAAGTCTATAAAATATAAAAATGATAATATGTTATGGGTATTGGTACCATTTTTCACACTAAATATTTTGACACATCAAATATCATCCAAACAATCATATGACATCATACACATTCACCCACATGTGAAAGAGAGCCCACCAAAATAACTAAATACCCTCATTCCTCACGCCAAATACCCTTGGTAAGATTTGGTCGTGGCCACGGATGACCACAAAAATGCACCATACCTCGAAGGGGTGGTGTTCCCTTTTCTACCACACCGTGAAACCAATGCATAAATAATCACACTATGAAGGCATGCTGTCAGGATCGATTAACTATATAGAAGTTAATAAACACCTTAGATCTAATTGAATATAGAAGTTGCAGCGGATCAACACTATATCAATGTAATTAAGAACAATGAACTGTAAATAATATGCGAAAGTATTAAGAACACAGTTTCACAAAAAGCTTCAATGTATATTATTGAGTTAACAATACACACGTACGTTTACAATTCGTAGGGAACTATTTATAATAGTCCTTGAAGCTAAACTATTTACCCTAGTTATTCTAGGACTTGCTTTACATCGAATAATAAAAGATATACATTGATTTACATGCTATAACTATCTCTACGAAGATCTCGGACTTGATATGCTTCCAAAACGCGTACCAGTAGTAAAATCATTCACCAGTAGTAAATGTGCATCGTCAGTAGTAACTCTGGTAACCAGTAGTAAGTCCAAAACCAACGTCAGTAGTAACTACTATTGATCAGTAGTATCTTCAATAAGCTTGATCAGTAGTAAACTTTAGTTATAGTATACACCAGTATAAACTTCATCAGTAGTAACATGTTCTGCCCCATCAGTACTAAGTATGATTAGTACTAACTGCAGCATCAGTATCAAGTTGATCTGTGTTTTGCTCCAACAATCTCCCCCTAAACTTATTGATTATCTTTTAATCAATCAAGTTTCTTTTGTTCTTCTTGTTCTCTTCTTCTTTTCTCAAGAGTTCTTTGATTCTGTTGAAGCCTTTGTTCAATAATATATTTGCTGTTCCTCTTTGTAAAGTAATTCAGTTTGTTTTGGAACATAACAGCATCATAAGGTTTCATCAAAGTGTTTATGAATATCTGATACATAGTCTTCTCAGAATGTGGATATTCCTTTTCATACAAGTACAGCTCACATACTTTGCCTGATTTCTCAAAGAAATACATATTGGCAGTAGGAATGACATTCCAAGCATATACATTTCCTGGATCTGTAAATTGTTCTGGATAATTATCTGGATAAAATGCAGCATCTATCATTCTAGTTAAGTATCCAGCACCAGACTCTTTCCATGATTTCTTTGTCATTCTAGGTTTTCCAATAATCAGAAGCTTGATTACATCACTTCTAGAACATGATCTGATTAATGGTAACCATCCAGTAAATCTCTGCACAACTTTGTCTTCCCTTATGACCTCTATAACATTGTTCTGCATCACTCTCCAGTTAATAATTGGATTGTTCTGCAATGGAGCAATAGGCATTTCAAGAACAGGTACAATTTGTTTTGATTTCTTCTTAGAGCTTTGTTCTTGGTCAACAGTTTTTCTTTTCTTTGATTGGGGAGTTGAGGTATCACCAGTAGTTGAAACACTACCAGCTTTGATTAAATTTGGACTGATTGGAATTAAAGTTTTGGCTTTCTTTGTTTCTTCAGCTTCTTGTTCAGCCAAGTCTTTCTTCTTAGCAGTGCAGTATTTTTCAATTATAGTTATCATCTTCATTCTTCCAAAAGATTTTGCACTGTGCCCTTTTGTCTTGAGAAAGTCTATCATAAGTGTATTTTGTTCAAAAATATCATCTGGTAGATCACCTTTTGTTCTTTTACATTCAGCTACAAGATCTTCAAGACAGTTTAGATGTTTTTCTTCTACTTTTCTGAGCCTTTTGAATTCTGCTTCTTGGGCTTCTATCTGAACATCTTTGATTTGAGTAGGTATTTGAACAGGAGTTGCACTTTGAACTTTCTTCTTATTTTCTACTAATGCTTGATACATTTCCACTTTCTCCAAAAATTTTCTATGTTTTATTCTCCATATGGATTGCTTTTCTGCTCTGACATGATTTATCTTGTTTACCATGTGATGTCCTAATGCTCTATTTGGATAATCATCATCATATACTTCTTTTCCTTTTCCAATGTGAGCAGATGGTGGAGGTGGAATGTATTTCATATCTGGTATACCCATCATCAGAAGTTTTGGATAAAACAGATGTAGTTGACCTTCTGGTAAGATTTTAGGGTGTGGAGGAAGTGTACATTCATCTACCTCAAACCAATTCACATTATCATCAATGTCAGGTATGATAAGTGGTTGATCAGGTGTTGGTGGTTTGGAGATAATGACATGTCTTTCTCTTTCAATTAGCTCTGGGAATTGTAATTCTTCCTCTTCAGTAGTAACCAGAGTAGTTACTACTGGTGTGACTTCAGGAGTTTCTACTGATAGGGCATCAGTAGTATTTGGTGCTTTCAATTCCTCTTCTTGACTTACTACTGCTATTATATCAGTAGTAGGAGTTACTACTGGTATTTCCTTTTCAACTTGTTCTTCCATTGTAGCAGTAGTAGTAGGTTCATCTTCTGTAACCATCATTTCTGGGCCTTCATCAACTTTTGTTTCTTTTAAGTTTAAGAGAGAGGATGCTGCTGCTGCAATTGATTCATCAATCATGGTCTGTATGTTATCCTTCTCCCCCTTAGTGAGCTCAACTGGTGGAGCCTCACTATCATCAATTTTCTTCTTCAATTTCCTGATGATTTTAGTTTGTTGATGAAGCCTGTGCTCATATAATCTCATTCTCTTGTTGATGGTATTGACATGCCTTTTCATAGCAGCCATGGTTTTTCCTTGGTTTGTAAGATATGTAAGGCAATTTTGTACAGTGGATTCAAGAGAATCCACTTTTTCCGTCAATTGATTGATTTTAATACTGCCCTCACTCCATCTAGCAAGATCATCGGGCTCACTAACAGGTACATTGGCTTTGAGGTTTTCCATCCTATCCATCAATTCAAAAGATCTGCCCTCATCACTTCTTGGTGATTCATTGGGTCTTTTAGACATTCTCTTCTTCCTAGAAGAAGCAGAGATGCCCCCCCCTTGTGGTTTCTTGGCACCGGGGTCCTTTGAGTAACTCCTCAAATGAGTCATCACTCAAAGTTGCCGAGGTCTGGGTCCTAGTGATGTTTTCACTGTCCTGTGCACCCACCTTTGGGGCATCAGTAGTGAAAGCCCTCGCCTCATGTCCTCTCTCCTCCTTGGAGGACAACTCTTGGAGCCTGGGGTTTGACTCAATGTGTCCCCTGGTGTCCTTTTAAGATTTCTTTCTTTTGTGAATAGTGGAAATATTTTGGGTTTTGTCTGGCAGGTCTTCCACAGAGTGAAGAGTAGCACTCTGCAGATTTATATCAAGTTCCTGGGACACATTCAGGACTTCTGTTTGGGCTGGTGATTGAGTGACTAGTTGGGGTGGTGTTTGGGCTGTATTTGGGGGTGATGGAGTGGGTTGAGGTTCAACTTGGGTTGTAGCAATGGTTGAACCCTCTCCAATTTGTGTATGATCTTTGATCATGTTAGGAAACAAAGGGGTTTCCTTGCCCGAAAATTTAAATTGTTTTCTCATATTTGAGAAAACTTTCTTGTTCAACTCTGGAAGTATGAAAATGTTTTTAGGAGTTGACAAGTTTTGTAATTCACAATTTATGATATGTTGTAGAAATCTGGGATACATTAAAAATTTAGAAGAACTAAGATTTCCCAACATACCTTCAAAAATCATATAAGAAAAATTAAATACTTGGTCTGTGCATAAACAGACAACAGCAGAGGCTATTGCCTTATTAAACTCATTCCAAGTACTTCTTTTTGGAGAAATACAATGCTGAATTGTATGTACTAAGAATTTCCATTGTGGGGAGAGAAGACCCTTTTGAAAGGTTACTATATTCAGTCTTCCCTCATAACCCATTTTTTGTAAAATTTCAGCAATGTATTCCTTAGGAAGAGTAAACATACCTGAATCGTCATGAAGTTGTAGATGGTGTCTGATTGATTGTTCTGTTACTGTGATATGCTTCCCATCTACTTTTGATTTGATCATTGATATGGTTGTTCCTTCTGTTTGTTCAGCATTGGTCCAGAAATCCACCAAGTACTGTTGATATGATTTTGGTTTTACAGTTAACGCAAACTGTATATACGAATTTCTCAAAAATTTGACTATAGGACGAAAATCTTTTGTTCCGTCGGGATTCTTTAGGAAGGCACACATGTTGTGAAATTCGGAATATTTGAGATCGGTTTGCACATCCAGAGATTGTAGAGTTGCCATTTGATGTTGATTTTGAAAGAAAGATGTACGTATTTTGTTACTGACTTAGAGTTTTTGATCGTAAGCTAGGGTTTATCGAGAGGATTTAGCAAATCGAAGTGAAGATAATGTTAAACTAATCGACTGCCGCCTTTTATATCTTTCGATTTAATCTGCAAAACGACTAAAATGTCCTTCGAATCATAACGTAACGGTTATTTTCATGGGGGTTAGTTTGGTAATTGTGTTTCTGAAAGACCAGTAGTAAATAAGATATCAGTAGTAAAACGTCAGTAGTATCTACTAACATCAGTAGTGACTAAGGATTTTAACATCAGTAGTAACTATGGACATCAGTAGTAACCACTAACACACAAGACCGGTAGTATATGTGAATACCAGTAGTACTGACTTACCAGTAGTATTTGTGTAAACCTAATACACACCAGTAATACAGATATACCAGTAGTAAAACACTTTAAATAAATAATTTTTTACAACAAACTTTACACATGATTTTAAGAGAGATTTTAAGTTATCAAAATCATTCCAATACTGCTAACTAAGAAGTTGAATCTTCCTACATCAAATGCTTTTGTAAAAAGATCTGCTAATTGATCATCAGTATGAATTTTAACAACTTTGATTAATTTCTTTTCATTACAGTCTCTTATAAAATGAAATCTTATTTCAATGTGTTTGGTTTTAGAGTGTTTTACTGGATTGTTCACAATACTAATAGCACTTTGATTATCAATAAAAATAGGAGTTTTAAGAATAGAGATACCAAAGTCTAGAAGCTGGTTTTGAATCCAGAGTACTTGAGCACAACAAGCAGATGCAGCTACATATTCTGCTTCAGCAGTTGATGTTGATACATTTGTTTATTTCTTACATTGCCATGACACCAGTCTTGATCCAAAGAATTGACATCCACCAGTAGTGGACTTTCTGTCTTGACATTCACCTCCATAGTCACTATCTGTGTAGGCTATGAGTTCAAATGGTGAATCATGTGGATACCATAGACCTAGTGATAGTTTGCCTTTCAAGTATCTGAATATTCTTTTAACAGCTTGCAAGTGTAATTCTTTGGGTCTTGCTTGATATCTTGCACACACACAAACACTATACATAATGTCAGGTCTTGATGCAGTTAAGTACATCAAAGAGCCTATCATTGATCTATATAAGTGTTCATCTACATCCTCCCCCTCAATATCAGGATGTAGGTGTTTGTGTGTTTCCATTGGTGTACTTGCACTTTTACTGTCTTTCAGATCAAACTTTTCCAAGATGTCTTTGACATATTTTGATTGATTTATCAAAATACCATCAGTTCTTTGATTGACTTGGAGTCCAAGGAAGAAGTTCATTGGACCCATAGAGCTCATCTTGAATTTAATCTGCATCAGTTCTTCAAATTCTTTGCATAATAAATCATTGGTTGAGCCAAAGATGATATCATCTACATAAATTTGTACCAGTAGTATATCATCTTTGACTTTCTTTGTGAACAAAGTTTTATCAATGGCTCCTCTTTTAAAGTTGTTCTTCAATAGGTATGATGATAATGTGTCATACCATGCTCTTGGTGCCTGATGTAGGCCATACAAAGCTTTATCCAATTTGAACACATAGTCACCATGTTTTGGATCTTCAAAACCTGGAGGTTGGCATACATAGACCTCTTCTTCAATCTTCACATATAAGAATGCACTCTTAACATCCATTTGATAGACTTTGAACTTCTTGAATGAAGCATATGCTAGAAATATTCTTATAGCTTCAATTCTAGCAACAGGAGCATATACTTCATCATAGTCTATTCCTTCTTCTTGAGTGTATCCTTGGGCTACAAGTCTGGCTTTGTTCTTGATAACTATACCTCTTTCATCTTTCTTATTTCTGAAGATCCATCTTGTTCCAATGGCTCTTTTTCCTTTGGGTAGAGGTACAAGTGTCCAAACAGCTTGTAACTTGAATTGAAGGAGTTCTTCTTGCATTGCCTCAATCCAGTTTGAGTCCTTCATTGCTTGTTGGATCTTCTTTGGTTCATCCTGAGACAGAAAGCATTCAAACATGCATTCATTAGCAATTAAACTTATATTACACATATTTGCAGTTAAGCTTTTGTTTAATTTGCTTCTTGTTTGTAGTGGTGAATTAACATCACATAGAACAAGGTCTAATGGATGGTTCTTCTGAGTCCTTGTGGTTGCAGCTTTATCAACTACTAGTTGATTTTCAAGATTGGACTCATTTGTCTCAGGCATTTGTTCTTCTAGTGATCCTTCATTGTCATTGAAGTTTGGTTCATCATCATCTTGGTCAGAGTTACTACTGCTATTGTCTTCATTGAGATCAGTAGTATTGTTGTTGTTACTGGTATCAGTAGTATCTTGAGAATCTAGGTTATTGTTGGGACCAGTAGTATTTTGAGTACTATTACTGGTATCAGTAGTATTTGAATTACTACTGTCCTCATTCTCAGAGTTACTACTGGTTCCAGAACTTGAGTTATTACTGACATCAGTATTAACTATTGGAGCAGTATTAACTACAATGTATCTCATTTCCTCTAGACCAGTATTAACGGATGATGTTGCTTCCTTTTGAGTGTGACAATTTGAATTTCCTGCATTGAAGTCCATGTTAGAATTAAAGGATTTGGTTAGATTGTCTATATTAAATAGCCAATCTGGACCATTTCCTTGTTCATTAGGTACATTTTCATTAAAGGATACATTGATGCTTTCTTCAATTATCCTTAATCTCTTGTTGAATACTCTGTATGCTTTGCTTTGAGTAGAGTATCCTACAAATATTCCATCATCAGCTTTGCAGTCAAATTTACCAATTTGTTCTCTTGTAATCAGAATAGTACAAGGACAACCAAATGATTTCAAAAAGCTTATAGAAGGTTTTCTTTTATTAAAAAGTTCATAAGGTGTTTTAAAATGTGGCTTTACTATTAATACTCTGTTCTGAACATAACATGCAGTATTAACAGCTTCAGCCCAAAAAGTAATTGGTAATTTTGAGTCTGCTAGCATTGATCTTGCTGCTTCTATGATGGTTCTATTTCTTCTTTCAGCTACACTATTTTGTTGAGGAGTTCTAGGTGAGCTGTATTGCCTGTCAATCCCTTTAAGATCACAAAAGTTAATTAAGTTAGCATTTTTAAATTCTGTGCCATTATCACATCTTATGGCTTTAATTTTTTGATCAGATGTGTTTTCCAGTTTGACAATTAAGTTCTTTATGAGTTCACTTGTTTCATCCTTTGTCCTGAGAAAGAAAACCCATGTATATCTGGAAAAGTCATCAGTAATAACAAGACAATATTGTTTCTTTCCAATACTCATTACATTTGTAGGTCCAAATAGGTCCATATGTAAGAGCTGCAAAGGAACAGAAATAGAGTTCACAGTTTTGGACTTATGAGAAGTCTTGTGTTGTTTACCTTTTAGGCATGCAACACAGTGATGATCACACATGAATTGTTTTTGAGGTAGTCCAATGACCAGATTTCTTTTTACTAAATTGTTCATGTTTTTAAAATTAGTGTGACACATCCTTCTATGCCATAGTTCTGATTCAGTGGTGTTTGCCTTGGATATAAAACAGTTGACCTCATTTGAAGAAATGAGTTCTCCCCCTATATCTAGGCAATACACATTGTTTCTACTTGGAGTTCTTAAAACAACATATTTTTCATCTAAAATAAAGTCAGGAGAAAGAATGATGCACTCAATGTCTGTGAAAAGAATTTTATTCTTTTTATCACAAACTTGAGACACACTGACAAGATTGTATTTTAGTTCAGCTACATAAAATACATCATCAAAGGTAATTTTGCCATTAGTAACAGTACCTTTACCTGTAATCTTACCTCCCTGGGGATTCTCACCAAATGACACATATCCTCCATCAAATGACTTGAAATCTTTAAGAATTTGCAGATTTCCAGTCATGTGCCTTGAGCATCCACTATCAATATGCCATGTTCTTCCTTCTTCTGGGATCTGAATGCTCTGCACAAGTGAGTAAAGGATTAGTTAAGTTTGGGAACCCAAGCTTTATATGTCTTGGGTTCATCCTTTGAGAAATAAGCTTTTGGGGATTTAACTTTAAACACTTTTGGTACCCATACTTGTTTATTACTGGTGTTTTGTTTTACTACTGCCCTTTTGAAATTATTACTGGTGTGAGAATTTTCTACTGATCTTGGTTTATACCCATGAATCTTTGCTTTTGAATGCTTTACTACTGATGGACCAGTAGTATTTGGGTACTTACCATGTTTAGAATGACCAGTAGTGTTTTTAGGGTTGACACCAGTAGTATTTTTGAAAGTTGTTTTGGGAGCAGTAGTATTTTTGTAATTAGGGTTTTTACCAGTAGTATTCTTGTATTGGTACCAAACAGCATTATAATTAGGGTTAACACCAGTAGTAAAATTGTTAAAGTTTTTACTGGTGTTGGAAAATTTAAAATATTATTTATTTTGATTGGATTATCCATTGTTCTTGAAGTAATTGCTGTTCTTTAGGCTTCCAATTCTTCTGTTTTGCACAAATCTTGGTGCACTTCTTCCAAATCTTGAAGTTTCAGCAATTGGAGTTTTAATTTTATTTATTACTGAAGGACCAGTAGTATCTTTTAACTTTTGAGTTTTTGCATTATCTTTAAACATTTTAAATTCCTTTAACTCTTTGCAGTTTATTGGATTGAAGTGACAATCCTTTGCTAAATGGTTCATTTTGTTGCATATAACACATCTTAATTTCTTATTTTTAGCACCTTCAGGTATTCTTTGGTCTAAGAGTTGTTTTTTATTTCTTTCATTTCCCCTTGTTAAAATTTTTGGTACATTTTCTGCATTATATTTAGGAGATTCATTTGGACTTTGAGCTGTGTGAAAACTTGTATCAATTGATTTTGGTGATTCAGTTTGAGAGATTGTAAATTCAATTGATTGATCATCATCAGAAGAATCATTTGATTCAGATGTTTCATTATGTGATTCAGTTTGATTTTCAGTTTTTAATTCATTAATGATTCTTTCTGAACTGTTTTTAAGTGGTGGAATGATTTTATATGGAGGTGGTACAACATGATATCCCACCCCATGAACAACTTTTTCTGTAGTTTGATTATTAGTTAATTCATCAAGAATTTTAGTACTTCTTTCAAACTTTTTAATTGTTAATTTATTTTGTTCAATTTCAAGCTGACATTCTTCTAATTTACTTGTTAGTTCTTTATTTTTTATTTCATAAAATTCTTTCTCATCCACAGCCTGAAGCAATTCTTCCTTTATCCTTTGATCAATCATCTGGTACACCTTTATTTGATGTTCTTGATCAGTAATCACACCATCAAATTCATGATTTCTTCTCACTGCTTTTGCTAAATCTTCATTTAATTTAGTGTTTTCTTTTTCTAAGTTTTTAATAATTTTAGCACATTCAGAAGTACAAGGTTTAGGTTTTACCTCAGTTTTGGTGTCAGTAAAGGCCATTAGAGCTTGATTTTGAGCATGCTCTTCTGCTTGGAAGCTCCAGTCATAGCCTTGTCCTTGTTGTGATACAAGGGCAGTTGATTTTGATCTTTTGTCTGGCTGAGGACATTCTTTTGCAAAGTGACCAAGGTTGTTACATTTGTAACATTTGACTTTAGTTTTGTCAAATCCAGCTTTGTCACCTTTGTTGAAGTTGAGGCTTGTCCTACCAGTTCTCTTTAAGAATCTTTTTGTCCTTAGGCTCAGCATAGCCATCTGCCATTTAAGATCCATCTCCTCAAGATCATCTGGGTTCAATTGTTCCAAGTCATCACTAATCAATGCAGTATGCACATGACTAGTGAAGAAGGATTCTCTTGCAGCATCCTCAGAATCTGCAGCCTTTCCTGTGAAGGTTTCCTGACCTTGACCTGTACTAGAGACAAATGCAGCATTATTAGAAGAAATAGAAGGGTTCTTTTGGTTTACCTCAGTTTCAAATACTCTGAGATCATTGTAGAGTTCATCCAACTCCTTTTCTTCTAGAGCATCTCTTTGTCTATATACCACTGTATACATGGCCCATTCTTCACTAAGAGACCTTAGGAACTTCATGTTGACATCTTCTTGATCCATCTTAACCCCAACCTGGTTAAGTTCACCAATTAGCTTGTTGAATCTGTCAAACACTTGAGTGAGTGTTTCATTGGGTTTTCCTTTGAAGTTTTCAAAGTCTTGTTTGAGAACAGACTTCATGTTCCTCTTGGTGCTCTTGGTCCCAACGAATCTCTTCTCCAGTGTTTCCCATAGCACCTTTGCATCATCATACTCAACAAAGAGATGTTGATAATCGTTAGGAATGGCCAGTAGGAGAGTGCTTAGAGCTTTGAGTTCGATTCCCTTGTCCTTCTTTTCTTTCTCACACTTAAGTTTGTCTGCCTCAGTTGCAGAGCTGCTTGCTTGACCAGGACCAGTTTTGTTTCCTTCAAGGACAACTTCCCACATAGAATAATCTGTAATAAGCATGTATTGCTTAATACGATTCTTCCACATCCCAAAGTTGTTGGGAGTGAGTATAGGAATTTTGTTGGCTTGAGTGCTTTCATTATTATCAGTCATGATTAATAATGTGTGTTTTAAAGATTAAAACTTTTTGTTGTTCTTAACAAATAGTTGATCTAGAACCAATACGCTCTGATACCACTTGTCAGGATCGATTAACTATATAGAAGTTAATAAACACCTTAGATCTAATTGAATATAGAAGTTGCAGCGGATCAACACTATATCAATGTGATTAAGAACAATGAACTGTAAATAATATGCGAAAGTATTAAGAACACAGTTTCACAAAAAGCTTCAATGTATATTATTGAGTTAACAATACACACGTACGTTTACAATTCGTAAGGAACTATTTATAATAGTCCTTGAAGCTAAACTATTTACCCTAGTTATTCTAGGACTTGCTTTACATCGAATAATAAAAGATATACATTGATTTACATGCTATAACTATCTCTACGAAGATCTCGGACTTGATATGCTTCCAAAACGCGTACCAGTAGTAAAATCATTCACCAGTAGTAAATGTGCATCGTCAGTAGTAACTCTGGTAACCAGTAGTAAGTCCAAAACCAACGTCAGTAGTAACTACTATTGATCAGTAGTATCTTCAATAAGCTTGATCAGTAGTAAACTTTAGTTATAGTATACACCAGTATCAACTTCATCAGTAGTAACATGTTCTGCCCCATCAGTACTAAGTATGATTAGTACTAACTGCAGCATCAGTATCAAGTTGATCTGTGTTTTGCTCCAACACATGCCCATAACAAACAACCTTACAATCAAATACTCGGTCATAAGCTTAAACAATTGTTTATTCGTTTACCCAATCTTATTATTTTTGATGGAAAATGATAATGACAGTCCTTAGGGCTGTCAATAACAAGACAAAATTAATGTAAAAACTGTCCCCTGAATTTTAGGAACATTACTCTATCAATGAATGTACAATCATCTTATGCATGTTACAGACAGCCTTAAGGGCTGTCATTAACAAAAACCCTTTTTTTATTAATTTGTCAGATAAATATTTGTTAATCTTATCTCACTTAATTATCATATAAACTTATTGTTGGACTAATAAAATCATTAATATTTTGTTCTTCTCTCTACTATATTTACAAACAAGAGAGATGTTAATGTAAGGATGAAGCCGATTTAGTTTACTTGAAGTTCATGGTTAAGGTTCATAATAACTTTTGATCCAAAAGGTAGATCCTAGACCCTAATTATAGAAGGGTGGTGGTAGACAGTGGTGTTGGATGATGATGATAATATTAGAATTTTAAAATTTTAAGAGATTAGTATATATAATTATATTATAGTTAAGTAATAAACATATAACTTGTTAGGTCAGTTGGTTTAGGAAGCTGTGCTAGACCAAATATCTTTTGGTAGGTTTTGGTACATTCGTACCCGGAGAGAACCATTCATGTCAGCATTAATAACTTTTGCTTCATAAGTTATACAATTGCTGATATCATCAATAACGTTATGCATTTTTTTTTCTTCCAATTTGTTATTTTTTGGTTTTCTAATAGCAACATTATAAGTCATGTTTATAACTTTATGAACTAAAGCGTGACCACATCGTCTTCCTTGTTGGAAACTATCTTTTGAATCCTATCAATGAACTTCAACATTGTCTCCAAGCCTTCTTCATCTGAGATATCAAAGATATGAGTAATAATAATGATGAGAACGACATTAATCATACAAAAAAGTAATTAATAATAAAGGTTTACCAAGTCTAGGAATTGTATGGCCTTTAGGATGATGAATCACGACAGGATTTTCTACTGATTTCAAAAGTTCCATCCCATATTGCTTCAAGAAATCCGCATCCCCTATAAAAATTAACATAAACAATCTATCAACCAAATATTTAAACAATTTGGCCCGTGACACAAAATATGCAACCTAACCGTAGTTCTTAAGATGCAATTGGTTAAATTCCCGTTGACTTTGAGAGTTGACCCATATCGATTGTTAATAAGTAGAACACCAAAAAGACAAACTAAAAGACACTAAAAGTTAAAAACGTTATTATTATTAAACATATATATTTTTCTAGAAAACTTTTAAGAGTTTGTAATGGAAGTAAAATGTGGAAAATATGAAAGTGAAAGCGATGTGGTGGTAGCTATACACATCTTCAATTATTACGCTATTTTGGGGTCATACGAGAGTTAGTTGAACTATGTGGACAAGAGTGATTTTGTAGTAGCCCACACATATTTTGTTTTAAAAAGTATAACACATTAATTTCTTTACTCAATGGAACCAGACTCTAATAATTGAACCTCCGTGGTCATAAGACGTATTTTTACTTATTGGAATTGAACATATAACCTTCTAGAAATATCACCTTTATCGAGACCAAATCAAACTACTAATCCACCACCCTTTTGGTTAAAACAGTGTTTTTATATATTTTATGATCCAATGACTTCAAATTAATGCTTAAAATTATATATTTAAATTGAAAAAGCATATATTAGAACGTAAATGGTTAACACTAGCAAACAGATAGATTGAGGTCAAAAAGGGTACCCAAAAAATGGAGAGATGGACATTGTATGGGAACAGAATATGCTTTCTCAGCCCATGATTCATTTTTCAATTTTGCCCCTGATATTATCATTACAAATTCAATCTTTGGTACCCTCGTCAATGCCAGCCCCTGTATAATATTTATTTAAAAAACAAAGACAAAAAATTGGTAAGTAATGGAGAGATATATTTTAAAATATTAAAAGAAAAAGTGAAAGGTAAAGTGTTGTAAATTGTAAAACCAACTTTAAAATTTGAACCTTCAAATGTTCACACTAGTTCAAGATTTTAGCACCATCAAACTCAAACGTTATATGTTTCATTTCGTGAGTTCACTAGTAATTAGATTGTTTTTCTTAATTAACATCTCATGTTTTTTGCATGACTTTTCACATGACGTATTTTTTAGAACAACAATATAGTCATATTGTACATGAAAGTAAAGAGATAGTTTCCTGAAAAACTTAGGGTAAAATTGTAGAAGTGTAAGGTGGTAAAAAAAAGTGGGTGAAATGAATTTCAACAAAACCTTGCTTTACATAGAATTGTCGAACTTAACATGGGCATTGATGATTGTACACTGTGCATTATTAGCAGTACTTAACAATTAAAGTTGGTGATGGAGAGTACATACCTTAGCTTGCAGTCCGGGCAATGCAGCTGCCAAAATCGCACCCTGGATAAACGTACAAAAACAATTTAATAAAATTCGCATTCATTAAATCAAATTTGACAAGAATAATAATAATAATCAAATAAAACCTGTGAGAATCCAGCCAATCCGTCAATCGGTGCATGTTTAATCATACATTCTTCAATATATTCAAGGCACTTATCAAAATTCTCGTATGTCGTAAATTCCTGAAGTTAAAATTGGTTAAAATTAATAGAATTTCGAAATCGAATGGAGAGATTGAATCGAACCTTATTGAATTGAAACCATTCGTAATAAGGTGGATCGAAAATCCCTTCAACTTCAGATTTCCCACCACACGGAAATGGTGCATCAGGAAAGAAGAAATCGATCTTTTCGAGCACAGATTCCGGCCATTTTTTCAGTTGAGTTTTGAATATTTCACCACTTGTTCGGAATCCATGGAGACAAAGGATTCTCGGTTTTCTGTTTACAATGTTATCGGAACCTTGAGTTGCGATGATTTCTTCGAGCATCGTGCGATTGGTTCTGCGATTACGAATGATTGCAGAGAGACAGGTGGGTGTTATATAGGGAGGAGATTGGTGGTTGTTATTAATGGCGGAATTGAGAGTGACGTATAGGAATTGGATTCGATATTTGGGAATGACGAGAGAGGTGACGGGGGGAAAAGTGTTTACGAGGGTGCCTTGTTGTTTCATATTGTATGAACATTTGTGTGTGTTTCACATGGTCAAACATACTTTTTGTTTACTTTAATTATCAAATAATATTCTGATTTGTGACAATTTTGTTGTAATATGATATACTTTTATATAAGTAAAAGTATACCAAATGACATGTGAATAATCTGTCTTCTTCTTTTTGATAAAATAGGCCTTTAGTTAAATAATTTTATTTTCTCCAATATTTATATTTATTGACCATATTTATAGTCAATAAGTTTATACGAGAATCAATCACTTTTTGTCAGTTTTCATCTTGATATATATATTTTTGATTAGAGTATCAAGTGTGGTAATTGGAATGATACATCATTTCCTCTCGTCCTCCATTACCAGACTAACAATATTCAGTTATGGTTTATTATTAATTTTTCCAATATTCTAACAAAAAGATAACAATAAGTACACTCATGTCGATCCTGCGTTGTGACTTCTAAAAGGCTCTGCCACCTTAACAAAAGCACAATGTGGTGCCCTGAATCCTCCCCGACAATAACCTCACCCATTTGAATGTCCACCTTATTACATTGCATACTGGCGGAAATTATGAGTGAAAAAATAATTTGATTTATGAATGTATATGAATGTTTAGATGACGCCTCTTTATTTGAGTTAGAATACCTAATGCTATTATATTGGATTAAGTTGTTGAAAAGTGACCCGTATTAAGGTGGATTTAGTAAATTTATCGAACACGGCAATAAACGGGCAATTACCTCGAAACGACGACGTAAGCAACCCATATCAGCGTTACCGGCAATGAGTGAGATTCCAATAATCGAATCGGAAGCTTCATTGTTCTCTCGAACAGATATCTGATTTTGACCCTTTTCTTCTTCTCCAATCTCTGAGACGGATCGCGGATTTAATCGGTAAGAATTCAATCTCCGTCTAATTGTGTTCGAATTTTGAAATTAATTTTTCCTTTCGAGAAAAATCGTTTATCAAGCTCAGTTTTATTAAAAGTTAGCTTTTGAATTTTCGATTTTATTAGTCTATTGTGTTTTTACCTGTCCAGTTGCGTTGGGAATTTAGTGTTTGAGGTAGAGATTGGCCACAAAAAAAATCCCTAAAGAGGATCGAAACATTATTAGTGAACATAAAACCTTGGGAAAAAATTGTGGATTAGAACACACCCAAAACAACAACCAAATATAAAGCTGAAGGGCACCAGCGACAAGGTTTTTATGATTAAAATAATGAGTTATTGATAACAGGAATGTTAGGCTGCCTTTCACTTTTTACAGTCGATTCAGTTATTGATTTTTCATTGAGTGGTCAGTTGAGTAGAATTAGTAGGTTGTATGAAATAGGAACGTTCAAATGATAATGAGTTAAATTGATCAGTAAAATTTTGTGATTTTCAGATCGACAAACCTTAACATCAAATTTAATTGCATTATTGAATGTGATAATTTCTTTGAGGTCTCCTCTGTTAGCACAGCACAACCTTGTAAATATCATAGTTAAATGGCATCCAGTTCTAACAGAGGTGGTGGTTACTATGGTGCTGCTCCATATAGATCAAGGTAGTTATTTTGTTTTTTCTTCTTATTATTAAAATTTCTTTTCTGGATAATTGACTAGTTTATATTCAGCATTTTTGTGAGTTTAATACTTATTTGTTTACAGAGAAGGGCTTAGCACAAGACAAGGGACTGGTTCTGATGAAATCCAACTGAGGATTGATCCAATGCATGCGCATCTTGATGATGAGATCAGTGGCCTTAGAAATCAAGTTAGACACTTAAAGAATGTAAGTCTTTTTTTTATCAGTTTCTTGCATTAAAACGAGCCAATCTTTTGATTTGCAAGGAATTAATTATATTTACATGATTTTCGATAACTTTAGCGATGACTAATTGGGTCATATGTTAGATCACAACCAATTTAGTTGGATCAGATAGTGATAACTGATAAGAATGATATTGAATTCAGATTATGGATCACATCATGGATCTCAACTCTAAGTTTTCTTCTATAAGTTATATACTACTAGACATGTGTCTCACAAACCTAACTGACTCCTTCCCTATCCAATTAGAAACTGACATCTGTCCTTATTATACATTATGACTAACTACTTACGGAAATGACCCATATTAGCTACACTCCCCATAAAACCATCCTTGAACTTTTTTTTAAACAAGTAAAAATTGTTGTTAGTTGGCTCTTTAACTTCCATTAGGGTTGTTAGTGGATTCAGATCTACCCATATCCGCTTCTAGTTATCTTAGTATCCGAAATTAACATAGATTTCTTATGTTTCTATATTTATCTCATTTAATTTAATTGTTACAGGTAGCCTCAGAGATTGAGTCAGAGGCCAAATTTCAGAATGACTTTATTAACCAGTTGGTAAATATTTCATCTCTGTTTTCTGCTTCTTTCTTTTTAAATTGTATGTTTGATGTGGTCAACATAATGTCTTAGGCCTCTAATTTCAATTATGATTAGAGTTCAACAATTAATATTTTATCAAAAAAAGATAAGCTAATTTAAGGGTGTGTATATTTTCATATCTATATTTTCTAGAAAACAAGTGATACGTAGCTACATTTGACCTGTCAATGTTAACTGAATGGATTAGTTATAATAATTTATTTTCTTTGCAGCAAATGACAGTGATAAAAGCTCAAGCAGGAGTGAAGAACAACATGAGGAAATTAAACAAAAGCATCATCCAGTCTGGTTCAAGCCATGTTCTTCATGTTGTCCTCTTTGCACTTTTTTGCCTCATTCTCGTTTATTTCTGGTCTAAATTGTCTAGAAGATGATGTCATCATGGCGTAGGTTATATTTCTTCAACAACGGCTTGTCAGATTAGATGCTACCAAATATATTCTCAGTACCTTAAAAATGTGTTTCTTTGCATGTAAAGATCATTATAACTACTTTTCTGAAACGATTCCGACTAAAATGTCTTCTTCTTCTTCTTCGTGTTTATACTTGGTTTCTCTAATTTTGAAGATAAAAGTTTACTTGACGTACAAGTTTTCATGGTGTTTTCTTCACTTTTAACGCAAACTTATGTTATATGTGAAATATTACTGCAGTTGATATAATCAATAAGAGTAGTGTTAAATATAAGATCGATATAATCTGATAATCCATTATTTCATTCATGTGCAAATTTTAAATCCATTCCCATCTCCATGATGACCTCGATCAAGCTTGAAAATTATACATATTGATTAAAAAATTATATAAATGATTAGATAAGTATAATGTACTGGTTTGGATCATCTGGTCGTGTAGCCTTTTGCTTTTGTTCATGTGTTTAATTATATATATTCATTTGTTAATGCTCAGTTGTGTTTGTTTAGTATCTTAATGAAGGATTATAAATGTAACACGCACGAACAAACAAGAAAATCTTTTCACTTTTGTGTCTGTATTAATTAGTCTGTTTGTTCGGTTCTTTTGGATAGAAGTATCATGAAAAGTAGACATGTATAACATGTTCATTTTGCCCTGAAAATGACTCAATGATAATTCATGATGAATGTATAAAAAAATCCATGAACATGAAATGTTATTATTCATAACTTCTATCATTAGTTTCCAGATCATAAAACCTATAAGGAAATACCATAGTCTAGTCACCACGAAAAGAGCAGCCAAACCAAATAACCAATCTACATAAACCATTAACATCTACTCATATTTACATTCACTATACACCAACTTCCAACTTTTTTGTTAGGCTTCTACCGTCGGAAATTTGCAGTTCAAGTCAAGTCAAAGTCAATGGTCAACATGCTTTGCAAAGGTTATTAGTAACACTAGAAGAACACTGCTCTCGAATAGGACTTGTGGGTACACATAAGCGACTTCTTTTCGGTTCAGAAATTCTTACATGAGAAATTGCAACAGTTAATGCATCAACTAAACCAGAATCATCATCATCTTGTTCTTCTGAATTTGATCTTGTTAATAATGAGTTATTATTGATCACTGAAGCATTAATGGTGGTCAATTCAAGTAATGGTGTTTGTGATGATGGTCCAGGTTGATGCTTTAATTTTGATTTAAATGACAGAGATGGCAAATTGCGTTCTGTGTAGAATATAATCCATGGATGACCTGAAACAGAAATACAACTAGTCAATATTAAATTACATAAATCGTCCTTGTGGTTTGTATGAAATTACGGATTACATCCCTTAACTTCTTTTATTACAAGGATAGCCCCTAATTTTAAAACTTTGTAAAATAAATAAACTTACTTAATACTTCGTCAGCTGTAATTCTAGAATCAGGATTTCTTGTGAGAATTCGTTCTAGCAAATCACGTGCAGGTTTAGAGACAGATTCCCAAATACCCGTGTGAAAATTAAGTTGAACATTCTTAATTGCCTCAAAAACATCTTGTAAAGAATCACCTTGAAATGGTAAAACACCAACTAACAAAGCATGTAACAGAATACCAGCACTCCAAACATCCACTTTTTCTGAATAATTCCCTGTTAATACTTCCGGTGCCACATAAGCTGGACTTCCAGCTATGCCAGCTAAGCTCTGACCTGTTTATTTAGGTAAATTAATAAAAAAATATAATAAAAGCCATTAACTTGAAAAAGAAAAGACAGAAAAGAAATATATACCATTTGTGATCCTCACTGCTAAGCCAAAATCTGCGAGCTTAATTTTGCCAGAATTTGTTAATAAGATATTCTCGGGCTTTACATCCCGATGAACAACACCCATATCATGACAATATTTAATCACCATCATTAACTCCTTAAAAATATTAGCAGCTCGCTGTTCAGAATAACAACCTTCTTTCATCATTTGATCAATTAATCTCCCACCCGAACACAATTCCATTACTAAATGAAAAGATTCTAAATCTTCATAAACTGCTTTTAATGTCACGACACCTGGATGACCCGATAAATGTTGCATTATTTCAACTTCCCTGTGAACTGTTTCTTCACCTTTAACCAATGTTTTACAAGCAAATTCAACACCACTAACCCTACATCTGCATAACCAAACAGACCCAAATTTACCTTTTCCAATTGTAGCACCTTTGATATAATCTTCTGCAATTTTGTTTTTTCGACCCGTTTGAGTTGCTACTTCGATACAACCGATTTTTCGTTTAATCCCTCTGCCTGATAAACTTAATGATGACGTGGCACATGGTGGTGCAGTTGCTGCAATACCAGCAAGCCTGTTTTTTTTACATGATCCGTTAAAATCATTATCATTATAAACTGCATCTTCCTTGCAGCACCTTTTTTTCAATCTTACGTAATCTTCTAATGAGTAATGACACTTGATATTTGATATCAGTGACTCTGAATCACCAGTTGATTCCACAGTTTCATTTTTTCTGTTATCACTGCGTAATAAGTCACTACCTTTTCGTTTTTTCTTCATCAAAACCTCTTAAGCTAAGTATCTATATAACCCTAATTTCAGTCTCGATTTAAATCACACCCTAAATTGATATTGATCCTGCAATCCATGAGGAAAAAAAAAAATTATTAACAAATAACCCAATATAGGTGAAGAGTAAATTGCATGCAGAACAATATTCGTATGCGATACATGCGATTTAAGACTGAAACGACGAATATCGGAGTTAAATTAAAGGAGAAATTAGGGCAAATAGACGAACCTTGAAGCAGCGATCGTGTAGGAGAATGTAGATTCAACGAGTTACGCAGATAAGAAAGGGGAAATTAACAAGTGAAAGGTTAAATCGAAGGATGAAAAAAGCCCTAAAATTCATGGGGGTGAGTGAATTGATTGATTGATGAAGATCTGGGTCGTTGTGGGTGTGGGTGTAGATTTGGAGGTGTTTTAAGCAAAACGCTCCTATATTTTTTCCTAGCAAATTGGCTCCGATTTCTAGAGAATGTTCGATTCATTTTGATTTCCGGATAAACATTTATGGTGGTTAGGAGATAGTTAGGAAACTATACGAAAATAATTACTCGTAGACTCGTTTCTCAATAATATGGCAAGCAGAATTTGATAAAATTTGAGCACTCTTATAATTCCGTTTAAAAAAAAAACTTTTATGACGAGAATATCTTTTAATTTAATCTCATTTTTAGCGGGATTATTTTTTTCCCATTTTATTATATTTTGTTCTCGGTGTTTTTCCATACTCCTTCGTTGTTTCGAACGGTGCTCTCGACGGCATTGGCGGAAGAAGGTCACATTTCAGAATTTTATATATTTTATTTTTTCTAACATATTACCACTATTTTTAATTCTAACATTTATACTACTATTTCTATAAATAAAAATATCTTTTGTGTTGGAATATGTGTCCACCCGCATCAAATAAACGGTTAACCGTGTGACGTATATTATCGGTCCTACTCGGGTTGCCCTTGAGGTACAATCAAACACGAGAATAAACGAAAACGTTTTAATTAAAAGTTTAATTAAAATCGATATTCTAGATTAAGTTAACGGGTTAGTTAACTAGTTAATCTTGAAAGTGGGCTAATGATTAATAAGAGTTAATCAAATTGGGCTAATAGTTAATGGACCTAATTAACTATTAAGATGGGCTTGATCCATGTGTTAAACCCATTAGGAGATTAGGGTTAATTACCCTATAAATACAAGGCATGGGACTTGAGAAAAGACACACCAAAACCTCTTGTGCTCTCTCCCTTTGGCCGGCCCCTCTTACCGCCGCCCAACCACCGCCGGCAGCCCAGCGCCGCCGCTGCTCCGCCAGCCGCCGTCGTGCCCCACCGCCGGAATTGTTTTCGGTTTGGTTTTTCGTTGTGTTTCTCAAGAGTACAATATACTACAACGTGGTATATTGTCTCGTTTGATTACAAGCCTTAGGTGTGAACAAGTAGAGGGTTTCTTTCTTGAAACCTACCGGTTACAAAGTGGCTCGTACTCGATCACAAGGATTGTCTCCACCAATTGCCGCCAATGTAAGTTTCGATTTAATTATTGTATTATCTAGTTACCTTGGACTTGTAAACCTTACGGTCATAATAGCTTCATCGGGAATTGTCGTTTATCTTGTTTGTTTGTAATTCCGCGACTGACAAATGTGTTGGTAAAAGTGTACAAAACCCAACAGTGGTATCAGAGATACCGGTTTACAAATCTAAGTGTACTAGATTAATAATTCCGAAAATCCCATAAAATGTTTTATGTATTTTCGAAAATCGAAAATATATATTTTAATTTTAAAATCGTTTTTAATAATTAAATATATAAACTAGATTATTAAAAGTGTTTTATAATTGTCTAGAGATTGATTTTAAAAGGGGTTTTATAATTAACTAGATTATTGTTTAAAAGGATTTAAATATAATTATATATATTTATATAATTTTCGGATTATATAAAAGAATATATATGTATATATATATATGTATATTTAAAATTTTAAATAAAGAATAAATCTTAATTTTGGATATGTGTATATTTTTAAAATACATATATATTTAAAATTGTAAGATTTATTAAATCTTTCCAAATTTTAAATATGGTAAACTTTATTTTGGTATGTATTTAAGTCTATACTAAAATAAAAGGATTTACTAAATCTTGAAAAGTTATTTAAAAGAAATTTAAATATGGAATTCAAATTTTGGAAATTGGGATATTTAAATATGGTATATATATTTTGAATTTTAAAAAATTCGGATATATTTATTTATTTAAATAAAATTCCGAAAATTTTAAAAGTTTAAAAGATTTGGGATTTAATTTGGAATCTTTCAATTTTGTAGAGTTTATTTATTTTGATATTTTGAATTGTTTCCTAAATTGAAATAATTAATATAATAAATAACATCTATATATATATATATATATATATATATATATATATATATATATATATATATATATATATATATATATATATATATATATATATATATATATATATATATATATATATATATATATATATAGAATTCGAAAATTCCATATACCAAAAATAGTTTTTGGTATTCCTTCCTAATATAATATTATGTAATAAACAGTATATTAAATATTATATAAATATAGTTTCAATTAATAATTAATACGCCGCGTTCTCGCACGTTTAATAGAATTAAATTAAAACTATATAACTTTAGTTAATGAAATTAAAAAGTTTTAATTCTCAAAGATTGTATATATACTATAAAAGTTTATATATATATTATAACTAAAGTTAAATACATTGTCGCTCATGTCACAACTAGGCTCACCCATAGTCTATTGCATATAAAGGAGGTATAAGGAGAGATATTATGATCTCAAACGGGTAATGCGTTTTTAATAAGCCTGGCGCTGACCTTCCCCGCCGCTTCCCTTGCTTTAGAATGGAGTTACCGAAAGGACATGATAGGATAATGTCAAGATTAAAAGTATAATCATATAAATTAAACAAATCTCCCGTTTAATATAAAATGTGAACATAGTGTGCTCTCCATGAAAAACACGCACTCTAATTATAATCTAATTAATGAAGCTCGTGCGGTTTGCCGGTACGTTAATTTTGAGATTATTCTTATGAGTGAAACGATTCTCGCGATACCCAAGCGAACTTGAGCCGAGAATCTTCGTGGTTGTTTCATGGTTGTTTCACCTTCTAATCTATGATCCACGGCATCCCTGTCATGGATTAGAAAGAGCATAGATTCAAGATTAACATGTCATTCTCATAAGAGAATGAATCTTAAAAGATCTAGGGATTTCATATGATTGAAATTGACAATAGTTTGTCTACTACGCGAAACTATTCGGTGTGAAATACGGCATCCCTCTTCACATCAAATAGTGTAGTGATTGTATCCTAGCCTTATAGAATAAAATTGGGAAATTATTGTAAGGATTATTAATAAATAATAAACTAATAAAGAAATTGTTTTCTTTATAAATGTCTTCCAATAACAATCTTCATCCACCACCACCACTTCCACTTTCACCACAAAATCGTCCTCGATTTTCTATCTCAAAGTTTCATCTCGTAACAGTATTACGAAATTTAACTATGTGGATTATCTGATTAATTCACGAGCTGCTGTTAAAAACCTAAGACTCATTTCGAATTGCAAAGTGAGAAAAAGGAGAGTTGGTATGTAGCTTCATCAAAAGATGAGAGGCTACATATTAGAAAGTTTGGGTGTAAATGTGTCTAAGGAATTAGCAGTTGACATAGTCTGGACTTGCTTACTCCGACATATTCTTTGTTCGTATCAGACTACGATAAGAATAATAAAGATATTACACTCATAGAGTTGTGCAAGGAACTAATAATTATTGAAGCAAAGATGTTAGACATTCATAACTTTAATTCTAATACTCCTATCTTAAATATTGAATCAAATGGTGCTACGACAAGTGAACCTTCTCACCCCAGTGGAAAAGGGGAAGCTAAGGTGGGACATACCCAACAAAAGCTTAAGAGAAAGAGAAGTTCACTAATGACACAAAAGGATTCAATGTACTTTCATTGCAATGAAATGAGTCACTGGAAAGGAGGCTGCCTGTAACACACCGATTTTCAACCCAAATTAAAACTTTTAAAACAAAGGTTTAAGTCCTTACAAACCGAATATAAAAATATGGTTTAACTAAAACATTTGGAATAATTAGTAAGTATCAAAACCGGTGTTACAAATATATCAAAACTATAGTCTAGGGAATTAAATAAGTACACCGAGCTAATCCATCCAAATGCTAACTACGGGCCGCCTAATCTTTTGCTCCCGAACCTGAGTACATAGTCAAAATAAACGTAGTACGTGAGACAAATATTGTCTCGTGAGAAACATGGGTTTTTGACCCGGTTAGAAAATAATTTGCAATAAAATAATAATTAACAATTATCAAATTGCACATAGACAATCAATCTCTAAGGCTTGCCATAAGCCAAACACATATGTAACGGGCCTCCCCGAAACAACTCCCCCGATATGGGTTATCTAGGTAAACTCCCCCGTTTCCGGGTTATCTATTTGCTCCCCCGATTTCCGGGTTATCTCAAACTCCCCCGTTTCCGGGTTATCTATTTCTCGACATACTACTCTTGCGCAGGGTGGTACCGCCCCAAGTAGTAGCCACTAACTCCCCCAACTTGTGTGGGTTATCTAGGATCCAATCGATTAGCTACCACATAACAAATCATCAACTTGGGTCAAGCCCATATCACAACTCAATCATACTAGTGGTAACTAAACAACAAGTTCACAATACAATTCAATTCATTTCAATTAAATTAAATCATACTCTATCAATTCAATCTTTTCTTTATTAAAATATTTATCTAATAAAGACTCTAAAATCATTTCAATTCATAAACAAGGTTTACTATGTACTCAGAAAGTATCACATGTACTCACCTTAGCAATGCTATCCAACAATTGTGTTCAACAACACAATTCTTACTTCCAAATTGAGGAAGTACTTCCAATCTCAAGGTCTTCTTGACCTAACATCAATATCAATACAAAATCTAGTTATAATCCATAACTAGCTACTAAGTAGCCCATCTAAACATTCCCAACCACCAAGTTCATACAACTTGGTGGAATCTCAAACCCTAGTTCAAGATTTTCCATCATCAATCACAAATCTAACTTGTACACATTGATTACAAGTTCATAAGGAGTGTTTTACACTCATGAAAGTTCATCTTCCCCAAAGATGATATGGTGGGTTCCCAAAACCACCATTGTTACCCATACCAAGCTCATAATGAAGGTAACTAAGTGAAATAAGCAAGAATTCTTACCCTTGATGCTTAAATCCTTCAAGATGATGAAGATTTGAGTTCCTTAGCTCCAAAAACCGCCCAAATGCTCTCAAAAACGGCGGCTATAAGTCTAGGGTTCGTAGGTGTTATGAGCCCTAGCTTCTACACAGCTTTATATACTCCAGACAGCCCTCGCGCCACACTCGCGTTTGGCTCGCGCCGCGAGGTGACGCGGGATGTCCTCTTGGTCGCCGCAGGAAGCCCAACTTCGCGCCCCGCTCGCGTCGAGTTCGCGCCGCGAACGAAACGCGAGCTCGACGCGAATTGCTCGCGTCTGATATCTGATCTTGCTGTTTGAACTCGCGACTGACTCGCGACTGCCTCGCGCCGCGAGGCCTGTCTGGGTCAGTTTCTTTCCTTTTAAACTTGTTTCCATCCAAGTCTTGACCCATACTTGGTTACACCAAGTCCCAAACATCCCAATACTCGATAGAACACAAACCGAAATGTAAACTAACATAAATAGTGAAAATTCACATAAATCCCGAATAATTACACGAAATGAAAAACATAAAATTACGGTCGTTACAACTATCTACCCCTTAAGAGGATTCCGTCCTCGGAATCGTCTCATAATCTACAAAATCCGGGTAGCGTTTCTTCATCTCATTTTTGACTTCCCAAGTCAAATTTGGCCCAAGGGAATGCTTCCACTAGACCAACACTAGCTCAATCTCTTTGTTTCTCAATTTCTTCGTTTGGGCCTCCAATATGGCCTCGGGCTCTTCAATCAACCGGTTGGGTGCATCGACCCGCAAATCTTGGAGTGGAATAATATTCTCCACTTCACCCACAAATTTCTTCAAATTACTAACATGGAAGGTGTCATGGACACCTTGCAACTCGGGTGGAAGCTCTAACTTAAATGCTTGTAAGCCGACCCATTTCAAGATCCTAAACGGGCCTACATACCTTGGGCTCAATTTGCCCTTCTTTCCAAATCTCATCACGCCCTTCCAAGGCGATACCTTCAACATTACCATATCACCGACATTCAAGTCGTATGGTCGCTTTTTCAAACCCGAATAACTCCTTTGGCGGTCTTGTGCTACTTTCATATTCCTTTGAATTATTCCAATTTTCTCATTTGTTATTTTCACAATCTCGGGATCCGTGAGTTTCGTCTCACCCGCCTCTAACCAACACGAAGGTGTTCGGCATTTTCTCCCGTACAATGCCTCGAATGGTGGCATTTTAATTGTCGAGTGATAACTATTGTTATACGAAGATTCAACTAACGGTAGATGTTCATCCCATTTACCGCCAAAATCCAATACACACGACCTCAACATATCTTCAACCGTTTGGATCGTTCTTTCACTTTGACCATCGGTTTGCGGATGGTAAGCCGTGCTCAATCTCAACTTAGTTCCCAACTCTTCTTGGAGTGATCTCCAAAATCTCGAGGTAAACCTTGCATCCCGATCGGACACAATCGACAATG
Organism: Calendula officinalis; assembly: GCA_963853835.1. Classification (NCBI taxonomy): domain Eukaryota; kingdom Viridiplantae; phylum Streptophyta; class Magnoliopsida; order Asterales; family Asteraceae; genus Calendula; species Calendula officinalis. The sequence goes on along the minus strand of OY970832.1, from coordinate 6,836,457 downwards.
GTACCCCATGCAAACGCACAACTTCATCAACATACAATTTTGCCAACTTCTCGAGTGGCATGGTTTCCCTAATGGCTAGGAATAACGCACTCTTCGTTAACCTATCAACAATTACCCAAATGGCGTCATGATTCCTACTCGTCTTTGGGAGACCAACAATGAAATCCATTGTGATGTCATTCCATTTCCCGGCCGGCACTTGTAAAGATTGTGCAACACCATAAGGCACTTGGTGCTCGGCTTTCACTTGTGCATACGTGGCACATTTTGATATGTACTTTGCTACCCTCGACTTCATCCCGGGCCACCAATAAATTTTCTTCAAGTCTTGATAAGTTTTTGTACTACCGGGATGAATCGAATACTTAGACTTGTGAGCATCATTCAACAACACCTTTCGGTTTCCACCGAATTTCGGGACCCCAAATTCGCCCATTCACGGTTTTCAACCCTTGACCATGTTCTTCAAATACTTGGTTCTTTCCCAACCTCTCTTGTCTATACTCGTCTTTTTCCATCACTTCCACTTGTGCGGTTTTTATACTTTCAATAAAGCTACACACTACATCAATCCGCATCAACTTAGCCTTAACCGGCTTTTCATAAACTTTTCTACTCAAGGCATCGGCTACCACATTGGCCTTCCCCTCGTGATAGACGATTTCACAATCATAGTCACTAATCAATTCAATCCACCTTCTTTGCCTCATATTCAAGTCTTTTTGTGTAAACACATACTTGAGACTTTTGTGATCCGTGTACAAGATACACCTTGTACCATACAAGTAATGCCTCCAAATTTTCAAGGCGAAAATAATCGCCGCCAACTCTAAATCGTGAGTTGTATACCTTTCTTCCGCATTCTTCAATTGTCTTGAAGCATAAGCTATCACTTTACCTCTTTGCATTAAAACACAACCGAGACCTTTATTCGAGGCGTCGCTATACACCACGAAATCTTCCATACCGTCGGGTAGAGTGAGGATCGGTGCATTGCACAACTTTTCTTTTAACAAGGCAAAAGCACTCTCTTGCTTCTCCCCCCAATCAAACTTCACGTCTTTTCTCGTTAACCTAGTGAGTGGGACCGCCACTCGGGAAAAATCTTCTATAAACCTTCGGTAATAACCGGCTAACCCAAGAAAACTTCTAACTTCGGTTGGAGTTTTCGGTGCTTCCCAATTCTTCACCGCTTCAATCTTAGACGGGTCAACTTTTATCCCGCTTCGAGATACTACATGACCAAGAAATTGCACTTCCCGCAACCACAATTCACACTTGGAGAATTTAGCATACAATCTTTCCCGTTTCAACACTTCTAGAGTTTGCCTCAAATGGTCTTCATGTTCTTCTTCGGTTTTGGAGAAAATAAGAATATCATCAATAAATACTATGAGAAATTTATCGAGAAAAGGTTTACAAACCCTATTCATGAGATCCATAAAAATAGCCGGGGCATTCGTCAAACCGAATGGCATAACTAGAAATTCATAATGACCATAACGGGTCCTAAAAGCCGTCTTCTCGGTATCCCCTTCTTTGACACGAACTTGATGGTAACCCGATCTCAAATCAATCTTGGAGAAATAATCGGCTCCTTGAAGTTGATCAAATAAATCATCTATCCTTGGCAAAGGATATCGGTTCTTAATTGTCATCTTGTTTAGCTCTCGGTAATCGATACACATTCTCATGGAACCATCCTTCTTCTTCACAAATAAAACCGGTGCACCCCATGGTGACGAACTAGGACGGATAAAACCCTTATCGAGCAAATCTTGAAGTTGAGCCATCAACTCTCTCATTTCGGTGGGAGCTAGACGATACGGGGCTCGGGCAATTGGCGTCGCCCCCGGGACTAAATCAATACGAAACTCGACTTGTCTCTCCGGTGGCAAACCGGGCAAGTCATCGGGAAAAACTTCGGGAAAGTCTCGAATAATCTTCACATTTTCAACCGACTTCTTTTCTTTTCTTCCATCAAGGACATAGGCTATAAATGATGCACACCCTTTCGCTAAACATTTTCTTGCCTTAATGGCGGTTAACAAGTTCGGCATACGATGCCTCTTTTCCCCATAAATGTACACTTTTTCATTTTCGGGAGATTTAATCGACACTAATTTCCTTCCACATAAAATCTTGGCTTGGTGGATTCCCAACCAATCCATCCCAATAATTACATCAAAGGCCTTAATTCCCATAGGCATCAAATCGACCTTAAACTTCTTGTTATCGATTTCCAACTCACAATTTCTATAGACATGTTGAACCATAGAGGTTTTCCCATCGGCTACTTCTATTTCATACAATTCATCAAGTAATTCTAGTGGGACCTTAAACTTAGCACCAAATTCATGAGACACGAAAGAATAAGTAGAACCCGAATCAATCAACACATAAGTGGGTATGGAGTTTTTGAATAAGGTACCTGAGACGACATCATGAGTCTCCTTGGCTTCTTCACGTGTGAGTTGGAAGGCACGACCTTTGACCTTCATCGGCTCCGGTTTCTTGTGAGCGGTTGACACCAACGTTTCGGTTCCTTTCTTCGGGCAAACATTACTATAGTGCCCCTTCTCATGACATGAGAAACATTCCACTTCATCAAGGCTTTTAACCTTGCAATCTCTAGCCTTGTGGCCAAAACGACCACATTTGAAACAACCATTGGAATCCGCCTTACACTCTCCCTTGTGGTCCCTACCACACTTCCTACATCCACCAACACTTCCTTGTTTTGACCCGCTCGGGGCAAACTTGCTTTTCTTGGATGACCCCGAAAAACCTTCAAACTTCCTCTTCTCATTACCAACCGATCTCTCTTGCACCCTTCTCTTGCTAACTTTTTCGACACTTCGGGCGACATTGATCGCCTCATCAAGAGTGGTTGCCCTCTTCACTTCGAGCTCATATTCCCATGGTAATCCATTGGCAAACCGAACCACACGACTACGTTCGGTTGGGTAAGTACTTGACACAAACGGGAGGTATCCCGTGAACTTCTTGGTATACTCATCCAAGGTCAAATTGCCTTTCTTGAAGTGCAAGAACTCTTCCAACAACTCCTCCAACTCCCTTTCGGGGCAATACTTCTCCTTGAGTCTCCTAGTGAACTCATCCCACGACATCTTGTAAATGGCTTTCTTCCCCAAGGTTTCATACACGGTGTCCCACCATGTAAGAGCATCATCTTTGAACAAACGTGAGGCATAAGTCACCATATCTTCCTCCTTGCACTTACTACTTTCAAGCACACGTTCCGTCTCTCGAATCCATTGAACCGTCACTTTCGGTTCCGTACTCCCGAGATAGAAGTCGGGACGGCAAGCAAGGAATGTCTTGTAAGAACATCCTTCACGTTCAATCTTTCTCTCTTCACCACTTTCCCCATTGGAGGATTTCTCGGTCGGGTTGGTGTTTCCCGTTGACTTGGTCTTAGTGAGTTGAGGGGAATCTTCACCTTCCTCCCTCTCCTCCTCGAAAAGACGTTCTTCTTCCTCCCTTTCATCATCATCACCTCCTAAGTTCAACCGATCATTTATGATCCGGTTAACATCTTGTTGCATCACATTTCTCATATTAGTGAGCATGGATTGAATGGCCTCCATTGTTACCGGGGTATGGTTATTCCCGATACCCGAGTTGGCCAATCCATTCCCGTCTTGATTCAAATTCGAAGCTTGTTCCCCATCCAACAATCGACCACTTCTCGTTCTAGCCATCTTACTATAATAAGATGTCAACCCAATTAGAATCCAATAAGTTGACTAAAAAGTCAAAATTAAACATAAGAATAGCTCGAAATTAAACAATTCCCTCAATGGTTAACCCTAATCCTTAAAGGTCAACCTAACTTCCTATAGAACATAATGTCCCAAAAGCAAAGTCTAAGTCTAGGGTGGGTAACCAACCTAATTCACTTAGACTAATGCTCTGATACCAAGTTGTAACACACCGATTTTCAACCCAAATTAAAACTTTTAAAACAAAGGTTTAAGTCTTTACAAACCGAATATAAAAATATGGTTTAACTAAAACATTTGGAATAATTAGTAAGTATCAAAACCGGTGTTACAAATATATCAAAACTATAGTCTAGGGAATTAAATAAGTACACCGAGCTAATCCATCCAAATGCTAACTACGGGCCGCCTAATCTTTTGCTCCCGAACCTGAGTACATAGTCAAAATAAACGTAGTACGTGAGACAAATATTGTCTCGTGAGAAACATGGGTTTTTGACCCGGTTAGAAAATAATTTGCAATAAAATAATAATTAACAATTATCAAATTGCACATAGACAATCAATCTCTAAGGCTTGCCATAAGCCAAACACATATGTAACGGGCCTCCCCGAAACAACTCCCCCGATATGGGTTATCTAGGTAAACTCCCCCGTTTCCGGGTTATCTATTTGCTCCCCCGATTTCCGGGTTATCTCAAACTCCCCCGTTTCCGGGTTATCTATTTCTCGACATACTACTCTTGCGCAGGGTGGTACCGCCCCAAGTAGTAGCCACTAACTCCCCCAACTTGTGTGGGTTATCTAGGTTCCAATCGATTAGCTACCACATAACAAATCATCAACTTGGGTCAAGCCCATATCACAACTCAATCATACTAGTGGTAACTAAACAACAAGTTCACAATACAATTCAATTCATTTCAATTAAATTAAATCATACTCTATCAATTCAATCTTTTCTTTATTAAAATATTTATCTAATAAAGACTCTAAAATCATTTCAATTCATAAACATGGTTTACTATGTACTCAGAAAGTATCACATGTACTCACCTTAGCAATGCTATCCAACAATTGTGTTCAACAACACAATTCTTACTTCCAAATTGAGGAAGTACTTCCAATCTCAAGGTCTTCTTGACCTAACATCAATATCAATACAAAATCTAGTTATAATCCATAACTAGCTACTAAGTAGCCCATCTAAACATTCCCAACCACCAAGTTCATACAACTTGGTGGAATCTCAAACCCTAGTTCAAGATTTTCCATCATCAATCACAAATCTAACTTGTACACATTGATTACAAGTTCATAAGGAGTGTTTTACACTCATGAAAGTTCATCTTCCCCAAAGATGATATGGTGGGTTCCCAAAACCACCATTGTTACCCATACCAAGCTCATAATGAAGGTAACTAAGTGAAATAAGCAAGAATTCTTACCCTTGATGCTTAAATCCTTCAAGATGATGAAGATTTGAGTTCCTTAGCTCCAAAAACCGCCCAAATGCTCTCAAAAACGGCTGCTATAAGTCTAGGGTTCGTAGGTGTTATGAGCCCTAGCTTCTACACAGCTTTATATACTCCAGACAGCCCTCGCGCCACACTCGCGTTTGGCTCGCGCCGCGAGGTGACGCGGGATGTCCTCTTGGTCGCCGCAGGAAGCCCAACTTCGCGCCCCGCTCGCGTCGAGTTCGCGCCGCGAACGAAACGCGAGCTCGACGCGAATTGCTCGCGTCTGATATCTGATCTTGCTGTTTGAACTCGCGACTGACTCGCGACTGCCTCGCGCCGCGAGGCCTGTCTGGGTCAGTTTCTTGCCTTTTAAACTTGTTTCCATCCAAGTCTTGACCCATACTTGGTTACACCAAGTCCCAAACATCCCAATACTCGATAGAACACAAACCGAAATGTAAACTAACATAAATAGTGAAAATTCACATAAATCCCGAATAATTACACGAAATGAAAAACGTAAAATTACGGTCATTACACTGCCCAAAGTATAAGAATGATTTTAAGAATCACATGGTCCAAAAGTCTGGAACTTCAGGTACATTAATGATTGAACTTCACAATGCTTCTATGTCTACTTCTTGGGTCCTAGATATAGGGTGTGGTAACCACATTTGCACTGATATGCAAGGACTAAAAAATAGTAGGAAGCTGAAGCATGGTGAGCTAAATCTAATCATGGGAAATAGAGTCTCGACTACTGTCACCATGATTGGAGATTATGAGCTCATGCTTAGTAGTGATCGTTCTATCATTTATTAGATGTTTGTTATTCGCCTTACATGGGGCAAAACATAATTTCATTTTTATGCATTGTCCAAAGATGGTTTCAAAATTGATTTTGATAAATGACAATGGTTGCATTCTGGTTTATAAAATAATGTGTTTTATTTTAAAGATATTCCTTGTGCTGACATATATGAAAAGGTTGTTTGCATTAACAATAAAAATCTAATTTTGAATGTTGATTCGTCCAAAGATGTGTTGGATAAATCATGTCTATGGCATTGTCGCTTAGGCCACATAAACAAGAAGCGCATCGCACAACTTCAAAAGGATGGAGTGTTGGAATCATTTGACCTCAAATCGAATGATGTGTGCGAATCTTGTTTGCTTGGCAAGATGACAAAAGCGCCATTCACAGGGACTTGTGAAAGAGGCAAAGACTTATTGGATCTTGTACACACTGATGTGTGTGGACCATTCAAGTCACATTTACTGATGATTTCAGTAGATATGGTCATGTTTATTTGATTAAACATAAGTCAGAAACTTTTGAAACGTTCAAAGTGTTTCAAAACGAAGTAGAGAATCAATTGGGCAAAAGGATTAAGATGCTCCGCTCTGACAGGGGTGGAGAGTATCTTAGTCAAGAGTTCATGGATCATCTAAAGAGTTGTGGAATAGTATCCCAACTCTCGCCTCCTAGAACTCCACAACTTAATGGAGTGTCTGAGAGGAGAAACCGAACATTGTTAGATATGGTTCGATCGATGATGAGTCGTGCAACTCTTCCAGTGAGCTTCTGGGGTTACGCCCTAGAAACAGCAGCTCATATCTTGAACCTTGTACCAACTAAGAAGGTTTCCAAGACACCCTCTGAAATGTGGACAGGGAATCCTCCCTCGCTCCGACATTTGAAAATCTGGGGTTGTGAGGTTTACGTGGGACACGAAACTCATGACAAACTGGAAAGAAAATCAGAGAAGTATTATTTCATTGGCTACCCTCGTCAGTCTTTTGGATATCGGTTTTACAACCGAAAAGAGAACAAAGTGTTCATAGCTCGAAGAGGGTTCTTCCTTGAGAGACAACTAATATCCAATGAAGCTAGTGGGAGTAAAATTGATCTTGAAGAGTGTCAAGAATCATCCAACGAAGAAGTTGAAGCACCTATAGTTGACACTAACACTCAACCAGAGGATGAGACTCCTGTTGAACCTATTGATATAACTCCTACCATTCCACGTAGATCCTCTAGAGTTTTTCGCCCTCCTGAGCACCTTGGTGATTATTATGAATACCATATTGCTGAAGGGTGATGCATCGACTGATAATGGTTTACCAGTTGATGATGATGAGCCATCAAACTTTAAGGAAGCTATGGAAGGCCCTGAGGTCAAAAAGTGGAAAGAGGCTATGGAGAGCGAGATTCAGTCTATGTATGACAATCAAGTATGGAACTTGGTTGACACTACTCCTGGCATTAAAACCGTTGGGTGTAAGTGGATCTTCAAAAGGAAGACCGACATGGATGGGAATGTGCACACATATAAGGCTAGGTTGGTTGCAAAGGGTTACACTCAAACTCAAGGGATTGATTATGATGAAACCTTTTCACCAGTAGCCAAGATAAAGTCTATCAGGATATTGCTTGCTATAGCTGCATTTCATGACTATAAAATTTGGCAGATGGATGTGAAAACCGCTTTCCTTAATGGAAAACTTACCGAGGATGTGTATATGGCACAACCAGAGGGTTTTATCCACAAACAACATCCTAATAGAGTGTGCAAGCTTAAGAAATCAATTTACGGATTGAAACAAGCGTCTCGTAGCTGGAATCTTTGCTTCCATGAGAAAGTCAAAGAGTTTGGATTTTCTAGAAGCGAAGATGAGTCCTGTGTATATATCAAAGCTAGTGGGAGCGTAGTAGTCTTTCTAATATTGTATGTTGATGACATACTCCTCATTGGAAATGATATTCCTACACTGCAAGATGTAAAATCTTGGTTGGGAAAATGCTTTGCAATGAAGGATCTAGGAGATGCAGCGTATATACTTGGGATTAAGATATACAGAGATAGAACAAAACGTCTAATAGGATTAAGCCAGAGTACGTATGTGGATAAGATATTGAAGAGGTTCAATATGTTGGATTCAAAGAAAGGGTTCTTACCCATGAACCATGGCATAATATTGGCTAAGAGTCAATGTCCCAGTACTGAGCAAGAACGGGAAAGAATGAATCGAGTCCCATATGCCTCGGCTATAGGATCGATCATGTATGCCATGATTTGTACTCGTCCGGATGTCTCATATGCCTTGAGCATGGTGAGTCGATTCCAGGACAACCCTGGCACTGATCATTGGACTGCGGTGAAATCGATTCTCAAGTATCTAAGGCGAACAAAAGATATGTTCTTAGTATATGGTGGGAAAGACGAATTAAAGGTGGAAGGTTTTTGTGATGCGAGTTTCCAAACGGATAGAGATGACTCGTGTTCACAATCTGGGTGGGTATTCTTATTGAATGGAGGAGCTGTCACTTGGAAGAGTTCCAAGCAGAAGACAGTTGCTGACTCCACATGTGAATCTGAGTATATTGCTGCTAGTGAAGCAGCAAAAGAGGCTACATGGTTAAAGAATTTCATCGGTGACCTTGGTGTTGTAACAAGCATCAAGGACCCATTGAAAATCTTTTGTGACAATGAAGGTGCAGTCGCTTTGACTAAAGAATCCAAAGATCATAGTCGAACCAGGCATATACTCAGAAAATATCACTATGTGAGAAAGCGTGTTGAGGAAGGAGACATCATTGTGACTAGGGTATCATCGGAAGAGAATCCAGCTGATCCTTTCACAAAGCCACTAAGTCGATCCAAGCACGGCGAGCATGCAAGGACGATAGGAATTAGATTTCATAGTGAGCTATGTTAGTTTATTTATTTGAAACATTGTAACAAAATAAAATTGTATGACTTGGTGATTTATTTATGGAGATTAAATAATTTGAAAGTGTACTACCATTTCATATTGTATTTAAATTTTGTGTTTCAATTTTGCATGTTTAGAATTACTTCCTAAGTAACCTAAGAGATTACTTAAAACGTCCACAGTCGATCATTCTCGTGGGAGTGAGAATTGAACAAAGATGTCATGAGAGAATGAGTAGATTGTTCAAAGGACTGAACATAGCATGGAGATTGCTGCTACTCTCATGAGCATTTAAAAGGAGTTTCTTTTAAATGTTGGACCAACCCACGCTCAGAGTATTACCTCATGGACAATATCAAAGGTAATAGTGAGACGGTAATATCATATAAGTCTTAAAACCTAGATACATTAGTCTTCGTGATACGACACTATGATATATTGGTGTGTTCCAACGCTATTCGTAAATGTTAGCTATACAGAGCATATCCATATATTATGGGATAACTATTGGCGAGGAGATGTAGGCGAAGTTTATTCGCTCCTTCTTCCACAGTGGAAGAAGCGATGTCTTTGGGCCCCCTGTTGATTTGATGTGACAAACAAAGTACCTGCGCAGGTCATGACTAGATTGAATGTTCAATCAGTAGTTGCTCAGTCATCATAAATCTTGAATCATGAAACATAATCATAACCAGAGATTGACACGGTCCGTGTCTCTAGTTATTGTGACATCAGAAGCGAAGGAGATATGATCCCTTATCTTAGGAGCTGATCTCTTGATTAGAATCAGAGTTTAGCAGCGGCATTTGATTGCGCACCTTAATAGATACGCACATAAGAAACTGTTTATAGTTGATGAGATGTCCAAGTGGGAGACTGTTGGAATATGTGTCCACCCGCATCAAATAAACGGTTAACCGTGTGACGTATATTATCGGTCCTACTCGGGTTGCCCTTGAGGTACAATCAAACACGAGAATAAACGAAAACGTTTTAATTAAAAGTTTAATTAAAATCGATATTGGGCTATATTAAGTTAACGGGTTAGTTAACTAGTTAATCTTGAAAGTGGGCTAATGATTAATAAGAGTTAATCAAATTGGGCTAATAGTTAATGGACCTAATTAACTATTAAGATGGGCTTGATCCATGTGTTAAACCCATTAGGAGATTAGGGTTAATTACCCTATAAATACAAGGCATGGGACTTGAGAAAAGTCACACCAAAACCTCTTGTGCTCTCTCCCTTTGGCCGGCTCCTCTTACCGCCGCCCAACCACCGCAGGCAGCCCAGCGCCGCCGCTGCTCCGCCAGCCGCCACCGTGCCCCACCGCCGGAATTGTTTTCGGTTTGGTTTTTCGTTGTGTTTCTCAAGAGTACAATATACTACGACGTGGTATATTGTCTCGTTTGATTACAAGCCTTAGGTGTGAACAAGTAGAGGGTTTCTTTCTTGAAACCTACCGGTTACAAAGTGGCTCGTACTCGATCACAAGGATTGTCTCCACCAATTGCCGCCAATGTAAGTTTCGATTTAATTATTTTATTATCTAGTTACCTTGGACTTGTAAACCTTACGGTCATAATAGCTTCATCGGGAATTGTCGTTTATCTTGTTTGTTTGTAATTCCGCGACTGACAAATGTGTTGGTAAAAGTGTACAAAACCCAACATTTTGCATATACCAACACTTCAACACAAATCAAATCATATATAAAAATCTTAAATAAAATGTCAAACAACTTATATCACCTTCAATCTTAATGAAACACGTTACAAACCAGTTCAATTTCTTTAAAATCGTTAACACTCACCCTCCTCAAACACAAAGATGCATGATTTTGGTCAACATTACCATATCCCAAGCCAAGTCCCGCAAACACAATTTTTCCAGCAACAATACCATCAAACATCATAAAACCAAACACAATTCAGTCCACGAGAACAAATATGTAGCTTTTCGCTTGAGTAATATAACCAAACTATTGTATAGTGTGAAAATAGCCAACAACCCGACATGTAATCACAAGAAGATACAAATTCGACACCAACTTCAACACAAAGAAACCGAGAAAAAAAAAGGAAACAAGTAGCATGTGTGTCATCCCAATGTATACCAAAAAAAGACTATTGGTACAACACTTACTGACCCAACACAAATTGTTTTCATGTGTGCGACCATCTTTGTCACATTAGGTGCAATGAGTTCCCCTTTTCGACGATCTCTCCAATTGGTTTTCTGCATGGCTAAAACAGAAGTTGTAGCCTCTATTTGGTGGACGAGTTTCAGAGTAAGTGAGCAAAGACATCACCGAAAGAGAGAATTACTAGACTATTAAGAATCTGATCTGGAAAAGAAATGAATTATATTTATGCCCCAAATCCAACATGATCAATAATTATGATTAAATCTACAAGACTATAACAATAAGATGATCAATGTCATGTTCATCCGGCTAACATATTGGGATTTACTACCTTATTAAATTATTTTTTAATGCAAAAGATTAATTAGTAAAATGATTATTTTCTTTTTGAATTTTAATACAGTCAATACTCCACTATATATTTATTTTTAACTTTTTAAGTGTCCAAATCCGGACCTCTCTAAATCGCTTAAGCTTTAGTCTACATTCGATTGATCCAGTGGGCCTGTGCTGGGCTTCTCCTTTCAATGTTTGTGTAGAATGTAGAGGACTAAAACCGGTTCTCGCTGCACTTTGACTAAAACCGGCCAGTTTGCGTACAAGCAGTTGGGTGATAAGGGCGATTCTCCGGTCCGACCCAATTTTGACCAAGTAAAGTGAAGGCGTACTTGGAAAACCCTAGTTTACCCTTACCAGTGACCATTCCTTTTTGAAGCATTGATTCCTGCTAAAAAATTTAATTTTGTCTGAGATTCTTTTAAAATGGCGTGCGAGAAAGTAAGTAGCAAATCCGTGTAATCGTTCGGGAATTCAACAAACGATGGCTTGCTTAAACCCTCCCAAAACCATAAGCAGCATCTCATCGTCGTCTTTAATCAACAACAATCTACTTTTTTCATCCTTACCAAAAACTCATATCAAAATTGCCCAAAACTTCGAATAGGTTGCCGAAGATTTCAATTGTAATGGCAACAAAGCAGCATGAAGATGGACCGAGTCTGAATTTATTAACAAACAGTGACCGTAGAGATGAAGTTATAAATGCTGCAAAAAGCTCACTCACGAATTGCCTTTCGGAAACCAATCTTCATCTTACAATCCCTACTCTCAAATCCAAAACAAGAGGAAAGGTAAAGTAAATTTGTGTTTTTTTCTTGTATTTATAAAAATAATCAATCTTTGGCAACAATAAGCTAGGTTTAGGGTTTAAAGATAAATCATAAGAAATGAAGTTGATTAACAGGTTAGAGATATTTATGATGGTGGGGATTATCTTGTACTAGTGACAACTGATCGACAAAGTGCTTTTGATAGGGTTCTTGCTTCGATTCCATTCAAAGGCCAGGTAACACTATAAATATATTATGTTCTGTTTTTTGTTTGATTATTTTGGTACCAAAAATTTGATTGAATTTTGTGACATTTGACAGGTTCTTAATGATACAAGTTTATGGTGGTTCAACCAAACTCAAGATATCGCTCCTAATGCAATAATAGCTGTACCTGATAAAAATGTTACTATTGCAAAGAAATGTTCTGTTTTTCCTGTTGAATTTGTTGGTAAGTGCTGCAATATTCACATATACTATGTTTTTTTATGAATTTGTATGATAAATATTTTGGTCAGTTAGAGGATATGTGACTGGAAGTACTGATACATCATTATGGACTGTATACAAAAATGGCGTAAGAAATTACTGTGGCAATCCACTTCCTGAAGGTAACTAGCTGTCTATAATCTAACATTTTTTTCTTAATTTCTTTTATTTAAATAACTAATAATATGTTTTAATATAATGCAACAGGGATAGTGAAAAATGAAAAGCTACCTGCAAATATAATCACACCAACTACTAAAGCTGCAGATCATGATGTTCCTATTACTCCACATGAGGTTTCTCGCCCTTTTCAATTTTTAATTTCTAACTTTAAAGTTTTTCAAAAATGTACAGGAAAATCCCTTTAAATTAATACTCGGTAAATTAATAAACTCTCTAAAATAATAGATTTGTCCGGTCCCGACTTGGGCCAATGTAAAAATTTGGAAAATCGATAAAATAATAAGATAATAATTTTTTGGAAGATCTCTTTATAATTTTCGGTCCCAAGAAAATCATAAATTAATAATTCATATAAATTGAAAAGAAATATATTACACACTATTTTAATAGTTGGTTGTTTTCCTTTAAAGTTCAAGTCTATTCGGAGCTCATCTTTAACTTTTCTTATTACATCCAATAGCTCAGATGTTATATTTTTGTATTGTATCATAAAGTTGTGAAGAGTGTTCGAGTCTTTAAGAATACATTGAACACGTTCAAAAGTCATATGTCAAATTTGCTTAATAATACATTGAACATGTTCAACTCTTTAAATTAATAGTTATTAAGTTATCGATAAATTAATAACTCTATAATTTAATAAATTTCTTAAGTCCCGACCTTATTAGTTTAAAGAGATTTTACTGTAGTGAACTTTTGACACCAAATATGGTTTATGAAACTGTTTGATTGTTATTTAAATACTTAAATGTCTAAAATACCCTAAATAATGTAGTGGTTTGGTGTATCTATGTATTTTAATTTGTATCTATCTTGCAGATTGTCAAACAAGGGTTGATGAGTCAAGCTGATTATGATGAAGCAAGTAGGAAAGCATTAAGTTTATTTGAGTACGGCCAGGTATTTTATCTTCTTATTCTCTCAAATTGAAATTATTATTATTTTTTTAAAATTGGGTTATCGTTTTTTTTTTAACTATATTAACTCATGAAATAACTCGTGACACTTTATAAGAGATGTTTTCCACCATTGATTTAAAACCTAAACAAATCAAATAAAATAAAGAAATATTATTTATTCCATCAATTTATTTGTAATGTTGATGATAGTAATCTAGTAATTTTTATAAAGAAAATATTGTCTGTATTTATAAAGGTTATGGTTTAGTACCTGTAAATAGTTTTTTTTCATCTTTGAATTTGCAGCACGTGGCATTACAACATGGTCTAATATTAGTCGATACTAAATATGAATTTGGAAAGGCCCCTGATGGTTCAGTGCTACTGATTGATGAGGTCTCTCTCTCTCTCTCTCTCACACACACACACACACACACACACACACACACTATGTCTTTGAAGTACAAAAAGTCACGTAAGTTTTTAATGTTTCATATTGACCACAGAAATCATCACCATTTTTACAGGTCCATACCCCCGATTCAAGCAGATACTGGTTAGCCCATTCTTACGAGTCCCGATTTAAAAATGGTCAAGAACCCGAAAATGTGGATAAGGTTTGTTTGACATTTTAAAGTCAACTATATTTCACATGTAAATTATAGTGATCTAATTTTTAAAATGTTTTTAGGAGTTTTTGAGGTTATGGTTTAAAGATCACTGCAATCCTTACGAGGACAAGGTAATCACATTATACTTTAATATAATTCTCTTTAAATATATCTTGTTTTAAACTTTAACGTGATTAATTATCAAAAAATTTCCATCTTTTTAGGTTCTTCCTGATGCTCCAGAAGAGCTTGTTACTGAACTCGCTTGGCGGTATGCCTTAATTATCATTATTATATTAAGTTATTCATAACGGTTGTTTAGTTGTACAAAAAATGTGACATTTTTCTAAATAAGGAAAATTCAAAAAACAAAAAACTTGTTCAAAGTAAGGAAAAATTCACTTATCAATTTTAATAACTAAGTTTGTGTTTTTGAGTGACAGATACATTTTCTTGTTTGAGACAATAACAAAATCAAGATTTAAGATACCTGATACAACGGTAACACTCACAAATATCCTTATAGTTAAATTGTGTACAAATTACGATTGTACCCTAAGTTGTTGCTTTGTGTGTGCAGGAACCTATACATGATCGAATAACTCGCAATGTCTCAAAGGCATTGTCATCACTACACAACTAGTTTCAAACTATAATAATCAAGATCAAGCTTCTTGAAGATTTGACTTAAAATTGGTCTTATGCTAAAGGGAATATTTTGATGACTTGTTTGGATTTTTTAAGTTAAATATTTTTCTACTTTTTGCTGCTTCCTTTATTTAGTGAATTCACTGCAACCATCGTCAGTGATGGGGCAACAAAAGTTTCAAAACCAAAATATGTCAATAAACACTTTGGCGCCCAAAATTTGGCAAATTATGTTTTTTGATTAGGAATTTAATAATTTAACACCTTAGTAAGGTTTTCAATTGATTAAAAGAAGAAACAGATCCAACCTAAATTAGTTCAACTAGGCGGTAATAATAAAGATATATTTGTATAATTAGCACATAACTTAAAGAATAATGATTAAGAATCATAATGCAACCACCTCAACATGATGTTGTCCCATTACAATAAAGGGGTGATTTTCCTACCACAACTTTTAATTCATTTACCACAACTGTTGCTTAACATACTTGTACAGTTAGCTGTAAAACTTATAAGTTGTGGTATATGAAGTAAAGGTTGTGGTACAGAAATGAATTCCCTTACAATAAAGGATCTGTCTTTTGGATCATCATACCTATCTACGGCAATCAAGACTGGCATTGTCACGGGGTCATTGCCCTTGCTGTAAGTCTCACTTGTACTTTCTGCAGTATCACTTATACCTTCAATTATTTTTGTTTCTTTACTCCACTTGCATCTATTTCCAATTTTCACAAGACCTCAAAAATTGTCAGTCACGGGTTATTGTTTGATCAAAATCTGGATAACCAAACACTCCGTACATAGTTTATATCATAGAATAGAGAAAAATATTGTGTTTCTGCTAAAATTTTCTACTCAATTGATCAATACAAGCAAGGTTTTAAAAAATTTAAGGCATAGCGTGGCGACATCATTAAACCTTAAACCTTAAGAGCCATAGTCAATAATGACGTTTTTTAAAGCGTGACTTAAAACGGCAAAAAATTTATATAATTTATACTCCCTCCGTCCCACAAAAAACTTCCCATTTGACATGGGCACAAGTTTTAAGGGGATAGTTAGTGGTGAGGTAATTGGTAATAATTTTGATAAAATATAAGATTGATTTGGAGAGAGAAAGATGGTTAGTGGATAGTTAGTGGTGGGGTCCTTAGTAATAATAGTATTTTATTATGTGGAGCCCATCAATTGAATGAAATGAGAAGTTTTTTGTGGGACAAAAAATTAAGGTCAAATGGAAAGTTTTTTGTGAGACGGAGGGAGTATTTGAGTATATCAAATTTACAAAAAATTATAAATATATTGATATATGAAAATTCATACGTGAGATTCAAAAAAAATTATTATAATTCATACTTCCTCCATATCAAAATAAGGGAATCATTTTTAGGTTCACGTTTTTCAAGGCAAAATAAGATAATAAGATATTAGTGTAATTAAATTGGGTAATTGAATGGATGGGGACCCACAATTTTTACTATTTTGTTGCTTTTATAGGAAGATGATAAAAATGAATGGGGCCCCACACCTTTAATAATGTTTAAGAAGGTATAAGTAAAGGTAAAATGGTAATTTTAAATATAAAAACTTACCAAATAAGGTAAATTATTGAAGTGATTCACTTATTTTGATACACCCCAAAAAGGAAAGTGATTCACTTATTTTAATACGGAGGAAGTATTTTATAACTAAATTTGTGTTTTTGAATGACATATACATTTTCTTGTTTGAGACAATAACAAAATCAAGATTTAAGATACCTGATACAAGCCTGAACCGTTTTAGCCACAATATGAATGAAATACTTAGTATTTGACCCGTACTTTATGCAATAAAAGTTGTGCACTACACGAGATTTGGTCATGACCATTATAATATGCACCATTATCAACATGTTGTCTCTTGTATATATGCCAAAGAAGCTGCTCCCAAAAGGTTAAAGGGATCTGATTGTGTAAGAAAAGTTTGTTTTTGAAACTTCATAATTTCTTTATTAATAGAATTGTTGATATCTAAACAGTAAAGGTAATACTAGTATTATATTCTCATTCGCTTTTGAACAAAATCCCTGACTACATATATTACATGAGTAGTTCTGGAAACACATAGAAAGCATGTGCACATACTCCTCCAAATAAGCTTCCTTTCCCGACTGTTTCAGCCACCTCCTCTGCCGAGGATATCACGGCCGCCCACCACCACTAATGTCGCCGGAAACTCCACACCGGATATGTCCTCCGCCCACTCACGTTGATCACCGGGGCGTCTCTGTCCCATCCAGTGGTTTGAATGCATTCCAATAAAAATCGGAAATATGACCCTCTTGAATTTTGCTTTGACAAGATGTCCGTTCCTCTCCCCCAAAGAACGGTTGCAGTGCCACCTGTCAAATTACAAACAGATTCAGATCAATAAGACGATACTCATATATGTAAAATTAATTAAGGGGTTAATCACCTTCAGTTGCCGGTGGGAAGCTGTAACGCAAACATGATGGGCTATGTTGCCGCTCCGGACACGAAACAACTCCTCAGGTCAGCGTTCTCCGGCTGTCGTTTAGGTTGTCACTGTCCAGAAACTTAAGGATATCAATCCCGTGGGCGGGATATCGGTGTTCCAACGGAAACAACAACAGCCGGAATCATGCGAGCCAACCGGCGACAGAGTCCATCAAATGGGTTGCTGTCAGGGCTGAAAAACGCAAAGCCGCCCCCACACGATGACCGGCAATTTCTCGGTGGTTAGGTCAGGAATGAAGGGATTGGGGTCAAGGGAGACATCGTAAGAGCTGACACCGTCAACAGGTGTTGAATTGGGTGGAGATTTCTGTTGAAATATCTCATGCTTGAATTGTCTAGTTTTATACTTGAAGGGTATAAAAGGTAAGTGTCTAATTCTTTTTCTATTTTCCTTTTATTTGTTTTAGTGTAAATGCTTGCAGGTACATTTGTCAATTGTTCAAGGGTTAGAGTGTAAATTTAGATATTTTGTTTATAGGTGAGAGAGAGTCGAGATGTATTGATTCAGTTCAGAATTCTGTTTACTTTTCTTTGTATTTTCTCTGCTCGTTCTCTCTCTCAAGAATTAGGGTTTTCTGCCATAGATCGGTCTCGTTGTTTGATCATGTGCAGGTAGATTAGAAGAGTGTTGAGTGACTGTAGAGAGTTTTGATTTGTAATCTGTTCTTATTCGTTGAGTTTAATGCAAGAGTATTTTTGATTATGTTCTGAGTTTCATACAGATCTATAGATCTATATTTTTCTTCATGGTATCAGAGCGTGGTTACGACTGATCTGTGTTCATCGGGTGTAGATCTTGAAGTTTTTCGATCGATCGTCGAGGATTCATCGCTTAGGGTTTCTGGTCACGATTACTTGAATCTGAAAAACATCGATCTCTCATCGGTGTTATTGTTTTCGGAGAAGCGTCTTCAGATCGCTCTTCTGTTCCTGAAGATCTGTGGTTATTGTTCGACGATTCGTTGACATTCCTAGGGTTCTTCTGGTTTTTTGTTCGATTAGCCTAATTCTAAGGTACGTTCTCTGCTCTTTACCTTCATATTACTAATCGAACGATGTTGTTTGTTTCGTGTGATCCGCTGCGATTCTGGATTAACTTCATACGAAGTTATTTGGGCTAAATCTCTGTAAGTATCTCTTTCCTACTCTGAGGTCGTAGCAAGTAACTGTGTATATTTGGAGTGCTCCGAATTACAGAGAGCTTGACCTACACCAGAGATCAACCTCTAATATTCTAATCGTCTGTTTATCTTCTGTTAGCAGAGAAGGACCTGAGTATTGCATGTCCAGGCTCCATTAGAGAGTCCTTGGAATCTTGTTCCCGCTCAGTTCTCCTTTTAGGATTGGTTTTATTGTGTGTTCTTGATCTGTTGGCTATATTTGTTGTGTTTATTTGTTGTGTTGTTATCAGTATGGGTGATGATAATCAAATTACGCTAGTAAGTAAACTTGACTTTAGTGATCCCCTATATTTACATGCAAGTGACACCACTGGTGCTCCCTTGATTTCTCTGAAACTTAAAGGAACTGAAAATTATAATGTTTGGTGCAGATCTATGATGTTAGCTTTAGAAACAAAAAATAAAATCGGATTTATTAATGGTACATGTGTGAGAAGTGAAACTGATGAAATATTAGGAAAACAGTGGGATAGATGCAATTCTGTTGTAGTGTCATGGATACTAGGGTGTGTTTCAGAAGAATTATATGCTGGTCAAATTTTTAACTCTAAAGCATTTGTTGTTTGGACTGAACTTAAGGAAACATATAGTAAAGTTGATGGATCAGTTGTGTTTAATATCCACCTTGAAATTAATTCATTAAAACAAAATGGATCTCCTATATCTGTCTATTACCATAAACTGAACTCTTTGTGGAAACAATTTGATTCTATTATTGAACTGCCTAACTGTGTTTGTGATGCCAATAATCTGTTAACTGCTCATAATCGTTTTCTTAAATTAATGCAATTCCTAATGGGATTGGATGATTGTTATATGTCAATTAGAAGTAACATTCTTTCTAGGGAACCTATACCTGATGTTAAAGCTGCCTATGCCATTATATCCAGGGAAGAATCACATAGAGGAGTATCCACTAATGAAAATAGTAATAAAAATTCTACAAGTGCTTTTGTGTCCCAATTTGATAACAAAAAGAAAAATAATAAAGGACCAAACACAAAACTGTTGTGCACTAATTGCAATATGACAAATCACACTGTAGATAGATGTTATGAACTAATAGGATATCCTGCTTCTTACAAGAAGAAAACTAATTTTCAAAATAAAGGAAAAAATTCTGTTAATCAAGTTAATACCCCTGAAAATAATTTTTCAAAATGTGATAGTTCCACCACTGGTTTTACAAATGAACAAATTCAAAAGTTAATATCTCTCATTTCAGAAAACTCTGTTTCCAGCTCCTCCAACATACAGTCTAACATGACAGGTATGTTTTATAACAACAGTAAAATTTTCAACTCTAATTTTGGAAATTTTTTTAATTCCAACAATGTCTTAAATAAAAAGAGTAGTCAAACTAATAGTTGGATAGTTGATTCTTGTGCCACACAGCACATGACAGGGTCATGTATGAACCTTGTCAATGTGGTTGATGTTGGACCTTTAAATATTTCTGTGTATCACCCAAATGGAACTCAAGCCTTTATAAAATATATTGGGAACTTAAAACTAAATGAACAATTAATTCTTCATGATGTGTTTGTTATTCCTGAATACTGTGTGAGTTTACTTTCGGTTCACAAACTGGCTAAAGACAGCAAATTATTTGTGGGTTTTGATGAATCACATTGTTATGTTCAGGATTTGAAAGCAAAGATAACAGTGGGGACTGGTAAAGAAGTTGATGGTTTGTATATGCTAAATGTAAGTGAAAAAAATACTAACTGTCATGTTATGTCTACTTGCTATTTGTCTAGGACTTTGTGGCATAGTAGATTAGGACACCCTGCTGAACATGTGCTAGATTTGCTTGCTAATAGCCTGAACTTAGATAAAAATAGTATGTTGTCCCCATGTGATATATGTCATAAAGCCAAACAAGCCAGAGAACCTTTTCCACTTAGTGATCACAAGACTACCAAATTAGGAGACCTAGTTCACCTTGATGTGTGGGGACCCTATAGAGTTGTAAGCAGAGATGGTTACAAATACTTTCTCACTATAGTTGATGATTATACTCGTGCAGTATGGGTTTTTTTGTTGAAAAATAAAACAGAAGTATTTCAGAATATTAAAGACTTTACTATCTTACTAAAAAATCAGTTTGATCATAACATTAAGATTTTTCGTTCAGACAATGGAACTGAGTTTTTAAATTCAAATATGAATGTTTTTTGTAAAAATAATGGAATTGAACACCAAACATCTTGTGCTTACACTCCTCAACAAAATGGGATTGTTGAAAGGAAACATAGACACCTATTAAATGTTGCTCGGTCTCTTATGTTTCAAGGGGGAATTCCTTTATCGTTTTGGACTGAATGTGTTCTAACTGCTGTTCATTTAATTAACAGGACTCCCTCATCTGTGCTAAATGGTAAATCTCCTTATGAATTAGTCTATAAAGTTAAGCCTTCCCTTATACACTTAAGAAGTTTTGGTTGTTTGTGTTTTTCAAAAAATTTTAAATAATAATGATAAATTTAGTAGTAGATCTGAAAAGTGTGTTCTAATTGGGTATGGATCAAAAATTAAAGGGTATAAACTGTGGAGTCTTGATCATAAAAAAATAGTTTTTTCAAGAGATATTAAATTCTATGAAAATATTTTTCCGTTTAAAATGTCCTCAAATGATCAAGACACTGATTTGTGTAAAGATTCTGAATTAAATCATTTAAATTTTTTTGATTTGCAAGTTTTTGGGAAAAATGAAAACATACTTGTACCCGATGATGAGGGGGAGGTGTCTCAGGATGTTGGCAGTAGGATGTGTGTCCCTAACAATCCTCTGGATACTACTAGTGCAGATACCACCAATAGGACAAGCATCCATAATAGTTCTGATGAAACTACTTGTGTTGATACTACCATTAGGACAAGTGTCCCTAGTAATTCAGATGGAAGTGTTAGTGTTGATACTACCACTGCACCTTCCAATGGTGAGAACATAGAGCAATCTGCTCCTGAGGGTCAAAGTTCACATATTAGTGAAACAAGTAATGTTAGAAGGTCCACTAGACCTCATGTGGTTCCTAAACGGTTCAGTGATTTTGTGTTAAATAATCATACTAAATACAGTCTTGACAAAGTTGTCAATTATTCATATCTGTCTAAAGATAATTTTATGTTTGTTAGTAGTTTGAACAAAACCAATGAACCTAAAAGCTATAAAGAGGCTGCTTTAGATAGGAATTGGGTTAATGCTATGAATTTAGAAATGGAAGCTTTATACAGAAATAAAACTTGGATAATTACAGAATTACCTAAAAATAGAAAAGCTATAGGGTGTAGATGGATCTACAAAATTAAATATAAATCTAATGGTGAGATTGATAGGTATAAAGCTAGATTGGTTGCTAAGGGATACAATCAAAGAGAAGGTATAGATTTTGATGAAACTTTCTCTCCTGTGGTTAAAATGACCACTGTTAGATGTATTCTTAGCATAGCTGTCCAAAATAGTTGGCCTTTATATCAATTAGATGTTAATAATGCTTTTTTATATGGGAATTTGACTGAAGAAGTTTATATGCAGTTACCTGAAGGTTATTTTGATAATTCTGATAATAAAGTTTGCAAATTAGTTAAGTCTTTGTATGGTCTTAAACAGGCACCTAGACAGTGGAATGAAAAATTAACAAAAACTTTGTTGGAAAATGATTTTGTCCAAAGTTACAATGACTATTCTCTGTTCATAAAGAAAACTAATAACTCTGTGGTTATGTTACTTGTGTATGTGGATGATATTGTGTTAACTGGAAATGATGAAACTGAAATAATAAATGTAAAGAAATATTTGAATTCAAAATTTTTTATTAAAGATTTAGGAATATTGCAGTATTTCTTAGGTATTGAAGTCTTAAGAACTAACAATGATCTGTGCTTGTCTCAGAGAAAATATGTCTTAGAATTACTACATGAATTTGGTCTAACTGGTTGTAAGCCTGTTGCTACACCTATGGAAGCTAATATAATTATATCTGATGTTGAGAACTCTAAAAGTGATGATAAACCTTTAGAAAATCTTACTGAATATCAAAGGCTAATTGGAAAACTTATATATCTTACCATTACTAGACCTGACATATCATTTGTTGTTAGTTGTTTATCTCAGTTTATGCATACACCACTGCAGTCTCATTTGAGATTGGCTATGAGAGTTTTAAGGTATCTTAAAGGTTCACCTGGAAGAGGGATCTTATTCAGTAAAAGTAATACGTTCAAATTGAGAGCTTATGTGGACTCTGATTGGGGAAAATGTTTAGCTACAAGAAGGTCTGTTACAGGTTTTTCTATATTCCTTGGTAACAATTTAATTTCATGGAAAAGTAAGAAACAACAAGTTATTTCTAAGTCCACTGCAGAAGCAGAATATAGGGCTATAAATGCAGTAATAACGGAACTTGTTTGGCTTGAAAAATTATTATTTGAACTTGAATTGGATAATATGTTACCAGTAAATGTATTTTGTGATAATAAGGCTGCAATTTTAATAGCAGCCAACCCTGTGTTTCATGACAGAACCAAACATTTTGAAATGGACTTAAGATATGTAAGAGACAAGTGTTTATCAGGGTTTTGTAAACTAGTAAAAATTGATACAGAAATTAACATTGCTGATGTGTTTACAAAAGCTCTTTCTGTGAGAAAACATGAGTTCTTTTGCAGGGAGTTAAAAATGTTGGATATGTTTCAAGTATCAAACTAAGGGGGAGTGTTGAAATATCTCATGCTTGAATTGTCTAGTTTTATACTTGAAGGGTATAAAAGGTAAGTGTCTAATTCTTTTTCTATTTTCCTTTTATTTGTTTTAGTGTAAATGCTTGCAGGTACATTTGTCAATTGTTCAAGGGTTAGAGTGTAAATTTAGATATTTTGTTTATAGGTGAGAGAGAGTCGAGATGTATTGATTCAGTTCAGAATTCTGTTTACTTTTCTTTGTATTTTCTCTGCTCGTTCTCTCTCTCAAGAATTAGGGTTTTCTGCCATAGATCGGTCTCGTTGTTTGATCATGTGCAGGTAGATTAGAAGAGTGTTGAGTGACTGTAGAGAGTTTTGATTTGTAATCTGTTCTTATTCGTTGAGTTTAATGCAAGAGTATTTTTGATTATGTTCTGAGTTTCATACAGATCTATAGATCTATATTTTTCTTCAATTTCTTATCGATGAGGTTGCGGTAGCGTCTGTCAAGGGTGCCGTCGGGACGGGTTTGTGAGGGTGTAAGCTTGAAACGGGTGCGTAGTGGGAGTGTGGGGGTTTCAGGCTTTTGGTCCATAATTAAGCTTCTGTGGTTGTAGATAGCACTTGAAACAAATTAGCGACTTTATCGTCTCAGCTTAATTCTGTTCAAAAACATAGTGACGGTGTTAAATAACAAGTTGCAGGAGTAGTAGTGGTTGTAGTGCAGTGTACAGCTTAAATTAACGTTTATTCCATGACATAACACTAGTATGTGTAACACATGATCACCCCTGTCACCTCAGCGTCACATCAACTTTCTCTCTCTTGATCAAACACATGACCAGACAGTGACCAATAGTCTGTAATGGGTGACCGATAACTCTTTTTTTTTTAAAAAAAATTTCATTAATAATTAAAACAATACATTAATTAAAAAAACATTACATTGATAAAAAAAATATTATATTAATAAAAAAACACTAGGGGTTATTATTTCGATTCCAAATGTGTTCCACCAAATCAGATCTAAGATTTAGATGAGTTTTTTGATTATGGATATCCCTGATAACTTGTAATACTTCTTCATGTGATCGTACGGGGTCAACTTCACCATGTTGCTCTTCCGGATGAAAGTCGGGAGATATCGCTCTACCTTTGTCTTTGATAATCATATTATGTAATATGATACACGTGTACATCATATCCCTTATTTTGTTATTATTTAGGGATCGTGCATGTGTTCTTATTATAGTCCATTTTTTCTTTAGAACGCCAAATGCTCGTTCTACATATTTCCTTGCAGCTTCGTGTGTTTTCTTGTACCTTACCCGCTTAACATCATTCGAATTTGGGTGTGAAATAGACTTAACAAGAAGAGACCAATCCGGATATATCCCGTCAGTAAGATAATATCCCCATTTGTAAGACACCCCGTTTGCATAAAAAGGTACCTCAGGTGCTTTCCCGTCTTTGAGATCATTGAAAATATGGGATGCTCGTATCACGTTGATGTCGTTGTTAGAACCGGCGACACCAAAGAACGCGTGCCAAAACCACAAGTCTTCCGAGGCAACCACTTCTAGTAAAATGAATGGTTCGTTCCCGTGATCTCCTCTACAATATTGCCCACGATAAGCATTTGGACATTGAGCCCATGACCAATCCGTACAATCAATGCTTCCTAGCATACCGGGAAACCCATGTTTCTCCTCATGAAAAGCGTATAGCTTCGCCACATCAGTATGAGTAGGCTTTCGCAAGTACTCTCTTCCATACAAGTGCATAACCCCTTTTACAGAATTTTGCGAGACTATCACCGTTAGTTTTCTCACCAATTTGTAAGTATTCGTCTAGAGCATCTGGTATGGTGCCGTATGCTAACTGACAAATTGCAGAAGTACACCTCATCAGCGGAGAAGTACTTGGGTTCCCAAGTGCATCATAACGTTGCGCAAATAATGGGACGGTATTAGTGAGATCGCGAACAATGCGTGTGAAAAGATCACGGCTCATCCTGAAACGTTTACGAAAATCTTTTTCGTTGTACATCAGATTTTTAGCGAAGTAAGCTGCCACCAGACGGTCATGAGCACCGTCACGGTCCCTATTCACATATCTTCTAGGATTTTTAGGGATACCAGAAGTGGAACCTGCAAGAAACACCGCCGCCGTTTGTAAAAAATCAAGATGTATAATCTTGTCCTCCTCCTCGTCGTCAAAAATAAAATTAGCGACATTCATGTCTTCATCCGAACCCATTTATAAGATAGTGTGTGTGATGTGAGTAAGTATGAGGAAAAAAAAATGAGAAGTGTGAGATTTTTTATAAAAAAATTGGGTATTTATAAGGTAAAAAAAGGGTAAAAATTAAGTTTGAAATGGGTGTTGGTGGTGGAGAAATAGCCTTTGGGGAGGGGGGGGGGGGGTGTTTTTGAACGTTGGAGGTCGTCTGCTAACGGTCGACTACTTGACCGTTGAAGGGTCGGGACGCGTCGGGGCATGGTGGCCGTATCAGGGGGGACGTGTCGGGGACTGGCTAGGTGGCAGTCGCAACCGGTTTCTAGGTCGTGCGTTACGCACAGTCTAAAGATGTACAATGAATTAACCAACAATGATTATTTACTTGATAGAGCGCTGGTTGCCCTATTTGATTTATAGACAAATTTAAGAAGTTTTTCCATAGCGTGGCCATGGGCACGGCTCTTCACGGGTGTGGAGACCAGCTTTTTTGGTGATTATGAGGTATTAAACTAGAATTTTAGGAGAGATCTGTAAAAAAAAAAAAAAATGGAAGAAGACGAAGTTGGAGGATGAAGAAGGAGACAAGGAGATGAAAATTAGGTTTAAAATAAGTCAGAAAATTCATTTGTGTTTTTATTTCCCAAAAAAAATCTTTTGGGCTTAAGCGTCTTAAAAATCTACAACAATCTTAAAAAATTCATAGAATATTTTTAACAATTTATTATTAAAATAAATGTTATGAATTATGAGAAATTATTAAATTAAGAGATGAATGAATATTTATTTAAAAAGAAAATTATATTTAGATTTATAAGTCAAGATGTTTAATCTAATTACTGTGTTGAGTATATATGCTTGATTATTGAGAACTGTTAATTGAGTAAGAGGTAAAATTTTAATCGAGTTAATAAAAGTTGCAAAATTTAAACATTTTTAATTGAAAAAGATGAGGAACCTAAAACGAGTTATTTAATGAGTTAAGCGACAAGAGAAAAGTCTACGAGATTTATTCACTACAAATTAAATGAGAAATTTATTGTTATATGATAATAATAATAATAATATCAGATATGCTATGAGTAAACCAAAATGAGGAGTAATACTCAGACTTGATCAATAGATAAGCGTAAATGTGTAACGCGAAATAACAAATTGTGGTACTAATACGTGTAATAAGTTTGATTTATGAAGAGTCATAAAATGAATAATTATTAATGAGAAGTAATTATGAAGCTATTAATTAATAACGAGTTTTTGATTGAGGAAATCTAATAAGAGTATGAGAATCCATGCGAATGCTAATGAGAAAGCTAACACCTAATATGAGCAATAAATGTTTATAAGTGATAAAAATTTAATGCGCAGGTGTGTGAGAGGGGCGTAAAGAGTATACGTTGGGATCGACTCACACCTGTGCATAAGAGTTAATTATCGAGTAATCAAATTAACCCTAAAATATGAGATTTTGAGTGCCACTTCCAAACTCGGGGACGAGTTTTCTCCAAGTTGTTGAGTGGTGGTAAAAGGGAAAACTACCAATATTAATAGTGCGAATAAAGAATAATTATTAAGCCTTGAATGATTAAATTCATATTATTGAGCGAGTGGAGATTAATAACTCGAGCTAAATGTGAAAATAAAGTTCGTAAAGAGTAAATTAAGAGAATTACCAAGAGAAAGTTTGTTAAGTGTTATTATGAACATTTATGTGCATATAACCGACTAAAAAGTTATAAAAGTGATAATTAATCGAGAAATTATTCTTGTGGGAACATAATGAGATAAAAAGAGATTATTAAAATATGAGAATTTATTATGAATTATTCAAGTGAAGATAAATGGGAAAAACATGATTACGAGAAGTTATTAAATCCAGTCGAGAAATTCTTGAGCCAAATTATTGTGTTGAGTAATATAAATACATGTGACTAGGAAATTTATAAGAATAATTGGGAATAATTAATTTCAGGTGACGGTATAATTATCAAGTGGTCAGAAATTCATAAATCGAGAGTAATGGCCAAATGAGAATTGGTAAGTATATAATCATATAAATAACGAGAAATTATGAAATTTGAGTAATAAAAATGTTATCAATGAGTCGGTCATGAGAAGATCGCAATAATAAATTATGATGAAAATTTATTAATACTGAGAAACTACCGAACTGTAAGAAACTAATAAATCGAGTTAAGCGGATAAATTATTAAAATAAACCAAATGATGGAATTTTATTTTGAGGAAATATTGAATTTGAACGAAAGAAATTGCCAAGTTAAACTATTAAATTGAATGCCATTAAATATTGTGTTTTATTGAGTAATTACTAAATCAAGAATAGTTATTAAAATGAGCAAACGAGAAAAATATAAGCGTATCACATAATAAAATTTATTAAAATACTATGAGTTTCTAAATCGAGAAAAATAAAGTAATGAGGTAACTTTATATTAAGAACGAGAAAATAGCCGAGTAATCAAGCGCATGAAATTATCGAGTTAATTAGTTAACCAAGTGAAGAGAAAATATTAAATTGAGGTGTTTGGGGTTTAAAAATAAATGAGGAAACTCTATATTGAGAATGAGAATTAACTGAATAAGTGTATACGCGAGAATTAATGAGGTAAGTAATTAACGAGTTGATGAGTATCATTAAAATGAGTTGAACGAACACTATTATAAAGAGTCAATGAAGAATTTTATATGCGAGTTAACAAGAGAACCGACAACGCGGATTAAGTGAGGAATGATTCGTTCCAGTAATATAAATTAGTAAATTTGGAACACGCGAAAAATCGTAAAAGCGAGTAAATGTATATATTATGTGGACCGGTGGAAAAGTCATTAAGCGAGATTTGAGTTAAACTGATATTACGGCTTGCGTTGAGTTAATAGCAAGTTGTAAAAATTTGAGATGAGTGCATTCTAAGTATATGCAAATTGAATAAGAGTAGGGCTGTCAAAACTTTACACGACACGACAAAAATACACGAAATAAAACGAAATTAGGACGAAACTGAAATTTGAATTCGTGTTCGTGTCGTGTTCGTGTTGTGTAAAACAAACACGAAGTCGTGTCGTGTCGTGTTCGTGTTCAGAGATTAACACGAAATTGACACGATAGTTATGATTTTGTCGTGTTTATCGTGTTTGTCGTGTTTCTCGTGTTTTTAACATGTAATAAGTAAGAAATTTGTTATTTATTTTGTGTTGTCGTGTTTGTCGTGTTTATCATTTTTTAATCGTGTCGTGTTCGTGTTAGTTAAATAAAACACGACTTCGTGTCGTGTCGTTTTCGTGTTAAACGAATTCGTGTCGTGTCGTGTCGTGTTATCCAGCAACACGAAACGATAGCACGATTTGACAGCCCTAAATAAGAGACATGAGTTGCCTACTATCTGAGGTTTATGTGTGATAAAATACATATATGTGAATTATGTACTTGTGGTGTGTTGTCTGATAGCGGTGTGAACCGCTAAATTGATCATTTTCTTTATAACAAACTAATGCCCCATAGAGTAGAGGATCTTGAGATATCATTCTTGGCGGAAATTGATAATAATAAAATTTTCTCGTGTAAATTATGTAAAAGTAATACCTTGTTAGAACTGTGAGGGAAGGTTTTTCCTATAAAAACAATTGTTTTTAATTCGCCGTTAGAGGGCCGAGTATGATTGCGAGCACGAGTTGGATGGCCGAGTACCCCGCCGAGACCATCTGTCACCACGTTCCAAACCGTAACAAATCTCCAAGTGGAGTTGAATCAGAGATTCAACGCAACACCAAGCGCTGAGTGCAACAAATGTGTCTGACTACAAGAGCAAGAAGGCGTCTTTAATAGAGTATCGTAGATCATTTTGTATTTCTATCGACATCCTTTTCTATTTGAGATAAATCGAGGTCCTTAAAGAGCACTTCGATTTTCTCTTCTTTTGACTTTATCATTTTGCGCCGCTAAAGACTGATGATTTACACGAGCAACTGCGAGAATAGGTCACCATGGCGGGTTTCATTATTTCATAACCTTATCATTTTACCATTTAAGAAATGTGTCGTTGGAGGCGTAAGTCTGAGATGCGAGATCGATGCCATGAAATTTTTTCGAGCCATGACTTCGGGGACGAAGTCTATTTTAAGTGGAGTTGAGTTGTAACGCCCTAAAAATTAGTGTAATTAAATTATTCACTTTTTATTAGATAAATAATGTGATAATTATTTATTTGAGATTTATATGTGTTATGTGCCTTTATGTGTATTTAATTCGAGTAAAATAAATACGTGTTATTCATTTAATGACAAGAGTGTCATTTAATCGGTGTTTGATTAATCATGTGGATTAATAATTTAATAACTAGGGTGTTATTAAATTCTAGAGAAATTATCAATGGGCTAATTAAACGTGTCGTGACATTTAATCCCGAGTTAAAAGCGTAGATATTTATTAATCTTTCAAGGCTGGCCGATCAGACCAAGGCCTCTCCAATGTGATTCGTTTCTAGCTCGAGCCGAGTTCCCCTTCTTTCCCATTATTTCTTGCTCGATTTTCTCTAAGGCCGAGTTGCTTTGTCCCTTTGAGCCGGATAGAATTCTTTGAGCCGGATGGAATTTTTGAGCCCGTGTTATGTGAGCCTAGGCTTCTCCTCGCTTGCGTCCTTTTCATCCGAGTGGGCTGTGTTGAGGTCTGCTCCAGAAAAATGTGTGTATCTTGCGGGCTTTGGCAAGAGAAAAGCCAAGCCCGATCTGTAACACCCGTATTTTTTAAAACATCGTTTAAATCATTAAAAAATACATTTTCCCAATATCTGACATATTGTCCAAAATACAGTTTAACAAAAACTTTAAAACTTATATCAGAGTTTACAAAAATACGGTGTCACCGAGTATATCAAAACCATAGGCAACGAGATCTACCTATTAGCTCCCGAGCTAAACATCTCTAGGCCACTTCTAGTGTAACCTTCTATCACTTCAAACCTGTACCTGAGTACATAGCCACAAAACAAACGTAGTACGTGAGACAAAATAGTCTCGTGAGATACATGGGTTTTAGACCCCAATAATAATCAATTCATAAATATATAAACGCATATATATACGACATCAATACCGCCTAGTCACCCTATTGTGACCCTATCAATTTTTGCTCTCCTATTAATCACATCTAACTATCGGGTTGCCCCCGAACTAGCTAGAAGCACAAACATGCCTAATACATAAACATATATGTACCAGAATCACATTAACTTACTAACCAAAATCCATCGCCATTAGTAAGCTTCACATTGACTTATTAACCGAAATCCATCGCCATTAATAAGTTCCACATTAGCTTATTAACCGAAATCCATCGCCATTAATAAGTTCCACATTAGCTTATTAACCGAAATCCATCGCCATTAATAAGTTCCACATTAGCTTATTAACCGAAATCCATCGCCATTAATAAGCTTCAAGATACCGGCAAGAGGGATTCGCCCAATCTACCGATACCTGCCTTACTCGCCGGAATACGTCCAGTTAGCAAGACTACTAACGTGGGTGAGTCGATGGGAATCCACCCAACTGCCCCTCACTCCACACCTATCGTGGATGAGTCGATGGGAATCCACCCAACTGCCCCTCATTCCACCCTCTCATGACCGGGGGTCCCCGCATCATCACATCATCTCATTCTTACCATAACTCGTCAGTTATTCCAAATCAAAGCTCTTAGGTAGCGGTCGATCGGTTCGCATCTATGGTCAATCAATAGGTCCGCCTTCAGCTATCACATCAATCATCAAACAAGTTAGTTATCTAATCATAACTATATATAACTAGTTCAACATAGAGTGAACGTACCTGTATGGTCCTGTGGACCCGATCTTTAGCAACTCACACATACTTCTACATCTATGAACCCTATGAGGTCCATACTCACTTATTTCATAAGATACATTTCTTATTTATCGATATCATAATACTTTCATCTCTTCGTGACTATAATACATAATTATTACTAGTCATATCATAATCATTTTCATGTATATTCGTTCTTTTCTTTCATTAGTAATTATTACCAATAGATACTCATTACTTATCAAATCATTTCCAATTGCTTTACTAATACATATTTATTAATGAAGGCTCAGTATACATTCTTTTAATCAATTACTTCCTTATTATTGTTCATTAACATAGATTCCATCATTACTTGAATCTATCATATTTTACTTCAATTTCATCAATCATACTAGACATATTCTAGTATCACATTCTACATACTTTCATACATTTTCAGTCACTATCTTTATCAACATATTTATTAATAAAGACCCATAAAATATCATATATATTTTCAAAACTATTTACTATGTACTCAGTTTAAAAGTCTCGTGTACTCACCTTAGCAATGCTTTCCAGATCGCGTCTGTGAACCCGAATCCTTGCTTCACAATTCGGTCAACCTTCCAAGACCTCACCAAATGCCTAATACAATAATCACAAGATTATTAACATCACATTCTACTACCAATGTGTCCATCTATCTCTAGATAACACTTATTAACACATTTCCCCCAATTATGGTGATTTACCAAACCCTAGGTTAACCAACCCTTAAGATTCTTACAAATCATAATCATACACTTGTTTCCTTTGTTAATATACCATCTATTAGGTGTATACATCACTTATATCACCATAACCCATACCCCAAGGACTAGGGTTTCAAACTCATACATCAAAATACATAGATCTTAAGTTACGAAGATCACGGAGTGAAGATATACCTTTAATCTTCAACTAGGAGTGAAATCTATCAAAGATTTGAGAAGAAATCAACCAAAATCTGCACTTGAGCTCCAAAATCGCCAAAGGGAAGAACTAGGGTTTGAAAATAGCACAAATGGCTGAAAACCCGATTTTAATGTCTGTCGAACAGACTTCGCGTCGCGAACTAGTACTTCGCGTCGCGAACTATGCGCTTCTTCCACTTCGCGTTTGCTAACCAAGTCGTGAACTACTTCACGCCCGAAGGCCAAAATCTCTGAAGACGGTTCCCGATCGGGAACCATAGTTCGCGGCGCGAACTCCCCTATGCAGCAGAGCTGCATTTTTCGGTTGTTGCCTCGACCCGGTTTCGTCCATAACTTCCTCATACGGTGTCCAAACGACACGAAACCAATTCCTACGTTCTTTAAACGATTTATCCTTATTTATCATATTTTTATTCAATTTATTTATTTACAAATTTCGGGTCGTTACACGATCCATGGTGATGGTCCTGATCAGATTGAGGCTTAAAGCCCAGGAGGGAACCAAATATGTAAACTCGTTTCCTTCCACAATCCCTAGAATCCTATCCAGCCTTCATTGCCCTCCTCCCAATTATGAGTTCGCTGCCAAGATAGAGAGAAAGAACGCAGAGATTGATCGTGGGTGTGATTTATTGTCGAGCGGAAGTTGAGGGCTGTGTGGGTCGATATCCGGTAAGCTTTTTCCCCTTGCCTTAAGAGTTGCAGCCGACGTGAATTATTAAGGATAGCTACGCCGTTCAGAATGGAAAAGCTGCTGCGATTATTTTAGTGACCAAGTGATAGTGGGACGGTGGTGGTGTTGTAATTGCTAATTGGAAGCTGCGAGAATCATTTTCATTTGGACGGTGGGGATGGTTTTCAACTTGTGACATCACCATCCTCAATTTAGTTCATCTTTGAAGTAAGCTGCTCATTTTAAAGCTCAACTTATTTAACTATTTCAAATCGGGACTCCTTGGTTGCATGCGTAGATATAAGCTACTCAGTTATTTAACAAAAGCAAACTTGGTTCATGTGTTGTCAATGCTATGTTGTTGTCTTCTCGGTTTGTTATAGTGGTTGTCCCCTTCGAGTCATGCTCTGAATCTGTATGGTCTCGGGATGTATTAGTTTTAATCACTGGTTCTATAAATGGCGGTTCAGGGTTGGGTAAAACCTTTTGTTGATAACTAAACGTTTTAATAACCGAAACCGGAAACCGAACCCGTAGGGTTCTTGGTTTCCTAAACCGAATAGCTTAACCAAATAAACTAACGAGGTTTTTGTGAATATGAACTACTGTGATTAAAAGTAATTTTGGGGTAGTCGGGTGTCTCGGGAATAAGCGGGTTGTTGTCGGGATTCAAATTGGGTTTAAACATCAAACTGAATTTTTGGCAAAATCTGTCCTCCATGTTCGGGTCTATTTTTATCATACTTAAAATATGTTTTTGGATTTTTTGACCCATGATGGTCTCTAGTTTTCTGAGTCCTCTTTTCGTTGCCGCTGACGTCTCGTCAATCTGATTTACCGTTTAAAAGTTATTACTGTTTTATTTAGCTGCTATCAGAATTTCTATCCGTTCCGTTATTCTGTTTTGTGAGGCGGTTTTGAGACCCTTAGATTCGGAATTTGGGCAGAAGCCACTTGACAATGTTTTGTAGTATTCTGAGTCTAGTTTTCGTGGTTAAAATATGGGGAAAATCTAATGAACGGTTTGGGAGTTATGACCGTTCCCGTGAGACTGCTGAGTGCTGTTTAGTTTCTGCTGAAACTACCTTTGAGTCTAATCCTAACCCGAGCTTCATTGTGCTATGTAGGACCTCTTAGGACTTGATTAGAGACACTATTCTGCACCGAGGATATTTAGGAGCATACGTCTATTCGAGGTGGGAAATCTCACTATAAACTTGTACTTACTTCCGATTCATGATTTTGTGCTATGTGTTGTGAATCGTCTTGTTGATTGAGCTTGAGTATTGATTGGGTGATTTATTTGAGTTATCTGTGATATGAGTTATCTGTGATTTGAGTTATCTGGAGCCTGAGTTATCTGAGTTTTGAGTTCTTGAGTTAAAACATTAAACATAATATACTTGAGTTGTCTTGGCACCGAAGAGTACTGGTGCCAGACGTTTTGACTCAACACCGAAGAGTACAGGTGTTGAGCCTTGAGTTGTGTGAGGCGGGTCGAGGTTGATCTCTCGTCACAAGTCACACAAGTGCGCTATATAAATTTAAAATCTGAGAAAATAAACTTGAGTAATTGAGAATTGAGTAGAGTCTCTAGGGATCACTTATGTGGTTTGAGTTGTTTGTAATTATTTGTTTATTTTGATATTATTCACTCAGCGGTGGCTGACCCCAAACACTCCCTTCCATTTTGCAGGTACTAGCAAGGGCAAAGAGAAGGTCAATGGTTGATGAGCTGCGTTTCTATTTTTATATTTATTGATTTGGATTTAAAACATTTATTTCGAGTCAAACATGTTTTGTTTTAAAACCTTTAATTATTCCGCATTTAAACCACGAGACGGTTTTATATTTTATTTATGAGTTGGGACCTTTGAGTTACTTGTACTTTTGGGGATAAATGTAATATTTTATTGTTAATTTTTTTTTTAAATTTCCACTGATTTTTGGGATGTTACATGCGGTTACTTCAATCCAGAGCTTCAAAAATCACTCGTAAACGGCAGATCTTAATCTCAAACATCGAATCGACTGCAGCAAAACAAATCAAAAACTGCGAATCACGTTTTTTTATAAAATCGCAGAAATCGAACGCAGATCTGAAATCGAAATCAAAAAACTGACGTTATCAATGAATCTGAATCCAGAATCTGTCAATAGCAATAAAACAGATAAAAGAACCGCTGATTCAGGTAATAAAATTTAATTCAAGTTAACTAGATAATAGAATCACATGTGATTGTATGCTATGCCTTAGCTGACTGATTCATGTGATTTTATAAAGCGAATCACATGTGATTTGTATGCTTAAAAACAGAGGAGGTTGATAAGAAACAAATCACAAGTGATTCACTTTACAAAATCACATGTGATTGTATGCTATGCCATAGTTGACTGATTCATGTGAGGTTGCTAAGCGAATCACATGTGATTTGTATGCTTAAAAAAAAGGAGGTTGCTAAAAAAATAAATCACAAGTGATTCGATTTACAAAATCACATGTGATTGTATGCTATGCCTTAGTTGACTGATTCATGTGAGGTTGCTAAGTGAATCACATGTGATTTGTATGCTTAAAAACAGATGAGGTTGATAAGAAAACAAATCACAAGTGATTCGATTTACAAAATCACATGTGATTGTTTGCTTTACGTTATTTGACTGCGTTGAGATGAGGTTGCTGAGTGAATCACATGTGATTTCTTTGCTTAAAAACAGGGGAGGTTGTTAAGAAACAAATCACATGTGATTCGCTTTATAAATCACATGTGATTATATGAGCACAACTTTGCTAGTTGGATGAGAGTGTGCAGAGAAGTAACAAGTCTTTCAAGACTTAAAAATATGGATTTTCAAACATATTTGGATGGTCAATGACCTTGGTTTGATAAGAAAAGAAAAGGCAAAAAGGAATTAACTTTTTTGGTGATTAACTTGAAAAGTGGAAAAGTAATGTTGTGTCATTTGTCTTTGCTAGTAGGATGAGAGTGTGCAGACAAGTAACAAGTCTTTCAAGACATAAAAAGATGGATTTTCAAACATATTTGGATGGTCAATGACCATGGTTTGAGAAGAAAAGAAAAGGCAAAAAGGAATTTCCATTTTGGTGATTAACTTGAAAAGTGGAAAAGTAGTGTTGTGTCATGTGTCTTGAAAAGTGGAAAAGTAGTGACCTAATAACCAAAATATGAAAGTCTAGAGGATGGGAAATGGAATCTTGATAGGAGGAATAGACAAGCCAAAAATCATTTGACTTATGAGAAAAATGAGGAAGAGTATTAATTTTATGTATTTGGTATAAGTGGTATTTGTACTATCAAATGGTGTATCATTTCAACTTACATTTTATTTGATAATTAATGATGGTTAATTATTAGTTGTAGAATATTATTTTGGATGAATATTTTATCATTATAAATATGTATGTTTAATTCACAAAATTAACTTATTAGTCTTGTTGTTAAGTATTAAATCACATGTGATTTTATTATATCACTTTTGATTTCATTAAAAATCACATGTGATTTTGTTATGTAAAACAGAGTTTTTGTTATAAAACTGATGAGTCTATATACATAACAAAATCACATGTGATTGAAAGTAAACATCAAGTGCACAAAAACAGTGACATGTACATAGAAACAATAACATGTGATTGTTAATAAAAATCACAAATAATTGGAAAGTAAACATCAGTTGCACAAAAACAGAACATGTTATTTAGTATTAAATCACTGGTGATGTTGTTCCCAATCACATTGCTAATTGATCTTTTAAGCCTTATTTTGATCTTCTTTGACACCTCAGCGGTTTTTGTTTTTGATGGTGA
This sequence comes from Calendula officinalis, assembly GCA_963853835.1. Classification (NCBI taxonomy): domain Eukaryota; kingdom Viridiplantae; phylum Streptophyta; class Magnoliopsida; order Asterales; family Asteraceae; genus Calendula; species Calendula officinalis. The sequence continues at coordinate 6,799,519 of OY970832.1, read as the reverse complement.
TATAAGTCTTTTTCTAACAATATTAACATTAGTCGTATCTTAGGCAACTTAGATAACATAGTAGGATATTCATCATCACCACCTATAAAACACAAAGAAGCAAGTTATGACAACTAATAATAATATGAGATAGTTAAACTGAAATCACATGTGATTGAACTCACAATCCCACATAAACAACTGTAATTTAGCTTACTAATCACATGTGATTGAAAGATATGAATTATTTGACTGTGATTAGGTGAGATACTGAGAACAATCACATGTGATTGAACTTAAATAACATAATAATCAAATAATAAATAACAATCACATATGATTTAAAACCAGAGTAAACATAAAAATAATAAAACATGTGAACACAATAAAATCACATGTGATTTACAACTAAAAAACACTAGATGCTGAAAAATTTATAATAAAATCCGTAAAATCACATGTGATTTAAAAACAGAGTAAACAAAAATAATAATAAACGGAAATAACATGTGAATACAATAAAATCACATGTGATTTATAACTAAAAAAACATAAGAAAGCTGAAATCTATAATAAAAACAACAAAATCACATGTGATTTACAACTAAAAAACACTAGAAAGCCGAAATCTATAATAAAAACAGTAAAATCACATGTGATTTACAACTAAAAAACAAATAATAACTTCAAAATCACATTTGATTTAAAACAAAATTACAAGCACATATGTTTAAACACAAAAAAGATGATTTTAAACGAAATAGACTTAGAATCACATGTGATTAACTAAAAACATTTATTTTAGAATAAAACAGATCTAAATCACATGTGATTAACTAATACTCTCTCCGTCCCTAAATAAAGTTCTCATTTCTCCTTCAAGTTTTGTCCCTAAATAAAGTTTCCATTTCTCAAACTTAAGGGACCCACTTAATATAATAATATTATTACCAATACTTTCACCACTAACTATCTCCTAAAACACTTTATCTCTCCAATCAAACCTTATATTTTAATCAAAAGTAATACTCCCTCCGTCCCATAAAAAAGTTTACATTTCATTTGGGCACAATCTTTTAGGAGATAGTTAGTGGTGGGATCATTTATAATACTTTTGATTAAAATATAAGGTTAGATTGGAGAGAGAAAATGTTTTATTAGTGGAATGATTGGTAATAATATTATTTTATTAGGTGGGCTCCCCAAATTTGAGAAATGTAAACTTTTTTGTGGGACAAAATTTTAAGGAGAAATGTAAACTTTTTTGTGGGACGGAGGGAGTACCAAATACCCCACCACTAACTATCTCCTAAAAAGTTGTGCCCATGAGAAATGGGAACTTTATTTAGGGACGGAGGGAGTAAGAAACATTTGATATAAAATTAAACAAATATAAAATCACAGTTGATTAAGTAAAACAAATACGTGGTTTAAAATTAAATAGATGCACAATCACATGTGATTAACTAAAACACATGTGTTTTAAACTTAAACAGATCTAAATCACATGTGATTTAAAACAGAGGATTTCAAAAACAGGGGAGCTATTAACATTTCGCTAAATCACATGTGATTTACTAATACAAAACATTAGAAAGCTGAAGCACTTAACAATAAATTTGTTATTTTAATAGAAAACAACAAAATTAAGAGAAACGTATCAACAAACATCATATGAAATCGACAGATTATCATATAGAAACATCACATAGATCAAGTACAAAGTGTTTTTGAAATGTTTTTTTAAAAGTTCTTTTATAGAGCTTGAAGAGTTGCAACTTTTGCACGTGCTAATATGTTAGAACGTGCTCCAGTTATCATCTTTTAGACTTCTTTCTTGTTAATTATCATTGAAGAACACTGTAGCCTTGTTAATATTCTTTCTGAAAGCACGGTGTTCTGTTGATCAATATCTGTAGCCATCTCTGTGTCCCATGAATTATTAGGTTGACCAATAAATAATTCCATGTATAACATGAGAAACACACCACAGTCAACATATTTTTTTGTCACAACACCATGACATCTTCATTTTCCTACCCTTTAACTTCTAAGCAGCATCAACAGCTATAAAAACACATATAAACAAATAAGTTATGAAAAATAACTATAATGGACAACGTTTAAACACAATGAAATATATAATAAATTCACACAAACAGGGGATTTAAAACTAAACAGACATAGAATCACATATGATTAACTACTAACAAACATTTGATGTAAAACTAAATAGAATCAATCACATATGATTAACTAAATATATACACAATCACATGTGATATAAACCTAAACAAATATGTGCTTAAACCTAAACTAAAACACAATTACAAGTGATTAACCAAAACAACATATGTTTGAAAATAAAACAGATCAAAATCACATGCGATTTAAAACTAAAAATGTGATTGTATGAACAATCACATGTGTTTTCTGATAATAAAAGGGTTTTCAAAAAACAGGGGAAGCATATTTACATAACAATCATATGTGATTGGACTAAATCACATAACTAACGGTAACACGTACAAACACTATGAATTACATGTGATTAACTAAAACACATATGTGGTTTTAAACTAAACAGAAACACAATCATAAGTGATTAACCAAAAAAACATGTGTTTGAAAACTAAACAGATCAAAATCACATGTGATGTAAAACTAAAATTGTAATTATATGAACAATCACATGTGTTATTTTTATAAAACAAGGATTTTCAAAAAACAAGGGAGCATATTTACATAACAATCACATGTGATTGTACTAAATCACATAATTAACGGTAACACGTACAAACACTATGAATCACATGTGATTAACTAAAACAAATATGTGGTATTAAACTAAACAGAAACACAATCACAAGTGATTAACAAAAAAAACATGTGTTTGAAAACTAAACAAAATAAAATTACGTGTGATTTAAAACTAAAATTGTGATTATATGAACAATCACGTGTGTTTTTTTTTTGATAAAACAAGAGTTTTCAAAAAACAGGAGAACATATTTACATAACAATCACATGTGATTATACTAAATCACATAACTAATGGTAACATGTAAAAACTCTACGAATCACATGTGATTTACTAACAAAAAACATATGAAATCGACGAATCATCAAATAAAAACCCTAGAATAGTTTGAAATACAAAAAAAAACACATAAATGAAAACGTATTTGTGCATAAACTATAAAAACATAATAATAACGACAAAAGCAAGTTAAAATTACCAGCAATAGGTTCAGATTTTTGACGCTTTTGATCGGAAGGGTTTTTCGAAGTAGTAGATGGTGAATCGGCCATAGTTAGTAGATAATGTACCAGCATATCACAAAAACGATGTTGAATCAGTGATTAGCAAACGAATTTCGCAAAATAATGAGACAAATCGACGAAAAACGGTTCAAAACAAGGGTTTCTTCGATGGTGTATGCGAGAAAGAGAGAGAGAGAGAGAGCAGAGGGTGTAGAGAGATAGGGAAGTTATGATTGTGAAAAGATATTTCCAGTCATGCCACACGTAAATGACAAAAGTACCCTTCCGTGCAAAATATCATTTAAATTGGTGATCTAATTTTGACCATTGATCTTGAAGATCCAAGGGTCTATAATTGTCCCTTGAGACGTTATAATATTATTGGATCTCCTAGAACAAATCACTAATAGATTATTCTTTGACTCTTTAATTTCTAAAATGGTTTCTTTCTTTATGAATATATAGACTTTTATTCGTAGAATTTTTAAATTTTGCTCAAATGCAGGAATTCTACAAAACAGAACTCATAAGGAAAATGGAAATTCGGAAATTACAGGTATTTTTATAAATTATCATGCGTCGTGGATTTAGAAAACATGATTCTAGATATGAAAAACGTAAGAAAAGACAAAGGAAATCTCCAAATCTTGAGGCCTAATTTTATTAGATTGAACAGGGCCACCGAAATCTTGGGGCCGCCTGACGCCGAGTCTACACTCAGAACGCTTGGGCTTGCAGGCGATGTTTGCACGGATTGAAAAAAGCATGCAATGCGTTCTTGCTGGAGATGCTTGCACGAATTGAAAAAGGCTTGCAATGCGCTCGAGCTAAATGCGCGTTGAACGCGAAAGCCCTCAAAAAGTTTATCGAACTAAACCAAATACTAGCTACAAAAATAAGGGATCTAAAGGCTAAGCCTAATACTCTGGTAATCAAATACTAACTACAACTACAGAGTTTAAAGTTTTAAATGTGCCTTTATTTTCTTTTCTAATACATTTACGGATTTTGTTTTCATGTATGGTGCTGTTGGGTTGGATGAGGAGGCTTTTATCCGTGTCATCGTGAAGCTAATAACATGTGTCATCAGGTCATCTAAAAGAACTGAAAACGAGTTAAAATGATCTTTGATATTGAAACATAAGCTTGTTATTAACCTAAAATATATAATATATCAACCCTAAATAAATTGATATGTTAAAAGACATTTTTACCCTTTCAATCTCTCAATTTATTTAAGGTTGATATATTATTATTTTATGTTAACAAGCTTATGTTCAATATCAAAGATTACTTAACTCGTTCAGTTCTTTCGGATGACCGGATGACACAGGCTATTAGCTGCGCGATGAGACGGATAAAACCCTCCTCATCCAACCCAAAAGCACCATACATGAAAACAAAATCTATAAATGTATTAGAAAAGAAAATAAAGGCACATTCAAAACTTTTAAATCGGTAGTTAGTATTTGATTACTAGAGTATTAGGCTTAGCCTTTAGATCTTTTATTTCTCTAGCTAGTATTTTGGTCATCTCAATAAACTTTTTAAGGGCTTTCGTGTTCAGTGAACATTCACCCCGGGTGCATTGCACGCTTTTTTCATTCCGTGCAAGCATCGCCTGCAAGCCCAGGCGTTCCTCCTCCCATGTAAGGAGTTTAGACTCCAGTAGTTGTACGTAACTAGAATCCTTTTTGTCCATATTGTTACTATTCGACTCGAGTAGTTGTACGTGACTGGAATCATTTTTGTCCATATTCTTACAATTCAAATTGTTTAAAATTAATCCAAGGACAGAAGGCTTTGAAATTGAAACCAATCGAGAGGCTTGTGTGTTTTTAAAAACTTCAAAAGTATTTAAATAGCATCATGTAAAGCAACGTGTTTTTTAAAACCCAAATATAAAATAATCTAGTTTTTCAAAAACAATTTTAAAAACACAAGTTAAAGAGAAAATTGTATTCTAAAACCAAAGTCAAAAGTACCTGCTATCACGGTCAATTTCAACAAACGCTTCAATTTAGTCTCCATAAAATGTAACTATCCATCTTCTCTGAAATCAATCGAAACACCTGTTTAAATAATATGTAAAGCAAAGTGTTTAAAATTGAAATCATTCGAAAGGCAACTGGTTTTGTTTAATCTCATCAAGTAATAATGTGAAATATACACACTTAGGGGTGTTTGGGATTGCATATTGAAAATAGATTGTGTTTTGAAAATGAATAATCAGCGGTTACAAATCATGATTATGAAAAGTAGTGTTTGGATTTGATTATGCGATTTGAAATCGCAATAATCAGATAATCAATTATATGAGTGTTTGGCAAACTTAAATTATTAGTTCTTTAAATGTAAAATGACAATTGTAGACATTCAAAAAGTGGAAGCTGACAAGTAAGGTGGTAGGTAGCATCAACATTAGTGATAACAAAGTGATAATTTTGCAGAAAGAGTAAATCACGTTTTCAAAAAGCAACCTCCTAGATGCTTTTTGAAAACTGCGTTTTGTAACCTCTAAAACGTGGATAATCACTTATGTGATTTTATTTGCCAAACACTAAAAGTAGATTATTCATGTTATAAAATCGCAATAATCTAATAATCCAAAACATAACGTAATACCAAACACCCACTTAATACAATGTCGTCAACATACACACACGATTAAAAAAACAAACTTAAGTGCAATATCAAAAACTATATTAACAAAGAAACAAAAAATGTACCTCATGTTCTGTTTTTGGGATGAAACAAGTCATTAGCTCTGCAATGAAACGGAACTAACTCTCTTCATCCAAACCAAAATCAAAATCAACTTTAATAAAAAAAATTGAGCTATAACTATAGAAAATAATCCATAAATGTTGCAGTAGCATTGTATTACGTTGTGTTCGCGAGTTAGTTTGGGGGAAAAATCTAGCATTCATTTTTCTATCTTTTGCAACTTATTAGTTATTACTATAATATACTTCACATAAAAATATTTGTGTCATGTATAAAACTTAGGCTTGAGTAACAGAATGATTGTTTCGACGAATGCATTATTACAAAAGTATCATCTAAAAGTAGTTCTTCTCACATAATAGATGAAATATTTAATATTTTGGTACGCCAAATATTTTTAAACTTATAGCTTTAATGTTAACAATCATTTAACAATTAAAGCTTTAATTTTGGACAGTAAAGCTTGTCTCTAATGAACAGTGAAGCTTTAATCTTACCAGATTCATAAATTAACAATCAAATAACCTAAAAATTATCAATCAATTAACAATTAAAGCTTTAATCTTAACAAAAATCTAGAGAGAGAGACTGTAACTTTAACGAGATTGAAAAAACATGAATTTACAGGGCAGTTTACTAACGGGCAGTGAAGAAGACAAGACGACTGTGGAGAAGACAACGAGTTCAAGAAACAATTCGAAGTGGAGTGAAATGATGCATGTTCTGTGGAAAAGACGGCCGAGGTGGGCTGTGGAAGATGAGAGTGAAGGTTTGTGAAAATGGTTTATAAACTTAAAAGTCAGCTGTTTGGAATGATTAAAAAAAAATCCTCTGTTTGGAATGACTTATCAACGACAACTTTATGAGGTGCCGTTCAAAAAGCTAAAAAAACGACAACTTTATGAGCTTATTTAAAGAGTTTTCTAATATGTGCACAGTAAACACATGTTTTCACAGTTTTAGTGTATATGGTGTTGTCTATTTACTTAAGATAATGGGTTCAAGTCCTATTGAAGTGTAAAGTAGATTAAGTGTCATTCAAAAAAAAAAGTTTACTAATAAAATCTTATTCAACATTAATGAAGTTTATATTTTATCTTTATTACAATTATATAAAATTTTCCAAATAAATTATAGAATGTACTTAATGCATCACTTGAAAATAGTATATTCTAGCTTCATTTATGTTTATTACTACACTTTTAAAAAGTTTAAGTGAATTTAATATCTTTTAACATGTGTCTTTAAGACACACATTAGAAAACCCCCTTTTAATATATCATCGTTCTAGTCTATTCCTTCTAACAACTGATGTGAATTGTGAGATCCCGAAATATAGTTTTCTTCCTTCTTTAACAAACGAAACAAATCTTGATTAAGATCAATTAATCATCGAACCGACATAGTCCAATTTATTCTATATATAATTTGTCATCTACTATTTATCAATTGTTCATGAATAATTTGTTCTTTCTTTATGAATAATGTGCTTTTAAAAAAAATGCAATATTAGACCACCAGGTGTGGTTGTGTTATAGCCTCGTCAAGCCTACTTTGACTATGCCAAAGTGTTTTAAACCACACCTTGTGCTCTTATCTAGGGATGCACACAAACCGGTTTTTGACAAAACCAGTTTCGGGTTTGACCCAAACCGGTTTTGGTCAAAGCCGGTCAAAATCGGTTTTCGGTTAACCGGTTTCTTTGGGGACTCGAAAACTCTAACCGGTGTAAGGGGTATTGTAACCGGTTCGGTTTCGGTTACAAACCGGTTAACCGGTCAAAACCGGTGTGTTGACCAAATTTGCGGTCGGTTTCGAGTCAAAACCGGTTCGGTTAACCGGTTACTAACCGGTTCGAACCATAAAAACCCCAACCGGTTTCTAACCGATCGGTTACTCAATAACCGAACCGGTTATGGTCAAAACCGGTTTTGACCGGTTTCGGTTGCGGTTCGGGTACCGGTTTCGGTTTCGGTTATTTTGTGCACGGCTACTCTTATCCAATCTATTTCGTCATGATAGTGACGACCGCCAAATGGTTGTTAAATCATATATGGTAATTTTGAGGTGGGTATTAAAACTATGTTAAAAAAAGAAGAAAACCCCTTTAACATGGCTTTAACAAGGTTATCATACCTTGTGCTCTTATGAATATGTTACAATATGATATGTATTTTTGCAAAGCCGTCACATAACACGAGCATATGCTTCTTGTTAACCATATTTCCTTATCGTTTAAAAATATAAAACTGTTTCAATAATCAGATATATTATAATAAGAATTGTTTGAATGACCAGGTTAACTATATATTCATTTCGGTACGTGTTCAGTATGGTGTACCTTACATTTTAGAATCATATACCAAATAATATTGTACGATGTACCTTTAAAATTAAGTTCCTTTTACATATCTAATTATAGATTTAAAGTTTAAAGTTCAAATAACAAAACTATAGTATAAACACTTCAAAGACCGAATAAACAAACCTCACCATCCACAAAATCACATCCTGAACAAATAAACTACATTGCATACACGCATTAACTACTTGTACATTGGAGATCTCTCATGCATCAATCACTAGTACATTCCAATTTTTTAACTTTTTTTTTTTGTTGCTATAATGCATTGAAGCTAATTAACTAAAGAGAAGAATCCATAAATAAAATAGTAATAATATTACATAAAATGAACTGAGTATAGATCAAACATACAACAATCAAGATAAACTAAAATCAACAACTAAAACAAATAAATAATAACAATGAAATAAAATGTGAAGAATCACAAACGAATTAACACAAAATCACGAAAACTCGCTCAGATAAGAACAGATCTCTACATGACCAAAGCTGCGGCTAAGACAACCACGAAGCCAGATCCAACGGCGGCGACTGTGTTCAAGCTAGCCGCGCTAGGTGCGGAGGTAGGAGAATCGGTAGGAGTAGAAGCGATTGACGGAGGTGAAGCTCCCGGAGCTATAGCAGGAGTGTCGGCGGTTGGAGGAGCCGGTGGAGATGCCATTGGAGATTCGGTTGGTGAAGATGTAGGAGCGGTGGATGGAGGAACGACGACCGGAGAAGGAGGTGTAGCGGTGGGAGCTGCAGTCGGAGAAACGGTTGGTGAGGCGGTTGGTGACTGAGCGATAACAGATCCAGCAATTAAAGCGAACAATACGACCACAATGAAGGTAGAAGACGCCATTGTTGTGTCTCTTTCTCTCTGCCAAAACTTGATTTTGGAAGTTCTAGAGAGAGAAAGTAGTTTTTAGAGAGAGAACGTAGGAGACTGTGCGAGAGGAACAGGGTACGAGGGTTTATATATACGGGGTTTTTAGTCGGTTCCAGGCTATTATAGCTCATCATTTGTTGACAACTCATAGAGATAAAATCGTCACCGTTGATTTTTAGTTTATCATTCTACGTCACACACTTAAAATCTTACAACCATACACGTGTCCACTATATCTAGAAGCCGTTTGATTGGTGCCATCCAAATTGTTTAGATTGCAGCATTTTAATTTACTTCAAATACTAATGTGAATAAGGTTTGTAACTTAATAATATTTGACTTTGATGTAATCTGTTTCTTATAATTTAATAATTATAAATTGAAGTCTTGCTAACAAATTGGAGTAGATTAAGAAATTAAAAAAAAGTTGTTATATCTTAAAAGTTAATCCCTCCGTCCCACAAAAAAGTTCCCATTTCTATCATAAATTTTGTCCCACAAAAAAGTTCTCATTTCTATTAAATAATATTATTATTATGGACCCCACCACCAACTATCTCTTAAAAACACTTTCTCTCTCCAATTAACCTTATATTTTAATCAAAAATAGTACCAAAGACCCCACTATCAACTATCTCCTAAATAATTGTGCCCAAAGGAAATGAGAACTTTTTTGTGGGACGGAGGGAGTAACCGATTAACTTTAGGTTTAACTTGTATTTAAATGATAAGGAGTAATACTGATAATTATATACTCTTTGAGAAGTCTTGTTCAATGTTAGTTACCTAAATTGTGTAGCGTTACATTAGCTATTGCATTATTAAAATTTAAATGTCTAATCTTTAATTACTTTTATTTATTAACCTTTTAAGCAAGCATATAATAATTAGTTAAACTTTGTCTTTTCAAAAATCTAAAGTTTCTCGTGTCATTTTGGTTCCTTTTAGACAGACACTTTACATTGAGAAACAATCTATGGTCTTAGGCTTTTAGCCTTGTGGTTGTAGTGAGGATGGTGATTTTAATATGCTACTTGGTGATCATAGGTAGTTGCTTAGCATGAATGTTATTAAGAGCATGCGGTGCAGTGGCTACCGCCACTTCCGCCGGACCACTTTTTGCCTATGTGGCATGTATTTGGCGAGCATAGCCCTTCGCCACCATACCCCTCGTGGGTTGAGTGAAGCATTTCGCCGGATCATCGGCGTAGCCGGCGAGGAGAGAGATGGCATTTTCTTTGTTTTTTAAAGGGTATTTTGTTAGTTGGGGTATTTTGGTGGGTCCCAAAGAAATATTATTGGTTAGTGATGGTAGAGGGGGTATTTGGGGGTTTTGAATGTGAAATGTGAAATGGTGATGTGGCGCAGAGGTGGCGAAGTGGCTTAAGCCACCACACCTAATGCTCTAAACTTGGACTTTGTTGGTGAGAGTTTTTTTTTTTTTTTTTTTTTTACAATAATCATATTTCTTCTGAAAGTATAGAAATCATTTATAGTGGTGAGAGTCTTATGTATAAGGCTAATTAATCTAGTTATAATTATAATTTATAATTATATAGCTATAGTCTATGGAAGTATAAAATTTTAATGTTAAAATATACACGTATACAACTAACTATAAATCAAAACATAGTTTAGGTAAAAACAAAAGAATTGTCAATAACCACTAAAGGAGGTGTTTTACAACATCAAAAATATTCTTACGCTACGTTATGATGAGCACGTTGTAAACAAGAGTGAGATACGTGTGTAAAGTGTAATTAAAGGATAAAATGGGATGTTTTTTGCAGTTTGACAAATATTATTACGTTACCGTTATGATGAGCACGTTGTAGAAGGGGATTTTTGTTTCTTTTGGTGGTGACGGTAAAACACATTATGACATCATGACTAAGAATTGCTTTTGTGTTTTGTCATTTTAAACAAGAATGACGTCAAGTTACGCTAACATATTTTGGAAGGGTAAAAATAACATATTTGTCTCAATCAAATTATATGGAATCAAATTAAAAATAAATAATTGATTCAGACAGCTGATACATGTTGCAAGAAGAGTTAATGTTTTACACACACAGATCGATAGAACGTCGCCGGGAGCGGAACAACTGTAAAAGGACTAGAAGGCATCCGGCGCTAAGGGTTGAGGATGAATGACTTTTCGGGTTTTGGTGGCGCGACGATAATAGTTATTGATTTAAACTTTGAATTCGAAGAGATAGATGTGGGTGGTGAATCTGGATGTGGTGGATAAGATATGAATAAAAAAGAAGAAAAAATAATTAATAGAGTAAATTTCATGGATGATCCTTATGGTTTATCATTTATTATATTACAGTCATTTATCTTCACTGTATTATGAAAGTTTAAAAGAGTATTTCGGCCATTTAAAGACCGTATGGATCATGGGTGTAACAAAGTCTATATATGAGCAGTGACGTCAAGTGTAATAAATGAAGTTCAAAGACTGATGTTGTAATTACACAGAGACCTTTCGTGTAATTTAATATAACTTTTAATTTAATTAACTTGGTTTAAAAGTTTATGAAAGACAAAAGTATGTAAATTGATAATACAGTTGTTTTCTATTGTATTACTTGTATACTTAACCAGAATATATCTATACTCCTTCATGAAGGGGTAAGGGTATTTTTGTCAATTTAAGCACCATCGCCTATTCCGTTGATTCGATTCTTCTTCTTCACATAGAAAACGGCGGTTTCAACAAACCGGCGTCTATTTCCTTCTCTCACCCCTTCGCCTCCTCAGAATCGTCGTATCCTTCCATAGATGTGCGTCGGTTATTGCCTCAAATTTCATACGCCTTCCTCCATGCCATCGCAAAATCCAAGCCTTGGGTAATACCATTTATGTAGGGTTTTTTTTTAATTAATTACTTGGAACTTAAATGTGATTTTTTTATCCGTTGTTCTTTAATCACGGTTAGATTTCATATGTCGATTGTTGTCAAAATTTTACATGGTTTTAAACTTTCTGTGTGTGTCAAGGTTAAACATTCTTCATATAGTTTGTATTCGTTATATTTTGGTTGTCATGACTGATGACTGACTCTTTTTATCAACAAGCCATGAATTATTGATTCATTTGGTCACTGATGATGCAAGTATATTCATCATTTCATTGCATTTTATCAATTTATCGAGTTGATTTTGTTGTATGTTAAAATTTATTGATAAATTTGTTCATTTCAATATGGAGTACCCTTCTATTGTAATTTCCCCCCTAAATTTGAAATTTTACTTTTTTTTTTTTCTAATTTTTGCTGAACTGATGCTTATTATCAATTTGACATTACCCCAAAAACAATTATTCTGTTTCCTGTAATCACGATCACTTATCTCACTTAAATGCTTCATATTTGTCAGGATCGATTAACTATAGACAAGTTAATAAACACCTTAGATCTAATTGAATATAGAAGTTGCAGCGGATCAACACTATATCAATGTAATTAAGAACAATGAACTGTGAATAACATGCAAAGTATTACGAACACAGTTTCACAAAAAGCTTCAATGTATATTATCAAGTTAACAATACACACGTACGTTTACAATTCGTAAGGAACTATTTATAATAGTCCTTGAAGCTAAACTATTTACCCTAGTTATTCTAGGATTTGATTTACATCGAATAATAAAAGATATACATTTAATTACATTCTATAACTATCTCTGCGAAAATCTCGGACTTGATATTCTTCAATAACGCGTATCAGTAGTAAAACTCATCACCAGTAGTAAATATGTAACATCAGTAGTAAACTTGGTGATCAGTAGTAAGTCCAGAAACCATCGTCAGTAGTAACTACTAAGATCAGTAGTATCTTCAGTCTTTGCATGATCAGTAGTAACTAAGTTATAGTATACACCAGCATCAACTTCATCAGTAGTAATATGTTCTGCCCCATCAGTACTAATTATTGTCAGTACTAACTGCAGCATCAGTATCAAGTTGATCTGTGTTTTACTCCAACAATCTCCCCCTAAACTTATTGATTATCTTTTTAATCAATTAAGTTTCTTTTGTTCTTCCTCTTCTTTTCTTCTCCTCTCTAGGGTTCTTTGATTTTGAGCGTTTCTTTGAGCTATGATGTACTTGTTGTTTCTTTTTGTAAAATAATTCAATTTGTTCTGAAACATTACTTCATCATATGGCTTCATCATAGTATTTGTGAATATCTGATACATTGTCTTCTTAGAGTGTGGATATTCTTTTTCATACAAGTACAACTCACATACTTTGTTAGATTTTTCAAAGAAGTACATTTGAGCAGTTGGAATAACATTCCAATGATAAACATTTCCTTCACTTGTAAATTGTTCTGGATAGTTGTCTGGATAGAATGCAGCATCTATCATAGTTGTTAAGTATCCAGCTCCAGATTCTTTCCATGATTTCTTTCTCATTCTTGGTTTTCCAATGATCAGTAGTTTAATAACATCACTTCTTGAACAGGACATGATCAATGGTAACCATCCAGTGAATCTCTGTACAACTTTGTCTTCCCTTATGATCTCTATCACATTATTATTCAAAATTCTCCAGTTTATGATAGGATTATTTTGTAAGGGAGCAACTAGTAGATCAAGAACTGGAATTACTTGCTTTGTTTTTGACTTCTTTTGAGCACTTTGTTCTTGAGAGACCATCTTTCTTTTCTTTGTTGATGGCTCACCAGTAGTTGAGATACTATCCTTCTTGAATAAACTTGGACTAATTGGGATTAAAGTTTTGATTGGACTTAAGGCTTTGGATTTCTTTTCTTCTTCTGCTTCTTGTTCAGCCAAGTCCTTCTTCTTTGCAGTACAATATTTGTCTATAATAGTAATCATCTTCATTCTTCCAAAAGATTTTGCACTATGCCCTTTTGTCTTTAGAAAGTCTATCATAAGAGTCTTCTGTTCAAAGATATCATCTGGTAGATCACCTTTTGTTCTTTTACATTCTGCTACAAGATCTTCAAGACAGTTTAGATGTTCTTCTTCTACTTTTCTAAGCCTTTTGAATTCTGCTTCTTGGGCTTCTATCTGAACATCTTTAATTTGAACAGGTGCTTGAACAGAAATTTCTCTTTTATCCTTCTTCTGTTCAAGAGCTTGATACTTAGCTACCTTTTCCAAATATCTCTTTTGCTTCACCTTCCATTTAGACTGTTTATCAGCTCTAACAAGATTTATCTTGTTTACCATGTAATGACCAAGATCTCTGTTGGGGTAATCTTCATCATATATTTCTTTACCCTTTCTAATATGTGCTGAAGGTGGAGGTGGAATATATTTCATATCAGGCACACCGCTGATTATTATAGAAGGAGAAAATAACCTAAGTTCATTTTGTTGAAGTATTTTTGGATGTGGAGGAAGTGAGCACTCATCAACCTCAAACCAATTCACATTATCATCAATGTCAGGTATGATAAGTGGTTGAGCAGGTGTAGGTGGTTTGGTGATGATTTCAAATCTTTCTCTTTCAATTAGTTCTGGTAGTTGTAGTTCTTCCTCTTCAGTAGTAACTAGAGTAGTTACTACTGGTGTAACTTCAGGAGTTACTACTGATAGGGCATCAGTAGTATTTGCTGCTTTTACTTCCTCTTCTTTACTTACTACTGCTATCATATCAGTAGTGGGAGATACTACTGGTGTTTCTTTTTCAACTTGTTCTTCCATTGTAGCAGTAGTAAATGGTTCATCTTCAGTTACCATCATTTCTGGGCCTTCATCAACTTCTGTTTCTTTTAAATTTAAGAGGGAGGATGCTGCTGCTGCAATAGATTCATCAATCATGGTCTGTATGTTATCCTTCTCCCCCTTAGTGAGCTCAACTGGTGGAGCCTCACTATAATCAAGTTTCTTCTTCAATTTTCTGATGATTTTGGTTTGTTGATGAAGCCTTTGCTCATAGAACCTCATTCTCTTGTTGATGGTATTGACATGCCTTTTCATGGCAGCCATTGTTTTCCCTTGGTTTGTTAAATACTTGAGACAATCTTGTACAGTGGATTCAAGAGAATCCACTTTATTCGTCAATTGGTTGATTTTAATACTGCCCTCACTCCATCTAGCAAGATCATCGGGCTCACTAACAGGTACATTGGCTTTGAGGTTTTCCATCCTTTCCATCAATTCAAAAGATCTGCCCTCATCACTTCTTGGTGATTCATTGGGTCTTTTAGACATCCTCTTCTTCCTAGAAGAAGCAGAGATGCCCCCCCTTGTGGTTTCTTGGCACCGGGGTCCTTTGAGTAACTCCTCAAATGAGTCATCACTCAAAGTTGCCGAGGTCTGGGTCCTAATTATGTTTTCACTGTCCTGTGCACCCACCTTTGGGGCATCAGTAGTGAAAGCCCTCGCCTCATGTCCTCTCTCCTCCTTGGAGGACAACTCTTGGAGCCTGGGGTTTGACTCAATGTGTCCCCTGGTGTCCTTTAAAGATTTCTTTCTTTTATAAAGTGTGGAAATGTTTTTGGTTTTATCTGGCAGGTCTTCCACAGAGTGAAGAGTAGCACTCTGCAGATTTAAATCAAGTTCCTGGGACACATTCAGGACTTCTGTGTGGGCTGGTGATTGAGTGGCTAGATGGGGTGGTGTTTGGGCTGTTTTTGGGGGTGATGGAGTGGGTTGAGGTTCAACTTGGGTTGTAGCAATGGTTGAACCTTCTCTAGTAAGGGGATGATCTTTGATCATATTAGGAAACAGAGGGGTTTCCTTACCCGAAAATTTAAATTGTTTTCTCATATTTGAGAAAACTTTCTTGTTCAACTCTGGTAGTATGAAAATATTTTTAGGAGTTGACAAGTTTTGTAATTCACAATTTATGATATGTTGTAGAAATCTGGGATACATTAAAAATTTGGTAGAACTTAGATTTCCCAACATACCTTCAAAAATCATTTGAGAAAAATTAAAGACTTGGTCTGTGCATAAGCAGACAACAGCAGATGCTATTGCCTTATTAAACTCATTCCAAGTACTTCTTTTTGGAGAAATACAATGCTGAATAGTATGAACTAAGAATTTCCATTGTGGGGAGAGAAGTCCCTTTTGAAAGGTTACTATATTGAGTCTTCCCTCATAACCCATTTTTTGTAAAATTTCAGCAATGTATTCCTTAGGAAGAGTAGACATACCTGAATCATCGTGAAGTTGTAGATGGTGTCTGATTGATTGTTCTGTTACTGTGATATGCTTTCCATCTACTTGTGATTTGATTATTGATACAGTTGTTCCTTCCGTTTGCTCAGCATTGGTCCAGAAATCCACCAAGTGCTGTTGATATGATTTTGATTTTACCGTTAATGCAAACTGTATATAGGAATTTCTCAAGAATTTTACGATCGGTCGAAAATCTTTTGTGCCGTCGGGATTCTTCAGGAAGGCACACATGTTGTGAAATTCTGAGTATTTAAGATCGGTTTGCACATCCAGAGATTGTAGAGTTGCCATTTGATGTTGATTTTGAGAAAAAGATGAATGACTTTTGTTACTGACGAAGGGTTTTTGATCGTAAACTAGGGTTTATCGAGAGAATTTAGAGAATCGAAGTGAAGATAATGCTAAACTAATCGAATGCCGCCTTTTATATCTTTCGATTTATCCTGCAAAACTACTAAAATGTCCTTCGAATCATAACATAACGGTTATTTTCATGGGGTTAGTTTGGTAATTGTGTTTCTGAAAGACCAGTAGTAAATAAGATATCAGTAGTAAAACGTCAGTAGTATCTACTAACATCAGTAGTGACTAAGGATTTTGACATCAGTAGTAACTATAGACATCAGTAGTAACCATTAACACACAAGACCAGTAGTATATGTGAACATCAGTAGTACTGACTTACCAGTAGTATTTGTGTAGACCTAATACACACCAGTAGTATTTAACTACCAGTAGTAGTTTGTGCACATGCCTACATACCAGTAGTACAGATATACCAGTAGTAAAACACTTAAGTAAATAATATTTTACAACAATAACTTTACACATGATTTTAAGTGAGATTTTAAGTTATCAAAATCATTCCAATACTGCTAACCAAGAAGTTGAATCTTCCTACATCAAATGCTTTTGTAAAAAGATCTGCTAATTGATCATCAGTATGGATTTTAACTACTTTGATTAATTTCTTTTCATTACAATCTCTTATAAAATGAAATCTTATTTCAATGTGTTTAGTTTTTGAGTGTTTTACTGGATTATTCACAATACTAATAGCACTTTGATTATCAATAAAAATAGGAGTTTTAAGGATAGAGATACCAAAGTCTAGAAGCTGATTTTGAATCCATAGTACTTGAGCACAGCAAGCAGATGCAGCTACATATTCTGCTTCAGCAGTTGATGTTGATACATTTGTTTGCTTCTTACATTGCCATGACACCAGTCTTGATCCAAAGAATTGACATCCACCAGTAGTGGACTTTCTATCTTGACATTCACCTCCATAGTCACTATCTGTGTAGGCTATGAGTTCAAAGGGTGAATCATGTGGATACCATAGACCTAGTGATGGTTTGCCTTTCAAGTATCTGAATATTCTTTTAACAGCCTGCAAGTGTAGTTCTTTGGGTCTTGCTTGATATCTTGCACACACACAAACACTATACATAATGTCAGGTCTTGATGCAGTTAAGTACATCAAAGAGCCTATCATTGATCTATATAAGTGTTCATCTACATCCTCCCCCTCAACATCAGGATGTAGGTGTTTGTGTGTTTCCATTGGTGTACTAGCACTTTTACTGTCTTTCAAATCAAACTTTTCCAAGATGTCTTTGACATATTTTGATTGATTTATCAAAATGCCATCTGTTCTTTGATTGACTTGGAGTCCAAGGAAGAAGTTCATTGGACCCATAGAGCTCATCTTGAATTTAATTTGCATCAGTTCTTCAAATTCTTTGCATAGTAAATCATTGGTTGAACCAAAGATGATATCATCTACATAGATTTGTACCAGTAGAATATCATCTTTGACTTTCTTTGTAAACAAAGTTTTATCAATGGCTCCTATTTTAAAGTTGTTCTTCAATAGGTATGATGATAATGTGTCATACCATGCTCTTGGTGCCTGATGTAGGCCATATAGAGCTTTATCCAATTTGAACACATAATCACCATGTTTTGGATCTTCAAAACCTGGAGGTTGGCATACATAGACCTCTTCTTCAATCTTCCCATACAGAAATGCACTCTTCACATCCATTTGATAGACTTTGAATTTCTTGAATGAAGCATATGCTAGAAATATCCTTATGGCTTCAATTCTAGCAACAGGAGCATATACTTCATCATAGTCTATTCCTTCTTCTTGAGTGTATCATTGGGCTACAAGTCTGGCTTTGTTCTTGATCACTATACCTCTTTCATCTTTCTTGTTTCTGAAGATCCATCTTGTTCCAATGGCTCTTTTTCCTTTGGGTAGAGGTACAAGTGTCCAAACAGCTTGTAACTTAAATTGAAGGAGTTCTTCTTGCATTGCCTCAATCCAGTTTGAGTCCTTCATTGCTTGTTGGATCTTCTTTGGTTCATCCTGAGACAGAAAGCATTCAAACATACATTCATTAGCAATTAAACTTATATTACACATATTTGCAGTTAAGCTTTTGTTTAATTTGCTTCTTGTTTGTAGTGGTGAGTTGACATCACTTAGAACAAGGTCTAATGGATGGTTCTTTTGAGTCCTTGTAGTTGTAGCTTTATCAACCACTAGTTGATTTTCAAGATTGGACTCATTTGTCTCAGGTAGTTGTTCTTCTAGAGATCCTTCATTTTCATTGATATTTGGTTCATCATCATCTTGGTCAGAGTTACTACTGTTATTATCTTCATTTAGGTCAGAAGTGTTGCTGTTGTTACTGGTATCAGTAGTATCTTGAGAATCTAGGTTAATGTCGGGACCAGTAGTATTTTGAGTACTATTACTGGTATCAGTAGTACTTGAATTACTACTGTCCTCATTCTCAGAGTTACTACTGGTTCCAGAACTTGAGTTATTACTGACATCAGTATTAACTTTTGGAGCAGTATTAACTACAATGTATCTCATTTCCTCTTGACCAGTATTAACTGATGATGTTCCTTCCTTTTGATTGGGACAATTTGAATTACCTGCATTGAAATTCATGTTAGAATTAAAGGATTTGGTTAGATTGTCTATGTCAAATAGCCAATCTGGACCATTTCCTTGTTCATTAGGTACATTTTCATTAAAGGATACATTGATGCTTTCTTCAATTATCCTTAGTCTTTTGTTGAATACTCTGTATGATTTGCTTTGAGTAGAGTATCCCACAAAGATTCCATCATCAGATTTGCAGTCAAACTTACCAATTTGTTCTCTTGTAATTAAAATAGTACAAGGACAACCAAATGATTTTAGGAAACTTATGGAAGGTTTTCTTTTATTAAAAAGTTCATATGGTGTTTTAAAATGTGGCTTCACTATTAATACTCTGTTTTGAACATAACAAGCAGTATTAACAGCTTCTGCCCAAAAAGTAATTGGTAATTTTGAGTCTGCAAGCATTGATCTTGCTGCTTCAATGATGGTTCTATTTCTTCTTTCAGCTACGCCATTTTGTTGTGGAGTTCTAGGTGAGCTGTATTGCCTGTCAATACCTTTAAGATCACAAAAGTTAATTAAGTTAGCATTTTTAAATTCTGTGCCATTATCACATCTTATGGCTTTAACTTTTTGATCAGATGTGTTCTCCAGTTTGACAATTAAATTCTTTACGAGTTCACTTGTTTCATCCTTTGTCCTGAGAAAGAAAACCCATGTATATCTGGAAAAGTCATCA
Source organism: Calendula officinalis (assembly GCA_963853835.1). NCBI lineage: Eukaryota > Viridiplantae > Streptophyta > Magnoliopsida > Asterales > Asteraceae > Calendula > Calendula officinalis. The sequence continues at coordinate 6,779,497 of OY970832.1, read as the reverse complement.
GTAATAACAAGACAATATTGTTTCTTTCCAATACTCATTACATTTGTAGGTCCAAAAAGGTCCATATGTAAGAGCTGTAAAGGAACAGAAATAGAGTTCACAGTTTTGGACTTATGAGAAGTCTTGTGTTGTTTACCTTTTAGGCATGCAACACAATGATGATCACACATGAATTGTTTTTGAGGTAGTCCAATGACCAGATTTCTTTTTACCAAATTATTCATGTTTTTAAAATTTGTGTGACACATCCTTCTATGCCATAGTTCTGATTCAGTGGTGTTTGCCTTGGATATAAAACAGTTGATCTCATTTGAAGAAATGAGTTCTCCCCCTATATCTAGGCAATACACATTGTTTCTCCTTGGAGTTCTTAAAACAACATATTTTTCATCTAAGATAAGATCAGGAGAAAGAATGATGCACTCAATGTCTGTGAAAAGAATTTTGTTCTTTTTATCACAAACTTGAGACACACTGACAAGATTGTATTTTAGTTCAGCTACATAAAATACATCATCAAAGGTAATTTTGCCATTTGTAACAGTACCTTTACCTGTAATCTTACCTCCTTGGGATTCTCACCAAAAGCCACATATCCTCCATCAAATGACTTGAAATCTTTAAGAATTTGCAGATTTCCAGTCATGTGCCTTGAGCATCCACTATCAATATGCCATGTTCTTCCTTCTTCTGGGATCTGAATGCTCTGCACAAGAGAGTAAAGGATTAGTTAAGTTTGGGAACCCAAGCTTTATATGTCTTGGGTTCATCCTTTGAGAAATAAGCTTTGGGAGTTTTATCTTTAAACCTTTTTGGTACCCATACTTGTTTAGTACTGGTGTTTTGTTTTACTACTGCTCTTTTGAATGTATTACTGGTGGGGGAATTTCCTACTGATCTTGGTTTATACCCGTGATTTTTTGCTTTTGAATACTTTACTACTGATGGATCAGTAGTATTTGGGTACTTACCATGTTTGGAATGACCAGTAGTGTTTTTAGGGTTAACACCAGTAGTATCTTTGAAAGTTGTTTTGGGAGCAGTAGTATCTTTGTAATTAGGGTTTTTACCAGTAGTATTCTTGTATTGGTACCATACAGAATTATAATGAGGGTTAACACCAGTAGTAAAGTTGTTAAAGTTTCTACTGGTGTTGGAAAATTTAAAATATTGTTTATTTTGAGTGGATTTTCCATTGTTCTTGAAGTAATTGCTGTTCTTTGGGCTTCCAACTCTTCTGTTTTGCACAAATCTTGGTGCACTTCTTCCAAATTTTGGAGTTTCAGCAATTGGAGTTTTGATTTTATTTACTACTGAAGGACCAGTAGTATCTTTTAACTTTTGAGTTTTTGCTTTTTCTTTAAAAATTTTAAATTCTTTTAATTCTTTGCAGTTTATTGGATTGAAGTGACAATCCTTTGCTAAATGGTTTACTTTGTTGCAAATAATACATTTTAATTTATTATCTTTAGCCTTGATAGTTTTTCTTTGTTCTAAAAGTTGATTTCTGTTTCTTTGATTTCCCATTTTTAGAATTTTAGGTATATTTTCTGCATCATATTTGGGAGAGTCATTTGGACTTTGAGCTGTGTGAAAACTTGTATCAATTGATTTTGGTGATTCAGTTTGAGATATTGTAAATTCAATTGATTGCTCATCAGAAGAATCATTTGATTCAGATGTTTCAGTATTAGATTCAGTTTGATTGTCAGTTTTTAATTCATTAATGATTCTTTCTGAACTGTTTTTCAGTGGAGGAATGAATTTATGTGGAGGTGGTACAGCATGATATCCCACCCCATGAACAACCTTTTCAGTAGTTTGATTATTAGTTAATTCATCAAGAATTTTAGTGCTTCTTTCAAACTTTTTAATTGTTAATTTATTTTGTTCAATTTCAAGCTGACATTCTTCTAATTTACTTGTTATTTCTTTATTTTTTGTTTCATAAAACTCTTTCTCATCCACAGCCTGAAGCAATTCTTCCTTGATCCGTTGATCAATCATCTTGTACACCTTTATTTGATGTTCTTGATCAGCAATCACACTATCAAACTCATGATTTCTTCTGACTGCTTTTGCTAAATCTTCATTTAATTTAGTGTTTTCTTTTTCTAAGTTTTTAACAATTTTAGCACATTCAGAAGTACAAGGTTTAGGTTTTACCTCAGTTTTGTTGTCAGTAAAGGCCATGAGAGCTTGATTTTGAGCATGCTCTTCTGCTTGGAAGCTCCAGTCATAGCCTTGTCCTTGTTGTGAAACAAGGGCAGTTGATTTTGATCTTTTGTCTGGCTGAGGACATTCTTTTGCAAAGTGACCAAGGTTGTTACAGTTGTAACATTTGACTTTAGTTTTGTCAAATCCAGCTTTGTCACCTTTGTTGAAGTTGAGCCTTGTCCTACCAGTTCTTTTTAAGAATCTTTTTGTCCTTAGGCTCAGCATAGCCATCTGCCATTTAAGATCCATCTCCTCAAGATCATCTGGATTCAATTGTTCCAAGTCATCACTAATCAATGCAGTATGCACATGACTAGTGAAGAAGGATTCTCTTGCAGCATCCTCAGAATCTGCAGCCTTTCCTGTGAAGGTTTCCTGACCTTGACCTGTACTAGAGACAAATGCAGCATTATTAGAAGAAATAGAAGGGTTCTTTTGATTTACCTCAGTTTCAAATACTCTGAGATCATTGTAGAGTTCATCCAACTCTTTTTCTTCTAGTGCATCTCTTTGTCTATATACCACTGTATACATGGCCCATTCTTCACTAAGAGATCTTAGGAACTTCATGTTGACATCTTCTTGATCCATCTTAACACCAACCTGGTTAAGTTCACCAATTAACTTGTTGAATCTGTCAAACACTTGAGTGAGTGTTTCATTAGGTTTTCCTTTGAAGTTTTCAAAGTCTTGTTTGAGAACAGACTTCATGTTCCTCTTGGTGCTCTTGGTTCCAACAAATCTCTTCTCCAGTGCTTCCCATAGTATCTTTGCATCATCATACTCAACAAAGAGATGTTGATAGTCATTAGGAATGGCCAGTAGGAGAGTGCTTAGAGTTTTGAGTTCGATTCCCTTGTCCTTCTTTTCCTTCTCACACTTAAGTTTGTCTGCCTCAGTTGCAGAGCTGCTTGCTTGACCAGGACCAGTTTTGTTTCCTTCAAGGACAACTTCCCACATAGAATAATCTGTAATTAGCATGTATTGCTTAATACGATTCTTCCACATCCCAAAGTTATTGGGAGTGAGAATAGGGATTTTGTTGGCCTGAGTGCTTTCATTGTTATCCGACATGATTAACAATGTGTGTGTTTTAAAGATTAAAACTTTTTGTTGTTCTTAACAAATAGTAGATCTAGAACCAATAAGCTCTGATACCACTTGTCAGGATCGATTAACTATAGACAAGTTAATAAACACCTTAGATCTAATTGAATATAGAAGTTGCAGCGGATCAACACTATATCAATGTAATTAAGAACAATGAACTGTGAATAACATGCAAAGTATTACGAACACAGTTTCACAAAAAGCTTCAATGTATATTATCAAGTTAACAATACACACGTACGTTTACAATTCGTAAGGAACTATTTATAATAGTCCTTGAAGCTAAACTATTTACCCTAGTTATTCTAGGATTTGATTTACATCGAATAATAAAAGATATACATTTAATTACATTCTATAACTATCTCTGCGAAAATCTCGGACTTGATATTCTTCAATAACGCGTATCAGTAGTAAAACTCATCACCAGTAGTAAATATGTAACATCAGTAGTAAACTTGGTGATCAGTAGTAAGTCCAGAAACCATCGTCAGTAGTAACTACTAAGATCAGTAGTATCTTCAGTCTTTGCATGATCAGTAGTAACTAAGTTATAGTATACACCAGCATCAACTTCATCAGTAGTAATATGTTCTGCCCCATCAGTACTAATTATTGTCAGTACTAACTGCAGCATCAGTATCAAGTTGATCTGTGTTTTACTCCAACAATATTTTATTTTAATGAATAAAATATTTTAATGCTTGAATCAAACATTAGTATCTGAGTATTATATGAACGTAAATTCCTGCATAAATTTTTTACTGTAAATTTTAATTTTGGTTTTGCAGAAACAATATATAGTAGAAACTTTCATGATTAACGACTAGGAATCACCTAACTTCGTCCGTAAAGCAGGTGGATAATGTTTTTTGTACACTATAAAGGCAAAAAAAAAAAAAAAATCTTTATCTGATCATGTTATCGTTCTTTTATGCAATAATAAAATCTAGAGGCAATTTCGACGCGTTTACTTCCTCATAGGTCCATTTGGGTTATATTCTATTTTAACCCAATCAAATGGGCCAAATAACAAAATTTAGCCCAAAAAACAGGTCAAACAGGAAAAAATCTACAAAATTTGACCCATTTTGGCCCGACCCATTTTGACCGGACCCATTTGACCCATCAAAAAAGTAATTAAATAAAAACAGGTCAAAAGTTGACCCATTTTGGCCCGACCCATTTGACCCATCTAAAAAAATAAATAAACTCACGTTCTCCTCGGTGATCCTTAACCGTAAACGCAACTGTTTTCGCCTCACGAACCCGAACTCCTTCACTATAACCCAAAGCAACTTTAAGCCCGAGTCTAAACTTCCTACTTCTAATCCAACTAGAATTATCAGTAAAAGTCAACTCCCCTAAAGTCCCAACACCTTCTTTCAAAAAAACTTCCATTTGACCCGTTTCTTCATTAAATAATTTTAATTAAGACTACTCATTTGATCTGTTTCGATTGTTGTTTTTTTCACCCGCGCATTGTCGCGGGCAAAGACTATCATCAAAATTACTCAATATGTTTAAACATTAAAGTAGATCCCGTTTGACCTGTTTAAGTTGTTGTCTTTTTCCCCTGCGCATTGCGCGGGCATAAGACTAGTATAATAATATTACTTTAATTATATTAACTAAGTTATTTCCGTCCTATTCTAATCAACATGCTTAAAATATATGATTAATTTGATACAAGATGATTAAAATTTAATTTATTAAAGTGTATATTAGTATTATATAATTGTTATGCACATGATGCTTATGCCAATGTAATCACTTTGTCTCCTACATGACTCCCATGTTAACCATTCTTCCATTTGACAAAATTTAATATGCTAATCATTATCTAATTTATATTTTTCCATTAATATCACATATCAATTGAAAAAAAAAAAAATTGTACAAGCGACTCACGCATGCACGCAATTTCGTTTATGCAAAATCTAAAGCAAAACACGTTGGATAAACAAAGAAAGCAATTTCTTTTAAAAATCACGCATATCTTAGGATACTTTTTCTATTCAGTAAATTAAAAAAATTACCGAGTAGTCAAAAAATTGAAGGAAGTTTGAAAAAGAATCATTTTCGTTATCCAACGAACAAAAGCAAATAAAAAAATTATCGAGTAGTCAAAAATTTGAAGAAAGTTCTTGTCATTTAGTATTTTTCTTGGCTAGATTTGGTATAAAACGCAAGTCCTTAATCACCTTTTCCCCGAAAGAAAGAATAATATTTATTAGGACAATAGAAACAATAGAAAGCCCGAATTACAAACAATAGAAACGTAAACGAAAAGGGAAAGAAACAAAGATGAAACTCATGAAACAGACTGATTAAAGGAAACTGCCATAGGTTAAAATGCGTACACAAAGGAGTCTTTACTTTTTTGATAACTAAAGTTGTTTCAACAGTTAAACGGCGTTGATAAAAAAAAAATGTTTGAATGTTTAGGTGTCTTTCATATACATTATCATTTTATTTAAAGGCTAACATATTACATATGATTAGGTATTGCTCTAATGGTTCATGTTTACCTCATCAAACATTCAAACCCATAACCCTTTGTCATTACATGGTTTCTAGGTGTTCTATGTTCGATTTGGTGTAAACAAGAATGTAAAGCGTAGTGTTCGTCTAATCCGCCTTTATTGTGAGAGTTGATATCATCTTAAAACTATATCACAAGTCATTTGGACCGTATTGCATATTTATCTTTTCCTACAACACATATTTCATAATATTATAATCCGTAACACGACACAAACTATGAATTTATGTTTGACGAAAGTCATGTTTTTCATCCTTTTAACTCGTATCCACCTAAAGTTTTATAATATCACACACCCAACCCAAACTAGAATGAAGTAGACCAAATGGAAAGTTGCAAGACACTTTCAATCATCTCAAATGGTGGCTTAAAACAACCAACATCAATATCACAAATACATTTTCATCTCCACTTAAAAAGAACGTGATTTTCAAATTATAACTTCCCAAGGAATATATCGGCAAAATGACCAGCTGTTATAGCAACCTTCTACTGCACAAATGCAAGTTTCTTAATTGCTGATACTGTTTATAACTTCTCATAATTTCGTAGAACTGCTCCTAACTTCTTGTAACTATCTTTATTTCTTTATATATAATAGAAGCAATTTTCTGTTGGTGATACACAAAATGATATACACCTTGACATATATTTTGAATACGAATTCTCTCAAAATCATCAAAAACTTTATCTTGAAATTATGCATGATTTCAAATATTGTTTTAAAATAATTATCACAATAATTGGAATTTTATGAAGGTCGAAATATCTAATTTGGAAACTAATTCACAGATTCCTATTTTTACTCCAGTTTAGAGAAACTCGCCCTAAACACCAACATGTTACAATTACTATGCTAAGTAACTTGTACATTAAAGGATCAAATAACATATAAATTCAAAGTAGTTGCAACATAAAATTTGATATATAAACAACAACTTACTCTTAAACCATGCGCAGATACAAATGAAATATTTTGATGCAATTGACACCATTTTGATTCATATATGTATGTATGCGAACAACAATGCAATCAACAAAAATGTAATGAGTATGATGAAAACTTTACCTCTTTACTATATTAGAATTCATTTTTGGGATTTTTTTTGGTATTTGAAAAGAGTGCAACTAAAACTATCATCCTTGTAATGCTTTTTTCTTTGTTGTCAAAATACTGCCCATAATTGTTAGCAGGCAAGGCAGTTACATATGGGTCCTGTGTTGACTAGTAAATGTAGCCCAGAAACTACAAGTAAACCCTGCATAAAAACAACAAAAAATAAAGTTATTTATGGTATTTAAATTTTGAAGCACCAAATTTGACCCATTTACTTGGTAGTTGGTTGGGTTTATCTCACAATAGGCAAACGGGTTATAAAAGTTGTTCAAAGTCTATTCTAATGCATACAACCACCTATCCGTTTTATTTAAAGACTTTGGGTTGTTAATAAACTGCTTTTTGTAAACATTATTAATGAATTAACTATTTATTAAAATCTATAAAAAAAGACACTACTTTGTGCAAGAGTGGATGGTTTTGGAGAAAACCTCAAAAGGTGCCAAGCACTGTGTTTTGTTCAGCATTTACATTTCCAGTGGCCAACCCACTTGCTCCATACGAAAAGATAACTTTATATATATACTAATATTTTGTCAATTTTCAATTGCAATATCTTATTATAAGAATAATAAATTACATCAGCTAATATTTAAATTACCACCAGAAATTCAGTCATTCCTAAAATGAAACATGGTGGACTTATATACTAAAGAGTAAAGACCCTTGATCCATAAAGCGACAATAAATAAATAAAAATAAAAATAAAATCGCATTGTTTATAGGTGTTGAAAAATACGATAAAAGAGAATGTAAAAACATACCTGACGACATTGAATTTGGCAGCAGAAAGCAAAGAAAAAAGGTTTGTAGCAGTTAAAATACAGTCGTATATACATCTTTCTATTTCATATTAGCAGATGCAATTGAAGCCTCAACAATCAAAGAAACTGGTTGTCGGGCCTGAAGGCAAGCACCAATATCAAACGGCCGCAAATCAGATCCGTCGAATAGGAGATTGACACCTGGCAGAATAGCTTCTCTGCTGTCCATGTCATCTGATGATTTAGCAGCACTTGACTCAGAAGCTTCTTCAAACATACCCATTACAGTTTCATACACAGGTGAAAGAGTATATGATCTGCAATTTCATTCCATTTAATTTATAGTATAGTAAATTAATGATTAAATTGAATAAAATATAAAAACAAACCTTAAAATATTGCCATCAAAACTCAAAACTTCAGTACCGCAACGTTGTCTATTAGCAAGCTTTAATCTCTGATGATCACTGGACCCGGAAATAGGTGAAGAAGGATCTGTCAAAGGGTTCCATCTTTGACTAGCATAAGTCATTAAAAGTTTATTTTGATTATTAGTATTATTAATATTACTATTCGATTCTTTTGGTTGTTGTTCGCCTTTCGGTTGCTGATCTTTTTGATAAAGCATTCTAGCAGTTGAACCCGTTGCCTGATAATCCAAACAAACTTGTTGTAACCGTTTTCTTAAATCTTGCATCGCGTTATGATGTTCACTAAACAAATTTGTTTGAAGTAATTGTGAACAAACCACTCGTTTACATATATTCTTACATAAACTCGGGCTAAATAACGGGATCCCAAATTCGACACTTAGTGGGACCCATTCGTGTGAATCATCATCGGGCCCAAAACTGTTTGGGTCACTTTCTTTGTATAGTTTCAGCAAACGAATATAACCAACTGTCCATAACTCTATCTTATCCGACAAACTACTTATTAAATTGTTTAATTTTGAACTTTGATTCGTTTCAAGCCCTAATTCTTTCCCGATATCAGCAAATGAAGAATCATAGTTCTTTAATGGTAAAGGGACATCCATTGTAGTAATGTGTTCAGATTCATCAAGATCGTATTTACTCAACGGTTGAACTAAAATGGCTGTATGTTTTAAAAGTGAGTTTAAGCAATGTAAAAGTATATTTCCTTTAATTAAATTCCCATTAAATTTATCAACCGAAGATTCATCCCAAGACCAAACTAGGGCTTTTTCACAGCCCGATAATGGTGCGGGCAGTAACCTTAAACATTGACCTTTCATAAGAACAACCGATAACGGGCCGCTTCGGGTAGCTGAATATAACACCAGTTTCATCCATGGTGTCATTGAGGAATAACAAGGTGGCCCGAAATGAACCGGGCCTTTCGGGCTGGGTAGTACAGAGCAATGAGGAAGTGGTAACATTGATACCACAATTTCATAATCTCGACAAAATAATCTTTCCAATGTTGCTGATGCAAGTGTAGCTAAGCTTTCGCAGCGTAAGATATCTACATTATATTTTCTTAATTTCTTATTTGTGGTTTTTCCAATATCGTGACCGTCGGTAGTATCTTCAGATTCTTCTGAAGAAGAATCTAGGGTTTGTTTGTCAATTTTGGTTGGAGAAATTCCTCCAGATGTCAAACACTCAAGAACACAACGAAGACTAAACGCATGATTCGCGAATTCCTGAAGAACTCCTTCGAATTTGGCTCCTTCTAAAGAGGAAAGATCATTGCAGAGATCTTTTATGCTTGCGTGCCCTAATTTTCCAGCTTCGTATAGTGTCACTGCATGCGATTTCAGGCCCGGTGAAACAGAGCCCATCATGAGATAAGATGTAATATTAGCATCAACTAAAAACGCGACCCGAGCATAACCCGAATTAAGATTCTCCCCAAAATCATGTTGAAAAACACTTCCATCAACCGCGTTTATAGACCCGACACTTGCTCGGGAATTGTTTTCATAATCATCTTCGTGAACCGAACTTGCGGATGGTGAAGTTGGCTCTTGAAGAATCGAACCAGGGTCAATTAACTTAACCGCCCATCCTAACCGACACGCAAAAGACGCAGCTGCTTGCAGTTGAATCAGTTGGACCTGTAATGTCGTCGCTAATTCAGCGACGGTTGAGTTCTCACTTGAAACCACAAATACTGCATATAGCAACCTGTTGTTATACATGAATATATATATAAGTAACATGAGAGTGAATCTTTCAAATGCTTATTTATATAACTAGGGTTTTAATAATGACGGTTGTCATTAAGTGCATAAAAAATTATACATTAATTTATGGGGAAGTAATTCCTAAAATTCAGGAGTTGGTTACGAATGAATGTGCAAGTGTTTTATGCATGTCTTATGACAGCACGTCATTATCAAAACTCATAATTAAAAAGAAAAAGTAAAATATTGTTACTCCTCAATCGGGTCTTCATATGACTGCTCTCGATTTGAAACAAATCCTTCGAGCCGGCTAACCCTAAATCTATCTTCAGCATAAACAGAGACATCAATGTAAACTAGTCCCCTTCGGTAAAGACACTTTATGACCACTGGATCAAATAGCATGAATGCATTTGCTTCTTCTTTGCATATTTTGTCAATTGTTGCACTTTCTTCTTCTGACAGTTTCTGCACAAAATTTCATATTATTATCATCATCATTGAAAAGTATCTTCATCTTCATCTTATGTTAGTCATCTTGTACCTTAAATTCTTCCAATGTGAAGTTGACTAGACAAACACCCCACCAGGGTTCAATTGTCATGTCCACTGGATGTGTCGGTAATAATTCTTTAGCTATCGACTTGTTTAGCTTCCACATTATTTTCTAAATGCCCCCAAAATCATAAAATATAACTTTATAGATATTCAAACATTCATATAATATAAGTGTATACCTTAGATCTACACTTGTTCATGATATCAATAAATTCATTTCTTCCTATTCCAGTCAGTCGCAATGCATCTGCTGCACTAAAATTTGGAATCCGGTCATAAGACTGTTCTGCATTCAAACATGTCTAAGTCAACATATGGACTTATATATATAATATGTATATTAATATTAATTTAATGTGAGAAAGTACTACCATTTTTCATGACTTCAAATATCATATCGCAATAGTATCTGAATGGAGAAATTCTCATTACACGGCAAACATACTCAGCAAGATGATAAGGAAACAGCTGCAAGAAATATAAAAAATATAGTTAATTTCATTCTATATTCAAGGGATTTTAATAAGAACATAACTAAATACTTGAATACTTACTGCCAAATTCTTTCGAAGATAACGCATCATATCATCATAATATTCACCTTCTTTGCATACTTTACGCACAAAAGAAGTGCGCCATAAAAGCCTTCTTTTTATACAATGTGCAACTATCCTGCACAATAAATATATATAATCTTAATGAAATAACACAATTTGCATAAACTTAAAACAACATTTGATTCGAAGCATTAGTCTTTGCAATTTGGGCCAACAATTGATTAATTGGAGTATAACAAACAGAAAGTCAAATTCAATTAAAAAAAAAAATCCAAATAACAATCATGATTAAAAAAGTTTTATCTAACCATCTCATGTTAATCTTACACATTCAAGCATATGTTTGTCCAACAAGGCAAAAATAGCCACATTACTCGAATTTCACTAATCAATAGTCAAACAAACTAGAGGAAAATAAACAATGATGACAAAAATATTTGAAAAAAAAAGCTGATAAAAGTGATTAAGTAAACGAACCTTCTATGCCATTCGTCTTTAGAATTCAAACTAACTTGAAGAAGTTTAGGGAGACTCTCCCAAGAACATTCCTCCTTAATTGCTCTCAATATTAACTGCTCCTCAATCGTTGCTTGTTGGTGCATTATACTAACCGAATCAAATCACCTAAATTACTTACAAAAACACTAAAATCTGCAACAATTATCGAATCTCATAAACTTACTAATTAAATTAACACATTAAACAACAATGTATCAACGCTTGATTAAGGAAATGTGATTATGTCATGACGGAAAGCGATGAATTTACCTGGAATTTTGAGGAATCAATGGAAGGTGTGGTAGGGTTTTATGAGATGGAACGATGGCGATCTGATGATTTCATTTCCTGGTCGTTAATTAGGAATTGAATGTCGGAGATAACCAATTCGAAACTTGTTTCTACGTGGGGAGCATTACCAATTAAAAATGTCGAAACACCCACCAAATTCCGCAGAGTTCAAAACATTTACCAACTACGTAAAAAAAATCTAATTTAACGTCCAATTATTGTTATAATAACTCGATTTTTTGAAATGATTTCTATAATATTAAAATCAATTTCGTTTAAAATATTATTATTTGTGATCATTATGAAAAAGGAAAGTTAAAGGACTAATTTTTCAACCTAGACAAAGCCCAAAACTAACGTTAAAGGATTCGGAACACACGGTATATAAACCACGTATTTTTAATTTGCCGCCGCCTCTGTGTTCTACATTCTAGGGCACGCCTTCCTCTTTCTCGCCGGAGTTCCTTTCACCGCCGATTTCTCTTTATACATTATTCGTCAGTTCATATTCATAATCTCCGATTAATTCTATGCAAATCAAATATCAGGCATTCTAACGTATTTGCTGTTTGTGTGCTCAGTTTGTAATATCAATTGCTATAAAGGGAAATTGGTCGCGTGATGGCTCTTCGTTTTGAGGTAAAAATTTATTATAATTCGACATTGTTTTCGTCTGAGGTGCAAAGAGTCTGAGATGAATCGGATTGCAGAAGTCAGACTCGCTAAAGTTTGTATCAAAGCATACGAATTCTCTCTGTTCACGAGCTCAGGAGAAAATTTTAATGGTGTAAAATATAGACGGCCATGTTTTTTTATAATAAATGTCTCAAGAAAATAATTATTAATTAATAGAGCTCATTAAACAGGAATATAATGCATTACATGTGTTCCAGCTAGTACTTTTTTGCATTAATAATGACCAAAGGTGTTTAATTTATATTTCTAAGATGTTTTATTCTGATACATTACAGTACAGATTTCCGTTAAATTTAAAGGTTAAAAGTTGTGCCAGATCTCAAATTGATTCCTTAATAGAGCCTAAAACAGAACAGTAATATTTTTTTTTTTTTTTTTTTTTTTCCCTTTATAGCAATTGATATTACAAACTGAGCCTAAAACAGAACAGTAATTGAGTTGGTCTGTTTCGTTAATCATATAAATTATGATTATTTGGTTGTTTAATCACACAGCAATTTGTTGTTGGAATTTGCTAACTTAAAAAATATACTTTGAATATCTGTAGATTCTTGGAAGATTTAATCGCGCTCGTGCAGCCCGGCTTACACTCCCTCACCATGTTTGCCAAACACCTCTATTTATGCCTGTTGGAACACAAGGTCAGAATTTTGACTTTTAGTCAATCTTATACCATTTCCAATTTATAAGCATTATTAATCTGTCAATAGTTTTTTCCATTAGTTTTCTTGAGTATCTCAAGCAGTTGTGATTCTAAGATCTTGTAAAATGTTTTTGTTTTTATAATTATAGGGACAATAAAAGGTTTGACAACTCAGCAGCTTGAGGAAATTGGGTGCCAAATTATACTTGGAAATACATATCATTTGGCACTACGACCAACTTCTGAGCTAATAGATGAAATGGGAGGCCTTCACAAATTTATGAACTGGCCTAGGGCTCTTTTAACTGATTCTGGTGGTTTTCAGATGGTAAAATTTATAATTATAGAATTTCATTATTGATCCATATAAATATGTTTTTACATTTAAAACTCTTTCAGGTCTCATTGTTGCATTTAGCTGATATCACTGAAGAAGGTGTCACCTTTCAGGTTCTCTCTCTCTCTCTCTCATACACACACACACACACAAATATTCTACTTTAATTTAGTTATAATTTATAATTTATCTTTATTTTTATTGTGCAGTCACCAGTTGATGGAAAGCCAATGCTCCTAACACCTGAAGAATCAATCCAAATCCAAGTAACTTACATCCTCTTGTTTACATGTGAAACATAGATTGTGAATTTAATTGTGTTAATATATACAGTCATCTATGTATTTTTGTAGAATAGAATTGGAGCAGACATAATTATGGCTCTTGATGATGTAGTGAAAACCACCATTACAGGTCCAAGAATTAATGAAGCTATGTACCGCACCTTACGCTGGATAGACAGATGCATAGCAGGTAAAGATTTCCATACCTGCCATATTTTTTAAATTTATTATTATTATTATTATTATTATTATTATTATTTAATCAAATAAGGATGAAATTGAAATGAATAATGTATTATGCGTTTATAATTTATACATTTGATTAGACAAACAGCTTAGAGAGAATGTTTGACTATTAGTCAAATGTCTAAAATACCCTTCTATGTGGTTATTATATATATATAAATGGACAAATAGCAAATTCTATATGAACACTATCTCAAAATGGAAAAGTTGGAATTTTTTTTAAAGCCTCAGAATGGAAATAGTGAATATAGGAGTAGTTGTTAGTTATAAAGTTTGATTTTATGCAGCTCATAAGAGACCAAAAGAGCAGAATTTATTTGGAATCGTACAGGGTGGTTTAGATCCAATCTTAAGGTAATTAATTTTTTTTTTAAGTTTATATAATCACCATCCACACTAATATATGAACCATATTTATAACTTTATATTATCAGGGATATATGTGTCCAAGGTTTGGTTGAAAGAAATTTGCCCGGGTATGTACACAACAACCTTAATGTTTTTTAATCAATTATTGATTAATTAATATTTTATTAACCAAATTTACGTGTGCAACAGTTATGCAATTGGTGGTCTTGCAGGCGGTGAAGATAAAGATTCATTTTGGCGTGTTGTTGCCCAATGCACTGCTTCACTTCCTGAAAACAAACCCCGTTATGTTATGGTACTTAATCAAGGGTATTTCAGTCTTTTTACTTATCCACATCACATATTTAATATATCCTAATACTGGAATTTGACTTTGTTGTAGGGTGTTGGGTATCCACTTGATATTGTAGTTTGCAGTGCTTTAGGTGCTGACATGTATGACTGTGTTTACCCTACACGTACAGCTAGATTTGGTACTGCTCTTGTGCCTGAGGTATGATATTTCATCAACCATATTGCTAATTAAAATATTACATAAATCGTCCCTATGGTTTGTATTAAATTTTGGATTTCATCCCTATACTTTTTTTAAAACATGGATAGTCCCTAAGTTTGAAACTTGTAACACCAACGGTCCCTAAAGCCAAAAAGACCAGTAAGTTTATAGGGACTGTTGATGTTGTAAGGTTCAGAGTTAGGGAGTGTTATGTTACAAGTTTCAAAATTAGGGACTATTTATGTAATAAAAGAAATTGAGGGATGAAATCCGTAATTTAAGATTGGGTATTTCATGATTTATAAGAATGTTGGTTTCAGGGGGTTTTAAGACTTAAGCACCAATCGATGGCTAATGATACCCGACCCATTGACTCAACATGCGAGTGCATGGTAATATTTTTTGCTTTACAAAAATCATTAAATTAAATTAAATTATGTTTGTTTCTTAATATATATTGTATTTGTAGGTTTGCAAAAAGTACACAAGAGCTTATCTTCATTGCCTTGTTACAAAAGATGCTATGGGTTCTCAACTTCTCTCTTACCATAATTTATATTACATGTTGCAGGTAAACTATTTCCAATGATTATACATACATACATACAAATATAATTATATATTATATATTAAGCTTCATTTTTCTTAAAAGTTAATTATTTCTAAATTTGCAGCTTAGTAGAAATCTTCATTCGTCAATAATAGAAGAAAGATTTCCAGAGTATGTTTGCCTTTTAACTAATTGCAGAGTTTTTTTTTTCTCTCAGTAGTCATTAATTTGTACTTTTACCATTTTTTTATTTTGAAAAATAAATTTTAATTTGGCACCAATGTTTTTCACTGCAGATATGTATGTGACTTCTTAAGGAAAATGGTATGTATACTTTCACTTTTAGCATTTTTGAGAGAATTCTAAGTTATTTTTTGATTTTTTTTTTTTTATTTTTTTTTTGTGTAGTTTCCCGAGGGTGATGTTCCTGAATGGGTGTGCAATGCAATGGAGGTTGCTGGTATAGACATCTCCTCATGTTGTACCCCATCAAATTCAGATATTAATATAGATTCTTCAACCGCATAATTAAAGAAGGGTGACACATCTTGACATTTAGGTCTAAATTTAATAGCAAATTATTATAGTTTTTACATATGCAGCATAAATTTTGTAATCCATATGCTGCTGCTCCCTAACTTAAATAGTTGGAGTTGTAAAGCTTTTACAATAGTCATTGTTTTGGATAGATAATTTGGTTGAAACAAGTATACTGAAATTATGGGATGAGAATTTAACATTATATATAATAGTTTTATAATTTCTGGATTTACTAATGCCTGTGTTATATTGGGAAAATGGTTTTCTTGTCTGATGAAACAGTATTTTGATTTACCAGTTTCGTTTCGTCAGGTTCGTGTGTCCATGTATATAGTTCATGTGTTTTGGGGCCGCTTCGCCTGTGTTTGGTTTGGCCTTTGTGGTTTTTCGGTTTGTGTTTTTTCCTGCTTCTAGCTTTGTTTTTGTTGTGAGGTAATGAAAGGAAGGCATACTTGGCAAAAATATAATTTATTATCATTAATTAAAAAAAACTTGAATATATAGATTAGATTCCACATATACATTACCCCTCATAACATGAATGGTTCGTTCAATGGATTTGCGTCCCAACTAATAATAAATAGGATTTTGTGGTTATAATTGGCCACTGACATGTTACTCATTTGTCTAACCACCTTAAGATTTTATTCGGGTGGTTGGTTGACTGGTTTAGATGGACTTTGAAATTTCTCATCAATCATATCGGACGGTTGGTATATTTGTTTTAAACTTATTTTTTCATCGTGTTAACTTATTTAATTTTTTAAAAGTTTATAAGCAAGTTTTCCCGTTTATCAACTTCAGCTTATTGGCATGAATAAACAACTCATAAGTCGGAAAAATGGGCTTAATTTCATTATGTTGTGTAACATTATTGTTGGCATTTAGAATTGAAAGCTAATTTGCACCCTAACTTTATCACCCCTTCAAAGTTTTCCTCATCGCACCTCAATCAAGATCCCACGATAATAGATCCTACTCACCTAGACGGCTAGACCTAAAGGAGCATCATATGAAGTGGCTACAAGGGTAGATCATGTCGGCTCTGACAGATCGTAAGAGAGTAATGAAAAGCACTCTAAGACGGGTGCCAACGACACCATCTCTTTTCCGCCAGTTGAGTGGCACCATTGGCACGGCCCCGTCAGTTGTTCTGCCAGTTAGTACCTCGCCAGTTTGGAGACGGAGGAGGAGGGTTCTGCCGGTTGTGTGGTGGGGCCCAAAGGGGTATTTTGTGTGTGTGTGTGTTTTGTAATGGTGGGTCCCAAAAAATTAAAGGGAAGTGGTATTGTTGGCATTGGTACCTCAGTTTAGTGTCGGTTGGAGGGTGAGCTGACGTGGTGCTGATTTGGCAACAACTGTCGGTATCAGTTGGGTGCACTGTTGGGAGCGGTCTAAAATGCTCATGTGCAATAATCAACATTTGCCAATATTTTCTTGACACGTAGTTGTTCGTCATTTGAATTTATCTGAAAATATCTGATTGAATTCATTTGATTATGTTCAAGACGACAAATTAAGCCAACTTATGATTATATGTATGTTCCAATCCTTTTGGATAAGATAGCATGTTTATATACGTGTTACATCACTAAAAGTAACCACTATCGGTACAAGATTTAATACAAGCAAACCGAAAAAAGTTAGAAGACAATTTGAATATAAGTCATGAAGCTAAAGATTGTCCCAGTTTAGAAATACTTATGTTGTAAACTTGAGATCCCCTGGAAAAATAGGTGTGATGCTATTTGCATTAAAAGAAAAGGGCCATATAAAAAAAAGAAAATGATAATGACAGCTCTTAGAGCGGTCAATAATAAGACAAAACTAATATAAAAATTGTCCATGAATTTTAGGAACACTACTCTATCAATGAATGTACAATCATTTTATACATATTAGAGACAGCCCTTTAACAAAACCCATAAAAAAATTAGATCTATTTGTTAAGATTTTAAAGATTATTTTATTCTATTGATACTGGAAAAAAAACCTAAAAATTATAGAAATTAGGCATTGTTGCTATAGAAAAATAATAATTAGATATGTAGAGATTAGGGGTGTGCATGGGGCGGTTTGGGGCGGTTTTAGGCTCAAACCGAACACGA
Source organism: Calendula officinalis (assembly GCA_963853835.1). Lineage (NCBI taxonomy): Eukaryota > Viridiplantae > Streptophyta > Magnoliopsida > Asterales > Asteraceae > Calendula > Calendula officinalis. The sequence continues at coordinate 6,761,419 of OY970832.1, read as the reverse complement.
TCCGCTAATTTCTGTTTTAGGATTTTCAAACCCAATGGTTTCGGTTTCTAACGGTTTCGGTTTTAGCGGTTTTTAGCCTTTAACGGCTCGGTTTCGGTTTTAAAACCGAATCCACCTCGTTTAAAATATTGATATATAATTTCATGTACTAATCTTCATTTTCCAAAATTACATACAAATTTCAGTAACAATATCTAATTTACAGCATTAACTTCAATGTCTAATAATATATTTCAACAATGAATACCATTTCCACCCAAAATTCAAATTATAAACGTATTTTGTAGCATATAATAACGATATAAACATAAAATTAAAAAAATATATATAATATATTAAATTTTAGCGGGGCGGTTTCTTAATGGAGCGGTTTTTGGTTAAAACCGAAACCAAACCGAATCCATCGGTTTTTTCAAAATCTAATACCAAACCGCCGGTTTTGAAATGGTTTCGGTTTTAACGCTTTGGTTTTGTCGGTTTTAACGGTTTGGTTTCGGTTTATCGGTTTTTATGCTCACCCCTACTAAAGATAGAGACATTGGAACTCCATTGCCTTAAAAAGAAAAAAAGATGGAACTTCATGAAACATTTGCATAAATAATGCATTATGGTCCAAAATTGCACAAATAATGCTCTTTTTAATCTTTTACAAAAATAATGCTAACCGGGTATGTCATACCCGGTTTGAACCAGAACCCGACACGTGTCTTCGAGGTGGCAGTGTGTTTCGCAGGTTTTTTGACTCAAATGGGGTACCCCAATCACGGTTTGAGTTTTTGACTCAAAAAGGGGACCCCAATCCCGGTTTGAAGACTGACACAGTGTACCTCTACTTTTGTTTACTCAAACGGGGGTCCCCATACCCGGTTTGAATTTTTGAGTCAAACGGGGGACCCCAATCCCGGTTTGAAGACTGACACAGGGGACCCAATACCCGGTTTGAAGTTGTTCTGGTGTATAAATAAGAAGGCCAGATCACAAATAGATCACACCTCCTTTACCCCATTTTCTTTTAAAATAAATTAAAAAAAGAAAAGCTCAAAATAACATTATTTTATTACGATGTGGCGAAGACAAAAATCGTTAATTTATGAACTTCAAGTACAACTTCATGATTTGGAAGATTCAGTTGACCAAATGCGTGAACAAGCTCGAGCTCATGAACTTCGACTTCTCATTGACGAGATGCAACACACAATTTATGAAATGGAAGACTTCTCATCTCCGTCGCCCCTTCATAAGCCAGGTTATCCATTTCATAAATTGTACGTTGCTTCTCGTCAATGAGAAGTCGAAGTTCATGAGCTCGAGCTTGTTCACGCATTTGGTCAACTGAATCTTCCAAATCATGAAGTTGTACTTGAAGTTCATAAATTAACGATTTTTGTCTTCGCCACATCGTAATAAAATAATGTTATTTTGAGCTTTTCTTTTTTAATTTATTTTAAAAGAAAATGGGGGTAAAGGAGGTGTGATTTATTTGTGATCTGGCCTTCTTATTTATACAACAGAACAACTTCAAACCGGGTATTGGGTCCCCTGTGTCAGTCTTCAAACCGGGATTGGGGTCCCCCGTTTGAGTAAAAAAAAGTAGAGGTACACTGTGTCAGTCTTCAAACCGGGATTGGGGTCCCCTTTTTGAGTCAAAAACTCAAACCGGGATTGGGGTACCCCATTTGAGTCAAAAAACCTGCGAAACACACTACCACCTCGAAGACACGTGTCGGGTTCTGGTTCAAACCGGGTATGACATACCTGGTTAGCATTATTTTTGCAAAAGGTTGAAAAAGAGCATTATGTGTGCAATTTTAGACCATACTGCATTATTTATACAAATGGTTTGAACTTCATTACAATTTGGAGATGTTGATGTTCTAAGCTTGAGATCCAAAATGGTAAAAGGTGTGCGGCTATGTGCATTTGCGTTTCAAAAAAACAAAATCATATAAAAAATGAAAGTTAATCTATTTATCTAGATTTTAAAGATTATTTTCTTCTTTAGCTACATGTATTCCCATTATAAGAGTTCGTTCGGTCGAATTTTGCTCGTGATGTATATGATTCAACCATTGTCATGATTATTTTGAATTTTTCCCTGGTAGGCCTGTGCACGGTTCAAGAACCGGACAGAACCAACTAGAACTGGGAACCGAAAAAATGGTTTTTGCCGGACCTAGGACCGATCTGATAATGCTTGGAACCGAACAGAACCAGACCGAGAACCTGCTAGAACCGAGAACCAAGGTAATTTCTTCATCTTTTTTTGCTTTTTATTGGTTTTTGACCGAACCGTTTGGAAACAAGAACCGATTTTTCATGAAAATTAGAACCGAGAACCGAACCGATGTAGCTCGATTCAGTCCGTTCCAGTGCGGTTCTACAATTCCGGTCGGTTCTCGATCCAATATGGTAACTAGGGGTGTTCGTTTGGACGGTTTGGTTTTATCCGAACCAAATAGGTGAAACCAAATAAAATTCGGTTTTTAAAAGTTCAAACCAAACCGTCCAAACGAATTCGAAAACCAAACCGATCCGAACCAAATAACAATTTGGTTGGTTTGGTTTTATCGGTTTGGTTTTTCTATAAAAATTTCAAAATACTACAAAAGTATATAACATAAATAATATTAAGTTTGATATGTACAATTCCAAAATGATAAACTACCTTGTACATAAAAACAAGTCTAATTCATAGATTGTAACATTTATAATCATATATGCAAAAATCTTGACATCAACTTCATCAAAAACTCCAAAAAGATTGCTATATATATTATTATTTGGTTTTTTTGGACAATCCGGATTTCACAACGGAAACCAAATCCAATCCGAAAACCAAAATATTTATTTGGTTCAAGTCCAAACGGATCCAAAAAACCAAATAATTGATCTAAATAGTCCGATCCAAAATGTCCGATTGGACAATCTGATTATATCCGAATAGTGAACACCTCTAATGGTAACTGTTTACTTATAAAATCGAATTTATAACCTTTAAAATGTTATTCGAAATTCCCTGCAACTAGTCATCATCACATTGTTTATTCTATAGCTACTAAAAATGTTATAGAAATTAGGCGTTGTTGCTATAGGAAAATATTAATTAAATATACATGTGGCACTTGCCTTTCTGAACTAACCTTCATTATTAGGAAGCCCACAAGAAACTCCCATGAAAACTCAAAGAAACGACAACTACCATAACTCTACAAACACATCACAAAACACCCACAAAAAGCTATACAAAACACCTAGCATCCATTAACCCCTTTCCAAAAACACACACGCAAACACCTAAACCACCCACCAAAACCTATCCAAGAAACACGCGCAAACGCCGAGCTAATTAATCACCCACAAAAGCCCACCCAAAAGTACGTACACACAAAACACACAATGGATGCTAGAAAGCGATCTTCATCGGCAACAAGCTGCAAGAAACACCCAAAACACCGGCAATCTCCAGGGATTTGTTCGTTGTGTTTAAGAGAAAGATTATCGAAGATATCAAGTTCTTCATCACATGCGGTCAGTAATGTATCTTCATCATCTTCTTCATCTTCAATCTCATCTGTTTCTTCGGCTTATTCTTCACATAACTCATCCAATGTCTCATCGTACATTGCATCTCCCATGCAAATTAACATTCGAAATCGTAGAAAGATTAATAATCTTGAAGGGAAAGGATATCTTTATCTCTTGAAGAAGATTAATACTAATGGTGTATTAAAGAAGAGTAGATCGATGGCTTTTGATAGTGATCAAAAAATTGTTATGCCAGATCAGGATGAGAAGAAAATTGGATTTTGGTCAAAGTTGATTGGTTCAAAAAGGAGTTCCTCAAGAATGATGCATTCAAAAACAGTGAGAGAAACGTTTCTTTCGAGGGTTTGATTTATTTATCTTTTCACACTATGGAGTTACATTTTTGGTATACTTTAAGAAAAAATAAAACCTTTTTGGGTTATACAGTATATTCTTTTAATTATTTAATTTAATTTGAATGGTATTCTCATTTAAATGCCGTGAACTTTTCTCGTGATATATGTGAATTAAATTTCTCTAGACCATTTAGTAAACATTTATATAAGGAGGAATCAAACTATTGATCTTTAATAATTATTTAGAACCAATTACCATTACATAATCACTAGTTATATACTTATATTTGTAGTGTTTAATTTGTGGATGAAAATGTTGGAGAAAATTCTAAGGAAAGAGGAGTCGGTGTACGAAATGTAGAATGGAGATATATAATTTATTTGTTTATTATTTTAGAGAAATATTCAAGTAGTCCAAGAATTTTATCTAGTCCCAAGGGACAATTAATAGCGGCGAGCGGCGGTGGCCAGCGGCGGCCGGCGGTGGCCAGCGGCGGCCGGCGGTGGCCGGAGGCGGCGGTCGGCAGTGACTGTAGGTGGGGGATTTGATCTTGACCATCATGATCTAATGGCTAGGATTTGTCCCTTGAAACTAGACAAATCCTTTGAACTTCCTAGAATACAACTCTATTATTGTATGTAAAAGATTGATTATATATATATAAACATAGCTTTATTGCTTCATTTAGCGAAAGTCATTTTATTATATTATGTATTGATAAATTTCACCTTTTATATAAAGTTTTCTAGCTGTATAAAATATGTTATCAGGATATTACAACTTTTATACATATATGTTCTTCATTGAATGTGTTATTAAGGGAAAACAAAGAAAACTTACCATAGTATATTATTTGTTAGGATTGCTCGAGAGAAATGTATCATTGTATATTACTTCTAGGTCGTATATTAATCGAAACCAAATTTCAACTTTATCAATGTTCTTTGAACACGGATCACTTTTCATTTACACATTCTTAGTTCTGTACTTGTGATTGTATATATATTTAAAATAGGTAAAATAAATCACATCATTTACACATTCTTAGTTCTGTACTTGTGATTGTATATATATTTAAAATAGGTAAAATAAATCACAAAAAAGTAGGTCATTAAAGAACATAGTTTTTATTAACATACTTGTCAAATATAATTGAATTCATTTGTGTTTGGCAACAAAATCTATAGATGAAATTCAAATCTATACTTATCCATTTTTAATTTGGGTCATGATTTGCACAAGCAAGTGTTTGTTTTATACAAGATAATTAAATATGTAAAATAAAAAATACCCTCACGTAATCTATTATTTTACCCTTTGGAATTTGGACGGTTCACCCCAAAAAAAACCCTAACACCATGTACTCCACTCTAGGGGTGAGCATTTGGGCCGAAAAAACCGAACCGAACCGAAAATAACCCGAGACCGAACCGATAACAGAATTCGGTTCGGTTTTCGGTTTATAAAAATTGGCTTTATTAGTTTTGGTCCATTTTTTATCGGTTTTTAACCGAACCGAACCGATACATAAGTCCACGCAACAAAAAACTAGGAAACTCCTCAACTACCTCCCCTTGCAATCGGGATTTTTTGTTAAAATGTTTATATTGAAAGTTGGTCACTTGATCTTTGCATTTGTTGTGTTGAAAACACTTTGATGACTTGGTGAGTTTAGGGGTGAAATCTGGAAAATGGAAGAAAAATATCAAAAAAATGGTTTTGGAGCTTATTGGACCATATCGGTTTTTAGACCGAAAACCGAAACCAAAACCGAAACCGAATAAGTATTAACGGTTCGATTTTCGGTTTCGAATTTTATGCTTAATCGGTTATCGGTTCTATCGATTCGGTTCGGTTAGGTTTTGGCCAGATAATCACCCCTACTCCACTCTTCCACTTCCGGACACCACCCGGTTGTACTCCGGCGTCCTTCCACTAATCTCCTCCTCAAACTAAATTGAATGTTTATAAACTATATTGACATCCACTGATACTCATTGTCCTAAAGTAAACACAATCAACCAAAAGAGTATTGAAGTAAAACAAGAACAAAATGAAACGCATATACATATTGCCTTTTCATTATCAACCATATCAATGCAAATAAGGAAATTATGACCAATATTGACAGCCAAACAAGTCAACAATCATCCTATCAATCACCTCCTACAATCAAGCAAAATTAATCATGTTCATATTGCAAATATAGGAACTTTATATTTGTGTATCATTGTAATTACACTAATTATTCTTGCTGTAAATAATATTGTAATCCTATAAATATGTACATCATTCAAGAGCAATATACATATTCTTAAAATCATTCTTCAACCTTTGTTTACATGGTATCCAAGAGCCATCAACGATCCGCAAGAAACAACCTCCGGCCAAAACGCTTCACCTTCAAGCGCACCAACCCACCCCTGCTTCAACCCCATTCCACCATGACAACCACTGTGCAAGAAACCTTGATCCCCAACCCGCATGAAACCACAAAACCCTTAATTTCTCTCAACCTAAGCCATGTCATTAAGTTGACACCACTTAACTATTCCTCATGGCATTTTCAGTTAACGAATATCCTTTTCGGGTTCAGCCTACTTGGTTACCTGGATGGATCCGAGTCTCCGCCACCCGCCACCCGCCACCGTCCACGACTCTGAGAAAAATGAAACACCCAACCCCGCCTACTTGACTTGGCTCAAGCAGGACGGATTAATTCTTGGTGCCTTAATGGGTACTATCTCCTCTGCCCTTCAATCCTTAATCGTAAGGGCTAAAACCACTAAGGAGGCTTGGGACATCCTTGCCCATACTTACGTAAACCCCTCGCGTGCACATATTTTGCAACTTAAAGATAAGTTTGACTCCATTGTTAAAACAACGGACCAAACCATCTCAGACTATATGCACTCAATTAAAGCGTGTGTAGACCAACTCGCTCTTATGGGCAAAATCCTTGATCCCGAGGATATTATTTCCAAGGTATTAAAAGGCCTTGACTATGAGCTCTATAAACCTGTCATCAATGGCATTAGAGCTCGTGATACACCCATTAGTTTTGAAGCTTTACATGAGAAACTACTTCAACATGAACTGCTAGTCAAACAACAAGAAACCACCAACCATTTCACCCCATCCTCGAATCCCGCATATCGCCAAAATAAGCAGCACCACCACCGAAGTTACTCCCGCCACCAACCCAACCATACTCATCCACAAACCACCACTCACAACCACGCTACCAACCATCCTAATCCCCGACCCTTCCAGGGTCGATGTCAATGGTGTCGTCAAACCGGCCATGTCATTGCCAATTGCCATTCATTCAAGAAACTTTTTCCAACTATTGTCTTCCCGGCGCCACCAACTACTCGCCATAATCAACCACCACCTCATGCACACTCGGCCATCTATGGAGCACCTTCACCAAACCAAAACTTCTTGCTTGACAGCGGTGCTACAAATCATATCACCCACGATCTGGACACCTTATCTTTTCATTCTCCTTATACCGGACTGGACGATCTCATCATCGGAGACGGTTCCTCTCTCCCGATTGAAAACATAGGTTCTTTTACTCTTCAATCTCTTCAATTTAATAATGTGTTGCATGTTCCAACCATCTCTCGTAATATTTTGTCAATTTATCAATTATGTAAAGATAATAATGCATTTATGCTTCTCTCACCTTATTTGTTTTGTTTAAAGGAAACATCATCGGGGAGAACTCTGCTCCAGGGCCGAGCTAAACATGGAATTTACGAGTGGTGTCCTCAACAACCAATTGCTCAAACCGCTGTCAAAGGAACCACTCCAATATCTTGGCATCATAAGTTAGGTCACCCAACTTATGATGTAATTAAAATTATAAATAAAACTTTATCTTCACCAATATTGGATTATGAACACTGTCATTCTTGTTGTGTTGCTAAGAGCAAAAAGCTCCCTTTCTCTATTTCCTCACTAAAGTCAAACGCACCACTTGATCTTATATTCTCCGACTTATGGACCAGTCCGGTCCTATCTCGAGATCAATTCAAATACTATATCGTGTTCGTAGACCACTTTAGCAAATATGTTTGGTTATATCCACTAAAACGCAAATCCGACACCACAACCATATTTATTCAATTTAAAGCATTAGTGGAAAAATATTTCCAAAAACCGATTCGACATTTTTTTCCCGACAACGGAGGTGAATATATTAAATTAAATAAAACACTACTTGATAATGGAATATCTCACTCTACATCACCACCTCATACTCCGGAACACAATGGATATGCCGAAAGGCGTCATCGTCACATTGTGGAAACAGGTCTAGCGCTCCTAAACCACGCAGGCCTTCCAACCACTTATTGGCCATTTGCTTTTAGCACAGCAACTTATCTTATAAACCGACTCCCTACCAAAACCTTAAATGGTAACTCACCATATTCTTCAATACATAACAAACAACCCGATTACACAAAACTTCATAATTTTGGATGTCTCTGTTACCCTTGGTTAAAACCGTATACTAAGCATAAATTAGAAGACCGCTCTATTTCATGCATTTTCGTTGGCTATTCAACCACTCAAAGCGCATACCATTGTCTTGACCCCAAAACTTATCGCATTTACACTTCAAGACATGTAAAGTTTGTCGATGACGAGTACCCATTTCATAAACCATCAGTACCATCATCATTCCCCTCGTCTCACATTGATCTAAATGAATGGTGCACCATGTCCATACCCATCCTTCCTCCCGCCAACTCTTCCTCGTCACCTCCCTTAACCCCAACCGCCACTGATCAACCTCATCCTACACCACCCATTACTATTATTAACTCTCGTCAAGACCCTTCTCCCACCCAACAAGCTACACCCAATACCTCTTCGCCCTCTGACCCGAACCCTATAGACCCCAACTCTACTGTAGGTACTCCATCTTCCTTCATTGACGTCACTTCCAACGATCACCAGCCCACCCAAACCTGCCCTCCACCCCAGTCCGCTGCCCCACCACCTGCTAAAACAATCACTACTCGCCTCGCCAACAACATTCGTAAACCCAACCCAAAATATGCTAAAGTTGGTACCCTTAACACGTCTCCTGACAATATACCCAACACCGTAAAACAGGCCCTAATGCTTCCCCAATGGCGTAATGCAATGCAGGACGAGCACCAAACACTTGAGCGAAACCATACATGGACTCTCGTGCCTCGCTCTCAATCGCAAAATGTCATTGGCTGTAAATGGGTATTTCGTAACAAATATAACCCGGATGGCACCCTAAAACAACACAAGGCCCGACTTGTTGCTAAGGGTTTCCATCAATGCCCGGGTATTGATTATACCGAGACATTTAGTCCTGTTATAAAACCAACTACTGTTCGTCTTATTTTATCTCTAGCGGTTACAAAATCATGGCCTCTTCGTCAACTGGATGTCAACAATGCTTTTCTCCAAGGAAGCTTGAACGATAATGTCTACATGATTCAACCACCCGACTTTGTCGATCAAACAAAACCCGACTATGTTTGTAAACTCCATAAAGCAATCTATGGACTAAAACAAGCTCCTCGAGCTTGGTACACCGAATTAAAAACCCATCTACTAACTCAAGGTTTTAAACAATCTATTTCTGATTCATCCTTATTCACTTTACAAACCAAAACCACTTGTATTTATATGCTAGTTTACGTTGATGATATTATTATCACCGGACCAAATCTTACACACCTAGAAACCTTTATTGCAACATTATCTAAGCGGTTCTCCTTAAAAGACCTTGGACCACTATCGTACTTTCTAGGCTTAGAAGTTATACCAAATGATCTCGGCCTCCACCTAAACCAATCTAAATACATTCACGATCTCCTCACCAAATACACCATGATTGAAGCCAAACCAAATACTACACCTATGGCTACATCTCCATCACTGCTTCGCGAAGACCATCTACCAATTCATGACCAGTCAACTAATCGCGCCATAGTCGGAAGCTTACAATATCTATCTCTAACTAGGCTCGACATTGCCTTTGCTCTAAACCGCCTAGCTCAATTTCTTCATCACCCCACAGCTACTCATTGGACAGCTTTGAAACGTCTTCTTCGCTACTTGCAAGGGACTCAAACCTTTGGCATCCAGTTGTATCGTAATTCACCACTTTGTCTTCATGCATTTTGTGACGCTGATCACGCAGGTGACAAAGACAACTACATTTCCACAACAGGATACATCATTTACCTGGGTCGCAATCCTATTTCCTGGTCCTCCAAAAAAAACAAAGGGGTATAGCACTCTCAACGACCGAAGCCGAATTCCGGGCTGTCGCTTCCGTTACAACTGAAACACTTTGGCTCCGCAACCTACTCACCGAGCTTCACATCATCACCACCAAATCACCAGCCATTTACTATGATAACATCTCAGCCACACTTTATGCCAAGAACCCTGTTTTTCACTCCAGAGTGAAACACATGGCTCTCTCCTTCCACTTTGTCAAAGAACAACTTCAACTCGGCCAAATTCGCATTCAACATGTCGCCAGCAAAGATCAACTTGCTGACATTCTCACCAAACCACTGCACAAACCTTCATACCATGAATTACGAATCAAGATTGGACTGACGCCTCGGACGTCCATCTTGCGGGGGCGTATCAACCATATCAATGCAAATAAGGAAATTATGACCAATATTGACAGCCAAACAAGTCAACAATCATCCTATCAATCACCTCCTACAATCAAGCAAAATTAATCATGTTCATATTGCAAATATAGGAACTTTATATTTGTGTATCACTGTAATTACACTAATTATTCTTGCTGTAAATAATATTGTAATCCTATAAATATGTACCTCATTCAAGAGCAATATACATATTCTTAAAATCATTCTTCAACCTTTGTTTACATTCATAATATATGTTTCAGTTTTTAAATTGTAGGTGAGATTTTTTTTCTGCATAAACTATAGAAAAGAATGAGATGTGTAATTGGTGTCATCTTAAAGAAGAAAATTCTCTGGAATCAAGACTTCTTGTAACTTGAAAATAGGTAACTGAACATAGACGAATTAAACAATGTTATTTGCTTTTATATGAATTTGGGGGAAATGAAGAACCCTGATTTGAATGGGGTTTCTTTCACTATGTGATTCTTACATGTTAGAGACGGATGTAGAAGGCGGTGAAACAAGAAGTACATCGCAGGGGGAGCCGTGGAGGTAAGACGGTAAGTTCGTCGGAAGTGGAGGAGGTGAAAGCTAATAAGGATAGATACAAGGGTATTTTTGACTTTGCACATTCAATTGCCTTGTACAAAATAAAACCTTTCTTGTGCAAATCACGTCCCTTTTAATTTTTCTATTTTTTTAAAATTTTAATTTTTTTAGTATTTTAAATTTTTAAAAATTTTTTAAGCTTAAATTTTTTATTTATTTTAATTTTAAATTTTTTAATGTTTTAATATAATTTTAACTTTTTTAATTTTTTTTAAGTTTCTTTAATTTTTTTTTTCAATTTTTTAAATACATTAAAACGATTTTAAAGTTTGAAACATACAAAATATTCAAGTTTGCTAGTTTACTAAAGTAATATAATTGAATTCATAAGCATTTGCTAAGTTTTCAATTACAATGAATGATGCAATTTCAAAATTACGTAGGAATTAAGATATGAAAAAAAAGTCATCCAAACATCCCTCTGTAATGGAATTGAATTCCGATTACAGAGAATTACGATAAACCAAAACGGGTCCCTAATGGTATTGGAAGATAATTTAAGGTGTTTCTCATTACGTATTGGTCATGGGGTTCAAGTCCCGTCGTGGACAAAAAAAAATACATGAGGTGCCATTAAAAAAAAAAAACTTAACGTGTCATGGCGGAAGCCTATACAAGCCTTTTAGAACCGTACTTCATGATGTTATGTTTTATGATACATAATTTTATGTGTTTCGCTAATTTATAAATTTTAACCTAGTTAATTAATTCTTAACTTTGTTCGTGATAGTGATAATTTTTTTGGACACGGTAAATAATATAGCGGAAATTTTCTCGCAATTTTTCAGCGAACACCCTGGGTTCGAGCTCCTTTACAGGGCAAACTCAGCCTCCAAAGGGATCTCCAAGGAAAAACCCTCCATATTTGGCACCACAAATGATGTTAACAGGATTCGAACTCTATAACTGACGTCTCATAGTGATAATAATGTGATAAATTGATTATGCAAGTTCAATCCTAAACCTAAATCAATAAACCATGAAATGTGGCGTGAAAAGCGTCGATCTAAACCAAATATAGATTCCATGATCTGCCACTGTAATGTTGACCAATGGCATTGACTTTGAGGTTCTTCGATCCGTTTATATCATTTGAGAATATTTGTAAGTTGTAACCAAATCTGAAAACTGCATCCAATTTGAATTCTATATTGCTAAACTTTTCTCGTTAACATTCGTTAGAAACCAAATAAACCCAAATTTGAATTTTAGTTAAGTTGCCTATTAAAAAAATTGAAGTATTTATCGTATTTTCAATCTATAAGATACCGGATATTGAGTAACCGCGAGCTCGCGATGGATGATATGGAGGCCTAGCTCGTGGTGGCGTGGTGGCACACATGGCATTACCTGGTCAAGTAAGGGGATTGGATTTCGCGTCAAAACCACACACGTCGTAGATATACATGTGTCATGTGTGTGTGTTTTTTGATTTTTTTTAAGAAAAAGTGGTTTAGTGGTTGGGTTAACCATAACAAAATGTTTGTAGTATTTAGTGATGGTGAGTGAAATTATGATGCGACACTTACCGATCAAATAATGACACTTTGGTTGACACTTCACTTTTCTTCGGTTTGATCCAATTGTTGGCATCATACCTTTGGTTGGAGAGAGAATGTGGTTTGCTTCGGCTATCCGAATGGAAGGGACGACGAGGAGGTATTTAATATTTTAAGGCCAAAATGCATTTTAATACCCTGAACTTGGCTAACTGGGTCTTCTACTACCCTGAACTATTAAAGGTGCAGTATGATACCTTGAACTTGACAAAATTGTCGTTTTAGTACCCTAACTCACTAATTTGGTCTTATTTTATCACGAGATTTGCTTCTAATATCAATATATTGATATGAACTTATATTTTTTAGTCCATCAAAAGCCCCGACGAAAGTACGTCAAGTGAGAAATGTGATCATATTAATGAGTCAGGGCACTAAATTGACCATTTTGTCAAGTTCAGGGTACCATGCTGAACCTTTAGTAGTTCAGGGTAGTAGATGACCTAGTTAGCCAAGTTCAAGGTACTAAAATGTATTTTGGCCATATTTTAATAGGATCTATTTATTTATTTTGTGTGTGTATATTTTATAATAGCTGAGCCAAAAAACTGAAGAGAAAATATATTATTGGCATGAGCGTGTCAATTAAAATTTCAGCTGACTAAAGGTATCAGTTGATATCACAAGTTGGTTCCAGTCTTAGTCAATCGTTCTGGAGATCCAGTTAAAAAAAAGTATATTTTAATATAAAAAGGGCACTACTTTAATAGATGAAAGAAATACAGGTAATGAAGAGAAGTGTAGTTAAAAATAGAAACTGAAGCATAGAAAATGATTTGGTTTCATGCATGTGACAGATTTATCATTTTTTGCCAGTTGTTTCTGCTGGACTTTCATGTGGTTCAATTAATATTAGTTAACCTGTAAATTCTTTAATATTTAATTTTCATCGATCATCGAAGTACACAATTTGTACTTATACCAATATAATTTAAATCTCATAAATATTTTAAAGATTAGTTATTGGTTCCATAAATAATATTTTTAAACATACATTTTGGATGTCTCTAATGTGTGTTGTTTGTGCTTTAAGACAAGGACTCGGCATATGTGTTACCTAAGATGACTCATATATATGTTCCATTGTATCTGACCTCGTACCGTTATGACTATTCGATAAATAACAACATTAGGTTAGGCAAAAAAGACAGTTTAAACACATCGGGTATCTCAATGTAGGTCTTCTAACTATTATTCAAAACAATTACTTATGAATGTTTGGTCTCAACTTCTTGACATGTCTAGTATCTTTAGACATCAGTCACATCACCAATGTTTCATGATAACCTTTAAGACTCATTGTGGTTCCCATGACAATAAGTGGTTATGAAAATTTTGGTATGAATCTAATTCATCCATGCAAAATAAAACAATACTGATTAAATTGGTGCAATCAAAAGATCTTTTCAATAAGTAGCATGTCATCAATCAACGTACATGAAGTAAATTTATCACCTCTGAACTTGGTTGAGACTCTTTTGACAAAATCAAACGAGATGATTGCTTTGAAGTTTGAACCATAGATTGATTTTAGAAAACCTTAAAAGGATGTTTTGGATCAACATAACCATCAATATGTCTTTTGAGAGAGCCCCATTAAAATATGTGGGTCCATTTGTCATTGTGTTCCACTTAAGTTCATCCAATTGTGATTCTTCAATATATATTGAAGAACAATTTGATTGTTAAGAAATGGGTCAGTAGACGGAAAACAATTACAAGACACATTTTTTTTGTTATTTCCTTTGCTTAGGTGGCGTGGGGCATATATAAAGAAGATTGAAGAAACTCCAAATAGCATTAATCTCATCATCCTACATACTTGAAATCACAAACATAAAAGTAGAAAGTTGATTAAATTGACAGAATGCCAAGGCAAATGGATGAGAGAGATCAAGCCATCTCCCCCTCTGATACGCCTTGCCAGCTGGATGTCTTTGGGCATGATGGCAGTGTTGTAAAAATCGGCCTAGGCGGCCGCCTAGGCGGCGCCTAGGCGCTAATCGGAGCTCCACCGAGTGAGAAAAGTGTAAATCGGTCGACCTAATCGGACAAGGTCAAAATCGGTCAAACTCGGCCCTAATCGGTCAAAATCGGCCCTAATCGGTCAAAATTGGCCTTAATCGGTCTGGAAATTGAGTTACCAAGAAGATGAATCGAAAGCAGAAGCAGATGAAATCGAATACCTGGATCGGCGTATGCGTAGCAGTAGCCTTGATTGAATAATTATGTGGCCGGAATCTAACTCTAACTCTCTGGCGGTAAGTTTTCAGGTCATGGTGGTGGCGCTAGGGTTTTTTTGGAGAAGTTGGGACGTAAGAGACGACAAAATGAAGGCATATTCTTTTTGTTAGTAGGGTTTACAGATTTAATTTTACTAATTTTAAAAATAGTCCCTATAGTTTATATTTTTATATTTTGACCCCTGCTCTTTTTTTTCACTATAATTTCTTTTGATTAAAGCTATAGAAACCAAATTTTACTAATATTTATTTATATAAAAATAAATTCCCATGTATTTTATGGTATCCGCCTAGAAACCGATTAATCGCCGCCGAGACCGATTAATCGCTTGAAGGTGGTCCACCGCCGAGGTACCGTCGAGCGATTTTTACAACATTGCATGATGGTCACACGTTTTGCATGAATTGCACACAAGTTGGTGTCCTCAAACAGCCCCACAAGGTATGCTTCTGCTGCCTCTTGCAGTGGCTCTGGAAACGCAGATCCGTCTGCAAATTCATTTAATACAAATCATCAACTTTCCGTCAAAACCATTGTTACAAATTTCAAAATTAAGGACTATCAATTGACAAAACCATCTACTTTCTCGAACCTAATAAAATTGTAATGTTTGACTTAATATATAATTTTAAGAAAAACGAGGTACTATTTGACAGAAAAAAAATCTAAAATACCTTTCTCAAAAGATAAGCAGGGATCTTGTAAACAGATATTATGAAGAAATTATCATAAGATCATGAATATAGTAATATTATAATGAACATACCTTGAAGTCTTGAGCAATCTCACGAACAAGCCTCTGGAAAGGCAGTTTCCTGATCAAAAGTTCAGTACTCTTCTGATTTCACTGCAGAATAATTTACCATTTAACATAACCAACAGTAAATAATAATGAAACGAAATTAAAAACACACAAATCAAAACAGAATGTAAATCACAAACCGAAGAGCAACAGTTCCAGGTCTGTAACGGTGAGGCTTCTTCACACCTCCAGTTGTTGGTGCTCATTTGCGAGCAGCCTAAAAAACATATAATCATAATCATAACTTTTTTCCTCTTAACATGAATCCAAAAAAAACGGAAATCTTAAATGATCAAAACTAATATGACTTATGTGAGTTAGGCATAAAGAAAAAAATTATACTTTGGTTGCAAGTTGCTTCCTAGGGGCCTTCCCTCCGGTAGACTTACGAGCAGTTTGCTTAGTACGAGACATCTACAATTGTAAAAAAACAGAGAACAATGAAGATTTAACTGTGAGCATAAACACAGACAATTAGGGAAATCAATGGAAATGGTCCAAAAAATTTCAATTAGGGTTTTAAAGGTACATAAATTAGCGAAGAAAACTACTTTTTCACCTTCTTTCTTTAATTAGATGAAAAGATTACGTACGAAATTACTTTCTTCGACCAAAACAAACCCTAGTATCAACAACGATCGCTAAAAAATTTGGGGAAAAAGCCTAAAAACACAATTAATCGAACTAACATAAACAATGAGCAACGATATATTAGAAAGCCCTGGTTTTTTATGAAAAGCAGATCGAAGATGAGAAGGATGATCGTACGGGTGCGTGCCTTGACTGCTTAGTCTAACAGGTATGGGACCACGGCATCTTGGGCGTGGGGTGACCTGGAGGGCCACGGCGTGGCTGGGCAACGGAACACCCCCAAACGGTGTGGGCGGAAGAGGGGACGCATCACGGGGAGTAACGGGCGTGGGAGCTTAGGTGTCTGTTTCTGATTGGTTAGGATAATATTCTTTTTCTTTTCTTTTCTTTTTTATTTAAAATTAAATGGAATAAAATGGTGTGGTGTGGTGTGGTATTTCCTAGAGATGATGTGGTGTGGTGGTGGTGTGGTTGCTGAGGTGGCGATGATGTGGCAGAGAAATTGGGTACCACATGTGGTACCCATACCGCATAGCCTTATTATCTCTCTCTCGAAAGCTTTGAAAATCTTCTTTTTTCTCGATTTCGGAAGACCCTTGTGTTTATTGAGCTTTTAACGGTTCGACTCGTACGAAAACGGTTCGGATATATACAAGTACGGGCTATGATTTTTTTTTAATAAAATTAATATCTACTTTAATTTATCCATAATAAAATGTGAAATTATTTTTAAATTAACATATCAATTTCTTGAAATACTGTTAAAATAGGAGTTTTTTTTTACTTAAATGGTGTTTTAAAAATTAATATTTACCAAATAAGTGTGATTTGAGAAATATTTACCAAATGAGTGTTTTTCTTACAAATTTGTAGTACTTTTTTCCTTCTTTGATTTCCATTCTATATTCCCTGATCGTTTCATAAAAATATACTAGAAAATATTATCTTTTTAGTTCTTATTTTTTTATTGACATGTTTATGACGGGAACTAATAGAGCAAGCAAAACACACATTACTCTAATTCTCTAGAAGATTGAGAAAAAGAACATATATTAAAGAATAAGGTTGAAATTGATTTATTTAATAAACCAGAAGGGATTGTTGGGAAAATAAATCCACATGAGATATAAGAAAAACTATATGATCGTTTCCATGAATTCGAAAGCAAATAAATCCAAGTGTGAGAATATAAAATTGGTAATATATCTTTAAACTTAATTTACCATGAATTCATTATGACGAGAACACAATAAATGCAAAATTGGGATATTGGGAATTTTATATGTAGTAAAACCCAATTCAAAATGAGCTCCCTTTTGAGTTTTGTCACATGATCTGTAAATTGATGATCTATAGTAAAACTCAATTCAATGTTAATCACAACATGTTCAAATGGGTTCCCTTTTGTCCTACGTAATTATGGAAAATTGAGTTTTTGATACTATTATATTTACAATGCACAGGATGGTTAAAAAGAGCTTTAATCAAGATTGTTTCATCACCTATTTAGTAAATATTTGTATTCAAAACACTATTTTCGTAAAAAAACTCGTTAAAATAGTTGGATTGTATGAGCAGGCTAGTCAAACTGAATAATAAAATCGAATACTTAATATGAAATAAATGTATAAATGACGTATAAAATTAAAAAACTAGAAATATACAAAACAACTAACATAAAACATTAAAAAAAATCTAAGACATATAAATTTAATTTTTTCAGATGTCAGTTCATTCGGATTTTGCGGTAAACTCGATTCTAACCGAGTTATAATCACCAATATAACCGGCTCATTTTAAAATAAACCGTATAATTATCCATTTCTTTTTACCCTTGATAACAGATACCGAGCTATTATATTTTAAAATTATACCCCCTCTGTCCTACAAAAAAGTTTACATTTCCCCTATAAATTTTGTCGCACAAAAAAATTTACATTTCTCAAATATGAGGGATCACTTAATAAAATATTACTCCTCTGTCCTACAAAAAAATTTACATTTCTCTTGGGCACAAGATTTTAGGTGATAGTTAGTGGTGGGGTCACTAATATTACTTTTGATTAAAATATAAGGTTGGATTAGAGAGAGAAAGATAGTTAGTGGATATTAATAATGAATTTCTTAGTAATAATAATATTTTATTATGTGGGGTCCATCAAATGTGAGAAATGTAAACTTTTTTGTGGGACAAAATTTTAGTGAGAAATGTAAAGTTTTTTGTGGGACGGAGGGAGTATTATTTTCATGTACTTTACCACTAACTTTCTCCTAAAAGCACTTTCTCTTTCCAAATAATCTTATATTTTAATAAAAAAAATACTTCCTCCGTATCAAAATAAGTGACACAAATTGGCTTACACGTTTTTTGAGGCAAAAGATTAAATGTAAAAAAAAATTTTGGGAGGAAGGGAGTAATTAAAAGAAAGGGGCCCGGTCGGGTGATAGCAACATAATCCAGGATACGCCACTTTGATGATTGATGTTTGATCACGCACGGATAAGAGTAGGAGGAGAATTCCCGGATAGGATAAACCCCACAAACAATATATCCCACCCACATGGATTTCAATTCGCATAATCTCAAATTCAAACACAAAATCAGCAACAATGGGGTTCGTTTCAACAGTCCCAACGTTACTCCCAGTTGCTCAATCATCCTACAATTCCTCCAAATTCATTCTGTAAGTTTTTTTTCCTTCAATTTTCATTACGCCATGTGTTAATACAACGATTCATGTGTTAATTCCATTAACAGGGTACGATTAAATGTAAAATCGAAGATAGTAGTAGCAATGAGATTAATGGCAGGGACATTCTTAATTGCTTTGGTGCTGCCGTTACTATGGTACACCCATTTCCTTTTTAATATTTTGAAGCTGTCATCAAAATGTTGGTTAATTATAATGCTGATTATAAAATTATTTGTTTGAATGATGAGATTTCATAGGAAATGGTAGCAAGCCCGTTTGTTGAGGTAGCCAATGCTGCTGATTTGATACAGCGTAGACAACGTTCTGACTTTCAATGTAAGTTTCTTATGATTTAATTTCAAAATTGTTGTGTTCATTTGTAATTAACTAAAGAATTATGTCATCATAGTTACATAAACTATACTTCACTAATTTGATGTCTTGTCATGAGCATAAACCATTGACTTCCCTGATTATATATACACTATCTAAATTAAAACTGTCTTTCTTCTTTTCTTTTTCATGTTGCAGCAAGTATAAAGACAACTCTCTATAATGCGATCAAGGTCAATCAATAAAAATTGTATATTCATATCTATAGTATTTCTTTTGCAAATCTCAACTTCTTCTTTTTTAAACTTCAGGCAAATCAGGAGCTGATTCCACCGCTACTAACATTAGCACTTAATGATATTATGACATATGATAAGGTCAGATTTCAAACATATTACTGTTGAGGTCCTGATTTTGTGATCGAGTTATGGGTCGATTAACATTACTTTATACTTTCGTGCATGTTGTTTAATTAGTAAAATTAATTTGCTATTGTGTAGCCTACAAAAACTGGAGGCCCGAATGGATCCATACGTTTTAGGTACTTACCTTCCCAGTTTTGTTTTGTGTTACCAAGGGGTATTTTAGGTATTTGATCACTTGTTTTAACTCAAATATTCTAATTTCTACTATGTTCCAACAGCTCAGAGATCGACAGACCAGAAAACAAAGGACTTTCTTCTGCTTTATCTTTGGTAGAGGATGTAAAAAAAGAGATTGATTCTTACTCCAAAGGTGGACCGATTTCATACTCTGATCTCATCCAGTTAGCAGGTTTGTCAAATTCAATTAACCAGATTTAATTTTATGTTTTTAATCTTTAAAATGTTTCCATTATTTTTTTTTAATTTAAACTTTATTACTTTAGTTAATTTTGAGGTTCAATAACAACTCATTTGAATCTAAAAAGTCAAACATTGACCTTTTTAAACTTGATGTAGCTCAAAGTGCTGCTAAAGCTACATTTTTAGCTTCAGCTATTAGAAAATGTGGTGGCAATGAAGAAAAAGGGAACTTGTTATACTCTGCTTACGGTTCAAGTGGACAGGTTAGTTAGTTTTCATGTTTTGCTGCAACAATTTGTACCACGTCCATTAAAATTTGTACAATTTTTTTTTTTTTTTTTTGGTTGTGTAGTGGGGATTGTTTGATAGGCAATTTGGACGATCAGATGCTGAAGAAGCTGATCCAGAGGGAAGAGTACCTGATTGGAGTAAAGCAAGTGTTCAAGAAATGAAAGACAAGTTTATAGCCGTTGGATTCGGTCCTCGCCAGGTAAGCTTCTCATTTTCCTTTTTTCTTTTCACAAAATAAAATCTCATTTTTTTTATTATTTTATCAATTAATTTCTTAATTAATCGGTCCTCCCACGTACACTTGTAAATTGATCTTGATTTGATGTTGCAGTTGGCAGTAATGTCAGCCTTTTTGGGTCCTGATCAATTAGCAACTGAAGCCAAACTAGCTACAGATCCAGATGTCACTAAATGGGTTGAGAAATACCAAAGAAGCAGAGAAACAGTCTCCGAGACTGACTATGAGGTTAGCTTTTTAGACTTGACTATTTTTTATTATATAAATTTTGTGTTATTTTTTATATCTTGTTTCAGGTTGATTTGATTACAACACTTACGAAAATGAGTGGTTTGGGCCAAAACATCAACTATGAGGCATACTCATATGCTGTCCCAAAAATTGATTTCAAAAAACTCAAGTTGTGAAAAGGTTAATATGACAATTTATGATCATAAATTTAGCAAAAGGAGTCGATTGGATTTAAGAATATGGTAGACTCGGGCTGCAAGTTTAGAAAATTTATCAAATGCGGCGTCTATCCAAGAAGAGTGTGGTTTTTTTCTCTCTATATGGTATAAACTACACTACATGATTGTGTAAATTGTAGTTTTATTTTTATTAGTAGTTCTACTGAATGGCGTTTAATGTTACACCCAAATAAAAACCATGAATTTTAATTATTTTGTTTCATTTTAACCTGTTAAGTTTCATTTTCATACATCTTAAGGCACAAACGTGGGTCATTTTGTGCCAAAAGCTTTTGGTATAGATAGACTGCACCTGCTAAGAATGGAGAACATGATAAACAAAAGTAAACACTTGGCAAATTCATTCAAAATACTTGAACATTAAGCAAATGAAACTAAATAAGTTTAGATAGTGGCAAAAAAAAAGTTCTCAAAAGGAAAAAGAGGGAGAAATTAGAGCAAAATGCAACCAAATTCTTTTAATTAGGATTAAAAAACAAAGATAAGAAATCTTCTTAGCATGAGACTCCAAACCCTCACTAATGTGGTGGTTGTTCCTCACTTGGCTTTGCACCTGCTTCCTTTATTTCATCACCTCCATCCTCCTGCATCCATACATCAATAATATAATGTATAAATAACCCAATTTAAACATCAAATGTATAAAAAATATATTTTTATTTAGAAAGCCAAAGATATACACACATGGGTACGGTCGGGTTGGGTTTAGTTGAGTAGGGGTGACCCGAAACACTTTTTGTCCAACTTTTATAACACTTTTTATAACTAATTTGTGTGTTACATATGATTTTAAAATAAATAAAATATTTCAATAGTAATGTATTTTTTGAACAAAAGGGAGTTTAGTAGGTTGTATGCATTAACAATACATTTTGGGCAACTTTCGCCACATTTGGCCCGGTTTTTTAGAAGCATTTTTCAGTTTTTGAGGATTTGACTCATTATAGATATAATGTAACAAGAATTGACCCATTAATAAGTAAATGGGTCGAATAAAAAAACTTGATTAATAGAAATACCTGCATATCAGAGGTCCAGAGAGTGAGGTTATCACGAAGGAGTTGCATGATCAAGGTGCTATCTTTGTAGGATTCCTCACCCAAGGTATCCAACTCAGCAATTGCTTCATCAAATGCCTATTTTATACATATAAACACAAATTAAACACATAATAATCATGCCACTTTAGATTAAAACCATAAATCATATGAGGTTCTAAATTGAAGTTCATAGTACCTGTTTGGCAAGGCCACACGCGCGATCTGGAGAGTTCAAAATTTCATAGTAAAAGACAGAGAAGTTAAGAGCCAGTCCAAGGCGAATTGGGTGTGTTGGGGCTAGTTCAGTGTTTGCAATATCCTGCAAATTGTTTGTTTACATTTTTTTTTTCTTCATAATAAAAGGTTAATTCAAGACAGAAATTAATGAAAACATTCCATTACAATCGTGTACATATTCACAATAATTTTGAGAGATCCTTAGAGAATAACATTATCAAATTTTTAGTTGGTTTCATAAAGAAAAAAAAAAGATCCCTATTCATAAAACGAGCTGTTATATTTTTTTTGGAAACGGCAAACAAGTTGTTATATATACATACAATTAGTAGCACATAGGTACAAGTGGTATGTCATCCAGCTCAGTATCTGTTAAAAGAATTGTATTCTTCTTCTCACAGAGCAGAGAAAGCAGGGGCTATTTCATTAAGTTCATGCAATATCAATATGCAGCTTTAGATGATTAAATAAACTCTCAAGTTATTAAATAGATGACTAAATCTAGATAAGATTCAGCATCTTCAGCAAATATCACATGATTGAAGAGCAATAATCTCTGAAAGTGAGTCCTAAATATAATTATAAAATAAAAAATGACACATGGCAGTCACAGTCCATCTGGATACATACAAAATAGAGATCGCATAGATTCAGACCATGTTAATAATCATATGGATTCAAAGGAGAAACGAAGGATAACGTTGAATATCCGTACCTAATTCACCTATTTTGTAAATTAAATATCATTTCCATATAAACATAAATTCAAACCAGAAATATAAAAAGTGAACCTGAGCAGCCTTATAGGCAGTGAGAGTACTCTCGGCGGCCTCTTTCCGTTCACCCCCGGTCTTAAACTCAGCAAGGTACCGATGATAGTCTCCCTTCATCTTCAAATAAAACACCTTTGAATCACCACTAGTTGCCGATGGAATCAGTCGAGAATCAAGCAGTTTCAAAATCCCCTCGCAAATTCTCGTAAGCTCTGCCTCGATCTTCGATCTGTAACCTTTGATTACAGTAACATGATCCTCATTGCCACGAGATTCCTCTTTCTGTTCGATCGATGAAATTATACGCCATGAAGCACGGCGAGCTCCGATCACGTTTTTGTACGCAACGGAAAGGAGATTACGTTCTTCAACGGTGAGTTCATCGGTTTCTGAAACTTTCTCCATGAATTCCACCATTTCGTCGTACCGTTCCGCCTGCTCGGCGAGTTTCGCCATGTAGACGTTCTGATCACGCGCCGATAGTGCCATTTTTCCGATGAGTGATTAGATGAACAGAGATATCTGGTCGGTTTTCAGTTGAATTTAGGGAATGAGGGAGAGATAATTCAGGTAAAAAGGTGAGGATGAGAGAGAATAGTGGAGAAAAAAGGGGTTCTTTTTTCGAAATCAACAATCACGGTATTCGAGCAATCACGCTGTAATGACTTGTACCTGACGCTGTTTTTTGCATAATGTGAAATTCGGAAGATTTCAGTTATTTGAATGTTTCATAGAGTTAGTTACATAATGAGTCCCTGTCCTTATTTCAAGATTGCGGATGAAGTCCAAAAGTTTTTAAACACAAGTTTTCGGCCTTTGGGGTCTAAACAATGTTTCGAACACATAATAATTTGGGTCCAAAATGATTAAAAAAAAATTAAAAACCTTAGTCGTCTTCTACCTGAATTTTTATTTTTTATATATTAAATATTTACGTCATATATTAAATATTATAATTAAATAAAAATATTATTTATTTTGTGTATATAAGATCTTAAATATTTCATCCGTTTCAAAATAAGTGATACACTTTGGAATTCACGGTTTTTGAGGTAAAATATAATAATGAAAGTTATTTAGATTAAATTAGATAGTTAGTTGGGGATGGATCTCACATATATTGATTAAAGGAGATACTTAGTGGGTATGAGCACCATTACCTTTTACCAAATATGGTAAGTTTTCAAAGTATATTACTTATTTTGAAACACCCCAAAATAGGAAGTTTATCACTTATTTTGAAACGGATGAAGTAAGTCTAATCGAGTTGAGTTCGAAACTACAAAACTTAAACGAGCCGAGTTCAAACCTAAGACTATGCGTAATGGGTGACCGATATGATATTGGTCACCCCTGCCACATCAGTTTTCTCTCTTCGATCAAACACATGACCAAATCGCGACCAAACACACGTAATAGGTGACCGATATCTTTTTTTTATTTCATTAATAATTAAAAACTGTACCATTGAGGTAAAAAGATTGGGTATTTATAAGGTTAAAAATGGGATAAAAAATGGGTTAGAAAGGGGTGTGATATAGCTGTTTGTTGTGTGGGGGGGGGGGTATTTTGAAAATTGGAGCAGTGCAAGCCTCGACCTTTATCAGTCGAGTAGTCGACCATTCAACAGGGGGACGCGTTAGGTGGATTTGGTTGTAACGGGGAGGGGACGCGTCGGGGTGAGGAGGTGGCTGGTCGCGACCGCCGACCGGTAGGGGATCGCCAGTTACGGGCAGTCTAAGTGTACCTAGCTCGGCTTATTTACACCCTAATATGCGGTCTTTGGCCACACCCAAGTATGAATTGTACATATCTCTAAAATACAAATGCATCATCGCCATTGAAATTGACTGGCATCTTAGCATGGTCCACTTTGTTTGTTTGTGAAGATGTAAGATGTTGCATCACTAGTTTTTATTGTAAATTTCTTATCGAAATAAATGATACACTTTTTATATAGAGGTGGATCAAAATAAGTGATACACTTTTAAAAGTTATCTTATTTGGTAAAAAAAAAAAGTGAGACTCATTATTCACTAACTATCTACTTTAATAAAGTGAAATTACATTTTTAACCTTACCTTTACTTTTAAACATAACTAATACTCCTTTCGTCCCAAAAAAAAAGTTCACATTTCTCCTTAACATTTTGTCCCACAAAAAAGTTCTTATTTCTCAAATTTGAGGGGTCCACTTAATAAAATAATATTATTACCAAAGATTACACCAATAAAACACTTTCTCTCTCCAATCTAACCTTATATTTTAATCAAAAGTATTACCAAGGAATCCACTACTAACTACTCCCTCCGTCCTACAAAAAACTTCTCATTTCACCTTATATTTTTGTCCTACAAAAAACTTCCCATTTCATACACTTGATGGGCTCCACATAATAAAATACTACTTCCTCCGATTCAAAATAAGTGATACACTTTCCTTTTTGGGGTGATTCAAAATAAGTGATACACTTTGAAAAGTTTCCTTATTTGGCAAAAAAAAATGGGACCCACACCCACTAACTATCTACTTTAACTAAGTAAAATGACCTCTTTACCCTTACTTTTTACTTTTAAACATCATTAACCTTACTTTATTCAAAAGGTGTGGGGCCCATTCTCCACTAACCATCCAATTAATCTAATTTAACCATCATTATAATCTTTTGCCTCAAAAACCGTGAAACCTCAAGTGTATCACTTATTTTGAATCGGAGGAAGTATTAAAACTAAGGACTCACCATTAACTATCCAATAACTATCTTTCTCTCTCCAAATCAATCTTATATTTTAATCAAAACTATTACCAATTACCCCACCACTAACTATTACATAAAACATTGTGCCAAAGTGAAATGGGAAGTTTTTTGTGGGACGGAGGGAGTATCTCATAAGAGCTCATGTCCAAGAGAAATGAAATTTTTTTTGTGGGACGGAGGGAGTATCACTTTTTTTAAAAGAAGTGAGACTCATTTTTCACTACTATTCACTTTAATTAATCTTAACCCACATTTCAATCTTTTGCTTTAAAAACCGTAAAATTTTAAATGTGTCACTTATTTTAATACGGAGGTAGTATATATTGTCATATTAATATTCTTTTTCCTTGAGATTAAAGAAACAATCGTAGATGCTCCATTAATTTCTCATTGTCGACCCTTAGCTTGTCAATTTCCCCCCTACTTCATGTTGCTGCCATTGGAAGCCATTAATAGCTTACATATTTTTTAAGTTGAGTAAATTACAAAAATCATCCATCTGATTTTTCAATTTTGTGAATTCCATTTTTCCGTTCATGTGCTCCTGACTTCGTTTTATTTCCGTCCAAACGATCATAGGGGACGAAAAAACTGAAAATAAAATAAAATCATGACCATAGAGATGAAAAATTGAAAGAACAAAAATGTTGAAGAATAAACTCTGCCAAAAATGGCGGTGGTGATTTTTTTGTTGGTGGCTGTGGTGTTGGTGCTTCTTATTGTTTGTAGTAGTTTTGTTAATGATGATGGCATTGGTTGTGATGTTGTCGTTGTTATCATTCTCAATGTTGAAAAATTAAAAAGGGTTATACAAAAATCAATAAATGTCATGGGAGTTTTTTATGCTATATAATGCTCATAGTTTAGTATTCTTAATTAACATTCAAATTATATTTTTAATTCACAAAACGATAACTTTTATAGGCTAAATAGCAGAGTATCCGCGCAATGCGGCGGCGGATACCTTGTGTCTATATTTTGCGGCGACCACGGGTAGTGGTGTTACTGGCAGTGGTTCGATAGGTCCCGGGTTCGAATCCTTGGACATGCGTACATCAATAACATCAATTGAACCGTTCACATAAAATATTTCATTGATTGACTCATGAACATAACATTCAATTTTAATTTTGAATAATATAAATTGCAAGGACAACTATGAGATTTAATTTTAAATGCAACTCACTGGCCAAAGTAGCAAAATATCTCCTTTGAGCGAGATTCTTCATGAATCCGAACACAAATACTAACTGGTTTCAGCTCTGTTGCACACATTTGCTGCAAAATTAATAAAGAAATTTACTAATGCATACACTTAAAAGAACTTGCAATTTTGTCAAAGGTTTCATGGAAAGAACTTGCAAAAGATCCTCAATAGCTTCATTTGATAAATCAACCGACTTCAATTCTTTATTGATATCCTCTAATGGTATATTCACATGATTCATCATTATCTTTAAGAAGAAACCATTCACTGCTCAATTAATTGGGAATTAAAGTCACTTGATGGCAATTAAAGCCATTCAAAATGACCATCTAAAAACGATATTGTCATTACAAAATTAAACAGTGGATTTGAGTATTTTGTGGTGAAGCAATAAAAAACGAAGGGAGTATTGATTTGGATCATTTAATTGTAGTTAAGTAATAAAGGTCGGTCCGTTAAATAATTGTAGTTTAATTGAAGATACATGTATTACTATGTGTTTAAATATAACCGGCTTTGTAAATGAAGCAATCAACCTTTGTAGCCTAATGGTGGAGTGATTGTATTGCATGCGAGAGGTCACATGTTCGAATCATGTGGCTTGCGTTTTATATTTTGGTGGTTGGTCTGGAAGGTTTAAGATATTTCCCTAATTGACAAGGGAAGACTAAGACCTTCCATAAAAAGAAGGCCTAAATGCTTTATAAGTATTATTATAGATTACTAGGTTAAAACCCGCGCGATGCGGCGGGCTGCGAACTATATTTTGTGGCGGTTAATATTATTTGGTTACAAGTATTTTTCTTAAACAAACTGTACAAATAAAGAGATGGATGAGAATGTGGTTGTCGGCCGTCACGCTACAATTGATGAAGATGACAAATGTTTTATATAACAATAATAATTGTATATATTTAATAACATGTACTATGCTTAAAAACAAAATACTTGAGAAAACAAAGTTTTCACTCGCTATCTCTAGCCCCAAACATTCCCTCGCTATCTGCCTCCCTACAAAAAATGAATAATACATATGATGTTAATTAATAGTTAATTTAATATAAATAATATCTATACCTAATGATCATTTATCGAATATGATTAAGTGTAATACCTCATCGTCAATTAACAGCATCTTAAGTGATATTATCTCATTTGTATTGTTGAAGTTCGCGTGGGGCCAAATTCGTAGAACCCTGACCTTGAGGTGAATTTTGTCCTTGAAATCATGAATGTTTCTTATAAAGTGCAATCCGATTGTTGACAAGTTAAGAATACTTTACATAAAAATATTATAATTTATGAAAGTCAGACACAAGAGGAATAAAATTTGTATCAAAAGTTTAAGAAATGAAAAAAAAAAACAGCGCGGTGTCTGATAAGTAATACTGGTGTTTACAATGGTTTGTAGGATTATGATGAAAACGGTGACGGGTGATGGTTGGTGGTATGTGTTTCGTATTGTGAATGCAAATGTTACACGGTTGAGTCGTCAATTTATATACATAAAAAACGTATATATTAAATGTGTAATAAAACGTAATAAACCATTTAATACTTAAAGTTAGAAACGTATTTTAAAGATTTAAAGAGGAAGCATTGTAACTATGGTAATTCCGGTTTTTTTCCCAACAATAAAAGCGTCAATTAATGAGCTTTTAGAAAAAACTGTCAGTCAAACCATTAAATGCCAAATTAACACTCTTTAAACGTTTATATTCTTTCATTTTAACTGTCATATTAACACTTCTTAATCTGTTTACAAAAAATGTATAAGTGTGAAATTTGCCATTATAAACGTAATTAAAACTATTGTAAGTGAAACCATTAAATCGTTTTTTGTATATATATATAGAAAGAATTTCAATATTCGAATCTTCCAATTTCTTCTGCATTTATCTTTTCTATTACATATATGGAAAACAATTAATTGCAGTCGTATTACAAGTGCGATGTAATTCCGTCATTATTTTTGTCTACATGTGTTAAACATTTGCTGAAAAACGAGTCAACCATATTAAATGTGTAATAAAACGTAAAAAAACGTATATATTAAATGTGTAATCAAACGTAATAAACCATTTAATACTTAAAGTTAGAAACATATTTAAAAGTTTTAAAGATGAAGCATTGTAACTATGGTAATTCTGGTTTTTCCCCCACAATAAAACCGTCAATTAATGAGCTTTTAGAAAAAACTGTCAATCAAATCATTAAATGCCAAATTAACACTCGTTAAACGTTTATATTAACTTTCATAGTAACACTCCTTAATCTGTTTACAAAAAACGTATAATTGTCATATTATATACCTAATACATTTGTGAAAAAACGTATCAAGTCAAAGAAGTTTGAATGGTATCCCCAAATCATAACTCCGTGTAATGGTGTAATTGGTATAAAATCTGTTGACCATTTAAATTTGGGAATTTTGAGGTAATAAAAGTGTAAGATGGTTAGCATTTAATATGAAAATGAAATACAGTAGATACGTTTTGATGTAAATTCGAGTTAGATGCAAGGATATCGCATAATTGATGGATATCTTTTTGGTAACCAAACAACAGTAATTGGGAAAGTTGAGAATTTTATATAATTTTGCTTGACAGGATCATAAAAAAATTTGTTTTTATTGTTGCATAAATGCATTTGGGGTACAATTTAAATTTGTTATTATTGTTGCATAAAGTACAACTATTGTAAGTCAAACCATTAAATGGTTCTATAATAAAAACGAGTCAACCAATTAAATCTCGACAGTTTTTAACGTAATTAAAACCAAGTAATTTAAAATGCATGTTCATATTTAATATATTTCTCTATTTACGTTAACTGATTATGGTTTCTATAAATAAAAGTTTTAAAATGTAAAATTTTAATGGCTATATTGAAATCCGTTCCCACATGAAAGCATAGTGTTTAAGTGTTACAAATTTGTAACCAAAACTGTGACTTTGGCCAGTGGTAAGAGCTTCACCTATGGAGCACTCCCACCCGGGTTCGAGCCTCGTCCAAAGCAGTTTTTTATTTAATTTTGATCGGTCAGTTTAAATATATTTGGGAAACACCTTGTGTATAAAGTGTTACAAATTTGTAACCAAAGCTGTGACTTTGGCTAGTGGTAAGAGCTTCACCTATGGAGCACTCACAATCGGGTTCGAGCCTCGTCTAAAGCAGCATTTTTCATATTTTTGAGGCAAAGTGAACACTGCTAAATATAGAAGGTTTGATTTCAAACCTTCCTTATTCATAAATGTCTAATTTACATTATAAAGTAGTAAGATAAGATAGATTTAGACTTCACTATCTTATCTTCTGCAAACATAAACAAAACATAATCTGTTTTACAACTTTAAAAACAAATAAATAGCTATATTTTATTGAACTAGATAAAGACATTAGAATAAGTGTGATAATGTAGTATCCTCAATTGCATTTATTAGTACTAGGATAGTATATCACATATAGTAATGGATAGTTACACGATTCATTCTTATTATATAATCGATTTACATTAATACTTCCTCCGATTTAAAATAAGTGATACATTGTTCGTTTTACAGTTTTTGAGACAAAATATGATAATGATAATTAAATTAGATTAATTGGATGGTTAGTGGGGAATGGGTCCCACAAATTTTGAATAAAATAAGGTTAATGATGTTTAAAAGTAAAAGTAAGGGTAAATGTGTCATTTTAATTTAATAAAGTAGATAGTTAGTGGGTGTGGGTCTCACAACTTTTTACCAAATAAGTTAAGTTTTTAAAGTGTATAACTTATTTTGATACACTCAAATATGAAAAATGTATCACTTATTTTAAATCGGAGGAAGTATGTATTATGTTACATTTTACTCGGTTCGCCGCACATTATATGTTTTTTTTTTCAACAAAATTTAAGATAAACTATAGAGTAAATTACACGGATAGTCCTTGTGGTTTGACCTGGGTTTTGGATTTAATCCCTAAGTTCCAGACATTACTCTGATGGTCACTAAGTATCGGACTTCGTATCGGTTTTGGTCCCTAAGCCTAACAGCCGTTAAATTTGGCTGTTATATCTGGTCATGTGCATTGCACATGAGGGTATATATGTCATTTAGCTATTATATACAAGGGTATTGTGGTCTTTTTCACTCTATTTACTAATTTATTTATTTTTTCTTTTTTATTTTATATTAATAAACGCTCCAAAATCGTTATCGCCTCCTTCAGTATCACCGGAACCACCATCAAACAACGAAACACCTCCGACGCAGTCCACCGTCTTAGAAGACGAACACATCACCAATTGTGGGTTCTCTTCCTCTGATTGTGAAGAAACCATTGTTTCATCGCCGGTTTTTTCCGTCAAATACCTCAAGAATCACTCTGCTTGTTCGCAAATCTGCTAAATTGTGTAAACATTGGCTCGATCCTTCAATTAAAAAGGTACAAGGCTTACTCTCAATTTGATGCTTCTTGATAACCCGATTGTTGTTAATATCTCCAATACTTACCTGCACACAATCAAAATGTCAAATACTTGAAAAATCATGTGGTTTGCAAAATAGACGCCATTGCTTTAAATTCCATCCCACTCTAATAAACAAATCATTCATGATCTTAATAATGATAAAACACAAAATCCATTCTTCAATTTCATCTTTTCTTTTAATTCACTCTACGATCTCTCCTCCAATTTCTCTCCGAATCGCTACCACCTCCAAGGCTCCAATGGTGTCGCCTGATCTCAAATCCGCCACCTTGATGGACCGATTGAAGACCCACTTCTCTATCGATGTCGGCAAAGCTCGCACCAAAACGAAGCCACCACCTGCCCGCCGGCCAAAAACCACCGACATATACTGAGCGGAAAAGTCGCCTACATCCGCCTATGCAAACCCTAGATCTGTTCTTCGTCATTCGAGAAAACGAGATGAACCCTAGATCTGCAAACCATGGATATGCAAACCTTCCGTTTTTCCACCGGTGAAGGGCAATTTTAATTTATGATCATGGAATTTGTTGTCGTTTTATGGCTGGCATCTTCTATTTCTTGAAAATCACATAAGATATTAGAATCTCTAATTTTAATCAGATGACGATGATGAAGATTTCACATATTTGGGTTTTGGGTATTGATTTCATAGAGTTGGGTTTTGGGTACAGAGAGAGAAAGAGAATATGGTTATCGATGAGAGAGAAAGAATAAATATGAAAAGTCCAAAACACCCTTACGTGGAGGGCATGTGCTTCTGTATAACTGAGGAAATAAACGGTTGTTAGGTATAGGGACCAAAACTGATACGAAGTCCGATACTTAGTGATCATCAGTGTAATTTTTGAAACTTAGGGACCAAATCCAAAACTCAGGTCAAACCACAGGGACTATCCTTGTAATTTACTCTAAACTATATGACTAAATACATAAAATATTGTCTTCATTGTAAATAATTTTAATTTTATATGATTTAAAACTATATATATATATATATATATATATATATATATATATATATATATATATATATATATATATAGGGGTGGGTTCATGCGAGAACACTCCGTTTGCGAGAACTGCGAGAATGAATATTGACCACTCATTTGTTTTAATTCGTTTTTTAATTTAAAGGGCAATAAGGTCTTTTTATCTTTTTTTAATTATAGGAATTTAATTAATATAAAATACAATTACCATCTTCAACAGATCTGACGCCAGTTCACTAGTGAACATATTTACGGAATCCAAACTAAAATTCACAGATCACTAATGAACACATCTATAAAATCATAATTAGATACATAATTCATTACCGTTCACTAATGAACACGAACACATTTACATTTAAAAAATCTAAGGTCTAATAGATGAACACCGTACAAAACTAATGAACAGACACTAATGAGACAAATCATCAACCTAATTTACATCGAAAAAATTAACATATTAACCCACGATCATTAGTGAACAATCTCTAACAACAGATTAATCCTAAATCACTTTCACTAGTGAATAAACACAATCTTTAACGTGAACAACCCAGATTAACACTAAATCACTAGTGAACAAACATTTTTTCGTCGATTTACCGGAACCCTGATTTTTTTCCGGGGCCGACTTCGCCGGAGTCCTGTTCCCTGACACCAAATTTATGATTTACCAGTCACCTTCGTCCACTAAACCCTAGCCGCCATCGTCCAACGTCGCAGTCTTCTTCTCCACTCGATTTGCAGAAACCCTAGCCGCCATTGTCACCAAGAACCGAAACCCTAAACGCCATGAACACCTACCTTCGTTGTATTTACAGATCTGGTTGATGTACGGATCTATTGTCGTTGAAAAGTTGCAGATCTCCGGCAGTGATGGTTGTAGTTCACTGGTGGAGTAGTGAGAAAAAATAAAAAAACAAATCCAAGTTATCGTCGGTTGTTGGAGATATACGTACATTTGTTGTTGCACCAGCGCAAGTTGTTGAAGAAGATACAGATGAGAGAGAGGTGGTGTATTGTTTTTTGAAGAAAAAACCATGGTGATGTGTGGTTGTGAAGAAGAAATCAGAGAGAGAATTTGAAAAAAACACATACAAGTGTGTGTGAGAATAATGACGGATGGATGTGAGGGGAAGTGGTTGGTTTGTTTCTTTAATTAAATTAAATATCAATTTACTAGTTTACCCTCCCATCTTTAATTTAAGCTTAAATATTTATGAAATTTGCCCTCTAGATCTAAGCCACACATCTCAATATTTAATGTTTGTAATTCATTCTCGCGGTTCTCGCAAACGGAGTGTTCTCGCATGAACCCACCACTATATATATATATATATATATATATATATATATATATATATATATATATATATATATATATATATATATATATATATATATAGTGACGGATTATATTGAGAACCCTGATTTTAAAAAGAACCCTGAGAACTCTCTATTAACCAATCACAAATTAGTAATATCTTTTTCATTTATTTTATTAAAAAAAATTCAAGAGGGTATTATAGGCATTTACTATATGAAACCGATTTGTGTAATTTTGGAAGTTACCTAAAAATGTCCTACAATCGTGGATCAAATTTGATCATATCTTTATATTCCTTTAAGCGTATCACATACCCTAAATTACCTCAACCTCCACCACAGATCCTAAACTTCAAAAAAGATGCTTTCATCCTTCACACGCAGGAACTAATTTAATCAACACCATCAACTCCTTGTATGTCGGCAGTCTTACAGAAGCTCCTTCATCATCTCCAAAATCGATTTCATCTGGTTCATCTCTTCGATCGGCGGTGGCGATTTCCGATGATGTAAAGAAAATCGGCAACAACGTAATAAGATACACGGTGGCGGTTTCCGGCAAAGAAGTAAAACGTGAACCGATTGTGGTTTCCGATGATGTACCTTTTAAGAGATCTTGCGCCGGTTACCTTTTGCGATCAAATATTTGTAGATCGAAGATCAGATCACAAGGTAAAAGCTTTTTTTTGGCAATTCCCTAAAAATCGACAATTTTGCAACGAATAAATCAGAAATATCATATTTTAACATTGAACGAGAAAGCTATGATTCACATCATTTTCTGGTATAATACATATTTGTCTCCATTGACTAATAATTTCTCTCTAGAATTTGTCAAAAGAAGCTATTATCGTTTTTATGTGTGTAGATATAGATATGTGTAAAGCAAAAGCAAAAAATTATCAATTTATTGGTTGAACTTTGTTTTATATTAACTTTGACACCGTAGATAAATCAGTTGAGACATACTTACTCAAAGAGCATGGAACGTCCATATATGTTTGGGTAGGCGGCCACATGAAATTTATGTTGCATTAGAATTGATTATATTCAATTACTAATTTAATAAACTAACCACTGATTTATGTTGCATTACTTGTTATTTGTTATTCAATTACTAATTTATAAAAAGAGATATTGTTATCTGATAATTAGTTGTGTTTTGCAGTGGGTGGTAAAATGAGCGGTTTTTGTCGGCACTTGTGCAAATCATTCTGCTGAAGGAGGTGATTAAGATTAAGGTGTTATGATAAAGCAATCAAAATGTTGTTGATGTTAGCATTGGTGTAGATGATTAGGTCTCGTGAGTCAAAGTTTGCTTATGTGTTGTTCTTGGTTAGGATAACATAAATGTTATTGTTTGGATACATATATGTTGTACGTACATGTATGTTATTCAATATTTTTTTATGTTTTTATTAAATTTATGTTTGAGTTGAATAATATAAATGTTATATTGCACATATGAGTTCTTTGAAATAATATTCTGCCTTATGTATGGCTAAGTTGAACATGTATGTTCAAACATGTATATTCAATACAACCTTAAGATAACCTATATGTAACAATAATTTTCTGGAATTAATGCGAAAAACATATATGTAAAAAAATAACATATATGCACAACCGGCTCAACAGAAATAATAAAATAACAATAAATTTTAGGAAATAATTCCGAAATTTTAGGAAATATTCAAAAACGAAAATATTTTTCTTTTTGATCAAATGTCTAAAATACCCCTGAATAATTAATATGAATTAAATTAATCAAAATCAATTTACTAAATTCTGATTGGTTAATAAGGGTTCTCAGAGTTCTTTTTGAAATCAGGGTTCTCAATATAACTCGACCCTATATATATATATATATATATATATATATATATATATATATATATATATATATATATATATATATATATATATATATATATATATATATATATATATATATATATATATATATATATATATATATATATATATATATATATATATATATATATATATATATATATATATTTGGTGTAAATTTATTTTTATTTCACTTATAGTTTCTATTTATTATAAATTATGGTAAGAACATACTAATAATCAACATAAATTTGAATTTTTTTTCCATTTAAGACAATTCCAATTAATTATGGATGAGTATTAAATGAATGCTGATTTTTTTATAAGGAAAATGTATAATAGGATGTGTTATTACTCCCATATGAGGTGTGATGTCTAGTGTTTGAATCCTGTAAACATCTATTATGGTGCTGAGTTTACCCTGTAAAGGAGCTCGAACCCGGGGTGCTCGCTGGAATATTGCGAGTAGACTTCCGTTGTTATCATTTGCCGTTTCCAAAAAAAGGATTTGTTATTAATGGTTCGGCGGTTTGGAGGTGGGGATGGTCCGAAACTATTTTTACGGATCGTATTCTTAATAGAATTAAGGTTTTAGAAGATATTCTTAAACACGTGTCGCTTAAGGATGGTGTTGACGAATGGAATTGGGTCGGTGACCCTTCGGGCGTTTTCTCGGTAAGCTCGTTTATAAGCTTGATAGAAAATCTATCTCCAGATTCTAATAATCGCATTAAATTCTGGAATAATTGGATCCCGCCTAAAATTAATTGTGTTTGTGCGACGTACGTACAAGTTACCGACCAGAAATTTTTTACGTATAAGAGGTGTAATTATTCCTTCGGTTGCTTGTCCTCTTTGCGGTACGGAAGATGAAACAGAAGATCATATCTTCTATTCTTGTTCTAAAATCAAAGATTTGTGGAATTGGTTTTTGGATTGGTGTAAAATTAGCGTGAATCAAATTCACTTAGTTAAAGTATATGGCTAATTGTAAGTATTTAATATGATCATTGTGGTGTATTTATCCGTTTTATATGATGTTATTGTTTTTCGGTTTTTGTCTTGTAAACTCTTTCTAGCATCTTGTTAGCTTTTTATTTATTTAGTTCTTTAAGTTTTTCAGTTGGCGGTGATGACATTGCCGAAGATCCCAGCTCGAAAGCTCGAATTCTCAGTTGTTTAAAAAAAAATAATAGAAAGTCATTAATTAAAATTATCTAGCATTAAATTGTTGGAGATATCATTTATATCTAAAAACAATATAAATAGGGATCATGTAGAAAGTGGAGTACCCCATCTTCCATAATCACTTTCATATGCAACTTGGTGATAACTGTGAATTTAGGAGCGGTTCCAAGGGTCAAGACAAATTGCTATATCATGTTGTTGTTCATAGCATTTTGTCAAAATTCTCACATCGTATGTTGAGGCATTGATAAAATGCTATGAACAATCAACATATTGTAGCGAATTTTGATATTCGAGAAAGTAAGTACTCAAGCTTCTATAGCGGAAAACAACTTTTTAAAAAATTAGCGACGACAAATCACAAATGTCGTCGCAGAATATAAACGATGCAACTATATACAAAAGGGAAGTGATTTTAGGACCACAAAATTACTCTAAACACCACAAGTACTGTTTTACAGTATTTATACAATATACTTTAAATCTTGTACAGTGTGGTAGGTGAAATAATTTATATGGTCCCAAAATCAGTACCCTATATAAAACTTTTATGGGCGCATAAAATAAATTAAAAAACAAGATTCTCTAATATCTGGTGTTTGTAAATTGTATATCTGCTGCTTTTATTCTATTTACAATCTTACTCTTTTCATTCCTAGGCTAACTTAAATCCAAGTATAAGGAATAAAATTATCATCTATTAAAAAGCCTATAAAGCTCAACTTTCAATATACCATTGAAAAATTAATCAATAGAGACAGATGTGTGTTAATATTTCACCGTGACCATCAATTATACAAACAAAACCCCTAAAATGACATGCTTATGATCCCTATATATCATAATCCGTTAACCTAAAAAAAAAAACCAAAATGATAAACTTATTTTAAATAATCAGATAATCCGTTAACCTCACTTAGATAGTGTTGATTTTTGTAGCATGATCTTGACATACTAAAATTGTATAACCCAATTAAGATGCAAAATCATAATTAAGGTCCGTCCAGTAAAGTAATTAGGGGTTGTTTGAATGCATGTGTATTTTATTGCAATTTCAAATAATCCCTAAATAAATGAAAAATCAGATGACGAATACAAAATCATACTAGAGACTGATCGAGAATATAAACAACTAACCTTCGATGCTTGACAAATTGAGCTTGATGGTTTTATAAAGTACTAGTATATAAATCACATGTGTATTTTTTTATTTTATTTTTTTGAATTATTTTGATTATTTTATAAATTATTAAATTTCGATCAATTTGTACTTTTTTTTAGATATAACATCATTTTTATATTTTACTATTGATTTCAATATACTTTGGTTAACACTTAGGGTGTGCTTGGTTAGGGGTTTTAGAAGGTAAGGAATGGTAATGGTAATGATTAATAATGCTTGGTTAAGGAGTGTATAATCAATCATTACCCATTATTGGGTCTTGAACCATTACCTAGTAAATTGAGGGTAATGGATTCAAGGTAATGAATTTAGGTATGTATGTCCTTACCGACCACCGCTACTATCGATACAACCACCGGCCTCCGCCGCCTCCGGCACTATCGACAGCCGCCGCCTCCGGCACCACCGACCGCCGCCGCCTCCGCCACCACCACCACACTCCGTCGCCTACGCCACCACCGACCGCCGCCGTCTCTGCCACCACTGCCCGCCGCCTCCGCCATCGGTCGTCGCCGCCTACGCCACAACCCACTGCCGTCTCCGCTGCCGTCTCCGCCACCACTGGCCTCCGTCACCTACGCCACCACCGACCGCCGCCGTTTCCGCCACCACCGACCTTTGTCACCCCCCGCTATCACTGACCTCCATCTCCTACGCCACCACCAACCGCGCTGTCTCCCTCACCACCGACCTCTGTCGCCTCTGCCACTACCGACCTCCATCGCCTACGCTACCACCAACTAGGCTATCATTAATAAATAATGATTACTTATATGAACCAAGCAATAACAATGATAATGATAATACTAAGGAATGTTTATTCCATTCCTTTGTATTCCCATTACCTTTCCCATTACCATTCTTTTATTTCAAGCAAGCGCACCTTAATAGTACGGATTATGAAAATGATGGTTATTGAGATCATAGAAATATCATGTATAAATTCGAGTAACATATATTATTACGATTATGATTTGTAGAGTTTCAAATTAAAATATTTATTTAACATGTATATTAAAAGATGTGTTAAATAGATGATGCCGATGATGATAATGTTGATGATAATGTGTTAAATATTGCCTATTCACTAGTTTGATGTTGAATATATTTTGAAGAGAGAAAAAAAATCTTCCGATATTATTTTAGCTATGATATTAGAATATTACTTATCACGCCAATGAATTTAATAATGTTTATTTATCATCGAAGTTAGTCAAACTATGGAATCTGTGAGAGCAATGTCATGCAACTCTACAAAACGGTACAGTATTAAGCAGTGAGAAATGAGAATATCCGAGGCAGGCCAAGCCCAGAACCTGGTGGGCCCTTATCTTATTCGGACAGGCCTTCCTCTTTCAGCTATTGGATCATTTGGGCTGCAACTCTGACCAGTCCTCATAGGCTTCGGGCAGGCAGCCTAGCGATTCTCTTGAGCTTTTTAATACATCTGATTCAAAATAAATGGTACACTTTCTATTTTAGGGTAATTCAAAATAAGTGATACACTTTTATAAATTACTTGATTTCGCAAAAAATGGTGGAGCCCTCACCCACTAACTATCTACTTTAATAAAGTGAAATGACCCTTTTACCCATTCTTTTTACTTTTAAATATCATTAACTCCAATTTATTCAAAAGGTGTGGGACCCATTCTCCACTAACCACCCAATTAATCTAATTTAACTATCATTAAAATCTTTTGCCTCAAAAACCGTGAAACTCAAAGTGTATCACTTATTTTGATCGGAGGAAGTATAATTTACTTGTTTATAACCTGTGATAAATCACGGGTAACTCATAGAAATTTTCATAACATAATAAATCACGTGATAAATGCTCCCTTTTTCTAATATGTGGATTTGTACCATTGGTCTAACTTCAGAGTTCACGGCAAACATAATGAGAAATAAGCTCATGTATGGCAATAGCAATTACCAGACTCATGAGAGGGCTTGTTGAAATAACTTGGTCCCTGAAAAAGTAAGTATTGTTGTATGGCAGATTATAAATCAAAAGCTTCCAACAAAAATTAACTTTGACAAGAAAGACATTGATTTAAGGTCTATTTCCGTTTGTGATAACGAGCTAGAAGATCAGCCCCATATATATCTTCGGTGCAATGTGGCTAGAGAACCAGATTAAATTAATTCGACTTTTATAATATTTTTTTGGTTTTAGACCGGATTAAGAATCAGTTTTGCATGATAAATACCAAATCAAAAAGTGGACCGATATTGCTCGTTCAAACGAATCTTCATACAAAGCCACTTCTTTCGGGATCTATTGAATATTTACATGTGGTTTGTTTCCTGATATTTTATTAGTCACGCCAGAAATCTATATCACACGGTTCACGATATATATCGTGCGCACGTTGAGGTTACCTTAATTATCAAGCAATTACTCAAACTCTCTATAAATTGAGTGTTTAGCAAATTCACCATTCTCACTAAAACTAGCAAAAAAATACTTGATTACATTAATTAGCCCCAATTAATCCACCATGGAAGATGATATGTTTGAAACAGTTCCTCAACGCAACTGCAGCTGGTTGAAAGGCAACTTAACCTGGTACAAGCACCAAGACTTTTGGAACGTGAAAGTGAAGGAAAAATCTTGGCTCAAGAAACCTTCAAGGCTGAACCAAAACCGGCACCACGTGGCTAAAAGCCCTAGCTTTTGCCACCGTACAGTTTGATGAATCCACGAGCCCGTTGCTCACAACCTTGGTTCATGAATGCATCCCATTTCTAGATCAGAAAAATATCGATGACAACCACAAGATCGTCGCAAATGTCCCACTTTTAGCGACACATCTTCCGTACCATTCGTTGCCGGAATCCGTTTTCAATGGAAGAGGAAAATGCGGGTGCGGTTGATAAGATAATAAAGTTTTGAAGAATTTGGAAGTGAATAAAAGTGGGAAGCATCGGCAAGTGTTGGAAAACCGATCTTACTTCAGGAAGGCTGAAGACGGAGAATCATTTCACGGGTGAGATGAAGGAAAAGATAGACAAATTGACGGGTTTACTTCTCAAATGAGAGCGACCTTCATCAACATCACACAGTATGTCTGTTTTCTGTGATTATATTACTCCGATCTGTCTTTTAAAGTTCAATTTATAATTCTTTGTTAATGAGATGTAGCTAAATTCTACTTCCCCTGAACATCAAAATAAGTGAGACTGAATAAACATTTGAAAATTCCATTACCTTCCGGCATCTTCTCCCCCTACCGATGGCACCACATGTCGGTTGGAGAGAGAAATTTGGCGGTTGAAGGAAGTGGAGAGACGAGCTTGGGATGTATTTTAATTGGGTATTTGGTATTTTTTATGTGTGTATGTTTTATAACTCAAAAAATTTTAAAAAATGAGTATTGATGACAAGAGTATGTCAACTAATTTAGCCAAAATTAAAATTGTCTTATAAGGATTGCAAATCAAACATTTGGCAAAGGGTATGTAAGAGAATCTCCAACCATACCCTTAAAACTCTAAAATTCCACTAACAATCATACTTTTAAAAATTATAGGGTCTATCGATCGATATATAAAAGGGGAAATCTCACTTCAAATATGAACATATTTTTTAACTCTTTCAAATATAAATAAAAATCATAAATGTGATTGGATTGGATTTTTCCCTTCAAATGAAAAGATAAAGCTCTAACACGATTGTTTATTTTCTTGTTGAATAAAACTTGTTTAATAATAGAATATTATCACAATGAATAAATCAAAGATAATCTCCAATTCAACGTGTCTAGTCAAGGGACTCGTTTTGTAATTTTAACAGGAATAAGTTGTGATTATCAGTCAACGAAGGGCTAAATATGTAAAATCACACATTAAGGCTGTGGGCTATTACTTTATAGAGGATGATTTTCACACCCCAATTTTTTACTTGATAATTGTTACTTGATATACGTGTACAGTTAATTGTAAAATTTATATTATATAATATAAGAAGTCAAAATTGTAATAGATAAATAAATTCTCTTACTTTATGGTTCACATAAATCCAAGATACCCAAAATAATAAGAGAGATAGTAAGAAAGAGAAATCTAGAGAGAGAGAGAAGGAGCGGTGGAGAGAGAAGTATGTTGGTGTATAAAGATGTATTGCCATTTATAGCCATGGTGATGGTTGAGTGTATGCTTGTAGGTGGTAACACACTCTACAAATCAGCAAGTGTTGAAGGAATCAATTCTTATGTTTTCACCTTCTATGTCTTCCTCACTGGCTTCATCTTCCTCTTGCCTTGCCTTATCGTCCTTTACAGGTATGTTGATAATTAGATTTTTATCCGTTATTTCTTCCGGACTAAATACATGACCAAAACTTTATAGTCGTGATTAAATGCATACCAATTTATCATCAAAGCATAATGTACAACACACCTTCTGCATAATACAAACACCTCTCTCACAAAGGTCTAATCACCTCTCTCACAAAGGTCTAATCGTCTGAACAGCCAAACCGTGCGAAAAATCAGTGGACATGTTGCCTTTGGCTACACCATGGGGAGGGACGCCATCGGGGTAGGGGATGGTGGTCACCCATTACGGGTGGTCTAAGATTTGAACTATGATTAAAAAAAAAAAAAAGCTCATTAATTAATTGTAATTTAAGTATGTTGACTATTATCGCAGAAGAAGAAGCATTCCAGCTATTGAGTTTGACATTGTTGGCAAAATATTCCTGCTTAGTGTACTCATGTAAGTTACTTTCACTTTTAATTTAGGGGTGATTTTGTACCATAATTTTTATTACATTCGCTATAATTATTAATTAACAATTATTATGATTACACTATAATTATTAATTAACAATTATTATGATTACACAATTAGTTGTAATTGCATAATGTGGAGTAGAAATAAATTCTGATTTAATTTGCACTTCCCACTATATGCATAACTATATTTTTGTTCAGTAATCTTATCTATACTATCTATAAAGTATTTAGGACTACTAAACATAGCAACTCCTTAAACTTAAACTTAAGGACATTTTCACTTTTAGTAATTTCTTCAACACCACAAAAATAAAAAAGTGTTGCTTCCAGGATTCGAACACAAGACCTCTTGTGAAATATGACTGTGTGTTAACCAATTGCTCTAAATGACAATTTATTTTAGAATAAATAAACAACCAACTTTAAATAGAAAACATATTGTATCGAACTTTCCATGATCAAGGTATTTGTTTGTGTGCTCACATATTCTTTAATTATAATCCTTAAGTTTGTTGGTTAACTTGAATGTATTATTATGTTCTAGATGATAATGATTACTAATTGCGCAATTATTGTTGGAAAAACCATGTAAACGAACAACGCTTGCTCGCCACGAAATATAGTTTCTGGGTACCCGCCGCCGCATTGCGCGGGTACCCTGCTAGTAATGATAAATAATGGTTTTATTTCCCCGTTTTACGATTTTAAATTCTTTTAATAAAATCTGTGGTATCGACAATTATAATTATGTAAACAAGGTAAAAAAATAACAATAACTACAACTAGGGGTGTTAACGATTCGAGTCAACTCGAATATCAGAATATCTGGGCTCGGCTCGTTTAATAATTACTCAGCTCGAGCTCGAATAAGTTTATAAAATTGTGCTCGAGCTCGAATATTGATACAGTGTTCGAGCTTGAGCTCGATGCTCGTTTATGATTCCATATTTTTTGAAATAAACTAATTTACAACTCGAAAATCTCGTTAATTACCCGACTCGTTAACACCCATATTAATATATGTATATATTCTTGTATTATTGTATCAGCACTTGTACTTAATGTATACAACAGTTGTTCGACTCGTTAGGATCTGCTCGTTAAAATCGCCTGACTCGTTCGGCTCGAGACCAAACGAGCTATCGAACAAGCCGAGTCGAATATTAAATTATTAGGCTCGGCTCGTGAGATTAATCAATTATTGTTTTATGTTCGAGCTCGACTTGAGATCGAATTAGTATAGGCTCGAGCTAGAGTAGCTCGTTAAAAGCTCGACTCGTTAACACCCCTAACTACAACCACCACAAACATGTCTTGTTATTTAATTTTTGTTTATTGACAAAGTCCTTTTCGATGGAGGTAGGTACGACATTTGTGAGTCGTGACAGGATAAAAAAAAATCAATGAAGTGAAAATACTATATAAATTTGTCGATACATATATTTAGTAGTAACACATCAAAAGAATATGAAAATATATTTTGCTCGTTTTTTTTACTCACCTTTTTCTTATAAAAATGTCAATAAATAGCCAAAACTAGTATCCTAATTAATCGGCACATTTTATAAAAAAGTTTAAGCAAAACGTAACATCTCGATCTCTAATAAC
This sequence comes from Calendula officinalis, assembly GCA_963853835.1. Taxonomy (NCBI): domain Eukaryota; kingdom Viridiplantae; phylum Streptophyta; class Magnoliopsida; order Asterales; family Asteraceae; genus Calendula; species Calendula officinalis. Next base: position 6,716,863 of record OY970832.1, on the reverse strand, counting down.
TTAGATATTTGTAACACTTTTAAGGTGTAAAGTAGCGGTTAATTATTATAATTTATACTAGTTTATAATCCGTGATAAATCACGGGCGGCTTATAAAATTGTTCACAAATGTAAGTAGAAAATATAAAAAAAAAAAACATGTGTTGACAATAATAAGTTTAATATTTGAAGAGGTCTTGTCTTTCTCACATGGCCTATAGAACGATTTAATTTCAAACACACCGGTAAATCGGGTGGATTAAAAGTTTGACTATGACCCGAATAGACCGAGAACGAAACATGCAGATTCACCTACTTATAATGTCCTGAATTTTAGAAAAGATATGGAAGTTAGAAAATTTAATTAAAATGAATAAACGAAATTTGACCTCATCAGTTACCTCCATAGGTCGTGTTCTTTTGCTCATATGATCAGATTACACATATGGTCAACAAAATAACACACATATAAAAAAAAGGAACAACAAAACAAAACAACAAACGTGTCAAACTTACAGATGTTTGAAAAAACTTTTATTTATATTAAAAATTGCATTTAAGAGTTAATTCTTTAAATTGTACTATTGTAGGTTAATTGGTAACACTGATCAACCTGTAAAAAAATTAATTACTTAAGCAACATAACATGAGGCACTATATAGAAGTTAGTCATATGTAATGTTGCAATTTTCTTGTAGTCTACTTTTGATTTGTTCTCGTGCATATAAAAAATATTACACTGTAAATTAAAGGCATTACTGTTTGTTTGACTAATTTTTGGTAAAACAGAATTTTCCCATATTTAAAGTATAAATTTAATGTATAACTATAGAAATATAAAAAAATTAAAAATGAATATCTCAAAAGGGACTTTTCTAACATGAGTCAAAACGAGCTGAACCAGGTTAGCTTAACCCGCCAACACATATATGCCATATTTAAATCATAATAGAATCTTTGAATAAAACAAGTAAGTAGGTTATAAGCATTTAAAACACACGTTGGGCGACTTTCAATCTGTTTGGCCCGTTTTACTATAGACAACCTTTTCTATTTGATCAATTGGATTAAATACAACCAAAATACACTGATTGATAAGGGTTATGTCTGGCAAACCGTCCCTACTCATTCGAGAAGTCATCACACTTTTAAGTGAACCGATTTACCCGTTTCCGTTGTTCATTTATTCCTTATTTCGCACACAATAACACATATAAAAAAGTGATCTTGGCATAAGCATTCACTATTTCCTTAGTAAATGATCGACAATGTATACATAACAATAGTTGCACAATGTTATTCAAAACTATTCATATTTAAGTACATTAAATAAATAATAAATACTTTAATTACATTAGATGCCAACGTGTACCAAACATAAATTTATTCAATTTTTCATTTAACATTGATTGTCATAAATTAAAGCTTAACGTAACGTCAGTTTTTACAACAGCATTCATCAAAAGATATAGCCAACTGATCTATCGTGTAACAGAAAATAGAATAGATCTATACGTAAATACATTTAGCATTGTTTATGTGGACGGTTAATACCTTAATATTGCATTGCATTGCATTTACATTTATATATAGGAAGGTATTTTATGTGGTGGTCGGTTATCAGTAAACGTATTTACATTTACATTTAGTCAGATATAGGAATTGACTCTTATAAAGGTCACTAAAAGTCATTTTATTCAATTTTATATGACATTGATTATCATAAAAGTGTATATGTAGACTTTTAGGTGGTAATAATGAATTGACATTTATGTGGTGGTCGGTTATCAGTAAACGTATTTACATTTACATTTAGTCAGATATAGGAATTAACTCTTATAAAGGTCACTAAAAGTCATTTTATTCAATTTTATATGACATTGATTATCATAAAAGTGTATATGTGGACTTTTAGGTGACAATAATGAATTGACATTTAAGTGCCAAGTGGCCTCATACATGGCATAAGGTATGATGTGCCATTATGACATTGCTTTAAAGATTTCAAAAAAACCTTCTTTTAATATATATATATAAAGATTATTGTATAGAGGACTTAATTTGAATTTATACAAACTTAATGTTTCGTCTTATTCTATCTTCATTTAAGGTGGTGTTTGATTTGAACGTAATTGACTTAATATAGAAACAACTTAATTAAGTCCATCAAGGTTTGTTTGTTTTTTGCTTAATGTAAAAAGATTGACTTAATATAAAAAGTGATGGAGGTGGGGGTCTCCCCATGAAAAAAAATTAAGTTTTCTATGGCTAAAAGTATAATAATAAATGCAATAAGCTGTATGTTTTTTATGATTAAAAGTATAATACTTCAATGATGGCCAGCCTAGTTGGTCCGGGGCACTGGGTTTATACCCATGTGAGCTGCAGGTCGTGAGTTCAAATCCCTTTGGGAGCGTTGCATTAGCGTAATTTAACTAATACCTCACACGAGCACATATGGGGAATTTTCCTTGGAAATCTCTTTGGGGGCTGGGTTTGCCCGCTTATGCGGAACTCGAACTCGGGGTGCTCGCTGAAAAATTACGAGTAGGCTTCCGTTATTTCATTTGCCGTTTCCAAAAAAAAAGTATAATAATAAATGCAATAAGCTGTATTTCGTGATATGGTAGGTACTTGTCTCAGGTATGCGGATACATTGGTCTAAAGTACAGTTCTCCGACTTTATCATCGATCATGAGCAACCTTTCACCTGCTTTCACCTTCATTCTAGCATTTCTTTTCAGGTTCTTTCTTCAAGTGTTGTTTATCGATCTCAACCATAAATTATATTAGAAAGAGGATGAAATTGTTTTATTTGCACATGTTAGAATGGAAATAATACATCTGCGAAGCTATACTACTCAAGCGAAAATTATAGGAACGATACTGTCAATATCAGGAGCCATAATCGCAACTCTTTATAGTGGTCCATCACTTTTATCAAACTCGACCAGTACGAATTGGATTATTGGAGGAATTTTACTCACTTGTCAATATTTTCTACTTGCATTCGCTCTTGTTGCTCAGGTAACAAAAGTGCATCTTTTTATAATTTACAAAGAAACATTATGTGCCTAAAAAATGTGAAAAAATTGTTAGAATCTTTGTAGGCGAAAATATTGCTAGTGTACTCGGTGGACCTCGTTGTTGTGTTTGTGTTTGCGCTAAGTGGATTGTTTGTAGCCGGAATTGGAGGGTTAGTCATGGCGAGAGATTCGGATGCTTGGAAGCTAAAACCTAATCTTGTTTTGGTCACTACACTATACATGGTAAGAATATAGCGGTTAGACTATGGGGTATGGGCATCACCACCACCCCATTTTTTCTGCCACATCATCTGCCACCTCAGCAACCACACCACACCACACAACTCCACTTTATCCAGGAAATACCCACCACTCCACCCCACACCAATTTTTTTCCAACTCATCATTTCTTTTCCCTTTATTTTTTAAACATAAAATTAAAATTCCATTAAAATTAAAAATTAAAACATTACAATACTAGAAATTAAAAATTAAAATCCAAGAAATTAAATAAAAATACAATACTTGAAATTAAAAATTAAAATCCTAGAAATTAAAAAAAATTAAAATCCTAAAAATTAAAAAAACTAGCTTAACTTGCGGAAAGCGGCCCTCGCCTTCGCTTTCGCTTCCCGCAAGATCTCGAGATCCTCCCCCTCCAAATCCTCCACTTTATGCTTCAAAATGGAGATGGTATTGAGCATAATTTTTCCCTCTTTAGCGGTCTTGTCGGCCTGCAGTTTTTCCCTCCTCAACGCAACCTTCTCTTTTGACGACACACCATGATCGGCCAACAACTTTGCGACTTCGTCCATCGTAGTGTTCGACGATGCCTGTTGCGCCGCATGCCGTAGTGCTCGTTTGGTCTTATCTCTTCCTACCGGTCGGCTTGGAGTGGGGGTTTCTTCGACTTCATCGAATAAGTCATCGGGGATGTCGTCGTCCCCAGCATTAAGGTCGATACGCGAAGTAGTCGTATGACCATCAGAAACATCAACCGACTGGGAACTACGAGACCGCTTTGATTGTTGTTGTCGGTGCTCTTGTGAAGTCGGCATCGCTAACCATTTTGGGTCGTCTTTGACAACCAACCACTGCTTTTCTTGCTCAAAACCATTACGCCCATTACCCTTGTATTCTAGCCTTGCCGCTGCCATAACATCAAAATCACTCATCCCGCTACGTTTCTCAGACATGAGCTTGTTGTAGATACCGTTAAACTTTGTTAAATTGGTGACTAGTTGACGCCATTTACCAGAAAGTTTGTCGTGGTTTCGGTACGTTGGACGCCCCATAAGCTCGTGGAATGTTTTGGACACAGCGTCCCATAGCCCTTTGCTTTTCTTGCTATTCCCATCCTTTGGGTCTTTTGACAAGGCACACCAAGCTTTACACAAAGCGACTTCTTCTTCAGTGGTCCAAGTCAATGGACCGTCAGAATCAATAACTTCTTTTTCTTTGGCTTTCCCCTTTCCTTTCGACTTCTTTTTTGCTCGACTACCGCCAGCCTCTGTTTGTTGGAATTGTGTACTTTGGAATTGAGCACTTTGGAATTGACTTTGTTGAAACTGATTTGGTTGGAATTGTGTGTTTTGGAATTGGGGGTTTTGGAATTGGGTGTTTTGGAAATGGGGGTTTTGGAAATGGGGGTTTTGGAATTGTTGGTATTGAGGTTGTTGGTATTGAGGTTGTTGGTATTGGGGATTTGGTGGAATGGCAGTGCCTGAGCTGAGCAAATTAACATATGGCTCGAACTGTGCAAATCCAAGATTGTCTTGCGTGTTTTGGTTGGAATCAGGCGTGCTTTGGTTGGAATCCATTTGGTAGTAAAAGATGTGAGAAAAATATTATTTTGAGAGAAAGGTTGTAGAGAGAAAGATGGTAAAGGTGTGAGTAAAAAAGATGTATTAGTGTGTGTATTTATAGGGGAAATAAAAAGTAAAAAAAAAAGAAAAAAAAAGTTTTTTTTTTAATTTTAACGGTCATATGACCGTTCAACGGTCATATTTGCAGCAACACCACGCCGTCCACCACCGTTGCCGTGCCCACGATTCTCCACCACCGCTCCCCACGCCGTGTAGGGGGGCGGTGTTCCCCGCTCATTAACGGCGTGGCCGAGTGGCCACCTCAGCCCCACGACCACGGGACTATGCCCATACCGCATAGTCTTATTGATGTTTGTGACAACTGACAAGTGTGGCCATAACGGGCCTCCCGATTTTTTGGGGCCTTAAATTTTGATTAATATATTTTATCGAGGTGATTCCTTTTACCCAAAAAATAATAAGGGGCCTCTGCAATTTTTTGGGGCTTCAGATTTACCTAATGTGGTTTTGGTCTACTCTTTTGTATAGGGATTTTCTTCGGGATTTTTTAATGTCGTGATTCAAATTTGGACCTTGCGGTTGAAAGGCCCTGTCTATGTAGCCATGTTCAAGCCGTTAACAATTGTGATAGCGCTTGTTATGGGTGTCTTATTTCTCGGCGATTCGTTACATCTTGGAAGGTTATTGATCTCTCACTTTCGTACAAATAAGTATATTCGAACACCCATTTTATATTCAAAATAAATGACACACTTTCCTTTTTATGGTGATTCAAAATAAGTGAGACACTTTAAAAAATTATCTTAGACAAAAAATAGTGAGACCCACACCCACTAACTATCTATATTAACAAAATGAAGTGACTTCTTTACCCTTACTTTTTATTTTTAAATGTCATTAACCTCATTTTATTCAAAAGATGTGGGACTCATTCCCCACTAATCATCTAATTAATCTAATTTAATCATTATTATAATCTTTTGTCTCAAAAACCTTGAAACCAAAGTGTGTCACTTATTATTAATCGTAGGAAGTATAGGAAAACTATATTATTTCTTATTAAATCTTTCCACTTCATCATTCTACATTCATATATGGAATCAACTAGTCTCTATCTTAATCTTATATTTTAATTTGAAATTAATTAATTAAATGAATATAAAGAAAAATAATAAAATTTAGGAAAAAACAATATCATCTCTTATAATATACTAAAACTGTGTGACTTGACAACCATGCCCTTTTATATGAATAGACACCGAGGCTCGTGACATTTGTCACCTTTTACACGTCTAGTCACCAAACTGCAATTTATTGCTGGTCTGAAAGTTATCACTTTGAGGTCACGCCATCTTTCTTTGGCCCATACGAACAGTAAAGATTGGAACGTCTGTTATTTTGATTTCTGTACAGGGTAATTTGGAGTTTTTTACTAAAATGGAATTTTGAAAATAAATATTTATCAAATAGGTGTGATTTGAAAAATATTTACTTAGTGGTGTTTTTGCAACTTTTATAGCCTTTTTCCATCTTTTAAGTTTTTTTATATATTTTTTTCTTCATTTTTTTCTTCAGATTTTAACATTCTTTACATGTTTGTTATCTAACTTCAAACATACTGTAATCGTAAACATGTGGCAGTCACTTGTTGGTACGTGGAAAAGATATTAGTGCCTTTATGCCTTACCAAGTCTAGCCATATGCCACATACAAGATACAAATGAAGCAAAAGTTAATATTTTATTCAAAAAACTCGTTTAAAAAGGTTTGATAGAGATTTTATTAATTCTATATTCTTTAAAATTAAATAGGAAAGAAATAGCATTATATTATACGTAGTAGCTCGTTTTATCATTTAAAAGAAAAGATATTCTCATACGGACTCTACACAATTAGTTTTGACTTTAGTATGATTAATAGTATTGTCTTTGAACAATGACATTTATTATTGTAATTAATTGTCGTGAATTTATTATCATATACAAGTTATAGTATGTTTGAACTTATATAAAAAACATGTAAAAAATAATAAAAATTAGAAAAAAAAAACTCAAAAGATAAAAAAAGACAACAACCTATTAGGTAAATATTTCTCAAATCACACCTATTTAGTAAATATTTATGTTCAAAACACCATTTTTGTAAAAAACTCGGGTAATTTGTATTCCGACTGAAAGTTATTAAATTTAGATTCAAGCTGTCTCAATCTAACATAGTACTTCCTCTGATTATAAATAGTGATATACTTTTCTTTTTGGGTGATTCAAAGTAAGTGATACACTTTGAAAAATTACATTATTTGGTAAAAAAAGTAGGACTCTCACCCACTAACTATCTACTTTAATAGAGTGAAATGATTTTTTTACGACTTACCCATAGTTTTTACTTTTAAACATCATTAACCACACTTTATTCAAAAAGTGTGGGACTCCTTCCCCACTAACCATCCAATTAATCTAATGTAACAATCATTATAATCTTTTGTCTCAAAAACCGAAAATCCCAAAGTGTATCACTTATTTTGAATCGGAGGAAGTATTTGATTCTTTAGTCTATATAATTGTAACAATTATCATATATATTATTTTTTTTTTTCTTTTGAGGTCCATCGTTAATCGATCTCCGGTTTTTAAATTTTCATGTATGTTCTTGTATTCAATTTGTTCATTGTTTTTCTTGGGAATAATGATCTAAAAAATTCCCAATACAAGAAGAAAAAAAACACATTTGCTTTTATAATCAAATTGGACAAATATAATACCCTAAAACATACTTCTAATTAGTAAAACAAATTTTCATGTATGTTCTTGTATTCAATCTGTTCATTGTTTTTCTTGGGAATAATGATCTAAAAAATTCCCAATACAAGAAGAAAAAAAAAACACATTTGCTTTTATAATCAAATTGGACAAATATAATACCCTAAAACATACTTCTAATTAGTAAAACAACGAAGAAGACATACTTTTACGACTACTCTTTACAATGGCGGTATCAGGTGGTGGGCACCTGCCCCCCCAAACTTTTCATGCTAGTGTAATTTTTTTCATAATAAGTATTTTTTTTAGTATTTATCCTTATTTAGTTAAATACGAGTATTATGTCCGCGCTCCGCGGCGGGATTTTAAAACGTTTTTTCTTATGTAAAAATAAATATTTGATGTATATCAGATCTGATTATTTATATCTATGATCAAACATTTATAAGAACATATCTATTAATAAAAAATGGATTTTTTATAAAACATACTACATTACCTATTATTTTTAATATTATTTATATATTTGTGCTCTATAAAATAAACTAAATAGCGTATGACGCTACAAACATCGAAATATGATAGAGTATTATATAAACTTATACGACTATTCGTGACATATTATTATAAAATTTTAACTCGTAGAATGTCTGAGATTATCACTATAATACAAATTATTTAAATATAATAAAAGATACTAATTATAATATTTTATCAAGGGCTAAAAGAAAAAGATATGAAAGTTCAAGGTATATTAATGTAAATTTTGCACAATTAAAAAAAAGGATTAAATTTGAATTTTTTGCTAGGAGTCAAACACTGCCCTTCATGGCAACTACTTCACATTTTATGTTTCAGTAAAGTGTGTATGACAAATGTATAAATTAAATTAAAATAAAATAAAATAAAATAAATTAATAATAATATTAATAATAATAGATAGAAATCCAGCAGAAAAGGAGTTTGGACTGATGGGCCTGGAATGTAAGCCCAAACTGTTATTTCTCGGTCCAAAAGCTTTCGGCAAACTGGCCAAGGCATGTATTTGGCGGCTGTTGAATTTATTATTTAGTAGAAACTTTTAACGCCGTTGATCTTTTCCGTCATTTTATATGAATAGTAAGTTAACGGATTATTGAACCATCATTGTATAGTATAGTAATTATGAATGTAAGGAGCAGATACGAATGAAGTGGTAGCCAAGTAGTTTATATGTTTGCCTCATTTTTGAACTTAAGAATGGTCACGGGTTCGAATCTCTTCAGATTCTTTATGTTTCCTCCTTTCTCTACTTTTCTTACCATGTACTCTATCCATCCCATAAAAAACTTCTCATTTCACTCTAAATTTTTGTCCCACAAAAAACTTCTCAATTCCCATATTTGATGGGCTCCACATAATAAAAAACTATTATTACTAAAGACCCCACCACTAATATCCACTAACTATCTTTCTCTCTCCAACTCAACCTTATATTTTAATCAAAAGTATTATCAATGACTCCATCAATAACTATCATCTAAAAACTTGTGCAAAAGTTAAATGTGAAGTTTTTTGTGAGACGAGGAGTAGGGGTGTCAAATTTGTACCGAACAAAACCAACCAACATGCTACCAACCATACCAATAATAGTTGGTAGCCACTATTTTGGTAGCCAACATGTTTGGTTGGTAGTACAATACCAATCAAGTAATCATGGTACGGTAATGGTACAAAAATTTAAATACCACGGTAGTACAGTACCAACCAATAATTTATATACTCATATATATATATATATATATATATATATATATATATATATATATATATATATATATATACACACACATTATTTAGAAGAATTCGAGAAAGGTAAACTACATGTGTATTATTTTTTAATAAAAGTTATGATAACATAACATAAAAACATTCAAGTTACAACTTCTTAGCCAAACCGATCAATATATTACATTTTTGTTATTGTGTTTGTGTATAATGTTAAGGAAAATGATAATGACAGCCCTAAGGGCTGTCACTAAGACGTCAAGACACGCACAAAAAACTTGTACAATAATCAATAACCGCCACTGCATTTTAGGAATCATCCCCCACTACTAAAAGTACAAACGATTTATGCACGTAACCACCTCTTATTGACAGCCCTAAGGGCTGTCATTAACAAAACCCGTATGTTAATAATTAAGCGTGTGAAGCGGACGAGAATGCTACAAACTAGTGTATTATGACAAGAATACTACATAATTTGTACTTTATCGTAGATAGTGTTTATATAACATTTAACGTATACCATTACCACATATAACAGTATAGAAAAATGTCTTGTTAATTCTAATTAAGTTTGCGATCTTGATATATATAATTACCAATTCGTACCAACCATGATTGTTGGTAGCCAAACAAATTGGTACCAAGTATAGTTGGTACGGTACTAGTAGCTAGATTAGTGTACCAACTATAGTTGGTACGGTACACGGTATGAGGAAAATATGTGTGGTACCGTACCATGTTCACCGCTAACGGGGAGTATCTAATAACTCAATATTATTCTTTTCTTTTTTTTCCCTTTCCCTTGTATATCCTAAAAGTAATATAATCTTCAATTTAATTTTTCTTCCAAATTAGTAATTAGTTTTTCTCTTTCTTTTTATTATTATCTTCTAACTAAAAATTCATACAAAATTTAAATCAAACTTTATATTATAAAGTTATACCTTTTTCTTATAATTTCATATATTAAAAATTCTACCAGTGTATATAATTTCATAATTGAATTCTATATAAGAATTTAAACTAAAATTTACAAATGACGAAGATTTCAACTCAAATTCGTTTTTTGATTTAATGTTTGACGTGGAATATAAAAACTTCACCGAGGATGTGACTTACACCCCTGACTCTTTATGTATGCCGTACGGTATCTTAGAACAATTAACCCAATTAAATTTATTTTAATAGATGACTAAAATTTTATGTTGCAGTGTTGTGGGGGGCAGCATAATAACAATAGGATTTTATGGGGTTGTATGGGGCAAAGCCAAAGAGGACGGTGCACCATTGACTCAGAATACCACACGTCTGCTCGAACCACATGATGCTCTGGAAGAAGGTCCAATAATTTACGGACAGACTCGCTTATCATGATAAACCCTTTTTTTATGTCTTACGGAGTATTTTTTAAACTTAGGTTCCGACTCCTACGGTTAACTTTTTTTTACACCCTGTTATTGCAAATGGTATGAATTATGATAACGAAAGAGATATATTGTAGAACTTCTCTTTTCATGGTTTAATACCAGGTATATTTTTTTGAGTTTCTAACAAATTGTATATTAGGTATGTATGTATGTTCTGACAATTTCTTTATATAGACGTGATTCTGGTGGTGGTGGTGATTTGGGAGTTGATTAATTACAAGGGCTGAGATTTATCCCTCAATACTTTATAAAAATCCTTGAACGTTTCTCTTGATATCTAAACAAAATTATTATTTTAATAGGGACTTAATTTTCAGATCAAAAAGCTAAAAGCTCCTAAAAACTCTAAAAATCTCCCAGCCAAACATACTCATAGAGATAAAAGGCCGGATATATTTGTTAGATATGTATGTGCTCGTTTTTCTAACACTTTTTGAGATCGATTGCTCGTTCTTAAAACAATTCAAAGTCCTGAATTTTATAAAAATCTTCTAATCTTGAACATTTCGTTCGAATTTACAAAATATCAATAAGTACAAAACTACAAATTATGACATAAAGGTGATCAAATTTGATACAAATGCAAATTGCAACGTTAATTACTTACAAAAACTTCAAACTTCACCAATGCTATGGTTGATTGTTCTCTCTGTCTCCGGCATCCTCGGCTTTGACAACATCTTGACAACCCAAACAACAAAAAATATCGTATGAATCAACGCTATCACCCCACAACCCAACAACAAAATCAAACAAAACCAAACACTCGTCACATCCACATACATATCGGGAGCCATCATCCCCAAAGACTGAAGATAAGTAGCCACCATGAACACCACCGTGAACAATGTTCCAACCGTAAGAAGCCACATCAAGAATTTGTTCTTCAAAGGAAATCCACTTATCAACACGAGAAAAATGGCCAAAGAAAGTATCATAGTGAACGTATTATACATCACGAATTGGTTAAATTGATCCATATCTACTTCCGTTTGAACCGCATTTCCAAGCTCGTATCGACCATTTTGGTTGTTTGTAATGGTCCCACCCGGAGGGTTAATCCCCGAGTGGAATGACATCCCCGCCACTAATAAAGCGGCGACTATTAAAATCCCGCGTTGTTTTTCGACCCAATTTTGGTCATCGTTCACATACCGAGCCCATAACCCCATTCGTTTAGTTGGTGACGATTTCCTCGTTGGTTGTGATGGTTTAGGAAGAGGTCGTAGGTCATTGGCTCTCGAAATACCAGCTTCCATTAGAATTTCTCGGGTTTCGAGAGATTTGAGATCTCGTGGACATTGATCCAAAACATCTTGAGCTGTTAATCCAAGTTTGTTTACAGCATTTCCGTTTTCTTTTATACTTGGTAGCTTGAGCAAATAGTTTAAAATCTACGGAAGACCAAAAACTCCACTCAGAACAAATGTAAAATAAGAAAATCAATACTGACATTTAATGAAATACAAAAAAAATCTACTTTTTACCCGCGCCATTTTTAAAAAGTTGTGATTAAAAGAATTTTTAGGCTTTACTCACACATTTTTAAATGGGTTTTGCTAATGCGTGTCATGTGGGTATATGATAACGAATGTTAAATAAACCAATTTTTTTTTTATTAGAGTAACATGATATTGAGTCATTAATATTTTTGTGTTATATCGATTTAACCCTTACCATAGTTGAAAATGAAGGTGTGTGATGCATTACTGGCAGTGACGTAAAAGTTATTTAACATTAATTATGATCTGCCCGGAGGCACATATTAAAAAATCTCTTTTTAAATTAAACTATCAAAATTAATTTCATAAATATGTTACATGCACCCATGTTTTTGTTTCTATATATAAGGAGTACTGCAAGTTTTTACTCAGACGTACGTACACGATTAAAAAGAGTATCTCAGTGGTTTGAAGAAATAAAAAAAATCAGCCCTATTGACACTTATATAAAGTGTCACTAAATTAAAATTTTCTTTTGTTGAATTAATATAGTTGGAGACACAACCTAATCTTTAATTAGTGACGGTACCTGTGTCTGCTTATTAATAGCAGCCGCATGCAAAAGGGTGTTTCCACCATGATCACTGATCTTTGCCAACTCTTCTTCATTCCACAATTCCATCAACACTTTCAATGCCTCAAAACAATTATAACCGACACACATATGCAAGATGGTTTCTCCGGTGGCCGGAATCTCCTTAGCGGCATCGCCTGAACAAGCACCTTCATAACCTCCAAATGTTCATTCATGGCTGCCAAATGAAGAGGGGTTAATCCATCTTGATCACGAAATCCACAAAGATCACCACCCCCTACCCGCACAAATTCCTTCACCATCTCCAGCTGGTGGCCGTTGGCTGAGGCCACGTGGAGTGGGGTCCGTCTTTGGTTGTCTAAGGCCGTCACGAGTTTAGGCTTGAACCACCGTAGCGAAGTGAAGGTGGTTGCGCATGGCGGCGATGTGGAGCGGGGTTTCGTTGAATCCGGCGAGTGAGAGTCGGTCAAGAATGAGTTGGTCTTCATGGAGTAGTGCATTGAGTGCTTGTACGTCACCTCTAAAAGATGTGAGTTACAAGTCTAACTTGGATAGCCTAGCTTCTAGAATGTTGGAAATTAAACTAAACATTAGTATTATTTATAGTTTAAGTATTTGTATTTGTTTTAATTAAACTTAGGTTAAATAAAAGAAAGGGTATAAACACCTCCGAAGAGGGACCGCCTGTAACTGCCGACGGCAACTGCCGCCAACCACCGCCAACTGCCGCCCAACCGGTGCAACCAAGGGATATGTCTGTTCATGACACCTTTTCGTTTAGTATAAATATGTAATAGTTTCAATCATTGTAAATTGACGAAATTTAAGAATAATAAGAAGAAATTGTTTGATTATATTCTGTGTTCTTAGATTTCGATCCAACAATTGGTATCAGAGCCAATAACGACATCGATCAGAAAGAACGTACCTTTATCGGAGAAGACGAACGGAAGATCGGAAAACTCGAATCATCGGCAAATTTGAACCACCGATTCGAAAATTAGGGCTCAGAAACGTGTCGCCCAAGAGAGGCGAACGCAGAAGCATCATTGACCGATTGGAACCGCCACCGTCGTGAATCATTGGCGGAAACTCCGACCAAACAGTCGAAGAGAAGAAAGGAAATAGAAAACGAGATACGGTAGAAGACGAACAGGAAAGAGAAACGGCCAGAAGAAAGAAAAAAGTTTTTTTGTTGACTTGAAAGGGCGATTTTTTGTTTGACCGCCCCTTCACGCAACTTACAAGACACGCCAGTTAAAGAAATTTTAATACTTCTTATTAAAGACTTAATTTTAAAGACTGATTTTTAATATAATATACGTTTTGAAATCTTTTGAGATAAAATCATTTTAAGTAATAAAGTTTTTAATAAATGTCAATGTATCAATTAAAATTTTGAAAATAACAGGAAATTTTAGACAAGGGTAGTTTTGCTAGGTAAAAAAAGAACTGGTGGACTGTTAGAGACAGTCGGTTTGATTTGCCCCGCAAAATAAGAAAGAGAGTAGTTTTGCAAAGTTAAAAAAAAGAACCGGTGGACTGTTAGATGCAGTCGGTTTGATTTGCTCTGCAAAACAAGAGAAGGTAGTAATTTGCCAGGTTGAAAAAAGAACCGGTAGACTGTTAGAGACAGTCGGTTTGATTTGCCCCCGCAAAGAAAAAAGAGGAAGTTGCCAGGTTGAAAAAAGAACCGGTAGACTGTAAGAGACAGTCGGTTTGATTCGCCGTGCAAACAAGGTAGAAGTTTTTTCCGCTTGAGAAGCCGAAAAAATTGGAAGAAATAAGAAACGCTCAAAGAGTCCGAAAGACAATAAAGGAGAGATGGCTCCCGAAACATCAAAGAAAAATGAAGATAGGATGCAAATGACATTCCAATGCCCGATTCTAAATTCTACAAATTATACTATTTGGGCTGTGAAGATTAAAGCACTTCTTAATGTCTATGGAATATGGGAAGCACTTGAACCAGAAGGAGACGTGGATCCAAAGAAAGACACAATGGCTATTGCTTATCTATTTCAAGCTTTGCCCGAACAACTTGTTCTGCAAGTTGCTCACCATACAAAGGCTGCAGATATATGGGAAGACTTGAAAGCTCGATTCGTGGGTGCTGACAGAGTCAAAGAGGCTAGACTACAAACATTAGAATCAGAATTTGAATCCTTGAAGATGAAAGACTCAGAATCACTCGATGAGTTTACAGGAAAACTTAGTCAACTTGTGTCACAAGCAAACAGTCTTGGATCTACAATAGAGAATAAAAGATTGGTTCGAAAACTCTTAGGATCTGCACCAGCAAAATTCATTCAAATTGTTGCGGCAATTGAACAATTTGCAGATCTAAATACCATGTCATTTCAAGAAGCTGTTGGAAGATTAAAAGCCTATGAAGAACGCATCAAGAAGCCAAACAAAGAAGAAGATACGCATGATGGACTTCTATACACCGAAACAAACGGAAAAGAAGACAAAGAACGTAGTTGTGAACATTGCGGTCATAAGAAGTCAATTCAAGATATCAAAGAAAGAGGACGAAGTAGAAATTGGAAATGGAAGAAAAAAGATGGTAACCAACAACAACAAGACAAGAGTCATATAAAATGCTTCAAATCAACAAATTTGGACACTTCAGTTATGAATGCACGAAGAAAGATGAGGAGATTAACTTACTCCAAACTGAAGATGATGAACCAAGATTTGGTGTGCTACTGTAGACGAGTCTTGAAGTAAATGAAGACCTCGCTTAAACTATGTTTAGTTTAAGGGGGAGTGTTGGAAATTAAACTAAACATTAGTATTATTTATAGTTTAAGTATTTGTATTTGTTTTAATTAAACTTAGGTTAAATAAAAGAAAGGGTATAAACACCTCCGAAGAGGCACCGCCTGTAACTGCCGACGGCAACTGCCGCCAACCACCGCCAACTGCCGCCCAACCGGTGCAACCAAGGGATGTGTCTGTTCATGACACCTTTTCGTTTAGTATAAATATGTAATAGTTTCAATCATTGTAAATTGACGAAATTTAAGAATAATAAGAAGAAATTGTTTGATTATATTCTGTGTTCTTAGATTTCGATCCAACATAGAAAAGCTTGATTCAAAGATGGCAAGTTCAAAGGTTCACACCATGAAATCATTAAATGTTTGCTGTAGATTTAGTGGCTAGTTTTTACTATAAATAAGGGATGTAATCTCAGTTATAATGTACCACAAAGCAGAGAGTGTTTAGAGAGTAAAACTTAGAGTGAGTTTTAGCTAGTGGGTTTGTTTTTCTTTCGTAATCGTTGAGTGTTTAAGTGTTTTCCTGTGTAATACTATCTCAATTTCGAATAGAAGTGTTTTTCATTCCCAACAATTGGTATCAGAGCTTGGTTTAAGCTCCCGGGCAGCCACTAAAAACACCTCTGTTTTTTGGTCAAAAATTTTTGGTCTCAGATTTGCATTCTGAGCACACCGTTGAAAAGGTCTCGTTTCAAGGATTCCGAAAATATATTTTTTAGAATTTTTAGACCACCGGAAGGCTTCGAAAACATCGGTCAAAGTTTTCTCTCTCCTCCTGCCGGAAAAACCAGTTGGTCGGAGAAGATCGCCTGAGAAGAACGCTGACGTCACCGCTGAGGTCATCAGTGACATCATCTTTGACCAGATTTTCAGAAAAATTGCAATTTTAGTCCCTGAAGTTCTGAAATTTGCAATTTAGCCCCTGAACTTCCAAAAATTACATTTTTGCCCAAAAATCTGAAAAATTCTATTTTTACTCCTGAAGTTGCGAAAATTACAATTTTGCCCCCTGAAGTTGCGAAAATTACATTTTTGCCCCTTAAAGTTACAAAAATTGTACTTTTAGCCCCAAATTTCAGAAAAATTGCAATTTAACCCTTATTTTTCAGAAAAAATTGTAATTTTTGGTGTTTATTCTTCCAAAGTATTTCAATTTGATCCCGATATCTTTAAAAAGGGTTACAAGTTAGTGTATGCCCAAGTATATGCCAAAAATGACCACACCGAGCACCCTTCAAGTTGCAGATGAAGTTGTTCAAAGAAGCGGGAAAGATAGTAGTGTTACTTTACACTACCCAATGCTTACAAAGATGAACTACTCGGTATGGGCTATAAAGATGCGGGTGAACTTGCAAGCACAAGGAGTGTGGGATGCAGTTCAAAATACGGGAGTGGAAGAAAGGAAAGATCGGATGGCCCTTGCAACTATCTATCAAGCAATTCCAGAGGACGTGCTCTTAATGTTGGCCGAGAAGGACACGGCTAAAGAAGCATGAGAAACGCTTAAGACGATGCACATGGGAGCCGATCGGGTAAAAGAAGCCAAAGTACAAACCTTGAGAAGTGACTTCGAGGTGATCCGGATGAAGGATAATGAATCGGTGGATGATTTTGCCATGAGATTGAATACTATTGTAACTGGTATTCGATCTTTAGGTGAAAAGATCGATGAGATCACGGTGGTAAAGAAGTTTCTTCGAGCCGTCCCGGCGCGGTTCATGCAAATTGTTACGTCTATCGAACAATTTGGTGACCTAAAGAACATGACGGTGGAAGAAGTCGTGGGTCGACTCAAAACCCATGAAGAGAGACTCCGAGGTTACGGAGATCAAGAAGTAGGACCTTCTCTATTGCTCACACACGCCGAGTGGGCATCTCGATCCAAGAAAAACGAGAGAAACTCGTCGAACACCTCAAGAGGAAGAGGTGGATACGGAGGTCGAGGCCGAGGAAGAGGCCGAGGACGTGGACGCGGCCAAGGAGGTGGTCGTGACACCAATACAAGCCGGAATGACCATAATCCTACCCGAAAGGATAAAGGTAAGATTAAATGTTTCAATTGTGAAAATTTTGGTCATTATGCATCGGAGTGCCCGAACAAGAATCGAGGTGAGGAGGTGAACCTCACTCGAACTGATAACGGAGATCCCGTTTTGCTGATGGCAATAACACAAGAAGACACACCTGGCAAGGTACGCTACAGGAGAAGATTTGTGTTAGCCTTCTTGCATCAGGAGAAAATCGAGTGGATACCGGAGTTTGGTACCTCGATAATGGTGCAAGCAACCACATGACCGGAGATCGTTCAAAGTTCTACAAGCTAGACGAAACCGTCTCAGGCCATGTGAAATTTGGAGATCATTCGACCGTTGGTATTTTGGGAAAAGGGTCGATTTTACTCGACTGTAAAAATGGCGATCAACGAATCCTTGATGAGGTATATTTCATCCCGAAACTTAAAAGTAATATTATTAGTCTTGGTCAATTGACTGAGGAAGGTTATCGGGCTGAATTAAATGGGGATTTGTTAAGAGTGTATGATCAAAGCAACACTCTACTTTTGAGGGTTAAAAGATCCCCAAGCCGGTTGTATAAAACTCTCTTGAATATTGGTAGACCAACTTGTCTTTTAGCAGCAAAGGACGAACCAGCTTTGGTATGGCATTCTAGACTCGGTCACGTTAACTTCTCCGCCTTAAAGAAGTTGACAGAGAAAAATATGGCAACCGGAGTCCCGAAGATTGGACACCCAAATCAAGTGTGTGAAGGGTGTGTACTTGCCAAACAAGCCAGAATTCTGTTCCCTGATCAAGCAAGTTTTCGAGCTCAAAAGCCTCTCCAACTTGTCCATGCGGACTTATGCGGTCCGATTACACCTACGTCTATTGGAGGGAGTAAGTATTTTCTCCTTTTAGTAGACGATTTCAGTCGGTGGATGTGGGTTTACATGCTACCTGTGAAGTCTGAAGCCTTAAGTGCTTTCAAAAGGTACAAGTTGATGGTAGAGAAAAGTTCGGGTCATAAAATAAAGACACTACGCACAGATCGAGGGGGAGAGTTCACTTCAAAAGAGTTCACCTTATTCTGTGAAGAAAATGGCATTAAAAGACACCTCACGACGCCACATTCGCCTCAACAAAACGGAGTTGTAGAAAGGCGAAACCGAACAGTAATGGAGATGACAAGGAGTCTTCTCAAAGGAAGGAATGTTTCAAAAGAATTTTGGGGAGAAGCTGTTAGACATGCGGTCTATCTTCTCAACCGTTTGCCGACAAAGGCACTACCCGAAATCACCCCGTATGAAGCATGGTTTGGGAAAAAGCCAAATCTTGGACATCTAAAAGTTTTTAGTTGTGTTGTTTATGCTAAACTTGTAGGTGGTAACCTGAAGAAGCTTGAAGATAGAAGCAAAAAGATGGTGTATCTTGGTGAGGAAGATGGAACAAAAGGCTGTCGATTATTTGATCCACAAGACCGGAAGTTGCGGGTTAGTCGTGACGTTGTGTTTGAGGAGGAGAAAGCATGGAAATGGACTGATACAAACACAATTATTTCAGACCAAAACATCTCTCCTACAACACATGTCTTCCCAAACCTAAACAGCCCCGAAACAAGTCCATTATCACCCGAAAAAATCCCCCAAACACCTCTATCTTCAACTTATCAAAACACAACAAACCCTTATGTCCAAGACAGCCCCGAAAATCCACTTTCAGTTGAGCCAGACATTTCACCAAACCAAACAGGACCCAGAGGATATCGCTCGCTATCAAACCTCTATGATGATACCGAAGTTATGCCCGTTGAAAATGAAGAATTGATGATGATTGCAGCGGATCAACCTCTGAATTTTAAAGAAGCAGTGGCTTCTAAAGCATGGCAGGAGGCTATGCAAACAGAGTTGGATGCAATCGAGAAGAACAAGACATGGAAACTTACCGACTTGCCACCGGGTCATAAAGCGATAGGTTTAAAATGGGTCTACAAAGTGAAGAAAGACAGCTCAGGAAAAGTGGTGAAACATAAAGCTCGACTAGTAGCAAAAGGCTTTGTTCAAAAGCAAGGAGTCGACTTTGATGAAGTCTTTGCTCCAGTAGCACGACTTGATACTGTAAGGCTCATTCTTGCCTTAGCAGCTCAACACGGGTGGGTTGTGCACCACCTTGATGTCAAGTCGGCTTTTCTCAATGGAGATCTCAAGGAGGAGGTCTACGTAACCCAGCCAGAAGCATATGTTGATAAAGCACAAAGCCACAAGGTATTCAAGCTCTCCAAAGCTCTTTACGGCCTACGGCAGGCTCCTCGAGCTTGGAACATCCGGTTAGATAAAAGCTTGAAAGGACTTGGTTTTCAGAAAAGTTTACAAGACCCGGTGGTTTATACAAGGAATTTGAAGGACAAAATTCTTATTGTTGGTGTCTATGTTGATGACTTGATCATTACTGGGTCTAACACCGAAGACGTTGTCGAATTCAAGGAACAAATGAAGAAAGAATTTGAAATGAGCGACTTGGGATTGCTTTCTTACTACCTTGGAATCGAAGTGTCTCAAACGAAGATGGGGATATCTTTGCGTCAAACGGCTTATGCAAAGAAGATTCTAGAGCAATTTGGGATGCTAGACTGCAACCCGACAACATCACCAATGGAGCCTAAGCTGAAGGTCCATAAGGATGAAGATGGTGAAAAAGTTGATCCAACTGAATATAGGCGAGTAGTGGGATGTTTAAGGTACCTGACTCACACTCGACCAGATTTAGCATTTTCGGTTGGAATTGCAAGCCGTTTCATGGAGAAACCAACCACAATGCATTTCCAAGTTGTTAAACACATCCTGCGGTATGTGAAGGGAACCATAGATTATGGACTCAACTATGGAAAAGGCCGTGATATTGAAGACTTGGTTGGTTTTACCGATAGTGATATGGGAGGTGATATTGTTGATAGGAAGAGCACGAGTGGGATGATCTTCTATCTCGGAAGGAATGCAATCACCTGGCAATCACAAAAGCAGAAGACTGTTGCGTTGTCTTCATGTGAAGCTGAGTTCATGGCAGCAACGTCAGCAGCATGCCAAGCCATTTGGCTTGCGAATCTCGTGAAGGAGCTCACGGGACATCACATCATGCCTATCACATTGTATGTTGATAACAAGTCAGCAATCGCCTTGATGAAAAATCCGGTGTTTCATGGACGAAGCAAACACATTGACATCCGTTTTCACTTCATACGAGAATGCGTTGAACGTGAACAGATTATAGTGGAATATGTCAATACAAAGGATCAACGAGCAGATATTCTAACAAAGGCGTTAGCACGCGTGAAGCATGGTGAAATGCGAAATATGATTGGCGAGACGAATCTCGATCCAAGTTCGACTTAAGGGGGAGAATGTGAGTTATCAAGTCTAACTTGGATAGCCTACCTTCTAGAAAAGCTTGATTCAAAGATGGCAAGTTCAAAGGTTCACACCATGAAATCATTAAATGTTTGCTGTAGATTTAGTGGCTAGTTTTTACTATAAATAAGGGATGTAATCTCAGTTATAATGTACCACAAAACAGAGAGTGTTTAGAGAGTAAAACTTAGAGTGAGTTTTAGCTAGTGGGTTTGTTTTTCTTTCGTAATCGTTGAGTGTTTAAGTGTTTTCCTGTGTAATACAATCTCAATTTTGAATAGAAGTGTTTTTCATTCCCAACAAAAGATGCCTCATAAAGTTTTGTTTCCATATTTGTTTTTGTTGATATGAATCCAATTCCTTTACGTGGTGTTATAAATAAGTTCGTAAACAAGTGGGGCTTCCACGATGTTTCTCATGAATAGTACAACTTTGACCAATATTTTTTTTCAACGTCAAAACGACTCAAAAGATCTCGTATTAATTGGATTAAGCAACTTTGACCAACTGGGGCTAGCTGGCTGCAAGTTCATTATATGAACATACAATTTTTTTTGATGTTTTTAACTAAATGGTGGATTATGCCTAGATATCCATTTTGAGTAATATAAAACGAATTTTATTGTACGGAGTAATAGTTATGGAAAAATATATTACTGATCTGCATATTATGTAAATATCTTTAATATTTGTTGATGGCGACAGAAAAAAATATAATTGTCATATACGTACAACTATTGCAATGGAAGATTTTTTAAAGCCAAAAATTCCATTTTGATTATATATTATAAATAGGGTTCTGTTAATGACATCCTTTAAGACTGTCTTTTACATGCATAAAATGATTGTACATTAATATAGTAGTATTCATAAAATTCAGGGCAATTTTTTTGTTAGTGTTGCCTTGTAATTGACGTCATTATCATTTTCCTTATAAATATAAGGTTTGAAATGACTATCGTTCAAGTTGGAATGTTGGATATAATCATCTTGATGTTGAATTGGATGAGTACCACCCGTAACTAGGGCTGGCAAAAACTAACCCGACCTGTCAACCCGACCCATTTAGAAGTTTAGGTCAATTTGACTCACGGTGGAGATTTGCTCAGAGAATGAAGCTCCTTGCTCCGATGGCTTGCAAACGGCGTCGTAATTAAGGACCAAAAGGTAAATTTGGATTATGGTTCATTAGGTTAGGGTTTGTAAAGAAGATGAAGAAGATGAAGAATGGTGAAAAGGACCAAAATGCCCTCACATGCCTTGCATTTTCCGTCAGTTAACGGCAGAAAATAGACGGAAGGACAAATATGCAGAATTTTAAAAACATTAAGGACAAAAAAACAGAAAAAAAAAGTTTAGGGACAAAAACCCCGAATCCGGAAAAGATCAGGGATAAAAACTGTAATTTACCCTAAACAATTTGTCGCCTTAAGTCACGTCTTGGAAAACGTCATGGCCCGATTTGGCTGAGCCTTGATGGTGCCGCCACGTCACGTCTTACGCTTTCTAGAACCTTGTTTATTCCTTAATAGGAAGTATTTAGCTGAATTTCAGCATATTTAGAGGAAAATCTAAATCTACTACTATAATAAATAAAAGCCTATATGGCCACATGTATGTTAACGTGCATTTAATGAGACGATAATTTCCTAATATGTATAAAATGACATCAATGCACTCCAGAAATTGTCATTTTAGAATAAGCATTAAATTTGATTTTTACTTTAAATGGAAATTATCACCTCATTAAATGCATTTAGCGTATGCCTCAAGGGCATACATCAGAAAAACCCAAATCTTTTATCTATATTACAATGTTTATATATTGAAACATGTTCTTCATCATATAATTATTTCCTCCATCCATAACCTTTCTGTGCGTAATAATTCATCTGTAGCCTCGATCAGGTATTTAAAAGAAGCTTACAATTATTCATATGCAATTTTTGTTTTTATTTATGCATTATGTTTTATTGTATATGATTTTAGACTTCTTTTTCTATTTAGTTTGAACTTGCAGCCCTTGCAGGTACTTAAAAGAAGACTAAAATAATTTTAAATCAAAACACTAATCTGGATTATACATATATAAATAGATTACGATTTGCAAATTACCTCACTTACTCTTCAACAATAGCAACCAATTTTCTCCATTGTAACTTGCAGTTATAATTCTTCAGTGTTTATATTTATCTGTAATGTATGAGTAAGTTTAATCTATGTATGTAATAATGTACTGCTTTGTATGTACTGATTTGATAAATATAAAACAACATAATCCCAAGATCAACAGTTTGAAAATGGAAATTTTGCTTGGTTGGACCATACATGTAATGTCACGGTTTTAAAACACTTCTTTAAAAATTTTAAACAATAAAATGGTAAATTTTAGACCCATTTTGTATTTTCTTATTTTTAGTTCTTTTAATATCATTTTAGATTAAGAAAATTTTGATTTATTAAATACTTCATCCGTCCCATTAAAAAACTTCTCATTTTACTTTGGCACAAGTTCAAAAAGGATATAGAGATAGAAGAAAAGCTATAAAAAATTATTTGGATACTACAAATTCAAAAACCTTCTACTACGTTCAACACCCAACAAACTAATATATATGTTGGTAATGGTAATGACACCTATGACACTAGAGAGAGGAGGAAAGTTTGAAACTTTATTTGGATAATAAGAAGTCCAAACATTTATCGACAATGTCAAAGATCCTAAATTCATCAACTCCATATGTTATTCGAGGCCAACAAAATGGTATTTAGTTAGTTGAAAACAATTTATAACATGGTTTGTGTAATAAGTTATTCTTTTTCCTATATCTATTTTGCAATTATGTCCACTCCTCCTCCTGGTTTTAAAACTATAAATAACGGAAATAAACTTTTTTATGTAAATGAAAATCAAAATATCAACCAATACATGAGTTATCAGAATGAACCATCCACGTCTTCATCAAGAGTTTTTTAGAACTCCCTTATCCAATATATTAAATGGTTTTTTTTCTATATAATTTATAACATGAATTTAATAATAATTTAATTATTATTTTCGATATGTTTTTTGCAGTTATATTGAGTCCTTCTCCTGGTATAACACCTACAAATAATTTAAAATATGGAATTGAAAACCAAAATATACAAAAAAATAGGAGTTATCAATATACAATTACAACACCAGCATCTTCATCAAGAATTGTTAGGACTCCCATATCTAACATTTCAAATGGTAATTTCTATTCATCATTGTTATTCGATACTTTTATAATAAAAATTAGATTTATCAATAAGCTATATTTATGTAATTCTTTATACACTATAACATATAAATTTTAATTGCACATAACTTATCTAACAACAGGAGTATTAGAAAAACTTTATCAAATGACAGACAACAATTTATCTTATTTAAAGGTCCTTCAACTACACATTCGTCTAGCGTTATTAATAACACACCACCATTCAAGTTACAAACTGGCCGTCATAAATTAAAAAGGAAGGTTGGTCCGCATATATCAAGTATTCCAATTTTTGATTTGACATTAGATGAAGATAATATCGTCGAAGATGTAATTCAAAATGTTCATGTTGGTTTATCAAAAGGTATTCACTTACAACTAACTCTTTCAACTTAATATTTTATCCATTTTTTGTATATCACTTTTGAACGTAACGCTTACTTTATATATATATATATATATATATATATATATATATATATATATATATATATATATATATATATATATATATATATATATATATATATATATATATATATATATATATATATATATATATTTTTTGATTTTTTTAATTGATTATCTAGACAATGGTGATCAGACTTTTGTATGTGTAGTGTGTCATGCAAATTTTTGGAAGGCTCAAGCCGCTAGATTCAAAAAAATATACAATACCGGTTATTTAATGTGTTGTAATTATGGTAAAATTAAGTTGCCAGATTTAAGTGTTCCATCACCAAACTACCAAAATTTATTTCGTGGTTCCGATTCAAAGAGCAAATATTTAATGTGTAGTAATCCAAGTATTACAAACTCTCATAAGCTTATAATACAACTTTCTAATACCATATAATTTTTATTTTATTTTTATGCTAACATATTTTATTTCCAATATAGATTTATCTCTTACAGATACCCAACTTCAAAACTTGACGTTGTACGAGATAGAATTTATTTAAACCTTATCAATTCTAGCCTGAAATATTTTGCTCACATGCCATATCTTGATGATGATTTTTTAGAATCTTCAAACAATCGTATGCTTGCAGACGAGTTGTCTTATGATAAAATAATATTGCAAAATGAATTTCATCAAAATTTGAATTCATTAACGGATGAACAAGAAGGTATTTTTAATGATATTATGACATCTATTAATTCTGATAACAGGGGTGTGTACTTTGTTTATGGTTACGGCGGAACTGGTAAAATATTCTTATGGAGAACTCTTTCATCTTCCCTCATGTCCAATGGACAAATTGTATTAAATGTTGCTTCAAGTGGTATTGCTTCTTTATTACTATCTGGAGGTAGGACTGCTCACTCTCGGTTTCATATACTTATTTTTAGCTTAATAAAGATTCTATGTGTTATATAAGGGCAAATAACGATGTAACAATGTTAACTAAAAAAAAAACAAGCCTTATAATATGGGATGAAACACCAATGATTCATAAACATGCTTTTGAAGCTTTGGATAAAAAAAATCTTTTATCAAATCTTTATTCTTTTTTCATTGATGACTGTTTATATAATGTGTACACTATATTTGTAAAATCAACTATATCCCTTATTATTTTATACATATTTAACATAATATTCACGATTCATATTTGTATTCTATAATACTTACTTTCAGCAAATTTTACGACATCACATGATTTTTCACGGGTCAGAACTTAGTGCAAGTATATAGTAGAGATATAGCATCCAAACGTTGGGAAGGGTGACAACACTGAATCACACTAAAAAAATATAACAAAAAAATATAAAGTACTAAGAACAAACATTGAATCACACAATTATAATCAATGCAAGAGGTGATCTCATTATATACTTTGAAAATATATCTCTCAAAGTAACAATTATATTTGCAGGAAATCTACTATTTTTAGACTTGGATTAAGGAAGGTTCTTTTGCATTTTAATTGGTTCTTATGTAAAAAGTTTATTGGCTTCAAAGTAGCATACACTTTTCATGCTTCAACAAATTTCTATTATGCTATTTTTTTTTTCTTTAGCGTCATTGAGATATTTACAAGATTTGCATAGGATTTTTTTCTTAGTGACACTTAATTTTCAGTGTCTTAGTTCTAATTGTATTATTTTTTAACTTTTAAGTTTCAGTGTCTTGCCCGATTCAAAGTTCTTCCTAAGGAATGATATTCCAGTCTTTGAATATCTTTAAGATTCAATGTGACATTTGTCAAATACATTAAACCTGCTACAGATTGCAGTGATTCCATATAGGTATTGTAATAATAAGTGTCAGGATCGATTAACTATGAAGAGTTAATAAACACCTTTAGATCTAATTGATTATAAAAGTTACAGCGGATTAACACTATATCAATATAATTAAGAACAATGAACTGTAAGAACAATATGCGAAAATATTAAGAACACAGTTTCACAAAAAGCTTCAATGTATATTATTGATTAACAATACACACGTACGTTTACAATTCGTAAGGAACTATATATAATAGTCCTTGAAGCCTAACTATTTATCCTAGTTATTCTAGGACTTGATTTACATCGAATAATAAAAGATATACATTGAAATACATTCTATAACTAATTCTGCGAAGATCTCGGACTTGATATGTTTCCAAAACATGTACCAGTAGTAACTGCAATCACCAGTAGTAAATATGCATCGTCAGTAGTAACTCTGGTGACCAGTAGTAAGTCCAAAAACCAACATCAGTAGTAACTACTAAGATCAGTAGTATCTTCAATATGTGCTTGATCAGTAGTAACTTAGTTATAGTCTTCACCAGTATCAACTCATCAGTAGTAAGTTATTCTGCCCCATCAGTAACAACCATAGTATTCATCAGTAGTAACTATGATCAGTACTAACTGCAGCATCAGTAATAAGTTGAACTGTGATCTGTTCCAACAATCTCCCCCTAAACTTATTGATCATCTTTCAATCAATTAAGTTTCTTTTGTTCTTCTTCTTCCCTCTTTCTCTTCTCTAGGGTTCTTTGATTCTGTTGCCTTCTTTGTTCAATGATGTATTTGCTGTTTTTCTTTGTAAAATAATTCAATTTGTTCTGGAACATTACAGCATCATATGGCTTCATCATTGTGTTAGTGAATATCTGATACATAGTCTTTTCAGAATGTGGATATTCTTTTTCATACAAGTATAGCTCACATCTTTTGTTTGGTCTTTCAAAGAAGTACATATTTGCAGTTGGGAGTACATTCCAAGCATATACATTTTCTGGATTTGTAAATAGATCTGGGTAGTTATCTGGATAAAATGCAGCATCAATCATTCTTGTTAAGTATCCAGCACCAGACTCTTTCCATGATTTCTTTGACATCCTTGGTTTTCCAATAATCAGAAGTTTAATAACATCACTTCTTGAACAGGATCCAATCAATGGTAACCATCCAGTAAATCTGTGTACAGCTTTGTCTTCCCTTACAATCTCTATAACATTGTTAGGCATAACTCTCCAATTGATGATTGGATTGTTCTGCAAGGGAGCAACAGGTACTTCAAGAACAGGAATGATTTGTTCTGTTTTTTATTTCTTTTTAGCACTTTGTTCTTGAGTAACAGCCTTTCTTTTCTTTGTTTGGGGAGTTGAGGATTCACCAGTAGTTGATATACTACCAGTTTTAATTACACTTGGACTGATTGGAATTAAGGCTTTTGATTTCCTTTCTTCTTCTGCTTTTTGTTCAGCCAAATCTTTCTTCTTGGCAGCGCAATATTTTTCAATAATGGTGATCATTTTCATTCTGCCAAAGGACTTTGCACTGTGCCCTTTTGATTTCAAATATTCAATCATATTTGACTTCTGTTCAAATACATCATCTGTTAATTCACTTTTTGTTCTTTTGCATTCAGATACCAGATCTTCAAGACACTTTATATGTTCTTCTTCAACTTTTCTGAGTCTTTTAAATTCTGCTTTTTGAGCTTCTGTCTGAACATCTTCTATTTGAACAGGTACTTGAACAGGTATTTCATTTTGAGCCTTCTTTTTCTTCTCTTCAAGAGCTTGATACTTAGCTACTTTCTCCAAGCATCTCTTGTGCTTCACCTTCCATCTTGATTGTTTATCAGCTCTGCAAGATTGATTTTGTTTACCATATAGTGACCTAGTGCTCTGTTAGGGTAATCTTCATCATAAACTTCTTTACCCTTTCTAATATAAGCTGAAGGTGGAGGTGGAATATATTTCATATCTGGAATACCTCTGATTATTATTGAAGAAGAAAATAATCTAAGTTCATTTTCTTCAAGAATCTTTGGATGTGGAGGAAGTGTGCATTCATCCACTTCAAACCAGTTCACATTATCATCAATGTCAGGTATGATAAGTGGTTGATCAGGTGTAGGTGGTTTGGTGATGATTTCAAAACGTTTTCTTTCAATTAGTTCTGGGAGCACTAGTTCTTCCTCTTCAGTAGTAACCAAGGTAGTTACTGCTGGTGTGACTTCAGGAGTTACTACTGATAGGGCATCAGTAGTGTTTGGTGCAGTTGTTTCCTCTTGTTGATTTATTACTGCTATGACATCAGTAGTAGGAGTTACTACTGATACTTCTTGTTCAGTTTGTTCTTCCATATGAGCAGTAGTAGTAGGCTCATCATCAACATTCATCTTTTTTGGGCTTTCATCAACTTTTGTTTCTTTGAGATTGAGGAGAGAAGTTGCTGCTGCTGCAATTGATTCATCAATCATGGTTTGAATATTGTCCTTCTCCCCCTTAGTGAGCTCAACTGGTGGAGCCTCACTATTTTCAATCTTCTTCTTCAGTCTCCTTATTATCTTTGTTTGTTGATGAAGCATGTGCTCATAGAATCTCATTCTTTTGTTGATGGTATTAATATGCTTCTTCATTACTGTCATTGTTTTTCCCTGATTGGTGAGATATTTAAGGCAGTCATGTACAGTGGATTCAAGGTATCCCAACCTATCCGTCAATTGTGTTTGTTTAATACTGCCCTCACTCCATTTAGCAAGATCATCGGGCTCACTAACAGGTACATTGGCTTTAAGGTTTTCCATCCTTTCCGTCAATTCAACAGTTTCAGGTCTACCCTCATCACTTCTAGGTGATGAAATGGGTTGTTTGGACACTCTCTTCTTCCTAGAAGAAGCAGTAGTGCCCCCCCTTATGGTTTCTTGGCACCGGGGTCCTCTAAGTAATTCCTCAAAAGAGTCATCACTCAGAGTTGTCGAGGTCTGGGTCTTAGTGATGTTTTCACTGTCCTGTGCACCCACCTTTGGGGCATCAGTAGTGAAAGCCCTCGCCTCATGTCCTCTCTCCTCCTTGGAGGACAACTCTTGGAGCCTGGGGTTTGACTCAATTTGTCCCCTGGTGTCATTGAAGGAAGTTTTCTTCCTTTTATATATTGTGGATATGTTTTGGGTAACATTGGGTAGGTCTTCCACAGAGTGAAGAGTAGCACTCTGAGGATTTATTTCAAGTTCCTGGGACACATTCAGGACTTCTATTTGAATGGGTGATTGAGTGACTATTTGGGGTGGTGTTTGGGTTGCATTTGGGGGTGATGGAGTGGGTTGAGGTTTAATTGGGTTTGTAATGATATTTGAACCTTCTCCAAGATGTTGTGGATCATTGATCATGTTAGGAAACAGAGGGGTTTCCTTGCCCGAAAATTTAAATTGTTTTCTCATATTAGAGAAAACTTTCTTGTTCAACTCATGAATTATAAAAATATTTTTAGGAGTTGACAAGTTTTGAAATTCACAGTTTAAGATATGTTGAAGAAATCTGGGATACATTAAAAATTTTGAAGTACTAAGATTTCCCAACATACCTTCAAAAATCATATTTGAAAAATTAAATACCTGGTCTGTGCATAAACAAACAACAGCAGATGCTATTGATTTGTTAAACTCATTCCAAGTACTTCTTTTAGGAGAAATACAATGTTGAATGTTATGAACCAGAAATTTCCATTGTGGGGAGAGAGGACCTTTTTGAAAACTGACTATGTCAAGTCTTCCCTCATAACCCATTTTGCTTAAAATTTCAACAATGTATTCCTTAGGAAGGGAAAACATACCTGAATCATCATGTAGTTGCAGATGGTGTCTGATAGATTGTTCTGTTATAGTGACCGTTTTGCCATCCGCGGTTGATTTTATCATTGACATTGTTGACCCTTCGGTTCGTTCAGCATTTGTCCAGAAATCAACCAAGTGTTGTTGATATGATTTCGGATTGACGGTTAAAGCAAACTTTATATAGGAGTTTTTCAAGAAATTTACTATTGGACGAAAGTCTTTTGTACCGTCTGGATTCTTTAGGAAAGCACACATGTTGTGAAATTCAGAGTATTTGAGAGTTGTTTGAACATCCAGAGATTGTAGAGTTGCCATTGTTGTCGATGTTAAGATGTTTGATTGATTTCGATTTTGAGAGAAACAAGTATGAATTTTTGTTACTGATGCAGGGTTTATGATCGTGAGTTAGGGTTTATCGAGAGGATTTAGCAGATCGATGAGAGGATAATGCTAAATTAATCGACTTCGGCTATTTATATCTTACGATTAATCCTGCAAAAATACTAAATTGCCCTTCGAATCATAACACAACGGCTAATTTTACGAGGGTTAGTTTGGTAATTTGATAGTTGAAAGACCAGTACTAAATTAGATGCCAGTAAGAAAACGTCAGTAGTATCCAAGAACGTCAGTAGTAACTAAGGATTTTGACATCAGTAGTAACTATTGAATTTCATTACTGACCTAATTTGCAAGACCAGTAGTATATGTGGATACCAGTAGTACTGTCTTACCAGTAGTATTTTGTGTATACCTAATACACACCAGTAGTATTGACATACCAGTAGTATTTTGTGCACACGCCTACATACTTGTAAAGCAGACCTACCAGTAGTAAAACACTTTAAAAATAAATAACTTTTTACAACAAAATTTTACACATGATTTTGATTTGAGAAATTAATTTATTAAAATCATTCCAATACTGCTAACCAAGAAGCTGAATCTTCCTACATCAAATGCTTTTGTAAAAATATCTGCTAATTGATCATCAGTATGAATTTTAACTACTTTGATTAACTTCTTTTCATTGCAATCTCTTATAAAATGAAATCTTATTTCAATGTGTTTAGTTTTAGAGTGTTTTACTGGATTGTTCACAATACTAATAGCACTTTGATTATCAATAAAAATAGGAGTTTTAAGGATAGAGATACCAAAGTCTAGAAGCTGGTTTTGAATCCAGAGTACTTGAGCACGACAAGCAGATGCAGCTACATACTCTGCTTCAGCAGTTGATGTTGATACATTTGTTTGTTTCTTGCATTGCCATGACACCAGTCTTGATCCAAAGAATTGACATCCACCAGTTGTGGACTTTCTATCTTGACATTCACCTCCATAGTCACTATCTGTGTAGGCTATGAGTTCAAAGGGTGAATCATGTGGATACCATAGACCAAGTGATGGTTTGCCTTTCAAGTATCTGATTATTCTTTTAACAGCCTGCAAGTGTAGTTCTTTAGGTCTTGCTTGATACCTTGCACACACACAAACACTATACATAATATCAGGTCTTGATGCAGTTAAGTACATCAAAGAACCTATCATTGATCTATATAAGTGTTCATCTACATCCTCCCCCTCAACATCAGGATGTAGGTGTTTGTGAGTTTCCATTGGAGTACTTGCACTCTTGCAGTCTTTCATATCAAACTTCTCCAAGATGTCTTTAACATATTTTGATTGGTTTATCAAAATACCATCTGTTCTTTGATTGACTTGAAGTCCAAGGAAGAAGTTCATTGGACCCATGGAGCTCATCTTAAATTTGATTTGCATGAGATTTTCAAACTCTTTACATAATGAATCATTTGTTGATCCAAAAATGATATCATCTACATAAATTTGCACCAGTAGTATATAATTTTTGACCTTTCTTGTAAACAGAGTTTTGTCAATTTCTCCTCTTTTGAAATCATTCTTTAGTAAGTATGATGACAGTGTATCATAACATGCTCTTGGTGCCTGATGTAGGCCATATAGAGCTTTGTCTAGTTTGAATACATAGTCACCATGTTTTGGATCTTCAAAACCTGGAGGTTGACAGACATATACTTCTTCTTTAATTTTCCCATATAGGAAGGCACTTTTTACATCCATTTGATAGACTTTAAACTTCTTGTATGACGCATATGCTAAGAATATCCTAATTGCTTCAATTCTAGCAACAGGAGCATATACTTCATCGTAGTCTAATCCTTCTTCTTGAGTGTATCCTTGGGCTACAAGTCTGGCTTTGTTTTTTATCACTATACCTCTTTCATCTTTCTTGTTTCTAAAGATCCACCTTGTTCCAATGGCTCTTTTTCCTTTAGGTAGAGGTACAAGTGTCCAAACAGCTTGTAATTTGAATTGAAGGAGTTCTTCTTGCATTGCCTCAATCTAGTTTGAATCATTCATTGCTTGTTGAATCTTCTTTGGTTCATCCTGAGGCAGAAAGCATTCAAACATACATTCATTAGCAATTAAACTTATATTACACATGTTTGCAGTTAGACTCTTATGTAATTTGCTTCTTGTCTGCATGCTTGAGTTCACATCACTAAGGACTTGATCCAAAGGATGATTCTTTTCAGTTCTAGTGCCATGAACTTTATCAACAAGTAGTTGGTTTTCAAGATTAGACTCATTTGTCTCAGGAGATTGTTCCTCCTGAGGTTCTTCATTGTCATTGATGTTTGGTTCATCATCATTTGCTGGTTCAAGGTTACTACTGGGATCAGTAGTATTTAAGTTAATACTAGGATCAGTAGTGTTTAGAGAATTTAGGTTATTGCTAGGGCCAGTAGTATTTTGAGTACTATTACTGGACTCAGTAGTATTTGAATTACTACTGTCCTCATTGTCTGAATCACTACTGCTTCCAGAATTTGAGTTATTACTGTCCTCAGTATTAACTGTGGGAACAGTATCAACTACTATGTATCTCATCTCTTCTTGACCAGAATTTAAGGATGATGTTCCTTCCCTTTGAGTATGACCATTTGAATCACCTGCATTTAAATCCATGTTAGTGTTAAAGGATTTGGTTAGATTTTCTATGTTAAATACCCAATCTGTACCATTTCCTTGTTCATTAGGAACACTCTCATTAAAGGATACATTGATGCTTTCTTCAATTATCCTTAATCTTTTGTTGAACACTCTGTATGATTTGCTTTGAGTAGAGTATCCCACAAAGATTCCATCATCAGCTTTGCAGTCAAACTTACCAATTTGTTCTCTTGTAATCAGAATAGTACAAGGACAACCAAATGATTTTAAAAAACTTATGGAAGGTTTTCTTTTATTAAAAAGTTCATATGGTGTTTTATAATGTGGCTTAACTATTAATACTCTGTTTTGTACATAACAGGCAGTATTAACAGCCCAAAAGTGATTGGTAACTTTGAATCTGCTAACATTGATCTTGCTGCTTCAATGATGGTTCTATTTCTTCTTTCAGCTACACCATTTTGTTGAGGGGTTCTAGGTGAGATGTATTGCCTGTCAATACCTTTAAGATCACAAAAGTTAATTAAATTAGTATTTTTAAATTCTGTGCCATTGTCACATCTTATGGCTTTAACTTTTTGATCAGATGTGTTCTCCAGTTTAACAATTAAGTTCTTGATGAGTTCACTTGTTTCATCTTTTGTCCTGAGAAAGAAAACCCATGTATATCTGGAAAAGTCATCAGTAATAACAAGACAATATTGTTTCTTTCCAATGCTCATTACATTTGTAGGTCCAAAGAGGTCCATATGTAAGAGTTGTAAAGGAACAGAAATAGAGTTTACAATTTTGGACTTATGAGAAGACTTATGTTGTTTACCTTTTAGGCATGCAACACAGTGATGATCACACATGAATTGTTTTTGTGGTAATCCAATTACCAAATTCTTTCTTACTAAATTGTTCATGTTTTTAAAGTTTGTGTGACACATCCTTCTATGCCAAAGTTCTGATTCAGTGGTGTTTGCCTTGGATATAAAACAGTTGACCTCATTTGATGAAATGAGTTCTCCCCCTATATCCAGGCAATACACATTATTTCTCCTTGGAGTTCTCAAAACTACATATTTTTCATCTAAAATAAAATCAGGAGAAAGAATGATGCACTCAATATCTGTGAAAAGAATCTTGTTCTTTTTATCACAAACTTGAGACACACTGACAAGATTGTATTTTAGCTCAGTTACTTAAAATACATCATCAAAAGTAATCTTACCATTAGTAACTATACCTTTGCCTGAAATCTTACCTCCCTTTGGGTTCTCACCAAAGGCCACATATCCTCCATCAAATGACTTGAAATCTTTAAGAATTTGCAGATTTCCAGTCATGTGCCTTGAGCATCCACTATCAATGTGCCATGTTCTACCTTCTTCAGGGATCTGAATGCTCTGCACAAGTAAGTAAAGGATTAATTAAGTTTGGGAACCCAAGCTTTGTATGTCTTGGGTTCATCCTTTGAGAAATCAGATTTAGAACAGTTAACTTTAAACATTTTTGGTACCCATACCTTTTTAGTACTGGTGTTCTGTTTTACTACTGCCCTTTTAGATTTGGTACTGGTGTCTGAGTTCACTACTGATCTTGGTCTATACCCATGATTTTTAGCCTTTGAATACTTTACTACTGATGGACCAGTAGTATTTGGGTACTTACCATGTTTAGAATGACCAGTAGTGTTTTTAGCATTTGGTTTAGCAGCAGTAGTATTAGGGTTTTTACCAGTAGTGTTTTGGTACTGGTATCCAACAGCATTGTAATTAGGGTTATGACCAGTAGTAAACATGTTAAAGTTTCTACTGGTGTTGGAAAAGTTAGAATATTGTTTATTTTGATTTGTTTTTCCATTATTTTTGAAATAATTGCTGTTCTTTGGGCTTCCCACTCTTTTATTTTGCACAAACCTTGGTGCATTTCTTCCAAATTTTGGTGTTTCAAAATTTTGAGATTTTATTTTATTTACTACTGATGGACCAGTGGTATCTTTTAACTTTTGTGTTTTTGCTTTATCTTTAGAATTTTGAAATTCTTTGAACTCTTTGCAGTTGATTGGATTGAAGTGACAATCCTTTGCTAAATGGTTTACTTTGTTGCAAATTACACATTTTAATTTATTATCCTTAGCCCTTATGGTCTTTCTTTGTTCTAAGAGTTGATTCCTGTTTCTTTGATTTCCCCTTTTTAAAATTTTTGGTATATTTTCTGCATTATATTTAGGAGAGTCTTCTTGACTTTGTGCTGTGTGAAAACTTGTATCAATTGAGTTTGTTGATTCAGTTTGAAAAATTGTGAATTCAATTGAGTCTGTAGTTTGATCATCATCAGAAGAATCATTTGGTTCAGATGTTTCAGTATTAGATTCAGTTTGATTTTCATTTTTTAATTCATTTATGATTCTTTCTGAACTATCTTTAAGTGGAGGAATGAATTTATATGGAGATGGTACAGCATGATATCCCACTCCATGCACCACTTTTTCAGTGGTTTGATTACTTGTTAATTCATTTACAATTTTAGAGCTTCTTTCAAACTTTTTAATGGTTAATTTGTTTTGTTCCAATTCCATTTGAAATTCTTCTAGTTTGATCAAAGTTTCTTTTAATTTTAATTCAAGATGTTCTTTTTCATAAGTGGTTTGTAGCAATTCTTCTTTTATCTTTTGATCAGTTATTTTATAAATTTTAATTTGATTTTCAAGATCAGCTATACAACCATTATATTCAATTCTTCTGTTTCTATTTAGAATCATCTCTGCAAGTGTTTCTTTATTTAGTTTTTCTAACTCTTTATAAGCTTTAATGCATTCAGGAGTGCAAGATTTAGATTGTACCTTAGTAGGAGAGTCAGTGAAGGCCATGAGAGCTTGATTCTGTGCATGCTCTTCTGCTTGAAAGCTCCAGTCATAACCTTGTCCTTGTTGTGAAACAAGAGCAGTTGAGTTTGATCTTTTGTCTGGCTGAGGACATTCTTTAGCAAAGTGCCCAAGGTTGTTACAGTTGTAACATTTGACTTTAGTCTTGTCAAATCCAGCCTTGTCACCTTTGTTGAAGTTTAGGTTTGTTCTTCATGTCCTCTTCAAGAACCTTTTGGTTCTAAGGCTCAGCATAGCCATCAGCCATTTAAGATCCATCTCTTCAAGATCATCAGGATTCAGTTGTTCCAAGTCATCACTAATTAGTGCAGTATGCACATGACTAGTGAAGAAGGACTCTCTTGCAATATCTTCACAATCTGCAGCCTTTGCAGTTTCCTGACCTGTTCCTGTACTAGACACAAAAGCAGCATTTTTTGAGGATAAATTAGGAGTTTTAGAACTTACCTCAGATTCAAACACTCTAAGCTCATTGTACAATTCATCCAGCTCCTTTTCTTCCAGAGCATCACCTTGTCTATATATGACTGTGTACATAGACCATTCTTCTCCAAGAGATCTGAGAAATTTTCTGTTGACATCATCATTGTCAGGTTGCACACCAACTTGATTCAATTCACCAATGCGTTTGTTGAATCTATCAAAGGTTTGAGATAGAGATTCATTCTTTTGGCCTTTGAAGTTTTCAAAGACCTGCTTCAGTACAGACTTCATGTTTCTTTTGGTGCTTTTGGTGCTTTTAGTGCCAACAAATCTCTTTTCCAGTGCCTGCCACAACACCTTTGCATCATCATATTCAACAAAGAGATGTTGATAGTCATTAGGAATGGCCAGAAGAAGAGTGCTTAGAGCTTTGAGTTCGATTCCTCTGTCTTTCTTCTCCTTTTCACACTTGAGTTTGTCTGCTTCAGTTGCAGAACTGGTTGCTTGACCAGGAACAGTTTTGTTTCCTTCGACAACGACTTCCCACATGGAGTAATCAGTAATAAGCATGTATTGCTTAATACGATTCTTCCACATTCCAAAGTTATTGGGAGTGAGTATAGGGATTTTATTAGCTTGAGTACTTTCATTGTTATCAGTCATGATTAACAATTAGTGTGTTTTAAAAGATTAAAACTTTTTGTTGTTCTTAAAATTCGTAGATCTAGAACCAATAAGCTCTGATACCACTTGTCAGGATCGATTAACTATGAAGAGTTAATAAACACCGTTAGATCTAATTGATTATAGAAGTTACAGCGGATTAACACTATATCAATATAATTAAGAACAATGAACTGTAAGAACAATATGCGAAAATATTAAGAACACAGTTTCACAAAAAGCTTCAATGTATATTATTGGTTAACAATACACACGTACGTTTACAATTCGTAAGGAACTATATATAATAGTCCTTGAAGCCTAACTATTTACCCTAGTTATTGTAGGACTTGATTTACATCGTATAATAAAAGATATACATTGAAATACATTCTATAACTAATTCTGCGAAGATCTCGGACTTGATATGTTTCAGAAACGTGTACCAGTAGTAACTGCAATCACCAGTAGTAAATATGCATCGTCAGTAGTAACTCTGGTGACCAGTAGTAAGTCCAAAAATCAACGTCAGTAGTAACTACTAAGATCAGTAGTATCTTCAATATGTGCTTGATCAGTAGTAACTTAGTTATAGTCTTCACCAGTATCAACTCATCAGTAGTAAGTTATTCTGCCCCATCAGTAACAAACATAGTATTCATCAGTAGTAACTATGATCAGTACTAACTGCAGCATCAGTAATAAGTTGAACTGTGATCTGTTCCAATAATAAGCTTTTTATATTTATATTGAGTAGTAAGATAATTGAGTTTGTCACTTAACTTCCTCGACATGTTTACAATAGTAGGTTTTCTCGTATTAGAAAGCTTTTCTCTTACGAAGTTACGGGTAACTTAAATGTTGTTTTTTAATTAAAAAAATTTCGTGTATTATACAACTAATGATATTATATAATAATAGTAATACTAATAATAATATATTATTGTTATTTATATTTATTATTGTTATTATTAAATTATGATATTTTTGTGGATAATGTTATGTTTTGAT
The DNA here is from genome assembly GCA_963853835.1 of Calendula officinalis. Lineage (NCBI taxonomy): Eukaryota > Viridiplantae > Streptophyta > Magnoliopsida > Asterales > Asteraceae > Calendula > Calendula officinalis. Next base: position 6,678,577 of record OY970832.1, on the reverse strand, counting down.
ACCCTCTATCTAAGGCTATGGGGTATGGGTACCACACTCTAGGGATGCACACAAACCGGTTTTTGATCAAACCGGTTTCGGGTTTGACCCAAACCGGTTTTGGTCAAAGCCGGTCAAAACCGGTTTTCAGTTAACCGGTTTCTTTGGGGACTCGAAAACTCTAACCGGTGTAATGGGTATTGTAACCGGTTCGGTTTCGGTTACAAACCGGTTAACCGGTCAAAACCAGTGTGTTGACCAAATTTGCGGTCGGTTTCGAGTCAAAACCGGTTCGGTTAACCGGTTACTAACCGGTTCGAACCATAAAAACCCCAACCGGTTACTAACCGATCGGTTACTCAATAACCGAACCGGTTATGGTCAAAACCGGTTTTGACCGGTTTCGGTTGTTGTTCGGGTACCGGTTTCAGTTTCAGTTATTTTGTGCACGGCTACCACACTCGCACCAAGTTTTTTTGCCACATCATCTGTCACCTCAACAATCACACCACCCCCACACCACATCATTTGGTGGAAATACCCACCACACCATACCATTTTATTTTTTATCTCACCATTTCATTTCCATTTATTTTTTAAACATAAAACTAATAATTCATTAAATTAAAATAACAATACATAAAAATAAAAATTACAATACTTGAAATTTAAAAAGATTAAAATTAAAATTACATTAAATTGTTCATGGCCGCCCGGGACCTTGCCTTCGCTGCTAGTAGAATTTCGAGATCTTCCTGACGCATGCCATCCTCTTTTATATTCAAAATTTGCAAATTATTGATCATTCTTTGTTCGGTTGCAATCGGAAACATCAACTGATTGTGAACTTCGTGAGCGCTTCGATTGTTGTTGATCCTTAGTAATTGTTCCGAGCCACTTTGGATCCTCTTTTAAAATCAACCAATCTCGCTCTTGCTCAAAACTATGACCCTTTTTTTCAACTTTTTATAATGCCTTAGCGGCCGCCAAAACATCAAACTCGGCCATTCTGCTACTTCTTTCCGACGAAAGTTTGTTGTATATACCATTAAATTTTGTTACCTTGTTGTATATTTCACGTCATTTGCTACTAAGGCTATTGTCTTTTCGGTAAGGAGGGACTCCCATAAAGCTATGAAATTTAGAAAGAATAGCTTCCTAATAGTTTTTAATTTTCATGCCATTCCCGTCTTTCTCGTTTTTGGAAGTGTCACACCAAGCTCGCCACAACGCAATTTCCTCATTTACGTCCATGGTATTTGTGTGTCTTCTTCCACAACTTGTTTCCCTTTGCCTTTTGCCTTTCGCTTGCTCCCCCCCCCCCCCCCCCCCCGGGCTTGTGGTTGTTGGGTAGATTGTGGTTGTTGTGTTTGGGTTTGATAGGGCGTTTGTTGAAAAAGTGTATTTTGTTGAAAATATTGTGATGTGGGTGCAAATTGAGATACGTTTTGTGAATATTGAGGTTGTGTAAATTGCGGTTGTGAATATTGAGGTACGTTTTGTGGATAAACTGGTGGAGGTGGGGCTACACCGGAATTGAGGATGTTGAAATATGGCTCGTAGCCGCTAAATACAAGGTTTGGTGGTGTATTTTGTTGTGAAGATTGGTTTGGTGTTTGTGAAGGGTTGTTGTGTGGATCCATTACAAGTAAAAGTGTGGTATGACTATTGGAGTTTGTAGAGAGGTTTGTAAAATTTGTGTGCAAAAAAAGATTAACTTTGTGTGTAAAAAGAGCAATATGTGTAAGTATATATAGGTAAAAAATTAAAAGGTTTTTTTTTTAAATTTTTTATAAATGTAACGGCTATATAGCCGTTGGGACCTCCAACGATTCTTTTTTTCCATCGAACGCACCCCCTTCACGGGGTCCTGCCCCGTTGCGCGTTGCCTTCCACCTCCACGCCCACCCCGCACGCTGGTGTGGGGGGGGGGGGGGGGCTCCCTTGCACGCCGTGACTTATAGCCACATCACCACCCACACCCACGCCCTAAGCACCATACCGAGCAGCCTAATCTATCTGCAAGTCTGCAACAAAAAATTAATAGTTCATTATCGTTAAATTATAGTAGTTAAAAAAATAATGGGTAATTAAATACATGTTAACTTGTGCTTTTAAAACATATTGTAGAAAAAACATGTAATTTCAACTGGGAGTTATTCTCATATTACAAATTTTGACGCCTACACCACAGTGTATAACTATTTCTATAAACTGTACAACTACATAAAGCATTTGTTGTGATACATGAGTTAAAACATGTGATATAAAAATCACCACATATTTCAACACGAACAAATGGTTGTAAGAAAATTAGGAGTCTTATCATACGAAATGATGTACATTAAATATTTTGTATTCTACCATAAATGGCGTTGGCCCCTCTTACTTTACACTTAGGTGCTGTTTGGTTCGCTGGAATGTAATAGAATCTGAGGGAATTGGAATCCAATTCCATCAGATTCCAGTGTTTGGTTCAAAAAAATGGATGGAATTGGATTCCTAAATGATGGAAACATTCCACCAAATGAGGGAATCTCAATTCCATCCAAATGTTGATGGAATTGAATTCCAAGGTTTGGTAGAATGTTCTTTTACCTTTATACCCTTTATACCCACCACCACAACCATCATCACCACCACCCCACCACCAACTGTCGCCACCACCACCCACCGTCGCCATCACCACAACCGCCACCAACCGCCGCCACCATCCACCACCATCCACCACCGCCGCCATCACCCACCATCACCACCACCCACCGCTACCACAACCACCCACCGCCACCACAACCACCCACCACCACCAACCAACCACTACTATTAATAAGGGTAAATTCGTCATTTTAGATAATTCCAAATCTAATTCATGTCAACCAAACAGAATATTGAATTAGATTCCAATTCTCTTCCATGCCAACCAAACAGACTATGGAATTGGATTCCAATTCCTGACGGATTCCAATTCCTTCTTAAATTCCAATTCCATCAGAAACATTCTGCGAACCAAACAGCACCTTAGTGCATAATGTATGATTGTATGAGCTGTTAAAACCATGTCAAATAACTCAAGGTTGTAATCTAGTGGTTATGATGAATTGTATAAGATGTTGTCCGTAACCTAGTGGTCATGGGTTCAAGTCTCGTAGTAGACAATTGGTGTAAATTAGGTGTCGTTCAAAAAAAAAACCATGTCAAATGCTTTTTAATATAGCCAACATCATATTGCATCACATGTTAAACTCATGTTAAACATTTCTCGCCATTACTATAACGCACAACCAAAAGATTTCTAAAGTATTTGTTGTTTTTTTGGTAAATTATTATTGGTTTGAGGTATTTTTTTATGACGCCAAATGAATGTTATAGAGATATTAAATCACAAGAAATATATTTAGCAAACTTAAAAGGAGTAATCAAGAGTGAAAAACTTGATCGTAAGGTTTTTAACCGCTTAAAAGTTGAATCTTTTGACTCAGAACATATCAAGTGGGCTGAAACCCACACCATGTTTGGCCATCATCCTCAGAGTATTCTCATTAACAACTCAACTCAACCCAACCTTTTCATTAAAAAATTAAGCAAAATGATAATGACAGCCCTAAGGGCTGTCATGAAGACGTAAGGACACGCATCAAAAACTTATACAATAATCAATAACCGCCCCCTGTATTTTAGGAATCAACCCCCACTAATAAAAGTACAAACGATTTATGCACGTAACCACCTCTTAATGACAGCCATAAGGGCTGTCATTAACAAAACCCAAAAATTGATTTCTCTTTCTTCCACCTACACAACCCAGCCCAATCCAATATTTCACACACATTAGTAACCCAACCTAGCCCAACCTAAACTACCAATATAAAAATTACACACCATATTTGAAAGAAAAAAAAAACAATTAAGATATACAGTGACCCAGGGTCACAGCCCTGAGCCTTCCCACCAGCCTAGGTCACTAAGTTTGGAAGACCCCCATATTATTTTATTAGTTTTTCTGGTGACCCCGGCCTTCCAAAAGAAGGCGATGGGCGTAGTCTCATGTGAGGCACATCATGGCCGGCGTGGTAGTTGAGCGGCGAAGCCCAACCTGGTATTCATAAAAATAGGTGTGATTAACTACGTATTACAGTGGATAAAATTTAATTTTTAAAAATAATGAAATTACATAATGCTTCAAGTTTAATCTTTTGGATTAATGAAAAAAGGATTAACTAATAAGACAAACCATTATTCTATATGAAAAGATTATTTATTATCCCAATAATTAATTATTTATAGAATTTTATATTAAGAAATTAATTCTGATTTTCTTTTACATCCTTCCTTTCTTTAAACCCATCCCCTTTGACTATTCTCTCTCAACCTCTAAGACCACTCCCAATGGTGGCAGCAATTGACGCCGTCAGTTGCTGCCATGTAACGCCTTAAATTTTGATGTAATTGAAATTATCTACTTTTTATTAAATAACTAACGAACTAATTATTTAATTGAGATTAAAAGTGTGATGTGCCTTTCACGTATTTAATTAGAGTATTTAATAAATAACGTTTTAATAACTAGAGTGTTATTAATTTTTGAGTAACTAATTGCAAGTTAATTAAATGTATTGTGATATTCAATCCCGAGCAATTGCGCGTTATATAATTTATTGAGTAGACGTTGTTGAATTCCCGATGCCGGCCATTAGGCCAAGGCCTTTTCTATGACGACCGTTTCTAGCTCGGGTCGAGCTCTCCTGATTCATTGTTGGTTTAGCCGAAGCGAGCTAATGATTTTGGTCTTCCCTCCTTCGTGTACTCGAGTCTTATTCCAACCTTGTGGTCTTGCATGGCGATATGAGGAGGTATAGGGTTGAGCCCGTTTTGCTTAAGTATCAACCACCGAAATTTTTATCAAACACTAGCCCACTAGATTTTTATGAGGCTTGGGGCCTTGTCGGTTTTGCTTGGAGACTAAGTCCCCCTAATTTTGGTTAATATCTCCCATTCTATATTGCATGATACCACTGAATTAATTCCCCACAACCCTAATCATAACTCAGCCGCACCTCTCTAGCTCATCTCCAAAATCGAGCAAACATACTCCTCCAATCATTCTGTTCATCGTCTTCAAGCAGCCAAAGAGCGAAGTCGAGTTCTTCCGTTTGTTCCCATTCGAGTCAAGGTGAACTAGAGCACCACCGTAGATCGCAAGCCACGTTTTTCTCTCTAGTTTTATTCTTGTCCCATTGCTAACTCTTGTATACGGTGGTGGTGTGGAGGATACCCGTGCCGAGTTACCAATCCCTCAACAAAGCAGCAGCATCTCCCCTGGTCTCTCCTAGTCGGCGCTGAGCAAAGAGAGAAAGAGCCATGGTCAATCCATTCTTCTTCTGGTCAGAGTTCATCGAGCAAACTAGAAGCAATCCCAAGTCATGGTTGAAATCGGTAGCACTCTTGTACCTTTGTCTCTATTGTTCGTTTCTTTCCTCCATTCGGGAAAACTTAACCTATTTTGTTTCTGTGTTGAGGAAGAACCACGAAGGAGCAGTGAGCCTTCTTATCCCGAGCAAGATGCAGAGTCGAGGTTGTGGTGGTGATAACTCGCAGGCAAGTAGAGTATCGATTATCAAGCGGTGTTGTCAAGGGAGCAGATTTGACGAACCGGATTGTGACCTTGTCTCGGTAGCTCCTCTTCGTTCTCGTCTATTTTATTTTTCCGTTATGTAGTAATATCGAATCTGTTTTATCTTGTGAGTAGGGCTGCGATTTTCTTTGGTTAGTAGGTTGTTAACGAACCCAGTTGGGTTGGTTTATTGTGAACTCGGTTGTTGTTCTGTTCTATAACTGTTGCATTGTTTTGGCGTCGGGTTGGGTGAAGGTTTTAAAGGTGTCTTATATAGTTTTTCATTGTAATTAAATTCGGATGTGGGTGTTGTTGTTACTGTTTTATAAAATAGTAAGGGTGTGGAAAATTACAAATAGTCGGAGATAACTGAGTTTTGTTCTGTTGGTTGTCAAATTCTAAGTGTCGGGTTTTTCGGTAACGAGTAGAGTTGAAAATCAAGCCTTTGTAAAATAAACCAAATTTTAGCAGAATCAGCCCGACAAGTTGGGGACTATTTTTAACCTGTTTAAGATACGCTTTTTGGATTTTGGTCCGCAACGGTCCCTAGTTCTCTGAGTCCTCTTTTCAATACCACTGACGGCTCGTTAATCCGAATTGTCGTTTAAAAGATATCCTTGTTTTGGTAAACGCTCGCAACAGCTTTTTCGGTGCGGCTTTTTCTGATTTGTGAGTCTGTTTTGAGGTACTTATCTTTGGATTCGAGTCCCGAAGTTTTCTGACGAATTGTATTCGTCTGAGTCATTTAGCTACTGTAAAAACTTGAATAAAATCTAGTGAGCGGTTTGAGAGTTATGGCCGTTCCCGTGAATGTGCTGAGTGCTGCTAAGTTTCTGCTGAAACTATCTTTGAGTCTAATCCTAACCCGAGCTTCCTTGTGCTATGTAGGACCTTTTAGGACCTGATTAAAGACGCATTTTGGTGCTAATGATATCTAGGAGCATACGTCTATTCGAGGTGGGTAATCTCATTATAAACTTGTACTTACTTTCGATTCATGATTATGAGCTATATGTTATGAATTGTCTTGTTGATTGAACTTGAGTATTGATTGTGCGATTTATCTTAGTTATCTGTGATTTGAGTTATCTGAGTTCTGAGTTCTTGAGTTAAAACATTAAACATAATTATACTTGACTTGACACCGAAGAGCACTGGTGTCAGATGTTTGTCTTGGCACCGAAGAGTACTGGTGCCAGACGTTTTGACTCAACACCGAAGAGTACAGGTGTTGAGCCTTGAGGTGGTGTGAGGCGGGTCGAGGTTGATCTCTCGGCCAAAGTCACACTAGCGCGCTATATAAATTAAAATCCGAGTAATAAAATCTGAGAAATAAACTTGAGTAATTGATAATTTAGTACAGTCTTTAGGGATCACTTATGTGACATGAGTTGTTTGTACTTACATGTTGATTTTGATGTTATTCGCTCAGCGGTGGCTGACCCCAAACACTCCCCCCATTGTTGCAGTACTAGAGCAAGTGCATTGAATGAGCTGTTACTCGATGAGCTTTTATGGATTTGGATTCCAAACATTTATTTTGAGTCAAATGTTTTTAAACAATTATTTTATCTTGAGTCAAATGTTTTTAAAACAATTATTTTATTAATCCGCATTTAAAAACCATGAGACGGTTTATATTTATTTTAATGATATGGTACCGTTTGTTTACTTGTACTTTTGGGAAAATGTTATTTTTATTTTATTAATTTTTTTTATTTCCCCTGAAAATTTAGGATGTTACATGCCAACTCAGCGTCACGTCAGCAGACAAACTAACTAACACTAAACTGACGTAGCCATGCCAACAGCACTCTCTCACTTCACCAAATATAATTAATTTACTTTCTTTTTAATTAAAACAAAAATATAACTAAAAACATACTCCCTCCGTCCCTAAATAAAGTTCTCATTTGTGTTGGGCACAACATTTTAGGAGATAGTTAGTGGTGGGGTATTTGGTATTACTTTTGAATAAAATATAAGGTTTGATTGGAGAGAGAAAGTGTTTTAAGAGATAGTTAGTGGTGAAAGTATTGGTAATAATATTATTATATTAAGTGGGTCCCTTAAGTTTGAGAAATGAGAACTTTATTTAGGGACAAAACTTGAAGGTAAAATGGGAACTTTATTTAGGGACGGAGGGAGTAATACTTTTAATAAATAAAAAAACATTACAATAAATTTAAAAACTTAAAAACAAAAAAAATACGAAAAAAAATTACAATAATTAAAAAACTTTAATTAACGTTGGCGGAAATTTGGTGGGAGTTGCGAAATGTGGTCTACTAGTGCCTTGCGAATTCTGTGATGCGTTGCTTGATCCCGTAGTTCTTGGCCATTCGAGCGTGTGTTGCAACTCTCTCATTCCACGAGCGTTGCGGCATGTTTGCCGGATTATCCATATACGCCTCCTCAAGTGGACACATGTTGCGACCGTTGTCCTCAATTATCATGTTGTGTAAAATTATACAACAATACATGATTCGACGTATTTTATTGACGCTATATGGTCTTGCCGGGTTTTTAATGATTTGCCAACGCCCTTGCAAAACACCGAATGCTCGTTCAATATCTTTTCTTGCGGCTTCTTGATATTTCTTAAACCGAGTTTGTTTTTCAGATAGCGGATACTTAAATGTCTTCACAATGGTTGACCATTCCGGATATATCCCATCACCGAGATAGTATCCGTTAGTGAATTGTTGCCCGACAATGACAAAAGGAATAGTTGGAGTTCTGTATTGCAGCAAGTCCTTGAATAAGTCTGATGCATTAAGGACATTGATGTCGTTGCTCGAACCAGCTGGGCCGAAGTAAGCGTGCCAAATCCACAAATCATAAGACGCAACCGCTTCTAGCATGATCGTTGGCTCCCCTTGGTCACCTCGTGTGTATTGTCCTTTCCATGCCACCGGGCAATTCCTCAAGGCCAGTGGATGCAATCGATGCTGCCGAGCATACCCGGAAAACCATGCACCTCAGCATGACGTTGATGTAAGCGCTCGACGTCATGCGCCTTGAGTTTTCTTAAGTACTCACCACCAAATAGAAGGAATACACATTTGACAAAATTATCCAAATAATCATACGATGTTTGTTGTCCCATGTGTAGATATTCATCAAACAAATCGGAAGCACAACCATAGGCCAATTGTCGTACGACGGATGTACATTTTTAAAAAATATTAAAACCCGATCTTCCGGTAGCATCGTCCCGTTGACGAAAATACAAAAAATATTCATGTAAAGGAGTCTGAGAGTAAGAGGTTATACCGTCACATATACAGAGGAACAGCGAACGGGTCATACGGAAACATCGCCTAAAATAATCCGGCGGGAACGTGTGATTTTCAGCAAAATAGTCTGCGTACAAACGTTCACCGGCACCTTCACGATCTCGTGGCACATACCTTCTCGGCGCTCTGGGGATCGAAGCGATCTCTTCATCGTCCTATGTATCAGATGAAAGAGCATTCACAATGGCGACCATTTCCTCGGCATTATAAGAATTGGCTATCGTCATAATAGCTTCCAAATCGGAATCATATTCGGAAGAGGAATCAGAAACATTAGACATTTTATAAGTATGGTTGGGTTGGAGAAGAGAGAATTTTTGTTGTGAAAATTTATACAATGAATGTAGGTATTTATTGAAGTTTAAAAGGTTTAAAAAAATAATATATATATATATATATATATATATATATATATATATATATATATATATATATATATATATATATATATATATATATATATATATATATATATATATATAAGTGAGTTCCATTGAGAATTAATATATTATGTGAGAATGTGAGAATAGATCTCAGCCTCTCATCTCCTTCCAGCCCTCACGCGCGCGGTGGCGTTTTTGTAATTAAGTCTAACTTTTCTGTCCCACACGCGATGACATTTTTGTAATTAAGTCCAACTTTTCTGTCCCACACGCGGTGGCATTTTTGCAATTAAGTCCAACTTTTCTTTAATCATCGATGATAAAACTGGGCTTTGTAGAATATAAAGACTTTTAATCATCGATGATTAAACTAGTCTGGATTTTTTAAAAGATGCTTTTTAATAATCGATGATTAAACTTGGTGTAATGTTTAATCATTAATTATTAAACTTTTGAGATTGTTTTTAATCATCGATGATTAAACTTGGTTTAGTGTTTAATCATCAATTATTAAACTTTTGAGATTGTTTTTAATCATGGATGATTAAACTTGGTGTAGTGTTTAATCATCAATGATTAATAGAATAATTTTGTCTTTAAAACCAAAGATGCTGTTTAATAATCGATGCCATTTTTTAGATTCTTAATTATTTACTCCCTCCGTCCCACAAAAAAGTTCCCATTTCTATCATAAATTTTGTCCCACAAAAAAGTTCCCATTTCTATTAAATAATATTATTATTATGGATCCCACCACCAACTATCTCTTAAAAACACTTTCTCTCTCCAATTAACCTTATATTTTAATCAAAAATAGTACCAAAGACCCCACTATCAACTATCTCCTAAATACTTGTGTCCAAAGGAAATGAGAACTTTTTTGTGGGACGGAGGGAGTATAAGATGTTGTTTAATCATCGATGATTAGCGTGTCTGCTTTCTTTATTATTTGATTGAATCAAACTTGGTATCGGAGATGCATGAAATTGGTGTGTAATCATCGATGATTAAACTTTATCTGTGTAATAATCATAAGATTCTCTTTAATCATTGATGATTAAACTTGATAATGTGTTTAATCATTAACGATTAAACTTGGGGTTGGGTTTAATCATCGATGATAAACTAGCGCGTGAGACAGAAAAGATGGACGTAATTATAAAAATGCCACTGCGCGTCTTTTTGCCTGATTCTCACATTCTCACGTAATATATTAATTCTCAATGAAACCCTCCCCTATATATATATATATATATATATATATATATATATATATATATATATATATATATATATATATATAGGGTCCGATTCAGCGCAGAACCGTTTAAAGGTGTAGAACCGCAGAACCATCCTAACATCCAATGTTTTCTGTGTTATACATAAGTTGTAAATTTGCATACACGCTGTAACCATCCTAACATCCAATGTTTCCAATTTTTTATACAAATAATATATAAATATATTTATATATTATGTGTATAAAAAATTGGAAACATTGAATGTATAAATGTGTTACAACGTGTATGGAAATGTACACCTTATGTATAACACAGAAAACATTGGATGTTAGGATGGTTCTGCGGTTCTGCGCTGAATTGGGCACTATATATATATATATATATATATATATATATATATATATATATATATATATATATATATATATATATATATATATATATAAGTGGGATCCGGTGAGAACTTCAAAAACGGTGAGGACTCGCGAGGACACCTCAAAAAAATTACAAAAAATTCCGAAAAAAATATATATAACCCCCCTGATTATTACTACATTTGACCAAAAAAAAAATTCGAAAAAAAATTATGATCCACTTTTTTTTGCGGATCATAACAATGATCCATATTTTTTTTGTTGATCATTATTATGATCTATATATTTTTTTTTTGATCATTTTTGAATTTTTTTTTTTTTTGGATCTTATAGGCTGCGATTTAGATATTTAAAAAAGAAATTTTTTTGAAAAAAGTTTGTTTTGGATTATTTTTAGTGTTTTTTTTTTTGGAGTACTCGCAGTCCTCACCGGGAAAAGAGTCTTCACCGGATCCGGACCCTATATATATATATATATATATATATATATATATATATATATATATATATATATATATATATATATATATATATATATATATATAGGGTCGAGTTATATTGAGAACCCTGATTTCAAAAAGAACTCTGAGAACTCTTATTAACCAATCAGAAATTAGTTAATTGATTTTGATTAATTTAATTCATATTAATTATCCAGGGGCATCTACGACATTTTACAAAAAAACAATTATTTCCTTTTTTGAAAATTTCCTAAAATTTAGGAATTATTTTCGAAAATTAATTGTTTTTTTGTCATTTTTGTCGAGCCAATTCTGCATATATGTCGAGACGGTTTTGCATATATGTTATTTTTCCGATAATTAATGTTATTTTTTCGTAATTCGTATACCTTAATGTTATAAACTAGTTGAGCAAATGTGTTTGACTATTGAACATATATGTAACATAGAACAAACATGTTTAGCAAATGAAATCTATATCCAAAATTCTCCAAAATTAATAGAGCAAACATAATACATACATGTTGAACTTATTCACAAAAAAAAAAGTCAAAAGTTATTTCAAAAAACACATATATGTATTCAAACAATAACATATATGCACTCAAATGGTTGTTGGCATGTAATCGTGCCCCCTTTTGAAGTAGCTTTCTTATTTATATACTATCACAAAATATTCATTTCCTCTTTTTTCCACGTATGTAACTTGTCAATTTTCCTTGTACCACCCACTGCAAAACATAAAAAAAAAAGACACATATGTTAATCAAGAAAATATATACAAACTAATCAAGATTATATGCAAACTAATAAGAGCATTAATGTTACTCTAATAATAGCTAAAAATTACATAAGAAAACAAAATACGCAAACCCATATACAAACTCACCGAATAGTTATATAGATAAAAGACAAAGTTAAAAAAATAAATTCTTACAAAAACAAATCTGCAACAAAAAGAAGAGATAAACACCATGTTGCAAAATTAATCAATTAATTAAATAAATAAAGATTTTACAGGGATACCACAATATTTAAAATCACAAAGTTAATCAATTCATTAAATGATTATTATTTTTAAAGGGATGAGAATATCTTGTAGATTCTCACGTATCATATTTCCGAAATCAATTAATCAATTAAATAATTAATTAATTATTTTTAAAGGAATCGTATGTTCCAAAATTAGTCTTGAAGCTTCCGCCATTAAAGGATCTTGAAGTTCTCAACTTACAAATTAAAAAATACCTTCAGATTGTTAAAAGTAATTGATTTAAAACACATGAAAACTATCATTTCATCTAGTACAGAGATACATGCTTGATCTAAAAATTAAAAAGATACCTTCAATCCAGATAATATCGGGATGGCTTAAATGCCTTAATTAAATCAAAATCAAAATAAAGGCCTGTGGAGGATGACAAACAGAAATGACGACGACTTCATAAAAGCACCGGCAGTCGGTTGACCGGGCTGTAACATCGCCGGCGGCAAAATATCATCATCGGTTGAATGCTACATCTGCCTCCATTGTTATGTGTTTGCTTTTTTAGGTTTGATTAGGATTTGGGGCTGTAGGTGGTGAGAGAAAGTGTAAGGGTTATGAACCCTAAAATAAAAAGGAACCGTGAGAAGAAAAGTAGTTTCACAAAGTGGAGAGAAGAATGAGTTATATTGTAGAGGGGCGATTTTACAGGGGAGGGTACGGTTTTTCAGAAACATTTTTGGCCAAAATACCTATTATACCCCTCTAATTAATTGATTACTAAAAATATAATTTGTTTTATTTACAAAAATGTTATTTTCAATCTTAACCATTAATCTTGAATCCAATGGTCTAGATTGGTTAATTAAAAGTTCTTAGAGTTTTTTTTTAAAATCAGGGTTCTCAATATAGTTCTTCATTATATATATATATATATATATATATATATATATATATATATATATATATATATATATATATATATATATATATATATATATATATATATATATAACGGTAATATTACCGTTAGAAAAAAAAATAAAAAAAATAAAAAAATTCAACCGGTGACACACACACCGCTCGTCCTCAAACCGGCGCGGCTCAAACCGGCGGCAAAGTGGCGAGGCCGTGCCAGTGGTACCACCAAACCGGCGAGAACCGGCGGCAAAGGGACGGTGCCCGTCGGCACCCGTCTAACTTCCTCAAACCAACTTGAATCACTCCTCTCATTCACCACCATTACAACCATTGTCTCTGACCGCCACCAACTCCGGCTACCGCCTCAGCCGCTCACCATCAATATTGTCGAGCAGTACCACCACCAACTCACTCGGACACCAACTACCTATGTGCGTATGTGTTTTTATGTATGCGTATTTCGTTATTTTGATGATGATACTTGCTGGTTTGGGTGGGTGAAAGAAGGTGAAGATGATAATGGCAAGAAAAACTAAAAAGTTAAGTGGAGAAAGAGAGAATGAAAAAAGTGGAGAAATGAGAGAGAGAAAGACAGAGAACGAGTTGTACCCATACAACTTTTAAATTCATTCTTTTAATTTTTAAAATCACAATTTCCAAGACATTAAGTTTGACTAACATGTTTATTTACAGGATCCTACTAATACTACTGATATTTTTATATTTTATTAAATTTAATATATTGGGAACATGCAAGTCAAACCCATTTTGACTGACTGATTGATATAAAGATAGAAGAAAAATTACCTTAGAGTGAAAACTATTTATTTATCTTTTAAAGTATTTTTCAGGTACATATTTTTTGTCTTTTACTTGAATGAAATACAGAAAGCTGATATACAACGTTTGTTTTTTAATTCATCAAATCTTACAGAAAAAAAGGTACAAAATTTAGTCAAAAAATCCATCGGAAATCTCTTAAAAGTGCTTTTCAAAGTACAAAATTTCTATTTTTCCCTTTAATAAATAAAAGAAAGCTGCTATACATTGTTTTTAAATCTGCTCCAATCTTAAAGAAAATAATTAGTACAAATATTAGTCAAAAAAATACATCGAAAATGTTTTTAATACAAATATTGATATTATTGGTACTGGAAAAGAAAAGGAAGAAAAAAGTTACCAACAAGTCTAATTATATATACCATGAATCTGGGTATCAAATACAAAGAAAAATTAGTCACATACACAGATAAGAGAAAGACAAGGAAGATATTCAAAGCAAGGTATGTGCCAAATCTAAATTTTAAAGAAAAACAAAACATATTACACTACATAAAGAAAGTAGATAAACGATAGAGATCGGAGAAGTAAAAGTGGCAGGGACGATCACAGTGGAGACGGGCGGTAGAATGCTGGTGGAGGAGTGGAGTAGCCGTCTATCTTGAGAGGGAGAAAAAGATAGTGAATAAATTGGGGAATGATAATGGTTAGGGTTTTTTAAGGTTATAATAAGAGTTTAATAGTTGGTTGGGCTTAATTAATGGGTTGGGCTATTTCTAATACATGATCTAGGTTTTAAGATTTATGTAACATTTAGTTAATTTTAGTACATAATATGGTGTTAATTTTAATTACTGTTATTGCTAATACATAACAGAAATATCTTTTTTTTGTGCAGAATTTTGTTTTGTTGTGACAAAGAAAAATGTCAATTTTTTTTTCCGAAAACAACTCAAATGGTTCATCTACGATAGCAAACGGTTCGGAAACATTTTCGAAACAACTTCCATAAATTTTCCGTCCTTATCTTACTAGTTTTCAAGATGTAATGAACGAGGATTATCTAGTCCGTGCTCTGCAGCGGAATTTTAAAACATTCATTTTTTAAGCAAAACATTTAGGTAAGTTTATGTAACAAATAAAAAAGCTAGTCGAAATCTTTCATTAGTACACAAAAATGAATAAATTTGTTAAATGATGTTAAAAGTAATTGACGATTTAGGTGTTAAACATGAAATATGAATTGTAGAAATTTTAGTGGTTACAATTATGAGCCATAAATTGTTAGGAGAAAGATGCTTTAGTAACTTAAAATAAATAATAAAAGTTTAGGATTTATAATAAAAAGTTATAAAGTTTTAGGATGAGAAGTGTAAGTAATTATGAGCCATTGTAATAAAAAAAAAGAAGGGAAATAAATAAAATAGCAGAGTGGAGATTCGAACTTGAGCATCTCGAATAGATGGGGAAGGACTTTGCCAACACATATACACGTGTTAATAGTTACACCTTGCATACATAGCAATAGCATAGCAATATACTATATAATAATAAGCTGCGTAAGATAGCAAAATTTGTTTTATTGTTCACAACGCAGGTTTACTGAATGCTAAATGTATATAAGAGTAATGATGGAAATTGTGGATTTCGATCAATTGATGTCGCTCTTGGTTTGTCTAGAGGATCAATGGCCTCAAATTCGGTCAGACTTGGTGCAAGAGTTAGATGCTAACCAGCAAAACTATAAGTATATTTTTGAAACAATGGGTTATAAAGAAATCTATAATACTGTACGATTAGCTGGAAAATGGATGGAAATGCCAGATACGGGATTGCTTATTGCTTTTATGTACAATAGAGTTGTTATCTATCTAACTAATGGAGGAAATGTCGGAGGTTGTACAATAATTTTTCCACTTTGGTCCAGTCCACCACAATCAGAGCCACATGAGACAATTGTCATTGCTCATGTAAATGGTAACCATTACATCAAAGCGGAATTACGTGCAGGTTGTCCTTTACCGATAACTCATCCACTTTGGGTGACATATAAAAAAAGTGACATTGCATCTGGATGGGAAGAGCCGTATGTTAGTCGTCAGGAAACGTTTCGTGAATATTACTATCGTATTCCTAAATATTGTGACCTAGCGAAATAATTATGAAATTTTCTATTTGATGTAATTTTATTTACGTATTAATGAATGTTTTAGTTTAAGTTTATTTACTTTTTAAAGCTTATTTAGGTTACGAGATTTTCGAAGTATGATTATTACTCTCGCATATGTTTTTTTTACATTTATAGTACTACCAGTTAATACATATCTATTTAAAATATGTGAAAGGGTCAAAGGACAGTGGATTTGTTTTCTTATTAAAATATACTTTTATATTTTATCTTGTTTTTCTTAATAAAAAAAGTGGGTGTACTGGAATCAATCACACATCTCCCTGTCTCTATCACGTTGTCACGGTAGTCTTAGTGAAAATTACGGTAGGTTTAGGGCAAGCCTATTTATATTATTTGGGTGTTTTAACAGGAGAACCTTAAAAAAACTTCTTCTGGTCACGGAGGTTTATGTGCACTGACTTCGTGCTATATGTGAAGCGGATGATGATCCTATCATTAGTTGACTTGAATAGCGGATCGGAATCTAGTTACCAAGGAAAAAAAGGGTGTTATTGTGTGAACGTGCATGTGTGATTTTTGTAAATAGCTAAATATTAGGACACATACAATTAATCCTGACCATGTAGATACGTACACTAGTTGCACCGACTATAGTTCATTTTCGCCCTTCTTCATAAAAATCTATAGAGTAAATTACACGGAAGGTCCCTGTGGTATACCACTTATTACATCCACAGTCCTTGAACTTCGTTTATTACATCGGACGTCCCTGGGATATGCATATTGTTACACCGGAAGTCCCTCGACCTAACGTCCGTCTAATTTAACTGTTAAAATGGTCATGTCCTTGGCACATAATGGGCAAAAACGTCATTTCCCATTTATAAACACAAAATCCTTTCTTCTTCTTCAACATCATCCCCAAATTACTAACCCTAAAATACCAAATCATAGCTCCAAAGAAATTAGCAGGTACTTATTCTTGTGGACTAATACATATAGTTCCTTTGATTATTCCTTCCAGCAAAACGTCTGAAACCAACAATCAAATGCCCACAAGTTAACTAATTCGATTATAAAATAATACCGTAAATCATTCATACCTACCACTCCAATTTAACCTAGGCGTTTGCACAAATCGATCCAATCCATACATACCTTCATGGGAGGACCAGAGCTAGCAGCAGACCGTTACGGTGATGAAATTGGAGAAAGCAGAGGAGCGTTAATGATAGTGTGTTCATAGAGAAGGCGACAGCTCATCACCGGAAAATCAGGCCAAAGAAGACTCGGGTGTGGGACAGAAACTGTGGCCCTGCCGGCTGCCATTTACCCGCCTCTGCCGACGCTACCTCCGGAGTGGAGTTTTGTGACTGACGTTGAAGTGTCTCGCCTGCGTCGAATCTGAATATGCATCTTCATCTGAGTATGAGTTGCTTCTTTGTAATTTGATGTTCTATTGTTATGTTCTTATTTGTACCCCTCTTTTTCTGCTGTTGCACAAAAAAACTGTACAATGACGTGTTGATCGATTCAACCTCACAAGAACCCACAAATCAAGAATCCTAACATTTCTTCAGATCTGGTGGTGTTTAAATCAAGTTCCATGCCGATGATTATCGGCGTTATCACCGGTGGTGGGCACGAAGAAGAAGGAGGAGCCTGCACAACGGAGGGGTGGCGGTGGTTGAGCTTGTACATCAGATGGTTATCATCTGGAGATTGAGATCTGACTTTTGGGAGATCAAAGCTCATGAAGATGAAGAAAGATAGTTAACCTCTCATAAGTGGGAAATGGAATTTTTACCCATCACGTGCCAAGCACATGACCATTTTAACAGTTAAATTAGACGGACGTTAGGGCGAGGGACTTCCGGTGTACCAATGTGCATACCTCAGGGATGTCCAGTGTAATAAACAAACTTTAAGGACTGTTGCTGTTATAAGTGATATACCACAGGGATCTTTCGTGTAATTTACTCAAAATCTATATCTAAACATCTATCAATATCTAAAAAAAAGAAGATAAAAGAAAACAAAAATAAATTAATTTAAAATTATGGAGGGTTCAGTTA
This sequence comes from Calendula officinalis, assembly GCA_963853835.1. Taxonomy (NCBI): domain Eukaryota; kingdom Viridiplantae; phylum Streptophyta; class Magnoliopsida; order Asterales; family Asteraceae; genus Calendula; species Calendula officinalis. The sequence continues at coordinate 6,660,337 of OY970832.1, read as the reverse complement.
TAACAAATCAGTAATGCCCTAACTCTGTAACTGAACCAAAATTTTCGGTTAATCAAGTTTTAACACCCGACCCACTGTTATGGAAACGGTTCAATTAGTTTGGAATGGTTAAATCAAGGGAGCTGATTCATACAGAGTAATTTTTATTCATACAGAGCAATTTCATATCAATGGACAATTATGTCATTACTTTCCTTTTATCATATTTTTCTTTCCACCCCTCTCACTAAGGGCATGATTGTCCATTGGTATGAAATTGCTCTGCATGAATAAAAATTGTTCTGTACAAATCAGCTCCCTTAAATCAATTATGTAGCTGTGTATAGATTAATTGATTTTTATACTGGCTTGTAGATAAGTTTACGTCGCTACTCGTTAGTTGTGACAAGTCAAGGGTGTAACTGTCATTGTCAACTAATGTAGGACATATACGTAAATTCACACATAAAGTTAAAAGTGTAAGTAAATTAAATTGTTCGCAAGCTACTTGAGTTTGAGTCGTTAAAATACATATAAAATCTCAAGTTAAATGAGTGTTGGGATTATATCAGAGTTGCTACTGATTGAAGATTAATACTGATGAATCACTTGATGCTGCTCAAGATGGTTACTACTGAAAGTCTGCAAATACTACTGATCAACTTCCTATTGCTGCTAAGGAGTTGATACTGACAATATGAAATACTACTGATGATGCCAGTTCCTACTGATCTACGATATCACTACTGATAAAGCTTATTTGAAGAATATATCGTGTCCGAGATCTTAGGAAAGTTTGTTTAGAATATAATATCTTTTGTATTTCGATTGTAATCTAGTCCTAGAATAACTAGGGTAAATGTTAAGCTTCAAGGACTATTATAAATAGTTCCTTATGAATTGTAAAGTATTGTATTCGATCAATCAATATACATTGAAACTTTTTGTGATATTACTGTGTTCTTATTATTCATATAATTATTTACAGTTTATCATACAATTCTTGGCAATCACAATAGTGTTAATACGCTGTAACTTCTCATTGTGAGTAGATCTGTGATTCTAATAACTGTTTTAGTTATTCGATCCTGACAACAAGTTTGACCTTAATTTAGAGCTCGTTTATAAAATCAGCTCGAGCCCGAGCTTCAAATAAATAGCTCATTTAGACTCACAATCCTAAACCAGTCAATATACATGAAATTTACAAAATTTAGCGAGTCAAACTTAAGTTTTAAATATAAGGCTCAAAACATATTGAATTCTAGCTCTCTAAAATTAAATGGTCTGAACTCGAATCTAGTCGAGATCAGATTAGCTCAGCTACCGTCATCTACACCCCACATAGAGTTATTGAGCAATTATTAAAATTGGCAACTGCTACAAATAAAAGAGACAATAATGTGAGAGAGAGAGAGTGTGTGTGAGAGAGAGAGAGAGAGAGAGAGAGAGAAGTATGTTGTTGTACAAAGATGTATTGCCGTTTGGCGCAATGGTGATGGTAGAATGCATAGGTGTCGGTGGTAACACACTCTACAAAGCAGCATCCGGTCAAGGAGTCAACTCTTATGTCTTCACCTTCTATGTCTTCCTCCTCAGCTTCTTCTTCCTCTTGCCTTCCCCTTTTCTCGTCCACAGGTACCCACCCTCGTCTATCTCATATTCCGCAAGTTTACTTTCGTTTATTGAACTCCCAATTTCCAAAAAAAAAAACGTATATTGTTAGTACGTACAAAATAATATTTGGACAATTAGACCGTTCCCAACAGTTAGACCGCTCCCAACAGTGATACAAACTGTAACTTCAGTTTTTGTCAAATCAGTGCAACTCACACTCCAACCGACATTAAACTCACATACTCATGCCAACAATACATTTCTCTTCAGTTTGTTGGGTCTCGTTATTATAAAATATACAAAAAAAAAAAAAAAAACCAAATACCCTATTAAATTGCATTGAGCCCACAAAAATGAGCCTCTCAACTCTTCGGATAAGTGAAGAGTTCAACCGAAGACATCAAACCGAAAGACGTGCCAACAGGAAGATGCCTTATGTTTTGGTTACCCCGTTGGGACAGGTCTTATAGTTTTACATTTCTAACACTTTCTTATAGGGGGTGATTTTTATATCACATTTTTTAATTTATCTACCACAATAAGTGTTTTACATGCTTGTACAATGTGTAAGAGTAGTTATATATTATGGTAGATGCATAAAAAATTGTGATATGAAAATTAATTCTTTTTTTATCCTGCTTCTTATTATATAAGAGAAATTATTAAATGTCAATTATATTTTATCGATGCAACTAACTTTTTAATTGTTTGTGATTTAAATATCTAGATTTGGTCACTTGAAAAATAAATTAATCAGGACGCGATCGTTTATACTTTCGGATTACATGGATTATATATTTTATCGAAGTATAAGTTTTGATGAATTTTGTTGCAGAAGAGCAAGCGTTCCACCCATTGAATTCTGCATTGTTGTGAAGATATTTTTCATAAGTGTCATCATGTAAGCAAAACACCATATTCATAAGTGTTATCAGACTAATCGAACTCGTAAAAGTACTAGAACATACACATTTAAATTGTGCACGCCTAATAGATCGACTGAAATATAAATTATCGTACAATAAATTGCTATATGTTTTTCTTTAACGGTTAGTTTTTAGTTAGTGGTTCGAGTCAGACTGTGACATCTACAAGACAATATGTCTTCTTCCGAACTATCCACCTATGACATTTATTTAATAAGATTTACCCCTTATTCTCTTAATAAGTTATTAAAGTCTAGGGACCCTTACACTTTTAATTAGCTTAAATTAACAAAATATTTAATCTACAAAATAAGGAAAGTGATTTTTATACACAGAAATTAATTTATGCACCACATTGTAAAATAGTTAAAATAAATTATACAAGCACCATAAAATAATGATTATAGTATGTAGAGTAGTTTTTGTGGTGTATAAATTATCTCTCATCAAATAAGAATATTCAGGTACTTGTCTCAGATATGTGGATACAGTGGTATCAATTACAGTTCTCCAACTCTTTCGTCAATCATGAGCAATCTTGTACCTGCTTTTACCTTCACAATTGCATTCATCTTCAGGTTCTCATGTATACCTTGTTGTTTCTATTAAGCATTAATTAAGTAAGCGTTTATGTTCGTAAAGGAGCTCAATGACATTTTTATTGTATTCACATTTGTTAGGATGGAAAAGATAAAGTTAGGAAGCGTTACGAGCCAAGCAAAAATTATAGGAACATTAGTGTCAACAATCGGTGCACTTATAGCCACACTTTATTATGGTCCAAAAATTTTATCTGACTCACTGAGCATCAACTGGATTTTCGGGGGAACTTTACTCGCGACTCAATTTCTTCTATTTTCTTTTGGTACAGTAGCCCAGGTATCAAATTAAAATTGGAGGTGAAATCTACACTACAAAAACTACTTCATTCATCACACTTGACAAGTCTAAAAGCAGATTGTACAAGTATATTATTAAAATATAAGGTGTGATATGTGCAACATATAGTTTTTGTGGTGTAGATATCACATCTCAAATTAAATTGTATAACTATTTACCATTTAAATTTTGAAATCTTTTAACGTAAAACTTATATGATTAGAAACTTTGCAGGCAAAAGTACTGATAACATATCCGGTGGACATCATGTTTGTGTTCATATTTACGGTTAGTGGAGTATTCGTAGCTGGACTTGGAGGGTTAATAATGGCACGAGATCCCGATGCTTGGAAACTAAAATCTAACGTTGTTTTAGCCACTCTAATCTACATGGTAATTAAAACGTACCTCAGTATGTTTAGAGAAATGATATTTGTGTCTACCATTTGTACATATCCATAGGTCTACCCACTTATAAACTTGACACATGTCATCCACTAATTCTCTCTTTTCATATCATACCTTGATTTTGACACTTGTCATGATCAAATTGGTAGGCACATAAATAGACATAATTGGTAGACACAAATACCATTCCTTATGTTTAAAAGGAATATATGACATAGCATTTGGTTCATGTGCAGGTGATTTCTACTGGATTTTTGAATACTTTGGTAACAGTTTGGGTTCTACGCGTGAAAGGCCCTGTCTATGTTTCCATGTTCAAGCCGTTGACAATTGTGATAGCAGTCATTATGGGTGTGCTGTTTCTTGGTGAATCACTACGTCTTGGCAGGTTAACGGATTTTCACTCTAATCCTATTATATGTATGTCGTTTGGTAAAATTCCCATACGGATTCATTCCATTTTAACTAGATTAAAAGGTCATCTGACTCGGTCAACACTTTGAATTCGATCCAAATTTGTCTCTTAATCCAGTACGAATAAATAAAATGCTAGACTCGGTCCAAACCTGTCTTTGTCTCGATCCAAACTCATTTCATTCAGCATAGTCAGTCAGAGATATAATCAAACATGATTTCAGTTATAAATTCAAACTCAATCAACAACTAACTCAATCAACATAATTCAGTTAACAACTATAAAAATGGACCCTCAAGGAATGATTTTTTTTATTTTTCTTTTGGTGTGTGCATAAACGTACCATTACCATCAGACAACTTAGTAATCACAGATATCTGGGTTTGGTATTTTTCCATCTCTTGAGCCAAAAGATAGTAAAATATAAAAGACAGGTCATTATTAATAAATTTAGACGCCTTACCAATAAAAAGCATTTTCTGGAGCTTATCAATATTCTTTTGCCTACCCGCATCATATAATGGCCCAGTCCCTGCCATGAAAATATTTGCGCCCATGCTTATGAATGAGGGTTTCTAATAGGTTGACTTAGTCAGTTAGTCAACCGACATGTTAGAATTTTGGATCAGAAAAATCAACTATATAAACTGAACATTTTTAAACTAAGGTAATCCAGACATGACTGACATGTTTGACCGATATAATTTAACAGCTTAATAGGTCAAATAGGTTAGCAGATTGTTAGAACCAGATTGTTAGATCAAAAACAAATTTCCAATCATTCCAAATCGATGAATGTTCTTCCACTATTCTTAAATTTGCATCCACATTGAGTTCGATTACTTCCTCAATTTTATGCATCATCTCCGTTAGAGGTCTTCTTCCTTACTTTAATTCAACTGGCTATTGTATGAAGCATACCCGATTATGAAAACTAACTTTTTTTATAATGATACAGATTATGAAAACTAACTTTTTTTTATAATGTATGATGCAGTGTTGTAGGGGGTAGCATAATAATAATAGGGTTTTATGGAGTGCTTTGGGGCAAAGCCAAAGAAGAAGGTGCACCGCCATTAATGACTCAGACCACTGCTCCTTTGCTTGAACCACATGATGCTCTTGAAAAGTGTTCACCACACATCATCAATGCAAATTAATACTGCTAAATTTGTCTCATGTCATTGTTGGATATAATTAATTCGTTATAAGTTGTAATAGAGTGACATGAATGTAATAATGTGATGTAATGAGAAAAAGTTAATGGTTAAGTTTTCTCTTTTTGATAACTGAGTTCCGACCCGTTTTGCGAGTCGACCACTTCCGTGAACCTCTGTAGCTACAAGGGAGTATTTTTTTTTATTGTTTATAGAGAACTTGAGAACTTCTTTGAATTTCATATCTTTTAAAAAATCAAATCTTACTATTAAGCTACCATTTATTAAATGGTTTACGTTTTGTTTGCATAAATGGGCAAAGTACGTTATGCAACCAGTTTCAAGTTATATAATGCTAATTGATAAGGAAAACAAAATACTTTAATGCACTAGATTGTTTGTTTGTTACAAAGTACAAACATAAAAATATATTGTTATTTCTCAGATTTTTTTTTTTTTTAATTTTAAAGTGAAGTAAAAAACAGATATACTTTATTGCGTGTAAAAAACATAAATTACTTAGCAAGTCCCTATAAAAAGGGGAATGTTTCAAATTCTGCATTCTTACGGCAGAAGCTTTTCCTGTTCATATACATAACACTTTCTGATCCCTCCTTGAAATAATTCTCAATTCTCGATCTTCATTCATCACGCGACTACAGAACTTCAATTTTTGGATGTTATTTGCTTGATTCTAGGGCAAATTTAATGCTTAAATCGTCTCCGGTGCACCTTTCTATCAGGTTTGATTTCTAACCCTATTTATGTTGTTTGCAATTGCTCTGTTATTCCTTAATCTGGTCAATTTCAAAATCGAATTCATATATTGTATGTTTGTTGCGATTCATGTGTTATTTGTTTTTATTTTGTAAGTTGTTCAGTGCAAAAGTTGTTTTTATTCGTTAAATGTAGCTGATCGGGATATGAATGACCTAGGGTTTTGTTTGATAATTATGGAATCACGTTGCTTTTGACGTTTATGCTAAACCTAAATGTCCATCAGTTGCAACCTTTCGTGAATTGATGATTATTTAGCCTTTTTAGCCTCTGTGATTATGGTTCCAGTTTTACTGTTTATCATTAGTTTATATATGTCCCAAAATATATATTCAAGCAAAATGTGTTACCTTAATATATTGAGTTTGAACTTGTCAAGTAGGAAAATATGGTGATATAAATCTAAAATATTTTCATTGATAAATGAAGTAAGTTAAGAGTGTTAATGGTATGTTTAATTGTTTACTGGTTGCAGTGTTTGAGTTTATATAGCTATAAGTTGTTACTTATGTAGCAAAAATGATTTGAATTAATCCAACTTTTGTTTGTACTGATGACATCTATTGCTTAACCATTATTATGGGCATGCAACAGTGATCTTAATGTCCACGAAATCATCTGCTGCAACAATCATGGCATGGAATTGGGTAATCCAATCGGTTGCAAAATTTAAGCAAGTAGATTCATCCACTTTAACTGGTATGTTTGATTAACATGTGTATGGTTTTTGCATCTTAATTAATGGATATAATTATAGATAGAACATTAGCATATTTCAGGTTTGGTAAAAAATGGTCCTGCAATATCAGATGATCTAGGAAAGGATTCAAGGGAGGTTGTTTGTTTACAAATACTGGAGAGCTTATTTATTCATGAAAATGAAGATGTTGAGACAGAAAATGATAAAATCTCTTTTGATTTATCAGAGCAATGTGAAGATGTTCTGCACAAGATATTAAAGGAGGTAATATGTCTATAGTCTAATAATATCTGTTGATTTTTGGTTTATTTTATTTTTCATAAATTTTACAGACATCTGAACCAATGACAGAGTTAGAAAAGCAAAAATGGAATGTTCGTCCTTTCATAGTCCATAAAAGGGCTTCTTTGCCCAAAAGTCCCTTACGAAAGGTAGGAAATATTTTCTTTCATTTGCATATATTATATATATGTATGTATGTATGTATGTATATATATTAATATATATATATATATATATATATATCACAGAATATATGCATTGTTTGATTAAACAGTTCAAGGATTTACTTCTTCAAGGCAATAATCCAATTCTAGAATCATTGAGAAAGAGGACTTCATTACAAGGTGAAAATGTATCTGAAAATACAGTTGTTATGGATGATTTGGTATCAGAGAACCCTGCAAACAAAGACAAATTGCAAGAAACAGATAATTCCACTATAAACATTACAGGAAAAGAAGATGAAATGTCTAAAATACCCACCGTAATAGGCTTAGAAGAAATCGATCATATGGAAAAGAATGTTGAGGTTGCAATAAGTTGTGATAGTGATGATGAAATGAATGATATTGCTGCAAAGAAATCTGCTTTTTTAAGCTCTCAATTCACACTCAGTCAAGATTCAATGGCTTCCCCTGAGATATTTGTATGTATGAAATGTAACAAAAATGGTGAGTTTTTGGTTTGTAATTCTGATTCCTGCCCGTTTAGGGTTCACAAAACCTGTTTAGGGTCTAATGCCACATTTGATGAAAATGGAACCTTTTTCTGTCCATTTTGTGCTTATTCTCGTGCAATTTCTAAGTATTTGGAAGTTAAGAAAAAGGCTTCATTGGCTAGGCAAGATTTGCAATTGTTTCTAAGCTCAGGGGTTAAACTTGAACATACACCAAAGATATCCTCCAAAAAAGGAGGTTGTTCTGTGGATGAAACAAATGGTGGTGAAGATAGTATGAGTAGAGGTAAAGAAGATTGTGCACCGGTTGACTTACCTCGTCGGTCAACACACCGAGCTGGCACGCCTAAAAGAAAATTTAAAGAAAAAGAAGATATTGATTCATACGCATTTACTCATTCAAAAAGAGCGTGTAAGCGGGACCCACAGTAGTAAGTTCTTTACCATTGACATATTTATTTATTTATGTATTTGACATATTTCGGGATTTGAATAATGATGATTTGAATTTGCAGTTCATCTCCAAGAATGAATGTAGGAAGGAGAAAGAGCATTTGGTGGACAAAATCAGAAGAGGAGATACTAAAAGTAAGCATAAACAATAGTAGTATTATTTTGATTTTGATTTTGATTTTGATTTTGGAAGTTAGTTAGCTGATGTTGGTTTTTGTTTCAGGAAGGAATAGTGAAGTTTGGCGCTGTGAATAATAAAATTCCATGGAAGGAGATTTTGGATTTCGGTTGTGAGGTATTTGATAAAAGCCGTACAACTATTGATTTAAAAGATAAATGGAGAAACTTATGTAAACAAACATCACCCTCACCCTTACCCTCAACCTCTAAGAAACCTAAACTATAGAAATGTTTATCGGAAACCTTTTTGTTGCTATATTATGTACGGTTTATGATTAGTAATATCAACTAATCACCTTGAAAACGTACGTCCAAACACCTTGTTGATGTTCGGGACTCTTGTCGCATGCTTGATTATATTATGTACCTATATAATTCGGATGGAAATTTACAACAACAATGATATTAAATATGTTTTTATGGAGTATGAGGCAAATAATATGTAGTGTCATATTTGTATAATTGAGATGAAACTTTACAAATGACTTATTTTATCAATTTTTTACTTAATAAAATCAATTTTTATTAACTTTTATTATACTTATTATCATGTATTAGTTATAATTAACTTTTTACAATTGAAAAGAAAATGAAATTCTCACAAAATGGTTCATGTATTAGTTAGACGGGAGGGAAAAATATCCAATTGAGTATCGAGAATAGGGATGGCAACTCTCATCCGATCCGATGATCATCCATCCGATCCGCTCCACCGGTGGTGGATACGGATGAAGTTAAATGGGTGAATATCGGATGTGGAGCGGATATGGATGTTTATTGGAGCGGATACGGATGATGATTTTCAATCCATGGATGAATCCATTTAACCCGAAATTAATCTTTTTTATATTACAATTTTACATGATTAATAATATATGTCTACATATATTTTATTCAATCAAATTTATACATAACATAACATTGAATATAACTAAATTTGTAAACATTACAAACCGTACTCTAGGCTTATGTATATATTAAGTTATGTTTTCGTTTGTATCTATCAATAATTGGGTATTAGTTACAAACTATGTTCTATGCCTCAATGCATCGAACGTAGGTTTGTAATTATGTTTTCGTTTGTATATTCTTTTGAAAGAAATTATATACATATTCAACAAAAATTGCAAATTTATCTATGAAACTATCATACTTTCTTATGAAACTATCATACTTTCTTTAAAAAACTAAATTCTTTCGACATCCAACGGATGCCCATTTACCCGCTATAATCCGATGGATATGGATATGGATGGATGAAATGATTTTAAATGGATATGGATGTGGATATGGACGATGTAAATCTAAATGGATATGGATGTGGACATCGCATCACCCGATCCACATCCGCTCCATTGCCATCCCTAATCGAGAACCATAAGGACAAAAATTATATGAAAAAAATGTTCAAAGGTATAATTGTAAAATTCAAAAAACTAGATGGACTGTTTCTGTAATTTACTATATTTCCTTGGTTTGCATAAAAGAGTTTAATACGTATAAACTAAATTTGGTACTAATGCAAATAAAGAGATATGATATCTACATTACAAAAATTTATATAGTACATAATAATTTATATTTTAATATACTTGAAAATTTTATTTTAAAATGTATACAATGTATCAAATAAATTTTATGATGTATATATTAGTTCTTACTATCATCAAATTTTAGGTAACTTTCGAAGTATACATAGGAAATTAAAGTTGGACAATTTTTATTCATGTATAACCATTCATATTAAAAGATAATGATGTCCTTCATTCTATAATATTTTACATTTCAGTCCTTTTTAATCCTTTTTAATGGCATGATTTTTCATTATATAAAATTTCTATACGATGAAAATTGATATGAGCTCCGATGCGAAATGACCTAATCAAAGTTTGACTACGGAGACAAGTCAAATCTAATCACTTCTCCACATTCTTAAACTAGGAAACGTATCGATGCTCATAATAATAATAAATAATGTTTCCATTTTTAAATTCCAATCTTCGGAAGTTTTCCAAATAATTCGCTGAGATTCCATTGACAGATTGTGTTTATAACCGAAAGGAATCACAAATCAAATTCAACAAGATAAAGGAAGAAGAAGGTGTTTATTCTTTCTCTTCTCTTCATTTCACGTTTTCTTTGTTTCTGTTCTGGTTAACATCATCAGCAATCAACCGTTCAAGTTTACTGATTCGTTTTAGCTTGATATCATCCGACTGGAAGGTTTGTTATTTGTGCGATTTCTGTTTTATGGTTGTTTTAAATAGATTAATTTACAGCATCGAATGCATGTTGTTCGATTGTTTGAATGCGACTTGCAGAAAACTGAATTTAAGCATTTGATATGTTTTATTCTTTGTATTTAAAGTATTTATGTGTTGAAATTAGAAGAAGCTGGGTGTAAGAATGATATTTTGTGATTTTGGATGATTGAAACTGTAAAACATGAAAAGAGTTTTGTAATTTTGGATGAATTAGAACTATTATACTATGGAAATAGTATGATATTAATTGGGAAAAGTAGATATTTTGGTTAAAGTAGTAACGTTTTTGTTGTGTTTTATGTAGTAAATTAAATTGCAGCCGGATTTGAATTTGAATTTGAATTTGAATTTGTTGATGGAAGACAAGAAATTAAACTTGAATCGACCTATTCTTTCTGTGAGACAAAAGGATTCTTGTCCTGTAAATAGATCTGAAATGCATTCGGGCCCGTTAAGAAACCCAGGAAGTGTTCCTTTTGTGTGGGAACAAATTCCAGGAAGACCAAAAGATGATAAAAAACCACAAAAACATCCTATAATTCCACCAACTAGGGTTTCAAAACAAGATTTGGATATAACTACCCAAGTGTCTACTGATAAAACCACCCGAATTAAAGAAAATTCAAAACAGGTAGTGAATAAGGAAAGCAAGAAGCCACAAATTACATATGGTCCTAACTTTTTACAATTTAACGAGCCGGATTATGATAATGATGATGATGAGCATCAAAATATGTCATATAATAAAGTTTGTGGATTGCTTCCACATTTTTTAAAGGGATCTTCTATTGGTCTTTTGAATCCAGTACCGGGATTAAGTGTCCGGACCAAATTGCCCCAGCCTCAGGTAAATGTCTTATCTTATCTAATCTTATGTTATCTTTTTTTCCATCTAATTTCTTACATGTTCATTTTTTTGGTGGATTTTATTAGGCTGCTGCAAATAAGCCCAAATCATTAGTGAAGAAGAAGCCTATTTTGAACAAGAAGCCAAATTTCAAGATTTCAAATATTAATCCTGTTTATGAAGAAAACGATGAGAAGAAAGGGCTAATTAGCTTCAAGGAATTGCTAGCTTATGACAATGAGGAAGATCCTGCAGTTGAGAAGACTCTTTATGTTGATACCATACATAAGATTGAACAAAATGATGCGGGGGGTATTTTCGGGATTTCACCTGATAAGGTGAAACAGGGTAAAGAAATTATCACAGAAACAGGTAATCCAATGGTTGACCAAAAAGTCAAGGTTTCTGGGTTGGAGCTACCTGCTTTGCCAAAATCTCCATCAGATTCTTGGCTTTCGCGTACATTAACTGCATCAAATCCTAAATATGCTTCCAACACAACACAAAAATTGGATAAAAATGTCCAATCGCGATATCCGCAGGTATGTTCATTTGCAAATTTTAGATAATTCTTGATGTGTAAAAATGGGTGGGTTGGGTAACGGGTCAAAGGTTTTTTTTGTATTTCAGTATGTAATTTTTTTAATAAAAATGATTTGTGAAAATATTATTATTATGTCTTAAAAATACAGTTGTTTTGATCTGTTGGAGATGTAAACTCGACATATTATCTACATATTTTCAGGGATTATTGGCTCCAATACCAGAAAATTAGCTTGCTTCAGTTTTGCATATTCAGAAATCACACCACAGTGAGCCTTGCATAAAGATTATTTATTTGTGATCAAAGGTTAGTGGTTATCACAAGTTGTAATTAATAGTGAATAATTAAGAAAAGTCGATTTGGGTTTGCAAGAAATTATAATATAATAAAAAAGGGAATTGGCATAAACTGTCTTCATAATTCAGCTTTATGTTATGCTTTTTTCTTTTTCTCAGTTTAAGAATATATAAAGGTAATGTATTTTATTAATTTGGTTTGACAACATAGCTGGATATCAAGGTTGGAATATGTCCATGATTCATTCTTAGTGGCAAAACTAATAACTAAATATTCAACCATTATCTGTCGACCATGTTAACTAATTTTACTATAATCCTAACCGTTTGTATGTGTTCTCTCTTTTATTTTCTTCCAACTATAATTGGTTTGGGTTATTTTTTATGGGTCCCAAAACAAAGTAAACATAAAATACCAACAAATTTATACCAACACAAATTTCTCATCTTTTTCCTTTATATAAGATTCTGATTACTTGTATATATACCAACACAAAGTAAATATAAAATGAGCAAAATTGGCACATACAAATGGTACCTACCAAAACAAAGGAAACTGGCCTTTGCATTTACAAAAGCACTGTTAACAAAACAACCAAACAAAAAAAACCCGAAAAAAAATATAATTTTATATTTTTACAATTATTTCCCAATATTGGGTTCGACGAGTATATGTTCTTCACTATACTTTGAGCAAGCATTCTTCAGGTAAGCCCGTTTCGTTTTTCGGGCTCGTATCTTGTTTTCTCCAAGGGTCGTTATATAATTTGTAGTGCAATATCTAGCAAGAAAGTATAAACTCAAAGGCGTTTAGTTTATTTTTAAATTTTGTTAATATAATTTTTATTTTATTTTTCGGTTAAAATAACAAATTTGCTACTCAAAATATACTATAAAAAGTGCAAATTTACCATTGATCTTTTCAAAGACTTTTATTTGCCACCAAACTATGTTAAAAGATCAATTTTTCCATCTATAACATATGAACTGTGCTTTTGACATATATTTGATGGCAAATTTACTCTTTTAACCTTATTTTTCATGTACAGTAGTGCCATATGAAACTATGAATGTGTGAATACCTGTAAAAATGTTGAAAAAACATCATCTTCAGTTAACTCAGACAACCTTTGGGCCCAATCATTGACATGCCCAAATGTAGATTTTTGTCTTTGAGCCTCGAGCATAATTGAATCACGGTACAAGTATCTTTGCCAAATGTTTTTTACATTCGTTAACATGAATTCTACTTCCGTTTGATTGAATCCCTACATGAACAACCATCATGTTAAATTCAAAATAAAAAAGTTCCAAATTATGCTTGTAACATTTTTTAATCTTTTAATACAACTTGATAGTCGAAAAGGATTCAAGTATAGTATGGGTGACCAAAAATGATGAATTTTTATGTAGAGGAATTACCCGAAGGATATTTATGAGGTTTGGTATTTCATCTTCACCAGCAAAACTCTCGTAGTTTAGCACATTCTCCCATGGCAAGAAGATTCCATCCTGAAAAATGCAAATTAAAATTAAAATTCATTTACAAATAATTTCTCTAATTTTATAAAAAAAAGTTGAGAGTTAAAAACCTGAATAACAACGGGAATGCAACCTTGCAAAATACTATCTTCCATTCTCCCACTCCATCCATCACCAGGCATAACTCCACAAAATACCGAATTTGCCAAATCTTCATGATAACTTTCAGTGTGTTGTGAAATCACAATCACATCATCTGCATGTTGTTTTCCAATTTTGTTTGGTGAAGAGCCAAATTCTTCTGCTAGTTTTTGTCTTATACCCATACTATATCTGCATCATAGAATCAGTTGAAATCAAAATTCATGTTTGCAACAACTTTGGTTAATGTTTGTATTTTATATTATTTCACTTACGTAGCTTCGGGTCGCCCGTTCTCATAAGCGGGCCCCAAATTTCCATTGAAGTAAAATAATGTTTTTCGTTCCTCACGGGGCCTACACAAAACAAATAAGTTTAACTCTGTGTGTGTGTGTACCTGTTTTGAGACAAAATCATGCATTTATATAGTTAAAATACCTAGCCCAAAGGTTTAAGGTTAGAGAGGTAACATCGGGCCTTTTCCATGCAGGAATCACAAGATCTTTTTGAGGGTCAAAACAAGAATGATTTCCCCTTCTTTCTGGAGAAATTTGATCCCAATTATCAGCCCAATAAGCAGTTGTAGAATGGTTGTGTTTTGAATTTGTATTACCCCAATGAACCAACATCATACTCTTCCAAATTTCTTTCGGGGCATAACAAGCACCTTCATCCCATGAAAACGACTGGCTTACCATATACACAGAAAAAATTAAACTAATTTTTAAAACAATATATATTTATCTATAACAAAAATCGTCCTGTGGTTTGTATGAAATTATAAATTTTGTCCCTCGACTTCTTTTGTTACACGGGTAGTCCCTAATTTTGTAACTTGCACCAGCGTCCCTAAAGAAAATAAGGCTGTTCAAATTTTGAGGGACGGTTGATATTACACGTTTCAAAATTGGGGACTATCTGTGGTCTGTGTAATAAAAAAATTTGAGGGACGGGATCTGTAATTAAAAACAAACCACAGGGACGATTTATGAATTTCACTCAGAAGAAAAAAAGAAAAAGAAAACATACCCAAATGTGATCTCTTCCGGATGAGCGGTTCCAATAAGGGTATTGTTGAAGAATATGGTCATGTGCTTTTTTGTAATATGATACGATCCTATTATTAGGATATATTATTATTATTTAAGTATTATTATATTAGGATATTATTATTATATCGTTTCCTTATTTATCTAGGTCTAGGAATAGGGCCGACTCTATTAATAGAGACCGATTCCCTCATTGTTTAGGAATTGAGAATTTGGTTATTGTTTCAGTATTATTTTGTCTTTTCTTGTTCGTTAGGGAGAAACCTGGTTCTCCAATTCCAGGATTCGGTTCTGGATCAATCATTCAAAAAAAAAAAAAAAAAAGAGTTACTATTCACGATTTACTGTTCATCACGGAGGTACTGTTCCAAAAAAAAAAAAAGAAAGAAGTTCGATTTATTCAAGATGTATGATGTTGAAGCTGATCCAGTTCAATCCAAAGTCGCCACTGGTAAAAGGTCTAGTAATTTTGAACAATGGATGAGGGATTGGGAGGAAAAGGAACGACAATGGAGGGAAGAGGGCGAACGACGCCACAATGAAATTATGAACCTGCTCCGAAGTTTGATTGAAAACGGAACTCTAGTAAGAAGGGCAGATTCACCAATGTCATCAACCACATCCTTGAAAGAGATGGAGAAAAAAGTCGTGGAAGAAGACCTAACAGTTGTTATTGAACCAGGGTTGATTGATGGCGGCAATAATGAAAAAGATGAGTTGAGCAAGACTAAAATAGAAGAGGTCAATGAAGATTGCCCTGATGCTGAAGATAGAGGAGAGCCGCAATCAACGAGAGAAACAAGACGAGTTAAGGCAAGAGAGTTTTGGAAAAAGTTTATCACTACAACGAGTCAAACCAGGAAAACGACGCCACAAACTACTGGTAAACGAGTTGGAGATGCATCTTATCACAAAGGCGTTAATCCTTGCCATGCTAATATAACTCTACAAGGGACAAATAGAAAACAATTAAGCCAAGACTCTTTTGCAAGCGTTTTGCGGTTTCACTTTCATTCGCAAAAGATGGATCTACAAATCAAAACATGGGATCCAGGAATCGTTTGAAGCCACACCTTGAGGACAAGGTGTGTTTTGGGGGCGGAGTATTGATACGATCCTATTATTAGGATATATTATTATTATTTAAGTATTATTATATTAGGATATTATTATTATATCGTTTCCTTATTTATCTAGGTCTAGGAATAGGGCCGGCTCTATTAATAGAGACCGATTCCCTCATTGTTTAGGAATTGAGAATTTGGTTATTGTTTCAGTATTATTTTGTCTTTTCTTGTTCGTTAGGGAGAAACATGGTTTTCCAATTCCAGGATTATCAATAAAGCATTCGATTAGTTGTCTTTAATTACCGGTTAGTATCATAATATTGAAGAGTGAGTGAGCTTCTTAAACCCCTATGTTCCTAAATAATATATGGAGGAAAATAAATATTATTAAAACTTTCTAGTATTTATGATAAACTTTTTTTTTAATAGAAAATACCTCCATGCTTAAGTGGGGGGCATCATCAGCACGAGTTATAATACATGAATCAAGAACCGGTACAAAATAATAATCTGCTTCTTCGCCATTTAAAGTCCGATGTGGGCTACTTAACATGCTTTCATATATTGCAATCTATAAATAAATATATAAATAAACAATATTAAGTTCAATTGTGTTTCCAAAATTCATTTACCAGTTTTTAATGTTTGTATGAGTAAGTTTTGCTTCTTATTATATGATTAATTAGCTACATAATTAGATTTATGCCTCTCGAAGATGTCCTTTTGTGCATATTTACTTAAATAAAGATAACTTCGCTACAAGGAAGTTGCATTTAGTGACACATGTATTAGCAACAATGACTATATTTGAGTTTTTAGCGACATTTTGTAATACCTGAGAACCATATAGTTGCTCAGTCCACACAGTAGCATTATCAGGATCATAAATCCTATTCACACACTCAAACTTAAAATGACGACCCTGCAATCCAACGAGTCACAAATTAACCATTAATAGTTAAAAATATATATATAAAAATTTTGTTTACAACTATTCTAACCTCAAGTAGGAGACTGTTAAACTCTGGGGGCAAATCATAAACATAAATCAGGGGCCTTTTCTTTTCCACCTCAGCATTAACTGGCCCGTTGCCCGGAATACTAACTTGAGCGGGTCGAAGCCATTGTGGCCAATTTTCAGTAGAATGAACAGATGGAATGCTGCAATCTACTCCATACCAACCCTTGTTACACTGCACAAAAAGTTTGGTTAAATATTTAAATCAAAATGGTTTTTAAGTAATGGAATATACCTGACAAAATCCACCCCGACAATGACCCTGACCCGAACATTGGTTAATACAAGTGGATAAAACGGGTGTTTCACAAAACCGCCCAAAAAGACCATCATATTTGCAATCACACTCATCTTTAAATTTCACTTTTGAAGCATAAGCTTCAACGGGGTCCACATTACACCAACCGAGGGCACTACTGTTTGTTGAGTAAATATTCTCATGGTCAGCTTTTGACCAGTCAACATCTTTTGGTGCACCGGGTTCAGTAGGCGAGCTGGGTTCAAGGGTTTCAATTTTGTAACAGAAAAAGGTCAAAAAAGGTCAATTTTTAGTATGCATTATATACAATTAAAAACCTATTTTTTAAATATTAATAATGTAATAATGCATTAATAAACGCTTTGGGCCAATCTGGACCCATTTGATCCGCTTTCATTTTAGCTATTTTTATTTTATTTCGCCTATTTGCAGTGTTAGAGAGAGAACATATTTTTGTTTATAAATTATTAAAGCATTAAATTTAATGAAAAAAACTATGTTATTAATATATTAAAATTTTAATTTTTTTAAGAAAGAGTTTTAGAAGGTTGTATGCATCAAATCATCAAATGCATTCTGGGCCACTTTTTACCCGTTTGACCCGTTCTTTTTTTCATTTTTTCCGATATACCTGTTAGAGATAAAACATACATAACCCAAAATCTGCCCATTCATAAAAAAAACTGGTACGGAGTGTTTAATGTATATAAGAAATGAATGAGAAACTTACATCATTTGAAACCCACATGACTCAGCAACGGGCCGATTGGGGTATTTGGTTCCTTCACCACAAAAGCACATGGCCCGTGTTGTGTCACAATGTGCAGAACATATTGAAACAACCCATCGACCGTATGGTAAATCCTCTGTTGCAGGGTAGTTACAACTAAGTTCTAGTCTTTCAGAGCATCCTTCCCCTGTTTCATATATTTACATATTTTTTAAACATTTATAAGTGTGAACAATAGTTACACAATTACCATAACGGGTCACCGCCTAAAATTGCTATTTTATGAAATCTTCCCTTAAAAAATCACATAATTCTTGTAATCAGATATGACACAATTATTATCTTCATTAATATAACTTTTTGGACAAAACATTTTTAGGGTCAACCCAAGCTGTACAAAAACTCTTGTTTGAACTGAAACCATTTTGACCCGTTACCTAGACGTTTGACCCGCCCATTTTGCCACCATTACAGTTATGAAATAAAAGATTGAAATAATACTAACCATTATATCCATGGAAACATCTACATTGACCAAATTCATGATTACAAACACCTTGACCACTACACCCATCTTTACAGTTCTTCCCACTAATTTCCTAACAACAAAACCACAAACTATGAGAAACAAAATACAATACTAACAATATTTACAAATATAAAAATATTATATTAAATTAATTTAGTACCTCATTAACTTTTATTGGAGTAACAATTGAATTACAACCAGATAACCATCGACCGATCTCAGCCTTCCATGGTGCACCACGATAAACAACTGCCTTATGCAAGTCAGCTGGAAACCGAGCATTCAAAGGCTGATGATTACTTTGTAAAATGTCGTTTTTACCCTTCCCATTGAGTGGAATACAAGAGTCTTTGACTTGCTGTCACACCCCGCCAAAAGTGGTTTGCGGAAGAACGGGCGTGCAACAATCATGAGTAAACATAGCATATGATTATCGTAAACAATAAATGTTTGATAAAAAGAGATGTCACCAAAATTTAATGTAAACAAAGTACTTTGAATCCAAAACATAGTTTAATAAAAATGAAATAAAGAGGTGACATCTTATTAGAATGAAAGCTTGACTCCCAATGCATGCGACTCAATGCCTAGCTTAGTTACCTGAAAAACATAAGTAAAAGTATCAACAAAATTGTTGAGTGAATTCACAGGTTTTAATGAGATCAAAATAGTTCCATAGTTTTTGTATGCCATTCATGGCAAAAATAGTTTGATGATATAAAACGTTTAAAAATAGTCTGCTCAAAAGCAGTAGTAGAAACAATAGTTTCGTATGCCATCGTCGGCAAAAAATAGTGTGATGATAATAACGTTATGAATGACCTGCTCCGAGAGCAGTAGTACGATTTTACTCGCGTTAGTAGAAACAATAGTTTTAGTATGCCATCATTGGCAAAAATAGTGTGATGATATAGAAGGTTAAAAATGGCCTGCTCCGAGAGCAGTAGTAGAAACATAATAGACGGTGATCCCCCAACAGGGTTGCAAAGCCTTTGAGTTAAAATGCTGACCCTAAGTCCATAATCAAAACAACAACCTTAAACGTGCTAGATATGCACTCCTCGTGGTCGGTAAACACCGATAAATGATCAATAACGTGGGAGGGTAGGTCTCCGCCAATAGTACTATTTGCATATCCAGGGCCTAGTCGCAACTAGCTAATGATTATGTATGTAACATATACGCACTTCCATGTACATCTAAACTTAGTTCAAGCATAAGGATTCGTTGTCTAGTTTCCAAAAATAGTTTTCATCACGATATAGTAAACGTTTAAAAATGTTGTAACGTTTATAAAATAGTTGATATGTTTCAAAACAGTTAAAATGTAGTAAAAGAGAGGTTGTGAACTCAGTCACAAATATATTTATAAAATACGTTGTGATAAATAATGCAAACATTTGTAAAAGCATTTGTTATGTTTTTCACCCCAAAGTTATAAAACAGTAAATAAATGCGGTAAAAAGTGGGGCTGTGAACTCACTGTCACAATAAGGTTTATTAAATACGCATTGATAAATAGTTTGAATGTTTATAAAACATTTGTTATGTTTTTCACCCCAAGTTTGTAAAACAATATAAAAATAGTAAAAAGGGGCTGTGAACTCACCTGATGCAATGATAGCCAAACGACTCAAATAATGAGATGACCTTTCCAACAAAACGACTTTTAGTGACCTATATGCATAAGAAATAATGAAATGAGTGACGGTCTAAATGACCCGTCTATGCCAAATGACGCAAAATGATTCCCTAAAAGAGAATTAGACTCGAGCGATAAGTTGGTGACTTTGAGAAAAGATCGTGTATTTTAAATACGTTTATTCGATCGAAACAAGTTTGTATTATAATTAATAGTTATTTAAATAAATAATATTTAAATAATAAATTATTAGTTAAACCATTTAGTAAGTGTTTAAATAATTAAAGAAATTTAATCCGTTGTTACTATTACGTAACTACTAAGACTTTTAAAAAAAATTTATTAGTTAAATAAGAAATTAAATAATTAAATAAATAACGATACTTTAAATGTTTATTTGTAATAACAGATATTAAAAGAATTAATTAAGTTTTTATTTAATAAACAATTGATTTAAATCTAAATGTAAAATCTGACTGAATTTTAGTTTAAAGGATTTAAATTAAAACAAAGCAGACCATGAAACTTGTGTTGGGTTCCATTTAAAAGAGTTAAAACATTTGGGCTAGACAAATTCGATCGATTTGGGCTGAGCAAAATAAAACAGCGAAGGCCTTTTATTATATTTGATAAAACACAAGTGGCCTAAAATTTTATAAAAGACGACTGGAATGTTGATGATGAGCAGAAAAATACTCCGGCAGCTCAGGCTGCCGGCGACTGCAAATTTGGCCAGAAAAAACCACATACCCAACACGTTAACTTATACATAATTTCGAAATAAATAAATATAAATAATTAAGAATGGCGATGGTGTGTTGTCCGTAGACACTCACGAGAACACACACATTAGTGTGTGTATTCCGCCGGAATCATAAGACAGAAAACGGAAAACAACGACCTAACAGATACGATTTAAAGTATTACATGATCAAGAAAACATGAAAACGAGATAGTTCAAGAGATTATACCTTCGGTGAGATAGATAACCGATAGACGTTTGGCGGGTTTTGAGCTTGTCGCCGGAGGAATAAGGAGATCGCCGGAAAACCGTTTCTGGTGTTACCGAAAACGGTGAGGAAACTGAGCAGAAAAATATACAACGAATAAGAAACGGGATGAGAACCACGTACATGTATGATTAAAAGGAACGGTTCGAGTTATATACCTTCGCCGGGATTAAAGTTGGTGAGTCGTCGGACCTTCTTATTTGCCGGAAATTCTAAGTTGTTTTCACTTTTATTTCTCTTTGATTTCTGGAACGCGAGGAAGTAGTGACGAAAGAGATGGAGCGGTTTTTGGGAGTAAGTTCACGTGGAGAAGATGGCATGAAGAATGAGTAGTTAATTTTTGGTTTAATAAGAGGATGGTGATATTGAGTATCAAATGGTTTTTGGAATCACGAGAATCTTAGATTATTTAGAGAAAATCGGTTAGTTTGTTGTGGGAATGGTTGAACGTGTGGGATGGAGCAGATAAGATGGAACTTTTCATTTTATTTAATTAATTTATTGTTTGTTAAATCACGTAAGGTAATTTTGTGCATTACTTCTTGTATCATTTTATTCACTTTAGCTTTAGCTTAAGTTATCCTTATAACTTACAAATATTTTTATAGTTTTGGTTTGATTTGAGTTTAAGTTGAGTCACCAACTCGCTAGATTAAGGTTTAATTGTACTAAAACGTAGACAACTGACACGTGTCTAATTCATGATGTGTACTAACGACACAAATGCATGTTTTTGCTAGACTTAAATGCAACAATGAATGTTATTCTAAATGAGATGATTGTACTTAGACAACATGAGCTATAAAATTCGCCGGGTCAAATACCCGATTGCGAGGGTTGTCACACTTGCTTATATCCAAAGTAATCAAAAGAAGGAACAGAAGGAAACAAGAATAGTTGTACTGCTGAAACTAACGATACAATTGTAACAATTGTTGTCACTAATGACCACGAGCAATTCAATTTTTGTACAGAAAACATGGTCCTATTATTAGACAAACAAAAAAAAAAGAATTCAGATATGTATTACCATTACACAAAAATAAAAATAAAATTATGGTATAAATGTGCTTACCTTTAATCTGTTCTAGATCCACCTTGGTTCTTCCCGTTGGTAGAACACACGAAATATATCCTTAATTTGCATAAACCGATTTGTTTAGTTGACTTTTTTATGTTTGACTTTCTGAAAGATCCCTAACCTATCAATCAAGAAAATTTGAATGTATCAAACATTCAAACATAAAGAGTACTTTTAGATTGAATGACTCACTATATCTGTATGATATAATTATGATTTTAATTAGTTTCAAATGTAGTATAATATTGATAATCAGACCTAAAAAGTCAACTGCATAAATTCCCCAAATTACCAATGTCCATCAATTTTGTACCAAGCTGACCTCAACTTGCACATTCGAGTTGATTAAGATCAACTTCATCTTCTCGCAAGCATGATTTGCAGAATTCTACAAGAGAATTCATATTGAACAAGATTGATATGGCTCAGGTTGATACATTTGAAATATAAAAAGGTCAAAATAAGTATGTTTGACAAACTTTTGACTAGTTAATAATCATTGGTTAAGGAGAAATAACACAG
This sequence comes from Calendula officinalis, assembly GCA_963853835.1. Lineage (NCBI taxonomy): Eukaryota > Viridiplantae > Streptophyta > Magnoliopsida > Asterales > Asteraceae > Calendula > Calendula officinalis. Next base: position 6,637,407 of record OY970832.1, on the reverse strand, counting down.
AAAGGTGTACATGATTATTCAATAAACTCATTATAAAATATTTTTCACTTTTTAATCCCAGAATCAAACAATCATGAATCTAGACATTAGAATATACTAGATTCAGTTTACATATAAAGTTTTAGTTAAGTCACCTCAGCTAATTAGCTCCAGTGGAAACATATGATTAACATATTATGAACTTTATCAATTAAATAAACGTTCTTTGAATACAATCCTAACTGGAAAAAGGTCAACTAACCCTTTTCAATTTCTTCAAAACGCATATGAAACGCTCAAATTTCTACAAAATTGTTCAATTGCAAAGTCCAATAATATTGAATAATAACATATTTCAGTCCTTTTTTAGCACAAATTGATAATAAACTACTTCACCGGATCTCACTAGCATTCTGTCAACTCAAGTTACTCATTTGAAATTCTTCAAATTAGAAAAAAAAAATATAGAAATTGAAAATTCAATTGTTCAAACTGTATGCAAACACATAAACACAATACTGAAAAAAAGAAAAAGAATAGATCAACTCAACTTACCAATTGTATGAAGAATTCACAAATTTGAAGCTAAAACTAGAAATTACAGGCAGACAGAGAGAAACGACGAGAAGAGGTGAAGAGAAAAGTCTAAAATAATGGTGAATGCCGGAGAAAATTACCGAAATTGCCCCTAGTAATGATGGTCAAAATTTACTGTAGATTTCAATGTTTAGGGGTATGTTTGTAAAATGAATGCCACTTATACGCATGAACTATAAATTCACAATTTTTTTTCCGGTGTTTGGCAGCTAATTTATATGGAACAAAATAATTTATATGGAAAAGAAACAGAAACTTGGTACTAATACTATTGTTTTATTAAGTGAGTCCCTCAAATTTGAGAAATGAGAATTTTTTTATGGGATAAAATTGTAAGGGGAAATGAGAACTTTTTGTGGGAAGGATGGAGTACTATTTAGCAAATTTTCATTTAAAGATATTTGTTACTTTAGGTGAAACTCTAATTCAATAATAACTAAATTTTATATGTATTCTTCTAATAAGTTATATTGTTTTTTAGAGTTACATCTTGCTTTAGTTGAAACTTGAAAAATATGTCACAAAAAAATTACCAAATTTCACAACAATTCCAAGTACTTAACTCAATTTTAAAAAGTAATGAAAATAACTCCCGAGTGATTTTAGTGAAACGATGAATATATTTGATTACTATTTAATGAAGTAACTCTAATAGTGTGAGATCTTATGTTGTGAGGCCACGCCAATATCATTTTGAGGATAATTGTAACATGTTCAAGTTTGATCTTATTTTGTTTAACCAAACGTCTGGACTCCATGGTTACCAATATGATTGTTCTTCATGTTGAGTTTTGGTTTCCTCAAGTTGTTTTGCCTCGAAAACGTTTAGCGCAATTCGGTACAAACATTGCATTTAACTTTTAATCCAATTCAGTTAAAGTTTTAATATGATTAACTTGATTCAAAAACCAAAAAGAACTTGAAAAATATAATCCAACAAACTACAATTACGAACCTTCAATTACTCAAAATACAATTAAAATTAAAAATTTTCAAATTTTAATAGTCAAATAATTTTCTTAGGGTTATATATACCTCATAATTTGTTGAAAATATTCGGTTAGCATGAATCAACTTGTTCACTCCTTACAATTTAATAGATTTCAATTTTGTTATATTAAATGTTAAGCAAAAATAGCAATATAATAAAATTGAACTTTTTTTTTTTCTCCATCTCTAGATCTAGCAATAAATTAAAGTTGGAACATGGGTTAGTTGTAGGTTTGTAATATTATATTGCATTAATATAAGTGAAGTAGATTTTTTTCGACTGACACATACCTCTTAAATTTATATTATTTTTGTTACTATAAAATTTAAATTAATAATCTTGTGAAACACCCAAATACCGGATATTATTAGACTACAAGTCTTTGGTATAAACAAAGTAAAGTTAATTTATTTTGTTATACCTTCTAATTTTGTTTTATATAGAAGTGCAGTGTTTTTTATTTAGTAGGCAATTCTCTTATAATATTAATTTATTTATATTTATATTAGTAATTAGTTTTCTCATAATAAGATATTGCATGATTATTTCAGTCACGTTATTCTAAATTTAAGTAATATAGAATCGAAATTACAATGAAGTAGACAATCATATGACATGTTGTGTTTGGTGGAAAATGGTACCATGATGGGTAATGATAGCCCAAAATGTTTCTCCTTTTAAGTTTACTTGATTTATTCTAGTAACCTAGAGTGTCAATCGGGTTTTCAGACTGCATTATGGCTCTTATTAATCGAGTCAGAAGATGACCTATTGTGTAGCAGGGGATGGTTCATGTAACCCCTCAAAATTTTCTGAATAGTATCAAAATAGTGTTAAAATAAAGAATTTAATATTTTTTAGTAGGTGATACCTCCGAGAGAAAAAAGTGCAATCAATGATACCGTTATATATTTTCTTGAGTTCGCCACTGATTATTCGAGCCTATTAGGTAAAAAAGCATAACCCATAACCGACCATTTAATGATATTTTTCTTTTAAAGATATTTTCCATTCAAAACTATTGTATTAAAATTTTTTTAACAGTTATTATATTTATAAATATTGTATATTTATAAAAAATAATATGATTCTTTATTCATTCTTTAGAGCCCAAGATATATATTTGTGTTAAAAGTTATGTTAAAGATATTTTTATCTTTTTAATATGGTTTTAACACACTTTAAATTACTCACTCACATAACATTTATATAACATCCTTTTAAGACTCATAAAATTACTTCAAATCAAGCACAATTCGGAAAAAAAAAACATACTAGTATTTAACTTGGTGTTACACCGGTAGCGCCCAGACCTTTGGTGCGAGTTTAATGCAAAGGCAGGTGTATTAAAACCCATTTAACATGACTATAACAAGTAACAACCACCCAAGGCTTCTAGCCTAGTGGTATTGGAGAAAAAAATAAGGTGTTGCCCATGACCTATTGGTCATAGGTTCAAGTCCCGTCGTGGACATGGTGGTGAGTTCGAGGGAAGGCATTTTACCTCTTGTGAATGTCATTATCTATGCTTGAATCACTAACTTACTAACTAGCCGTTAAAAAAATAGAGTAACAACCAACCCCACTACTCTTATTGTGATTCTTACAAAAAATTTATATATACATGGGCTTGGATCTCTCTATCTTTTTGGAGTCTTTACCCAACTATTTAAAATCATTTGGGCTCAATTATGGACTAAGGCAGCAATACCTACTTAACTACACAAATACAACAATCATATTTAATTCATTTTATATTTTCAGTTGATGGTTCTTTGCATATAACATAAAACTAGCTACAAAACCCGCCCGATGGGCGGGTATGCTGTAAATTTTAGTATGTAGAAAAATGTCCAAAAACTTTATATATTTCTAAATGACATAATAATCGATAGATGTGATGATGATTTTGTACAAAAAAACGGTAAATGAAGAAATGTTACACGGGCATTTTATTAAATGAAGAATCCAGCTTTTTATGCTGTAATCCGTAATATCTGAAGTCTGGTTCCGTTGCACAATCCAGCTTTTTATGCCGTAATCATAGAATGCCGGTTTTATGGAAATTATATTAAGTTGTGTATCACTTCTGAATAAATACGATTGAGTCGCTGATTGATCTTTTAAATATTTATTTGTTTCCTTGTATGTAGGATCTTTTAAATAGTTATTTATTTGTTTCCTTGTATGTAGGAAGCCGTATATGGAGCATATGAATGTAGACCGTAAGCCGTACCAGATTCGTTTTCCGTATATGGAGCGTATGAATGTAGACCGTAAGCTGTACCAGATTCGTTTGTATTAGTGCAAATGACGTGGACCAATCAGGGAATTCCAAGTGGCATTATGGACGAATAGGAATGCTTGGAATTGCCATGGTGTCAAACCCTCTTCAAATATATAGGGTAGGATGCCCACATATTTTATGGAATATTGACATACTTTCTATGGATAAAATCATAAAATCATGAATTTTTTTAGATTAAGATGGAAATTTTTACGACTAGCATTGTACAAATTGTGGTCAAGGATGGCCACATAATCAGTATATAAATTCCTAATTCCTTATATCCAGAGTAGGTCCAATATTTTTTGGGCCATTGATAAATTCCTAAAATGGAACTCTAAATTACAAAAATAAATTTTAATAAGTAAAATTCTTTAAAATATCGCTTCATTTATAAAGTTATATGTCTGGTTTTTCCCTTTGAGCTTTTTACTTTTCAATATTTTGAGTTATGCGAAGTAGCGGGTGTTAAAGTGTAAGTTGTATCGTAAAAAAGATATTTTTTAAGTAACATATATTTGACAGATTCAGTAAAAACAACTACAAATTTAAGTATAGAATATTTAAACATTTTTTTAGAATAAGATAAAGAAGTTTGGTAAAAGTGGTATGCCAACCTTCAACCAAACTCCAACGAAATGTTTCCATTTTTGCATAAGAAGACAAACGAAACGAGTTATGATACTTTATTAATGAAAAAATGACACACACAAAGGTCTTAGCATTTCTTTTTTTGTTTTCGCGTATCATTTTAATATTAATAATTGAAGCTTGAACATAAAATCAATTATTAAGAACTAGCAGGGTACCCGCGCAATGCGGCGGCGGGTATCCAGAAACCATATTTCGTGGCGAGCAAGTGTTGTTCGTTTACACGGTAATAATTGTTGCTAGAAATAAATAATTAAACGGAAATGTGGATTTTGGTAAGAGTTGATAATTTACAGCGTCGTATATTTAATGTTATTGGGTAAAATGGTTTTTGAGTAACAGACTTTTGTTATTAAGTGTGGGTGGTGTTACCAAAGTGTAATGTATAGCAAGTGGTTAACACATAGTGATAAGTTAGGAGAGGTCTTGGGTTCGAATCTTATTAGCCGCGATTTTTTTTAAGGTAGATAACTAACTAACAAAAGTGGAAAGGTCCTTAAAATCAAGTTTAAGGAGCTCCTTAAACTTGCCTAATGGGGTAGGCCTAAATGCTTTATATAGTAGTAAGATTTAATTCCATTACTTTGTAACTATTAACTGGAGTATTTTATTAACATCCGGAAAATCTCTAAACTCAAGTTTTGTTTAGAGTTTTGAAATTTAAGTTTCGGCTTTTTATGCAATTGTTGGGCATCGTAATACGCTGTTGCTGCCACCTGAAACTTTTCGGGATAGGTTGAACCTATTCTTTTTTATGATCTCTACGATTTATCTTGTCATTATATAACATTATTATTTTTTGAACAGCCAAATTTATTAAAACAAAGAAGGTTTAGCAAAATGCTAAAACCAATTACGTCAACGGGTTTTTGATCCAATCAACCCAAGATATCAAAAGCCGACCTCTATGAGTTAACCAGTTAAAAGAAAATAAAACAATAAGATCTACGATATCACATTTCTAATACTACCACAATTGAATATGGAAGAGTTCCGATACCGCCAAATCATCCAACATGTTGCCATCCCGATAGTTCTCAACTTCAGCACCACATTATTTCGCTTTTGAACCGTATTACACCAATTCCACCAATCATCAAACGAGCCCCCTTTGAAAATTACCACATCACACCAAATGCAAATAGCTCGCCATATATCAGTAGAAATCAGACAGGAGAAAAAAATGTGGTCTATCGCTTCTACACCACAATTACATAAAGGACACGCAATAGACTCTATCTCCATGCCTCGTCTAGATAAATTAAATCTAGTAGGCAACCGGTCCAACCTAAGCCGCCACACAAATAAATTTACTTTTATTGGAACCACATCAAGCCATAAGGTCCCCGCATTTATACCCGGATGTAATATAGCATCAATATGTTTCCGAGCCCCTGACACCAAGAACTTAACTTGATTTTCCAAGTCCCACACTACTTTATCATCCTCCTCTCCAAGAACCACATTTTGAAGCAGAGCCATTAAATTGAAATATTGAGAATTTTCAATACCACCTCGAATAATCCTCCTCCAAGACCATGATGACCATCCATCTTGAGACCACTTATCTTTTACCATGCAATCATTCAAAATGTCTAATCTATATAATCTGGGAAATAGATCACACAATGGTTAACCAATTATCATTCCAAAATCTTAATTTATCTCCTCTTCTTAGCTCAAAATGAATCGAATTGAAGTCAATTATATTTTTATTGTGAAGGAAGTGCATAGTTTCTATAATTCGAGACCATGTACCTTTAGACGGACGAAACAGGTATCGATGTATTATGCCACCGTCATCTCCATGGATGGCTTTTATAACACGGCACCAAAGAGAATTAGGCTCTTTAAAAAACCTCCACCTCCATTTAACGATAAGAGCTAGATTCAACGCTTGAATACTTGCAATACCTAAACCACCTTTTTCTTTATCCGCTAGGACATTTTTCCATGCCACCCAATTAAGCTTCCGTTCATTTTCTTGACTTCCCCAGAAGAAATTAGCTCGCAACTTTTCCATTTTTTTACACACCGAGTCAGGCATACGGAACAAAGACATCTAGTAGATACCAACACTCCCAAGTACAGATTTTATAAGAGTTAATCAGCCACCGCTAGACAACATTTTTACTTTCCACTTTGACAGTCTTTTACAAGCCGACTCAATAATGGGATCCCAGCTACTCGGCTTGTTCATATTTCTTGACATTTGCATACCGAGATACGAAATGGAACTTCAGCCGCCGCGCAACCCGAACGCTGAGCCATGGCGACAATCTCATCACTTGAAACTCCAATCCCGTATAAGTTTGATTTTTGCACATTAATCTTCAAACCAGATTGATCAAAAAACTCATTCAAGATAAGCAACATGCCATCCAAGTCATCACTACTCCAATCCGACATTAGAATAACGTCATCTGCATAGAAAAAATGAGACATAATAAAATTGTTAGTACCAATACGGGCCCCTTTAATGCGGTTTTCCTCCACCGCTCTATCTATCATCAAATGTAATCCCTCCATCGCTAGGATAAAAAGAAAAGGCGATAAAGGATATTGTTATGTTATTATATGGCTCGTAATTGTGTATGTCGTATTTAAATTATTTCTGTCACAAATTTCCTAAAGGTAGTTGCCAAACTGTTTTTGTCACACATGCATCTTCGCACGCACAAATTGAAGGTTCTTCTGCAAGCAGTCTCTCTCTGCCCTTACCTTCTCATAACTCAATTTTGTTAAAATTGGGTAACCCTTATAGTTATTGTGTCAAATCATACTTACTAGAGAACAACTAATATCGTTAAGTGTATACAATCATCACTCACAATATCAAAATTAGCAACTTTTGCAGGAAAAGTAGAGGTACTAGTATGATATTTATTTAAAACTTGAAGGGGTGTTAATGCAAAATGTATAATCCGATAACCAGTAAATGTTTGCTTGTTCGAATTCAAGCTTTTTTTTTTTCCCTTGAATGTCCATCACATTCACATCGCTCTCTCCGTCTCGCTTTAAAATCTCCGAAACCCTTTTTTTAAATTATCTTTCCAATTTGTAATAATTTCAATCACCTGTAATCCCACCCGTTCTGTTACGGTGCACCCTTATCCATGGCGATTCCAGCAGCAGCTGTCATCGTCCCTCTCGGTCTCCTCTTCTTCGTTTCTGGTCTAATCGTTAATCTGATTCAGGTTTGTTATTCTCTACTGATTTGAATTTTTATGTGTATAACATCATTTCGAGATCATACAATGGAAATTTTGCTATTGATGTGTTCAATTTTGGTACTATTTATCACTGGATCGCGAAAATTGCTTATTGAATACACTATGTTATCCTATCGATTCAGTTATTTGAGGATGAATAAGTATTAACTGAATAGGAATGTTGAATTTCAGTTTTTATAATTTTCTGTTGATTTTTAGGCGATATTTTTTGTGGTTGTACGGCCGTTTTCGAAGAATGTTTACAGACGGATTAACAGAATGGTGGCTGAGCTGTTGTGGATAGAACTTGTTTGGATAGTTGATTGGTGGGCAGGAGTTAAGGTGATGATTTAGTAAGGTTTAATTATTATAATTCAGCTTATAAAATCTTGTTGATTTAGAGCTAAGTTAATCCCCACTCTTGTCTTCTTTGTGGGACATGATTATGGAGCCAATGCATTTTGATATGTTTAAATTTAGCTTTCTAACATGACATATTGCAGGTAAAAATGTACACGGACCCTGAGACATTAAAACATATGGGTAAAATATCATATAAATAATGATATTTCTATATGCTCTTTGATCAGGATTAATAATATGTATCTTATATAAGTACTTAATTTTTTATAATTATTTACAGGAAAGGAACATGCTCTTGTTATAGCTAATCACAAAAGTGATATTGATTGGCTTATCGGATGGGTATTTGCACAGGTAAATGGTAATTATTAAATATATGGTTGTGTTTTGATCTTATTGTTTTTTAATAGATTTCCATGACATGTTTATTATTTCCATATCAGCAAATGTTGTGTTTTTTTTATTAACTATGCATGTGATTGTTGTGTTGGAATATATTAATGTCTATCAGTTATGTGCATTGATGTGCAATTATATTGCACTTATGTGGGAACCGTTTCACTTCATTTGAATCCCTATATATATGGGGTTTCACTCTTCTTGTAAAGATATACAAATACAATACAGTAAGCTATCCATCTGAGTTTTATTCTTCTTTACATGGTATCAGAGCCTACCCTGGGAGTACGGCAAAGCCCTAGTGTGCTGATAAGTGTTATACCGTGTGCTTACCAATTTGTACCCTGTGTGTACTTGTACCCTGTGAGTACAACCTCTGTTCTGTGAAATCGCCCAAGTTCGAGTGATTTCCTCCGCTCACCTCCGCCACCAGTAGTTTCGCCTTGCTCCGGCGACCTCAAACAAACTTTTTCCGCTGCCATACGGCTCTCCACGCGTCGCCCACGCGCCGCCAGTCACCGCCGTCGGAATTCCACGCGCCGGCGCGTGACGTCTTTACCGGTGAGTTTTTGCCGGCGTTTTCCTCGTACAACTTATTCCTTCAAATCCGACCGGATCCCTGGTGAGATCTGATCTATTCGGGAATATTTGATTCTGTCAATTTCGACTAGGTTGGCTTTCTGTTTTGAGTTGGTATTTCTATCTGAAGTATTTAAGAAATTTCATTCAGTTTCACGGAGATTTTTGATGAAGATTTCTAACATGATTTTGACTTCGGGAATCTGTATGGTGTCGGGTTTTGATTTATTAACGAGACTTTGGTTACAAATGTTTTGTCATTTGGATTTTATTATACCAAAACCATTTGTGGTGATTATCATATATATGGCTAGTGTAACAAGACTACAATTTATGACATTCTGCTCTTATATGCTCTTATATGGTGTCGGATTTTCATTTGCGTATGTTGCTAACCTTGTTGATTCTGGAAATTGTTTATTTACATCAGCAAACAAATGGGGTATCGATTCTGGAGCTTCAGATCACATGACAGGTAACTCACATATATTCTCTGATTTTACTACACGTGCGTCCAATCCCATGTCACTATTGCTGATGGGTCTGCTTCACAAGTACTTGGGTCCGGAACTGTTAATCTTAGCCCTTCTATTTCATTATCTTCGGTGTTAAGTCTTCCTCAATTTTCATTTAATTTGTTGTCTGTTGGTAAAATTACAAGCAATTTACAATGTACTGTCAAATTTTACCCTGATCATTGTGTCTTCAAAGATCTTAAGACAAAGAAGGTTATTGGTAGAGGGCGAAAATCTGATGGCCTTTATGTGCTTGAACCAGAGATATCCAAATCATTAGTTGGACAGAGCTCACCATCTCCATTTGAAGCACATTGTCGTCTAGGCCACCCATCTATTCAGAATTTGAAGAGATTGTGTCCTGAATTTTCACATTTGACATCTCTTAATTGTGATTCTTGTGAGTTTGCTAAACACAAACGTACCCATTTAAGCCCTCGAGTAAATAAACGGGCTAGTTCCCCATTTGAGTTAGTTCATTCGGATGTTTGGGGACCATGCCCTGTTACTTCTAAAACGGGTTTTCGGTATTTTGTTACCTTTATTGACGATTATTCTCGTGTTACATTACTTTATATAATGAAAAGCCGTTCTGAAGTATTTACTCACTTTTGTTCGTTTGTTGCTGAAGTGAAAACTCAATTTAATGTTCCTGTTCAAGTTTTACGCAGTGATAACGCCAAGGAATTTGTTTCTGAGTCATTTCAGTCCTATATGCTTCAGAATGCTATTCTTCACGAATCATCTTGTGTTGATACACCAGCTCAAAACGGTGTTGCAGAGCGAAAGAATCGTCATCTTCTTGAAGTGGCTCGTGCACTAATGTTTCAAATGAATGTTCCAAAACCTTTTTGGGCTGATGCAGTGTCAACGGCTTGCTTTCTTATAAATCGTATGCCTTCAGCAATTCTCGGTGGTAAGATTCCGTATTCTGCTTTGTTTCCAAGAAATTCGTTATTTCCAATTGAGCCTAAGATTTTTGGTAGTACATGCTTTGTTCGGGACACTCGACCTACCAACACCAAATTAGACCCTAAGTCTCTCAAATGTGTTTTTCTTGGATACTCTCGTCTTCAGAAAGGATATCGATGTTTTTCACCTACTCTCCAACGTTATGTGGTTTCCCGGGATGTCACTTTTCATGAAGACTTACCTTTCTTTCCGATGTCCACATCCCGCACTAATGAGGAAAATGATGATTTGTTAATCTATACAACCATATACACACCTGCCACAATCGTTTCCGAGCAACCAAGCCAACCTGACCGCTTTGAACATGTTTATAGTAGACGACCTCGTTCTACAGCAAATGTCGATCCAATACCACCATCTTCGTCGACAGATCCTCCTAGCGAGTCACCGAGTGATGCTCCTCATGATACTCCTGAACCCAACACCTCTGATTCAGATCTTCCTATTGCCCTTCGGAAGGGTAAACGTACATGCACTTACCCTGTTGCTTCTTATGTGTCTTATGACAACTTGTCGGAATCCTCTCGTGCTTTTGTTACTACACTAGATTCTGTCTCAGTTCCGAAAACTGTTGGTGAAGCATTGGCTCACTCTGGATGGCGTGCCGCTATGATTGAGGAAATGAACGCTCTTGAACATAATGGCACTTGGGCATTAGTTGATTTACCCGTTCATAAAAAGGCCATTGGTTGTAAATGGATATTCACGATCAAGGTTAATCCCGATGGATCATTGGCTCGTCTAAAAGCTCGGTTAGTGGCTAAGGGTTATGCTCAGACATACGGTGTCGATTATTCTGAGACCTTTTCCCCTGTTGCTAAACTTACTTCTGTTCGGTTATTTGTTTCTTTGGCTGCAACCTATGAATGGGCTCTACATCAACTTGATGTCAAGAATACTTTCTTACATGGTGATTTGCAAGAAGAAGTTTACATGGAGCAACCACCTGGGTTTGTTGCTCAGGGGGAGTATGGGAAAGTATGCAAACTACAGAAAGCCTTGTATGGCTTAAAGCAATCCCTCGTGCCTGATTTGGAAAATTTCATGCTGTTGTAACCGAATTTGGTATGCGAAGAAGTGCATATGATCACTCAGTATTTTATACTTCATCAACATCTGGATGTATTTTACTCGTCGTTTATGTAGATGATATTGTAATTACTGGAAGTGATGAAGCAGGAATTAACAAATTAAAATCATTTCTTGGAACTCGGTTTCAGACAAAGGATTTAGGTCCTTTAAAATATTTCTTGGGTATTGAAGTTTCTCGTAGTAAAAAAGGCATATGTTTATCTCAAAGAAAGTATTGCTTGGATGTGCTGAGTGAGTCTGGTATGATTGAAGCAAAGACGTGTACTGCACCGATGGTTCCAAATGTAAAGTTACGAACAGATGAAGGAGATCTTCTTAAAGATCCAGAAAAATATAGAAGGATTGTTGGAAAATTAAATTATCTCACTCTTACTAGACCTGATATTGCTTTCCCGGTTAGTGTTATCAGTCAATTTATGTCATCTCCAAGAACTTCACATTGGGATGCTGTGAGTCACATTCTGAAATACTTAAAGAATACCACAGGCCGTGGTATTTTGTACGAAAATCATGGTCATCACACCATCAAGGGTTTTACTGATGCCGACTATAATGGTGATCCTAATAATAGACGCTCTACAACTGGATATTGTGTCTTTGTTGGTGGAAACCTAGTATCCTGGAAAAGCAAGAAACAGAACGTGGTTTCCCGATCAAGTGCTGAATCTGAATATAGAGCCATGGCACAGACCACTTGTGAACTTGTATGGATTCGTAATCTACTTAGTGAACTTGGTTTTGCTCAGTCTGGACCCATGGACCTAATGTGTGACAACAAGGCATCTATTTATATTGCGAGCAATCCGGTATTCCATGAACGCACTAAACACATAGAAGTTGATTGTCACTTTACTCGTGAAAAATTAGAAGATGGAACTATCAAAACGCCACATGTGATGAGTGAAGATCAGTTGGCTGATGTCTTTACTAAGGCGTTACCAGGAAGTCGTGTTCGCCACTTTTGTAACAAGCTGGGCATGATCAATATCTATGATCCAGCTTGAGGGGGAGTGTTGGAATATATTAATGTCTATCAGTTATGTGCATTGATGTGCAATTATATTGCACTTATGTGGGAACCGTTTCACTTCATTTGAATCCCTATATATATGGGGTTTCACTCTTCTTGTAAAGATATACAAATACAATACAGTAAGCTATCCATCTGAGTTTTATTCTTCTTTACATTTATAAACTATGCATGTGATTGTTGTGTGACAGCGAGCAGGATGCCTTGGTAGTGCATTAGCTGTCATGAAAAAATCATCAAAATTACTTCCTGTAAGTTTATAAAAATTACAATAACACATGTTAACATAGTTAAAAGTCAGTAATCTTTTTAATGTTTGAGTATATGATTGAATATATGCATGCAGGTGATAGGTTGGTCAATGTGGTTTTCTGAGTATCTTTTTCTTGAAAGAAGTTGGGCCAAAGATGAAACTACTCTAAAGGTATTATTTAATTATATTTAATTAATTTATATATATGTATTTCATAATTTACTTGGGTTTTGCAGGTTGGTCTTGAGAAATTAAAGGATTATCCTGAACCGTTTTGGTTGGCTCTTTTTGTTGAGGGAACTCGATTTACCCAAGCAAAACTTTTGGCAGCTCAAGAATATGCATCTTCAAATGGATTACCTGTTCCTAGAAATGTTCTCATTCCAAGAACAAAGGTTCTTAATTTAATTTAATTTTATTACATGTAATCATGGCAGTTAATTAATAGGTGTTATTTGTGTGTTAATTTTATAATAATTTTCAGGGTTTTGTTACATCAGTAAGTCAAATGAGATCATTTGTTCCAGCCATTTATGATATGACAGTTGCTATTCCAAGAAATTCTACTCCACCAACAATGCTTAGGCTCTTTAAGGGCCAGTCTTCTGTGGTAACATATATTCACTTTTGACTTTTGAGCCCTAGTTATAAACTCAGTTTCAACCCGTTTATTTATAAATTTCTAACAAATTAAATAGTAAATTTAAATAAATAACTATAAGGGAAGCAGGTCGAATCGGTTAATATTTGCCTGAAATGTTTCTTGAAATTTATGATGTGTTTGCAGGTTCATGTGAAAGTGAAACGCCATTTGATGAAAGATTTGCCAGAAACAGACGAAGCTGTTGCACAATGGTGTAAAGATTTATTTGTTGCCAAGGTCATATACCTCATAACTTTTTTTTAATAATGATTTTTTTTAATCATTTTCTTTGTTTTTTACTTGGTTCCAAATACAAAAAAATAGATTCATATTAGAAGTCAAATGTATGGAGAATAATGGAGGGCACACCACAAAAAAATTTAATTTTTTTTTCTTTCTGAATCTCACTGATGGAAATATAAATTTCAAGAAACTTTTTTTTTGGCAAATTTTGAAGTTAGAATTTCCTTTATTACCATATATTAATTAATTATGATTGCAATTGGCTTTGGTCCACAAGATTCGCTATTTTGTCATTTTTGGAAGGAAGTCAACTCATTTGATCAATTGATTGCATTTGTATTTCTGATAACATTTAATTCTGCAGGATGAGTTATTAGACAAATATAAAGAAGCAGACAGTTTTCCAGATTCAGAAATCCATGATATTGGACGACCTTTGAAGTCTCTTGTGGTAAGAAAACAAATTTATAGATGTGACATTTTTGACCCGTTTACTTGTGAATGGGGGGACAAGTTTCATCTATAACGGGCCAAATGTGAATAAAAATATTAGATTAAAGGGAAACATGTGAAATTTTGTTTGCAGGTAGTTACTTGGTGGGCAAGTGTGCTCGTGTTTGGGACGGTAAAATTTTTGCAATGGTCAGATGTTTTAAGCTCGTGGAAGGGTTTGACAATGACAGCTGTGTGTTTGGGAGTTGTAACTGTTTTAATGCAAATCTTGATTCAATTTTCACAATCTGAACGTTCAACACCTGCTAAAGTGGCACCATCTCGCGACAAAAACCAGTAAGTATTAATTAATCATGTTTTAGTTTGTATTGAATCGTATGTATGTTGTGTATGGAACTACTAAGGATTTACTCAACTTTTTGTGAGATTTATTTAAGTAGGTTCGTTCGTTCTTTCATGTGTTCACTTTTTGTACCAAAGAGATAGAAATTGATTTATTTTTTCTTTTTAAGTCTGTTATAATTTTGTATTGAATCTTATGCGTATGATTTGGATCAGTAATGCTTGTTACCTGCTCAAATCGCATGCCTTGATCACCAGAATTTGTTAATGTTTTGTGTTGATTGAACCATTTTTATTAGAGTTAATTACCAAAATAGACCGAAAATGCACCCCTATCTTCCTAAAGACAACTTATGACTCAAATCTTTTTAGACTTAATTTAATGTTTTTTGTGCGAATGTACAACTCTGGATTTTTTTTGTACAACACAAGATGTTTTTGTGCGACCCGTCCATATTTTGTGTGCATGATGTACAACCACTTTTTTGTGCGACCAGATCATTTTTGTGTAACTAGACTAAATTTTTTGCAACTAACATAGAAATAAAAATTTCACGTATATAAAGTATTTATCATGAAATACAAAATGATATCATGTAACAAAAATTTAAACAATTTGCTCAGTTGTAGAAAATCTAATCAAAATCATAACCGCATCAGCTCAAAAGTTAACATTCTACTTCAAAAATAGCACCCCCATCATAGTTATTCCATTCTATAAAAATATCACAAACCATAAAGACACCAACTTTAAAACCAAACATCCAATTTGTGCATCAATTCCATAGAGCCTGTACCAACTTTAACAGGGACAAATCCTAGCCGTTGGTGTTTCTAAATCATCTTTCATCCCATGAGAAGCAGCTTCAACTATAAACTTAGAAGCAGTCTCAAACGACATTTCTAAAATGGGTGAACCTGATTCTGAAATACTCCCAAATCTACTCATGGGTCGATACCCGCTCGAATGGGTCATATGATCCACAATTAAACTAAAATGTCTATAATCAACTTAAGTCGAACTCGGGCCTTTATAGATATATTTGTGTGTATATATATTAAAACCTTTTGAGATGAGTTTTAGCTCAATATTGTTGTATCCTAAATCTAACAACACGTGAAGTGAAAGGGAATTAATTTATATATCATAATTTTTTATCCCTATATTACAAGTAATCATGTATATTGTACAAACATATAATACAATAATTGTAGTAGATAGATTAAAAAGTGTGGTGTAAAAATGAAGTGAAACCAACATTTTTTAGGGGGGCTAAATGTAATTTTATAGGGGTGTACTTGTCAATTGGCCATAACCAAAAAAACCCGTCAGGACCTGAAGTTGAGAATACTGACCCCATCAGAGCCCTCGTCCATCGGTCTTTTCACACCATCGTTTAAATGCCGTCCGCGAAACCCTTCTCGGCCGCCGCAGGCATGCTCCGATCACGGCTCACCTCCACACTCCGCCAACGTAGCGGCGACGGCCCTAGCCGGTGGACCACTCCAGGGCACCAGGTCCGCCCTAACGGATACTTTCTGAATCGAACTCCTCTCCCACCGGGTCAATCAAGGAAGTGGGAAGACTGGGAGCTACCGTGTTACGTCACTAGCTTCCTAACGATCGTCATCCTCGGTGTCGGACTCAACGCTAAGCCTGATTTAACCCTAGAAACTTGGGCTCACCAGAAAGCCCTAGAACGCCTCGAGTCTCAGAAACAGATCGTTGCAGCGAGTGACTCCGATTGATTGTTCAATCGTTGATTCTATGGTAATTTTGATTTATGTTTTGCTTTATGAGCTTTAATATGTTCATATGATATGTTATGGCACTTTTTCTGATAATAATAAGTTACTTTGGAATTTAGGGCTTAATTTGATATGTTGTTTCTTTAATTCTGTTGCATTTTGATCTAATTTGTATGGATGAGGATTTCATTTGATGATGATGAATATATCTTTTATGATTTATGTACTTTTATTTGATAGATTTTGTGCTGGTTAGGGTGTGTGATCCAAAGTAGAATTACATGTTTACTAAGCTGCCCAACAGTAGTATGCAACTATGACCAATATGCTATTGATTTATTTTTCATCGTTTGTATTTCATCAAATGTTAAGCTGCTCAAAAGTGTTCATAAACACATGTTAAGTCAGATTGTGCAAAAACTCTACATTCAATTCCAACATCACCTGTACTAACTTTTAATTCCATTGATTTATTCTTGAATCTAAAAGGTCAACCATGAACGAACTTCTAATTTCAAATTATTTTTGAATCTTCTGCTTATTATTCTTTATTATTTCTAAAACCCAATGTTCACTTCTTTTATTTTATGAAAGTGCATAATACCGTTCGGAAAAAAACAACTGTTTGTTACTTTATTTGAATTTCTACTTATACTAATGATTTTAGGGAGCGTTTTTATCTGTTATTGAATTTGTAATCTTTAGAGTTGATCATCTGAAAAATATATGATTTGTATTTGTTCAACTACGAAGTTATTTCAAAGATACATAATTCTCAATGAATAAATATTCTTATAAAAGTTAAACATTATAAAAATTATGAAAATAAATCACCGGTTTGTAAGCTAGTATATAAATTATAGGAAAATATATAAAAATCATAAAAAACTAGTTTGTCTTAAATTTTGTTATGGTTTTTATTGTTTTATAACCGCACTAGACTAGACCGATAGCTGGATTTCAAATAAATCCATAACCAGGAACCATACCAGTAGGTTGGGATCTGTTGGTCTTTGGATTAATATCATTGCACATTCATCGGATTACTATTAGTTAGAATATTCTCTCTTAACATTATCATTAACAAAATCTTACATTAAAATATAGTTTAAATATATAATATCTAATAAAGATAATTATAAAAGCGATATTCGCGCTTAAGAATCAAATAATTGTTTATTCAAATATATCTATCAAAACGAATAACAATATTCATGTTAAATTTATAATAATGTGTATTAATAACAAAGATATTACATACTACAATACGTTTCCTATATATAGAAAACCGTATATTGTTTTGGATATATACATTTTCAACAATATAAACATACATTCTGAGTAAGAGAGAATGTCTGGTATAATATTTAAAACTCTCACTGATAGTGACACGTCCAGTCAATCAAGTATTGCTCTTCCGAAGAATGATGTCGAGGAGAAAATAGTTAACAAATTGGAGAAGGAACTAAGAGGCAAACTCGAAACACCCAACACTAGTTTGGATGTTGTTTTGACCGATGTAGGTGGAATAACTCACGATTTACGGCTTGCTAAGTCAAAAGTTGCATATAGATTCACTTCTTTTTATCAAGTTGTGAAATATTATGACTTAGTAAGTAGTTGCGTTCGAATTGGATAAAGTTAAGGATGAAAAACTACATATTACATTTTTTCCACCAGAACCAAGGATGAATATGTCGAATAATGCTTATTAATAATTAATAAATATATTACACATGATTTGGATGTTTATTTTCTTCTTTTTAACCAACAAAGTGCATGAAATTAGGACGCTTTAAACATAAAAATCAGAACTTTAAACATGAATAATAGTGATGAGTCACCTAAACATTCACCTTCTTGATACCGGATTACCGGCTATATTCAGTTTTGTACTCGGTTATGAGTCTCACAAAACATGTCCTCACTTCAAAATTCGGAGAACAGATTATTATTTTCAAAATCAATGACTTGATAACGAACCAAACCAGTTTGTTTCGAAAGTTTTTTGTTGTCCATGCTTGAAACAATATATATGCAGCACTAACAACAATACATAATCCCTTTAAAAGAAGCGTATAGATATGTAATTTATAGAGTGTCATATTCCTACACGAAGGTTCCAGATAAACCTCAGAGCATATTAGGAAATACCATTTTGATCACATCATTTTTTAGTTTTTGGTGCAAGATGAAAGGATTCATAATGAGGGCATATTACAGATTCAACACAATTACCACCATCACACACACACACAATGTAACCGAAACCGAACCAAAGCAATACCTACCAATCAACAACGAGAATAAGTATGTTCATAAAACTTGCAAAGTGCCTTTTGGTCTTCTTACCTTTTTTTAATCAAATTACCAAACAAATCGAGACCAAAGACACGTAAACTGGCAACAACTTCATACGCATGCATGGACTATAAAGACACTTTTTGAGTAGTAATAACACCATTAATCAGACTTTGACCAGAAGCTTTGACCGAAACCCGTGCTCTTCATATTTTGTCAACCTTCTCAGCTTTGACCAGAGGATTAGCTTTTGCAATTGCATCACGACCAGCACTTCGGTAGTCAAAAGGGCATTCGTGTTTCTCAGAGTATCGGTGAACAGAACAGAAAAGATTACCACATTTGCAATTGAAGCCCGTTAGCCCGACCCGTTTGCGACAAGTGGTGCATCTACTAGGCCCCACTTTCGGTTTAGCTTCTTCAATGATGGCTTGGCTTGAAGATGAGTCATCAGTCCGTGCTTGTGTGGGGACCACGTTCAATTCCACTGGTTGAGATTTGATGACATCAGCAGCCACGACCGCATCTTTTCCAGAACCCGAACCACCATTGATGATGTCATCAAAAGATGAAGCTGCAAGTTTGGCGTTTTCTTGCTTCAAAATCATTTCTTTGTGGCATTTTGAGCACATGTTCATTGTGGCTGCACTACCGAAGAAACCACAGTTGTTGAGGCAAAGAATAGGGCCTTCTGGAGCTTGTGTTTCTTTGGTAGATTCCATCTGGTCAAACTTCTGCACAAACTAGTCAACCATAAAACCATATATCAGCATGCAAAGTAACCCAACTTAATTAATTCCTAAATGCGATAGTTATACTGTTACATATTGCATGTCATACAGAAGTTTGCGCCCCAAAAAAAACCTCAAAATTGAAATTACATACAGATGTTCGTATATATTGGAAATTAGATAATATCAAACACAAGCACAAGCAAAGTTGCAAGCTTTTTATTCAAAGTAAGCTTTTTTAAACTAATGTAACAACTATTCAATTTCAGCTGCAATTTGTTTCATAGACTGCACCAGGACAGGCAAGAATTTACAACAGATAGACAAATTTAACTAATTATGAGCATAAACCAAATTCTTATTATGAATTTGCTTATTTCTGCATCTTAAACGAGCAGGTATATTAGGTTATAATAGTAATTGCTTCCCAACCAATTCATTCAGAATCAAAAGCAAATAATTGAAAAGAAAAAAAAGATGAAAATTTGAAAACATCGCAAGTTAACTTGGGCAACAAACAAGCTACCGCAACAAGAAAATAATCGGAACAAAAACAATACTGCAAGAAAAGACTTAATTAGAGACAATTAGCAGCGCATCATCAATCTAATTAACAACATAATCATTCCATAAAACGTCGATTAGCATACAGATCGTATATAGCTTTGATTACACCACAAAATTTCCCAAAATTGGGATAGAAAAACAAACAATTAAATGAAATTGAATGAAACCCTAATTTTCGACAAAATTAGGCGGAATTGATTTCAAATTTATCCCAACAACAACAAATCGAACGACAAAGACCGAGTTCTACTGCAAAACATAAATAAAAAATTCGAAATATAAAGGATTTACATCGATCTCGGTGAAGAAATCAAGCAAAAAAATTCAATTCAAAATCATCAGATTAAGAGATAATTAGGGCAAAGGAAATCAATTTCACCTTTAATTGAGTAAATTAATCGATTAGATGGTCGAAGAAACCGAGAGATATCAGAATCGAAGAAAACAAATTGGTTTAGGATTTCGGATTAATTTGGGGTTGGGGCGATGAAATAATTGTGATATCTTCTCGCAGTCGTTCGACCTATTTAAGACTTCTTTCTGCCAAGGAAACGCTCATTTGTAGTCGGTGACCCCCAAATTTGTGCCTTCTCCTCACCACTACTTTATTACGATTTTGCCATTATCTTAAAATAAAAACTTAATCTCAAATGATTATTGCAAATTATTAAGAGTTTAAATCGGATAATTAAATAATTATTTGATTAAAATATGAATAATTGGATGATTTTTCGTTGATTTCTATAAAAGTTAGCTAGCTAATTATCCAATTAAACAATCTTAATTAATACCGATGTCAAACTAGGGCTGGCAAAAATTAACCCGGCCTGTCAACCCGACCCATTTAGAACCCGAAATTAACGGGTTGGGTCATAACTTTCAACCGTGGGTCGTAAACGGGTCAACCCGTTTACAACCCGTCATAAAACTAGTCGGGTTGGGTTCAAATTTCCAACCCATTTATGACCCGTCAACTCGTTTAAATATTATATATATCTTAAATGCATAATATAAAAAAATATATTACTATATATTTATTTATTTTAAATACATAATATAATATATATTGTTATTTAAAATCTGACACACACATAATATGAGTCACGTATTTATCTTCTTGGAAAATGAACAGCCTAAATAGCCTAAATCTCTTATAAGATATTTATGTTATACAACTATTTTAATATTTAATATTTTTAAAGAATAACTTTTCACTGAACAATAGGCATAAAAGAAATTTTGTTTGTAAATTACAACTAATCAACTTATTTTGGATTTTAATCTTAAACGATGTGTATTTTTTATATATTTTTTTTATAAATTGATGTTTTATTGGGTCAACCCGTTTATGACCCAACCCGTTTAATAAATAGGTTGGGTTGAAGATCTCAACCCGTTTAGATAAAAAGGTTGGGTTGGGTTGTGATTTTCAACCCGCGAACCCAAACGGGTCAACCCGTTTATGACCCAACCCGCATTATTGCCACCCCTATGTCAAACAGTATCATACTATTATTATAACTTCCTTGCTATCATCTTATTGATTGTTCATGGCATCGGAATAGAACTAGAGATTCTCATTGGGTTGGTTGATGACTTAGGTTAATTATATTGATGGTTGCTTGTAGGTAACCATAGGGGGGATTGGCATGGATCGGTCCTAGATACATAACTTGTGGTTGTTAATCACAAAGAATTTTGTGTTAATCTTAAGTATGTAAATGCATAAAATTCCAATTATGCGGGCTAGTATGTTATTCGATGTTAAAATAAATGCATACCTATTATGTAGTACTGGGTAATCTGTGTAACCCCATAATTTTCTTGAATAGTGTTAATGTAGTGTTAAAATATTAAATTTTTTTAGTGTAAATAGATACCCGTAAGAAAAAGATGTGTAAGTGTATGGTCCGCCTATGTATATATATTATGGTATTAATATATATGTTTGTTTATTAAAAATAAATATTTCACATAAAATATGAGAGGTGATTTCTACATCATAGAAATTACTTCATGTATCACATTGTATAATATTTAAATCAAGAGTAAATTACACGGAAAGTCCCTGTGGTTTGCCACTTATTACACCCATAGTCCCTGAACTTCGTTTATTACACTGAAGGTCCCTGGTGTATACACTTTGTTACACCCATGGTCCCTACTGCCCTTAACTCTTTCTAAATGACGAAAATACCCTTTTGGCCTTTTGCAATAAAGCGATATTTTCATCATTTAGAAAAAGTTAAGGGCACCATGGTTTATCACCTATTACAAAAGACCAAAATGATATTTTCATCATTTAGAAAAAGTTAAGGGCACCAGGGACCATGGGTGTAACAAATTGTATACACCAGGGATGTTTGGTGTAATAAACGAAGTTCAGAGACTATGACTGTAATAAGTGGTAAACCACATGGACCTTCCGTGTAATTTACTCTTAAATCAATTATACAAACACGGTAAAACAACAATCATGATGTATACAATAATTTTTGTAGTATATAAATCACACCATAAAAATATGTTTTTTTGTTATATAGTTTACCATCATATTTAAACTTCTTTTTCTCAAAAAGATTTACTTCATAGAAATAATTTGATAAAAAAGCTCAAACATTATGTTATCATACCGATAAACATATAATTACATGCCCAAACACCCCTAAAATCCTAAATAAACTAAACGAATATGAAACCAAAAGGTATAAATCAGCCCACAAGAGCGTCTACAACGGGCCCATCATCACTAGCTAACTTTTATAGCAATGGCGGGAAAGCCTGAATGTCGTGGCGGGAAATCAACAAATTTCACCCGCTTATAACTATATATCTGATTTGGATCAACGGTCTTCATTTCGAAATGGGTAAAAGAAATGATACTTCACATAAAGAGGAAAACATGGAAGAAGATGATGACCAGCAGCAACATAATCAAGGCAGTCCTTCGTTTTTCTCGAATGATAAGAGCTTGTACGAGGTATCTGAATTCTGATCTGATTTTCAATTTCTATAAAAATTCATTGATGAGTTCATGTGTAGCTGATTGATTATTGTTACCTGTATCCTTTAATTACGATCGTTTTCATGAAAAGATCAACTTTTATTGCTTCAGCTCAAAGTTATACCAGTTTAATTTGTTAACGGGTTAAACCCTAATTTTGTTTCAACACACTCTTTAATTTCCCATTTACAAAAATAACTGTAATCGGAGCTTGTGAAACTATGGATTGACATAGAACCATAAATAGTTAAATACATATTTTTACTTTCTTATAAGTATAAACATGAAAATAAATGGTGTCGTGAATTAATACTTTACGTTTTGCAAATCGATGGTTCGTATGCATATCATTATTTAAACTATTTATACTATGTAATGTTTTTTTTTATGGTTTTTAAATATATGTATAAACATAAATGCATGTAAAAAGAAAAGATTCAATAATTAAAAACAACGTATTTGATCTGTTTTGATCTTGATTATACTATAATCATTTTACTCGTATTATTTATTAATTTTTGCATTTTGTTGAAGGATGTTTTTGTATATGCCAAATGTTTTAATTTTGTTAATTTGATACATATTTAAACTTGCAAGTACATTGTAAGTAATCTACATATATCAAATCACATGTCAAACCATTCAAAATTAGTATAATGCTTACATCGAAACTGAAATTTACAGAGTAATATAAACAAATTGTATTTTAGATTCTTGGTGTAGAAAAAACATGTTAGAACAAAAATCAACTTGATACTGATGTTGCAGTTAGTACTGACAATAATTAGTACTGATGGGGCAGAACATATTACTACTGATGAAGTTGATACTGGTGTATACTATAACTAAAGTTTACTACTGATCATGCAAAGATTGAAGATACTACTGATCTTAGTAGTTACTACTGATGATGGTTTCTGGACTTACTACTGATCAACAGACTTACTACTGATGTTACATATTTACTACTGGTGATGAGTTTTACTACTGATACGCGTTTTTGAAGAATATCAAGTCCGAGATCTTCGTAGAGTTAGTTATAGAATGTAAATCAATGTATATCTTTTATTATTCGATGTAAATCAAAGTCCTAGAATAACTAGGGTAAATAGTTTAGCTTCAAGGACTATTATAAATAGTTCCTTACGAATTGTAAACGTACGTGTGTATTGTTAACTCAATAATATACATTGAAGCTTTTTGTGAAACTGTGTTCTTAATACTTTCGCATATTATTTACAGTTCATTGTTCTTAATTACATTGATATAGTGTTGATCCGCTGCAACTTCTATATTCAATTAGATCTAAATTGTTAATTAACTTTTCTATAGTTAATCGATCCTGACAAGTGGTATCAGAGCACATTGGTTCTAGATCTACTATTTGTTAAGAACAACAAAAAGTTTTAATCTTTAAAACACACACATTGTTAATCATGACAGATAACAATGAAAGCACCCAGGCCAACAAAATCCCTATACTCACTCCCAATAACTTTGGGATGTGGAAGAATCGTATTAAGCAATACATGCTTATTACAGATTATTCCATGTGGGAAGTTGTCCTTGAAGGAAACAAAACTGGTCCTGGTCAAGCAAGCAGCTCTGCAACTGAGGCAGACAAACTCAAGTGTGAGAAGGAAAAGAAGGACAAGGGCATCGAACTCAAAACTCTAAGCACTCTCCTACTGGCCATTCCTAACGATTATCAACATCTCTTTGTTGAGTATGATGATGCAAAGGTGCTATGGGAAGCACTGGAGAAGAGATTCGTTGGGACCAAGAGCACCAAGAGGAACATGAAGTCTGTTCTCAAACAAGACTTTGAAAATTTCAAAGGAAAACCCAATGAAACACTCACTCAAGTGTTTGACAGATTCAACAAGCTAATTGGTGAACTTAACCAGGTTGGGGTTAAGATGGATCAAGAAGATGTCAACATGAAGTTCCTAAGATCTCTTAGTGAAGAATGGGCCATGTATACAGTGGTATATAGACAACGAGATGCTCTAGAAGAAAAAGAGTTGGATGAACTCTACAATGATCTCAGAGTATTTGAAACTGAGGTAAACCAAAAGAACCCTTCTATTTCTTCTAATAATGCTGCATTTGTCTCTAGTACAGGTCAAGGTCAGGAAACCTTCACAGGAAAGGCTGCAGATTCTGAGGATGCTGCAAGAGAATCCTTCTTCACTAGTCATGTGCATACTGCATTGATTAGTGATGACTTGGAACAATTGAACCCAGATGATCTTGAGGAGATGGATCTTAAATGGCAAATGGCTATGCTGAGCCTAAGGACAAAAAGATTCTTAAAGAAAACTGGTAGGACAAGCCTCAACTTCAACAAAGGTGACAAAGCTGGATTTGACAAAACTAAAGTCAAATGTTACAACTGTAACAACCTTGGTCACTTTGCAAAAGAATGTCCTCAGCCAGACAAAAGATCAAAATCAACTGCCCTTGTATCACAACAAGGACAACGTTATGACTGGAGCTTCCAAGCAGAAGAGCATGCTCAAAATCAAGCTCTCATGGCCTTTATTGACAACAAAACTGAGGTAAAACCTAAACCTTGTACTTCTGAATGTGCTAAAATTGTTAAAAACTTAGAAAAAGAAAACACTAAATTAAATGAAGATTTAGCAAAAGCAGTGAGAAGAAATCATGAGTTTGATAGTGTGATTGCTGATCAAGAACATCAAATAAAGGTGTACCAGATGATTGATCAAAGGATAAAGAAAGAATTGCTTCACGCGGTGGATGAGAAAGAATTTTATGAAACAAAAAATAAAGAACTAACAAGTAAATTAGAAGAATGTCAGCTTGAAATTGAACAAAATAAATTAACAATTAAAAAGTTTGAAAGAAGCACTAAAATTCTTGATGAATTAACTAATAATCAAACTACAGAAAAAGTTGTTCATGGGGTGGGATATCATGCTGTACCACCTCCATATAAAATCATTCCACCACTTAAAAATAGCTCAGAAAGAATCATTAATGAATTAAAAACTGAAAAGCAAACTGAATCACATAATGAAACATCTGAATCAAATGATTCTTCTGATGATGATCAATCAATTGAATTTACAATCTCTCAAACTGAATCACCAAAATCAATTGATATCAGCTTTCACACAGCACAAAGTCCAAATGAATCTCCCAAATATGATGAAGAAAATATACCTAAAATTCTAAAAAGGGGAAATCAAAGAAACAGAAATCAACTTTTAGAACAAAGAAAAATCATAAAGGCTCAAGATAATAAATTAAAATGTGTTATTTGCAACAAAGTGAACCATTTAGCAAAGGATTGTCACTTCAATCCAATAAACTGCAAAGAGTTAAAGGAATTTAAAATTTTTAAAGAAAATGCAAAAACTCAAAAGTTAAAAGATACTACTGGTCCTTCAGTAGTAAATGAAATTAAAACTCCAATTGCTGAAACTCCAAGATTTGGAAGAAGTGCACCAAGATTTGTGCAAAACAGAAGAGTTGGAAGCCCAAAGAACAGCAATTACTTCAAGAACAATGGAAAATCCAATCAAAATAAGCAATATTTCAAATTTTCCAACACCAGTAAAAACTTTAACAACTTTACTACTGGTGTTAACCCTCATTATAATGCTGTATGGTACCAGTACAAGAATACTACTGGTAAAAACCCTAATTTCAAATATACTACTGATCCCAAAACAACTTTCAAAAACACTACTGGTGTCAACTATAAAAACACTACTGGTCATTCTAAACATGGTAAGTACCCAAATACTACTGGTCCATCAGTAGTAAAGCATTCAAAAGCAAAAATTCACGGGTACAAACCAAGATCAGTAGGAAAGTCTCACACCAGTAATACTTTCAAAAGGGCAGTAGTAAAACAAAACACCAGTAATAAACAAGTATGGGTACCAAAGGTGTTTAAAGTTAAATCTCCCAAAGCTTATTTCTCAAAGGATGAACCCAAGACATATAAAGCTTGGGTTCCCAAACTTAACTAATCCTTTACTCACTTGTGCAGAGCATTCAGATCCCAGAAGAAGGAAGAACATGGCATATTGACAGTGGATGCTCAAGGCACATGACTGGAAATCTGCAAATTCTTAAAGATTTCAAGTCATTTGATGGAGGATATGTGGCTTTTGGTGAGAATCCCCAAGGAGGTAAGATTACAGGTAAAGGTACTGTTTCTAATGGCAAAATTACCTTTGATGATGTATTTTATGTAGCTGAACTAAAATACAATCTTGTCAGTGTGTCTCAAGTTTGTGATAAAAAGAACAAAATTCTTTTCACAGACATTGAGTGCATCATTCTTTCTCCTGATTTTATTTTAGATGAAAAATATGTTGTTTTAAGAACTCCAAGGAGAAACAATGTGTATTGCCTAGATATAGGGGGAGAACTCATTTCTACAAATGAGGTCAACTGTTTTATATCCAAGGCAAACACCACTGAATCAGAACTATGGCATAGAAGGATGTGTCACACAAATTTCAAAAACATGAACAATTTAGTAAAAAGGAATCTGGTCATTGGACTACCTCAAAAACAATTCATGTGTGATCATCATTGTGTTGCATGCCTAAAAGGTAAACAACACAAGACTTCTCATAAGTCCAAAACTGTGAACTCTATTTCTGTTCCTTTACAGCTCTTACATATGGACCTATTTGGACCTACAAATGTAATGAGTATTGGAAAGAAACAATATTGTCTTGTTATTACTGATGACTTTTCCAGATATACATGGGTTTTCTTTCTCAGGACAAAAGATGAAACAAGTGAACTCATAAAGAACTTAATTGTCAAACTGGAGAACACATCTGATCAAAAAGTTAAAGCCATAAGATGTGATAATGGCACAGAATTTAAAAATGCTAACTTAATTAACTTTTGTGATCTTAAAGGTATTGACAGGCAATACAACTCACCTAGAACTCCACAACAAAATGGTGTAGCTGAAAGAAGAAATAGAACCATCATTGAAGCAGCAAGATCAATGATTGCAGACTCAAAATTACCAATTACTTTTTGGGCAGAAGCTGTTAATACTGCTTGTTATGTTCAAAACAGAGTATTAATAGTGAAGCCACATTTTAAAACACCATACGAACTTTTTAATAAAAGAAAACCTTCCATAAGTTTCCTAAAATCATTTGGTTGTCCTTGTACTATTTTAATTACAAGAGAACAAATTGGTAAGTTTGACTGCAAATCTGATGATGGAATCTTTGTGGGATACTCTACTCAAAGCAAATCATACAGAGTATTCAACAAAAGACTAAGGATAATTGAAGAAAGCATCAATGTATCCTTTAATGAAAATGTACCTAATGAACAAGGAAATGGTCCAGATTGGCTATTTGACATAGACAATCTAACCAAATCCTTTAATTCTAACATGAATTTCAATGCAGGTAATTCAAATTGTCCCAATCAAAAGGAAGGAACATCATCAGTTAATACTGGTCAAGAGGAGATGAGATACATTGTAGTTAATACTGTTCCAAAAGTTAATACTAATGTCAGTAATAACTCAAGTTCTGGAACCAGTAGTAACTCTGAGAATGAGGACAGTAGTAATTCAAATACTACTGATACCAGTAAGAGTACTCAAAATACTACTGATCCCAGCAATAACATAGATTCTCAAGATACTACTGATACCAGTAACAACTACAACACTACTGATCTCAATGAAGATGATAGCAGTAGTAACTCTGACCAAGATGATGATGAACCAAACATCAATGACAATGAAGGATCTCTAGAAAAACAACTACCTGAGACAAATGAGTCCAATCTTGAAAATCAACTAGTGGTTGATAAAGCTACAACTACAAGGACTCAGAAGAACCATCCATTAGACCTTGTTCTAAGTGATGTTAACTCACCACTACAAACAAGAAGCAAATTAAACAAAAGCTTAACTGCAAATATGTGTAATATAAGTTTAATTGCTAATGAATGTATGTTTGAATGCTTTCTGTCTCAGGATGAACCAAAGAAGATCCAACAAGCAATGAAGGACTCAAACTGGATTGAGGCAATGCAAGAAGAACTCCTTCAATTCAAGTTACAAGCTGTTTGGACACTTGTACCTCTTCCCAAAGGAAAAAGAGCCATTGGAACAAGATGGATCTTCAGAAACAAGAAAGATGAAATAGGTATAGTGATCAAGAACAAAGCCAGACTTGTAGCCCAAGGATACACTCAAGAAGAAGGAATAGACTATGATGAAGTATATGCTCCTGTTGCTAGAATTGAAGCCATAAGGATATTTCTAGCATATGCTTCATTCAAGAAGTTCAAAGTCTATCAAATGGATGTGAAGAGTGCATTTCTGTATGGGAAGATTGAAGAAGAGGTCTATGTTTGCCAACCTCCAGGTTTTAAAGATCCAAAACATGGTGATTATGTGTTCAAATTGGATAAAGCTCTGTATGGCCTACATCAGGCACCAAGAGCATGGTATGACACATTATCATCATACCTATTAAAGAACAACTTTAAAAGAGGAGTCATTGATAAAACTTTGTTTACAAAGAAAGTCAAAGATGATATACTATTGGTACAAATTTATGTAGATGATATCATCTTTGGCTCAACCAATGATTTATTATGCAAAGAATTTGAAGAACTAATGCAAATTAAATTCAAGATGAGCTCTATGGGTCCAATGAACTTCTTCCTTGGACTCCAAGTTAATCAAAGAACAGATGGTATTTTGATAAATCAATCAAAATATGTCAAAGACATCTTGGAAAAGTTTGACTTGAAAGACAGTAAGAGTGCAAGTACACCAATGGAAACACACAAACACCTACATCCTGATGTTGAGGGGGAGGATGTAGATGAACACTTATATAGATCAATGATAGGTTCTCTGATGTACTTAACTGCTTCAAGACCTGACATTATGTATAGTGTTTGTGTGTGTGCAAGATATCAAGCAAGACCTAAAGAACTACACTTGGAAGCTGTTAAAAGAATATTCAGATACTTGAAAGGCAAACCATCACTAGGTCTATGGTATCCACATGATTCACCATTTGAACTCATAGCCTACACAGATAGTGACTATGGAGGTGAATGTCAAGACAGAAAGTCCACTACTGGCGGATGTCAATTATTTGGATCAAGACTGGTGTCATGGCAATGTAAGAAGCAAACAAATGTATCAACATCAACTGCTGAAGCAGAATATGTAGCTGCATCTGCTTGCTGTGCTCAAGTACTATGGATTCAAAATCAGCTTCTAGACTTTGGTATCTCTATCCTTAAAACTCCTATTTTTATTGATAATCAAAGTGCTATTAGTATTGTGAATAATCCAGTAAAACACTCAAAAACTAAACACATTGAAATAAGATTTCACTTTATAAGAGATTGTAATGAAAAGAAATTAATCAAAGTAGTTAAAATCCATACTGATGATCAATTAGCAGATCTTTTTACAAAAGCATTTGATGTAGGAAGATTCAACTTCTTGGTTAGCAGTATTGGAATGATTTTGATAAATTAAAATCTCACTTAAAATCATGTGTAAAGTTATTGTTGTATTATATCATTTATTTACTTAAGTGTTTTACTACTTGTATTTCTGTACTACTGGTGTGTAGGCATGTGCACAAAATGCCACTGGTAGTTAAATACTACTGGTGTGTATTAGGTATACATGAATACTACTGGTGGTCAGTACTACTGGTATTCACATATACTACTGGTCTTGTGTGTTAGTGGTTACTACTGATGTCTATAGTTACTACTGATGTCAAAATCCTTAGGCACTACTGATGTTGGTAGATACTACTGACGTTTTACTATTGATATCTTATTTACTACTGGTCTTACACAAACACAATTATCAAACTAACTCCCATGGAAATAACCGTTATGTTATGATTCGAAGGACATTTTAGTAGTTTTGCAGGTTAAATCGAAAGATATAAAAGGCGGCAGTC
This sequence comes from Calendula officinalis, assembly GCA_963853835.1. Lineage (NCBI taxonomy): Eukaryota > Viridiplantae > Streptophyta > Magnoliopsida > Asterales > Asteraceae > Calendula > Calendula officinalis. Next base: position 6,606,484 of record OY970832.1, on the reverse strand, counting down.
GATTAGTTTAGCATTATCTTCACTTCGATTTGCTAAATCCTCTCGATAAACCCTATCTTACGATCAAAAACCCTTCGTCAATAACAAAATTCACTCCTGTTCTTCACAAAATTCCACAAAAATGGCAACTCTAAAATCTTTGAATGTACAAACCGATCTCAAATATTCTGAATTTCACAATATGTGTGCCTTCCTAAAGAATCCCGACGGCACAAAAGATTTCCGTCCGATCGTAAGGTTCTTGAAAAATTCTTATATACAGTTTGCTATAACTGTCAAACCAACATCATATCAACAGCATTTGGTGGATTTCTGGACCAATGCTGAGCAAACGGAAGGAACAACTATTTCAATGATCAAGTCACAAGTAGATGGAAAACATATCACAGTAACAAAACAATCAATCAGACACCATCTACAACTTCATGACGATTCAGGTATGTCTACTCTTCCGAAGGAATACATTGCTGAAATTTTACAAAAAATGGGTTATGAGGGAAGACTCAACATAGTAACATTTCAAAAGGGTCTTCTCTCCCCACAATGGAAATTCTTAGTTCACACTATTCAGCATTGTATTTCTCCAAAAAGAAGTACTTGGAATGAGTTTAATAAGACAATAGCTTCTGCTGTTGTCTGTTTATCCACAGACCAAGTATTTAATTTCTCTCAAATGATTTTTGAAGGTATGTTGGGAAATCTTAATTCTTCTAATTTTTTAATGTATCCCAGATTTCTACAACATATCATAAATTGTGAACTACAAAACTTGTCAACTCCTAAAAACATTTTTATACTACCTGAGTTGAACAAGAAAGTTTTCTCAAATATGAGAAAACAATTTAAATTTTCGGGCAAGGAAACCCCTTTGTTTCCTAACATGATCAATGATCAAACTCAAATTGGAGAGGGTTCAACCATTGCTACAACCCAAGTTGAACCTCAACCCACTCCATCACCCCCAAATACAACCCAAACACCACCCCAACTAGCCACTCAATCACCAGCCCAAACAGAAGTCCTGAAAGTGTCCCAGGAACTTGATTTAAATCTGCAGAGTGCTACTCTTCACTCTGTGGAAGACCTACCAGATAAAACCAAAAATATTTCCACACTTTACAAAAGAAAGAAATCTTTAAAGGACACCAGGGGACACATTGAGTCAAACCCCAGGCTCCAAGAGTTGTCCTCCAAGGAGGAGAGAGGACATGAGGCGAGGGCTTTCACTACTGATGCCCCAAAGGTGGGTGCACAAGACAGTGGAAACATAATTAGGACCCAGACCTCGGCAACTTTGAGTGATGACTCATTTGAGGAATTACTCAAAGGACCCCGGTGCCAAGAAACCACAAGGGGGGGTGTAACGACCCGAAATTTTAATAAAATAAAATATGGAAAAAATATGATAAATAAGGATAAATCGTTTAAAACACGTAGGAATTGGTTTCGTGTCGTTTGGAGTCCGTATGAGAAAGTTATGGACGAAACCGTGTTGAAACCTAGATCGAAAAGTGCAGCCCTGCTGCACAGGCAAGTTCGTGGCGCGAGGCAGTCGCGAGCGAAACGCGAGGTTGAGCAGAGGGACCAGAGCTGGAACGCGAGCATCTCGCGTTGACTTCGCGTTGATCTCGCGTTGAGGTCGCGGCGCGAGCCAGACGCGAGCGTGGCGCGAAATCTGGTAAAAGCGGCAACCAGCAGGCAAAGCCGTGTCACTTCGCGGCGCGAGGTGGGCGCGAGCGGGGCGCGAGGAGCGTCTGGAACATATAATCTTGTGTGTGAGATAGGGTTTCATTTCTCATTCAACCACACACATTGTGCAGCCGATTTGGGAGCAAACTTGGGCGATTTTGGAGCTCAAGAGCTTAGATCTTCACCATCTTGAAGGATTGAAACATCAAGGGTAAGTATTCTTGATTTTCTTGCTCATCTACCTTGATTGTGAGCTTTGTATGGGTAAAAATGGTGGTTTGGGGAACCAACCATGTCATCTTCGGGGAAGATGACTAATCATGGGTGTAGAACACTCATTGTAAGCTTGTAATCGATGTGTACAAGTTTGATTTGGGTTTATTGATGGAAATCTTGAACTAGGGTTTGAGATTTCACCAAGTTGGATGAACTTGGTGGTTAGGAATGTGAATATGGATTGATTAGTGATTAGTTATGGATAATAACTAACTATTGTGATGATATTGATGGTAGGTCAAGAAGACCTAAAGTTTGGTGACATTTCACAAGTTGGAAAGCAAGGATTCGTGTTGTTAGACACGATTTTGAGTTAGCTTGGCTAAGGTGAGTACATGAGACTTTTAAAACTGGGTACATAGCAAATGTTTCTTTTAAAAAATATATGATGTTTGTGAGTCTTTATTAATAAATGATTTTTAATAAAGATATGATTGAAAATATGAGAAAGTGATAAATAGTAGACTATCTAAGTATGTCTAAAGTGATTGATGATTTTGAAAGAGATCATGATAAAGAAAAGTAATTAATAACTAATTATTGATATGACGTAAAAGAGTGTACTTTTATAATATGTGATTACTAATGACGAGATTAGTTGATCCGATTATGTGAATGCTAGTTAAGATTAGCATGTGGATAGATTGTATGATGGCCGTATGGCATTGATGATAGATGCGACATATAGTCACAAGTAATAGTTATGACGGGTAGATTGAAATAAGGCAGGTACATGATAGATTTGGAGGCATTCTGGATTATAATGGTATCTTGAATAAAACTGATGAGTCGGAGGCATTCCGATCACCCAACAAGATGTTGGATCTTACTGAACTGGAGGCATTCTGGTTAGTAAGATGAAGATAGGTCACTTTGGCTGAACACTGTGGCAATGGGGGTTCTACTGAATCGGAGGCATTCCGGTTAGTAGGGCAAAATGGGGTCTCGTTGGATTGGAGGCATTCCGAACAACTTGACGGGTCGAATAGGCTATGAATGAATGTGATAGAATCACCGAAGAGGTGATTGATGTATATGAATGAGATAGGGTTACCACGGAGGTAACTAAAGAATATAGATATATATATATATACATTTATATATCTAATAAATGTGATTATAAATAAATGTGATTATTTATATATATTAATGTCGGGTCTAAAACCCATGTATCTCACGAGACAATTTTGTCTCACGTACTACTTTGTTTTTGACTATGTACTCAGGTTCGGGATCGTTGGATTAGAGGGTCGCGTTAGATGTGGCCTAGTTTTGATCAGCTCGGGAGCTCGTATGTAGATCCCGTTTATCCTATGGTTATGATATTGTATTTGTAACACCGGTTTTAATACTCTGATAAACTTTTATTGGTTTTTGTTAAACCGTATTTTGAGAATACTGGACTTGTAATATTTTTATTTAAAAATATGATTTAAAAAGTGTTTTGAAAATTGAGGTGTTACAAGGGGGCATCTCTGCTTCTTCTAGGAAGAAGAGGATGTCTACAAGACCCATTTCATCACCAAGAAGTGATGAGGGAAGACCTATTGATTTGACGGATAGGATGGAAAACCTTCAAACCAATGTACCGGTTAGTGAGCCCGATGATCTTGCTAGATGGAGTGAGGGCAGTATTAAAATCCAACAATTGACGGAAAAAGTGGATTCTCTTGAATCCACAGTACAAAATTGTCTTGAATATCTCACAAATCAAGGAAAAACGATGGCTGCAATGAAAAGGCATGTCAATACCATAAAAAAAAAATGAGATTCTATGAGCACATGCTTCATCAACAAACTAAACTCATCAGGAAATTGAAGAAGAAAATTGATGATAGTGAGGCTCCACCAGTTGAGCTCACTAAGGGGGAGAAGGACAACATTCAAACTATGATTGATGAATCTATTGCAGCAGCAGCATCCTCTCTCTTGAATTTAAAAGAAACAGAAGTTGATGAAGGCCCAGACATGATGGTTACAGAAGATGAGCCAATTACTACTGCTACAATGAAAGAACAAGTTGAAAAAGAAATACCAGTAGTAACTCCCACTACTGATATAATAGCAGTAGTAAGTAATGAAGAGGAAGTAAAAGCAGCAAACACTCCTGATGCCCTATCAGTAGTAATCTCTGAAGACATACCAGCAGTAACTACCTTAGTTACTACTGATGACATTATTGAGCTGCCACCTCTACTAGAACCAAAAGTGATACTTCCACCATCTCCAAAAAGAAAAACAACACAAATGGTGGTGAAAGATATTGATGATGATGTAAATTGGTTAGAAGTTGATGAATGCTCCCTACCTCCACATCCTAAAATACTTCCCATATCACAGATACATTACTATGGTCCCAAATTTGTTATTGAATCTGAACCAAATATGAAGAAAGACAACTACATAGGAAAGGGAAAGGAAGTTGCTGATGAAGACCAACCTAACAGAGCACAAGGTCATGAAATGTTCAACAAAATCAACTATGCAAAATCAGCCAAACAAGATAGGTGGAAGGTAAAGAGAGCAAAATATTTAAAGAAGGTTGAAATCTCTCTAGCTCATGAAAACAAAAGATTAGCAGAAAGGGCTAGAATATTGAGACAACCATTCACAGAAATCAAATTGGCAGATATAGCAGATATATCAAAACTGCCACAATTTAAACAAAAGATCAAAACTAAACAAGTTGCTGAAACAAGAAAAGAACTACAAAGAAAAGAACTAGAAAAATTTAGGCAACTTGAATATGAAACACTAGAACTTCTTGAAGCACAAGTACAAGAATGCAAAGAGCAGAAGGCTGATATGCCAGAACAGTTTGCAGAGAAAAAGAAAGAAATGATCACATTCTTGAAATCAAGAGGTCACAACACAAAGGCCTTTGGAAGAATGAAGTTGATCAACTTAATTGAAAAGTACTGTGTAGAGAAGAAGAAGGATCTTACTGAGCAAGATATTAATGAGAAGTACACTACTAAACTTGAACAGATAGACTCCAAAGAAATGAAAGAAAGAAAAACAATAACTGGAGAATCATCTGGTGTATCTTCTCAAACTTCAAAGAAAAGGAAGACAATTTCTACTGAACTTGAACAACCAAAGAAGAAATTACAAATGGTTCAAGTTTATGATCTTCCTGTTGCTCCCCTACAAAATAATCCAATCATCAACTGGAGATATATAGATGATATGATTGAGATTATCAGAGAAGATAAGGTCATACAAAGATTCAGAGCTTGGAAACCTTTGGTCATGTCTCTAACCAGAAGTGACATTATCAAGATGTTGATCATTGGTAAACCAAGAATGACTAAGAAGAACTGGAAGAATTCAGCTGCAGGCTATCTTACTGAAATGATTGATGCTGCTTTCTATCCAGAAAATTATTCAGAGAAGTTTACAAATCCAGAGAATGTTCAAGCCTGGAATGTGCTGCCAACTGTCAATATGTACTTCTTTGAATATACAAGTAAGAAATGTGACCTATTCCTTTATGAGAAAGAGTATCCTCATTCTGAGAAAACTCTTTATCAACTTTGGTGCATGAACTTTATTAAACCACATGATGCTGTGATGCTCCAAAACAAATTGAATGAATTTGTTAAAAGAATCAGCAAATATATTATTGCACAAAGAAATAAAAGGAACCAACAGACTTTAGAAGGTGATCAGAAAAGAGCAAAGCTGTTGGAAGAAAAGAAAAAGAATAAGTAAAAAGAAACTTAGTTGATTGAAAGATAATCAATAAGTTTAGGGGGAGATTGTTAGAACAAAACACAGATCAACTTGATACTGATGCTGCAGTTAGTACTGACAATAATTAGTACTGATGGGGCAGAACATATTACTACTGATGAAGTTGATACTGGTGTATACTATAACTAAAGTTTACTACTGATCATGCAAAGATTGAAGATACTACTGATCTTAGTAGTTACTACTGACGATGATTTCTGGACTTACTACTGATCAACAGACTTACTACTGATGTTACATATTTACTGCTGGTGATGAGTTTTACTACTGATACGCGTTTTTGAAGAATATCAAGTCCGAGATCTTCGTAGAGTTAGTTATAGAATGTAAATCAATGTATATCTTTTATTATTCGATGTAAATCAAAGTCCTAGAATAACTAGGGTAAATAGTTTAGCTTCAAGGACTATTATAAATAGTTCCTTACGAATTGTAAACGTACGTGTGTATTGTTAACTCAATAATATACATTGAAGCTTTTTGTGAAACTGTGTTCTTAATACTTTCGCATATTATTTACAGTTCATTGTTCTTAATTACATTGATATAGTGTTGATCCGCTGCAACTTCTATATTCAATTAGATCTAAATTGTTAATTAACTTTTCTATAGTTAATCGATCCTGACAAAACAGCATCTCAGCAGGAAGTAAAAAAGGCATACCATAAATTGGCATTAAGCTTACATCCGGATAGAAATCCTGATGATGAGGTCAATTTTATTATTATATTTTATTTTCACTCATTAAAATTATAAATTATTTCATAACAAACTTTTATGATCTACTGTACATGTAGAATGCAAAAGAAAATTTTCAACAACTGCAAAAAGTTGTATCCATACTTGGCGATGAGGAAAAACGGGCACTTTATGATCAGACTGGTTGTGTTGATGATAATGTGAGTTTTTATCAATTCAAGATTCTATGTTTTATTTTGTACAACATAATATGTTAACCATAATTTAATTGGTTTAATTTGAACCAACAGGATCTTGCAGGAGATGTAGTTGAAAACTTAAAAAACTTGTTCAGATCCATGTACAAAAAGGTACAATTACTTATACACAAGTTACAAGGATCAAGAGCATATACATTTTTCTAATATCCCTCCTCTGCATTACATCTATTAAAATAAGAAAAAAATGATATTAGGTGACAGAGGCAGATATTGAAGAATTTGAAGGCAATTACAGAGGATCAGAATCAGAGAAAACTGATTTAATTGATCTTTACAGAAAATACAAAGGTCATATGAACAGGCTCTTTTGTTCCATGATATGCTCAGATCCTAAACTTGATTCACATCGGTTTAAGGATATCATGCAATTTCTGCTGGTAATTTAACTTGATTATTAAGATTGTCACAGAAAATGGAACTAGTTGATTATGTACTTTGATTTGTTTATAGACTTTGGATGTCACACAATGGCTAACGGGTATTCATATCAACTATTTATATAATAAAATAATCTTGTTTACCCCTAGGATTGACCACCCCTTTATAATTAAACAAGTTAAAATGGCGACGTTTATGTTTTATAATTGTTTCATTTCAGGTGAGTTGAAATCAACAAAAGCATATCAGAAATGGGCTAAACTAGTTTCTGAAACAGAACCACCCACAAACCCCAAGGAAAAGTGAGTAGTCATATGATCCTTTTGATTTCTGTTAATATTGTTATAGACTTGACATAAACTTTTGTGTTTAAAAAAGGAAGTAATAATAATAACCTGTAATTTTACAGATCAAAGAAAGAATCAGGTGATCTATATACCATAATTTCACAGAAGCAAAGGGAAAGAAAAGATAATCTAGACTCAATGTTTTCATCATTAGTCTCCAAATACGATGGAGAACAACCATCTTCTGAAGAAGAATTTGAAGCTGCAAGAGAAAAACTCAAGGGTTCTAGGAACAAGTAACTAAATGTTTGTTTTGTTTCATTAATTGTTGTCTGAATGTAGATGTTGTTAAGATTATCAAGGCCAATGTTTGAAGTATTATGTATGAACAAGTTTTTATTGTGGTATGTGTTGAATGAAGTCATAATGAGTGAGTCAAATTTTTTAAGGACATAACATCTTAATAATAGACCTTAGGTTGCCCTGACCATATTTAATATTTTATTTATATTTCTAGTCACCATATCTACTTGCTACTAGTTGGCTTCATAAGAACAACGATCTTTAACAACAACCTAAAAAGATTAATGATTAAATTAAGTTTTTCGGAAAATACAATGACCATCGATTGCATTAGCATAACAAAAAACTAAAACAACCACTCAAATCGAAACGCCAAATAGACAAAATTTTAAAATCACACGAAAACTAATATAAAATGCATCCTCGTATATAATATTGCCTCAATTCATACAATAATACGATATGCCAAATAAATTAACCCAATTAAAATATTGGATACTAATAGAACGACAGTAAACCAGAATATAATAAATTAATAGCTGCAATAAATCTCATCGAACACAATCCAGACAAAACTCAATTTCTGAGAAAAGCGACCAACGAGAGAAGCAGAGAGGTCCCGATCATAACACCTGAAGCTGGAACAGAGAATGCAGCTCCGGCGAGGGGTGACGGTGCCGGAGAAGGAGCAAACTCCTGAGCTGATATGGTTGCAACAGCAAGGGCCACAATAACCATAACTGAAGCCTTCTTCACAACGCTAACTTGCACCATTTTTGTTAGAGATTCGAAACAGAAAAATAGCAAAAAGCAGAGTGATAATTGAGTGGAAATTAGGGTTCGTTTGGTGAAGAAGGTGTTAGAAGAAGTGGTATTTATACTAGAGGTTTTGGTTTTGGGGTGACAGCGTAATTTACGCAGTAGACTGATCACCTAAAATAAAGTTTTAAAATAAAAAAGATTTTGATAATTATTAGACATGCATCGAAAACTTGTAAATCAATCTATAATCACCTTTTGAATTTTAGAAATTTATTCTCCCATGAATTTGGTACAAGTTTTTATGCATTAAGGAATGTTATTATCAAAACTCAATAAAAAATTATATTAATTTACTACCTCCGTCCAAAAATTATTGTCCACATTTGAATATCGCAAAGTTTAAGAAAAGTGCATTTATTAGACTGTGCAACCAATAGAATTTTATATTTACCACTTAAGTGTTTTTTTATTAGTTGAATTTCAAGTTTACAATCATTTTGAGACATTTAAAAAAGGAAACGTTGATAATTAAAATGGGACGGAAGGAGTAATAAATTTCCTATTTTAACATGCTATTCATTCAATATTCATAAATTAATAAGAAGATTCTTCTTCCTTTAAGAAAAAATATCTTTACATTTATAAAATAATTATCATTTTAAATTCAATAATTATTTTTATTAATTTTATTCTTTAACTTGGATAAATATATTAATTAAATAAGTAAAAAAAAAGTAAATAAGAAGATTTATGTAAATCGATACTGTCTCTTTTTAAAATATGAACGGGTCAAGTCGGTGACAGAAAGTTATGATAGACTAACAACGGCCTGGTTTTGTAAACAAGTAGTTCGTTGACACGTAGCTTTGTTGACTGGTTTGCATTTTATTACACGGCACGTTAAACGTTTTGGTGTGTTATAATGGAAAAGCGAGATTCAGGAAATTATCGACGTGCGTTAAGGTAATTGTGTATTACCAATTTACCATATCTATCATATATTTTAATAGATACGTTGTATAATTACGGACTTTTTCCTCTTATTTAAGGTAACAAAGTAAATAGGCAACGATAAATATATCCTAAAACTAAATTAGAAATTATATTATGTAACTTATATCTTTACTAGCAGGTACCCGCGCAATGCAGCGGCGGGTACCCTGTCATGTAATTAGCTTTGTGGCAAAAAATGGTATTTGGCGGCAACGGTATCGTGTGTAGATATATTTTGCGGTGTGAAATGCGGGCAACCGAAACTACCGCGTTGCCCGCTTAGTAACTGCCAGTTGATACTCTTTTTATTTGTTACTTCTACTTTTTGGCAGATTCACACTACTTTCGCACAATGCTTCAACATGAACATGCATAAAAGCATATAAAAATCTTTTGAAAACATAAAACAAAAATCCACAATGTTTTAACTGTATTGTTCTTGTATTTTAATTCTCACTTTTAACCTCTAATAAAAAAAATTTCAGCTTGAGTAGTTGCTCAAACCAAATGCTATTCCCCCAAAAGAAAATAATTTTAAACATTATTCTGGTGAAATCGGACAAAATAATGGAGTCTCTTATAGAGTTAAAAGAACACAATAATTAGTCCTCATAGGCCATATCAAGAACCACACTCAATCAATGTTAACAAAAGATGATACCCCCCAACTTTGCCATTGTGTTAATACTCAACCACACACAAACCAGATTCATCAAGACTGCTTCGAGACCATATACCACTTGCTTGATGCACACAACCTTTACCAATCCCACCTTGTTTGTGGGTTAAAGGAGTGTTGTCTCCCCCTTAAGGTGCACGGATATCTTTAGCAGCTGCACGGGCTAGTTTAGCTTTACAGTTCAACCAATTGGTGAAGTAAAGAGAAAACAAGTCAAATGGGTCAATTCGGGTTAATTTTTATGCCAAATGAATCAAGTGCTAAAACAAAGACATGTAGACCCTACAAAAATAAGAAAAATTGAAGTCATACAAATCAATAAAACATCTAATCAACAAAAAATCTTGAAACAATTGGAGGTAACAAACTAAATTCATCAATTTCATGAAATTTTAGTGTCCAAACAATATTGCTTCACTTACCATAACATTTTCAACAGAATAATATTGTCAATTTGCTTGAGTTATAAACAAGATTTCTAAGAGCACCAGATACATTTGACTCTGCTTTTTCTTCTTCTGCTGGAAGTAGCAACTGGGCTTAAAATCTGCTACTCAACCTCAGACCAGAACACCCAAAATCATAATGATTACGCCACACATTTAAAACTACAAAAAACCGCCTTAATTACCAGCAGAATTACGCCACCCCTTTCAAATTAATCCATTTGTGAAACTTGAAGAATCGCATTCGTTCCATATATGATCAGTGATCTTGATGAACTATGGTAAATTATTTTAACCTACATACTTCATAAAAAATTATGAAAATTTCCAAACCCAAGATAAAAATAACGGCAAGAAAGAAAAAAATACAATATAGAGAACTAATAAAGAGTGAAAGAAAGGAAGCATACACCTCAACTCAAACGTAGTGTTGAACGAAAACAAAGTTCAAAAACAAAATGCGAATGAGAGCTATTATCAAATCAAAAGAAGATAATTATAAAAATAAAAAAAGATGTGAGGGAAAAATACCACTACCATCAGCTTCCTTCCGCATGCGGTGAAGCCCTACATCATGAGAGAGTGAAGAATTATCAAATGAAGACTTAATGCTTATTAAATAATGACAAATCCCACTGTAAAATCCTGCAAAATCAACATAAAAAAAGATTTACACATCCTCCTTTTTCATATTCTCTTGAGCTAAATCATGATAAAAACCCAAAAAGACAATAACATACTTGATTTTTTAAGTTTATTTTTCCTAATAAGAATTATAATTCAAAAGTCAAAACTTGAATGACATATACAACCCTGGACCAACTATAACAGGCTTTGCTCTTTGAGGCCTACTCATTTCAAACAGTAAATTAACAGGCATATTCTAACTGAAATCGAAACTTTAGGGTTCTAATCATATATGATCAAGATAGGGCAGTAATATAAGATAGGGCTGCATCGAGTATGGAGGGAGTATGGTAGACGCATGGTTTAAAATATCTTTAACAACAATCTGCGAGCATGTTTCGAATTTAAAGGGGCTAACCTGACTTGAAAGAATCGAGGAGACAATTGCAGGCCCGAGGTTGAAGGAATCGATGTTGAAGGAACCGATGAGCCAATATTACGGTTAGGGGAAGTGAAACGTCTAGGTGTTTTTAAGGCAACTAATTGAGGTTAGGGTAGAGTAGAATATCTTCATTGTTTATGAAAAAATAAACGTCCATCCCTCTAGCTTAGCTGGTTAACGACTCTATCTATGAAGTTGTTGGTTCTGGGTTCGAACCTTGTAGACTTCAAAGTTTTTTAACTTAAAGGAAACACAAAAATGGAAAGTTATTGGCTGAATTTTTAGCCATCTATTTATAGAAAAGTCCTAAATGCTTTATAAGTAGTAGAGATATACAAATTGCAAGGATTTTGATAATATTTCCCATGAGAACATAATAACAAACATTTAATTAACTGAAAATTTCTTAATCATAGTAAAATGATATATGACCAGTCAATAATATTTTTGTGTTAAATTTATTAATTCTTACCATAATTGAAAATGATGTACACTCAATATTTATAGCCTTATTTATGTAAAATATAAAGTATTGCTCATAATCTAACAATGAAAATATTTGATTCACAAATCATTAATAAAGAATAATAACAGGAAATTCCTTACCAATGTTAGTTATAAAATCAAAATGAAAAGAAGTTGGAGTCTTAAAAGACGCGTTAACGAAATCTTGGGGTAGAGCAAAACCTCATGTTACGTGAGGTTCTAATATCTAACTACTTAAAATCATATAGTAATTTTAGTATTATTTATATTTTATTCATTTAATTAATAAAATTATTTAAATTAAAAACTAAGATAAAAAAGAAACAAATTTCAAATGTTAATGTTAATTATTTTATAAATAAAAACTAACCAAAGAAATCTATAGAAAATAATATAGTTTTTCTTTATAGGGAGTGATTTTCAAAAATTCAACCGTTGAAACCATGATTAGGAGAAACATGTACCCACTACCCATGTGATGTGATATGATATCTTCCTAATAAATTTTTTTTAATTAATAATGTTACAGCTTTTAAAAAATAATACTGTAATAATAATGTTACAACAGAAACCAAGCTGTGCCTCAATCTTTCCAACGCGCATACGTCTCTTGTTCTAAATTTTCCCCTATAAAACCCAAAATCCCTCGCACCAATTTCCTCACTCACAAACACAATCCTTCAACTTTTCTATCTTTTTTTCTTCAAAATCACAGATTCACATAACATTACACCTTCAATTCCTTTTACAGAAATGGCGCAAGTTAGCAACATTGTGAAGAAAGCTTCAGTTCTTGCCGTTGTGGCACTATCTACGGCAGCCACCGTTTCAGCTCAAGCAACAGCTCCGGCACCTTCTCCCGACGCTGGAGCCGCCTTCTCCATTCCGGCCACCGGAGTTGTGATCGGAACTTCTATGCTTTTATCTTTCGTTGCTCTCTTCAGGAACTGAATTTGCTTATCTGTTTTTGAGGTTGGATGAGTGAGGATTTCATTGTTACTGTATAATAATATATTTAATTATACTTTATGTTTCGATTATTCTTTTGTATGTAGAGATTTCTGATTTGTTACTATAATACTATTTACGTTGCTACCACTGTTTATTTTTTGAATTTATGTAACAATGAAATATGAGTGATGATTATATTCTATACATCTTTCTCTACTCTCGATAAAACCTTCAAGTTAATTTAGTTAATATCAATGTTTTTTTTAATGTTTCTTGGTATATTAATAATTAGGGGTCCCAATTCGGGTTGGATTTGGATTCTCAAGTTGAGGTTTTGTACAACATCTACCTCTCTATTTCTGAGGCCTAATTTTGAATTTAATTTGACAACTTGGCATTTTCGAACTCTCCCATTGGCCAACAATGCTTCCCAAACAATGCCAACCGCCATCTTAATTCTTAATTCTAACTTGTTTCAGCTACCAACTGGAGTTCGACTCCTGTAATTAATTCCCAAACACCTATTTATATAAACGTGCTAGATATCTTATTTCTAACTTGTTGACTTTCAATCTGAACACGACACATACAACCCCGTTTAATTAAACGAATTAAACAAGTTAGCAGTTTGATGAGTCAAAACAATCAAACATGTCGGTTTTTTAATATATATGCATAACCTACTATAGTATGTTTATTTTTGAAAAATATATTTATAAACTACTTAAGTATAAGTATATCTATTTTTAAACATTTTTTTAATAACTAACCGGGTTGGCGTGTTGACACATTTAGACTTTTTAGTATCAACTTAAATATAACTCGTTTAATAACGGGGCAGTTGAGTTAACCCAAAACTTATTTGCCTAAATCCTAAGTTTTTTATATTCGTATCGTTCAAGTTCGAGTTACAATTTGCCACGTTCAATTGCATTAAAGTAAGGAAAACTTACTTTAATAGTAGTATATGATATAATTTTTAAATAACTTAGGCTATGATGCATTGCAGCCGTATAAAAACAAATATTCCAACCATTTTATAAATTTAAATGGGTGGCCAACTTGACAAGAGTTGTACCTTAACGTGCCAACGAGCATGATATCCTTTATATGAACATCTTGATTTTTTTGTATTAAATTGTTAAATAACTCATGATTGATATTTATTCTGTCGAATAATTTAAAACTTTGAATATTTGGATTAATCAAGGACTCCTAAATAATGTAAAATAAACTTGGAAACATTGAAGGTAAAATAGTGGATTTTGGGTCATGTGATTATTCGTAATTGATCGATACTTAGAGCTAGGGGTGTTAATTGGGCCAATCCGACGTGGGCTCAAATCATATTAAGCCTTATAGGGTCAGGTTAATACAGGATATGAAAATCTTTATGGGTTTATGGGCCTATCCAATAGGTGTAGGATTTTGTCAACGTAATGGGTTTGGGTTCAACTCAATAACCCGGAAATCATCTATTAGGTTTTTTTATTTTTTATTAAAATTCCTAGCCCGACTTCGTAATTCAGTTAAGCGGATAATAATTTTAGCCCTTTTTCTATAGCGTCTCCCTACACTCCCTTTTTAAATGTACATTATTAAATTGGTTCAATGTTCCATTGAATATCCAAAATAACAACGCTTTTATAATCCATTATTGCCCGATCTAAACAACCACCACCACCACTTACAGAAGAGCTAAATTTGTGGTCTCAAAACTCCCTCTACCCAAACCTCTCATCTTTATTAGTTACAAATAGTTCTCTTCGCTAAACCTAATGAAAATTTCCATTTTCACTGCAACTACTACCCTAGAAAGGACAAAGGACAGTTAAGAGCGCTGTCAAGGTAACTTTAGAATTGATTTGGGCGCACCGAAAAGGGAACTTATATTATTTTATTGAACAATCCAATTCGTTTATTTGTTTCAAAAATGTGGTCAATGAAAATTTTAAATTAAAAAAAAAGAATTAAGACATTAAAGAAGTATTAACAATCAGGCTCACAGCTGCCCAAAGCTTAATCATATAGTTCGCAGAGAAAAGGAGTTGTACTTTATATATAACTATTTGTATGTTAATCTCACACGAGTCGTTGTAGTATAGTGGTAAGTATTCCCGCCTGTCACGCGGGTGACCCGGGTTCGATCCCCGGCAGCGGCGTTATGATAATTTTTAACTTTAATATCCTAAGTTTCATCTCTCATCGTATATTAAATTTAGGATTTTGCTAAAAAAATTGAGTTTATTTGTCACAATTCAAAGGGTTTTCAAGCATAAAACTTCCAAAATTATCAATTTTCAGAAGGGTTATTTTTTATTTTTTTTCTTCCAAAATTGTTTGACAGTGATAAATTATTTGCAAAATCAATTGACTAAAAAAAGCGTTTTTCAAGTCAAATTTTCATATCACGACAATTTTTTTATTTTTTTGTTTTCACCGTTAAACTTATTTTATAAATGTGGTTCTGATAAAAAATCAAAAGTGTATCCATCAATATTCAATTGTTCCAGAACCAGTGTTTTCAAGTCAATTTGTGTATCACGAATATTTCAAAATTGACATGTTTCAACTGAGAACTGAATTTTCAAGTGTCTGGTCAAAAAGGGATTATGTTTTTGTAAGTAACTTGAGTTTCTTATTCTTACTGTTAATGTTAGGAACTTTGAGCTACTGGTGTTTTATACATCTATCCTTTTGTTAGTTTCCGTATCCAATTTATAAAATGAAATTTCTTTGTGATGATCAAGGTTCTTCGGTTAGTGTTCTGTAGTGGTGGCAATTCGTGACGTATTTGGGTTGACGTGTTGGCATGTTATTTTAATCCAAACCCGACCCATTTAATTAACCGTGTTAAAAATCTCAACCCTGATTTAACCTATTTAACTAAACGAATTAATCATTTCAACATGTTTACAATCCCAATTACTATAACAAATTAAAATTTAAGGTATATATTAATTAGAGTAAATTACATGAATGGTCCTTTAGGTTTATGGTAAATTTCACCATTGGTCCTTTAGTTTCAAAAATTACACCGATGGTCCTTATTTTTGAAAGGTTTTTCACCGATGGTCCTTTACGAAAAAGTCCGTCTATTTTTTAAGTTAACTAACATCACATGTGATGCACATGGGAGTATTTTGGTCAATTTATCTTTCCCCTTCTCAATTAAATTACACGGATGGTCCTTTAAGTTTATAGCAAATTTCACCTATAGTCCTTTAGGAAAGACAAATTGACCAAAATACCCCCATGTGCATCACATGTGATGTTAGTTAACTTGAAAAATAGACGGACTTTTTCGTAAAGGACCATCGGTGAAAAACTTTTCAAAAATAAGGACCATCGGTGTAATTTTTGAAACTAAAGGACCATTGGTGAAATTTGCTATAAACCTAAAGGACCATTCATGTAATTTACTCTATTAATTATTATAAGGTGAGAGTCCAAATATTTTGATGGCATATCACATATGCTAAATTGCTAACATTAAGGTATAAACATAAATAACACATAAAAATTAATTAGATATCCTCACATGCCCTCAACTAACAGATACCCACTAACACCATGAGATGGGAATGACTAAAACGGAAGAATGTTTCTAAAATACCAACGCTGCAAACACTTTCGACACTACATGGTCTAAATGTGCAATTTAGCCAAACCATAATGATGATTTTGGCTTTTTACTATTTAAATTGAATATATCTACAATGATGCTAAAATTGATTTCATATGGATTATAAACATGTAACAAAAAGTTAGCGTTTGTTGTCTTTTTAGATGTTGTTTTGGCCCTATTTCTCTTTTACTAGTGACTGACGACAACAATGCATATATCAAATAGCTCCAAATTACTCTTCATATTGGGTAAGATGTCAAACATCATATCATATCATATCATATCATATCATGTACTTTCTACTCCAGTGATTCCAAAACAGTTTAATTAAAGCCTTTGTTCCGCTACACATAGTAGAACCCGTCGAATTAATTTTTGAGCTTTGGGCAAAATCTTCAAAATAGCTTCCTAAACTAATTTTTTTTCCCAAATAGGAGATTTTTCCCCCAAATTGAAAATGTGACTCAATCTCCAAATTACATACCCGGTTCTTCTTTTGGGCCCTTAAGCCCACAATTTTTAAATTTTTTTTATTGAGCTTACTACTTGATTCAAATGGACTTACACATATGTATATACATAGACTAATTTTTTTGAAAATAGACCCCTAAAGTTTGTTGGCCTTGAGAACCGATCGGAACCGCATAACCGGACCGGACATGACCGACTGAACCGCGTTATATCAATTCGGTTCTCGATTCTATTTTTCATGAAAAAAAACCGATTCGTGGTCCAGTTTGGTTCATGTGTCCTTAAATTCGGTTCAACTCAAAAATAAACTTTTATAATATTAAAACTGAATTTTCCAGCGTGTCAAAGAAACCCTAAAACACAAACGAGCCGAAAACTTGCCCACAAACAAAGTCCAAAAACTAGTAAAAAACTTTAAAATATAAATAACTACCAAAATAAATCATTTTTTGGTCCCAAAAGTTCCATAAATACCTATGGTTGTACTAGGACATAATCCTCTTACCTACAGACAAGGTTCTAGAAAGCGTAAGGCGTGGCGTAGCGGCACCATTAAGCCTCAGCTAAGGCGAGCCATGGCGGGCCATGACGTTTTTCAAGGCGTGACTTAAGGCGGCAAATTTTTTATATAATTTATATATATACATATATCAAATTAAATAAAAATTATAGATATATTGATTTATATAACAATTCATATATAAAGCTTACAAAAAATATTACATCTAAATTTATAATTAAATATGTTATAATTTTTTTTAAAAAATCAATTTTCTCAGCCGCCTTACAAAAAACTCGTCATAAGGCGCGCCTTATCACGCCTTATCTCACGTCACGCCTAGCCTAGCCGCCATGGTCTGTTTCGTAACGTCGACGCCGCGCCTCACGCCTTGGCGCCGCCATGACGCGTTTTTTAGAACCTTGCCAACATAATGCCTGAAATGGGGACTCCTAGACTAAATTATGCCCATTTTAATACTAACTTTTTTTTTCCTCACATGATCCTTGGCTTAAGAAACAAAAGGGTCCAGTTTTCCAAAGTTGAGCTGCATTATTTGGGCTGCATCATAAGGGGCTGGACCATAAATATGACAAAGATTGGACCATGTGCATTATTTGAGTTTGAACCCATATATTCCTATGTGCTAGCTTCTTATAGATATATATATAAGGTCAAAAAAATTATATCTTGTCGATTGTCTTGTCTTAAGAGATGATCGAAGACCACATACTATTTCTCCCTTTTTATGGACGACTAATCAATCATTTATTTGACGGTCTTTCCCAATCGAGAATGTCGATGTTAGTTATTGGTAACACGTCACGTAGGAAACATGAATATGTGAAAGAGATCTCATTGGATTCAAAAGCTCTTGTTGGGTACTCATTCCCGCCTTTATCATGAATAAAGGCATTGTTTTGGTTGGATTTATTAAAGTTAAAATTTGAGTAAAAGAGTCCTTCACATAAAGCAAAAGGAAGAAAAAGCATTTCGAATTCATAGATAGATTAAGTAAGACATAATGAGAAGCTCTTGCTTTATTTTAACATGTATTTATCTTAACATTTTTCTAGGGTTTAACCGGCTAATAACGCCTATGAATACGTATCTTCTGATCAAGCCAAGCTATGTAAGATCGACAACATAGATAAAGTTAACCACAACGCAACTCGATTTTAAATTTCATTTTAATTTTCATCTCCTAGCAATTTATAAATAATTATATTAGTAAGAAAAATTATAGTAAGAAAATGCAGATCCTACTCTGAATAATTTATAGTAAGAAAAATCAAGTTTACATTAAGAGCATGCGGTAGGGATCCCTATGGTTCGGTTAAGAGTAGGATAAAAATTAGTAATTGCACATTATTCATTTATGTGTTGAATCAAACAATAATTTTATTGAAAATTTCCATATAAGGAATTAAGGATACAATCATCTTTTTTGTTGTTTGTCTAAAAATGTAAACCTAGCTACATAACCTACACACATCTAGACTGGTTATGCAACCCACATGTTATGTTTTGCCCCGAAGAAAACGCTCCTTGCTAAGAATTGTGCAATTAGGGTCCATCCGATATGACTCTGCTTTAATTCAATTTGCTCGGAAATTATTTAAATTATAATCAAATCCTAAATTTGGTTTTAATAGGCACTCCATAAAAGACACAAAGGTAATGGCCCAAATAGGTCGATTTGGCTCAAACAATCGGTTTGGTCAATGGGTTCCCATCGCAAGTTAATACGAATGTATGATACATAACAAAATTTCAATATAAGCCAGAAACTTTTGTAAAAAAAATGTACTAATTTTTTCGTAGACTCTTCCTTACGTTCGATTTGTAGAAAGTATATGCACCGACATTATAAATGGAGCGATTTTAAGAAAGTGCTTGATAAATAATTATTGAAATAGATGGGAAAAAATGAACCCGTATATAATTAATGCGAGTTTGGATTTCTAGAGTTGTATTCATTTTCACAAGTTGTGTGGCCATGTATATAATTATTGAACAGAAATGAATTAAAATAGATAAAATAACTTTAATGAATAGATTACCGAACGTTCATTTTCATGAGTTTACTGTGAACGAACGTGGCTTGTGTTCATTTCCGCCCGTTTAACTAAATGACCGAATACAAAATCATATTCATTTTTGTTAAAAGTTTGGTTCGTTTACAAATCTGTTACAAGCAATGTTTTAAAACCCGGGTTATTACTCGGCCCGGTGTGATGACCGGGTCACGGTTCACCGGAACACCTAATATCGTAAGAAAAATTACATATACCTCCAGCTGTGCCTTGTTTTTTGCTAATAAAATCAATCAAAGCTACCTCGAGTCTTTGTTAATGAAATCAATCAATTCTTCATGTGTGACAATGAAGGACGAAATCGCACCATACAACTTATATTACAAGAATTACAAGTGATCATAGCATAATTTGTCAGGATCGATTAACTATAGACAAGTTAATAAACACCTTAGATCTAATTGAATATAGAAGTTGCAGCGGATCAACACTATATCAATGTAATTAAGAACAATGAACTGTAAATAACATGCAAAGTATTACGAACACAGTTTCACAAAAAGCTTCAATGTATATTATCAAGTTAACAATACACACGTACGTTTACAATTCGTAAGGAACTATATATAATAGTCCTTGAAGCTAAACTATTTACCCTAGTTATTCTAGGATTTGATTTACATTGAATAATAAAAGATATACATTTAATTACATTCTATAACTATCTCTGCGAAGATCTCGGACTTGATATTCTTCAATAACGCGTATCAGTAGTAAAACTCATCACCAGTAGTAAATATGTAACATCAGTAGTAAACTTGGTGATCAGTAGTAAGTCCAGAAACCATCGTCAGTAGTAACTACTAAGATCAGTAGTATCTTCAATCTTTGTATGATCAGTAGTAACTAAGTTATAGTATCACCAGTATCAACTTCTTCAGTAGTAACATGTTCTGCCCCATCAGTACTAAGTATGATCAGTACTAACTGCAGCATCAGTATCAAGTTGATATGTGTTTTACTCCAACAATCTCCCCCTAAACTTACTGATTATCTTTTTAATCAATTAAGTTTCTTTTGTTCTTCTTCTTCTTCTTTTCTTCTCCTCTCTAGGGTTCTTTGATTTTGAGCGTTTCTTTGAGCTATGATGTACTTGCTGTTTCTTTTTGTAAAATAATTCAATTTGTTCTGAAACATTACTTCATCATATGGCTTCATCATAGTATTTGTGAATATCTGATACATTATCTTCTCAGAGTGTGGATATTCCTTTTCATACAAGTACAGCTCACATACTTTGTTAGATTGTTCAAAGAAGTACATTTGAGCAGTTGGAATAACATTCCAATGATAAACATTTCCTTTACTGGTAAATTGTTCTGGATAGTTGTCTGGATAGAATGCAGCATCTATCATAGTTGTTAAGTATCCAGCTCCAGATTCTTTCCATGATTTCTTTCTCATTCTTGGTTTTCCAATGATCAGTAGTTTAATAACATCACTTCTTGAAAAGGACATGATCAATGGTAACCATCCAGTGAATCTCTGTATAACTTTGTCTTCCCTTATGATCTCTATCACATTATTATTCAAAATTCTCCAGTTTATGATAGGATTATTTTGTAAGGGAGCAACTGGTAGATCAAGAACTGGAATTACTTGCTCTGTTTTTGACTTCTTTTGAGCACTTTGTTCTTGAGAGACCATCTTTCTTTTCTTTGTTGATGTCTCACCAGTAGTTGAGATACTATCCTTCTTGAATAAACTTGGACTAATTGGGATTAAAGTTTTGATTGGACTTAAGGCTTTGGATTTCTTTTCTTCTTCTGCTTCTTGTTCAGCCAAGTCTTTCTTCTTTGCAGTACAATATTTGTCTATAATAGTAATCATCTTCATTCTTCCAAAAGATTTTGCACTATGCCCTTTTGTCTTTAGAAAGTCTATCATAAGAGTCTTCTGTTCAAAGATATCATCTGGTAGATCACCTTTTGTTCTTTTACATTCTGCTACAAGATCTTCAAGACAGTTTAGATGTTCTTCTTCTACTTTTCTAAGCCTTTTGAATTCTGCTTCTTGGGCTTCTATCTGAACATCTTTAATTTGAACAGGTGCTTGAACAGGAATTTCTCTTTGATCCTTCTTCTGTTCAAGAGCTTGATACTTAGCTACCTTCTCCAAATATCTCTTTTGCTTCACCTTCCATTTAGACTGTTTATCAGCTCTAACAAGATTTATCTTGTTTACCATGTAATGACCAAGAGCTCTGTTGGGGTAATCTTCATCATATATTTCTTTACCCTTTCTAATATGTGCTGAAGGTGGAGGTGGAATATATTTCATATCAGGCACACCACTGATTATTATAGAAGGAGAAAATAACCTAAGTTCATTTTGTTGAAGTATCTTTGGATGTGGAGGAAGTGAGCACTCATCAACCTCAAACCAATTCACATTATCATCAATGTCAGGTATGATAAGTGGTTGAGCAGGTGTAGGTGGTTTGGTGATGATTTCAAATCTTTCTCTTTCAATTAGTTCTGGTAGTTGTAGTTCTTCCTCTTCAGTAGTAACTAGAGTAGTTACTACTGGTGTAACTTCAGGAGTTACTACTGATAGGGCATCAGTAGTATTTGCTGCTTTTACTTCCTCTTCTTTACTTACTACTGCTATTATATCAGTAGTGGGAGATACTACTGGTGTTTCTTTTTCAACTTGTTCTTCCATTGTAGCAGTAGTAAGTGGTTCATCTTCAGTTACCATCATTTCTGGGCCTTCATCAACTTCTGTTTCTTTTAAATTTAAGAGGGAGGATGCTGCTGCTGCAATAGATTCATCAATCATGGTCTGTATGTTATCCTTCTCCCCCTTAGTGAGCTCAACTGGTGGAGCCTCACTATCATCAAGTTTCTTCTTCAATTTTCTGATGATTTTGGTTTGTTGATGAAGCCTTTGCTCATAGAACCTCATTCTCTTGTTGATGGTATTGACATGCCTTTTCATGGCAGCCATTGTTTTCCCTTGGTTTGTTAAATATGTAAGGCAATTTTGTACAGTGGATTCAAGAGAATCCACTTTTTCCGTCAATTGTTGGATTTTAATACTGCCCTCACTCCATCTAGCAAGATCATCGGGCTCACTAACAGGTACATTGGTTTGAAGGTTTTCCATCCTATCCGTCAAATCAAAAGATCTGCCCTCATCACTTCTTGGTGATGAAATGGGTCTTTTAGACATTCTCTTCTTCCTAGAAGAAGCAGAGATGCCCCCCCTTGTGGTTTCTTGGCACCGGGGTCCTTTGAGTAACTCCTCAAATGAGTCATCACTCAAAGTTGCCGAGGTCTGGGTCCTAAAGATGTTTTCACTGTCCTGTGCACCCACCTTTGGGGCATCAGTAGTGAAAGCCCTCGCCTCATGTCCTCTCTCCTCCTTGGAGGACAACTCTTGGAGCCTGGGGTTTGACTCAATGTGTCCCCTGGTGTCCTTTAAAGATTTCTTTCTTTTATAAAGTGTGGAAATGTTTTTAGTTTTATCTGGCAGGTCTTCCACAGAGTGAAGAGTAGCACTCTGCAGATTTAAATCAAGTTCCTGGGACACATTCAGGACTTCTGTGTGGGCTGGTGATTGAGTGGCTAGATGGGGTGGTGTTTGGGCTGTTTTTGGGGGTGATGGAGAGGGTTGAGGTTCAACTTGGGTTGTAGCAATGGTTGAACCTTCTCCAGTAAGGGGATGATCTTTGATCATATTAGGAAACAGAGGGGTTTCCTTACCCGAAAATTTAAATTGTTTTCTCATATTTGAGAAAACTTTCTTGTTCAACTCTGGTAGTATGAAAATATTTTTAGGAGTTGACAAGTTTTGTAATTCACAATTTATGATATGTTGTAGAAATCTGGGATACATTAAAAATTTGGTAGAACTTAGATTTCCCAACATACCTTCAAAAATCATTTGAGAAAAATTAAAGACTTGGTCTGTGCATAAGCAGACAACAGCAGATGCTATTGCCTTATTAAACTCATTCCAAGTACTTCTTTTTGGAGAAATACAGTGCTGAATAGTATGAACTAAGAATTTCCATTGTGGGGAGAGAAGACCCTTTTGAAAGGTTACTATATTGAGTCTTCTCTCATAACCCATTTTTTGTAAAATTTCAGCAATGTATTCCTTAGGAAGAGTAAACATACCTGAATCATCGTGAAGTTGTAGATGGTGTCTGATTGATTGTTCTGTTACTGTGATATGCTTTCCATCTACTTGTGATTTGATGATTGATACAGTTGTTCCTTCCGTTTGCTCAGCATTGGTCCAGAAATCCACCAAGTGCTGTTGATATGATTTTGGTTTTACCGTTAATGCAAACTGTATATAGGAATTTCTCAAGAATTTTACGATCGGTCGAAAGTCTTTTGTGCCGTCGGGATTTTTCAGAGAGGCACACATGTTGTGAAATTCTGAGTATTTAAGATCGGTTTGCACATCCAGTGATTGAAGAGTTGCCATTTGATGTCGATTTTTGAGAAAAAGATGAATGAATTTTGTTACTGACGAAGGGTTTTTGATCGTAAACTAGGGTTTATCGAGAGAATTTAGAGAATCGAAGTGAAGATAATGCTAAACTAATCGACTGCCGCCTTTTATATCTTTCGATTTATCCTGCAAAACTACTAAAATGTCCTTCGAATCATAACATAACGGTTATTTTCATGGGGTTAGTTTGGTAATTGTGTTTCTGAAAGACCAGTAGTAAATAAGATATCAGTAGTAAAACGTCAGTAGTATCTACTAACATCAGTAGTGACTAAGGATTTTGACATCAGTAGTAACTATAGACATCAGTAGTAACCATTAACACACAAGACCAGTAGTATATGTGAACACCAGTAGTACTGACTTACCAGTAGTATTGGTGTAGACCTAATACACACCAGTAGTATTTAACTACCAGTAGTATTTTGTGCACATGCCTACATACCAGTAGTACAGATATACCAGTAGTAAAACACTTAAGTAAATAAATAATATTTTACAACAATAACTTTACACATGATTTTAAGTGAGATTTTAAGTTATCAAAATCATTCCAATACTGCTAACCAAGAAGTTGAATCTTCCTACATCAAATGCTTTTGTAAAAAGATCTGCTAATTGATCATCAGTATGGATTTTAACTACTTTGATTAATTTCTTTTCATTACAATCTCTTATAAAGTGAAATCTTATTTCAATGTGTTTAGTTTTTGAGTGTTTTACTGGATTGTTCACAATACTAATAGCACTTTGATTATCAATAAAAATTGGAGTTTTAAGGATAGAGATACCAAAGTCTAGAAGCTGGTTTTGAATCCATAGTACTTGAGCACAGCAAGCAGATGCAGCTACATACTCTGCTTCAGCAGTTGATGTTGATACATTTGTTTGCTTCTTACATTGCCATGACACCAGTCTTGATCCAAAGAATTGACATCCACCAGTAGTGGACTTTCTATCTTGACATTCACCTCCATAGTCACTATCTGTGTAGGCTATGAGTTCAAATGGTGAATCATGTGGATACCATAGACCTAGAGATGGTTTGCCTTTCAAGTATCTGAATATTCTCTTAACAGCCTGCAAGTGTAGTTCTTTGGGTCTTGCTTGATATCTTGCACACACACAAACACTATACATAATATCAGGTCTTGATGCAGTTAAGTACATCAAAGAGCCTATCATTGATCTATATAAGTGTTCATCTACATCCTCCCCCTCAATATCAGGATGTAGGTGTTCGTGTGTTTCCATTGGTGTACTAGCACTTTTACTGTCTTTCAAATCAAACTTTTCCAAGATGTCTTTGACATATTTTGATTGATTTATCAAGATGCCATCTGTTCTTTGATTGACTTGGAGTCCAAGGAAGAAGTTCATTGGATCCATAGAGCTCATCTTGAATTTAATTTGCATTAGTTCTTCAAATTCTTTACATAATAAGTCATTGGTTGAGCCAAAGATGATATCATCTACATAAATTTGTACCAGTAGTATATCATCTTTGACTTTCTTTGTAAACAAAGTTTTGTCAATGGCTCCTCTTTTAAAGTTGTTCTTCAGTAGGTAGGATGATAATGTGTCATACCATGATCTTGGTGCCTGATGTAGGCCATATAGAGCTTTATCTAATTTGAACACATAATCACCATGTTTTGGATCTTCAAAACCTGGAGGTTGGCATACATAGACCTCTTCTTCAATTTTCCCATACAGAAATGCACTCTTCACATCCATTTGATAGACTTTGAATCTCTTGAATGAAGCATATGCTAGAAATATCCTTATGGCTTCAATTCTAGCAACAGGAGCATATACTTCATCATAGTCTATTCCTTCTTCTTGAGTGTATCCTTGGGCTACAAGTCTGGCTTTGTTCTTGATCACTATACCTCTTTCATCTTTCTTGTTTCTGAAGATCCATCTTGTTCCAATGGCTCTTTTTCCTCTGGGTAGAGGTACAAGTGTCCAAACAGCTTGTAATTTAAATTGAAGGAGTTCCTCTTGCATTGCCTCAATCCAGTTTGAGTCCTTCATTGCTTGTTGAATCTTCTTTGGTTCATCCTGAGACAAAAAGCATTCATACATACACTCATTAGCAATTAGACTTATGTTACATATGTTTGCAGTTAAGCTTTTATTTAATTTGCTTTTTGTTTGTAGTGGTGAGTTAACATCACTTAGAACAAGGTCTAATGGATGGTTCTTTTGAGTCCTTGCGGTTGTAGTTTTATCAACTACTAGTTGATTTTCAAGATTGGACTCATTTGTCTCAGGCAGTTGTTCCTCTGGAAATCCTTCATTGTCATTGATGTTTGGTTCATCATCATCTTGTTCAGAGTTACTACTGCTATTATCTTCATCGAGATCAGTAGTATTGTTGTTATTACTGGTATCAGTAGTATCTTGAGAATCTAGGTTAATGTTTGGACCAGTAGTATTTTGAGTACTATTACTGGTATCAGTAGTATTTGAATTACTATTGTCCTCATTCTCAGAGTTACTACTGGTTCCAGAACTTGAGTTATTATTGACATCAGTATTAACTTTTGGAGCAGTATTAACTACAATGTATCTCATTTCCTCTTGACCAGTATTAACTGATGATGTTCCTTCCTTTTGATTGGGACAATTTGAATTACCTGCATTGAAATTCATGTTAGAATTAAAGGATTTGGTTAGATTGTCTATGTCAAATAGCCAATCTGGGCCATTTCCTTGTTCATTAGGTACATTTTCATTAAAGGATACATTGATGCTTTCTTCAATTATCCTTAGTCTTTTGTTGAAAACTCTGTATGATTTGCTTTGAGTAGAGTATCCCACAAAGATTCCATCATCAGCTTTGCAGTCAAATTTACCAATTTGTTCTCTTGTAATTAAAATAGTACAAGGACAACCAAATGATTTTAAGAAACTTATAGAGGGTTTTCTTTTATTGAAAAGTTCATATGGTGTTTTAAAATGTGGCTTCACTATTAATACTCTGTTTTGAACATAACAAGCAGTATTAACAGCTTCTGCCCAAAAAGTGATTGGTAATTTTGAGTCTACTAGCATTGATCTTGCTGCTTCTATGATGGTTCTATTTCTTCTTTCAGCTACACCATTTTGTTGAGGAGTTCTAGGTGAGCTGTATTGTCTGTCAATACCTTTAAGATCACAAAAGTTAATTAAGTTAGCATTTTTAAATTCTGTGCCATTATCACATCTTATGGCTTTAACTTTTTGATCAGATGTGTTCTCCAGTTTGACAATTAAAATCTTTATGAGTTCACTTGTTTCATCCTTTGTCCTGAGAAAGAAAACCCATGTATATCTGGAAAAGTCATCAGTAATAACAAGACAATATTGTTTCTTTCCAATACTCATTACATTTGTAGGTCCAAAAAGGTCCATATGTAAGAGCTGTAAAGGAACAGAAATAGAGTTCACAGTTTTGGACTTATGAGAAGTCTTGTGTTGTTTACCTTTTAGGCATGCAACACAATGATGATCACACATGAATTGTTTTTGAGGTAGTCCAATGACCAGATTTCTTTTTACTAAATTATTCATGTTTTTAAAATTTGTGTGACACATCCTTCTATGCCATAGTTCTGATTCAGTAGTGTTTGCCTTGGATATAAAACAGTTGACCTCATTTGTAGAAATGAGTTCTCCCCCTATATCTAGGCAATACACATTATTTCTCCTTGGAGTTCTTAAAACAACATATTTTTCATCTAAAACAAAGTCAGGAGAAAGAATGATGCACTCAATGTCTGTGAAAAGAATTTTGTTCTTTTTATCACAAACTTGAGACACACTGACAAGATTGTATTTTAGTTCAGCTACATAAAATACATCATCAAAGGTAATTTTTCCATTAGTAACAGTACCTTTACCTGTAATTTTACCTCCTTGGGGATTTTCACCAAAAGCCACATATCCTCCATCAAATGACTTGAAATCTTTAAGAATTTGCAGATTTCCAGTCATGTGCCTTGAGCATCCACTATCAATATGCCATGTTCTTCCTTCTTCTGGGATCTGAATGCTCTGCACAAGAGAGTAAAGGATTAGTTAAGTTTGGGAACCCAAGCTTTATATGTCTTGGGTTCATCCTTTGAGAAATAAGCTTTGGGAGATTTAACTTTAAACACTTTTGGTACCCATACTTGTTTAGTACTGGTGTTTTGTTTTACTACTGCCCTTTTGAAAGTATTACTGGTGGGAGAATTTCCTACTGATCTTGATTTGTACCCGTGAAATTTTGCTTTTGAATACTTTACTACTGATGGACCAGTAGTATTTGGGTACTTACCATGTTTAGAATGACCAGTAGTGTTTTTAGGGTTGACACCAGTAGTATTTTTGAAAGTTGTTTTGGGAGCAGTAGTATTTTTGAAAGTTGTTTTGGGAGTAGTAGTATTTTTGAAATTAGGGTTTTTACCAGTAGTATTCTTGTACTGGTACCATACAGCATTATAATGAGGGTTAACACCAGTAGTAAAGTTGTTAAAGTTTCTACTGGTGTTGGAAAATTTAAAATATTGTTTATTTTGAGTGGATTTTCCATTGTTCTTGAAGTAATTGCTGTTCTTTGGGCTTCCAACTCTTCTGTTTTGCACAAATCTTGGTGCACTTCTTCCAAATCTTGGAGTTTCAGCAATTGGAGTTTTTATTTTATTTACTACTGAAGGATCAGTAGTATTTTTTAACTTTTGATTTTTAGCATTTTCTTTAAAAATTTTAAATTCTTTTAACTCTTTGCAGTTTATTGGATTGTAGTGACAATCCTTTGCTAAATGGTTCACTTTGTTGCAAATAACACATTTTAATTTATTATCTTGAGCCTTTATGATTTTTCTTTGTTCTAAGAGTTGGTTCCTATTTCTTTGGTTTCCCCTTTTTAGAATTTTGGGTATATTTTCTGCATTATATTTAGGAGAATCATTTGGACTTTGTGCTGTGTGAAAGCTGGTATCAATTGATTTTGGTGATTCAGTTTGAGAGATTGAAAATTCAATTGATTGCTCATTATCAGAAGAATCATTTGATTCAGATGTTTCAGTATTAGATTCAGTTTGATTGTCAGTTTTTAATTCATTAATGATTCTTTCTGAACTGTTTTTCAGTGGAGGAATGAATTTATGTGGAGGTGGTACAGCATGATATCCCACCCCATGAACAACCTTTTCTGTAGTTTGATTATTAGTTAATTCATCAAGAATTTTAGTACTTCTTTCAAACTTTTTAATTGTTAATTTATTTTGTTCAATTTCAAGCTGACATTCTTCTAATTTACTTGTTAATTCTTTATTTTTTGTTTCATAAAACTCTTTCTCATCCACAGCCTGAAGCAATTCTTCCTTGATCCGTTGATCAATCATCTTGTACACCTTTATTTGATGTTCTTGATCAGCAATCACACTATCAAACTCATGATTTCTTCTCACTGCTTTTGCTAAATCTTCATTTAATTTAGTGTTTTCTTTTTCTAAGTTTTTAACAATTTTAGCACATTCAGAAGTACAAGGTTTAGGTTTTACCTCAGTTTTGATGTCAGTAAAGGCCATGAGAGCTTGATTTTGAGCATGCTCTTCAGCTTGGAAGCTCCAGTCATAGCCTTGTCCTTGTTGTGATACAAGGGCAGTTGATTTTGATCTTTTGTCTGGCTGAGGACATTCTTTTGCAAAGTGACCAAGGTTGTTACAGTTGTAACATTTGACTTTAGTTTTGTCAAATCCAGCTTTGTCACCTTTGTTGAAGTTGAGGCTTGTCCTACCAGTTCTTTTTAAGAATCTTTTTGTTCGTAGGCTCAGCATAGCCATCTGCCATTTAAGATCCATCTCCTCAAGATCATCTGGATTCAATTGTTCCAAGTCATCACTAATCAATGCAGTATGCACATGACTAGTGAAGAATGATTCTCTTGCAGCATCCTCAGAATCTGCAGCCTTTCCTGTGAATGTTTCCTGACCTTGACCTGTACTAGAGACAAATGCAGCATTATTAGAAGAAATAGAAGGGTTCTTTTGGTTTACCTCAGTTTCAAATACTCTGAGATCATTGTAGAGTTCATCCAACTCTTTTTCTTCTAGTGCATCTCTCTGTCTATATACCACTGTGTACATGGCCCATTCTTCACTAAGAGACCTTAGGAACTTCATGTTGACATCTTCTTGATCCATCTTAACCCCAACCTGGTTAAGTTCACCAATTAATTTGTTGAATCTGTCAAACACTTGAGTGAGTGTTTCTTTGGGTTTTCCTTTGAAATTTTCAAAGTCTTGTTTGAGAACAGACTTCATGTTCCTTTTGGTGCTCTTCGTCCCAACGAATCTCTTCTCCAGTGCTTCCCAAAGTACCTTTGCATCATCATACTCAACAAAGAGATGTTGATAGTCATTAGGAATGGCCAGTAGGAGAGTACTTAGAGTTTTGAGTTCGATTCCTTTATCTTTCTTCTCCTTCTCACATTTAAGTTTATCTGCCTCAGTTGCAGAGCTGCTTGCTATACCAGGACCAGTTTTGTTTCCTTCAAGAACAACTTCCCACATGGAATAATCTGTAATAAGCATGTATTGCTTAATACGATTCTTCCACATCCCAAAGTTATTGGGAGTAAGAATAGGGATTTTGTTGGCCTGAGTGCTTTCATTGTTATCCGTCATGATTAACAATGTGTGTTTTAAAGATTAAAACTTTTTGTTGTTCTTAACAAATAGTAGATCTAGAACCAATAAGCTCTGATACCACTTGTCAGGATCGATTAACTATAGACAAGTTAATAAACACCTTAGATCTAATTGAATATAGAAGTTGCAGCGGATCAACACTATATCAATGTAATTAAGAACAATGAACTGTAAATAACATGCAAAGTATTACGAACACAGTTTCACAAAAAGCTTCAATGTATATTATCAAGTTAACAATACACACGTACGTTTACAATTCGTAAGGAACTATATATAATAGTCCTTGAAGCTAAACTATTTACCCTAGTTATTCTAGGATTTGATTTACATTGAATAATAAAAGATATACATTTAATTACATTCTATAACTATCTCTGCGAAGATCTCGGACTTGATATTCTTCAATAACGCGTATCAGTAGTAAAACTCATCACCAGTAGTAAATATGTAACATCAGTAGTAAACTTGGTGATCAGTAGTAAGTCCAGAAACCATCGTCAGTAGTAACTACTAAGATCAGTAGTATCTTCAATCTTTGTATGATCAGTAGTAACTAAGTTATAGTATCACCAGTATCAACTTCTTCAGTAGTAACATGTTCTGCCCCATCAGTACTAAGTATGATCAGTACTAACTGCAGCATCAGTATCAAGTTGATCTGTGTTTTACTCCAACATAATTGCATCAGATCTCGTAAAAAAAAACGATTTTACCTAAATTATTCATTAAAACTTAAAACCATTGTTTTGTGTTGACTTTAAGTGACGGAGAGTGCTCAATTACGGTAATTGAATTACATGATGTTGAGCTGAATCGATCAGAACCACCAAATGCGGAGGAGATGGAAATCGAGCATGCCGGAGCTATCTTTGCCACCATACATGTTGTATGTGTGAAACAGAAAACATAGATGGAAATCGAACATAAGAAATGGTTGCAGAAGACAGAAAGACGCTGATTTAGGGGGGGAAAAGCAAAAACTGGGTTTTAGCGGGTAGAAAATGACCAAAAAACCGGCCCGAGTTGACCCGGGTTTTAAAACATTGGGTACAAGTGATAAGCGATTAATCATTCTCAAAACAAGGTCCTTAAATTTTATATGTTTCTTATACTGAATGAAATTTGATTAAAAGTCAATTTATCGCACATTCAATACTAGAGCACTTGCTCTTCTTTGGCCATGCAAACCAAAACACCTGATTTGTCATGCAATTAAGATTTCCTAAAATAAGAAGTCAGGAAAAGGATGTATGTGTGTATGTATTTATATTAAAAAAGAGGTGATTTTTACGTCCTTTTTCATCTATGTGTGTATGATTTTTACGTCATATCTTTTCATTTATGTACCACAATAACTGCTTTATATGTTTGTACGCAATAGTATTTGTATTTGTATATTGTAATATAGGCATAAAAAATTGTGGTATATGAGTTAATTCCCATATTAAAAAGCCCATCTCCTTTGATACAAATTTTAAATAAAGAGTTAGCAATTAAATTTAAATTATTTTGTGGTGGGATCTCCACTTCCAAGCTTCACATATTAAATGTCCAACTAACCTTCTCTGAATGAGATACAAGGTCAATATAGACGCATATATGCATGATGATCAGTTGTGTCCTTGGCTCTTTTCTTTCATTTATATTTGTAGAACAACAAAATTTTATAAATGTCGGCAGATTTGCTCAAGCTCTATACTTTTTTTTTCTTGTGATTTTTCTCCATCAAACTTGAAAGATGTTAATTCAAATTAAACTAGACGTTAAAAAGATCCAATATATTTGCTGATCATGCATTTCAGATCAGTGTTTGTATGTTGACTGGTTTGAATCTTCTGGTTAATATTATATAAATTTATATCTGTTTCATTGGTGTAGGAAAGGTAAACATAATTTAAGATAGAAAATTATATATGATTCATATGTGAAAATCCTTTATACTAAATCTTTTTTATTTTATCTTCCTATTTAATTATATATGATTCATACGTGAAAATCCTTTAATTTGGACATATATATCGATCAAATGATTAGAAAGAAAGATAATAATAATTTTGTAAATAAATAATACAATACAGACATGATCATCTGATGTGGGACCATTTTTGGGGGTCAATGAGTCTTTGTTCTATTTGTCAGTATACAACACAGTTGCTACTAAACCCTGATTTCAAGGGTTTGTACTATTCAGTGTCTTGTATTCAAGCGGTTTAAAAGTAAAGGAAAAGGTTTTTTTTTTTTCATTTATTTATGGTATGAGAGAACTAATGTGATTGAAATGAAGCTAATTCATGATAATTTGAGTAGAATTGAAGAATTAAGTGTGTGTAAGTGTGTGTGTTCTTGAGAGAGAAGATGGAGAAGATGAAGTTAGTTGAGAGCTTTCAAAAGTGTGTATTCAATTAAAGTGTGGGAAAGCTTACATCATTAGTCATCACAAGGGGTATTTATACCCTAACCTCTAAACACACTTAAACTAATTTAATTAAGGCTAATTACATCATTTAAGCTCAAAACTAGTCCTAACAATCTCCCCCTTTTTGAGCTTTAGGACTTCATCCCAGTCTTCCTTCTTCAATTTCTTCTTTTGGTCCGTTATGAAGTTCGTTTACGCTCAGATGTTCTCTAAAATGTTTTGCTCTTCAATGTTTACATCTGATTATCTTGAGAAGAAATTGAGATTTCAAACACTCAACGGAAATAATTTTGTATCGTTGAATTTGTTGGTGTAAGAAATTCCTAAAACCGGTTTACTAAGGATTTGAGAGTTCTGGAAATGGAAAATCAGTTTGATTTGGATTTGCCTGGGAGTTTTAGAGATTAGAGATTTTGTGATAGAGGTTTTTTGTGAGGATATGATAATGATGTTTTGGATTTTAAAAAGAATGATTTGTACAGTTAAGATTTGAATATGTGTGTGTTTGTTTTGCTAATAATGATTTGTACAATTAAGTTTTGAATATTTGTGAATGTTTTGTATGCATGAAAGAATGATTTGTACGGTAAAGATTTGAATTGGAATGGTTGAGATTCTGAGAGAAATTTCTGTAGATGAATTGGTTTTCTTCTTCTTCACTTGTTTTTCCGTTTAGTACGTTGATTATCATTCTCTGTTTCTCTTAGTCACATGATCTAAAATGTTTCTGATTTTGCAGTTGATTTGAGTACATGAGTTATGAATATTCTTCTTTGATGGGATGTTTGTGGTTCTTTTTGATGTTGTTCAGTTATACATCCGATATTTGAACTATTTCTTGCTCTTTTTCTCCCCCTCATGAGGATCATGACCAGGGTCCTCATGATAAAGCTGAATATTTGCGTTTTGGAAACGGAGAGAGGAATGGTGTGTCGGTGAAAATCGAGAGCCAAGATCGGAATGAGAACCAGAAACATGTAGTACTCGACAAATTGATTTAATCCATTGAATGTTTGAGAAAAATATTTGAAAATGAAGAATAGCAGTGTCAATGATCACGTGAAGTCATAAACATATGCAATCTTTACGGAAAAACTTCAGTAAAGAGATCGTTTACGGATATGACAAACACGATGATTAGAGACATTGTTAATCAAATATTTGAAATTTAAAAGAGATCAATTTGTTTGGTTATATCAAAGATCAGTGAAGTATACCACTTACAAAGATGCAATCTTCTCTGAACGTGTGTAGAGAAGAGATCGACGGATATACAAAGATCAATGACATAACAATGTGCATTCAAAACGATTTTGAGTGTGAGAGAACTGGAGAAAGTCAGAATTGAATCTGAGCAGTTTTGAGAAGATGAAAAATGATTTCTCCATTGATCGTTTAAGAATGAAAATCGTTTGAAAAATAGTAAGAACAATCAATCCAAGAAGTTGTTAAAAACAGACGCAATCAGTACTGATTGAAATCAGTAAAGAGATCGACGAATTTAACAACAAATTGTGTTGAGTGTTGCAAGCAAGTCATTTAAAAATGAAAAACATTATGTGCAAAATCAGGGTTTTGAAAAATTTGAGCCACAACGCAAGAGACGAAAAATTTGTCATAAACAGATGCAATCTTTACTAATCGAGACTAGTAAAGAGATCGTTTACGAATATGACAAAAATTTGTATCCTACGTTGTGAACACATCATTGTGAGCACAAAGTGAGTTAAAAAATTTTGGAATGTTGAGCATCCCAGATTAATAAAGAATATATGAGATTGTGATGTCAACAACTCAATATGAGTAAAAGAAATATTTGTAATTAAGTATTGATTTGAAAAATGATAATCGAAATTGAAAGGAGAAAAATATGATTTACAGTTGAAGAATATTAACAATGAAGAAACACAAAGATAGCAATGAGAAATAAGAGAGTTTGCAATAAACAGATGCAATCAGTACCAACCTAGACTGATAAAGAGATCGTTTATGAATATTGCAAAAACTAATACTCAACATTGATAATCTTGTGTGATTGTAAATATGTAGGAGGTTGAAAAACTGTTTGAGGTAAAAAAATGATTATCAAGATAGAATAAGAAAATTTGTAATAAACAGATGCAATCAGTACCAATTGAGATTGGTAATGAGATCGTTTACGGATATTACAAAAGTTGATACCCCATATTGATAATTATAAAAAAAAATTTGAAAGGAGCATTGATACAGTATTTAGCGATAATAAAAGATGCTCCCCCTCGACAGTTGAATTTTAAAGCAGTGATAAAGCAATTCTCCCCCTTGACATAAGAATGTCTATTTTCTCCCCCTTGACAAGTGAATATAGTAATTATCCCCCTCAACCAATGATGTCATTGAAAAACGGGTTTCAAGCTGATGTACTTGAAAGCCATTGCTTTGAAGCACGGGTTATACACCGACGTGTGCATAAGCCATTATCCGTTGAAAAGCGAGTTATACACAGAATTATGTATAAGTCATTACTCCTGCAAAACAAATTATACAACTTTTGGTACCCATTTTTGTTTGGGTCCGACAGTGTTAGTGTGGGAATTAAACCACCGATAAGTTGTATCGATTTGATTTAAAGATTGAGAGTTCCAAGAACAACTGAAACGTGATGTTTCACTTTCAAATAATTTCCGGGGAATTATTTGAGATGTTGGAGTTTTGGGAGACCATTTTGCTTTTAAGATCGAGGATGTTTTAGGAGTTGTTTTTGGCGCTTGATGAAAAGTTGATATTGGTGCCAATGAAAGTAAATCTTTTCTTGAATATTTCAAAGATTTAGTTTTGGAAAAGATTTTCTTTGAAGTAGTAGAATGTTTCAACACGGTTGATGGTGTAGTCTTATCCATCTGAGAATGCTTAAGTCTAGAAGAGGAACCTAATTTATTTGGAGTTTTAGGTGCGGAATTTCCTCTAATAACTTGTTTGAGAGCATTTAGGTTCTTATCAGAGTGTGGTGGAACCGTGGATCTCCTAGGCGTAGGTTTGGAAGAGGAACTTACATGTGAATTCTGTTTAGGTTTTGAATTTCCTCTATTAATCTGAGATTGTTTGATTATATATAAATCCCGATATGCCATGACATGAGAAAACATTCTGGACTTATTACATTTGTTCGTTGCAGTTAAAGGAGAATCTAAGTGAATAGATGAACTAGGTATCTTAAGCTTTTGAAGATGAGATATGTTAGATTCTAAATGTTTAATTTGTAATTGCAACTTTAGTTTCTCTTCA
Organism: Calendula officinalis; assembly: GCA_963853835.1. Taxonomy (NCBI): domain Eukaryota; kingdom Viridiplantae; phylum Streptophyta; class Magnoliopsida; order Asterales; family Asteraceae; genus Calendula; species Calendula officinalis. Next base: position 6,569,923 of record OY970832.1, on the reverse strand, counting down.
TCAAAAGACTTATGTGACTCGTCAATTTTATTTTCTAATTCAAAAATTTGGTTTGTAAAACTGATTTATCGTTGTCAAAGATTTTAGATTTTTCTTCTAACTTTATTAACAAACCTTCATTTTTATTTTGAGACAAAGAAAGATCTGTTTCAAGAGATGTAATTTTATCTAGCAAGTTTGTTTTCTCAATATTAAAAATATTGATTTGTTTTTGTAAATCAGAACCAAAATTACATTCAAGTAGTTTAATTTTATCAGTCAAAATACAATTTTCAGCACAAACAGAAGCATATCTTTCGATGTTCAAAATATTAACAGTATTTGTGTCTTGAAGTTTCTTTGTTAATTCAGCAATCTGAAGTTGCATTGTTTCAGAATCTTTTGTTAGAGTTTCAATCTTCAAGAGTAATGCTTTATTTTCAAAAACTTCTTGGTTGATTTTGGCACTCATTTCCTCAAGATGTTTGATATGGGAAGACAATTGAGTTTTATCATGTTGAAGTTGATTTATGACATGTTGTTTGTTGTTTAATTCTCGTGATGTGTTAATGTCATTTTCATGTAAGGTTTCAGATAATTCTTTTATTTGATCGTTTAATGATTTAAATTGTGATTCATTATCATCAAATTCTTTTTGTTTACGTTTCAACCAGTTTTTTGTGATTTGATAATCATGAAACGCTTCAACGTATAGCTTGTAATATTTATTATTTCGTTCATTTGATATAGAATCATTTGCATTTTTAAGATTCTGTATTTCAAGTTCTTTTTCTGAAATTGGTGTGAAAAATTCTGAATATCAGTTTCATATTTAGCTTTCAATTCTGATACTTGAATTTGTAATCCAGATTCTCGAGTTTGAAATTTTTAATTTGTTTAATATGTTGAACAAGTTGTTCATTTTCATTTTGCAAATCATTTAAACGTTTTTGAAATTGATTATTTATATCTTTTCATCTAAAAGGTTTTGTTTTAAAGAATCAATTTCAGATATCTGGGTTTTAACAACACAAGTATCAGGACCAATGAGAATATCATAATTTGACAAGAGAGAACTGATTACCTCGATTTCTTTGTTGGCTTTTTCATTGATTTGATCAGAAACCTCAGCACTCACTTCATCCTTTGGATTTGAATCTTCCATCCATTGAAGATCTTCAACTAATAACACTTTTGCAGTCTCAATCTGTGTAGCCATCAACATCTTACGTTCATAATACTCTGAATCACGAACGATTGGTTTCTTTGTAGCATCCAAAGGTGTGGTGATTGGCTTTTCAGTTGAAATTGTAGCAGATATATCAGGCTTAATGTCGAATGAAGATCTCAGATTATTGTTTGTAGGCTTTGAATTATATTTCTTATTATATTTTGAGATAAAATACATAGCCTTTTGTAATCTTTGAAGTTCTTGTTCCAAATCATCAAAATCTTGTGCAGGTTTTTCCATTTTTACTTGTCAATGGTTGATAAGTAGAAAATCTCGTGTTTTTTAAAAAATGTGAAAGTTTGAGCCGAGAAGTGTAAAAAGTTTTAGGTTAGGGAAAAAATTCTCGTATCTAAAATTTTGCTTTAGTATGAGTTACGACCGAGAGGGAAGAAAAAAATTTTAATTTGAAAATTTTTCAAAAAGATCTCATATGACAAAAGACACTTTAATTATGGCCTAGATTTTTGAATTGGTCAAAAACGATAAACGGATCAAAATCTGGGGCTAAACGAAGTTTGAAAATTGACCGAAAAATCACAAAAACGTGAATAAAGTGTCTAAAACAAGGGTTTTTGGACCGAGAAGTTGGGTAAACCGCCTACGGCTATTTATCACGTCGTAGCTTTCGTCGCGAGCTTCGATTTGGTTACTCGTGGGCTTGAAACGGACACCCGAGCTGAAAGTTATGATCGTTTTAGTATAACCCCTTTTGTCACACAATATGGGCCGAAGACTTGGTTCGAATTTACTAGTTCGGGCCGAACATATAAACTGGGCCGAAGAAAGTACTTGGGCCGAACACTTAATTCGAAGTTCGATTATGGGCCGAACTTGTGAGAAGTTCGATATGGGCCGAACTTGTGAGAAGTTCGATATGGGCCGAACTATAATAAAATTCGGGCCGAACTATTATTGGGCCGAAGTATGTAATCTAGTTCGGGCCGAAGTTCTGGTTAGGCCGAACAACTGTTTGGGCCGAACTTCTGGACGAAATTCTATCTTTTCGGGCCTAACAATAGAAGAGTTGAACTTGGGCCGAACTCTATTAAGTTCGGGCCGAACTTCTATGGGCAGAAATCTGATACTTCGGGCTGAACTTGGGCCGAACTACAAGTTGGGCCGAACTTTTAATAGAGCCGAACTATGTCTGCCGAACTTCATCATCGTGTTCTTGAGGTCGAACTTGTACGCACCTTCATAAACTTCACTCTTTTGATCCAATCTTGCTCATTTCTTGACCAATTTGAATGATTCTTTTTGCTAATTGCTCGAAATCAATTTGCTAACACTTTGATCCGATCATATAAACCAAAACATAACACATTTGATCGAATTTTGCAAATCACAGAGACTTTTTGAGTTTTTTCACTTTTTCACAAAAATCACGAAATTGAGAGCAATTGTTGATGGATTGGACTGAAATTTGATTCTATTCTTATTAGAATCACTGGAGAAACATGAATCTTCAATCAAATCTTCAATTCGAAACAAAAATTTACAACATTAAATTTCAAGTGACGAACACAACTTTTTCAATCAAAATTTTCAGATCTGGATCAAATCATCACGAATTTGGATCTACTCTTAGAGAGTTTATGCTCTGATACCAATTGAGAGAACTAATGTGATTGAAATGAAGCTAATTCATGATGATTTGAGTAGAATTGAAGAATTAAGTGTGTGTGTTCTTGAGAGAGAAGATGGAGAAGATGAAGTTAGTTGAGAGCTTTCAAAAGTGTGTATTCAATTAAAGTGTGAGAAAGCTTACAAATTAAGTCAACATAAAAGGTATTTATACCTCCCTTCTAAATATGCTTAATTAAGCATTAACTAAGCCTAAGACTAGTTTATCATTTAGACAATGTTACACAATTAGTCCCTATACTATTTGATACAACATATTTGATTGATTAAATTCATTGGTTCTGAGTTGGTAAGTTATCATATCACACACATTGAATAAGACATTTTTCTTTTATGAAAGTTTAGTATTAGTATTCTCTACAACAAAGATTTATAACACTCACGATAACTTGTATTAAATAAATTGTTGTTTCCTTTTGAACGTCGGAGGTATAAAACATTAATTGTGGTGATATACAGATAACACTACAAGAAAAATCACTAAAGATAAATGCGACTGAACAACCGTCGTTGCAGTAGGTGAACTAATTATATTTTTCTGCTTAAAATTCGTCGCTAAAGCTAATTACGGATCATATTAATTATTTTACTTCAAAACTTTCAACGCCGAAATTTGTCTTTGCAAAAAGGTATATGTGGATTGTGAATTTAATGATGAAGTAATAACAAGTTGATAATTAGAAGATTGAGATGGTGAGATTTGAGAGAAAAACATAAAACACACACTGTGTAATAGATGGGGATATTACAATTTAGGCAAATGTTAGAGTAATAGCTCGTGAAGTTACAAATGACCTTTGAGACGAAATTTTAAGGCTACGGTGATGATTTTTGTCGTCACATTTGGCAATCTTTCGTGTAGTGTGAACTAATTATAGAGTCAACGGAGAAGTTGATATGCTATTAATTTAAGGAAAATAATTATGACATCTCTTAGGGCTGTCAATAAGAAGTTAAAATCAATATAAAAACCCCCCCTGCATTTTAGGTTCATTACTCTATCAATGAATGTACAACCATTTTATGCATATTAGACAGTAATTAGGGCTGTCATTATCAAAACCCTTAATTTAATATCACAAAAAAAGTTACATGTAATGATGTAACTTCTTAGAAGTAGGTGAAAAGTTAAAAGGTTATATCTGAAAGTTGAAAAGTTAAAGGCTTTTACTATTTGTACGTTGTTTTTCGAAATGTGCTCGAGAACACGTACAATATGTGTTTTTTGCATTTTCCTTACTGAGATCGAGAGGAAAATATTGAATCGTGTCCTTCCAAATGAAAAAGAAACCCGAATCCTTTTCATCTAAGGGCGAGCGAGTTAAACCAAGAGGGTGAAAGCTTATGCTGCCTGTTATTAAAATTAAAGAAAATGGTGTAGACGAAATAGATATAAAGCATTTAGAACATGTGAGAGTAGGAACAATCGCCTTCAACGTTTAAACACCTATTTGTTCGATCTTATTCATGAATGGTCCACATGGAATAGTACTGATTCACACCACCACAAACACTAGGTATTTAATTACATGGAACCTATATCACAAGAAATGATATTGTTTCTTATTAAATCTTTATACTTATCTTCCTAATTTTTCATTTAGTGTCCAAATCAAATAATGAGATTAAGAAAGAGATTTAGTGATCCACATGTCAATCATTTTATAAATGAGAGGATAAAGTAAAAAGATTTAAAAAGTGTTTGGGAGGGTTATGTAGGATCTTCAACATGAAAGTAAAACAACTTTAGCATGATAAAATGTATCAAAGTAAAGAAGATTTTTGTTTTTATTCCGCTTTCTTTTTCTTTTCTTTTTTTTCTCTGAAATTGTATATTCTTCCTTTTGAAGATAAATTATTAATTGGTCAATATTTATTTTGCTTTTTTTCACTTTTCCTTTTCATTACAGGGTCCTCAAGTAAAGTTGCATGTCCCTGCTACCTAATACATGGAAGTAAGATTTTAGGTCCAAATTCTGATTGCAAGAACTTATGTCATGGTCCGGATGTTCAGGGCATGTTTGGATTAGCTTTTTAAGTTTCAAAAGTATTTTTGGCTATAAGTCCTTATTAACTTTTTGATTTTGAAAAGTAATTTTAAAAGGTAATGTTTGGCTTAACTTATTGACTTATTTACTTAATTGTAGTGAAAAGTTAAAAAGTTGTTGAAAAGTAAGGGATCCCTTACTTTTCCAAAACTCCTTTTCAAGGCTATTCAAAAAGCTATTTTAAAAGTACTTTTTGTCTTACACAAACAACTTATTTACTAATTAACTTTTTGAAAAAATTAATAAGTCAATAAGGACTTTTGAAAAGCTTTCCCAAACACCCTCTCAATTTCACACCTGTATCTTCCACTTGTGGAATAATGCACGTATAGGTTATAGGAATGTGACGAATCCCCAAATCAGGACAAAATTTATTCAACAATCTAATCTTAGTCTTAGAGAAGTTCTAGTTTCTTAGAAACGCGATGAGTGCAAGCAGCACGGAAAAGTGTGGAATTAAAAGGAGCAAGGATTACTAGTTACTACTACAATCTACCCAATTTAGACTTAACATTTTTATCTCTACTGTTAATTCAAAGAAAAAAGAAAATTTTGGCGGCATCTCCTAGCAAATCTTTCCGAGGCTTTTGACGTTGAAATATCATGTCATTTCCTAGCAAATCTTTTCAAGCCAAGTGTATTACTCGAACTCGGCTAAAGCCTACTTGAGTAGCTCAAGTGTCCGTCGACTTAAATCAAGTTGATTTCCATAATTTTACAAGTGGATCTCCAATATTACGCGAGTTAACTCATGCTAGTCTTCAATTCTTATTACAATAGACATTTTGAAAAAAATAATACGAAGTAGTAAAAGTATTTTATTACAATATTAAGTAGTGGTATGTATGCAACAGAAAATAAAGAAATGGAGTAAAGGTTGATCGATCGGGAGGAATTAATGGTGGTTTTCAAGTGTTTGACTGGAAAACATAAACAAACACAAATTGATACTGTTCAGCATGTAAGCAGTGTCACAGTCAAAACTATCCAAACATCCATTTGCTCATGTGAAGAATTAGAAGTTGTCATACATGTGTACTCTATCTTACCTTATTTGAAGGATAAATATAATGTATGTCCTCATCATTAAATGTTTCTTGCGTCGTAAAATGGGTAGATGCATCTGCTTTTGAGAAATAATTCCCATTGCACTCCACGTTAAGACCATGATTTCGTCGGTTGCCAACTGATTGCCATCGGTTTATCGACACCGTTGGCATTGGCACGCCCCACCGGTGCGGAGTGAGGATTTATCGCTTCGGTTTGGAGACGGATTGAGGGACGAGTTTGTGTGAGGTATTTGAATATAAGTGAATATTTTGTGTGCGTATGTTTTATAATGTGTGAGACCCAAAAATATAAAGTGAATGTGTATTATTGACATGAGTGTGTCAATTGAGTGTTAGTTACAGAATATTTGTTGTCGCATTACGCGGATACTCTACTAGTCTACTAGCTAGTCTTCTTGAAAGTATTTCATTGGTTTGAATAAATTGTATATGATGATACAATTAGGTTTAATCCTCCATCACTACGCTTATGGGATTTAAACAATATATTAACATAAACTTCTTATACTTCGTAATATAAAATCATCGTAAACATTCATAACAAAAAGTTATTAGTTTAAATATTTGCATTTGGAGCTTTGATGCATTTGAACCATATGTGCTACTCTCGAATGAATTCATAGAGGGTTTGATCTCTCCTTAAGTAATATTTACCAGATTGTCAGTAAAAGGTTCGAAAATAGTCACAGAAACAGTTAAGTGGCGTACATCACGAATATAAGTTCGGACATTTCGGGGGAGCCGGGAATACCCTTTATAAATGAAATGCATTTGCTATGATGAACGCAATTGATACGGATCAAGACCCACCCAATGAAGATCCGGCCCAAGCAAACCCGACGACCCGTGGCTAGAAAAGTCTACACGGTTTTGGCTCAAACCTATCCAACCATCTTTAGGATTTATCTTTTTAGAGTTTATCTTTTTAAACTTGTTTTTAGCTTTTATCCTTAGCTTGTCGTTTCCTTTTTGAATTAGGATTGTTTTCTTATTTAAAGTTTGTCATTGTAAGGTTGGATAGTTAGTTGAATTTGAAAAGTTAATAAACGTGTTTCTATTGAAACCAAGTTTTGTTCGTGTTTACTCGGTTGGCCGAGAAACGTATCACTCGATCGTTGAATCCGTATCAAGTGGTATCAGAGCTCTAGGTATTCAGGATGTCCGGACGTGAGGAAGAACGTCGTCATCACCGTAGATCCGCCGCCCGAGGCAACGGGAATGAACAGCGTGACCCGCGAGACGTCGCTGAGATTGAACGACTCCAGCAACGGGTTCAAGAGCTCGAGATAAATCAAACCGCATACGATGAAGATTCCGCTACTGAATCGATCGTATGGGAAGATGAGGGCGCATACAACGTCTTTGGCCGACGGCAAGCTCACCGTCAGCCACGAACACCACCACCCCCGACGGACCCATTGTGATCGTTGGGAATCCGGCCGCAAATACCCGAGTTGGAAGGCCGTCTGCAACCCGATGACTTCATCGACTGGCTTCAAACGGTCGAACGAATCTTCGACCTACAACAAATCCCTGACGACTTAAAGGTAAAAATTGTCGCTATTCGTTTATGTAAATACGCTTCTTTGTGGTGGGAACATGTACAAAACCAGCGATCTCGACAAGGGAAAAGAAAAGTCGAGTCATGGGACAAGATGAAACGCTTATTGCGTTCCAAATTTTTACCCGTAAATCACAAACAAGATGCATATATCGACTACCATAATATCAAACAGAACCAACTTACGGTAGAGGAATTCATCGTTGAGTTTGAGCGTCTACGGATGCGATGCGGTATCGAGGAAGATGATGAACAGGTCATCGCTCGATTTTTAGGCGCAATACGACCGGAGATATCCGATGTCGTAATGCTACAACAATATTGGTCTTTTGTTGATGTGTGCAGGTTATCCCAGCGAGTCGAGAAGCAACTGTCGAGCAAACAGCGAGCTGCACCCCCTCGTTACCGAGCACCGCCGGTCGCGAACACACCAACTCGGGCAGACCCAAACAAACCAGAATCGGGTACACCAAGTACATCCACCGGACCGCGTCCCAACCCCCTGCGGTGTTTCAAATGTCAAGTTCTTGGACATTTAAAGCGGGATTGCCCAAATAAACAAGTGATTGCCTTTGTTGATGACCCGACACCAACATACGACACCGAGGACGAAAACGATGACGAACCCACGGAAACCATCTATCCTGATCGCGGCGAGGCACTCGTAATCCAACGTATCCTAAACACCACCGTCCATACTCCATCCGAAGATACGGCATGGTTACGTAACAATATATTTCGCACCAAATGTACTTCAAAAGGCAAGATTTGCAATGTCGTCATCGATGGTGGTAGCTGTGAAAACATCGTCGCCACCGCCATGGTCGAGAAACTCAACTTACCACTGCAACCGCATCCTGAGCCATACCAACTAACGTGGTTAAAAAAGGGCAACCTTATCAAGGTTACACATCGGTGTCTCGTACAATTTTTCATCGGTAATAAATACACGGATGAACTGTGGTGTGAAGTACTTCCAATGGACGCGTGCCATCTCCTATTGGGCCGCCCTTGGCAATACGACCGCCGTGCCAAACACGACGGGTTCCGGAACACATACTCCTTTAAAAAAGACGGTATTAATATCACACTTGCTCCACATGATCCACGAGATGAAAGTGCCGAATCAATGCTAATTTCGGGTCCACTTTTCACCACTATTACCAAACCGTCCCCTGTGAATCCCGGGAACATCATCTTTGGACTCTTAATCGCCGAAGAAAACCCGGTTGTCCCCACCATTCCGCTCGAAGTTCAACAACTCGTCAACGAGTTTCGAGATGTCTTTCCCGATGACATCCCAGCGGGTCTCCCTCTTGAGCGAGACATCCAACATTGCATCGATTTCATTCCCGGTGCAAGCATCCCAAACAAACCCGCCTACCGCATGAACCCAAAAGAGTTCACGGAGTTACATCGACAAGTCACCGAACTCCTCGAAAAGGGTCTTATCCGGGAAAGCATGAGCCCGTGCTCGGTCCCCGCACTACTTGTCCCAAAACCCGGAGGAAAATTTCGTATGTGCATTGACAGTCGAGCCGTTAACAAGATCACTATTAAATACCGGTTTCCCATTCCGCGCTTTGATGATCTACTCGACCACTTACACGGGGCAGCCGTATTCTCAAAGATTGACTTACGTAGCGGTTATCACCAAATCCGCATGCGCCCCGGTGATGAATGGAAAACAGCGTTCAAAACACGTGATGGGTTATACGAATGGATGGTTATGCCTTTCGGGTTGTCAAATGCCCCGAGCACATTTATGCGGTTAATGAATCACGTGTTTAAACCTTTCATCGGAAGTTGTGTTGTCGTTTATTTTGACGACATTTTAGTGTTTAGTAAAGATGTCACAAAACACCAACAACACCTCCGCGATATCTTCATAGTTTTACGGGAACAGAAGCTATTTGCTAATGCTAACAAGTGCCACTTCCTTACTTCCGAAGTAATCTTCCTCGGGTACTTAATTTCCGGTCAAGGTATCCGCATGGATGAATCCAAAGTCTCCGCCATCACAACGTGGCCAACACCCGCATCCCTCCACGACGTACGGAGCTTCCACGGACTTGCATCATTCTACCGTCGATTTATCCGTAACTTTAGCACACTAGTTGCACCTATCACGGAAACACTAAAGAAAAGCAAGTTTACTTGGTCCCCGGCGGCACAACAATCATTCGACACACTCAAAAAAGCCGTCACCCAAGCACCGGTTCCGGCACTTCCCAACTTTGAGCACGTTTTCAAATTGAGTGTGACGCGTCCGGCGTCGGCATTGGTGGCGTTTTAAGCCAACTCAACAGACCCATAGCCTTCTTCAGTGAAAAATTGAATGAGACACGACGACGATATAGCACTTACGATAAAGAATTTTATGCTATCGTCCGGAGCCTTGAGTATTGGCGACATTATTTACTACCGGGGGAATTTATTTTGTACTCCGACCACCAAGCACTCAAGTTTATACAAGGGCAAACGAAGCTCAATCCACGTCATGCCAAGTGGGTCGAAATGCTACAAGATTTTCATTTTGTCATCCGCCACAAAGCGGGCACCGCAAACTCCGTAGCCGACGCCCTGAGTCGCAGACATACCCTCGTAACGTCCACGGCATTTCAAGTCCTTGGGTTCGACTCCTTTGCAAACCTGTACCAAGACGATCCCGACTTTTCTGAGGTGTGGACCAACAGCTCATCTACTCCATATCGTGATTACGTTCAAAAAAATGGATTACTGTATAAGGGAACCCGACTTTGTGTTCCACTGTCTTCGTTTCGCGAGGCCATCATTCTCGAGTGCCATCAAGGAGCGTTAGCAGGTCATTTCGGACGTGATAAGACTATTGCATTAGTGCACGATCGATTCTTTTGGCCCAAATTAAACCGAGACGTATCAAAAATCCTCAAAAGATGTCGTACTTGTCACATTGCCAAAATGCATCACACAAACCAAGGCCTTTACACACCGTTACCTACACCCGACCACCCATGGGAAGATGTTAGCCTCGATTTTGTGATGGGTTTACCTTTAACACAAAGAAAAAAGGATTCAATTATGGTCGTTGTCGATAGATTCTCAAAAATGGCTCATTTTGTACCGTGCGTAAAAACGTACGACGCATCTCAAATTGCTCGTTTATACTTCGACCAAATTGTACGGTTACATGGTGTCCCCAAAACCATTACTTCCGACAGAGACGTTAAATTCGTTAGTCATTTTTGGCGAACGTTGTGGAAACAATTGGGTGCCAAGTTACAATTTAGTAGTTCTCATCACCCACAAACCGATGGACAAACCGAAGTTACAAATCGGAGTTTGGGAAATCTCCTACGAAGCCTTGTCGGGACTAATCCGAAAAAGTGGGATCTTGTTTTGCCACAAGCTGAGTTTGCTTACAATCGCTCGAATCATAGTTCGACCGGGCGGAGTCCGTTTTTTGTTGTTTATGGTCGCAATCCGTTTAATCCCCTTGATTTAACACCTTCGACCGAACAACAACATTTCAGCGCCGAGGGGGATGAACGTGCCACACAAATTAAACGTTTGCATGAACAAGTGCGCCAACAAATTGTTGATCACAATTTACAGTATCAAACACGTGCTAATAAGCATCGCCGAAAGGTTGTTTTTCAGGAAGGCGATTTAGTATGGGTTTATTTACGCCGTGAAAGGTTTCCACAAGGACGGTTCGGGAAACTACATCCGCGAGCTGATGGACCGTTTCGGGTGCTCTATCGTATTAATGATAATGCTTATAAAATTGACCTTCCCGGCCATTATAAAGTGTCCGCTACTTTTAATGTTGCTGACTTGTCCCCGTACGAGCCTAGTGATGATGATAATGACTCGAGGACGAGTCCTTTTTTAGAGGGGGAGGATGATACGGATCAAGACCCACCCAATGAAGATCCGGCCCAAGCAAACCCGACGACCCGTGGCTAGAAAAGTCTACACGGTTTTGGCTCAAACCTATCCAACCATCTTTAGGATTTATCTTTTTAGAGTTTATATTTTTAAACTTGTTTTTAGCTTTTATCCTTAGCTTGTCGTTTCCTTTTAGGAAACGACAAGCTAAGGATAAAAGCTAAAAACAATCTTTAAAAAGATAAACTCTAAAAAGATAAATCCTAAAGATGGTTGGATAGGTTTGAGCCAAAACCGTGTAGACTTTTCTAGCCACGGGTCGTCGGGTTTGCTTGGGCCGGATCTTCATTGGGTGGGTCTTGATCCGTATCAGCAATACATTGAGATTAATAATTTAAATACCAGACAATCATTTCTTATCCCCCTCCAGCTTTTCCATGCTTTATGGGCTGTGTTTCCCATTTTGCTTTCTGGTGTAGTTTGCTCAAATATATAGTTGCCACTTATTTAGAGTAACTTTACGGTTTTTAATTGAAATTCTGACTCAGAGTAAACCACGTACAAAAGTTATATCCAAGTTTGGATATTGTGGTTTCTCGGTTCAAAACAAAAGATAACCAAATTCCCCATTCTTCGCAATTGCATTAAAAAGAACGAGACTTTTTAAAACAAAATGCAAAAGCAAAACTAAAGTGAGTATATATTTATAATTTCTAAATTAGTTATAAATTGGACCGGCTGGTTATGTGATCCAGGCTAGCCTGAAACTCTAGATAGCTCGATCCTCGTTAAGGCTTTTTATAATGAAATTGACATTAATTAAAATAGTTATAAATTTCCTAGAACCCGTCCTTATGGTGTAGTGTTCTATATTCAGTGTCACAAATACAACTTTTAGTATGCAATAGATTAATTAACCACGATTACCATTGCTTCAAAATGAAAATCACAATACAATTGTTAGAAACTAAAATCTGTTGAATGAAAAATAGATAAGATTGCAATATTCGCAAAACGTTGAATATTAAGAATTAGTTTACAAGAGATGGATCCTAAAAAATATTTCCTATGAAATGAAGAAGATTAATATAGTTAAGGTTGATATTTTTTACTTAATTAAGATCATGAATTACCATCATCATCTTGCTCGATTTCAGAAGCAGGTTCTTCTTCTTCTTCAAACCCATTGATGCCATAAGCTGCATGTCCATGTCCAAAAGCTTTAATGTGATCTTTAAGTGATCTTTTATGTTTAAAATCAGAGCCACAAATACAATACCAAAGTTTCCCACAATTCTTTTCATGTGTTCTCCATGTTGGAATTTAAATATCATGCCATTTGTTACATAATTATGCTAAGTTATTTTATACTTAGTATAAATGAATAATCAAATAAAAGGTGCTGTCAAGGGGCAAACCACCGGCCGGATGTAACTGCCGCCAACTGCCGCCACCCCCGCAACTTCCGGCAACACCGTAACCGCCACCGTAACTGCCGATAACCGCCACAACTAACCGTCGTGACTGTTCATACGCACCTGTTCGATTACTATAAATAGAAGTAGATTTCATCAATGTAAATCATTCCGATATGTAGATTCGAGAATCAAATAGAAAGTGTAGATGATGAATCAAAATTGTAAAAAATCTGTGAAATCAATGAAATTTATGCTTTGGTTAAATGTTTATTAAATTCATGTATAATCGATCCAACAATTGGTATCAGAGCCTGGATAATCAAAGCCAGAATTCATCATCTACACAAAACAGTGAGCGTCCGGCCGGCGATTCGCAACCATCATGAACCACCGCAAAAGAGAGCGGAGTGTTCAGAATGCAATCATCAAAGGGACTTCCCAGGGTGGCTAATCAACAAGGATCTACCACCAAACTGGAACCGCCGATAAAGGATAACATACCTAATCGGAGAAGACGACCGGAGCACTCACCGGACAGCAGCGGACAGAGCCGCATGTTCGAAATTAGGGCACAATCGATGCCCAAAAGGCGACAACCAAGGAGATCCATAGGGATCCGCCACCGTTGCAAACACCGCCGCAACAAACCGTCGCCGGAAAAGAGATCCGACGATGAACGGCGAAGAAGACGAACCGTGAAAGTTCGAAATCAGGGCACAACCAGCGTCGCCCAAAACAACTACCGCAGATCCATCGTCAAATAGATGGATTTAAAAAAGAACGATCGGAAGAACCGGCAAACAATCGCCGCCGATTAACAGAGAGTGTTCGAAGAACAGAAACGGCTAAAGAGAGAAAAGAAAACAAAAACACACACTAGTGTGTGTTTTTCTTTTTCCCAGCCAAATGAATATAATATGTATTCCCAATACACGTTGTTGCTTTCCCAATAAAAGAAAACGCATTTATCGAAATTTTATAGAAAACCATACGTTTTTGTTTACCCATACACGTTTTCTTAAATAATTTTTTTCCAAAATATGGAACTTTTGTTTTCTTTTATTTAAAATACTTTACTGAAAGGAATATTATATATTAATATTTAAAGAATCTTTATAAAATTTATAAACAATGTTTTAAAATAAAATAGAAGAATACTTTGATCATGTGATATGATTAAAGCATATAAACTCAGACAACATGTGAAATGTACAAATGGTTCATGTGATATGACAAAAACTTGTGATAAGTATTATACGAAAAAACTTGTGATAAGTTTGTAATAATCCCGTGATTGGATTATAAATGAAGAATTGATGTGTGATGCAACTACAACAATATATTAGGAAATCTAAGTGATTTAGATTATCCATAAATCTATGTGAGATAGATTTAAGTCATGTGATATGACGAAAATAAATGATTGTGTGACTCAATCAATATTAAAGGAGTACAGGTTCAGTAGGAGATACTAGAGCCGAAAACAAGAAGATCTCAACATCAAAGGAGGTCGTAAAAAAGGCATACAGATGGAGTAAAATGCCTAACAAGACAGGTGGAGTGAACCAACACCACAAAAGCATACGGATGGAGTAAAATGCGTAACAAGACAGGTGGGGTGAACCAACATGAAGTTGCATGAAAGACGTGAACAAATGACTTGATATTTAAGGGGGAGTGTTGGAATTTAAATATCATGCCATTTGTTACATAATTATGCTAAGTTATTTTATACTTAGTATAAATGAATAATCAAATAAAAGGTGCTGTCAAGGGGCAAACCACCGGCCGGATGTAACTGCCGCCAACTGCCGCCACCCCCGCAACTTCCGGCAACACCGTAACCGCCACCGTAACTGCCGATAACCGCCACAACTAACCGTCGTGACTGTTCATACGCACCTGTTCGATTACTATAAATAGAAGTAGATTTCATCAATGTAAATCATTCCGATATGTAGATTCGAGAATCAAATAGAAAGTGTAGATGATGAATCAAAATTGTAAAAAATCTGTGAAATCAATGAAATTTATGCTTTGGTTAAATGTTTATTAAATTCATGTATAATCGATCCAACACTCCAATCACCCCTAACTGCAAAAGCCTTGCCACATTTCCTACACATAAAAGGCTTGATTCCATGCTTTCTTTTGTAATGTGTTTGAAGAGTTCTAAAATCTTTCAGCGGTCTTGATCGCGGGTGATCGATGTTGTTACGACACCCGGGTGCACAACAATAGCATGGTAGCTTTAGCATGCCAGTTGGTTGAGTTCCCCTTAGAGATTCTGGACCTTTCCTATATTGAGATCCATGCCCCCACATATGCATCTACAATTTCAACAATTATATGTAATTCAACATCATCAACTAATTATAAAAACACACACCATGTAATTTAACCCTAAACCTTAATTAACCAATTTTCAAATTATGAGTACATGCTAACTTAACCATGCAAGTATAGTAAAGTTTATAGACTTAATATCATAGATCCCATTGGCTTCCTTTATATTTACATGTTTCAAGTTTCTTTTGATTCTAGTAACTAACTATTACAAAAATAAATTAAAAAAAAAAAAAAAACCACACACACACAAATATATGTATATATATACATACATATATGTATGTATGTATATATGTAGAGAGACAGATAAAAATCATTGAGTAAGGTTAAAATACTGTAAAAAAATTGCTCACTTGGCCACTATTCAAAAGCACAGGTTTCCAAGTATACTAAAAAGCAGAAGGAAATATTATTGTGTAGTTAAATCAAATGAATTTGTAGGGTACAACTGTTCCTAAGCCTCAGTTCAGTTCAATCAATTCAGATCCCAAAATCCGCAATCCATGCAGATTAATAAATTAATTATTTGAAGCGATACATGTGTTTCCCCTTTGACACTTAGAACCAAAAAAAAAAAAAAAAAAAACATAAATCAAGAGATCTAACGAATTTTGAAACTCCATTCGAGCATAAACGGAAAAAACAAAACACATACCCATGTGGGTAGTATTTTACAGTACTGATCAAGATTTCTTGATTGATCTCTTATCGTTTTCATGTACGAGTGCTTTTAGAACATTGAATTTAAAAAAAATATGGAAGAAAATGATAAAGAAGAAGATTAATCGAATAAAAATGGAACAAAATTAAATTAAAGGGGGTTTTCATTAATTATCCAACCTGCATGTTGTTGTATCTATTGAAGGTCTTGAAGCAAACTGGACAAGAGAACTGAGTTGGGCCAATGAGAATTTGTGAAGGTGTTGGTATCCAATACTGACCCTTGTTCAGTCTCCTGATTATAGGGCTATACCCAAGATTTATACCTTCTTCTTCTTCTTTTTCTTCAGTATTCTTATTACTAGAAACCATAAATTTAGTAGAAGACAAATTTGAGATCAAAGATGCAAGATCAGCAGCAGTAGCATTTGGTAAACCTAAGTGTAGTGCTACAGTTACACCTTTTTCATCATCGTTATCATCATCTTCTTCTTCTTCTTCCTCAACATCCACGTCATCACCATCTATATCTTGATGTGTAGTACTACTGCAAGAGGCTTGTTGTTGATGATGATGATTGTAATGATCTTGATGTTTTCTTGATGGGCTTAAGCTCAAAAGAGGGAGAGCTTCTCTTAGAGGAGGAGAAGGGGGAGGGGTTGGATGTTGATTTGAGGCAGAAGTGGGAGGATTGAAGTTGAAACTATTGATAGTTCTTGTGTTTGAATATGAAGATGATTGGAAAGTGTTGTAGTAGTATCTTTGAGGGTTGTGATAGTGAAAATTAGATTGACCATGATGATGATGAGGAAGATTAGTAGGGCAATTATTGGTGAATTGATCCAGTCTGAACCACTGTGAGTATAGATTTGAAGAGTAAGGGTCGGTCATGGTGGTGATGAACGAGAGAGAGAGAGAGAATGGACAGTGATTGTGATAAAGAGGAGTAACATTGAGACTTGTTTTTGCCTTTTAACCTATATTTCAACCATGTAAAGATACATTGTAACCATCTTGTTACAACGTAAGTGCTCATGAATAACTTTCTAGAGGTAGCGAATTCATTAATTCTTTACTGGTTAAACATTTACTGGATTGTCATATGACAGTTTGGAAATGAGCACGACAATGGTTGGTTGTTTATATCAGTTCGGCCATCCGGGAGCATATTATATATGAAAATACATTTGGAATAAAAAACTGATATTATGTAAAGCTACATAGTGCTACGTGCGGGTGAGTGTGTGGGTATATGCCCTATCTATGAGAGTCAATTTCAATCATCATGGTCAAAATACACTATTTCAGTATTTTGGCATCTCCTTCACTTTGGTGATATTGTTAAGTGCTTGTATCTTTTTGAGCTTAGTTCCTATTTACTTCAACCTTTTTATGCATTAGTTTTTGTATAAATAGTTTAGTTTGATATGTAAATGTACTTAATTGGTTTCTTGAGATTTCTATGGACTCGGAAGTGAAGATCAAACACGTAAATCACTGAATTGTCGACTTTACTAGGGGTGTTAAAATCGTAGGTAAACTTTATGGAATTTAGTTAATTTTTTTTTTTATTGTTAATTATAGATCATTATATAAATTATAATATAGTATTTTACATGGATAAAGAAGGCAAACGGGCAACAAGCTGCGCCGCTATCCTTTTTGAATGGCAAAACTAATTTTTTTAAAAACAACATTTGTGGACCTCGGTGTCATAACATTGCTATGCATAACACGTTGGACTCTATTAAGAAGCTTCACCGCCTCAGGCGCAAGGAAACCGAAAGTATCAAATGCAAAAGGAATGAACACATGTTGATTTTTACCTACGAGATTTTTTTTGTAAAATTAACAACGATTATCGATCTTTGGTAACTATTCTATTCAAAATGGTATAGATGTTTAAAATATGGTTGTAATTTTATTTTTTTGGAGGGAAAATTCTTGTTATTGGATATAAGTAGGTGTGTATGTATGAACATGTAGATAGGGGTGAGCACAATAGGGTACCCGTCGGTTCCGACCGGAACCGGAACCAGAACCGGAACCACAGGTTCCTGAAATCTCGGAACCGGAACCGGAACCTAGAAGACAGGTTCCTAAATTTTCGGAACTGGAACCGCCGGTTCCAGAACCGGTTCCGGTTACCCTGCCTCTAAATTCATAAAAATTTAGGTATTACAAACTAATTAAACAAGAAGATAAATCACACAAACTAGCAATTACATATATCGTTTAACGATTATAAATACCGTTTAACGATTTTAATATGGTTGAACGACTTCAAAATAGAAATAAGTGAACAAAAATCACTTTCTAGTACTTGACTTTCATATTCAACGAGTTTAAATATGGCTCAATCAGTGATAATAAAGATAAAATCCATTTCATATGAGAAAAAAAACCACTTAAGACCGCAGAAGTTAATTTGCGTCTCACTTCGGCTACCCGCAAAGTAGGTGATTTCTCGGACCATACAAAATTACAAATTTGACATGTAAGTTGTTACGAATTTTTCCAATGTTTTAAAATCCAGGTCAACCCGGCCGGTTCAACGGGTTTAACCGAGACCCGGGTAAGAGGGCGGTCAAAAGTCATTGGTTATTTTGCTAAGAATCGAACTGGCTAAACTTGGGCTGGTATTGTGAAAACCGGCTACCCAGGTTGACCTGGATTTTAATATTTTTACTTTAAATGTATAATAATGTACAAACTTTATTGCATGATGTACACATCTTTGTATAATACGAAGTATTATTTTATATGTTCTTCGTTGACCCGGGTTGATCCACCGGTTCAACTGCTTGACTCGCCGATTCAACCGGTTGACCCGTGATCTTATTGGGCCGAGGTTTTAAAACATTTGATTTTTTTTAATTTGTTTTCTAACATTTTTATTTTCGACAGTAACCTGCATTAGAAAGCATATAAACTGTCAATCTCATCGTCCAACAATTTCTTGATTTTGCCTAAAGGAATTTGCAATTGAAGGCAGGGAAACAACCCCTTCATCCGGTAGAGATCCAGTTCTGCAAAATCACATTGGGGCGACTTCCGTCTAATTTGAATTTGAGTGTTCATCTGCAAATAGTAATAATTAATGGCGTGGGAAGTAATTTTGTGGATCATCTTCTTTATAATCAATATGACCCTTATCGCATCTAATCTCTATCAGGTATCGCATTATTACAAATTCTCTCACTTCAATTCATCGTCGTTTTTGGCAACTCTTGAAATTAAGTTTAGGGTTTCTCATTTCCACAATCTCATTTACCTAATTTTGTGTAAAGTTATATATTTATTCATTGCTGGCAAATTTATTGATTTAGCTAACAGTAACAATTAGGCTAAAGGCCTAATATTTGTCTTAAAATTTAAAGCATTGGAGAAATTTACCCTGTATCATCCGAGGTCATAGTTAGATCAGAGTCATGATGTGAAATTATGTTAGTTGAAAAGTTTAAATCTTGTAAGATATTTTGATTTATTTTCAAGTTTTGGTATAACATTATGTATTAAATTCACATCGGATTTGGAATGTGATTACATGAACCCTTATGAATCATCATCTCGGATTAATGTTGTTGTGGTTCCTGAAATGGTGCTTCATGGTTTTTGTTCTGTTCTTCTTCTTGTAACGGGTTATTGGTTCATATTCCTTCTTACACTTCCAATCACCATCTACAATTCCATCTTGTAAGTTTCATTTTCCTAATCTACCTACCAACAGTTAACTAGGTCACATCTATTAAAATTATTTATGACATATTTGGATTTTGGACATTTTCGTTCTTGTTTCAGATAGACGACATCTGTGACAGAAATATTTAGATATCTTGATGCTGCGAATTGCCAAGCTGACACTCTACTTTTCTCTCTTTATCCTAGTTGTTATCAGGTTAGTTGTTTCCCTTCTTTTCTTTATACAAATACTCCCTCTCCAGTCTCCAATTCATTTCAAAACAGATACATATTTTGACTTTTGTGGTCAAAGTCAAACAACCTACTTATAAGGGAAAACAGAGATACAATGTTAAAATCATATAAAGATAAACTACCTGTTTTTTTTTTTTTTTTATCTTTTTCAAAATGTATTTTTAGTTAATACTATAATTTTTCTTAATATGATTTCCAAGTGTTTGACTTAAAAAGAAAGATTTATTTGGAAGCTTGAAAAGAATTAGTTTCTGATAAAAGCTGACAATTGTGTGGTGAAAATAGATCTGTGGTTGCTGGAAATTTCTCCAACCTTCTAGAACCATTCCATCCCATGAACGAAGATCTTGACATCCTTTCTCACGTTCTCGAGGAAAGATCTGTAAGTGCATGATAAAGTTTGATTAATATAAAAGATTTGTAGATTTCAACAAACTGTAACTTGATTAGCATAGTTATTGATTTGTGATTTTAAAAGAAATTGTTGAACAATACTGGTTGTCGTAATAGATGGGGTGAGAATTCGTGTCGGGAACAAAAATCATCGTTTTCTACAACCATAAACCAAACCTGATTCAAATTTCAAAATCAGTTTGGATCAGGAACCGGTTTGGATGCTAATGACTACATAAACCTTTTACTTAACTTCATCTTGTTTTGGATGCTCGCATTAATCTATAATGCACTTAGGAAGTAAGGGTATAAATGGAAATCCATTAATTTAAGGGAATGTCGCTACTTCCTCTCCCCTGTCTCTTCCAAACGTCTTCCCGTTTATGTTTTCAGATGTTCCAATTTCTCTTGTTTCTTTCGTTTTTAATACATGTATGCTATTATAATTCTGTTAATAATCATAAATGAAGTTTGAAATTGAAATTAGATTAATTGTAAGACTTCAGTTTTTGAGTCAGGGTCTCTAAACTTCATTAATGTTGATTGGGATTCTGAAGTATGAGTATGATGTCTTAACCCGTCGACACGATACGAACCCAACAACCCATTCTCATGTCGTATTCGCATGGTTTTATGATATTGATTTTTTGGACTTCTTTTTCTGTTTTTAGATTATTTTTATTTAATACTAGAGACAATTATCCCGGCAATTTTGGCTTCTTCATTTTTGAGTTTTCAAAATAGTTGAGCAAATTAATAGCTTTAAGTTAAAACATACAACCTGAACCTGATCCATAAAGGGTCGGGTTGCTGATTAATTTTATTTTTTAGAAACCTAACAAACCCGGCCTTATAAGACCTTAGTATTTAATAACTAACTTCGTACATCTAATTACAAAAAATCTTAAAAACTAGATTTAAACAAGAGAAACAGGAAAGTTGTTGCATTGGTTTCACGAACAGGCGGATAAGAAAGATGATGTCACGGCGCCGTTTTATTATCGAATAGGAGGAGAGTGATCAAGAAAGTATCCATTTTATCTTATCTTGTTTTCACGTCACTCGTCTCGTGGTCCAATTTTCAAACTCAATTTCTCATCTCATGTGAATTTTAACAATTTGTAATTCTCTTCTATCCTTTTCTTTTCTTTCCTTTCCTTTCTATATGAATTTAAAATGTCATTTAATATTCAACTTATCACTGAAGTTGTAGTATTTCTTATTATCGAATTGGAGTGTGATCAAGAAACCTGTGAAGTTGTAATATTTGTTTAGTTTATTTATATACCACTGAAGTTGGAGAAAATTACAAAATGATACATCTCCAGTCATTGTTATCATTATAACTCTTGTTTACCTTAGATTCATGGCAACAGAGCACACAAATCACACACGAATCAGATCTGCTCACAATTATCCCTACAACAAAACCCTAAAATTTATTATCCATACTTTCCTTCACCCACAAGTTTCAAATACAAATACCAACCAAGCAGTTTTTATTTTAAATATTTTATTCTATTTTTATTTTATTTCTCTGATAATAATTCAAGAAAACAAAAGGTGAAAGTAACTCATGGTGATGATATTGATGATTCTCAAGCATTATCCATTTATTCCATCAATATATGTTACAGCTCTCTAAAATTTTATATTTTTTAAACTGGGTTCTTGGTGAATTTTGATATGAGTAATAATGGGTTGCTTAGATTTAGGTCTGCTCCTAGCTCTGTTCTTCAAGGTTTTGTTAATGATATTGAAAAAAACAGAGATATAAATGATTATAATTTTATTTCTCAAAGTTTTCAAGATCTACAAGAGGAGGTGGATCTTAAACCTAATTTAATGACTGGGTTTTCTTTGAATTCTACTAATTATGTATTGAGGGACAGTACAACTCAAGGAAGCATGGATAGTACAAGTTCATATAGCAGGGGAGCTATGGGTATTGATAATTTGGAGCAACAATCTAAAATGGGTTCAAGTCTTTTGAGACAAAATAGTTCTCCTGCTGGATTATTCTCTCATCTCAATCAACCAAATGGTACTGATAATTTTCTTGATTTTGTTACTATTGTTATTTATTTAATTTGACAATTAATTTTTCTAGTCTTAGATTATGTATTTAAGATTGATCTGAAGTTTTGGATTTTTTTTACTATTTATGGTATTAGCTGTTGGAGTAAAAATTACTATATATGGTGGTTGTCTTTTGATCTGTTTTATGTACTTTTGTTTATAAAAGTTTACTCCTTTTGTAACTTTTTGTTTCTTCCATCCCATGATTAAAATTTATGCTCCTGATTTTGAAGATTCGATTCATATTAAAGTTTTGTAATCAAGTTTGACTTATAAAAGTCAAAAGTAGATCTTTTAGTCTTGAAAAATTATTTCAAGTTGTGCTTCATATTTAAGGATTATAATAACATCCCTTTCGGCCCATGATTAGAATATGTTCTTCTTTTAAGAAATTTCATTCAACTTGAAGTTTTATAATCAATTTTGACTTCTAAAAGTCATAAGTGGATGAAGTTTTGGATCTTTTAGTCTTAAAAACCCATATTAAGTACAATAATCTCACACTCGCATTATGTTTAGTGTTTTGGGGTTATATTCACTAAAAACTGTTCATTTTGATTTGGGTTTTCTATTTTCTAAAAGAATCAAGAACATAAAGAGAAAAATATTATCGATTATATACTACTTATAGTTATAATTTTGTGACAAAACTATGCAGGTTATAATGGAGCAAGGGGTAAAATTGGAAATTACCAGTTAGGTAATGCTGGCAATAATGGTGATATGAGTCCATCTGCAAGCAGATTAAAGAGACAAACATCTGGTGTTCCAATGTTACCACGAATATCAGAAATGGAGCCCGATACCATTGACCCGATTGACCCGGGTGTCCTTAATGATACATCTGATTACCCTTTTGGTTCATGGGAACAAGAATCTTCACATTTTATTGACAACTTTAATGGGCTCAAAAGAGAGTTAAATCTTCAGGTATTGTTCAAATCAACAACCTTCTTTTTCTTTCTTAAATAATAACGTACTCGGTGCAAATTTCTGTCTAGTTAGGTTTTTAAAAGATGGCTTTGTGTCCTGATAGTAAAAAATGATAATTCTTTTAGAGAAGTGTTATATAAAAGTAATTAATTTAAAAAAAATTGGGACGCGAAACCATCTTTTAATAACTCAATTAGACAATCACAAAATTTTGTACAGTGACTAAACATTGACAAAAAAACCCAATGAAAAAATCTTGATTTCTAGTTATATGATCCGATTGACCGAGTCAATGAAATTTGTTTTGATATATCTCGTTTTTAGAATGGCGATAATATGGGAAATCATCCACCAATGTTGGCACACCACTTGAGTTTACCAAAAACTTTAGGAGAAATGGCTGCGGTTGAAAAACTGTTGCATTTTCAAGATTCTGTCCCGTGCAAGATTCGTGCAAAACGAGGTTTTGCTACACATCCAAGAAGTATAGCCGAGAGGGTAATGTTACGAAGATCTTTGACTTTTTTGGGTGCCGGTCAAAATCTTGACTTTTAACAAGATGATGATTATCATGATTTCTTTAGGTTCGAAGAACACGAATAAGTGAAAGAATGAGGAAACTACAAGAATTAGTCCCGCACATGGATAAGGTATTAATTTGGTCAAAACTTTGTCGAACTCAAATCTGATTATTTATTTACTTATTTTGTTTTTGTTCCTGGTAGCAAACAAACACATCGGATATGTTGGATTTGGCTGTTGATTACATCAAAGATCTTCAAGAACAGTACAAGGTATCAAAAATACAAACTTCATAAACTTTCAAATTCATGTTGCGAAGTGTCATGTTTGTAATAATATCATTTTCAAGAGGTGGAAATTTCGACCCATTTATAATCTGGTTGTTTTGACCCGACCCACCACCAGGTTTGCGATCTCTACCCATTTTGTTATCATCCCATTTCATACTCTTTTGCTTTGCAGACTTTGAAGGATTGTCGAGCAAATTGCAGATGTTCTGCAAGCTAAACTTACCCGAAACGCCTTGTTAGGTTTCAAGAGAAGATTTTTTATTTATTTATTTTTATTTTGTTTATCGATCTATTATGCTTCTATACTTCCGTTTAGATGACCATTAAATGTATTAATGGCCATCAAGCAAGACATAAGATTATAAAAATATAATTAGAAAAAACAATAAAGCTTTAATTCGGTGTACAGTATATGTAATAACATACTCCATCCGTCCCTAAATAAAGTTCTCATTTCACTTGGTTACAAGTTTTAAGGAGAAGTTAGTGGTGATGCCATTGGTAATAAAATTGATTAAAATATAAAGTTGGTTTGGAGAGAGAAAAATAGTAAGTAGTGGGGTCCTTGGCAATTATATTATTTTATTAAGTGGATCCCATCAACTTGTGAAATCGGAACTTTATTTAGGGACAAAAATTTAAGGAGAAATGAGAACTTTATTTAGGGACGGAGGGAGTATATTAATATTAGCTATACATATGTTTAATTTTGTCTTATATATTCAGTCAACATCTATCTCTTATGTTATGTATTTAATCTATACTCCCTCCGTCCCACAAAAAAGTTCCCATTTCTATCATAAATTTTGTCCCACAAAAAAGTTCCAATTTCTATTAAATAATATTATTATTATGGACCCCACCACCAACTATCTCTTAAAAACACTTTCTCTCTCCAATTAACCTTATATTTTAATCAAAAATAGTACCAAAGATCCCACTATCAACTATCTCCTAAATACTTGTGCCCAAAGGAAATGAGAACTTTTTTGTGGGACGGAGGGAGTATAAAACAAGCTTATAGCAGGATGTGGAGGTCTTAATAAACATAATGTATTAAGAGACACAAATATCGATATTCCCGATTTTCTTGACTTTCCTTCGACTGATCAATCTCGTAGCCAGAAAGAAAACAAGGAAGAAGAAGAGGATTCGGATTAGATTTTTTTATAAATTATTAAAACCCTTATAACAATACTAACTTATGGCCATGTGATGACGCACAAGAGTTTATATTATATTCCCTCCGTCCTACAAAAAAATTAGGGTAAATTATAGAAATTGTCCATGAGGCTTTCTAGATTCTGGGTTTTTGTCCCTAAACTTTTTTTTTTTCTGTTTTTTTGTCCTTGACGTTTTTACGCATTTTTGTCCCTCCGTCCAATTTTGGCCGTTAAGTGACCTCAAATGCAAAAGATATGAGAGTATTTTAGTCCTTTTCCCCAGATCTGGCCAACACCTTCACGTTCGTAATGTTCAGATCTGGATTTGCAAAAAAAGGTGAGAAATAAATAGGTGGTAACAATTTCAGATCTGGATTTGAAATCAAGCATCAGATCTATCGTTTGTTCACGGCGGCGGTCGTCTTCAGATCTGGCCTTCTCTAGTGCGACGGTGACGAGCGGCGGAAGGTGGTGAGGGTTCTGCCGGAGAAGACGACCGGAGGTGCGGCGGTGGTGAGGGTTCTAACCATGGGTGTTTATATGAAGATTCAAGCTTGTAGATATATGTGCAAATGGGTGTTTAGTTCTGTTTGGATTTACAGATTTGTTGATGACGATTTCGTGTTCTATTTGTCCGAAAGTATTTTCTAGCTTATAAGAATGTTGTATGTTTGTTGTTCAATTTAGTTAATTTTTGTGTTCTTCGTACCAATTTTGTTAATTTTTTAGTTTTATTTTTACAACTAATTATCGAAAACAATTAGTGAAAAATCAAGTGACTTTGTGAAAAATGGAAGGTTAAGAAGATAAACAGAGTCATGATTCCGGTATTGTTTTCTTACCGATGGAGGCATCGTCGGCGCTAGTTTCCGGTGAAATAAATTTCGGTGGATCAACGGTGGCGCCGCCACCACCTCCAACAGCTGGCTCAGATGGTTGATGAAGATGGTGTTCAAATGGAGAAAAAAGAATAGCAATAAAAAGATTAAGTTGTTGCAGATCTACAAGATGGAAGATGGTGTTCAAATGGGTGTTTAGATCTTTAAATTTGTTGATGGTATGTTCTTGATGATAATGGTGAAGAAAAATATGAAAGTATAAATTTTAAAGCATAAGGTATAAGTTTTACATTAAACTCAGGGGTAATTTGGGGAAATCGACAAAAATACCGTCAGTTAACGGAAGATTTTGGACGGAAGGACAAAAATGCGAAATTTTAAAAACGTCAAAGACAAAAAAACCGAAAAAAAAGTTTAGTGACAAAAACTCAGAATCTAGAAAACCTCAGGGACAATTTCTGTAATTTACCCAAAAAATTATCATTTTTCTGCACACAAGTTATTAGGAGATAGTTAATGATGAGATCCTTGGTAATACTTTTGATTAAAATATAAGTTTATATTAGAGAAAAAAAATGTTTTAGTGGTGGAATCATTAATAATATTATTTTATTAAGTAGGTCCTTTAAATTTACGAAATGATATTTTTTTTTGGGAAAAAATTATAAGGAGAAATATGAATTGTTTATGGGACTGAGGGAGTACAATATACAATATAACACATCATTTAAGATATAATGATTTTAAGAATATATGATACTTTTTTATTTATGTGTTTGTGCCTTCTATTAGTGGTAAATAATAAGATGTATTTATATGTAATTCTGTTGTACGTATTCTATCCGTTGTTAATTATTTTTAACTATATGTTTATATAATTATATTATTAGTAATGGTATTTAGTCATACTATTTAATCATAGTCATAATCTTACTTATTATGTAACGCTTTGAATTTTTATTGTAATTTAATTATTACTTTTATTAAATAAATTATTAATTTTATTAAATAAATTGTGAGTTATTTATTTAGTTATGAGATAATGTGTTATATGCATTTAATGTGTATTTAATTGAGATGATTAAATCCGCGATGTTTCGGGTTATAAACATTTAAATTGCGGAACGTTTGAGATCCAGTTCAGTCGAGAACGCATCGAATCCCGAGCTTATTATAGATTGCGTACGTGTGACGACGCTAGTTTCCTCGTTATTAAGAACAGGAGTGCTCCTTGGATTCGGGACCTCTAAAACCCGAATTAAGTAAGTAATATGAGTGTGGAGTGAGTAGGGAGATGTGTTTAGGTGTTGGGCTCGGTTTGATTGTGTCTGCGTTTCCAGCCCATACCAAGTTGCAACATTGGGCTTTGAAGCTTGCAAGTTCGGTCACACAATAATAGAGCAGTTGTCCCCACCCTAATTTTGCCGTCATTCACACTCGTATTACCTCTCCTACGCATCATCACAAACGTTGTTTCTCCCTTCCTCCCATTTCATCGTTGAGCAAAGAAGACATCAAAGAAGTAAAGTACATTGATCGAGTTCCAGTCACATTATAAGGTAGAATTCCCTTCTTCTTACTCCTCTTGTTCGTCTAATCCAATGGCTGACTTTTTTTTATATTGAGTAGAGAATTTTGATCGAGCAGAACAAGGAAATAGCAAGTACAACTCACTTCGAGTAGCTGGTACTAGCGAGCAATCAACTGCAAGAATCAAGCCGGAGTAAACTGTTGCGGTATATGTTTTATTCTTTTGGCTTCCTCTCTGTACCATTTTGTTTTGATCATGCACCTGATGTGAGTATTGTACCTGGATTAATCTATCGAGCAGGAGAGAAAGCAGATGAGGTATTGAGCTACGGGTTTTATGGGTTGATTCTTCTATCGTGGATGAGCCGGTAGAATCCTAATCCGTTGTGTTCCCTCCTTGGTTGTTTCAGTTTTCACATTACTAATCTGTGATTTTGTGTAGGGTTCGAGTTTTGTTAAGATTGATTGATAATTCCATTTTTGTTATGACCAATGGTTGTCGGGTTTTGCCAATAGTAACAAGATTTTTGCTTATTTCATCGTTTGTTGTTAAAATCGTTTGTTTCAATCTAGTCTCGAGTTGTCGTTGGCCTTAATCTCTGATTTTTTTTAGTTTCGGGTTTGGTTTGGGTAAAAACGGGATTGTCGATAATTAAAACGTTTTATTAACCGAAAAATCGGAAACCGAACCTTAAGGTTCTTGGTTTCCTAAACCGGGAAAGATTTCAAAACAACCGAACTAAATGACTTAAAATTTTAGTTTCTGAAATAAAATGAGTTTTGGGAGCAGTCGAGTGCCTCGGGAATTAACGGGTTGATGTCGGGTTTGTAAAACGGGTTTTATAAACAGGACAGGATATGTTCTCTATGTTTGAGCATATTTTTAACACACTTAAGATACGTTTCTGGATTTTTGGCCCGCGCTGGTCTCTAGTTTTCTGAGTCCTCTTTCCGTTGCCTCCGACGGCTCGTCAACCCGAGTTACCGTTTAAAAGTTATGACCATTTTAATACGCTGCTATCAGAATTTCTACCTGTGCAGCTATGCTGTTTTGTGAGCCTGTTTTGAGTAGGGGTGTTCAAAACCGGGTACCCGGATATCCGGGTACCCTAAAACCGGGTACCCGAAAATTCGGGTAGTAGATTTAGGTACCCGTATCAGTACCCGAATTTTCGGGTACCCGGATTTTCGGATACCCGGTTTTCGGGTACCCGGTACCCGGAAATATAATTTCTTTGTCACAAAAATTACATAAATGGAAGTCGCCATTATTTATATATTTAATTTCTTTAAATCTTATTAATAAATTTGTTATTAAAAATTTACGTTATGATTTTTTTTTAAAGAAAAATCGTTACTAGTAATGAATCTAACCAAATCTTTAAAGACATCTAAATATCCAATGATTTAAAACCATAATTCAACGACGGATGTGAGAATTAGATGGTTTGTACGTGAAAATTGAGACAGAGTTTTAAATTTTAGACATTTGTCAAAATGAGCCAAGCATATGTCCATATCTAATGATAATTAATGTCTAATAATAATATAAAACTATATATAAAAATAAGTTGGAAAAATATAATTCGGGTACCGGGTACCTAATTACCCGGTTTTTTAGAAAAACTACTACCCGTATTTGATACCCGGAATTCGGTTACCCGAAATCCGGGTATCCGGATTTTCGGGTACCCGGATTTTCGGGTATCCGGATTTCGGATATCGGATATTTTTTCGGATACCCGTTTTTTCGGTTATTTTTGAACACCCCTAGTTTTGAGGCCCTTAGAGTCCGTTTTTAGGCTGAAGCCACTTGAGAGTGTTTTGTATTATTCTGAGTCTAGTTCCCGTAGTAAAAATTTGGGACAAATCTGATGAACGGTTTGGGAGTTATGACCGTTCCCGCAAGAGTGTTGAGCGCTGTTAAGTTTCCGCTAAAACTACTTATGAGTCAAATTCTAATCCGAGCTTCCTTGTATGTAGGACCTTATAGGACCTGATTAGAGACGCTCTTTGGTGCTAAGGATATCTAGGAGCATACGTCTATTCGAGGTGGGTGATCTCACTCTAAACTTGCACTTACATTTGATTCATGATTACGTGCTATATGTTATGAAATGTGATTGATTGAGTTGAGCTTGTTGTTGCGAATGATTTGTGTACTTGAGATTTGATTATGAGTTTATATGCACTTGGGTTGTGCTATGTGGTTATATATCTATGAGATGATATACTTGAGCTTGAACTGTTAGTTTTATATGAGTACATGTTGTAACAGGTCAACACGTTAATAAAACTAACTAACTATATTTGAGATTCATGAGGGTAGCCAGAGTAAGCCAAGTACAATTCACGACTGTCAGCGTGGTACTGCGGGACACTGGTGAGTGTAGGAAGGGGGTGCTGCGGCGAGGCGCTGGTGGGCGTTGGGATCGTCACGCCATTGGCGAACCAAGTGAAATTTAATAAAAGGCCTAATAATCGAGAATTGAGTAGAGTCTTTAGGGATCACTTATGTGGTGTGGATTGTTTGTATGTGTATGTTTATTGTGTTGATTATTCACTCAGCGGTGGCTGACCCCAAACACTCCCTCCCATTTTGCAGGTACTAGCAAGGGCAACGAAAAGGTCAATGGTTGATGAGCTGCGTTTCTATTTTTATATTTATGGATTTGGATTAAAACATTTATTTCGAGTCCAACATGTTTTGTTTTTAAAACCTTTAATTATTCCGCATTTAAACCACGAGACGGTTTTATATTTTTATTTATGAGTTAGGACCTTTGAGTTACTTGTACTTTTGGGGAAAATGGTTTCTTTTATTTATTAAAAATTTTTAAATTTCCCCTGATTTTTGGGATGTTACGTATTAGATGAAGACATGTGTCAAAATAAAGGGATAATATTATGAGAGAGAATTAGTGAATTACACATATCATCTTATCAAGTGGATAGGACTATAAGTATGACTAAGAGGGTGTTTGGGATTGCGATTTGAAGTAAATTATCTGCTTATTACGTTTTGAACACGCAAATAATCTCAAACTAGTGTTGGGCAAAAGGTATGAAATATCACTTATTTGCGTTTTGGAGCATTCAAAATGGAGTTTTGAAAAAGTAGGTTGCTAGCTACTTATTTGCGTTTTGAAAATGGAGTTTTGAATATTACCTATTAACTAAACAAATAATCAGGTTTGCCAAACACTAAAAAACATATTATCTGATTATTGCGATTTCAAACAGCATAATTAAATACAAAAACTACTTTTCAAAATCACGTTTTGTAATCGTTGATTATCTGATTATTCATTTTCAAAACACATAATCTATTTTCAATAAGCAATCCCAAACACCTCTAAATGGTAGGATTAAATAGCATTTTTAGTATATTATTAGTATATTTTTGAGCAATGTTGTTACTGTTGTTATTGTTGGAATTGAGAATTTCTAAAAAATTAACTCAGGAAAACAAGTTAGAAGACCGGGCTTGAAAACATAACACAATTTTGTGAAAAATAAATAATTTCACTTTTAGCAGATATAATATTTGGATTAACTTGTCACTGTATAAGTTGATGCAAAACATATACTTCATCTGTTTTAAAATAAGTGATACATTTTCTATTTTTGGGTGTTTCAAAATAAGTGATACGCTTTGAAACTTTCCTTATTTGGTAAAATATGGTGGGATTCATACTCATAACTATCTCCTTTAATAAAGTGAAATTACTCATTTACCCTTACTTTTACTTTTAAACATTATTAAACTCACTTTAATCATAATATGTGAGACTCCTCACTCACCAACTATCCAATTTAATCTTCATTATAATATTTTACCTCAAAAAATATGAAAGTTAATTTGTATCACTTATTTTGAAATGGAGGAAGTATAAGTTACAAATAAGTAGTGATTATGGATGCTTTACAAAGTCAGTTGCAAGTTCGCACCGAAAATAAGAATGTAGTCGTTTTGAGTCAGCGGCTTAGATCGATGGTTTTAGCTCGGTCAGAACTGCCCGGTTGAATATAATAATTTGGTTGAACCAACCGGTCGAATCGAATAAATATGATTTTGTAAAAGAATTAGAAAAATGAAATAAGGTTTTAATTAAGGTGACCCGAATTAAGTCTCAACTTGGATCGGATATGGATATGTTTGAAAGACAGAAACAGTTTATGGGGCCCGCACATGCCGTATCCCAGGGCCCTTGCATCTCCCCTTTGTTCCAACAGATTTTCGATCAAAGCAATCGGTATTCGGTATGCCCAAGCACAAACCCTAACCCTGATTACACACACACATATACATAATTAACATCTAATTCTTCACAATTATTTCACAAATTCAGGTTTACTGCATTAGAAATTGAAAAAAATATTTAATCTTTTGGATCGATCGCAGTCCAAAAGCTAGGTTTCCGCATGATTGATTGAAGGAATTAAAGCTGAATATGTATTCAAAGGTCGATTATGTATCTAAGGTTGTGTTGATTGGAGACTCGGCTGTTGGCAAATCTCAAATTCTCGCTCGTTTTGCGAAAAATGAATTTAATGTCGATTCAAAAGCAACAATTGGGTTTGAATTTCAAACAAAAACGTTGCTTATTGGTCAGAAAACGGTCGGAGCCCAAATTTGGGATATTGCTGGCCAAGAGAGGTTTGCCCACCTATAATTTACCTTTCCTTTTTATTTATATATAATTTATAATTCTTATCTAATATTACATTGTTACAGTCTCCTATGATCTTGGCGTTAAACTTACAGATCTGAAATGCTTTAAGAAGATTTGAAATTTGATTTCTAGTTAAGCAAGAGGGTGTTTAGATTTGTGTTATGGACGGATTATCTTATTATTACGATTTCAAGTTGCAATAATCCGTTCTTGATGTTTCAATTAACATATTTATGATTACTGAAAATTATCCAAGAGTCAAATAATTAGAGTTGGATAAAAAAATTTAATTGACGGAAATAAAACTGATTATGTGAGTGCGAAACAAAATTACTCATATGTCAATCACTTGTTTAATCTAACTTAAGAGACTTTTACCCTCACTTCATATGTCTTCTTTCCTTTCAATCTAACATAGGTGGATTTCTTTATCCAATTTAGGGATAACATTTAGAAAGCTTAATTTATGTATTAAAAACACCAATTTGTAGAAGGCGCTAGTCGGGTGGTCAACAAGCGCTTAGCTAGTAATCTCTCTAGGTGCATGGCAATTAGTCGGATTAGAATTTTCTATATATGAATTATTGCAAACTTTGAAATTATATGTATGCCATGAATACTTCAAAATCAAACACTTCAAGTACTTAAAAGTTCAAACATAAACATATTACCTTAATTCCGTCTTTCAGATACCGACCAGAGACAAAGATAGGGGCATATTACCGAGACGCAGTTGGTGCGATGTTAGTCTACGACATTACCAACCGCCAATCATATGACCACATGACGAGGTGGCTTGCAGAAGTCAGAAATCATGCAGATAAAAACATAGTAATCATGCTCATTGGAAACAAATGTGACGTGGCAAATTTACGGGCAGTTCCAACTGAAGATGCTCAAGAGTTTTCAGAAAGAGAGAACCTATATTTCATGGAGATATCAGCGCTTGACACCACACGCGTTGAAAAAGCATTTATAGACACTTTAACTGAAATATGTAAGATTCATGGTAAAAAAGCTCTCAATACTGACGGAAAATATGAGAAAATGACATCTCTGAAAGCAACCACGATACTTGTTCCTGACCAAGATGAATCTGCAACAAGTATAGCCGAGAGGGTAACGTTACGAAAATCTTTGACTTTTTTCGGGTGATGGTCAAATCTTGACTTGTAATTAACAAGATGATGATTGACATGTTTTTTTAGGTTCAAAGCACACGAATAAGTGAAAGAATGAGGAAACTACAAGAATTAGTCCCACACATGGATAAGGTATTAATTTGGTCGAAACTTTCGTGAACTCGAATCTGATTATTTATTTATTTATTTTTGTTCTTGGTAGCAAACGAACACATCGGATATGTTGGATTTGGCTATTGATTGCATCAAAGATCTTCAACAACAGTTGAAGGTATCAAAAGTACAAACTTTATGAGAATATATAAAACCTACTAAATCGTTTTTATTTCAAGATTACGGTTCGTCATTGTAAATTTGTAATGATATAACTTCTGATATTTTTTATCATGTTACTTGTTTATGTAGTTCAAACAAAGAAAAGACAAAAGAGTGTTTGTGGTTTATATCTACCGTGCCCGACTAGTTTGTCCCAAACAAAATATTAAACGTTTTTTACTTTGACCTATTAAACAAATTAAATTACACAAGTGTGTTTGCGGGCCAAGTGACTGACCGACCCCACCAGTATTGGCCCGAACTAAATATTATTTATTTTAACCTGTTACACAACCCATCTGATCGACCCACCCGGTTTGCTATCTCTACCCATTTTGTTATCATCCATTTTCATACTTTTATGCTTCACAGGCGTTGAAGGATTGTCAAGCAAATTGCAGATGTTCTGCAAAGTAGGGTCATAGCTAAACTTATCGAAAACGTCTTGTTTGGTTTCAAGAGAAGAATTTTTTTGTTGTTGTTATCCATCTATTTTGCTTCTATACTTCTGTTTAGATGATCATTAAATGTATTAATGGTTTTCTCTTTAAACATTTCAAGTGAATTTTTCATTATTTTTTTCATAGTGTTTAAATGGTGTTTTTATACAACAAGCATTGTGTTAACCCGCACGTTATTGCGGGTTTTTAAATCATACGTTTTTTAAAATTGAGATCAAGATTCTTTTTATTGAATTAATATTCTTTATTTTGTATTTATGAACAAAAAATAAATAATAATAATCATAGTAATAATGACAATAACTATAATAATAACATCCGCATCATACGCCAAATCAGTGCAAAATCATCATATATTATATATAAACCCGCCCGATGGGCGGGTATGCTGTAAATTTTAGTATGTAGAAAAATGTCCAAAAACTTTATATACTTCTAAATGACATAATAATCGATAGATGTGATGATGATTTTGTACAAAAAAATGGTAAATGAAGAAATGTTACATATAAATATTACATATAGTTATTTGTTTCCTTCGCTGATTGATCTTTTAAATATTTATTTGTTTCCTTGTATGTAGGATCTTTTAAATAGTTATTTGTATGTACGATCTTTTAAATAGTTATTTGTTTCCTTGTATATAGGAAGCCGTATATGGAGCATATGAATGTAGACCGTAAGCCGTACCAGATTCGTTTGCCGTATATGGAGCATATGAATATGAATGTAGACCTTAAGCCGTACCAGATTCATTTGTATTAGTGCAAATGACGTGGACCAATCAGGGAATTCCAAGTGGCATTATGGACGAATAGGAATGCTTGGAATTGCCATGGTGTCAAACCCTCTTCAAATTTAGGCCTCATATATAGGGTAGGATATGTGGCGTGTACGCGGACATTCATATCGGTGAACTAATTACACTGACTATTTTAGAAAGTCAGTCAAAGTTAAAGATAAAAACCTACAAAAAATATTTAATGGGTTAAAATGGAAATGAAATCAAAGTTTAAGGATTAAATCATTATTAACCCTATGTCAAAACATCAACATTTACATGGATATTTAACCTGATGAATTTAGAAGGTCATAAATTAGTTAAATGGGTTAAGAATTTAAGATTTTAAAATTGTATATCAAAATCATCCTACTATGCAAATGATGTCTAGCCTAGCTGGATTGATGCATGAGTTTTACTCCCATATGAGGCGTGATGTCGGGAGTTCGATTCCTGTAAACACCTCTTGTGGTGCCAAGTATGAGGGATTTTTCCCTGGAAATCCATATGGGGGCTGGGTTTGCCCTGTAAAGGAGCTCGAACCTGGGGGTGCTCGTTGAAATATTGCGAGTAGGCTTCCATTGATATTATTTGCCGTTTCCAAAAAAAAAATCATCCTACTATAGGGGGTGTTTTGAATCTTCTAAATTCTTATGTACTCTATTATTAAATGTGAGTAGTGAAATACCCACGTACCTTAAACGGATCGGATATTTGTGAAACTCAGTTTATAAATCGTAATGAACAGTAACCATTTGTATGCTTAATGTATATATAGAGTAACTAGGTTATGACCTGTGAAAAATCACGAGCTGCCAATAATTGTAGAATACACAAATTTACCACTAATCGCATGATAATAAGATCAAGGATAAGAAAATATATTATAGTAGTAGATAATAGTAGTTTTTATGGTCTCTTTTATTTGATTATATTATTATTTGAAATTATTTTATATAATTATTGTGTACAGATAAGTAAATTTGCAACTAATCCATCATGTTTGCACATCATCCAAAGGTTAATGTAACACCTCAAATTTTATAACAAAACATTTTACCAAAATATACCATTTTAATAAATAGAAGAACGGTTCCAAAATATGGATTTACAAAAACCTTTGGTATGAAAATCAGAGTATAAAGTTTGGTGTTACAAAATATATCAAAACCAAAGCTAAGCATAAATCCACTCTAGTGTTCTTCTATTCTAGGCCCCGCATCTCTATCCATGCGTACCTAAATCTTCGATCCCGAACCTGAGTACATAGCAAAACAAACAAGGAGTACGTGAGACAAGAAAGTCTCGTGAGATACATGGGTTTTTGACCCAATAATGACAAATATCATATAGTAAGTAAACACACACGTATGCACCTCGTCCACCTATCTAGTCACCCTATTGTGACTCTATCAATCTTGCTTCCCTAGCAAACATATCTAGTTATCGGGTTGCCCCCGAACTAACTAGAACCACATTAACTTATTAACCGGGGATCCCCCGCATTAATAAGCCTCAAGGTAAAGGCAAGAGGGAATCGCCCAATCTACCAATACCTGCCTTGCTCGCCGGACTACCTCCAGTTAGCAACACTACTATCATGGAATGGGCCGATGGGGATCCGCCCAAATGCTCCTCATTCCATATTCTCATGACCGGGGATCCCCCGCATCATCACATCATCTCAATTACCATAACTCAGCAGTTATTCCAAACAAGCCTTAAGCTATCACATCTATTATCAAACATGTTAGTTAACCACTATCAATGGTGTCAAACTAACTCAACACAATAAGTCTACACACATAATTAAATAAGCTAAATGCAAGTAAATGGAACACATTTCTATAGCTATGTACTCAGTAAAGTCCACATGTACTCACCTTAGCAATATGATGCTCCAACCGTGTTCTTGACACCCGATCTCTTGCTTCACTATCAGTCAACCTTCCAAGACTTCACCAAAAGCCTAATATAACAATCGCAAGTTGTTCAACATCTCATTCTACTAATAATGTGTCCATCTATCTCTAGATAACACTTACTAACACATTTCCCCCAATTATGGTGATTTACCAAACCCTAGGTTTAACCAACCCTTAAGATTCTTACAAATCTTAACCATACACTTGAACCCTTTGTTAAAATACCACCTATCAAGTATATACAACCTTTATTTCACCATTAATCACCAACCCAAGAACTAGGGTTTCAAACCCAAGCCAATAAACCCATAGATCTAAAGCTACAACTACAAGGGAGTGAAGATATACCTTAAATCTTCAACTAGGAGTGAAGAATCACGAGATTTGACCAAGAAATCGGCTCCAAATGATGATTTACACCCAAAAACTACCACACACTCGAGTTGGGAGAAAACTAGGGTTTTCGTATGCATTTAATGGCCAAAACCCGACTTCAATGCTGTTCAGACAGAAAATCACGCCGCAAAAGTAGAGATCGCGTCGCGATCTCCTTCCCGTGTTATTTCGCGTCACCACTTCGCGTCGCGAAGTCCGTCGCTATCTCGATTTCGCGTCCCCCCCCCCCCCAAACGCTATTTCGGGTCGCTGTTGCATCCTTCGACGATCGCGCCGCGAACTCCCAGATAGCGACGCTATCTGGGCTATGCAGCTAGGGCTGCATTTTCCTTTATCCTCTCCGACACGGTTTCGCCCATAACTTCCTCATACGATTTCCGATTGACACGAAACCAATTCCCACGTTCCTTAAACAATTTATCCTTAATTATCATATTTTTACATAATTTATTTATTCACAAATTTCGGGTCGTTACAGTTAATTAGGATAATAATTGTCCAAATTATCCTAACAAAATTAATAACATGTTAGTTTATAAATATGATGTATATCTTTTCAACCGGTCGTGAAGCGCTGTCGTGTTGGTCCCAACTTCTCGTATAAGCTACAAATACATGGTGTTTGCCTCCTCCCAAAACTAAAAGTGGTTATTATTATGCTTTAAAAACCACTTAAACGCGGAAATGAGAAGATAGTCACTTAGCCAGTTAAATCGATGATTTTAGCTTGGTCGGAACTGGCCAGTTGGACATACAATAGAATCTCTTTAATTTAATACTCGGTAAATTAATATACTCTCTAAAATAATAAATTTGTCCGGTCCCGACTTGGGTCAATGTAAAAAATTGAAAAAATCAATAAAATAATAAGATAATAATTTTTTGCGAAATCCCGTTATAATTTTCGGTCCCAAGAAAATCATAAATTAATAACTCATAGAAACTGAAATTAAATATATTACACTCTATCGAAATTAATATAGTTTTTGATTGGTATGTTCAATATAATTACTTAAAAACTCTTTAAATTAATAATTATTAATTTATCGATAAATTAATAACTCTCTTAATTAATAAATTTATCCGGTCCCAACGTTACTAATTTAAAGAGTTTTTACTGTAATACCCTATTGAACCGTCTGGTGGAACCGAAAAAAATGATTTTTTTAAAAAAAATAGAAAAAATATACATATTGATTTCTTATATAGCCTTTGAAATTCCAAAATGATAAAAATTAGTTGAAATATAGTTTTGGTAAAAAAATTTATTCTTGTATTTTTTCTAGGTTTTGGAAAAATTTTAATTTAATTTAATTTTCGGATGTGGATATGTTTGAAAAACTGTTTATGGGTCCCGCACAAGCCTTAGCTCATTCATCCCAGGCCCCCATCTCCGCTTTGTTCCAACAGCTTTTCGATCAAAACGATCGGCATGCCATGCACAAACCCTAACCCTGATAACACACACACATATATACAATTAACATCTAATTCTTCAAATTCCCTGCAATTATTTCACAAATTCACGTTTACTGCATAAGAAATTGGAAAACAATTAATCTTTTGGATCGATCGATCACAGTCCGACCAAAAGGTTTCCGCATGATTGATTGACGAAATTAAAGTTGATCGAATAGATTATAAATTATTGTAATTGGTAGGGGGTTTGAGAATGTCGAATACACCTGGAGATTTGAATTCAAAGGTCGATTATGTATTTAAGGTTGTATTGATCGGAGACTCGGCTGTTGGTAAATCTCAACTTCTCGCACGTTTTGCGAAAAATGAATTTAATGTCGATTCAAAAGCGACGATTGGGGTTGAATTTCAAACAAAAACTTTGCTTATTGATCAGAAAACGGTGGGAGCCCAGATTTGGGATACTGCTGGTCAAGAGAGGTTTGTCCACCTTTTTATAATTCTTGATCTAATATTACATTCATACAATCTCCTATGATCGATCTTGGAGTTAAACTTACAGATCTGTAATGCTTTAAAAAGATATAAAATTTGATTTTTAGTTAAGCATGAGGGTGTTTAATTAGATTTGTGTTTTGGACGGATTATCTTACGATCAAAGTTGTAATAATTCGTTTTTGATGTTCAGCAGTTCTGTCTATCAATATTTAATTGATCCACTTACTTCTGTATCACTACTGTTGGAATTTTGATTCTTATTTATAATGATAATTATATGTCTTGATTGGTTAGTAGTTCAAATTTGATATAAATTTATATTTTTTTGGGAATGCGTTGGGGTCGATTAACATATTTATGATTATTAAATTATCTAAGAGTCGAATAATTAGATTTAGATAAAAAAAAATCAAACATATTATGTGAGTGCAAAACAAAATTACTCATAAACCCGCTCGTTTAATCTAATTTGAGAGACTTTTACTCTCACTTCGTATATCTTCTTTCCTTTTGTTCCATAAAAATGCCCTTTGTACGTTACATAAAATTAATTGATACAATGCTTTCTTGAGACAGACTTTATAATTATGTTTTGCTGGAAAAA
The DNA here is from genome assembly GCA_963853835.1 of Calendula officinalis. Taxonomy (NCBI): domain Eukaryota; kingdom Viridiplantae; phylum Streptophyta; class Magnoliopsida; order Asterales; family Asteraceae; genus Calendula; species Calendula officinalis. Next base: position 6,530,191 of record OY970832.1, on the reverse strand, counting down.
AAAAAGACTTTATAATTATTTTCTAATGTTATTGAATAATTCCGTCTTTCAGATACCGAGCAGTGACAAGTGCATATTACCGAGGAGCAGTTGGTGCAATGTTAGTCTACGACATGACCAAACGCCAATCATTTGACCACATGACGAGGTGGCTCGAAGAACTCAGAAATCATGCAGATAAAAACATAGTAATCATGCTCATTGGAAACAAATGTGACCTGGCAAATTTACGGGCAGTACCGACAGAAGATGCTCAAGAGTTTTCAGAAAGAGAGAACCTATATTTCATGGAAACATCGGCGCTTGACGCCACACACGTTGAAAAAGCATTTATAGACACTTTAACAGAAATATATAAGATTCGTGGCAAAAAAGCTCTGGATGCTGAGGGAGATGATGAGAAAACCACATCTCTGAAAGGAACCACGATACTTGTTCCTGACCAAGATGAGTCTAAAGGAAAAGGTGGCTGCTGTTAGGTCCATTTTAGAAAATTTTGTACAAACACAACATAGAAATTTTCTATTGAGTACGTAACCACACAATTTCTTCGATTCCAACTTTAGAACCACGTTGTGCTTAGTTTTTCTTCTAATTTCGTCCGGGTAAATCATTCTATTTCTCGATCAACTTGATTGTTTTTTGGACATTAATTCCTTTTCAAGAAAAAAAGGTACAGTTAAACTTGTAATGTGGATGAACTGTTCTACGAATTTACATTAGATTGATATCGATTGTACCATGAACATGATGTAGTGGTAGTGGTTGTGGATACGTTATTACAGTTACCTAATTGTTTCTCATGTTTGTAAAACTTGAAGAATATAGTTAAGTTTTGAAGTTGACCTGAAAACTCAAAGGTTAATGTTTCGACTATTTGTGAATCACTAACTTGGGGATGATTGTAAAGATTAAGCTAAAAATCATAGTGAGAGAGAGAGACTAGAGAGAAAACCTTGCGCTCTGATACTAATAAATGATTAAAAATTCGTGATTTTATTCAAGGATTAAGCAAGATCTAGGTAAATATTAGGAAGATTGAGATGGAGAATTTTAGAAAGAAACTTTGCTTAGAATATCAACATTACAAAATATGACAAAGCTTAGTGCATTTGATCTAGGTATATATATTAAAGTCTTTTTATAAGACTAATTACACATTAAATTCGTCGTTTACAAATAGAGTAGATTAGGCGGCGTTTAAAAAAAAAACTTAAATGTAATTTACATATTATACCTTAGTCTATTAAGAAATACAAAATACACCTTGTAGTTCAACAATCTCCTTTTTTTTCTTTTTTTTTCTTTTTTACCTTTAGCTCTTTCTAATTTCTTGATTTAGAAGACTCTCATCTTTTGTTATTCTACGAGGCAACATGGCCCGTGTGATGCACGGGCTTTGTTCATGATAAAACGTTATTTAAAGGTAAATCAAATACATTGTATTGGTGTAACGGGCAGAGTACTAAAATCAAGATCGCTAACATGTTTAGGTTGATTGTGAGTGCTCTACTAAATAAGCAAAATTTGTTGGAAGAAAATACAAAGTAACAAAACCGTTATCATTTTTTTATTAGTACAATACAAAACATGTTATTTATAACATATAAGTGGTACTATGAAAAACTTCATGGTTTGTCTTTTATAAGTGAAACTATGAATCAATAAAAATATATTTTCAACTAATGTCGATTAATGCAAACATTATGTCAGACTTCTAATTGTACATTTTTCTCCAAAAGTACGTAATAAAAATTAGAAATTCGTACAAATACACAAAAACACATGTATCTCTCTAATAAAAATACTAACAAAATTGTTATCATCACACTCTTTTTTTACGTGGATGTTTTATTGGGGTAATAAGCTAAAATCAATTGAAAACTCAACACCATTTGCATCTTCATAGTGTGCTATTTATAGTTTATAAAATGTAATTTCTAATTAAATGAAAAGACTATTATTTAATTGAATTTACTACTATTATTTATGTTAAACTCTTGGTCTTATTTAACTGAGGCTTGATTATTTTTTATATTTCGAACTTGTTTTTAATTAAATGCAACATCTAGTTCTTCCAATCCAACAAAAGGTACATGTTTATTGTAGATTGTGATATTTATTTATTGTATATATGAAGTGAAACGGTTATTGAACGGTAAATTGATTAGGTTGTATATGAAGTGAAACGATACTATACAATATTTCATCCTTTAATTCGGATATTTATCGTATATTGGGTTTAAATATTTATATTTATTGTAATTCTTCATATCTAGCACCATTCAACCTCTGAACTTCAAAAAATGAATGAGGATGTTTAATATTGAATTGAAATGGTAAATTGATTATTATTTCAAAACTTTTCATATGACAATTTGAGTTTATTAGTCATATCTATTTCTTCAACTTTTAAATATATTAAATAATTATAATTAAATTCTACTTATTTTATATGGTTTTTAGTACTTATTTTAATTTAATAATAATTATTTCAAGACTTTTCATATGACAATTTGAGTTTATTAGTCATAATTATTTCTTCAACTTTTAATTATATTAAATAATTATAATTAAATTATACTTATAATTTTATTATAAAATGATTTTTATAACTTATATTAATTTACTTATAATTATTTCAAGACTTTTCATGTGACAAATTGAGTTTATTAGTCATAATTATTTCTTATTCATATTTATGACAAAAATGCAACTTTATTATATATTAAATAAATGTAATTAAATGCTACATTAGTTTACACATTATTTCATGACTTTTGATTTTACAATTTGATGAAGTTATTAGTTTTTATTATGTATTTTTTTATTACAATAGTATTTTTTATTACATTAATATATTAATCATATTTATGACAAACTATACATTAGTTTATTACTCGTAATCATTTTCTAATAATTATTCTAAAACTCATGATAAGTCAATTTATTAGATTTTATTATAAATACATGAGTTTATTACTTATATTCATTTACTAATAATATTATTTAAAGACTTTTGATAAAGTTATTAGTTTTTACTATATCTTTTTATTACATTAAATTCTTAGTTTTATGACAAAACTCAACTTTTAAATATATTAATTTATTTATATTTACAAAGCGAACACTTATATGAAAATAAAGGATCTTTTTTATTATAAACTTTGCTACATATTGATTATTAAAGTAATGTACAATGTGGCTTGCCTTCACCTTTGATCTTCACTTATTCCTTTTATTTTCCCATTTGCATGGTCGTCGTGCCTTGAGTTGCCCAACGATCATATCGCCAACCCACATGTTTAACTATTGGTGTGTGTCATATATACTATCTAGGCTTTAACACTTGAGTATAAGATATAATTAAAGAATTATATAATCAAAGAATTAGACGATATCATCAAAGAATTATGAGGAACTAAATCATACCGATTTGAGTATAAGATATTTTGAAATCTTCATAATAGCACTGCCGTAAATAGTCGATCCTACAAAATAAACAAACTTAAATTAAACGATATATCATTACACAAAAATCACTTAGAAAACAATCGTGACATATTTCATAATAGGAGAATAATCACTTAGAAATTCATAATAATAAGAGAATAGATGAATAAAATTAACAACCACACTTGTCTATTTATACTAAATGTATCATTTTTATTTTGTATGAAAAGTTTTAATTAATTAATACATTTAATATGTGTCTTTACACATGCTAGAAACTAAAACCTATATATTAAGTATAACAATTTAATTTAAATTTATTAATCTTAAATTGGGACACTTCATCTACTTGAACTAAAACCTATATATTAAGTGTAACACCTCAAATTTTAATACCAAATATTGGCCCAAAATAAAACATTTTATAAATAGAAGAACATTCCCAAATTTAGATTTACAAAAACCTTGGTATGAAATCAGAGTATAAAAGTAGGTGTTACAAAATAGATCATAACCAAGCTAAGACTAAATCCAATCTAGTGCTCTTCTATTCTAGGTCCCGCATCTCTATCCATGCGTACCTAAGCCTTCGATCCCGAACCTGAGTACATAGCAAAACAACACAAGGAGTACGTGAGACAAAAACGTCTCGTGAGCTACATGGGTTTAGACCCAAAGTTAATAATAATAACCGAATCACAATCAAACAACAAACAAACAACCAAACTCATAAGCTATCACCCATCTATCTAGTCACCCTATTGTGACTCTAATACCTTGCTTTCCTAGCAATCATACCTAGTTGTCGGGACGTCCCCAACCAACTAGAACCACATTAACTTATTAACCGGGGATCCCCCGCATTAACAAGCTTCAAGGTAAAGGCAAGAGGGAATCGCCCAATCTACCAATACCTGCCTTACTCACCGGACTACCTCCAGTTAGCAAGACTACTATCATGGAATGGGCCGATGGGGATCCGCCCAAATGCTCCCCATTCCATACCTCATGACCGGGGATCCCCCGAATCATCACATCATCTCACCATATCATAACTCGATGGTTATGCCAATCTAGCTCTCGGCTATCACGTCTATCATCAAACAAGTTAGTTCAATACTATCATCGGTATAACTAACTATCAACTACTAGTCTACACAATTAAGCAAATAGACCATAACACAAGTAATAAAATGTATTTCACAGGCTATGTACTCAGTAAAGTCCACACGTACTCACCTTAGCAATAAGATGTTTTAACCGTATTCTTTCCGCCGGTTCCTTGCTCACAACTTGACCACTTCAATACTTCACCGAATGTCTAAAACAATTATAACAACAAGATTATCATCACAATCTACTACCAATGTGTTCATCTACCTCTAGATAACACCCATCAATCCATTTCCCCCAAATATGGTGGTTAACCAAACCCTAGGTTAACCAACCCTTAAGATTCTTACAAATCTTAACCATACACTTGATTCCCTTGTTAATATACCATCTATTAAGTGTATACAACATATATTTCACCATAAATCACCAACCCAAGAACTAGGGTTTCAAACCCTAGCTTCAAGATCCATAGATCTAAAGCTACAACTACAAAGGATTGAAGATATACCTTTAATCTTCAACTAGGAGTGAAGAATCACAAGATTTGACCAAGAAATCTGCTCCAAATGATGCTTTACACTCAAAAACGCTCACAAACTCGAGAGAGAAGAACTAGGGTTTCACTTGGCAATAAATGAGCCAAATCCCGACTTTAATGCTGCTAGACACAAGTTCACGACGCGAACAAAGTTCGCGTCGCTAACTTTCCCTAGCACACAGACTTAGCGATCGTTAACCAAAACGCGAACACTTAGCGACCCATGGCCAAACTCCCTGGAGCAAGTTCCCGATCGGGAACTATAGTTCGCGACGCGAACTACTAGAGGCAGCAGGGCTGCACTTTTCATCAAGTGTCTTGACCCGTTTTCGCCCATAACTTTCCCGTACGGTGTCCAAACGACACGAAACCAATTTCCACGCGATTTATATGATTTATCCATAATTATCATATTTTTACATATTTTATTTATTTACAATTTCGGGTCGTTACAACTATCTACCCCTTAAGAAGATTCCGTCCTCGGAATCTCATCATAGTTCACGAAATCCGGGTACCTCTTCCGAATCTCGTCCTTGACTTCCCAAGTCAAATTCGGCCCAAGTGAATGCTTCCACTTGACCAACACCAACTCGATCTCCTTATTCCGAAGCTTCTTTGTTTTCGTTTCCAATATAGCCTCGGGTTTCTCAATCAATCGGTTCGGGCCGTCAACCCGCAACTCTTGCAATGGAATAATATTTTCAACTTCCCCGATAAACTTCTTCAAATAACTCACGTGAAAGGTGTCATGCACACCTTGAAGTTCGGGTGGAAGTTCCAACTTAAAAGCTTGAAGCCCGACCCGTTTCAATATTTTAAACGGTCCAACATACCTTGGACTTAACTTTCCCTTTTTACCAAACCGCATCACACCTTTCCAAGGTGACACTTTCAACATGACCATATCACCGACATCCAAGTCGTATGGCCTTTTCTTCAAACCCGAATAACTTCGTTGTCTATCTTGGGCGACTTTCATATTGGTTTGAATAATACCGATCTTTTCATTCGTCACTCTCACGATCTCGGGACCCGTGAGTTTCGTCTCTCCCGCCTCCAACCAACAAGATGGAGTTCTACATTTTCTTCCATACAACGCCTCATAAGGCGGCATCTTAATAGTCGAGTGATAACTATTATTATACGAGAACTCGACTAACGGTAAATGTTCATCCCATTTACCACCGAAGTCTAACACACATGATCTCAACATGTCTTCAACCGTTTGAATCGTTCTTTCACTTTGACCGTCGGTTTGTGGATGATAAGCCGTGCTCAACCGCAACTTTGTACCCAATTCTTCTTGTAAAGATCGCCAAAATCTCGAGGTAAACCTCGCGTCTCTATCGGATACAATCGAAAACGGAACCCCGTGGAGTCGAACCACCTCATCAACATACAACTTAGCCAATTTCTCAAGTGGCAACGTTTCCCGAATTGCTAAAAATAGTGCACTCTTGGTCAACCGGTCCACTATGACCCAAATGGCATCGTGACCTCTACTCGTCTTCGGTAAACCTACTATGAAATCCATAGTTATATCTTCCCACTTCCCGGCCGGTACAATTAATGATTGAGCTACCCCATACGGTACTTGATGCTCGGCTTTCACTTGTGCACACGTGGCACACTTAGAGATATACTTGGCCACTCTCGCCTTCATTCCGGGCCACCAATAAACCCGTTTCATATCTTGATACGTCTTTGTACTTCCCGGGTGAATCGAATACTTCGACTTGTGCACATCATACAACAACTCTTTTCGGATACCACCGAACTTAGGAACCCAAATACGACCGCCTACGGTCTTCAACCCTTGTGCATTCTCGAGAAAATGTTGGTTCTTACCTAACCGTTCTTGTCTTAACTCGTCTTTTCCCATAACTTCTCGTTGGGCATTCTTGATCCTTTCGATGATACTCGAGACGACTTCTATACGTGTTAATATTCCCCGGTTCGGATTTTCATAAACTTTTCGGCTCAAGGCGTCGGCCACTACATTAGCCTTTCCCGCGTGATACACAATCTCACAATCATAATCGGCTATCAACTCGATCCACCTTCTTTGTCGCATATTAAGATCCTTTTGAGTAAACACGTATTGTAGACTTTTATGATCCGTGTACAACGTACACCGAGTACCATACAAATAATGCCTCCACAATTTCAAGGCAAATATAATCGCCGCCAATTCCAAGTCGTGTGTCGTGTACCTTAATTCCGCATTCTTCAATTGTCGCGAGGCATACGCGATCACTTTTCCTCTTTGCATTAACACACAACCGAGCCCTTGATTCGAAGCATCACTATAAACCACAAAATCTTCCATACCATCCGGTAACGTAAGGATCGGCGCGTTACATAACTTTTCTTTTAACAACTTAAACGCCTCTTCTTGCTTCTTCTCCCACACAAACTTCTCACTTTTTCTCGTTAACTTCGTGAGTGGAATCGCGATTCTCGAGAAGTCTTGTATAAACCTTCGGTAATAACCGGCCAATCCAAGGAAACTTCTAACCTCGGTAGGAGTCCTCGGAGGCTCCCAATTTGACACCGCTTCAATCTTGGACGGATCAACCTTAATACCATCACACGTCACCACGTGACCTAAGAATTGTACTTCCCGCAACCAAAACTCACACTTTGAAAATTTTGCATACAACTTCTCTCGTTTTAACACATCTAACACAAGTCTCAAATGACCTTCGTGTTCCTCTTCGGTTTTCGAATAAATCAAAATGTCGTCAATAAACACGATCAAAAACTTATCAAGGAACGGTTTACAAACCCGATTCATTAAATCCATAAAAATAGCCGGCGCGTTTGTAAGACCAAACGGCATCACTAGAAACTCATAATGACCATAACGTGTACGAAAAGCCATCTTCTCGGTGTCGCCTTCTTTCACCCGAACTTGGTGATAACCCGACCTCAAATCGATTTTCGAGAAATAACTAGCACCTTGCAATTGGTCAAATAAGTCATCAATTCTCGGCAACGGGTAACGGTTCTTAATAGTTACCTTGTTCAATTCTCGGTAGTCGATACACATTCTCATCGAACCGTCTTTCTTTTTAACAAATAACACCGGTGCACCCCACGGTGACGAACTCGGACGAATAAAACCCTTATCTAACAAATCTTGCAATTGAGTCATTAATTCCCGCATTTCGGTGGGAGCTAAACGATATGGAGCACGAGCAATCGGCGTCGCCCCCGGCACTAAATCAATTTTAAACTCGACTTGTCTCTCCGGTGGTAAACCGGGCAAGTCATCGGGAAATACCTCGGGGAAATCCCGAATAATCTTGACATTATCCATTGACTTCTTTTCCTTTCGGCCATCTAACACATATGCAATAAACGATGCACAACCTTTCGATATACTTTTCCTCGCCTTAATGGCGGTAATCACATTAGGCATGTGATGTCGTTTCTCCCCATACACATACACCTTCTCATTCTCGGGTGTCCTAACCGACACTATTTTCTTTCCACACAAAATTTTGGCTTGGTGCATACCCAACCAATCCATACCGATAACCACATCAAACGCCCTAATTCCCATGGGCAACAAATCCACTTTAAACTTTCTACCGTCTATTTCTATTTCACAATTTCTATAAATACAATCAACCATAGACGTTTTCCTGTCGGCTACTTCTATCTCATACATTTCATCTAACTTTTCGGACGGCACATTCAATTTACAACCGAATTCATAAGACACAAACGAATAATTGGAACCCGAATCAAATAAAATATGAGTTGGCAAGGAGTTAATGAATAGAATACCTGACACCACATCGTGTGCCTCCTTCGCCTCCTCTCGAGTAAGTTGGAAGGACCGCCCCTTCACCTTCGCCGGCTCCACTTTCTTTTGAGCCGTGGACACCATCGACTCGATTCCCTTCTTTGGGCACACATTGCTATAGTGCCCCTTCTCGTGGCACGAGAAACACTCGATCTCGGCCAAAGATTTAGACTTGCATTCTCGGGCCATATGCCCCGGCTTCCCACAATTATAACAAGTTTTCGACTCCCCTCGGCACACGCCGGCGTGAGTCTTCCCGCACTTCTTGCACGAGCCAACACTCCCTTGTTTAGAGAAGCTCGAAGTGAACTTCCCTTTCTTAAACGTACTCGAGCCACTCTCGGCTTTTCTCTTTTCACCCACATGGGCCCTCTCGGCCACACGTGCCTCATTCACTTCCTCGACACTCCGGGCGGCACTAATAGCTTCATCAAGTGAAACCGCCCTCTTTACTTCCAATTGGTAGTCCCACGGTAACCCACTAGCATACCGGACCACCCTCAACCTCTCATCCGAGTAGGTTTTAGCAACAAACGGGAGCAATCCCGTGAACTCTCTCGAGTATTCTTCAATTGACATATCACCCTTTTTGAGGGTCACGAACTTCTCGTGCATCTTTTCCAAATCCCTTTCGGGACAAAATTTCTTTTTCAATCTCGTGGTGAACTCATCCCACGACATCCTTTCAACCACCTCCTTCCCGAGGGTCTCATACACAATATCCCACCACACCATGGCATCTTCTTTCAACAATTGTGACGCGTACGTCACCATATCAACATCCTTACACTTGCTACTTCCGATAACCCTCTCGGTTTCTCGGATCCACCTCATTGTTACCTTCGGGTCCGAACTACCCGCATACACGTTTGGCTTACAAGCCATGAAGGATTTAAATGAACAACCTTCTTTCACAACGGGCCTAGCCCTAGCATCACTTTGGCCACCCGTGGAGGATTTCATCTCCCCGGTGCCACTACCTCCCGTTTTCTCATCCGATTTAGCCTCGGATTCCCGGTCTCCACCCGACCTCTCACGGTCTCCAATAATACGGTGCACTTCTTCGGCCACCGTTCCCTTAATTTGATCGATAATAGTTTGGAGATCCGCCATGGTTACCGGAGTTCTATTAGCTCCGACCTCCGACTCATCAACCCGATGCATCGACGGTTGACTTTCTTGCTCAACCACCCTCTCAACAGGAGGTACTTCCTCCTCCCGGTTCTCCGGGGCTTTCCCACTTCTACGAGTGTTCACCATTTCTTTCGATCAAGACTATACGAAAGACATTAAACATTTAGTACCTTGTGTACAACCCATTAGTCTCATAAGACTCAATATCCAAAACATATCAAATTTCATCGGTCCCATAGGTTCAACCCTAAACTTAATATAAAGTCTCAAGGTCAACCTATGATCTCAAGGAATCTTACATTCCTAATGCTACAGTCTAAGACTAGGATGGTCATCCAACCTAATTCACTTAAACTATAGCTCTGATACCAAGTTGTAACACCTCAAATTTTAATACCAAATATTGGCCCAAAATAAAACATTTTATAAATAGAAGAACATTCCCAAATTTGGATTTACAAAAACCTTGGTATGAAATCAGAGTATAAAAGTAGGTGTTACAAAATAGATCATAACCAAGCTAAGACTAAATCCAATCTAGTGCTCTTCTATTCTAGGTCCCGCATCTCTATCCATGCGTACCTAAGCCTTCGATCCCGAACCTGAGTACATAGCAAAACAACACAAGGAGTACGTGAGACAAAAACGTCTCGTGAGCTACATGGGTTTAGACCCAAAGTTAATAATAATAACCAAATCACAATCAAACAACAAACAAACAACCAAACTCATAAGCTATCACCCATCTATCTAGTCACCATATTGTGACTCTAATACCTTGCTTTCCTAGCAATCATACCTAGTTGTCGGGACATCCCCAACCAACTAGAACCACATTAACTTATTAACCGGGGATCCCCCGCATTAACAAGCTTCAAGGTAAAGGCAAGAGGGAATCGCCCAATCTACCAATACCTGCCTTACTCACCGGACTACCTCCAGTTAGCAAGACTACTATCATGGAATGGGCCGATGGGGATCCGCCCAAATGCTCCCCATTCCATACCTCATGACCGGGGATCCCCCGAATCATCACATCATCTCACCATATCATAACTCGATGGTTATGCCAATCTAGCTCTCGGCTATCACGTCTATCATCAAACAAGTTAGTTCAATACTATCATCGGTATAACTAACTATCAACTACTAGTCTACACAATTAAGCAAATAGACCATAACACAAGTAATAAAATGTATTTCACAGGCTATGTACTCAGTAAAGTCCACACGTACTCACCTTAGCAATAAGATGTTTTAACCGTATTCTTTCCGCCGGTTCCTTGCTCACAACTTGACCACTTCAATACTTCACCGAATGTCTAAAACAATTATAACAACAAGATTATCATCACAATCTACTACCAATGTGTTCATCTACCTCTAGATAACACCCATCAATCCATTTCCCCCAAATATGGTGGTTAACCAAACCCTAGGTTAACCAACCCTTAAGATTCTTACAAATCTTAATCATACACTTGATTCCCTTGTTAATATACCATCTATTAAGTGTATACAACATATATTTCACCATAAATCACCAACCCAAGAACTAGGGTTTCAAACCCTAGCTTCAAGATCCATAGATCTAAAGCTACAACTACAAAGGATTGAAGATATACCTTTAATCTTCAACTAGGAGTGAAGAATCACAAGATTTGACCAAGAAATCTGCTCCAAATGATGCTTTACACTCAAAAACGCTCACAAACTCGAGAGAGAAGAACTAGGGTTTCACTTGGCAATAAATGAGCCAAATCCCGACTTTAATGCTGCTAGACACAAGTTCACGACGCGAACAAAGTTCGCGTCGCTAACTTTCCCTAGCACACAGACTTAGCGATCGTTAACCAAAACGCGAACACTTAGCGACCCATGGCCAAACTCCCTGGAGCAAGTTCCCGATCGGGAACTATAGTTCGCGACGCGAACTACTAGAGGCAGCAGGGCTGCACTTTTCATCAAGTGTCTTGACCCGTTTTCGCCCATAACTTTCCCGTACGGTGTCCAAACGACACGAAACCAATTTCCACGCGATTTATATGATTTATCCATAATTATCATATTTTTACATATTTTATTTATTTACAATTTCGGGTCGTTACATTAAGTATAACAATTTAATTTAAATTTTTATCTTAATATTAGAAATTTAATATTAGTAAATTAATATAAGTAATAAACTCATGTATGTTTATAATAAAACTAATAAATCGACCTATTAAGACTTCTAAAATAATTATTAAATTGTTTTTTATCTTATAATTGATTTATATATATATTAGTGTTATGTTTATAAATATGATTTATTTATGGTGAAACTTTTTATCTTATAATTGATTAATTTATTATTTCTTATAAATGGATTTATTACATTATTATTATTTTATTTATGGTAAAACTTTTGATCTTACAATTGATTAACTTATTATTATTTTTTATAAATGTATTTATTAGATTATTATTATTAATATTAAATGCAAGGTAATTAATACAACTTCAAACTTGAAACTCAATTTATATATATATATATAGATATAGATTCTGACATCTAAATACGCACAACCATTTTTTCTCCCCAAACTTTTCCTGGAAAGTGACCAAATGACTCGAGTGGATTTTTTGAATTGAGTAGGACAAAGTGTTTGTTTTTCTCATATGCCCAAATAAACTATGGTTGCAGAAAGAAAAAAACGACGTCATATTTGTACACCCTATAGTGACGACATATAGTCGCGATAGGGTAAATAAAAAAGGTTTTTTTGTTATTTTGTTTTATTGTGGATGACGAAAAAAGAAACAACGTTGTTTCCTTGAGAACTATGGCGACGACATGTTGTCGCCGTATGTTAAATATAAATAATTTTTGGTTTTCAATTCTTTTAATACAGAGGCAAAAAAAAAGTCATTTAGTTTGACATCTATGAAGACATGTCATTTAGTTTACACCAATTTAGACGGAAGGACAAACTTGTGGGAAATTAAAGAGCACAACGACAAAAAAAATAAAATTGAAAGTTAAATTCGTATAATTTAGAAAACGAGATGGATAATTTCTGTAATTTAATAAAAAATATTTCATAATTTCTAACCAAAATATAAACCTAATGTCTACTTCTACCACCTTGTCTTGACCATCGATTTCATGCTTGAATATATCCCAGTTTCCGATGACAATGCCATTCTCCACATGTAGAAAATGAATGGCATCCAACTATGACTAATTCAGTATAATAGAACACAATTGGCGTGTAAGTGTTTATCAAGCTGGAAGCTTCATGCTTGAAAATATCGATCCGTCTAATTTAGCAAAATAAAGCACGTATGCTTCAATTCTCATCCGTGTGTAAACGTTTGTGTCTTTATCAATTTGTGCTGTGTTAAATTTGACCCGTTTAATATGGAATGCAATTTCTTGGAATATCCAAAATTGTATACTAATTACTTTTCAAGTAAACGATTTATGATCGTTTCTTTGAAAGCCATGCAACTACATATTTACTTGTCAATTAACCCGGCCATGCATAATTACAATCACAATTACAAATGGAAGTTAATTAAACTACCGCAGCTTTAAGTTACAGCATGCAGATTGATGTACTCCGTACTTTTTTTTAACGGCTGCATATTTTTAAATCATCTAGCAATACCTAATCAAATGATTAATTTCTTATGAAAACGTACCGAGTCATTTAACAAGAGAGATATATGTGCGTAGTTGGCAGACTTTTCAAGTTCTAATTATGTTTTGTAGTGGCATGGTGTGTGTAGTCCGTACGTAATTAATTATGTGGAATCAAAATTGGCTCCTGTAACATTTTGTTTACTATATGATATGATCGAGATGTACGTATCCTATCTTGTGGCCGGGAGTACTCGATCTAGCTACGTCACCTATTATTCTTTGCTCGATCGCGATAGCACTAAGTCCATGTGCGTAGATTTTAGTCAAATCAACTTGAGGAGAATTTTACACAACTTTTAAAAGTCAAGCAAAAAAAAAAAGGTAGAAATTAATGGGATATTTATTATAGTCACTCGAGAGCTGAGGCTTCACTCTATATAAATGTGAGCATACTACTCTTGCTTGATTGAACACATCATCAATCATTTCTAAGAGTTGAGCTAATTAACAATGGCTGAATTCCAGTCCTACTTCTTCCTCTTTCTCACATGGCTCATCTCCACCATATTCAACCGAGCATTCTTCAAATTCTCTCGTTCTAAACTTAATCTTCCACCCAGCCCCTTTTCCATTCCAATCATTGGACATTTCCACCTCATTTCTTCAATCCCTCATCGGTCTTTACACAAGCTTTCTCTCCAATACGGTCCAGTTTTTCATCTTTTTCTCGGCTCGGTACCTTGTGTCATTGCTAGTTCACCAGAAGCAGCGAGAGAGTTTCTTAAAACATATGAACACGCCTACTTAGACCGACCACAAAGCTCAGCCGTTTCTTACCTAACGTATGGATCAAAAGACTTCTCCTTCGGTCCATACGGGCAATATTGGAAGTTCATGAAGAAGGTAGTCATGACAAAGCTCCTAAACGGTACAACACTCGACTTGCTACTTCCAGTTAGGCAAGATGAGATTAACCGTTTTATAAAGTTTCTATCTCAAAGGGCCAAATCTGGAACAGCGGTTGATCTTAATGGGGAGCTGTGACTAGCAACTACATGTCAAGAATACTTATGAGTGAAAGATGTTCAGAGAAGGCGGGCGATGCAGGAGAAGTGAGGAGATTGATTTTCGACATAGCAGAGGTAATGCATGGGCGCCTTTAATCTCTCGGGTAGTATTTGGCTGTTTAAGAATCTTGACTTGCAAGGGTTTGGGAAACGGTTGGAGGATGTTCATGCGAGATTTGATGCATTTGCAGAGCGGGTGATTAGAGAGCATGAACATGAAAGAAAGCATGGATCAAAACCGAAAGACTTGCTCAACATATTACTGGATATCGCACAAGATGGTAGCATGGAGTTTGATTTGACACGAGAGCACCTTAAAGCCTTTATTCTGGTAAAATAATTAACACATGCATGCATGCATGTAAAAATAATAACTTAACGTAATACTTGTTATATATTTCAGAATATATTTGCGGCAGGAACGCGATTACCACGGAATGGGCTTTAGCGGAGCTGATTAATCATCCAAACTCCATGAAGAAAGCAGTAGAAGAAATTGATCGAGTAATTGGGAAAAACCGGCTTATCCAAGAAGCAACCTTCCAGGCAGTTGTCAAGGAAGTATGTACCCACCGGTCCCACTGATTCCAAGAAAATCGTCTGCACAGTCCTAGGTTACCACATCCCAGCAAACACCACTACTTTTGTCAACGCATGGGCCATCGAACTATTGGGGCATGAATTCATGCCTGAGAGATTCTTGGAAAGCCAGATGGATATGAGCAGTTGTTGCCGTTTGGGAGTGGGAGGAGGATGTGTCCGGCTATTTCTCTCGCATCGTTGATGTTGCACGCGACACTTGGTGCCATGATTCAGTGCTTTGAGTGGAAGGCTTTTATTTTGTTGTACATGACCTAACTACTACCATTATTATGACAATTTTCGAACTTTTCTCTAATAATTTGGTAAATACTTAACAATGGAAGTGATTGAACACATGAACTTTAGAAGGTCATTTCAGCCACATTTACCATAACTAACTTCATATATTGAAACTAAAATGTTAAATACATCTATTATATTTTCACAATTTCATTAATTTACTTTATAATATTATTCTTTTAAATAAGCCACGGGACTTCGTGAAGATGATTAAAAATTATGGAATGGTATAATTTCTTTATCAAAGATAAATTTATGAGCTTTTTATAGAAAGTTATACCTTCATTGGAATTGATTTGTTAAAGGCGATATTTAAATATCTAAGGCAAATTTAATTTCTTTGACATTTATACCCTTACTAATATTTTACTCTTTTAATTAAACCTTAATCTCATAATTAGCATTAACTGCCGTCGAACAAAAAAGTATAATGTATTCGACATTTTAGGAGCACTGCCGTCTACAATAATATTGATGATCATCATCATTCTTATTGGTAGGAATTTCAATAAAATAATAAAAAATAAATATTTTGTATAGAAATATATAACAAGACATACAAACATAAAAATTAAGAAAAAACTCAATAACCAATTTCAATCATCACAATATTTAGTAGGTTATCATATGATTCGAATTTAGAGCTAGTCAAATAAGGTTCTTCATCTTGAATCATTGAACTTTAAGAATCCATTATTAACGTCATTTATTTAGAACTAGTCAAATAAAGTTCTTCATATTTGATAGCGCACCATGGTTTCCTAAAGAACGTTCTGGAACGCGCATGGCGTATAACCATGCAAATATCCCAAGCGCGGGAAAGAGTAATGCAAGACGATGAAAGGAATAGATTGTCGAGTCCCGAGGGTCAAATAACGTAAGCGGAATTCAAGGGAAAGTATGTGTGCATTTAATGCGAGCGGCGATACCAACTTCCCAAGACGAAGCACCGCCTTATTAACCAACTGATTGAGGGGGTTTCGTCCCGTGCTTTTGCCCAACGGACCAACGGATGTCATACGCGAAGGAGGGAAACCACTTCTCCCGCCCAAGACATTTCGTCCATAAATAATCATCCTCAACAGAGGTCAAGGCAGGCATTAACCATTCTTTACTATCTATCACATTCAATGCTCTTCTCCCATTAATACTGTCCCCCATTTATTGTCGTCGATATCTCGATCCGAATTATACTTAAATACTAACTTGACCGTCGGAGTGTCTTTACGAGGTGACCCTCGTAAGGCTCCTGACTAGGTTTTCTTCGTGGTTGTACGCAGGTTCTCCGACGAAACGAAGCATCCGACCAGTACGGAAGAATCTGGATTCAACATTTGGCGCCATCCGTGGGACCACGAACTAAATGGCCCTCGAATCAACGCCTGAGGGAAGAAATCGTTCAACTCCACCAAGAAATGATCCCACCCCACTGTTCTCTGCCTCGGCTGTAGTGAATGCGACAACTTGTCCTCCTCCTTCCGGATCGGGGAAGGATGAACCCACACGGGAAGAAATTGAAGAGTTCAACCTCTTCTGCCGGTTCAGAAAGCTGCGCGACTTGGAGAAAAGTCGAAGGAAACCAGCGGAAGGAGTGAGCAGGGTTGGTAAAACTTTAACGTATTCTAGTGAAGAATCTACTCAGGAGGAATCCACGGAGGAAGTTTACCGAGAAGAAACTCCCCAAAGGCGAACCCGGAGTCGGGAATCAGAAAGAGAAAAACGGAGAAGGCGAACTCCTGAAAGAGGAAGGAGGCAAACGCCAGAGAGAAGAAAAGAGTTAACTCCGGAGGAGAGGAGGGAACGGACCCCGGAGGCAAGAAGAGGAAGATCTGCCCCCCGACGTACCCCGGAACCCCGTAACTTCCGGTCTCCGTTCACCGACGACATCAACGAAATGCCGATCCCTCCGGGCCTTAAAGGACCCAGGGTTAAATCCTATGACGGAACCGGAGATCCCGATGACCATGTGGCCAGCTTCCGATGGGCTATAAGAATGATACCGATGGATCAGAAGCTATGGTGCTTGTTCTTTGCAGGGACCTTGGAAGGTTCTGCTCGGTATTGGCTATCTAGCCTACCCCAAAGAAGCATAGCTAACTTCGAAGAACTCGTCGCCCAATTCAGCCATAGCTTTATACAACAGAAGAAATACCAACAAAAATCCCAATCCATTATGGCATGTAGACAACGGGAGGGAGAGTCTAACAAGCTATACTTCAAAAGGTTTAATGAACAAAGCAGGAGGATGCCCGTTAGGGAAGACTCACTCATAATAGCTGCTTTCACGTACGGTCTCCGGGAAGGAGAGTTGTTTCGGGAACTCTCGAAGAGAGACTTTGTTAAGGCAGACGACATGATCAGCCTAGTGAACAAAGTGCTCAAGCAGGAAGAGGAGAGTGCAGAAAAGCTTCGGTTTGAGGCTCAGGAAAAGAAAGGGATAACGGGAAGTATGTCGTATAAAGGTGAGGAGAAAACTAGATTCGCATACAAACAGACGTCCGGAAGGTTCCCATATAAAGGGAAAGCGCAGGAAGGAAGATCTGCGGCCGATCGATACCCCGTACATCGCCAGGAAGCTTTTCAAACCCAAGAAATGCGGAGAACTGCTGACGGAAGACCCGCAAGGAAAAGGTATCCACGAGATCCTAATGCGTACTGTGACTTTCATAAAATCATGGGTCATACAACGTCGTCTTGTGAAAGCTACAAGCGAGAAAAAGAGGGGAAAGGAAAGACGGAGGCGGCCCCAATCGAACCACCAGTAAGAAACGAACTGGTAACCTACAATGCTGAAATATTAGCTCTAGAAGAAATAAAAGAGGCAGGAGACCGTGAAGGAGTCACAGAAGTGTATGGTTCTCGGAATCGCAAGAGGAAAGGGGCGGTTGTAGAGTTTGGAAGAGGAGATCCCGTTCCTGAGGGGTATGCAGGTACGGAGCCTTTGGTTATTTTTGGTGTAATAGCAAAGGTGATGGTTCGGCACATATATGTAGATGGGGGGAGTTCTGCTAACATAATGTATGAACATTGTTTTGAAAAATTTCCTGAAGATGTTAGAGCCCTAATGAAACCCACTAGCGCTCCGGTGGTCGGTTTTTCAGGACAATCCGTCTGGCCTAAAGGAAAAGTGCATCTTCCATTCCGGCTCACTGATTGGGAAGGGCATCACTACAAAACTGTGTTAGCAGAGTTCATCGTAGTCAGCGCCCCTTCCAGATATAATGCCATTCTGGGACGAACCGGGATGTGGCAATTGCAAGCCGTTGCCTCCAGCATTCATGGACTCCTCAAGTTTCCTTCAGATCAAGGAGTAATCACCATACGGAGCATGCCTATGCCACCATTAGAATGTCACAGTGTTACCCATCAAGACAGCTGGACGGAGCAGGAGGAGGTTCAGATTGTTATCAACCCCGAGTACCCAGAGATCAAGGTTAAAGTCGGAGGAGACCTCCCCGCGAAGCTCAGGCAAGAACTTGTAACCTTACTAAAGAAACACAAACAAGCTTTCGCGTGGGAGCCCAAGGATATGACGGGAGTGTCAAGGGAAGTGACGGAGCATCGTCTGAACGTTAATCCATCGTTCCCTCCGGTGAAGCAATCGAAACGGGGTATGGCATCCTCCCGGAACGAAGTCGTAAACAAGGAGGTCGGAGACTTGGTGTCCGCAGGAGTCCTGCGAAGTGCACAATACCCTGAATGGATTGCCAATCCGGTCCTGGTAAAAAAAGCAGACGGGACCATGCGTATGTGTGTCGACTTCAAAGATCTAAACAAAGCATGTCCGAAGGATAGTTATCCTCTTCCAGAGGTTGAACAGAAAATTGAAGCACTCGGAGGGTTCAGGTGGAAGTCCTTTCTGGACGCATATAAGGGTTATCACCAAGTACAAATGGCCAAGGAGGACGAGGAGAAGACCGCCTTCCATGCGGCTAAAGGAACCTATTGCTATGTTAAAATGCCTTTCGGGCTCAGGAACGCCGGAGCAACTTACCAGCGCCTGGTTGATAAGGCGTTCAATAAACAGATTGGAAGGAATTTGGAAGTTTACGTGGATGACATGGTCATCAAAAGTAGGGTGGACGAAGATCTAATCAAGGATGTAGAAGAAACTTTATTGCAGCTTCTGAGGATTAACATGAAGTTGAACCCGAAGAAGTGTTCCTTCGGTGTTAGTAAGGGAGGATTCCTGGGGCACATAGTAACGAGTTCAGGAATACAAGCAAACCCCGATAAGGTGGAAGGTCTATTTAAAATGAGCACACCGCGGACGATGAAAGACGTGCAAAGCTTGAATGGGAAATTGGCAGCACTGGGTCGTTTCCTCGCCAAATCGGCGGAGAAATCAATTCCGTTCTTCAAGGCCCTTCATGGGTGCACGAAGAAGGGAAACATTGAATGGACTCCGGAGGCCGAAAAAGCTTTCGTAGAGCTGAAAAAGCACTTGAAAACGTTGCCGACCATGGCAAGCCCCATTGCAGGAGAACCCCTGGTAATGTACTTATCCACGAACAGAGAGGCAATAAGCTCCGTTCTTATAGCGGAAAGAGAAAAGAAGCAAATCCCGGTATACTTCATAAGCAGAGCGCTTCAAGGTGCGGAACTCAATTACGCTACGATCGAAAAGCTCATACTAGCATTGATATACTCAGTAAGGCGACTGAAGAGGTATTTTCAGGCGCACAACGTCACGGTGCTAACAAATCAGCCCATCAAGAATATCCTTCTCCAGCCAGAAAGGTCCGGGAGAATGACGAAGTGGGCAATAGAGCTAGGAGAGCACGACATAGCGTTCAAACCTCGGTCGAGTATCAAGGGCCAGGCTTTAGCTGTTTTTTGGTAGAAATGCCCGATGGTGAAACTACATTAAGTATAGAAGAGGGAAGTTCCGGTGTCTTGCAGAAAGGAGGCGCAGAAAGAAGTACATGCTGGAAGATGCATACCGACGGGGCGGCATGAGCGGATGGTTGTGGTGCAGGAGTTATCATAACAGGCCCACATGAAGAAAGGGTAACGTACGCCCTTCGTTTCGACTTTAAATGCTCCAACAATGAGTCCGAATACGAAGCACTGTTGGCAGGCCTCGCCTTGGCCAAGACTATGAGGATCAGAGACATCGAAGTTTTTATGGATTCTATGTTGGTGGTTAACCAGGTTACGGGAGTATATGAAGCGAAGGAGGTCCACATGAGGAAGTATCTGGCTAAGGCTAGGGAGCTAATTGCTCAGTTTGAAAAGTTCGATATTCATCAGGTTCCGAGGACCAGAAACAAGGAAGCCGACGCGTTAAGTAAGATGGCGTCCATGTTATACTCTCACCTAACGAAGGAAGTCTTGGTGGAGGTGCTGCCAAGCCGAAGTATATCAGAAGGAGAGCAGGTGTTGGAGATAGAGACGGAAGCTGGGTGTTGGATGACACCCATTAGGAAGTATATACAAGATAAAGTACTCCCGGAGGATGGTGGTGAAGCACGGAAGGTACGAATGAACGCAGGAAAGTACATGTTGAGTGAAGGAAGGTTATACCGGCGAGGCTTTTCTACGCCTTGGCTTAAATGCCTCAATTAGAAAGAAAGTGAGGAAGCAATGGTCGAAGTTCACGAAGGTATCTGCAGCTCCCATTCAGGACCAAGAGTCCTAACACAAAAGTTGCTCAGGTCAGGATACTTTTGGCCCAAGATGTCTAGAGATACGGAGGAGTATATTAAAAGGTGTTCAAGCTGCCAGATATACTCCAACGTACCGGCAACACCTCCGGTCACCTTAACAAGTATACACAGCCCGTGGCCGTTCTATCAATGGGGGATTGATATTGTGGGTCCTTTCCCCAAAGCTCCGGGTGGCTTACGATTCTTAGTGGTAGCCGTAGATTATTTTACTAAGTGGGTGGAAGCCGAAGCTCTGGCATGCATTTCAGGGGCGAAGATAGTGAAATTTGTTTGGAGGCAAATCATTTGTCGCTTCGGACTCCCTCACACCATCGTGAGCGACAATGGAAAACAGTTCGCTCATAATCCCTTCCGAGGATGGTGCGAGAAGTCCGGAATTCGCCAGAATTTTACCTCCGTCGCACATCCTCAAGCGAATGGGCAGACGGAGGTAACTAATAGGACGATCGTAAAGGGAATTAAAACTCGATTGGACATGTCAAAAAAGGGATGGGTAGACGAACTGCAAAACGTCTTATGGGCATATCGCACAACGGTACGGAGCTCGACTAAGGAGACACCTTTTAGTTTGGTTTACGGTACGGAAGCAGTTATACCCTTAGAGATAGCCATACCATCCCCGAGGGTGGAAAATTTCCGTCTGGAAGGAAGCGAGGAAGCACTAAGGTTCAACTTGGACCTAGTGGACGAAAGGAGAGAAAATGCGAAGCTCCGTCAAGCAGCGTACAAATCCCTGACGGAATCTTATTACAACAAGAAGGTTCGGGGAACGGCTTGCAGGGTAGGGGATCTGGTGCTCCGGAAAAATGAAGCTAGTCTGCAGATAAAACCGGGTAAGCTTTGCCCAAACTGGGAAGGTCCATACAGGGTAAGAGAAGCAAGGAGGAACGGCTCCTATATCATCGAAACTCTTGCAGGATCATTGGTTCCACGAACATGGAACATGCGAAACCTACGAAAGTTCCATTTCTAGTTAGATAGGTTGAAGAAGTTTGTTAGTTGTTTTTAATTTTTCTCTCCAAATCGTGTAGTTAAGTACCCATGTTTTGCGATTCGTAAATTGTAAGTCATGCCGAACGTTTATTAGTAAACCTTTCGAGAAAGGTTCTTTTGTTTGTCTTAAGCATCTTTGACAAATATGACGATAACGATAAAAACGAACATCGACGAAACACTCATAGCTATGAGTAGGCTCCTGAGCTTCCAAAGGAAGTCACGAAGCCCACTTCCGGACGAAAACCGGATGCACGAATGCGGCGAATACGAAACGATTGCCTACTCCTAAAATAATAGAGGACGCTCTGTTAAGGAAGGCAAAACAAAATAAATAGACAGAAACAAACATTCCGTTAAACTAATACCATCAAGGAATATTACAAAAGATATAAGCCTCGAAGGGCAATTACAGGTTCACGAAACAACAAGAAATTACAAAGAAAAAAGACAATGATAATATCAGACACCGGTTGAAGGGTTCGTACTTTCGCCAATGTCCTCCGGACCTGAAGGGAGTTTGTTCACAATTTCTTTAAGATCAGAAAGCCCAACGGCTCCGACGACAAAAGAGTTTATTATCTCATAATTAGGAGTCACCAAATCGCTGAAGAGCGACATAATGTTGTTTTCAGCATCCGGATGGTTGTGAATAGGTTGGCTTGATCCAAGCAGGTCCGCATATTCTTTATGTGTATCGACGCAACCCTGATGTCGACCTAGCTTCAAGCTTTCCTCCTGCAAACTAGCATTGCGATTTACAAACTCCGGAGATGTCAAAAGTATCTGAGCCACATGCGGGATCCCCTTCCGGAGCAACCACTCAAGATCCAAACGTCCAACATCAATTGAACTCTTCTGCTCCTCGACCTTTTGCTTCAATAAATTACTTTCGGCCGTAAGACGCCGCTCAACTTCTTTTAATTGAAGATCCTTCTCGATGGCCGAGGCCTCTAATTCGGCTATACGAGCAGAGGAAGAGTGGTTCTGACTTTCAAGCTCTTGATTCGAACGCTTCAGCTCACTCAACTCTGAAGAAAGTTCCACAACCTCTTTCTTATATTCAACATTCTCGTTGCTAGCAGAGGAGTATAACTCAGATAGCTTCTCCTTCGCCGTTCGCTCCTCCTCATACATAGCTTTACACTTCTCCATCAGTTCAGTTACCTGAGAAAGCGCAGCTTCGTGCTCTGACGCACTCTGTTCATAACGGACGGAGCGACGTTGCAGCTCGGATAGGATCTCCATTGTACTCAAAAGATTTGATTTAGCTTTGCCAAAAGCCTCTTCACTAGTAATTTTGCTGAGTTCCAATACGGGAGGGATTGGAGCTGAAGCAATGGGCGAAGGAATAATCGGAGAGGTAGCAACAACAGTTGAATACTTTGATGGACCGACAGGAAGAGGTAGAACTTCTTTAGCAGAAAAGGGTTTAAGAACTGCGGCTTGTGTAACAAGAACGGAACCTGCAAGTTTAATTGAAAGTCAGGTTTAATTAAAACTCGTAGCAAAAGTAATACAAAAAAAAAAAAAAAATACGAAATAAACCTGGAGCAGAACAAGTTGGTATTGACGATTGACTCTTCATAGACGAAGTCGGGGAACTTTGGCCCACCGATGCTGACCTACCACCCTTACGGAGCATCCGGTTACCAAACATCGCCAAAGCGGAGGTACTGGACGATAAGCCGGGAAATTTCCAAGGAGCACTCCCCCCTGATCGCAGCGGAGGAGCAGGGATACTTGTGGTAATGATGGATGGAATAATTAATGAAGCAGGAGCAAACGATACGGCGACAGGAGGCATGGGCGCAGTGGAAGCTGGTGCAGGTTCATCGGCAGCAATAACATCATCTGACAGATCTGTGTACACGAATAAGATATAAGAGCAAATCTAAACTTCATAAGCAAAGGCCAAAATAAATACCTTCAAGAAAAACCCTTCGGCGTTTAGGGGGCGATGCTTGACCTTCGTTGCGAACGTTCCGGCGTCGGACTGGCCGTTCTCGAGAAGCAATATTTCCCATGGTTCGGGTCTTGAGAGGCCTTTGAAGCTCAGCCTGTGAATCATGCACCGCAGTGTCCTCAGTATCGAATATCGCACCAGTGACAGGATCGGTATCAACTCCCTGTACAACAACAAGCTCTCCGGCAGATTCGGCTTCGGACCTTCCAGGTTCCGGAGTCGCCTCGGAGCTCTCAATTCTGCTCGAAGGAGGACGGAAAGGCACGATAGGGCCATTGGCAACGGAAACCTCACCTGTTGGCGGGCTACCTTTGTCCATCTCTAAACGCCTTAGCAAGCTTATATCTTGACCGTTGATTCTCCAGATGGGACGAATACCCTGGCTAAAGTAGAACGGGCTCATATCAGCCATACCAAGGAAGACTTCGTCTGGATCCTCCCACTCCAATTTGGTCTCAGAAAGCCTTCCTACGTATTCGGCTTCTTCTGGGGTGAGCTCGGGTTGAGGATCGGAGGGTCTACCAGTAACGATTCCCCAGGGGAGAGCAACGCCATTAAAAGCTGAGCGATGAACATAAAGGAAGCCGAACTTCCAGTCATGAATGGAATCTTTCAGACCTGAAACACACTCCACTTGTCCTTGACGATGTGCAAATCCAGCCCAATCACCACGCCCGGCAACGATATAAAAGAAACGGAATAGCTTCACGGAGAGGGGAACTCCCAAAGATCGGCTAAGCATTATGAACCCAATAATTTTGCGAAGAGCGTTGGGAGCAAGCTGAGCTAGGTTAAGGCCAAAGAACCGCAGAAGGTCGAGTATGAAGGGATCAACAGGGAAGCGAAGTCCTCCTTGAAGAAAATGAAGGTACACGGGCTCAAAACCTTCAGGAGCAGACCTAACGGTACCTGTATCGCCCGGTAAACGGAGTTCGAAGCGTGGATCGATGTGATAATCGGAGATGATTTGGGGGAGATCATCGGGTTTCACGGAACTAAAAGTATTCATGGCTGTGCGTTTTGCTCGTGAAGGTTTGTCGGATTTTTCCTTTAGAGTTTTATCTTTTCTCATAGTGAAGATCAAGCGTAAAAAGAAAAAAGGGGGAGAGAAGGAAAGTAACAGAAAGTAAGACAAACGAATAATGAAGAGAATAAATATTTATAGGAAAGGAAGAGCGAGCGGCGCGGTACACCGAAAGATCGCCAACGGTCGAGTCCCGAAGAAGCTGTAACGGTAACTAATAGTCCAACGGTAATATTTTTCGAAGGGGAAATCATTTAAAATAATAGTTAAAACAAAATCAACTGCGTGGTAATTCACTTTTAACTAAGGGGACTTGATAGCGCACCATGGTTTCCTAAAGAACGTTCTGGAACGTGCATGGCGTATAACCATGCAAATATCCCAAGCGCGGGAAAGAGTAATGCAAGACGATGAAAGGAATAGATTGTCGAGTCCCGAGGGTCAAATAACGTAAGCGGAATTCAAGGGAAAGTATGTGTGCATTTAATGCGAGCGGCGATACCAACTTCCCAAGACGAAGCACCGCCTTATTAACCAACGGATTGAGGGGGTTTCGTCCCGTGCTTTTGCCCAACGGACCAACGGATGTCATACGCGAAGGAGGGAAACCACTTCTCCCGCCCAAGACATTTCGTCCATAAATAATCATCCTCAACAGAGGTCAAGGCAGGCATTAACCATTCTTTACTATCTATCACATTCAATGCTCTTCTCCCATTAATACTGTCCCCCATTTATTGTTGTCGATATCTCGATCCGAATTATACTTAAATACTAACTTGACCGTCGGAGTGTCTTTACGAGGTGACCCTCGTAAGGCTCCTGACTAGGTTTTCTTCGTGGTTGTACGCAGGTTCTCCGACGAAACGAAGCATCCGACCAGTCCGGAAGAATCTGGATTCAACAATATTGAATCATTGGACTTCAAGAATTCATTATTAAGGTCATCTATTGAATGAAATTAAAACAATATTAGCATGATCTATCGACATATACAAAATGTTTTTACCTATTATTAAATTTTCATAAAGTTACAAATATCACAACAAATCGTAATATTTGTTGACGAACCTTTTATGGAAATTTGATACTGCGAGAAAGAGTAAATTAACAAACCTTCTTTAAACAATAGAGATCGATGGCAGAAAAGGTAGTGGCCGCATAGATGAGACGATACATATGAACCCTTTTTTAACAAATCAATTCCCTTTATTTTATGTGACCAATCTTGACTATTAGATCTTATTCATCAACCGTTGAGATTTGTCTATTGAGATTACACAAAAATTAAATATTACCATTCACTTGTCACTTAATATTAGATATTGAAATTTGCATCGTCATTCGACATGTTTCAGCTTTTGACCCTTCTATTTGGAATGCAATATGGACTACCCAACCAGGCAACCAGTATTGAATAGTCCAATCTAATAGTTTCAGATAAATGATTTTGGAGGTTATAATGCAAATTCATCTTTTCAAACGTTTTAATCTTTATCAATGTGTGTCATATTGTTTTGACCCGTTTAGTATGGAATGCAATTTATTGGAATATCAATATTGGGTCGATACTGGAGTCTAATTACTTTTCAAGTAAATGATTTATGAATGTTCTTTGAAAGCCGCCATAAATACAGTTACAATTAATGGAACTGCCTCTTTAAGTTACAACTGCAGATGTACCTACCTAATAAAATGATTGATTTAGGATTAATTTCTTATGAAAACTGAGTCATTTAACACGAGAGATGTGCGTAGTTGCCAGACTTTTATTAGGCTGCTAAGTTCAAATTATGTTTTCTAGTGGTGTGTGGTCCTTAATTAGAGAGAACTGATATTGGGTACCACAACTTTTTTTAATGGTTATACCAAACTGTACAGATTTTATAGCTAACTGTACAAGTATGTTATGCATTGAATGTGATACATACATTAAAAGTTGTGGTAGGAAAATCATCCCCTTTAATTACATGTGGAATCAAAATTGGCTCTTGTAGAGCATTTTGTTGTGTAGCGAATTGATCTCTATATATACTTTTATTATGTGTATCAAAAGTTTTATTTTCTAATTAACATTGTTTGTAATATATACAACTTTGAGAGAATTTGACACACCGTTTAAAAGTCAGGAAAAAAAGTGGGTAGAAATGACACGTACGAGAGGTTTCAGTATTCTATATAAATGTGAGCATAGTTTCTTGTTTGAACACATCATCATTTTAAGAGTTGAGCTAATTAACAATGGTTGAATTCGGGTCCTACTTGTTCCTCTTTTTCATATGGCTAATCTCCACCATATTGATCCGAGCATTCTTCAAATTCTCTCGTTCTAAACGTAATCTCCCCCCAGCCCCTTTGCCATTCCCATCATTGGAGATTTATCAGAAGCAGCGAAAGAGTTTCTTAAAACAAATGAAAATGCTGATCACAATATGAATCTAGAACATTTGAGTAATTATTGTGTGTTTGTATTACTTGTGTGATTTACAATGTAGAGACCTATCGATATTTATACATGGACATGAAGACAAAGAAAAGGAAATACAATAATAATGATTCCTAAAATCGTGGTGATGAGCTGTAGTCATTGAGGAATATTGCTGTCATAATGAGGTAATTTGGTTTCCCTTTTATTCAGTTTCTTGTTTAACACTCCCCCTCAAGTTGAATAGTGGGATCACCAAAATTCAACTTGCCAAGTACTTCGTGTAGGGATTTCCCATTAACGGCTTTAGTTAAGATATCTGCTAGTTGATCTTCGGACCACACAAACGGAAGAGTGATAATTTTTGCTTCTAGTTTTTCTTTGATGAAATGTCGGTCTGCTTTTATGTGTTTTGTTCGATCATGTTGAACTGGGTTCTCAGATATTTGAATTGCTGCTTCGTTGTCACTAAATACCTTACTTGGGATTCGTGGGGCAAACCCTATCTCTGTTAGCAACTTCCTTACCCATAGCACTTCAGTTATTCCCCTTGCAATTCCGCGAAACTCGGCTTTTGCACTAGATAAGGCTACTACTTTTTGTTTTTTACTACGCCATGTGACAAGATTTCCACCAACAAGGGTAAAGTATCCTGCAGTTGATCTCCTGTTGTTTTTGTCTCCTGCCCAGTCTGCATCGGTATATAGTTGAGTATCGAGATGACCATTTTGCTTAAATAGGATTCCATGTCCTGTTGTTCCTTTGAGGTATCTTATGATCCTTAGGACGGCTTCCATGTGAGGTTTTTGGGGTTTGTGCATATGTTGACTTACTACCCCTACGGCATATGCTATGTCTGGACGAGTGTGTGAAAGATATATTAGTTTCCCCACCATTCGTTGGTATCTCATTTTATCAGCTAAGTCTTCATTTTCATCATTGAGGAGTTTTTGGTTCATAATCATTGGGGTTTCAGCTGGTTTGCAATCAATCATTCCGGTTTCTGCCAATAAGTCGAGAATATATTTTTTCTGGTGCATGAAGATCCCGTGTTTTGATCTGAGAACTTCAATTCCTAGGAAGTATTTGAGGTTTCCTAGGCCCTTCATTTCAAATTCTGAGAATAAGCTTTTCTTCAGTTTGGTGATTTCTTCTTTGTCATTACCTGTAATGATCATATCATCAACATAAATTATTAGACATGTTATTAATTTCCCCCTTCGTTTAAGAAATAAGGTGTGGTCTGAGTTGCTTTGGTTGAACCCATAGCTTCTCATAGCTATGGTGAATCTCCCAAACCAAGCTCTAGGGGATTGTTTTAAACCATAAAGAGATTTTTTAAGTAGACAAACTTCCCTTTTTTTAAAGTCGCTGGTGAAACCATGGGGAGCTTCCATGTATACTTCTTCTTTTAGGTCTCCATGTAGGAAAGCATTCTTTACATCAAACTGGTGTAGAGGCCACCCCTGGTTTGCAGCTAAGGAGCAAAGAACTCTGATAGTGTTGATTTTTGCAACTGGCGAGAAGGTTTCAGAGTAGTCAATTCCATATGTTTGGGTGTACCCTTTTGCCACTAATCTTGCCTTGTATCTTTCAATAGTTCCATCTGGTTTGTATTTGATTGTATATACCCAACGACATCCAACAGTTTTCTTCCCTGGTGGTAGAATACATTTAGTCCAAGTTTTGTTCCTTTTTAGGGCTTCCATTTCTTCCTCCATCGCAATCTTCCATTGTCTAGACTTTAGGGCTTGCTCGGTATTTGTAGGAATTTCTTCTGAGCACAGAGATACTGTAAAGGCCTTGGCTTGTTCTGATAGATTTCCTTTGGCTATGTTGGCCATTGGATATCTACTTCTCTTCGTTTCCTTTTCTGGTGAGTATCTCTTTGGAGGAATACCTCGGTTGGTTCTTGGTGGTAGAGTGTATTGCTCAGGTTCATTCTCTTGAACTGTGATGTATTCTTCTTCGTCTGCACTACCTGTTTCCTGCATATTTTCTTGTACTGACGAATTGTTAGTATCAGGGTTAGTGTTACTTACCTCGGGAGTCAGGACAGGGCACGAAATTTGGGGGGCACTGTCTTCAGTTTGAGGACTGTCTTCAGTCTGTTGATGAGCCTATTGAGGAGGGATTTCTTCATGGTTGATTTCATTGGTATCTATATACTGAAGCCAACTCAGTGTGTCACTTATGTTTTTCTCATTCTCCCCCTGACCACTGAGGTTGGTGGCATAATAGTATTCTGTCTCGAGGAAGTCACAATTCATTGTGGTAAACATTCGCTGAGTTTTTGGATTATAGCACCGATAACCTTTTTTATTGATTCCGTATCCAACAAAGACACACTTCTCGGCACATGGGTCAAGTTTAGATATGGCCGTTTTTGGTATGTGGACGAATACAGTACAACCAAAGATTCGTGGTTCAAGAGTGAGAATGGGAGGCGGGTCAGTGTATTCAGTGAGAGCTTGTAAAGGGGTTTTTGATTTTAAAATCTGGGTTGGAAGACGATTGATGAGATAGGCGGCTGTCACTAGGGCTTCGGGCCAAAAAGATTTTGGGACTTGAGATTCTATTAAGAGTGCCCTAGTAATTTCTAGTAGAATACGATTTTTCCGCTCGGCGACACCATTTTGTTCAGGGGTGTGAGGGCATGAGGTTTGATGAATTATACCTTTTTCTTGGCAAAAGTGTGTCATTTCAGAGTTAATAAATTCCCCACCATTGTCTGATCTAAGGATTTGGATATTTTTCGGGTTTGGACCATGTTATAAAAAATGGTAAATTTTTCAAAAACTTCACTTTTATTTTTTAATAAGTATACCCATGTCATACGAGTGCAGTCGTCTACAAACATGACAAAAAAGCGATAGTTTTGTCCCCCAGTGATTGGGGATGGTCCCCAAACATCCGAATGAATTAATGAAAAAGGTAGGTCAACTCTAGTAAAATTTGGTTTAAAACTTTTCCTATGACTTTTGGCAAAAACACATGTTTCACAATGTGACTTACAATTTAAAGGAAATAATTTAGGAAATAAAACGTGTAAATAGTTTGTGGATGGGTGACCTAGTCTTCGGTGCCATAACCATGCCTCCCTTTCAGTCGTTCCATGAGATAACATTGCTCTTCCATTTTGAGTAACTTCATCCACATAGTATAGTACATCTTTTTCAGTGCCACGCCCAATTATCGCTCCCGTCCTGATATCCTGCAAGATACAAAAAGTTGGGTGCATAAGAACTGTACAATTTAGTTCTTTTGTAACATGACTAACGGATAAAAGTTTATGTGATAATTGGGGAATATAGAGACATTTAGATAGCTTGAGAGTTGGAGATATCTCAATGCTCCCCCCTGTTTTAACGTGCAATTTTTCTCCATTTGCCGTTTGAATATATGATTTCGTTGGTCTATTTGTGGTTGTAAAATCGGATAGATCATGGGTCATGGTGTCCGTGGCCCCACAATCAAATATCCACAATTTTTCTTTTGTTTTAGTATTTTGAACCAAATTCACACAATGACCCTTATTATATAACCCACTGCAATTTTTAAAACTTTTGTCCATAAAGTGAACAAATGTGGTTGGTGTATAAAATAAGTTTTTTGTAGGGTGTGAATCGAAAATTTCAACCATGTGGGATTTGTTATTATTTTTTGGTGTGGATTTAAACATATAAGTGGCCATCGAGTTGTTATTTTTAAACATATCTAGTTGTTGAGGGTTAATTTTAAACATATCACATGAGTAAGAGGGGGGGTTTGAGGCTATCGACCTCTCACCCCTGTTACATGTTTCAACCGAGAACTCCATCTCCCCCAAATCAGGCGTCGCAGTAGCCATCCCCCCAAATCCAGATGAAGACGACGACGATGTTGGTTTCCGATCGGCGGTGTTTCCGTCATAAGGTGTTCTTTTCTTCTCTTGACCGAATTTTTTCATGCTTTTCTTGTGGCCGTCGGTCCACCACTCCGGGTAACCGACAATTTTGAAACACTGATCTTTAGTGTGTCGGCTCATGCCGCATTCGTCACAAATCAGGTCAGATTTATAATCTCGAGTTGTTGAGCCAACCTTTCTTCCCTCTGGCCGACGGTAACCTTTGGCTGCGAGCCCCGTTCCTTCGGTTTCGGTGGTTGTGGTGGAAAAACCCGATGCTATACCCTGTGTGTCAAGGTTAGTTGCTCCCAGAATAACCTGGTGAGCGACTTCCTTCCGTACAGTGGCGTAGGCTGCTTCGGTAGAGGGAAGAGGCTCCAACCGAAGGATCTCTCTTTTAATGTGTTCATATTTTCGATCGAGAGAGTTAAGAAATTGGAAAAGCTTTTGTTCTGACCTGATTTTAGAATAAATCTTGATGTCTTCTGGACATTTCATTGGGTTCGGGTCGATTCGATCGATCTCTCCCCAAATACCTTGAAGTTTGATCCAAAGTTCTTCGAGGGAACTTTCATTATGTTTAATATCATTAGCTTTGACATGCAGATTAAATGTTTGTAATTTGTCTTTTCCACTGCTGTAAGTGACCACCAAGGCATCCCACAAGTTTTTTGATGTGGGATACTCGGTTAGGTTGTCGGCTAGTGTTGGTTCAATATTTTGGATGAGCCATGAGAAGACAATCAAGTCTTCTTGTTCCCACTGATCGAAATTTTCTGCTCCTTGATCGGGAGGATTCGAGGTTAGATGTGATAGAAGGGATTTGGACTTTCCACCTATAGCAACCCGAATCATACGGGTCCATAAGGCATAGTTTTGATTGTTTAACTTGAGATTGATTTTAAGGTTATCGGATAATTTGGGGTTTTGAGGTTGCGTATGGATGCTGTTTCTAAGGAGATTGGCTAGTTGTAATGATAGATTTGCGTCGGGGCTGCCGTTGGTAGACATGGCGGCCCGGAGAATTTGAACGAGTAAAGTGGTTTAGATGGAAGATTGGGTAGATGATGAGCTAACCCGCTCTGATACCATGATCACAATATGAATCTAGAACGTTTGAGTAATTACTGTGTGTTTGTATTACTTGTGTGATTTACAATGCAGAGACCTATCGATATTTATACATGGACATGAAGACAAAGAAAAGGAAATACAATAATAATGATTCCTAAAATCGTGGTGATGAGCTGTAGTCATTGAGGAATATTGCTGTCATAATGAGGTAATTTGGTTTCCTTTTTATTCAGTTTCTTGTTTAACAAATGCCTATTTAGATGAAATTGATCTGAGTAGTTGGAAAAAACCGGCTTATACATACCAAACCTTCCATACCTCCATGCAATTGTCAAGGAAACGTTAATTCTTTACCCACGGGTCACATTGATTCCAAGAAAATCATCAGAAGATTGCAGAGTCCTAGGTTACCATATCCCATCTAACACCACTACTTACATTAAATTATGTTAACTAGTGGTGTTAGCTGGGATATGATAACCTAGGGCTCTGCAATCTTCTGACGATTTTCTTGGAATCAATGGGACCGGTGGGTAGAGACATAACGTTTCCTTGACACGTTACGTCTCTACCCACAGAGGTCCCGAGAATAATTATAAATTATGTGATGGTGTAATTTCTTTATCAGATATAAATTTATGAGCTATTTCATAGAAAGTTCCATCTTTATATTATTTACATTATTTGTGATTTTAAAATTAATTGTGACATTGTCTGGTTTTTAAGACAGATCCAAAAGTTAATGAATCATCCGGTCCGGTTTTCAAAACCGTTGTCCATGCAAAGATGCGGTAATTGATATGGTTGGATCAAATCATCAAATTAATTTTAGTTAATGACTATATTTTGCATATATAATTAAATAATGATCAAATAGCTATAAGCAATAAC
This sequence comes from Calendula officinalis, assembly GCA_963853835.1. NCBI lineage: Eukaryota > Viridiplantae > Streptophyta > Magnoliopsida > Asterales > Asteraceae > Calendula > Calendula officinalis. The sequence goes on along the minus strand of OY970832.1, from coordinate 6,496,628 downwards.
CAAAGGCAGTGTAGCGTTCCTACTTCAGAAAACAATAACAAGTCAACATTATCCTTGGATGACCAGTTTACTGTAATATATTGAGAAACAGAGTGGTATCTTATAAATGGTTTGTTCATTCTTATAAAAGTTTGGCATCAAGAGTGGTATCTTGTAAAAGATTTGTTCATTCTTATCTAAGCTTGTAATGAGAATTTTTGTTTCATGGGCAAATGGCAGACAACACTACATCTATTAGGATCTCTTGTAGTTGATAGAGAGTATCATGTAGGAAAAACAGATAAAGAAAATACATACTACCCAACAATCATTAAGAAAAGACTTGGTCTTTGTTCAAGTAACCATCACTTGTTGCCGGCTAGAATCTTCTTAAACAAGAATAATACCAAATGTTGAGGACATATTTTATTTTATATAAATATGAGCATATTCTCTCTTGTTTGGGCACACCATCATCTTAACACTTCTCCAAACTAACCATGGTTGATTTCCCAGGCTACTTGTTCCTCATTATCATATGGCTGGTCTCCACCATCTTAATTCGGGCAATCGACAAATTCCCGAACTAATCTCCCACCAACCCCTTTTGCTCTGCCCATCATCGGGCATCTCCACCTCCTTGCTCCAATCCCTCACCAAGATTTCTCTTCGATATGGTCCCGTTTTCCGTCTCCTTTTGGGCTCTGTACCGTGTGTTGTCGCTTGTTCACCCGAAACAGCAAAAGAATTCCTTAAAACCGCCTTTTTAGACCGACCAGACCCCAAAACTCAGCCGTCGCGTACCTAACTTATGGATCAAAAGATTTATCCTTTGCTCCGTTACTGGAAGTTCATGAAGAAAATAGTCATGTCACAGCTCCTAAACGGTACAACACTAGATTTACTTCTTCCCGTTAGGCACAATGAGATTAACCGTTTAAGGCCAAAATTGGGAAGGCGGTTAATCTTGATGGGGAGCTGGTGAAGATGTCAAACAATGTTATTTCAAGAATGCTTATGAGTGAGAGGTGTTCAGAGAACGTTACGTCTCCATTCAACGGGCCCGATGATCTTAAGACAATCAACAGAAGATTGCTTGGGAGTGGGAGGAGGATGTGTCCTGGTACTTGACTTGCATTGCAAGTGATACAAACGACTCTTGGTGCTATGATTCAGTGGAAGGCTGGAGAATCTGAAAAGTGTTGATATGGAAGAGGGTTAACACTTCCTAGACTTCTAAAAGGTTAGTATTGTAAGCAAAATGCTCTTATTGACTTCCAAACATCTGAAAGACCTATGCAATTTAGATAGCCAATCTCGATTCCCAAAACTCAAAATATGTTAACTAAAATATCAGAAAATTAGTCGCAAGGCCTCGATCATATAACAAAATTTAAACAAGCAAACTCGGCGCCTAAATCGATATCAATCTGAATCCAAAACCATAAATCGGATAAGTAAGGATGTAGAGAGAGGCTAAAGCATATACCTCAAACATCCTCTGCCAGTTGAATTCGTATGTGTACATTTGATATCGTTGAACCTGTTACACCAACGTCATAGCTCGATTAGGCCGTTGATGTCGATTAGATTGCTCAAATTTATTGATTCCAATAAATATTTCAATTTTCAGGCGGGGTTCACTTCAATTTTTTGGGGATAATTGGGTGGTAAATGGCGGGCGGGTTTAGTTCATATTTGAGGACAACTGAGGGAATGTTTGGAAAAGATTATTTAATGACACGTGTATTAGTTTAATAAAGTTAAACGAGCTTAAATAAATTTAAGGTTATTTAAACTTATTAATCTAATAAGTTTTTTAAATAAATTTTCCCAAACAGCCCTGGGTATTCTAATAAACTATTTTTTATTATAATAAATATATATGGCTATTTAGTATTTATATGGCAAATATATCAAAGTGTATTTGTTCTAGCGGTAAAGTATTTGTCCTTTATTTTTGAGTTTGAGGGTCAAGTCTTATAATGGATATAGTGTTATTTAGAAGTATATCGGGTGTTGAATCCAAATGTAGCTTGTAATATTTGGAAGTAATTTCTCGCTAATGTTTTGCTAGCTTTAGTGAAATCGCCTCTCACGCAGAAAGGGCGACGTAGTTTTCTTTATTAATGAAATGTGTAATTTACGATTTCAATAGAAGGGATATTGAAGTTTTTCTGTGAAAAACTCAAAAGAAAAATAACCCGTATAGCCGAATGAAATGTTGAAGGAATGGAATGGAAGATGTACTGAAATACACATGGTAAGTGAATATGTCATTACCATTCCATTGACATGTTTGGTTGTCCTATATTGGAACGAAATGAAATTATTAAGAATGATAAAAATACCTCATAATACAAAAAAAAAATTAATTTAGCATTCAAATTTTCATCTGAGCCATTTCATCTTCTTCGTGATATGTTTTATAAAAAAAACGTAAAAAAAAAATCGTATATGCTTGAATTTGGAACAATTATATTTCAAAAGCCTCTAATATTCTTTAATATTATATCTGTTTCTTTGTTTTTCACTTATGACATATAGATCCATTAGGATTTTGTAAATAAATTTTATGTACTAAAATATACTTCTTTTTCTTGGTGAGAAAAATTTAACCAAAGTTTGTTTGAGAAAATATCAAATATTTTTAATAGTCAAATTCAGTGTATTTTAATCTTGATATAAGGGAGAAAATTTAAGATAGAAAAACATGATGTAATTGAAAGAGATCACCTGCACTTCCTAGACGAGTGGACAGTGCGATTAATTAGGATATAGTGGGAAGTCGAGGGATTTTTATGTAATTTTATTTCCATTCCAAGATGAAATGAAGTAAAAAGAGGGGACCCTAATGAATTTCATTATATCGTAATGATGTACTTCCTCCGTATCAAAATAAGTGACACACTTTCCATTTTGGGGTGTATCAAAAATAAGTGACACACTTTGAAAACTTTCTTTATTTGGTAAAAATAGTGGGACCCATACCCACTAACTATCCACTTTAATAAAGTAAAATTACCATTATACCCTTACTTTTACCTTTAAAACTCATTAATATCACTTTATTCAAGAAAAGTGGGACCTCTTCTCCACTAACTATGTACTTTAATCTATTTTAACCTCTACTTTAATCTTTTACCTCAAAAAACGTGTAAGCCAATTTGTGTCACTTATTTTGATACGGAGGAAGTATTTCATTCTGACTTTCATTAATACATACCAAACGTTACCTAGGGGTCCAACATGAGTACATGATACCAACACAAAAATAAACAAGTTACGGGTCAGTTATGGGTCGACTCAACTGACCCGTATATTAGACGGGTTATGTTCGGGTTGTTGATAATTTAAATAGGTCAATCCACCAATCAAATTAATTATTAAAACATATTTAAAATTAGATGTATTTATAATTTAGTAGTTTATAGATATATCTAAAAATAGTTCTATTTAAAAAAGTCAACATGTTTGACCCATCAAATCGTAAACCCGTTTAATTACACAGGTTATAGGTCATATTCAGGTTGAAAGTAAACAAGTTAAGACTGAGATATAATATGACCCATTTATATAAACAGTTCTCACCCATCAAAACGAACCCGGCCCGAATTGCCACCCCGTAGTGCATGTTGGAGATAAAAGCAAGACAACAATATTAAAGGGTTAGAAACATAAAATTATAGGTAGCTTTTTACGCAAAGTGTACATCACTATAATTGAGATATTCAATAATATGGTCAACGACAACTTACATTGAGGATACAAGTTCGTAATATATACATAAACAATCTAACAGTTGCAACCTTTAACCAACAGATGCAACTATAACTTTTAACCATAAATAACTACCCAATTTAATAACTAACTATCTTTACCCTAATTACAAATAACACCCTAAAGTTTAACTTATTTTTAACAGTGCACACTAGAGTATCGTATAAGTAACGGTTGTAGGATATACGTCGCTTTTTTTTATGGCATTGGATGTAGTCGAGCCACAGGAACACAAACCAACGGATTAGCTCTAGAAAGTGTGAGGCTGACTCCCTCTTCCATGTCAACACTCGTTAGATTTCCATGTTTCCCGGCCTTCCACTCGAAGCACTGAATCATTGCACCAAGAGTTGTATGCACCATCAACAACGCCAGTGAAGTACCAGGACACATCCTTCTCCCACTGCCAAATGGGCAACATGTGAAAATGTTGTCCTCTCACATCCACCTGGCGATCTACAAATCTTTCGGGTCGGAATTCAAGCGGGTTTTCCCAGTAGTTTGGGTCTCTCCCAATGGCCCAAATGTTGACAAGAATAGTAGTTTTTGCTGGAATGTGGTAACCTGCGATTGTGCAATCTTTTGTTGATCGTCTTGGAATAAATGGGCCAGCTGCGTGGAGACGTAACATTTCCTTGACAATTGCTTGGAGGTATGGAAGGTTTGGGATGTCTGATTCTTGTAAAACTCTGTTTTTGCCAATAACTTGGTCGATTTCTTCTACCGCCTTTTTCATGATGTTGGGATGATTGATGAGTTCTGCCAAAGCCCATTCTGATGTCAGAGATGAAGTGTCTGTTGCTGCAGTGAATATATTCTGAAATCACAAGATATAAATATTTGCATATTAGTTTTTTTTATTTTTTTTATTTTTGGACTTTGTTCTAGACCCTGTTTATGTTTTAATGTTACCGGGCTTTAATGTTCTCTCTAGACAACTTTATCTCCATGCTTTCATCTTCCGCAACATCGAGTAAAATGTGTTTTCCTTTCTGACACTGTCTCCTGATTTCTTGCCTCTTCATGCTCTTTAATGATTCTCTCGATCAACTCATCATATCTTCCAAGAATATCCTTCAATTTCTTCCCAAATCCCTGCAAGTCTAGATTCTTAAACAACCATATGTAGTTCGCGAGGTTAAACTTGCCTGCAATCTCACTTATCTCAGCCACCAATTTCCTCACGTCCCTTGACTCACTCTCAACACCGTTCGCTCATAAGCATTCTTGAAATCACATTGTTGGTTGTCTTCATGAGCTCACCACCAACATCCACCGCCTTCCCAACTTTGGCGGTTTGAGACAATGATGTCACAAGACCAAGAATCTCATCCCGCCTAACTGAAACAAGCAACTCAAGTGTTGATCCATTTAGAAGTTGTTGCATCACTATCTTCTTCATGAACTTCCAATATGATCCATCGTAAGTTAGGTAGTCTAAGGCTGAGTTTTGGGGTCGGTCTAGAAAGAAAGTTTCATATGTTTTTAGGATTTCTTTCGCGGTTTCTGGTGAAGAAACAACAACACAAGGTACCGAGCCCAAAAAGATGCGAAAAAGTGGCCCGTAGCGTAGAGAAAGCTTGTGAAAAGCTTGATGAGGAATAGGAGCAAGGAGGTGGAGATGTCCAATGATGGGAAGGGAAAACGGGCTCGGTGGAAGATGAGATTTAGAACGATTAGATTTAAACAAGGCCCGAATTAAGATGGTGGAGATCAGGCATACGAGAAAGACGAAGAAGTAGGCTTGGAAATCCACCATTATTAGGTGTACTTGAAAATGAAGATGTGCTCGGAATATACATCTAGCTCATGAAGATTTTTTAATATTAATTTTTTGTAGACAATAATATATAAAACACACATATTAAAAAGATAACTTACTTTTGAATTTTAAAGGTATTCCCGTAATAAGGGTATAGATAGCTGAGTTTATGCACGTGTGTGATGTGCGCGACCTAACTCGGAATACTTAAAAACAAAAAACAAAAAAAAAATCATAAAATTACTACAAATATCAAATATCGTTAAAAAGTGTAAACAATATCCAATCCATAAAAATTTCATTCTTAAACATCAAATCAATAACCAAACATTTGCATAATATAGTTTTTGTTTTTGAATTTAATAATTCATAAAGACTGGAATTGTGATTTAAGATATAATATTGATATTGTTTTCAAATTAAATTCAATTTGCAATCCAGTAATCCACTAGATATTCGTTAATTTGTAATTCGTTATTGAATTGCAATTTATGGGAATACCAAAAGTCCAAAATCTAAAACCGTCCAGGTTATTTCAGGGCCGGGTCACCGGGTTTGACCAAAACCGTCCGGGTCTCAACAGGTCGTTACTCATCAAATACCCGGCTATTATTGAACCGGTATCTTCCCCGGGTCCCGGTTTGAACCGGCCGGATCGACCGGGTTTTTAAAACATTGCTTTTTAATGTTTTGACTTTTGAGTAAAAGAGAAACAAAGAAAGTGTGTTTTCTAAACGGAGCAACTATATATTAGACTAGCTATAAAACCCGCCCGATGGGCGGGTATGCTGTAAATTTTAGTATGTAGAAAAACGTCCAAAAACTTTATATACTTCTAAATGACATAATAATCGATAGATGTGATGATGATTTTGTACAAAAAAATGGTAAATGAAGAAATGTTACATATAAATGTTACATATAGTTATTTGTTTCATTCGCTGATTGATCTTTTAAATATTTATTTGTTTCCTTGTATGTAGGATCTTTTAAATAGTTATTTGTATGTACGGTCTTTTAAATAGTTATTTGTTTCCTTGTATGTAGGAAGCCGTATATGGAGCATATGAATGTAGACCGTAAGCCGTACCAGATTCGTTTGTCGTATATGGAGCATATGAATATGAATGTAGACCGTAAGCCGTACCAGATTCGTTTGTATTAGTGCAAATGACGTGGACCAATCAGGGAATTCCAAGTGGCATTATGGACGAATAGGAATGCTTGGAATTGCCATGGTGTCAAACCCTCTTTAAATTTAGGCCTCATATATAGGGTAGGATTAGCCGTCGCCCCACTAGTCGTCGTGCGTATTTAATAGTTTTCATGACTTTCGTTTTATAGATTAGTGGTTCTAGCTAGGTTGTTACCCAAGGTTTCTAGCCTAGTAGTATTGGTGAAAAAGATAAGATGTTGCCCCCTTGACCAATTGGTCATGGGTTCAAGTCCCGTCGTGGACAAATGGTGGGGTTTATTCCCCTGGAGGGTTCGAGGGAAGGCATACATCCTCTTGTAGATTCACTGTCTAGGTTCAAACCACTAACTTAATAAATAGCCGTTAAAAAAAAAAAAAAAAAGAAGCTAGGTTCGGTTATCGCATTAACTAAACTTTATTATTATTTGTTAATGTCGCCGTGTGTATTTAATAGTTTTCATTACTTTCGTGTTATATTTTTTTGGAAACGGCAAATGAAATAACGGAAGCCTACTCGCAATTTTTCAGCGAGCACCCCGAGTTCGAGCTCCGCATAAGCGGGCAAACCCAGCCCCCAATGGGATTTCCAAAGAAAATTCCCCATATGTGCCCGTGTGAGGTATGAGTTAAATTACGCTAATGCAACGCTCCCAAAGGGATTCGAACTCACGACCTGCAGCCCACATGGGTATAAACCCAGTGCCTCAGATCAGCTAGGTTGGCCATCATTGGCCTTTCGTGTTATAGATTAGTGGTTCTAGCTAGGTTTGTTTATCGCATTAACTAAACTTTATTATAAATTTTATTATTGATTCTGCTGCCTAAATTAATAATTGTTTCTGAACCTAACAATTACACCATATAAGAGGCTAAAATGGCACCATAGAGCGGTCTACAACATATATTTCGTACTGTTAAAATCTAGTTACGGGACCTTTGTCTATCTATACATCTCTCTAGATAAAGGATGGGGGGTGGGGGGTGGGGGTGGGGGGTTTTGAACCGATAGAACCGATAATCGATAACGATGAATTTTCAAAACCGAAACCGAACCAAAAACATGTTATTGGTTTCGGTTCGGTTTCGGTCGGTTTTCGGTTCGGTTCGGTTTTTCGGTCCAAATGCTCACCCCTAGTTTGTCGTCTCAAATGATCGGCCTGCAAGGTATGATGGTGATGGTTGTTCTTATTACATGAAGAATTTGTAGTAAAAATGGATATTTGATCACAATATGGAGAAACGGTATTGATGCCTACTATGTATGCTTACTTATGTGCTTATCTATTTGATCATTATAAGTGTCAAAATCAAGTGATGATATGAGGAAAAAAAATTAGTGGATTACACATGTCATCTTATGGTGAGTAGACACATGAAGTAGGGACAAATAGTAACCATGAACACTATTTCTCATGAATATGATCAGTTACATGTAGGACAAAGAAGAATAAACGTTTAAGTTAACAGCATGTTTTAGACCATCTAAATTTTTCTGATTTCAATCTTATATATTTGTCAATGATCTATATCTTTTAACAAACTGAAGGTGTTGTAAGAGTTGATTTCGAAAGAAAATATTTTAAGTTTTGAAAGTTGACTTCAATCTTTACAATAACGTAAGGTTATGTCATTTTAATTTCAGATCATGCATCTTTAAAATAAAAGAATATTAATTACCTTCATGATGATCTATTTGTTTTTCTACCAAATTTGTTTCATATGTTATCTATTAGTTGTAGAGATTGTTTAACTAGTGTTCTAAGAGAATGAGATAAAGACCATTAAATAATGGACTGATACATTTAATTGTTGGTAAAAACAGAGTTTTACAAGAATCCGACATTCCAAACCTTCCGTACCTCCAAGCAATTGTCAAGGAAACGTTACGTCTCCATTCAACAGGGCCGATGATCTTAAGACAATCAACTGAAGATTGCACAGTGGCTGGCTACCATATTCCAGCCAACACTAAAATTTGTGTTAACGTGTGGCCCCTGGGAAAGCCCATTGGGAAAGGGAATTAAGTTTCCTACCACATTTTTTTATGTCTATACCACAGTGTATAAGTAATACTGCAAATTGTACAAGTAGATAATGCAATTGTTATGGTAGATGAGTCAAAATATGTGCCCGCTTGAATTCAGGCAACAACAAAATTAGAAAAGTGACAAGGCCTCGATCATATAAGAAATTTTGAAAACCTAAACAAGCAAAATCGGCACCTAAATCGATATCAATCTGAGGTTTACAATCCAAAACCATAAATCAGACAAATAACGATAAAGATAGAGGTTAAATCAAAGAACATACACCTCAAACATCCTCTGCCAGTTGAATTCGTACTTGTACATTTGATATAGTTGAGCAATTGAACCTGTTACACCAACGTCATAGGCGACTAGGCCGTTGATGTCGATTAGATTGCTCAAACCTCTCACTTTATTGATTCCAATAAATATTTCAATTTTCAGGGGTGAAGGTTCACTTCAATTTTTTGGGGATAATTGGGTAAATGGCGGGCGGGTTTAGTTCATATTTAAGGATTAGTACTGAATATTTCTATAGGGAAAGGTTTGGATTCAGTTCGGGTAATTCATAATACATACTCTCATTCGATTATATTTTTATTTTTTTTGAAGTTTAGGCCCATTCAAAGTTGAAAGCGAAATATAACGGCCCATTACACCAGAAGAGGCTAAAATTAACGGCACCATAGAGCTGTCTACAGCTTACATTTCGTACGGGACCTTTGTCTATCTACACATCTCTTTAGATAAAGGATGCAAAGAGGAAAAAACATCAAAAAATACTTTAGAAAGGAAAAGAATAATTAACTAGAACCAATTGAACAGAACCATTAATGAGTTTATTTTCCTAATTTTGTCGAGGGCGTGCCACCCAAAGAGAGCTGAGAGATCGAAGACAATGAAAGTGTTCAGCAACGGCTAACAAACTCCTGGCTGCTTGATGAGTGGTAAGGAGTTGAAGGACTGTATGAATAGTGTGTCGTCTCAAATGATCGGCCTGCAAGATATATGATGGTGATGGTTGTTATTGTTACATAAAGAATTTGTGGTAAAAATGGAGAATTGATCACAACAGTGAATATCATATGTGAATAACTGAATATTGTGATATACTCAAGAAGCTTGCACGTGTCATATTACTCATCACATGTTAAATACTTAAATTATGATTTTATAATGGCCTGATCAAAATTTTATACTACCTCCGTATCAAAATACATTTAAAGAAATACGGTTTTTGAGGCAAAAGATTAAAAGATAATTTAAGATAGATTAAAGTGGGTAGTTAGTGGTGAATGAGTCCCACTTATTTTGAATTAAGTAATATTAGTGATGTTTAAAGGTAAAAATAAGGATAAAAGGGTAATTTCACTTTATTAAAGTAGATAGTTAGTGGAGAAGGGGTCCCACTGTTTTACCAAATAAGGAAAGATTTTGAAGTGTATCACTTATTTTGTTCCACCCCTTTTAGGAAAGTGTATCACTTATTTTGATACGGAGGTAGTATAATATATAATATACAAAACGAAAATGAACTATTTGTAAATTATAAAAAAACACATACTTCCTCCGATTCAAAATAAGTGCTACACTTTTACTTTTACACTTTTTGATGCAAAACATTGTAATAGAGATTATGATAAAGTTAAGTAAGGATAAAATGGTAATTTTATATAAAAAAATTACCAAATAAGGAAAGTGTAACACTTATTTTGAATCACCCATATATGGAAAGTGTAACACTTATTTTGAATCGGAGGTAGAGGTGCACATATGGGCTTTAGCCCGAGCCCGGGCCTAAAAAAAGCCTGAAAATGCCCGAAAAAGCCCGGCCCGAAAAAGCCCGACCTGAAGCCCTTTTTAGCCCGAAATCCTAAACGGGCCTGACTTTAGTCACGAAAGCCCATTAAAGCCCGGGCCCGGGCCGGACCGGGTTAAGCCCGAAGCCCGAAAAAGCCCGAAAAAAAGCCCGAAAGCCTGAAAAAGCCCAAAAGCCCGGGCTTTTTAGCGTTATAAAGCCTGGGCTATTTCTAAATGACCGAAAAATCTAGAGTTTCTTTTGTCTTTTCTACCTTAATGATATAGCCATATAGATGATAGGGTAGGAAAATGCCCGAAAGTAATAGTTTGTTGATTTATTTAATTAGTTATAAAGAATATTTTGATTATTTATATATTTTTATAATTATATTATTATATAAAAGATATAATAGAAAGAAAAAAAAAGCCCGAAAAAGCCTGGGCTAAGCCCGCTAAGCCCATTCAGGCCTAAACAGACCTAGTTTTTTTTCTTAAAGTCCGGGCTAAGCCCGGCCCGGGCTTTTTTAGGCCCGAGCTTTTTTACTCCAAAAAAACCCGGTTTTTTTTAGGCCCGGACTTTGTGCACCTCTAATCGGAGGAAGTATATAAGGAAGTTAGTTTTGATGTTATTGTAGTAGTTGTACTTTTTTGTTCTAGGGTTTAGCGTGGGGATGGTCTAATTTGTTTGTTAAAATCAAATGATATTGAAAACGACATCACGGAAATAATGGTTTTAGGATCTCAATGATGGGGATGTTTTCTTGGCTCTTGGGTCCACTCTCCAAAAAGACACAGGATTAACATGTTATGTACCTTTTTCTAAAACTAGATCAAGCAAATTGCTCTCTTATTGGCATCGAAAAAATAATTAGTCATCCAACGATTGTGTTAAATAGGATTAAAGGTTTTCGATTAATTAAGATTTTCTCAAGTTAAAACCAACCAACAAAAATCATTTGGTCCATTAAAGGTACCACTTAGACTTAGATATGACTCATCAGTCATAATGTTACCTTCGACTCAAAAAGGATTATAATTCCTTTCGGGGCTGATCCTAAGCATGGGCTAATTGAGCCCACAAAATTTAGGAGTCTAATTTTTAAAAAATTAAGTTGTTTATAATTATTCAATGATTAGTGACTGGATATTCTGATCAAGTTAATGTGGGAAATGTGGATATAACCAAATGATCAATAACTAAATGTGCCAACTGTAAACTTAGGGGTTTGCATTTTCAAGTCATATATAATTGATGGACTTCAAGAGGAGCAGGTTAAAATCTGTTGGGAGTAGGTTCCCAAACAAAGATTTGTAGCAATATATTCTCATCATAAGGTCCCACACCAAAAGGGCCATTGGCCTAGCGGTAAAGGTGTTTGTCCTCAATCTTGAGGTTGATGATTCAAGTTTCATAGTGGGCATAGGTGGATATAAGAGTAGTATGATATGCCATTAAAAAAAAGGTCCCACTATGCATATAACATTTAGAGTAAATTACAGTTTTTGTCCCTGTGGTTTTCCCGATTCTGTGTTTTTGTCCCTATACTTTTTTTTCTGTTTTTTTGTCCCTGATGTATGCAAAATTCTGTTTTTTTGTCCTTCCATCCACCTTCCGTTTCTTTTTGGCCGTTAAATCCCTCACGTGCTGAAAACGTGAGGGCATTTTGGTCTTTTTTTCATTTTCTATTTTATTTTTACTTTTTTTCTTTCTCTTCTTCTACTTTCTTCACCTGCAACCTCAAGAACCCCAACCCTACAAACCTCAGCAAATATCAAACCCAAATTCTTCAAAGGAAGATGAACCTAATCCTAATTCCATACTTTCTTTACAAATCCAACCCTAATCCTAATTCCCCCAATTAAGCAAAAGCATCCAGAATTCTTAAATTTACCAGCTGCTTTCAATAATTAAGCACTCCATGATAGTATGACAGCTATAATTTGCTCTACCTGCTCTCACAGCATAATTCCCCAATACGTAACCACAAAAACCCTAAGATGTACATGTAACCGAAACTGCAATTCCATGTTTAAGCATAACAATGTACATATACATAATACATGTATAACTATTATTTAACTCAAGTTAATACCAGATCACACGAAGCCACTATTAAACCCTAGATTCGAGAACTAAAAAACTACGGCATCTGAAGAATTAACGTCCGTCCATACCCGAAGTGTCCTGGAAGCTTCGGAAACGACGGCTGAGGAGCTGCCATGTACGGATAGAAGAGAAGAAGAGAGACAATCGGCGATTGCCCGACGAAGAGGCTCCGGCGGCTTTTTGGAGGAAGAAGATCTGATAGCCCTGGAAACACCACCAACGCCGCCCAACTGTAACCTGGAACTGGTAGCAGGGCTACGCCGCCAACTGTAACCGTCAAGAGTCAGAAGAGTTTGCGGGTTGGATTTGTAAAGAAAGTATGGAATTAGGATTAGGTTCATCTTCCTTTGAAGAATTTGGGTTTGATATTTGCTGAGGTTTGTAGGGTTGGGGTTCTTGAGGTTGCATGTGAAGAAAGTAGAAGAGAAAGAAAAAAAGTAAAAATAAAATAGAAAATGAAAAAAAGACCAAAATGCCCTCACGTTTTCAGCACGTGAGGGATTTAACGGCCAAAAAGAAACGGAAGGTGGACGGAAGGACAAAAAAATGGAATTTTGCATATCTCAGGGACAAAAAAACAGAAAAAAAAAGTATAAGGACAAAAACGCAGAATCGGGAAAACCACAGGGACAAAAACTATAATTTACTCTAACATTTAAGTCTACATATAACAAGTATTTTCACTTTAAGCTATATACTTTATAATTATTCACTATAATGTAAATTTTCAATTGTTCAGATAAAAAAAAAAAGTTAATTTAAGAAAGGGTACCTGAATAACGAAATTTTCGAGACTAGAGAGCTTGTTCATGGCTGCAGCCATCTGACCCATGTAGCTAGCCATGTTTGTAGGTGAGCTTAAAGCATCGGAAGCAATGGTGTCGGATAAAGATTGATTTAATGCATCGAGACCTTGCGTTAATGATTCTTCGGCCTCTTGTGTTGCTTGTTGCACTTCACATATTGCCATGCGTTGTTGCTCTGTTAATGGCTCGATTTGACCAACAATTATCTGGAAAACAAATGTCAACAACCCGAATAATAAGCTTTACTCCTTTTGTTGTCGTAACCATGATCACATATTGCTAGTTTAATTAATTAGGATGCTCAAAAATGTACATGAAATTGATTAACATGGACTAAACAGACCAAAGAAATTTAGCTAAGTCGGTATTAAACACCAAAAACACACCTGTCTTCTATAATTTTAGATTGAACAATATATTAATTAGTTCAAGAATGTCGTCAAAAGGAGGTATACACTTAAAAAAAACATTTTTAGCATCAAATACACGAAGATAATCTTATCCAATAGGTTATTATTCTGAAGAGGAATCAAATGCCCGAATCTTAGTGTTTTAATTTAGATGGATTGATATACAGTCGAAGGTACAAGTACAAGAACTTACATACAAATTTGTGAAAAATATAATTTTCTCTTTCTAAATATTTTGTTTGGAAATATATAGGGAGACAGAGATATACAGAGACAAAAAAAACCACATAAAAGACAGTGACAGACAGAGGCTTTTTAGCACAGTTTGGAAAATTACCCAAACTCATCCTACAACGGAAAAAAATACCCTTTCGTCATCACTGTAATTATATACCCTTTGCAGTAGTTATGCAAAATAACTGCTTCCTCCAGTATCTCATCATGTATCTTTCTCATACAATTTATTGTCACCCTTTCTACTTTTGGTATAACTATTGCACATTAATTAGACTCAGGTTTTTTCATAATTATAGTCTATATTAAAATAAGGCCACCTCCAACCAAACATATCATGGACATGTAGCACGATATGTACGTAACCGGTGCTCTTATGTTGCAAAAAGTATATATCCTATTTTAATATTCATTAAAAAATAGCTTAATCAAACTACAGAAAAAATTGTGCAACTCTTATAATTAATAGGCTGGTCGGTATAGTATTCCACATAATACACAACATATTACATGTGTTTCATTACCATGCATTAATATGTCCAGAATGTTGTCTATGAGAAACAAAATTGGCAGACTAGTAAATAACACCTGTAACTAACGTTTCAACTTTTGAAAACGTATCGAAGTAAAAAGCGTTGTATTTTTTTCAAAGAAAAAAATTAATGGACCAATATTTTCTTGGTCACAAAAAATTCAAAGACGCTTAGGATTTAGGGGTTCTATATGTTCGTACGTATTTATATATCTATATATTTAAGTGTACATTTATCTATGTGTATGAAATTATATAAGTGTAGATCGACCTTGATGATATGAGATGGTCGAAAGCCTCCGATCCACATAAAACATCGTTCAGCAGGAGTCTTCCATGTACCCGAGATGATGTGGAAAACATCAGATTTAGCAACAATGCTCTTCAGATTCATCACATACGCGCCAAACAATTCTCCACATAAATTCGTAGCTCGTTTTCTGGCAAATGTTCTTCAACTGCTGCTTGAAGCTCACACATTTGCCGGTGGTAGTCCTCCACCCACCTTGCATACTCCATATCAAAAACTATACCATATACAAGTTATAATTTGTATGATTCAATATATCAAATATAAATCAGTTTATCATTTAATTTTATGAATCTTGTTATCGTAAGTACCCGAGCTTATGTTATTCATGATGCCTAGATGAACACCTTGATCACCTCCAACAACAACACCACCACCAAGATATATAAACCCCCTAATTAATTAAAAAGTCGAAAATAAACAATACAAAATCAACAAAATAAATCGGTAAAAAATAGGAAATAAAATGTAATGACATTCAATTTTTATAAACATTTTCTACTAAACAAAGAAGTGATCACCTGAGCTCTAGCTCTTTGCAACTCTTGTTCCAATTGGGCAAGCTTGATTCTGCTTGATTCTAGCTGCTGAACATAAGCCTATAAAAAGAATAAAATGCACAGAAAATCATGAAATTAATTTATCATACCAAAGCGACACAAATTTCTGAAACTTAGACAAATTATTCTCTTTTTCGTAAAATTCTTACCTTTTTTCTCAGCCTGCTTTTCCTTGCTGCCTCTCTATTCTGAGCAAGCCTTCTCAAAGTCTGCTTAATAAGATCAAAACATAGTAAACAATTCATTTCAAATTTTTTTAACTGGTCAAAATTTTTTATTCAATTCATCTGAATGGGCATGTATATAGAAAGAAAGTATTATTAATTTAATTTCCTGTTGAAATAATTTTCTGAATTTTGCAAAAATGAATAATTAAAATACTGAACCTTAGGATCGGGTGTTTTGGGGCGACCCTGATCTGAACTAGTCGTTGACCCTTTCTTGTTACCCTCACGCTACACCAATTCAACCATGAAAAAAAAAATCAAGAATCTAATCAAGATTGAGGGTTGTTGATTAATTTAATATCTAGTTGTGAAAAATCTAAATAATTAAAAAATAAGATAAAATTACCTTGATGGGTTTAGAAGATTGAGGGGCAGGTGGAGGAGTATCCTTTTTGGGTTTGGAAATGTTGTCTATTGAGGGCTCAGATGGTCTTTTTGAACCACTGCTTGATGGAGAAACTAATCCAGTAGTTGCCTACCAAACACACAATTACAAATCCATTAACTTTTTTCAATGAATTTAGTTGATCAATCAGAAATTAGTAATATATATATCTAGAAAATATTTATGTAATTAAGAAAACACCAAATTTTGTAATTGTTTAATTAATTATGATTTTAATTAGGATGTCGAATTCCGAAAATGATACCTTAGTAGTAGATGTTGAAGGGTCTATTACATGCATCGGTTGTGAAGGGAATATGTTTAGTGTTGGAGGTCTCATCCCTGATGATGCGGCCGAACCCTCTTACACATATAACAAATCACTGGTAAATAAATATATAAAAATATAAATATTGTTTTGAAATAAATTAATTAGTAGTGATGAAATTTACATCATCATCTCATTCTTTGATGTTGAAACAACATAAATAAATTTTAAATTAAATTGGGTGGGTTTGAAAATTAATTTAACAAGTAACATTACTTCAAAAGTTAATATGGGAATAGAGAAAAACATAAAATCTGTGTTAAATCTCAGAATTAATTTTCATGTACGACGGAGAAAATTAGTTCCCGGGAAAAAGTTCGGTCGAATTAGTAGGAGAATGATTGTTTCTCTGCATGTTTGTGGTCCAAACAAGAAACCTTTTAAACAGAAAGACAAAAAAAAGGTTTGAAAAAAGAATATTGGTGAGGAATTAAGTAAAGATAAGTTGTTTTTATGTTTATGAAGATCTTTTTGTTCGATCTCAAAGAAAGGATCTGGTCAAAGAAAGTACCACAAGATCATATTCCCTGAAGAACATGCTTTTTTTTATGATTCAAAAAGAAACCTTTTAGAGAGAGAATTGAAGAACTGTTTGATTGTAAAGTGACTCACGACGTCTATGATGATCTTGGATATTAGAGAGTGTAGAATTAGGATCGTTAGCAGAAGTTTGTCCTTCACCATACAGAAAAAGTGCTTGATCTAAATCAGCCAAATCGTAAGGCCCATCTCCATGATCATTTCTGCTACGTACATAATACATATAAACACTTATTACTTTAGTCTTTATAAGTTTCTTTAAAATATATTAATGATCATACAAGGAAAAGAATAAGGGTTTTAAATAATCACATAATATTGGTATTGTTGGTGGTGTTACGAGAAGATGAGGGCATCGAATGATTGATCATGGCGAACGATATCTGATTGGTGTCATGGTGATGATGATGATGATGTTGTTGTTGTGGGTCTAAGAAAGTATTTGTTGATGTGTTTGAATATCCTAATTTGTTAGTGATATTTTTTTTTGGAAACGGCAAATGAAATAACGGAAGCCTACTCGCAATTTTTCAGCGAGCACCCCGAGTTCGAGCTCCGCATAAGCGGGCAAACCCAGCCCCCAAAGGGATTTCCAAGGAAAATTCCCCATATGTGCCCGTGTGAGGTATGAGTTAAATTACGCTAATGCAACGCTCCCTAATTTGTTAGTGATATTATTTGTCAAAAAGGGAGGTGTTTTGGTGTTTTCTTGGTGGTCTTGAGGTGGCGGTGAACGGTGGTTTTGATGATGACGATGATCGCTTTCACCTCTACCAAAATCCATTTGTAACTACAAATATCTGTCTCTCTCTCGTCTATACATGTAGAGAGATATAGTCTCTAGAGAGAGAAAAAAAAAGAAATTTAGAGCATGAATTGAATGCTAAATATGCAAAAGACAAACTTTTAAGCTATTTTTAAACTTTTAGTGCTATACAACCTCAGTTGCTATCTTTAACTAAAAACCCTTCTCTCTCACACACACAAACACACACATTCAATCTCTCTCTAGAAATGTTTCAATCGATTAAAACCAACGAAGACCTGGAGATAGAGAGGAGAGAGAAGAAGAAAAAGAGCTAGAGAGTTAGTGCACTTTATGGCTTGCTTGTCCGACCATCTTAAACTTAGACACGTAAAGTTACTAAAATACCACTACATAGTATTTGACTTTGCTCAGTCAACCAGTCTTTTCCATGTTAAAAATGATTATTTGGTCAACGTCAGGGGTACTACGAGAAAGATAATATTAGTTAACAACCATCTTAACAACATTAGTTAATTAACAACTCAAGAAAGTAAGCGTAGTATTTGGGGAGACGTTGACAAGTAATATGAAGTTATATTACCAAATTTCTATTTGATTTCACAATAAGGTAATGTTAGGTTACATGTTCAACAACAAAAGAAAAGGGGTATATATGTAGGGTGCTATGATTTCATAGAAAATGGTCCTTATTTGAATAAAGTTGAAAAATCAATGCATTTTCGTAAAATATACATATATATATACATATATGTATGTATATATACGTATATATTCATACCATAGATATATATGTGTGCATATTCATGCCCGATATATACGTATATATACACATGCATTTTACGTAACTTGCATTTTCAGTCGTAACTTGCATTTTCAATCGGAACTTGCATTTTCATTTACGAAAATGCATATGCATACTGTATATATATGTGCGTATATATACATATATACGCTATAAATATTAACATATGTAGGGTTGAATTAAAATCAGAACCAATTAAGGCTACAGAACCGGAAGAACTCGATCTAAACCATTAATTTTTGAAATGAAATGATCATGAAAGACACATTAATGTATTTGATGAGAGACCCCCAAATATTGGTTTGCATGGATGTCATTCATGCATATATACATATATGTATATGTTTTCATGTATGTATACATAAGTGTTATCTATACATATATGTATACATGCATGAATGACATCCATGGAAACTAATATTTTGGGGTCCCTCATCAAATACATTAATGTGTCTTCCATGATTATTTCATTTCAAAAATCAATGGTTTAGATTGAGTTCTGCTGGTTCTGTAGCCTTAATTGGTTCTGATTCTAATTCTACACAACATATGTATATCTTTGGTATGAATATATGTATATATACATATATGTATGAGTAACACCCGTATTTTTATAACATCGTTTAAAACATTTAAAATACGATTTTTCAGTATCTTCCATGTTGCCCGAATTATGGTTTAACAAAAACTTTAAAACTTTTATCAGAGTATACAAAAATACGGTGCCACCAAGTATATCAAAACCATAGGCAAGGGATCTACCTACGAGCTCCCGAGCTAAACATCTCTGGGCCACTTCTAGTGCAACCTTCTATCACTTCAAACATGTATCTGAGTACACAGCCACAAAACAAACGTAGTACGTGAGACAAAATAGTCTCGTGAGATACATGGGTTTTATACCCCAATAATAATAATCATTTCATAAATATATAAACGCATATATATACAACATCAATACCGTCTAGTCACCTTATAGTGACCCTATCAATTCTTGCTCTCCTAGCAATCATATCTAACTATCGGGTTGCCCCCGAACTAGCTAGAAACACAAACATACCTAATACATAAACATATATGTACTAGAATCACATTAACTTACTAACCGAAATCCATCGCCATTAGTAAGCTTCACATTGACTTATTAACCGAAATCCATCGCCATTAATAAGTTTCACATTAGCTTATTAACCGAAATCCATCGTCATTAATAAGCTTCAAGATACCGGCAAGAGGGATTCGCCCAATCTACCGATACCTGTCTTACTCGCCGGAATACGTCCAGTTAGCAAGACTACTAACGTGGATGAGTCGATGGGAATCCACCCAACTGCCCCTCATTCCACACCTCATGACCGGGGGTCCCCCGCATCATCACATCACCTCATTCTTACCATAACACAACAGTTATTTCAATCAAAGCCTTCGGCTATCACATAAATCATCAAACAAGTTAGTTATCCAATAATAACCATATATAACTAGTTCAACATAGTATGAACGTACCTGTATGGTCCCATGGACCCGATCATTAGCAATTCACATCTACTACTACATCTAGGACTGTAGAAGGTCCATACTTACTTATTTCATAAGTTACATTTCTCATTTATCGATAACATAATACTTTTATATCTCTGTCGACTATAATACATAATTATTACTAGTCACATCGTATCCATTTCCATGTATATTCGTTCTTTACTTTTATTAGTAAATCTTACCAATAGGTACTCATTACTATAAGAATCCTTTCCAATTGCTTTACTAATACCTATTTATTAATAAAGACTCAATATACAGTCTTTTATTCGGTAACCTTATTATTATGGTTCGTTAATAAAGATTTCATAATTACTTATTTCATCATATTCACTTCCAAATTCATCAACCTTACTAGACATATTCTAGTATCACATTATACCTACTTTCTTATATTTTCATTCATTATCTTTATCAAAATATTTATTAATAAAGACCCATAAAATATCATAAGTATTTTCAAACTCTTTGCTATGTACTCAGTTTAAAAAGTCTCATGTACTCACCTTAGCAATGCTCTCCAATTCGCGTTTATCAGCACAAATCATTGCTTCCCGCCTTTTGAATAACTCCAACATATAGGTCTTTGAAACCTATCAACACAATCATCATATTTCTAGTTATCATCCATAACTAGACATCATCTAATATCATCACAATCAACCCCAACCATCAAATTGATCAATTTGGTGGAGATCCATAAACCCTAGTTTTATTAACCATTTTCAAGTTACAAACCAACCATAGATCCATGGTCTACATACTTCATATGGGTGTTCTACACCCCCATTACCCATCTTTAACACAATTTCAACATAACACTTTCAACTTTACTATTTTCCCCAAATCTTGACTCATGACTAACTAAGAGACAAGAAAATACCTTAGATCTTTGATGTAGGGTAAAGATCTCTTAGAATGATGATGTTCTATGCACAAGAACATCTAAATCGCCTCCCATCCTTCTCCAAGTCGGCTGCATCAAGAGGAGAAGTGAAAAATGAGAGAAAACCCTAGAAATCCCGTCTTTATGCTGCACAGACATAAATCGCGCCGCTATTCCCAAATTCGCGTCGCTATCTACAACCCCGCGTTATTTCGCGTCGGCACTTCGCGCCGCAAACCTCAACGCGATCTCATTTTCACGTTTCCCCCACGCTATTTCGGTTCGCTGTTACTAATCCGCACCAGATAGCGCCGCTATTTCCAGATAGCGCCGCTATCTATACCTGGTATCATAGGCTGCACTTTTTGATGCCTTTATCGACCCCGTTTCGTCCGTAACTTTCCCATACGATGTCCAAATGACACGAAACCAATTCCCACGTTCTTTAGATGATTTATCCTTGTTTATCATATTTTTAAATAATTTATTTAACACAAAATTCGGGTCGTTACAGTATGTATATGTATACATATATGTATATTTTACGAAAATGCATTGGTTCTTCAACTTTTTCAAATAAATATACTTCTTTCTTGATCCTTATTCTATATGTAGGTAGGAATTATGTATTTCGGTTAAATATTTGAAGTAAAAAAATATAGCAATTATATGTTTATGTTAATTTGATAATAAAATTTATAGTAGTTTTGTTTAAATTTGACCAAGTAGATTAAAGTAAATAGGAAATTTAAAATAAACGAACAAAGAAAATAAAATTCAGACTGAGAAGAACAATTTAAGTACTGCTATTGATAAAATAGTTACCTTATATTTAATTTGGAATATAACATTATTTAAAAAATGGAATTGAAATTAATCATCTAATTTGACTCTTAATAAAACATGATTTAGAAAACTTATGTACCTACCATAAACAATGACATACATACATATACATATGCACATACGGTATAGTCCAGGTGCAATCGTTTCATAAAATTGGTGAAATTATCAAAATATAACAGGGTGTTTAGACCATCTAAAAATTTTCAATTTCGATCTTACATATTTGCCGATCTCTGTCTTTTAACAAATTGAAGGTGTTGTAAGAGTTGATTTCGAAAGAAAATATTTAACTTATGAAAATTGAGTTCAATCTTACAGTAAGGTGAGGTTGCGTATTTTAATTTCAGATCATGCATCTTTGCAAGAAAAATATACTTCCTCCGATTCAAAATAAGTGATACACTTTTTATATTTGGGTGATTCAAAATAAGTAATACATTATAAAATATTAGCTTATTTGATAAAAAATAGTGGGCTCCACACCCACTAACTACCTACTTTATAAAGTGAAATGACTCTTATACCCTTACTTTTTATTTTTAATCATCATTAACCTTATTTTATTCAAAAATTACGGGACATATTCTCCCCTAACCATCCAATTAATCTAATTTAACCTACATCATAATCTTTTACCTCAAAAATCGTGAAACTCAAAGTGTATCACTTATTTTGAATCGGAGGAAGTATTAATCACCTTCATAATGATCTATTTTTTTCCTACCAAATTTGTTATATATGTTATCTATTATTAATTGTAAGGGTTGTTCAGCTAATGCTTTAAGGACATGAAATAAAGACTATTAAATAAGTTGAAATCTATCATTTATATTTAAAAATATATTTTATACATGTAAAAATACAGTTCACTAATGAAAAATAAAATGTATTTTCAATATAAATGGTAGATTTTATTTCATTCAATAATCTATATCTCATCTCCTGAAGGCCTTAATGGTAATATAAACATCAAACCTAAGACCCTCATATTAAAAGTTAACTCTATGAATAATGAATTTAATAACCTCTTTTTATAGAACTTGATTGACAACCACTTTAGTGGTTTCTAAATATAGGTGAGCATCAATCTTGTTTGGGAACTTGAAGGGGGTGGCTTTTTGCTAAAGTCAATTCAAGATTGAACCATGTCACATGGATTCACTAATGTGTATCATAGCTTGCTTAAATTTGTAATAAAAATGCATTATTTCTAATTAACTTTTTTCATTGTATATTTCTACCATAAATGACATGTAGATTTTACTAATTATATTTTTAATCTCATACTTTGTTTTAGATATGTGTATTGATCAAATGAGTAGTAAGATAAGAGCAGGGACATCTTCAAGATTTTGAAGGTCATGTGTGAATTGACAAAAATGAGCCCCCTAAGTACAAGCTTCATATAAAAAATTGAGATTTATAATTTTATTTCTATTAAACTAATAAGCTGGCTTAAAATTCTAAAATTATATAATATATATATATATATATATATATATATATATATATATATATATATATATATATATATATATATATATATATATATATATGGTCGAGTTATATTGAGAACTCTGATTTCAAAAAGAACTCTGAGAACTCTAATTAACCAATCAGAATTTAGTAAATTGATTTTGATTAATTTAATTCATATTAATTATTCAGGGGTATTTACGACATTTTACAAAAAAAATATGATTTCCTTTTTTAAAATTTACCTAAAATTTAGGAATTATTTTCGAATATTTATTATTATTTTGTCATTTTTATATAGTTGGTTGTGCATATATGTTTTTTTTATAATTAGTGTTAAATGTAAGTTGTGCATATATGTCGAGATGGTTGTGCTTATTTATTATTTTTATGGTAGTTAACGTAATTTTTCAGAAATTATGGTACATCAGTGTTATAAACCAGTTGAGCATATTTGTTTGAGAAAACATAGATGTATAAGTCCCTATAATCGAAACGGATTTATCCGATAACATATATGTAACAGAAAAACATCGATGTATAAAAACATATATGTAACAGAAAAACATCGATGTATAAAAATTGCACGAAAAACATCCAACAATACCATAACACATCCAAAGAATTGTTTTTGAAAATCATGTATGCCCCAAAGCTAACTGCATCTTTCATTTTTCTATATCTAGAGTTGTATTTGATAAATCTTGAAGTTGACATCCATCAACACCTTGCAGGAAAAAAAAACTCAAAATATTAAATAATATAAAAGTTCACCATCTATATGATAATGTCACCATGTGCAGCTATATTATAAACATATATGCATACACATACAACTTATAATAAACATAAAATAAAATACTAAATCTCCTAGACAAATGAATTAACTCCTAAACAAAAATATTACCACCAAACAAATGTCGCCATATGTATGTCATTCATGAAATGTCCTACAATAATGAAACAATAGCCACCACACATTAAAAACCAGCCATGTACAACCTTCTTGCGGCCAGTATATCCACCGACCCATTCACTTGAAAAAACACAAAGAATAAAAAGAAAAAGAAATTGAAATGAAAAACATGCTCACACATTTTCCTTTCTTGTAGTCGATCAGAAACATGAAGCCAGAAACATGAGACCATTTGTAAATAGGAAAAAAAAACTAAACTAAATCACCTGAAAAGTAAAATGGTACAACCATCGCCACCGCACCCAGATGCAACCACCGCCGCCGCAGATCTCAAATAGAGAAAAACTCAACTAAACCACCGGAAAAATAAAATGGTTCAACCATCGCCGCCACACCCAGATCCAACCACCACCGCCGCAGATCTCAACCAGATCCAACCACGACCGAATTTGATTGACCGGAAGAAAGCGAGATCCAGCCATAACCACAACTCTCTCCAGATAGCGAATCTGGAAAGAAGAAATCACCGGATAAACCCCTAAAACCAGAGGATAATGAAGAAGCCATCACCGGAGGAAAGCCGTAAGGTGAGGCGTCGCCTGCGGCGCTGTGCGGCGGCATTCGTTTAGAGATAAAAAGAGGTTAAAGAAAATCTTAGAGAGAGAATGGTTAAAGAAAAAGATGGGGTTTAACAAAATTGCAGTTGATTTTAGATAGAGAAAACATGTGAGAGAGATGAGAGTTTTTAATGGAAATTTTGAATAAGGAATTAATAAATTGGAGGGATAAGAACGATTTTTATGGGTTTTAAATTCTAATTATTTGTCAAAATACCTAGTATAACCTTTTCAATTTCTTTTTATTAAGAATATACTTTGTTTTAATTACATAAATGCCATAGTTAATCTTAGTCATTGATTTTTAATCCAATGACCTAAATTGGTTAATTAAAAGTTCTCAAAGTTCTTTTTAAAATCAGGGTTCTCAATATAATCCTTCACTATATATATATATATATATATATATATATATATATATATATATATATATATATATATATATATATATATATATATATATATATATATATATATATATATATATATATATATATATATATATATATATATATATATATATATATATATGGTGCGATTCAGCGCAGAACCATTTTTAGCGACAGAACCACAGAACCCTCTTCCAGCCAATCAAATCGCAGCATTTAATAATTAATATGTTTTTATTTATATTAAATGAAAAGGGTATTAAAGTCAAATTGCACAAATCGGTTATAGATGGAAACCGAATAAATGCTGGTTGGATTCCTAAAAATATGGCGATTCTATTTTTTTTAAATATTTGAACAATAGATGTTCTGAACATGTACTTTTTTTTAGTAAATATCTGGAGTTAAATATTGCAACGAACACCAGTAAATATGACATTGAATGTCATACGAACACCAGTAAATATTGCATGATTATGACACTGATTGATCTATGGAACATAAGATGTTTTTGGTATTAGGCAATGAGTATTGTATGAAATGTGTTACGTAAAATAATCATTATATGGTGCTGACTCAAATATATACAATGTTTACACTTTCAATACATACAATGTTTATATGAAAACACTTTAATATCAAATTTAATAATGACAAAAACATCAAATGTATAACACGATATTGATTAAGATTTTTTAAGATTCAACACGATGTTGTTGCACGAATAACATTAGCTTCATCTCGGTTAGATGATTCACCAACCTTGCGTTCCCTTTCCATTTATGATCAAGTCGATCTTTTTTTTTCATCATCTAAATCTGAACAAATAACATACATTACATTAAATACATACAATAATAAATCAAACCAACATACCGACTATGACAACCGGTTTACATCCAATGTATTTTACTGAAAAAGCATCAACATCAAATGTTAATTCTGCTGAGAATCTAAGTGGATAAAAAAGGTAATTTTTCGTTTCGACCTGTACTAATAATGACCCGTTTCAGTCTGAACCAGTGTGACCCATTATCCGACCCGCCCATCTTGCCACTTCTAGTTGTTATCATATATTTTCCTTAGTAGAACTACTCTTGCCATTAAATACAATACCTGATCCTTGGGTTGATTCTGAACATGCCTTGATATTTTTCACATAAAAATTGGAAACATTTACCTAGCCTTAATAATCATATAAAGTAGTGACTTTGTTGAATATGATTACAAACAGTGTACATTAAATATATAATTTAGGTGACTTTTGGCCCATTTTTGAGTTCTGCTATTTTTTGTTAGCAGCGTTGGAGCATTCTACAATGTATTTTACTGAAAAAGCATCAACATCCAATGTATTTTACTGAAAAAGCATCAACATCAAATGTTTTCAGGAAAAAAAATAGGATAAAGAGATTAATCTAGCCGTACAAACAAATAGGATAAAGAGATTAATCATTTGGAATATCATTGCTGCAATTAGGATCTGGGCGTACAAACAAATAGGATAAAGAGATTAATCTAGCAAATCAGATTCTGACTGCAAAACCGATGAGTAACAAGAGCATGGATTCGAGCTTACCTGGCGATTATTGTGATGATGGTGATGATTATAAGAGATATTGTTCTTCATTTGTCTTCAAAAAGCTAAAACACATGAAACTCATAGAAAATACTAAATCTAGAAGACTATTTATGTCAAATTTGGTTCCAAGAATAATATCATTGACTTTCCAAAGTCAAAATAACATACCTTGTTGCAAATTTGCAGCATTCTTCAAAAACGAATATGATCCTGTTTCTGTAGATTCTTCTAAATCAATTTATAGTTTGTGAAGATGGATAAACAATATTGTTTTTCCAAGTTTTTCTTTTTCCCAAAATTTTATTATTATTCCTCCCAATGCTCAAAGAAAGATTAATCTCCTCACGATCCAAATCATAATAATCCTAATTGAAACCGATTGTCAAGAACCCTAATTTCTGCAAATATGGGTCATATTCAAACCCTAATACACTAGAACAAATAATCCAAAATCGAAGCTATCACAATATCTTAGAAAGTACAAATTAAATACCTTTAGGAAGGGAACGAGTTATGCCGACGCAAACAAGATTGCAATCGGAGCAGGATGTGGCGATGCCGTTTCACCTCAGCCGCTTCTATCGGTGAAGATGTCGCATCCGACGATCGGTTGTTTCTACATAGCCTTTGATCTCGTCTGCTCCCTCGTGTACTATTTTGTTTTCTCGATGGTGGAGGTTGCCGGATCTTTACTAGAGAGGATGAAGAATCAGATGTGGTGGCTAGGGTTATGGGAGAAAGAGGGGATTACGGTTTCTAAGCGAGGGGTGAACGAGAGAAATAAGGAAAGAAGAAAGAGGGGATTACAGTTTCTAAAATAATTAAATTATATTTCTTAAAATCCTCTACGTGCAATTCCGATTCTACCCCTAAGTAGGCAAAAAGTATGGGTTTTTAATTAATTAA
This sequence comes from Calendula officinalis, assembly GCA_963853835.1. NCBI lineage: Eukaryota > Viridiplantae > Streptophyta > Magnoliopsida > Asterales > Asteraceae > Calendula > Calendula officinalis. Next base: position 6,468,915 of record OY970832.1, on the reverse strand, counting down.
ATATGCATAATATCCATCCTAAATTTCAGCCGTGGATTTAATTATAGACGGTCCAGATCAATTCGTATTATGGTTCTGTGGTTCTGTCGCTAAAAATGGTTCTGCGCTGAATCGGACACTATATATATATATATGTATGTATGTATATATATATATATATATATATATATATATATATATATATATATATATATATATATATATATATATATATATATATATATATATATATATATATATATATATAGAATACGGATCAAGAAAGAAGGTAGCTTATTTAGAGAAGTTGAAGAAGTAATTAGGAGCATTGATTTAATTGAAACATTCAAGGCACTTAAGGGCATGATTGTCATTTCCCCTCCTCAAACAACATACATCGTCCTTTTCAATTTCAACTCATTTGTGTGTGTGTGTTTTTCAAAATTTTCTTCCTCTTATTCTTCATTTCTCCTCCATAGCTCAAAATCAATTGTTTCTTCCATGGATCCTAAATTAGAACCAGTTATAATGTCTGATCCATCTTCTCCATATACTATTACTACGAACCTGATTTGAAAGCTACCAACCATTACGAACCCTAATCGGCTACAACCCCTGAATCAGCTCCTATACGAATGCTAAATCAACTCCTATACTAACCCTAAATCAGATCAATATCCAGGTACAATTACGAATCAAATGTTATGAACCTTGTTATTTGAAACATCCATCTACGTACGAACCCATGTTTGAACCAGATTTGAAACTTTCAAATTTGAAACATTAAAATCCATATACAACTATTTGAATCAGATCTGAACTAATATGATTCAGCTCCATGTAGGTTGCAATGCTGAACCACTCTAAAATCTCCTTTAATTCGTTTTGATTTCTACTCCTTTTTTCAATTTCTTCATGTGATTCATGTATTAGCTAAATATCTCTAAACTATGCTTCAATGGCTACCAAATCTGATATCCAATTGGGGAAGATGTTGAAATCAATGTTCATTTGCATTTTCAGTTAGTTGTATATGTTTTGATGATTTTGATATTGGGGAAGATGTCGAATCAATGTTCAATTGCATTTTCATAATTTTGTCTATTATATTTTGAATTATTCGTCTGTGTTATGTTAGTTTTGTAATCCGTGAAGATAATGAATCATTGTTGTTATGAATTTTCTTAGTTTTCTTGTTTCCATGTTTTCTTAGTTGCTATTTTGAATCATTTAACATTGATAATTTAACAAAAAAAAGGATACAAAATTATTCGTTTCCATGTTCAGACTTGCAGGGATTACTTATTCGCGTGAAGAGGCTATTTCGAAATCAAAAAAATAAGGAGAAAGTGTGGTTATTGTGAGTCATGATCCGTATGATATTTGCACTTGTCCAAAAAGAAAAAAAAAGTCGAAAATGCACAGAGAAAATGCAATGATCAGATGATGATGAAAGATTTTCTTGTAACACCCTAAAATTTACAAGATTTTTAAAATATTTGAAAACAAAATTATAATCAAAAGGTCCCAATAACTTGAATAATTAAATCCCAACAATAGTATTTTCATTTAAAATATATTTAATGCGGAAATAGTTAAAATTAAGTGTTTTTAAAATATTAAATGCCGTTCACATCGGTAATGAAAGATACAGCGGTCAACCGTCCACCTTCTCCTTTCCTCTGCTGGTACCTGAAACAATGTGGGGGAAAATAGGGGTCAGCTGGAGAAGCTGAGTGAATATATCTCAAAATGCAAACAATCCTAACATACAACACATGAGGGCACATCGGTGTACTCCTAGTCAGAAACTACTCGATTAATTACTCAGATTTATTTCTCAGATTTTATTACTCAGATTTTAATTTATATAGCGCGCTTGTGTGATTTGGGACGAGAGATCAACCTCGCCCCTCCTCACACCTCAGATAGGCATAAGCCAAAAACTCAGACGGGAGTGATCCCAAAACTCAGACTGGAATAATCCCAAAAACTCAGACGGGAATAATCCCAAAACTCAGACGGGAATAATTCCAAAAACTCAGACGGGAGGTTATCCCAAAACTCAGATGTGTGTTATTATGTTTTATTATTTCTTTAACATAATTATCTCAGATTGCCCTAGCATGTAATAGCACAGAATGACTCTGTGCCGAGCTCAGTTACCCAGGCACAATGTCTCAGATCATGAATCAGTAAACAGCTGCTCAGATACTCAGATAACAGATCAAACTCAGATAACAGATCAAACTCAGATAACAATTATGGTGCAAGAAATGTAACACGTAAGTCATGCATGTATAACGTTAAAACTGAATACACGGTGAGAATACTCACCTCGATAAACGTAAGCTCCAAAGGATCCTCAATACTCTAAAGCGCTGATCGGTTATTCCTAGATGATCCTAAAAGCATAAAAATGAAACCCGAATTACAATCCGTTCTAAGGACTCAATTTAGAAAACTGGCAGCACCCGTCGGTCTCACGGAAACTGCTATAAATCTTAAACTGTGCAGTAGATTTATCCCATATTTTTACCATGAAAAGTAGACAACCAGAACTACAAATCTCTGTGAGACGGTCACTGGCCAAAACAGACTCTAAGTGTCTCAAAACAGTGTTGCAAGACAGGCATGTCGCACAGGTCATTTTCCTAACAGCAGCATAATAAAATAGTTATAACTTTTAAACCGTAATTCGGATTGACGAGAGGGTTTCGGCATTGAAAAGCTAACTCAGAAAACAAGGTCCCAGCACGGGCCAAAAGCTCAAAATGTTATTTTAAGTAGGTTAAAAATGATTGAGAACAGAAAGGCAGATTCTGTCAGAAAAGTTACATTAGTTAGAAAAACATTTTAACAAACCCGACCCGCGGTATTTAGACCACTTGATAGGAACAGTACATGACCGATTACCCTTTTACAAAACGAGTTTTTTAATCCATACTATCAACTCGGACTAAGGACATAAGTTATACCGAAACAGGGTCACGATTTGACTACGCCACCTCTGGGTTGATCGATGAGACGATAGACTTGCTTCCTTCACTCTTGCTTGGTCCCTGCTCGATGGTTTATCACAGAAACAAAACCGACAGCTAGTTATAATAGGCCCTCAATGATGAAGGAAATCAAAGGAAGTAGGCAAGGGAAGAATACTCACCCACACATGTTACTGCTCGACCAACACTCCAGGAACAAAAAAATGAGAATTCTAATTGGAGATGCTCAACGAACAAAGGCATGTGTTGAAACAGGAAGAATTCTGCACTGACTCAATTCCATGACTGGTCTCAACTAGAACGAGTCTCCCTTGAATGATCTGCTTGATCACAGTTTGTTTCTCCTCCCAATTTCTCGATCTGTCTTCCGCTAACTGATGTTACCACCATGCCGACAGAAACACCACACAATCGTTTAAATAATCGGGGGTGGAGGAAACCAGAAAACAAAACGGGAAGATATACATGTTACCGAACAACTACTCGGTGTCAGCTTCTCTTGCTCGGAAACACCTGCTGCGACCTGCTCATCACATCGGCACCCGCCCACTATTCTGATCGGGATTGATTGTAAGCTTGATTCTGCTCGACCACGACTAGACAAGGGATTGGTGATCAGAATTGTTCTTAGTACCGCAAGGAAAAGACATGGTGAAGTGGTTCTCGATGGTTTGCAAGAAAACAAAGTGAAGGGATGGAGTTGCCGTAGATCACGGCTGAAAAGAGAATGTTTAGGGTAGGATTAGGGTTGATGTCAAGATTAAATACGAACTAGAGGAACCAAAGGCTTTAAATGGATCGGAGTTGGGCTAGAATAATATCTCGGGCTCTCTACTCCTGCCTTTCTTCTATTTTTATTGCTGGGCTACAAGGAAAAGAAAAGAAAAAGGGTCTCGGCCCCCTTTTGGCTTCTACTGATCGGATACAACAAGAAAAGAACAAGTGGGCTTCGATTTCCCCCTTCGAACTGAACTCGGGATCAACCAAAAGTCTAGGATTTCAGCCTCGAGTAAAAAGAATACCCCATGACTCGTACGGTCAAATAACGATCCAAATAATAAAAAATGTCTAACTAAAACAAACCGTCTAATTACCGATCACCTAAATAATAGGAACCGTCCAACTACAGGTCGTCTAATAATTTCATTAATGACAAATATTAACTATTTAAAATATATAATTCATTTTAAAATGAATTAGTCAAATAACTTAAATTTCGGGGCGTTACAACTCAACTCCACTTGAAATAGACTTCGTCCCCGAAGTCATTGCTCGGAAGAAACTCAGGGTAGTAATCTCGCGTCTCAACTCATACTTGTCATCGACACACGTCCTCAAATGGGGAAAGAAACAAAATGATAAGATTATGAATGAAAAGGAAATTCATCAGGGTATCCTATGACATGCATACTCAGATGGAAAAGAAGAATGAAAACGATAAAGTTATGAATAGAAAGAAGCTCTTCATGGAGAATTTACTTAATAGGAAATGAACTGCGGATCACGTAAGTGCTCATACAATTATCCGCCTCTAGTGGCGCAAAACGAATAAGGCTAAAAGAAATAGGGTCAGGAGGCTCACTATGGATCTCAGTATGTAAAGAAAATGTCGATAATCAACATAAAAACACCACGATACTCTACTGAAGGCGTCTTCTTGCTCTCGCATTCGTATACAGTTGTTGCACTCAGCGATTAACGTCGCGTTGAATCACCGATTCAACTCCACTTGGAAATTTACTATGGATTTGTTGACGATACCAGATGCTCAGCGTAGTACCAGGTCATCCAAACCATTTGCACAACCACACTCGGATCTCTCACGACGATAACAAGTTCTTATGGAAAATTTTCTTCCCGCACAACTCCATCACATGACCACTTACACATCTTAGCAACCGATAAAAAAATTTCATCATTGACAATTTTTCACCAAATGGCTTGGAAGGTCTTCTACTCTATGGGTCAACAGTTGTTAACAGCATAATAAATAATTTAGCGGTTTACACCATTACCAATTAATATAAAAAACCGTGCAAATAAATCACAAGGAATATACATATCACACAGAATTCTCATATACTCAGGTATATACCTCCAAAATATGATCTGGAAATATAACTCAGAAGTCCCACTCAGAAATAAACTCAAAACATATCTCAGGAGTAATACTCAAAATTGTATAACTCAGGAGCAAACTTATAAATCTTAACTCAGAAGCAACCCAAAACTCTAACTCAGTAACAACTCATAAGGTAATAATATTTACAAGTAATAGCATTAGGTAAAAATCACATTTCTACTCATTCTTATTACTACTCGCGTGTTCCAATTTACCAGCTTATAATACTTGGAATGATATATTCTCTCTCAACCGCGTTATTGGTTCTCAAAATAACTTCTTCTTTAACATTATATTGTTACCTTACTCTATTAGGTTTGCATATTACCGATGTTGATAACCCTTTAAATAGCTCAAATTAACGATCTTGCCATTTAATTCCCTTTAATAGGTTCTCATTCTATTACATTTAATGGTTTTTCGATAATATTTTAATAGATGTTTTCTCATTCATCTAGATTAACGATCCTTTAATACACCGTTTCACTGATTTTACACAATTTAAATGTCTCTTAATAATTTTGACTAAATCCACTCATTAATTTCATGTTACCCACTAAAAATTCCAATTAAATTTCATACTCCTATTTATAATGATTTCTCGTTACTTAAATTACGAATTAATTCCTTAGTTCTCATTTACTCAATTCGCAGTTACACTTTATTCTAAATCTTACGGTTTACTCATGGTTCATCAATTCAGTACATTCTCGTCTTTTTGAAATTTCTCCTAGATTCAATATAAATTTATTGAATAGCTGTTCTCATCTCAAATTTAATAATTATTCATAAATAGTGTTTTCTCATATAATTTTATAATACCTCAAAACTCATAACACTTTATAACACTTCGAAAATTTGAATAAAACTTCCCGTTAATTTAATACTTTTCTCTTTTGACTCATTTTATTAATTTGCTTATGTAACTCGATTTGTAAATTTCTTATAACTCAAAATTACTCCATAATTAATCAAAATACAATTTTATCAATTAGCTCGTTTTAATAATAACTTATTACCAGCAAATTACCGATCTCATTTTAACTCATTTTCCTCAAAATTTCTTTGTAGCAGTTTTCTCATATTCGACTCATTAATAAGTTCTCATCACTTTAATTTCATGATTTCTCATTATCACATTTATAACCACCCAAGAATAATTATACTGTCTTATTTTGTAAATAATTGTAGTATTACTACTTCCCCTTTTGCACGATATTCATTTAACCCAATTAACTTGATTTGTTAATTTCTCCAGTAACCCGATCTATCATTTTGTTGTTAACTCTATAATTACCCATAAAGTAAATTTAATTATTCTCAACTGCTTGATTTGATAGTTAATCTTATAATTTATTTTATCATTTATATGTATCTAGATTTCGCACTTTAAATTCATACCAACAAAATCTCTTTGTATAAGCACCATGCTCATAATATTTATAAATAATAATTAATGATATTCATTTCTTGTCAGTTTTTCCTTTTTACCCCTACTCAACTCCACTTGGAGAAAAACTCGTCCTCGAGTTTGGAACTAGTATTGTCTACCAAAATAAACAAGCAAGTATGTAGTCACACAAACAATTAGGATACACATACTAAATTCGCCATAACAAGCATTGGTCCATTGTTCCCCTCAAAATCTCCCCCTAACCAACCAAAAGTCCTGTGTGTACGGTAATAGGGGCCCTCTATTACTTTCGACACATGCTTTTGTTTGGTCACGAGTCAATCCCAAAGTTCACAACTTCCCACATAAAAGTAATCCACAAACAAATCACACTCAGAAGGAAGAAAAGTTTACTCTCAATATCTGATAAATACAGATATGCACTCAGCTGTATGTACTCGAAATCTTATAAACATTACTCAGAAATGCACTCAGCAAAAGGCACCCAGCAAAATATTTTATTATGTTTTCAACAGTTAAACTCAGAACATAATATAGTTCATAAACTCTTTTAATTTATTTTAAATAGATCAACACCGAATCAATGATGATAGTCTCCCTTTGGTTCACTTTTAATAAATACCCTTTAAGATAAACTTGAATAATTTCTGTTTAATTTGACTTGGCAATCCTCGATTCATTGGTATAACAAACTTACATAGGTTATTCAATATCTCTGCGTTAAATAAATAATCTCTCACTGAATTCATAAAAAAAATAATTATGGGTTTTCAGTCTCAGCTATTAAAATCACATACTTTAAAAGTTTTCTCATTTGATCTCAATTTAATAAATCTCAGTTTATTATTTTCTCAGCAAAAAGATTTTCCCAATACATCATGTCTCATCTCTTTATAAAAATATTCTCCTTTTTAATTGTCCAAAGATTTCATAAATTTTAAATTTTTAAATTTGGATAAATAAGTGAAAAGGTTTCACTAAATAAAATCTCAAATGTTAATTCAACATTAAAAAAAACATGCTTAATCCAACTAAAGTTCTAATATTAAAAACTAAAACGACTCTGAAATAATTGATAAGAATAAAATCCAATTTTTTTTTTTTTTTTTTTTTTAACGTTCCTCGTCTAGCTCAAATGTAAATCATGTAAAATAATTATCAATTTTTAAAAAATTTAAAATATGTTCTCGGTATTTTCACTTTTGCTGGACTTGATGAACTGTCACCAAAATATTCTTTTGATAAAAATATCCTTCTTTTATTCGTTTCACCGTTTACTCGTTTCAATAACTCTTTTTATTAAGTATTTTCCCTAAAACGAAAGGTTTTAGTATTTTATCAATATGAAGAATTTATTACTCCTCTTTTCTTATTCACCCCAAAACATGTCCTCGTTAAATAATTTATGAAGTTTATATCATAATTTTATATTCATTTATTACCCTTATTGGTTAGAATTTCTCAGAATTATAAAATCTCACAGATTATATAAAATATTATGTAATTATAGTAGCATGTATAACGCGGATGTACTTAGAATTACACACGAAAAATATACTCAGAAAAGCGATCTTAGTCGCGAAATACACTCAGAATTATATCGAAATTATACTCGAATTAATGATAGCAATTCTCATATTTGTCATTCTTCAAAACTCAGAATACAACGAAATTCTCAAATAAATAAAAGCTCTGAAATATTACCGGCAATAGGAAGCGAGAGGTCGACGTGACATGCTGTATGTTTGATGTGGAAACGTTTCTCAGAAAAAAAAAAAATATTTGACTCTTTTCTTGTTTTAAAAACTCGATACTCAAACTTGAGTTTGAATTCGCCTCTTGCGAACCCAAATCTCTCAAGTCAGAGCTCTGATACCAACTTGTAACACCCTAAAATTTACAAGATTTTTAAAATATTTGAAAATAAAATTATAATCAAAAGGTCCCAATAACTTGAATAATTAAATCCCAACAATAGTATTTTCATTTAAAATATATTTAATGCGGAAATAGTTAAAATTAAATGTTTTTAAAATATTAAATGCCGTTCACATCGGTAATGAAAGATACAGCGGTCAACCGTCCACCTTCTCCTTTCCTCTGCTGGTACCTGAAACAATGTGGGGGAAAATAGGGGTCAGCTGGAGAAGCTGAGTGAATATATCTCAAAATGCAAACAATCCTAACATACAACACATGAGGGCACATCGGTGTACTCCTAGTCAGAAACTACTCGATTAATTACTCAGATTTATTTCTCAGATTTTATTACTCAGATTTTAATTTATATAGCGCGCTTGTGTGATTTGGGACGAGAGATCAACCTCGCCCCTCCTCACACCTCAGATAGGCATAAGCCAAAAACTCAGACGGGAGTGATCCCAAAACTCAGACTGGAATAATCCCAAAAACTCAGACGGGAATAATCCCAAAACTCAGACGGGAATAATTCCAAAAACTCAGACGGGGGGTTATCCCAAAACTCAGATGTGTGTTATTATGTTTTATTATTTCTTTAACATAATTATCTCAGATTGCCCTAGCATGTAATAGCACAGAATGACTCTGTGCCGAGCTCAGTTACCCAGGCACAATGTCTCAGATCATGAATCAGTAAACAGCTGCTCAGATACTCAGATAACAGATCAAACTCAGATAACAGATCAAACTCAGATAACAATTATGGTGCAAGAAATGTAACACGTAAGTCATGCATGTATAACGTTTAACGTTAAAACTGAATACACGGTGAGAATACTCACCTCGATAAACGTAAGCTCCAAAGGATCCTCAATACTCTAAAGCGCTGATCGGTTATTCCTAGATGATCCTAAAAGCATAAAAATGAAACCCGAATTACAATCCGTTCTAAGGACTCAATTTAGAAAACTGGCAGCACCCGTCGGTCTCACGGAAACTGCTATAACTCTTAAACTGTGCAGTAGATTTATCCCATATTTTTACCATGAAAAGTAGACAACCAGAACTACAAATCTCTGTGAGACGGTCACTGGCCAAAACAGACTCTAAGTGTCTCAAAACAGTGTTTCAAGACAGGCATGTCGCACAGGTCATTTTCCTAACAGCAGCATAATAAAATAGTTATAACTTTTAAACCGTAATTCGGATTGACGAGAGGGTTTCGGCATTGAAAAGCTAACTCAGAAAACAAGGTCCCAGCACGGGCCAAAAGCTCAAAATGTTATTTTAAGTAGGTTAGAAATGATTGAGAACAGAAAGCCAGATTCTGTCAGAAAAGTTACATTAGTTAGAAAAACATTTTAACAAACCCGACCCGCGGTATTTAGACCACTTGATAGGAACAGTACATGACCGATTACCCTTTTACAAAACGAGTTTTTTAATCCATACTATCAACTCGGACTAAGGACATAAGTTATACCGAAACAGGGTCACGATTTGACTACGCCACCTCTGGGTTGATCGATGAGACGATAGACTTGCTTCCTTCACTCTTGCTTGGTCCCTGCTCGATGGTTTATCACAGAAACAAAACCGACAGCTAGTTATAATAGGCCCTCAATGATGAAGGAAATCAAAGGAAGTAGGCAAGGGAAGAATACTCACCCACACATGTTACTGCTCGACCAACACTCCAGGAACAAAAAAATGAGAATTCTAATTGGAGATGCTCAACGAACAAAGGCAGTGTTGGAGCAAAACACAGATCAAATTATTACTGATGCTGTAGTTAGTACTGATCACTTAGTACTGATGGGGCAGAATTGATTAATACTGAGAAGTTGATACTGATGATACTATAACTGAGTTACTACTGATCATGCAAAGATTGAAGATACTACTGATCATTAGTAGTTACTACTGACGATGTATCTGGACTTACTACTGATCACCAAGTTTACTACTGACGTTATATATTTACTACTGGTGATGAGTTTTACTACTGATAACGCGTTTTTGAAGAATATCAAGTCCGAGATCTTCGTAGAGATAGTTATAGAATGTAAATTAATGTATATCGTTTATTATTCGATGTAAATCAAGTCCTAGAATAACTAGGGTAAATAGTTTAGCTTCAAGGACTATTATAAATAGTTCCTTACGAATTGTAAACGTACGTGTGTAATGTTAACTTGATAATATACATTGAAGCTTTTTGTGAAACTGTGTTCTTAATATTCTTGCATATTGTTCTTACAGTTCATTGTTCTTAATATATTGATATAGTGTTGATCCGCTGCAACTTCTATCATCAATTAGATCTAAGGTGTTTATTAACTTATTTATAGTTAATCGATCCTGACAAGTGGTATCAGAGCATATTGGTTCTAGATCTACTATTTGTTAAGAACAACAAAAAGTTTTAATCTTTAAAACACACTCATTGTTAATCATGCCGGATAACAATGAAAGCACTCAGGCCAACAAAATCCCCATTCTCACTCCCAATAACTTCGGGATGTGGAAGAATCGTATTAAGCAATACATGCTTATTACAGATTACTCTATGTGGGAAGTTGTCCTTGAAGGAAACAAAACTGGTCCTAGTCAAGCTAGCAGCTCTGCAACTGAGGCAGAAAAACTTAAATGTGAGAAAGAAAAGAAGGACAAGGGCATCGAACTCAAAACTCTAAGCACTCTATTACTGGCCATTCCTAACGATTATCAACATCTCTTTGTTGAATATGATGATGCAAAAATACTATGGGAAGCACTGGAGAAGAGATTTGTTGGGACCAAGAGCACCAAGAGGAACATGAAGTCTGTTCTCAAACAAGACTTTGAAAACTTCAAAGGAAAACCCAATGAAACACTCACTCAAGTGTTTGATAGATTCAACAAGCTAATTGGTGAACTTAACCAGGTAGGGGTTAAGATGGATCAAGAAGATGTCAACATGAAGTTCCTAAGATCCCTGAGTGAAGAATGGGCCATGTATACAGTGGTATATAGACAAAGAGATGCTCTAGAAAAAAAGGAGTTGGATGAACTCTACAATGATCTCAGAGTATTTGAAACTGAGGTAAACCAAAAGAACCCTTCTATTTCTTCTAATAATGCTGCATTTGTCTCTAGTACAGGTTAAGGTCAGGAAACCTTCACAGGAAAGGCTGCAGATTCTGAGGATGCTGCAAGAGAATCCTTCTTCACTAGTCATGTGCATACTGCATTGATTAGTGATGACTTGGAACAATTGAACCCAGATGATCCTGAGGAGATGGATCTTAAATGGCAGATGGCTATGTTGAGCCTAAGGACCAAAAGATTCTTAAAGAGGACAGGTAGGACAAGCCTCAACTTCAACAAAGGTGACAAAGCTGGATTTGACAAAACTAAAGTCAAATGTTACAACTGTAACAACCTTGGTCACTTTGCAAAAGAATGTCCTCAACCAGACAAAAGATCAAAATCAACTGCTCTTGTTTCACAACAAGGACAAGGATATGACTGGAGCTTCCAAGCAGAAGAGCATGCTCAAAATCAAGCTCTCATGGCCTTTACTGATAACAAAACTGAGGTAAAACCTAAACCTTGTACTTCTGAATGTGCTAAATTTGTTAAAAACTTAGAAAAAGAAAACAATAAATTAAATGAAGATTTAGCAAAAGCAGTCAGAAGAAATCATGAGTTTGATAGTGTGATTGCTGATCAAGAACATCAAATAAAGGTGTACAAGATGATTGATCAACGGATCAAGGAAGAATTGCTTCAGGCTGTGGATGAGAAAGAGTTTTATGAAACAAAAAATAAAGAACTAACAAGTAAATTAGAAGAATGTCAGCTTGAAATTGAACAAAATAAATTAACAATTAAAAAGTTTGAAAGAAGCACTAAAATTTTAGATGAATTAACTAATAATCAAACTACAGAAAAGGTTGTTCATGGGGTGGGATATCATGCAGTACCACCTCCACATAAATTCATTCCACCACTTAAAAACAGTTCAGAAAGAATTATTAATGAATTAAAAACAGATCAAACTGAATCACAAAATGAAACATCTGAAACAAATGATTCTTCTGATGATGATCAATCAATTGAATTTACAATCTATCAATCTGAATCACCAAAATCAATTGATACAAGTTTTCACACAGCTCAAAGTCCAAATGAATCTCCCAAATATAATGCAGATAATGTACCAAAAATTTTAACAAGGGGGAATGAAAAAAATAAAAAACAACTCTTGGACCAAAGAATACCTGAAGGTGCTAAAAATAAGAAATTAAGATGTGTTATATGCAATAAAATGAACCATTTAGCAAAGGATTGTCACTTCAATCCAATAAACTGCAAAGAGTTAAAAGAATTTAAAATTTTTAAACAAGGATCAAAAACTCAGAAGTTAAAAGATACTACTGGTTCTTCAGTAGTAAATAAAATTAAAAATCCAATTGCTGAAACTCCAAGATTTGGAAGAAGTACACCAAGATTTGTGCAAAACAGAAGAGTTGGCAGCCCAAAGAACAGCAATTACTTCAAGAACAATGGAAAATCCAATCAAAATAAACAATATTTTAAATTTTCCAACACCAGTAGAAACTCTAACAAATTTACTACTGGTGTTAACCCTAATTATAATGCTGTGTGGTACCAGTACAAGAATACTACTGGTAAAAACCCTAATTTCAAAAATACTACTGCTCCCAAAACAACTTTCAAAAATACTACTGGTGGTAACTCTAAAAACACTACTGGTCATTATAAACATGGTAAGTACCCAAATACTACTGGTCCATCAGTAGTAAAGTTTTCAAAATCTAAAAACAATAGGTATAAACCAAGATCAGTATGAAATTCTCACACCAGTAATAACTCCAAAAGGACAGTAGTAAAACAAAACACCAGTACTAAGCAAGTATGGGTACCAAAAGTCTTTAAAATTAAATCCCCAAAAGCTTATTTCTCAAAGGATGAACCCAAGACAAATAAAGCTTGGGTTCCCAAACTTAACTAATCCTTTACTCACTTGTGCAGAGCATTCAGATCCCAGAAGAAGGAAGAACATGGCATATTGATAGTGGATGCTCAAGGCACATGACTGGAAATCTGCAAATACTTCAAGATTTCAAGTCATTTGATGGAGGATATGTGGCATTTGGTGAGAATCCCCAAGGAGGTAAGATTACAGGTAAAGGTACTGTTACTAATGGAAAAATTACCTTTGATGATGTATTTTTTGTAGCTGAACTAAAATACAATCTTGTCAGTGTGTCTTAAGTTTGTGATAAAAAGAACAAAATTCTTTTCACAGACATTGAGTGCATCATTCTTTCTCCTGATTTTATTTTAGATGAAAAATATGTTGTTTTAAGAACTCCAAGGAGAAACAATGTGTATTGCCTAGATATAGGGGGAGAACTCATTTCTACAAATGAGGTCAACTGTTTTATATCCAAGGCAAACACCTCTGAATCAGAACTATGGCACAGAAGGATGTGTCACACAAATTTTAAAAACATGAATAATTTAGTAAAAAGAAATCTGGTCATTGGACTACCTCAAAAACAATTCATGTGTGATCATCACTGTGTTGCATGCCTAAAAGGTAAACAACACAAGACTTCTCATAAGTCCAAAATTGTTAACTCTATTTCTGTTCCTTTACAGCTCTTACATATGGACCTTTTTGGACCAACAAATGTAATGAGTATTGGAAAGAAACAATATTGTCTTGTTATTACTGATGACTTTTCCAGATATACATGGGTTTTCTTTCTCAGGACAAAGGATGAAACAAGTGAACTCATAAAGAACTTAATTGTCAAACTGGAAAACACATCTGATCAAAAAGTGGAAGCCATAAGATGTGATAATGGCACAGAATTTAAAAATGCTAACTTAATTAACTTTTGTGATCTCAAAGGTATTGACAGGCAATACAGCTCACCTAGAACTCCACAACAAAATGGTGTAGCTGAAAGAAGAAATAGAACCATCATTGAAGCAGCAAGATCAATGCTTGCAGACTCAAAATTACCAATTACTTTTTGGGCAGAAGCTGTTAATACTGCTTGTTATGTTCAGAACAGAGTATTAATAGTGAAGCCACATTTTAAAACACCATATGAACTGTTCAATAAAAGAAAACCTTCTATAAGTTTCTTAAAATCATTTGGCTGTCCTTGTACTATTTTAATTACAAGAGAACAAATTGGTAAATTTGACTGCAAAGCTGATGATGGAATCTTTGTGGGATATTCTACTCAAAGCAAATCATATAGAGTATTCAATAAAAGACTAAGGATAATTGAAGAAAGCATCAATGTATCCTTTAATGAAAATGTACCTAATGAACAAGGAAATGGTCCAGATTGGCTATTTGACATAGACAATCTAACCAAATCCTTTAATTCTAATATGAATTTTAATGCAGGTAAGTCAAACTGTCACAATCAAAAGGAAGGAACATCATCAGTTAATACTGGTCAAGAGGAAATGAGATACATTGTAGTTAATACTGCTCCAGTAGTTAATACTGATGTCAGTAATAACTTAAGTTCTGGAACCAGTAGTAACTCTGAGAATGAGGACAGTAGTAATTCAAATACTACTGATACCAGTAATAGTACTCAAAATACTACTGGTCTCAACAAAAACCTAGATTCTCAAGATACTACTGATACCAGTAACAACAACAATACTACTGATCTCAACGAAGACAATAACAGTAGTAATTCTGACCAAGATGATGATGAACCAAACTTCAATGACAATGAAGGAACACAAGATGAACAACTGCCTGAGACAAATGAGTCCAATCTTGAAAATCAACTAGTAGTTGATAAAGCTACAACTACAAGGACTCAGAAGAACCATCCTTTAGACCTTGTTCTAAGTGATGTTAACTCACCACTACAAACAAGAAGCAAATTAAACAAAAGCTTAACTGCAAATATGTGTAATATAAGTTTAATTGCTAATGAATGTATGTATGAATGCTTTCTGTCTCAGGATGAACCAAAGAAGATCCAACAAGCAATGAAGGACTCAAACTGGATTGAGGCAATGCAAGAGGAACTCCTTCAATTTAAATTACAAGCTGTTTGGACACTTTTACCTCTACCCAAAGGAAAAAGAGCCATTGGAACGAGATGGATCTTCAGAAACAAGAAAGATGAAAGAGGTATAGTGATCAAGAACAAAGCCAGACTTGTAGCCCAAGGATACACTCAAGAAGAAGGAATAGACTATGATGAAGTATATGCTCCTGTTGCTAGAATTGAAGCCATAAGAATATTTCTAGCATATGCTTCATTCAAGAAATTCAAAGTCTATCAAATGGATGTTAAGAGTGCATTCTTATATGGGAAGATTGAAGAAGAGGTATATGTATGCCAACCTCCAGGTTTTGAAGATCCAAAACATGGTGATTATGTGTTCAAATTGGATAAAGCTCTGTATGGCCTACATCAGGCACCAAGAGCATGGTATGACACATTATCATCATACCTATTGAAGAACAACTTTAAAAGAGGAGCCATTGACAAAACTTTGTTTACAAAGAAAGTCAAAGAAGATATACTACTGGTACAAATTTATGTAGATGATATCATCTTTGGCTCAACCAATGATTTATTATGCAAAGAATTTGAAGAACTGATGCAAATTAAATTCAAGATGAGCTCCATGGGTCCAATGAACTTCTTCCTTGGACTCCAAGTCAATCAAAGAACTGATGGTATTTTGATAAATCAATCAAAATATGTCAAAGACATCTTGGAAAAGTTTGATTTGAAAGACAGTAAAAGTGCTAGTACACCAATGGAAACACACAAACACCTACATCCTGATGTTGAGGGGGAGGATGTAGATGAACACTTATATAGATCCATGATAGGCTCTTTGATGTACTTAACTGCATCAAGACCTGACATTATGTATAGTGTTTGTGTGTGTGCAAGATATCAAGCAAGACCCAAAGAACTACACTTGCAGGCTGTTAAAAGAATATTCAGATACTTGAAAGGAAAACCATCACTAGGTCTATGGTATCCACATGATTCACCCTTTGAACTCATAGCCTACACAGATAGTGACTATGGAGGTGAATGTCAAGATAGAAAGTCCACTACTGGTGGATGTCAATTCTTTGGATCAAGACTGGTGTCATGGCAATGTAAGAAACAAACAAATGTATCAACATCAACTGCTGAAGCAGAATATGTAGCTGCATCTGCTTGTTGTGCTCAAGTTCTATGGATTCAAAACTAGCTTCTAGACTTTGGTATCTCTATCCTTAAAACTCCTATTTTTATTGATAATCAAAGTGCTATTAGTATTGTGAACAATCCAGTAAAACACTCAAAAACCAAACACATTGAAATAAGATTTCATTTTATAAGAGATTGCAATGAAAAGAAATTAATCAAAGTAGTTAAAATTCATACTGATGATCAATTAGCAGATCTTTTTACAAAAGCCTTTGATGTAGGAAGATTCAACTTCTTGGTTAGCAGTATTGGAATGATTTTGATAAATTAAAATCTCATTTAAAATCATGTGTAAAGTTTTTGTTGTAAATTATTATCTATTCACTTAAGTGTTTTACTACTGGTATTTCTGTACTACTGGTGTGTAGGTATGTGCACAAAATACTACTGGTAGCTCATTACTACTGATGTGTATTAGGTTTACATAAATACTACTGGTATGTCAGTACTACTGGTATTCACATATACTACTGGTCTTGTGTGTTGGTGGTTACTACTGATGTCAAAATCCTTAGTCACTACTGATGTTAGTAGATACTACTGACGTTTTACTACTGATATCTTATTTACTACTGGTCTTTCAGAATCACAATTACCAAACTAACCCCCATGAAAATAACCGTTATGTTATGATTCGAAGGGCAATTTAGTCTTTTTGCAGGATAAATCGAAAGATATAAAAGGCGGTTGTCGATTAGTTTAACATTATATTCACTTCGATTCACCAAATTCTCTCGATAAACCCTAGTTTACGATCAAGAACCCTTCATCAGAAACAAAATTCTTGCAAAAACTCAACAACAATGGCAACTTTACAAGCTCTCGATGTGCAAACCGATCTCAAATATTCAGAATTTCACAATATGGTTGCCTTTTTAAAGAATCCCGACGGGACAAAGGATTTTCGTCCAATCGTCAAATTTTTGCGAAATTCATATATACAGTTCGCTTTAACTGTAAAACCAAAATCATATCAACAGCATTTGGTGGATTTCTGGACCAATGCTGAACGAACAGAAGGAACAACCTCCTCAATGATAAAATCTAAAGTAGATGGAAAGCTCATAACAGTCACAGAACAATCAATTCGACACCATCTACAATTACACGATGATTCAGGTATGTTTACTCTTCCTAAGGAATACATTGCTGAAATTTTGAATAAAATGGGATATGAGGGAAGACTGAATATAGTAACCTTTCAAAAGGGTCTTCTCTCCCCACAATGGAAATTTTTAATACACACTATTCAGCATTGTATTTCTCCTAAACGAAGTACTTGGAATGAGTTTAACAAGGCAATAGCCTCTGCTGTTGTCTGTTTGTGCACAGACCAAGTCTTTAATTTTTCATATATGATTTTTGAAGGTATGTTGGGAAATCTTAGTTCTTCTAAATTTTTAATGTATCTCAGATTTCTACAACATATCATAAACTGTGAATTACAAAACTTGTCAACTCCCAAAAACATTTTTATTATTCCTGAGTTGAACAAGAAAGTTTTCTCAAATATGAGGAAACAATTTAAATTTTCGGGCAAGGAAACCCCTTTGTTTCCTAACATGATCAATGATCACACACATACTGGAGAGGGTTCAACCATTGCTACAACCCAAGTTGAACCTCAACCCACTCCATCACCCCCAAATACAGCCCAAACACCACCCCATATAGCCACTCAATCACCAACTAACTTAGAAGTCCTGAATGTGTCCCAGGAACTTGAATTAAATCTGCAGAGTGCTACTCTTCACTCTGTGGAAGACCTACCAGACAAAACCCAAAACATTTCCACAATTTACAAAAGAAAGAAATTATCTTTAATGGACACCAGGGGACAAATCGAGTCACACCCCAGGCTCAAAGAGTTGTCCTCCAAGGAGGAGAGAGGACATGAGGGGAGGGCTTTCACTACTGATGCCCCAAAGGTGGGTGCACAGGACAGTGAAAACATAATTAGGACCCAAACCTCGGCAACTTTAAGTGATGACTCTTTTGAAGAATTACTTAAAGGACCCCGGTGCCAAGAAACCACAAGGGGGGACATCTCTGCTTCTTCTAGGAAGAAGAGAATGTCTAAAAGACCCAATGAATCACCAAGCAGTGATGAGGGCAGATCTGTGGAATTGATGGAAAGGAAGGAAAACCTTAAAACCAATGTACCTGTTAGTAAGCCCGATGATCTTGCTAGATGGAGTGAGGGCAGTATTAAAATCACTCAATTGACGGATAAAGTGGATTCTCTTGAATCCACTGTACAAGATTATCTCAAATATTTAACAAACCAAGGGAAAACAATGGCTGCAATGAAAAGGCATGTCAACACCATCAACAAGAGGATGAGATTATATGAGCACAGGCTTCATCAACAAACCAAAATCATCAGAAAATTGAAGAAAAAGATTGATGATAGTGAGGCTCCACCAGTTGAGCTCACTAAGGGGGAGAAGGATAACATACAGACAATGATTGATGAATCTATTGCAGCAGCAGCATCCTCCCTCTTAAATTTAAAAGAAACAGAAGTTGATGAAAGCCCAGAGATGATGGTTACAGAAGAAGAACCAATTACTACTGCTCCTACTAAAGAACAAACAGAAAAAGAAACACCAGTAGTAACTCCCACTACTGACATTATAGCAGTAGTAAATGAAGAAGAGGAATTGAAAGCAGCAAATACTACTGATGCCCTATCAGTAGTAACTCCTGAAGTTACACCAGTAGTAACTACTCTGGTTACTACTGAAGAGGAAGAACTACATTTTTCAGAGCTAATTGAAAGAGAGAGACATGTCATCATTACCAAACCACCAACACCTGATCAACCACTTATCATACCTGACATTGATGATAATGTGAATTGGTTTGAGGTTGATGAGTGCTCACTTCCTCCACATCCAAAAATACTTCAACAAGATGAACTTAGATCATTTTCTCCTTCTGTAATAATAAGTGGAGTGCCAGACATGAAATATATTCCACCTCCACCTTCAGCACATATTGGAAAGGGTAAAGAAATATATGATGAAGATTACCCTAACAGAGCTCTTGGTCATTACATGGTAAACAAAATAAATCTTGTTAGAGCTGATAAACAGTCCAATTGGAAGGTGAAGCATAAGAGATATTGGGAGAAGGTAGCTAAGTATCAAGCTCTTGAACAAAAGAAAGAACAAAGTATAATTCCTGTTCAAGCACCTGTTCAAACAGATGACATTCAGATAAAGGCTCAAAAGGAAGAATTCAAAAGGCTCAGAAAGATTGAAGAAGAACATATTCAATGCCTTGAATATTTGGTTTCTGAATGTAAAAAGACTAAAAGTGATTTGACTGATGATGTGTTTGAACAGAAGGCCAACATGATTGAGTATTTAAAAACAAAAGGGATTAGTGCAAAGTCATTAGGAAGAATGAAGATGATGACTATCATTGAAAAATACTGCAATGCTAAAAAGAAAGACTTGGCTGAACAAGAAGCTGAAGAATCAAAGAAAGCCAAAACTTTAATCCCAATTAGTCTAAATTTGCTCAAAGCTGGAAGTATTTTAACTGTTGGTGATACTTCAACTCCCCAGTCTAAGAAAAGAAAATCTGTTGATCAAGAACAAAGCTCTAAAAAGAAGTCAAAACAAATTATACCTGTTCTTGAAATGCCAGTTGCTCCATTACAGAATAATCAAATTATTAACTGGAGAGTGATGCAGAACAATGTCATAGAGGTCATAAGGGAAGACAAAGTAATACAGAGATTCACTGGATGGTTACCTTTAATCAGATCATGTTCTAGAAGTGATGTAATCAAACTTCTGATTATTGGAAAACCTAGAATGACAAAGAAATCATGGAAAGAATCTGGAGCTGGATACCTAACTAAAATGATAGATGCTGCATTTTATCCAGATAATTATCCAGAACAATTTACAAATCCAGGTAATGTGTATGCTTGGAATGTCATTCCTACTGCCAATATGTACTTCTTTGAGAAATCAGGCAAAGTGTGTGAATTGTACTTATATGAGAAAGAATATCCACATTCTGAGAAGACTATGTATCAGATATTCATAAACACTTTGATGAAACCCTATGATGCTGTTATGTTCCAAAATAAACTGAATTATTTTACAAAGAGGAACAGCAGATATATTATTGAACAAAGGCTTCAACAGAATCAAAGAACTCTTGAGAGAAGAAGAAAAGAACAAGAGGAACAAAAGAAACTTGATTGATTAAAAGATAATCAATAAGTTTAGGGGGAGATTGTTGGAGCAAAACACAGATCAAATTATTACTGATGCTGTAGTTAGTACTGATCACTTAGTACTGATGGGGCAGAATTGATTAATACTGAGAAGTTGATACTGATGATACTATAACTGAGTTACTACTGATCATGCAAAGATTGAAGATACTACTGATCATTAGTAGTTACTACTGACGATGTATCTGGACTTACTACTGATCACCAAGTTTACTACTGACGTTATATATTTACTACTGGTGATGAGTTTTACTACTGATAACGCGTTTTTGAAGAATATCAAGTCCGAGATCTTCGTAGAGATAGTTATAGAATGTAAATTAATGTATATCGTTTATTATTCGATGTAAATCAAGTCCTAGAATAACTAGGGTAAATAGTTTAGCTTCAAGGACTATTATAAATAGTTCCTTACGAATTGTAAACGTACGTGTGTATTGTTAACTTGATAATATACATTGAAGCTTTTTGTGAAACTGTGTTCTTAATATTCTTGCATATTGTTCTTACAGTTCATTGTTCTTAATATATTGATATAGTGTTGATCCGCTGCAACTTCTATCATCAATTAGATCTAAGGTGTTTATTAACTTATTTATAGTTAATCGATCCTGACAGGCAGGTGTTGAAACAGGAAGAATTCTGCACTGACTCAATTCCATGACTGGTCTCAACTAGAACGAGTCTCCCTTGAATGATCTGCTCGATCACAGTTTGTTTCTCCTCCCAATTTCTCGATCTGTCTTCCGCTAACTGATGTTACCACCATGCCGACAGAAACACCACACAATCGTTTAAATAATCGGGGGTGGAGGAAACCAGAAAACAAAACGGGAAGATATACATGTTACCGAACAACTACTCGGTGTCAGCTTCTCTTGCTCGGAAACACCTGCTGCGACCTGCTCATCACATCGGCACCCGCCCACTATTCTGATCGGGATTGATTGTAAGCTTGATTCTGCTCGACCACAACTAGACAAGGGATTGGTGATCAGAATTGTTCTTAGTACCGCAAGGAAAAGACATGGTGAAGTGGTTCTCGATGGTTTGCAAGAAAACAAAGTGAAGGGATGGAGTTGCCGTAGATCACGGCTGAAAAGAGAATGTTTAGGGTAGGATTAGGGTTGATGTCAAGATTAAATATGAACTAGAGGAACCAAAGGCTTTAAATGGATCGGAGTTGGGCTAGAATAATATCTCGGGCTCTCTACTCATGCCTTTCTTCTATTTTTATTGCTGGGCTACAAGGAAAAGAAAAGAAAAAGGGTCTCGGCCCCCTTTTGGCTTCTACTGATCGGATACAACAAGAAAAGAACAAGTGGGCTTCGATTTCCCCCTTCAAACTGAACTCGGGATCAACCAAAAGTCTAGGATTTCAGCCTCGAGTAAAAAGAATACCCCATGACTCGTACGGTCAAATAACGATCCAAATAATAAAAAATGTCTAACTAAAACAAACCGTCTAATTACCGATCACCTAAATAATAGGAACCGTCCAACTACAGGTCGTCTAATAATTTCATTAATGACAAATATTAACTATTTAAAATATATAATTCATTTTAAAATGAATTAGTCAAATAACTTAAATTTCGGGGCGTTACATTTCTACTGTGTCACATTAGTTTTTTATTGGTTCTGTTTTATAGTCTTACCAAATGTAGTTAAACATAATTTGTCATTTGTATTTTCATTATGTATATACTCCTAGAATTATAAATACCGGTTTTACCTAAAATACTAGTATTCGCATTTTTATTTTCATACTTGCAGTTGCATAATTCATTTTAGTGTAGTTATTCCCTGAAATTTTACATAGTGGTTATGTTTTAAATACTGTCAGTTGCATTTGCATTTTCATATTTGTAGTTGCATTTGCATTTTCATATTTGCAGTTGCATTTTGCATTCTCGTTTTATGTACTTATTCACTAAACTTATAAATATCGGTTCTTTTTCAAATACTGAATTTTTGCATTTTCATTTTCATTTTTGCACATGTTTTTGCTTTTTCATTAGTTCTAATTCTTCCCTGGTTTTTTAACCAATTGTTTTGAAAATTGTCCGTTGCATTTGCATTTTCATACTTGCAGTTGCATTTTCATTTTATCTTGTTAATCATGAAATTTTACATTCTAGTTCTATTTTTTTTGAACACTGACAGTTTCATTTGCATTTTCATATTTGAGGTTGCATTTGCATTTTCATAGTTGCATTTTGCATTTTCATTTTCATTTTATGTAGTTATTCCATAAACTTATAAATAATGGTAATGTTCCAAATACTAGTTTTTGCATTAGTAGTTTCATTTTGCACATGTTTGCATTTTCATTAAATCTATTTACTTCCTGAATTTTAACTAACGGTTTAAAATTCTGCACTTGTATTTGCATTTTGATACTTACAATTGCATTTTCATTTCTTTTTAAATACCAACTGCATTTGTCTTTTAATATTTGCAATTGCATTTGCATTTTCATATATACTTGTAGTTGCATTTCATGAATTCTAATGTACCTGCACTTTATCTATCCATTATTATAATCAATACAAAGACAAATCCAAATAATAACCATAAAAACGACCAACTATCAGTAATTCATTTTCATGTATCATAAACACTTGTAATCTACATTATAATCAATACAAAAAAAACCAAAACAATAACAATCTAGATTAGTTCTACAACTATCCATCAATCCATATCGACCCATTCATGTTTATTTCCATGTTGTGTATCATTTGACCCATTCCCCATTTACAAATGGTTTTTTACTTGACCCGTTTAGCTGTAACACACTCCATATCGACCGTTCACAAATTAATGGTCAAAATGAGTTGTAAATTACCAAGTAGTGTTTGATCCAAACTACCATTTTTAAGTAAGCCACAACGAAATTATATGATCTCCGTCAAAAAATTCCCGTAAAACCTGCCTTGATTCATCATTAAGAACCTTTATTGCAACTACTAATCCATCCTTAAGAATCCCCTAAATGTCAATAAACATTTGTTTTAAGATATAATTAAGTAGTTAATTAATATCTTAATCTAAAATGTTAGAACTTTACCTTGTAACGGAACCAAAACCTCCTTGTCCGGTCTTAAATTCTGATCTACAATTTGGTTCCTTGCCCGGTCTTAATTTCTGATCTAAATTCTCGAGTAGCAACTCGTAAATTCATGTTTTCAACATCCAAAAGTTCTGCATTTACATAATAATAATATATAAAAACATGTTTAAAAAAAAATTAAGGTTAATTTGATCCATACGATATTCAGATGTGGTCTTAACGCTGACCTATACTAACAGAAGGGTTGTTTCCCCAATTATTTCCTGCAATATGTCAAAAATGCTACTTCAAAACATTAATTAAATCTATAAAACTCTATCTAAAATTACATTTGTACCTCTATAAATATCTATTTCTAGAGGAAGCAATCTTACCGAAAGAATTCAACTTCTTTCTTATTTGACACTCTAGTGTTACCTGTAATTTAGGAAGCATATTAGCATTTTGATAATATTAGCATATTATCATACGAAAATGCAAATGAAAGTAGGAGTAGGAGTAGGTTTTGGGTCAATAAACTTTAAATAGATACTCATGTAACACATAATTTACTACATCAATTGATTATATCATGTAAATCACATATGAAATAGTTTTGACTTACTATTTAAACCAACAGGAAGCCCAAAATATGTAATAACGGGCAAGCAAAACCACTAATTCACAACACAAGGAATACCAGAATATATAGTTATGATGTGGTAGCAAAAACTACACCATGCACGTCTTGGTAGGATCAAATTGATTCTAACCCGAATCCTTGGTACAGCCCCTGGACCAAACAAACAATATACACTCTCTTATTAATTAGGGATGCAACTGATCTATTAGGAACTTGTAACCAATTTGATGATTTTAGTTAAATCATATGTAACCATCACTCAAACAAGAAGCTACATAACTATTCGTATGTCGATTGACATATAGCCAGAGACTCACGCCTTTGAAGTCGGGTTCGTGAGTGAGAGAAACGGATAATTACCTTTGTGACTGAGAGAGAGAGGCAGTCGAAACCCGTCGGTCGACGGCCTTCATAAATCACGAGTGAGAGAGAGAGAGGTTGAAGGCCGAAAGTTTTGTGAATCTACCTTCGTTAATCTCGAGGGGGCGTTGTATTGCAGACATCAGTGGGAGACACAATGAACCCTAATTTCAGAGAAGAGAGAAAGCGTACAATAGGTGAGAGAGGAAGTTTACTAAATTGTCCCTTTTGTCTATTTTTTACAGTATTTGAGGCTGATTGCGCGTGTTTTTCAACTCTTAATCTAGTCCCTTCAATTCCTTGATCTAAGGGTTATAATTAGTTCTTTATATTCTTCAATTAACAATGCTTTTCTATAGATCCCTATGGATCAAGAAAGAAGTTGGCTTATTTAGAGAAGTTAAAGAAGCAATTAGGAGCCTTGATTTAATTAGAACATTCAAGGGGGCTTAAGGGCATGATTGTCATTTTACCCCCTCCTACAACAACACATACCGTCCCTTTTAATTTTCTCATTCTTTGTGTGTTTTTTCAATTCCCTTGCCTCATCTTCTTCACATGTTCTCCACATCTCCATCAATGGTTTCTCTTGAATAGAACCCTATGAGATTTCAACATTCTGCATATATCATAACCATCAAATACACATTCGTTTGTTTATTTCTTAATGTACAAATACCCAAACCATTATTGACAGCTCCAATTTCAAATGCCTATACGCATATATCTGTTTATTTTAAATACCCTAACCGTCAATGGCAGCTCCAATTTCTTCATGCGCATCATCAATGGTAGCTCCAAATACCGATTTGAACCCTAAATCAGCTACTTCAATTTCAAATACATACACAATTTGAACCATAAATCAGCTGAGAAACATAATCAGCTACAAACCCAAAATCAGCTCCTATATGAACCCTAAATCAGCTATGAATGAGGAACTCAGATTAAACTCCAGGTAGGTCAGATCTGATTCATCTAATTCTTGTTGATTTCTATTCTTTATATTTCTCATGCGATTCATTAGCTAATATATCTCTAAATTCTACTTCAATGGCTACGGAATATGATATCCAATTGGATCTAGAACTGCATAATGATGATGCTTTGTTGAAATCAATGCTTAATTGCATTTTCATTTAGTTGTATTTGTTTTGATGTTTTTGATATTGGGGAAGATGTTGAATCAATATTTAATTGCATTTTCATAATTCTTTCTATAAATATTTGTATGGATTATTACTATATGTTTTAATAGTTTTTGAATATGTGAAGATGATGAATAATTGTTCTTATGAATTTCTTAGTTTTGTTGCTTCCATGTTTTCTTAGTTGCTATGTTGAATCATTTAAGTTTAAGAATTTAACAAAATCAGGATACATAATTCTTCGTTTTCATTCTCATATTTGCAGTTGGATTTGCATTTTCATTATACTTAGTTATTCCATAATTTTTAAACACATACTTCAAATACTAACATTTTCATTTTCATACTTGCAGTTGCATTTTCATTTTATGTAGTTATTTTCTGAACTTTTAATCAACTGTCTTGAATACTGGTTTTTGCATTTGCATTTTCGAACTTGCATCTGCATTTTCGTCATCATTATACCTAGTTATTCTCTGAAAATTTAACAAAATATTTGAAATACTTGCATTTGCATTTTCATACTTGCGCTTGCATTTTCATTTATGTAGTTATGTTCAGACGTTTCATCTTGTTTTTTTTTTAATTTTATATATATTTTTTTAGATTCTGATGATGTTCCAACTTCTCTTTGAATTGATTTTGAAAACATATCTTCTCTGGGTGATAAATGTTGGGTTCCTAGTGTTCCCAATTCTAAAAGCTAGTTAATGGTATGCAATTTGATTCTTTGGTTGATTCTTGGAATTTCTATCGATATGGTATGGTTTTTATACTATTTACTGATATAGAAAACGATACAAAATATGTTGTATTTGGTGCTGCTATGCTGAGCAATATGAATGTTGCATCCTACAAGTGGTGATGCAATGCCTTTATTAAAGTTGTCCTTCTCGGCCTAAGTTGGTATTAACAGATCAAGATCCGGCGATAAAAATCAAAATTGACTCTTGCTTTACCATGACGAGACATCGACAAACTATGTATGTGGCATATAATGAAGAATGTTACTACCAAGGTATCCTTAATTATTGCTTTTCATGCATTTTAAGATTTTCATTTACTTTTTGTCATTTTAATTTTTTTTATTTTTTGTATAGGTTTCTCTTGTTTTATGTAATGTTGGTTTTAAGCCGAAATTATGTAGAATTGTATGGACAAACAAGTTAGAACATGAGGCTTTCGAGACGCATTAATATTCGCACTTGTCCAGAAAGAAAAAGTAGGAGATGCGCAGAAAAAACGTAACAAGCAGATGATGCATGATTTTCTTGAGTGGGATGTTGTTTTTAGTTGGTTCTGTTTTATATTCTTACCAAACGTAGTTAAACATACTTTGGGATTCGCATTTTCAATATATCTAGTTATTCCCTAAAATTTTAAATAACGGTTTTGATTCAAATAATGTCAGTTGCATTTGCATTTTCATATTTGCAGTTTCATTTTCATTTTATTTAGTTATTCACTGAAATTTTACACATTTGTTTTGTTTTAAAAATTTTGTCAGTTGCATTTGCATTTTCATTTTATGTAGTCCCTGAACTTTAAATATTGATTCTGTTTTAAATACTTGTAATTGCATTTGCATTTTCATACTTTCAATTGCATTTTCAAATTTGCAGTTGCATTTTCATTTTTTGTAGTGATTTCCTGAAATTTTAAATACTCATTTTGTTTCAAATATTGTCAATTACATTTTCAATTTCAAATTGCATTTTCTTTTTCACTTTACGTAGTCTTCGAACTTTTAAATACAAATTCCATTTCAAATTCTGATATTTGCATTTGCATTTTCAAACTTGCAGTTGCATTTTCGTTTTGTGTACTTATTCCTCGAAATTATACATGCTGATTCTTTTTTAAATACTCAGTTACACATTTACATTTTCATTTTATTTTGTTCTTGAACTTTTAAATATTGGTTATATTTCAAATATTATTTTAAATATTGACATTTGCATTTGCATTTACATACCCGCACATGTATCTACATTTTCATTACGTATAAGTTTTTCGAAATTTTATTTCTGTTTACTTTTTCATGTATCATCAATACTTGATGAAATTTTATGTACCGGCACTTGCTGAATTGAACTTTATAATCAAAACAAAAAAAAGTGAAATAAATAACAATCTAAATTACTTTTACGAGTATCCATCAATCCATATCAACAAAAACCACCAACCATCAATAACTTGCAAAAACAATCAACCTCGAAAATACATTTAGCTGCCAAAAAAACAACCAAGCACCTAAATCCAACAATCCATATGATAAAAAAAACAACCAACCACCTATTGCAAAGTTATACATAAAAACCTGTTGTATAGTTAGACCGACATCCATCTTTTACCGATTCATACGTTCACTTCAACGTCTTCTGTGAGTTTAACCTTTTCTTCATTTGTTAGTTTTTGATGCTCTTCAACATATTCAATAACCTCATTCTTTGATAAACCACAACTTTTATGTTTTGATTCCTTCCTATAAATACCCATATCTTCAATCTGTTATTGAGTTTATCAATTTGAACTTTTCTAGTAAATAAATACTAAAAGTTGACAACCATAATTGAATATTCATATCTTTGTTTAAATTCATCTATTTGTCTACTTCATATTTCATACAGACAGAAAATGAAAATGATACATAGACTTTTACCTTCTGGTTCATTCTCCTTTTCTGTTTCGTTCTCTACTACCTTCTTCTTACTTCTTTTCGGTAGCTCTGCATAACAAGTGCCACCCAAACATCATCTGAAATTTCTTGACTTTCCTCTACTACTGTAATGCACAATTTCACATGTTACATATGTTACATATTTATTTTTTCAATAATGCAAAACATATACACACACATACATAATCACCTCAAATTTAAAAAGGATTTATTTTTCTTTTTTACACAAACTCTTAAACTCCCAGAAATGCAAATGTGTACACATAGACCTTCATAAGTTCATAATTCTTAAATATGGATTATTTTCTTTCCAGTTGTGTAGTTTATAGTTCTTAAACACATAAATGCAAATGCATATGTAACCATGAACCTTTTTTTTCTTCTATTAATATCTATAAAAAAATCTATTTTCTAAGTAGCAGATACAATTAAATACACACTCATTTATCCCAAAGTGTAAACAGATGTCGAGTTTCAAAAGGATCAAGTGATGACGCTTTAGCTCGAGCTTTATAGATGCCCATTTTCCATAAGCAGGGCTTGAAAATTTTGATGAATGTACTATCAATTTGAGGAAGCTTAGTATTGGCCATGCTTTTGCACAAGGTGCTTTTGGGAACTTGTATAAAGGTACTTACAGTAGTGAAGATGTTACTATTAAGCTTCTGGAAACAGAGAATGATTTAGAGTGGGCCCAACTAATGGAGCAACAATTTTAGCAGAGATTTATCATGCTTGTGAGATTACAGCATCTGAATATTGTACGGTTTATTTGTGCGTGTAGAAAACCAATGGTGTCAATTCTCCATCATGACCATAACTTGACCTGGTTAACTGAAAATTATGGAAAAATACAGAGATTTTACTTTAATAATATTAAAACATAAGTTCAATAAACGTATGCAAATCAAGCAAACCTTTTGGGTAAAAGTTGAAAGAGATCTTGCATTCGAGTGTGACCGAGAGATGGAGAATCGCGTGTTGAAATCGTCCGATTGAATTCAAATGTTGAATCTCGTTAGACTGTGAGAGAGAGCCAGAGAATTGCCTTCGTCCGATTTGCTTCGAAAACTGATTTCTTTGTTCGCTCTAGAGAGAGAAAAGTAAAAAAGCCCTAATTTGATGCCTTCATTCCACGACAAAAACCAGGAATGTAATTTTAAGAGAAACACTGGTTATTTCCCCAAAATACCCTCCTAGCCTATTTCTTTAGTCCAATATTGTTTCCTGACTATCTGACCCGCGTGTTTTAGGATCTCTACATCTGGTCCATTCAAATCTTGATCTAAAGGTTACAACTAGTTCTTTATGTTTTCTAATTAATAAATGTTTTCTATAGATCCCCACCCTATATATATATATATATATATATATATATATATATATATATATATATATATATATATATATATATATATATATATATATATATTGAGCCCCTATAAAAAGTGAGCCATGTGTGGCGCACCTCCTCAAAGACACACATGGATAAGCGCATCTCCAATGTAAGCTTTTTACAAAGTTTTTTTACCTTTTGTGTAGGTCATTTAAATATATGACTTTCTAGCAAAAAAAACTTTTGTTTAAAAAACTTTTTCTTCCATAAGTCTTTTTCAAGATACATAAAATTAAAACTTTATGTATACTACTATTTATATACATTGGAGGAAAAACTTTTTTGAAAATTTTCCTATCAATATTGAGTGAAAAATTTATGTGATAATATTAAAAGTTACTGAAAAACTTATATATTAGAGATGCTCTAAATAGTAAAATTTAGTATCAACCAGTACCACAATTTTTCCACTTTAAATGCTTCTTCATCTCCAAATTTTTTAACATGAGTATTAGTGTTCTTTTATCTCTTGAAAACTAAATTTTTAAAAAAGATGTTTATATGTTTTCATTTTCAGTTTAAAAAATAACAAGAGTTTTCAGTTTGGAAAAAAAAATAGTTCAAAACTATAAGAGTCAGTTTTCAAAAATTTAATTATAGAATCGAAAGTATGTTTTCTTTCTTATAAATAAAACTTAAAATAAAAATTTGAACATTTTCAATTTTTCTAGGAAGCTATAATATAAACATGTCAAAAAATCAAAACATTTTGCGTACTAATCGAGAATAATTTACTATCCTGTTAACTGTTAAGCATATAATCAAGAAAGATTTCACATATTTGTTGTAGCACATCTGAAAAAAGTCAAAATACGTCGACATAAATAAAAGTCAAAATATTGTGTTGGATCAATTCACACAAATTTCACACAAAGATATAAAAATCAAAGTATATGAATCCTCTCGAGAAAAAACCTTGTTCTAATGATAAAATTACATATTTGAATCTAAAATTCTGATACACAAAAACATGATGATAATATTATAAAATCGCCTTAAGTTAGATCATCATCGTCTTCTTCCTCCTTTGCCTTAATCAGCAGCTTCACTCTCAACAGAAGAGTAGTCTTCCACTCATCCTGTGCAAAAAAAGTTCCAAAAATAATAAATATTTTAATAATAATAAAGAAAATAAAAATAAAATAATTTAATGATGATAGATCAATTACCAGCTTAGTCATGCTGTCAAACTCCTTAACAGCATCAGTAAACTTTGCAACATCTTCCTCATCTAGTGCACCAGCCAAATCCTACAATAAAAAACAAAAAGTAATTAATTCAAAAAAAATGTTTGTACAGTAGAATCTAGTATTTAAAACATTTACTTAGAAATCAATATATTCAGATTAATAATAATATTCACAACACACCGCCAGTAATCTGTACTCCCGAGTTGATGAAAATGTTGGATCCAGTTCCTGCAAAAATACAAAAAACCAACACTTCACTCAATATACCTAACCTTAAAAATTAGGGACTATATGTGTAATAAAAAGAATCAAGGGACAATTTATGTAATTTATATTTACCTGATAACGTTCTAAGGCATTTGTGATTGCAACAACATCACCTTTGCAAAGTTGACAAATTCCAGCATTAAGTAAATGTCCTCTGACTCCATATTTTAGCAAGTTATTGTTGAGAGATTGTCTTGCTACTTCTTCATAAATTTCTATAGCTTTTTGGTATCTGAATAAACATATATTTTAGTCAATTTTATATAAAATAAATTTTAATATTTTAAAATATTTACAGAGTAAAAGAAAAGTTACTGTTCAAGTTGAGCTGAAAATTGTGCAATTTTCTGTTTGCATTGATTTGAA
Source organism: Calendula officinalis (assembly GCA_963853835.1). Taxonomy (NCBI): domain Eukaryota; kingdom Viridiplantae; phylum Streptophyta; class Magnoliopsida; order Asterales; family Asteraceae; genus Calendula; species Calendula officinalis. The sequence continues at coordinate 6,436,839 of OY970832.1, read as the reverse complement.
GAAGTTGTTACTTCTTCGCCTTGAAAAAGATCACCTGCTTTGTCATAGTAAGCAATTGCCTGCTCTAAGTTTTGCTCTTGTTCATACAACTCAGCAATTTCCTGCACAAAAATAAAAATAAAAAAATAGTTGAAAACTGTAAAACTGTTTTATGACTATTTTTTCCTTAAATGAGGTTAACTTCTAACCGAACCACAGGTTAACAGCAAACTGAGGTTAACTGAAATGAGGTTAGGTTTAGATTTCTCATAATTTTAGGGTAAAACGCACCCGTGAAAACCCTAATTCATACCTTGCAATATCTTGCAGACATGCTGAGCCTTCCATTTTCCATGAACAAATTTAATGATTGCTCTAGGCAGGCTATGCACTCTGCATACATTAATAAATAAATAAAAATAAATTAATACAGAAAAAGTTACTAGTTAAAAGGTTTCATGTCCAGAAGTAAGATATGAACTTCTTTTTTGTACAACTACGTACCATTATAGCCTTAGAAATTAATAACTTTTTAATCTTGAGAGAACATTTCATATATTTTAAAACAAAATGAGCATCAAATGACGGATTTCGAATACATAATATATATCAAATGAGGTGCAATAAAATTATAAAAATTATAAAAAAATGCAGGAATGGTGAAACAAATGCTGAAAAATATACTAACCCTTGGTGTTTGTTTTCTTGAATGCATGGCCTGCATCAGCATAAGCATTAGCAGCTTCATGTTTGCTATCTCCCTGTAAACATTAACTTTTAAAAATTACAAAATAAATAAAATAAAATAACAAGTAGAAAAACAAAATATGAAGAGAATAATAAACACTTGCCTTCAAATGACACTGGGCTAACTTGACATATACAGCTCCAGCTTGGTCCCCTGAGATATTATGTGTCATGTCACATTAGCAAAAAGAAAGATAGTATTTTAATATTTTACAATTCTACGTTTTCCATATCAAGTTTTAATAACAATCAATAATCATATCAATCAAATGAGATAAAAACATACAATTAATTAACATGAATTTGAGCAATATACTTACAAGATTTAGCAAGCTTGTAAGAGTTTGCAGCTTTTTCATATAAATCAGCAGCATCTTCATACTTGGATCCAAACAGTCCCCAACCACTCAACTTCTTTTCAGCTTTCTTCTCAAATTCCATCCCTTTGGCCATCTGATCAGACATTTTCCCCAACTCTTCTCTTACTGTTTCTCCAAATCTGAATTTTGCAAAACAAGATAATAATAATATTACAAAGCTTAAAAGGCTAGAAACTAAAATGAAATTGTTTTCCTCTCTGTTGTTCATATTTAGCATACAAAATGAAGATGTGTTCTACACTAATTCTGAGAAGCATCCATTATGATGATTTTTATGAGAATAATATAGCTTTACTCAAGGAATAATTACTTTCCCCTTATTTGTTAATATGCTCAAACAAAGGTATCAAGTGAGGATTTGATCTTTTATTATTAAAACCTCAACTCAAAGAGACAACACGAAGGTGAAATCGTTACACCTACTAATTCATTAACATCTATCAAATACGATCCAAAATCAGCTATACCTGAAATTTCTTCTCAAAATTGCTACCTTAACAGTAATCATAGTAGATTCAGCAATTTTTTATCGACTTTTTGACTACACAAATCAAATTCGATTTGGAAACTTAATTCACGAACTCTAGGGCACAACTATTAGTAGAATATAAGTATTAGATAAACTTGGTAATTGTTATTGTGTAAAGCTCGGTTACAGTACCAGGTATAGATAATAGATAGACACCTAATCCTAAACTAACTACAATTACTCATCTCTATCTGTTACTTGATATTATCTACATATCGGGATAGCTACAACTAATACAGCTGTCTAATAGTGCTAATCGAATGAAATCCCAACAATTGAGCATCGTGACATAATAATATCCGAATTTAAATGATCTCCCATAAACAGATCGGGAAAATATGACAGAAATTAAGTAGTTTGAAGATCGACACTCACTCGTAATTGCAGTAGTACTAATTGTGATGATGATGATCAATCGGACATCAAATCTGTCTGGGCTCGATGAGATTTTGATGAAATGTGCCAAAGGCTGTTGCACGATGTTTTGGAAAAGTATTGTAAACAAAGCAAAGAAGAAAGGTCTTCTGGTAGGAAAGGAAGTTGTTTGGTAGATGCCGAGTTTTCAGCTTTTGACTAAAGTCAAGATATACGTATTTGCTTAGTATTTTTAGATCTTTTTGGTCGACATATAACCGGATTGTTTAAATGGACAATTTGAATTTAATCGTTTGAATTAGTTTTTTAGTTTTTCGAATCGGTTTGGATTTAAATCAAATTAATAGTTTGGTTTTCTGATTGGATTTGGTTTCCATCATAAAATTCGGATTGTCCAAAAAATCCAAATAGTAATATACATATATTTAAATATCTATCCAACAATTATAGCCCATTTCAAAAAAATCAAATATCTATAAACTATGAAAATTAACAGAATATCTCATGGTTTGAAATGTCACAAGTTATGTATTAGACTTGTTTTTATGTATAAAGTAGTTTATCGTTTTGAAATTGTACATATTAAACTTAATATTAATTATGTTATATACTTTTGTAGTTTTGTGAAGTATATTAAGAAAAAAAAAGGTTTGATTTGGACAAAACCAAACCAACCAAATTGTAATTTGGTTCGGATCGGTTTGGATTTAAATTAGTTTGGACGGTTCGGTTTGAACATTTAAAATCTAAAAACCATTTGGATTCACCTATTTGGTTCGGATATATCCGGATTATCCAAACGAACACCCCTAACTCGAACTCACCTGAATCAAGAAAATGATTATGGCCAGACTGGAGATCGAACAGATAATGTCTTGACCAGACTGAGAATCTGGATTTTCCGATTTTTTCAGTTTTAAATTAGACAAAACGGGATCAAGAATTGATATTGCATAAGAACTAAAACCAAGAACTTGATCACTATAGCTTGGTTTGATCCCTTTCGGGGTTTGGACTGTGCATATACATATATCAGTCGATTCTCAATTTAGTTTGCACATGCCTAAAACGTGTAATTTCGTGCACTCATGGTTTAGTAATTTTTATATGAAAGAAATCCTTCTTAATAATTTTAATTCATTAATTTTTATAGATTTACATGAGTTGTTTACCTTTGTTAAATTTTAAAAATATATATTGTTAAGAAAATTTTCTATAATGTGAAACAAACGTACTGCATAGAAACAGTATAAAACATAAAAAGTGAATATGCTAGCTACCAACAATTAAGATTGAAATATAAAAAGTGAACATCAATCCTAATCAATTCGGAAATTGAATATACATCTAGCTTTTTTACTAATCCCAAGATAGCTATTCGCTTTGCGGATAATTCGGAATCAGCACGAATGGTTATAAGAGAGTTTTTATTTTGTTTATGTGAATTTCACTCTTATGGAGAAACCACTAACACTAAGGCATCATCTTTGTGTACAATGGTTGTATACTTGTTATTGTATGACATATTTGCTAATTTAATTATGTTAAATATGTGTTATTAATTTGTGATTAAAGTCAATAGTATTGTGAAATTGGGCCATTCGCTAAAACTATGGCATTTGATATTAACGAGGAATTTGGTTACCGCGTGATGCTGCGGGTTTTTAAAGACTTATTTTTATGTTAATTTTTTTTGGCGACATATTATTATAATATTTCGATTTACTCTCCAAATTATTATTTCAATTATACCAAAGTTTATAAGTAATATATCTTAGGTAGATAAATTTTTATGTGGGGTGTGTTATTTTTTACTTGATTTGAATATTATCCAGCTTTTAGTTTATTGAAGTATTTAAAATTTTCATGATTTTAGCTAAGTGAATAAAATATTTTAAATAGAATTAAGAAAAATTATAAAAGTTTAAGAGTTAAAAATATGAATTATAAAAGTTTAAGTGAAAATATTTTTAGAAATAAAATGTTTATAATTTTGTAAATAATAAAAAATTAGGTTAATAATAAGATATTATACTTCCTTCGTTTCAAAATAAGTGATACAAATTAGAGTTCACGGTTTTTAAGGCAAAATATGACAATGATGGTTAATTAGATTAAATTTGATAGTTAGTGGAGGATGAGTCTCACATATATTGATTAAAGTGAATTTAATGATGTTTATAAGTAAAAGTAAGGGTAAATGTGTCTATTCACTTTATTAAAGAGGATAGTTAGTGGGTCTGGTCCCCACTACCTTTTACTAAATATGGTAAGTTTTCAAAATGTATCACTTATTTTGAAACACCCCAAAATAAAAAGTGTATCACTTATTTTGAAACGGAGGAAGTATAAGTTTAGGGAGTGAAGTAAAAAATCTTTATTAACTATACAATGAAAAAGATGCCAAAAATCTAGTTTGTCATCTAGTGGACTCGGAGTCGAACATTAGCATCTAGTGGAGAAAGCAAAGTATTTTACCAGTTGATTACAACCAACTTTGAATTATCTCTACATACCCACTTGTTTATAAATATTTAAAAAAAAAAATAAAATCAACCAATCATATTTCAAAAATAACTATTCAACCAATCGTGGTTGAGTGAATAGTAATAAATTAGTTTTTTTAATACTATAAATATTAAAAAAAATCAACCAATCATATTTCAAAAATAACTAATCAACCAATCATGGTTGAGTGAATAGTAATAAATTAGTTTTTTAATACCACAAATGTATTATATAGTAATTTGTTAAAGTTGTTAATTATTTAAAATAAGCCATTTGATGTCAATTTGGTAAAGTTGTTATTTTCTATTTTATGGTATTTATTCTTAATTATCTATTACATTTTTGGTTATCTTTTTTGCCTCCAGTGACAAACATTCGGAACCATCTTTCAAAACTTTATAAGAAAATTACAAAAGTTATCACTATAATTTAAAACTTTTGCCCCATTTATTGTTTTACTACGTAATTTCTTACTTGTAACCAATATGTCGAATATGTATCTAATAAATTTTAAAGGTTATGAATTCAAAGCTTGTTGTAGCTAAAACTGGGATAGATTTATAAGTCATTAAAAAAAATCTAATAAATCTTATACGTAGTGTTTCTTCTAGGAGTAATTTGATGAGCTTAACAAAACAAGATTAAGAGCAATATAAGTATTAATTTGTGAGTAATATCTTGTATGGACCAAACATAAATACGATATGATGCATGCTAAGAATGATTAGCAGAAATATATGATGTCATTCCTTAAACGAGAAAAATCCGAACAAATGTAAAAACAAATTGTAAAGTGGATTTCTATATATACGCAGACAATGAATTTCGCTTGCTATTTTACCTTCAAAGCTTCACCTTTGCAAAGTGGACACTTATTTTGTTGAAGCAACCATGTGTTGATGCACTTGGGATGATATTGATGTTTGCATTGAAGCACCCCTACTTTATGATTTTCTTCAAACTTTGACTGACAAATCACACAAATCCCTTCTCCATCTTGTTCAGAATAAGTCATTATTTGCAGATTTTCCGAAATTTGTTGCTTCGTCAATCCACGGTTATTAAATCCTGATGATGATGATGATGCTTGTTGAAAACTTTCATTAATTTGATTCATGTTACGATCTTCGAGTATATAAACTTCATCATCAGTTGTCCCATAATACCAATTCCTATTAAATAATTGGGATACAAAAACATCGAGTTGTTGTGGTTGTTGTTGTTGATATTGTTGTCGCTCATGGGAAACTTGTAGTTGTTGATGAAAAACATATGCGGAGTTGAATTGTTGAGTTTCATAGTTTGTTATGTCGTTAATAAACGGTTGATCTCGGTACACATACCAGTTATTGGGGTATGGAAGTGGGTGATTGGTTTGCATGGATTGTTGGATCAAGTCAGATTGGTCATAATGTGGATATTGATCGTTTGACAAGTGAATGGTGCAAGAGTAATAGGCACGTATTGGGGTCTCACCGAGGTAGATGTGGTAGAGATTTGGGTGTTCTATATTCATCTCCATGGAAACGTACGGGTTGCACAAGAAATAGAAGAAACAAATGATCGGGTGGCTGAAAGAACACAAAGATGTGGTGGTGTTGATGAAATTTGAAGATTAAGGAATTGAATGAAAGGTTTAAATAGAGAGAATATTAGGAATAAACTTATTTTAGGAATGGTTTTGAATTGCAATCTCCGAGATATGTTTAATAAATGTTTCCATAAACGATTTGATGTTTCCATAAACGATTTGGACACGACACCTCTTTAAATCCCACGATGACTTCTCCCATAACGGTAGCATTCTTAGTTTCTTAAAAAACAAACAATTACTAAGCACAAAGGGATAGAGACGTAGATAATTTTTAGTTTTCTAAACTTTTTAAATTCAGATAACGGTGACTTCTCACAAAACGATGACTTCTCGACATTTTTTGCTTTCTAATTAAAAATAATAATAAGATTAAGATAATTGAATAAATTCAAACAAATTAAATATAATAAATAATAAGAAGTACATTTAATAAAACGTTACAAAGCTTATAAAAATAAATAGTCCAAAAAACTTTAAAATAAATTAACATCTCCGCCTCCCAATACGTCTCTTGATCCCGAGCCCGAACCCCATTCATCACCCGTTCTCAACCCTCGTCCGCGATATGACCACACCCTTTTCTCACAAATCTTCATTTTTTCCATTTCCATTATAAATTCTATGTCTTCCGGTAATCCCTCAGCCGATATGGACAAGATTTGAAGGTTGTCTTGGAGGTCATTCGTTTTGTAGTATTTCTTGTTTATCGCTTCAAATATTGATGTGATTGTGTCAGGATCGAATAACCAAAACAAGTTATTGTCAACCCGGATCTACTAATAACAAGAAGTTGCAGCGGATCAACACTTGTATTAATATAATAAGAACAATAGAATACTGTGTATTGAACGAACAATGAACAATAATATTAAGAACACAGTGATTCACAAAAAGTTTCAATGTATATTATTGATCAACAATACACACGTACGTTTACAATTCGTAAGGAACTATTTATAACAGTCCTTGAAGCCTAACTATTTACCCTAGTTACTCTAGGACTTGATTTACATCGAATTATAAAAGATATACATTGAATAACATTCTATAACTAACTCTGCGAAGATCTCGGACTTGATTTGCTTCAAAATACGTGTATCAGTAGTAACTGCAATCACCAGTAGTAAATATGCATCATCAGTAGTAAATGTGATGATCAGTAGTAACTCTGATAATCAGTAGTAAGTCCAAAACCAACATCAGTAGTAACTACTAATGATCAGTAGTAATCTTCAATATGTGCATGATCAGTAGTAAGTGTTTCTGCCCCATCAGTAGTAACCATAGTCTTCACCAGTAGTAACCATGATCAGTACTAACTGCAGCATCAGTAATAAGTTGAACTGTGATTTGTTCTAACAATCTCCCCCTAAACTTATTGATTCTCTTTCAATCAATCAAGTTTCTTTTTCACATCTTCTTCTTCTTTTCTTTTTCTTCCAACAGTTTTGCTCTTCTTTGATCTCCTTCTAAAGTCTGTTGGTTTCTTTTATTCCTTTGTGCAATAATATATTTGCTGATCTTTTTCACAAATTCATTCAACTTGTTTTGGAACATCACAGCATCATTAGGTTTAATAAAGTTCATGCACCAAAGTTGATAAAGAGTTTTCTCAGAGTGAGGATACTCTTTTTCATATAGGAATAACTCACACTTCTTACTTGTATATTCAACGAAGTACATGTTGACTGTTGGTAGCACATTCCAGGCTTGAATAGTCTCTGGATTTGTAAACTTCTCTGGATATTCATCTGGATAGAAAGCAGCATTAATCATTTCTGTAATGTAACCTGCAGCTGAATTCTTCCAGGTCTTCTTGGTCATTCTTGGTTTACCAATAATCAACATCTTGATTATGTCACTTCTGGTTAGGGACATGACTAATGGTTTCCAAGCTCTAAATCTTTGAGTGACCTTATCTTCTCTAACAATCTCAATCACATCATCTATACATCTCCAGTTGATGATTGGATTGCTTTCTAGGGGAGCAATAGGAAGATCATGAACTTAAACTATTTGTAGTTTCTTCTTTGGTTGTTCTAGTTCAGATTGATCAGCCTTCCTTCTTCTTGTAGTTAAAGAGAGTTCACCAGATGTTTCACCAGTTATAGTTTTTCTTTCTTTCATTTCTTTGGCGTTTATCTGTTCAAGCTTTGTGTTGTCCTTCTCTTTAATCTTTTGTTCAAGAAGGTCCTTCTTCTTCTTCACACAGTACTTCTCTATTAAATTGATCAACTTCATTCTTCCAAAGGCCTTGGTATTGTGGCCTCTTGACTTCAAGAATGTGACCATTTCTTTCTTCTTGTCTGCAAATTGTTCTGGCATATCAGCCTTCTGCTCTTTGCATTCTTGTACTTGTGCTTCAAGAAGTTCTATTGTTTCAGATTCAAGTTGCCTTATTTTTTGTAGCTCTCTTCGTTGTAATTCTTTTCTGGTTTCTGCAACTTGTTTGGTTTTGACCTTGTGTTGAAATTGTGGCAGTTTTGATATGTCAGTAATATCTGCCAATTTTATTTCTGTGAATGGTTGTCTTAGTATTCTAGCCCTTTCTGCTAATTTTCTGTTCTCAATGGCTAGAGAGGCTTCAACCTTCTTCAAATAATTTGCCGTTTTTACTTTCCACCTATCCTGCTTGGCTGATTTAGCATAATTGATTTTGTTGACCATTTCATGACCTTGTGCTCTGTTAGGTTGGTCTTCATCAGCAATTTCCTTTCCCTTTCCTATGTAATTGTCACTCTTTTTATCTGGTGCAGCTTCAATTCTAAATTTGTGACCATAGGTATGTATTTGTGACATGGGAATTATTTTGGGATGTGGAGGTAGAGTACATTCATCAACTTCTAACCAGTTGATATCATCATCAATGTCTTTCACCACCAATTGTGTTGATCTTGTTGTTGGTGATGGTGGAATTATTACTGCAGGCTCTAGTAGTGGTGGCAGCTCAATAATATCATCAGTAGTAGCCAAGGTAGTTACTACTGGTATGTCTTCAGGAATTACTACTGATAGGGCATCAGTAGTGTTTGCTGCCTCTTCTTGATTTACTACTGCTATGACATCAGTAGTAGTAGGAGTTACCACTGATGCTTCTTTTTGAGCTTGTTCTTCCATAGGAGCAGTAGTAGTAGCCTTATCAGTAATATCCATCTTTTCTAGGCTTTCATCATTGACATGGCCTTCATCAACCTTTGTTTCTTTAAGATTGAGGAGAGAAGTTGCTGCTGCTGCAATAGATTCATCTATCATGCTTTGTATGTTGTCCTTCTCCCCCTTAGTGAGCTCAACTGGTGGAGCATCACTACTATCAACCTTCTTTTTCAGTCTCCTTATAATCTTTGTTTGTTGATGAAGCCTGTGCTCATACAATTTCATTCTTTTGTTGATTGTGTTGATATGCTTTTTCATGTAGGTCATGGTTTTTCCTTGATTGGTGAGATATGTAAGACAGTCATGTACACTGGTTTCAAGGTTTTCCATCCTATCCGTCAATTGTTTTTGTTCAATACTGCCCTCACTCCTTCTAGCAAGATCATCGGGCTCACTAACAGGTACATTGGCTTTAAGGTTTTCCATCCTTTCCGTCAAATCAATAGTTTCAGTTCTACCCTCATCACTTCTTGGTGATGAAATGAGTTGTTTGGACACTCTCTTCTTCCTAGAAGAAGCAGTAGTGCCCCCCCCCCCCTTTGGTTTCTTGGCACCGGGGTCCTCTTAGTGCTTCCTTAAAAGAGTCATCACTAAGAGTTGCCGAGGTCTGGGTCTTATTGATGTTCTCACTGTCCTGTGCACCCACCTCTGGGGAATCAGTAGTGAGAGCCCTTTCCTCATGCCCTCTCTCCTCCTTGGAGGACAACTCTTGGAGCATGGGGTTTGACTCAATGGGTCCCCTGGTGTCCTTTAAGGAAGATTTCTTCCTTTTATATCTTTTCTGGACTGATTTGGCTATTGGCTGGTCTTCTACAGAGTGAAGAGTAGCACTCTGCAGATTTAATTCATGTTCCTGGGACACATTCAGGACATCTAATTGGGTGGATGATTGAGTGACTGTTTGGGGTTGTGTTTGGGCTGTATTTGGGGGTGAAGGAGTGGGTTGAGGTTCAATTGGGGTTGTGTCTTTGATTGAACATTCTCCTATATTTGGTTGATCTTTGATCATGTTAGGAAACAGAGGGGTTTCTTTGCCCGAAAATTTAAATTGTTTTCTCATATTTGAGAAAAAATTCTTGTTCAACTCAGGAGTTATAAAAATATTTTTAGGAGTTGACAAGTTTTGTAATTCACAATTTATTAAATGTTGAAGAAATCTGGGGTACATTAAAAATTTTGAAGTAGAAAGATTTCCCAACATTCCCTCAAAAATCATATTTGAAAAATTAAAGACTTGGTCTGTGCTTAAGCAAACAACAGCAGATGCTATTGCTTTATTAAACTCATTCCATGTACTTCTTTTAAGAGAAATACAGTGTTGAATACTATGTACAAGAAATTTCCATTGTGGGGAGAGAAGACCTTTTTGGAAAGTGACAATGTCAAGTCTTCCCTCATATCTCATTTTGTTTAAAATGTCAACAATGTATTCCTTAGGAAGAGAAAACACACCTTCATCGTCGTGCAGTTGTAGATGGTGTCTGATGGATTGTTCAGTTATAGTGATAGTCTTTCCATCCACAGTTGATTTTATCATAGGCATAGTTGCATCTTCGGTTCTTTCAGCATTGGTCCAGAAATCAACCAAGTGTTGTTGATAAGCTTTAGGGTTTACAGTGAGTGCAAACTTTATATAAGACTTTTTCAAGAACATGACGATTGGACGAAAGTCTTTTGTTCCGTCTGGATTCTTTAGATACGCACACATGTTGTGAAACTCTGAAAGATTTGTGTTAACATCAAGAGATTGTAGAGTTGCCATTGTCGTCGATGTTTGTGTTTGATCGTTTGATTTGAGAGAAAAAGAATGAATGTTGTTACTGGTGCAGAGTTTATGATCGCGATTTAGGGTTTATCGAGAGGATTTAGCAAATCGATGTGAGGATAATGCTAAACTAATCGACTTCAGCTATTTATATCTTACGATTTGATCTGCAAAAAGACTAAATTGTCCTTCGAATCATAACACAACGGTTATTTTTGTGGGGGTTAGTTTGGTAACTTTGACAATTTAAAGACCAGTAGTAAATTAGATACCATTAGAAAACGTCAGTAGTATCTATGAACGTCAGTAGTAACTAAGGATTTTGACATCAGTAGTGACTGTAGACATCAGTAGTAACTAATGAATTTTAATACTGACCTAATTTACCAACCCTAGCAGTAGTAACCACCATTTTTTGAGACCAGTAGTATATGTGAGTACAATCGTTTACCAGTAGTATTTTCTTACCAGTAGTATTTGTGCATACTCAATACACACCAGTAGTAATGACCTACCAGTAGTATTTTGTGCACACAACTACATGCCATACTGACCTACCAGTAGTAAAACACTTATTAAAATAAATAACTTTTTACAACAGAAAAACTCTTACACATGATTTTGATTGTGAAATTAATTTATTAAAATCATTCCAATACTGCTAACTAAGAAGCTGAATCTTCCTACATCAAATGATTTTGTAAAAAGATCTGCTAATTGATTGTCAGTATGAATTTTAACTACTTTGATTAACTTTTTTTCATTGCAATTTCTTATAAAATGAAATCTTATTTCAATGTGTTTAGTTTTAGAGTGTTTTACTGGATTGTTCACAATACTAATAGCACTTTGATTATCAATAAAAATAGGAGTTTTAAGGATAGAGATACCAAAGTCTAGAAGCTGGTTTTGAATCCAAAGTACTTGAGCACAACAAGCAGATGCAGCTACATACTCTGCTTCAACAGTTGATGTGGATACATTTGTTTATTTCTTACATTGCCATGACACCAGTCTTGATCCAAAGAATTGACATCCACCAGTAGTGGATTTTCTATCTTGACATTCACCTCCATAGTCACTATCTGTGTAGGCTATGAGTTCCAATGGTGAGTCATGTGGATACCATAGACCGAGTGATGGTTTGCCTTTCAAGTATCTGATTATTCTTTTGACAGACTGCAAGTGTAGTTCTTTAGGTCTTGCTTGATATCTTGCACACACACAAACAATGTACATAATGTCAGGTCTTGATGTAGTTAAGTACATCAAAGAGCCTATCATTGATCTATATAAGTGTTCATCTACATCCTCCCCCTCAGCATCAGGATGTAGGTGTTTGTGTGTTTCCATTGGTGTACTTGCACTCTTGCAGTCTTTCATGGCAAACTTCTCCAAGATGTCTTTAACATACTTTGATTGGTTTATCAAAATACCATCTGATCTTTGATTGACTTGGAGTCCAAGGAAGAAGTTCATTGGATCCATGGAGCTCATCTTGAATTTGGTTTGCATGAGATCTTCAAACTCTTTACACAATAAATCATTTGTTGATCCAAAAATGATATCATCTACATAGATTTGAACTAGTAGTATATCATTTTTGACCTTTCTTGTGAACAGAGTCTTGTCAATAGCTCCTCTTTTAAAATCATTCTTCAACAAGTATGATGATAATGTATCATACCATGCTCTTGGTGCCTGATGTAGGCCATACAGAGCTTTGTCTAGTTTGAATACATAGTCACCATTTTCTGGATCTTCAAAACCTGGAGGTTGACACACATCTACCTCTTTTTCAATTTTCCCATACAGGAATGCACTCTTCACATCCATTTGATAGACTTTAAACTTCTTGTATGAAGCATATGCTAGGAATATTCTGATTGCTTCAATTCTAGTAACATGAGCATATACTTCATCATAGTCTATTCCTTCTTCTTGAGTGTATCCTTGGGCTACAAGTCTGGCTTTGTTCTTGATCACTATACCTCTTTCATCTTTCTTGTTTCTAAAGATCCATCTTGTTCCAATGGCTCTTTTTCCTTTGGGTAGAGGCACAAGTGTCTAAACAGCTTGTAATTTGAATTGAAGGAGTTCTTCTTGCATTGCCTCAATCCAGTTTGAATCCTTCATTGCTTGTTGAATCTTCTTTGGTTCATCCTGAGACAGAAAACATTCAAACATGCATTCATTAGCAATTAAACTTATGTTACACATGTTTGCAGTTAGACTTTTATTTAATTTGCTTCTTGTTTGTAGTTGTGAATTAACATCACTTAGAATATTGTCTAATGGATGGTTCTTTTGAGTCCTTGAGTTTGTAGCTCTATCAACCACTAGTTGATTTTCAAGATTTGACTCATTTGTCTCAGAGATTTGTTCCTCTTGAGGTTCTTCATTGTCATTGATGTTTGGTTCATCATCATTTGCTGGTTCAGAGTTACTACTGGGATCAGTAGTATTTAAGTTATTACTGGGATCAGTAGTATTTTGAGAATTTAGGTTATTACTAGGACCAGTAGTATTATGAGTACTATTACTGGTACCAGTAGTATTTGAATTACCACCGTCCTCATTATCTGATTCACTACTGCTTCCAGAATCTGAGTTATTACGGTCCTCAGTATTAACTGTGGGAACAGTATCAACTACTATGTATCTCATCTCTTCTTGACCAGTATTGAACGATGATGTTTCTTCCTTTTGAGTATGATAATTTGAATCACCTGCATTTAAGTCCAAGTTAGTGTTAAAGGATTTGGTTAGATTGTCTATGTTAAATAGCCAATCTGGACCATTTCCTTGTTCATTAGGTATATTCTCATTAAAGGATACATTGATGCTTTCTTCAATAATCCTTAATCTTTTGTTGAACACTCTGTATGATTTGCTTTGAGTAGAGTATCCCACAAAGATTCCATCATCAGCTTGGAAGTCAAACTTACCAATTTGTTCTCTTGAAATCAAAATAGTATAAGGACAACCAAATGATTTTAAGAAACTTATGAAAGGTTCTCAGGCTCTGCATAGCCATCTGCCATTTTAGATCCATCTCTTCAAGATCATCAGGATTCAATTGTTCCAAATCATCACTAATTAGTGCAGTATGCACATGACTAGTGAAGAAGGATTCTCTTGCAGTATCTTCACAATCTGCAGCCTTTGCAGTTTCCTGACCTGTTCCTGTACTAGACACAAAAGCAGCATTGTTTGAAGATAAATTAGGAGTTTTAGAGCTTACCTCAGATTCAAATACCCTTAGCTCATTGTACAATTCATCCAGCTCTTTTTCTTCCAGAGCATCACCTTGTCTATATATGACTGTGTACATAGACCATTCTTCTCCAAGAGATCTGAGAAACTTTCTGTTGACATCATCATTGTCTGGTTTCACACCAACTTGATTCAATTCACCGATGAGTTTGTTGAACCTATCAAAGATTTGAGATAGGGATTCATTCTTTTGGCCTTTGAAGTTTTCAAAGTCCTGTTTTAGTACAGACTTCATGTTTCTTTTGGTGCTTTTGGTTCCAACAAATCTCTTTTCCAGTGCCTGCCACAACATCTTTGCATCATCATATTCAACAAAGAGATGTTGATAATCATTAGGAATGGCCAGTAGAAGAGTGGTTAGAGCTTTGAGTTCAATTCCTCTGTCTTTCTTCTCCTTTTCACACTTGAGTTTGTCTGCTTCAGTTGCAGAACTTGTTGCTTGATTGTGAACGGTTTTGTTTCCTTCAACAACAACTTCCCACATGGAATAATCAGTAATAAGCATGTATTGCTTAATACGATTCTTCCACATTCCAAAGTTATTGGGAGTGAGTATAGGGATTTTATTTGCTTGAGTACTTTCATTGTTATCAGTCATGATTAATAATCTGTGTGTTTTAAAGATTAAAACTTTTTGTTGTTCTTAAAATTTGTAGATCTAGAACCAATAAGCTCTGATACCACTTGTCAGGATCGAATAACCAAAACAAGTTATTGTCAACCCAGATCTACTAATAACAAGAAGTTGCAGCGGATCAACACTTGTATTAATATAATAAGAACAATAGAATACTGTGTATTGAACGGACAATGAACAATAATATTAAGAACACAGTGATTCACAAAAAGCTTCAATGTATATTATTGATCAACAATACACACGTACGTTTACAATTCGTAAGGAACTATTTATAACAGTCCTTGAAGCCTACCTATTTACCCTAGTTATTCTAGGACTTGATTTACATCGAATTATAAAAGATATACATTGAATAACATTCTATAACTAACTCTGCGAAGATCTCGGACTTGATTTGCTTCCAAATACGTGTATCAGTAGTAACTGCAATCACCAGTAGTAAATATGCATCATCAGTAGTAAATGTGATGATCAGTAGTAACTCTGATAATCAGTAGTAAGTCCAAAACCAACGTCAGTAGTAACTACTAATGATCAGTAGTAATCTTCAATATGTGCATGATCAGTAGTAAGTGTTTCTGCCCCATCAGTAGTAACCATAGTCTTCACCAGTAGTAACCATGATCAGTACTAATTGCAGCATCAGTAATAAGTTGAACTGTGATTTGTTCTAACAGATTGTTTTATAAAACGAAACACAGGACGAAGCGGCCGTACCCAAGGATGTTTTTTGGGATTTTGTTTTTCTCTATTTTCCCTTCGCACGTGGGAACGGATCATCGCTAAATAAAGTCACATTCGGGTGTTGATCTTCTTCTTTGTTACCCACCGGTTCTTCATCAAAGTCCAAGACTTCCATGTCAACCGTCTCATGATGTTTTGGAACGTTCCCGCCTACCCATGACAAACGGATTAGGATGTAGCCACTTTTATTTGTCTTTCAAAATATTACACGTCATCACATGTGTAAACGATATGTTATCTGATTCCAATATATGTTGGGCCTCATGTGTAAACGATTTGTTTGACATTTTTAATGACTTTTTGAAGAATAGAATGATAGAAGTGTCCGATTTTGTGATTTAGTTTGTGTTTGAAGTGTTGGTAATGGTATATATGTGGGAAAAATGTTTAAAACATACAAAAAAGGTCATAAACGGTTACTTTCCCCGACAGTGCCCAAGAACGTCATCAGGAACGCCGTCAGGAACGATTACAGGGAGTACCAAAACACCATTTTGGAGTGGGAAGGTTAACAAAAACCTCCCAATCCCGGTGCTCTTAGGCCGTGTTTGGTAGGCCGGAATGGCAGGGGGAATGCAATGACCCATTCTAAATGAATGAAAATAACTTGTTTGGTTGGACTTTGGGAAAAGAATGGATCATTCAATACATACTTCGATTCCTTCAGTAACTGTTTTTTTTATTCTTTGCTAGGAGCTAGTTTTGCTCCATTCCATTCCTCCAAATAATTTAAATTACATTAGTACCCTCAAAGATAAATATAATAGCATTACATTTTTTTACACTCTAAATATCATCTTCATCTCAATTAGTAAACACATCATGGTCGGCAAAATAGTTCGAAATCCTTCATCTTAGTAAAAGCATAATTCGATTCAAAAATTGCATTTTTATTACTTCGTATAATTTATTGATCACACCTTTATAACAGTTAGCATAAATTTTTCTCAAAGTCACACAAACAAAATCGTGCGCATGAACTCAATTGTGTGTTTGGTTACATTTTAATATATCTACTGATTCAAACTAAGAAAGAAAAATTTGGGCTTTAAAAAAAATCGTGCGCATGAACTCAACTGTATGTTTTTTTTATTTAAATTCATATTTAAAAACAGGGGCAATTTGGTCATCCTTTATAAATTTTATTTCATTCAGTCGGTTATTTTTTAAGCAATCAAACATAACAAGGTAATGTAATGACTCATTCAATTACCATCGTTATTTTATCACTTCATTCATTCCATTCATTTATCATTTCATTCCGTCCAACCAAACAGACCCTTACTACTTAAAATCTTATTGAAAAATATATATACTCTCTACAAACTGACAAATACTTGATAACAATATCATCATTAAATTAATTCTAACCATAGATATAATATAATAATACTAAATACTTATCTACTCATTGTGTAAATTGTTCCATATCAATTAAAAATATGGTTTTGTTAATGACAAGCTGAAAGGTTATCTCTAATGTGCATAAAACATTTGTACATTCATAAAATTCAGGGGTCAAATTTTACATTATTTTTACCTTTTTATTGACAGCTCTGGTTGTCATTATCATTTTCCTTAAAGATATACGGAAAAAACTATTTGTCTAACCAAAATAAAGATTATCTGTACAACATAATGACTATTAGGAAAGAAAGGGAAGTGATTTTGAGACCTAATAAATTACTCTAAACACCACAACCACTGCTTTACAATACTTATACAATATGCTTTAAATCTTGTACAGTGTGGTGGGTGAAGTAATTTATGTGGTCCCAAAATCAATACCCGGAAAGAAAAGGTAAGTAGGGATAGAGATCTCGTATAAGAAAACATTGCAATTTATTCGGGCCAAACAGAGTACTCATTTTATTCGATCAAAATGCATAATCAAACGTACTACATGAGATTCTCCTCGCGATTGGAAGTATACCTCAAATCCAAGAATTCCTTGAATAACGAAAAGTTTCCACAAAATTAAGTTTTCAACATCATTTTAATGCATATAACAAAATTATTAGGATGAAGGACGCAAAAGTACTGTAATTTATTTCAGCAAACCGTTTGTAAAATGAAAACAGAACATACATCATATGAAATACCGGAAACAACATGAAGAAAGAGCAGTTAATTAGCAGCATCAACCGCTCTTTTCTTGGTAGTGTAAGGGTAATACTCTTTACCCGTATCCATTCTTGTCGTCTGTCCACCAACATCTATTGCTGCTGATGTGGCAGCTAGTGCCGCTCCTGCTGACAGTGCTGTTGATATACTCTTACCTACAACAACATCTCATTAATTAATAAATAAAAAACTTTAAAAAAAACAACAGAATACTAACCTTTAAACCCAAGAATTGCAGCACCAGCAACGAACCCACCAACAGCACCATTAACAAAATCTCTCTTCACTCTATAATTCTGAGTCAACTGTTCTACACCAATATAAACCCCACCAATTGCAGCGAAAGTCAACCCATGGTTACCCATCATTTTCAAAGTTCTAACTAGACCAGGTAAAGCAACATTTCTCTCAACACGAGGTACATCTAACCAAGTAGCAACTATGGTTCCCCAAATGGTTCCAGCAGCTAAACCAGTTGCAGCACCTTTCATGGTTTTAGTTAATGAAGAATCTTCTTCTTCTAAGTATCTACGATCCGTTGTATCCATACTTTACAACTAACTCAAGAAAAAAAAATCATTCACAATGTTTAGCATGCATTTTTATCAAAAATATTTTGCACAAAGCTAGAATGTTAACCATATAACTATATTTACAGAAAAATTGATTCGTCATACATTGTTCTAAATGTATTCATAACTTTCAGCATACACTTTTATCAAATAAATTTTGCACAAAACCAGCAGAACATTAACCGTATATCTATATTAAAAGAAACATTAATCCGTTATACGATCAAACTCACTAGATATAACATACAGAATTCTAAATTAGCTACAAAAAAGTTCTTTATATACTAAATTACTAACCCTAGTATTTGTTCACCAAATCGAAGTTATTCTTTCTTCTAGCTCCGTAACAATCAATTTCAGTATCACATATTTTTACTTATTTCGAATCAATTAAAAGCCTTCGAATTTGTATGAAACAAAATTGGCAGTTCCAAATCCCCAAATTGCAATAAAATGGAGAACAAGTTAATACATTATGAGCTAACTGGATTCATCTAGTGAAAACATAGCTACAATCACACACAACAAAGCACAATTTGAGGTCACCATCCATTTCACGTACTTATAATGCTAAACCTAGAATACATAAATCTAGGGATAAATCTGTTCAATTTCGATGGAATAGAATAGAGGAGATCAATAGATGTGGTGTGTGTGGAGTAGGTTAGATTTCTCACCGGAGATCGGAAGCGGAGAGTGATCGGATTTGTAGTGAACGCAGGGATCGGACGGGAAGGCGACGGGGTGGGGAGGCGTTACTTTTGGATTTGATACACAATGAAGTATAAACCCTGGTTAGATTACACGCTCGCGTATAGTTAAAAGTTATTTTCATATTGTTTAAACGTTTAGTTTTCGTAATATACAAAGTGAAAACTTATTACATAAACTTTAGGGGGGTAGTTAATCAATAATTGCAATATGGGTACCCTAATGCATTTACAACTTTATCTTCTCCCCTTTTTAAAAACTTGATTTTAAGGCGATTTCAAAACATGACGAATTTGATCCACTGTAAAGAAAATTAACCATTTTAAAAACTGATGCACTTCACTAAATAAAAATCTAAACGGTCAATTTCTTCTTATAAAAAGTGATCCACTGTATGCACTTCACTAAATAAAAATCTAAACAGTCAATTTCTTCTTATAAAGAAAATTAACCATTTTTGCTATATCAACTTGAGGGGTTTGGTCATATATTTGGGTTACAAAGAAATCTGATATAACGTTGGTACTGAAGTTTGGTCACAATTACTAGTTAAAGTTAAGTGAATAGCACACAAACTTAACATTTTGCCTAATTTAAAAAGCAAAAACCCAAAGTAAAAGTGGTCAAATGTTGCAGATGATAAGATTGTAAATTTAAGATCATCGAACGTTGAGAAAATCCTAGAGGATCTTTCATCATCCATCCAATTTATCTTCAACATCTACGTCTTCTTGCAGGCTGCTTGTCATTTCATCATTGGCTGAGAATTATATTGATAGTTGATAGTTGGTGGCTGAGATTGAGGCTTACAGTATTCGTCTACAGCCGTTGGTAAATAAGGCCTCTCCCAACCCTTACCCATCACTAAACCCATCAGTATCGCCACGTCATCGCATCCTTACTGACCCGCTACTGACACGTTCGTGTCAACCCTACACATCACTAACCCATCACTAAACACATCCTTTCCACATCATCATTTTTAATTAAATTAAATAATTATAAAATAACTAATATATTTGTATTATTAAAAAAATATATATAAAAAAATTAAATTTAAAAAAAACTATTTTTTATAAAAAAAACATGACATGTACAACTTTTTCAGCCTAATGTACAAGTCCCTAAAGCACCCCACCCCCTCTCTCTCTTCCTTCCCCTTTACTCTCTCTCCCCTCTCTTTCTTCTTCCGCTCACGACGCCTTCTCTCTTCCGTCGAAAACACGACGTGTTCGCCACGACGCCGGCCACGACGGCTCGGTGCCAACGCCGTCGTGGCTCGACGCCCCCCGACGCGTCCCCCGACGTCCCGTTGGCAGCGGTCTAAGGGGTGTTTGGAGTATACATTTTAAATGCTTTGGTGTTTAGTACGTATTTATTAAAGAGTTTTGATAATTACAGCTCTTAGGACTGTCTTTAAGTGTATAAAAATTATACATTAAATCATGAGAGAAAGTGGTTCCTAAAATTCAAAGGATAGTTATAGATTGATGTACAAGCTTCTGATGCGTGTCTATTGACAGCCCTTAAGGCTGTCATTATCAAAACCCTTTATTAAATGCATTAGACAGCTTTACCACCTCAGCTTTATATCGGCCGATACACTTTATCAACAATACGCATTTACTTATTATTTTTAGACCCCAAATTATTTAAAAATAATATTAAATGAACTAATATTAAAATTTAAAATATAAATAAAAAACACTGAATTATAGTCATTTGCCTCATTTTTATTTTTATTTTCCTAATGATTAAGTGGGGATCCCGTCGGGCATGGCCGTGTCAGCGTGGAGGTCCCCCTCTCCTCCAGGTGTCTAATAAAATTCTATGTATTTCGAAAATTAAGGTGAGCATTATAATATTTTGAAAGTATATGATAATGTTTAGACATAATCACATTGCAATTTGCAAGTAGGTAATACATATTAAGACATAAAACTAATACATATTAAGACATAAAACTAAGTAGTTAAATAGTTAATGTTTTATCAGAAGGTAAAATTGTACTTATTATATAAAATATTTATTTTTGTATTTGTATATTTAAACGGGTTGAATATATCAATTCTAACAAAATTTATTTAATCAATGGTTTGGTAATGTCTTCCATTTATATCCCTAGCTTGTTTAAACTCAACTGTAACCTTTTTTTATTATCCGTTTAGACTCAACCGTAATCTTTTTATTTTTGTAACGAGTTTATGACATTTTTGACATCGTGTCGAAAATTGACATCCCAATATTAAATAACTCGCGGTTTATAATCATGTTCAATTAAGTGATCATTTATGTGTTAGCAAGACAAATAGTTGTACAAGTTCCGAGTCATTTTCTTCAAAACAATCACAAGTTTCTGCAAGTTTAACAAGTATAGAAATTTAATATATGTAGCAATTTGGTTAAGAGATTTTTTGGGACCATGGAGTATTTTCTTTTGAAGGGTGAAGGGACTCTGACTCCATGTCATCATACAATCAAATTTGAAGAAATTAAAAATTTATAAAAGACGAAGACATAATAATTCAGTCATCTTATTTAGAACAAGGCTAAAGCCCTGTTAAACAGTTTTAAGTACAACACAACATCAATACCAGACACCGGAAATTGTCCCAATGGAAACAAACAGGTTACAGTTAAACAAACAGTTACAACATCTAAACAACATGGGCTACAAACAAAGTCAAAGTGACCAGTCAATATGGTCAGTAGATGGGTCAAACAACCTTCGAACCTGTTGACCAAGCCCGAGCTCACCAGAGTAGCCCGGGTGTGGCATTTGACCTTGACCCAAACCCAAATGGGCTTCATTCATATCATAGCCCCAACCAGTAGTAGGGTTAGTTGCAAAGTGACCCTGAACCATAGACCCAGTTGGGTGATGAACCATGTGGGAACCAGTGTTAGGGTTAGTGTTAGGGTTAACAAAGTAATCATGGTTAATGTTTTGGTTTCTTGAAGCTGATGAATGATGATTTGACAGAAGAGAGAGAGCACAATTGGACTCTTGAACTCCATTAAAGTGTGCATCATGAATGTAAGGTGGTGGATTCTCCAAATTGCTCTGCCATGGAACTGGTGGGAGCTTTTCAGTTGTGGCGGTTACAAGCTCGTTTGTGAACCGAACTGGCGGTCTTGTGGGCCAGTGAACCCTACCCCTTGAGCATGCTGAAAAGTCCATCAGAAACCCTCCAGCACCCGGGTTGGTTTCTGTTGAAAAAGCCAAAAAAATATATATGAGAAGTTTGACTTTCCTGGTCAACAGACCATTTTCCGGTTTTAAAATTGGTAAAAAAATATGAAATTTTGATAGAAAATATTCACAACTAGAGTAGACATTTAGGAAAAAGATACATATGGAAAGATCTTTATGTAAATTAGTAAGTAATAGCACGTTGAAAATTCAAGTCAAGGACCTATAAGGTTGACCTTATAATCAAAATTCAAAAAATTCTGTTTCTTCATTGTCCAAGGTCAATTCGTTCAAAGGAATTGTATAGCTTGACTTTTGAGGTCAACAGTCTACTTTTTGACCTCAAAATAATATGAAATCATAAATTTCCAAAGTTTTGGGATAAAAAGTGACTACGACATTAGACTTCAAAATTTAGAAACGTTGACTTCAAAAATAAACCAGTTAGTTACTTATTATTTTCCTTGTTAGAAATCAGATGCATTAAAAATGGTTATTAATTAACAGATACTATTATTTACGGTGTTATTTTACAAGAAGTAGAAATAAAAAAATTATGTTATGATTAACGAATGATATGATATCTAACCAAAGATAGATGAGGGGAGAGTTCCATAGCGAGCAGCTAGCAGAGATCCAGAAGTTGGCTTCCTCCTACGTTCATTGTGCCCAGCCAACCGCCTTCGACAGCTTCTTTTTCCGTTATCAAATTCTGGTAGTTGATGAAACCTGCAAACAATTTGTAAAATACCCCTCACGACAAATTTCACCAATATCTCAACTTAAAACTATTATCAACAGTTTTTTCCTACACATAACTTCATTTTTAAGGTAACAAAAGTTTTTCTTCTTATTATTGTCGAATGTTTAAACTATAAACTTCTAAGACACTGAAGGGTTGTGTGATAATTGCTGACTGGGTTATAAAATCTAGGCCATCTGGCTGACTGAGTGAGAGGTTTGACTGGGTTGGGTCTCCTGAAACCATGTTATTTGATTATCTCTATAGCTAGTGACCAGTTATGCTAAATGATCATAATGACGAATTTACCTTTCATTTTATTTATATAACATGTTAATGTTAATTATTAAACAAAACTAAAAGTCTAACATGTAAAAGTCATAAGGTCACCTCTTACTAGCTCAACAACTTTTTTTCTCCAACAACTTTGGACCAAGCAAGAGGTGGAAATGATACTTAGCAAACGCTCTACTAAATTCATTAAAAGATAAATCAAACAACCAACTATAAACCAATATGATGTTCATAACCCTCCCTTCGTGAGCACCTTAAAAATGCTCAATGTAAATTAAAGAAGAGGGGAAATGGTTGTAGCTTATAACACTCATAACATGTTCAAACTTTTTTTTTTCTGTAACCATGTGAACAAGTTGTTCTAAAGCTTACCTTTCTTTTTTACCTTTTAGTTAATGGGAGACAAGTTGTTACAAATATAATTTGAAGTAGTATAAACTAAAATTACAATTTTTTTTTTTTAATTTTCGGACCAAAAAATATTTGGGGGTATGGAAGTACATACTTTAACCCCCAACCAACACTTTTTCATCATGTTCATATCATATGACTAACTTTCTTGAAAATGATTAGTGTTGGATCTACAAGTCTTCCATTTAAGAACTTGTGCAGTCACCCAAAATTTCCTGTTTTAGAAAAGGATAATGTCTACTAACTTACACATATGCATATATCTATTCTTTCCTTACCCATAAGTTGAAATAAAAATAGACACAAATATAAAATAAATAATAATTAAAAAACAAGGTAAACTAACCTGCTGCACTGCTGGCAAAACCTCTGTTCAAGACCATTCACAACAACCTTTGCGGTTTTTGAGTGAACACCACACACTTTGTGTCTCGAATAATATGTTTTAGCATCACTCAGATCCAGATTACACCCTTCAACTTGACACCTAGGTGGTTGGATACCCCCCTGCAACCCACTAACTCTTCCCTTCTTCGGCGGCCCACCGCTACCGCCGCCGCTCACCGGAGACAACCCACTTTCCGATTTGGTCTCCTCTCCAAGACCCACATCTTCAAAGTAGGTTTTTTGCCCAAATTTGAGACCAATTTTTAGCAAGTGTGGCTCAGAAGAAGAACTTGAGCCACCCATTTCCATGGTGGGTGGGTGTTTTTTCTTGATTTTTTTATGTTATTCTAGAGAGTGAAGTATATTTGCTAGTTGTGTTGCTCAATCATCATACAACTTATGTGGGTCCGTATTTAAAGTACTACTATTGGTTAATAAAGTTTCAAACTTTGATTAATTTTTTATAATATTAAGAATACATACACACAAAAACAAAGATCAGAGATGAAAGAAAGTACTGGTGTTTGACAAGACTCTTGGTGTCCAGCTGATGATTAACTTTTTGACAATGAAGTTTTGGAGGATTGAGGACTGATTTCTCTTTTAGGGGGAAGCAATGGACTGACAAAGATGGGGCATGGACAGCTTGAGGCTTGTACTTTGTGCTTTGAATGTTGTACCCTGGAAAAAATGTAAAAGGAAAAGAAAATGGAAGTTTTTGAGAGAGTTGTGAGAAGCTTTACAATAGTCCTTTTATGGTTACTGTTTTCTGTTGTAAACAAACCATTTTTCTTCCTGGTCTCTGTTTTCTTTTCCACTTTGGGAGTAACAATTCAACAGAAATGATGGGTTTGTACTATGTGGCTAAAACCACATATACTCATCGACGAGTTATTGCCAAGATCACGACAACAATTATCGGTAAGTCGTCCCCAATTAAAAATATATATTAAAAAAATTAAACCTCACCCCACCCCCCTCTCACACATCAACGTGTTGCTACCGAAGAGTTTGAGGAAGAGGAACATGCCAATAGTGATAAGTTACCGATGAGATTACTTACGTGCCCGTTGGGACAGATCTTACAATTTCTTTCTTTATTGTGTATGTAAAGTTTATTAATAGATAGTACTCCCTCCGTTCCACAAAAAACTTCTCATTTCACTATAAACTTTTGTCCCACAAAAAACTTCTCATTTCCCATATTTGGTGGGCTCCACCCAATAAAAAATTATTATTATTAAAAATCTCACCACTAATATCCACTAACTATCTTTCTTTCTCCAATCTAACCTTATATTTTAATCAAAAGTATTATCAATTACCCCACCACTAACTATTACCTAAAAACATGTGCAAAAGCCAAATGGGAAGTTTTTTGTGGGACGAAGGGAGTATTACTTTATAGGGTTTTTATAATGACAGTTCTTAGAGCTGTCATAATACATGCATTAGAAACTTGTATTTTAATCTACAACCGACTCCTATATTTCAGGAACTACTTCATTGTACAACTTTATATGCACTTAATGACAACCCTTAGAACTGTCATTATCAAAACCATACTTTATATATTAAAGTTGGGAATTTTAAGAATATTCGGTTGAAATCTATTAGTTTATTAGGTATTTGGGTTTATCATAGGTGCAAATTAATAAGTTTTTTAACCATATATCTCACGTTGTATTCTAAAAAATATGTATAAAAAATAATTTGTGGGTTTATATATTCATAAAATTTACATTGTTTTCCGCTACCTAATCTTACATTATTCTTATACACATAAAATAATTGATATATGAAATCCAACAATAATTATGTTTCTTAATCAAATTCTTTAATTTGGATACGGGTAGAAATATTTATTAAAAAATAATACAATTTGTTATGTTGATTATCATTAAACACGTCATAGTAAACGGTAAATGAGTGATTGTTTATGCGGCCTACCACCTAACGTCAAGGTTTGAATCGTCATTAATTCTAAATTTGATAGTAAAAGTTGTTAATAGTCCCTACAAAGTCATTTAAGACCGACATAATGTGCCTAAGACAAAAAGTTTTCAAAAGCAATTTTCTATGTATACGACAAAACAATATGTACACAAATTCATGGAGGACATGAATCGACTTATCACTCATGTTGAATTCAAATACAAATACGAAGTATATATTATCAGATATCCATGTATGTAAACATGTTTATGCTGTCTAATTCCATATTTTAAATAACGGATCAAACACATAATCATCATGGTAAATATTTAAAAGTTCATGATGATATACCATTCTAAAATAACGAGGCATGAATGATATATGTATTCAAGTAGAAACGCCTATTAAAGTCTCTTTTTACATGATACTTTTATGGTAATTCTATTATAAGGGGTTCTTCCTGTAGTGTCCAACTTATGTTTGTGATGTACACGATCTAATCATAGTTAATACTGTTTTTAAACATTCGCCTAATCATCTCGGGAATGTTTTTACCTGATATGAAATATGTATATGAAGACTATCCGTCCAAGTCGAAGCTCTCGGGTATCCCCGTTGCCGTTCAAAAAAAAAAAAAAAAAGACTATCCGTCCAAAATTTTAACTAGAAAATACTGAAAATAGTATTCCTATTCCTTTGAGAAAATAAATAGAGTTGACAAAATAAATATGAGTTTCTTTATTATACTTCCTCCGATTTAAAATAAGTGACGCAATTTTCATATTTGGGTAATTCAAAACAAGTGATACACTTTAAAATTTTACCTTATTTGGTAAAAAGTAGTGGCATCCACACCCACTAACTACCTACTTTATAAAGTGAAATGACCCTTATACTCTTACTTTTTATTTTTAAACATCATTAACCTTACTTTATTCAAAAATAGTGGGACTCATTCCCCACTAAGAGCATCCCCAATAGTTAAGTCATTGCAATGACTTATTATATTGTCATGTAGACTTTTCACTCAACATTTATAAAAGGCTATCAAAAAAGCTTTTGCTCAAATACATGTAAATATAGAAAAAAACATTTTATGTGTCTTAATAATGACTTATGAAAGAAAAAGCTTTTAAAGCAAAATCTTTTTGCTAAAAGGTCATTTATCTTATAATGACCTACACAAAACCTAAAAAGCTTTGTAAATAGCTCTCATTTGAGATGCTCTAACCATCTAATTAATTTGATTTAACCCTTATTATAATCTTTTGTGTCAAAAACCATTAAATTCAAAGTATATCACTTATTTTGAATCGGATGAAGTATAAGCATCTTTAGAAAGTAACAATTTTATTGAATTTGGTTTAGAAAACTTTCTATCGGGATCTAATATCATAGGTGTGAGACGATCTATCTAGTTTTGAGATAGCATTTCATTTTGACACGTGTAAAGGGCCTATTCTACTTGTGGTTCGGGTTGGTGTTGCTCCGAACTTGTACTATTCCTGCCCACTATAAAAGAGCCATCGGGGGATCTTTATTCAAATACCAATAATACTATGTACATCCGCTTATAGAACATCATTGAAAAATAGAAATGAAATTGTTTCTTATCGAATATTTCTATTATATTTTTCTATTCATTTAATTAGTATAAGTATCTAAATCAAAAAATAAAATTATAAAAAAGAATTGATAAATTCCGCATGTTATGAGAACATGACGAAGTAGAAATATTTTATAGTAAATAATACAATTTTCTTAAGCAATAGTTACATAGATGCATTAAAAATTTTAATTAATTAATATAATATTTTGACTATAAAATTTTCGTAATGTTAACAAAATAACAATAAAATCGAAAAGCTCAAGTTTAGGGTTGTCAAAACTTGGCACGACACGATAAAAATACACGAAACGAAACGAAATTGGGACGAAATCGAAACGAAATTGGGACGAAATCGAAATTTGAATTCGTGTTCGTGTCGTGTTCGTATCGTGTAAAACAAACACGAAGTCGTGTCGTGTTCGTGTTCAGAGTATAATACGAAATTGACATGATAATTATAATTTTAGGAACATTAAAAAATTTATGTTATATTTTTGTCGTGTTTGTCGTGTTTTTAGCATGTAGTAAGTAAGAAATTTGATGTATTTATTGTTTATCTCGTGTTGTCGTGTTTATCGTTTTTTAATCGTGTCGTGTTCGTGTTAGCAAAATAAAACACGACTTCGTGTCGTATTGTTTTCGTGTTGAACGAATTCGTGTCGTGTCGTGTTACCCAAAAACACGAACGATAGCACGATTTGACAGCCCTACTCAAATGATCTCTAATTATAAAAGTAAGTAGAACAACTACATACTAATAAAACAATAAGGTCAAAATACATTAATACTCTGAACTTGGCTGAATGAGTCTTCTACTACCATGAACTATTAAAGGTGCAGTATGGTACCCTGAACTTGATAAAATGGTCGATTTAGTACTCCGACTCATTAATTTAATCACATTTTCTCGCTTGACTTACTTTCGTTGGGGCTTTTGACGGACTAAAAAATATACGTTCATCTCAATATATTGATATTAAAAGCAAATCTCGTGAGAAAACTATTAGACCGAATATTTGTATATATATTTGTAGATTATCATTATCTAGTTTCCTTGTTATTATCTCGTTTATTTAGGTAACAACCCTTGTAATTGTATTATATAATTCGGTATCAATGAGAGAATAATCATCTTCTCCAATAATCTTTATGGTATCAGAGCCCTAACCCTAACCGGCTCTGGTGACTGCTACGGCCGTCGCACAATACACCCTATTTCGTTTTTTTTCCGATCCAATACCGGCGACCACATCATGGCCGATAAACCCCTACATCCGGTTTACACTGTAACCAATATTCAATCGAAAGTCCGCGTACTGGATGGCGTTAAGGTCACGTATTCATCATGGGTGAAACTTTTTCGCCTCCATGCTCAGGGTTACTGTGTACTACCGCACATCGATGGCACGCCACCACCGGTCGCCACCAGCGAAACCTTCGGATCTTGGAAAGAGATTGACGCCATTGTCCTCCAATGGATCTATGGAACTCTTTCTGACGATGTTCTCATCAGGGTTCTCGAACCCGACACCACCGCTTACCAAGCATGAGAGAAAATCAAAAACATCTTCCTCAACAACAAAGGCTCTCGAGCCGCCGCGCTGGAACACGAGTTCACTAACCACACTCTTCGAGCCTCGGCCTCCCTCGATGAGTACTGCCAGAAATTAAAAGATCTGGCGGACCAGCTCAATGACGTTGACAATCCCGTCAATGAACAACGGCTTGTCCTTCAACTTGTTCGTGGTTACCACCTGAATACGATACTGCCGCAGCCTACATTAATCAGACTCTTCCGGACTGGGACACCGCCCGTAGCATGCTCCAACTCGAACACAATCGGCAGCAAGCACGGGACAGTTCCATGGCTAATCCCTCAATGGCCGACGCTAATGTTGCTGTAGCCGACTCCCGCTCAAATCGACAATCCTGTGGCCCTCCTTCAAACCGACACCATAATCGGGGCCCGACGAATCAGCGAAGCTACAACCGCAACTCCAACGGGTCATCTAGTTCCCATGGGCAGTCCGCTTCATCAAACCGCAACAATGGCTCAAACAATCCAGCTGCTAACCAACGTTACTCGGTACCGCCATGGTGGAATATGATGCCACCACCATGTCCTTATCCCTCCCAGCCGGGTTGGCCATACCCGTGGTACCCACCGCCCCGGCAGAATTCGCAACAGCCCAACAATAGGCGTCCCACAAACAAGTCATATGACTCGAACCGAAGCCGTGATACCCCTCAAGCTAATGCCGCCGTTGACTACAATGCACTTGATCCAACGGACATCGGGACGGCATTCCAGGCTATGACTTTGGACCAACCTGACGACTCCCAGTGGTATATGGATACGGGAGCTTTTTCTCACCTCACAGGTGACTCAGGTATACTCCACCAATTCTCTAATCAAAGTTACATACGATCTATATTTGTTGGGAATGGCAATCAAATTCCAGTAAAGGGTTCGGGTCACACTACCCTTCTTCACAAACCAAAACCGCTTTACCTTAAAAACGTTTTACACACACCTCAAATCATTAAAAACCTCGTTTCTGTCCGTAAATTTACGATTGATAACCAAGTTTCTCTTGAATTTGACCCTTATGGTTTTTTTGTGAAGGATTATCAGAGTGGGAAGATCCTCACGCGCCACAATAGCACCGGAGCTCTCTACCCGTTCACCCTCCCAGAATCGCCTCAACCAACTTTTATTTCTGTGTTTAGCTTAGATTTATGGCATTCTCGGCTCGGTCATCCAACCGGGAATATCCTTGATTGTTTACGTTCTAATAATGTCATTACATGTAATAAGAGTAGCAATACTCATTCTCTTTGTCACTCTTGCCAAATTTCTAAACACAAATGTTTACCTTTTTATGAATCTACGTCTACTACTTTATTACCTTTTGACATCATACATTGTGACTTGTGGACATCTCCACTCGTAAGCAAAAACGGTTATAAATACTATATGGTCTTAATTGACAATTTCACAAAATATGTGTGGGTATACCCACTAATACTTAAATCTGAAACTTTCTCAAAATTTGTTCAATTCCACTCCTTCATTCACACTCAATTTCAAACCAAAATTAAAAGTTTTCAATGTGACATGGGTGGGGAATTCGACAATCATAATTTTAAACAATTTGCTTCTACACATGGGTTACAATTTCGTTTCTCATGTCCCCACACTTCTCCTCAAAACGGCAAAGCCGAACGCATGATACGACGTCTAAATGAAATCGTTCTTGTCTTCCTTGCCCATGCCTCCTTACCATCGAAATTCTGGGTAGATGCCCTTCATGCGGCTGCCTACCTTCACAACATCACCCCCACCAAGTCCCTTAACAAAAACACCCCAACCTTTGCCCTTTTCCGCCGCCACCCTACTTACGATCACCTTCGGGTATTCGGGTGTGCTTGCTATCCAAACCTATCCTCAAACCGCACCCACAAACTTGATACTCGTTCCATCAAATGTGTATTCCTCGGTTACCCATCTAACTACCGCGGATACCGTTGCCTCGACCCCACTACCGGTAAAATACACCTTTCCCGCCATGTCACTTTTGACGAACACATTTTTCCCTACGCCACCACACCTAAACCACCGCCCCAAACTTACCACTTTCTTCACCACGACACCAACCTGCCATCGACCATCGATCACTTTGCCCCACCAACTTCCGCCCCTCACCCAATTCCTCACAACCTGCCGCCTCCCAATCCCGCCGCCCAAGCTGCCCCCCCACCCCCCAACCCACTGCCCCGATCAACCCCCCAATACAACCCCCTCAACCCACTGCCTCGACCCGTCATCCGCCGCCACCTCCCCCTCCCATACCGCCCGCTCCCACACATCCAATGACCACCCGTTCTCGTGACGGCATCACCAAACCCACTCAAAGATTAAACCTCCACACCACCTCCCTCTCACCACTGCCCAAAAACCCTCACATAGCCCTGCTCGACCCTAACTGGAAAATTGCCATGAATGACGAATATAGGGCCCTGTGTGACAATGATACATGGGAATTGGTGCCAAGGCCACCGAATGCACATATTATACGCTGTCTATGGCTATATCGCCATAAATTTCACGCGGATGGTTCCTTGGCCCGTTATAAGGCTCGTCTTGTCGTTAATGGAAAATCTCAACAGGTTGGAATTGACTGCGATGAAACTTTCAGTCCAGTAGTTAAACCGACCACAATTAGAACGGTTCTAACTTTAGCAGTATCTCGGTCATGGTCAATTCACCAACTAGACGTTAAAAATGCCTTTTTACACGGGAACTTGTCTGAAACGGTATACATGCACCAACCACCTGGATACGTTAACCGTGATCACCCTAATTTTGTTTGCAGGTTAAAGAAATCGTTATATGGCCTTAAACAGGCACCAAGAGCATGGTACCAACGTTTTGCTACTTATATTACATCTACAGGTTTCAAAAGTGCCGCTTCAGACACATCGCTCTTCGTTTATCGCAACGGTCAAAACATCGCATACTTACTCCTATATGTTGATGATATCATCCTCACAGCTTCCAATGATACATTTCTTCAAAACATCATCAAAAACCTATCACAAGAGTTCGCGATGACCGACTTGGGTAAACTACATCACTTTTTGGGCATTGAAGTATCTCATACCGATCACGGATTATTTTTGTCACAAGCTCATTACGTAAATGACATCCTTGAACGGGCTAACATGAAAGCATGTAATCCCGTTGCCACTCCAGTGGACACTTCATCAAAACTAAGTGCCACCTCCGGGGAATTAATGTCTGACCCTACCCTATACCGGAGCCTGGCCGGTGCTTTACAATATCTAACGTTCACAAGACCCGATATCACGTATGCGGTACAACAAGTTTGCCTTTTTATGCATGCACCGAGAGTTCCACATTTCAATTTTATAAAACGCATTCTACGATACTTAAAGGGCACATCCACTCAAGGGCTTACTATCACTAAATCATCAAATTTACGCATTACTGTATACTCCGATGCTGATTGGCGTGGATGCCCTGACTCTCGACGCTCTACATCGGGATATTGCGTTTTCCTCGGAGATAACCTGGTATCTTGGTCTTCTAAACGACAACCAACTGTTTCTCGATCCAGTGCTGAAGCTGAATACAAGGGAGTTGCAAATGCCACCGCCGAGACAAGCTGGCTTCGCAACCTACTTCTCGAACTCCACGTCCCAGTCACCAAGGCAATGCTCGTATTTTGCGATAATATTTCTGCCATATATTTATCTGATAATCCGGTGCAACATCAGCGTACAAAACACGTGGAAATTGACATTCATTTTGTTCGAGAACTAGTAAAGATTGGCCGCATTCGCGTCATACACGTACCAACGGAACATCAATATGCGGACATCTTCACCAAAGGTCTACCTCGTCAACTGTTCAACAGATTCAAAGACAGTTTGTGCATCCGTTCTCCTCCTGCTCCAACTGACGGGAAATATTAGACCGAATATTTGTATATATATTTGTAGATTATCATTATCTAGTTTCCTTGTTATTATCTCGTTTATTTAGGTAACAACCCTTGTAATTGTATTATATAATTCGGTATCAATGAGAGAATAATCATCTTCTCCAATAATCTTTAAAAACAATGTCAAATTAGTGAGGTAGGGTACTAAATCGATCATTTTGTCAAGTTCAGGGTACTATGCTACACCTTTAATAGTTCAGGGTAGTAGAAGACCTAGTTAGCCAATTTGACCAAACAATAAATCAATAAATGATATACTACCTCCGTATCAAAATAAGTGATACATTTGAGAAATTGCGGTTTTTTAGGCAAAAGATTGGAAAGTGATTTAAAATAGTATAAAGTGGATAATTAGTGGATAATGGGACCCACTTTTTTTGGATGTAGTGGAATTAATGATGTTTAAAAGTAAAGCTAAGGGTAAAAGAGTAATTTTACTTTATTAAAGTAAATAGTTAGTGGAGAATGAGTCCCACTTTTTTACCAAATAAGGTAAGTTTTGAAAGTGTATCACTTATTTTGTTCCACCCCTAAATAGAAAGTGTATCACTTATTTTGATACGGAGGTAGTATTAAAAATAAGAGTGACATCAAACAGCAGTACACTGTTTCAGAAAAGCTGTAGGACCAATATTCTTTAAAGCAAAAGGCATAGTAATGTTAGTGGCTTTATATCGCATCTATTCCAAGGATTGGATTGATTATTCCTTTGAGATTTTAAACAAATTAAGGGAATAATTATTCACATAAAATAGATTGAAATTGCAAAGAAAAATACTAATATCGTGTTATACTTGTGACATCAGTTTTATTAGATAATGATCTTGTAGCAGTGGCGGACTCATGATGTAAGTACACGGGTAGCATAATTTTGATTCGGTGTATAATAAGATATACTCTCTCCGTACCACAAAAAATTCCTATTTCACCTTATAATTTTGTCCGACAAAAAAGTTTTCATTTCTCAAATTTGAGTGGTCCACTTAATAAAATAATATAATTACCAAAGATTTCACCAATAAAACACTTTCTCTCTCCAATCTAACCTTATATTTTAATCAAAGTATTACCAAAGACCCCACCACTAACTATCTCATAAAAATTTGTGCCCAAGAGAAATGGGAATTTTTTTGTGGGACAGAGGGAGTAAAAATTTAAAATATAGTTTCATTAAGTATTAGAAAAAGATAAACCGAACTAAAATTAGAACTTACATTTTAAAGTTGTCCTCTTCGTTGACCCATTTTACATAAATGAAATTGCATTTTCATCTTTAACCGTAATAAGTGTTTCCTTTTCTACACTACAAATCAAAGCCATATTCAATAATTTTATCAAACATAAACATCACTCAATGGTTGCGATTGCTGATTCCATTCGAGAGACAAAAATATATTAAGGTTTTTTATTCAAGTTTGTAATAAAGTGGAAGTGGTTATATATTATCTTCTCATTGAATACAGAAGGCCAAGAGTGATAAACGCATGCATGTTTGATACAAAATTAAGGTGCCTAAGCTTAAAAATAAACAATCTTCAACATTCATAATAAAACAAAAAATGAATATATTAATTTTACCAACTCTTGATTACATCATCTGAAAGCATATTTGTCAGTGCGAACTAAAGACAATTGTTCAGTACTTCTTGCAATTGATTTGAAGGAAGCTTTAGCCATTTTTACCTCTGCACAAATCTTCACATCTTGATTTTTCATCATTTTTATATCTTTGACAATAAGCCAATTTACATGTTTTTAAATGACACTACCTGTCGTGGTGACGAAACCTAATGTGACTCACTTAATCAATCATATTGAAAAGTTCGGCCGTAACCGAACTCATTTAATTAAACAAATTAGTCGTGTCGTATCAATTGCATACGATATAAAAAGATACATAATACATTAGAAAAATAAAATAATATTAATGAACTATAAGTTCTACCATTAAAAAAAATAAATTAAATACAATTATTTTTTTTAAATGAAGATTTTATGTTCATTATATACATTAGAAAAACGATATGATAATAGTGATTTACTCTCCACAACGAGAGAACAACCAATGATTAACGTTTTTCCCGTTAAATTCAATTCTTAGTAATAATGAGAAATTATTATAACAGGTGTGAATAACAATAATGCTACAGAATACAGACAACATTAAATTTCATTTCCATTCCATTGATGAAATACAGAGAAATCCATTTCCTACTAAATGAAAAACAATAAAGCACGTGTCTTAATATTATAGACAGCGTTATTTTTCAATTCATGGAGAGTTGGAGACACGTGTATGTACTTCTTAATGTATGTATTGTTGTCGTGCGAGCAATTTTTAAATTGAGTTTATAATTATCATATGATAATAATTAAATCATGTATATTATAAGAAAGTTTAACCACCCTGAATAATTCGTTACAAATACTATTATAAATAATAAATACCGTTTAGAAAGAAAGGAGTGTTTCATTAAGCTTTAAAATAAAAATCTCTAAAAATAGTTTTATTTTCCCTAAAAATAAATTAAAAAATAAATACAATTAGTATGAGAATTCATTTATACACCACTGTTTTTATATCATATACTACACAGTATAAGTTTTACAGCTAACTGTACAACTATACTAAGCAATGATTATGGTAGGTGCATTAAAAGTTGTGATGTAAAAATCACCCCTAATTAGTATAGGTCACCTCACCAAACCTTACTCCTTATCATATCAGGTTTTATGATCCGATCCAATAAAATCTATAACCCACCTAACAATCCGACAAAACCCATTATCTATATCACAAAGAATATTCAGATACAAGTAACTTTTGAGATTTAGGTGCTGTTTGTTTTTTGCTAAAAGGTCTTCCTGGGGTCTTTTGTCTACGCGGCGCAGACCACGTGCAGAAAATGCCTTTAGCAGATGTTTGTTTTTCGAAAGACAAAAGACCTTATTATAGCTGCCCATTATCTTCCCCAAGAAGCTTTGGACACTAGCTTTTCCACCCACAGACATATCCCAAATCAAAAAACATAATCCCCCAAATTCATCAATCCGTCAACCCCTCAACTCGCATCTTCCGGCAAGCCACCCCCTCCGGAAGAGACCAGTCACCCCTCCGGCGAAGCCTCCTTGTCCGCCGCCTCCTTCTCCGGCCCACCGCCTCCTTCTCCGGCGAAGACCCACCTCTGTTCCAGCGAAGCCTCCTTGTCCGCCGGACAGAAAAACCCACAGATCCGCCTCCTTCTCCGGCGACTATTCCTCCCTCCGCCGTCTCCGTCTATGCTTCTTCTCCAGCGACTGTTCCTTCCTCCGTCGAAGCCTCCGTCTCCCTCTCTCTCTGTCTACTTCCTCCCTCCGCCAGTCTCCAACTATGCTTCTTCTCCATCTCTCGTCTATCTCCCTCCACCGTCTCTCTCCCTTCTCCGTCTCCCTCTCTCCCTCTGTCGTCTCTCTCTCTCCCTCTCTTTGCCGGCTCCCTCTCTCCGGTGATGTTAATTTGGGAATATTGAGTCGATCACAGCAAAAAAACTTAAATTTTGCCCTAATTTTGGATGTAGTCTAATTTTGCCCTAATTTCCCCCCAAATTTGTTTTATGGAGATGTTAAAAAACAAATAACAAATTTTTTGCAGACTGCAGACCTTTGTTCCATATCAGAAGCTACAGCACTTGGCAGATGTGGTCCGCAGACTACAGACCTTTTTGCTCTAAAAAAACAAACAACACCTTAATATCACATGCCATATGTGCTCGTGAAAACTTTATTGGCTTCTTGTTAAAAAACATGATCCCCTTATCAGTTTTAGGGATTGGGCTTAATTCTGGGCCATTTGATATGCAGCCGGATGGAATGGGCCTGTAGGATCCAGCATATGTAGTACGTTAACGAAAGTTTATCTTCACAGAATCGCAGTCAGAGGTGTACACAAACGATTTTTTACCTAATCTAGATAGGATTAAAACGCACTGATTTTTTTTTTGCGAAAACTATCTAGCTGTTTTTATAAAAAGAATGTATCATATTTTATCCGGTTTATGGAGGTTAAATGTGTAATAGGTATAACAGGTTAGGTTCCGATTCATTCGTTCGTGGAAGGCAAATTGTTGATGGGACCCTTGTTACAAACGAAGTAGTTAATTATGGAAAAAAGGAAAAACTAAAACTTCTACCTTTCAAAATTGACCTTGAGAAAGCGGTTAATAGTATCTCAGTGGATTTTCTTCATGATATTACGATGAAAATGAGGTTTAGTATTAAATGGAGAAAATGAATTCATGGATGTATTTCCTCGGCTACAATCTCGGTGCAAACTCAATTCATTGTAGTCATAGTAATAAACCTTTCTCCTATCTTGGTCTCTCGGTAGGTAAAGCCAGGCGGAATTAGGATTCATGTAATTGATTGATTCCTAAATCGTCTTGCTTCATGGAAATAAAAAATGTTGTCTATAGGTGCTCGAGTCACTTTGGTTAAGTACGTTCTCAGTAGCCTCCCCATATACTACATTTTGCCTTTTCGTGCTTCATCTAGCGAATTTTTTTCAAAAATAATGCAGATATATTGTAAAATTTCACAAATAATGTATTTTTTTTATCTTTCACAAATAGGGTTTATGAACTCATGGAGTCCACATTTTGGCCTAACACGGACTCATGGAGTCCGGATTGTTACAAATGCCTGGTACAAATTATAGTAATTTGTACTTTGCCACCGTAATTTGTACCAATACGGACTCCAGGAGTCCGTGATAGGCCAAAATCCGGATTCCGGGAGTCCATAAACCCTATTTGTGCAAGACAATAAAATTGCATTATTTGTGAAAAAATTTAATATATCTGCATTATTTTTGAAAAAAAATGGGCAACTATGATAAATTTACCATTTTAATATATATATGTATATATTTTTTAAAAGTTACAATGTCGCTCCATTATTTTTTATTTTTTTTTTTCTCTTTTCCTTTTTCTTTGGTACCATTTCCATTAAAATGGGTGCATCAAGATTGCTCCATTATTTGTTATTTAAGTGCAATTAAACTTTAATTGTTAACATAACAAAAGATAATTCTAGCAAGTGGGCAACTATGATAGCTACTCTGTAATAACACAATTACAAAGTGTTGGTGATAATTGTCTCATTGTGTAATATCCTAGTGGTATTGATATAATGGTGTTGCCTATGAACCTAAAAGTTATGGGTTCAAGCCCTGATTGGGACAAATGGAGTAAATTAGGTACCGTTCAAAAAAATTGTCTCAAAACATGCATATATTTTTGTCTTTTATTAAATTAAATATGGAAAAGGGGATGGTAGAGGAGAAAAGTGTCAATTTGGACATCATATGTAACAAACACTGTGGAATGCAAAGCTAATGTACCTTCAAAAACCCTGTTTCACACACGGAGAAAATCTTCAATGATGCCATAGATGAAATTTACCAAGGACCATTTCTTTTATATATATATTTGAATCAATACTTTTATTATATGTATCAAAGAAAACTTCTTTATGAAAATGGTATTCTCATTATAAGAGCTCTCGGAGTGGCCGAGCTTATGCTTGTGATTTATGCGACCTGAGCGTTATCATCGTCATTTTCGAGCCATCCCTTGTCATATGTTACATGTTTACCAACGGATGGATTGAACACGTAATTTTTAGGAAGTTATTTGGGAGAACTAGCACCATATGATTGTATTAAAAAGTACTTTTTAATATATATTTGGATATAATTCAAACATAATTTTATGTCCTTGTGGATTTTGTTTGCCGGTCACTCTCTTTACAGCTTGTTTTACTTTTCAAATCTTCCCAATTGTGACATTGTACATTAAATAATATATCCAAATATCAATTAATTAAAAAAGAAAACCCTATAAAACCCATCTTCCATATTTCTTCCTCTAAACAACTTACACCATCCCCACCTTCCTTCCACTCTCTAACAGATACAATGTGTACCATGGAAGACATGATGATGGTGATCAACAACAAACATACATGTTCTACAACCACAAAACTACTCACCATGCACAAAGACTCTCGTATCATCTCCAAAATCAAGCCCAAGATTCGCATAATTCACATATTTGCTCCTGAGATCATCAAAACCGACATCGCGAATTTCAGGGAATTGGTTCAAAGGCTCACCGGAAAACCGAATGAAAAGAAGAAACTGAAAACAAGAAAACAGTCCCATAAAAGATCGTGTTTTTCGCAGGCGGGTTTGGAAGTAAGGGAGAAGATCAAAGGGGAAGATGAGATATGGGTTGGTGCGAATTCGGGTGGCGGGTTCTTGGGTGGGTTTGGTGATCTTGATGGGTTCATTCAAGAATTTAACCATCATAACCATGGGTTCGCTCCAGTTTTACCGAATCTTGATGCACCCACTTCGGTTAATTCTCATTTGGAGTATTCTTTTGGGGAAAGATCACTCAATTTACCTACCTACAGCTAATTTCTTTCCAATTTTCTTTTGGTATTTTAGGTTTATTAGTTATATCTAGTAGTCTTGATTCATGGTTGATTGATTTGATTAATTACGGAGTATTTGTTTATGGTCTTGGTCCTTAGTTGACTACATCTATCTCTCCCCTTGGTTTAATGGGTGGTAAACGAGTCTTTTGAACCGTAATTTGTGGGTTTAAGACTTGTTTTTAACATGATACGTGTAATGTTTGTGGATTTATGGATGAATATAATGAGAGTTGATATTATTTTCTACTTATTTTCATACTAATTTGATCGGATGAGATTATAGAAGAAAAATAATGAATTTCACGTATCAATCATATTATTAGTAAAATTATAAATTAAGAAGCAATACAATTTTTCTATCCTAACCGAGTAAATGACTAAAAGATACGCAGTTTCCTTTTGGATATTTATTTTTGTAGGATTTGTACTGTCATTGTCAAGCTCCATTTGGAGGCCGATCTTACAAGTAATCAAATATAATTTATATATCTTCCCGGTTATAATACTTGGAAAAATTCATTGAAATGACAAAACCTTGTGAGGTTTATTTGGTTAAGATCATTCATGATGTATTTTTAAGGAGTATCTAAATGTATAATACAAAACTTATAAATCTTATTGGAAAATGCCACAAGCCCACAAATTCATCGTGACAAAGCCTGCAACTTTAAAGTCAAACTTGACCTTTTAGTTAGGGCCGATTTGCCAGGTTCTTGTTGCGCGTGGTCCTTCAATTCGTATGCAGGGTTCCAGACACCCATCAATCCTAAACAAAACGAGCACCGATAAAACTAGAAAATAAAACAACCTCCTAAAAGCAACTGACATTACACCATAGAAATGCCACCAACTAAAAGAACCTAAGTATCGCAACACCTAAAAAAACATCAATAAACAAATCGATAAAAGGACTTCTAAAACGCCTATGTTATTTAGAAATGTCGGAATCACAATCCGATAAGTCGTCCTCATCAATATAATCCATTTCTTAATGAGAGTTGTTTTTCATTTCCTTTTTCAAGATGTGATTCAAAGAACCAAACTTTATTATATTGCAACTTGGCAAGTAGTTGTCAAAACAAGTTTTCATGGTATACAAAGTCCCAAACCTTCTACTTCGTACTATAATTTACTTCAACTAAATATTCAATTAGGGTTTAGTTTAAATTTTCGTTATTATCGTTGCTAAACAATTATAGTTTGGCGGTTTATCTTTTTCAGTTAAACTAAAACAATAATAAATCAACCTAAATTTAAGATTGACTTTATTTTTCATTTATAGGTATGGATGCCAACTTTGATGTGTACAATATTGTTCTTTCGGCTTTGACTTTTTTCCATTTTCCCTTGCAACCCTTCAACTGACTAAAATACCAACATATTTTTAGATTTGTCAACGTTTTCATTAAGCTTGTAATTTTATTATCATTATTTTTTTAGTAGAACTCTTATGTAAACGACTAAAATATACTTTTTAGAACGACAAGTTAGTAATTTAGTGGTTCGAGCCTAGACAATGACATTCACAAGGGGCAGTATGTCTTCCCTCGAACCCTCCACATATGGGGGAATAAACCCCACCACATTTTAATCTCCAAGTTTTGCCTCAAAACAAACATTGAACCCAAGACATCTTGAAGAAAAACCTCAAGGCTATCCTTGGTGGCCAATTGATCTAGAACAATTGGTTAAACGACTAAAATATATAGTTAATATGACACGATTTGAAAAGTACAATCATTATTAAGATGTAAAACTGAAAGAACAATAACCAAATCAACCGATAATTGCATATTAACGAAACGTTAGAACACAACTACGACATAGTCTATTAAAAACTAACTTTTAAATGATCTACC
Organism: Calendula officinalis; assembly: GCA_963853835.1. Lineage (NCBI taxonomy): Eukaryota > Viridiplantae > Streptophyta > Magnoliopsida > Asterales > Asteraceae > Calendula > Calendula officinalis. Next base: position 6,395,307 of record OY970832.1, on the reverse strand, counting down.
ACATAGTCTTTTGCTTTTAGTCGTTCATGGGCTTTTATTTGCATCTCGCAGGCTCTATTTGTTTTTAAGTTTTCGGGCTTAACCCTCTGGTTTTACGTTACGCAGCTTTTCTATAAAAAAAATCAATTAAAAAGTATGTAATTCACTTCTCCCCTCCAATTTTCGACCCTAGGCCGAATTCACCATCATGGGTCCAAAAGCCCATAGGTTTTTAGTCTTTTATCTAGTTTAGCTTAATCCATTTAAAATTCACCAACTCCAAAACTTAAGCCCATGTTTTTTAATATTATTATATTTAATTAAACCTTTTTAATTAACAATTAATAAAAGGAATTTACTAACCATTGCCCTTATGACAATGGTTAAGAATGATTAAAGTGGTTAATGTCTAACAAAGAAAACATAATTAATTAAAATTAGTTAATAAAATGCACGGGGTGATTTTTTATTAGGTAGTTTACAATTAATTTAAGTAAAAAAAATTTCTTAACTATTACCCTTAGGACACTTGTTAGCATTTCCCTTAATAAAATACCCTTTGATTTCTAGTTAATCAAACACTATCCGGAACTTATTAGCGTTTAGTAATTCATAACACTTTTGTGTCTGACCTCAAAAGTTTAAATAAACGTAACCATATAATATAACTAGGTTAAATCCCGTGAAAATCACGGGTTGTCACTTTTTTATGCTGAACATAATTAATATAAAGTAAAAGATATTAATCTTTAGTTTCATTGTTACATTTACTTCAAGAAACTATAAAAAAAAATCAATAAACATAACAAAAACCACAAAATATTAATCAATTATGATTATGATATGAAAAATGAGACTTTGGGCCAGTGAGGACGTCTTCTTGAATAAACGGTTGTTATTTTTTGGGCCACTTTCTTCGAGAATCTTCACACGCTTCTTACTTTAGAGAACTACTGCTAGCACGCAGTTCTGAACGTTGTTTCTCCTGTATACTATTAGGTGAAAAATAATCATTTCGCTAATTTTTACAACTTCTTAATACAAACATTTAATAAATGATGAATATATACCTTTTTCTCAACTTCTAACATTGTGTGGTAATTCTTTGCTAATTCTTTGTTGCACGTTGGAAAGTTCTTGCTCATGAATTCTGTTCCAAAATAATGCAAACATATACCTAACTCTACCTGTAAATAAGAGAGATTTAAATACAGAAATAATGTGCATCTAAAATCAAAGTAATATATTTATGTGTACCACATTATCATTTTAAAATTATTATAAAATTAATTAGAACTTCCCATCTGGACTCTCTAATAGAGGAACACCATGTCCACCAGAACCCAAACGAAGACCAATTGTGGATTAATAACTGCATGGTGACTTCTTATCCGCAAAAAAAAAAAAAAAAATCTTAATTGCATGATTACTATATATATGATAAAAAATTATAAAATGTCTATAATGTAAAATAAGAAATTCTCAAGGTCGAAAAGAAATTCCTAAATTAAAGCGTTTATGGCTTGTCAAGCCTCATGTTATTTAAGACTTCAAAGATTACCTAGTCACAAAGTTCATTGAGACTCAGATCACCAACCATTCATGATCTGAGAAGTCAAAATGAAATTTCAATACATAATAAAAACATATCCCAACAAAGATCGTTCACTTGTGACGTGCTCTTCATTTGTGTGGCTATAGAGTTGTAAAATTTGATACATGTCATATACGTTTGTTTATTTGTATATATAAAGTGCTCTCGTCAAAGATGAAATTCTTATTTTTGTCATTTTTATGACAGATAAATTATGTCACAATTGATTATGTAAAATATTATTAGGCATACACTTTAATTATTACCACCGCCAAGTATTGAATTAATAAGCTTCTCTTGAAGTTTATTTGTTGCCTAAGAAAAAAACAAAATACACGTATATAATCTGTTTATATTTTTTTCTTTAATTACTTATTGATAAAACTGACCTGATAATCAAAAATGAAATTATAAAATGAAAAGACAGATTCGGAGAAATTACATCTTGATATCCAAACGGACTGCATTTCTCCACAATGTCGGCGCCATAATTAAGCTTACATTTCCACATGACATCATCAACACAAACTCAGATTTGAATTAGAAAAATGTTGAAATTAAAGTATAATTAAAAATTACCTATAAACCGTAAAAATCAAAAGCTTCACCTGGCATAACCTAAAGAAACTCAAAGAAACCCTACTATAGATTTAGGGTTATTACAAATAGATAAAAGCTGAACGGGAATCAAACCTTGTAGAATGCCAATAGCAGTAGTCAAATATATTGAAGCAACCTCACCAATATTTGAAGATGTCTGGCAAAAGAAAATATAATTAATGATAAATAATAATAATATTAAAGACAGGTAATGTAGAGATGGAGAAGAAACATACCGGATGAAGGCTTTCATGTTGATGTAAATAGACATCCAACAGCAGCTATAATAAATTGTCATCTGCTAGAACCATGTCATACTTCCTTTGCACAAATTTCCAATTCCAAAAACTTTCAAATCAAGGTAGATTACATATTGTGCGCTTTCATCTCCTAATGTCATAGTCCTTAACGGCCAATTCTTCATCTGTGATAAAACAGGGCATAAGTCTGGCCCCATCACCCGTGATTCAAATTCAAACATAAAAATCATGACATATTATTCACATCTCTAAATGGCTTTTAAAATCTCCAACAATGTCCCTCCTAAAAAAATCAAATTTAAATTAATTAAAAATATCATAACCAAAAAACACACATAAACATCACCAAGTAAACTAATTAAAAGTTTTAGGTTTATAAAAAAACGAACTTTCGATTAGACGATGATCGAAGTTTTCTTGAACCTGCAACTGTAATGATCTTCTCAGCTGTTACGTGAATCATATGACTATATGACACCTGCGCACATCAAACATATGAGACTGAGAAAATTTATAATAAGAGAATTAGCCAGCATTTAAATTAAGAAGATAGAATTCAATTCTTGATAAAAAGAGAATTAGAAATTGAGAGATGAAACTCTGCGAATTTGAATGTGGGGATTGAAAGCTGGTTATGGAGATAGAACCCTAAAAAGTTAAACGTGGGGATGCAATCGTGGGTAACTGGGTATTAATCTTTACGATTCCAATAAAAAAGCAGGTAAAAAAATAATATTAAATCGGATTGAATTTATGTGAAGCTGACACGTGTCTCGCTGCTTTTTAAGGGGGTTCCAGCTGTCTACTAAGAAGCTTTGTTTTATTATGGAGTAAATTACAGTTTTTGTCCATGTGCTTTGCCCGATTCTGCGTTTTTGTCCCTATACTTTTTTTTCTGTTTTTTTGTCCCCGAGGTATGCAAAATTCCGTTTTTTTGTCCTTCCGTCCAACCTCCGTTTCTTTTTAGCCGTTAAGCCCCTCACGTGCTGAAAACGTGAGGGCATTTTAGTCTTTTTCCATTTTCTATTTTATTTTCACTTTTTTCTTTGACTTTTTACCATTATCTTTTTTTATGTTTTATTTTTTATTTCCTAATTTCTTCTTCTTTATCTGGGAAAAACCTTCAAACAATACAACTTGCAGATCTACAACGCCATTCAAAACCCCAATCAACTTTCAGATGTCGTTTACCTTCAAACAATAGCAAATCTCGTTTAACTTCAAACAACAGCAGATCTCGACAACCCCATTAAAAAAAAGTAGCAGATCTCGTTTATCTTCAAAAATAAAATAGGGCAGATCTCGTTTAAAAAGAGTTTGGATTTTGCGACGGGGGAGATGAAGAAGGCGGCGGCCGGTGGCGGAAATTACAACAATGGCGGTGGTGTGAAGAAGGATGGTATGAAGAAGGGCGGTGGTGATGATATAGATTCAGATCCAATGAGAGCAGAGAGAATCAGATACGATGAGCTCTAGATCCATCATCCAGCGAACTACAAATACATAGATCCAGATTAAAATACCATCAAATAATATCTCAATTTTGCTTCTTAGATGGTGATTGTGGCCGCTGGTGGGAGATCGCCAAAGTTCTTTCCGATTCCTTCATCTTTTTTATTAAAAGGGTTTCTTTTCAAACCCTTTTTCATCAATCTTTTAACTTGTAAGTGTGCACCGTTGAATCTTCAATCTTGTACCTGAAATCAATTTGAGTTCTTGTAAAATCACCATGAAGATTACTGTGAATTTGAGTTCTTCATAGAAGAGAGAGAAGGAACACCAAGAGTACAACTTTTAAGACATATGGTACAAGTGATTTAGAGAAAAATACTAAAATGCCCTCACATGCTTGGCACGTGAGGGTTTTAACGGCCAAAAAGAGACGGCAAGTGAGCGGAAGGACAAAAAAACGGAATTTTGCATACCTCAGGGACAAAAAAACAGAAAAAAAAGTACATGGATAAAAACGCAGAATCGGAAAAACGACAGGGACAAAAATTGTAATTTACTCTTTATTAAAGTATAGATAGATAAATAATACTATATAATGGTAATTCACATAATTCTAATATTAGTTACCAATTAGACATCCATAAGTAATAAACTTTTAAAAATTAATAGAAATTAATTTTTTAATAATAACATGTAGAATTAAAATCACACCTAAAATAATATAAAAATAAAAAATGTATATATCATGATTTGAAAAATCTAAAAGATGATCAACCTATATATATGAACGCTCACAAAGTCAATTATAAATACTTATAACTGAAACAAAATTATTATCAACGGTTGTTTGTACGTGTATGTACTATTAAAATTCCTTCTATAATACATTTTCCATACAAATTGTAATATTCATTAGAAACTAAAACTCCGTTTAAATCTTTTATCCAATCATAGTTCACCATGTAGGAAATTGTCACGAGATATCTCAGCAAAACGGATATTTTGAATTTTTTAAGGGGTGCTTGGGATTGCTTATTGAAAAATAGATTATGTGTTTTGAAAATGAATAATCAGATAATCAGCAGTTACAAAACGTGATTCTGAAAAGTAGTGTTTGTATTTGATTATGTTGTTTGAAATCGCAAAAATCAGATAATCTGTATTTTAGTGTTTGGCAAACGTGATTATTTGTTTAGTTAATGAGTAATTTTCAAAACTCCATTTTCAAAACGCAAATAAGTAACTACCAATCTACTTTTTCAAAACTCCATTTTGAAAGCTCCAAAACGCAAATAAGTGATTATTTCATACCTTTTGCCAAACATTAGTTTTTGATTATTTGGTTTTCGAAACGCAATAAGCAGATAATCTACTTTAAATCGCAATCCCAAACACCCTCTAAAAAGATCCCTTGAAATAGGGTATGATTTTGTAAATATTTATAAAATTTTTAACTTTTAACCTTATATTATCTATTATGACAGAATGGTTATAAATACTATCTTAATTTATTTTAATTATATAACATTATAATGGTAAGTGTTATTTTACTATATTATATAATTTTTATTATTTCCAGTAGATTTTTAAATAAAAGTTTATCATATTTAATAGCACCTTTATTTAGGTTTAAAATTATTAACTTTTTTATAAATGATGCATTTTTATATTCCGAAGTACATTTTGAAACTTCAAGAAAATATCAATAGTCATACCATTATTATTCTATTATTAATATTATTATTGTTATAATTCTACAGATTTTCATATATAAATAAAAAGATCAAATTCGATATAATTCGAATTTTAGTTTTTGTTTAAGAAAAAAAAACTTTAAATTCCCGCTGCGGTGTGAGGACTAAATATAACTTTGTTATTATAAAACATCAATTGTAGGCTGTAGCAACGCGTTATTCCGAAGAATATCAAGGACAGTGGCGTTTCTGTAAATTTCTCTATTAGCAAGCCCTGTTTTAAGCAACATATGGCATGTGGAAATTTTGATTCATGAAGAATGTAAAATATCGATTTCATAACACCCTATATTAATATTTAATTTGAAATATATTATTTTACCCAAAACTTTGTTCACTTTTATACTTTTCGTTTTAATTACAAAATTTATTAATTATTTTTCTAATCATTTTGAACATTTATATTATTAAAAAATACTCCCTCCGTCCCAAAAAAACTTACCATTTCATCTTATATTTTTGTCCCACAAAAAACTTCCCATTTAATACACTTGATGGGCTCCACATAATAAAATACTATTAAAACTAAGGACCCACTATTAACTATCCAATAACTATCTTTCTCTCTCCAAACCAATCTTATATTTTAATCAAAACTATTACCAATTACCCCACCACTAACTATTACATAAAAACTTGTGCCAAAGTGAAATGAGAAGTTTTTTGTGGGACGGAGGTAGTAGAAAGATAATTAAAATATTTAATAAAAAATAATATAATGTCCAAAAATAATATGCAATCGTGTTTAGAAAAATAAAAAAAATCCAGCAGTACCCGTATTCACTCGCACATTGCCACAAATTCGTCTTCTTTCTCATTCTTTCTACCCACGGGACGGGACGTACTCCATTATCATCTTCTTTCTCTCTCTAACTTTCTATATACTCTGAAAGAGAGGTCACTAATTTCTGCTTCTGATTGGTGTTGTTCCAGTAATCCATGGCGGAATCAACTAAATACATGCCTGTTAATGGCGGAACTGCGGTATCTGATTTCAAATTCACGAAAACATTTACATTTAGAACGAAAAGAAATAGGGCTTTTGCTTATGTATTTATTGCTGTTTTCGTTGCTTTTACTGTTTTTCTGGCTTTTAATCCTTCGCCAAATCCTTCTTCTCCATGGTTCTCTAATGTCTTCACTACTTCATCTTTTAGTAGGAGTACAAGTGTTCAAGCCAGTGGTACAACTAATTCTACATCTGATTCGATTAGATCTCACTTTTCTTCGATTTATTCTTACTTTTACCATTCTAATTCTTCAATTTCGACTCCGAATTCCACGGTTTATACTTTAAATTCTTCAATTTCGACTCAAAATTCCACGGTTTCTATATCTAGTTTGAATAGTACTAGTGTTTCTGTTTCTGGATCTCCAGGTGTAAATAATGGAGCACCGACTGTGATTAATAATGATCCGCCTATTGCGCCAAATCAAACACGTGGTGCAGGTGTTGAAGCTCTGAAGTCGAATCAGACATTGATTACTTCATCTACAACTCAATCTGCTTCAAATCAAACAAAACAGTCTCCGTTAACGATAAAAAATGCATCGGAAAATGGAACGATATCTAGTTCAGACACTCCAAAATCGGAGATAAAATCGGAGCCAAAATCTAACTCTTCTTCGGGTAGTAATCAAACTGTACAGTCTCCAGTAACCGTAAAAAATGACACTGAAAATGGAACCAAATCTACTTCAGACACTACAAAATCGGAGCCAAAATCAACTTCTTCTACGGGGAGTAATCAGGGAATTGGTGATTTGGTGAAGAATTTGTTGAATTGTAACTTGTTTGATGGGGAATGGGTGAGAGATGAATCATATCCACTTTATAAACCTGGTTCATGTTCATTAATTGATGAGCAATTTAATTGTTTCACGAATGGTAGGCCTGATAAAGGATTTCAAATGCTTAAATGGAAACCTAAAGCTTGCACTTTACCAAGGTATGTGGTCCTATAATCCTCAAGGGTTCGTAATTTGTTATGATTTATAACTTCATTAACTGATTGATTTTGTGTATACTAGTTGGTGTGTGCTATTGTTGTCTAGTTACATTCTAGTATAGAACGTTGCTGTCAAATTTGATCTTCATGGTGAATTATTAAATGTTTATGAAACTATTTGTACTTATATAGGTTGGATGGAAGCCATATGTTGCAAATGTTGAGGGGAAAACGCTTGGTTTTTGTTGGTGATTCGTTGAACAGAAATATGTGGGAATCATTGATTTGTATCCTACGAAACTCAGTAAAAGATCAAACAAAAGTTTATGAAGCTTCAGGCAGACACCATTTTAGATCAGAACCTTCATATTCATTTATATTCAAGGTAAATTTAGTACATATCTTGGTAATAGTCTAATTTATGAATGTATCTTGCTTAATTTCCATAAATTTTGAACTTGTAGGATTATAATTGTACAATTGAATTCTTTGTGGCTCCATTTATTGTCCGAGAATCTGAAACAAAAGACAAAAATGGAGCAAAAAAGGAAACCCTAAGACTTGATTTAGTTGGTACTTCAGCCGAGCAATACAAAAATGCAGACATTGTGGTTTTCAACACAGGACATTGGTGGACTCATGAGAAAACCGCTAAAGGGTAATAATCTCGATTTTAGTCTTTAATTGAGAAATTCATTTTGTTTTTTCAGTTATGATTTTTCTTACAAAAAATAAAAAAATTACAGGAAAGATTATTATCAAGAAGGTAGCCATGTTTACAATGAACTTAATGTTCTAGAAGCATTTCGTAAAGCTATGACAACATGGGGAAGATGGGTTGATGCCAATATAAATCCTAGCAAAACTTTGGTCTTTTTTCGCGGTTATTCAGCTTCTCATTTCAGGTAAATCTGATTAAATAACTTTGATAGGAAACAGTAATTTTTGACATATTCCATTTTTAGCTGTATTTTATGTATTTTGATCATAAAATATAACCTGAAATGTTCCATTTATATATAATGGTTGAAATTGACACTTCATCGTGTCACTTTCAACTTATTTGGTAAAAAAACAATTAAGTGTTATTACATTTCATCAAATAATGCTAGAAAATGGAAATGAAGTTAGGTAAATTATTTTTATTTATTTATTTATTTATATATATTTACAGAGGAGGGCAATGGAATTCAGGAGGCCAATGTGACAACGAAGTTGAGCCAATAAAAAACACAACTTACTTATCACCATATCCAGACAAAATGAAGGTTTTAGAGAAAGTATTAAGAGGAATGAAAACGAAAGTTTCATATCTAAATATAACAAGATTAACCGATTTTAGAAAAGATGGACACCCTTCAATTTACAGAAAGCGACATTATTCAGAAGAAGAACGAAGATCACCGTTACATTTTCAAGATTGTAGTCATTGGTGTCTTCCTGGAGTACCAGATTCTTGGAATGAGATCTTGTATGCTCAACTTTTGGTAAATCAACTAAAAAAGAATTAGGTAAAAATATGAAAAAATGTAGAGTTGAGTTTGATTAATTTTTTTACATATTTGAAAAGTGTTGAATTAGTTTACTCCCTTATTTTTGTTCCCTTGGGGAATATATATAGAAATACATAAGCAGATGATCTAAGACGAATGATGATGTTCTGTTACTAATTTATTCTTTTAAGTTATGAAAATAAAGCTGGATTCAAAGTATGCGGCGAGGTGGTCTTTCTAGGAGGACACAAAAGTCTCTTATACGAAGTAATTGATTATGGTGAAGTAGGAGAGAGAAATTTATAAATAACCAATAATTAATAACCTTGTTTGACTTATTAAGTCCTTTTTTTCTTTCTTTCTAAACCAATACGAGAATATCATTACTTATTAGGTAGTAAATATTACTCCGTATCATATAGCTAGGATATCTATTATTAAATATAATAAAAGAAGCTTTAAGGTGCCATGTGGCGCCCTTTAGCTAGCCTCTTTGCCACATGGCGGAATTTGATTGGACATTTAAATAATTTTCCCGCCCATTCAATTTAATGTGATACAAATTAAAAGTCTTGCGTATAATTTGGGCAACTTAATAACTCAAACGTAATGGTAGAAATCGGTTAGATCTAATTATGCAAGTGAATATGCGAATATTATGGTAAGTTAATTCCAGTATTTATTGTAAATCCCAATTAATGAAGAAGTAAATACAGAATTGGAAGCAATATGGTACGAAGTATAATTTAGGACACAATAAATGTTATAATTGGGAAACAATAAAATGGTATATCATAGATGTTGTAATTCGATGGAGAGTTTTTTATTATAACTAATGGTGCTTAACTAAATTTTTAAAACAATAAACAATCGTTAATTCAGTGCACTACTTAGGGATTTAATTTCTAAAATTGTATATCCAAACCCGATAAAGGTATGAAATTCTAACCCGAAACCCGACACGATAATGAATCGGGTTGGTCGACTCGGGTTTTAAAAAAACCCCGATAATAACATGGGACCCGAATAGACCCGATCCGATTAGCATAGTCGGGTTCGGGTTTAAGTCGGGTCGGGTCGACCCTTTGGGCACCCCTAATTATGGGCTAAACAATCATCCATCCATTTACCATTATGGAATAAACATTTATGTAGTAATTACGAAATAAACAATAAAGGAGTAGTCATTGCATTTACGGAAACAATGAGTATTATTTTATATTTAAATCCATCGATATACGAATGAATTACGTAAATTGAAGATATACCTCATTATACAATTTAAAAACTGATATAGAATCAAATGCAATCACGATATAGTCCACATATAGTCATGTAGCAGTAATACATTAATTTTGACATTTTTATTTGTTGACTTTTAATTTTGACTGCTTAATTTGATATATTGTCAAATGCAATGACTATTATAATCAACATATAGTGATATAGCAGTGATACATTTATGTTGAATACATATATGTATTGACTTTTGATTATGACTTTTTAATCTGATACATAGTCAAATGAAGTATCGAGATATTGACGATGTTAAAGATGACTTTACACGTAAAGTCAGAATTATAAAGTTGTGCATTCAAAATGATCACATCAATAAAACATAAATTTATTCAGTGTAAATGAATAAATAATGTTGATTTGACTCAAAATTCTATTAGTGCTTCGTATTTATGGGATAACTGTAAAGTTAGAAAACTAACAAAAACTTGAGGTTTTGTTAAGAAGTCATATAGTTGATATTGAAGAAACAACGTCATTTGCAAATTGAGTATTGAAGAAACTTGACTTTGAAAGTCAAGATTTCTTTTTTTTTTTTAATTCTTTTAAAATGTTTTATAATTTTTTTAAAAATGGAAAATTTAGACATAGTGTTATGAATTGGATGCTACGGCTTACGGGTTTTTTGTTATGCTAAATACTGACAGAAACATATGCATATTACGAGGTTTAATTTATGTTAACAACTCATTTAAATTATATTAACATCTCATAAATTTATTATACTAGAGATTATTTTATTATACATTTTTACTATAAGTTTTAAAATTGTTAGTATTTGAGATGAACAATTTATAGTTTATTATCATGTATCTAATAATACATTTTATTTAATTCTACAAGTATTTATGTTATGTAAACAATTTATAATTATGATTTATACAATATATCTAACGATCATAAAATTAACAATTCATATCTATATTCTATAAACATTACAATCAACAAAATTACAAAATTACTGACCACCCGTGAATTTTCACGGATTATAACCCAGTATAAGTATAAACTCAAGGCTTATAATAAGAATATCCTCCTTGTTAAAAGGATAATTTAGATCTAGTAAGTCAAATGTTATATAATTAAAAACTAAAGAAATCAATTTCAGGTTATAATGTACTCCCTCCGTCCTTTAATAAAGTTCTCATTTCACTTAAAACAATTGTCCCGAAATAAAGTTCACATTTCTCATATTGGAGGGACCCACTCAACAAAATAATATAATTATAATGTACATCACCACTAACTATCTCTTAAAAACACTTTCTCTCTCCAAAAAACCTTATATTTTAATCAAATATATTACCAATGACCCCACCACTATCTATCTCATAAAATATTATATCATGATAAATGATAATTTTATTAAGGGACAGGGGGAGTAGTTGACATATAACTCTAATGATCATGTGGTAGTTTTATGGCTTTTTCCAGAAATTACATAACCATGGTAAATAACAAACGTCAATAATGTTGAAAACAGCACCATTTATACAAATTTCTATTAAAATTACTGATCAAAACTGAACCATGTGTGACTGAATAACGACAAAATGAACAGAAAATAAAGAAAGAAAACAAACATGCTACCACATGGCCAAGTGTCTTACCCAAGTAGCAGGTGGCATGTTAGCATAGTTTTATGTACACGTACGATTGTATGTTCTGAGTACATATCTTTTAGTATTGGTGATGATGCGATCTGTTTGTCCGTGTTGGTTTTAGTTTATTTGCATATACTCAACTTTGTAAATTTCTAAGATTATAAGAAATATATCATGAATAAGATGAACAAATAATCATATAGATTGAGTGGCGTAACTAGGAAAAAAAACTGAAGATTGTTACTAGGTGCACATTTTTTCTTAGGGGCACACTAAAACTACCACATACTGCGTCCTCCCTTGCATATGGTACAGTGATATTGTAGTGGTAAGAGCTTCCGAATTACTTCTTAGATGTCTTGTGTTCGATTCTTTCATGTGTAAACATTTACCAGATGACCAAAGAAAGGTTTAAAAACGATCACATGAGCAAAACTGTGGAACCTTATAACTTAATACCTTTTAAATAAGAACAAATAAACATCAATAATGATCAATGAAAAGCATATCTCAAAAGAGAAAATTACATAGAACTGAATTGCTTAAAACAAAGACATGATGGAGGTTGCTAATTAAACTAAACCTTCAATTTCAGATCCATCAATTTGTCTATCTTTTCTTTCATCTCATTCGTGAAATATTTCTCCCAATCTCCATCTTTGTTTCGCCTTCCTGAAATAAATCCGGTTTTCTATCTACAAGATAATGCTTACCGGTTTTATTCACTTCTAAGTTTCTCAGATTCTCAAAACTACACAACTCTATAATCTTATCAACCACGTACCCCAGCTTTCATTTCCTCGGATACCCGATGAACTCAGCTAGCTTCATCACATTGCTCGTAGGATCCTTCTTCATATTTCAGGAACAGTATTCTACCTGGTCGTTTAAGGTTTGCCTTCCAGTAACCTAACATATGATCCCAATAATATGAAATACCCCGAGAAAATTCATCAAATGCCTCCTCAAATGGCGCATCTTCGGTCGGTAAACCTGTCTCATGTATTGGTAATGAGAAACTATGACATCTTTTGATATATGTAAACTATCTTGCAGTTTGAATCACGGAGGTAATGAATTGTACGGAAGGTGTGTGCCGGTTGTTGCGGTTTTCTTGAATAATTTGGTCTTTTTCTAGAAAAGGAATGCATTCGTGAGGGAAGGTTGTGAGCAAAGGAGTGTTTGATTCGTTTGTCGGGTTACGATTGCAAAAGTCAACGCCCGGTTTTGGGACAACTGGATAGTAAGACATCATTGGGTTGAGCCTTGAAGGTTTGTTGAGCCAAAATTGTTCCTTGGTGTAACTCTCGAAAAGCCTTGATAATTGTACAAGATCAATCTGCCTTTCGACATGTGTGTTTAGGAACATGTCTTCCATACGAATTATTTAGGAATTCTTGTGGATGGAATTTGTTTGTTGATAGAACACAGTTTATAAAAAGAAAATGATCCAGTTATGCACAATACTTTATTTTACCCATACACTTCCCTTACGACACCTGGCTGGCCTTATTAGACATCAAATAAAAATATTTCCTGTACCAACGAAACATTTGTCATTCACTTCCTTACAAAATTAGATGGCGTTACCATGATTAATATAAAGTATTGTATATGCATCTTTAAATAATAAAATACACTTTGTATAATTATAATGACGCCCCTACAGTATATACAAATTGCTTTACAGACACTATATTATCGCGTATCATCAGGCATGGAATTTTTTTTGGAATTGCATCACGATGGTGCAAAATAAGTAATAGTTTCATGTCACTAATTAACGATCATAATATCTAGTTGCATCATAAGCTTATTATGATATGTTCTTATATACAACAGTAGCTTTGAAGTTATGGTGATACATTGAAAACAAAATATGGTTATGAAAAGTACCATTTTTGGTGCAATGGTATGGATTCTACTGACTGCCAACTTCACTATTTAAGCTGCCAAATTCTGTAAAATGTAGCCGAAACATGAGGAATTTTAAATCAATGTGTTGTTGCATATGCAATTCAGAAATGAATTTCTTTGAAATTGATGAATATTCCTTTGAAACACCATCCAAATCCTGTCCCATATTTTTTAGAAATTCCTCAGCACGTTTTGTTACAGCTTTTCTTCCGTCATTTACCCATTCATCTGATTCTGTCCTTTTGCTTTTACCCTTCTTACCTTCTTTGCTCTTATTACTGCAAATTATAAACAATCAAAAAATATACTATTTCAATAATAATCTGATATTATGAAGAAAAAAATAATATTTAATACCTTGATCGAAATTCAAATATGCCTTCAAAAAGCCGATCAGCAACATTACAAAACCGCAAGATTACATCAAACAACATCAAAAGAATCTTATAAATATCTTCACATCTTTCTCCAACAAGTGATTTCTCAATAATTGTATTTAAATATTTATGATGAGCACCAATTAAATCATCAACATCTTCAGCTGCTTCAATCTCAACACAAAATTTAGCCCAACTAACTTCCAACACTTCAAACATCATATACGACTGCAAATTCTTAACAAAATGATTCATTTCATCCCATAAAACTTGACACCTTCTTGATATTAAAACTACCCGAAATGTAACAGATTTTGGCAATTTATTAAAAGAATTAGAAGTAATTAAATTCGGTTTCATGGTTTTCCAAACACCAACAACAGAATGTTCTACCCTTTTAATCTTCCACAAAAAATTAAAAATCCTCAAGTAATTACTCATCACAGATTCTTTAAATACTGTATTTAATGGAACTCCTACATGATAATTCAAACAAAATACATCCCAACCTTTGTCTTTAGTGCCATGTGGCATCATCTTAACCGTTAATCTGTCTATAATGGCACGATCATCATACTGTGCAGTTGATGATACTATAGCTTTCTGTAATAAACCGGATAAATGAATTAAACTGATAGTTTTAGCGGGCTCGGAAAGCTCAGGCCCGATAATTTCCATTAAATATTGAACAAAATCACCTTGGCCTAGTAAAATATATCGTTTAATAGCTAAACAATGTTTTTTAAATTTATAACGATTGAAGATAATATTAATTAAGTGTTTATCTATTCTTTTTGATGCTTCAGTCACTAAAGATTCAAGTGCATTAGTTTCACCATAACCAAGACCACCTCTTCTAGTAGTTGTACCAGTGATAGATACAGCTTCTGAAGCTATATCAACCCAACTATTATCCTCACAACAAACTTTAAGAAAGTTAATCGATTTACCAGTTCTTAATATACGATTAGCAAGAGATTTAGAGATAAAAGATGGAAGCATAAGTTCATTAATTTGATAACCATCTTGCCACAAATTCTCTGGTTTAACAATATGTTCTGAAACAAAGAATTCAGAGTATAAATCTTGCAAATCACCTTCCAAAACCCAATTTCTAACCATTTCAAAAAGAGGTGAGGACACTTTATGAAGTAATCGGTTCATGAAATCATGTAAAAGAGGGTCACCATGTTGAGCATGCAAATGAATTGCACCAGCAAATGATCCACCTTTTAGATGCTGACAGCTGTCCACAAGTACAGCCATTCGTCTCATCCTGACCATTGGTTCAATCAACCAGATTGATAGTCTTCTCAAAGTAAGGTAACCTTTTGAGTTTGGGCTTACAGTTTCTGAAACTATTGGGATTGGATTCATTGATTGTGATTGAAGTACTGTTAATAACTTGTGGTACTCTAAAAGCTCATCTTTTAGTGCAATGCAAAATGATTTAGCAACCAATCCAACATTTTCAGAAGGAAAATTATTTATAACTTCACATATAAATTGATTTACCTTTCGAAACAACCATCCTAGCTCACAAAGCTTACGAATTATAATTTTTGTAGCTTTTGGAACCTTGATAGAATCTGTTAAAGTGTATCCATCAATATTTTCATCAAATTTCACATAATTTCCATCAATTCCTTGACAAACAGACAATACATCACTCACTAAAACCTCCTCTGAAATATTACTTTCCTCATTCAATAACATAGAAAACTGCATATAAGCAGTATTGCGTATATCATCAACAGGTCTAGATATAGATAAAATTCCACCACTTTTCAATTTACTTGAGCTGTAATTGTGCAATTTATTTGAATTATTACTGATTTCAGAGTCACCAATTGTTTGATTAAGTTGGAATTTAGGGTTACTATTTCGATCTTCAGAAATTACTTTGAGCAAATAGAGTACAGATCGTTTGTTCTTAACACTACCAGGCCCGGTTTTAGAAGCGAATTTGGAATAGAGATCTGTGAAGCTTAAAGCATCAGATAACTTACCTTGTTTAGCCATTTGACTTTTAATGGAGTTAGCTATGGAATCTTCGTTGGCGAGTATCAATGGCGTCATTCGGCTGGATAAAATGCGAATTGCGTACTTGACATCTTTAGAGTTAGGGTTAGGGTTTGGAGATGAAGAATCCTTTTGTAAATGGCAGACTAGTTCCCGGACTAGATCTCCGACACGATGGTCGTCTTCCATCGATGATGATGATGATCGGAGATATAGAGTGAGTGAAAAACGAAATGTTTGAATGAAAATTGAGTGTTTTTGGTTTGTTTTTCTTATGGGCGCGGAAATTAAAGGCCGTGATCGGGCAAAGGATTAGAGAGTGACTTATAAATTTACATGTTCCCTTTGTTTTTTTGAAGTGAGTTCTCATCTAAATAACATAATACGTTTTATATAAGATGAGCTTGTATCAATTAATTCAAAGTTAGCTTTATGTTTTGAGGTTCTAATATTTAGAATGGTGGGTTATGAAGTGGTGATTTAGACCTAGAAAAAGAAGGGTCTCAAACCGTAAATAACATAAGCGTGACTAACGAGCTCAGATAGGTGGTTTGGGCCTGATAAGAGGATGCCAACCATGATCAATATATCTATATGACCAACAAGGACGTTGATTTTTAAAACGTGAAATTTTGTTACGATCTCACATCGGTTAACGTATGAATTAGATGGTGACTTATAAGTCTATGTATCATCTTCTTATTCAAACTAGTTTTTTAAAGTAAATTCTATAGTTATTTTATTACATGATAATGACTTAAAGGTTATTTGTTTGTGAGTGTCTTTTATATATGTTGGTGTTGGTATTACTAGGTTGTATGTATAGATGGATAAATATTTGTCGTTTATAAAATAAAAATTACTTAATTATTTTTTTTTTCTGGTTAAGAAAGAGCCCGTATACACAATTTGATTATAAAATACGATAAAATACAAGAAATCCATTTCAGTTAGCAAAAAGTAAAGTCTACTGTCATTGTGCTCAAAATTAACGCATATTTTATCTATATAGTTTTTATTTTGAACAACTTGTTTCTGACTAAACAATATATGTTTTTATTGAAATATAATTTTCCTTATAACATTTAATTTGTACTTAAAATATACTATCATTTACCTGAATTAAACTTTACTTCATAACATATACTTTTACTTAAAATACTTTATTTTACTTCAACTAAATCTTACTTAGAACATACTCCGTATAATTTTACTTAAAAATCATATGTATGCGTTGTCCAACCGGTCATTCCAATGGAATTTGTCCTAATCCTGCCTACAATTCAACATTTCATGATTTCAACTCCTGATATTAGGGGTGTCAAATTTGTACCAAATAAAACCAGCCAATATGCTACCAACCATACCAAGTATAGTTGGTAGCCAACATGTTTGGTTGGTAGTACCGTACCAATTGTGTAATCATGGTACGGTAATGGTACACAAATTTTAAATACCACGGTAACCGTACCAACCAAGATATATATTACTCCCTCCGTCCCACAAAAAAGTTCTCATTTCTATCATAAATTTTGTCCCACAAAAAAGTTCCCATTTCTATTAAATAATATTATTATTATGGGCCCCACTACCAACTATCTCTTAAAAACACTTTCTCTCTCCAATTAACCTTATATTTTAATCAAAAATAGTACCAAAGACCTCACTATCAACTATCTCCTAAATACTTGTGCCCAAAGGAAATGGGAACTTTTTTGTGGGACGGAGGGAGTATATGATTTTTAGTTTAATATATTATAACAAACTAGCAATCTATTTGCCCAAGATTCCAATTAGATATTAAAATATACGATATTTTATTTAAATTATAGATGTGCCCAAAAAATATCTCTGAAACTAATATAATATAATAAGACATACTTATTTTAACTTTAAAACTAAAAAATCTTTGAAAATATAATATTTTACATGTACATTCACACAAATCAGTGATTCAGTTACGACAAGATAGCTACATCTTTTGTTACTTTATCGTACTAGATTATGTTTATATAACACGTAACATATTATATCATTTTGCTTATTTTGTTTCTATGTTCGGAACACTTGTTAATATGTTTAACTGGTTGATAATGATAAAATATCATTGTTCTTTTGTTATTAATTTTTTTAATTTCATATGAGTTATTGATATTGGTATATACCATTACCAATTTGTACTAACCAAGATTGTTGGTAGCCAAATAAATTAGTACCAAGTAAACTTGATATGGTAATGGTAGATAAATCAGTATACCAATTATAGTTGGTACAGTACGCGGTATGAAAAAAATATACGTGGTACCGTACCATGTTCACCCCTACGTGATATATCTTTTCTTTTCAATTCCACTCAAGATTGGCATGTTTGTCTGATTTCCCCCCTAAATCTAGCATCGCAAATTGCAAATCGCCACCACACTCATCCGTCTCAGACCACCGTGACCTCACCGATTCCGCTGGATACCGATCAGCACTACGATCGTTGACTTCTTTTGAGACGGCGAATTCAGTTAGAGGCTCGGCTTTTTTTTTTTTTGTCAATGTTAAGCTTCATTTTTTCTTAACTCAGGTGCCGTTACCTCATTTCTCCGTAAATTGCAACTTAACTTTTGTAATTGAACAGTGATCTTGAAGCTAGTCTCATCTGTTCACGGAATTTATTTTGATTAATTTATATTATAGGCAGTGTTAGCTAGCTTCTAAGCTTGATTAGACTTGGTGAATTTACAATTAATCTGTTATAATTCTAGTTGACTTGTTAATAGTTTGATTCCTATAGCGTTTTGGCACTAAATATCATTTGTTTTTTGATGGAATAACAGAAGGAATGCTATTTTTCATTCAATGTAATGTTAGGTAGCATTGGAGTTCTAGATTATCGATTCAAATTAAGCTTGGTGCATATGTAGAACAGATATTCACCAATTCCTTTAATGAGCTTGAAATTCCTTTCTTCTTTTGTTTTTAAATCAATTATTTGCTGCCTGCAGCATATCATATTTTAAATTATTCATACAGGTCAGCTCTTACAATGAAAAGTATAGAGACTGATGTGGAAATTGGCAGATTTGAAAAAGATAGAGAAAGGAGCTCAAAAAATAATAGAGTAAAATTCAACAATCAGGCTCTATTATCTGGCCTTGCATATTGTCTTTCATCATGTAGCATGATATTAGTCAACAAATATGTTCTCTCTAGCTATGATTTTAATGCTGGAATATCTTTGATGCTTTACCAGGTTTGGTTCTAATACTTTTTTTAATAATTGTATTAATGTATTATTACAACAGTTAAAAACTTAATTTTTTATATTGACAGAACTTTGTGTCGGTATTAATAGTGTCTAGTTTGAGTATACTTGGTGTAATATCAACAGAACCGCTTACATGGAGATTGATTAAAGTTTGGTTGCCTGTGAACTTCATATTTGTTGGGATGTTAATCACAAGCATGTTTAGGTATGAGATTCAGTTTATATATATTATTATGCTTAAATTGTTGTTGAAAAGTGATTGATAAATGAGAAACTTTGGTTGCAGTTTGAGGTATATTAATGTTGCAATGGTGACAGTATTGAAGAATTTTACAAATGTGATAACTGCAGTTGGTGAAATGTATTTATTCAACAAGCATCATGATAACAGAGTTTGGGCTGCACTTTTCTTGATGGTATATTTATAATGTTTAATTATTTGGTGTCTGTAAATAAAATCTTTTTTGAACCATTTAATTTAACTAATGATCATGTGAATTTTATTTTATTTTATTTTATATATGCAGATTATATCAGCGATATCTGGAGGGATAACAGATCTAGCTTTTAATGCTGTTGGCTACACATGGCAGATTATAAATTGCTTTCTGACAGCATCATATTCTGTGAGTTCTTAGCTTCGAGTCTTTGACAAAAAATATATTATAACTGTGATTTTTTTAATTATTCAGGTTTAAAATAATCGTATTTGAATAATTAACAAAGGAGTTGCTATAAAAGAAGTGGTTTATTAATTATAAGATAAATGAATTTGTGATGCAGTTAACACTTCGTCGTGTGATGGATACAGCAAAACAAGTCACAAAATCTGGAAATTTAAATGAATTTTCAATGGTTTTACTTAACAACACACTGTCCTTACCATTAGGACTTCTGCTCATATTTGTATTCAATGAGGTTGATTATCTTTACACCACGTGAGTTCTTATTTCCTCCACTTGTTAACATTTTATATTTATGAAATACCCAAAATACCCTTCCATAAAGATATATAAACAAACCAAAGTTTCAGAGGGTATAAATGAAATATCCTTTGCCCTTTCTCCCATTATTTAATGAATTATATGAATATTTGTAATAATTGGCAGACCACTTTTGAGAATGCCGACATTTTGGCTGGTGACAACATTCAGTGGATTTCTTGGGTTAGCAATTAGTTTTACTTCTATGTGGTTTCTTCATCAAACAGGGGCAACTACATACAGGTATATTATGCGTGCCTAAACTGGAAACGGGTCAAATGACCCGTTACCCAAGCCACCCATTTTGTCACCTCTAGTTTTCCTTTAATACACAAAATTTAAAGTTAAATTAAATTAAATTAATGTTTCTTATTGAAAAATTACATTTTGCAGCCTTGTGGGATCATTGAATAAGATTCCACTCTCGGTTGCTGGCATCGTTTTATTTCATGTCCCTACTAGTCTGGAGAACTCTGCTAGCATTTTATTTGGTTCATTTTTCTTCTCATATTATAATTACTTTCAAAAAGTGTTAATATTGAACCATAAATTATTTTTCTTTTGGTTTTAGGGTTAGTTGCAGGGGTGTTATTCGCTAGAGCAAAGATAAAAGCTCAATCTTGAAAAAAAAGAGAGTATAAATTCAAATACAACTACACGCATTTGAGGTTTGTTATTGTTGTTTTAAGCAATTTTGTAGTCGAAAACAATATTGAAAATGATGATGTTTGTGAAGAAAAGAAAGTTGCATCCTCTTTGTTGTACTCGCTAGTGAAAAGTGGTATATTTTGTATTCAAACTATAAGTTGGTGCTTTTGAATGATTATGTACATAATCATGTTCCGTGTGTACAAGTTTATGGGTTTATGGATTGTAGGTTAACTTAAACATTAGTAACATAGAGTTATTTCCTGACTTTTTTGTGGTGAAATGAGAAAATGTTACTATCTTTATTTAACATTTTCTGTAAGAAACATTTTAGTTTCTTTAAATTCTTCACTTGCCTTCAAAAAATGATTTTAACATTGTCCATTGAAAAATGAGGGACCGGTTTTATAGTGTTGCAAACCAGCCTGAGTGGCAAATAGCTGGAACCATGCATGAGAAGATTGTTTAAGCTTGTTTACACCTTAAAAAATTAAAAACTCATTCATAAACCACAACATATGTTTAGTATAATTATATATTCTGTTTTAAAACTTATAAAATATATTGAGATAAGTAGTTTTTATGGTTTAGATATAACATTTCATAACATAAAGTATGCATGCCTTTTTATAACGAAATCGTAAGCTTCAGGCTGCTCGAAAGTGCTTACAAAAATATTTTTATATCAAGTACTTCGTATTAGAATTTATATCTAACTATCAACATTTATAACTTATAAGGGTCCGTTATAACAAATATTTAGTACTTCAGGGTTAGATTTGAAACTCTCTTTAACCCCCTTTTCGCCTTTTCTTCTTCTTCCATACGAGAGAGAGAGAGAGAGAATGGAGAGATCATCGGAGGAAGTAAATCCGTCGGAAGCAGCCGTACTGATAACTCCTCGTACCGGTCCAAATCGCCATGATCAAAACCCTAACCCTATCATCATTTCATCATCATCGAGACCTGAGTGGCCGACAATCGACGGACCGTTAGGGCTATCGGAGCAAGATGCCGTAGGATACGCTCGTAAGTTCTTTGGTTTTGGCTTCATTTTACTGCCACTGCTGTGGGCGGTCAATTGCTACTACTTCTGGCCGGTCCTTCGTCACTCTCGCGCGTTCCCCCGAATTCGCCCTTGTAAGTCGATTTCAGTTTTTATAATTTGGTTAGAATTCTCGTATACCGTAAGCGTATTGATTAAACTGAATATCGTTGTTTAATAATCTTACCTCAAGTAGTTTAATACAACCTCAAATGATCACCAACGTTCAATCACATCACAAATTAAGCTAGTAAATCCGAAATGTAGAACATCCTTAGTAGCTTAACTGCAAGTAAGAAAGATTAGAGTACCTATTTAAGCAATTGCAGAGTCTCGCTTGATGATCATGAATGAAAATACTGTTTCATCTTACTTTTCTCTGATCTGTGGTTTGCTGCAACTTCCCTTTTCTTCTCCTATCCAGATACCAGACATACTTAGGTTGAGAACTTGAGATGTTTTTGAGAGCTTCATGATGATGGCATCCCATTTTGATGATACGAATTCTTCATTATCATCAAAGAAATGAAGAATAGTAACATTAGTTTTCAGAGTTAGGGTTCAAATAGAGAATTCATGGTATGATGTTGGATACTTTAGAATAAGAAATTGCTAGAATTTGAAGCATCCATAGTACTAAGTGAAGGGTGAAGATATCATATCCCCGTCCCCTCTTTTATAGCTAATACTTACATATGCCAATTTAATCTGAGAAAGCTTAATACTGCAATATATGTGTGAAGTTAACACAACAGTTGGTTTTTCTACAAGCTTTGTCAGTAATATGTTAATTGATGATTAAACTAACTGATGATTTTGTGACAAGTAGAAAAGTAAAAACTTTTAAAGATTACATTCTTTGCAAATTGCCAAATTGATTGATAAAGTTAATTTGCAGATGTGGTAGGATCTGCAATAGGATTCACAGTGTTTTCAGCGGTGCTAGGTTCGTGGGCCCTGACATTCACCATTGGAGGAGAACGTCTTTTTGGTCATACATGGGATGAACTTGTAATGTACAATGTTGCTGACCGTTATGGTTTGACCGGTTTGATGTAGTTGAACTCATGCTTCTAAATTCAGATTTGTATAACGTACCAAATGGTATCTCATCATGTGAATGCTGATTCAGTTTGGTTAATACCTCGGTTTCCTCTAGGATTTTTATTTTTCAAACGTGAAATGACTTTGATTTGTTAGTTTGTAAACATTTATTTTTAAGTCATAGATTTGGTGCTTATTTAATTGTACTTATTTCAATTATATACTTACTTTCCAAACACCTTTTGTAAAATAAGCTCATATTGAATGTTTTTTTAGAACTTTTAGGTTTATTTTATAAAAGTATACTAAAACAAAAAGTTACTTGAACTAGCTTTTAAAAGTAGTTTAAACTTAGAAAAGGAAACTAGAATACTCTCAAATAATCATATTCCTATACATCAACGTTTGAACCCCTGTTATGTATCTTTTCTATGTTATCTTACATTTTTCAGCTAGATTTGCCATACAAATATGTACTTTAAGAGCAAATAACTCAAACCTGTCGCACTTTACAAAAAAAAAAATGTCTTTTGGCGTGAATGTGGAGCCACACTGCTCTAAGGACTAGTTCGAAATTTCTAGGTAGTTACATCTGTGTGTAAGAAAGACATGTGTAATGTCTTAGTGGTGGAGTATTAAGTCGGTTTTAATGGAGGAATTTTGATCATTGTAGAGGTTGTCATTTTCTATCAATGAATTGAGTTGGCTTGTGAGGTGTTTGAATCGAATAGTGAACTTGATTGATTCAATTTCATCATTACCATATAATGTTATCATATCATTTGCAATTCAAGAAGAAAAAAAAAAGTAAGCAATAAAAGTTCATAAATGCTAAATGGTTCATGATTGTAGAGTGTGAACGCTGAGCAAAGCAAGTGCCCAAAGGGACCACAGTGTATTTCCTCTTTCAAAACCATGGTATCCGATACTTAGTTCATATGTGTTGGGGTTTGTAAACGATTTTACTGGAAAAATGTGCACGGGAGGATTTTAGTACAAAAACTGCAAACCCCAAAGCAAGGATCATTTCAAGAACTTACTAGATAAGCAATCCAACAACAACCATAGGAGTCATTTGTAAAATTAGGGGTATTTTAAAAAGGTTTTGTAGAAATGGGGTGTTTTAAATTGTTTTGTAGAAATAGGGGTGTTGGATAAATCATACTTACACTTTACCCCCTTATTATTTTTATTTTTTTTCTTATATATCAATCTTTTTTTTTATATAGATTTAGTCTCTTACAATTTAAATAGATCATTTTTATTATTAAATCTTATAAGATATTACTCTTACAATGTTACAAAGTAAAACATGAAACTAAAAGAGATGTTTATGAATCAAATATATTTCAATATTAGAAATTTACAATAAAAAATAGAATTAGAAAATGAATATATCTCAACGTTACGAGGTTACAAATCAAGTGCATTTTTTTTATAGATTTAATTCCTTATACGGTTTTGACGGCTTTTAACTTTAAAGTGATTCTCATTTAAATATTTTTTTTATAGATAAGAAGACTATATAATAAAACAAACTCTAATTGCCACGTGACTAATAGAAGCATTTTAAAACTTGATAGCAAATGCATATTTTATCATAAACAAAAAAATACTTTCAAAAAAGTTATTTATCACCCGTGAAGTTTTGTAATAATGGTTTGATTTGAGTTATGTTTTATCTCATAGAATCAATAAACCCAAAACGTATAGCTAAGTTTGTTACACTTAAAATCTACTTTTATATTATGATATTATGAAACAAATTCTTATAGGGACAAGCCGTGATTATTTCAATTGCACAAATATTTTAATGAATAAAGTATTTTTATAGAAGTAAATATTACAAAAATTACGAAAAAATTATGAATTTTTTTACAAGTTATATGTGATTTATCGCGAGTTATAGACTAGTTAAAAATGATATACTAAAATTATAATATATTAAATTTGTAAATAAAATATAGATATAGGTTAAAATTTAATATATGAAATATAAGGGGTTAAAGTGTAATTGTTTAAAACTCTAATTTTGTAAACACCCCTATTTCTACAAAACAATTTAAAACACCCCTATTTTTACCAAACTTTTTTGAACACCCCTACTTTTACAAAAAAACTCACAACCATAGGCTGTTTAGAAAATCATACGACTTTGTTCAGTTTAAATGTTCAACGGGGGACTTTTAGTATTCACCGGTGATGTCACTATCGAAATTAGAACTATTTTGACTTACCGTTACACAGCAAATTTAGGTTTCCTAATATGCTTATTCACTATTATCATGACTTTTTTGGGTTGTACCTAAATAACTAACTTTATACAATACAAAACTCTCAGAATTTACATGTGTAAGGCTTGCAAACAATGTGTTGTATAGGGGTTTTCTTACACTTCTCTCATAGAACTCTTTGGTTTATATTGTTCACGTGTGTCTCAACTTGAGTTGTATACTATTTATGTAAAATTTGTTATTTGGTCCTTATAATGCAGCATAACTGCACCAGTTATTTGAAGAAAAAAAAAGAGATTTAGAGAAATGGATGTAGTAGCGCTTATGTCCACACCATCCTCGTGGCACAACAACTTGGTGTCGCCATTCCAAGCCATCACATGCCTCCCCTTGTGAATGTGAAATCCACTAATTTTCTTTTTAAATTTTAATTTAATTTCAACACTTATACTTCCTCCGATTCAAAATAAGTGATACACTTTCGTTTTTAAGGTGATTTAAAATAAGTGATACACTTTGAAAAATTACCTTATTTGGCAAAAAATAATGGTACCCACACCCACTAACTATCTACTTTAACAAAGTGAAATGACCTCTGTACCCTTACTTTTTATTTTTAAACATCATTAACCCCACTTTATTCAAAAAGTGTGGGACCCTTTCCCGCTAATCATCCAATTAATCTAATTTAACTATCATTATAATCTTTTCCCTAAAAAATCGTGAAATCAAAGTGTATCACTTATTTTGAATCGGAGGAAGTATATCAAATAAAGAGAAAAATAAATAAGAGAATATAAAAGAATCGAATTTATATCTCTCTAAAAAAATACGACATAAACCAAAATGCCCAATGAAAAGAATGACTTCAAAATTGAGGGCTCATTTTTTTATGATTTGATAGATGGGGACGATGGGGTGACTCTTGCTCTGTAAACTTCCTACTGTATGCGGGTAATGTGCGTTATTTCCGGACTATACTTTGTTTTTTCTTCCATTTTTTCTCTCTAAATGTTGATTTTTATTCCTTCAATTTTCATCAATTTCTTTCATTTAACTGCTCCATTAGATATGACACTTCGTACAATGTGCTCGATAATCGTAACTCGGTATCTCTCTCTTTCGCTAATTTTGAATTTCTGATTAGGAAAAAAAGTTCCATAATTTATCTGTTTTTGAAATTAATTTCGGTTTTGCGTTCGGTTTATTGTGAAATTGATGGTCGTTATATTGAAAGCAGATTATTATAAACTTAAATGCAATTTCGTGTGTGTGAGAGATTTCAAAATTGGGCATGAAGTTATGAATGTCGAATGGTGTAACTGAAGATGTATTTAGTGTTGCTTCGCTTCGATAGCCTAGATGCTTGATCATGTATTCAGCAAACGAAAAAAAACCCTAGTTCTTCGTATTTGTCTAAAAACTGATTATAACTTAACTTTGGATTTTTTCTTGTGTGTTTAGGACTTTAGGGTTCTTTTATCTTAAATCAGTTACTCAACTGAATAAGTGTCTGTCAAATCAGATTTCTAGGGTTTAAAAGAATAAAACTTGATCTTAAATGGAAATTCATATATTAATGTTTGTTTTTATTATTTATTTTATTGAAGTTGATTTATCAACTTGATTATTGATGAGCTGTTTTTAGGAAAGAAGTGAGTTAATTTAATAAATAGGTTCTGCCTACTTTCTTGGTGTCTTGCCAAATGCAGCATATTTGGTAGTTTGATAGTGATTGGTTTCATATTTGGGTACCATTCTTCATTTTTCTGCTTATTGTTTCTATATCTATACCCCATTACATTCACTAAACTTATATAAATATTTATGATCATTTATCATATACTTTGATAATAAGTTCTAAATTTATATACTTTTGTTTTACAGAAAGTGCTAATGGAATCAGGATTAGAATTGAAGGATTATGAAATGGGCAGAAGTGGTGATAGAATAGATGTTATTATATCTGAAAATAAATATTTGAGGTATGGTGTAGTTACTAAAAAGGGAGATAAATCAATTATAATTGCAAAATCAAATGAAAAAACTGTTGTGAATTCAACAAATTGTATGTATGAGCTTCTTGAATGCCCCATGTGTACCAACTTAATGTACCCTCCTATTCATCAGGTTTGTTTTTACTTTTTTACACATTTTCTGTTTTATTTTGTTGATATTACCAAATTAACTAACTTTTTGCATCATGCAGTGTCCAAAAGGCCACACTTTATGCTCAAACTGCAAATCAAAAATTCAAAATCATTGCCCAACATGCAATTCTGAAATGGGAAGCATAAGATGTTTGGCTTTAGAAAAAGTAGCAGAATCATTCGATCTTCCTTGCAAACACAAAAATCTCGGTTGCAATGATATTTTTCCTTATTATAGTAAATTAAAACATGAGGAAAAATGTCGATTTCGCCCCTACAATTGTCCTTATGCGGGATCAGAATGTGGAGTAATGGGTGATATTCAAAATCTTGTTGAGCATTTAAAAAATGATCATAGTGTTGATATGCATGATGGATGCACGTTTAATCATCGATATGTTAAATCAAATCCACATGAAGTTGAAAACGCCATTTGGATGTTAACTGTAAGTTTTAATATCTTTTTTTTTTATTATTTTAAATTCTTGACCCTGAAAAGTCAACCTTACAATAGCGGTCAACATGTAGGTATTCAACTGTTACGGAAAACAATTCTGTTTACACTTTGAAGCATTTCAACTAGGAACAACTCCCGTTTACATATCATTTTTACGGTTTATGGGTGAAGAAAATGAAGCCAAGAATTTCAACTATTCATTAGAAGTTGGAGGGTATGGACGTAAATTAACATGGCAAGGGGTCCCACGGAGTATTCGCGACAGTCACCAAACAATTCGTGACAGTCAAGACGGGTTAGTAATTCCCAGAAAACTAGGGTTGTTTTTCTCGGGTGGAAAAAGGAAAGAACTTAAATTACGGGTTATAGGTCGTATATGGAAAGAATAGTGAGTTGAAAGATGTTTTTTGTGATTATGGTTTGGCATATAAATGAATGGGGGCTTTAGGGTTGTTAGATTTTGGGGGTTATGTGATATTGGATAGATGACGTTGTTATGTAAGATCTCTGTGTTGTCAAAGGAAGAGTTTGTGTTTTGAAATTTCTATTTTTGTGTTGGTGTAAGCAGCGTATATTATTATATTTTATCTTGTAACGGGTTGAATGAGTCAAGCTGGGATATCATAGTAATTGAGTAATATCATAGTAATTTCAATACAAAATGTACACAATTTACATGATATTGACGGATATAACTATGTATAAAAACGTCAATATCAGTGACTTTATGCTATGGTCTAGTTGGTATTGTAACTTTTTGCTTTCCTTATTGATTAATATATTTTTGGATCTCTTAGTAAGAGGGATAACCATGACGAAACTCTTATCCAAAGTTGTAAAAATCGTTCGGCGGTGCCTAGGCGGTTGATCACTTTCAAGCTATTAATCGGTTTTGGCGGTGATTAATCGGTTTCTAGGCGGGTACCATAAAATACAAAATAATTTATTTTATATAAATAAATATTAGCAATATCCTAACAAAATAATCAATTAGTCAATAACCATGCAAAAGAGTTAATAATGTTTCAAAATAAAAACCTTAAATCCAAAAGAAAATAACTAAATTAGTCAATAAAAACCCTAACATTGATTTTTTAAAAAAATTTTAAGTTTGACTTTCGTTGACTTTGACCAATTTTGTCCGAATGTGACCGACTAGGACCGCCTAGGACCGATTACAAAGCTGACCGCCGAGTAACGCCTAGACCAATTTTTACAACACTGCTCTTATCTAGGGATTCTTTTTGTCGTTAAAAAAATGTGGGCATGACAAATCATCAAATAAATTTTAGGAAGTTTCTTGCATATTGTTTTTAGCTGTTTTTTACTTTTTTATTAAATCAAGAAAACATGACTTATAAAACGTTATATTAATTACAAAGGCATTCTTTTTATATTAAATCTCCCTTAGTCGAGTTGTTAATTTCTAATACTAGTATATATGATTTTTTCTAAAAATAAAAATTATTTTAAAATTTCAATTTTTAATTAGTTATACTTCCTCTGTTTCGGAATTAGTTATACTTCCTCTGTATTGTATAAATTAAGCACATCCAAACACACTACGCTCTAAGTAGTTTTGACAAACTTAGGTTTGAGATACTTTTAATGGATAATGATATAGTGCATGTTATATATAGCATTAAGATGGTTCATATGTTATTATCATAAAAAGAATAAAAGGCGAGAAAACACTTGTTAATTTATGCATATATCAGCAGTTTCAAGACTTAAAAATAAATGCATTGTTGAGTTACTTGGCTATTGCTTAGAAGAAAACAACCGAATGTTGGTATACGAGTTAGGGCTGTTAAAACCTGACATGACACGATAAAAATACACGAAACGAAATGAAATTGGGATGAAATCGAAATTTGAATTCGTGTTCGTGTCGTGAAAACAAACATGAAGTCGTGTCGTGTTCGTGTTCAGAGATTAACACGAAATTGACACGATAATTATGATTTTGGGAACATTTAGAAATTTATGTTATATTTTTGTCGTATTTTTAGCATGTAGTAAGTAAGAAATTTGATATATTTATTATTTATCTCGTGTTGTCATGTTTATCGTTTTCTATATATGAATTTGTTGACGATAAGTAAGATAATAAGGAGAAGAGTTATATTTAGCAAAATTGTACTACTTCGTATTATTATTGACTTAATTTACAAGGACTGAATTTGTTAAGCATTGTAAAAAGTAGGGGGCGTATTTAACTCTTAAATAAATGAACAGAATGAAATTTGTTACAGTATATAGCCACCGTTTGTTTGAGAGTTTGGTCACACCAAACAGAAACAGAAACAGAAATTGAAATTGAAATGAGTATCCAACCACCCACCGACGCCGATCAACTCCACCGCCAACCACAGCCGCCTTCATCCACCACCGGAAACAATCTCCCTGGTTTCCCCACGCTACATCTCCCCCAGAATCCATCTCCGATGACACCAACTAATCACACCATCATCAATACCAACGGCGTTCAAAGTTCCCCACCGGAATCAGGTCTTGCCGCCAGTCTCGGCGGTTTCATCTTCAACATTCCGTCAACGTCTTTCCAAGACGCCGTAGCCACCATAAAAAACAACCCACTTTACCGAGTTTTATCTGACGCTTCTGTGAATCAAGGTCCATCAACAATCACCGCCAGAACAACACCTCCAAAAATCCCCCAAAATTACCGAGTTTCTGATAAGATCACAACCGACGATCAACAGCCACTGAGAACCAGGAAGAAGAAACCACTGCGCCGGCCAATATCTGAGACAACCGATGATCAACCACAAAAGAAAACGAAAACGCTAGCTTCCCCAACTCCGACCGGAAATGGAAGTTCTGAATCGGTATCTGATTGATAAAGTTCTTGTCATCTTAATTTAGTGTTTCTTATTGTAATTAGCGGCTTTTAATTTAACAAATAGAACTTTAATTGATATTCAGCGATCGAGAAAAATGGAAGATGTTGTTAGAGAGATTGAACAGAGGTGTCGGGAAATGTTGCATGAAGAAGAACATGTTGAAGCCCAAGAAATGTTGCATGATGTGGAAGCTGACAACCCTCCTCAGGTAGATTAAATCGATATTGAAAATAATTGAAATAAATATTTAAATGAACTAATTGATTAATTATTTATGAAAATGTAGGAGGAGCAAGTGCAAGAAGAATGTGTTGGAGTGGAGCGAGTAAAGAATGGGGATTTAAAATTTGATTTGAGTTGCTCATGTGGCGAGCGTTTCGAAATTCTCATTAAACCCAATGGCTATTGTTTTTACAAATTCACATAATCTTGATCCACAACTCCACCATTCTTTCTTTGAAATTACTCACTTGTAATGATGTTGATTTTGTTACTTGTTAGTATCCCATAAATAACACATTGTAATGATTTGTATTGTGTTGATTTTTAGTATCCCATAAATAACACATTGTAATCTTTTGACAAATATATGAACAAAGGTTCTACTACTGTTTGCTAAAATTGTCCCTTTTATCTCACCATCAAATCATTCACAAGTGAACTTTCTATCAACTTTAGTAGTACTAATTTTGTATAAATAGTGTCAAGTGGGTCAATTTCAGTTGACCTTTGATTAAATGACATGCACCCTTCAGTTAATTAGTCAATTTCAATTGGTGCTTCACCTTTTTCCGAAGGGAGAGGAGATGCAAATTTGGGGTCCATATGAAAAGAATTGGTATTTTATGTGTGTATGAGTTTTAACCAATTGGTCTAGATCAATTGGCCACCAAGGGTTGCCTTGGGGAGTTTGTCTTCAAGAGGTCTTGGGTTCAAGACTTGTTGGGGGCATTCTTTAGGAGAAATAAGGTGGTGGGGTTTATTCCCCAAAAAAAAGGAGATATATTTCGAGGAATGCATACTGCCCGCTTGGATGTCACTGCATATGTCGAACACTAACTTACTAACTTGCCGTTCAAAAAAAAATGTGTGTATGAGTTTTGTAGGATTAATGCACCCAATGATTATCATACTTAATAAAAAAGTCCACTTTTATCATTCAATTTATTTTGTTTATAATGTCATTGTACTACACTAGTCTTAGTTATTAGACACATAACTTTTTAAAGACCTAAATTTAGGTCTCTCGGATGACATACAACTTGTTAACAACTATTTACTATCGTTATTTGAGAGTTTTATTTTCACCAAGTATAATGAACAAATTGAACTTTTTCGCAAAATACAATAACCAAATTGAATTTTTTTTGCAAAGTAAAATAACCAAAAGGTTTATTAAACTTAATAACAATGGTCATCATTTTATTATTTGTTAAAATGTATAGCCGATTGCTAATGAATTAGAGACCTGGTTATAATGACCAATGCAAGCTTTTTTGAAAAGTAAAATTATTAGTATCTGAGTGCATTGGCAAATTGTGACATATTAGAAAGAGACCCATGGATATTTCAACTGAAGTCTATTTAACGAGCTACTCGATTAGAATACCAATTTCGAGCTAGACTAATAGAATCCTTGGCCCGTAAACTTTACTAATTTCATTGAATTCGTATTATTTTACCTTGTTTTCCTTTAGCATATGTCAGGGTTTTTAACACAACAATTGATTCATGAAGTGTAATCGAGTATCAAAGTATATATTAATTTGGATAATCAAGCGTACATGTGAAATAAATAATAATCAAGGTATGGTCTCACATGCCACCACACAAAGCCGTTGCAAAATGTGGTCGTTGCCACACCACACCACATCATATATGTGTGTGTGTTGTTGGGAGGTGGGGGTGGGGGGAGTGTTCCCTTTTCTCATCGTATTGTGGTAAACGGGTCAAAAGATAAAATGGGTTGAGTAAACGGGTCAAAATTTAGAGTGACCCAAGTTTTTGTCCGAAACTTCAAAGAAAAAATAAAATTTATCTGTTCTTTTATTAATTACGGCCCCATTTTCAAATTTGCAAGCCATGTATAAAAAAAGTAAAAATTATTCCGTTTAAAATCATTACCAGATTCCGGTTCACCCAAATTTTCCTCCAAAAACCGTACCGAAATCCCCCGATACAACGCATTAAATTTCAGTCTTAAATTTGCAAACTAAATCATATGGCCCGGAATTTACAACATATTTCCCTCTTGAGGGGAGGCACATTACAAGTTCTACATCATGTGGAGATAATCGAATTTTGACCCAAACCTATTTGACTTGTTCACCTAACCCATATATATGCCACCTTTAATATAAAGATTTCAGAATATGATGGGTGATTTAAAAACGTATGTCAATCCTGATGTTGCTAATTTCACCATAATACATAAAAAAATACTTTGGGTGACCCGTTTCCTTTGTAGTACAACTTCATGACTTTACTCATTTAACCCGTTTGAGATAATACACAACCCAAATTGAGCCAATTATACGTAAACGGGTCCAAATTATCACGTCTTCAAACATAAACTAAATCATATTCTATTTTTCAGTGAATAATATTAAAGATAAGAATTAACAAACCTATTTCCATCGTTTGTTGCTTCATCATACTAACATCACAAATAAGAGAGATAAACTTTGCACCACGAGTTTCAAATTTTGTTTCTCTTGGCTGAATTTCCAATTTACTGTCTTTTTCCCTGAATTTCACGATTATCAAGCCTGAGAAACAATACCATGACACTAAACAAAATTAAATAACTGAAAAAATATGAAATATCATTATAAATCAACTCCCAATAGTTTCTTTCCCTGCTTCATTGTAATCCATTTCGAACCGAGTACATAACTTAGGTTGAGAAACAAAAACTTTAGGTTTTGACCAAAAGCTTTTGGTCATTGCAAGAAAAATATGAGTGTACATTAGTGTACGGACCATGTAACTTATCTTGACCCTTTATTCCAGCCCTAGCCCATGTAAGCACAATTTTACATCCCATTAATACAATTTTACATTCCATTAATACAATTTTATTTTTACATCCCATTACTTAGATATTGAGTTAGACATTTCATCAAACACATTGATACGCGTCTAATATTATAGTTTATGGTATTTTAGTTATTTTAATTTTAATTAGTATTTTCAATTTTAGTTAAGCAAATTATTATTAGTAATTTATATTTTGTAAGTTAGTTTATTTAGTCAAACTAGTTGGTTTAATGTATGTTAGTGGTAATAGTTAGTGGAAATAGTGGGCTAGTTAGTTAATTTGTTTTAGTATTTATATGTGATTTTAGTTTGTGGAAAAGTTAATGAAGAAAAAGTTGTTAAAAGTATTTTTAGTTTCTTTCTTAATTTCTTGGGAGATTAGTCATCTCAAATCGACTTCTATCATTTGGTGCTTTCATCTTCGTCCTCGCCATGCCTCCTCGCAAGGAACCTCAAACACTCGAAGAAACCATGTCCACCATGGTTGAAATGATGCAAAAACTCATTCAAACAATCAACCAAAATACTGATAAAATCCTCGCTAGCCAAAAGCTGGTTAACACCAACCTTGAAATCATCTCGAAACATATCGCCTTCCAAACCACCGTTACCACCAATCTTCTTAAGGCCATAACCAAGAACGTCACCAACCTCACCACCCAAGGTCTCTATTCCCTAACCAATACAACCACAGGTATCACCAATACCGACATAGAGGTCGCCAATGAAACTTCCCCACCGCCACCTCCTCCACCTATCAAACCACCTCAAAATACCCCAAAAGTTCAAGATGAGATGGTCATTTTTTATCCATCAAAACTTCACAAAAGTTATGACTTTGTCAATCTCATCGAGGAAAAGTTCACACTCGGCCACCTTCGGTTCACAACCTCAAACAAACCCGTTCCACTACGGTTACAATGTCTTTCACCCAATGAGATCCAAGTTAATCGGTGTCAAAGACTTTATTTTCGATGCTTGAAAATATTTTACACTAGTCACCAACCCAAACCTCCTCCAAAACCACCGGACAAGAACTCCGACCTTGAGGACAAGGTCGTTTTTGAGGCGCGGAGTATTGATACGTGTCTAATATTATAGTTTATGGTATTTTAGTTATTTTAATTTTAATTAGTATTTTCAATTTTAGTTAAGCAAATTATTATTAGTAATTTATATTTTGTAAGTTAGTTTATTTAGTCAAACTAGTTGGTTTAATGTATGTTAGTGGTAATAGTTAGTGGAAATAGTGGGCTAGTTAGTTAATTTGTTTTAGTATTTATATGTGATTTTGGTTTGTGGAAAAGTTAATGAAGAAAAAGTTGTTAAAAGTATTTTTAGTTTCTTTCTTAATTTCTTGGGAGATTAGTCATTTCAAATCGACTTCTATCACACATGGTGTGCAGTAAATTTTGTCAGACATTTCAATCAAGCATTTCACTACACCTAGCCAATTTCGAATTTTTAGCAGTTGTGAATAAGCTATCAACTTGAGAAGAATAAGTAATAATTAAGAATGATCATTACAAAATTAATTATGGAAATTTAAAATGAAAGAAATTAAATTGATGGAATTTTGAACTTACCAGACAAATAGTAGCATTTGCTTCAACATTCCGTTAGATGTATCCTTGCTGTATGAATTTTAATAGGATGAAATCGAGAACTTGAATTAGAAGCGCGAAAACTTATAGGATGAAAAGAGTAAGACTTACGAATCCTAGAGAAGATATCGAGATGAAGAACGGGAGACATATTAATGGAATCCACAGAAAAAATTGAAGCAACAGCATGCCGAGTAACATAAGGCGGAACTTCTTCTTCTTAATCAACTGCAACATCCATTTTTATTTACTGATTTTTTGGAGATTGATGTTAATCTAATTCGTGCAATTTAGCAATTAAGTTAATTGCTGAATTTTCGCCCTTGACGTTAATATATCCGGTTTAAAGAAAAAAGATTGCTAAGACTGATTTTCGTTGCACACATGGACTGATATTGCATACGTGGGTGACAACAAAGCGCCCCATGTCAGCAATGACTTGGATTAGCTGACATGGATAGGATGATGTGGCGAAATTTAAAATTCTTTTCCTTTAATGTATAGATAGATTAGAATTAGAATAAAAGAAACTTAAATCCACGTAGCAAAAACTAAGCAAAATACTAGTTTAATACCACTTATAATATCCCATTTCACATGCTAGGCGTAGCTGGTGTATTCGGCGGCTCCCTATTTAGTGCATACAATACCATGTTTTCTAAATTAAATGGTTAGATTTGAATTACAAAACATATAATAATAAAATGTGTATAATTGGACATACTCAAATGCTGTTTACCTCATAGTGCTTCTCCAGATCAAGAAAACTTGTCGTTTATAAGTAGACTTGGAAAATTATTTACTTACGAGTGAATTAATTTGGGTTGTATTTAACCTCAGAAGGGTTAAGTGGGTAAAATGTTAGTTTTCTTTTTAAAATGTAGATAGCGTATTAAAATCGTTTTATATAAAGTTTTAGATTTAGATTAGATTTAGATTACTTATATAATTACATTGTTTTCGTAATCATAATTAATACATTCATAATTCATTTATTCCAACGTTTATGGGTTCATGTTAATTTTCAGTCTAAACCTCACTTTTGTTTTTGACAACGTCAGATCATGTTGATGGATGGTGCTCATCCTTCATGCAGTTATGTAGAATATCTTCAGGTGGAGTCTGAAGATCATCTCTTTTGGTCTTGCTCGATTGTGAACGGCGTCCTTCGTGATCTTTGTAACTGGTGGGGCGTGGATTTTAGTACTGTTCCGAGCTTTGAGAATCTCTTTCGATGGCCTCTTCTTGTGGTTTTAAAGGAGTTCTTCACAAGATGTTCATGGCTGTGGTTTTTGTCTTCTTTTGGTGCGTGTGGTCGTCACGTAACAATGTGGTGTTTAGAGGAGATCTGGTGCCCTGCAGCTCCTTGGTTTTGTTTAAAATCCAACACTTTTCTTATTTTTGGTGTAAAAATAGGGCCCGTAAGGAGTTAGCTAATTTTTCTTGGGCCAATTGGGTGTGTAATCCTGTTTTATGTTGTTCTTGATGTACTCTTCTAGCATCTTGTTAGTTTTAGTTTTGTGTTACTTTGGGTCCTTCGCTTTGGGGTGATGGCGTAGCCGAAGCTCCGGGCGTTGGTTCCCTTTTTGCCGTTTCAAAAAAAATAAATAATCAATTAATTAGCGCACCTTTAATTATGTGAATTGTTCCTCTCACTTGACCTATTCATTGATGATTAATAGAGGATATACTCTTCTGGTTCCGGTTTGTTGTTCAAAAAAAATATTGCTTCCTACTAATAAATTGTTAGAAAACCAAAGTTAGCAGACTTGAAAGTATATGCTAATATAAAATATACACAAATTCAAATTAAACGCAATATAAATCTTCCTACCCATTTAATTAATTCAAGTATTCAAATAATTAAGAAATGAAATTAGTTGAATTCCACATCTCAATTATTTTATAGATAGGAAGATGAAGAATGAAGATTTTTTAAGAACCAATACAAATTTTCTTAATGAAATCAGCTAGGCATTTTGAATTGTGTTCATAATAATTATGGGTATGCAATTTGGCGTTTTCTATGGTTTTAGGTTCAACCTGAACTCAATCCACTTATTTTGATTTAGGATTTTCAAATCTAACCCAACGGTTTCGGTTTATGTTGGTTTCGGTTTTAACGAGTTCTGGCCTCTAACGCTTACATTTCGGTTTTAAAACCGAACCCACCATGTTTACAACATTAATATATAATTTCATATACTAATTTTCATGTTTCAAACAATAGATACAAATTTCAACAACAATATCTAATTTACAACATTAAATTTAATGTTTAACAACATATTTCAACACATAATAATTTCAGCCAGAAAAATCAAAGTATAACCGAGAAAAAGTTGATGAAACTTTTTCGATACGGTTTGGTTCCCGTCGGTTCTGAACATCATCGGTTTCGTCCTTGGTCCGACTGAATCCATTATAGTTGACCGTTTTAACTGTGTTTTTCATCTAATTAGCCGACGTATGAGTCCCACGCATCATGGAACCCGGGCTTTAAATGTCAACATGTCATTCGTTTTTGAAATATTTAAACATTGTTACTTTGGGAAAACCTTATTGTCTTAAACTCATTTTATTTTGTGCACTTTTGTTAAACTATTGAATGGTAAATCTTACATTATTTTATTTTACAATAATTATATGCTTATGTTTACCCGTGATAACACAGTGTTATTTAAATACATAAATTGCAAACGAGTTATAAAAAGCAATTAATTTAAATAAATAATTAATTTTGAAATAATTTAGATATGAAATTAAAATTAAGATTTTGAAGTAATTTATATAAGGAAAGAAAATATGATAGAGATTTAATTAATTTATAAAATAATTAATTAAAAGGAATCGTAGTAGAAACATCTTACTAATCTTTTTAATTAAAAAACAAATAATATAAATGAGTGGCCAGAAACGCTTCCAACACTTCTCGCGTCCGGGGTAGCTGAGTTTTACTCGTGATGTACGCGACCTAACCGTTGAAGTGATTGTTTCCGAACTCTCCCATGGGCATATAGTACATGTTTAACCATTAAGAGATCGAACATGTGTCTTGGAGGAAGTCATTCATTAATTAAAATACCCCCTTACCACTAGGGCATCATCGTTAGTGTGTGTATATTCTGTCATTAAAAAATAAATTTATTAATCCTTAATGATTAAAAAATTTTAAATTGAGATTGGTTAGGAGATTATGTTATGTGTATTTGAGAAAGATATGGAAATTTTTTAAATAATATTTTATTACAAATTAGAACCCACATATGCATATTAATGGTTCATTAACTTCTTTTCTTAAAAAAACACATTATCAAGGTTTTCAATACAAATCAGAGGTCACATATGCATATAGAAAGTTACATTAATTTTTTTTCTAAAAAACATATTTTGTGTCTATTTAAACGAGCTTAATCCACTCACAAAATCAATACATTTTGAAACTTCACATT
The DNA here is from genome assembly GCA_963853835.1 of Calendula officinalis. Lineage (NCBI taxonomy): Eukaryota > Viridiplantae > Streptophyta > Magnoliopsida > Asterales > Asteraceae > Calendula > Calendula officinalis. Next base: position 6,356,234 of record OY970832.1, on the reverse strand, counting down.
AAAGTAATTGTTTGTAAGTGTACACACATACACATGGCAAGGTCGACATACGCTTGCTTCTTACTACTCATTATTGTTATTACATGTTCGTTAACTTAATGGTAAATCTTAATCTTCTTTTGAACTATAAAAATTTGTTTCAACTAATATAAAATACCTATAGACATGGGTGTTCAAAGTATTCGAAAAGTGGGTATCCGAAAAATCTGATATTTGAAATCCAGGTATCAAAAAATTTGGATATTGAATTTTCAGATATCGGGTCCAGATAGTGTTTTCAAATTTTTTTGGTATCCGATACCCGAATTATTAGAATATATCCAATAAACATACGAAAAAATGTTTGAAATATCTGCATACGCAATTTTCAAAACTCTTACTATAGACATAGTGTATAACTTGATTGTATAATATTTATTATACTTTGGATATTAATTTGCTTTATATCATCATTCAATTTGTTTGCTTTTTAATTTATTTTGTAGTTGGAGTTCTGATGGTAGATGGCCAAAAATTATGTAACAAAATTTTGTATTCTGAACGTTGTACTATTATAGATTGTGGTTAAAAGTGTTACAACCTCTACAAAGGCAATGGAGAATGCATAGAGAATCCTACTAATCCTGGCCATTACTATTGTGTTTGCATTTACAATTGCTGATAAATATTTCAAATGATCCAATTATTTTGGTAACTGGAAGTTATGGCTTTATCTTAGAAGGATCGTGACAAGACTAGAATAATATTAATGAATTTGCTATGGATTTACTTTCAATAATATAAATGAATTTGTCTTAGATTTTCAAAATATTTCGATTTGACGATTGAGTACTGTAGGGGTGAGCATGCATGATCCAGAAACCGAACCGAATTGAATAAAAAATGATAGGATTGAACTGATAATGATAAATTTTAATAATTGCAAACCCAATCGATTGCATGATTTCTATTTTGGTTCGGTTCGGTTTTGGTTTGGTTCGAGTTTGAGTTCGAGTTCGGTTCGGTTTTAAAAGTGTGTAATTCGTGTCCCGGAAAATTTAACTGAACCAACTACAAATTTTTTCAAAAAAGTATAAATGATAGTTACTTTATAATAAAAACTCTATAATAGGCAAATGATAATTGTAAAATATTAATTAATAGTTGATATAAAATAAAAATAAAGTCTTTAACGTTGAGAAGCATATAAACAAAGTCTAGATTCTTAAGCAATTGAAAGTATTATTATTTAATGGAGAGAACTGTTATTTTAGAGTAGAAATAGTAAATACAGCAAAATACTATAAAAAGGAAATTAGCCTATTGTGAGGACATGTCCTCTCCATCTCTAATTATATAATACAGAATAGTGGAATACTATCGATTGTGAAAACATGTCCTCACCACATACTACCTCCGTATCAAAATAAGTGATACACTTTCCTAAAAGGGGTGGAACAAAATAAGTGATATACTTCAAAATCTTTCCTTATTTGGCAAAAAAGTGGGACCCCTTCTCCACTAACTATCTACTTTAATAAAGTAAAATTACTCTTTTACCCTTACTTTTACTTTTAAACATTATTAATTTCACTACATCCAAAAGAAGTGGGTCTCATTATCCACTAACTATCCACTTTATACTATTTTAAATCACTTTCTAATCTTTTGCCTCAAAAACCGCAATTTCCCAAATGTATCACTTATTTTGATACGGAGGTAGTATAATTGTATTATATGTAACACCTCAATTTTCAAAACAATATTTAAATATCATTTAATCCAAAAATACATAATATTGTATCATCATCAAATTCCGGTTTTACAAAAACGAAAAGGTTTCTTGTTCGAGATTATCAGAGTTTACAAAAACGGTGTTACAAATTATATCTTAACCATAGGATAAGGACTCTAATCATCCACACCGAGCTAATCTCAACAAGGCCTCTTCTAAACGGGCCTCCTAGATCTTCGATCCCGAACCTGAGTACATAGCAAAAACACAAACATAGTACATGAGACAAAATTGCCTCGTGAGATACATGGGTTTTAGACCCGATAAACAAATAGTCAAACAATATCATTTAATCTTAAAATAATATTACTAATTTTGTTTTGGGTCACTTTATCACTTTCATCATTGGCCAATGTCAAGATAATCGGAATGCCTCCAATCTATCAAGACCATCATTTCCACGGTAATCGGAATGCCTCCAATCTACCGGGACTCATAGGTATTGGGTAATCGGAATGCCTCCAATCTACCGCTAACCTTAAGGTACCGTAATAACCGGAATGCCTCCAATCTACTACGGCCCTAGGGACATCAACATCATCATCATCACTTTTCTCTTATCATTATGAGCCTATAGCTCCATCATTTCTCATTCAATTAATCATTTCATCATCATATAAGCAATTCATCATAAATCACATAAATAATTAAATTACTTAAGGACTCGATAAAAATCATTTCATCATAAAAACATTTACTAGCTATGTACCCAGTTTGAAAGTTCACATGTACTCACCTTTGCCAAGCCTATCCAATGTTGTGTTTCCTTGAACACCAATATCACTTCTCAAGATTTGAATGTCTCAAATCCTCCAACCGACAATCTATAACAAAACCAATACAATAGTTTGCATTAAACATCTATACTAACTACATAATCCATGGCTAGTTAACTACTAGCACCATTTTCCCCCAAATTACCAAACCCTAATATCATAAATCACCACATTTTCATGTATTCATAGCATGACCACGTTTTTCCTGACCAAATACCATAGATCTAAGTTATATTACTTCCCTTTAACCATTCATGAACGATTCCATAACTAGGGTTTGAGATTTAAGCTTTCCCTACTTGAATCTATGGCTAAAAACTCAAGAGGAATGAAGATTTACCTTAGATCTTCAACTTAGGAGCAAGAATCACCAAGATTTGATGAAGATTGAGCTCCAAACGATGCGTTACACTAAAAAACGCTCACACACTTGAAGAGAGAAAACTAGGGTTTGATGGAAATGCATTTATGGCCAAAAACCCAATTTAATGCACTGGTCGGAAGAGCTCGCGCCCCGCTCGCGCCGAGCTCGCGTCGCGAGAAGACGCGGGTCTGCCTGCTAGCTGCCGCTTTTTACCAGATTTCGCGCCAGGCTCGCGCCTGGCTCGCGCCGCGAAGTCGACGCGAGATGCTCGCGTTCCAGCTCTGGTCCCTCTGCTCAACCTCGCGTTTCGCTCGCGCCAGGCTCGCGCCGCGAACATGCCTGTGCAGCAGGGCTGCACTTTTCGGTCTAGGTTTCAACACGGTTTCGTCCATAACTTTCTCATACGGACTCCAAACGACACGAAACCAGTTCCTACGTGTTTTAAACGATTTATCCTTATTTAACATATTTTTGTACAATTTATTTATTTACAAATTTCGGGTCGTTACAACTATCTACCCCTTAAGGAGATTCCGTCCTCGGAATCTCATCATAATTTACAAAGTTCGGGTATCTTTTCCGAATCTCGTCCTTGACTTCCCAAGTCAAGTTCGGCCCAAGTGAATGCTTCCACTTGACCAACACCAATTCAATTTCTTTATTCCGAAGTTTCTTGGTTTTTGACTCTAGTATGGCTTCGGGTTCCTCAATCAATCGGTTCGGGGCATCAACCCGCAACTCTTGTAACGGAATTATATTTTCAACTTCACCCACGAACTTCTTCAAATAACTTACATGAAACGTATCGTGAACACCTTGAAGTTCGGGTGGGAGTTCTAACTTGAAAGCTTGCAAACCGACCCGTTTCAAAATCTTAAACGGGCCAACATACCTTGGGCTCAATTTGCCTTTCTTACCAAACCGCATCACGCCTTTCCAAGGCGATACTTTCAACATCACCATGTCTCCAACATCCAAATCATACGGTCTCTTTTTCAAACCCGAGTAGCTTCTTTGTCGATCTTGGGCGATTTTCATATTGGTTTGGATTATCCCAATCTTTTCATTGGTCAATTTCACAATTTCGGGACCCGTGAGTTTCGTCTCGCCCGCTTCGAGCCAACATGATGGGGTTCTACATTTTATTCCATACAACGCCTCATAAGGCGGCATTTTAACGGTCGATTGATAACTATTATTGTAGGAGAACTCAACTAACGGTAAATGTTCATCCCATTTACCTCCAAAATCTAGCACACACGATCTTAGCATATCTTCAACCGTTTGAATGGTTCTCTCGCTTTGACCATCGGTCTGCGGGTGGTAAGCCGTACTCAACCGCAACTTCGTTCCCAACTCCTCTTGCAACGATCTCCAAAATCTCGAGGTAAACCTCGCGTCTCTATCGGACACAATCGACAACGGGACTCCATGAAGTCTCACTACTTCATCCACATACAACTTTGCCAACTTTTCAAGTGGCATGGTTTCCCGAATTGCCAAGAATAATGCACTTTTGGTCAACCGGTCAACAATGACCCAAATGGCGTCGTGGTTCTTGCTCGTCTTTGGCAACCCAACAATATAATCCATTGTTATATCATCCCATTTACCGGCCGGGATTTGTAACGATTGAGCTACCCCGTAAGGTACTTGATGCTCGGCTTTTACTTGTGCACACGTGGCACACTTAGAAATATACTTTGCCACTCTTGCCTTCATCCCGGGCCACCAATACATCTTCTTCATATCTTGATACGTTTTTGTACTTCCCGGGTGGATCGAATACTTAGACTTATGAACATCGGTTAGTAACTCCTTTCGGGTACCCCCGAACTTGGGAACCCATATTCGACCACCAACGGTTTTCAACCCTTGCTTGTTTTCCACAAAATGTTGGTTCTTTCCCAATCGTTCTTGCCTTAACTCATATTTTTCCATCACTTCCCGTTGGGCATTCTTGATTCGTTCTACTATACTCGAGACTACTTCAATACGTGTTAGTTTTCCCTTAATCGGCTTTTCGTACACCTTTCGGCTCAAGGCGTCGGCTACCACGTTAGCCTTCCCCGCATGGTAGACAATTTCACAATCATAATCTTGTATCAATTCGATCCATCTTCTTTGCCTCATATTTAGGTCTTTTTGAGTGAAAACATATTGAAGACTTTTGTGATCCGTATACAACGTACACCTTGTACCATACAAGTAGTGTCTCCATAACTTCAAAGCAAACACTATCGCCGCCAATTCTAAATCGTGAGTCGTGTATCTTTCTTCCGCATTCTTTAGTTGTCTCGAGGCGTAGGCAATCACTTTCCCCCGTTGCATCAAAACACAACCCAAACCTTTATGTGAAGCATCACTATACACGACGAAGTCTTCCATCCCTTCGGGTAACGTGAGAACCGGGGCGTTGCACAATTTTTCTTTCAATGTGGCGAATGCTCTTTCTTGCTTTTCTCCCCACACGAACTCACTACTATTTCGGGTCAACAATGTGAGTGGTGTCGCCACTCGGGAAAAGTCTTGAATAAATCGACGGTAGTATCCGGCAAGGCCGAGAAAACTTCTCACTTCGGTCGGAGTTCGTGGCGGTTCCCACTTCATAACCGCTTCAATCTTCGACGGGTCAACCTTGATTCCTTCTCGCGACACAACATGACCAAGGAATTGGACTTCTCGAATCCAAAATTCACATTTAGAAAACTTAGCATACAATTCCTCTCGTTGTAGCACTTCTAATGTTTGTCTTAGATGACTCTCGTGTTCTTCTTCGGTTTTTGAATAAATAAGAATATCGTCAATAAATACGATAAGAAACTTGTCGAGGAATGGTTTGCAAACCCGATTCATAAGGTCCATGAAAATGGCCGGTGCATTAGTCAACCCGAATGGCATCACCAAAAACTCGTAATGCCCATAACGTGTACGAAACGCCGTCTTCTCGGTATCTCCCTCTTTCACTCGAACTTGATGGTAACCCGACCTCAAATCGATCTTCGAGAAATAGTCGGCACCTTCTCATTGAACCGATCAAACAAGTCGTCGATTCTTCGGTGGGAGCCAAACGGTATGGAGCACGAGCTATCGGCGTCGCTCCCGGAACTAAATCAATAAGGAATTCTACTTGCCTCTCCGGTGGCAATCCCGGTAAATCGTCGGGAAACACCTCGGGAAAATCCCGAATCACCTTTACATTTTCCACCGTCTTTTTCTCTTTCCTTCCATCTAATACATATGCTAAAAAGGACGAACACCCTTTGGCTAAACATTTCCTAGCTTTAACCGCGGTCATAAGACATGGTAAGTGGTGTCGTCTCTCACCATACACATAAACCTTTTCATTGTCGGGAGTCCTAATCGATACTATCTTCTTCCCACATAAAATCTTTGCTTGATTCTCACCCAACCAATCCATACCTATAACTATATCGAAACCCGCAATTTCCATGGGTAATAAATTCACCTTAAACTTTTTCCCATCTATTTCCAATTCACAATTCCGGCACATATGTTGAACTATGGAGGTTTTACCATCCGCAATTTCTATTTCATAAATTTCATCAAGGAGTTCTAATGACACATTCAACACCACAACAAAATCATGCGACACAAACGAATAAGTAGCACCCGAGTCAAATAAGATCCGGGCGGGAATAGAATTTACGAGTAGGGTACCTGAAACGACATCGTGGGCCTCCTTGGCTTCTTCTCGGGTAAGTTGAAAGGACCGTCCCTTGACCTTTGTCGGCTCCGCTTTCTTTTGAGCGGTCGACGCCACGGTCTCACTTCCCTTCTTCGGGCATGCATTGCTATAGTGCCCTTTTTCATGGCACGAATAGCACTCGATTTCATCCAACGGTTTGACCCGGCAATCCCTTGCCAAATGTCCCGGCCTTCCACACTTGAAACACGACTTTGAGTCCACCAAACATTCTCCCTTGTGGTCTTTGCCACACTTCTTACAAGCACCAACACTCGATTGTTTAGAGAAGGTCGGGGTGAACTTTCCCTTCTTCACCGAACCCGAGCTCCCCTCAAACTTCCTCTTCTCGACCTTTTCAAACTTAGGCCTCTCGTTGATTCTTCTTTGGCCAACCTCTTCAATATTTCTCGCCGCACCGATAGCCTCATCGAGTGTGGCGACCCTCTTTACTTCCAACTCGTACTCCCACGGGAGTCCATTAGCATACCTAACAATCCGGGACCTCTCATCCGGATACAATTTGATCACAAACGGGATCAATCCCGTGAACTTCTTAGTGTACTCATCGACACTCAAGTTACCTTTCTTCAAATGAACGAATTCTTCTTGAAGTTTTTCTAAGTTTCTCTCGGGGCAAAACTTTGCCTTCAACCGTTTCACAAACTCATCCCAAGTCATCTTGTACATCGCCCTCTTTCCCAATGTTTCATACAAAGTATCCCACCACACGAGGGCCTCATCCTTCAACAACCGGGAAGCATAAATCACCATATCACCTTCCTTGCATTTACTAGCTTCAAGGACTTGTTCGGTTTCACGGATCCAACGGATCGTGACTTTCGGTTTGGAGCTACCATAGTAGTTATCGGGCTTGAAAGCCATAAAACTCTTATAAGTACAACCTTTTCTTTCCCTCGGCTCGGGGTCACTTTCTTCCTCAGTTGAAGACCTTTCAGTTTGAGCAACGCTACTCGACTTGCTCTTCGTGCGGGGTGGAGATTCCTCCCGCCTTTCACGTGCCTTATGTTCGTTGAGGATTCGGTTCACATCCTCATTCACTATGTCCCTCATTTGATTGAACATAGTTTGGAGGTGTTCTACGGTGACCGGGGTGTGAGTATTCCTATCAACACCCGAATTCTCCTCCCCTTCCCGAGGTGGAGGACCAAACACCGGTTCGGCAATGTTGTTCGAATCTTGCCCTTGATCAAGTGGGCCTCTTGTACTTCTAGTTCTCACCATTTTGCTATAATAAGACATTAATCATTTAGAAGTCAATTTATCAAGGTAACGGTAACATTGACCGTCCCAAAACCAAACATGACCTAATCCTCCAAGGTCAACCCTATTGAACCTACCCTTAAGGTCTCAATAGCCATTTCACAAGTATCCTATGGAACCTACGGTCCTACTAGCTCAGTTTAAGTCTAGGATGGTCAACTCAACCTAGTTCACTTAAACTATAGCTCTGATACCAAGTTGTAACACCTCAATTTTCAAAACAATATTTAAATATCATTTAATCCAAAAATACATAATATTGTATCATCATCAAATTCCGGTTTTACAAAAACGAAAAGGTTTCTTGTTCGAGATTATCAGAGTTTACAAAAACGGTGTTACAAATTATATCTTAACCATAGGATAAGGACTCTAATCATCCACACCGAGCTAATCTCAACAAGGCCTCTTCTAAACGGGCCTCCTAGATCTTCGATCCCGAACCTGAGTACATAGCAATAACACAAACATAGTACATGAGACAAAATTGCCTCGTGAGATACATGGGTTTTAGACCCGATAAACAAATAGTCAAACAATATCATTTAATCTTAAAATAATATTACTAAGTTTGTTTTGGGTCACTTTATCACTTTCATCATTGGCCAATGTCAAGATAATCGGAATGCCTCCAATCTATCAAGACCATCATTTCCACGGTAATCGGAATGCCTCCAATCTACCGGGACTCATAGGTATTGGGTAATCGGAATGCCTCCAATCTACCGCTAATCTTAAGGTACCGTAATAACCGGAATGCCTCCAATCTAATACGGCCCTAGGGACATCAACATCATCATCATCACTTTTCTCTTATCATTATGAGCCTATAGCTCCATCATTTCTCATTCAATTAATCATTTCATCATCATATAAGCAATTCATCATAAATCACATAAATAATTAAATTACTTAAGGACTCGATAAAAATCATTTCATCATAAAAACATTTACTAGCTATGTACCCAGTTTGAAAGTTCACATGTACTCACCTTTGCCAAGCCTATCCAATGTTGTGTTTCCTTGAACACCAATATCACTTCTCAAGATTTGAATGCCTCAAATCCTCCAACCGACAATCTATAACAAAACCAATACAATGGTTTGCATTAAACATTTATACTAACTACATAATCCATGGCTAGTTAACTACTAGCACCATTTTCCCCCAAATTACCAAACCCTAATATCATAAATCACCACATTTTCATGTATTCATAGCATGACCATGTTTTTCCTGACCAAATACCATAGATCTAAGTTATATTACTTCCCTTTAACCATTCATGAACGATTCCATAACTAGGGTTTGAGATTTAAGCTTTCCCTACTTGAATCTATGGCTAAAAACTCAAGAGGAATGAAGATTTACCTTAGATCTTCAACTTAGGAGCAAGAATCACCAAGATTTGATGAAGATTGAGCTCCAAACGATGCTTTACACTCAAAAACGCTCACACACTTGAAGAGAGAAAACTAGGGTTTGATGGAAATGCATTTATGGCCAAAAACCCAATTTAATGCACTGGTCGGAAGAGCTCGCGCCCTGCTCGCGCCGAGCTCGCGTCGCGAGAAGACGCGGGTCTGCCTGCTAGCTGCCGCTTTTTACCAGATTTCGCGCCAGGCTCGCGCCTGGCTCGCGCCGCGAAGTCGACGCGAGATGCTCGCGTTCCAGCTCTGGTCCCTCTGCTCAACCTCGCGTTTCGCTCGCGCCAGGCTCGCGCCGCGAACCTGCCTGTGCAGCAGGGCTGCACTTTTCGGTCTAGGTTTCAACACGGTTTCGTCCATAACTTTCTCATACGGACTCCAAACGACACGAAACCAGTTCCTACGTGTTTTAAACGATTTATCCTTATTTAACATATTTTTGTACAATTTATTTATTTACAAATTTCGGGTCGTTACATTATATACCTATAATGAGGACATGCCGGACATGTCCTTACGATATATTATCGTATTATACTCCGTATATTTACCTGTAGTGAGGACATATCTTCACAAGCGTTAAGTATGTCCTCACTATAGGTAAATATACATTGTATAATAAAATTATCTATGGTGAGGACATGTCCTAACTTTATCTAATATCAATTTCTTTTCGATTCATTTTATTCCTCATTATAACTTCTTTTTCTTGTAGCGTCTGTTGATGTTTTATTCTCCTGTAGTTATGATACTTGATAACATTATTCAGGTAATGCACATGGTGTTTTATTCTCTAATTATACAAGGATTTAATAGATAAAATAACAAAAAGAGCAGTTTATTTAGAGTAAATTACATGAATGGTCCTTTAGGTTTATAGCAAATTTCACCAATGGTCCTTTAGTTTCAAAAATTACACCGGTGGTCCTTATTTTTGAATGATTTTTCACCGATTGTCCTTTACAAAAAAGTCCGTCTATTTTTCAAGTTAACTAACATCACATGTGATGCACATGGAGGTATTTTGGTCAATTTGTCTTTCCTAAAGGACCATTGGTGAAATTTGCTATAAATTTAAAGGATTATCCGTGTAATTTAATTGAGAAGAGGAAAGATAAATTGACCAAAATACCCCCATGTGCATCACATGTGATGTTAGTTAACTTAAAAAATAGACGGACTTTTTCGTAAAGGACTATCGGTGAAAAACCTTTCAAAAATAAGGACCATCGGTGTAATTTTTGAAACTAAAGGACCATTGGTGAAATTTGCTATAAACTTAAAGGACATTCATGTAATTTACTCTTTTATTTATTTGATTGTTTGTTGTTTTTTTATTTATTTGTTTATATACTTGAAAAAAGAGACTTTTGTGAAATGGTTTGGGCAGAAGATGGTTGAAGTGGTGATGATTGAAGTTGTTTGCTTCGAGCCATTGGATCAACAATCGCACAAGGTCTAATTCCAAACATTCAATATAAACTACCAATGTTTTTTTACGTGTAATTGTTTATCGATGGATGTTTGTTGTTTGTTGTTATTAGTCATGGCCTTTGGATCAGTGTTGTTGCTCACAAACAACCCTGTCAATGATGCTTGTGGCATGCACTCAAAAGCTTTCCAAGAGCATGTTTTAGTTCTTTTGTTCAAAAAAAGGAATAGACAAATCACTCACTTTTGGTTATTGCTGTTATGTTGAGAATTTGGTCAACTAAAAGTGGTTTCTTAATAGGCAATAAATAACCTGGATGTTGTATGATCATATAAATTCATGAGCCATTCTTCCTCATGCCATTTTTGTTTTCAGTTGCTTGTTATCGATTGTTTGTTACAATTTATTCCACTTAAATTCCTCTTCCTATATGCATTCGAAGTAATCACTAGATTTGCTTGAATTATTGCGATGCATGACATCAAGTCATGAACATATTTTCCGGATGGTGCTAAATTTTGACGTGTCAAGAATGACACATCGCAGGGCCGTCTCAAGCCGATTTAGGGCCCGGGGCGATATATAAAATGAGGTCCTTAACATGCTCCGAATCATAATTCATAAATTTAACAACTAAATAAAACTCTAAATAAACTTCATTTTCGAAATATAAAATCGGCTCATTCCCTAATATCAATCAACTTTTATTTTGGGTTAAGTTTGGGGGCCCGGGGCGGTCGCCCAGCTTGCCCAGCCCATTGAGCCGGCCCTGACACATCGTTGCACTACAACCGCCGTATTATGTGTATTCATTACAACATGTCAAGATTGATGCACATGCATCGATTTTGAACCTTCATTAATCCATACATGTCACCAACTTTGCAACCGAACAATTTTTGTTCGCTATACGTCGCCGCATCGCACGAGTACTCTGCTAGTGATTTGTAATGAAGATGTAGAATAGAAATAGAGAAATTACACGGATAGTCTCCGTGGTTTGTGAAATGTTTTAGATTTGGTTCCTAAATCTCAGAAATTACACGGATAGTCCTTAATTACGAGATTTTGTCACGCTTTTAGTCCCTATCACTAACCCCCGTTAAATGTTTCTGTTAAATCTTGTCATGTACATTGCACAGGAGGATACTTCAAGTCTTTTCACCCTCTCTCCAATTTACTTCTTCTTCCCAACCCATAAAAAATCCCTAATTCAAGATGTGATTATTTCAATCTCTAACCCACTCCTCCGTCTCTGTCATCATCTTTTCGTTTGAAAATGAAAATTAGATTACCTACAATGAAACAGAGAGGCGTGTTCGTTCCATAAACTGAAAAGGGTCTTGAAAATACCAAACTTGAGGTTTGGATACTTCCTAATAAGATTCGACAGGTTGATTTTAAATTTGATTGATATCAATGTTATACAAGAAGACCGACTAACTAGCAATTTAGCATAATGGCTAGGGCTGTCAAAACCTGACACGACACGACAAAAATACACGAAACGAAACGAAATTGGGACGAAACTGAAATTTGAATTCGTGTTCATGTCGTGTCGTGTTCGTGTTGTGTAAAACAAACACGAAGTCGTGTCGTGTTCGTGTTCAGAGATTAACACGAAATTGACACGATAGTTATGATTTTGTCGTGTTTGTCGTGTTTATCGTGTTTTTAACATGTAATAAGTAAGAAATTTATTATTTATTTTGTGTTGTCGTGTTTTTCGTGTTTATCGTGTTATCGTTTTTTTTAATCGTGTCGTGTTCGTGTTAGCAAAATAAAACACGACTTCGTGTCGTGTTGTTTTCGTGTTGAATGTTTTCGTGTCCTGTCGTGTCGTGTTATCCAGAAACACGAAACGATAGCACGATTTGACAACCCTAATAATGGCCAATGATTGATGCTTCTGCAGTTCTTCTGAACATAACGATGATGTTGGTTAGTGGGTGGTGTGATGAGATAGGGTTAAATTGATTGAGGGGTTGGATTGACTAATAGAAACGAATGGCGGTGATAAACCTAAAAATTGTTGCTGTGTATCTTACCTAGTAGTAGTCGGAGCGACATTGGTGATAAGGTAATTCAATTTCTATGTATAATCCGATGACTTTGTCTAAATATTTACAAATTTGACTTTTTGGATTTTCAGTTTTGAAGAGAGAAACGAGGATTTGAAGGAATAGAAGAAAAAAAAAGGAAAAAGGAAGGAATTTAAAAGAAGACGATAAAATGACATATTTACTATTGTGTGCAATGTACATGATAAGATTTAATAGAGAAATTTAACAGCGGTTAGTGCTAGGGACTAAAAGCATGAATCCGTATAATTTCTAAAACTTAGGGATCAAATCCAAAACTTTTCATAAATTACAGGACTATCCTTTAATTTAGTCATAAATAACCATTTAATTAGCACACCTTTAATTATGTGAATGTTCCTCTCAGTTGACCTATTCATTAATCATTAATTTCAATCTAATCAGCAGAGCAAATGAAATCATTAAACAATAAAGCACCCGAAGAAGAAAAATTAGTGCCCTTTCGCTCATCAGAGAAAGAACTTCATTGAAATCTCCCATGACAAGCCATAAAACATCATTCTGAGAATTAATTATGTCATATATTTTCTGCCAGAGCCTTTTTTTACGAGATTGGGCGTGAGGGGCATAAATGTTGATAAACCCACACTTCCTGTGACCAGCCCAATTGCCCCACACAGCCACCAGCCCTTCATCTATAGAGACCCCCGATTTGGAGAAGAAATTCTAATCCCAGACAGATAAAATACCGCCAGATCTTCCCTGCGATTTGAGGAAGACAAAATCAATTGCCACAGACCCCCAAATAGAACGTAAAAAACTATCATTAATATCAGATGGAATATGAACCACAGTTTCATACGTTTCAATTATCATACAATTGGTTTAAATTTCATACATTTTCAAAAGAATGTGTAGATTTACATACATTATCAAACTAATACATAGATTTAGATACATTTGCATACACCAATTAAACAAACCATTGTCGGAATTTCGACCTCCATTGCAGGAATCACGTCTGTTCGCTGATTCCCGTCTATTCACTGGAATCGCGACCTGGTCGCCGGAATCTTGTGTGTCCTCTTATAACTACGATTGTACCATTGTTTTTTGGCGACATCCAAATGAATTATGATATATAGAATTGTTGCATTTTATGAACTGCACGTTTCAACTTAAGCCATTTAATATAATTGTTATGACAATGCTTTCGATTGAGGAGGTGTTAATGTATACATTCAAGCCATTTAAATATAATTGAACGTTTTGAATATGTATCACCGTTTCAAGTTGTAAATATTAAAGGTTTATCGTTTCAAGTTTTAAATATTATAGTTTTTGGTTTCCTTGTGTGGTTGTGGGATACGGTGGATGTTTTGAACACTAAAGGAACCGTTTCAAGGTTTGAATAATAGACTTGTCAACGTTCCATGTGGCGTTGTGGGTAATTTAATACAAAGCGTTTTGTACATATAAAACAATGGTACAAAACGTTTCCATGTGTGGTCGTGGGAAATGTAATACAAAACGTTTAAAGATGATATTTAAGTATATAATTTAATAGATGATAATTAATACTACATCAACATGGAACTTAATTACAAATCAGAGGTCAAATAATAAAAGGTTCTTTATTGTTTTTCTAAAAAATATATTTTCTGTGTCTATTTAAACGAGCTTAACCATCCACAAAATCAATACATTTTGAAACTTCACATTAAAGTAATTGTTTGTAAGTGTACACACATACACATGGTTAGGTCTACATACGCTTGCTTCTTACTACTCATTATTATTATTACAGGTTCGTTACCTTAATGGTAAATCTTAATCTTCTTTTGAACTATAAAAATTTATTTTAACTAATATAAAATACCTATAGACATGGGTGTTCAAAATATCCGAAAATTGGGTATCTGAAATATATGATATTTGAAATCCGGGCATCAAAAAATCTGGATATTCAATTTTTGGATATCGGGTCCGGATAGTGTTTTCAAAAATTTTGGTATCCGATACCCGAAATATCTAAAAATATCCAATAAGTATACGAAAAATGTCTAAAAAATCTGAATACACAGTTTTCAAAACTCTTACTATAGACATAGTGTATAACTTGATTGTATAATATTAATTATACTTTGGATATTAATTTGATTTATATTATAATTCAATTTATTTGCTTTTCAATTTATTTTTCAGTTGGTAATCTGATGGTGGATGGTCAAAAACTATGTAGCAAAATTGCCTACTCTGAAGGTTGTATTATTACAGATTGTGGTAGAGAATGTTACATGTTCTACCGCGGCGATGGAGAATGCAGAGAGAATTCTACTAAACCTGGCCATTACTCTTGTGTTTGCACTTACTATTGCTGATAAATTTATGGCTTTATCTTAGAAGAATCATGATGAGACTAGAATAATGTTAATGAAATTACTATGGATTTACTTTCAATAATATAAAGAGTTAATTACACAAATGGTCTTTAAGTTGATACCCAATTTCAACTTTGCTCCTAATCTTTTAAAACTGACAAAGATAGTCCTTATGTTTGAAACTTTTGTCACGTTTGGTCCTTTAGGCCAAGCGATGTTAAGTTTATCTATTAAGTCCCCATGTGTAATGCACTTATGCACATGAAGGTATTTTCGTCATTTCCATTTATGTTTTAAAGAATTAAAAACAAAACTATGTACACACCCTCTTCTTCACCTGGACACCATTGTACACACAAGTTTCGTCTTCACTGAATTACATTAAAGGTCTACATTACAATTAAACAATCGAAGAAATTTGATATTCGTTTGTTTCTACTGTTACAAACAATCAAAATAACATAGAATATTTCAAGTTCCCAACCTAACATCGACTTCCAATACGTTTCTTTCACTTTGTAAACCACAAATATTTCTTCACTTACATACAAAACCCCAATTTGTAATATGATACAATTCCTCAATCACCATTCACCATGGCTTCAATAACCACCAACTTACCTCTCGTGTTGAGTTACCAGATGACATAAACCTCCTGTATGAATTTCATGAGAACGAAACCTAAGGTTACACTTTCCCCAAAATTAAACGCATTCCATGCGACGAAATGCAAAAGTTTCGATTCCAGAGATGTAATGCAGGCCAGCAATCCGGTCAGGAAATCGAAAAAAAGAGGAAATTTTGGGTTTGGGTATTGTGACAGAAACTAAGTTGACGAAAAAGGGTTCTTTAGAGCTGAAGAAGACGAAACTGGTGTCAAAACCATATTCTCTGGTTAAGCAACGAATTTGTCGTCGTCGGATACACCGAAGGCCTCGTCGGATACCTAACGGCGTTCCTGTCGTTGATTACAACTTTTAATTTGTTAACTTCAATTGTTCTCCACTATTGATTTATGGAAAGAAGATGATGACATAAACTGATTTGTATGGAATGTACGGAGGCCTAGGGTTCAAAGAAACTGATTTTAGGGAAAGAAGACGATGACATATATTTTATTTTTAATTTAAATTTTTGTAAAAAATAAATGGAAAAAGACAAATATACATACCCTCATGTGCATTGCAAATGAGGGAACTTAACAGAAAAACTTAATATTATTTGGCCTAAAAGACCAAACGTGACAAAAGTTTCAAAAATAAGGACTATCTTTGTCGCTTTTAAAAGATTGGGACTAAAGTTGTAATATCGTACAAACCTAAAGGATCATTTATGTAATTAACTCTAATATAAATGAATTTGTCTTAGATTTTCAATATATTTAGATTTGATGATTAAGTACGGTAGAGGTGAGCTTGGTCCAGAAACTAGAAACTGAACCGAATTTAACCAAAATTGATAGGACTGAAACCGATAATGACGAATTTTAAAAACTGAAAATTAAACTAATTATACGTTTTTTGTTTTGGTTCGGTTCGGGTTCAGTTCAATTTTAAAAGTGTGTATTCCACATCCCACGGAAATTAACTGAACCAACTTTAAATAATTTCAATAAAATATAAATGATAGTTACGTAATAATAAAAACTCTATAATAGGCAAATGATAATTGTAAATATTAATAGTTGATATAAAATAAAAATAAAGTCTTTAATGTTGAGAAAAAAAGTATTATTATTTAATGGAGAGAATTATTATATTAGATACCACCAAAAAGGAAGTAAATTTCCTTTTAACAATTTATGGGCTAAATTATCAAAAGGGATTTAGTCTAGTGTATGGTGTTTGCCATCCATCCTTAAGGTCAGGGGTTTAAATCCCGCCATGAACATATGTGGTAATTAGATGTAAATTAAGATTTACCGTTAAAAATAATAAATAAGCTAAATTATTATTAATTCACTAAAAGATAGTGGAGGTGGACCATCAAAAATCGAACTGGGGTGGGTTCTATTTTGTTATAGCTGTTGCAGCTGCCGAAGCCGCTATTGGACTCGCTATTGTTTCATCAATTTATCGTAACAGAAAGTCAACTCGTATAAATCAATCTAATTTGTTGAATAAGTAATATTATAATATAAATTAGAATTTTAATAAATTAATTCAAATTAGCATGTCTGACACGTAAGGTATGATCATGTTATCACAAAGATAAGAAATCAAAGTAGTTTGGCACTGTCAATCCAGAAGTAGATTAATAAAAAAACTCGGGAACTCATCGATTCATCTAGTACTAGTATTTAAATATATAATTCATTTATCGATTTACTAGATTGAAACTTTCACGTTCAAAATGGATAGATCTAATGTCGCATTCAGTAAAGATTTATGATACATGTATCGGGTGTACTCAATGTGTCCGAGCCTGTCCCACAGATGTATTAGAAATGATACCTTGGGACGGATGTAAAGCCAAACAAATAGCTTCTGCTCCAAGAACAGAGGATTGTGTTGGTTGTAAGAGATGTGAATCCGCCTGCCCAACAGATTTCTTGAGTGTTCGAGTTTATTTATGGCATGAAACAACCCGTAGCATGGGTATAGCTTATTAATACGTTACAGAAACCACTACTTGAGTCATTTTTGTTTTTACCGCCAAAACCTGTGCCCAAAAATATATTCTTTTTGGGCACATGTTTTTCTGGTCCAAGTGTATCTTGTCTTTACCACGAACAAATTTCCTTGGTTAACAATAATTGTAGTTTTACCAATATTTGCAGGTTCGTTAATTTTCTTTCTTCCCCATAAAGGAAATAGGGTAATCCGGTGGTATACTATTTGTATATGCATGTTAGAACTTCTTCTAACAACCTATGCATTCTGTTATCATTTTGAATTGGACGATCCGTTAATCCAACTAGTAGAGGACTATAAATGGATCAATTTTTTTTGATTTCCGTTGGAAATTAGGAATAGATGGACTGTCTATAGGACCCGTTTTATTAACAAGATTTATCACTACTTTAGCTACTTTAGCGGCCTGGCCTGTTACTCGGGATTCTCGATTATTCCATTTCTTGATGTTAGCAATGTACAGTGGTCAAATAGGATCATTTTCTTCTCGGGACCTTTTACTTTTTTTCATCATGTGGGAATTAGAATTAATTCCAGTTTATCTACTTCTATCCATGTGGGGAGGAAAGAAACGTCTTTACTCAGCCACAAAATTTATTTTGTACACGGCAGGGGGTTCCATTTTTCTCTTAATGGGAGTTCTGGGTGTCGATTTTTATATGGTTCTAATGAACCAACATTAAATTTTGAAACATCGGTTAATCAGTCATATCCTGTTGCTTTGGAAATAATATTCTATATTGGATTTTTTATTGCTTTTGCTGTTAAATCGCCGATTCTACCCCTACATACATGGTTACCAGATACCCACGGAGAGGCGCATTACAGTACTTATATGCTTTTAGCCGGAATTTTATTAAAAATGGGAGCGTATGGATTGATTCGGATTGATAAGGAGTTAGTTAATGATGCTCGAACATGTACTTGTTTTGAGTGCCTATTTATTTTCTGTTGGTCTATATGGATTGATTACAAGTCGAAATATGGTTAGGGCTCTTATGTGTCTTGAACTTATATTAAACGCGGTTAATCTAAATTTTGTAACATTTTCTGATTTTTTTGATAGTCGTCAATTAAAAGGAGCCATTTTCTCCATTTTTGTTATAGCTGTTGCAGCTGCCGAAGCCGCTATTGGACTCGCTATTGTTTCATCAATTTATCGTAACAGAAAGTCAAATCGTATAAATCAATCTAATTTGTTGAATAAGTAATATTATAATATAAATTAGAATTTTAATAAATTAATTCAAATTAGCATGTCTGACACGTAAGGTATGATCATGTTATCACAAAGATAAGAAATCAAAGTAGTTTGGCACTGTCAATCCAGAAGTAGATTAATAAAAAAACTCGGGAACTCATCGATTCATCTAGTACTAGTATTTAAATATATAATTCATTTATCGATTTACTAGATTGAAACTTTCACGTTCAAAATGGATAGATCTAATGTCGCATTCAGTAAAGATTTATGATACATGTATCGGGTGTACTCAATGTGTCCGAGCCTGTCCCACGGATGTATTAGAAATGATACATTGGGACGGATGTAAAGCCAAACAAATAGCTTCTGCTCCAAGAACAGAGGATTGTGTTGGTTGTAAGAGATGTGAATCCGCCTGCCCAACAGATTTCTTGAGTGTTCGAGTTTATTTATGGCATGAAACAACCCGTAGCATGGGTATAGCTTATTAATACGTTACAGAAACCACTACTTGAGTCCATTTTTGTTTTTACCGCCAAAACCTGTGCCCAAAAATATATTCTTTTTGGGCACAGGTTTTTCTGGTCCAAGTGTATCTTGTCTTTACCACAAACAAATTTCCTTGGTTAATAATAATTGTAGTTTTACCAATATTTGCAGGTTCGTTAATTTTCTTTCTTCCCCATAAAGGAAATAGGGTAATCCGGTGGTATACTATTTGTATATGCATGTTAGAACTTCTTCTAACAACCTATGCATTCTGTTATCATTTTGAATTGGACGATCCGTTAATCCAACTAGTAGAGGAATATAAATGGATCAATTTTTTTGATTTCCGTTGGAAATTAGGAATAGATGGACTGTCTATAGGACCCGTTTTATTAACAGGATTTATCACTACTTTAGCTACTTTAGCGGCCTGGCCTGTTACTCGGGATTCTCGATTATTCCATTTCTTGATGTTAGCAATGTACAGTGGTCAAATAGGATCATTTTCTTCTCGGGACCTTTTACTTTTTTTCATCATGTGGGAATTAGAATTAATTCCAGTTTATCTACTTCTATCCATGTGGGGAGGAAAGAAACGTCTTTACTCAGCCACAAAATTTATTTTGTACACGTGTAACGCCCCGAAAAAATTATACTAATTAATTTAATAAATTTTATTATATGAAATTAAATTAACTTGATAATTTGGAACCTTTTAATTGATAGTTAAAACGTCTCGTATTATTTGACATTTATTAAATTAGACGTTATTTATTCGTGAGTACGTCTCATGTTTTAATACGGCTCATAAAGCGAGAGACGTGTCAACTAAATTAATTAATAACATTAGTGGCAAAAATTTTAATTTCGTCTCGAATTTGGGCCGGTTAGTCAATCGTAAGAGTTGAGTGATATTCTTTTGTGTCAGGCCAAGATCGTGTAAACTTGTGGCCAGATCCACCTATCCTTGTCTCGAGCTCAACTATTGGCCCGAAAGGGGTAAAATAAAACCGGATTATGATGTTTGTCCCTAGGCCCAACCGAGTGAGGAATAAAAATAGAGACGTGGGCCTAATCTAAATAATGTTTAAGCATGAAAGTCTTCCCTAAACCCTATCACTTTATTCAGCCGCAAGTCCAAGGGAGAACCTACTCCTCCGTTTATTTTTGTCTCGATCTTTTTTTGAGCTGTGAGATTCTCCCTTCGTCGACAAACTAGTGTTTTGGGAATTTCGTTCTAATAATAATCGGTAGTTTTTCTACCCTTAGATTATTCTTGTTTCCTTCTAGTTTATTCTTGGCTTTAAACAATTAGTAGTTGAAACTTGTATGGTGGTCGGTTGCAAGGATGTTAGTCATCGGAGATTTAAGCAGGAGGAATTATTTGTGCTCTTCACATGACTGATTCAAGTAGGAGGATTAAATTGTGATTTTTATTTGGAATAAGCCATAACCAACCAAAGGCAGCCAATTTTGTGGCGTCAAAGTGCAGCTAAGAGTATTGAACGGTTCCCGACTCCAAGCAAAGTTCGTGAGCAGATTCAACCCCGAGCCAAATTTCTTACTTTGTTTCGGTAGTCATCTTTTTCTCCTTTTCATTTATTGAATATCGTAATATATGAGTTTCGTTTCGAGGTTGCGGTGTCGGGATTGTCTTATCGATTTGTTACCGTGCTGATTTTGGGACAGCTTACTGTCGGGGTTTTCGTGGCTGTTTTTGACCTACTTCGGGTCAGATTCTGGACCCCATGCCTTCTAGACTTTTGTAGATCGCTGTTTTACCTTTCCGTGACCATTGATCGCTCGTTAATTGAGTTAATGGTTTGTGAGATACGACCCTTTTTGTAACTGACTGCAGTGCTGAAATACTGCACGAATATTCCTATTGCAAGCCTGTTTTGGGGCCCTTCGGGGCAGAACCGGGCCGAACTCTCTAAAGAAGGTTTGTAGTGTCTTATGTATAGTATATGCTGTGCGAGTTTGGTGTCAGTCGGTGTGTCGGTTGGAGAGTTATAGTTGTTCGATTTTGCTTCAAATTGTGTTTTGGAATATGTTGAAATTCGGGTTAAATTGAGTTAAATATTTTATACTTCGAGTTTTGGTCGCTGAATTTTATTGATATCGGGTTGGGTTGGGTAAATACCTTTTTGAGATGACATGGTCGTTTTATTTAACCGAGAAACGGAAACCGAACCTTAGGGTTCTTGTTTTCCTAAAACCGAATAGTTTTCTTAAATAAAAGACTAGATTAATGGTAAACATGTTTCTGAGGTTAAATGTGAATTTTGGGAATGTCGGGTGTTTCGGAAATAGACGGGTTGATGTCGGGTTTTAAAACGGGTCCTATTCTAATATGCTGAATTTTAACAAAATCTGTTTGCTGACTTCGGGTCTGTTTTTACCTCACTTAAATACGTTTTTGGATTTTTGGCCCGTGCTGGGACCTTGATTTTTGAGTTAGCTTTTCAATGCCGTAACCCTCTCCTCAATCCGAATTACGGTTTAAAAGTTATAGCTAATTTAGTATGCTGCTGTTAGGAAAATGACATGTGCGACATGCCTGTCTTGCAACACTGTTTTGAGACACTTAGAGTCTGTTTTAGCCAGTAACCGTCTCACAGAGATATGTAGTTCTGGTTGTCTACTTTTCCTGGTAAAAATATGGGATAAATATACTGCACAGTTTAAGAGTTATAGCAGGTTCCGTGAGACCGACGGGTGCTGCCAGTTTTCTAAATTGAGTCCTTAGAACGGATTGTAATTCGGGTTTCATTTTTATGCTTTTAGGATCATCTAGGAATAACCGAGCAGCGCCTTAGAGTATTGAGGATCCTTTGGAGCTTACGTTTTCTCGAGGTGAGTATTCTCACCGTGTATTCAGTTTTAACGTTATACATGCATGACTTACGTGTTACATTACTTGCACCATATTTGCTATCTGAGTTATCTGTTATCTGAGTTATCTGTGATCTAGCATCTTGTGTTCTGAGTTTCTGAGTTCTGAGTTTCAGAGTTTTGAGTTAAACATTAAACATAATATATCTGACTTGACACCGAAGAGCACTGGTGTCAGACGTTTTGACTTGGCACCGAAGAGTATTGGTGCCAGGCCTTTTGACTCAACACCGAAGAGTACAGGTGTTGAGGTGGTGTGAGGCGGGTCGAGGTTGATCTCTCGCCCCAAGTCACACTAGCGCGCTATATAAATTAAAATCTGAGTAATAAAATCTGAGTAATAAAATCTGAGAAATAAATCTGAGTAATTAATCGAGTAGATTCTGAGTAGGAGTACACCGATGTGCCCTCATGTGTTGTATGTTATGATTGTTTGCATTTTGAGAATTATTCACTCAGCTACCCCAGCTGACCCAAACTTTCCCCCACATTGTTTCAGGTACCAGCAAAGGAAAGGAGAAGGTGGACGGTTGACCGCTGTATCTTTTCATTACTGATGTGGACAGCATTTAACATTTTAAAACACTTTATTTTAGTTAAACTATTTCCGCATTAAATACATTTTATATTAAACAATTATATTTGGGATTATTTAGGGGACCTTTTTTATTATAATATTGTACACAAAATTTTTAAAAATCTTGTAAATTTTAGGGTGTTACAAGTTGGTATCAGAGCTCTGACTTGAGGGATTTAGGTTCGCAAGGGGCGAACTTAAACTCAAGTTTGAGTATCGAGTTTTAAAACGAGAAAAGAGTCAAATATTTTTATGTGAAAACTTTCCACATCAAACATACAGCGTGTCACGTCGACCTCTCGCTTCCTACTGCCGGTAATATTTAAGAGTATTATTTAATTGAGATTTTGCTATATTCTAAGTATAGACGAGTAGCATATTCTGAGAATTTTTGATTTATTTCCTGAGAGAATTACTTGTGGATTGTATGGCTAAACATATATGTATATAGATATACGAATGCGAAGTTTGATAAATTTGAGTATAATTTAGAGCATAATTCTGAGTAAAATTCTGATTTTTAATTCCCAGTGTTTAATATATTTATGCATATACAAATACGCAAACTAGAGGAATTATAAATTTTAATGAGAATAATAAAAGTTTGCAATTTAGAGGGACACCTAATAGAGTTGAAATGAGATGAGATTTTCTAATTCTGAGAAATTTTAACCAAAAGTATGATAAATGAATACAAATTTGTAATATAAATTATCAAATGAGAAACATGCTTGAGTAAATGAGAAACGGAGAAGTTCCTAATATTAAAGAGGAGTATTAAATTTTCGTATTGGGAAAATATTAAAAACTTTCATATGGGAGAAAACACTTTATAGAAAGAGTTATTGAAGCTAGTAAATCAGAGATTAATAAATATTTAAATGAGGGTTTACCAGGTTGTGTAAGGAGAAATTATTAATTCAAGAAAATGAAAAATAATTACATTCGAGCTAAACGAGGAGATATCGAACTAAATTTTTGAGAAATACGTTTAATGAGATAATAAAATGAGTATTGCCAAAAGATACATTAATATGGAATTCCAAATTTGTGAAAGAATCTATATAATGTATTAAAGAGAATTATTAAATAGTGTTAAAAGAGAAGTGATTATATTAAATTTATTAAATGAGAAATTAAAAAAAAAAATTCGTGAATACCATGAGTTGTAATAATTGAGAAAATTTCAGGTCGAAAAGTCAACAAATTAATATTTATTTAAGAATCATTAAATTGAAATAAAATGAGGAAACATTATGAGTAAGTGGTTTAAATAGTTGAGTGCAAGACGTCATGTGAATAACGAGTTCAGTGGGAGATTGTTAAGTTAACGCAGAGCTAATAAACGAGCTATATAAGTTTATTAGAATAATTAACCGAGAATGTTGAACTAGA
This sequence comes from Calendula officinalis, assembly GCA_963853835.1. Lineage (NCBI taxonomy): Eukaryota > Viridiplantae > Streptophyta > Magnoliopsida > Asterales > Asteraceae > Calendula > Calendula officinalis. The sequence continues at coordinate 6,331,854 of OY970832.1, read as the reverse complement.
AAATATTAATTGTCGTTCGAGACGGCAATAAATCGGATAAAATTTTGAGAAAGAGTAAATGTTATTCATAGGAAATGACAAATGAGATAACTAAGAGTAGAAGATAAAACGATATTCGCATTGTGAAAGTAACAAAGTGGAAATATTTCTATGAATCTGAGTTATCCGAGTATCGCGTATGAAACTAAATATACGCATGATTTCTGAGTAATGTTTATGAGGTTTTGAGTAACCACAGCTGAGTGCATATCTGTATCTATCAGATATTGAAAGTAAACTTTTCTTTCTTCTGAGTGTGATTTGTTTGTGGATTATTTTTATATGTGGGAAGTTGTGAACTTCGGGATTGACTCGTGACCAAACAAAGGTAGGTGTCGAAATTAATAGAGGGCCCCTATTACTTTCCACACAGGACATTTGGTTGGTTATGAGAAGATTTTGAGGGGAACGATGGACCAATGCTTGTTATTGTGAAATTAGTATGTGTATCCTAATTGCTTGAGTGATTATATACTTGTTTGTTTTATTTGGGTAGAGAATGCTAGTTCCAAACTCGGGGACGAGTTTTATCCAAGTGGAGTTGAGTGGTGGTAAAAGAGAAAACTATCAATATTATGAGTATGAATAGAGAATAACTATAAATTTTGAATTATTAAATTCGTATTATTGAGTTAATGGAGATTAATAAATCGAGTTAAATGAGAAAAATAAAGTTGGAAGGAGAAATTAATAAAGTCGAATTGAGAAGTTTGTTGAGCCAAATTATTGTGTTGAGTAATTTATATGCATGTGATTAGAGTATTTATAAGAATAATGAAGAATAATTAATTTCATGTAATAGTATAATTATCAAGTTGTAAGAGATTCATAAATCGAGAAATTTTAAACTTAGAATAATAATAATATATTGGTTAATGAGTCGGTCATGAGAAGATCGTCATAATAAATTATGTGGAAAATTTTATTATTACTGAGAAATTACCGAACTAATAAATCTAGTTAAACAGATAAATTATTAGAATGAACCATATGATAAAATGTTATTTATGACCAAATATTAATATAAAAACTAAGGAGAAGTATCGAGTTAAATTATCAAATTGAAAATTACCAAATATTGTGCGGTATTGAATAATTACTAAACTGTTAATAGTTATTGAGATGAGCAGTTGAGAAAAATATATAAGTATATTAAACAATAAAATTTTCATGAATTTCTAAATCAAGGAGGAGCTAAAAATATAAAGTATTGAGGAAATTTTTATGGAGAACGCGAAAATAATTGAGTAATTAAGTACATGAGAAATAACGAGTTAATTAATTGAGTAAAGAGAAATCATTTAATTGAGGTGTTCGAACTTACAAAATAAAATGAGATTTATAAGTGGACGATTAGTCAAATTAATCAGGAGAAAATTTAAACAAAGCAAGAAAATAATTAACGAGCTAAATGATCAAATTATTATGAGAATCGATAAGTATCATTAAAATGAGTTGAGCGATCAATATTAAAAAGAGTCAGCGAGAATTTGTTAAATACGAGTTAACAAGAGCACTAATAACGCAACTTAAAAGAGAAATTATCTGTTCGAGTGGCCTGATAATTAAATTGGATCGCGTGAAAAGAAAAATGTAAAATCGAGTAAATGTATACATTGTGTTGACTGGTGAGAAGTCATTAAATGAGATTTGAGTTTAATTTGATGAGATAAGCTTGCGTTGAGTTAAAAAACAAGTTGTGGAGATTTGAGGTGTGTGCAATTGAGTATATGCAGCTTGAGTAAGAGGCATGAGTTGCCTACTATCTGAGATTTTTGTGTGATGAAATACATTTATGTGAATTTTTATACTTGTTAGGTATTGTTTAATAATGGTGTGAACCACTAAATTGTCCTTGTGCTTAAAACAAACTAATGTCCTATAGAGTAGAGGACCTTGAGACGATGCTTATTGGTAGAGATTGTCAATAATAAGATTTTATATGTTGATATAATGTAAAAGTAAAAATTTGTTAGAACTGTGCGAGAACGTTTTCCCCTAAAAACTTATTTTATCGCCATGAGGGGGCCGAGTGTGATTTTGAGCACGCATTGGACGACCGGGTATTACGGCGAGATCATCTGTCGCCACGTTCCAAACCGTAACAAATCGCCAAGTGGAGTTGAATCGGAGATTCAACGCAACACCAAGCGCTGAGCGCATCAAGTGTGTCTGACTACGAGAGCAAGAAGACGTCTTAAACAGAGTTTCGTAGATCATTTTGTATTTCTATCGTCATCCTTTTCTTTTTCATCGCTAAACGAGATCCTAACAAAGCCTTTCGTTATATATGTATTTTTTTTTTCTCTTTCCTTTTTAACTTTATCATGTCGCGCCGTTAGAGACAGCAAATGGTGCGTGCAGTGCAAGAGCTGTAGTTTATTTTGATTGCGTAGGTCGCCTTGGAGAATTCCATCCTATTCTTAATCTTTGGAGAGTTTCGTTCTACTCTTAACATTTTCGTTACTCTTCGTTGAGGACGTGTGTCGTTGCCGAGTGTGATTTAGACGTGAGATTTCTACCCTGAGTTCCATTCTAGCCATGACTTCGGGGACGAAATCTATTTTAAGTGGAGTTGAGTTGTAACGCCCTGAAAAAATTATACTAATTAATTTAATAAATTTTATTATATGAAATTAAATTAACTTGATAATTTGGAACCTTTTAATTGATAGTTAAAACGTCTCGTATTATTTGACATTTATTAAATTAGACGTTATTTATTCGTGAGTACGTCTCAGGTTTTAATACGGCTCATCAAGCGAGAGACGTGTCAACTAAATTAATTAATAACATTAGTGGCAAAAATTTTAATTTCGTCTCGAATTTGGGCCGGTTAGTCAATCGTAAGAGTTGAGTGATATTCTTTTGTGTCAGGCCAAGATCGTGTAAACTTGTGGCCAGATCCACCTATCCTTGTCTCGAGCTCAACTATTGGCCCGAAAGGGGTAAAATAAAACCGGATTATGATGTTTGTCCCTAGGCCCAACCGAGTGAGGAATAAAAATAGAGACGTGGGCCTAATCTAAATAATGTTTAAGCATGAAAGTCTTCCCTAAACCCTATCACTTTATTCAGCCGCAAGTCCAAGGGAGAACCTACTCCTCCGTTTATTTTTGTCTCGATCTTTTTTTGAGCTGTGAGATTCTCCCTTCGTCGACAAACTAGTGTTTTGGGAATTTCGTTCTAATAATAATCGGTAGTTTTTCTACCCTTAGATTATTCTTGTTTCCTTCTAGTTTATTCTTGGCTTTAAACAATTAGTAGTTGAAACTTGTATGGTGGTCGGTTGCAAGGATGTTAGACATCGGAGATTTAAGCAGGAGGAATTATTTGTGCTCTTCACATGACTGATTCAAGTAGGAGGATTAAATTGTGATTTTTATTTGGAATAAGCCATAACCAACCAAAGGCAGCCAATTTTGTGGCGTCAAAGTGCAGCTAAGAGTATTGAACGGTTCCCGACTCCAAGCAAAGTTCGTGAGCAGATTCAACCCCGAGCCAAATTTCTTACTTTGTTTCGGTAGTCATCTTTTTCTCCTTTTCATTTATTGAATATCGTAATATATGAGTTTCGTTTCGAGGTTGCGGTGTCGGGATTGTCTTATCGATTTGTTACCGTGCTGATTTTGGGACAGCTTACTGTCGGGGTTTTCGTGGCTGTTTTTGACCTACTTCGGGTCAGATTCTGGACCCCATGCCTTCTAGACTTTTGTAGATCGCTGTTTTACCTTTCCGTGACCATTGATCGCTCGTTAATTGAGTTAATGGTTTGTGAGATACGACCCTTTTTGTAACTGACTGCAGTGCTGAAATACTGCACGAATATTCCTATTGCAAGCCTGTTTTGGGGACCTTCGGGGCAGAACCGGGCCGAACTCTCTAAAGAAGGTTTGTAGTGTCTTATGTATAGTATATGCTGTGCGAGTTTGGTGTCAGTCGGTGTGTCGGTTGGAGAGTTATAGTTGTTCGATTTTGCTTCAAATTGTGTTTTGGAATATGTTGAAATTCGGGTTAAATTGAGTTAAATATTTTATACTTCGAGTTTTGGTCGCTGAATTTTATTGATATCGGGTTGGGTTGGGTAAATACCTTTTTGAGATGACATGGTCGTTTTATTTAACCGAGAAACGGAAACCGAACCTTAGGGTTCTTGTTTTCCTAAAACCGAATAGTTTTCTTAAATAAAAGACTAGATTAATGGTAAACATGTTTCTGAGGTTAAATGTGAATTTTGGGAATGTCGGGTGTTTCGGAAATAGACGGGTTGATGTCGGGTTTTAAAACGGGTCCTATTCTAATATGCTGAATTTTAACAAAATCTGTTTGCTGACTTCGGGTCTGTTTTTACCTCACTTAAAATACGTTTTTGGATTTTTGGCCCGTGTAGGGACCTTGATTTTTGAGTTAGCTTTTCAATGCCGCAACCCTCTCCTCAATCCGAATTACGGTTTAAAAGTTATAGCTAATTTAGTATGCTGCTGTTAGGAAAATGACATGTGCGACATGCCTGTCTTGCAACACTGTTTTGAGACACTTAGAGTCTGTTTTAGCCAGTAACCGTCTCACAGAGATATGTAGTTCTGGTTGTCTACTTTTCCTGGTAAAAATATGGGATAAATATACTGCACATTTTAAGAGTTATAGCAGTTTCCGTGAGACCGACGGGTGCTGCCAGTTTTCTAAATTGAGTCCTTAGAACGGATTGTAATTCGGGTTTCATTTTTATGCTTTTAGGATCATCTAGGAATAACCGAGCAGCGCCTTAGAGTATTGAGGATCCTTTGGAGCTTACGTTTTCTCGAGGTGAGTATTCTCACCGTGTATTCAGTTTTAACGTTATACATGCATGACTTACGTGTTACATTACTTGCACCATATTTGTTATCTGAGTTATCTGTTATCTGAGTTATCTGTGATCTAGCATCTTGTGTTCTGAGTTTCTGAGTTCTGAGTTTCAGAGTTTTGAGTTAAACATTAAACATAATATATCTGACTTGACACCGAAGAGCACTGGTGTCAGACGTTTTGACTTGGCACCGAAGAGTACTGGTGCCAGGCCTTTTGACTCAACACCGAAGAGTACAGGTTTTGAGGTGGTATGAGGCGGGTCGAGGTTGATCTCTCGCCCCAAGTCACACTAGCGCGCTATATAAATTAAAATCTGAGTAATAAAATCTGAGTAATAAAATCTGAGAAATAAATCTGAGTAATTAATCGAGTAGATTCTGAGTAGGAGTACACTTATGTGCCCTCATGTGTTGTATGTTATGATTGTTTGCATTTTGAGAATTATTCACTCAGCTTCCCCAGCTGATCCAAACTTTCCCCCACATTGTTTCAGGTACCAGCAAAGGAAAGGAGAAGGTGGACGGTTGACCGCTGTATCTTTTCATTACTGATGTGGACAGCATTTAACATTTTAAAACACTTTATTTTATTTAAACTATTTCCGCATTAAATACATTTTATATTAAACAATTATATTTGGGATTATTTAGGGGACCTTTTTTATTATAATATTGTACACAAAATTTTTAAAAATCTTGTAAATTTTAGGGTGTTACAACACGGCAGGGGGTTCCATTTTTCTCTTAATGGGAGTTCTGGGTGTCGGTTTATATGGTTCTAATGAACCAACATTAAATTTTGAAACATCGGTTAATCAATCATATCCTGTTGCTTTGGAAATAATATTCTATATTGGATTTTTTAGGAATGAAATCTTTATTTGAAAAAGCAAAGCACAAGTCCAAGGCAATAAAATATGAAAAATCTCTAAACTTTGTCCCAGCGCCTTAGCCACTTTGGCAAAGCAACTAAATTAATATGTAGAGTAAATTATAAAATTATCCCTGTAGTATACCTGATTTTGCGTTTTTATTCCCATATTTTTTTTCCAGCTTTTTTGTCCTTGTAAATTTTTAAATTCTGTATTTTTGTCGGTACAAATGCCAAGGGTATTTTTGATCTTTTTACACCTTTTTAATTTTAATTTTTTTTATCTTTTTTTTATCTTCATCATTACCCCACAAGGTAAACATCAGATGTCAAACCTCTTTTGAAGAACCCTAAACATCACCAGATGAGATCTCATTTTTAAAGCTAGAAACTTAGAAATAGGACTTCCCGAAGTCATCATTTTGAAACTTGAACTCATTTTAACACAGATCTAAAATCAGCACCAAAACATCTCCATGAAAACACACCCATTGCACAAATCTGATCGAAAATGGGGGAGGCGTTCGACGGGGAAGGAGAATGGTGGTGGGTAGAGGTTCGGTGATATGATTGTGTCGGAGAAGAAAGGGTATGTGCAGATCTCGTCGGAGAAGAAAAGGTTGAGGCGAGATGATGATGGTTGATGATGATGGTGTTAATCTATGGTGGTTGATGATGACGGTGTTCACCGATTTGCAGGTTGTCGGCGACTACAGATCCGCAAAGAATGCGACGGCCGGAAAATCGAGTTGTTGGTGAGGTTCAGGTACACCATGGTGAACGACATGGTGTGGGTAACAAGATTCAAGTATCAATTTCTAAGACTTATAGTTGTGATTCATATTTCCATTTCTAAGATTTAGGTGTTCTTCGTGATTTTTGCTGAAAATTGGTTTTATTTGTGCTGAAAATTGAAGGTATTTGTGCTGAAAATCGAAGGGCTGATTGGTAACATTGTCGTTATCTCTCTATAATTCCCTTTGGATCTTGAGCTGCTTCTTCATGAATTGATTTTTGACATCAATTTTTAATTCACGAATCAATTGATGGTGTTCTTGTTGACGATGAAGGTAAACATGAAAGTACACCTTTTAGGGTACTTATAACTTTAGAAAAATAACCAAAATGCCCTCACATGTTTTGTATGAGAGGTTAGTTAACGACAAAATTTAGACGGAATGACATAAATGCGTAACTTAAAATTTTGCAGGGAAAAAAACTAAAAAAAAGTATAGGGATAAAAACACATAATCGAGTATACCAAAGGGACAATTTCTGTAATTTACTCTAATATTTATATCACATTCATCCAAGTTCATTAATATAGTAATGTTTAGAACTTGAGTACGTTTAAGAACGTTTTAACCTTTGTATACGTTGTTATCTCTTACTTACTAGTTACTACCCTAAAGATCTTTTTTGCATCTGCAAGTTTTGTCTTTTACATTAATTAACCTCATTATAAAAAATTCGGTTATATTCTTTTAAGAACATAAAATGTTTTGATGTTTTTATCTATTTAAACAAGCATGACCACACTTAAAAAAACACAACTTCCTAAAATAAATAGTTGAAGTGATTGCTTGATATCATAATTAAAGATGGCTACATCTATCAACTCTTATTTGTTGCTCCTCATTATTGTTGTTGCAGGTTTGCCCGCATAACCCTCTGCTTCGAAATCTTTTTCTAACCTCACAGATCTTAATACAAATATTACCTGACCAGAACTATTTATTATTGATATTACTTTTTTTTTTTTTTTTTTTTTTTTTTTTGTATTTAAATTTAGTGTGTTTAAGCTTTTCATTTCCATACAGTTGGAGCTTCTATGGTCCATGCCCAAAATAGATGCTCTGCAAAGTTGGATATTAAAGGCGGTTGTACTCCTACATTGTGTGGCCAACTCTGTTTAGAAACATTTGCAGGCAATGGAAATTGCCAAGAAATTGATATTTCTAGCAATTACATTTGTATGTGTTACTTCAACTGCATTTTCAGTTTAGAAGGCAATGAGTTACTGCCCGATTCGATTGCCCCTTCTCCAAGCTATTGAATTCATTTAGCTATGTATTATGTAACAACCTTTATAAAACCGGTATTAGTAAAATAAAGCGAAATTAGTGTTTTAAGAATTGTGTGGCTTTCATATATGTTACTTGGATTCTTCTTAACAACAATCCTCTAATCATATTATATAAACTTATAAAAAAACTAAAATAATTAACTAATATGAAACGTAAATTTACAAGAGAACCTCTTTATCGTTTTGTCTATATATAAGTTTGAGACTTTCAGTTACATGCTACCTTTTTACATGTTCTATTAGCAACGGTCAAACATGTTATATATCAAGAAAAGTAAGAAACATATTGTTTGACCAAAATTTGAATTTGAATAAAATTGATTAAAAGTTCTCCCGTGAATTATATATATTAAGCAATATTTTCGAGCGTACGTTACTAAGCCAAATACTTTTCAAGTTTTCATGTTGTTATAGATTATTTAATGTACTTAATTCATAGTTCTATCTAGCTTATCATGCTAATGTGATTTAGAAAGCCCTTATTTTGAGGATCTAGAAAAGCCACAACCAAAGAAATCTCCCCCCTAATTTACATTCGTCCCCTAAAAAATCTGAGAAATTTCCAATTAGTCAATCTTTCATTATCCATTTCTAGATCTAGTAAAATAGAACATTCACACAAAAGTTCCCTTTTTTTCTCCCATATTCATATGATAGACACCGACCACATTGATTCGTTTTCCTCCTAGCTATGGTAGGATTAGGGTGCAAGAAGGGAGAAATTGAAAAGAAAATATATGTAATATTAATTAATATAGTCTACAAATATTAGGGATTCAAGGACAAGCATGGAGACAAGTCATGATCAAAATTGTATGTGTAAAACTATCAAAATCTGGCGTAAAACTTGTATATTTTATTGCAAGAAATGCCCAAATACTACATCCATTTTGTTCATAATATTCTTCTTATCATATCTATTCTTCCCTTGGGTTTTCACATTTTTATTCTACTCTTCCATCCTCGTTGGATTATCGTGTGCCGTCTATAAAGTTTATTTATTGCGTAACGATCGTCAAAAGAATATAAAACAGGTTGATCAAGAAGATGATAAGAGCAAAAAGATTGCGAAATCTTGCAGGAGTGTCAAGTCTAATCAAAAGAATATAAAACAGGTTGAAGAAGATGATAAGAGGAAAAAGTTTGCAAAATCTTGCAGAAGTTTCAAGTCTAGTCACCTTATTCATCGAAAGGAAAATGCGGAGGAAAAAGACGATTTTTTCTCGAAGACTTTAGACGATCTTTTGTTTGGGGACGAAAAACCTAGAGAGATAGAAGATGCATATGTTAAATCTATTCTTGGTATAGGTGATCAGTGTTCATCCTCAAATGCTTACCAATCTTTGAGGCCTAACATTTATGGTAATATAACTAAGGCTAACAATAATAAGGATGAATTGGAAGGAAAAAATTCGAATATTTCTGATAACAAAGATGCCGATGTTAAGCCACGAAAGAAGGCTGGGCAATGGACCGCGGCTCGTCAAAAGAAAGTGATGGATCTTGGGATTTCGGAAGCCGAAAGAAACAAGAGATTGGAGAGTATGATAATGAGAAGAAAATCAAGAAAAAACATAGATTTTCAGGACGAACCCGACAACAACAACAACAATGTTCAATTAGTTTCTGCCATTAAAATGGCGACGGTAAATCCGTTTCTTGAACGTGATTCAAGTGGCAAGAAATCTCCTAACAAAGCCCCATCTTTGTCGTTAGCAACACGTAATCCTTTCGACATTCCTTACGATCCCCATGAAGAAAAACTGGATCTTACGGGAGATGATTTCCATGAAGAATTCAAGATTAGTCAACCGAAAGAAGCCGTGTTTTGTAGGCAAGAAAGCTTCAGTATAGCTGCTTTTACGCTTTCACAAATCGCACATCAGAAATCCGTCATTGGACTTGGAACTTCAACCGTTGGTAGGTACTATACCAATTTTTAAACAACTTGTGCTAGGATTTTATTAATCTACTTTTGATCTAACGTAATCAAGAAAATATTGTTAAGCGTCTGAAGTTTGGACTAGAAGGAAAATGTTGTTACTAATATATGTGTCACTAAAAGACATTTTTCTTGTAGTCTAGTATCGATTTTGGATATATCCTTGATCAAGTTTGTAATTTGTCCTAATTTCATGACGATATTTGGATTTCAGGAGGTAGTATTAACAGTAATCATCAAAAAGAAGAAGGCGAAGCGTCTGAAAAAGATAGAACCGAAAGAAAGACACGAGAAATCGATGCACACCTCTCAAACGCACAAGAAAATTTTCAAAAAAATATTGATTCAAACAAGCGAAAACCTGATAATATTGGTTTCTTTTACGGGGGAGTAAGCAGTTCGGTTGTTTCTGACATGCAAGTGGAGGTTTCAGATGAAGGAAGTGGATTAAACTTATCATATCTATCTGAAGATGGAAATAATCCAGAGAATATTATAAGCAATCAAATGAATGAATCATTTGGGGCTAGTGATCATCAGACTTCTGTCCTGTTACCTTAAATTCTCCAAAATCTGTCTTGCATCGAGAGTTTTCAACTGATCCTTCTTCAACAGAAACTTAATGACTGCTAAAATCCTCATTGTATTGTATTAATGTGATGTTAGAGTCTAGTTTAGCACGTTTTAAATCCGGGTTTTGTAACTTTGTTTTTCTCCAAGTAGAAAAAGATGCTTTGATCTCCATATACAGCTTAATAGATATATTATTAGTTGATTTTATGTTCATGTTAACTATTTTGTGCAATTTTTCGATGCATCAAAAGCTAGTAGGAGGCAATTACAAGAAAAAGGGCCGGTTGCCATCGTCGATCTTAATTCTTCTTAAACACATTAATTGAAGGGCTTCAAACATGATATCATGGATCTGTTCTGGAAAATGTCTAGGGTACTTTACTAGATCATGTGTAAGATTTTACATGGTTGTACATATTTACCTAATTAAGGAGAGATCGAATTCGTGGAAGTAATTTAGGAACACTTACCACTAAAAAAAAATCTACACATGATCTGGTAATATACCCTAGACATTTTCCAGAACAGATTCAGTTCTTCAATTTGTACAAGAAAAATGGCAACAAAGAACACAATTAGAATTGAAGAATTTCTTACAAGATGTAATACAAAATGAACAAAAACCACAAAGGAACTAGAACCCCAACCAGCCATTGGCCTAACACTTTTCTAGGATACCAATACACAAAAACCTATACTTACTTGCACCATATTAAAAGTTGTTGATCGTGAAACTCTGTCTCCGGCTACCGTCCGGCGGGTGAATATACAGAAAAATCAACGACACCACAATGCAAATCAACATCGACCACAAATACACAATCGTCGAAATCTTCCCTCTTCTCCCCATCAATCCTTTTGCAAACGGATACAAATGAGACAAAACCCAGAAGCTAAAAAATACTCCACCCAAAAGCTTACTCCACTCCGGGAACGGACTGTACACCGTCCTAAAAACCCCCACCGCAATCGCCGCCACATTCATCAGAATAATAGTCACCGGAGGAATCATCAACATCGTGAATCGGAACTCGTACAGCTCAGCAAACTCATCTTCACCGTCATCCGCCGCTGCCGGTTTTGACGTTAACGTGAACGAGATGTCAATTCCGGCAATCACCTTTAATAAACCCTGAATCACGGCGACCGGGTGCGCACTTGTGCCGCCGATTAACCAAAATTGCTCGTTTCTCCACCAATCATGGAGTGTGATTTTCGACCATCGGATTTCAAGTAGAGCAAGCATACTTAGGGTTATGGTTATTGCTAAAAGCAGGATTAGAAACGTTACGTTTAGCGATTGTACGATGAACTTGCCGGAAAATAAGGAAAGTGCGGGAAGAACGCAGTATGCTAGTAGAAAAATTGAGGTAAACGGGTACATTCCGACATTGAAATACGCTATTCGTTGAAGAAATTTCATTCTCCGGCTAGCGAACAGAGCATTATTTCTCGAGAAAAAAATCTCAACCGACCCAGTGGCCCACCGGAGAACTTGAATCAACCTGTCGGTTAAGTTAATCGGAGCTGTACCACGGAAAGCATCCCGTTTTGTGACGCAATAAACCGATCTCCACCCACGGTTATGCATCCGGTAACCCGTGACAACATCTTCAGTAATTGACCCGTAAATCCACCCGACCCGTTTACCCCATTCTGTTTTATCTTCGTAAAAACAAGTAACAACCTTGATTGCTTCTTCAATAGCCGCTCGGTCAATGGGCTCACGTTGGACCGCGAGTGAGCCCGATGGTCGACCATGGCTACCTTTTCCACGCAACTCGTGAATTAACCGACCACCAAATTCAGCAACCGCAATCGAGTCAATCAAGTATGAAGAATCACCAAACCGTTCGGGAATCAAAGCTTGTTTGAGCTCATCATTGTTGTTTTGATCGTCTACAATCGGCAAGATCATTTCGGTGTCATCTTCGGTTTTGTTTTTCTTCAATTTTCTCAATGAAAACTTGATCTTTTTCCCACCGAACCACCCGTGATGCTCGGTAGCTCGAGGCGGGCTAAACCCGTACAAAGCAATTCTCCTGAAAATACACCCGGTCCCCACATACATCGGGCCTTGTAACCCGTCTAAAGCCCGCATGCTCACATCGAAAAAAACAGTATTATGATTCGCGTAACGATCACTCGGGTCAATCCCCTCGAACCGTTGCGGGAATTGAACATAACAGATCTTATCACCACCTCTATCAAGCATGAAACACATTCCTTCTCGTAAAGCTAATGTGTTATAAATATAATGATCACAATCCAAGTTAAGTATAAACGACCCGTTTGACAAAATCGCACTGGCCCGAACTAGTGCATTCATAGCACCCGCTTTTTTGTTATGATCAAACCCGGGCCGTTTTTCACGGGACACGTATACAAGCATCGGTAACCTAGAATCGACATTACGTGTGTCAATCAAATCCTCGGGATCTTGCTCTGTTTTGTAAGTACATTCGGGCCTGGGTGGGGCCAACATAAGTTGAATAATACCCGCATGATTCCCTCTCGAGTGATCTTCTTCACCCGAAAACCAAGTCCCGTGCCACGTGTTTCCATCAGACATCCAAGTAGCTTTCGGGACTATAATAGATTCGGGCCCGGGTTTTCCCCCGAGCTCCATTTGTTTCTTTTTAGCCAAAAGTTCTTCTCGTGCATTACAAGCATCCGATCGTCTTCTAATCGTTTCGGGTAACGCGTTAATCCTCACTTTGAACTCATCATACTCTCGTTTCATTTTCCGTCTTTCCCGAACAAAATCGACCCGTCTTTTATTCTTCAACGGGTCACCTTTCTGAGAGAAATAAGCTTCCGGGTTTCTCGGTTCGATTTCATGTTTCCTACAAAACGGGACCCACATGCTAGCAAAGCTAGCAGCTTCAGCCATAGCTTCAAATGTCACAAGTGAACCACCATCATCAGATACATAACAAGCGATCTTATCAACCGGATAATCAACGGCTAGGATCGAAAGTATGGTGTTGGCGGTTACGAGTGGTGGTTCTTTTTCAGCATCGGCTGTTGAAACGAAGATATCGATTCCAGGAAGATCAGAGAGCTGTTTCGGGTTGTTTTGTGTTGGTTCGAACCGTTCTTTGAGGACTGTTAGATCGGTTGACCGGTTGACTGGACAGAGCTTTGGAAGCTGGTCGAGTAGCCATGAAAACGCGAACCAAACCTCGCAAATTACCGACATTAGCCATAGCCAAACGGCGTCGTTGTTGGGATGTGAAATTCGCCATGTTAGAAATAAAGAAAGGGCCACTAGCCGGATAACTATCAACAACCTGCATTTTGCCGGAATGATTTAATTAACACGAAATATCACAAACTATTAATAATCTAAAAACATTACGACATTTGACGTTTTTGGTTTTATATATCTTCAAACAATTTTATATATATGTCTCAATTGTTTGTATATGATATAACTTTTATTTATCAGCTCAATTTGAGTTAAGTTGAAGCTATTTTAATTTATTTGTTGAACTTAATATAGAACTGAAAAAAACAATTTTTTATTTTCTTAAACAGGAAATTTTACAATATATCAAAACAAAAATGATTTTAATTATCATATAAAGTTTAATATAAACAAAAATGAAAACCCAAAAATGTTCAATGCAAAACTTATCATATGTTCTTCTTAAGATATTGATTGCATCCCAAAATCTTAAAATTTTGATACATAACGATTATTTTGAATTTCAGATGTATAGTTCAATAATATTCTTAAGAAAAGAAAATGCTAACCTGTACGGACTGAGAATAGCAGCTGAAATCCCAACTTTTCTAGTCAACGGTCTATTCCTCCGGTCATTAAACACCGGCGGATTCTCATAATCACCGGCACCGGCGCGATTACACCCTTCTCTCGGCCACACTGCATTCCCAAATCCATAAGTCCCATTTGTCTCAAACAACCACCGTGTATGATCAAATTCCTGATTATTTGGTGCTCCTTTAACCGATCTCACCAACGAAAAATTATTCTCCAATTTAATCCCACGACCACCACCGTTTCTTCGTAACGGATTCACAGTATCTTTTTCTTCCGACATCAACGGCTGAAAATCATCCACGTCATCATCAAGTTCATCTTCTTCATTAGCTTCTTGAAACCGTTCTTTACACCCTGGACAAACCCCAACTCCATTTGAACAAAGATCGATGTAACAATCGTTGCAGATTTTAAACCCACATTCGCATTGAGATTTTGAATATTTGTCGAGTAATTTCTCGTCACAGCCGTCAACTTGACAGAGCAATTTTGACTTCATAACCGTCATTTCTTCAACTGATTTCATCCTCCGGGCGTGTGCTCGTGTCTCAGAATTGAATCCACCGGTGAAAACAGTGTCTTTGATTCGATTCTCATTTGGGTTTCCGTGAATTTCGCTGTATTCCATACTGGCTTGGGAATTCGACATGAAATGGTGCTCGGGTGTCGGCGGGATTTGAACGGTGTAAGCGACATATTCGTCACCGCCTTCTTTTGACATAGAAAGATACCGACCACCGCCGCCGGAATCTCGTCTTGCACCACTCAAACGACGGATTTCACCTCCGCTAAGTGGCGAATTCGAAATCGAAGCTCGCCGGATCGGACTCGTTAAACCAACATTACGAAACCCTCCGGCGGAAGAGACTGTAATTCTCACCGGAGATGACGTCGGAGAATCATGATTCTTGATCACCATTTCTTAACTCGATTTTTCGTCTAAAAAAATAAATCACCAAAAGGGTATTCAGGGAATTACAAGAAAGCTGAGAAATTTCATTAGAGAAGTGAAGGGTTTTTAATTTGAAAATGTTGGGTTTGCGCAGTGACTTTTGTAGTGAACGAGAAAGGGGTTTCTTTTAAATTATAAACGGTCAAGTGATCATAACCGTTTATGTAATAAGATGTAACGTTGGAGATATATTGATCTGGACTTGCGGCGACAAAGGGTAGGACCACGCTGTCGTTAAGATTGAAAAGGGTGGACTTTGTGACTTTATAAAGCAACGTTCGGATTATTAAAAAAACTAGCCGTTGGGTGGATCATCCACGTCAACATGATTGGGCATTTAGTGGTAATAAGTAAGAAATAATGTCGGATACTGATTAAATTAATTTATTGAGTAATTAATCTTTACTATATTATAAAGAGTTTACAGCTTCCATAATTAGCAAGGCTGAAAATTCAGCCAACACACTTACTAATTATGGAAAGGAATATGTTTAAGCTAAAAAATAATATGAATGATGCAGGTTTCGAACCTGCGACCTCCGGGTAAGAGGTTAGTGCACAAACCAACTGAGCTAGGCTTCCATTGGACTATAATTCTAAACTTACTTTTACTAAACTTTACAGGTCGTAGATGTGAGCTGTGACCCAACAAAACTTTCCAGCTCCTTTAAGCCACAAATAATCATCACCATTGAACGGGTCGACCGACCTTTCAATTGCCGACCTTTCACTTGCTTCATCCTTTTCCCATGCCTCCTTGATTCTGGATTAAAGCTCCTCGGTTGCTTCAACTATGAGTTGATACAAAACGCCTCCTCGATTCCTTAAACATTACACAAATCTCCTCTCTATAAATACGCAGAACATGGAGTGGAAAATCTTCTATTCCATACTAAACTAATTCAAAACACAGATCTCCTGAATCAAAATCTCGAGCAACGAATGTGAGGTTAGTTTCATATTTGGCGATTTAATTCTATACCAATCGACTTTTTTATACGAGTATAGGTGTGATTTTACCAATTCAAATACCAGGTTGGTTGATGACTGTTCAGTTGTTAAATGTATACTTGAACTGATTTGATGCGTAGCTTGTTTATTGTTTCTATTTGTTTCTAATGGTTTTCATTCCAGTTTTGTTGTAATTGAATTCTATTGATGTTTTTGTTCAGTAATCGTAGCTACTTCTATAGTCAATTGGAGCTCTACAAACATGTGATTAAGGATTTTGATAAAGCTATTTGACTAGATTCTACACTTCTTCAAGCTTATATCCTCAAAGCTTATATCTAACTTACTTCGTGTTTCAGTTTTGGATGTTAAGATTGTCTTTTGAAATGAGGATGTAATCAAATGCTTGGTGAAATACACATATTATATCAAATTTTGAGGTTCATCTCTACTATCTATAATGAATTGAGGACCCTTCCCTAAATAGCAGGATGTATTTCTTGAAATTGGTCAATCTGCGTATGAAGTTGAACATGGTCTTGATTGTCTTAGCTATCCTTGGTCCCATTAAGGCATTCTGAGCTCATACGATCATGTTTTGTAAGTTGTTGATTAATACTTTTTAATCTTTTTAATAATAAGATTGTATTTTGACTTTTTTTGTGTTTTGAAAATTGGTAGGATTTGACTTGGGCACCAAGTGTACACACAAGTATGGGAATCCTACTATTCAATGGGTTTGGTTTCATAGCTTGTTTTGGTTGGCGTTGCTTACCCAGAAGAAGCAGTGAAAGCAATTGTTGCTGAAATAGAGGTAGTTACTGGTCCTACCGCGAAAGGGTCTTGCTTTTAAATGTTGAACATTTGAAAAAATTCTTTTGGCTTTATTTTGTTGTATAATGTTTGTTTCTATGCAATGGTTGTAGTACAATGGCATTTTGGATTCCTAAGTTTGAATTATGTGCATGTGAGTCAAACAGAATACTTTCCCAAACTTTATATTTCTAAAACAATGTCATACTGATATGACTTTGACTCTTTGATATTTTTTCAGTTGTTGCTTACCAGAATCAGTTTAGTTTAAGCAATTTCATGTTAAATCGCTTCTTAAAAAACATATAAGTTCAAATTAATGAAGAACAACTTGATATCAAAGAGGCTCTTATGGAAATTTTGGGTAAGTTTTTTATATCTAATATTGTATTTGTTTAATCTTTACAACATATATTTAATACTACTTTTAGCAAATTGTGGCTCCAATGGAAAGTTTCATGAAGGCCTAGCGGTGCTGGTCTAAATTGTACCAGATGAAGTTGGACAGAAGTCTCTTGGTGGATCTCTCTTGGGGTATCTTTAGATAGAAAGTTAATTTTCTTTTAAATCTTTATTATCTATAATAACTAAAAAGGATCTATTTTTTTGTCTTTTTTAATGATTTGATCTGCATTTTATTCTGAGATGTCTGTCTATTTTTTCTTGATGAAGATCTTGTTATATTACAACAGTTGCTGTATCAATATATTGTGGCTGTTTTCCATTATCTTGTTTTTTCTCGGGAAGATTGGTTTGCAATGAGGTAGTAAATGAACATTATTTAGTAGATATTGTTTGGTGTCATGATTATCATCATATGTTTTTACCAAAATGTTTATATGAACTTTATTCTAATATGAAAGTTGGTTGGTTTTTTCGTACACCATTTCCGTCTTCTGAGATTCATATAACATGGCCATCAAGATCAGGGCTTTTTAATAATATTTTATTTGTGGATATTTCTGTAAGTTCATTGAACAGAGGCGGTGGTAGTGGTTATGGTTTCTCTCTATCATATACAATTAACTTTGTTCTCCTTATCATATGCGCATTATAGGTTATTAAATATGACATGTCCATCAGCGTCATTTTCTCTCACTGTAATTGTTATTACTCACTGTAGTATAGAGATACTGGGTACCCGTCGCCGCATTGCGCGGGTACCAGCTAGTGTATTATTATATTTCTGAAGATTTCAGCAAAGAATCTGATTGCAGGCTAAAGTGTCCAATTTTACTTTTTTTTTTTAAAAAGGAAGTTATTAGCATTAGTATATACTAGAGGGGTGTTTGGGAAAGCTTATTTAAAGGGGCTTATAATATAGGCCCCTTTAAATAAACTTTCCCAAACACCCCCTAGATATATAAACAGCTTTAAAATGTATTGAACCAGAGTTTTTAAACAACTCTAAGGTGCTGTTTGTTTTTGAAGAGGAAAAATATATGCAGTCTGCGGACCACATTTGCAGAGAAGATGTGGACCAAAATTTATAAGAAAAAAATTGTTTATTTTTCAATGTTTGTAGTTTTTAGTGGTGGTATTGGTGGTGGCGGCGGGTGGTGGTTGCGGGAGGTGGGGGAGGTAGGTGGTGGCGGGTTGTGGTGGTGGTGGAGGTAGGTGGTGGGTGGTGGAGGTAGGTGGTGGCGGGTGGTGGTGGCGGATGGTGGTTGCGGGTGGTGGAGGTAGGTTGTGGCGGTGGCGGTAGGTGATGGCGGGTGGTGGTGGGTGGCGGAGGTGGTGGCGATATGTGGTGGCGGTAGGTGGTGGCGGTGGCGATTGGTGGTGTCGGGTGGTGGTAGTTGTGGAGGTAGGTGGTGGTGGTGGGTTGTGGTTTCGGCGGCGGTAGGTGGTGGTGGGTGTCAGTGGTGGTGGTGGTAGGCGGTGGCGGTGGCGGCGGTGGTGGTGGTGGATACTGGGGGGTGGTAGTGATCATGGTGGTGAATAAACTCTTTTTTTAAATTTAAGTACAATGTCTTCCAAATTTGGAAGATTATGGTCTAAGTCTTCACACATGAGACTGCAAAAAGACTTTTCCTCATCTTCCGGCTTTCAAAAAACAAACGAACTTTATCCAAAATATCTTTCCGCCTGCAGACGTAAGACCTCAAAAAGACTTTTTGCTAAAAAACAAACACCACCTAAGTGCCATCCAAGTTCTTAATCATGTATGATGATTCAATACAAATCAAATAAACCGGTTCAATGCAAATAATTATTTTATTTTATTTATAAATAAAACAGGAAATAAAATTTTATTTATTGATGTGATGGATTGATGCCTCCAGATGGCAGCAAGATAAAGAAGATGAAAAAAATAACATGAAGTAGTTTGACGGGTGACAACAATAGGGCTACTTTAGAGCCACTCTGCCGCCACTTTGAAGACCCCATTGGCACCATCCCGCCACTTATCCGCCGGTTTGGCACCCGCCAGTTTGTAGACGAGAGGCAAGGCTTCCGCCGGTTTGTTGGGTGGTCCTTAGGGGTATTTTGTGTGTGTGTTTTGTAATGGTGGGTCCCAAAAAATTAAAGGGAAGTGGTATTGTTGGCATGACTACGTCAGTTTAGTGTCGGTTGGAGGATGAGCTGACGTGACGCTCATTTGACAACAACTGACGGTATCAGTGACCGTCACCATTGGGAGCAGTCTTAGTTGAGCGATTTGGTTATGGCGAAACAAGGTGGCACGTGCTCATGGTGACCAGTGAACACAAACAAAACGAACTTGATGTTGATATTTTCCCTTTAATCCAATCCTACTCCTCACTTTGGTTTGAAAACATGTGCAAAAGGAAGTTTAGTGTTGCTAATTGGATGGAATAGTTCTCAAAACCCACAGAAATACTTTTTTTTTGAAACGGCAAAAAGGGAAGCTAAGCCAAAAGGGGTTTCGGCAAAGCCATCACCCCTAGACAAAGGACCCGGAAAACTACATTAAAGCTAGCAAGAAGCTAGGCGAAAAAGTACATCAAGAGAAACAAAGTAAAGGATTACAACACCAATTAGACCAACTAAAATCTATCTTACCCTTGAAACTCCTATTTTTACACCAAAAAAAAGAAATTTTTTGAATCTCACTAAAAACGAAAGCCGAGCAGCAGGCAGCACTAGAGGCGTTTCGGAAAACAATCTTATTTCGAGATTTCCAAACAACCCAAAAATAGGCGTAGATGACAGAAGTAAAACACTTATTTACGTCCCCTTTGAAACCAATCGAAGAACTCCAAATGAAGAGGTCGTCAAGGTTTGCGGGCCCAGCCCCCGAGACACTCCACCACCTACTAATTTTGTTCAAAATAGAAGACGAAATAGGGCAGCCATGAAAAATATGCTCTTCGGAATCAATATCAGAATTACACAAAATGCACAAATCATTAACGCAAGGAATTCCCCTTCTAACCAGGTTAACTTTAGACGGAATTCTACGAAGAGCAATGCGCCAAGCAAGGATATTGCACTTACCGGGAACCAATTTGACCCAAGAAAAGTTAGACCGACTACCTTTATTAAGGAGCCCGTCATCAAAAGCAATCCGCAGCGACGAGGCCTTGAAAATACCCGATCGGTCCAGGGCCCAAATCACGTTACCCGCAATATTTTGTTGAAAAAGCCCATGAAGATACATGTTGAGTTTTTCCCCTTCTTTATTGATTTTTAGAATATTTCTCCAGATTCCGGTAAATTTCCCGTAGGAAATATTGCCACCGAGACCGCCCTCAAACCCATGCAAACTTTGTATAACATTCTTCCAAAGAGAGCCGTTTTCAGCCTTAAACCTCCACCACCATTTACAAAGAAGAGATAGATTTTGAGCTTGTAAGCTCCCGATTCCAAGACCACCATCATCTTTGGAAGAGAGAACGACGTCCCAAGCAACCCAAAAGATTTTCTTTTTTTCCGCCGAAGATCCCCAAAAAAACCGAGATCGCAGGCTCTCGAGCATCTTTAAAACTTTTTTCGGAGCTTTAAATAAGGATAAATAATAGATCCCGAGACTGCCGAGAACACTTTTGCAGAGAGTAAGTCTGCCCCCGTAAGAAAGTGTATCAGCTTTCCATCTAGAAAGTTCGTTTTGGAATTTATCAATAATCGGGGCCCACGAGTCACAACGATTCATCGAGACCCCGATAGGTAAACCAAGGTAAGTAATGGGGAAAGACCCCGAGTTGCAGTTTATAAAGCTAGATAGGAGATTAACCTCCTGGTCCGACACCCCAATCCCGATCAAATTACTTTTGTGCAGGTTGATTTTAAGCCCCGGGGATAAATAAAAGCACCTTAATATACGAACCAAATTAATCGCGTTCGTCATGGACCAGTTGCCGATAAAAAGGGCGTCGTCAGCGTACTGAAGATGAGAAATCATTGGCCCGTCATTAGGAAGCTTAATACCGTGAAAAACGCCCTTAAACTTAGCTTCCTCCATCGCTATATTAAGCCCTTCAGCAGCGATTAAAAAGAGAAAAGGGGCCATCGGGTCGCCTTGACGAACCCCCTTACCCATCTGAAATTCCCGCGAAGGGGAACCGTTGATTAGAATGGAGATGAAAGCCGAGGAGAGGCATTGGCGGACCCAGCCCCGCCACTTAACTCCAAAACCCATTTGCATCATAGTATCGTCAAGAAAATCCCACGAGACGGAGTCGAAGGCTTTATCGAAATCCACTTTAAAGAGGAACGCCTTGCGTTTCGAGTGCTTGAGCCAAGAGATCACCTCGCTGATAATTAACGGACCATCCAAAATACTTCTCTCTTTGATGAACCCCGTTTGCTCATGGCCAATAACTGAGTTGATGACAGATTTAAGGCGGTTGGCCATGACCTTGGCAATAATTTTAAAATGACCCAATTAAGCTGATGGGTCTAAAATCAGGAAAAGCAAGAGGATCGCTGCACTTAGGAATGAGGGAAATAAAAGAAGAATTACTCCCAATATCAAGAATCCCAAACTGATCAAAATAATTAAGGGCTGCCATTAAATCATTTTTTATAGTGTGCCAAAAAACCTTATAAAATTGCATCGAGTGCCCGTCGGGACCCGGGGACTTGCCATTTCCACAATCCCAAATCGCGGCTTTAACCTCTTGAACCGAGAAAGACATCTCAAGGATGTCCCGTTGAAAATCAGAAAGTTTTTTGAACCGGGGACTAATGAAAGCGGGCCTCGATCCCGAAAGAGGAGAAAATTTTTTCGAATAAAAATCAACCGCAGCCTGCTTAATAAAATCAGGATCAGAGGACCAAGAGCCGTCAGAGGCAATCCCGTGAATGTAGTTACTACGCCTTTTTTGATTAATGACCCCGTGGAAAAATTTGGAATTTTCGTCACCGTCAATCGCCCAACGAATCTTAGCTTTTTGTTTAAGGTCCCTAACTTTAGCCTTTTCAAGCTGAAGGATATCCAAATCAATTTCTTGTCTTGACGTAATATCTGACAGAGAGAGGCCAGAAGTTTCGGCTTTAGCATCAAGAAGAGATGCTTTAGCTTTTAGCTCGTTTAATCTCCCAAAATTCTGCTTTTTATGAGCTAAATTCCAAGAAATAATCTTATGTTTGAGGGCTTTAAGTTTGAACATAAACCTGGATATTGGGGAAGCAGTGGAGCAATGATTGAGAGATCCCCATGAAGACTTGACAAGGATTTTAAAAGAGTTGATTTTAAGCCAAGAATTAAACATCTTAAAATAGGAGTGCCCGAAATCTGCCACGTGCGTTTGAAACATGATAGGGCAGTGGTCAGAAAAACCCCGCGGAAGGATAGTAGAGCTGGGATTGGGCCAAACCTCCAGGAATTTAGGCGAAACCAAGAAGCGGTCAAGTTTACTGAGTTTAGTGCCTTCCCGGTTGAACCTAGAGAATTTTCTTCCTCCACTTTTGATGTCAAAAAGCATCCCTTTCCCGGTTGAACCCACAGAAATACTTGATCTTTCATAATTTGGTGGGTTTTGCTAATGACAGCCCTTATGATTGTCTTTCTAATATGCATAAAATACTTGTACATTTATTGATGGAGTAGTGATCCTAAAATTCAGGGTGCGGTTTTTACTTTAATTTTGGCTTCTTATTGATAGTCCTAAGGGTTGTCATTATCATTTGCCTAATTTTGTTTAGGTTTGGTGTAGTTCCTCTCATTTAGGTGTACCTAAACTTAGGTGTTGTTTGGTAGCATATAAATTATTAATATATGAATGTTGAAGATGTCTGAATGATTCAGAACTCCCCTTATATTTGTCCGATTAAGAGGCACAACATGTTTAATATTTGATTCAGACGCTGATGATTAAGAGAACTTACCAAACGCTATGAATCTATTCGATTAAGAGGTTAGCCTCTTAACTGAATTATTAAGAAGCTTATATTTGGTTGTTTAGCACCTTATTTTGTTTTGGTTGTTTCTATTTGGCTTTCGTATAGATAGGCTTTCGTATAAAAAGTATATAAAAGTTATATTGGTGTTTTTTTTGTTGGAAGTGTTATCACGTTTAGGGCCCAAACTTTATAATTGTCACCAACGGAAAAAACACAAAATAGTCTTCAAATAGGTTTCTGTCCGAGTAATTGATGTAAATGTCTAAAGCTATTAGAAGCCGAGAAAGAGCCAAACCATCATGATTAGAGGTTTGAAGTGCATTGTAGTAGGGATGACATATTCTGACCCGACACGAAACGCGACATGAAATCGACACGAAAATTAACAGGTTTGGGTTGAGCTAAAAAAGTTTTCTCAGTCATGGGTCGACTCCAGTGACCCGTTTATTAAACAGATTTGGTTTAGATCAATGATAATTTAAATGGGTCGACCCGCCAACCTATTTAATTATTAGAATATATTTAAAAATATATATTTATACTTAGGTTATAATTTACTAGTTCAAACGTAACTAATAGTTAGATAAAAACTATAATGACTACTTAGTAATTTGATATTTCTATGAATATGTGGAATAATAACAACATTTTGACTCGTTTGACCCGTGTGACCTGCTAATTTGTTTAACCCGTTTAATTAAACGGGTTATATGGGTCAGGTTTGTGTTGAATGTAAAGATGTTAGGGTTGGGATATCTAACCCATTTACATAAACAAGTCGGTTTCAGGTTGAACGATTCTGACCCGTCAACCCGAACTCGACCTGAATTGTCACCCCTACATTGTAATGTAGGATAGCAATCAATGTATAAAACATGTTTTTAAAACCTAGAACTGCAATCTTAGTATGAAGGTTAATAAGTTTGATGTGTAGAGCAGTTTTTGTATTTATATGTATATATGGTTAAGGTATCAACTATAAAATAAGTGTTTGTACATGTATAGACACATAAAACATGCCCCCAAACCATAACTACTTTAGAGTTCCCGAAATTCAGTATCCACAAAACTAGCATTTGTAAGGAACCTAAACATACATGTAGTTACAATCACACAAAAACACCGAGATAACATGTGTGTGCGTCTTTGGCGAACTAAGGACTAAACAAGTATGATGCATTTGAAGATCAATAAAGAAAATTATTTGTATAAGTATATGTATACTTCTATTGCTTAAACAAAGTTGTACACGCACAAGTAATGGACAACAAGAATTACACACAAAAACAACAAAGAGATTATAACCAACAGATCTAGATTAGGAATTGAAAAACTTCACATTACTCCATTTGGGTGATTTTTTCAGCATCACACACCAAGATAATGCAAGTACAGTCGCCATAAACCGTCCTCCAATCAGTCCAACAAGAACAATCAAGAACAGAACCAAATACCCAGAATTCTGCTGTAAATCTGTTCCTGATTCCTTATCGTTGCAATTGATTTTACTCGAAACAGTTGATGATGAAGATTGTTTGTCCTGATCTTGCTTCAAGATACACAAGGTCTCACCTTTTGAATCTGAGCATTTACTAGAAGAAATTAATGGTTTCACATCCTTAAACTCACAAGATAAATCATCTTTTGAACCCATAGAAGGCCTACGAAGTTTTTTGGGTACAAGTTTCTTCATTTTTGATTTCATTATAGCTTTACGAGAAATTTTATGCCTAATTTCAATCGAATTTTCGTTTGTTACTTCATCTATTTCTTTTTCTGATCTAACTTCCTGCTTTGAGTCTACTTGTTCTTCAATCTCTGATAATACTTGACTGCACACAACAGGAGTTGTGTTCTGTTTTGATTTAGATTCAATTGGTGTTTTTGAATCTATCCTATGTGTTATGGAACTCGATCTGACCAACAATGACTTCCCAACCAATTCCAGGAAGAAAAGGAAAAAGGCTGAGACTGTAATCCCAACTGTAAATCTCTTTGTTCCTAATGCAATAATTAACATTAACAAAACTTTTAACAAAACCACCAATACAGGATTCAGTTTTACCAATTCATCACTCTTTTCTACTTCAGTTTTACTAGAATTCTCAATTTTGATTTCACCGTCGTTCGCAACCCTAGAACTGGCACCGCTACCACCACCAACAACAACTACAACCTCTTCAACAATTTCATCCCTTTCTCTATGATCCAAAGCACCAGACGACAAATTAATTGAATCTACTAACAAACTTGATGATGATGATGACGACGACATATTAATTGAATCTACCAGCAAACCTGATGACGTTGACGACGACGGAGAAGGTGATAGAATTGGTGAATCAATTTCCATTGGTTCCTTCGCGGCGGATTTACGAAACCTACCACGATTTCTGACGTAGAGATCAATAAGAGAAGTTGGAAAACCGGTTTCCACAACAAGCGAACCGCCGTGTTTCGGCGATTGAAGATGATCGGCAACCAATTGAGAAAACCGATTGCATCTCGTTTTCTTCTTCCAACGGAACGGCATACTGGATTCACGATTTCGAAGTTTTTTTTTATTCAAATCACAAAATATCTGCAACTCCTCACCTAAACAGTTGCGAAAACTCGACGTAATTTATAACCATCGAATTCTGAAATCATGATGAAAACGTGAGGAAATTAGATATGATAAATTATGATCTCTTTTTGGCATGTCTGATGCGAATCAACATCTGTTAATTACATAAAATGGTGTAAGATCAGTTGGATCTGCGTCGATCAAAAGTCAAATTAGGAACAGTATAAACCCTAATTTTGAAAAAGGGGGGAAAAAGAAGGTGTGTAGGATTAGTGAGGTGAGTGCGCGTGATCCGACAATACTCATCGCTGGGTGAAGCTTCCCGCTTCCATTGCCAACATATAATAAGCTTCGCATGGCAAACATGTCACAATTTTGAAATTATTTCATAGAATCTATTGTTAAATTTATCATTTAATTAAAAATATTTTTAACAAATATTTGGTTTCTAGTTTAATGATTTCATTAATATTATGTAATTATATATGTTTATTAGCAGCAACATAATCAAAAACATCTTATACGAAGTATATCGTTTTCATTTGGTTTATTTTGTCTTTAATATTTTATGATTTTGAGCTTAATTAGCTTTGGAATGTGATAAAACTAGTAGAGTGTACCTCGCATGATGTTGCGAGGATTTTCATACTATGTCCAAAACGTTCTTTAATTATTTAGATCAATAAATATTTCAATTGTAATATTATTGGTTATATTTGCGACATGTCAAATCAGAAAATTTATGATAAAAATAAAAGCACATAATTTATTATTTTAGAAATTTAGGATAAGTTGAAACCAATGTTTTATAGGAAATTATTAATAATAATACTTATAATATATATAATATCTATAAAAATAAAAATAAATAATACTAATTACATATTTAAAAAACAAAAAGTGTAATTGAGGGTATGGAAAACTATTATTTTTAATTACAAAGAAACAAAAACTTTTGAGGGTAAACTACTATTTTTTTAAAACATTAAATTTCAAGGTAGTAAGTTGTAATTTTAGAAAAATTAAAGTTCAAGGAGGTAAGATGCAATTTCAGCAAAGTATAATTGAAAAAACTGGAAAAAAAATAAGCCAGTATTAAAACCCGTAACCTATTCTTTACTGCGCATACAAAGTTATAACTTGGCTAGATTCCCCACTAATAACTAAATAGGAAATAAAAGTGTCAAGGACAAAAAAGTAATTGTATAGAAGTAATTGCTAAACAGGAAAAAAAAGTCAAGGATAAAAAAATAATTGTAAAAGAAAAGTTTCAAGTTCGCTAATAGAAAAAAAAAAATATCTCTAGTTAAAAAAGTAAATGAGAAATAGGTAAAAAAAAATTAAGGATAAAAAAGTAAAAACACATTCAATGGAAAATGTATTATAGAGAATGGGAATTTATTTTTACACCACAATTTTTACTTCTTATACAATACTGTATAAGTTTTACAACTAACTGTACAAGTGTATAAAGTAAGAGTTGTGATAGATGAAGTAAAAGTTGTGGTATAAAGAATATAGACTAAGTATGTAATTCTACTAAATTAAGGAAATAAAAAAATAAAAATAAATTATATTAACCTAAGACCTAAGTATCGAAAATGAAAACCGTTAAAAATGCTACATAAAAAACCCATCTAATTCCATAAAAAAAGTATAAATATTAATTTGATATTATAATCATTTTATATATTACAATGAATTCCAACTGTGTTTAGTGCTTTATTAATATGTACATAGATTTATTAACCTGTGTAACACACAAAAACATGTTTAATATTAGCTGAAAAAATAATTTATAGTTCATGTATCATATAATAATGTAAGCGTATTGAAATAAAATATTAACAAATACACAAATAATGAAAAATGCTAATAAAGATATATAATTAATTTCGATTTGATCATAAGACATTTAAAAGGTCATAGTTAATATTTACAAAAAAAATAATAGTTAAGGACTTAATGTTATACTCCCCCGTCCCACAAACAAGTTTACATTTCTCTTGGACACAAAATTTTAGGTAATAGTTAGTGGTGGAGTCACTAGTAATACTTTTGATTAAAATATAAGGTTGACTTGTAGAGAGAAAGATAGTTAGTGGATATTAATGGTAGAGTTCTTAGTAATAATAATATTTTATTATGTGGGGTCCATCAAATGTGAGAAATGTAAACTTTTTTGTGGGATAAAAGTTTAGTGAGAAATGTAAACTTTTTTGTGGGACGGAGGGAGTATCTACTAAACATAATATTCCGCTGATTCATCTTCATCACATAATACAACTTCAATTGAAAAGTAAACTCTTTTCTCTTTTATATCATCAAAGTTAAAAACTCAAAAACAAGATAACCCCTTTAAACAGTCTCGTTCATCTGAGGCATACGTATTAACAAATCAAGAGTATAAACAATGGAGGTTTTGTGTGAAGATGCAGAGAGAAATGCATACTTTCTATTATTCAACCTTAATTCTGTACAATACATGAGAGCTTATTATATACTACTGAACATAAGAAAACGTAACCACTATATAATTAGTTACAAGATGGTTAAGTTAGTTGAGATTAGGAAGCTTCCAAAAGTTGTTCAACAACTTGTTGACTTTGTGGTGTAGTTGAACAAGCTTCGGTTGTGATGTTTGACTATTCTTGGATATAGTCTCCATATCCCCCTCGCAAGCTGACAGTGTGTAAGGATTACATATGCCAAGCTTGGACAAACAATTAAGGTGAAGAGCTTTATGGAGAGCTTTTGTTAATATATCAGCAACCTGAAGCTTTGATGGAATATAAGATGGACATATCAATTTATTCTGGATTTTTTCCCGTACAAAGTGGCAATCCAGTTCAATGTGTTTAGTTCGAGCAGGATGAACTGGATTTGAGGCTAGTGCGATTGCTGGCTCACTATCACAGAAAATAGTGATAGGTTTGGTGATTTTGATGGTTAAGTCAGATAGCAAACACTTGAGCTAGCTGAGTTCACATGTTAAGTCAGCTAGAGATCTGTACTCAGCCTCAGTGGATGATCGGGAAACTACACTCTGTTTCCTGGACTGCCAGGAGATTAAAGAGGGACCAAAGAATATGCAGTTACCAAAAACAGATCTTCTGTTTATTTGACAATTTCCCCAATCACTATCACAAAATGAAGTAACATTACAATTGCTAGAAGTAGGAAAGAGTAGGCCTTGGCCAGGTGTAAGATTCGTCCCACATTGGTTGGAGAGGGGAACGAAACACTCCTTATAAGGGTGTGGATACCTCTCTTAGCATGAGGCCTTTTGGGTGGAAGTGGTCCATACCAAGAACAAAACCGTGCGCCGGTGGGCAAAGCGGACAATATTGTGCTACAGGGTTCTGGGATGTTACAAGTTGGTTTCAGAGCTCTGGCTTGAGAGAATTGGGTTCACAAGGGGTGGTTTCCAAACTCAAGTCGAAGCACGAGTTTTCAAAATGAGTTTTTCAAAAGTGTTTTTAAAAAGAGTCCAAATCCAAATCGAGAAGCAGCGCATCACGATGACCTTATGCCTCTGGTATTTATTTATGAGATTTTTTTAGCTTATTAAAAGCGTCGCTAGTGACATTGATTACTAAATGAATAAAAGAGAATTAACTCGAGATGAGCGTGAATTGTGCGACTATATATACATATATACTATATGTACTGTTGTGGATTACTTGTTATGTGGATGGTATGAGGATGGGAGATCGTGGAATTTTTGAAACTGGCTCGAAACCATGACAGGGGTAGGTGCGGATAATAACAGAGGGCCCCTATTATTATACGCACATGACTCGTGTCTATGTTTCGAAAAGGATTCAAGGAGGCCATTGGTCAAGCATTTAAGTATCATGAAGACCCCCAATTATTATATATAATAATTGATAATAAAATCACTGAAAGAGATTTATGAGAAACCAGTGTAACCAATTGAATAAGAGAATCATCAAACACGAATTGATAAAGAGTTATCAAAACATATCAAGAGGGAGATCAATAAATCAAATTGGGCTGAATTAAATAATTTAATTGAGTTATTAACACCTCGAGAACGATTGAGCAATCGTTAAAGCAAAATAAGCGAGAAGATAAGAAAAATGTTAAGTTCAAATATATGAGTAAAGGGGATGAAAACATCACTAAATCGAGGTTTATGATAAAACAATAAATAATAAACGAGGGATAATTAATTTAAGTTAATAAGGAGTTATCCAAACAAATCAAGTGAAAGTTATTAAACCAAATTGAGCGGGAATCACTAATGATAAATTGTTAAATTGAGTAATATTTATTGGCCATAAACCTAAGATAATAATTAAGTAATAATGATTAAGAATAATTTAATTAGTATAATTGAGAAGTCATTGAAATTTCAAGAAAATTTATAAAGCAAGAACGATTGGACAATTGTCTAAAATGAATCAAATAGAGAGATTTTAATTATGCATAATAATTAAACTGCATAAAGGATAAACTATGAGTAAACAAATTAAGGAAGTCATGAGAGTTAATGCAAACTGAGTAAAATATTTGTGAATTGAGAAATTTTATGCGAAGATCTATGGAGTTAATTTTACATTCATGTCACTGATGGGAGAAACATCGAATATATGAAATATATGAGGAATATTAATTGAGCAAGAGATGAAAATTTATAAAGATAATGAAAGTTGTAAATATTGAGACATCACTAATTGGATGAGATGAGAAACCAAGACGAGTTAAGTAATGAGTTAATTGACAAGAGGAAAATTTACGAGGTTCATTCGTGCCGAATTTAATGAGAACTTTATCTAACGATAAAAATGTTATATGGTAATGATAATACCAAATATGTTATGAGTAACCAAAATGAGGATTTGTACTCAGAATTGATCAAGAGATGATCATGAATGTGTAACGCGAAATATCAAATTGTGGTGCTAATATGTGTAATGAATTTGATTTATGAGGAGTTATAATATGAATAATCGTTAAATGAAAAATAATTATGAAATTATTAAAGAATAACGAGTTATGATTGAGAAAATCTAATAAGAGTATGAGAACCCATGAGAATGCTAATGAGAAAGCTAACACCTAATATGAGCAATGAATTTTATAAAGTGATAAAAATTTAATGAGTAGGGGTGTGAGAGGGGCGTAAAGAGTATACGTTGGGACCGACTCACACCTATACATAAGAGTTTGATTATCGAGTAATTTAACGAAACCTTAAAATATATAATTATAAATGAGAATCAACAAACCGAAGTTTCGAGTGTTCGTAACGAGTTCTATGAGATTTTGAGTGCCACTTCCAAACTCGGGGACGAGTTTTCTCCAAGTGGAGTTGAGTGGTGGTAAAAGGGAAAACTACCAATATTAAGCATACGAATAGAGAATGATTATAAAGTTGCGAATTATTAAATTCGTGCTATTGAACTAATGGATATTAATAAATCGAGCTAAATGTGAAAAATAAAGTTTGTAAGGAGTAAATTAAGAGAACTACCAAGAGAAAGTTTTGTTAAGTGTTATTATGAGTATATATGTGCATATAACCGACTAAAAATTTATGAGAGTGATTAATTAATCGAGAAATTATTCATGCGGGAATATATAATGAGATAAAAAGAGATTATTAAATTATGATAATTTATTATGAATCATTCAAGTCAAGTTAAATGAGAAAAACATGATTATGAGAAGTTATTAAACCTAGTCGAGAAAATTATTGAGCCAAATTATTGTGTTGAGTAATTTATATACATGTGATTAGAGAATTTATAAGAGTAATTGAGAATAATTAAATTCATGTTATAGTGTAATGATCAAATTGTAAGAAATTAATAACCAAGATTAATAGTGCAAATGAGAACTAACAAGTGCGTTAAATATAAAGTAATGAGATAATGGGAAATTATTAAGTTAGAATAATGAAAATTTATTTATGAATCATTTGAATCGAGTTAAAGTGATAAATTATTACAATAAGTTTAAAAGATAAGGGTTTAAACCAATGGAGAACTACAAAATCAAGTTAAGCGAATAAATTATTAAAATAAATCAAATGAGGAAAATTTTATTATAAGCAAACATTAAATTTGAACTAAGGAGATTATCAAGTTATACTATTAAATTTAATGTCACCAAATATTATGCTTTATTGAGTAATTACTAAATCGATAATAGTTATTAACACGAGCACATGAGAAAGATATAAGTGTATCAAATATTAAATTTTTATTAAAAATACTATGAGTTTCTAAATCGAGAAGACAATAAAAATATAAAGTAATAAGGAAGTTTTATATTGAGAATGAGAATTTACTGAGTAACTGAATATACGAGAACTAATGAGGTAAGTAATTAATGAGTTAATTAATTGAGTAAGGAGAAGACATTTAATTGAGGCATATAAAACTTAAAATAAACTGAGACTAATGAGTAGACTTATAGTCAAATTAATCAAGAGACAATCAAATGAGAACAAAGAGAGAAAATAATTAACAAGCCAAATGATAAAATCATTAATCGCGTTGATAAATATCGTTGAAATGAGTTAAGCGAGTAGTGGTAAAAAGAGTTAACAAAAGATTGTTAAATATGAGTTAACGAGAGAACTAATAACGCAACTTAAAAGAGAAATTATCTATTCAAGTAGTATAAGTAATTAAATTTGATCACGCGTGGGATCGCAAAGAACGAGAAAATGGGCATATTGTGCGACTTATGAGAAATCATTAAACGAGATTTGGGTTAAAAAGATCATATAGCTTGCATTGAGTTAAAAGCAACTTGTAGAAATTTGAGATGAGTGCATTCTGAGTATATGCAATTTGAGTAAGAGGCATTAGTTGCCTACTATCTGAGATTTTTGTGTGATAAAATACATTTATGTGATTTATGTACTTGTGGTGTAGTTATTGATAGTGGTGCGAACCGCTAAATTATTTATTTTGCTTTAAAACAAACTGATGTCCTATAGAGTAGAAGACCTTTAAATGCCATTTATTGGTAAAGATTGCCAAGAATAAAATTTTATTTGTTGATAAAATGTAAAGTAATAATTTGTTGGAACTGTGCGGGAATGTTTTTCCCATAAAACTTTTTTTATCGTCTAGAGAGGGCCGAGTGTGATTGTGAGCATGGGTTGGATGACGAGTACCATGTCGAGATCGACTGTCGCCACAGACAAATCCGTAGCAAATCTCCAAGTAGAGTTGAATCGGAGATTCAACGCAACGACTAACCGCTGGGTGCAGCTACTGTGTTCGACTACGAGAGCAAGAAGACGTCTTCAGCAGGGTATCGTGAGTTAATTTGTACCTCTATCTCCTTCCTTTTTCCGTTGAGATAACTGAGTTCCTTAGAGAAGTTTTCCTTTATGAGCCCTGATCATTTTGCGCCGTTAGAGACGGAAGATTCGTGTAAACAAGAGACGGAGTTTATCCTGATCAAGAAGGCACCTCGAGGAGTTTTCTTTTCGTTCTTAACCTCATCGTTTTCCCCATCTGTGGATGTGTGTCGTTGGCGAGCCTGAGTCTGAGATGCGAGATCAATACCCGAAAGTTCTTCCGAGCGATGACTTCGGGGACGAAGTCTATTTCAAGTGGAGTTGAGTTGTAACGCCCTAAATTTTCTTGTATTTAAATTGATTACTTTTATTAAATAAATTATGAGATTATTTACCTAATTGATATTTTATGTTATGAGCTTTTATTGTGTATTTAATTTGAGAAATTTAATCGGTGACGTTTCAGTTAAATAATTAGAGTGTTATTGAATCGATGTGTAACTAAGTAGGAGATTAATTATATTATTAGACGTCTAATCCCGAGCCCGTCGAGCTTGTTGTAGTGCTTGAGTCTTTGAGAAGGCCGACCATTTGCCAAGGCCTTTATTTCCAAAGTCGTTTCTAGCCCGAGTGTTGCTTTGTGGTTGGCCCAATTAATAACTAGAGGCTTGTAGCCCGAAGATTAAGAGTAATTAAGAGGGATTAAACCTAAAACCCTATCCCCAATGTTTTCCCCTTTCTCAGCCGCAACTAGCATCTCCAACCCCTCCTTCGTTTTTTATCCCTGTTGTGTTCACTAAGCATATTCCAGCCGTGAGATGGGAAAATTTCGATAGCAAGTGTGTCGTAGGTGGCTGGTAGCATCTTGACTTTACAAAAATACTTCTAGGTTGCGTGGAATGAATTGATGGGAAGAAAAGAGCTGGCCGTGGAGACATCCATGGAGCACCACGTGCATAGGCTTCATGACGGGATGCAGATTATTATTTTTCTTTGTTTCAATCGGTGAGCTTGACTTTTATATCGTCATTGGTGGAGTCTTGCTTCATTAACTTAATTTGAAGAGGTGGTTTAAAGGACAGCCACTGATTCCTTTTTATTTTTTATTTTGTGTAGTCGGTGATGAAAAGTAGGAATCGTAATCACCTAGTCGACGAGGAGGGAGATGAGTCACACCCGAGTATAATTATCAAATTAACGAAACTGCAGCAATCAGCTTGGCTGTGTTCGTCGAGTACCATCGAGGAGGAGCTTTAGCCGATCATTTTAGTGTTTGGGTATTCGTGTTATCACACGTTGAGAATCCGTAGGGTGGGTTTGTCTCGGACCTGGTGTCGAAGATTCGAACCCGAGCATGAGATTGTCTCCGAGCCGGTTTCCGTTTGTTGTTTCGGTAGTCCCTCTTCTTGTGTCATTATACTGTTTTGTTTAATTGATTTGTTAATCCGGAGCTAATCAAGTTGTGTAGGTTTCCTGTGGGCTGAGGTGTCGGCAATAGGTGACCGGGTCATAGAGGGCTCGGGTTTTGTTAAGTTATATGTTATGAGTTGTTGATTGTGTGTTCTGTCGGTTTAATTGTTAATTGTGATTTGTGGGTTGTTGTGGTTTATTTTTGGGTTTCTAGATTTTCTAAAATATGAGTTGTTATTTCCGTTAAGTTTTGATTCGGGTTTCGCAGCTGAGTTTTGATGGTGTCGGGTTGGGTAAAAGTCTTTGATTATAATTATACGTTTTAATAATCGAGAAAACCGGAAACCGAACCTTTAGGTTCTTGGTTTCCTAAACCAAGAAAGATTTCAGAACAACCGAGTTAGATTACTTAAAATTATAGTTTCTGAAATAAAATTAGTTTCGGGGCTGTCGGGTGTCTCGGGAATAAGCGGGTTGATGTCGGGATTCAAAACGGGTTTTAAACTTGATGCTGAATTTTATAGCAGAATCTGTCCTCCGAGTTTGAGTCTATTTTTGACACACTTAAAATACGTTTATGGATTTTTGGCCCGAGTTGGTCCCTAGTTTTGTGAGTCTTCTTTCCGTTGCCGCTGACGGCTCGTTAATCTGATTTACGGTTTAAAAGATATCTCTGTTTTAGTAAACTGTCGCATCCGAGTTTTCGGTTCCGTTTTTCTGACTTGTGAGTCTGTTTTGGGATATTTCTGTTTGGATTCAAGTTCTGAAGTCTTCTGGAGAATTGTAGTCCTCTGAATCTTTTAGCTACTGTAAAAATTTGATTAAAATCTAGTAAGCGGTTTGAGAGTTATGGCCGTTCCCGTGAGAGTGCTGAGTGCTGTTAAGTTTCTGTTGGAGCTACCTTTGAGTCCAATCCTGACCCGAGCTTCCTTGTGCTTTGTAGGACCTTCTAGGACTTGATTAGAGACGCTCTTCTGCACCGAGGATATCTAGGAGCATACGTCTATTCGAGGTGGGTAATCTCACTATAAACTTGTACTTACTTTCGATTCATGATTATGTGCTATATGTTATGAATTGTCTTGTTGATTGAGCTTGAGTATTGATTGTGCGATTTATCTGAGTTATCTGTGATCTGAGTTATCTGGTTATTGAGTTGTCTGAGTTCTGAGTTCTTGAGTTAAAACATTAAACAAAATATACTTGACTCTCGCCCAGTCTCCCTCTCCTTCCCCCGCCGCCTTCCGACCCGCGGGAGTATACAATGACAACTTCCGGACACTCATGCCCGATCGTGAGACTGCCTGTTGGACGTCCGATGGCACCTTACTCCGACCTGAGCTATGCAACAACGAGATCGCCCTTGATCCTTGCCGGATGTGCTTGACGGTCCCCCATAATACGCTCACTTGGGGACTTCTTACTCCAGCTGTTCCAAGAGTGTCCGCTAGAGACTCCGAAGAGCACTGGTGTCAGATGTTTGTCTTGGCACCGAAGAGTACCGGTGCCAGACGTTTTGACTCAACACCGAAGAGTACAGGTGTTGAGCCTTGAGATGGTGTGAGGCGGGTCGAGGTTGATCTCTCGGCCCAAGTCACACTAGCGCGCTATATAAATTAAAATCTGAGTAATAAAATCTGAGAAATAAATTTGAGTAACTGAGAATTGAGTAGAGTTTTTAGGGATCACTTATGTGGTGTTGATTGTTTGTATGTGTATGTTTATTGTGTGGATTATTCACTCAGCGGTGGCTGACCCCAAACACTCCCTCCCATTTTGCAGGTACTAGAGCAAGTGCATTGGATAAGCTGTTACTCGATGAGCTTTTATGGATTTGGATTCCAAACGTTTATTTTGAGTCAAATGTTTGTAAAACAATTATTTTATTTTCCGCATTTAACCATGAGACGGTTCAGTTTTCAAACTATAAAAGAGTGGGACCTTTAGTGTACTTGTACTTTGGGGAAAATGTTACTTTTTATTTTATTAAAAATTTTAATTTTCCCCTGATTTTTGGGATGTTACAAGTTGGTATCAGAGCCAGTCCCTGGGCCGATGTGCACAACGGGGGCGTTGTGTCCCAAGGGGGAGAATTGTAAGATTCGTCCCACATTGGTTGGAGAGGGGAACGAAACACTCCTTATAAGGGTGTGGATACCTCTCTTAGCATGAGGCCTTTTGGGTGGAAGTGGTCCATACCAAGAACAAAACTGTGCGCCGGTGGGCAAAGCGGACAATATTGTGCTACGGGGTTCTGGGATGTTACACCAGGGTTTAATTTGATGTATTTGAGTGTTCTGGTGAGGGCTTGAAGGTGGGCAGAAGTGGGAGAATGAACAAATTGGCTAAGAGTTTGGGCTGCAAATGAGAGATCAGGCCTATTGATGGTGAGATATAAAAGCTTGCCAACAAGTCTTCTATAGAGTGTAGGGTCAGGAAGAGGAACACCATCAGTGAGAGTTAGTTTTATGGTAGGATCAAGAGGTGTGGAGGCTGGTTTAGTGTAATACCTAATGAAACTATAATCAAGCTAATCCATTGAGATTTGATGAGAAATTGAAGAACTAGTGTGTGTGTTCTTGGTGTAAGTGTGTGTAAAAGAGAGAGAATGAGATGAATGAAACTTTCCTAAAACCCTTAATTCTTCATCAGTATGGATTAGATTCGATCCTAGCTTGATTCTAAGCTTAATATATCAATAAAAGGAAGCTATTCAATCCATAATAACAAGAAATAGTACCTTAAATCTGATTTTTGATCTTAAACCCCTTTTTCTTCAAAAACCTTCAAAAACCCACTGATTCTTCTGATTTTAACACCAATTGATGGATTTGGATCGTTTTCAAGATGAAATTATGCTCTGATACCAATTGAAAAGCACAATAACACTGATTCAATCCATTAGATGGTGTTAGATGATGATTTTGGTGAGAAAGATGAAGAAGAACAATTAGGGCTTTTAGAGAGAGAAAGTAGAGAGATGGTAGAGAACAATTGCTGGAATGTTGAAATGATAATTGTGCAAAAGTTAAGGAATTAAACCTTACACTTTGGTATTTATACTATGGCTTAATTCCTTGTTAGTTAGGACCATTTCCTAAATAAAACTTAACATATATACAATGTTACACTTTACCCCCTAGACTATCTATTACAACTTTCTAGTACCTAACATTTAGCATCAAGGAGATGCATTTCAACAAGAAGGTCAAGAGCATATTTCCTTTGACAAATGGTGAGACCTGAGGAGGTTCTAAGAAATTCTAGTCCAAGGTAGTAATTTAAGGAGCCCAGATCTTTGATGTTGAATTCATCATGTAGGAGTGATTTGGAATGAGTGATAAGAGAGAGATTAGAACCTGCTAGCAGAATGTCATCAACATATATAAGGAGTGCTAGAAAATCATATCAAATTTGTTTGGTAAAGAGAGAATGGTCTGCATGACTTTGGGTAAAGCCATGAGTTTTGAGAAAGGTTGTGAGTTTATTAAACCATTGGCGGTTAGCATGTTTAAGACCATAGAGGTATTTTTGGAGTTTGCAGACTTTGTTGGTTGAGTTTGATATAGGGTAGCCTTTTGGAATAGACATATAGACATCTTCATGTAAATCACCATGAAGAAAAGCATTGTTAATGTCTAATTGTTGGATATGCAAAGTTGTGATGGACAGCAATTGCAAGAAGGGTTCTGACAGAAGTCATTTTGGCAACTGGTGCAAATGTCTCTTTGTAGTCAACACCTTCTTTTTGGGTAAATCCCTTAGCAACCAGTCTGGCTTTGAATCTGTCAACTGTGCCATCGGATTTGTGTTTGACTCTATAGACCCATTTACATCCAATGGGAGATTTGTTTGGAGGTAAGTAAGTGATGGTCCAGGTGTTGTTAGATTCAAGGGCCTTGATTTCATCATTCATGGCTTGAATCCACTTGGGATCTTTTACTGCTTGATTGTAGGTAGTGGGTTCATTAGCAGTATCAAGGGAATTGATGAAGTGTTGTTTGGAGGGTGGTAAAGGATTGTAGTATACGAAATTAGAGATGTGGTGTTTAGGAGGAATTGAAGAGCAATGATAATCCTTCAATTTGGAAGGAGGTTGTTTGACTCTGGTGGATTGTCTGGTAGGAGGAATAGGGGGTGGATGAGGAGTTGGATTTGGAGATGAAGTATCACTTGAAGTATCACTTGGAATTGAGGAGTCTGAGGAGGAAGGTGTTGCAGATGAAGATGTGGAATTAGGAGGAATGGAATTTTCAGTAGGAGAATTGTGGAGAGGTGAGTTTGATTCAGGTGAGGGAGGGGAAGGGACCGAAGGATTTTGAGAGGGAAAGGGAAAAGTAAGGATTGAAGAAGAATTAATTGGAGATGGAGACATGTCAGAGGGTGGGGATGTTTTGAAGGGAAAAACTGTCTCATGAAAGATGACATGTCGACTAATGAAGGTTGATTGTGTTTCAAGGTTGTATAGGACATATCCTTTTTTGTTAACCGGATATCCAAGTAAGACACAGGGAATTGCACGAGGCTGGAATTTATCCAATGGGTGGTGATGTGCATAGGCTAGGCAGCCTATAACTTTGAGGTAATCAAGATTTGGGGTTTGTTTGAAGAGTCTTTCATGAGGACTATTAAAGTTGAGAGCTGAAGAAGGTAATTTGTTTATTAGGTGGGTAGCTGCCATGAGACAGTAGCCCCAGAATTGTATTGGAAAGTGGGCTTGAAAGTGAATAGATCTGGCAATTTCCAAGAGTTGTTTATGTTTACGTTCAACTCTGCCATTCTGTTCTGGAGTGTAGGGACAGGTGGTCTGGTGGACAATACCATGTAGATTAAAGAATTCAGATAGTGATTTATTTACAAATTCAAGACCATTATCTGAACGAATAGTTTTGATAGAACCATTAAAATGATTCTTTACATATGAATGAAATTGTTTAACAGTTGAAATTGCATGGTGTTTACTTGGTAATAAGTAAGTCCAAGTAGCACGACTAAAATCATCTACAATAGTAAGAAAGAAATTGCATCCATCAATTGTATTGTGTCTATATGGGCCCCACACATCCATGTGAATGAGCTGGAATGGTTGAGTAGAGTGAGAAGTGTTGAGTTGAAATGGAAGAGCATGCTGCTTAGACAGTGGACAGATAGAGCATGGGTGATATGGGTCCTTATTCATTGATGGAAGAGTTTTTATTTTCTGTAAAGTTTGAAGAGAAGGATGACCAAGCCTGTTATGCCAGAGTTCAAAATTTGTTAGTTTGGCAGAATTAATAGATTGGATAGAATGTATGGAAGGTAAGGAAGAGTCAGTGTATATGTATGGAAGAAGATACAAACCACTAGAAGGGGTGCCAAGGACTATCTTCTTGTGATGGTCCTGAAAATAACACCAAAATTTTGTGAATGTAACTGATGTTACTGATTTTTGTAAAAGTTTACTGATAGAGATGATATTGAATTTGAAGGATGGAATGAAGAATACATCATGGAGTGTAGGGTCAGAGTTAATGTGTACAGAACGACCAAAGTATACATTGATAGCATGTTTGTTATGTAGAATGATTTGAATTGGAGTTTTGAGCCTTTGAATATTATGCATTTGTGATAATGATATAGAGATATGGTCAGTAGCACCACTGTCAATGATCCATACCTTATTGGAGTTTAGGTCAACATAAGGGAATTTTATGAAATTACCTGCCATGTGCATTTGTACAGAGTGAATAGGTTCTGACTTGTTTTGTAGTAGCATCATGACTTGATTGAGTTGATTTTGCAACTGGTCAACCTTGAAAGTCATTGCATCAGCATTGGCAGAGGATGCAGGGGTGCCAGATTCAGTGTGGACTGCATTGACAGTTTTAGAGGTTCCCTGTGGTTGATAGCTATGTTTTGTATTTTGTGGTTTAAAGTTGGTTGTCTTATTGTGTAGTGGATGTGATGGGGGATAACCAACTAGTTTGTAACATTCCTCATGGAGATGTCCCTCTTTATGGCAGTTGTCACAATAAACACCTTTTCTAAAAGGATGTCTCCTTTCATGTGGTTTGTAGTTAGGTGTTTGGTTAGGTCTACTGCTACCTGTCACTGCAAAGGCAGTAGGTGTGATTGGAGTATATAATGGAGGGATATAAGACTCTCTTTGCTTTTCTTCTTGTCTGATCATAGCATATGCTTTGGTTACAACAGGTAGAGGCTGCATAAGTAATATTTGTCCCCTAATGTTTGTGTAGCTTTCATCTAGGCCCATAAGGAATTGAATGAGTCTTTTCCTTTGTTCTCTTGCATCATTAGTTCTTCCAATTTCACAAATGCAAGAGCAGTGACAGATGTGAGGTGCTTCTAATGCATCAACCTCATCCCATAGACCTTTTAGTTGTCTGTAATAAACTTCAATTGTGTTATTGTTTTGTTTTAAATGTGTAATGTCATGTGATAACTGGTAAATGCGGTGTCCATCAAGTTGAGCATAGTTTTCAGCCAATTCATTCCATAAGGCAGAAGCAGAATTCATGAAGTTTAGACTGTTACTTACATTGTCTACAATAGTATTGAGAATCCAGGAGATAACTAGGTCATTTGTCCTTTCCCAGTGTGCTCGATGTGGTGAAGAAGTAACTGGTTTAGGAAATTCACAATTGATAAGCTTCATTTTGTTCTTTGCATTGAGTGCAATTAGCATTGACCTTCGCCATGAAATGTAGTTTTCAGATCCAGTGAGTTTCTTCGCGATGAGTAGAAGACCTGGATGATCATTTTTATGAAGATAAAGTGGATGATGAACTGAATCAATGTCATCAGTTGTGTTTCCTGTAGGAGTCGCATTTTCAGGAGCCATTGGTAAGAATCAATTGATTGTAAGAGGAAATTGAGATCAATCAGAATCGATTGTATGGAGGAACAATTGAAATCAATCAGAAAACGATTGAAATCAGAAGAGGAGAAGAGAAAGAAAACCAAAAACGATTGAAGAATAGAAAATTAGGGCTTCAATCTGGATGCGGAAGAACAATTACTGTGGATTGAAGATCATCATGTAATCACTAGTGTGCGTAATTACGAGCTCTGATACCATATTAACAAATCAAGAGTAGAAACAATGGAGGTTTTGTGTGAAGATGCAGAGAGAAATGCATACTTTCTATTATTCAACCTTAGTTCTGTACAACACATGAGAGCTTATTATATACTACTGAACATAAGAAAACATAACCACTATATAATTAGTTACAAAATGGTTAAGTTAGTTGAGATTAGGAAGCTTCCAAAAGTTGTTCAACAACTTGTTGACTTTGTGGTGTAGTTGAACAAGCTTCGGTTGTGATGTTTGACTATTCTTGGATATAGTCTCCATAATACGTTTCAATTATAATTATTGAGACACCACTTTAGATGTATTTTATCACCACCTCGCCTCAAAGCGTATTCCTAGATCGGTTTTTAAACTATGGTCAAACACTCAAATGTAATAAGTTCCATTAATATCCTATAAATTTACACAACATTTCATATGGGTAGTGATATTTATACCACACAAATTATTTCATTTACCACACTATACAAGTTTTAAAGAAGACTGTGTAATTATACTAAAATATAAGTTATAATATGATAAGTAACTTTTGTGGTAGTGATATCACCTCGAAATATTTAATTGAAATTTGACGAAATAAAAGCTAAATTTAAATTGGAAATCGGGAAAATGCTACGTGGTGGAAAATTGTGTGGACTTCAAATTGATTGACATGTGGGAAAAAAGCCAAAAACCAATTGGTTTTAGTCTTTTACTAGTACTAGCCTATAACCCGTGATGAATAACGGGCGGCTTATAAAAAATTTTATAATCTTTTACTTAATTAAGAATATTTAATTTATTGGAAATTATGTACCTTAACTTGAAATAATTTCGTATGTATCACAATATTTTTATAAAAAAATTCAGAGCATATGCCTACCCGGCCCCATGATTAGTTAGCTGAAATCAAAGATACATTTCTGTTGATGCATAAGAATCACAAGAATGGAGGTTCACACATATAAATTCTCTCTCAAAATTGTTCGACCTGCGTGAGAATCAAAGGCGCGCACTCAAAAACCAAAACTTTATACTATGATTACAGATTTTGAGTGATTACACCTTAATAGGAAAACAACATTCCACCATCTTTTAGTAATTTGGTTTGT
The DNA here is from genome assembly GCA_963853835.1 of Calendula officinalis. Lineage (NCBI taxonomy): Eukaryota > Viridiplantae > Streptophyta > Magnoliopsida > Asterales > Asteraceae > Calendula > Calendula officinalis. The sequence continues at coordinate 6,289,233 of OY970832.1, read as the reverse complement.
GCAAGAAACCCTTCACCCGTTCTTTCAACTACAATAGTAACCATGTGCCCGTTTTCTATTAGTTGTTTTTGAACAAACTCAAACGTCTCACCTTCCATGAAGAATGGTGATTTGGGTATTAAACATAAATCCACATAACTTGCAAGAGTTGCATACGTTGAAACGAAGTCTGAAACAAAAAATTTAAAAGAAAAGATTTTGATAAATTAATTTTCTAACGTGTACACTTATTAACCAGTAAGGAAAGTATTATGTTGACAACATCATCTAGCTACTCGGGTTTTATTTTCTTACCAAAAATTTCTAGTGTGGCATGGTTGAAAATACGATGCAAAACATGGGTGGAATATAAAGTAATTATATCATAATAAGGGGGTTTTTTTAATTTTTGAATTTTGTAATTATAAAATTTATTTTAAATAATTTAAAATATCTTTGGTCCTTCAACAATACAATCTAGAAACTTGTCATCCATGATCTTGATCTGAAAATGCCCATGATTATAAGCTCTAACAACAAATCAAGTAAACATTGTGAAATTTGTCTCGTTATCATCAAATATACAATCCGTACTTAAAAATTAAAGCAAACACATAAACCTTAATTCATCTGAACATAAATAACTACAGAATTGCAGATGAAAATTGAACATCTTTTTTTTGAACGGCACCTAATCTACTCCACTTTGCCCCCACCAGGGATTGAACACATGACCTTTAGGTTATAGTCTACACCAAATTGGTCAAATAGATTAGTGTATTTAATTGAGTTACATGGCTCAAAAGGGATATAGTGTAAAATGCATAAAATTCACATAAACTGCATTCGGATAGTAGTTGCGTTACAAAAGATGAACCATCTTGCCAACTGAATAGTATGGTGAGGATCATGGTGTAATAGTGTCATATTGCCAGCTGAACCAAACCAAGCATTAACCGATTTCATCTACGGCAATCATTTACTCAAATGGGTCAACCCCGCCCTCAAACAGTGGATGTTGGGCTAAATAAGTAGGGCCCACAGGGATGTTGTGACTGATTTCTCTCATGAAACTCAAAAAATATTAGCATCGTTTGCTTCCAATCATTGCATAAAAGTTTTCTCCAACATGCAACATGTGGTAACAGACGAAAATCAATCCGACTGAAACGTGAAAATATTTGTGGTAATCACTTTGCTAAATAAGTGGGGCCCACAGGGCTGTTGTGACTGATTTCTCTCATGAAACTCAAAAAATATTAGCATCGTTTGCTTCCAATCATTGCATAAAAGTTTTCTCCAACCTGCAACATGTGGTAACAGACGAAAATCAATCCGACTGAAACGTGAAAATATTTGTATTTCGTTCTAACAAATAGTCTTTTTGTATGTTCAAATGTATAAATTATCATTATGAATAACTTACCGGTTATTAATCAGTTTTATAATAACATTAATTACAATATAATGTGTCAAAAATTGATTTATTATGAGCTTCTAATTATAATATATTTGTGGTAATCACTTTGCTAACATTATTATGGTATTATTAGAAATTCTCCCAGCCGAAATGGAAAAGAATTTGGCTTCATTTAGCTGGTTAACAATGTCTATTCAGGGGCCACTTGGTATTGCAATTAGATATACAGGCTACAGAGCCAGTGACGGCACTTTACCAATAAGTCCTACTACCAATAATATTGGCGTTGGCGACGATGGTAGAAGCAGAGTCAGTGAAGTTGTGAAGGGTGGATTGAAAACAAATAGGAACGACAATCAGCTAAGAATTAAACCGAATATGCTAATAATTAGGGAGCAAACTCACTATGTAACGGTTACATAGAAAAAGGAAACCGACTTTAGTATGCCATGATGTTTAAATTTAGGCAAATCAGCTATGTAATGGGCCACATTTCACGGGAATTAAATCATATCGTATAGGAATTTGATTTTAAAAAAGTGGAGGTATCCAGCCGGAAGTAAAACGCAGGTATGGAATAACGACTTATCATAATAACATCGCACCTTTAATAGTTTTAGACACAATATATTATAATTAGAAGCTCATAATAAATCAATTTTTGACACATTATATTGTAATTAATGTTATTATAAAACTGATTAATAACTGGTAAATTATTCATAATGATAATTTATACATTTGAACATACAAAAAGACTATTTGTTAGCACGAAATATATAGAGTAGACATGCACAAGTTACATGGCTTTTAATATGTCTAGGGATGCAAATTTAACCCGCGGGTTTGGGTACCCGCGGGTACCCGAGTCTTACGGGGCGGGTATTACCCGTCTAAACGGGTAATGGGTCGGGGATGGGTTTAAATTTCATACCCGAGAGCAGGTACGGGTCGGGTACGGGTTTTATAATGCCCGCACCGTTTATACCCGACCCGAATATATATATTAATGTGTTAATTTTTTAGTACATGTTTAGCCCACGAGTCACTACTCAAACTTAACCCAACACTTAATCTCTCATTACCCCAATTTAATAATGGTTAAAATTTGGCTCGTCTCCCGTTAATCCATTACGTATTGAACGGAATAAGCCTGAACGAACTAAGAGTTTTAAATGTTTTACCTATTTTGTTTAATTTTTTTATTGAATGGGTACCCGTCGGGTTACCGTACCCGGCGGGTATTTTTCTACCCGAACCCGACGGGTATTTGACCGGGTACGGGGCGGGTACGGGTATAAGAATTGCGGGTCGGATACGGGTACGGGTTTTGCAGTACCCGCTATTACCCGTACCCGTTTGCATCTCTAATTATGTCATTAATTTCACATACACCATAACGGGAGACATAAGTAAGCTTTTAATTGGTGTCTTAATACAATTTTATTATGACATAACGTTACAAGATGCTTGTACACATAAGTAAATATCTCATTGATTATACGTATACACATAAGCGTGATGACACGTAGATATTGAGCGTACACATAAGCTTCATATATGATAAGGAATGATGTGCTATTATGACATAACTAACATGACTTGTCAAGATTTCAAAAAAACTTTAGTTTAATATATATAAAGATAAAGAATCTTTTTTGACACTGATTATTATAAATTAAAACTTAATGTAACCGTCGGTTTTAACAATAACAATCATCAAAAAATATAACCAAGTGTTCTATCGTATAACATGAAATAGAAAATATCTACACGTATTTACATTTAAGATTGTTTTATGTGGACAGTTACAACCTTAATATTCCATTGCATTACATTTAGAAAAGATATAACCAAAAAATATAACTAAGTGTTATATCGTATAACATGAAATAAAAAAGATCTACACGTATTTACATTTACATTTAGTAAAATATAGGAGTTGGTTCCTATAAAGGTCAATAAAAGTGAGGTGGCTTAAAAGTGTATATGTGGACTTTTAGGTGGCAATAATGACTTGGCATTTAAGTGCCAAGTGACATCATACATGGCATAAGGTATGATATGCCATTATGACATGACTTTAAAGATTTCAAAAAAACCTTCTTTTAATATATATAAAGATTATTTTGTTTAAAATAGCATCGTTATAAATGATGTGAGGTGTGAATGTGTGACTAGTTGTCATATAAGGGGTGTTTGGGAAAGCTTATTTAAGGGGCTTATGGCTTATAAGCTTATATAAGCCTTAATAATCCCTTAAATAAGCTTTCCCAGGCTTATATAAGCTTATAAGCCATAAGCCCCTTAAATAAGCTTTCCCAAACATCCCCTAAAAAGTTGACGTCTCTAGTTCACTTTCCAGTTTCCACTGGCTACATATCTCACACTCTCACAGACCATCCAGCTTACTCAATCCAAATAAGAAAAAAAATCAATCAAACAATCTGAACAAAAAATGGAGAATCCGATTTACAAGAACCCAAATGAACCAATCGAATCAAGAATCAAAGACCTCCTTTCTCGCATGACAGTAAAAGAAAAGCTCGGTCAAATGACCCAAATCGAACGCAGTGTCGCTACCCCTTCTATAATCAAAGATCTCTGCATCGGTAGTATTCTCAGTTGTGGCGGCAGCGGCCCTTTTGAGAAAGCGACGTCGTCTGATTGGGCTGAAATGGTTGACTCGTTTCAAAAGTCAGCTCTCGGATCACGGTTAGGGATTCCGATTTTGTACGGGATTGATGCTGTTCATGGTAATAATAATGTTTATGGCGCTACAATATTTCCACATAATGTTGCTCTTGGAGCTACCAGGTAAGTGTGTAGGGATGTGCAGTTTGACCGGGTTGACCGTCATAATTTGGCTGACCGGTTTGGCTCGTGTACTTTTTTGGCCGTTTAAACCGAACTGTATTATATTTTCTTTTATAAACGTTTGTAGATAGATATATAGATCATATTGGGAAAGAATGATCGAAAAAAAGTATAAGAGCATCTCCAACCAAAAACTCTATCCAAAACACTCTATCTCTATAATAAGTGGGGTCATTAACTCTATACAAAACTTCAAGTCCAACCATAAACTCTATCGATCCCTTTAAAACTAGTGGGACCCATAACAATTATATTTTTAATTAATTTGTGGATGGATTAGTTGGCTAGTAAACAAAAAATAAAATCAATTAAATAGAAATTAATATTAGATAGAGGAGTTTTTGTCCCTGTGGTTTGCCTGATTCTGCGTTTTTGTCCCTGTACTTTTTTTTCTGTTTTTTTGTCCCTGAGGTATGCAAAATTCCGTTTTTTTGTCCTTCCGTCAATTTTCTGCTGTTAACTAACGTCAAATGCCAAAAAAATAGGGGTATTTTTGTCCTTTTATATTTTCTTTACTTTTTTCTTTTAAATTTAAATTACAGTTTTTTCCCTTATCTTTTCTCTTTTAATTTTTTCTTTCTTCATCTTCATCTTCAACACCCATGAACCATAAACCCCAACACCACCACCTCCGTTAATCAAGAAGATAAATTCCGGTGACCATTCACCGGAAACATATTCCGACATTAACCTCCTCCGCCGGTTCTGGATCGGAATTCCACCGCATCATCACTCGCCGACGAGTAAATCGCTAAGCTATTACTCACCAGCTCCGACAAGTCTTTGAGCTTTTCCGACATCCGACTTTTCACCTCGCTGTCCTCCGCCTCCGATAAACCATCCATAAAGCGCTAAGCTATTACTCACCAGCTCCAACAATTTAACAAATTTGTGTTTATCCCAATTTGAAGAACCCAAATTTGAAAATCCCTAACTTAAGAACCCTAATTTCTGGTTGACTGTCGCAAAGAAGATTCCAAGAACATTTCAAGATCTGGGTTTTATATTAGGGTTCAAGTTCATAGATTCAGGGTTCGATTTCACCAACTCCTCTTCATCTCCTTCACCCACCACCTGCAACCGTACATTACAGACAAAGGTACGTCGGAGAAGATGAAGGGCCGACGGAGAAGACGAGGGTCCACGGGAATAGACGGAGATCCGTTGGGGATCGAAACAGCCTAGATGATAGAATCGATGAATCAACAGCCTAGATGAACTAAATGGTGAAATCAATAAGCAAGCCTGCAGGTCTCGTACCTACCTAAATTTCGAAGAGAATTTGAGCGATGAAACTCGAAACACCTTACATATATTATTTAGTTCCCTAATTATTTAGGAAAGATTTTATTTTTCTGATTGGGGGTGGTTTGATGATATGGTGTTCTTGATGATAATGGAGAAGAAGGTAACATGAAAGTACAAATTCTAAAGTAAAAATATGAAAGTATAAATTTTAAAGCATAAGGTATAAGTCTTACATTAAGCTCAGGGGTAATTTAGGGAAATTGACAAAAATTTCGTCTGTTAACGGAAGATTTTGGACGGAAGGACAAAAAAACAGAATTTTGCATACCTCAGGGATAAAAAAACAGAAAAAAAAAGTACAGGGACAAAAACGCAGAATCAGGCAAACCACAGGGACAAAAACTGTAATTTACTCTATTAGATAATTAAATAGAAGTGGTGGGGTCCATTGATAGAGGGGGCATTCTCTCACTTCAAATATAGAGAGAGTCTTTCTCTCACTCTATATTTAGAGTGGGAGATAGAGGTGGGTTGGAGAAGAATAAACTTCAAATATAGAGATAATATAGAGATAGAGGGATTGATAGAGGTGGGTTGGAGATGCTCTAATAACCCTCTAGCTATGGGGTACATCACTTTTTTCCGGATATATTTTTAACAAAGTTATATTTTTATTTTGGAACATTGCATATTATACGCTCTTTTTTTGGTAACGGCAAATGATAACAACGGAAGCTTACTCGTAATATTCCAGCGAGCACCCCGGGTCCGAGCTCCTTTACAGTTAAACCCAGCCCCCATAGGGATTTCCAGGGAAAAATCCCCCATATTTGGCACCACAAGAGGTGTTTGCAGGATTCAAACTCCAGACCTCACGCCTCATATGGGAGGAAAACCCATACATCAATCCAGCTGAGCTAGACATCATTTGCCATATTATATGGTCTTTATGTAAAAAAAACATGGTCAAACCGGCCGAACCATATCGGTTATGGTTGGTTAGATTTGGAAAAATGTCAAACCAAAGGTATGGGTTTGACCAAGATTTTAGGGTCAAACCAAACCATGCACATCACTAAGTTTTGGGTTTGGTGGTGTTGATTTGGTTAAGTAAATATTTGAGTTTAGGGATGTTGATTTGGTTCGGAGAATTGGTGAAGCTACTGCTATTGAAGTTAGGGCTAGTGGAATTCACTATGATTTTGCTCCTTGTGTTGCTGTGAGTTCATTTATCTTTGTCTTCTAATTTGGTTTTATATGATCAGTATTCAGTCAGGACCGTCCCTGAGCATGGGCGACAAGGCGGCCACCCAGGGCCCACAAAATTTAAGGGTCCATTTTTAAACAATCCGCACGTGTATATGTTGAGTTTAGAACAACTCTATATAAATCGATCTTTAGGCTCAAGAATAGTTAGTTCTTGATCTGGAATAAGCATATACAAATCATAATATTGCGGAATTAAACAAACATATTTGTATAGCTAAACAAGGTTTCATCATCATCTTTATATACAATGATTACTAAAAGCCCCAATTCTACATATAAATATGTAGAACGGTTTTGGTTAACAGGATCAAACGACCTTGAGGAGATTACACACACATACACGTTAAAACGTGGGTTTCAAGAACGACTAATTCTATACCTCTAGGTTTCTTTATATACTAGAAAACCTAGAGATTTACAAGGAAAAGATAATACTAAATCTTTTAAGCTAATAAAGATATACTATATCTTTTACATTTATGATTATCTCATAAATCTTTATTCAAATATTGACTTCCATATCTTCAATTTAGGTCCTTGTACTTTATAAGTTTTGACACATCAAATCTTTAATGAATATTATAGAAATATTCCTAACAATCTTCCCCTATTTGATTTGACAAAACTTATAGAATTAGCTTGGAATCTTCAAGTCTCTTCCCCCTTTTTGACATAATCAAATACAAATCTGAAAAACTTGAACTTCCCCTTGAATGATCAACACTTTTTCTTCCCCTAAAAGTGTGATGTCATTCCTGTGTTCTTCAAGGCTATATCAATTACATTGAAAACCAACTATCTTCTATTTGAAGTTGAAGTAGAAACTCAAACTATGCATCACATTCCGTCTAACTATAGTAATCAGCAACGTCATAATCTTGTATGAAGGACATCTTGGCCTTCAACAGATCTTTTCGTTAAGATTCTGTTGAATTGCAGTTACATCTTTACATAACATCTTATGTAGTAAGACTTTCAACTTCTTCTTCAAATAAAATATAATCACTCTTCTTCTATAATCAACTGATGAAGATCAAATATGTAACAAATAAAATCATCTTCTTTTATCTTCATCAAGCCTTCAACCTGTGTGTGTGAATAATGTGATTCGTTTCACATTGATATCACAAGTTATTTTTATTCTCTTTTTATCAAGAATAAAAATTAACAAGTGATTAACCAAATACAATCAATAAACCGTAATATGGAATGAACATGGTGTGTGTCATGTTTTCCAAAATATGATGTATCGGTTATAGGGAGGAAATCAGTAGCAAAAAGTCTTCTTCAGTACTGATCAGTAACAAATTTGTTTTTAGTACTGATTAGTAACAAAATTTTCTTCTTTGGTTTAGTACTGATCAGTAGTATCTTCATTTACTACTGATTAAAATGTTACTTTGCAAGTTTTACTACTGATGTTGGAGTATTTTGAGATCAGTAGTAAGGTTGATACGGATCAGTAGTAACTTTTGAATTTAGGATCAGTAGTAAACATTGAATAAGGATCAGTAGTAATTGATGTATTGAGATGACATCAGTAACAAATATAGTATTGATCGAGTTGGTTGGTGAGACCAGTAGTAATATATGTGAACAACACTAACCAAATGAGATTTTATAATAGCAGTAATGAAAATTCGATCCTTCTGTCTCAACTTCTCCCCTATGTGGGATTCCTCTTTTTGTGGTCTACAACCCCACTATTTTTTTTTTTAATTTTTAAAAAAAATTCGCAACCTTGCAATTCCGTTTGTATCTGTTTCAACTCCTTTTTTTTTTTGGTTTGCTTGCCACCTTCCACGTTCACATTTAAATCCCACGAAATTGATAGTAAAAATATTAACATAAACTAAATAAAATTATTACCTTCACGAAAGTAATATTTACTGCTTTGAATTATGTGGCCATTTAGATCTCTCTATATTTTGACCAAACTCCAACTCATAAATCGTTGGTTCTTCACCATTGATAATTCAGTACAAATCGTATAAGAATCAACTTCATATTCCATATTTTTTTTTATGCTTGATTCTTCATCATTAATAGATCCTTGTTTCAATACAGATCTGGAGCCACCCGCTCTGATACCACATGTTGAGTTTAGAACAACTCTATATAAATCGATCTTTAGGCTCAAGAATAGTTAGTTCTTGATCTGGAATAAGCATATACAAATCATAATATTGCGGAATTAAACAAACATATTTGTATAGCTAAACAAGGTTTCATCATCATCTTTATATACAATGATTACTAAAAGCCCCAATTCTACATATAAATATGTAGAACGGTTTTGGTTAACAGGATCAAACGACCTTGAGGCTTAGATTACACACACATACACGTTAAAACGTGGGTTTCAAGAACGACTAATTCTATACCTCTAGGTTTCTTTATATACTAGAAAACCTAGAGATTTACAAGGAAAAGATAATACTAAATCTTTTAAGCTAATAAAGATATACTATATCTTTTACATTTATGATTATCTCCTAAATCTTTATTCAAATATTGACTTTCATATCTTCAATTTAGGTCCTTGTACTTTATAAGTTTTGACACATCAAATCTTTAATGAATATTATAGAAATATTCCTAACAGTATATATACGTGCAAACTCATCTGAATCAAGATAAGTCCAATAGAATATTGAAAATAGACGAACTACAGGGTCCAATCCGGACATTTAACTTGGGGATTGTGGCGGCATTTTTAATTTGGCGGAAATTTTTTAGTTATTTGGAAAAAAAGTTACTCAGGGGGCCCATTTTTAAGATTTTGCCCAGGGCCCAAAAATTAATTGGACCGGCCCTGTATTCAGTAATGCTATGTTGTTCCCCTTAAAATTTATACTTTGACTATTTTGGTCAAACAAGTAAATGTTTGACCTGAATGTGTGACAGGTAGTTAAAGATCCAAGATGGGGAAGATGCTATGAAAGTTTCAGTGAAGACACAAATCTTGTTTGTGAAATGACCTCCATTGTTACAGGTTTACAAGGTCACCCACCAGAAGGATACCCCAAAAACTACCCTTTTGTAGCAGGAAGGTATACAAGTACAGATGGAAAATTGGGCGGGTCGGGTAACATGTCAAAATGGGTCCAGGTTGAAATGGGTTATTTTTAAATCTTGTGACTTTGTTTTTACATTGATAATTGTTAACAGGACAAATATTGTTGCTTGTGCAAAACATTTTGTTGGAGATGGTGGTACTGAAAATGGTGTGAATGAAGGAAACACGGTTTCATCTTATGAGGATTTAGAAAGAGATCATATGGCTCCCTACATTAACTGTATTTCTCAAGGTGTTTGTACGGTTATGGCTTCTTATTCTAGTTGGAATGCAACCAAACTCCATGAAAGCCATTTCCTCCTAACACAAGTCCTAAAAGATAAGCTTGGATTCAAGGTAGAGATCATGTCTAGAATCTATAATTAATTTTTGATTTTTGAAATTCAAATACATATCCGTTCATAGAAGTCGAAATATGGGCGGGTTGGATCGACCCGGAACACTTTCTGCCCAATTTAAAAAAAGTGCAAATCACTCGTAAACCTTTCTAAATACATAACAAACATATCATATCATATATATACTTACTAACATTTATTTTGCATTAGGGTTTTGTTATCTCTGATTCTGAAGCACTTGACCGGCTTTCTCATCCTTACGGGTCAAATTATCGCAAGTGTGTTTTATCAGCCATTAATTCAGGGATTGATATGGTATATATAATCTTGTATTTTCTCTTATTTTTTAACTTTCTTACTAATAACATATATTTTGAAGGTAATGGTGCCTATTCGTTATGGATTATATCTTGAGGATTTAACACATCTTGTTGAAACCGGTGAAATACCGATGAGCAGAATTGATGATGCTGTTGAGCGGATTTTAAGAGTCAAATTTGTTGCAGGACTTTTTGAACATCCGTTAAGTGATCGATCTTTGTTAGATTTTGTTGGTTGCAAGGTATGTTTATAAGTAAAATTTAAAGTAAAATATTGAGAGTGATAAAATTAGTAATATTTGTTGCAGTTACACAGAGACATTGCACGTGAAGCAGTTCGCAAGTCACTTGTTTTGTTAAGAAATGGAAAAGATTTAAAGAAACCGTTTTTACCATTAGACAAAAATGCTAAAAAAATTCTTGTGGCTGGAGCTCATGCTGATGATCTTGGTTATCAATGTGGAGGATGGACTGTCACATGGGAAGGAAAAAGTGGCAGAATTACTCAAGGTAAAACATTTTAGTTTGACTAATTGCATTCATGGTCAACTTTGGCGTCAAGATAATTAGCTGAATATCCAATTATGATTAATTAATTTCACATAATCTTATGATGGTCAAACTATAGGTACAACAATTTTGGACGCTATAAAGCAAACAGTTTGTGAAGTTTAGAATAACTCTTCATAATCGTCGATCTTTAGGCTCAAGAATAATTAGTTCTTGATCTGGAATAAGCATATAAAAATAACAAAATTGCGGAACTAGTTGAACATATATGTATAGCTAAACAAGTTTTCATCATTAAAAGCCTCAATTCTACATATAAATATGTAGAACGGTTTTTCATTAGACATGATCAAACGACCTTGAGGCTTAGGTTTTACACACAAACACGTTAAAACGTGGGTTCTAAGAACATCTAATTCTATGTCATTAGGTTTCTTTATATACTAGAAAACCTAAGACTTACAAGGAAAAGATAATGACTAAATCTTTTAAACTAATAAAGATATACTATATCTTTTTACATTTATGATTATCTCCTAAATCTTTATTTGAATCTTGAACTTCATATCATCGACTTAGGTCCTTGTAGTTTAATAGTTTTGACATATCAAATCTTTAATGAATATTAATAATAATATTCCTAACAATCTTCCCCTATTTGATTTGACAAAACTTATAGAATTAGCTAGGAATCTTCAAGTCTCTTCTCCTTTTTGACATAATCAAATCAATCCGAGAAACTTGAACTTCCCCTTGAATGATCAACACTTTTTCAACAACCCCACGTGGGTTTCATTCCCCTCTTTAACACTATCTTTGGAATTTAAACCATTTCGCCCCTCATAATGCGATCCTCTGCACATTCTTTGATTTTTTAAACAAATAATATTAAACCTAATATTACGTGCACTTTAACCTTGAAGTTTGTGAGATAGATATTAAACGAATCGTCATTAGAATCGGAAAGTGCAGATTAGCGTCTTTGATCCATTGTTCTTCATAAAAACATTAATAGATCTTTGTTTAATTCCAGATCTGAGCCACCGTGCTCTGATACTAATTGTGAAGTTTAGAATAACTCTTCATAATCGTCGATCTTTAGGCTCAAGAATAGTTAGTTCTTGATCTGGAATAAGCATATAAAAATAACAAAATTGCGGAATTAGTTGAACATATATGTATAGCTAAACAAGTTTTCATCATTAAAAGCCTCAATTCTACATATAAATATGTAGAACGGTTTTTCATTAGACATGATCAAACGACCTTGAGGCTTAGGTTTTACACACAAACACGTTAAAACGTGGGTTCTAAGAACATCTAATTCTATGTCATTAGGTTTCTTTATATACTAGAAAACCTAAGACTTACAAGGAAAAGATAATGACTAAATCTTTTAAACTAATAAAGATATACTATATCTTTTTACATTTATGATTATCTCCTAAATCTTTATTTGAATCTTGAACTTCATATCATCGACTTAGGTCCTTGTAGTTTAATAGTTTTGACATATCAAATCTTTAATGAATATTAATAATAATATTCCTAACACAGTTGGAGATAAAACTGAAGTTATATACGAACAAAATCCGTCAACACAAACATTAACCAATCAAGATTTCACATTTGCAATCGTTGTTGTTGGTGAAACACCATTTGTGGAAACCATGGGAGACAATTCAGAGCTCATCATTCCACTAAATGGCAACGAACTCATTAAAACTGTCACTAATAAAGTTCCAACTTTAGTGATTTTGATATCGGGAAGACCGTTGGTTTTAGAGCCCGAAATTTTAGAAAAAACGGATGCTTTTGTGGCTGCATGGTTACCTGGTAGTGAAGGTGGAGGAATTGCTGACGTCATTTTTGGGGATTATGAGTTTGAAGGGAGGTTGCCTGTCACGTGGTTTAAGAAGGTTGAACAATTGCCGTTGATTAGTGGTGAGAATGGTTATGATCCACTTTTTCCTATTGGGTTTGGGTTGAAGACTAAAGAAGGAAGTATGTGACATGTTTTAATGCTTAGATTTTGCTTGCTTGTTGTAATATTAAATTGCATTTATAATTATCAACTTATTAGCTTCTTGTTGTCAATGTTAAAAATGCATCATTATCATTAAAAAGTTTTAAATAGTGTTCGAAATGCATTTAGGGCACAGCCTTTAACGCCCAATTTCTTGTTTTCTGTTCGAAGTCTTGTTTTCTTGTTGATAATAACGGACTATTAAGTTAATATGATATTTATCCAATTATCCTGAAACTATATCAACTGATCATTATTAGTGCTTATTCTGATTCTTGAAGTGATAATAATCACTTTGGAACCAGACATTCAAATTCATCATCAATTGGACATATGATGTTTTGTACGTAGTTTTATCCAGTTATTTTTATCTATCTTTGAGATCTGCATTATTAACATGGTTCACATTGCCTTTCGTGTTTTTATGTTTTACTTGCTACATATAATATGTTTATAAATATTTTACATATCTACATGTTTTACATGTCTTACATGATTTACAGTGGCGTCTCCGAGATTTCGAGTGCCCTGTGCAAAAACACGAAAATGGCCCCCTGCATATAAGATTTTTATAAAAATTTGGACTTTCTAGTTTTTTTTCAATTAAATTAATAAGTTGGCATGGCTTAAATTTTAATATTATATATATAAGATATATATAAAAATTGAGCCCCCATAAAATATGGGCCTTATACAGCTGCACCTCCTACACCTCCTCAAAAGACACCCGTGATGATTTATATGTTTTATATGTTTACTTGATCTTTTAGAATTGTACCTTTACACGCTCAATGCTTTTCATGTTTTATTTGCATCTACATTCTCATGGCACCACCAATTATTATTTTATTTTGTTTATTGTCGTTTTTTCTTTTCAACCACACACTTTTGCTGAAAATATTTTAGGAAGCAGTCTCTTTACCTTCAGGTAGAGGTATAACTGCTTACAATTCTACATCACATCTCCTCATACATAGCCTTTGGCGGGAAACGTGGTGTGGTGGTGGTGGTGGTTGTTGTTGTTGTTATTGTAGTAGTAGTAATTTTATCCGATACCTTGTCATTCTAAAACTTCACGATCACACGGATTTGAACTCTTTTGTGATAGTGAGTTTCGACACTAACATGAGAGGTTAAGAGCAATAGGAAACACAGAAAGAGCCATGCACTAATAGAAAAGTTTAGGTGCTAAGAACATTTGTTTGTTATCCAAATTCTCACGAATTTATAGAGTGAATATCGAGTTACTAATTGCTCAAACGCTCTTCTAAGAATCGCAAGATTATGGTTATCCTTATCATTCTGTTAGTTTAGAGTATTCTCCCTCCTATTGAGATATAGGCCGCCCCATCATTGGTACGGATGTATTCTATCTTAAAATGGTTAAACCAAAATCGAATAAAAAGAAAGTCATAATCTAAAAGACCTATACACTAATCCTACCTCACCCTCTCGTTGGCTAATCGAATATAGATACGATCATCGGGAATCACCTTCCGTATAGCGACAAAGAATCCTAATGCTTACCAAGAATAGAATAGTGAGGGGAATTAAATAACAAGTAGATGTGCCGAAAGTGCGAATTTGTGGTGCTACTTAGAAATATATAGTATCAATCTATGTTAGTGAATAGTCAAATGTGGGTATCGTTGTGTCCCTATTTATTGATCAAAGTTAGAATAAAGTACCATATGTCCGGTTATATTCTTGTATTTAATACATATCATTATACAAACTTATATTGAATAAAATACAAGTTATTATAACATTATTATTGCTTTAGATTCGAGCATTGGCTGCCCTTTTTGTTCTTGTATAAAATGCATAATGTTATATAAACTTCTATTGCATATAATACAAGTTATTATAATAGTACCCATCTTTGGATTCGAAAACGGCACAGATTACCAGATGGCCATAAAAAACATTTATCACATAGCTAGAGAAAGGCTGAGGGGGCGTTGGTTCGCTGGAATGTTTCTGATGGAATTTGAATCTAGGAAGGAATTGGAATTTTTAGGAATTGGATTCCAATTCCGTACTCTGTTTGGTTGGCAGGAAATGGAATTGAAATTCAATTCAATATTATGTTTGGTTGCCAGGAAATGGAATTGGAATTCTGTAAAAAGATGAATTTGTCCTTATTCGCATAGGTGGTGGTGGTGGTGGCGGCGACAATGATAGTGGTGGAGGCGGTGGGTGGAGGTGGTGGGTGACGGTAGTGGTGGGTGGGTGGTGGAGATGGTGACGGGTGGTGGTGGAGGGTGGTCATAGCGGTGGGTGGCGGTGGTGGTAGTGGGAGGTGGTGGTGGCGGCGCAATGGTAGTGGAAGAGGCGGTGGGTGGCGGTAGTGGGGGTGGGTGGTGGAGGCGGTGGCGGCGGGTGGTGGTGGAGGGTGGTCGTAGCGGTGGGTGGCGGTGGTGGTGGCGAGAGGTGGTGGTGGCGGGTGGAGGTGGTGGGTGGCGGTGATGGTGGAGGGTGGTTGTAGCGGTGATGGGTGGCGTTGGTAGTCGGTGGGTGCTGGTGGGCGGCGGTGGCTAGTGGTGGTGGCGGCGGCGGGTGGTGGTGGAGGTGGTGGGTGGCGACAACGGTAGTGGTGGGTGGCAGGTGGTGATGGTGGGTGGCGGTGGGTGGTGGTCGACGGTGGGTGGCGGTGGTGGTGGGTGGCGGCGGCGGGTGGTGGTTGGATTAAGGTTCAAATGTGTTTAAGGGTAATATGGTAATCTATACATTCCTTCATTCATGGGATTTCAAAATCCTTCCATCTTTGGATGGAATTTACATTCCCTTGTTTGATGGAATGTTTTCCAACCAAAGATTCCAATTCCGTCCAACCAAACATAGGAATCCATAGGAATTGGATTCCAATTACTTCAAATTCCCAAGGATTCCAGCGAACCAAACGCCCCCTGAGGGAATGATCGAAAACGGTCACAACAACAGTTAGGTCGTGTACATCACGAGCAAAGTTCAGCCACCCTGAAGAAGCCAGAATACACTTTTTTAAGAGAAATAAAAAGCATCGCTTTTGATTCGAGCATCGTGTGGTCTGGTTACACTTTTTATTCTTGCACCTTTTGCAAAGTTGAAAATTAAGAAATGTTGTATAATTGTTATTGGTTTTGGTCCATGAAAAGATTCACCTTTTTCTGGGAATCCCTAGCAAGTTGCAGAAAAATACAAACTTGTTTGATTATTAGAAAGTGGTTAGTTTTGTCATTTTACCATTCTTTGGATTGTGAGTGGAGAGTGGGGACTGAAACTGAATAATGAATATACTATTATTCCCCTTATAATACATTTATGATTGGGATTCTACTGTTCATTCCAAGATACAAAACCCCGTTTGATACTTTGTCCAATTATATTTCGCCATGATGGTAAATGAAACGGAGGCTGTAATGGTATTTGATAATTTTTAAAACTTACCCTAAAATAGGGAAGATCTTATAAATAACCCAAAAAACTTTAGTTCTTAACCCTACATTATTTATTAATTTCAAAAACTTAATAAAACTTGATAGGTGGTCTGTACTATTTTAATTTAATTTTTTACTTAAATGAAATGAACTACTACTATATACCTATAAAAACTCTACTATTAAAAAAATATTAATTACTTCGTATTAAACAGAGTTGATATTGTTTCCTACTATTTATTCATAATTATCTTTCTAATTACTAGGTTAAGACAAGTGTCAAATCAAATAATGATATAAAGAAATAGATTTAGTGGATTACACATATTAAGTTTAGAAGTATGTAGAAATATGATTAGAAAAGTAAGAGCATCCCCAATGGTTAACCTCACAAAGACTTAGGGGGTGCTTGGTTGAAAGTAAGGAAAGGGAATGAGAAAGGGAAAGGAAATACTAAGGAATATAATGAGTATTGCATAGTATTATCTTTACCTTTGATACTGTTTGGTTCATATAATCAATCATTACATTATATATATAAAAGTGTTTATAAATATATTAATTATTATTTATAATAATATGTATGTTTGGTTTAAATTTAAAAAGTTAGATAAAATGGAGAAAATGTAAGGAGAGATGAAAAAATAATACTCCCTCCATCCCACAAAAAACTTCCCATTTCATTTGGGCACAACATTTAAGGTGATAGTTAGTGGTGGGGTCATTGGTAATAATTTTGATTAAAATATAAGATTGGTTTGGAGAGAGAAAGATAGTTATTGGATAGTTAGTGGTGGAGTTATTAATAATAATAGTATTTTATTATGTGGAGCCCATCAAATGTGAAATGGGAAGTTTTTTGTGGGACAAAAATATATGGTGAAATGGGAAGTTTTTTTGTGGGACGGAGGGAGTATTACTTTGTCCATTACCCTCAAAATGGTGAGGAATGGAGTATTACCCACTAGTATGTAATGATTGATTATATTATATGTAACCAAGCATTATCAATCATAATCATTCTCATTCCCCACCCCATAATACTCCCAACCAAGCACACCCTTATTACTTTTGCCACATCAACATTCCACTAACCAAAAATCTTTTCATAAATAGCATCTCCAATGGTTAACATTTACAAAAGTTTTTTCTTTTACAATATTTCTAATTTACCTTTATCTATCTCAAATGTTTTATAAATACCCCTATATATAATTTGAAATTTTTTTGGACATCTTACTAATAATAATATTTTTTAAGATATCTTATACAAAAATATTATAATAATTGGCATTAAATATTATATAATTTATTTATTAACTAATAAAAATATAATAAAGAATTTATATATAACATATCTAAGGTTTAAAATGACATGTTATTAAACATAGGGGACTAAAAAAGACAATTATTAAAAGATGGTTAAAAGGTTAGTAGAGAATAAGTCTTTGCAATAAACTTTTTAAAAAGTTAGGTATTCCAAAGGTAAAAAGTCTTTCAAAGACTTATTGTAATAATAATAAGCTTTAAAAAAAGCTACTATTAGAGATGCTCTAAGAATTAATAACTTAATTTTTCATTATTTAATATGATCCGTACGAAAATATTTATCTTTGCGTTACTTTATACTTTGTTACACAATAATATATTATCATAAAGAAAAGGTAACACTATGAACAAAACTTTCACTTTGCAACAAAAAAAATTTATCTTCGAAAAGTTGATACGAAGTATATGTTAAAATTTTAGTTTTTACCCCCTAACTGAGTACTAATAACAAAAAAAATAATTACAACAATTATCCAATAGTTACCATTTACTTTGATGAAATTACATATTAATATCTAAAAAGATTTAAAATAAATAAATTAAAACACGATCAGAATGAGCACATATATTTTCTATAAAATACACTTCATCCCTTTCAAAATAAGTGATGTATGTTGTCTTTCACGTTTTTGAGGCAAATTATAATAATAAAGGTTAATTAGATTAAAAGTGGATAGTTAGTGGGGAATGAGTCCCACATATTTTGATTTAAATGAAGTTAATGATGTTTAAAAGTAAGGGTAAATATGTCATTTCACTATATTAAATGAGATAGTTAGTGAGTGTAGGCCCTACTATTTTTTTACCAAATAAAACAATTCGCAGCAACGCGCGGTATACATTATACTTGTTATGTGCAAGTGGCATGGTTTTGGTTCTTGTGCTTTTTCTGATTTCATTGTAAAACACACACATTTATTTGTACATATTAATACAATTACTTTTGATTATTTTCTTAGTGTTGGTATAGTTTAATTGGATGTTTGTTTCTTTATATGGCATTTGCTATTTTATTTTAATGAAATACAACTCTTTGGACCCTTGAAAAGCTCTCTTTTTTTTTTTTTTGGAAACACTTGTAAAGCTCATTAGATCGAAAAGTTGTGAGCATGTAAAAATATGTGGTTTAAGCAAAGTCACTTAAATTCGTAATGCATCGACACATATGACATATCATCATCCTCTTATAATATATAAAAAAACTTAAATCCAAATCCATCTGTTAATTTCATTAATGAAATGTTTGAAGATTCTTAATGAGATGGAAAAAGTTGTATTGGGTTCTTTTTCCTAATCAAAATGGTATCACACACTTAACACTAGTATTGACTTTTACACTAGTTTGACCCTTTATATAAAATTCATACCCATTATTGAACCTTTAGCATCTATTCATTAATGCAATTAGTTCTATTAATTTATTAGTTAACACCCCTTTAAAATCATTAAATTATCTTTAAAAATTCTAATCATTTGAAGAAGCGTTTTCCCATTTTTATTAGTGGAATTGTTTGGTCAAACTCTTGAAAGAAAAAAAGGTCAAAATTTCATGATCTAAGTCACTACTATCATAACAGTATTTCCACATGTTCAAACAAAGGGAAAGAAAATCACCTATTGACCAGAAAGAGTGGTTTACACCGAAAAATTAAAACAGAAACAAGTTTTTAAGAATCTTGATTTTTACAAGGAAAATCTTGCTTTTTAGCCTTATCATTAATCAAGAATAATATGATGCTTCATGTTGGTGGAATATCGGTTGGACCAACAAGTGTAAGTCAATAAAAGTCAACTACTGACGGAGAGGATCTTGGATTAGGTGCTAAAAAGATAGATTGCGGTGCTCCAAAAGTTGTTACCGAAAGTGACATACATATGCTAATCTGGTTGTACAATACAACTAGATTAGCATATGTACACTACTTCCAGATATCATATTACCACAAAATCATAACATATAGCTTCTTTTTTTCACACTTTAGAGTTTTCATTGAGTTTCTAGAGCGAAAAAACACATAATCCATACTTTAATCCGTTCTCAAAGTGCTAAAACCGAACGCTAAACAACTAAAATATTCACATTGTACACATCGACCACAAATAAATACCAAAAACACGACCAATAATAAACACAAAAGTTCTTCAATTAGGGTAATGCATTGTTGGTTGCATCTGAAAAACCATATCTTGAGGTGCACCATAAGATTCATGTAAACCGCCGCCACCACCGCTGCTAAATGTGTTCCCTCCATATCTATTAGACATGAAGAAATCCCCATGTGTTTGACTAAAATCCATGGAGTTCGTTTGACTATTTTGTTGATTCCATTGGAATTTGCATTGCTCCGGTGAATCGGTTGTTTTATATTCCGGCGAAGTGATGTGGTTTTCTTGAAGATTAACGGTTGTTATATCATGAATGCTTGCTCTTCTTTTATCTTTCCCACCGGAAAGTTGCCGGATGAAATACTTTTGAGCATGACTTGCCACTTGAGTAGGTGTTCTTGTCACGACAAAATTTCTTGAAATGTTTCTCCAATCTCCTTTTCCATACTTCTTTAATCCCAGTAGAAACAATCTGTAATTAAATTCCCAAATGGAAAATATCCATGTCAAATTCTATCAATTCGATATCCGAAATTGAATTAGAACAAAAATTATCACTTAATTTGTATTTAAACCATGCCAAAAATCACCTCCAACCTTGTAAATTGCAAATTAAACTTGTTCTAACAAATTCTGTTGATACACACATGTCAAATCTTTATTTGATAATTGACTTCCGTAAATGCAGGGATTTTTGACAAGTGTCCGTTAACAAAATCACTATGAACAAGTCTAAAAAGAATTTGAAAAACAAAAATTTACAAATAAATATGTTTTAGTTATATTTAATTCATATTATCCCATTCACATATGTCAATCGCAGTCGCTCGATCGAACTCGTATCTTTTTATATAGGAGCTCAAAAATGTTCTTTTATTCTTAAATTTGAAAGTTCTCGGATGAACTTTCTTCTAGAAGGATACAACGTTTCTTTCACAAGCAATAATTAAAGTAAAGAAACTTACTTATGTTCTTCTTCAGTCCAAGGAACACCCTTTTTCCTTTCTTGTTCAAGAGGCCTTCCGGTGGCCACCATGGTCATGGTGGCGGCAGAAGCGGCGGCGGTGGAGGATCTTTTCCGACGAGCACCATACGGCGGTGAGTTTGACGCATCAAATTCATTATTATTTCCCCATTCTAAAGTGAAAGGAGAAGTGGTAGAATTATACCCATATTTTGGATAAAATCCTGCTTCAATACTGCTAACATCATCTTCTAATTCTTTGTATTGCCTCATAACATCGGCCACCGTCTTTCCGGGGACCATCTCCGCCACCCTCTGCCACCGATCAGGAGTGTCTTTATCAAACTTTGCAAGAGCATTTTCAAACAATTTGTTCTCTATTGGAGTCCAAATTGTGCTCTTTATGCTATCTTCCATCATCCAAGAATTCGACATGTATGATGATGATGGTGGTGAAAGGATTACATTTTCCCACTTCATTGAAATATAATTCAATTAAAAACCCAGAATAAAAATCAAATCTTTAATGTTTTTTTCTCAAGATTGGGAGAAATGTGGGAGGGTTTTACAATGGAAACATGAAGGTTAAATATTCAAGAAATAATTTTTTTTTGAAATGGAATCAGAATAGCTTTTTTTTCTTTTGTTTGCCTCCACAACCAACCACCCTGAGGAATCTTTAAAAGACCCACCTTTCCAAATTTAAAGAAAATCCTTCCCCAAAGAGAGAGGGGTGTGAGAGGTATCAAGAAAAGCAAATCCACTCTCTCTGTTTCTCTCTCTAGAAACTAGAAAGAGATAGAAGATTATAGATTCTAAGATTAGAGGAACAAAAATCTAGAATTGGTGAATAAGATCTGAACCCATTATAGATTCTAAAATGGGTAAGGGGGTGTCGGTTGCTTCAAGATTAGAAAAATTGGTGATTGAATGTATTCACCAAAAGGATTTTAATTCCTCAAAAGCTGGAAATGGGAGAATTTTGGTGTTGAATCTTGAAGGACTTTGGTTGTGTGAAGTGAGTAAAGATTGGTGCTTTTTCCCCTTTTCTCTTGGTCTATGAGTAAGCTAGAAAAGAACAGGGGAAATGAGAACAATCATAACCTCTTCAAGAAATGAATCTAAATGTTTGTTTGGAGAAAGAACAACAGGGGTGGTGGGGTGGGGTGGGGGTGGGGTGAAGGAGGTGGTGGTGAAATTTGATTGGATGAAGTTGTGTTTTGTAGACATTGCCAACTTCCTATTTTAATAGGCACTCTTCTCCCATGTTATATTATGTTGTTTGGTAATTTCAATATAGTAATATTATTTTTTTTTTCAAAACAAACATTATTTATTTTTTGAGACATTGGATTTTATTAAATTTTACTATTCATTTATCAATATAAGTGTCTAAATCAAAAGATAAAATTAAAAAAAAAATACTAGTAGTTAATTTCACATGTTAATTATTTTTTAAAGTTTTGATTGAAGTTCTTATTTTACCTAAAAAGACATGTTAAATTGCGGTTTTTTAAAAGTGCAGTTCGCTTTTGTATTACATTAAACATAAAGGTAAATTCCCTACGTTGTAATCCTACAATTGTCGTTCGTTGTTCATTGTCTATCACAGAATTATATCGTCATAAATCAAGATGTCATTTGAATGGAATGTAAGTCCGTGATTATTTAACAAGCTGAAGGTCACGAACTTGTCTCTTTAAATGATTTTTTACAAAAATGTATATAACTCTCACTTTTAACCATCCTACAAGTCTAATATGATTTGCTTTTGTACGTTATACGGAGTAGTACTTATGATCATGCTTGTTAATGGAATTATAGGACTTGATTATCATAATTATAAATGCACATGTCAACTTCAGTTTAAAATTAATTTATTTGACATTCAAAGTCGAAGTACAATAATTAACAAAGTACAATTCATTCAACTATATAAAACTGTGTCATGACTTTTACTTGTCTGCTATGTGTATTTATATTTCTTTTTTCAAGCAATAAAACCAAAAAAAATTGGATTGTACAGATGAGCATTCTCACATGGTATATAAACAAATAGCTACAAATTATATATTGTTTCAGCTGTTACTTCAAATATATTTATTTATTAAATAAAAGAGCTTTTATTGATTATCTTATTAGATAATTTTAAGGAAACTGAAAGAGATAGAAAAAAAGATAGAGAAAACGAGTAGTAATTAACTATCCATCTAAGACTACCTCACTACCTGTAATTTGGCTACTAGTTTTGCATTGGTTTTCTCTCCGGTCTAGATTAAATACATAACTAAAATTCAGTAGTGGGTGACCAAACTCACGATCAAACCTTATTATTGATAACAAAATACATGACATTCGATTGTTTGCACGACAAGCCCGAAGGAAAGGGGAGGGGCATGCAGCCGCTCAATGATCACGTAATAGGGGTGCGGTTGAGATGGGGATGACCACGAGATTTGATCACCATTACCGGTGGTTTAAACTTGATATTTGATTTAATATACTACCTCTGTATCAAAATAAGTGATACATTTGGGAAATTGCGGTTTTTGAGGCAAAAGATTAGAAAGTGATTTAAAATAGTATAAAGTGGATAGTTAGTGGATAATGAGACCCACTTTTTTTGAATGTTGTGAAATTAATGATGTTTAAAAGTAAAAGTAAGGGTAAAAGAGTAATTTTACTTTATTAAAGTAAATAGTTAGTGGAGAAGGGGTCCCACTTTTTTGCCAAATAAGGAAAGATTTTTAAGTGTATCACTTATTTTGTTCCACCCCTTTTAGGAAAGTGTATCACTTATTTTGATACGGAGGTAGTATATTGGATTTTTATTAGATATTATCTTTAGTATATTAACAAACAAAAAGACTTGAATAATATTTAAAAATTTGTGGTTCATATATAAATCGATAATATTTTTATTTAATATAAAAAACATGAGACTCATTTAATAGAAATATATAAATCAATAAAGTTATAAAGTTGTAAACAACATATTTAACCAACGTAGCACATTCACAAGAAGCTTGATGTGACAAACGGTCTCAACTATTATAAACGTATTTCACTTTCTTCCTGTTGTATTCGTATTGGTAGATAGTCTACACCTTGGGTCGTAGGGCCTCTCCTACGCAACCAACAAACCAAACCTCTACCGTGCATTTGTTTCTCAAAAGAATTTTATAGTATATTATTTGAATTGTCGCACAAATTAACATATACTTATATAGTTCATTTTACGGAGTAATATATAAATGTTTGAATAGAATAGATAAATACTTATTAGTTCAAGTCATATGTTTATTTTTTCTTGATTTATACTCCCTCCGTCCCAAATTAATTGTCCACTAGACAAATGGCACACAGTTTTAAGAAAGTGCAATTATTGCACTGTTCACTAATCAAATCTCATATTTACCCACTTATATTTCATATGATTGGTTGTAATTTGAAATTGACAATTATTTTGGGACAAACTAAAATAGTAATGTGGACAATAAAAATGGGACGGAGGGAGTAGTTATTTGTACATAATGGTTACTAAGTACAATTGCACATGAACATAGGTGTTAGTAATTATAAATTTATAAGGTTTCATTCTAAAATTAATTGGTTGTAAGAGGTGTAACTCAGAATCCTTATAAATACATTACAGATTCATTTTTTGTCCAATTTGAGACATTACTCAACATACCCCTCTGAGTCTTTTTTCGCGTCTAACACGTGGATATTTATGAGTTTCGTGGAGTCCGTGTGGCCGTTTGACCAACACGAGTGAACCTTGCTCTAATGTCATATAAGTTTGTGGGGTTTCATCTTAAAATCAAGTGGTTGTAAGAGGAGTAACACATTACACTTATAAACACATTACAAATTCATTATTTGTCCAACATTACTCAACATTAACTTTTGTAAAATACAGAGTAAACCAATGGCATAACTGCATAAGCACTCGAACTAAATTTAGAAACTTTCATTTATAAAAAAATAAACAAACTAAATTTATATAAAAGTTACAAATTAAAGTTTGTTTATTTTTTTAGATGATTTTAGAAAATGAAGTTTGTTTATATAAATCTAAAAACTGAATTTTGTTTATATAAATTTAGAAATCTTAGTTTTTTTAGTTGTTTATATAACAAAAAAACTAAATCTTATAAAAATATTGCATTTAGAAAATTGTATAATTATCGTATTATTCACTAGTATAATGTCATATCTATCATTTTGTAAATATATTGACTGATTTTAGTTTAAAAATAAATACTTATTTTAAGATACATTAAAATAATAATATGAACACTTATTTTAAATTGAATGAAACAACTAATTAGAAAAGTGATGCGGGCGCATTTAAAGTGTAGATGAAACATCACTTGCTTCCATATATACTTGAAATATGCATTAATAATTTAATATTGATTGATTTATCAGTAACATATATTATGTCAATATATCAATTGCATTATCAATGAGAATCGTTTTTGCTAAAAAAATAAAATTATAGAATGACGAACAGTTGACAATAATGTTTTAATTCAACAATCAGAAAATTTATGAGGTACATCGAACTTGCATTATATTTTTGTTTTTCCTTTTTAGTTGTGTTTGTGTAACTAAAAATATATATACATGTGCGATTGGAAAGGAAAAACAAGAACATGCATCGATTTGTCGTCCTCAGTGGTGTCCTTATGCCGAACTCAGTGATGTCCTTATATCATTATCATAGTTGGGGGCTTCAATAGTAGGCAAAAAAAAATTAGTAATAAGTAGGATCCTTAGTAAAGTTCGTTTTTCACATCAAGTTGTAAACAAATTTAAACTAGTTTTAGTTTGAGTTTATTTAAAAAGTGAATCCAAAACATCGATTTCTTGATTATCTCAAAAATATTTAGTATATAAAATTAGCAAGGTAAAATTGATTAATTTATTGGATTTGTCTAATTCATGCATTAAGAGTATGAGATAAGACACATTTAAGGATCTTAAGTTTTCCAAAAAATTTGTAAATACCCATCAATAACTTCATTTTTTATTAATTTATGAGATGTCTTAAATGTATTTTCAATTGTTAAGGAAATTTCTAAATTATTAACTACATCTAATCTAGGGCATAAGTTAGACAAATCTATTTACTAAATAAAATTTATAATTTCATGAAAATAGCAAGGGTTGATCAGTCCCGTGTTTACACAACATATGACAATGATATAGACATGCACATAAACAATGACGCGTGGTTTAATTTAGGCTAAAATTAAGGGTCATTTTCCAATCAACTTCAAGGTTAAATCCTTTGTTTTGCAAAGAGATGAAAGGGAGCTAGCTATAGATTCTCACTCTCACCAACTTTCCTTTCTTTCTTTTATGAACCAATTAGGGTTCGACACAACTTAATCATTTTATGATGTTTGATTTGTTGTTCGGAATAATTCCAACAAAATATCTGTTTTACACTTATCCGATAAAAACTAGTGGTTAGTATTCGTAACGACAAAATTAAGATAACCCTTTTACGTTTTTCAACTTATCCAATATCTGTTCACTGTTGGTTCAAAAAAAAATGTATACTTCATCCGATTCAAAATAAGTGATACACTTTGAAAAATTATTTTATTTGACAAAAAATAGTAAGACCCTCACCCACTAACTAACTACATTAACAAAGTGAAATGACTCATTTACCTTTAATTTTTACTTTTAAACATCATTAACCAATTTTATCCAAAAGGTGTGGGGCTCATTCCACACTAAGCATCCAATTAATTTAATTTAATCATCATTATAATCTTTTGCCTCAAAAACCGTGAAACTCAAAGTTTATCACTTATTTTGAATCGGAGGAAGTATATATGTTCACTATTCACGAAGCACATATCCAGATTCTGAGCCACAATACCTAGTTTTGTAGTATTTTAATTAATGAATATACGTATTTGAATACCATAAATAGATACATTGTTATGGTCCACAACCAACTATACTCACAATTTTTAATTAAAAAATAGAAAAAAAATCAAACCCGCACATCTTGCTCGCTACCTCAACCACCATGAGCTCGTGGTCTTGCCTAGGGATGGCAACTAGCATCCGATCCGATGAACATCCACCCGATCCGCTCCACTCGTAGTGGATATGGATGAAGTTAAATGGGTGAATATCGGATGTGGAGCGGATGTGGATGTTTATTGGAGCGGATATGGATGATGATTTTCAATCCATGGATGAATCCACTTAACCCGAAATTAAATATATATTATAATTTTATATAACTATAAATATATGTTTTCAATAGTAGGTTGACTGATGAGGCAATTATTTATTATCATTTCCCATACTTGAATTTCTTAGGAACTAATCATTTTATCGTTTCTTATTCTGTTCTTAGTATGAAGGCGACGATCATTATATGACTCGTTACTTTTGAGATTTTTGTGTGATTTTCAATGCAACAACCCATAAATCACAAGCATGTAATTATGGAACTAAGGAATGAGTCAACTAAATGATCAATATTTTGGGGTTATCTACAAAGCATGCTCTAAACTTTTAATTATATCAGATTATATTTTTGTGTGTATCTCTTTTAGATCAATATTTTGGTATTAGCTATACAAACTATAATCTATGCATCAGATGTATCATAGTTATGTTTCCGTTTGACTCTTCTTTTGGAAGAAACTATGTAAATATGCAATAAAAATCGTAAATCATATATAAAACTATCGTACTTTCTTTAGGAGTTTTTTTTCTTCCGAAATCCAACGGATGTCCATTTACCCGCTCTAATCCAATGGATATGGATATGGATGGATGAAATGATTTTAAATGGATATGGATATGGATATGGATGAGGTAAATTTAAATGGATATGGATGTGGATATGGCATCATCCGATCCACATCCGATCCATTGCCATCCCTAGACTCTTGCCACGACGTTTGCTCTAAGACAAGTGTGAACGTATGTGGCTTTAACAAAACCCCACACATATACACATAAATATATATGTCTGTATGAAGGTGTTGGTATGAAAATATATATAACCCGAATATTTTCTTGCAAGAATTTTGTATCTTCAAAAAACTAGCTTACAACATGTTTCAAGTTTCTTTTTATGATCGATGATGTCATGTTGATTAGAAATGAAAAAAAAAAAAAAAAAGGAAAATGTAACGAAATAAAGAGACTTAAATCACGTCATACCAAGAATCTAATGCAAAAAATATGTGGTTCATGAGAAAGGCCTATTCATCCTTCTCATATATCTACGTGTTTTTTATTTGCTCTTTGTTGCGTAATTGTAAAGCCATTGACTCTTTTTTTTTTTAGCATGATACCCAACAAGTGTCAAGTTTTACCGCTTTGTATGTCGGGCACACATAGCAAAATAAAACAACAATGCCGAACATTAACGAACGTGTTTGTCATTCTATCTATATATCCATTTGATTAAGGGTCTTAGCGTTTGCATCTTTAAATTTTGCATAAAGACTTTCAAATTGTATCATAAATTAAATTTAATATTATAGGACCTGCACATCAAGTGTCTTCTTAAGCTATAATATAATAGGACCTCACCTAATAAGTATCTTATAAAACTTAATGTAATAGCCTGATAGGACATGCATATCAAATGTCTTATTATATCGAATCATAATAAAAATTCAACGAATCAAGATCATATAATATAGTTTAATAGGATCTACATATAAAATGAATCTGAAAAACCGAAAAATCTATTATAAACCAAAAAATCTATTATAAACCGAAAAACCAAGAAAATCGAAAGATTGAAAATCCAGGCTGCTAAAAACCGAACTTAAATCGTTTGAGAATTCCAAAAACCGAATTTTCGGTTTGAGTTGCGGTTCTAACCAAAAAGCTCCCCAAATTGATCCATGCTCGACTACAGGGGCGGTACCAGACAAATTTTTAAAGGTGGGCAAAATTTTAGAGTGCAAGTCAGGTTCTTTGAGTGAGGTTTATTTAAAGTTAAATCGTAAACCAAATCAAATCAGTTTTAGTTCGAAGAAAGTCTAAACGTAAACTAAATTAGTCAAAAACAAAATTCACGTGTTAGTTAATTCGAGAATAAAAATTCTAAAACTTAGTAATCTAAAAAATAGATTATAATTATTTATAGTGGTAGATCTCGTATACACAGTTTATGTTCTTAACTCATATTCGTAATCAGTTTTGTTATAACGTTCAAGTAAGTTTTTAAAGTGTTCATATATAGATGATGTAGACTAATATGTTACTGGATAAAATATATGTATGATCAAATAAATGATAACCATGATATTTCTAAACCAATAAACCTAGGGGAAAATAAATCAAAAGAAAAGAAAATTTTAATAAGAAATAAAGTAAAAGAAAACGGGAAAGAAAAAAAAAGATTTAAAAATATATATATGTATATGGAAGTGATTTAAACTAAATATTATATATTTTAAGATACATGAGTTAGCCACTGAGCTAATATATAATGTGTATTAGTTATCGCTCATATATTATGTATATTTGGATGAACCTTGCCCACCACTTGGTACCGCCCTTGCTCGACTATCTCTACGTTGGATGTTGCCACTTATATTAATTTCATTATTTGGTTAATTTTGAGACACATAACTTATGTCTCATAATATTTTTCTTTTCTTATTCGAAGATTGAATCACACATATGTTAATACGCATGTAGATTAGGATCGATAAAGCCTTGTTCAGCTTAAAACGCAATAAGTGACGTCAATGGGGTCTGGGGTGGCCCGGTGGGGGTAGGGTGCACCTTCCAATGAACATTGAATTTATGATAACGTGTCAACCCGTGACTTGAAATGAATCTGAATTGACTAAGTTACCCTTTTCCCTTACTCCCATGGTGGCATTAATTTGCAGGTGTCCTTTCATGGAAAATAAGTAAATAACAACAGAACAGAAAGACAACCAAATTGACACCAACCGGAGTTGCTACACTTTCTCCATTATTGAAGTCTACTTAAGACATGGACCACGTGGTCCCATTTACCCACCAATGACAATTAAGATGGTGGCCCCACAATCCTAATTTATTACTCCGTATTGTTTATAAAAAAAAAAAAAAGATATATTCCAATTATAATAAGTTATGCTAGAATTAGTTTTAATCGTGATATACGTAATTTAATAGTGGTTGTTTCTTAATTAACTTTCTCATAGTAAATGTTACATATTGATAGATCAAACATGTAATGTAACATCTATGCAATTATTTGGGAGAGCTCTTACCACTAATATATCACCAATGGTTAAAACTCTAAATTATTACAAAAAAGTTAAAAACTTTGTAACATTAGTTATATGGTAACGAGTAACGCACTTGATGCGTCGTGCTATCTACACAAGTTCGATGAATCTATATAATCGTATAATTGTTTTTGCTAGGATTGTAGATTGTTCATATTTAGTATATCTAATAAGCCCGAGTCTATTTGTTTGAGATATTATGTCCGGTTATTTCATCAGTTTAACATTACTTGTCAGGATCGATTAACTATACAGAAGTTAATAAACACTTTAGATCTAATTGAATATAGAAGTTGCAGCGGATCAACACTATATCAATGTAATTAAGAACAATGAACTGTAAATAATATGCGAAAGTATTAAGAACACAGTTTCACAAAAAGCTTCAATGTATATTATTGATTTTAACAACACACACGTACGTTTACAATTCGTAAGGAACTATTTATAATAGTCCTTGAAGCTAAACTATTTACCCTAGTTATTCTAGGACTTTGATTTATATCGAATTATAAAAGATATACATTTAATTACATTCTATAACTATCTCTGCGAAGATCTCGGACTTGATATGCTTCCAAAACGCGTACCAGTAGTAAAATCATTCACCAGTAGTAACTGTGCATCGTCAGTAGTAACTCTGGTAACCAGTAGTAAGTCCAAAACCAACGTTAGTAGTAACTGCTATTGATCAGTAGTATCTTCAATCTGTGCATGATCAGTAGTAACTTAGTTATAGTATTCACCAGCATCAACTTCATCAGTAGTAACATGTTCTGCCCTATCAGTACTAAGTATGATTAGTACTAACTGCAGCATCAGTAATAAGTTGATCTGTGTTTTGTTCCAACAATCTCCCCCTAAACTTATTGATTATCTTTTAATCAATCAAGTTTCTATTTACTTCTTCTTTTCTTTTTCTTCCAACAACTTTGCTCTTTTCTGATCACCTTCTAAAGTCTGTTGGTTCCTTTTATTCCTTTGTGCAATAATATATTTGATGATTCTTTTAACAAATTCATTCAATTTGTTTTGGAGCATCACAGCATCATGTGGTTTAATAAAGTTCATGCACCAAAGTTGATAAAGAGTTTTCTCAGAATGAGGATACTCTTTCTCATAAAGGAATAAGTCACATTTCTTACTTGTATATTCAAAGAAGTACATATTGACAGTTGGCAGCACATTCCAGGCTTGAACATTCTCTGGATTTGTAAACTTCTCTGAATAATTTTCTGGATAGAAAGCAGCATCAATCATTTCAGTAAGATAGCCTGCAGCTGAATTCTTCCAGTTCTTCTTAGTCATTCTTGGTTTACCAATGATCAACATTTTAATAATATCACTTCTGGTTAGGGACATGACCAAAGGTTTCCAAGCTCTGAATCTTTGTATGACCTTATCTTCTCTAATAATCTCAATCATATCATCTATACATCTCCAGTTGATGATTGGATTATTTTGTAGGGGAGCAATGGGAAGATCATAAACCTGAACCATTTGTAATTTCTTCTTGGGTTGTTCAAGTTCAGAGGCAACTGTCTTCCTTTTCTTTGAAGTTTGAGAGAATACACCAGATGATTCTCCAGTTATTGTTTTTCTTTCTTTCATTTCTTTGGAGTCTATCTGTTCAAGTTTATTGGTGTACTTCTCATTAATATCTTGTTTAGTAAGATCCTTCTTCTTTTCTACACAGTACTTTTCAACCAAATTGATCAGCTTCATTCTTCCAAAGGCCTTTGTGTTGTGACCTTTTGATTTTAAGAATGTGATCATTTCTTTCTTTTTCTCTGCAAATTGTTCTGGCATATCAGCCTTCTGCTCTTTGCATTCTTGTACTTGTGCTTCAATAAGTTCTAATGTTTCATATTCAAGTTGCCTAAATTTTGCTAGTTCTTTTCTTTGTAGTTCTTTTCTTGTTTCAGCAACTTGTTTGGTTTTGACCTTTTGTTGAAATTGTGGCAGTTTTGATATATCTGCTATATCTGCCAATTTGATTTCTGTGAATGGTTGTCTCAATATTCTAGCCCTTTCTGCTAATCTTTTGTTTTCATTTGCTAGAGATACTTCAACCTTTTTTAAGTACTTTGCTCTCTTTACCTTCCACCTATCCTGTTTGGCTGATTTAGCATAGTTGATTTTGTTGACCCTTTCATGACCTTGTGCTCTATTAGGTTGGTCTTCATCAGCAACTTCCTTTCCCTTTCCTATGTAGTTATCTTTCTTTTTATCTGGTTCAGATTCAAGGACAAATTTGGGACCATAGTATTGTATCTGAGACAAAGGAAGGATTTTAGGATGTGGAGGCAGGGAGCATTCATCTACTTCTAACCAATTTACATCATCATCAATATCTTTCACCACCATTTGTGTTGTTTTTCTTTTTGGAGATGGTGGAAGTATTACTTTAGGTTCTAGTAGTGGTGGCAGCTCAATAATGTCATCAGTAGTAACTAAGGTAGTTACTGCTGGTATGTCTTCAGAGATTACTACTGATAGGGCATCAGTAGTGTTTGCTGCCGTTTCTTCATTTACTACTGCTATGATATCAGTAGTAGGTTTTACTACTGATACTTCTTTTTCAGCTTGATTTTCCATAGGAGCAGTAGTAATTGGCTCATCTTCAGTAACCATCACTTCTGGGCCTTCATCAACTTTTGTTTCTTTTAAGTTTAGGAGAGAGGATGTTGCTGCTGCAATTGATTCATCAATCATGGTTTGTATGTTATCCTTCTCCCCCTTAGTGAGCTCAACTGGTGGAGCCTCACTATCAACAATTTTCTTCTTCAATCTTCTGATGATCTTAGTTTGTTGATGAAGCCTGTGCTCATAGAATCTCATTCTCTTGTTGATGGTATTAACATGCCTTTTCATGGCAGCCATTGTTTTCCCTTGGTTTGTTAAATACTTGAGACAATCTTGTACAGTGGATTCAAGAGAATCCACTTTATCCGTCAATTGGTTGATTTTAATACTGCCCTCACTCCATCTAGCAAGATCATCGGGCTCACTAACAGGTACATTGGCTTTGAGGTTTTCCATCCTATCCATCAATTCAAAAGATCTGCCCTCATCACTTCTTGGTGATTTATTAGGTCTTTTAGACATCCTCTTCTTCCTAGAAGAAGCAGAGATGCCCCCCCCTTGTGGTTTCTTGGCACCGGGGTCCTTTGAGTAACTCCTCAAATGAGTCATCACTCAAAGTTGCCGAGGTCTGGGTCCTAATGATGTTTTCACTGTCCTGTGCACCCACCTTTGGGGCATCAGTAGTGAAAGCCCTCGCCTCATGTCCTCTCTCCTCCTTGGAGGACAACTCTTGGAGCCTGGGGTTTGACTCAATTTGTCCCCTGGTGTCCTTTAAAGATTTCTTTCTTTTGTAAATAGTGGAAATGTTTTTGGTTTTATCTGGTAGGTCTTCCACAGAGTGAAGAGTAGTACTCTGCAGATTTATATCAAGTTCCTGGGACACATTCAGGACTTCTGTTTGGGCTGTTGATTGAGTGACTAGTTGGGGTGGTGTTTGGGCTGTATTTGGGGGTGATGGAGTGGGTTGAGGTTCAACTTGGGTTGTAACAATGGTTGAACCCTCTCCAATAGTTGTTTGATCTTTGATAATGTTAGGAAACAGAGGGGTTTCCTTGCCCGAAAATTTAAATTGTTTTCTCATATTTGAGAAAACTTTCTTGTTCAACTCAGGTAATATGAAAATGTTTTTAGGAGTTGACAAGTTTTGTAATTCACAATTTATGATATGTTGTAGAAATCTGGGATACATTAAAAATTTAGAAAAACTAAGATTTCCCAACATACCTTCAAAAATCATTTGAGAAAAATTAAATATTTGGTCTGTGGATAAACAGACAACAGCAGAGGCTATTGCCTTATTAAACTCATTCCAAGTACTTCTTTTTGGAGAAATACAATGCTGAATAGTATGTACTAAGAATTTCCATTGTGGGGAGAGAAGACCCTTTTGAAAGGTTACTATATTCAGTCTTCCCTCATAACCCATTTTTTGTAAAATTTCAGCAATGTATTCCTTCGGAAGAGTAGACATACCTGAATCGTCATGAAGTTATAGATGGTGTCTGATTGATTGTTCTGTTACTGTGATATGCTTTCCATCTACGTTTGATTTAATCATTGATATGGTTGTTCCTTCCGTTTGCTCAGCATTGGTCCAGAAATCCACCAAGTGCTGTTGATATGATTTTGGTTTTACAGTTAAAGCAAACTGTATATAAGAATTTCTCAAGAACTTGACGATCGGACGAAAATCTTTTGTGCCGTCGGGATTCTTTAGGAAGGCACACATATTGTGAAATTCGGAATATTTGAGATCGGTTTTAACATTCAAAGATATTAGAGTTGCCATTTTTGTTGAATTTTGAGAAGAACAGGAATGAATTTTGTTATTGACGAAGAGTTTTTGATCGTAAGCTAGGGTTTATCGAGAGGATTTAGCAAATCGAAGTGAAGATAATGCTAAACTAATCGACTGCCGCCTTTTATATCTTTCGATTTATCCTGTAAAACTACTAAAATGCCCTTCGAATCATAGCATAACGGTTATTTTCATGGGGGTTAGTTTGGTAATTGAGTTTCTGAAAGACCAGTAGTAAATAAGATATCAGTAGTAAAACGTCAGTAGTATCTACTAACATCAGTAATGACTAAAGATTTTGACATCAGTAGTAACTATAGACATCAGTAGTAACCACTAACATACAAGACCAGTAGTATATGTGAATACCAGTAGTACTAACTTACCAGTAGTATTTGTGTGAACCTAATACACACCAGTAGTATTTAACTGCCAGTAGTATTTTGTGCACATGCCTACATACCAGTAATACAGATATACCAGTAGTA
This sequence comes from Calendula officinalis, assembly GCA_963853835.1. Taxonomy (NCBI): domain Eukaryota; kingdom Viridiplantae; phylum Streptophyta; class Magnoliopsida; order Asterales; family Asteraceae; genus Calendula; species Calendula officinalis. Next base: position 6,254,187 of record OY970832.1, on the reverse strand, counting down.
AAACACTTAAGTAAATAAATAATATTTTACAACAATAACTTTACACATGATTTTAAGTGAGATTTTAATTTATCAAAATCATTCCAATACTGCTAACCAAGAAGTTGAATCTTCTTACATCAAATGCTTTTGTAAAAAGATCTGCTAATTGATCATCAGTATGGATTTTAACTACTTTGATTAATTTCTTTTCATTACAATCTCTTATAAAGTGAAATCTTATTTCAATGTGTTTAGTTTTTGAGTGTTTTACTGGATTGTTCACAATACTAATAGCACTTTGATTATCAATAAAAATAGGAGTTTTAAGGATAGAGATACCAAAGTCTAGAAGCTGGTTTTGAATCCAGAGTACTTGAGCACAACAAGCAGATGCAGCTACATATTCTGCTTCAGCAGTTGATGTTGATACATTTGTTTGCTTCTTACATTGCCATGACACCAGTCTTGATCCAAAGAATTAACATCCACCAGTAGTGGACTTTCTATCTTGACATTCACCTCCATAGTCACTATCTGTGTAGGCTATGAGTTCAAAGGGTGAATCATGTGGATACCATAGACCTAGTGATGGTTTGCCTTTCAAGTATCTGAATATTCTTTTAACAGCTTGCAAGTGTAGTTCTTTAGGTCTTGCTTGATATCTTGCACACACACAAACACTATACATAATGTCAGGTCTTGATGCAGTTAAGTACATCAAAGAGCCTATCATTGATCTATATAAGTGTTCATCTACATCCTCCCCCTCAACATCAGGATGTAGGTGTTTGTGTGTTTCCATTGGTGTACTTGCACTTTTACTGTCTTTCAAATCAAACTTTTCCAAGATGTCTTTGACATATTTTGATTGATTTATCAAAATACCATCTGTTCTTTGATTGACTTGGAGTCAAAGGAAGAAGTTCATTGGACCCATAGAGCTCATCTTGAATTTAATCTGCATCAGTTCTTCAAATTCTTTGCATAGTAAATCATTGGTTGATCCAAAGATGATATCATCTACATATATTTGTACCAGTAGTATATCATCTTTGACTTTCTTTGTAAACAAAGTTTTGTCAATGGCTCCTCTTTTAAAGTTGTTCTTCAATAGGTATGATGATAATGTGTCATACCATGCTCTTGGTGCCTAATGTAGGCCCTACAGAGCTTTATCCAATTTGAACACATAATCACCATGTTTTGGATCTTCAAAACCTGGAGGTTGGCATACATAGACCTCTTCTTCAATCTTCCCATATAGAAATGCACTCTTCACATCCATTTGATAGACTTTAAATTTCTTGAATGAAGCATATGCTAGAAATATTCTTATGGCTTCAATTCTAGCAACATGAGCATATACTTCATCATAGTCTATTCCTTCTTCTTGAGTGTATCCTTGGGCTACAAGTCTGGCTTTGTTTTTGATCACTATACCTCTTTCATCTTTCTTGTTTCTGAAGATCCATCTTGTTCCAATGGCTCTTTTTCCTTTGGGTAGAGGTACAAGTGTCCAAACAGCTTGTAACTTGAATTGAAGGAGTTCTTCTTGCATTGCCTCAATCCAGTTTGAGTCCTTCATTGCTTGTTGGATCTTCTTTGGTTCATCCTGAGACAGAAAGCATTCAAACATACATTCATTAGCAATTAAACTTATATTACACATATTTGCAGTTAAGCTTTTGTTTAATTTGCTTCTTGTTTGTAGTGGTGAGTTAACATCACTTAGAACAAGGTCTAATGGATGGTTCTTTTGAGTCCTTGTGGTTGTAGCTTTATCAACTACTAGTTGATTTTCAAGATTGGACTCATTTGTCTCAGGCAGTTGTTCCTCTAGTGATCCTTCATTGTCATTGATGTTTGGTTCATCATCATCTTGGTCAGAGTTACTACTGCTATTGTCTTCATCGAGATCAGTAGTATTGTTGTTGTTACTGGCATCAGTAGTATCTTGAGAATCTAGGTTAATGTTTGGACCAGTAGTATTTTGAGTACTATTACTGGTGTCAGTAGTATTTGAATTACTACTGTCCTCATTCTCAGAGTTACTACTGGTTCCAGAACTTGAGTTATTACTGACATCAGTATTAACTATTGGAGCAGTATTAACTACAATGTATCTCATTTCCTCTTGACCAGTATAAATTGATGATGTTCCTTCCTTTTGATTGTGACAATTTGAATTATCTGCATTGAAATTCATGTTAGAATTAAAGGATTTGGTTAGATTGTCTATGTCAAATAGCCAATCTGGACCATTTCCTTGTTCATTAGGTACATTTTCATTAAAGGATACATTGATGCTTTCTTTAATTATCCTTAGTCTTTTGTTGAATACTCTGTATGATTTGCTTTGAGTAGAGTATCCCACAAAGATTCCATCATCAGCTTTGCAGTCAAATTTACCAATTTGTTCTCTTGTAATCAGAATAGTACAGGGACAACCAAATGATTTCAAAAAGTTTATAAAAGGTTTTCTTTTATTAAAAAGTTCATAAGGTGTTTTAAAATGTGGCTTTACTATTAATACTCTGTTCTGAACATAACAGGCAGTATTAACAGCTTCAGCCCAAAAGGTAATTGGTAATTTTGAGTCTGCTAGCATTGATCTTGCTGCTTCTATGATGGTTCTATTTCTTCTTTCAGCTACACCATTTTGTTGTGGAGTTCTAGGTGAGCTGTATTGCCTGTCAATACCTTTAAAATCACAAAAGTTAATTAAGTTAGCATTTTTAAATTCTGTGCGATTATCACATCTTATGGCTTTAACTTTTTGATCAGATGTGTTCTCCAGTTTGACAATTAAGTTCTTTATGAGTTCACTTGTTTCATCCTTTGTCCTGAGAAAGAAAACCCATGTATATCTGGAAAAGTCATCAATAATAACAAGACAATATTGTTTCTTTCCAATACTCATTACATTTGTAGGTCCAAAAAGGTCCATATGTAAGAGCTGTAAAGGAACAGAAATAGAGTTCACAGATTTGGACTTATGAGAAGTCTTGTGTTGTTTACCTTTTAGGCATGCAACACAATGATGATCACACATGAATTGTTTTTGAGGTAGTCCAATGACCAGATTTCTTTTTACTAAATTGTTCAAGTTTTTAAAATTAGTGTGACACATCCTTCTATGCCATAGTTCTGATTCAGTGGTGTTTGCCTTGGATATAAAACAGTTGACCTCATTTGAAGAAATGAGTTCTCCCCCTATATCTAGACAATACACATTGTTTCTCCTTGGAGTTCTTAAAACAACATATTTTTCATCTAAAATAAAATCAGGAGAAAGAATGATGCACTCAATGTCTGTGAAAAGAATTTTGTTCTTTTTATCACAAACTTGAGACACACTGACAAGATTGTATTTTAGTTCAGCTACATAAAATACATCATCAAAGGTAATTTTGCCATTAGTAACAGTACCTTTACCTGTAATCTTACCTCCCTGGGGATTCTCACCAAATGCCACATATCCTCCATCAAATGACTTGAAATCTTTAAGAATTTGCAGATTTCCAGTCATGTGCCTTGAGCATCCACTATCAATATGCCACGTTCTTCCTTCTTCTGGGATCTGAATGCTCTGCACAAGGGAGTAAAGGATTAGTTAAGTTTGGGAACCTAAGCTTTATATGTCTTGGGTTCATCCTTTGAGAAATAAGCTTTGGGGGATTTAACTTTAAACCTTTATGGTACCCATACTTGTTTAGTACTGGTGTTTTGTTTTACTACTGCCCTTTGGAAAGTATTACTGGTGTGAGAATTTCCTACTGGTCTTGGTTTATACCCATGATTTTTAGCTTTTGAGTGTTTTACTACTGATGGACCAGTAGTATTTTGGTACTTACCATTTTTAGATTGACCAGTAGTGTTTTTAGGGTTGACACCAGTAGTATTTTTGAAAGTTATTTTAGGAGCAGTAGTATTTTTGTAATTAGGGTTTTTACCAGTAGTAGTCTTGTACTGGTACCATACAGCATTATAATTAGGGTTAACACCAGTAGTAAAGTTGTTAAAGTTTTTACTGGTGTTGGAAAACTTAAAATATTGTTTATTTTGATTGGATTTTCCATTGTTCTTGAAGTAGTTGCTGTTCTTTGGGCTTCCAACTCTTCTGTTTTGCACAAATCTTGGTGCATTTCTTCCAAATCTTGGAGTTTCAGCAATTTGAGTTTTAATTTTATTTACTACTGAAGGACCAGTAGTATCTTTTAACTTTTGAGGTTTTGCATTTTCTTTAAAAATTTTAAATTCCTTTAACTCTTTGCAGTTTATTGGATTGAAGTGACAATCCTTTGCTAAATGGTTCACCTTGTTGCAAATAACACATTTTAATTTATTATCTTGAGCCTTTATGATTTTTCTTTGTTCTAAGAGTTGGTTCCTATTTCTTTGGTTTCCCCTTTTTAGAATTTTGGGTATATTTTCTGCATAATATTTAGGAGACTCATTTGGACTTTGAGCTGTGTGAAAACTTGTATCAATTGATTTTGGTGATTCAGTTTGAGAGATTGTAAATTCAATTGATTGATCATCATCAGAAGAATCATTTGATTCAGATGTTTCATTATGTGATTCAGTTTGATTTTCAGTTTTTAATTCATTAATGATTCTTTCTGAACTGTTTTTAAGTGGTGGAATGATTTTATATGGAGGTGGTACAGCATGATATCCCACCCCATGAACAACTTTTTCTGTAGTTTGATTATTAGTTAATTCATCAAGAATTTTAGTGCTTCTTTCAAACTTTTTAATTGTTAATTTATTTTGTTCAATTTCAAGCTGACATTCTTCTAATTTACTTGTTAGTTCTTTATTTTTTATTTCATAAAATTCTTTCTCATCCACAGCCTGAAGCAATTCTTCCTTTATCCTTTGATCAATCATCTGGTACACATTTATTTGATGTTCTTGATCAGTAATCACACCATCAAATTCATGATTTCTTCTCACTGCTTTTGCTAAATCTTCATTTAATTTAGTGTTTTCTTTTTCTAGGTTTTTAATAATTTTAGCACATTCAGAAGTACAAGGTTTAGGTTTTACCTCAGTTTTGTTGTCAGTAAAGGCCATGAGAGCTTGATTTTGAGCATGCTCTTCTTCTTGGAAGCTCCAGTCATAACCTTGTCCTTGTTGTGATACAAGGGCAGTTGATTTTGATCTTTTGTCTGGCTGAGGACATTCTTTTGCAAAGTGACCAAGGGTGTTACAGTTGTAACATTTGACTTTAGTTTTGTCAAATCCAGCTTTGTCACCTTTGTTGAAGTTGAGGCTTGTCCTACCAGTTCTCTTTAAGAATCTTTTTGTCCTTAGGCTTAGCATAGCCATCTGCCATTTAAGATCCATCTCCTCAAGATCATCTGGGTTCAATTGTTCCAAGTCATCACTAATCAATGCAGTATGCACATGACTAGTGAAGAAGGATTCTCTTGCAGCATCCTCAGAATCTGCAGCCTTTCCTATGAAGGTTTCCTGACCTTGACCTGTACTAGAGACAAATGCAGCATTATTAGAAGAAATAGAAGGGTTCTTTTGGTTTACCTCAGTTTCAAATACTCTGAGATCATTGTAAAGTTCATCCAACTCTTTTTCTTCTAGAGCATCTCTTTGTCTATATACCACTGTATACATGGCCCATTCTTCACTAAGAGATCTTAGGAACTTCATGTTGACATCTTCTTGATCCATCTTAACCCCAACCTGGTTAAGTTCACCAATTAGCTTGTTGAATCTGTCAAACACTTGAGTGAGTGTTTCATTGGGTTTTCCTTTGAAGTTTTCAAAGTCTTGTTTGAGAACAGACTTCATGTTCCTCTTGGTGCTCTTAGTCCCAACGAATCTCTTCTCCAGTGCTTCCCATAGTACCTTTGCATCATCATACTCAACAAAGAGATGTTGATAATCGTTAGGAATGGCCAGTAGGAGAGTGCTTAGAGCTTTGAGTTCGATTCCCTTGTCCTTCTTTTCCTTCTCACACTTAAGTTTGTCTGCCTCAGTTGCAGAGCTGCTTGCTTGACCAGGACCAGTTTTGTTTCCTTCAAGGACAACTTCCCACATAGAATAATCTGTAATAAGCATGTATTGCTTGATACGATTCTTCCACATCCCAAAGTTGTTGGGAGTAAGTATAGGAATTTTGTTGGCCTGAGTGCTTTCATTATTATCAGTCATGATTAGTAATGTGTGTTTTAAGGATTAAAACTTTTTGTTGTTCTTAACAAATAGTAGATCTAGAACCAATAAGCTCTGATACCACTTGTCAGGATCGATTAACTATAGAGAAGTTAATAAACACTTTAGATCTAATTGAATATAGAAGTTGCAGCGGATCAACACTATATCAATGTAATTAAGAACAATGAACTGTAAATAATATGTGAAAGTATTAAGAACACAGTTTCACAAAAAGCTTCAATGTATATTATTGATTTTAACAATACACACGTACGTTTACAATTCGTAAGGAACTATTTATAATAGTCCTTGAAGCTAAACTATTTACCCTAGTTATTCTAGGACTTTGATTTACATCGAATTATAAAAGATATACATTTAATTACATTCTATAACTATCTCTGCGAAGATCTCGGACTTGATATGCTTCCAAAACGCGTACCAGTAGTAAAATCATTCACCAGTAGTAACTGTGCATCGTCAGTAGTAACTCTGGTAACCAGTAGTAAGTCCAAAACCAACGTCAGTAGTAACTGCTATTAATCAGTAGTATCTTCAATCTGTGCATGATCAGTAGTAATTTAGTTATAGTATTCACAAGCATCAACTTCATCAGTAGTAACATGTTCTGCCCTATCAGTACTAAGTATGATTAGTACTAACTGCAGCATCAGTAATAAATTGATCTGTGTTTTGTTCCAACATTACTAGTATACTAAACTTAAAGTCTCCTAGCTTGTTAGAACATCAGGAGTCACGACTTGGACCACACGTGTGATTTGGCCACACAAATAACTACTTCGAACCACTTGGAGTATGGATTCATCACTTAGCCACCACACTGAATTTAGAACCCACACACCAAATGTTACACAACACCACCATCACATTAATTCTCTTCACTTCGTGGAGATCACCGCCGGCCACCACTTGGAGGAAGGAGTGGATCGTGCCTAAGCTTCCAGAGGTTGTCAATTCAAAGTTTCAATGAAAAGTCTTGATTGAAAGTATAAATTGCCATATAAAAAATTGAAATATACATTTAAAAATGACTAAATGAAATTATTTCCTTTAGTGTCGGCAACTTCTTAACAATCAATTGTTATGGCTATATTAATGGGTAGCAGTTGATCCCATGCACCAATCATATTTCACATATTTACGTGGTCATTAAGTCCACCCACAAAACCTAAACGCTTTCAAAAGCACAAGCACAAGCATACTTGTTTTATTATTTAATTTAGAGTGCATTAAGTGCTTTTATTTATATAAGTTATAATGCACAATAGCCACAAGTCCATGGTACTTTGCTACGATTTTAAAGGAAAACACATAAGAAAGATATATTATTTTTTGTTTTATATGATAAGCAAATTAAACTTTAGATCAAGTTATTATATGTCTATTTCAAGAGTTGTTTATATACGATGAAAATTATTATTTAACTAAGAAAGAAAACCGATAAAAGCTACGAACAAATTGAGAGTTACCAAAAATGTAATGCCTAACTTTTGAAAAAAAACACATTATATTTCGGTCTCAAAAAAGCTACATCTTTTAGAGGACGAAACATGTTGATTAAGTCACTTTAATTATTTAAAATATTTTTTAAAATTTACCAGGAAAATGAGTATTGAAGCAATGCAAATAAAAATACAAATTGTCATTCCTTGCCAAGAAAAATGGGACCATGTAAGAACAAGAAATATGTAATGAAAATGCATGTATGTTGAAAATAATGTCATTGGTATGATTGGACTTTAGTGGGTAGTGAGACTAGTTTCTTTGTTGGCAAAACAACGACCGTTGTTCCACTCATTAAACAATGTAGAAAAAAATTTAATGTCGGAAAAGTTATAGTTATTATTTAAGAGAAATTATATTTAGTCCTATCATCTATTCATACTCATATTTTTACCCACTTAATAGGATCACGTGTGTGATCCACTGTCTCTCCCACACTTTGACCAAAATCGGCGCGTCTCATTTCCATTTACCGTGTGGGTAGTGGGTTTGGTCGCTCAAGCGAGCAGACTTCTTGTGAGAGGGTACGTAGTTTGTTGTTTATGCACAAGTTGTTGTACTTTATGCTTTGATGATAAATTAAGATTAGTTTGATCATCACTAATGGGGTTTAATCATCTGTTTGGTTTAGAGAGAAAAACCTGATGTGCCATTGAAGGAGCAAGGTTAAAAAATCCCACTAAAATGCTGTAGTTTTTATTTTATTTTTATCTAGATGTCTTTAGTTACGTACGAACTGTCGATATTGATTTCTTCTGAGTTATAACATAGGGTGTTGTTTAAACTTTAAACGCCAAATAATATTGTGTAGACTCTTCTAGAGAACCCTACTCTCTATCATAACTCTCATGCCACAGATACATATAGGGGTGTAGCCAGATCCAACCCGAACTCGATTATGCTAGTCGGGTCGAGTTTATTCGGGTTTTATGTAGATATCAAGGTTTTTTAATATGATTCGACCAACTAGATTCCTTATCGGGTCAGATATTATGTTAGGATTACTTACATTTATTGGGTTTCGAGTTAACCCGATTAGACCTATTTGAAGTTTAAAAGGTCTTTTGGGTTTAAAAATTTCAGATATTCTTTTTTCATTAAATCAATGAATTAACACATTAATAACTATAAATCATTCATTAAAAACTAATTAGTTAACAGTCATATGTATTAAATCAAACCTCATAAACTTCAATATATTAGATATATTCTTTTTTAATTTTCATCTAAAAATCCTAATTTAGTTGTAACCCGACCTACCCGAATTCGACCAATCCGATTCCTTATCAGGTCGGGCTTCAGATTAAGGTTATTTTACCTCAAATCCAAGTATCCAACGAACCCGATAAAGATTCGTAACATTACCTTCACACTAATGCACTCTTGCACTCTATTTTTTTTATTTTTTTATTAAATTTGGGACACATGTGATGTTATGGTTTTGCATATCGCGTAAATCTAGCCTAAGATGATTGTCACAATTTTATCATAAGAATCGATATGTCAAAAAATTATATCAGAGAATCAAATTACGTATAAATTCAAACTTACTTTTGGAAATGTTTAATCTTCGTAAATTGCATGTGTGGGTAAGTAAGACGAGTAAAAAGTAAAAACTAACAATAAACGTCTGGGCCGCTTATACAAAAATTAAGCAGAATAGTCCGGGCCACTGATACAATATTAAGCCCAATAGTCCAGGCCTTTCCCATTATCCACAACAAATGCCATCTTGGGTCCCCTATAAATTTTAAAAATTATTTGAGATTGCTTCGATACGTAAGTTTTAGAGAATTGTAATGGTGTCTATTATTTGTTTTTACTCATGTGTCTACCTATTTGATGATAACATGTGTCAAAATCAAGGGATGATATGAGAAAAGAGAATTAGTGAATTACACATGTCAAGTTTAGAGATAGATAAACACATAAATAGGCATAAATAGTAGGCACAAATATCATTTCTCGTAAGTTTTAAAAGTGCATTAAAATCGTAACAATAAGCAAGATTGTGTACCAGGATTGCCGGCTTTGAATCTCATAGTAGTTCAACCATTTGCTAGAACACCAACTATATTCTTTTTTTCGGAAATTTCGGATATTTTTCAGATATCAGACATCCGGAAATTTTGAAAACACTATCTTGATCTGATGTTCAAAATTCGGATATCAGGATTTTCGGATATCCAGATATTCAGATACCCATATTTTGATACCTGATTTTTGGATATTTTTAAACACCCGTAAACAGGGGTGGATCCATGTAGAAATAAGTGGAGTGCATGGTCACCACTTGATGGGTGCCAACTGTTTGGATAGCGGTCACAAGTGCATTTGTCGTTTTCCCGGGTGCAATTAGAATGGTGTCTGTGATAAATTGTATGACTTAAGTTGCGTCTACCTCAATGACTGTGAGCTTAAGTCCTGCGATTTGTGATCATAAAGATAAAATATTTTATTATATTATTGACGTATTACTGACAAATTTAAAAATAATTTCGTCCGTAAAGTGTATTTGTTTATTTGTTACGACTCACCGAGAAAGTTATTTGCTTCACAAAATCATTGCTAATCCGTCAGCAATTGGTTGCTAACTCAATGTATTTATTCTCATCAGTAATCCATCAAAGATCAATCGGTACTTTCAGATGGTTTTTGTCGGTAATTCCACGGTGAAGGGAATTTTTTTAGTATTGTTGGAAGATTTTTAATTATAAAACTTCTTGAATTATACGGAGTATTTCAGTTTTACATAAATAATTACAACCACTCAACTTTAATGAAAAAATAAGAAGAAATTAACATAACATAAGAGCGACAATAAAGTTTAGACCACTAATACAGTATTAAGTCCATAACTCGCTAGACTTCATTATTCGACCCTGAGCAACTTGATTTAGTTAGGATGCCCAAAAGAACTCTTCGGTAATTGGCTTTCTTTAATACCATGAAAACTTTGAAGTTTTGCTCGCCAATTTTTCTAACACTTGGGAAGATCACTAGGAGGTGGGCGAATGGATTCTTTTGGACCTTTGCCATTGTCCACAACAAATGCCATTTTGAGTCCCCATGTTGTATGCACTTCAAGATGACAATGCATGAACCATACCCCTATCAAATCGGGAAGAAAAATGATTTTAGATTGATATGATAGTCATATAGAACTACAAAAAAACACGTTAAAATCGTAAGAATATGAAAAGTAAAAGCAAGATTGTGTACCGGGATTGTCAGCTTTGAATCTGATAGCAGTCCAACCAGCCGCTGGTACTCCGACTGTATTCCTTTCAACTGGATCAACTAGATTAAATTTTTTAGGATCGGTAACAGGATTATAGTTACCGATCCCCCTCCCAACCACAAAAAAATTAAACCCATGCAAATGAAGCGGATGGCTCTCGGGGGTGAGCATTCCCGTGTCTTGCAAAACAAGTTGCACGGTAGCGTTATAAGAAAGCCTATACAATCTTGTACCATTTGTCGTTCCAAGATTCGTCGGTTGTGCCCCCGTGTAATTATATGAAATCAACGGCTTGCTAGGGAAGTCATCCGTGAAAACACCACTTATATTAAAATAATGTGCTTGTAGAAGTGCGGTTGTAGGCATAATAAACGTGACATTATTAATACTAGCCGCCACCCTACTACCATTAACACAAGTCGGACACGAGTTGATCCCAAGACCAATGGTGAAAAATAAAGAGTGGTCGATGGTTAACGGAACGTTAGCAGGGTATTTAACAGAATTCAAGCTTCTTAACGAGTTTATGAAATTGTTAGCCACCGGAGTTGCATTTTGTGGTGGTGGAGCGATGAGTTTAGTGGCGGCAGAAGAAAGAGTGCCGGAGTAATGTAAGGAAGCGGTGGCGGTGACATTATCAACCGCAATTGGTGCATCCATAAACGGTGAGACCGCAACTAGATACTTGCCGGCTGTTTGAGTAGCGGTCACAAGTGCATTTGTGGTTTGACCGGGTGCTATTAGAATGGTGTCGGTGGTAAATGGTTTCACGTAAGTTGCATCTACCTCAACGACTGTGAGCTTATGGCCCGCGATCCTAAAAAAGAGTTCTTCATTAAGTGCAGCATTGACGATTCTTAGCATGTATGTCTTTCCTTGATCCACCGGTACTTTGAACCCGCCTAATACAACAAATTTGATTTATTTTCTTAGTCATAATTAGTTACATGATCCTTTTTTGTACAGGAAACATTCACACTTAGATGATTATTCATCTATTATTAACTAACAACATTGATAAAGTGGGATAGTAGACAGGTTAGTATGACATCTTGAAATGGGTCGGGTGGACTTGAGCAACTTCTATAACAAATTGAAATATTTTTTATAAATATTTATCTTGTCAAATATAATTAGAAAAATTATATTATTTAAATAGTAATATAAATTTTTGAATAAAATGATTTAGAAGGTTTTATGAATTGAAAATTCTCTTCTGACATAATCGATCAAATTGACTTGTTTCCTTCGATCTAAACTATCTTCTTTTACTACGCACATTTAACTCCAGATAAAATATAACGTAAATCGACAGGTGCATAAATAAATGTGTCAAAATTGTCATATATAGTATATATGTTTGGAAGTACTAAAAAGTAGTAATAACCTACCATTCGCCAAACAATTCGAAATAGGCCCAGGATGGCCGTTGATGGTATGAGCATCCGAGACATTAGGTGCTTGGCCTAGTTTTTGTGCCTGGTTTATCACTGCTTCGGTATCTGATTTCCACCATTCTCCTACATATTTATTATCAAAAGTTACTTTCATGACTCAAACCTCTCACAATTTGTGTTAAAAGGGCAAAAATAAGAGAGTTAAATTACCTAATACAACCACAACTTCCTTTTGAGGCTTAGGGAAGGGATAAGGGACACCGAGTTTAGGCAAAATGACAATTGCGCCATGGACCGTGGCTCTGAGCCATAAAATGTGTGCATGCCACCAAAGGGTTCCCCTTTGCCCTGTTAATGTGAACTTATAAACATAGGTTCCTTTCGGCTGAATTGGGCATTGCGTTATGTAAGCCGGACCATCAGCCCAACCGGTCCTTAGTTGTCGTACACCATGCCTATGGTTGTCACCAAGAAAATTATATATTAAAACTCTAGCTTTATATATATATTGCTCTAAAAATATATGTAACAAACTAAAGTTACACACCAGTGAATGCTGACATTATATTTGACATGGTTGACCACCTTGACCATTACCGTGTCGTCTTCCCTAGCAACGAGAGTGGGACCGGGGAAACGACCGTTAACTGTCACAATTGGCTTACTTTCACACAATCTTGTCGTATTCTTCATCACCACCTGCGGACACATTATTGAAACCACCAAAAAGAAACTTATCGTTATCAAAAATGATATAAAAAAATTGAAGTCTCGAGTATGCATTACTCGTATATACCATACATTTTGAGCAAAACACGATAAAAAGTTAAAATAACCGAGAAAACTTGTTTTTACAAGTCCCTAGGCGCATTTTCCTAATCATGACAAATTTTTGATACATTCCGTTTTTGCATGGTTTCGAAACAACAAAAGAAAAGAAAAGAAAATCACAAACATTGAATTTGTAGTGACAGATTCGGCCTTCCACTAATGACGGAAAAGTGCAAGCCATAATGACCATCGCTACCACCACCAATCGCAACCATATTTGGGCCATTTTGATCTCTTTGTTGTAATGCAGTTGAAGTTGTAGCTGTTTGTGGTGGTGGCAGATAGAACACATACCTTATAAAGGGAAGTGGCTTTGCTCAAATGTCCTTGTTACCCCGTTAGGTGGATAGGGTACGGACACGTTTTTTATTTCTAATGAGATGGTATTAAAACATTTCTAACAAAGAATATGAAATAACAAGGAAAAGGGATTTGGTATTATATCTGCTATATTTTACTTCTCAGCTACACAAAGTGGTTATGCGACAACTAACTTTTATACCCTAAGTTACGTATTGCCACTATTTATTTTTCAGTATATTTTATAAAGATGGACAAATTACTTTATTTTTCAAACAAGATTAAAACCTTTTTGATCGTTGTATACCTTTTTTGAATTGATACTTCGAACACAAATATAGATTCTTACAATTACGATTTTCGGTTATTTCTATAACGCAATGTTATATTTGAAAAATATTTAGGTTGTGCATAGTTTCTATGATTTTTCACATGCACTTTTTAAATATAGAATATTATACGATAGTTCGTTTACTTTATCTTTATTTTTTATTTTAATGGAATTGGTGATGCTTAGTTACGAGGGAAAAGAAATTGATTCCTAATTCTAGAAGAGGGGATTCGGGATAATGGATTGATTACAACAAAAGTCAAAAACTACACTTGACCAAACAAGACTATAACTTTTCCACAAACGTCACTACTTCACCAATCACCATGGTCAAACACATTACGCTACTGATCTTCACAAGTGAGACTGCTCACCTAATTATTATAGTTATGTTAACCATTATTTTTATTTCAACAACTTAAATTAAAACGTTAAAATTATTCTAATTCTTTAAAATATCATTTGACGTTAAGTGTTAGAATTTACAAATTATTTTAGTTCAAAATAATGACTCTTTTTATCTATTTTACACACTTATTGTTATAGGTTTTATCTAATATCTAATTATGATATACCAACATCTAATAATTTTAATATGACAAAAACAATTAATTAATGAGTCAAATCGCTAGTCAAAATGTATTCTCTTATATATAAATCGATTAATATTTAATATCACTTAAAACTATTTATATATACACTTATTTGTTACTTATAAGTATGTACCATTAATAAAAAAAAAATTACCTTGTTGGCCTTAACTTCAAAATTGTCTAGTAAAAATTTTAAACAAAGATAACAAGTTAAGTTCAACGATTTTAGTAATTTTATACCTTAAAGGCTTAAACTATTATAGTTCTATGTCCAAATTCTAGATATCAGCTGTGTAGACTTGCGTTCAAAAATATTACTTTAACCATCACTATCATCAAACCACATATGATTCAATATACAACCACCACCATCATCAAATCACATGTGATTCAACATACAACCACCACCGCCGGCGACCATCTCAGGCTGCCGTCTGCCGCCGGTCGCCGTACGGAATCACATGTGATTGGATACGCAAACACATGTGATTGCAAGCAGCCGACGGTGGTAAGGGGTTGCCGGTGGTGGAGACGATGGCCGGCAGAGGTTGTTGGCGGTGGTGGTCGACCGTGTTGAATTACATGTGATTTAATACACATGGGGTGGTGGTGGTGGGGTCGATGGTGTGCAATCACATGTGATTTAATATACATGGGGGTTGTTGGGATATAAAAGATCTAATACTGAAAAAAATTTATTACTGATACTGCAGTTGGTACTGACGAATACTTAATACTGATACAAGAGTTAGTACTGATGGGGCAGAGTTACATTTACTACTGATCAAGTGTTAATGCTGCTGTAACAACTTGATACTGACAATTGAGTTACTACTGATGACTGAAATTCTACTGATCTCGTGTTTACTACTGATGTTCACATTTACTACTGACGATGGCTATTACTACTGATGTCGATATTTAGAGCTGATCGTGTCCGAGATCTTCGTAGAGTTAGTTATAGAATGTAAATCTTTTTGTAATTCAATTGTAATCGTTTCCTAGAATAACTAGGTTAAAGTTTAGGCTTCAAGGACTATTATATATAGTTCCTTATGAATTGTAAACATACATGTGTATTGTCGATCATATCAATATACATTGAAGCTTTTTGTGAATCACTGTGTTGTTATTCTTATTTGTTTTTATTAACAGTATTCATTGTTCTTAATCAATTAACATAAGTGTTGATCCGCTGCAACTTCTTATTGTTAGTAGATCTTAGATTAATTAATCTGTCTGGGTTAATCGATCCTGACAAGTGGTATCAGATCATTACGGTTCTAGATCTACGAATTAAGGACAACAAAAAGTTTCATACTTTTTATCTGTAATTGTTAATCATGTCTGATAACAATGAAAGTACTCAAGCTATCAAGATTCTAATTCTCACTCCCAACAATTTTGGGATGTGGAAAAACAGAATCAAACAATACATGCTTGTTACTGATTATTTCATGTGGGAGGTGATTCTTGAAGGAAACAAGACGATTCAAGCTCAACTAGCCACCACTTCAACTAAAGTTGACAAACTCAAGTGTGAGAAAGATAAGAAAGACAGAGGAGTTGAACTCAAGGCATTAAGCACCCTTCTGCTTGCTATTCCCAATGACTATCAACATTTATTTGTTGAATATGATGATGCAAAGAAGCTGTGGCAAGCACTGGAGAAGAGGTTTGTAGGCACAAAGAGTACCAAGAGAAACATGAAGTCTGTTCTGAAGCAAGACTTTGAAAACTTTAAAGGCCAGAAGAATAAGTCATTATCACAAGTTTTTGATAGGTTCAACAAACTTATTGGTGAACTGAATCAAATTGGATATAAACCAGACAATGATGATGTCAACAGAAAGTTTCTCAGGTCTCTAGGTGAAGAATGGTCTATGTATACAGTCATATATAGATAAGGTGATGCTTTGGAAGAAAAAGAGCTGGATGAACTCTACAACGAACTTAGAGTATTTGAATTTGAGGTAAGTACTAAAACTCCAAATTTACCTTCAAACAATGCTGCTTTTGTGTCTAGTACAGGAACAGGTAAAGAGGGTATAAAGACTGCAGGCATTGAGGATATAGCAAGAGAATCTTTCTTTGCTAGTCATATGCATATTGCATTGATTAGTGAGGATTTAGAACAACTCAATCCTGATGATTTGGAAGAGATGGACATCAAGTGGCAGATGGCAATGCTGAGCTTAAGAACAAAAAGGTTTCTTAAGAGAACTGGAAGACAAAATTTGTCTTACAATAAAGGTGATCGTGCTGGATTTGACAAAACGAAAGTCAAATGCTACAACTGTAGCAATCTAGGTCACTTTGCCAAAGAATGTCCTGACAAAGATCAAAGATCAAGCTACAACAAAAACAATACTTCAAATTCTACTGCATTAGTATCTCAAGAAGGACAAGGCTATGACTAGAGCTTTCAAGCAGAAGAACATGCACAAAACCAAGCTCTTATGGCAGTCACTACTGATGAGGTACACCCTAAATCTTGTACTACTGAATGCATTAAGGCTTATAAAGAATTAGAAAAACTTAATAAAGAAACTCTTGAAGAATTGATATTAAACAGAAATAGAAGAATTGAATATAATGGTTGTATAGCTGATCTTGAATATCAAATTAAAATCTACAAAATTACTGATCAAAAGATAAAAGATGAATTGTTGCAAACTACTTATGAAAAGGAACATTTTGAATTAAAACTAAAAGAAACATTGCTTAAACTGGAAGAATGTCAAATGGAGTTAGAACAAAATAAATTAACCATTAAAAAATTTGAAAGAAGTTCTCAAATTGTTAATGAATTAACAAGTAATCAAACTACTGAAAAGGTAGTACATGGAGTGGGATATCATGCAGTTCCTTCTCCAACTAATTTTATCCCTCCTCTTAAATCAAGCACAGAAAGAATTTTAGAAAATTTGAAAATTGAAAGTCAAACTGAAACTGAAACAAATGAATCAAATGAGTCTTCTGATGATGATCAAACAACTGAGTCAAATGATACTAGCTTTCATACAACCCAAAGTCAAACTGAATCCCCAAAATACAACTCAGAAAACATACCTACAATTTTAAGAAGGGGAAATTAAAGAAATTTAAATCAGCTAAAAGAACAAAGAAAACCTGAAAGTTCTAAATCAACAAAATTAACATGTTTAATTTGTAACAAGGTTAACCACATAGCTAAAAACTGTCACTTCAATCCTATAAACAGTCAAGAATTCAAAGAATTTAAAATCAACAAAGAGAAAGAGAAGATTTTAAAATTAAAACAAACTGAAGAATTAACAGCCAAAGCAAATAAACATTCACAAGTTGAAATTCCCAAATTTGGGAGAACTGCACAGAGATTTAAAAATAATGGAAAACAAAATCAATTTCCAAAATATTCTAAGTTTTCAAACATCAGTAGAAACTTCTCAAGGTTTACTACTGGTAAAAACCCTAATTACAATGCTGTCAGGTATAATTACAAAAACACTACTGATCATGCTCAAAACTCATATTACCCAAACACTACTGGTCCATCAGTAGTAAAATATTCTAAAGCTAAACACTACGGGTATAAACCTAGATCAGTAGCAAACAAGAACACCAGTACTAACCAATATCCTAGGACCAAAACTACATACAAAGTTAAATTGGTTAAGAAGTCTCACTCTTCAAAGGATGAACCCAAGACAAAACAAGCTTGGGTTCCCAAAATTAACTAATCTTTTTACTTTATGTGCAGAGTATCCAGATCCGTGAAGAAGGTAAAACATGGCATATTGATAGTGGATGCTCTAGGCACATAACTGGAAATCTTCAAATTCTTAGAGATTTCAAGTCTTTTGAAGGAGTATATGTTGCTTTTGGTGAAAATCAAAGAGGTGGTAAGATTACAGGTAAAAGTACAGTAACCAATGGTAAGATCACTTTTGATGATGTATTTTATGTGGCTGAGCTTAAGTACAATCTGGTTAGTGTCTCACAAGTATGTGATAAAAAGAACAAAATTCTTTTTACAGATATAGAGTGCATTATTCTTTCTCCTGATTTTATTTTAGATGAAAAATTTGTTGTTTTAAGAACACCAAGGAGAAACAATGTGTATTGCCTTGATATAGGGGGAGAACTCATTTCTTCAAATGAGATCAACTGTTTTATATCTAAGGCAAACATAAATGAATAAGAACTTTGGCACAGAAGGATGTGTCACACAAATTTTAAAAATATGAACAATCTAGTTAAAAAGAATTTAGTAGTTGGTTTACCTAAAAAAGAATTCATGTGTGATCATCATTGTGTTGCATGCCTAAAAGGTAAGCAACACAAGACTTCTCATAAGACCAAATCAATAAACTCTATTTCTAACCCTTTGCAGCTTTTACATATGGACCTTTTTGGACCAACAAATGTAATGAGTATCGGAAAGAAACAATACTGCCTTGTTATTAACATGAAGTATATTCTGGTCAATACTGATCCTATAATTAATACTACTGATCCCAGTAGTAACTCAGATAACCCTAGGAATCTTGATACCAATAATAACTCAAATACTACTGATCCCAGTAGTAACTCAGAAAATCAAACAAATGATGATGAACCAATCAATCTTGACATCAGTACTAACAATGATCCACCAGAAGTAAACGAAGATCATGTTACTACTAATACCCGTATCAATGAGGAATCTTCCCAAAATCCAGAAAATCATGAAGAAACATGGACAGATGCACAATTTCCAGAATCCAATTAGTCGAATCTTGACAATCAATTAGATGTTGACAAAGTTCATGGCACCAGAACAGAAAAGAATCATCCTTTGGACCAAGTCCTAAGTGATGTTAATTCAACCATGCAGACAAGAAGCAAATTTAATTCATCTTTAAATTCAAATGTTTGTAATATCAGTCTAATCTCTAATGAATGCATGTATGAATGCTTTCTGTCACAGGAGGAACCCAAAAAGACTCAACAAGCAATGAAAGACTCAAACTGGATCATAGCAATGCAAGAAGAACTTCTTCAATTCAAACTACAAGCTGTATGGACACTTGTACCTCTACCAAAAGGAAAAAGAGCCATTGGAACAAGATGGATCTTCAGGAACAAGAAAGATGAAAGATGTATAGTGATAAAAAACAAAGCCAGACTTGTGGCACAAGGATACACTTAAGAAGAAGGGATTGACTATGATGAAGTATATGCACCTGTTGCTAGAATTGAAGCAGTAAGAATATTTCTGGCATATGCTTCATACAAGAAGTTCAAAGTATACCAAATGGATGTAAAAAGTGCATTCCTTTATGGTAAAATAGAAGAAGTATATGTATGCCAACCTCCAGGATTTGAAGATCCTGAACATGATGATTATGTGTACAAATTAGACAAAGCTCTATATGGCCTACATCAGGCACCAAGAGCTTGGTATGATACATTATCATCATACCTACTGAAGAACAACTTCAAAAGAGGTGCAATTGACAAAACATTATTCACAAGAAAAGTCAAAGATGATATACTACTGGTCCAAATATATGTAGATGACATCATTTTTGGCTCAACAAATGATCAACTGTGCAAAGAATTTGAAGAACTAATGCAGATCAAATTCAAAATGAGCTCAATGGGTCCAATGATCTTCTTTCTTGGACTCCAAATCAATCAAAGATCAGATGGTATTTTGATAAACCAATCAAAATATGTCAAAGACATTTTGGAGAAATTTGCTATGAAAGATTGCAAAAGTGCAAGTACTCCAATGGAAACTCACAAACACCTACATCCTGATGTTGAGGGGGAGGATGTAGATGAACACCTATACAGATCAATGATAGGATCCTTAATGTACTTAACTGCATCTAGACCTGACATTATGTATAGTGTTTGTCTATGTGCCAGGTATCAAGCAAGACCTAAGGAGCTACACTTGCAAGCTGTCAAAAGAATATTCAGATACTTGAAAGGAAAGCCATCACTCGGTCTTTGGTATCCACATGACTCACCATTTGAACTTGTAGCCTATACAGACAGTGACTATGGTGGTGAATGTCAAGACAGAAAATCTACTACTGGTGGATGTCAATTCTTTGGATCAAGACTGGTGTCATGGCAATGCAAGAAACAAACAAATGTTTTAACATCCACTGCTGAAGCAGAGTATGTAGCTGCATCTGCATGTTGTGCTCAAGTACTGTGGATTCAGAATCAATTACTAGACTTTGGTATATCTATCCTTAAAACTCCAATTTTTATTGATAATCAAAGTGCAATCAGTATTGTAAACAATCCTGTAAAACATTCCAAAACAAAACACATTGAAATAAGATTTCACTTCATAAGAGACTGCAATGAAAAGAAACTAATTAAAGTTGAGAAAATTCATACTGACAATCAACTGGCAGATCTTTTTACCAAAGCTTTTGATGTAGGAAGATTTAGCTTTTTGGTTAGCAGTATTGGAATGATTTTGATAAGTTAATCTCAAATCTGAATCAAATATAAAGTTTTGTACAATTTCTATAGTTATAAGTATGTTTTACTACTGGTTATTTATTACTACTGATCGTGCAAAGTTACTACTGATAGGGTTTGCAGTGAATTAGGTCAAAGAGTAACTCAAACGTTACTACTGATGAGTTACTACTGATCGACAGTTATCTGTGAAATATGTCATTTTACCAAACTAACCTCCATGAAAATAACCGTTGGGTTATTATTCAAAGGACATTTCGGTCATTTTGCAGGTAAAATCGAAAAAATATAAATACCCAATTATGATTAATTTAGCATTATCCGACCTCGATCTGATAAACCCTTCAATAAACCCTAACAAATCCTGCATCAGTATCAACAAAACTCTCCTTGCTACACCAAAATTCTCTTCAAAATCCATCATCAAAAACTTCAATTTCGAATTAAAAGATCACTAAAAGGGCTACTCTCACATCACTCGAAGTTCAAACTGATCTCAAGTACTCCGAATTCCACAATATGAAGGCATTCTTGAAAAACCCAGATGGAACAAGAGATTTTCGACCAATAGTCATGTTTCTAAAGAACTCATACATCAAGTTTGCTCTCAATGTCAACCCTAAAGCATATCAACAACATCTTGTTGATTTTTGGGAAAATGCTGAAAGAACTGAAGATACAAACACAATTCAAGTCAAGTCAGTTGTAGATGGAAAACCGATTATTATTACTGAACAATCCATCAGACACCATCTGCAACTCAACGATGAATCAGGTATAACTTCTTTACCTAAATCCGATCTTATTGAAAATTTACAAAAAAATGGGGTATGAAGGAAGACTTGACATAGTCACCTTTCAAAAAGGTCTTCTTTCACCTCAATGGAAATACCTTGTTCATACCATTCAACATTGTATTTCTCCAAAAAGAAGTACTTGGAATGAGTTCAACAAATCAATAGCATCTACTGTTGTTTGTTTGTGCACAGATCAAGTATTTAATTTTTCAAACATGATTTTTGAATGAATGCTTGGAAGTTTATCACCTTCTAAATTTTTAATGTATCCAAGATTCCTCACTCATATTATTAACTGTGAACTGCAAAACCTTTCAACACCTAAAAACATTTTCATTTCTCCAGAAATAAACAAAAAGGTGTATACTAATATGAGAAAACAATTTAAATTTTCTGGCAAAGTAACTCCACTATTCCAAAACATGATCTATGATCAACCCCCTCCTGGAGAAGGTTTAGTACACCCAACTGAACCCCAACCCACTCCATCACCCCCAAATACAGCCCAAACACCACCCACTCAGTCCACTCAAATAAATGAACCCATAGATGTCCTGAATGTGTCCCAGGAACATGCAATCAATCCACAAAGTGCTACTCTTCACTCTGTGGAAGATCAACCAACAGCCAAATCTATTTCCACCATCTATAAAAGGAAGAAGACTTCCTTAAAGGACACCAGGGGACCAATTGAGTCACACCCCAGACTCCAAGAGTTGTCCTCCAAGGAGGAGAGAGGGCATGAGGAAAGGGCTCTCACTACTGATGCCCCAAAGGTGGGTGCACAGGCTAGTGAGAACATCATTAGGACCCAGACCTCGGTAACTCTTAGTGATGACTCGGAATTTGAGGAGTTACTAAGAGGACCCCGGTGCCAAGAAACCACAAGGGGGCACTACTGCTTCTTCTAGGAAGAAGAGAGTGTCCAAACAACCCATTTCATCAACTAGAAGTGATGAGGGTAGAGAGCAACAAACTGAATTGACGGATAGGATGAAAAACCTTAAACCAAATGTACCAAATGAGCCCGAGGATCTTGCTAGATGGAGTGAGGGCAGTATTAAAACAAACAAATTGACGGCTAGGAAGGAAAACCTTAAAACCACTGTACAACATTGCCTGGAATTGCTGAACAATCAAGGGAAAACCATGACCTACATGAAGCACTACATTAATACTTTGAACAGAAGACAGAAGAGGTTCGAGTATAGGCTTCAAAAGCAATCAAATTTGATCAAGAAACTACAAAGAAAGATTGTTGATAGTGAGGCTCAACCAGTTGAGATCACTAAGGGGGAGAAAGATCAAATTCAAGGCATGATTGATCAGTCTATAGCAGCAGCAGCCCTCCTAAACTTAAAAGATGTCCATGGTGAAACAGGTCAGAGTATTGGTGAAGACCTGTATAAAGATATGGAAGAGGATGTATTTGTGTCTGCAAATCAGTCACAAATAGCAGAACAAGTACACTCTCCAGTTACTACTGAAGTCATAGATACTACTGATCCTATGGATATTACTGAGGCAAAGGATCAAGAGGCTGTTACTACTGATCAAGTTGAAGAAGCAAGTATACCAGTAGTAAATACTCCACAAGAAGAAATTGATACTACTACTAATGCCCTAGCAGTAGTAACTACAGCAACAGCCACACTAGTAGTAACTGATACACAACAAATGGTAGTACATGCACAAACTAAAGAACCAGTAGTAACTACCTTGGTTACTACTGAATCATCTGAAGAACTACCAGAGCTGATTGAAGCTGAACGAGCTATCATTGTGTCCAAACCAAAAA
This sequence comes from Calendula officinalis, assembly GCA_963853835.1. Taxonomy (NCBI): domain Eukaryota; kingdom Viridiplantae; phylum Streptophyta; class Magnoliopsida; order Asterales; family Asteraceae; genus Calendula; species Calendula officinalis. Next base: position 6,230,742 of record OY970832.1, on the reverse strand, counting down.
CATCAGAATTCAAACCACTTATCATACCTGACATTGATGATAATGTGAACTGGTTTGAGGTAGATGAGTGTGCCTTACCTCCTCATCCTAAGATTCTACCTCAGGACAAAGTACATCTATTCAATCCATCAATTGTACTTCCAGAAGTCAAAGACATGAAGTACATACCTCCACTTCTTACAGCAGTTATTGGAAAAGGAAAAGGCTTGTATGATGATGATGATTTTCCTAACAGAGCTCTAGGTCACCAAATGGTGAACAAAATCAACTGTGTAAGAAAAGCTAAACAAAATCAATGGAAGCTGAAAAGAATAAAATATCAAAGAAAAGCAGCAAAAACTCAAGCTCTTGAAGACAAGAAAATAGCTGAAGAAGAAAAACCAAAAGATACAACTATTCAAGAGATTGAAGAATTCATAGAAGGAGATCAACAAGAAGCAATGAATAAAATAAGGCAAATTGAAAAAGAAAGAATAGATCTTCTTGAAGAACAAGTGAAAGAATGCAAAAGAAGCAAAGAAGATATGCCAGAACAATTTGCTGAACAAAAGGAAGAAATGATCTCTTATTTAAAATCAAGAGGTCAAAATGCAAAGTCTTTTGGAAGAATGAAGCTGATAACTATAATTGAAAGATATTGCATAGAGAAAAAGAAGGAACTTGCAGAACCTCAACCTAAACAAATCATAGAAGGTCTAAGTGAAATTGATCCTAAGGAAATAACTTCAAGACCAAAAATGATTGGAAGTTCATCTAAAATAACTGCAAGTAAAAGATGGGAATTAATAGATGAAGAAAAGGCAAAGAAAAGGGCAAGATTAGATGACAAAGTAATAGATCTTCCCATAACCCCTATTCAAGATAATCCAATTGTAAACTGGAGAATGAATAGTCAAGCAATTGAAATAGTTAGAGAAGACAAAATCATACAAAAGTTTAGTGCTTGGAAACCATTACTGATGTCCTGTACAAGAAATGATGTCATCAAACTTCTGATGATTGGAAAGCCTAGGATGTCAAAAAAATCATGGAAGAATTCAGGAGCTGGATACTTGACCAGTATGATTGATGCTGCATTTTACCCTAAAGACTATCCTAATAACTTCACCAGTAATGAAAACATATATGCTTGGAATGTGTTACCCACTGCACACATGTATTTCTTTGAACGAACCAGTAAGAGATGTGACCTATTCTTATTTGAAAAGGAATATCCACACTCTGAACAAACAATGTACCAAGTTATATGCTGCTCCTTCATGCATCCTCATGATGTTTATTTGTTTAATGAAAAGAGAAATTACTTCATCAAAAGAAACAGCAAATACATCATTGCTCAAAGGAAACTACAAAATCAAAGAACACTTGAAGCAAGAGCCAAAAAGTTAGAGGATATGAAGAAGAAAGAAGAAGAAGAAGAAGAAGAAAAAGAAAAGAAAACTTGATTAATTCACATTGAATTAACAAGTTTAGGGGGAGATTGTTGGGATATAAAAGATCTAATACTGAAAAAAAATTATTACTGATACTGCAGTTGGTACTGACGAATACTTAATACTGATACAAGAGTTAGTACTGATGGGGCAGAGTTACATTTACTATTGATCAAGTGTTAATGCTGCTGTAACAACTTGATACTGACGATTGAGTTACTATTGATGACTGAAATTCTACTGATCTCGTGTTTACTACTGATGTTCACATTTACTACTGACGATGGCTATTACTACTGATGTCGATATTTAGAGCTGATCGTGTCCGAGATCTTCGTAGAGTTAGTTATAGAATGTAAATCTTTTTGTAATTCAATTGTAATCGTTTCCTAGAATAACTAGGTTAAAGTTTAGGCTTCAAGGACTATTATATATAGTTCCTTATGAATTGTAAATATACGTGTGTATTGTCGATCATATCAATATACATTGAAGCTTTTTGTGAATCACTGTGTTCTTATTCTTATTTGTTTTTATTAACAGTATTCATTGTTCTTAATCAATTAACATAAGTGTTGATCCGCTGCAACTTCTTATTGTTAGTAGATCTTAGATTAATTAATCTGTCTGGGTTAATCGATCCTGACAGGGGTGGTGCTGGTGTTGATGTGTTGAATCACATGTGATTCTGGTGATGGTGGTGATTTGGGGTTAATTGATCCAAGGACTGAGATTTATTCTCTAAGACTTTATAAAAATTATAAACGTTCTTGAACTTTTCTCGTGGTATGTAATGTAAAATTTTACTTCCTCCGATTCAAAATAAGTGCTACACTTTTATTTTCACGTTTTTTGATGCAAAATATTGTACTATATATTATGATAGATTAAAGGGGATAATTAGTGAAGAAGGGTCCCACATATAATCTTTGGCTTTGTTGAAAAAGAGAAAGTACATTAGGTGGCAATCTTAATGATGTTTAATAAAGTAAAGTAAGGATAAAATAGTAATTTTATATACAAAAATTACCAAATAAGAAAAGTGTAACACTTATTTTGAATCACCCATTTAAAAAAAATGTAGCACTTATTTTGAATGAGAGGAAGTATTAGTATATCTTTACTATAATGTATTTTGTAGCTGAAATGAGAACTACGTGCGGAACATGTCATTTTCGAGTAATACAATTTATTTTATTTTCTCAATTTCCCTTTAACCCCTCTTAATGCATTGAATTTGAATTGATTTTACATTGTCTAACAACAATTTTCATGTTTATCCTTTGTTTTATGTAACTTTTACACAACTGTTATTTTTTGTTTGTAATTATTTGAAAATTTGTAAGTATAAATTATTTAAAATATATACTTCCTCCGTATCACAATAAGTGATATATTTAAATTTTCATGAATTTTGAGGTAAAAAATTAAAATATATATTAAAATATAATAAAGTAGATAGTTAGTGGATGATATGTCTCACTTTTATTAGTTAATGAGTTTTAAAAGTAAAAGTAAGGGTATACGGGTAATTTGATCTTATTAAAGTGGATAGTTAGTGGAGGTTGAGTCTCATATTTTTGCCAAATAAGGTAACTTTAAAATGTATCACTTATTGTGATACGGAGGAAGTATTTACATACATGTTGGTTTCAGAAATTTTTTTTTTATGAGCTACTGGAATTTACAATTAAATTGTCCACATAACACATAATTAAAATTATAGTATAATAGTAGTATATATTCATTAAAATTAAATAAACCAAAACAAATGTATGTCCTGCAAAATGATTGACAGCCCGATAACTACCGTTGATGGAAATCAACGACTATTACAAGGAATTTGAAAAGAATAATAATGTGGATTTCATCATCTTGGATGTTTCTTGCGAAGTCTGCCGGCCATTATCTGGATTTTCTCTCTGTATTCTTGCTAATTTAATTCCTCCAATTTTATTCCATAATTAACCATGCAATTATCTATTAAATTACTAAAGGCCTTTGGCCTAGCGGTATGATGTTTGTCTCTCAATTTTGAGGTCAGAAGTTCGAGTCCCGTCGTGAACATATGTGATAATTAGGAGTAGATTAGATTTGTCGTTTAAAAAAAAAAAAAAAAACTATCTATTAAATTAATCTATAGATAGTTTACATTACTTCTGAAACTATAGATTAATTTACAATCATATCCACAGATACCACCAGTTCACTCATAACTCAAGTCATTATACTCCATACGTCTCACAAAAAACTTCTCATTCACTTTAGCACAAATTTTAAGATAATAGTTAGTGGTGGGATCATTGGTATTAATTTTGATTAAAATATAAAATTGGTTTGGAGAGAGAAAGATAGTTGGTGGATAGTTAGTAGTGGAGTCCATAGTAATAATAATATTTTATTATGTGGAGCCCATCAAATGTATCAAAAGAGAAGTTTTTTGGGAGACAAAAATTTATGGTGAAATGAGAAGTTTTTTGTGGGACGGAGGGAGTATCATTTTTGAAACCCACAAAAATACATTTCACTTACACCACACACCAAAATTTCAATTGGCGCAGTGCCAAGGAACTCACGTAGGCCTTGGCACAAGGAGTTGGCGGTATCAGGGCGTGAGACTAGTGCGCCAAAATGGCGTGCCTCATGGGATGGTGCCTTTCTGACGTGACGTGACCACTCCGTCCCCTTGTAGAAACCAATAATTAAAATAAATAATTACACGATATGTTTTAATTTTTAAAATTTCTATAGAAAATGTGGGTGATAAACCACAAAACGATGCTTGTATCCGTCACGAAAGATCAAGAACAAATTGGATATTATCAAAGCTTCTAAGTTTGGCTAACTCATGCCCTAAGAGCATGAGGTAAGAGACGTTTAATAATCTTGAACATTCCTAAAAACGTATAAATAATCATTAATGAACTTCATTTTTTACTAATTCACGAGTTTCATTAAATGCAATTGCAATTGTTTAAGGAATTTTTAGTTCATTAAGTGTCTCTTATTTCATGCCCTTAGGGCATGAGTTAGAAAATCACCTTTTAAATATCTTAGAATAAGAAACAAATATATCACTTTAGAATTAAAATATAAAAACAAAACAGAGAGATTGACATCTTTCGCATTGATCATTGAATACTTTCTTGTCTAAACCGCTCGTTCTTGCAAGGTGTACTTCTTTAATGCATCTTTAATGGCAATTAACCGTATGATTTAATGGTGACATTGTTTTTAGTTTTTACACATCTGTTTTTCCTAACTCCAACTTCTATATATATATTTTTTTGAACGGAGAGTTAGTAAGTTAGTTGTTCGAGCTTAGTTAGTGACATTCACAAGAGGCAGTATGTCTTCCCTCGAACCCATCCATTTATGGGGGAATAAACCCCACCACCTTTTTATCCCCAAGTTTTGCCTTCAACAAGTCTTGAACCCAAGACCTCTTGAAGGAAAACCCCAAGGCTATCCTTGGTGACCAATTGATCTAGATTCTAGACCAATTGGTTTCCAACTTCTATATATGGTTATGGATGATAATTAGTTCGAGGGAAACATACTGTCATATACAATTTAAATAATCATTAAAAAAACAACCTTAAAAACAAAAGTATCTCCGTCTGATTAAACCCATAAATACTAATATAAATGCATATTTATGAACTTGATAAACTGGAGCATTTGGCAGGATACAACCCACGACCTTCTTTTGGTTATTTCTTGTCGAGTTTTTTGGCAAATTATAATTGAAAATATCCCATAAAAAACCAAAGAAATTATCTTCTCTACTTACTTGATTGCTGTGTTCATGAGTTCAAGTATCTATCAGCTTATATTTTTCGTTTTCTTTTTCATAAGCAGGGACATATATAATGGAGTTGATTTATCAATCTTGAGTTTGCTAGGGTCTCGACTCGCACGGTGACAAATTAGTCAAGGAGTCTAACAGGTGCGATCTTAATTACTGTAATCTATACATACCCCCTCATTTCAAGGGATTGTTGTCGTCTATTTTTATTCAAAATAGTTGCAATTAATTACGCTTCTAATTAAGATCTAACTTTACTAATTATGTTGATCTTTTATTTGGGTTCTCAAAGGGTTTGAAAAGAGAAGGAAAAGAAAAGAATCATAATCATGACAGATATTGCATTAGATACTTATAATAAACTTGAGACAGAAGAAGATGTGTACACTAAAGATGGCACACTTGATTACAAGAACAATCCTGCCAACAAGAACACCACAGGAACTTGGAAAGCTTGCCCTTACATTCTTGGTACACTTGTAACTAATGCCCTAAAACTTGTACGTTCTATGCTAGCTAGGTAGGAAACATGGTCTTAATTTAATATATCCTTGAATTGTGGTTAATTGGCAGGAAACGAATGCTGTGAAAGATTAGCGTATTACGGAATGAGCACAAATCTATTGCTTTATTTCAAGAATAACCTTAGTCAACATAGTGCTACGGCCTCGAAAAACCTTTCGAATTGGTCAGGAACTTGTTATATAACACCATTGATAGGTGCATTTGCTGCCGATGCCTATCTAGGCAGATATTGGACTATTGCCATCTTTTCCGTCATATATGTTATCGTAAGTTTTTATTTCATACCGCTTAGGTAATCGAGATACTAAATTATGGTTATTATGTCATGTCATATAGGGAATGACATTATTGACAATATCAGCATCGGTTTCGGGTTTAAAACCAAGTTGTGCAGGGAAAGAGGATTGCCATGCGACAACTACTCAACTTGTGGTAACTTTTGTGGCACTTTATTTGGTGGCTCTAGGAACCGGAGGGATAAAGCCGTGCGTGTCTTCATACGGTGCGGACCAATTTGATGATGCCGATGAAAAGGAAAAGAAGTACAAGAGTTCTTTTTTTAATTGGTTCTATTTTTCAATTAATATTGGCGCATTAATTGCGTCATCGGTTCTTGTTTGGATTCAAGATAATGTGGGTTGGGGGTGGGGGTTTGGGATCCCGGCTGTGGCCATGGCGATTGCGGTCGGTTCGTTTTTTTCGGGTACTCGTTTGTATCGGTATCAGAAACCTAGTGGAAGTCCATTGACCCGCATTTGTCAGGTCATTGTGGCTTCTTGGAACAAACGTGGAGTTCAACTCCCTGTTGACAAGTCAACTTTGTATGAGATAGCGGACAATGAGTCCGCTATTGTAGGTAGCCGAAAGCTTGATCATACAAAAAAATTTAGGTAAGCTTTCATTGGACACACAAAATAAAAACGAAATAATAATTTATATCACGAAAGTTTAATTAGGACTTAAGAACTATGTTTTGATCTGCAGTTTCTTGGACAAGGCGGCGGTGGTGTTAGAATCAGATCGTACAAAAGAATCCGTTGATCCTTGGCAGCTTTGCACGGTGACCCAGGTCGAGGAATTTAAATCTATCATCAAATTGCTTCCCATTTGGGCCACCGGGATCATCTTTAGTACAGTTTATGGTCAAATGAGTAACCTATTCGTGTTACAAGGCTCCTATATGGACATATTCCTTAACAACTTCACAATACCACCTGCGGCTTTAAGCATTTTCGACACACTAAGTGTTATCTTCTGGGTCCCGGTCTATGACCGGATCCTAGTACCCGTTGCCCGGAAATACACGGGCAACAAGTCAGGCCTGACCACACTCCAAAGAATGGGGACAGGCCTGGTGATCTCGATTTTTGCAATGTTAGCCGCAGGGATTCTAGAAGTTGTTAGGCTCGGGATTGTCAGAAGAAATAATTATTATAATTACGCGAATATGCCCATGTCAATCTTTTGGCAAGTCCCACAATACTTCTTGATTGGTTGTGCCGAGGTTTTTACCTTTATTGGACAACTAGAGTTCTTCTACCAACAAGCCCCCGACTCGATGAGGAGTTTGTGTTCTGCTTTGTCACTTACAACCGTCGCGCTTGGAAGCTATTTGAGCTCTTTGCTTGTGACGATTGTAACAAATATTACTACTAAGGGAGGAAAGCCCGGGTGGATACCCGACAACCTAAATCTTGGTCAGTTACAAAACTTCTTTTGGCTTTTAGCAATTTTGAGCGTGTTGAATTTTGGGGCATTTCTATTGATTTCTTCATGGTATACCTATAAAAAGCCCATCGGTACTCTGTCCAACAAATTCAAAGACAGCGGTGTTTCTTCTGAACGACTTACAAATTCAGAACAATGATGTTACAATGCTTCGTATCGTATTGTGCTTTAAGTTTGTGAAATATATGGGTGTTTGTTTGATTGGTTGCACTTCAAGTTGTCCGATTGACGTTGTAACCTTGTATTTGCTTTCGTGTTTAATTTTCACGTCTAATTGTAAAGAATATGATAAACATGTCCAAATGTGACAAATGTTTCTACCTTCAAATTGATTGCCTTTAATATTAGACCGGAGTTAATGGTGCCTTCAGTTGGGTGTCAGTTGGCGTCGGTAAACCGACACCGTTGGCACGCCACCTTCAGTTTAAGCTTTAGTTCATATCCTTCGTCTTTGGGAAGTGTAAAGCGACGTACTGTGGAATAATTTTGTAGATATTAGTATTTTGTGTGTATGTATTTTATGCATAAAATATTAAGTAAAAAGGTTAGTTGTCACAGTGGAAGTTGTATTAAAATACCTTTCTAAGTATTCAACCTTCAATCAATATTTCATGCTCATAGAGAAATTGAGGGATTAAATGTGCAATAACAGTAAACATAAAGGAACATAAGGTTACAAATGAACAAAAAGAACACCTATTTTTCGGGTTTTCTCTCAAAAGTAAGATCAAGAAAGGTTTTAGGGGAATTGCTCGTTCCACTGAGAAAATTCCTTTCATGAAGTAAGATTACTCAAACAGGTTGCAATCTCGCATATTTCTTCTCTCAATGGTTCGCAAAAGTTATAGAGCTGCTGAAACAGGTAATGTTTTTAACCCATCGACATGTTATTTTCAGATTCATAGTTCCGGATTTTTGAATTGGGATTTTTCCGTCCTTTCTGATTATGATATTGTGTGTCAATTTTTGTTGATTGATGTGAATGAAATTCGGAATCCGAGTTATATAATGATTTGGGCTAGTTTCGTTTTTATTACGAACATGTGCCCTCCAACTGTTTGATAAAATGTCCGACTCAAATTTCTTTTACTCATATGCTCTTTGAGCAGATTATAGGACCCTAAATGGTAAATCATTGAGCTTTATGTGTCTTAACATGAAGAAAATTGTGAATCTTAAAGCTTGCTACTGTGAGAAACTGTCAAATGATTGGTGTATGTAAAGATGTTATGGCATCTTTCCAGACTCAACTTTTAACCATGCCTTCAAATATTATAATAAAGTAAATACAGTATACTATTTTAATTTGGGTTTTGGGTCGGTTCAATTCGAAAAACCCAACTAGGACTTTTAACCATAGCCCACAACTAGCTTGAACCGAATTTAGTTCCGACACTTAACATCTACTTTACTTTATAAGCAAATCATTACATATAATGATATACTTTATTGTTTAATTCCAGTGGCTAAATCTTTCACTGCTGAGAAATACCTAAAGAAAATAGGTCTCGGAAAAGAAGACCACTATTTCTGGAAACAAATTGGCAAAGCACTTTTATGCACATACACCGTATTCGGTGCAATGTGGCTTTTTAACGAGACATCGCCACTTGGTTGGTGGACATTAAAACCCGTACCAAAAGAAGAAAAAGAACTTGCTCATCTTTATCAAAGAATAAATTACCCGTACCCGGGTGATGAAGAAGCAATGACTGAATTCATTGCAAAAGGTGGAATGATTGGAACAATGGTGAGTGCAAAAGGAACCATTGAAATGGATTCAGGGCCCGAGAATTATCAAAAACAGTTGCAGAAAGACAAGTTTAATCAAGAAGCAGTTAAGTTGTGGTTGAGGATGAAGAATGAAGTTGTTCAAGAACTTCGGGAGAAAGTGTATGATTTGTGAGTGAATGTTTTTAGGTTTGGAATTGATGATTAGAAGTATAATAATGGTATGTTGTATTCATATTCGGTTCTTTGTGTCTTGATTTTATACGTATTGATTAAGTTTTATATGGTCGCTTGGTTTTAAATCGTGGGTTAGAATTTAAGTGTTCCTAAGTACTTCGTATATGGATACAATTATACAAGTCTTTATACAACCAGTGATTTATTTTCAATATAATTATACAATTTATAGTAAGTGTTCTTTATAGATTGTCACTATCAAAACTCTATACAATGAGGAGAATGTTTTTTTAAAATTGTTCAAAACTGATGTAAATTTTATTAACATGATTCTTAATGGGTTGTTATATGACAGAAGACAATAAAGTGAAGTCACAATTTATGTTCACGCCGTAACTTGTGAACCCTAAACTCTAAAGTTTATTAATAACAAAAATTTGAGGGGTGTGCTTCCGTGTGTATCATAATGATGCATCACTCACGTTATGTTGATGCGATAATACTAACATCATGGTTACAGTAATGTGTGAACCCTACCCACATGCTACATCCAACCCTAGTGTGTTTCATGTTAGAAGTTGTTTGGTATCTTTGGCAAAGTTGATTAGGAGGTGGTGTTGCTTTTACGAGGTGTAGATAAACGGTGTTGGGATACTTAGGACATGCATCCATTATTGATATGGTATTTGTGTACTAACTTTTTTTTAACAACATTTGCTGTGGAGGATTTCAATATGATATTCAAAATACTATTACCGAGCTTCATATTTTTTTTTGAACAGCAAGCTTTAATTAACAAACAAAACAGAACATGCGCCTAGCAAGGCACTAGGCGCAGACAACAAACAGGAACCAAACAAAACATCAAAAACACGACATGGGATCTACACACCAATCAGTCCACCTATTACAAAGATTACAAGAGGGGGCCCTGTATTTAATCCAAAAGTAGGAAATCGCCTGAAGATACCCACCTTTAGCATAGCTGCCAAAATCATCCTAAGCTCGAAAAACTTTACCATTACGCATCCTCCACACAATCCAAAGGTAAATGTAAAAGACGCTAAGAAAGCCCTTTTTTTACCTTAATCGCCATATTAGAATCCTGCACCCAATCGATAATATCCAGAACAGAAGTAAAGCCCATTAGATCAACCTTCCACCAAGACGAAATGTCACACAGAAACTCTTTAGAAATAGAACAAAGCAAAAAAAACGTGATCAAGGTCTTCGTCAACAGCATCACAAAGCGGACAGAGCTGCGATAAACAAGTAATATTTCTCTTTAAAAGGTTAGGCTTTGTAGGGAGTCTATCGTGGATTAATCGCCAAACCAAAATATTGATTTTAGCCGGAACCCAATTTATCCAATGTAAGGGTCTGCCTCCGGAGTTTTGCAGCGATAAGTCATCATAAGCCAGCTTCATATAACACCCAAAACATTATTTTATATAAAAAAAAACTCAATATATTACATTTTCATAACTATCAAATATATAACAAAATGCATGTCAAATAATAAATGAAAATAATACTATTAAATGATGTTCATATGAATAAAATTAATTATTTAACATTTTAAAATAAATATTATTGATTAAAAAATATGGAATATTTAATTTTTAATTGTTATTAGTAAAATGCATATCCTACGAAGTGCAATCACTACGAATATGTAGAGAATAACATTCTACGACTGAAATGATAATGAAATGACTCATTTATCAATACTTTTATTTTTAAATATTATTAAATCAATTTATCTAATTATTTTAAAAGAGCAAGACTCGTCCACTAATTATTCACTTTAATCCATCTTAATGATGATTATAATCTTTCGCTTCAAAAACCATAAAATCCACAATGTATCACTTATTGTGATACGAAGATAATATAAAACTTGTCTAATACCATAAAGTAAAGCGTAATTTGCAAGAATAGTCCATGTAGTTTGGTAAAAATTGCATGTTTAGTACCTATACTCACGAAAGTGCAGACTCAGTCCCTATAGCTCACACTTTTGAATCAATTTGGTCCCTCGCCCTATACGACGTTAACTCAAATTTGATAGTTAGGGGTATTTTGGCCATTTCGCCCATTTGGTCCCACTCAAACCCTTCTCTTTCCACTCTCTCTGTACACACACTAACTTTCACACAGTCGGTCAAAACCATTAGAACCACCTTAACAATACACTCAACCACCAACGTCCTCCTCTTCTCTCTCCTCCCCTTCAAGAACGCCGCTCAAAACCCCAAATCTTTAAGAGCACCCAATACAATAGTAAGGCCATTTAACTGAAATATTTCATTTTGTACCATTAAAACCCTAGCACGCGTACAAAGGGGGAGCAACAACAGACGTGGAGGTTTTTTTTTTTTTGAACGACTAGTTAGTGGTTCGAGCCTAGACAGTGACATTTACAAGGGGCGGTATGCCTTCCCTCGAACCCTCCACCTAATGGGAATAAATCCCATGTGTAGCGCACAGCCCCGACTATGTGCGTGTGTGTTAGTGTGTACATAAAGGTTCTAAAAAACGTAAGGCGTGACGTGGTGACACCATCAAGTCTCAACTCTCAAGATATGGTGAGAAATGGTGATTAAGGTGTATCTTATGGCGGCAATTTTATATATAAATTATAAATTTATAACATAGTTAATCAATTTTTTTCTTTATTTTCGACATATTCCACGATTCTTATAACTACATACTTGTATATATTTGGCATATATGACTCAATAGCTTTAATACGTCTAAAAACACAGTTTATGATGGGTAAAAGTGAGCCAAGTTGGACATTAACATATGTCAAGCCTTACATCCAAGCTTTGGATCAAGGCGTGACGACATGATCAAGCCATAAGCCTTTGCGAGATATGGCGAAGCCAAAGTGGACCTTTTAGAACTATGACAAAGATAGTGGAAAGAGAAAAGTTTGGATTTTGGTGGGACCAAATTGGGTGAAATGACCAAAATGCCCCCAATTAACGTTAATACCGACTAGGGTGAGGGACCAAAAAAGTGCAAACTTAGGTATTGTGATGGCACTTTCATAACTAAAAGTATCAAACATGTAATTTCGCCAAACCACATGAATTATTCTTACAATTTACTCTATGCTAAATAATTTTGTGGTATACAAATCAAAAATTCTCTATCAAGTTTGGTGTTCTAGGTTTCAACCCTAGCATTTGTCTTCCTCCCCAAATTTTCATTTCAAAGCAAAAAAAATTGTAAAATTCCCTCCGTCGCTAACATTTCAACACCGTCACTACTAGCAGACGCAGTTCTCCATCTTCTTCACTAATATCCGTTCTTCTGGTTTTTTCAATAATCCATCAAATAAATCATAATCCGAGACTAAAGTAATGAAAAAAGTATTAATAAAAGCTAAATTAGCATCAATTAAGGACTCTATACTCTCCAGATCTGAAGCAAAGAATAATTTTGAGATTACAAGTGTAATCGGAGGTTATTGAATCAATTTGCAGTCGAACAGAGTTCAGTTCGAGAATTAGCGACGATTCGGCTTATTATTAAGGTGATTTAGATCTGTTATGTTAACTAATCTCAGTATTTCCTTATTTAATTTATCATGTGCGACATAATCGGTGCTAATAATAGTCTGATAATTATTTTTCATGTTTATTTAGGGAAAGCGAAACCGTAATGAAGTACATATGGTGACGCTGATGTTGTTTTTGTACTTGATAGATGTGTTTTTATATATGAGAAAATTATTGACCTTTGTTTGAAAGTGCATGCTCACACAGAATATACATTTCCTTTGTTTGCAATTGTCGGTTAAAAGAAAAGGAAAATAATTTAACTGTCACAAATATACAGTAATTTAGGTTAAATAATAGATTGTGGTCCATTTATATTTATTAGTCTGATAATTTTTTTTTCTGTATAGCCTATTTTCTAATTTATAGATTCTTCTTGTTGGAATTTTTAAATAAAATTCCTTTTGTTAATTTCTAATTTGTAGATGCTTTATAGAATTTTATTCCAATTCTCTTTCTGGAATGGAATAAATTGGTAAGAAAAAAATAATTTAAAAAATTTGAACACCAAAATATGATTCTGAACCTCTGAATGAGTTGAAGAAAAATGCTGAATTTCTTTAAAATATAAAAAGGGTATATGAAGCGCTTTTTAGGGTTGCTGTCAATGAAAATTAGAATTCCTTACTGTGTTTGGGCCCTCAGCAATATAATTGTATTAACATTGACATTTATAGAAGAACGACTAATAATTACTTTACATTTTTAGTGCAACCAGTCATTTAATTATTCGAAATCGATGTTTTACAGCTGAACAGTTTTCCCTCTTTTGCAGGAATTTTTTAGTCTGCACCTGCACAATCATCAAAGACCACAACTGAAACGCCAAACTGTAAGTACACACTTGATGTTTCGTTAATACTAAATAAGCACTTTTCAAGAAGCACATCCAAACATGCTCACATAATTGCTTGGTTTATACCACATTGCACAAACTATTTCATGCATTCAGGCTTTCTACCATTACGTCTTTGCTAATGTATTTAAATAAGGCCAAATTCATTTTAGTATTCTAAACTTGGCTAACTAGGTCTTCTGTTACCCTGAACTATTAAAGGTGCAACATGGTACCCTGAACTTGACAAAATGGTCGATTTAGTACCCTGACTCATTAATTTGATCACATTTTCTCGCGTGGCTTACTTTCGTTGGGGCTTTTGACGGACTAAAAAATATATGTTCATCTCAATATATTGATATTAGAAGCAAATCTCGTGAGAAAACAAGGTCAAATTAGTGAGTTAGGGTACTAAATTGACCATTTTGTCAAGTTCAGGATACCATGATGCACCTTTAATAGTTCAGGGTAGTCGAAGATCCAGTCAGCCAAGTTCAGGATACTAAAATACATTTTAGCCTTTAAATAATCCTGGTGGATCCATTAGCTTGATGTTAAGAATGCATTTTTACATGGCCCCTTCCTAAGGCGGGTTTTAAGCACCAAATGGCCATTGCTACCCCATGTTTGAGACCGGGTGAGCATTTGGGCCGAAAAACCGTAACGAAACCGAACTAAAACCGAAAACATGTAATTGGTTCGGTTTTTGGTTTGAAAATTCATCATTTTCGGTTTCACTTCTATTCGTTTCAGTCCTCGGATAAGGATGGGCATTTGGGCTGAAATAACCGAACCCAACCAAAATCATGTAATCAGTTCAGTTTTGGGTTTTAAAAATTCATCATTTCCAGTTATAGTTCTATTGGCTTGTGTTCAGTTTGTGGACTAGTGGACTATGCTCACCCATACCGTATAGAGACTTGTATACATTATTAGTCTTGTTTCTATTAAATTTTGCATATCTATCGACTTATCTAAGTTTAAGACATAGACTAGTTCTCCATCTTCTTACTAACATGCTTAAATGTATGCAATGAGACAAATAAACTAATAACTTTTTATTACATTAATATTAAACGTTACCTAATTTTTAAATTATACGAAAAATTAAACATTGCATAAAATTAATCTACAGTTTTTTTTCTTGTTTTCTTCTTTGATAGCTACCTCTTTCAGTTTCAACTCCGTTAATATGTCTCGATCTTTCGTTCTAGACTTTTTAATCGTTCTTCCTTACTTTTTTAAAGCCCAGTGATGAGGAAGTTTCTTTTGTCAAACTAGATCCTCTAATTTTAGTTTCCAACTTAGCGAGCAAGTTCTTCAAACGTTGGGTAACTTTCATAATTACGTTGCTCCTTTTGTCTTTTGCGTGAATCTCCAAAGGAGCAACTTCCATCCACTTTGGATGATCACATACAATTTTTGACCAAATAGCGAATGGCTTGTTGTAGAAGAGTTTATACTCGTTGTTTGTCAACTCCAAGATGTTGGCGTCCGACATCCCACTATGACGTTAAACAGAATTCATAGTACGATAGGGCTTTTTGTTAAACATTTTATAAAAGTCCGTTTTGACTTTGGCTTAAAAAGAATCACCGGCTTGGTTAGTGCCCTTTTTTGTGTTTTCTGACTCATCGATCCATCCTTTTGTTAAAGCAATCTTTTATTTGGTCCAATCTAGTTTTCCTATGCTTTGAATCCATTGCTTTCCTTTTATGGAAGCTTTTTTTTTTGGATTTTTGGGGGATTGGGTTTCAAGCATTTGGGTCTAGCTACCAAAAACTTCATCTGAAATCGGAATTCATGAGACGAAATGAGTTGTATTTCGTTTGTGTGGGTTAAATTTTGAGGTGGTGGAGAATCACCAACTTGCATATTTTGAAAATGGTATTGAGGGGAAGAAGAATTGGTGTATTGTATGTTTTGGTTGAAAAACAAATTGGGTTGTAGTTGTCGGAACCCGGTAGGATATCCGGAAAGTGGTGATTCTGATTGTGGACTGAGGTTGTGGAAGATTTTTGGATTGTTTTTTTTTTTATGGCTTTTTTGAAGAACCACATGTGAATCCATGGTATTTTTGTGGCAGAAGTAAGAAAGTTGAAAGATGAATAGTAGAAGTGAGAGATTTGTATGTATGGTGAATTGGGTTAATTTGTTGTGTATTTTGGGGTTAAAAGATTTTAAAAATAAAATAAAGAAGTTTTATGCTTATTACCGTTAGAAAAAAATATATTTTTGGAAGGTTTTTTTTGGAATTATTGAATTAATTATTCTCATTCTCTAATCAAACATTCATTGCTCTTTTTTTTTTTTTTTTAATTTCCACTTATATCTATCCAAATGATGTACAACGATATTTTTTATATGAATATTGTATTCGATTATTATCTAATACAAAATCCGTAAATAAGTTTTATATTCTATGACCAGTGAGTTCACATAAAGGGCGATTATATCTTTTTGATGACAAATTTCTGAACTTTTTTCAAGTATGAAGAAGCCAAAAGAGGTCAAGAGCCCGAAACATCAAAACTCGACTACCAAAGATTGGTTCAATTTCGTAATTGATGAAAATAAACGATTAGCAATCCCAATTGGACCACGTTTTCAAGCAAACGTGCCCGAATGGACGGGCCCACCTCAAAGAAAATACCCCCACAAAACTCTCAACAAACCAACTTCTTCCAAATGGTTAGGAACTGTAATTTGGTCCAACAAAAATGCAACCCCAGAAACCGAACAGGATATAATCGGGCGTGGGAGACCTCACTGTTGTGATTGCTACACCCCTGGATCCATCCTTTGTGTCAAGCGCCACATCAGCGAGGAAACAGCCCGTCTTGAGAAAGATTTGGGCCCCGCTTTCAAAATTTGGAAGTTTGACGAGATGGGAGAAGCCGTTGCAAAGCTATGGAAGCAATCAGAGCAAAACAAGTTTGCACAAATTGTGAAAAGGAGTTCAAATTCAAATTCAAAATCAGAAGGTAATAATTTTATAAAACTTGCATTGCAATGTTTTCCATCAAAGTCACATAATACAATAGTGAGATATTACTTCGACGTATATCTCCCTAGACAAATAAGCATAAAAACAAGGTCTGGGTGTACAACAATAGATACAGACGATGAAGAAGAGGAGAAAACGGGCCCTTGTTCTAAAGGGTCACGGAAGCGGGCTCAAGTTGATGGTGAAGTTGCGAAGGTCGGTTACTTAACTGGAAAAAGGTAGGCTGCATTGCATTGCATCTATCTTCTTTTTGTGAAATGAGAAACACAAATATAGCTCACTAGTTTTTCTATCATAGGTTCATCTCTCACCATGTTTTTCTTCCGGATCTTGTTCATCTATAACCAAATATATATCTCTCGAACTAAAATCCTTTAGGGGAATCCTTAGTCAAAGTCTACAACTTTTGATTGAAGTTTTCTTCGAGCTTATCTACCTTATGGTTATGGTAGTTGAAATCTTTTTAAGTTCATAGGTGCTAATGGTCATGAATGGCTAACTATTCCTCACAACATGAGGTGTAGTGTATGTTTGACAAGATTTTGAGAGCTTGGGTATGTTTGGAAAGGAGCTTTTTGGAGCTTAAAACTTTTATTTTTGATAATGGGGTGTTTGGGAAAGCTTATTTAAAAGGTTTGTGCTTATTAGCTTACCTAAGATAATAAGGTTTTGTTAAATAAATTGTTTGAAATGGCTTATATAAACATATTATAAAATGACATTGTTTGTGCTTATTAGCTTATAAGCTTATGAGCTTATTTAAGTTAATAAGTTTTTATTAAATAAAGTGTTTGGAATGGCTTATATAAGTTTGTTATAAAATGACATTATTTATAAGTTAATAAGCTCAAGTGTTGAGCTTATTTCAAATTGAGAGGACAAGGATGTAAAAGTCCTTAAATAAGATTATAATCCCCTCAAAATAACTTATTTAAAACCCCCTTAAATAAGCTTACTCTCAAATATTTAGAAATGCTTATCAAGCTTAAAAGCTAATAAGCTCTATAAACAAGTCCTCCCAAACACCCCCTAAATAAAAAAATAAAAGCTTTGCTTGGGTGAGATCTCTTAGCTTTCATTTTACAGGGAAAAAAAACCTCTAAGAGAAGGATGGATTAGCTTTTAAAAAGAGTTAGGAGCTTTTAGAAAGAAAATTGCCACAATACCCATTAGGCCGGTGCGTGGCCCAAGAACCGAATCAAGAACCGAGAAAATAGTTTTGGTCGGATCGAAGACCGAATCGATGATGCTCGGAACCGGACCGAGAACTGAGAAAGTTTCTTCGGGTTTTTATTTTTATTTTTCTCGGTTTTTTGCCGAACTGAACCGCACGAAACCGAATCGCCCAGAACCATGAACCGATTTTGCATGATATTAGAACTGGGAACTGACTAGGTATAACTCGGTTCGGTCCTGTTTGGTCTGGTCCGTTTCGTTGTTGTGGTCAATTCTCGGTCCACTTTGCATAGGCCTAATACCCATAAATAATCACATTCCTACTAAATTTAGCCATTTCATATTTGGGGATAATGAGTGTGTGACTGTCACGTACCTAAACTTAGGTGTGAAATCACCCATAACTATATAATTTTGGTTAAAAACACTCAAAATGGTTATTTTTTACGAAGATCTTGTCACTTTCCCACTATATTAGAACACTTAGACAATAAGAAAAACTATATACAGACTTGTGCACATGCGTTCAATATAAACACAATTTTAAGAAACATAAAGCTTGAAACCAATTTCAACAAAAATATAATTAAGATCTAGGATAAATGATGAGTTTTAGACGGGTTTGATACACTAATGAGTTTATGTGATGAGTTATAATTTTTTTTTAACCAAAACTACGTAATTTTGGGTCGTTCCACACCTAAGCTTAAGTATGTAACAGTTACACACTCACTTTTCCCGTCATATTTAACATATACATCTTCAAACACCTCTAAATGAATGAAACACTTCAGTTCTAAATAAAAGCTCCATCTACCCATTATTAGGGATGTCAATCGTGCTACCGTTTCGTGTTTTTGAGTAACACGACACGAATTCGATTTTCTCAACACGAAAACAACACGACACGAAGTCGTGTTTTATTTTGCTAACATGAACACGACCCAATTAAAAAATGATAAACACGAGATAAATAACAAATTTCTTACTTAGTACTCCCTCCGTCCCACAAAAAAGTTCCCATTTCTAATGGGCACAAGTATTTAGGAGAGAGTTAGTGGTGGGGTCCATGGTTATATTTTGATTAAAATATAAGGTTTTCTGGAGTGAGAAAGTGCTTTTAGAAGATAATTAGTGGTGGGGTCCATAGTTTTAATATTATTTTATTAAGTGGTCCCTCACCATTTGAGAAATGGGAACTTTTTTGTGGGACAAAATTTAGAGGGGAAATGGGAACTTTTTTGTGGGACGGAGGGAGTATATGCTAAAAACTCAAAGGTTTGTAGCCTAGTGGTATTGGAGTTTAATATAAAGTGTTACCCATGACTTATAGGTCATGGGTAGGGCATGGGTTCAAGTTCGTGGTGGACAAAAAAAAGAGTAGATTAGGTGTCGTTAAAAAAATGCTAAAAATCCGACAAAAATATAACATAAATGTCTAAATGTTCCCAAAATCATAACTATCATGTCAATTTTGTGTTAATATCTGAACACGAACATGACACGACACGACTTCATGTTTGTTTAATACGACACGAACACGACACGAGCACAAATTCAAATTTCGATGTCCCAATTTCGTTTCGTTTTGTACATTTTTGTCGTGCCGTATCAGATTTTAACAATTCTATCCATTATTAGCTCAAGCTTTTAGCTCGTTCTGTCAAACACTCAAACATAACCTTAAGTTCTTGTTTTCGGAAAGTTCAATTATAATTTTAACTTATCGTCTCTTCAAATCTTTTCTTTTAATGAGGAAAATTAGGAGAAAAATAATTGTACAAAATTTCCTTCAACTTTTTTTTTTTTTAATAATAACTCTTGAACACCATAAAAATTAAACATTTTTCTAGATCTTTTTTCTTCTCTATGAATTAAAACTCAAAAACATAATGTAAGAGCTTTGAGAATTTTAATAAACAAAATTACCAAAGTACCCTTCAGAAAGCCTTACATTTTACTTGTATTATTATTGATATTTTATGTTATTTTTCTTTCCATCTCCAATTACATTAGAAACTTTTTAATTTTTAATTAATATTCAGTAAATTAATAAACTATCTAAAATAATAAATTTTTCCGGTCCCGAATTGGAGCAATATAAACAATTGAAAAACTCGATTAAATAATAAGATAATAATTTTTTTTTTAAATTCCTTTATAATTTTCGGTCCTAAGAAAATCATAAATTCATAATTAATAAAATTGGGGAAAATAAATATTATGCTTGTTTACATTTACAATACTTCAAAAGTCATTATTGATTTCCAATGCATATGAACACAGTTTTTACTAATTTACGAGGCAACATGGCCCGTGCGATGCACGGGCTTTGTTCATGATAAAACGTTATTTAAAAGTAAACCGTATACTTTGTATTGGTGTAACGGACAAAGTACTAAAAGCAAGACTGCTAATATGTTTAGGTTGATTGCGAGTGCTCTACTAAATAAGCAATGTGTGTTGGAAGAAAATGCAAAGTAACAAAACTGTTTCATTTTTTTATTTGTGCAATACAAAACAAGTTATTCATAACATATAAGTGGTACTATGAAGAACTTCATGGTTTGTCTTTTATAAGCAAAACTATGAATCAATAACAATATATTTTCAACTAATGTCGATTAATGCAAACATTATGTCAGACTTCTAATTGTACATTTTTCTCCAAAGTACGTAATAAAAAATAGAAATCCGTACAAATACACAAAAACACGTATCTCTCTAATAAAAATACTAACAAAATCGTTATCTTCACACTCTTTTTTTACATGGATGTTCTGTTTGGTAATAAGCTAAAATCATTTGAAAACTCAATATCATTTGCATCTTGATAGTGTGTTATTTATAGTTTATAATATGTAACTTCTAGTTAAATGAAAAAACTATTATTTAATTGAATTTACTACTATTTTTTATGTTAAACTCTTTGTCTTAATTAACCGAGGCTTGATTATTTTTTATATATTGTTTACTACATTTATTCATGAACATAGACAAAAACTTAATTTTCATTTCGAACTTGGTTTTAATTAAATGCAACATCCAGTTTTTCCAATCCAACAAAAGAAACGTGTTTATTGTAAATTGTGATATTTATTTATTGTATATGAAGTAAAACAGATATTGAACGGTAAATTGATTATGTTGTATATGAAGTAAAATGATACTACACTAATTATTCCTTTAATTCGGATATTTATTGTGTATTGAGTTTAAATATTTATATTTATTGTAATTCTTCCTATCTAGCAGCATTCAACCTCTAAGCTTCTAAAAACGGATGAGAATGTTTAATATTGAATTGAAATGGTAAACTGATTATTATTTCAAGAATTTTCATATGACAATTTGAGTTTATTAGTCATAATTATTTCTTCAACTTTTAAATATATTAAATAATTATAATTAAATTCTACTTATTTTATTACAAAATGGTTTATATAAGTTAATTTACTAATAATTATTTCAAGACTTTTCATGTGACAATTTGAGTTTATTAGTCATAATTATTTTTTATTCATATTTATGACCAAAATTCAACATTATTATATATTAAATAAATGTAATTAAATTCTACATTAGTTTAGACATTATTTCATGAATTTCGATATTACAATTTGATGAAGTTATTAGTTTTTATTATATTTTTTTTAATATTACATTAGTCATTTTCATTACATTAATTTATTAATCATATTTATGACAAACTATACATTAGTTTATTACTCGTAATCATTTTCTAATAATTATTCTTAAACTCATGATAAGTCAATTTATTAGATTTTATTATAAATATACATGAGTTTATTACTTATATTTATTTACTAATAATATTATTTCAAGACTTTTGATATGAAAATTTTATAGAGATATTAGTTTTTACTATATCATTTTAATTACATCAATTTCTTATTTTTATGACAAAACTCAACTTTTAAATATAATATATTAATTTATTTATATTTACAAATATGTAAGTGAACACTTATATGAAAATGAATGATCTTGTTTATTATAAACTTTACTACATATTGATTATTAAAGTAATGTACAACGTGACTTGCCTTCACCTTCAGTCATCATTTGTTCCTTTTGTTTTCCTGTTTGCATTATCATCATGTCTTGTGTTGCCCAACGAACGTATCGTCAACCCAAATGTTTAGCTATTGGTGTGTGTCATATATACTATCTAAGATTTAACACTTGAGTATAAGATATAATTAAAGAATTATATAATCAAAGAATTAAACGATATAATCAAAGAATTATGAGGAACTAAATCATAATCATACCGATTTGAGTATAAGATATTTTCAAATCTTCATAGTAGCCGCCGGAGATAGTCGATCATACAAAATAAACAAATCTAAATTAAACGATGTATCATTACACAAAAATCACTTAGAAAACAATCGAGACATATTTCATTAACCGATTCGCCAAAATGAAATTTATAATAGGAGAATGTATGATTAAAATTAACAACCACACCTACCTATTTATACTAAATGTATAAATTAATTAATACATTTAATATGTGTCTTTACACATGCTAGAAACTAAAACCTAAATATTAAGTATAACAATTTAATTTTAATTAATTAATTTTAAATTGTGACACTTCATCTACTTTAATAGATTTTAGGGTTAAATCATCTAATTAAATAATTTTAAGAGTTAAATACAACATCAAACATGATATTCATGTTTTTTATGTTATATAGTAGATATTCAACTATTTTTGCGATTTATAAATGTACGGACATTATTATTGTTATGTTTATAAATATTGTTTATTTATGGTAAAACTTTTAATCTTACAATTGATTAATTTATTATTTCTTATTATTTGTTATAAATGGTAAAAATTTTGGTTATACAATAGATTAATTTATTATTATGTTTTATAAATCGATTTATTATTTTGTTTATGGATTTCTTATGAATTGGTTAATTTATTATTATTTCTTATAAATGAGTTTATTACATTATTATTATTTTGGTTATGGTAAAACTTTTAATCTTACAATTGATTAAGTTATTATTATTTTTCTATAAATGAATAATTTAATTTTAATTAATTAATCTTATATTGTGACAATTCATCTACTTGAATAGATTTTAGGGTTAAATCATCTAATTAAATAATTTTAAGAGTTAAATACAACATCAAACATGATATTCATTTTTTTATGTTATATAGTAGATATTCAACTATTTTTTCGATTCAGAAATGTATGGACATCATTATTGTTATGTTTATAAATATTGTTTATTTATGGTAAAACTTTTAATCTTACAATTAATTAATTTATTATTTCTTATTATTTTGATCTTACAATAGATTAATTTATTACTCTCTCCGTCCCACAAAAAAGTACCCATTTCTCCTTAAACTTTTGTCCCACAAAAAAGTTCTCATTTCTCAAATTGATGGGGGTCCACTCAATAAAATAATATAATTTTCAAAGACCCCACCACTAACTATCCAATAACTATCTTTCTCTCTCCAATCAAACCTTATATTTTAATCAAAAGTAATACCAATTACCCCACCACTAACTATTTTCTTAAGACTTGTGCCCATGAGAAATGGGTATTTTTTTGTGGGACGGAGGGAGACCATAATAGAGCTTGGGAATGCCCGTACTACACCTTAATTTTCAACTAGAATTGTAAATATATTTGAAAAAACAGCTTCATATGTCGGTGCTACTTAAAAAAAATATTAGAATACCTTTCACTTATAATTTCAAATAAAAGATAGTCCAAACTTGAAAGCTCCAAAATTTGTACATTTCTAGGCGAAAATTGAGTGGTAGCACGGGCATTCTCGGACTCTATTATACCTTTCACTTATAATTTCAGATAAAATATAGTCCAAACTTGAAAGCTTCAAAAATTTAGACTACTCATATGTCAATTTGATTAATAAACTAAGCACACTTGTCACTTTATGACAACTTAAATAAATAAAAGCTTAGAATCTTTTTTTTCTCTCAATCGGAATGAGAAACCACAATTGTTGAATGATGTTTTTCTTGCGATTAAAAACGGATTTGTGTAATAGAATAATTGAAATACTTATGAAAACTACGGATAAAAATGTAATTACTCTTTTTTTGAAAATTATTCACCAAATATGACAACTTTAAAATATAATCTATAGTTTTTACGCAGTGATTTTTACACCACAACTTTTATTACATCTACCACAAATATTGCTTAATATACTTGTACAGTTAGCTATAGAAGTTATATAGTGTGGTGTATTAGTTAAAAGTTGTGGTGTTGAAATGAATTCCCATAACTTTTAATCCAGTTTGTCATTTTGTAATATTCAATGAAACTGTACCTTTTAATTTTAATTATATACACTACACGAAAAAAGAATTATACTACGCCTGAACTTTCGTCCTGGGTCCACCACATATGATATATATCTTGGTTATAAGTATTGATAAAATATGTATTAACTCAGACCAGTCTTATGTAAATCGTAACACGAATTTATATAAATAAATACAAAATGGTCATTACTCCTTTAATGGGTTACCTTTTTGTAACAAAATACATCTACTCCTATTATATACTCCCTCCGTCCCATAAAAAACTTCTCATTTCACTTTGTCACAAGTTTTAAGGTGATAGTTAGTGGTGGAGTCATTGATAATATTTTTGGATAAAAAATAAGATTGGTTTGGAAAGAGAAAGATAGTTAGTGAATAGTTAATAGTGGGGTCCTTAGTAATAATAGTATTTTATTATGTGGAACTCATCAAATGTAAGAAATGAGAAGTTTTTGTGGGACAAATATTCAGGGTGAAAAGAAAGTTTTTGTGGAACGGAAGGAGTAACATATGGGAATTAATTTCCACACCACAACTTTTGAGTTATATACCACAGAGTACAAGTATTACTACAAACTGTACAAACATATGAAGCATCATTTGTGGTAGATCCATTAAAAGATGTGGTACATTTATCACCCCCTGTAACATATATTTCCCAACTTGCATGAATAGTAGCACATACATCAATTTTTTGTCTTTTTAGCGTTTTTTTCGATATTTAATAGATATAAACAATGGGTTGCCTATTAAGACACCCCTTTAATCTATACAAACACCATATTCTAATTATTACTTTTATTTATTAACATCTCAATCTAATGATTACTTAATTATTATTACTTTTATTTATTATGGGTTGATTATTTTGTATTTTATAATTTTCATTTCATAATTTATTTTGCAATTTCTAATTTGTAAATTTATTTTAAATTTTATAATAAGAAAACAAAAAATACAATAAATATGACAAGTTTATTAACAAATTCCATCACCTTCTCAAGAGACAGGAACACCTAAAATTCAAATAATATATGTTAATAAATTGTACGTAAAAACTTAAGAAAAATTAAATCACTTTATAAGTATCATACCTTATATGCAGTTCAAAAAAAAGTATCATATCTTATTCGTAAAAAATGATGACGATATTTCTCCGAAAAAAAATTAACGTTTTTGAGTAATCACTACAATTATAAAAAATACTATTTAATTATAAATAAGAAGAAGAAAAAAAGAGTAAAAGTCACAATTATTTAAAATTATTTAAAAAGATAAAAAGATGAGCATAAATGAGGTTAATAAGTTTAAAATAAAAATGTTTAAAATAAAAGTAAAATTCAAAACCATGTCGTCAATTTATGGGTTGTTTTGTTAATCTTCAATTTATTTATATGTAAATTGTTAGTCTCTAATTACAATCTTTAATAAATTATGTATCTGTTAATTTTTACTTTAAAAAAAAGCTTTTGTCGTTGCACTTTTTTCTTACTATTCAAAAAAATATTTTTAAAAAAATTGTTATTTAAATGTAATTTATTAATCTTTGAACATAATTTCCAAGGAAAAAAACATGTGAAGTTTGATGGGGTGTTTTTTTGATAGGTTGGGGTGTTTAAATAGGAGGATACATAAACAAAATTACTACTAAGTGTGGGTCTCCATTAGAGTGGTAAGGTGTTTATTTTATAACCATGTGGTCTTGAGTCTTGACAGCTTCAAATTTTTTACCCTTTTTTTTTCTTAACTTTGCTTAAACTAAATTTTGCTATCATGAATTTTAATATTTCTGAAATGACAATTTATTACACTTAACTTTAATGTTTAATATCTTGATATTTTTTTAAAAATGTTAGTTTACCTTCAAAACTTTTATTTTACTATATAACTAATGAATTCCTATATAACTAAAAATGATGAGTTTATTATTTAATTTAATTAATAATTTCCTGCATAAAGTTGGTTTCAACGAGTTATAATATTCTAAAATAACAACTTATATGATTTTATTTTTATCATATAGTTTTTGAGGTTAACATGAGTAGCACACTCTCTATACAAAGTAAACTAAATGATGAGTCTACACAATAGCTAACGATAATAACACACAACGTGTATATAGTTAGACGTTATATAACTGAAACATTTAACGATGTAAACCATATTTTGAGTGTTATGTGAACTTTAAGTATCACGCGGATACATTTACTAGTTACTACTAATAATAAGTTACCGTTTTTATAACAAAACTAAACTTTTATTCCTATTTCTCATTTCAATCTTTTTTGGATTGTATTTTTCTGAAATTTGGCATTTCTAAAAAAGCTTTTTAACTTTTTTTCTTTCCCAAAATAGATACCCACAACCACTGGGAATTGAATAAGCAGTACTAGAAAACTGACCTTCATCGATATCAGTGGTAATGGTTAAAAAAAAAAACTTTCCTTCTATTGAATCATATGACACAAGAATTGAATAATCAGCTAATGTGCCATCCAACAAACACAACTTTCTAGTACTGCTAACGGAAAGTAAATCGTAAAAAAAATATTCCAATTAAACCAAGAATCCACAAACACATCGCAATTTGTTATATTAAATGTTTAAATAAGACACATAATCTAAACAACATTGTAAAAAGGTTAAAACTCGTTCTTACAATCGATAATCTGTTAGTTTAATCACTTCACAAACGGAATCCCAGAATGAACCCGTTTAGCAAACTCTTCATACTCCCCAAAAAACTGCCTCAAAAAGTACTCCTCATACGGTATTCTTCTATGAAAAAAATTCCAAACAACTAATGTAAACGCGACAGTTGAAATCGGGTTACACAACATTATTTGAGTACCAACTGACCAAATCAAGAAACCCGTGTACCCAGGATGACGAACAATACTATAAACTCCATGAGTTACCAATTTATGATGTTCTTCATGATGTCTTTGAATCAGATGTGTAAAAGCTCGTCCAGCAGTTATAATAGCAAGTTTTCTAATTATTTCCCCAATTATAACCATAAAAAGTCCCAAATTGCTTATCCACCAATGTTGTTTCAAATTGGGGAAAAAGTAAAGTTCGATTAGATATTCAAAAATGGAGAGAATCATGGCTAAGATGTATTGTTGGCTGATTAAGAGTGATTTAAGAGTTACATTTGATTTTCCGTGAAATATGATTGCTAAAAAGTATTCAGAACCGTGAAAGAATACTACTGTGAACAACATTTGTGATAATTGTCTGGAAGCAGTGTGGCTGAATATTTCTGTCATTGTTTTTCAACAAGGACATTTCTGCAAACAAAAAGGCGTATATATTAATTTATTTTTGTAAAATTAAACTAATGATCATGAAGATATATGCACAAAATATGTATCTAATATTTATACTATATATTATAAAGCATTTAGTCACCATGTAGGCCATCAAATACTATTTTGACCTAGTTCACTTGATATGAGTCCTCCAATTGACGGGATAATAACTGTAATTTTAAACAAGATAACACAGATTCAATTTAAGATGGTTATAAAGGGAAATTGAGGGGGGAAATTATCTGCTAGATCCTAGTATATAAACATACAAGCATAGATATAGACTAGATGACGATGATGATGATTATAATTTAAAAAAAATTATAAATCTAAGCCACAACATCCAACGATAATTTGAGATGCACACCTACGGTAGGCAATTGAACTCAAAATTCACATATTCATATAACAGAAACAGTATAAATGGAGCTCAAATTAGAGATAATACGAGGATAATAATTGATATTGTTTGATTAGAGGTATTCTACTTTGAGGTAAATGAACAACTAAACCCTAGATTTTGTGCTTGTAGTAGTATATAAATAAATAAATAAGAAAATAGAAACAGGCAAGAAAGGGAAACTTACACAAAAGTAGGTCAAGGTGAGTAGAGATAAAAAGAAAACCAGAAAAACTGCTGAGAAATTTGATCGCGCCGCCGCTGGCGACTGAGAGCACCGTCGCTGGGAGACCGAGAATTGGGGAGGTCGGATGAAGGCCTTGACACTTGCTTGGGGGACTTTTCAAAGAGAATAAAAGAAAGAAAAACTATACCATTATTTCTTGCTATAATTTTTTTTTTCACTATGATTGATGTGATTTTATAAATGTAATGTTAAAAGTTTAAGTATATTTTTAATATTATAATATTATTATTAATCTATTCATATTTTTATATTTTGTGTTTGTATAATGAGTGTTATGAAAAAACATATGCGTGCAAATGATAGAGTTGTTATAATTTTCTATTAAATTTTTTGTTGTTACAACTTCCAATACAAAGAAATTATTTTCTGTTAAACTCCGTGTGCTATAAACACATGAGCTCATATGACCTCATTCTCTAGGTACTTTTCTTTTTCTGCAATTCAAATGCGACCTCAAACTCTAAAACTAAATATTGATATGTTACTATTTGATTTATTAGAATATTTGGTATTTCGGTTCTTACAAAACTAACTATATAATCAATCCAAAACCTAAAACAAGAATTTTTGTTATTGTCAAAACTGATCTAAAATATTAAAAACTGATCTGCAAAAAATCACCAAACCCATTAGTTTCTGTCCAAAATATGTAAAACGAAATATTAAATAGTATAATTAGTTAATCAGAAATGGTATTGATTAGACATTTTTGGATATATTTATTAGGCATATAGTACCGTACAAAGTGACAAGATGAACTATCACGGATTAGAGAATACTTTACCCAACTCCTACAGAAATGTATTCTCCGACGGCGGTCAATCGACCGCTCCGTTTTTCTCCGGCAACCAATTTTCAGAACCCTAGAGAAATCAGAAACATCAAATTGCCTCACCTGTTCGATGAATCAACATCGTGTTGTACAAAATCGAATCTCACCACCTATACAGCTTCTAAAAGAAATCAATTTCAACATGGAGCATTTAGAGTTCCGATTTCTTCTCGTTTGCTTCGAAAATATAGGGTTTCATCGGACGAAGCTCAGCCTACTGTTTCATTTGATGAATGTGAAGTTCCGGAGCCGAGTTTCCTGGAATTTATTACTTCAGAAAGAGTTAAAGTTGTTGCAATGGTGGCTTTAGCGTTAGCACTTTGTAATGCTGATCGTGTTGTGATGTCTGTGGCCGTAGTTCCGTTGTCTCAGTCTCGTGGTTGGAGTCAGTCGTTTGCAGGTGTTGTTCAGGTGACTCTTTCTGATATCTAT
This sequence comes from Calendula officinalis, assembly GCA_963853835.1. Classification (NCBI taxonomy): domain Eukaryota; kingdom Viridiplantae; phylum Streptophyta; class Magnoliopsida; order Asterales; family Asteraceae; genus Calendula; species Calendula officinalis. The sequence continues at coordinate 6,201,172 of OY970832.1, read as the reverse complement.
TATGTGATTATAAGCTTAATTTGCCATTGATACGGTTAATTTGTTACAATTTGCTCACAATACGATTCTAGGGCATAAGATAAACATAATTTGCGATGCTTAATGAATCAATGGCAGATTGACAGAGTAGCGTTAGGCTGATACAAAGTGTTATTGATTTAATCGATGTAATTATCATGAGAATCCTTTTGAGTCCTTAGTAAAGACGATGATAAATCATGCTGATAAGCTATCTAGAGTCCAGATCATAGTTTTGTGCTGGTAAATTGCACCTTAAGTTCAAATTAGTTATAGGCATGTGGTTTGAAATAGGGTTATTGTAAAATCATGGATAAAGTTACGACATCCTTTTCTTTTCTGATTGACTTCTTTCATATTCATCTGATGAACATGCTATTAATATTAACTTTATTGGATCAATGTATAGACCTTACGATTTCCTAATTCCTAGTATCAATCTATAAACTGGAAACTTTTTTCATCAAAATTGCTCTACTTGTTCTGTTGTCCTTCTAATTAGTAGCCCTAATTGCAGTCATCTTTCCTTTGGGGATACCTAATATCACCAATTGCTGGCGGAACCCTAGTTGACTATTATGGTGGTAAAGTAGTCATGGCATGTGGTGTAGCTTTATGGTCAATGGCCACATTTCTCACCCCATGGGCTGCAGAACATTCTCTGTGGACCCTACTTAGCATGCGTGCTTTACTTGGTGTTGCAGAAGGTGTAGCACTTCCATGCATGAACAACATGATATCCAGGTAATCACTTCAAAAACAAGTTTAAGGATTAAAACAAAAAATCTATGATTGTTTGTATTTAATCTTTTAGATGGTTTCCACAAAGTGAACGATCACGGGCTGTTGGGCTTGCAATGGCTGGATTTCAGCTTGGAAGTACAATTGGGCTCACACTTTCTCCTATTCTCATGTCACAAGGTGGTGTAGGAGGCCCGTTTATAATATTCGGGCTATCTGGATTTTTATGGGTTTTAGTATGGGTTTCTGCAACTTCTAGCACTCCAGAGAGAAATCCTCAAATAACTAAAGTTGAGTTAGAATATATACAGAGCAAGAGAAAGAATTTGAGTCAAATGAAGACAGTTAAAATAATCCCGCCTTTTAGACGTTTGCTTTCTAAATTACCAACTTGGTCCTTAATTGTTGCAAATTCTATGCATAGCTGGGTGGGTACACTTTTTCTTCCATTCATATATTATATTTAATTAAATTATGTTTTATATCTAATTTGATATATATATATATATATATATATATATATATATATATATATATATATATATATATATATATATATATATATATATATATATATATATTCTTTTATGTTAGCCAGAAATGACAATGACATTTAGTATATGATGTTATTTTGCTGTATGTTAACTGTACATTGTTTTATACGACAGGGATTCTTTGTTATTCTTTCATGGATGCCTATTTACTTCAAAACAGTATGTCTTAACTCTTAATAACATACTCTTTTCTCAATATATATTATATTAAATTAACCATATTCTAAAAAAAAATATTTATTTTAACAGATATATCATGTTGACCTTAGACAAGCAGCATGGTTTAGTGCTGTACCCTGGAGTATGATGGCATTTGTAGGCTATTTTGCTGGTGTTTTTTCTGACAAATTGATTCAAAATGGCCTAAGTGTAACTCTAACTCGCAAATTTATGCAGGTGTTAAAATTATCTTCAATTTAAATTATTAAGTAATACTTAATCTTGTTTAAGGAAAATCTTTTTTTATTTCAGTCGATTGGTTTCACGGGACCCGGTTTTGCTCTTATTGGTTTGATTATGTCAAAAAGCCCAGTTGTAGCTTCTGCTTGGCTTACTTTAGCTGTCGGGCTAAAATCATTTAGTCATTGTGGCTTCCTTGTAAATCTTCAGGTACAATATTTTTTACCCTTTTTAAGCTACTTTTTACTATTGTTTACCCGTTTGACCCATTATCAATAAAATACAACCCAAATTGACTCGTTTCGTTTAATGGGTTGAAATTGCTTACCTTCAATTATGATTAAGTACCTTAGATTGCATCTCTGTGGCTTATGTTTTTTAATTTACTTTGAGCAGGAAATTTCTCCACAGTATTCTGGTGTTCTACATGGTAAAAAACCTAATCTTATGATTTACATATTACAAAAAGTTAATTCTAATTTAAATATGGTTTTAAGATGATGAAAGTTGTTTAAAATAAATAACTATATTTGAGTTGTTGTATAGGTATGTCGAATACTGCAGGCACATTAGCTGCCATAATTGGGACAGTTGGAGCTGGGTTCTTTGTTGAATTAGTGGGTTCTTTTCAAGGTTTTCTTTTGCTTACGTCACTTTTATATTTCTTATCTGCTCTCTTTTACAACATTTTCTCCACTGGTGAAACCGTCAATTTTGATGGCGACAATTAGCTCTTTATTTTTTGTTGTTGTAAATATGTTCTCTGAATATGTAGTTAAAATCAGCAAAATAAGCTCTACATGTGAAATGAGAATGTGTTTGTTTTTCTAGTGATTACTTAATGGCCACATCACATCTTTTACTTGAACCAAAATACTTTAAGCAAAAGAAATGTTCAGCCCAACAACAATAAAAAAAACATTGCTCAAACCAGTGCTCAAGCTTTTTTAGAGAGTATTTCTGTTTATATCGGGCTTTCCCATAACTGCTTATGTACGCAGCCTAATCATTGTCATGGCCGTTCCGAACTTTTCATGGTCATTGGTAAATATTTTTTTAGGGAATTATCAAACTCGTGACTTTTAGAAATACATTTTTTTTGGAAAAACATAATAAAAGAATTAGTATCCAATTAAAGAAAGGAGTTGGTAGGTTTATGTCGTCCATTGGCATCTAATACATATCATTGGCGTTGTAGGTCGTGTGCCTTGTGCCAGCTAAAAATCATACGTACTAAACTACATGACAATAAGAAAATTGTTATTTAGGTCGGATCTACATAATAATATGATGATACTTTGACAATTTTAATGGGTTAATGAGACGAGAGAAAGAAAAAAAATATGTGTCATTATACCATTGAGTTGTTCCATTTGTAGGCTTATAGCAGTTCTTTAACAATAATACTATGACAATTACAAATAAATATTCCTAGTAACAATATAACTATCATAAAATAAATATGTTTTCTAATTGAGAATATTGACATATGCATAACTTATTAATGATTGAAACATAGTAAAAAAAAACAATTTGTATTAAAACAACTCGCACCATACAAATAGACAAAAAAACAAAACAAAACAAAACAAAGTCAAATCTCACTAAACTAACCTACTGAACCCCAAATTCTTCAAAAATATATAAATACTACAACTTGAATATGTCGATGATTGAGATATGATAACTTATAACTTTTAATGGTGTACATATGAAAACAAGTTTGAACTAATAAAATGCATTAGCAGGGGATTGAGGGATGGAAATGGTGAGAGCATGGGAAGCTAGTTGTAGGCAGTGGTAGAGAGGATGTTTGGTTTTGACTTAATGAACGAAACACCTTTACGTTTAGATTTTTAAATATAAAACATTACGGAACACTTATTAAATTTTTAATAAAGTTAATTTTTTTTTTTTGCATTAAATATTTAAATATCAAACCACAAAACAAAATAAAACCGAACAGGTCGAACGTTAAATCTACACATGTAACGACGAAGAGGATAGTGGTCCATAAAATTACAACTTGACATGAAAATTTCCTTTTTTTTCATATAAGACCCATTTATTATGGTGCCTTTAAAATGCCACCACTCCATCGTATAAGATTTGGTTTCAATTTATCTAAGCAAATTTAAAACATCTAAAATTTCGTTATACAATTTCGATTACTATTGTCCTACTTAGAGTCACATATCTAGATAAACTTGTCAGATTTGGAACTAACAAATTCATTATATATCGTTAAGTAGATAAAATGTCAACGAGTTATCTATTTCTATGTGTCTGTCAAACAACTTGAAAGGACCCATATTTATCACTGGATGTTCCAATATATGTGATGAATTTCTAATTTAATGTATATGATTTTACAAAATATATAGTAATTCATTTTCCATGCGACCATTGCTTTATTTATTGGTTTGATAAATAAATAGAATTTGTCAAACTTCAATTTTATATTACACCTATAAACAAAATAAAAACATTCAGCACAAATGTCATTACCTTTAATTGTTTGATTGTGATTGTGTAATACTTTAATATCACTTAACATTTTTATAAAACAATATCCAAACATCTCGCATTAGCTTGTGCTTACAAGTAAGGGTGTTAACGATTCGAGTTGAGTCGAATATCAGGAAATTTAGGCTCGACTCGTTTAATGATTACTCCGCACAAGCTCGAGTCGAGCTCGAATAAGTTTTTAAAATTGAGCTCGAGTTCGATACTCGTTTATGAGTCCATATTTTTTAAGATCGTCCGGCTCGAGACTAAACGAGCTATCGAACGAGCCGAGTCGAGTATTAAATTATTTGGCTCGGCTCGTGAGATTAATCGAGTATTGTTTTATGTTCGAGCTCAACTCGAGATCGAATTAGTATAGGCTCGAGCTCGATATAAACGAGCTCGAGCTCGAATAGCTCGTTAAAAGCTCGACTCGTAAACACCCCTACTTACAAGTGTTAATTTGTCATTGTTAGAGAAAATTATAAAACTCGATGCTAGCAGGGATGTACATTTTAATCAAAAAATCAATTCGAATTAGATCCGGTACCCATTAGACCCGATTTCTAGTTTTTGATCCAGTTCTCGGTTCTCCTTTTTAGGTTTCGTTTTATCAGTTCCTCCGGTTTAGCTCCAATTTTTTGGATTCTAAAATCTGAATTTGACAATTTCAAGTCTAACTCAATATATAATTTATGTTAATAATGTAGTTTTTAGTTGTAACCGGTTTAAACTAAAATAACTAGACCGGACCGGAATCGAAACCGTTATTTCGATACACTTCTCGATAGTAATTTTCAATTCCGGTCCCAGAATCGGGTAGTATCCCTATTCCCTAGTTACCAGTCAGATCTTTTATTAAACACATGTCAAAGTAAAAATAAAAATAAAAACATTATGAATTAACTAGATAACCCTTAAAGTCGGTTGTTATTTTTATAGCTTGATTTGGTCTCCTTCAAATTTTTTAATCCTTCGAAGAATAATTCATAAACATTCAATTAGACCAGAGTTTATGGTAAACGACTCAATCGAAATATGATTAATTGATTATATTTTTTCGTTAAACAGATTATACAATTCAAACCTGTGAAAAACACACACACACACCATAACAAGAAACAAACAAAAAAAAACAAATTGGGCTTGTTTGCATATGAATCAAACAACAAAACCCCCAAAATCTCCGGTAATCCGGTCCGGGCCTGGACAAGTTTGGAATCAGAATTCTAGTTCAACTTCTAATTCTAATTCTGACTCTATGTATGGCGTACAGAGGGTTCAACAACCTAAAGCAAAGAAAAAGAGCTCAATTTTTGGTTTGATAACTAGGGTTTTGACCTGTAGGGGTGATACAGTTGTTGTTGATGATGATCTCTATGATTATGCTGATCATATACCATCTGCTACAGTTCAATGTAAGTTTTAGCTCGAATTTTACATTTCTTAATGTAAGTATTGAGAACTGAACTTCATATCACATTCGTACGAAGAATTTGAAGTGTATACGTAATCGTTGGTTGGTTTCTTAAAAAAAGTCGTAGCATGGTGAATTAGGGCTCTAAATGAATGCCAATTCATAATCTCTTTGAATTTCGTAGAAGTTTATGAACTTAATTATGATTATGGAAGCAGAGCAGAGCATGTTTGACTTTTAAAAGTCAAATTGGAAGCAGAGATTGACAAGGATTGTTTTAATTGAAAATTATGAAACGATTATCACAAAAACTTGTAACCATAAAGTACAATTGTGTCAATTTAAAATTTGAAAAGTATACAGTTTGACCATATACATTAGAAAATTTGGTATTCAAACAATTGTTACTGATTGTTTTGTGCAGATAGTTCTTTGAGAAGTAACGGACAACTTAACCACTCTGCTTCGTCTACACCTTCTTTGGCCTCAAATGGACCACAGGTTTCTGATGAATTATCTTTTCAAGATATTTGTAAAGCAACTGCAAATTTCTCTGCTTCAAATATAATCGGGGAAGGAGGATTCGGTACAGTTTATAAAGGAAGGCTGAAAAATGGATCCATAATTGCAATTAAGCGCGCAAAAAAGGTAAACTTTTTTTTTGACTTTAAATTGTTACCCAAAGAACCACAGATTTATGTGATTAATTAACCGCCAGATGTCAAAAAGTTTCCATTGCTCATTTACTTTTCTTTTGGCAGGACAATTTTGAAAAAGGGACACCAACAGAATTCAAAAACGAAATAGAAACATTATCAAGAATCGAGCATCTAAATCTGGTTAGATACTATGGATTCATAGAGCATGGAGATGAACGTGTTATCTTGACTGAATACGTCGCCAATGGAAACCTTCGTGAACATTTAGATGGTAATTCAACACTTTCCTCAGAAAGGGCAGTTTCATCTTTTAACATTAAAAGTAATAATGTTTTCTCATATCGTGGAAACGGGCTTGAAATTGGAGAACGCCTAGATATTATGATCGATGTAGCTCATGCTGTTACATATTTGCATACATATACAGGTATGTAATCTATTCACTACAAGAAAATTGTCATTTAGTGACACTTTGAAGAATTGTCACTAATAGTTAAAAAATCAGCCATAAAATTTTACCTACAGAAGAAAAGGTGAGTGAGTAAAGAAGTAGTCGTTGTTAAAGATCTATATAGTGACACAAAAGAGTGGGAATAGGTTTTTTTTAATCTTTTTGTGACATAATTTTTTTCAGACTAAACCCCAAAATACAACCTTTTACCCTCACTTTTTAGAGAGTGTCGCTACTCACTTTACATTGTGAATTGTGTGACATTTATCCTGTAGCGATTTCTGTTAACCTTCTCCATAAAATATAAAGAAATGTATATTAATTAGTTTTTCATATGTTTATATATTTGTTGCAGATGTACCAATAATCCACAGAGATATAAAATCAACTAATATTCTGATAAACTGCGTGCAAAAGTTGCTGATTTTGGTTTTGCACGAATAAGTATTGAAGATCCTGAAGCTACTCATATATCTACTCAAGTAAAAGGGACAGCTGGATACTTAGATCCTGAATATATAAACACTGATAGGAGTGATGTTTATTCATTTGGGATTCTGATTGTCGAGATGGTTACAGGAAGATATCCAATTGAGTTAACCAAATGTCACAATGAGAAATTAACCATTAAATGGGTAAGTTTAATTTTCACTTAAAAATGGATTGATATTGGTTAGTATAATAAACGTAAGTGTGATTTTGCAGGCACTACAGAGACTAAAAGTGGGAGAGGTGGTGGTGGCAATGGACCCAAAACTAAGAAGAAACCCAGCATCTTTAATGGTGGTTGAGAAGGTTTTGAGAGTTGCACGACAATGTGTGGCCCCCGATGAAAAGAGTGGCAGAGATCTTGTGGAGAATAAGAAAAGATTTTCATGAACAGAATGATGTTGTTTCGGCTGCTAATCATTCCATACAGGTGCCCATGTATATTCATGCCTAAATTTCCATTATTTCATTCTTTTTTCTTTTGGAGCCCTTTCTTAGTTCTATGATTTTGTCTGGATTATACATGAACAGAATGAATATTATAAGGGGGCCTACAACCACCTGCTCCTATCTCTTTCAGATGAGTGAATAGCTTCGATCACCACCTGTACCAACAACAAACATAACTACATATTTATGTATCTATATTCGTACAACATACCACCAAGAGTCCAAGATACCTTCCTGGAGTAGGTGTCCCGCCTCTGCGCCTGTGATTTCAATAAAACCATGAGCTCAACAAACTAGAATAATTCATTCAACCACCATTTCTTATTTGCATCAAAACATAACTATTTGCCAAAAGTCATATCAAATAAAACTGCATAACAAAAGACAAAAATGCGAGTATATAAATACAGGTTGATAGTCTCATATTTGCTTCTCATGTGTGATTTGTTAGTTTCGATGAAGAGCTGCTGCAACATACAGCAAACAAACAGCTTTCAATTTTTAATAACATAAACTACAAAATAAGGAATTATTCAGACAAGTTTAACCTCAAATAATCAGCAAAAACAAATGAATAACAAATACACTGTGAGCCTTCAAGAACAGATCTGTCTAAGTATTTGATACACCGATCAGCTTCTTTGATACTAGACATCGAAACAAATGCAAATCCCCGAGGGTCCAAGGATCCATTACAAGATGAACATCTTCAACCTAACAAAATACATACATCATTATCAACACATGATGCAAAATTTTCAAAAACAAGTGCCATTGACTGCTTATGATCAAATAGACATACCTTTCCCTCTGTTGAGAAATGCTTCTCTTTGTGATACGGGATGATAAACCCGTTACATACAAATTATTTCCAGGATTTTCAATGTCACTTGCATCATAGCTTCTGCAAGTCGCTCATTTTAATAATCACAAATTAATATTTTACAATATTTTTATCACCAATGAATTGAAATGAAGTCAGTTTTTTTAGCATGGAAGGATTAAAACGTAAATCAGAATGAGTAAAAAACAAACGGATGGAAACTGTGTGCAGAGTTGAAGGAGACTCACCGACTCCTTGAACTCGATCTGGACCTTGACCTTGAAACAGACCTGTCATAACGCTTGCGTGGTGGTGAAGGAGAAGGGGAGTACCTCGAGTATGACATCTGTAAGAACAAATGAAAAACAGACTAAATTAGTAACGAGACGAAAATAATCATCAATTTATAGAGAATAAGCATCATTTTTTACAGAATTGTTGCTAATTAAGCAGAACAATGCGTAACGCCTATTTCTGCTCCAACGTGATAACATAATCATCAATTGGAAACATATGATCAACAAAACGAGTAAGCAACACAATAACGCAAGCAGATTTAATAATCACTTAAACGATCACGCAAATCACCTGAAAATATGTGATCAAAGGCTACGGTACCTTTCAGACTATCCTAAAATTATCAATTTAACGGATTTGAGAATCAGTAACAGACTAAATCAAGCTTCATGATTCGAGCTAATTGAAGATTATAAAACATTATAAACGAATTATGATCAGATCAATCAATAATTAAGCAATTACAACACGTAATAGTTGAACAAGTTACAATTGGAGTAAAAGAAAAAAGTCATAAATTCATAAAACCTATAGAAGAATTGGTAGCTCACCTTAACAATTTCGCAGTGAACAAGAGATCAATAATAAGATGGAAGAACACAAGTTTGAGAGATGGATAGATTGATGAATGAATTAGTGAACCTGACGCTGATAATTTATCTTGAATGGATTCAATGTGTTGAAGGAACCTTAACTTTACGAAAACGCAGGTTGCTACCATACACGTGGAAGTTGGAACTGTCCAGAATGGAACAGAAGGTTCTCGATGAACGGACGCCAAAGTAACGTTTAAACATTAAACCTGATTTAGTTTTGTTCTTTATGGAATTAATTAAATAAAAACAATTTATCAAAAAAATAATAGAATATCCATTTATATTAAAAAATGAAGAAAAAAAAAATTTGAACAAGTCTGTAACGTTTATATTTTTTTATATTAAAATTAATCATTTACTGTACAATATGATAGTTTCAATTTCGAGTTATTTTGATCTTATATTACATTTTCGGAAAATAACCTAAAGTTAATGATTTTAGTGTGAACCACGAGTTACGAACAAGTCATAAAATGATGCATTTTGGTCTTGCCTCGTGCAACATTTCATCTTAAAATGGCGTATTAGTTTTGTATTAGTTAATTCTATAATTAACGAACATGTATTTGATTCATGGTCCGGTCTGGGACTAAACACGCTCTAAACTGATACCAAACCAGTTTAAATCAGTCCATTTTTTAGTTCAGTCAGGTCCATGTGCATGAATTCAAGAAGACATTTAGAAGTTGATTACAAAATGCTTATAACTTCAAGTTCCAAATTGGAAGAAATTGTTAAAAATACAACAATGTCACTCTCAGTGCAACCGCACATTATAAAACTCATAACTTTTAAATCTCCTCACCTATATAAATACTAAAAATCCAACTGCTTCAAATCATGCAGCTTGACAGGTGGCAATAATAACTATAACATTACCTAAAAGAATGCAATAATGAGGAATTAAGGATTCCGGGAGTTCAAACTTTTCATGAGAATAACCTTTTTACCTGTCATGTGCATCAAAAAAGTACATTATTTAATGACCCAATTGGACACTAACAATGACTAAATAGCGATAAATGTAAAAGTAGATTGTTATTTATGCAAAAAAAAGGTTTCTTACTTGCTCTAATGTTAAAAACATTATAACATTCCATGATCCTAGGCGACCAAAATTTGGAAGGAATCCTTTGTAAAATGCAAGGGCGCCCTGCAAAGCATGAAACAACAACCGGACATTAATTTCTTAAATTAATTTTTAGTAAATATTATCTATAACAGAAATAAGTTGCAAAAAATGATGGATGTGAGTGTACCTCGACTCTTAAGGTTTTAACCATACAATCAAGAGTGCTTTTGTAGATTGAATCTCCCATCATTCTAGACTTCACCTACAATCAATGCAAATCACAATTCTAACAAATTTCTCAAAATATATAATAATTAATCTCCAAACGGGTCAACAAAGGCGTACTTACCACATCAACAGGAGAACCAATCAACACCGCGAAAAACCCTGCACCTAAACCCGCGAGTACATGAGTGAATATATTGTCTGTGAACCCTGGAATTTTCAAAATGCTCTACAAAAACCAAGAATATGGAGTAAATAGCAGCTTTTTTCAAATAAATAATTATTAATTATTGCAAAACAAATTATACCTGCTTGACTTGATCATAGCTAGCGAGTTCTGCAGCATTAATAATAGCATTTCTAGCAATATTTGGGCCCACACCCGTCCAAAGTGCCGTTAGACCCTCCTGTTTATAGTGTGTATATATAACCGTTATATTAAATGGGTCAGACGGGTCGAAAGTCGCCCAAAGTGTACTATTAATGCAAAAGACCTCTTTAATCATCTTATTCAAAAAGTTTAGATGATTATTAACACAATAATAATGTTGTAATCATATATGACACGTTATTAATGATTTCAAATTTAATAATGTTTAAAAAAACAGTGTTTTGGGTCAACCCGAATTGTACCAAAAAATGACCCATTTTGACCCGTTTCTAACCCGCACAAACCAAAATTTACCTCTGTGATTATGGTGTAGTAGGCATTTATAGCACCAGTATAGCGCCGAAGTGCTCCATGTGGCAATTTACCTTCAGCTTGAAGCCGCACTTTCACTAGATCGGTAGGATTAGCCAATGAAATTGCTATAGCACCTATTTAATAAATAAAAAACTATAAATAAATAAAACTTATAACACAATATTCATAATTATCTTTTTCATTAAGATTCGACTATCATTTTACAAAGCGATTATTTTTATATTTTCAAGAAACAAAATCTCACCAGTAATCAAAGCAGCAACAATCTTCTGGAACAAGGAAACCTCCCCTAAAATATTACCTCCCGCACAAAAGGCCTTAACCTGTATAATAACCAAAAATTCATATGTAATACACTAACAATTGTTGACCCATAGTTGACTAATGGTTCAATGAATCACCAAATAACCTAAAAACTGATATTATGATACTTACAGGCTCGTATAAACTGATCCTTAAACCTCCATAGATAAATTGGCGATGTAATCCGGGTATAATACCTTTCCAAAGTGCAAGTAAACCTTCTTCTTTAGCTATAGTAGCAACAGTACCTAAAAGACCCTTGTATTTTGATCCACTTTCTTCTCCTAGTGTTGCTCTTTTTTGGAGTTGAAGTCGAACTTTTGCAGTGTCTAGAGGGATTGTACATAACTGCAACAAAAAAAATTCACAAATAGCTGAGAAAGTTCACATAATCAAATATCGATGATTATTAGTTAGGAATACCAATTTATTTAATTATGAAAGGGTCCACCCATCCTAGCTAAACTCTGCTTACCGATGACGTCACAAAGAACTCCCATTGTCCCCAAAAAGTTAGTTATTTTTAAGACTTTTGTCTCTCAAAGAGTCACATCTCAAGATTTTACCAATAAAAGAAAATAGATGTGTTCCAAATATCATGTGAGAAGTCGTTTTTTTTATAACCTTACTCGATCATGTACACATTTTCATACATACTTAACACCATCTGTTTCCTATTTGTAGTATTTCATTGACTTTAAGATCATTCTGTTTGAGGTAACAAAGATAATAATAGGAGTATTTCCTTAAACATCAACTGAAAGTAAATCCAGGAATATCAATTGTAAAGTTCTAGCACACACTTACTGAACATATACACTTATTTGGATTCAGTAAAAGAGTTACAGAACCTAAATCGTGCTAAATTGTAACTCATTTTCAGGAAAGAAAGATAAATGCAATTCTATCACTCTATCACATCCATCAAACTCATCATTATCATAAACACACACACATTTCAGCTGCAGATTATGAAATAATACACACATTCAACAATCAAATCACTCCTACTAATAATACCAAACTTCAAGCCTAAGCGCAAATCCGATAAGCGAATTTCACAAATCCAGTAATAACACAACATTTCACATTACAATTACACTAAAATCAAAATGTACGAGCTCAAAACCGATCGAATAGATATAAACCTCGGCGAAACAAGCGGCAAATGCGCTGCAAAAGAAGGTTTCGGCGAACGAGATCTCAGTCCGATGGCTGAGATCTGCCATAACTGGTAAGATCAAGGTGAAATCCGATTAGGTTCTTGTTAAATTGAAGGGAGATGATTCTTCCCTCCTTCATTTATTGTGGATTGATTTAGAAGCGGTGGTGGTTGTTAATCGTCGTCGTTCATGAACTGTAGAAGTGTACTTCAATTTATGTACACGATTGATTGAGTATTTTAATCTCGCCTGTATTCGTGGGCCGTTTACATTGGTTCTAATTTTGAGTTTTTTCCGTTTTTTATTTGGGGATTTTGTAATTATATACTTTTTATTGGAATTGTTCCGTTTTTTAATTTGCAAAAAGCTTGTGAAAAAGCAGGTTGTTGCGTAAATTGTAAAGATTACGATCCACAATGTGTGGAGATGGGGATTTCTTTTTGCTTGTTACTTTTATACGTATGAAAAATAAGTAAATAAATACTATTATAGAGATGGTTTTGCTTTTTATTATATCTTTATATTTATCATCCTATTTATATAATCGATACAAAAATTAGTGGATTTTATATGTCAATAATTTTTCTATAAAATGATAAAGTAGAAAAAATTATTATGAAACAATACAATTTTTCATACTAACATAATGTGGGACTTAGTTTTAATTACATTTTCTTTTTGATAATTTAAGTGTATGTTAGTTATATAATTTGAATCAAGTTATTGATTCTCAGTCAAACTCTAAAAATTACATGTATCCTCGTCCAGACTTTGAAATTTACAATATACCCAATTTTAACTTTGAAATTTACAAATATACCCAATTTTAATAATTATTATGTATTAGACAATTAGACTCTGAATTTCTCCTTCTCCTTGCGAGATGAGTCCGACTTTTACATTTTATGTTGAGATTAGATTTCTTTGTGAGGCTTCTTTGTGCCACATGATGTTAGTGGCTTAGGTTGGTAGTGTCGCATGTGTCTAAGGGACTAGGTACAGTACTCGGTACAAGCTTTTATGATCCGAGAAAACTCGGTACCACCAATTTGGTATAGGACGGGTAGTCGGGTACTATGATGAACAAACTCAATTGAATATCAAGACCGGATTAGTCCCATATTCCCATGTAGCGAATCGATGGACTCTACACCCAGTTTTGGGAACCCATGAGTACTTGGTATTATCAGTTCGGTACTTGTATGGTATTTTCCTCATCCTTACCTGAGAGAAGAAATAGTCAGCTAACAATTTGTATTTTATTATATTTTGACAATTTTGTGCCTTCGTAGTTTTTTACTTGATAATTATATAAAAGGATATTCGATGGAGATCTTACATTTCGTATATATCAAGACGGAGAACTTAACTATGATTTCGACATAAAAGAGTAATAATTTCCATTGTACATTTTTACAATTTTACAAACAAAGCACTAACTTTATAGAAACAGTAACTAATTCAATGCATAAAGGGGCCAATAAATCTTCATCTGCCAAATTAAGCTACTTTAATTTTAGGTGGCGTTTGTTTTTGTACAGAAAGTCTTTTTGAGGTCTTATGTCTGTGGGCGGAAAGACATTTTGGAAAAAGACTGTTTGTTTTTTGGAAGTCAGAAGATGAGAAAAAGTCTTTTTAAGGTCTGCTTGTAGAAGACTTGGACCATACTCTTCCAAACTTCTATTTTACCTACACCTAAAAAAAAGTTTATTTACCACCACCACCACCACATACCAACACCGCCACCCACCACCACCAACCACCACCTACCGCCACCACCAATTACCGCATCAACCTAATGCCACTAGCACCCACCACATACCGTCACAACCACGTACCGCCACCAACCACCATCTACCGCCACCACATACCACCACCACCACCATCTACCGCCACCACCACCCACCACTATCTACCACCACCACCCACCACCACATATCGCCACAACCACCCACCGCCACCACCACATACCGCCACAACCACCCACCACCACCGCCACCCACCACCATCTACCGCCGCCACCACCCACACAAATACTGCCACTTAATTTTTTTATTAACCTGCAGACATTAAAAAAACAAACAGTCTTCTTCTTATAAACTGCAGACGTTTGGTCCAAATCTTCTCTGCAGATGTGGTCCGCAGACTGCAGACCTTCTACCTCTTCAAACACAAACAGCAGTGATGTTCGATGAGCCCTTTTAATTTTCTATTAATCTAAGTCGTTACAATAAAGTGCTTCCTTTATTCAGGCTGTCTCATTGAGTCTTTTTTCCATTTTTTTCTCTTTTCATATTTTTGGTCACATTTTTATGTGAACACGTCTCACAACTCTTTTTTTTAGAGTTGGGAAAAAGGACATGGTCATGTTAGACTATTAGCAATGGTTACATGTGATCGTAGTTATCAACTGATCAGCGCGACATCAACACCACCCCAACTTTCTTCTTTAAGACCAAATATGTGACCAAATAACCGTATGGTTGTAAATCTTATGCAAAAGCCAACCATTTCTCATGCAAAGTTCGGTCTTTAGGCAAATTTGCTGATGACCCATTACAAGTGGTTGTAGATATCAGTTCAATACATGTAGAAATGTGTACTTTTATTTAGTGTGTATTTGTTGCTTAGTAAAGCGATTATAATCACTATTAAATGATTTATTTAGTGCGTGACACATATCGTTGCTTAAAATTTCTTTTGGTATTATATCATAATGTTTTTTAGTCTAATAAAACCATGTATTATTAAAGGTGATAATATCTACACCATATAATTTAATAATGTATCACAACTTGTGTTTTTATATACTTGTACATACTGTTTTAAAATATGTACATTGTGATAAGAGAAGTAATTGTTATACTTCCTCCGATTTAAAATAAGTGATACACTTTCCATATTTGGGTGTCTCAAAATAAGTGATACACTTTAAAAATTTACACTAGTACACAAATCATCAATCGCCACTACAAAAAACCGTGGCCATACATCATTAGCCACGGTTTTATTTTACATCAAAAGCGTAGTCTATTCTCCCGCGTTTTAAAGTGCATATATGGCTACGGTAAATTTTAGTGGCCATATCATATGGAAAAGTGTAGTGATAGCATACAACAGTGGCTAATGGTTACTATATAGTCATATGCAATTAAAATGACAATAGTTGTAATCCTACTTTTAGAGACACAGGTTATTGTAAATTGTGGCTAATAGTTACCATATAGCTACATATCGTTATATTGGTGGTGACTACAAGCCCGATTTAAGACACATAGTTTTATATACAATGTGACTAATTTATTATGTATTGTCACATGTAGTTATGTTGAGGGTGACCGTAGAGTTCTTATAGACACATAAGGTTTTTGTAATTGTGGCTATAGTTTAACCTATAGCCACATTAAAAAAAAATTAATCCGTGACTTTTGATATCTTCTGGCCACACTAAAAAAAATACCAACATGGTTATTATTTCCTTTTTGACCTGTCAAACCCGATTGGTAATAGTCAAACCCTAGTAAAAACCGATTTAAACCGTTAAATTGTCGGCCAAAGAATTGCACTACACTGAGCCGTAAGTCAAATGGCCACACAACGTGAATGGCATAAGGGACTCAATCTTTGATTGCTTCAATATAGTTGGTGAACACTTCTTTTTATAGTGAAAGTAATTCCCCAACTTTCATACAAATAGCAATGTGGGATAACATTTAGCCACATTTAAACCAATTAATGTGACAATTGGCTGCTTTTAGACACATAATCAATTTAACTGTAGTCGTAATCTTGGTATAGCCACATGAAAAATTGAGTGACTATTTTGTGTCCTATAGCCACATGACACACAATAATGATCGTGGTTATATACTAACCTTCAACAACAACGACTTCATGTGGCTAATAAACACATATGCCCACAAATACTAGTATCACACTTAATCATGGCTATTGTTTTCCCTTTAGGCACATAAGTCGTTATCACATATATGTGACCCTTGATAATATTTAGCCATATTTAACATTATTAACGTGACAATTTGCTACTTGTAGACACACATTTATATACGATTAAATGGTGATTATAAACTAATTTTAGAGACATAATTTTAATTTTACCTTTACCATTGTTATTATTTAGGTTATGGCCACACACAATTTTAGTTTTATCTTGATTTGTTTTAGGGTATGGAAAATATCCATCATATAGCCACACACACAAATAATTTTTTGAGTCACTATTGTTTATTGTATAGCCACATAACACACACAATAATAATCGTGGTTGTATACTTCTTTCAACAACAATGAATTTCATGTGGCAAATGAATACCATTTTGTTGACACACGATTAGTTGATTCATGTGGCTAAATATGTCTCTTTCGCCTCACGTATTAACTGGCACAAAATAATGTCACGTTTTAAAAAACAAAAATTATGGCGAAAAGTGTGACATAAGGCCATGCTACATGATCGTGGCTAGCAATGGACACATTTATCATGTTAAATCGTGGCTAAAGTGTTCAAATCTAATTTGCAATTGCCACAGTAATTTAGTTAAAATGTGGCAAAAACAATATTAGAACATTATTTGAGATATTTAGCCACACAAACATGATAACCTGTGGCGAGGTTGTTTAAAAAAACCGTGGCTAAAAGCTATTTTTGTACTAGTGTTACCTTATTTGGTAAAAAGTAGTTGACCTCACACCCACTAACTACTTATTTTAATAAATTGAAATGACTCATTTACCCTTACTTTTACTTTTAACATCATTAACTTTACTTTATTCAAAGATTGTAGGACCCATTATCCACTAACCATCCAATTAATTTAATTTAACATTCATTATAATATTTTGTCTTAAAAAGCGTGAAACCAACAATGTATCACTTATTTTAAATCGGAGGAAGTAGTATAAATATTAATTCTCTATTATTAAACACGCTAGAGGGGCTTTCCTGCCAATAGGCATCACCAAAACAACACCCACCACCCTGACTCTGTATAACGTTTGGTAGATGTCGTTTTTAATGAATATTAAACAGGAGCTGATTGTTACGTGAATCATACACATAAAGAAATTTCAACATCTTCTCCATTTTTTTTCAATATAATGAAATATTTCACCCATCAACTTTGTTGACTTGATATATGTAAATTTCACTATGTGTTGGCACTTGGCACCCTTCCCCACCAGTCACCACGACACCACCACTCTCACTTTTGGCAACTGAACCATAAAAACAATTAAACAAAATCTTAAGTCACTCTCGTATTTTTACATAAAAAGTGAGACAATGTATCACAAATATTTTTTGAGAGAGAAATCATCTTTATAACAATTTCTGCGCGACAAGTGCATTCTTTATAATACCCTAAAGAAAGTTTAAGATGATTTATTAATATGTATACATACAACTACAAGTACAAACATGTTAGTAAGGGTACTTTTATATATTGTTTTCTAAGATCATGTGATGCTATTAAAGCCACGCAAAACCCACTTTGGAGCAAAGCTCGTCAAACCACACCACCCTGACAATAAATGCTTCCTCCTATAATGCTAGTTAAAGCAATTTTTTTTTTAAATTGTGATTGGTTGAGGTATTTTTTTTTAAAATATGTTATAAAAATGTTAACCGAGTAATAATAATTTTGAGGTGAATGTAAAACCTATGTTAAAGAAGAAAAAATATTTTAACACAAATTTAACACCCATCGACATCATGTGCTCTAATTGTGAGACATGTAAAATTTTAAACTTTTCTAAGAATTAGGCGATCCTACTATAAAATAAAATATCCTAAAATCTCATTTAAAATTTCCTTTTAATTTCGTTTCCTTCTTATATTGCTCTCAATCATGGCACAAACTGACACTTCAGTTTTTACAAAAATAGTATTACACCAGCTGACATTCCAATCGACATTCAACTGACACGCATGCCACGCATGCCAATAATACAATTTCACTTAATATTATTAGGCATGCACATCATAAGACCGCTGCCAACGGGCCGTCGGGGGGACGCGTCGGGGGGCGGGTGGCACCGAGCCGTCGTGGCCGGCGTCATCATGGGTTCGTCGTGGTGAGGACGGGCGTGGGAAGCCGTCGAGGGGTGTGTGGGTCCGGGGGAGCGTGTGAATTGATTTAAAAATCAATTTTTTTTTATTTTTTTATTTAATACAAATAATTAATACTACACACAACCTCTATAAAAACCCACTATACTCTACCATTTTAGATACACAATCACATACTTCCTCTCTTCCTCTCACAATCACATACTTCCTCTCTTCCCAATTTCCATATTTTTCTCCCACTCAATGGATCCAAACGATGACGCCGATGATTACTGGCAAGATTATGTTAATGTAACAGCCGTGTTCGATTTGAACCAAACTATTGAAACGCTTGATTATCTGGATCAAGAAGAAGCTGAAAATTCCACCGTGCCAAGAGCACCACGAAGATATATACCAAGAGATCGTGTTGCCGCTGCTGAACGTTTATGGAATGATTACTTTGCCGACAATGCCGTTTTCCCCCCGGACTACTTCCGAAGACGGTTTCGCATGTCGAAACCTTTGTTCATCCGTATATGCCAGGCTATACATTTTTATAATCCACCGGGTCAACTACCGTCATATTTTGATTATTTCCGTCAAAAGAGAGACGCTACGGGTTACCCCAGTTTTAATGTATTTCAAAAGTGTACCTCTGCCATACGTCAATTGGCGTACGGTTGTGCCGCTGATTTGTTTGATGAGTACCTACACATGGGTCAACAAACAGCATACGATTGTTTGGACAACTTTTGTAAATGTATATTCCATCTATACTCGACTGAGTTTTTGCGAAAACCAACCACTCAAGATGTCCAACGTTTACATGCCAAACATCAAGAGATACATGGTTTTCCTGGGATGCTTGGTAGCATTGATTGTATGCATTGGCCTTGGAAAAATTATCCAACAGCATGGCAAGGCCAATACACACGTGGTGATCAAGGATGTCCCACAATAATGCTTGAAGTTGTTGCGTCATACGACTTGTGGATATGGCATGCGTACTTTGGCCCGGCGGGTTCGAATAACGACATAAACGTCCTTAACGAATAAGATTTGTTTGATGAAATAAGGCAAGACAGGTCTCCCGTAGTTCCGTTTACTATTTCGGGTGAGCAATTTACGAAGGGTTATTATCTAGCTGATGGGATTTATCCGGAATGGGCAACGCTTGTCAAGTCGTTTAAATGCCCAATTGAAGAAAAGAACATGAAGTTCAAGCGGTTCCAAGAATCCGCTAGGAAGGATGTCGAACGAGCTTTCGGAGTGCTTCAAGGACGGTGGGTAATCATTAAAAAACCGGCACGACCATACAGTGTGAACAAAATACGACGGATCATGTACACTTGTGTGATATTACACAACATGATTACGGAAGATAACGGCCGCGCAATTTGACCAATCGAAGAAGACTATACCGCTAACCCGGATAATCACCCACAACGTACATGGCATGAACGGGTTGCAGCACAATTGCGTATTGAAAAGGAGATACGTGATCGAGTTGTGCATCATAAACTTCGCAATGCCTTAATCGAACACATTTGGACCCTCCCGCCGAACTACCGTCAACGTTAATTTTTTTTTTTCCGTAATTTTTTTTTTCCCGTAATTTTTTTTTTCCGTATTGTTTTTTTTTTCCCGTAATCGTGTTTTTTTTTAATCGTAATGTTTTTTTTATTATTAATGTAATGGTTTTTATTTAATGTAATGTGTTTTTTTATTAATTAAAATGATGATGTGGAAATGATGATGTGGAAAGGATGGGTTTAGTGATGGGTTAGTGATGTGTAGGGTTGGCACGGCCGTGTCAGTAGCGTGTCAGTAAGGATGCGATGACGTGGCGCTAGTGATGGGTTTAGTGATGGGTTAGTGATGTGTAGGGTTGGGAGAGGCCTAAAAGACTCACTTTTTATATAAATATTTCACCCATGTGCGTTCCAAGATTCGGTTTTAAATATTTCACCCACACACCCAAAGAAACCAACCGCCACCACGTATAGAAGGAACCGTGTCAATGGTACTATTAAGGTTCTAAAAAGCGCGTCATAACGTGAGGTGCGGCGCCCGCATTACGAAACACATCATGACAAACGTGTAAAACGTGAAGTAAGATAAGGCGTGACGAGTTTTTTATAAGGTGGGTATGAAAATTAATTTTTCTAGAAAAATGATAATATATATAATTATAAATTATAAATTTAGATGTCACACTTTTTGTGAACGTTTTATATGAATTATTACATAAATCAATAAATCTATAATATTTTGTTAACTTGATATATGTATATATAAAAATTATACTTCTTCCGATTCAAGATAAATGATACACTTTCTTTTTTGGGGTGATTCAAAATAAGTGATAAACTTTAAAAAATTACCTTATTTGGCAAAAAATAATGGGACCCACACCCACCCACTAACTATTTACTTTAACAAAGTGAAATGACCCATTTACCCTTAGTTTTTACTTTTAAACATCATTAATTTTACTTTATTCAAAAGGTGTGGGACCCATTCCCCACTAACCATCCAATTATTCTGAATTAACTATCATTATAATTTTTTACCTCAAAACCCGTGAAACTCAAAGTGTATCACTTTTGAATCGGAGGAAGTATAAAAATTTTCCGGCCTTAAAAAATATCATGGTGCGTCATGGCTCGTTATTACTTGACTTGATGGTGTCGATGTACTACGCCTTACACTTTTTAAAACATAAACTTTGGGTATTATTGTGGAGAAAACTTTCGGTTGGCAACTAACGGTTAAAATCTACTTAGAGCATCCCCAATGGTTAACCTCACAATGACTTATTATTTTTGCCACATCAACTTTCAACTAACCAAAAACCTATTTATAAAAAGCATCTCCAATGGTTAACCTTTCAAAAAGCTTTTTCTTATTAAATTACTAGTTTACCTTTATGTACCTCAAATGTTTCATAAATGCCCCTCATATATAATTTGACAATTTTTATACAATTTTATAAAATTTAACATACCACAAAAAAACAAAACTAATTATCATGCTTATTCTTTATAAAAAAATATTGAAATATGATAAAGCTATCATTTATAGTTATAAAAGTAATAAAGGATTAATCACATATAAATTTATGTAGGGTTTAAAATGTAAAATTAGTAAATATATGGACTAAATAAATCAAACATTGAAAGTCAATTAAGAGGTTATGAAAAAATAAGTCATTGGAATAAGCTATTAAAAAAGCTCTTCACTCCAATAGCAAAAAGTCATTCAAAAGCTTATTGAAATAGTAATAAGCTTTACAAAAAGCTTCCATTGGAGTTGCTCTTAGACGGCTCGGTATGGGACCACGGGAGGAAGGGCGTGCGGGGTGAGGTGGATGGCGACGGCGTGGTTGGCTAGGGAACACCGCCCCCCGAACGGCGTGGGGGGTCCGGCGTGGGTCGAGGTTGCAACGCCCAACGTGGGGCCACGGGCGTGGGAGCGTCTTTTTTTGCGAAAATTAGCCGTTGAACGGCTATAATGCCGTTGTAAATAAAAAAAAAACTTTTTTTCTTTTAATTATTTCCCTATATATATTTACCTATTTTCACTCATTTTACACACACATTTCATCCATTTTACTCTCTACAAACTCCTATCTTCACACCTCTTTACTTACAATGGATCCACACAACAACTCTCCACAAACACCCAACCAACCTTCACAACAAAATATACAACTGAACCTTGGATTTGGTGGCTACGAGCAATATGTCAACATCCTAAGTTCCGGTGCTGTCCCACCTCCACAATTTTATCCACAAACCGCACCTCAATTTCAACAACCTCAATATTCACAAAATGTATCTCAATTTGCACCTACATCACAATATTTTCAACAACAAACATTTTCTCAACAAACGCCCTACCAAACCCAAACACAAGAACGACAAGCGGGGGGAGCAAGCGAAAGGGAAAGGGAAAACGAAAAGAGGTTGTTGAAGAAGTTGTGGAAGAAGATGTGGAAGAAGACACACAACTTCCATGGACGGAAAAGGAGGAACTTGCGTTGTGCCGAACTTGGTGTGCGACTTCTAAAAACGAGAAGGACGGGAATGGCATGAGAATTAAAAACTATTGGGAAGCCATTCTTTCTAAATTTCATAACTTCATGGGAGTCCCGCCATACCGAAAAGACAATAGTCTTAGTAGCAAATGGCGTGACATAAACAACAAGGTTACAAAATTCAATGGTATATACAGCAAACTCTCGTCGGAAAGAAGTAGCGGAATGGCCGCGTTTGATGTTTTGGAGGCCGCCAAGAAACAATACAAAGTTGAAAAAAAGGGCCATAATTTTGAGCTAGATCGACATTGGTTGATTTTAAAAGAGGATCCAAAATGGATCGGAACAATTACTAAAGATCAACAACAATCGAAGCGCTCAAAAAGTTCACAATCGGTTGATGTTTCTGATGGTCGTTCTCGTATCGACCTTAATGCAAGGGATGATGACATTCCAGATGACCTATTCGACGATATTGATGAAACTCCACCTCCTCAACGACCAATTGGAAGAGACAAGGCTAAACGAGCGGGTAGGCATGCGGCGGAATTGGAATCGAAGAGCAAGCATAGGGAAGCAATTCAAAAACGATTAAGCGACCACGTTGAGACAACGAAAGAGCGAATAGAGATGCGTCGTCAACAAGTTCAATTGGAGAAGGAGAAAGATGAAAGAGATAGGGAGAAAGATGCAAGAGATAGGGAGCTTGCAACCGAACAAAGAATTATCAATCCTACCCTATATATGAGGCCTAAATTTGAAAAGGGTTTGACACCATGGCAATTCCAAGCATTCGTATTCGTCCATAATGTCACTTGGAATTCCCTGATTGGTCCACGTCATTTGCACTAATACAAACGAATCTGGTACAGCTTACGGTCTACATTCATACGCTCCATATACGGCAAACGAATCTGGTACGGCTTACGGTCTACATTCATATGCTCCATATACGGCTTCCTACATACAAGGAAACAAATATATAACTATTTAAAAGATCCTACATACAAGGAAACAAATAAATATTTAAAAGATCAATCAGCGACTCAATCGTATTTATTCAGAAGTGATACACGGACTTAATATAATTTCCATAAAACCGGCATTCTATGATTACGGCATAAAAAGTTGGATTGTGCAACGGAACCAGACTTCAGATATTACGGATTACGGCATAAAAAGCTGGATTCTTCATTTAATAAAATGCCCGTGTAACATTTCTTCATTTACCTTTTTTTGTACAAAATCATCATCACGTCTATCGATTATTATGTCATTTAGAAATATATAAAGTTTTTGGACATTTTTCTACATACTAAAATTTACAGCATACCCGCCCATCGGGCGGGTTTTGTAGCTAGTAATATGAATATTTTGACTATGCAACCGTCGCCAGGCATGCTGCAAGAAGATCTTCAACATTTCCTAGCCGCGAAGGAAAGGGCCCGAAAAGCCATGAGCGATTTAGGATTGTAGTTTTTAAATTTTTAGTATTTTAGTTTTTAATATTTTTAAGTCTTGTATTTTTAATTTTAAGTATTGTATTTTTAATTTAATGTATTTTTATTTTAATTTAATGTATTGTTATTTTAATTTTAATGGAAGTTTAATATTATCTTTAAAAAATAAATGGAAAACAAATGATGAGATGAAAAATAAAATGGTGTGGTGTGGTGTGGTGGGTATTTCCACCAAATGATGTGGTGTGGTGGTGGTGTGGTGGTGGTGTGGTTGATGAGGTGGCGCTGATGTGGCGGAAAAGGGCACCACCACATGTGGTGCCCATACCCACTAGCCTTAGGCTCGACGGAATGGGTCCACGCCCCATGAGCGTGGGGTGGTGACTAGACCACCACGCCGTGGCAAAAAGCAGAAACACCGCCCCCTCCCCACGCCGTTGGGGGTCGGCGTGGGCGGAGATCGCAACGGGAAACGCCCCTCCACGCAGTTGTTTGATCGTTTTTTGCCAAAAATATAGCCGTTGAACGGCTATTATAACCGTTGGAACTTTAAAAAAAAAAAAATTAATTAATTAATTTAATTTATTTATTTCCTATATAAACACACTCAAAACACTACCAAAACACTATCAAAACACACCACAACTCTACCAAAATACCCCAACTCACAAATAATGAATTATCTTGGTTCATCATCTGACGACGATGACGCATTTATGCTAACAATATACTCATAACTCATCGATGATCTATCCTCCGATGAAAGTGAAGAAGTCTTTGACACTAGAACCGCGAAGCTAAATAGAAATCGAGAAAGCTGGACACGACATGCTATACCGAGATTATTTTGCGGATGATCCTGTTTACGACGACAACAATTTCCAACGAAGGTTTCGTCTGTCCAGACAATTATTTATGCGCATATGTACCGCATTAGAAAACAGGTATCCTTTTTTTCAATTGAGATACGATGCTAGAGGTAGGCGGGGATTCACTGCTTTGCAAAAATGTACTGCATCAATTCGATCTATGGCTTACGGGTCATCCCCTGATTCTCTTGACGAGTACCTACGCATGTCTGAAAGAACTGCTAGGGAAAGTATATATAGATTTTCACAAGGGGTTTTGGAAATATTCGGACCTATTTATTTGCGAAAACTAACAGTAACCGATGTGCAAAAATTATATGAGGCACACGAAGAGAGACATGATTTTCCTGGAATGCTTGGTAGCATTGATTGTATGTACTGGGATTGGAGGAACTGTCCACAATCGTGGAGAGGTGAGTACACCGGTGGACATCATGGAGTACCGTCGTTGATATTAGAAGCTGTTGCTTCCCAAGATTTATGGTTTTGGCATGCTTACTTTGGGGTTGCGGGTTCTAATAATGATATTAACGTGCTTGATCAGTCACCAATATTCAACGACTTGTTATCAGGAAAGGCACCCGATGCTCCTTTCACGGTGAATGGCAATCCATATAGATTCGGTTACTGCCTTACCGATGGTATATATCCTCGTCATGCCACGTTTGTCAAAGCCTACCGACATCCAGTTGATCCAAAAGAGGTCTTGTTTACCAAAAAACAAGAATCCGCACGTAAGGATGTGGAACGGGCTTTTGGAGTTTTAAAGGCGAAGCGGCACATTGTCAAAAACGCGGCCCATTCATATGACCTTGAAAGATTAAGATATATTTTGTATGCATGTGTTGTAATGCATAATATGGTTGTCGAAGATAAAGGTCGGATGATTTCTCCATATGTGCCGGACGGTCCCCGACATGCTTTGTATGTACCGGGAAGTGCAGAATATTTGCACAGGGTTGTTGACATTAGAGACGAAACAACACACGAACGACTTCGACGGGACTTGGCGGACCATCTTTACAACAACGCACATGCCGACGATGAAGACGATGAAGACGATGAAGACGATGAAGAGTAATAATTTATTTTAATTATTGTAATTTTTAATTTCTAGTATTTTAATGTTTAATTTCTAGTATTTTCATTTTAATTTAAAGTATTGTCATTTTAATTTTATTTAATGTAATGTAATTTTAAATTATATAAAATATTATTTATGTTAAAAATAAATGGAAATGAAATGATGAAATGGAAAATAAAATGGTGTGGTGTGGTGTGGTGAGTATTTCCACCAAATGATGTGGTGTGGTGGTAGTGTGATTGATGAGATGGCGCTGATGTGGCGGAAAAGGGCACCACCCATACCCACTAGCCTTACAATATGGTGAAATTTTTTGAACTCTCAAAATATTCACACCCGACCGTCAGATCACTACAACTTGAAACGGATGTCATCCGTCCATTCTTCCACTGACCAATTTGAATTTCAAAATCAAAAATTTTCTAGAGCCGTTTGAAAACATAAAAATTACTTTCCAGATTAAAAAGCACTAAAGTCAAACAAAAGTTATTAAACTAACTAGCCAGTCATGCAGTTCGGTTAAACAAATATTGTATTAAATAATTTAGCTCTGGAAATAAGTATTAACATATCGTCTGTATACCACACCGTATACCAATACTTATACGTATTTACTAGACTCTATAAAAACCCCTATTATTCACTCCACTTTACTCTATACTCAAAACCCTAATCTTTGTCTGTCTCTGTCTTTTGTAACTCCAATTTCTCTCTCTTTCTCCCGATCGTTTTCTTCAAACGCTTTTGAAAATGCGTGAGATTCTTCATATTCAGGGAGGCCAATGCGGTAACCAGATCGGAGCTAAGTTTTGGGAGGTTGTGTGCGCTGAGCACGGCATCGATGTCACCGGAAAGTATACCGGAGACGCTGAACTCCAGCTCGAGAGGATCAACGTCTATTACAATGAAGCAAGCGGCGGAAGGTTTGTTCCACGCGCCGTGCTCATGGATCTGGAGCCTGGTACGATGGACAGTGTCAGATCTGGTGCTTACGGACAGATCTTCAGGCCGGATAACTTTGTTTTTGGTCAGTCCGGTGCCGGTAACAATTGGGCGAAAGGTCACTATACCGAAGGTGCTGAGTTGATTGATTCAGTTCTTGATGTTGTTAGGAAGGAGGCCGAGAATTGTGATTGCTTGCAAGGTATATATTCGTATATATCCTATGTTCTCTGATTTTTTTATAATGCTGTTGGAAATTCTAGATCTGCTTAGTATATGTTTCAAATGAATGATTTTGTGAGTTCATTTAGCGAGGCGTTTTATTTGTTTGGTTTGATCTGAATGGATCTGAAATTATCGGTTTAAAATTTCAACTTCTATGTATTTGTACAAGATTACTATGTTTAAAAAGCTAGATCTACTTTCTATTATGTACATAACGCTTGAAGTTTATGCTCTTATGTGGAGGTTGTTTTAGTTAGATTTTGTAATTTGTCTAAACGGATGTCAAAAATGATAAGATTATGGATTTAAGGCATGCTTAGAAATGAAATACACTTTTTGTGCATAGTTAATGAGGAATCTGCAGTCAAGCTGTTAAAAATAAGTCTAGCACAATTTAAGATGATGATTTTGCATTTTGAGTGAGCTTTTGATCTCTTTCTATTTTTTAAGCAATGGGATGCAAGTCATCTGCTATAAACTGATTTCATTATCTGTCAGGTCTCTCTATTGATTTTCAATTACTATCATGATAAATATGCTAACGAAATATTGACATTTGTCCAGGTTTCCAGGTGTGCCATTCTCTTGGTGGTGGTACAGGTTCTGGTATGGGAACACTTCTTATCTCAAAAATCAGAGAAGAATACCCCGATAGAATGATGATGACATTCTCTGTTTTTCCATCACCTAAGGTTTCAGATACTGTTGTTGAGCCTTACAATGCCACATTATCTGTCCACCAACTTGTTGAAAATGCTGATGAATGTATGGTGCTTGATAACGAAGCATTATATGATATCTGCTTCAGAACTCTCAAACTCACAACCCCAAGTTGTAAGTATTCTTGTATTAAATCATTTGTATTAAATTCTGTTCTTTTATGTTATCTAATTCTGATAATTGATAAATTTTGTGATTTCAGTTGGTGATCTTAATCATCTCATTTCTGCAACAATGTCTGGAGTGACATGCTGCTTACGGTTTCCTGGTCAACTCAACTCTGATTTAAGAAAGCTTGCAGTCAACTTAATCCCATTTCCTAGACTCCACTTTTTCATGGTTGGGTTTGCTCCACTCACTTCACGTGGGTCCCAACAATACCGAGCCCTAACCGTACCAGAACTCACACAACAAATGTGGGATGCAAAGAACATGATGTGTGCAGCCGACCCTAGACATGGTCGTTACCTAACCGCATCTGCAATCTACCGTGGTAAAATGAGCACAAAAGAAGTGGATGAACAAATGCTAAATGTTCAAAACAAAAACTCGTCTTACTTTGTTGAATGGATTCCAAACAATGTGAAATCAACTGTTTGTGATATACCACCAACTGGTTTGAAAATGGCGTCGACATTCATTGGGAATTCGACTTCGATTCAAGAAATGTTTAGGCGTGTGAGTGAGCAGTTTACTGCCATGTTTAGGAGAAAGGCGTTTTTGCATTGGTATACGGGTGAAGGGATGGATGAAATGGAGTTCACTGAAGCTGAGAGTAATATGAATGATTTGGTGTCTGAGTATCAACAGTATCAAGATGCAACTGCTGATGAAGAAGGCGAGTATGAGGAAGAAGAGGACGAATATGAGGAGGCTTAAGTGGTTTATGTAGTTGTGTAATTTGTGGTTGTAATCTTAACTACCATTTGTCGGATGTCTAGTAAGGTTAGTTGTGGAAACAGTTAAAAAGAAAGCAATTTTATTGCTAATGCTATGAAATTACTTATTTATTATTCTCCAATGCACTAGTAACTTGGTCGCTTACATTGCCACAGAGCTTTTAGGTTTGCAAATACTTATTTATTTCGATCCCGATCCGGCAACAATATAATAATTCACTGCTAAAGAAAGACTCACAATTTCACATACTTGTATTAATATGTTTACCTATGTAGGTTGTAAACATTATTTTAACTAGGGGTGTCAAATTTGTACCGAACAAAACCAACCAACATGCTACCAACCGTACCAATTAAAGTCGGTAGTCAATATGTTGGTAGCCAGCATGTTTGGTTGGTAGTACCATACCAATTGAATATTCATGGTACGGTAATGGTACAAATATTTAAATACCATGGTAGTACTGTACCAACCAATATATATATACATATATATAAATTAATTCTTACAATATATACTTACATAAATTATGGTCTAATTTATATCTTTAAAGATCTCTCCAACATATAATATATATAATTGATTCTTTAACATAGATAATTTTTATATAACATTAATAACTCATCATTTTATTTATCTTGTTTTCGAGTTTGGAAAATTTGTTAATATGTTTTAAATGATGGAAGATGGTAAAATATCATATTATAAAACATATCTTCTATTTAATATTTTTTAGTTTCATATTAGTTTGTAATCTTGGTATACAGTACCAGTTTGTACCAACCAACATTATTGGTAGTCAAACAAATTGGTACCAAGTATACTTGGTACGGTACTGGAATTCAAATTAGCGTACCAATAATAGTTGGTACGGTACACGGTATGAGGAAATTACACATGGTACCGTACCATGTTCACCCCTAATTTTAACGACTAGGTCGGACTTGAAAATGGTGTGGTGCTTGCTGCTTGAATAATATTGTAATCCGTTTTAACCGGCAAGTTCACCCGGTCTGCTAGGTTTGACCGTTTTAGGGCACGGTCCCTGATAGGTTCGACCGTTTTAGGACATCAGTCGGTCCGTTTTAAGATCCGTATTTTAAAATATTGATTCTAAAATAACTACTCCATGAATCAAGCAAGACCGGAATACGGGCTAAAAGTTTAATCATATTAAAAAAATAGAAGACTGCAGATGTAACTTATTTTCGCTTTACTATATACAAAACCTGACCATGACATCAATCACTGACACTTTAGTTTTTGTCACATCATATGACATTCATACTGCCAACAATAAACATTCATTTCAGTCTTGAGTCTAACATATTATAAATGCACACACATATAATATATTAATACCGTATAAAATACTCACTTTTATTCAAATTGACCTACTTATCCCGTCTCTTCTTTCGTCGCCAAACCAAAGTGGGAACCAACGAATTCTTAGTTAAGGTAGCATGCCAACAGGTTCTGTAAACCAACAGACCGTTGGTTACACCAAAAGCCATTGTTAACACTCGCCTAAGATCCCCACTTGGCTACTCATAACATCACAAATCATTTCTCCTTGTACCAATGTTTTTAACTCCATTAACATGGAACAATATATACTTTCTCCGATTCAAAATAAGTGATACACTTAAGGTGATTCAAAATAAGTAATACACTTTGAAAAATTATCATATTTGGTAAAAAAAAGTGGGACCCTCACCCACTAACTATCTACTTTAATAAAGTGAAATGACCCATTTACTCTTACTTTTTACTTTTAAATATCATTAACACTACTTTATTAAAAAGTGTGGGACTCATTCCCTACTAACTATCCAATTAATATAATTTAACCATCATTATAATCTTTTGCCTCAAAAACCGTAAAATCCAAAGTGTATCACTTATTTTGAATCGGAGGAAGTATTAACTAACTGATTATGCCTTTAAAACTCAAATTTAACTGACTGGTGCATTTTCTCTGTTTAATTTTGCTTTATAGGATTTTATATCTGAATTGAGTAATGGTATTTCTTCCTACCATATTTTAACTCATTTTGATCATGACAAGTATTAAAATCAAGGGATGATATGAGGAAAGAGAATTATTGGATGACAAATGTCAAACTTAAAAGCAGGTAGGTTTATGAATATGAAGAAAAGATAGGAAGAAATATCATTTCTCATCTAAATTACCAACTAAACTTCCTAATTGTGAGAAGAACATACAGAAAATATAAAATACGTTAAAATTTACAAACTTAAAGGGGGTATAATGAACATATGAAAGTGTGTTCATACAACCAAAATCAAAACGCAAATCGCAGAACACTAGAAGCAAGCCGCAACTTGCACCTGAAACCATGGCGAGCAGATCATTAGCTTCGATTGGTAGTTCATGGAAACAGTTATCGTTCAATTTGATCAAAAGACATTTAAGCACATCTTCACCTGCTTCAGCA
Source organism: Calendula officinalis (assembly GCA_963853835.1). Taxonomy (NCBI): domain Eukaryota; kingdom Viridiplantae; phylum Streptophyta; class Magnoliopsida; order Asterales; family Asteraceae; genus Calendula; species Calendula officinalis. Next base: position 6,169,533 of record OY970832.1, on the reverse strand, counting down.
TCCGCTACTGCTTCAAATACAAACCCTAGTACAACAGTCTCGAAATCAAAGAGAAAGAAGAAGAAAAACTTATTCGAGGTGGTTCAGTTTCTTCCTAATTGGGGAATCGGTTATCACATGGCGAAAACTCACTGGTCTGGTGTTGCTTATCAGATCACCAAGATCAATCTCTACAAGGTCCGTCTAACAGATTGAAATTGTGTTTATTGTAATGTTTTCATGCATTGTGTGTTTTAATTTAGGGCTTTAAGAGGTTTATCGATTTATAAGTTGTTAATTACTTCCAAACAACAAGCTTACACCTTTAATTCTGCAGAAATGATGTACTTTGCAAATTTTAAATGTTACATTAATTTTTAAAAATGATTGTTAAATTTTAAATGTTACATTGATGTCTCAGGATGGTAAGCATGGGAAGGCTTGGGGAATTGTCCACAAAGATGGTGAGTTGTGATTGTTCTTTCGGTAATTGTTGCTTGTTTTTGGTTTGCATTAGATCCTTAGGGTTTAGGGTTTAAAATCCTTGTTAGGCATATTATTAGGATACATATAAATTCTCTTACGCTATGTTCCCGAGCTTTAATTTAGGTGAAATTAGTGACCTACATCTGAGGCTGCTGATAATAGTTTTGTCATTCAAATTTTTGGAACAGAGAAAAAACATGTGATAATAAAATGCCAGTTAGTTTTAATCTCGATAGATTGGTTCATTGAGTTCTTTAGATGTACGGAATTAAGGTGATTAAGTGAAGTACTTGTGTAAGTCCTGGTAATTGATCTTAAAAAGCTAGTGGATAGTGTATTATGAACTCAACTGGAAGATGCATGTCCAGTTCATTACACAAAGTTTTCTGCTTCCAAAAATTTGTTACAAATTTACTATTTATTAATTATTTAAAATTGTAAAAGTTGTTTGATTGAAGATTAGTTTGAAAATTAACAAGTTGTGTTGGGAAAAATACTAGATTTAGCTAGTGTGCAATATTTGTGATTGTGCAGGTATGCAAGCTGCTGATGCTCCAAAGAAGATTAGTGGCGTTCACAAGCGATGTTGGAAGTACATTCCTAACTCAAACAAAACCCAAATAATCACACCTCAAACTCAACCCGAACCAGAAATTCAAGCCACATGATGCCTTTTTTCTGCTGATTTAGGCTAAGAAATTACCAAGATTAGGTATTCTTGATGTTTTCTTTTCTTATCATTCTCTATTTTTAACAACTTTTATGGTTTCCTAGCAATGAGGTTGCATTTTCAAGAAATTATCAATGTTTCAAGCTTTATACTTGATCAAAGACTACTCGTGATCTCGTTGGATCCTTATAAAATTCATCTTTTATCCCTTCTCTACAGTCTAGAATTGAGTTGTACGTTTTATACATTGATAATGTTGGTTGTGTAATTGGTCAAAATGGGTCAAAGACATTACTTTTAATTAAGTTCGGTCCATTTATGTGTGTCAATATGTGCATCAACGTATAAAAATTGTGTGTCAATGTTGATAATTTGTCAAATAGACGTCGGAATCAATTTGTTAAAGTTATGCATTTGTGTCTGACCGAAAAAATGGCATTTGTGTGTTAAAGATGTTTGTAAGTATGTTAAATTTATGCATCAATGTTGCAGATATGTGCATCGGTTTTGAAAATCTTTCAAATAAGCTTTTGAGTCAATTTGTACAACAGTTTGTATATGTCATGCATTAATAACGCGTTAAAACGTATTTTGACAATATCTAATCCATACAAAATTGATTTGTTAGTGATTTAAAAAGTTAAGGTATTTGGAAATAAGACTCTATGCATCTAATGCTTATAAAGTTGTGTTTTATAAAGTTCAGGTAAGAAAATAGTACAAATGACAATCATTGATCAATAATAATTAATGATTAAAATTAATTATACATAAATGAGTATTTTTTACATTGCACTCATTAATTAAACTAATTTTTTTTAGTTATATGTTTACTTATTTATTTATTTTTATTAAAAAAATTCATTAAAAAATAATAATATTATGTGTTAATCACATTGTGATTGTATAGTTGATCACATGTTTTGTTTTTGTATATTTATTTGTTTTTCTTTGTATTCTATTTTACTTATTTTAGATTTTATGTATTTTACTTATTTTTGAATTGGATATTTAATTACATCAACTACATATTCGACTTACCTAAACTACATATTCAGCAAAATTAATATTGGTTAAAAAATAATTTATTTTATATTTTATTTTTATCTTCTTAAAATTATGATTATTTTTTAACTACATCATCAACTCACATCAACTACATATTCGACTTATATAAATTGTATATTTGGTAAATTAATATTGGTTAAAAAGATAAAAATTTAAAAAAATAATGTAGGCTCTGTGTGTAAGACTCGTTCTGTATTGATCTTTATATATAGGGTAAGGATTCTTGTAAAATTAGAAACTATAGAATTGATATCATTCGTTAGATTATCTTTTTTTAAAAAGTTATACTACTATTATTTTTAATTTATATCTATATTTATAATTTTCTTTTAAGAATTTTATACCGAACCTACAGAATTGATATCATTTTTTAGATCAATTTTTTTAAAAGTTATTTTTATTTTTATTTTAGATTTTTATTTTTAATTTTCTTTTACATATATTTTTTTTAAATTTATTTAATTTTATTCTTTTATAAATCACTGAAATGTCAACACCAATAGGCTCTTTCAGACCAATCATTTAGCTTTACACATGCTTGTATAGGACATGGCTTTTAGCTAACCTATGAAGCGAAACGTACTATGACCATTGTAGGACCATATGGTCTGCCTAGAACCGAGGTTCAACTTTTATGCAAATTTTATTAGTTTGGGTTCGAGCTAGGCAATGACTAAATTCATACTTAATGTTTTGCTTATCTCTATATTCCAGTACTTCAATAACATACATCATTTGTAGAAAAAAACTTATTTTATCATTTACTAAAAAAACGGAATATAAATAAAGGATATGACAGTCATTTTAGACTCATTAAGTAACCTTTTGATGCGACTTTGACCATATTTTAGAAGGGTGTAATCGAAATTAATTTCTTTTATCTGTTACTTAATAAACTTTCATGATTTCCCATATATAACGAACCCGAAATCCGTGGACAACGACGAAAAAGGTTAACATACGTAGTCAATGTCGTTCGCTTTTAACTTTTTTATAATTAATATACGTATTTAATTTCTTTATTTTAGAATATCCTTCGATGTGGCAAAAATTTTAGTATTATTGGTGATACATATACATACCTAGGGGTGAGCATAACAGGGTACCCGCCAGTTCAAACTGGAACCGGAACCAGAATCGTAACCGCATGTTCCTGAGATATAGGAACCGGAACCGGAACATGGAAGACAGGTTCCTAAATTTTCGGAACCGGAACCGGAACCACCGGTTCCAGGGCAGGTTCCGGTTACACTGTATCTAAATTCAAAAAAATTTAACATTACTTACTGAATAAACAAGACAATAAATCACACAAACTAACGATTACAGATATCATTTAACGATTTTATATATATTTCAACGATTACGAATATTGTTCAAAATAGAAATAAGTGAATAAGAATGACAAAAATATAATAAATGTGTGATTCATGTAAAAGTCAATCACAAAGATACGACCTCACGACGAGTGAATGTCTCACTATCACCAAATTTCTGACTCAATTATAACGAGTAATGTCAATTTATATTTTTATTTGGACTAGTATTTTACATTTAGATAAATCAAAAATCTATTTAATTTAATCATGTGTAATATATTATATATTATATATTATATATTTTAATAAAAATATACAGTGTAACCGCTGGTTCCAGGGTATCCACTGGTTCCAGGTTCCTTAATTTTGAGAACCGGAACCTCTTAAGGCGGTTCCATGATTTTGGGAACCGGAACCTCTTAGCAGGTTCTGGGTCCGGAACCTCCGGTACCGACACGGTTCCGGTTCCGATTCCGGTTACCCTCTTTTTCTGCTCATCCCTATACATACCAGCCTTATGACTGAGATTAAAGATAATAATGTACAAGTGTTGAAGCATAACTATTTTGAGATGGTTAGTAAAATTCGTGAGTTGATTTTTTATAATTAATGTACAACAAATTTAAACTTTAATTTATTTTAATTATTACCTTAAGAGCTATTATTAAAAAAATTCTTAATTAAAACTATTAAAGCTATAGTTAACAAAATCTGAATAAAGGATTAAATAATATTTGCATAGTCAAAATAAGAATTTTAATGAATTTTTAAATTTCCCTCTTATTTTAATAAATTTAATGACTTCTACATCTAGGTATTAAAATTAGGGGTGACAATTCAGGTCGGGTTCGGGTTGGCGGGTTCGGGTTCACGGCGGGTCATAAACGTTCAACCTGAAACCGACGTGTTTATATAAACGGGTCAGATATCTCAACCCTAACCTGTTTACCTTCAACCCGAACCTGGCCCATATAACCTGTTTAATTAAACGGGTTAAACAGGTTAGCAGGTCAAATAGGTTAAACGAGTCAAACAAGTCATGCATGTTGTTATTATTCCACAAATTCATAACAAAATACTAAAATAACACATTACTAAGTAGTTTTTTTAGTTTTTATATAATATTAGTTACGTTTAAACTATTAAATTATAAACTATATATATATATATCTATTTTAAATATATTTTAATAATTAAACGGGTTGGCGGGTCGACCTATTTAAATTATCATTGACCCGAACCTAAAAAAATGGTAAAGGAGTGTACCATTGACACTGGCCACATATTGTGACCGGACACCCGACCCAGCAACATGTGCATTCCCCGGTAAATCACCTAACAATGATATCCACACCTCTGCTTGGGCTCGATATACGAGACCCAGTATTTTCAGCACAGAGGGGGACCCACGTTTCAACGGAGGCTGGTGGCTACAAGGGGGGTTTCACGGGGTTCGAACCCGGGACCTCCCACATAGGAAGCCCAAGTCTTACCAACCGCGCCCACCCTTGTGGTTAAATTTGACCCGAACCTAACATGTTTAATAAACGGGCCAGGCAAGTCAACCCGAGACTGACCCAATTATTTTTTACCTCAACCCAAACCTGTTTATTTTCGTGTCGGTTTCAGGTCGGGTTTCGTGTCGGGTCAGAAATTGCCACCCCTAATTAAAATCATGTTTATTCTCAAGGCTTGTATTATAGTGTTATCAGAGATCGATTAATATAAAGTGTTGTTCATGACATTTAAATGATGAGTTTAAATGCTTTTAAGCCTATTATGCAATAAAAGTAAGTAGATTATGTGTTATTAAAAAAAAGAAAAATGATAATGACAGTCCTTCAATAACAAGGCAAAACTAATAAAAAACCGCCCTTAAATTTTAAGAACACTACTATATTAATAAATGTACAACCGTTTTATGCATGTTGTCATTAACAAAACCCTTAAAAAAATATATCATGTTTATATTTTTTGATAAAAATAATTATATATAAAAACAAAAAGTTAGATTCAGGACCCACCACCCCAAGTACCCCTACCAGTATATAAAGACACGAAAACAAAACCATATAGCTACATAGAAATGAACTAAATCCCAAGAAATATGTCAGAAACAGTTAGTTTTCCTGACACTGAGACCAACACCGTTGGTGTTGAAGGAAGTAACGTCGGAGATGAAGATAACGGCGTTCGTTCTGGCCGCCGCCGCTGTAGAGACCGCTCCAACCGCCGCTGTGGCATTCCGCTAGAGATCGTCAACGAAGCTGAATTCATCGACATGATCAATACCAACCCAACATTTAGCAACTTGAACAACAGTCGCCAAAGGGTGCCTGTTCCAGAAGATGTTGTTTTGGAGATCGGTGAATTGGAAACAATTTTGCATGCATCAGAAAATGATCGAAAACGGTGTCGCATTTGCCATCTGACGAATGATGATGATGATGGTGAGGTGACTGAGGATTTTGGTGAGGCTATGAAGTTGGGGTGTAACTGCAAAGGTGATTTGGGTAATGCTCACCAGAAATGTGCAGTCACTTGGTTTTTGACCAAGGGAAATTTGTGAGTTTCAAATCTTAATTTCTATCCTTCATTTTTCTCAAATCATTCTTGTTTTTATGTGGCGTTTTAATGACTTTCTTCTTGTCTGTCGAATCAAACTGAAAAATATGTCAACTATGCAATGTAGACCAACTTATCTTAGGAAAATTTAAGCCCATTGTAGTTACATACATGTGTATAGTAGTTACCAAAATAGACAAAAAAAATGCATTCGTTTTCGCAAATATAAATTACCGACTTAAATCTTCCAAAAACGATCGTGCGATTTCGGATTTTTTTGTGCAGTCTAAATGTTTTTTTGTGCGACCATACCATTTTTTGTGTAACCAGAGGGTACTTATAAATTTTTGTGTGGAGTCATACATGTCGAATGGTCGCGTGATCTATTTTTGAAAGGTTTGAAAGTTAAGGTTTTTTTTAGGAATTTTAGATTTTACTAGGGCCATCTTGGAGATCATCCAAAAATATATATGAACTTATATTTTAGCGTCTTACTAGTTTTCTTTATATAGTTGTCGTCCAAAAGACAAACTCAAGTGTGTGTTCATGTTGATATGCGACAAGTTAGGGCTCGGGGATGTTATTTCTTTAATTAATTCAAATTCAACTTCACTTTTACCCTTTAACCTCTAAACTTTAATCCTTTAATTTTTATTTATTTACAAAACTGTCATCCATGATCTTAGTCACACATTTCATCATCTAATAGCCATAAATATATTCTCGCAGTTCTCGCAAAAATGTAGAATCTCGAATGAACGCTTGCACATATATAAGGGAATTCATATAAGAATTTTTCTAACATATACCTTCAAATTATATGTTAACAAGTAATAAATAAACATAAATTTTCATTACATTAACAATCTTTAAATAAAGGGATCTTATATAAGGGATATGTAACAATCTTAAAATTTCATACTTAATGCATTAATTACATGAGGTGATACATTATAGCAAAAAAAAATAAATTCATTTTAACATGCGCCTCGCGGCACATGTTATAAAACTCTTTATACAAATTGAGATTTTTCAAATATAAAATTAACTTTGTTTGAAAGTAAAAGTTGGTATTCTTTTAACTTTTAAGATATCGTAAACGGAGTATCTTTTCAGAATATGTTTATACTTAAAAATGTTACTCTAACGTGTACATTAAACTTTTCTAAAAAAAATATAAATTAAATAATAAGATTTTATATTTCAGATGTTTATTTTAGTCTAACTATCGTGAAATTAAAGTACTTTGCTTTCATAATTTAGTTATATAATACTCATTTATTAATATAAATATGATCAATTTGCCTCGAGCTCGATTAATAATGCACCTGAAGAATCACGAAAGGAGGAACATACTTCGGAATACTGAGAGTATAGGGAAATTATTTAAAGCGGACCGGAAGAAACCTGAAGAATAAAACAAATAATGAATGAACTATTACTATTGCAAACACAACTAATTTGTTAGTAAACAAAGACAATCCTTTCAAATTATTATTTCTGTTTTTAATGTTGTAGTGGCCTTTTAATTAACGTATTTTAGTTTTGTCAAATATTTTATTTCAATAAATATTTTATTATTTAATTTACATTAATTTACTCTATATACTTCTTTTCTTGTACTTTTGCTTTATACATATCTTAAAAAATACGGAGTAACTAGTTATAAAAGCTTATTATCTAAATAACATTTCTGAGAAATTTATAATCATCTATAGTTGTTAAATAATATTCTTTAAGGAGTCTTCTTTTGTGTTTTGTTTTTCTTTTTTATTTTATAAATGGTGTCTTTTTTATTTTATAAAGTACATGAATAATTTTTTATTATAAAATATTATTTAAATTAATAAGGACAACTACAAGTCTGTAATTAAGATATTATATCAATCAATATCTAACCTCTTATTTTAGGAGTTACACATTTTTTGAGACAAAAGATTGTAGTGAAGGTTAAATTAGATAGTTAATGAGTGATGAGTCCCAAATATTATGATTAAAGTGAGTTTAATGATTTTTAAAAGTAAAAAAGTAAGAATAAATGAGTCATTTTACTTTATTAAAGGAGATAGTTAGTAGGTATGAGTCCCACTATTTTTTACTAAATAAGAGCATCCCCGATGGTTAACCTCACAAAAACTTATTACTTTACTCACATCAACATTTCGCTAACAAAAAAATTATTCATAAATAACATCTCCAGTACGTGTCTAACATTTTACAAAAGCTTTTTCTTTTACAATATTTCTAATTTATCTTTATCTATCTCAAATGTTTCATAAATACCCCTAATATATAAATTGACTATTTTTTGACATCTTATAAAACTTAATATTTTTAAATATTTCATACAAAAATATTATAATAATTAACATTAATATATAAACAGAATAAAGAATTTATTTATTAACTAATAAAAATATAATAAAGAATTTACATATAATATAGGTAAGATTTACAATGAAAAGTTATTGAATATAGGGGACTAAAAAAGATAAACATGTTCATTAAAAGGTTAGTAGAAAAAAAAATCATTGTAATAAGTATTTAAAAAAAACTAGTTTTTTCAATGGTAAAAAGTCATTCAAAAACTTGTTGTAATAGTAATAAGCTTTTAAAAAAACTCTCATTGGAGATGCTCTAAAGAAAATTTCAAAGTTTGTCACTTATTTTGAAACAACATAAAATAGAAAGTGTGTCACTTATTTTGAAACGCATGAAGTATTATAAATTACATTATATCTAGTATGATTTGGAAATTTGGACACTACTATATATCATCACCTCAATATATTGTGAAAGTTTATTTTGAATATTGAATATGATTTCTTATATTTTTACATTACTCGAAAATGCACAATTAGTTATCAGTACTCTACCGTACTTATCAACCTTAAATTTGTTTGACTTTATAGGTCAACAGTATGAACTCGTGAACCTATTGCCTTTGTTACATATTTCTGTTTAATTATAACTTGTACTCTGATGATGATTTAGGAACTGTGAAATTTGCGGTGCCATAGCCCAGAATGTTTGTGACATGGCAAAAAGTATTGTTGAAAGAGCACAAAATGTTGCATCTCAGCAGATCCAAGCTGCACACCATGAAGATACTCAACTTGACGTTCTTGAAGCATCATATATTGCACCTGTTCCAGAGTCCGAAAATGATGAATACTCATTGAATGGACGCATGTGTGTGAATATCCTGCTAGTTTTCATGATTATCGCCTTTGTCATTTCCTGGCTCTTTCACTTCAAGATTTTGCATTGAACATGAGCTGAGTTTGATCAGATGATAACCGGATATTGTCATCTGTTGTTGTCATGAAACTGTTGTTGAATTGGAAGTTACCAAATAATGTAACAGGTGATGTACCTTAATATGAGTTTGTTTTTGCTTATGTGAAAGAGACTACATTGGCAAAAGTTTTGAACTTGAAATGGACTAGTTGGTTTCTTGAAGTTATGCATTAGCTAATTTAAAGAAAATCGGTTTTCTATATGATGAAATTTGGAATGAGCATGATGCGTTTATTACATTATTTAGATATAATTCTTGGTGATTGCATGTTAAGGATTACTTATGGGGCTTATTAGCTTGTTTGAATTTATTTAGAAAACGATAGTTGCGCATTGGTGGGCTAATACTCTATAGTAGATACCCTATAACTATATTTGCGCTAAACAAATATTGTTTGTTTACATGTTTTTCTAATAATAACGGTAGTGAAGGATGGTGAATGGTGGTGGTGGCGGTAGTGACGGTTAGTGGGGGTGGGTGACGGTCTCCGGTGGTGGTGGTAGTGACGGTGATCTGCAGGGGCGTCTCCGAGATTTTGAAGCCCCTGTGCGAAAACACGAAAATGGACCCCCTAAATACAAGATTTTTATAAAAATTTGGACTTTCTAATTTTTTTCCATTAAATTATTAAATTGGCTTAAATTTTAATACATATATATAAGATATATATAAAAATTGGGCCCCTATAAAATATTGGTCATGTGCGGCTGCACCTCTACAAAGATGCCCTTGGTGATTTGGTGGGTAGTAATTTTAATTTTGTAAAGTTTAAGCCATTAATAAACCTAAATCTAAATCTGTAAATAAGTTTCCCAACGGGACTCAGTCCCTCCATCTCTTGAAGCTGACGGCTTCGGTCCCATTGGGACCACACATCAGTTACCACTTGTCGGTTCAACAAGTCGGTTGGGGGAAAAGTGGGGAAGAGAATTTGGTGGGGTCCAAGGTAATTTAACATGGTATTATGTATTTTTTGTTTGTTTGTGTATATTTAATAATATTGACGGAACCTAAAAAAGTGAAGAAAATGGGTATTGATGGCATGAGTATGTCAGTTGGAGTGTGAGATAAAGTAACACTGATTTGGTAAAAAACTGATGGCGTCAGTTACGTCATTATTGACACCACTCTAAGAGCATCCCTAATGGTTAAGCTATCAATAGGGTTATTGCTTTTGCCACATTAACAATTCACTAACCAATAAGCTATTCCTAAATAACATCTCCAATGGTTAACCTTTCCAAAAGCTTTTTCTTTTACAAAATTTCTAATTTACCTTTATCTATCTCAAATATTTTATAAATACCCCCTATATATAATTTGACAATTTTATAACATCTTACTAAATATAAAATTTTTAAAAATGTCTAATACAAAAATATTATAATAATTGACATTAAATATTATATAATTTATTTATTAACTAATAAAAACATAATAAAGAATTTATATAAAATATATGTAAGGTTTAAAATGAAAAGTTATTAAGGGACTAAAAAATACAAACATTGAAAGTAGATTAAAAGCTTAGTAGAAAAAAAGTCTTTTCAATAAGCTTTTGAAAAAGTTTGTTATTCCAATAGTAAAAAGTCATTAAAAAACTTATTGTAATAGTAATAAGCTTTTGAAAAAGCTACCATTGGAGATGCTCTAATAAATGCTTTCTAAATTACAAAAAGTCGAAAGAACTAAGACGAAATTGTCAAAATTGAAACTATTGTGGTCCAAATTGAGAAAATAGGAGAACTGTGACCAAAACGTGAACTTTGCGTTCCTAAAACCCTAAAATCTCACAACTCACAGATCTCTGCGATTCTCCTCTCCCTAAGGTAAGAAGATTTCGGAATCAATATCAATTTCTAATCCTTGTCCTTATTTTCTGCGATTTTTGTTAATCTGTTGTCTAATTCTCTACAGATTACTGTTGGATTTTTTCATCTTTGCTTAATCTATAATGGCTGCCAACAACAATATGCCGACTGTAGTGGACAAGGAACAGGTACTCTCGAATATTTAATTTGAATTTGAGCCTTAAAAGATATATTTTTTCTGTTAATTAAGTCGTATCAAATTCTATATTTCGTAGATAACATATAACTCCACATTGATTTAATTTAAGTTTGGTAACAAGTTTTACCAGTTGTAGGGTGATGGTATCGATATGGATTGAATTTGGGGAAGAATTAGATTTGACATGGAAAATTTAATCCTTTTTTTACTGTGAAAATGAATGAATAATCAGAAAATGAACGAATTAATCACAGGATGGAGCTGATGATGCTAATAATTTCAATATTATTTCTTTTTTGATTTATAGATATTTGGAATGGCAGAGAAGGAGATGGAGTACAGGGTTGAACTGTTTAACAAGTAAGGATTTTCAGACTTCCTATCACATTTGAACAAAAAATAACTGTTGGTGGTAATTCTATGGTAGTTTAGTTATATCTATTATACAGAAGATGCTGTTAGTGATTGATACAAGAACACTCTATAACTTTTGTTCCATTTACTAATGCTTCCCATATCTCAAATTAAGTAAATTTAGGGTTCATGACCTGTTTCTGTTTTAATCGAGATTAGTTACAATTAAACAAGCTTGAGCTTCTAAAAGATGGATGTCTTAGGTAAGAAGTTGTTTTTGGGTCTTATAAATTATGGATAGTATTCAAAGAATTTGCTTAGATTAGATGTCAACAGCACTTACAGTTATATTTAACACATGCATATACTTAAATGCAGGTTAACTCATACCTGTTTTGCAAAGTGTGTTGAGCAAAGGTATTGTAATTTCACAACAAAGAGGCTTTTATGGGCATCACACATTACTTTGATATGATTTATGTTTGTTGTCTTAAACATTTGATTTTTGAATTGTTTTAGGTACAAAGAATCTGAGTTAAACATGGGTGAAAACAGCTGCATTGATCGTTGTGTTTCAAAATATTGGCAGGTATGTTTTCTGAAAAATACATATGAAAATAAAGTTAGTTTCAGTTGAAAGAGGCATAAAAAGTTGTTCCATTTATTTTGTCAGGTGACAAATCTTGTTGGCCAGCTACTTGGTTCTGGCAGACCACCTATGTGAATCATGTTGGTCACTTCATTATTCAATAATACCTGAGGATATTTTAGGTCTTTCAAGCACCGGGAAGTTTTTACCGTATGTTTTTGCAGATTTTTGTTTTCATGATTTATAGATTACTTTGTATCAACTATATCTGAAACAATTTTCGGGTACCTTCATAATTTTGTGCTAAAGTTGCTAAAACTATGCATTTGTGGATCTGAAATTGCTGCTATAAACAAGAACAATGTCAGCTTGTTTCCGACCTAGAATCTAACAACTGCACCCATATAATTTGAAGTTGTATTGGGGGTTATCGGGCTAGCGTTACACTTTGGGTTTGGGGTTCCTTATATTTTTAAAGGTTTTGTTGTTGGGCTATTATCTATCAAAATAATGGAATTACAATAAAATGCAAATTACATAATGTAATGAACTAATAGAAATGTTAACAGCAGTAGAATCACACTTGTTTGCAGAAAATTAAATTTCATTAGGTAAAAAAAAGATATAAGTTTTGTTTGATTTGTTGAGTCTAACTTTTAACTTTGGATTTAGACCGAATTTGATTTGCTTATATTTTATCTGACTGAGTCTAAATTCGTCTCTAGATCTAATGCTAATAAAAAAAGGGTAGGACTTGGTCTTGTCACTTGATTTTAGGGCTGTCAAATCGTGTTATCGTTTTGTGTTTTTGGGTAACACGACACGAATTCGTTCAACATGAAAATAACACGACACGAAGTCGTGTTTTATTTTGCTAACATGAACACGAACACGACACGATTAAAAAACGATAAACACGACAACACGAGATAAATAACAAATATATCAAATTTCTTACTTACTACATGTTAAAAACACGACAAAATCATAATCGTCGTGTCAATTTCGTGTTAATCTCTGAACACGACATGACTTCGTGTTTGTTTTACACAACACGAACACGAATTCAAATTTCAATTTCGTCCCAATTTCGTTTCGTTACGTGTATTTTTATCGTGTCGTGCCAAGTTTTGACTGCCTTACTTGATTCTAAATCATTTTTTTATCATTCTGCATAGTCAGTTTGATATAACATTATGGTTTTATTTAGAAGTTTTGACTCGTTCAGCATCAACTAAGTCCGTAACTATCAAATTACTCCTATTTTGTTTTTTGAAATAAATGTTAGGATTGGTTGAAATTGAAGGGCGTATATGAAATTCGAGTCTAAAGAATTCCATTAAAGGAAACTTTTTAACAATAAATACCAATTCAGAGTCACAACTTTTATGTTATTTATATATTTTCCATATTTGATCTTTGTCCATCTGCTTTTGAATGTTTCATCAGAATAGTTGATTATAAATTTGACCAATTATTATTGCCAAGTCACGGGATACATAAATTTGGTAATTCAAGAATATAAAACTAAGGACAATCGTTTTTTATTTGCTTTGAGATTCATTTTGAACCTGAATAACTTTTAAATGACACAAGTTTAATCTCTCCACAAATAAATATTAATAAGATCTGAAAATGATCATTGTAACTGGTATATAACAACTAAAAGCTTGGCCACATGAGTAAGTCTGTCATAAACATAAATAACTTTTATTTAAATCATTTTGCATCATAATGTCATTCTTCATGGTACCGACTTGATTTGTCACTTTCAAATAAAACATAAGTACTTTAGATTTTTATTCGTTTTTTTAATTCAGACACAATGGTAGTGAAATGTTCACATTCAAATCTGAGATTTTTTTTCTTTGAGATTAGCGGATTATATAAGTTTGAATGATGTTTAGCTTAGCTAGATTGCATGTATGGGTTTTGCTCGAGAGTTCGATTTCTGTAACACCTCTTTGTGGTGCTAAATATGAGTTGATTTTTTCCCTAAAAATCTCTATGGGGGCTGCGTTTTGTCCTGCAAAGGAGTTCAAACCCGGAGTGTTCGTTGAAATATTGCGAGCATATTTCCATTGTTATCATTTGCCGTTTCCAAAGAAAAATATAGGCTTAGACATTTTGACCTATGACCAATATCGATTTCATTTAAATCTTTGATTTAGAGTGATCATTTGACCATCTGGTGATAACTTACTGCTAAGGAGCCCGAAAGATTGAAATGATCTCCCAGAGATTAAAGTTCGATTATTCCCTAGATAAACATTACCACATTGTTAAGGGAAAGTTCGAAAGTAGTCACGACAATAATTATGTCATGTACATTACTAACAAAACCGAGTCACCTTCAAGATCTATCATAGACGAGAATATATCTCTAACAAAAAAATAAAAATAAAAAAATTAGTGATCATTTATTTTGTATAATATTTTGTTTTCCTTATTTTGGTATCTGTGTTATTACGATATTTATATCTTGTGACTCTTATTATATAGATACATTTATACATATCAAGCCTATGTCAATCCATAGATTCAAATCAAAGTACCAATCAAAGTTGATTTGAACCCAAAATAGCTTTTCTGTACCAAATCTTGGATTTTTCTTTTTTGTACATAAATTGAGTTGGTAAGTAATGAACTGTGTCTTTTCGTCATTAAAGACTGCTTCAAAAGTTTCTACTGGATTACTATCTTTAAAGTTAACTAAACCAATAATTTACCTATTTATATAAAATTTTCTTGTACGAATCAAAATGAACAGATTTGGGGTAACATGCTTGCCCTTGGGTAAAACGTTAAACAAATAAAGGGGTAGACTCAGATGATTGTCCAGTTTTTTTAAAAACCCCACATTTACACAATCCATACATCAGTTTGTCAAAATGTCACCTAATGTTTGTTACATCAGTTCATATCTACTATAGTACAAATTTATGTCCAATTAGCTAAAGTTTGGAATGTGAAGGTGAATGTTAGGTGGTATTCAAATGATCCAAACTGCAAGTTATCTATTTATCATGTCATTAGATTGTCAAATTACTTAAAAGGAGGACATAAAGTTACTTTTTATGACCCAATGGATCATAAACTTATATAACACGATTAATAAACAAACCCTAGTTTAACTACTAGATGTTGCAAAAAAGAAGATAAGTATAGATAATAGTTTTGAACTCATTTAATTTAATAAATGAACATTACAAACACTCACTTCATTGAACAATACTAACTTCCCTTTAACGGAAACAATTCACATATCCACAACTACAACCACATTTCCTAGTAACATATAACCAAACACCAACACAAACTCAATTTCCTTTCATTTCCGAATCCAAAGAAATTGCATCTTTTAACGTTTCACGAGCATCATTATCCATTCCTAAGCTAAATAAAGCAGCCGATTGTAGATAAAGTGCGGTTGACCAATCAGGATGTATAACATGAGCTTGCATAGCATCACCTAATGCTTCTTGTGCCTTGTTGTTCATCAAGTAACTCAAACTACGTCTTACATACATTGTTGGTGATATCATTGTTCCACTCTCAATGAACTACAAAAAAACAATAAAAAAAAATCGTGTAACGAAAAGAAAGTTTGACTTTTTATAGTTGAGATTTATAATTTATTTATATCGCTTACATTTGTGTAACATTCGATTGCGGTAGTGAAATCCTTTGCTCGGAAAGCATTGTCTCCGTGCTTCTTACCGTTTAATGTATCTTGCAGTTGACTAGTCCACATTTGGAATGAAAGCTGAAATAAAACAAATTAGTTGTATATATTTTTGTCTGATTGGATCAATAAAAAAATTGTTTTGTAAAAAAAATATATTATTTAAAAAAAAATACCTCGTCTGTAACTCCTTCATCGCCAGTATAACCGATTTTTTCGAGTATTTCGTGTATGGCGGTTAAATCCATTCTCGAGCAAGCATCTCCAAGTGGTGAGAGGTTTGATAATTGTGTTTCGGGTGTAGGTTCTTTACCAATTCCCATTAAAACAAGGGATGTAACCTGTAAAAATGTCAATCCAATTAACTAACTAACTAACTAAATGATTTAGTATAATTGATTAGAAGCAGTTACATTGGTTTGTTTCTGAAGAGGAGTAAGTGCAGCCACAACCGATTTAGCATTTGGTCTTTCTCGGGGTTCATATTGCAAACAACGCGATGCAATTCTCACCAATTCGGTCCCGTCATCATTAGAAAACTCACCTTCTAAACATGAATCGGTTAGCATTTGAAAATTCTTCCCTTTTATCAAATCAAGTGCCTGAAAACACAACATATTTAAATCATACATCACTCCAAATTAATTAAAAATTAAGAAAATTAAAAAATTAATTACGTGACTCGGCGGAATATGTTTTCCACTTAGAAGATCAAGTAGTATGGTACCGAAACTGTAGATTACACTTTCCGCTATCACTCTACCTGCCATACCAAAAAAATAAATTAAAAATTGAAAAAATAAATAAAAATATTAAATCAGGCTACAAAATATTAACTGACCCGTTCGCATATATTCTGGTGGAGTGAAAGCTAAGTTTGTGCTGTAGCTTTTTCCATCTCGACTATTTTTCATTAGCCCAAAACACGAGAGTCTTGGATTGCAATCCTGCAAAATGGTATATTAACAACACAAATTCAAGAATTTCAGCCCGTTTACTTATAAATGGCCCGTTTCGACCTGTTTTGCAAAGTTACCTGATCAAACAAGACTCTGTAAGCATTAAGATCATGATACAAAGACCTTCCTTTGATGCTGCAGTAATCTAAAGCTTGTGCCAAATACAGAGCAACCCGTAAACGCATGGCCCATTTCAATGGTTGGCTTTCCCCTAAATTAAGTTAAAATTGAATTAATTGATTAATTAATTAATAAAGATTTAAAATGAAATTGACAAAATAACTCACAATGAAATAGATGTTTGGATAACGTTTCATGAGGCATAAACTCTGCAACTAGTAATCTTTCATTTCCTTCACAGCAACATCCCAATAAATTCACTAATCTTTGACTTCTAAGTTGACCAACTGCTTTTGCTTCATCCTAAAAGAACAAAATAACACATAATTATTTTAATTTATTTGGATTTTGCATATCATAATCCCCAGATCACCAAAAGGGACCACCATGTTGCTGGTAAATTCCCCAGATCTGAACTTTGGACCATCTGACCACCATTGATGAAATCATAACAAACCAAAATTAACTGTACAATTTCATAATTTTCAAGATTCATCACAGATCAACGGTTCATATTAAACCAGGGGAATTTTTGTTTTTTCTTTCAAGAACTGGTTTTTCAAGACACAAAAAGACAACTAAGACCTGGATAAATAAAAATAATGAATTTCGAAAAAGACAGATGGAAGTTATGTAACATACGAGAAATTGACGAGTATCAGGCCAAGCTGACTTATTAAACCGTTTAACAGCAATTAAACGATCATCATCTTCAAGCTTTCCTTTATACACAACATTTGGTGCTTTTTCACCATGTTCAGACACGATATTTTCAACAGAAAACCCGCCAGTTGCTGCTTTAAGTTGATCTAATTTGTACTCTTTAAAAGCTGGCAGCTTTAATTTATCACTTTCACCACCATTTTTCTCTGAGACATTTCATCAAACACATTATATGCACTTCTCAAAAACACCGTGATCATACACAATTTCCTGAAGTTTTACTTATAAACAGAAAACTAATCAAGCTTTATAACGTACCTAGATCAGACGGATGTGTATCGTTGGATTTGAGATTAGACCACCCACAAAAAGAAAAATAAAAACAACGAGCTGCCATTAATGTTTCTTGAAGAATACAACTGGGTTTTTCTTCCTTTTTTTCTGTGATGGAGGGAGAAAGATGCAGGTTTTATAAAGGGTTTGAAAATTGAAAAGAATAGTATTGTTTGATTTAAAGAAAATTGGATTAAAATATGAAAATGTGAGTGACGAAAAAGGGGGAAAGGACACAGACTTTTGATTTTTCTTCTCTCTCTCACACTTCTTCTTCTCTGTCACTGGGTCATCATCATTCTCGTATATGTGTCATATGTCATGTATCAAAAATGTGCTTTTTCTGCTTGTAATTTCATCATTTTATTCTTTTCTTTTAGTTTTCTAATATATTTGAATATTTCAATGTAAAAAAGTGATTCCGATCTTTTTCCTGAAACCTATGGAAGCAAGGGAGTCTCATGTTTAACTTTATAAATACATTAGGTGTATTTAATATTGTTTTGACTTTTAGACGTATACAGATATTAACCCTCACATATTAGGTTCATATCATGTCATAAATTAAGTATGAAACTCACTCAATATACATTTTCATGCGACACAAATTCTTTGTATAATAAAATTTTGGGAAATTTTCTAAAGAGGTTAGCATAGAATACCTAAATGTATTCAAGGACTAATAAAACTTACCTGAACTGTTGAAATTAACAAACCGTGTTGAACTGTACAGGACCAGCTATATTTAATTTTGTTCTCAAGTTATGTTTTTTTTGTTGCTCTCTGTCTAATTTGATTTGCTCCTTGTCTGGTTCATGTTGGTCTAAAATCGGTGTCAACCGTGACACCAACCGACATTTTAATTTTTGACTTTTTGCTCAATCATGTCACGTCAGATGACAATCCAATTGACAATCAACTGACACAATCATGCCTACAATATATTTTCACTTAATATTTTATACATAAAATACACACGCAAAAATTAAAAATACCACAAAATCACCCTAAACTTTTATCCATCTTCACGTCGCCTAGCCCAAGGGAAAAACCGACGGCACCAACGAAATGGAGTGCCGACGGTTCCCCAGGCCTAACGAATGTGTTTTAAATTTAAACTTACTTTTAATAAATGAAGCTTAAGCTTGGACCGAATTCGTTTAACTCGAGCTTTTAACCAGCTGAGCTCAAGTAGCTCGTGAACAACTCGATTCATTTACACCATATGTGTACTAAAATGAAGTATAGTTTTCCAAATTATTCCATATATCTCCACCACCAAATTAGATTAAAAAAACCATCTCCTGATACTCCCCTCTGTCTCACTGATTATAGCCACCTTACATCAAAACAAATTGTAACAAGATCTTACCAAAAATCTCTCATGTTTTGATCTAAATCTACTACTTATAAAAATACATCTTGTAACATGTATCTAAGTTATAAAAAAATTGTTATGATAATTATCACATGAAGCTACTTTTCTTAAGTGTTAAAATTATAAAATAATTGAATAAAATAATCCAAACGTGATCCTGTAGAATATTTTTTTTATCCGAAGTTACGAATGATTCAAACTTGTGTCTACTACCAGTCCTTATCATCAATATCTCCTACAATTAAAATTCAATTTAAGCAGTCTACTCTAATCCATACAAAGCGTACTCATTTCATCCATATACATTGTCTTAATTTCAAATTAATATTTAAAAATAAAAATAACAAATGAATAAGTTATTTCTGAATATGTTCTCCGTTTTTAATGGATTGTTACTTACTAAAAATTTAATTTCCTAAATAACTATTTAACTAATTATCTATTGCAACTTTGATCATATTTTTTAAAAAAATTTTAAACTCGTTCCTTTATTTACCCTTTATTGCATGGACGGTTTTTTAAATGTTTTTCGTGTAATAAAATGGTACTTTATAACCATATGTACTGTTTAAAGGGACTATACATGTAACAAAATGGTACATTAAGGATTGAGTTTGTAACTTTGAAAAAAAATAACCATAAGTTGCAATATGTTAGGTAAAGAGTTTGTATGTGAAATTAATTCTTTATTAAATCAAGTAAAAGAAAACAAATATATTTTTATGTTTATACAGAATCTGAAAAACCACCTCTGTGTGTACATGTGCTACCATTGTTTTTTCCTATTCATTTTGCTTTTCAATTTGCATTTGGTGCTTTGGAGGTTCTAAAGCTAAATCATTAATGTGCTGTTTGTTTTTGAAGAGGTAGAAGGTCTGCAGTCTGCGGACCACATCTGCAAAGAAGATTTAGACCAAACGTTTGCAGTCTATAAGAAGAAGACTGTTTATTTTTTAATGTCTGCAGGTTGATAAAAAAATTAAGTGGCAGTATTTGTGTCGTGGTGGTGAGCTGTGGTGGCAGTGGGTGGTGGTGGCAGTACATGGTGGTGGGTGGTGGCAATAGATGGTGGTGGGTGGCGGTGGGTGGTGGTGGCGGTGTGTGGTGGCGGTGGTGGTGGGTGGCTGTGGCGGTATGTGGTGGTGGTGGGTGGTGGCGGTAGATGGTGGTGGGTGGTGGTGGCGGTAGATGGTGGTGGGTGGTGGCGGTAGATGTTGGTGGGTCACGGTGGCGGTACGTGGTTGTGGCGGTACGTGGCGGGTGGTAGTGGCATTAGGTGGATGTGATAATAGGTGGTGGCAGTAGGTGGTGGTTGGTGGTGGTGTGTGGCGGTGTTGGTATGTGGCAGTGATGGTGGTAGATAAACTTTTTTTTAAGTATAGGTAAAATGTCTTCCAAACTTGGAAAACTATGTCCAAATCTTCTCCAAACAGACCTCAAAAAAACTTTTTCCCATCTTCTGACTTCCAAAAAAACAAACAGTATTTTTCTAAAATGTCTTCCCGCCTGCAGACATAAGACCTCAAAAAGACTTTCTGTCAAAAAACAAACGCCACCTAACTCTATTTAGTTATTTATTTATTTATTTATTTAAATGCAGCTTTAATATAGATAAGGTGTTATAGAAGCATTATATGCTATAAATATTTTGGTTTTGTTAGATTATTGATACCAGCATCACGTAAGCATTCTTTAGTACTAGTTGATAAAATGTAGATAGAATATTTACCTTTTATTATATTAAGATAATAACAAAAATAAGGATAATTATTTAACATATTATATATTAACATATGGTATTTGCAAATGAATAATTTGACCAAAATAATAATGTAATAAATTCCATCTAACAACATATAAAAAAGAGAAAATTACACAGATCGCCTGTACATCCTATTAAATAAATATATAATCTACCGCAATAGGAAAAAATCCCGCGAAAATTCCTTCGGCGTACTCAACGATTTTATGGTAGTGTGTATGCACATACATTTCCTTTTAATGATTTCTTGTTTATACTATCTAGTGTTTAGTAATACTCCCATGATTATACATATTTTTGTACACTAAGTTGATATCAAAAGTACATTTAGTGATCAATTTGAGATTTGAAGATGCTTTCAAAATGGAGAGAGCAAAGGGTCATGATACTAGAGGGGTCCATTTTGTTATAAACACAATTCAGAGGGACCCTAGACAGTTTTAATGCAATTGAGATTTTGTGCTGGCATGCCCTGGATTTCTCTTCTTTCCATACGTAACCAAATCCATTTCATAATACGCGTTGGAAAATTTATGCATTAACAATTAGGCCCCTTGCAATTTATGGCATTATTTATTTGGGTTATTTACATATCTAATAATTTTATATTTGTTTTTATTTAGTTATTGTGTAAAGTTGCTTCCTGTTGAACCACTAAGAATAAATAACGATATTCTACTCTGTTTAAAGTTAATCCCATGTTCAATTCTATAAATTCTTGGTCAAATAGTAATATTGTTCATTTTGTGTACATGTGGCAACTTATGGTGTACTTGGTTTTGGTTATGGGTATTAGAGGGTGGGGAATGTGAAAGTTAATGAAAAGTTTTTTTTAAGGATATTACTGTTTATTATGACAGGCTCCTATGATCGTGGTCGTTTCTCAATTTTTATATTGTCATCTGATAAATATTTACGTAAAGAATATAGTGTATTCGTGACCTTGAGGTTCGAATATGCTAAGGAACTGAAGAATATCAATTCATTTTGGCTTGACAACCAAACACTCTATATAATAGAATTTGAAATCACAGTTTTTGGAACATGTCTTTATGTATAGTTGAAGTGGCTTCCCTTTAGATGCATATAACATACCATTCTTATCTATTAACGACTTGAAATTTTCCTAGTATGTTAAAAATTCAATGATGATCCCACATCTCTAAAGCTGTGCATCAGTTTCATGAGTCTAAAGTACAAGAAGAAAAAGTAACAAAAATACATTATTACATATAAAATGTATAACATGAGGAATATTTTCAATAATGATAAACAAGAATATGTACTAAAACCTACATAAATAATCATTAGCAAATCAGTATATAAAGATCCGGTAATCCAACTTAATGATGCAGCACCGTAGCAAATATAATAAAAAGAAGTTGGTATGCCATAACTATAAACTAATTTCTTAAAAAAAAAAAAAAAAAAAAAAAAAAAAACAGTCTCATGGTTTGTGATCCATCAATTTGTAGGGGTATAACTTATGGTAGTAATGCTGACCAAACGCAATTGTGTTTATCATTGCCACTTCAACTTTGTCACTCTTAGATCAAAACATGACCAAATAATCGTAATCATGGTTGTAGACCTCACTACTCGTTACCCGTTCGTTCGACGACCTTGTAGCGAGTACTCGGTTACTCAGTGAGTACTCGGCGAGTACTCTGATTGAGATTTTCATATATAATTTTTTATAAAACATTATATTATACATACAATTTCCCTAGTTCTTAAAAATACAACATATTTTGGAGAAATTGACTGAACTTTAACCGAGTTTCTGAGTTTTGAGCGAGTTTTCGAATTTTGGCTGAGTTTCCGAGTTGGCCGAGTTGACCGAGTTTTAACCGAGTTGGCCGAGTTCTTACCGAGTTGGCCGAGTTTTGACCGAGTTTTATATTGACTGGGTAATTTGACCGGTTAGGACCTACCTGACTCGGCACACCACCAAGTAGCGGTTACCTGGCGAGTACTCGGCCAAGTAGACCGAGTTTTACAACACTGATCGTAACGATGACCAAATGCGTGACCACACAATTTTTTAAAATTAAATTTTCATTTTTTATGAAACAAATTAACTTTTAAAAAAGACAATTGGGACCCTTATTATTGCCATCATCATATGCATTAACCCCCTATTTTAGAATACTGTTTTAAAGCATAAAGACCAAAGTGACACCAAGAACTCTCTGTATATTTGATCTACCTCCCACATTCTCTTTTGTTTTTGTTTTTATTTTTGTTCATTTTCATTTAAAATGTCTTTGTCAAAATGACAAACATGTTAACAATATCATATGGCTTGTTGGGAACTCTTCCAATGTGCTCCAAGATTCAAGGGTATGGACAAAACTGGATATAAAATAATACGGAGTAATAAAAATAGAAACATATGCATGTAGCATTAAATCCCATTTGCAGTTAATAAATGGTTAAAAAACAATTATATGTTGGTTGAAAAGATTCACAAATAAAGAAAGATAGCAGGCATAAATCTGGTTGGTCCAATTGCCACATCATTTAGAAATAAGAGTTTAACCTAATATTCCGCATATATCACAAGCAAATGCTAATTTCAGAAATACCTTTTTAAATAATAAAAAATAAGAGTTTGTTTTTGTGTTCAAAAAGAGAGAAAAAGATGTACTGATTGTTGTTTTGGCCAGAAATAGTATCCCATCATAAGTTTTCATTTATGATTTATGATCCTCGTAGTGGGATAAAAAGTCATATTTTCAGCTTACAAAATGACTATTTTATTTTTAAACTCGTTAAATTTTTGTCCAAAGATTATAATATTTGACTTGATAAATGATATATATTTGATTATGGATAAATAGTAGCAGTTCCTTGGAAGAAATGTTATTATAAGTAATTTGAACAAAAAGTAGAATTATTTGATCAATTAAAAATGGCAAAATAGTTCAATACATCCAATTGGTGAGGATGAGTAGGTGTCACATGATTTTATTTTATGTTTGTGATTAGAAACCAAGTGAATCTTGAGGTGAGTTGTTGCATTGATGGCTTGATAGGGAAAGAAGCCATACATGTTTGCCACAAGACATGCATCCCTTCTATCAACCTTTTTTGTGTTTTTTTTTTTTTTAAATTTCTTACTGATATTATTCTATATCGTGTTATTATAAAATATTACCTTATTTAGCTATTTTTTATTATAATATCAATACATTGTGGTCAAGATCGCTAAGTGAGTTCTATTCTGAGGAAGAAGGTAATACAATAACAAAGTGTAAAATTCCTTTTATTTTGATAATTTGATTTCTAATCACAGAGGATCACTTGTTTTGCAGATAGTTTAGAATCGATGCAAATGAAAACCACAAGAGAATTTTTTTTATGTAATATTAATGTGGTACCAATGATCAAACTCTAACTAATAGACAATAGTCCTAGAAGAAATGTCATGAGATAAAAAGGTTATAATGTTAAAGTAGCAATCATTGAACATCACATGGCTCTTTCTTCGGCGCCGTTTGGTCACTTGGTGTCACAACCATTAGTGGAACAAAGTCTTGTTTTGATACGAAAATGAGTACTACATGTTTTCTTTCTGAAATTTGTTACTGTTATGTTTCTTAATTATGAACCATTTTAGTTTCTAGATTGAAAAAAAAAACGTTTTGTTCAATATGTTTGAACGCCACAAGATTTGAAAAACGTTAACTAAATATAGAGTAAATTACATGAATGGTCCTTTAACTTTATAGTAAATTTCACCAATGGTCTTTTAGTTTCAAAAATTACACCGATGGTCCTTATTTTTGAAAGGTTTTTCACCGGTCCTTTACGAAAAAGTCCGTCTATTTTTTAAGTTAACTAACATTACATGTGATGCACATGGGGGTATTTTGGTCAATTTGTCTTTCCCCTTCTCAATTAAATTACACGGATGGTCCTTTAAATTTATAGCAAATTTCACCAATGGTCCTTTAGGAAAGACAAATTGACCAAAATACCCCCATGTGCATCACATGTGATGTTAGTTAACTTGAAAAATAGACGGATTTTTTCATAAAGGACCATCGGTGAAAAACTTTTCAAAAATAAGGATCAGCGGTGTAATTTTTGAAACTAAAGGACCATTGGTGAAATTTGCTATAAACCTAAAGGACCATTCATGTAATTTACTCCTAAATATATTATTTTACAAAATCGTAATCACAAATTGAGTTCACATGCGATGTAAAACGAGATGTCACAATATTAGACACATAATTTGTAAACATGAGTGTCTTTGAGGAGGTGCATGAGGTGCAGTCACACAGGACCCATAATTTTTAAGGGGCCCAATTTTTTATATATATCTTTTAGTAGTATATGTAATCTTAAAATTTTAAGCCAGTTTAATGTTGGTGATTTGTATCACCAATATTATTTAAGTATAATGGGATAAACTTGTTGACCAAATGTAATCCTAATAAATATTGAACAAGTAAGGGTGGTGCGGAGTGCACGCTTGTTTAAATTTGTTATGATTAAAATACACTGACTTAACGGGGGTTCGGGGGCAGCGCCCCCGATAACGGGGTTCCAAGGGGAAGCGCCCCTGGCGGGGTCCGGGGCAGCGCCCTGGTCGGGGTCCAAGGGGCAGCGCCCCTGGAGGGGTCCAAGGGGCAGAGCCGGTTTTCTGACCCGTCGAATCAGACCCGAATCCGACCCATATTTGGCCAGTTTTGGCCAGTTTCAAAACTGCCATTAAGCAGTTCTTGGTGGTTTTCGATTATGGAGATAATCATGAGTTTTGGTCATTGGTTACTGGTACGAATTCTCAGAAAACACACACATATTCTCTGTTCTTGATCACACTGTGATTTTATCCGATTAGAGATTTCGAGAGTACCCTCGAAATACTTTGATCTGATAGTGAAAACACGACTTCACATTGATCCAGAGAACTCGAAATTAGTAAAATTTCTAACATTTAATAATTTAATAGAAAAAAAATTAGAAATTTTTATATAAATATTGTATTTAGGGGGGGTCATTTTCATCTATTCGCACGGAGATTTAATAGAAAAAAAATTAGAAATTCCAATTTTTTTAATATAAATATTGTATTTAGGGGGCCTATTTTCGTTTATTCGCACAGGGTACTTAAAATCTCAGAGACGCCCGTGTTTGTAAATTCGCTGGCATACATAAGAGCTAAATTTCAGGATATACCAATGTTTTAAAAAACCAAATTTTGCATTGAAACAGCAAATACCCTAAATATGCTCGAATCGGTCGACCGGATAAGCTGGCCGGTTAAACCAGATAATAACACTGTTGAATATTTATGATACAATAATTAAGTAAGTGATGTACAATTTTATTTTAAAAAAATACAAAAATACAAAATAAATACCATAAATAATTTTTAAAAATCTAAAATTTATTTTTCAACTAAATTTAATACTTTTAAGTTATAAAAATATTAAAAAATATATGCCTGCTATATTTATCTAATTTAAAAAAAAAATGATTCTTAGTTCGACCGCCGGGCTAAAGAGAGTTTTTATAACATTGATATATACATACATGTATTGAATAAATTAATCGAATTAAATTAAATTTAAACCCAAAAGTACTATTTTTCCCATAACCAAAATTTTGTTTTCCCCATGTTTGTACGAAAATTGACTAGGTAAATATGAACAATTGTACCTATCCTTTTTTTGTCCCCGAGGACTCCTTCAAAGATTTCATTTAGATTACGAGTTGCTTTTTAAAATCCCTAATGCTAAAATCCAAATGGACAAATTAGCGGAGCAAAACATATTAGTTTGATAAATATTGAAAAAATTTCTTTTAGTTATGATCCAGTACTATGGTATTAGAACAATAACAACAATATTCAATTATTTCAAAGTAAATATGATTAAGTTACTATATTAATAACTGCAAAATGGATTAGATTCAATTCTACCGTTATAAAAAAAACAAAGAAGACGTGCGATCCAATCAAATCTAAATAAAATAATACGAAGTAGTTGTTATAGTATGATAATTGAAATTGATTTGATGTGCTAACGTGTGATCCATTCAAATCTGAAAAATTATGTAAGATGTAAAAATCAAGCAATATATGAACATTTAGGATGGACATTTTTCGGATGGACATAATAATAATAGTTACATGAAATGGGAGTTGATTCGTACAGAGCGATTTTTATCTATGTAGAGCAATTTCATGTTAAAGGATAATTATACCTTTCTCCTCTTTCACCACATTTTACATTTTACCCACTACTCATCAAAACCCTTTCACCAAAACACCCCTTCCCCCCCAATAATTATGTAACCCAAGAACATAATATACGGGATTATATATCTTACTAGCCTATAATCCGTGATGAATCACGAGTGACTTATAGAAAGTTTGCTGACATGTACAACTTTCTTTTATTATATAGATTCTTTTATTATATAGAAGATGCTTCAATTCTTGAGATATGATCTCCTTTTTTAAAAAAAGTTAGAAAATTGAAGAAATTGAAATTCTAACTTATAGAAAGATGAAGCCTACTGAAAATCTAGAAAAACCGAGAACCAAATGATTATTTTAATAATGACAAAAGGTGTTAGGTCAAAATGCTTATAATCCAGTAGAGGATTTTTTTTTTTTAAAAAAAGGTTAGTTCTTGCCATCATTTGCTCATGCCGCCGCTTCATCGCCTCAAGCATGTTGTTCATCTCACTCAATTCCTGTTCAAAAGCTTTATGTTGTTTTTTTTTTAATCTAGCAATCTCCATTACCATCGCCACTTCACGATCTTCTACAGCTTCTTCACCTCGCACATTATTCCGATTATGATTATGTTTCTTCTACCTATATTCTTCTTCAGTAATGGCTAAATGCTCACAGAAACACGCGCTCGCAAACTCCAATCGACGAGAATCCACTTTTCGGAAACCCTAATTTCTGTCCAAAATCAAAATCACAAAATGAAACTGGAGAAATTGTTGTGCTTAAAGTATACAGGTACGAGACGTTGACGATAATCGAGAGCAACGATGATGAAGCGTTTGTTAGCAATTCCCCAATAGATGTAACCTTTGGTTAAGTTTTGAGGATGCAATGGTTTTGACTAGAGGCGGCTAAAATGTAAAATGCGGTGAAAGAGAAGAAAGGACATAAATGTCCTTTGATATGAAATTGCTATACATTGATAAAAATCGCTCTGTCTGATATAAAATTAGTCAACTTTTTATAAAAAAAGTAGCTTTCAATAAAAATATATATATATATATATATATATATATATATATATATATATATATATATATATATATATATATATATATATATATATATATATATATATATATATATTTGAGGGTTTGTTTAAAACTTTGTGATAAATCGTGTGAGCTGGGTATAAACTCAAAATTTTAATAAATCTTGGGAATTTGGTCAAATTTTGTGATAAAATCAACATCAATGATATATTGATCATATGTTAAAGGAAAAGAAATAATACACAAGAAAAGTAAATAGTATACCAATTTCGATAATATGAGTTATGTAAACCTTTTTTTCACTTATAACATAATTCAATTCTTCACATTTTGGACAAATAGAAAAGTTTTAAGTGGTTTGAATGTGTGCGATATCAGGTTTCGATCGTAAAAATACGAATAAAACAGCTTGAATTTAAAATTACTCGTTTTTACCCATTACTAGACTCGTTCATCCCGCCTATTTCATCAACTCTAGTCACATGTTAAAAGACAAAAAAAAATACTACCTCCGTATCAAAATAAGTGATACACTTTTTATTTAGGGGTGTAACAAAATAAGTGATACACTTTCAAAACTTACCTTATTTGGAAAAAAATTTGGACCCATTCTCCACTAACTATCTACTTTAATAAAGTAAAATTACACTTTTACCCTTACTTTTACTTTTAAATATCATTAATATCACTACATTCCAAAGAAATGGGACCCATTATCCACTAACTATCCACTTTAATCTAATTTAAACAACTTTTTAATCTTTTGCCTCATAAACCGCAATTCTTTAAATGTATCACTTATTTTGATACGGAGGTAGTATCATTAGTTATTTCTAGATGTGCAAAAAAGCTGGTTCTTAGTTTAGGCCCAATCCTGAATTTTATTAAGTCCAACTTGACATCTGAAATATGTGAATGATGGACTTACGAACGATAACATTTTTTTTCTAGACAATACACAATTTTATTATCAGTAATGAATTTAAAGTGAAAGTTACTTCAAATTATATTGATGATTGGGCTCAATGGCCAGTCATATCAGAGGTGAGACGGTCAAAATTTTAATAATTTCTTTTATACATGTCAAAATTTTGATAATTTAACTACAAAACATATAAAAATGCATTGTGACACTTGGGCCGGGTTGACAATTTATGTTAATTTCATTTATCCCGTTCAATAAATCATATCAAAATATTACTCATTAACCTGGACACATCTATTAAACAAATTAGTCATATCAACCCGTTTACAACATGAACCTAACCCACTTATTGAAAGGGTCAACCGTATTGACCCATTTACGACACTAACATGTTTAGCACCAATTCTAAGACATGTTTATTTCGTGTCAAGACTGTAGAAACTATGTAAAAACCCAAAACTGCCCCTGTGGAACTCGTTAATGTCTTCTAAATACTTGAAAAAGCAGTAAAAATTATGCGATTAAATTAATGAAATGCCAAGTATGAACATGACCAAAAATTGAAAGTAGATGCAACCAATAAACTAGATGAAGCTTAAATCTGACTAATTTCATTCACAGTTACATACTTAACATAAGTAAGTGAAGCAAACACATTCATTAATCATTACATAATATTCGTATAATTGATACACAATTAAACGCAGCATCATTTAGCACTTTTAATACCGTACCTGTAGAAACTGCATTATATATTTAACTGTCATCAGAAAACTAAACCCGTGCAACTGGAGAAACAGGTGGAAGTGATGCATATGTTATGGGACCCACATCATCATCATCATCATCATCACCATCATCATCATCATCATAATCATCCACTTGTTTTGCAACATATGTTTTGAGTCCCGTATTTTGAGACGATTTTCTGCATTCCATGACTGATATACATATAGAAAATGCGTGTAATAGCGATAGAGATGAATTGTATTCAACTGAAAATATTCCTTCATTCACTTGACTAAGGCTGAAAAACGGCTTCTCATTTATGACATCACCCTGTGGCCAGCCAATTATCAAACATTTTACAAAAATAAAAAAATTAATAATAGTTAATAACCTTGATAAAAACATACCTGAAAGAAAAGATCAAACTTTTCATGTAAATTCAATCTTTTATTTAATTCCACCTTATTAGTAAAAGTTCTCAATCTACACCCAACATCCCACCCACCACAATCACACACACCGCCCGATCTCCACCGTTCAATTAGCGGTGATGGTTCCCCTTTTCTTGGAACACTATGATCACCACCAGGTAAAATAACCGTCATAAAAAAACAATCTTTTTTCTCATTTTCATTCTCTTTCTTTAGAAACCGTACCACAATTCCCGCCAGCTCATTGTCCAGCTCGCAATCCAAGATTTGACCCGGGTCAACAGAAGATAAAACAAACTCCCGAGTTGTACAATCAGAAACTGAAGTATTTGAAACCTTCATTTGGGCAGTTATGTTAGGTAAAAACCCGTGATTTGTGCCTTTTGTGTCTTTTATACCATGAGATAACCAACTGTTTTTCTTCTTTTTAACTTCTTGAATGGTGAAAAATGTATAAATCCAACTTTTTGTGTCGGTTTTTTCGGTTAAAGATCTTACAGTTGCTGCGAGAATATCATTGTTGTTGTTATCGACTACAAATGTGAAAAAAGGACGACCATTTTTAACCGCCATTTGAAAAAGTGCTTGTTTTGTTGTTGATTTGTTTCTAAATGAATTATCAACACTGACTGATTTGCAATTTGTTAGATCCATTTTGACTTTTGACTTTATTTTTGAGTCTTCAGGGACCTGAATGTAATTTGACTTTGATGAAAATAATGGCTCTAATAACCTTTTTAACGGGCTCGAATTACGTTCCTTTGGATTCTGAGAAACCGGATTCGATTCCAATGTTTTTTTAGCAGAAACACGGTCTTTGCCAGCTGGATTTGCACCTTTTTTAAAATCTGAATTCTTTGAAGAAACAGGGGTTTTAGGGTTTCTTTCAAGATTTGCTTCATTCTGGGAATTTTTTCGGTTGACAATTTCATTTCCAAAAGAAACCGAATTCAAAATGTCATTTTTCGAATCTTGAAAATTCCCAACTTCATTTACTAATTCATCTTTTATTTTCATCTTGCCATTTGAAGATGTTGATGATGATGAAGCTGTCTGAAAACTTAAACTTTCTGTATCATCTGATAATCTAGATTCAGATTCTTGAACATTTTGTGAATAAAAATCAATCTTTTTGCAGTTTCTTGATTTGGGTCGTGATCGGTTTGTAGTTTTCTTCTCACCAGAATGACTACCCGAAGAATCTTTAGTATATATAACTTCAGGAGATATATTCAAATGAGATTGTAGAGTAGTATTATGAGGTTTTAATGATGATTTATTAGTTGAAAATAATAAAGAAGAATTACTAGTAGATGCTGAATATTTGTTGGTTTTAAGATTCCCATGTTTTTGATGATTTTGATTATGGTATTGCCATTGTTCCAAACGGCCCCAATCCATTACGCCAAAATTCAAAGCTGTATCTTGAATAGGTTTCCCTCTCTCTAAATAACTTGGTAAATTCGACATATATCTAACAATTTCTTCCATTTCTCTATCTTTTCTTCCAACATCCCGTTTTTGTCTGTTCTTTGAAGATGATGATGATGTCATATTTAGTAGTTATTAAAACATCATAACAAAAAAAAATGGCGGTTTTCAATGATTTGAGTGGTTTGGTGTAAAATCGACTACTTTTGAACCGAGTGATATGAAAACTTTCTGAAAAAATAAAAATTAGTTAAGCTATGATATCATCGAAGATAATGACAAATAAACATTTACTCGATACTAATCTCCTACTTATGAAGCTAATCAATTATGGTAATAATATAGCTCCTACTTTTCCCTAATATGATAAACATATATATAGATATATGAGAGATATAGTATATAGATGTAGACAAGTTAAGTACAAGTGTACCAACAAAGTAGGTTCACCAAACAAAGCCCATTGGGTAGTGTAGATCACAAATTTTGCATATTTGCAGCAAAAAGACAACTTGTGATATATGGAAAACGACAATGAGAAACTGAAATAAGAAATATGTGGTCCATGAAAATCATTAATATAAGGAAATAAAATTAAAAAGTGTCACAAAAACGATATACACAAGATTCCCTGATGATGAAGAATGAATTGAATAACTTTTTTTTTTTATGAAAAAAGTTAATTTTTTTAGTATTAATACATGATTAAGACATTTAGGGGCAAAAGAGTAGGAAATGAAAGAGTGGCAAAGGGGAAAAGGTCATTAAGCACATTGTCTCATTATTAGCATGCTTTTATTTTAATTTTGTATAAATAAATAAATGATAGTTATCTTTTTGCCTACACTGTTCTTAAAGTAATTAATAATTCATTGACAGAATTACACAAGACCCAGATTCAAAGTTGTGATTCAACTTTATATAACAAGAATACACTGCAACCCTTTTATAATAAACAATACATAAATGGTAAGAAATTAAGAATATCAAAGGTTATTGCTATAAAATTTTTGGGGATTTCAAAAAAAATAAAAAAATTGTTTTTTTAGAGCAAGATAATAACTTTATAAAGAGATTTAACTAAACAACCACCATACAATAACAACAAACACCAATCAGCTCATTAAAATTTAAACAAATTATTAAATTATTCACTGAGGCATTTCATCGAACAGTTAATGGGTTCTTCAAGATGAAAGAAATTACGTCGATTGTCGGTGGGCAGAATATAATAAAGTTAAAGATTTAAACATTAATTGAAGTAATTCAAAGCTATAAATCAAAGAACGAGACTATAATCAAGAAAAACAGAGAAAAAGATTTGACCTTTTGACTTTCTTTCTTCTTCTTCTTCAGAAATTTTCAGAATTCAGATGTTTAAAGAGAACTTTTTTTATGGAAAGATTTGGGTGTGTTTGTGAGAGAGAAAGATGAAGGTATTTGCGGGTGGTGATGACATAGAAAGAGAGAGAGAGAGAGAAAATGAATTTAATTGAATATAATGAATACAATGATGAAGCCCGCAGGTGGGCCCATTCGACAGTACATTTGGATTTGAGCCTCTAAATAAAATCAAATCTTTTATTTAAAAGTTTAATATGTACTGTACTATTTACAAGTTTGATCTGTAAATTTAAGGGCAAAATGCATAAGAGGGTAACCTACTTTTCATCGAAGTTTATTTAAGGGTATGCACTTTTGTTTTGATCACAAAAGGTTAACCTACTTTCCATCAAAGTTTATTTAAGGGTATGTACTTTTGTTTTGATCACTAAAGGGTAACCTACTTTCCATCAAAGTTTATTTAAGGGTATGTACTTTTTTTTATCACTAAAGGGTAACCTACTTTCATAAAAGTATATAAAAAGGTAAAATGTGACTTGTGAAACCGGTTATCGGTAATCAATTCTTCCATTTGTTTCCCACGTGACTATTTAATCCTTATATGATTAGTTTTCTTTCACATCCTTCAAACTAGGTCAAAATAAAATTGTTCAATTTATTCGTTCAAATTCCAAAATTTCATCTTTCTTTGAACTAATGGTTAAGGTATGGAAACAAAACCAATCTAGTGATCCAAGTTAATCAAGTTCAAGACTCATCTCATGAAGAAGCTCAACTTTAAGAACCAACACATGACCATTTTTTGAATTTATTGTTTGAGTAAAATGATTTAGAAAGAAAGAAGCATGTACACTTTGAACTACTTTTTTTGTAACCGTTCATTTTGGTTGGAAGAAGTAAATTAAACTTGTTGAGTGAGTCATTTCCCCCCTTTTTATATACCTTTATGAAAGTAGGTTACCCTTTGATCAACCTTTATGAAAGTATGTTACCCTTTAGTGATCAAAATAAAAGTACATACCCTTAAATAAATTTTAATGAAAAGTAGGTTACCCTTCTATGCATTTTGCCGCCCTAAATTTAAATGTACTTTACTACTTTCTCCCATTCAAAATGAGAGATAGATTTTTTACTTTCAAAATAAAAATAAGATTTTTTATTTTAAAATGCTTTAAATTAAGAAATAATTTTAAAAAGTTAACTTACATAAAAACTCTTTAAATTAATAAGGTCAGGACTTAATAAATTTATTAATTTGGAGAGTTATTAATTTATCGATTAGAAATCTATTATAATGACCCAAGTTGGGACCAAATAAATTTATTATTTTAGAGAGTTTATTAATTTACCGAGTATTAATTTTAAAGAGATTTTACTGTATTTAGTAAAAAATAATGAGACATACACTTACTAATTATTTAATTTAATATAGTGAAATAATTTAGTACGCTTATTTATACTATTATATATATTAAACTCATTTTAATCAAAATTTATGTGTCCATCCTCTACTAACAATCCAAATAAATGAGTTATCTAATCTAACATTCATTATACTTCCTCCGATTTAAAATAAGTGATACATTGTTGGTTTCACGGGTTTTGAGGCAAAATATGATAATGATAATTAAAATAGATTAATTGGATATTTAGTGGGGAATGAGTCCCACAAATTTTGAATAAAGTGAGGTTAATGATGTTTAAAAGTAAAAGTAAGGGTAAAGATGTCATTTCACTTTATTAAAGTAGATAGTTAGTGGGTGTGGGTCCCACTATTTTTTTACCAAATAAGGTAAGTTTTCAAAGTGTATCACTTATTTTGATACACCCAAATATGGAAAGTGTATCACTTATTTTAAATCGGAGGAAGTAATTTTTTACATAAAAAACATAAATCTCTAAATATATCACTTATTTTTAAACGGGGTAAGTATTTTTTGTGTTACCAAATTTTCTACTTATCTTGTTACTTATTTGAATGATACAAATTTTCAAATCAAATGAAGATTGGGTAAAATAGTTAGTGAGTTTCACCTGTCAATCATTTTATGAGTAAAATATGATGTACGAAAATTTGGTTTGACGGAACAAAATATTTTTACAATTGCAGTTTTAAACCTTGAATGGGGTAGTGTTTGAATTAAAAATGTATATAATTTGTTTTGTAACTTGAGTTCCGACTCGTTTTACGAGCCGACTAATTAAAAGACGTCACTCACTTTGTGGGAAGCCTGAAGTCGGCGTAGGTGAACCGCCGTGACCATAAGGGATAATTGTAGAAGATGAAGATGCTTTGTCTGTTTCTAGTAGCCACATACTTCTATAAAAATAGGCTAAGAAAGTATCCATAATACAAGGACAATTACGCAACAAGGAAACACATGACAATCTTCATCGACTAAAGCATATTTCAAGAATCAATCTACCATATATCGATTAGAAAAGTTATTAATTATGCTATTAACTATTTTAGTATATTTAATGTAGTTTTTTATTTTAATGAAAGAAGATAATTTAGTTTATTGTTTTTGAAATTAACAAAAGTAACAAAAAATAAAAGAGTTGCTTTGGTGATGATGGAACCATCAACCATATCAGGGAAATCTTGTTATGCAGTGCTGGACGAAATAAATCTGAACTTGTATTAAGTATTAACAATGTTAAGATTGAAATCAAATTGCCATTTTCTATTATGTAAGACTACTTGGTATAGGACCTTTCATGGTGTGATGGCAGATGATATGACAAGCGCCCAAACATACGTTTCCCCTCTTCTTTCAACTGATGTGTTTAGCCCCTTACTCCCAACTGATGAGGTGTGTCAATGGGGAGGAAGAAGACGCTATTGGTTACCCCGTTAATACTGGTCTTAGCTTCCAGTAAATTTTTCTAAGTTTAAAATATTTAAAAGTATTTTTTTTTCTTGATATTGTTTAGACTTTAAGACCAATCTCTTACTCGTATTAAATAACCCTACAAATTGTTTCCTTAAAGAAATGTCATCATCCTCACTATCCGTCAAACCCAATCAATCTATTTGTTATGACATTTAATTTAAGCTATTCAAAGAATTATAAAATACCCATTAATTTAATAAAAAGATCCATGAATTTAAGGAAAGACGAGACAATTATTGAGCCTTGGAAGCATTAACTAAAATACACAAAGGGATTCCTATCACTATGAAAGCAAATTTGTTCTTTTGAGCAAATGAAAATTTTAAAGTGAAAATGTCCAATAAAGAACAAAAGGGGACCCCAATTTTAGGATGTGGTTTACTGGTGTTAAATGTTGAGTTATACTTAAAAGCAAATATTAATTAACGTAAGTTAATATAATTGCTTTTGTTAGAAAATTATGTTAATTTTGTCTCATTCAATCTGATATTTAATTCCAAATAGTCGTAACGTAAGTAACACAAAAATAATATGGTACAATAATGCAACGTGAAATGACACTAGATATTGTTAACACGAGAAGTATATTTTTTTTGAAACAGTTTTTCAATAATATAAAAAAAACTAGAGATTGTTAACACGATTAGTTTACACACTTCACCTAGAATTGAACTATTCCGATATTATCTATAATAATATTTTTTAAATCGAAATATTATTATTAATCTATAATACATGAATATATTTTTCTAAAATATTGTTATAAATATGTTAATTTATTAATGAGTCTTGATTCGTACAAAGTACATTTTAATAATGGGAGCTGATTTGTACAGAGATTTGTTTATACATACAGAGCAATTTCATACTAAGAGACAATTATATATTTACTTTCCTTTTATCATATTTTTCATTTCACCTCTCTCATTAAGGGCATGATTGTCATTTGATACAAAATTGCTCTGCATGGATAAAAATTACTCTGTACGAATCAGCTCCCTTTAATAATAGGGGGTGATTTTCCTACCACAACTTTTAAGATATATACCACAATCAATGCTTATTGTACTTGTACACTTAGATGTAAAATCTATACTGTATGGTATAACCATTAAAAGTTGTGGTAGTAAAATCAATTCTCAAAGTAGAAAGACAACTATGCCCTTCTCCATTTTACCCCTCCAACTAAAACCCTTATCTTTATCTCTATCTTCAACCCCTGCCTCTTTGTAAAAAGAATGTGGTTACGTTCATACAACTAACTTAGGGAGGTAATCAGATTTCTTGTTCTGTTTCCACTTAAAATGTTGTATTCTTGTTCTGCTTCTCGAGGTGTCGAAGAATCTGCTCCGGCAAGCAGTGTAGAATTATTAGTTTTCTTTCTACTTATTCATCTTATTTTTTTGACAAATTTTGTTTCTTTCTTCTCTGTTTGGTAACTTACGCTTGTTACCATAACTGGGTGGATCTTAAAATCCATGATTTTGTGAAGAAAAAAACCTGATTTTGCGAATTGGGTTTCTTGATTATGGGTTTTTGGGTTTAAACGAAGCCATGACAGAGCTTGTTAGTTAGTTATGTAATTAGTCTGTCATGTGACAAGCACATGGCAGTTTGTTAGAAGTTGTTACAACTGATTATGTTTAAGTCTAGTTGTTGAGTCCGTGTATATAACGTGTCTGTACACCTCATTTGAGAGTAATGAAAGATTAAGCTTTCTCTCTGATTCATTCATTGTTCTTCAAATCAACATGGTATCAGATTAAGGTCGATCTTTCATTTCTTCAATTCGTTTCGTTCTTTGAATTCTTTCTTCAGAATTTCTCTTCGACGATTGATTCGATATGCCTGACGCTATTCCTTCTTCCGCTGTTCTTCAAATCTCAAGTCCGTACTACATCGGATCTTCTGATAATCCGAATTCTGTTTTAGTTTCGTCTCAATTTGATGGCGTTGGATTCAATTCATGGAAGCGTTCCATGATTATTTCATTGTCTGCCAAGAACAAATTAGGTTTTGTTGATGGCTCGATTTCACCTCCGATTCTTAATTCTTCTTCGTATTCGGACTGGCATCGTGCGAATTCAATGGTTATCAGTTGGATATTGAATTCCTTGAGCAAAAACATTGCTGAGAATGTCTTATTTCTCCCTACTGCATCTGAGATTTGGAAGGAATTATCACAGCGTTTTGAGCAGTCTGATGGTGCCTTGCTCTACAATATACAGCAACAATTGTTTTCATTATCTCAAGGATCCGATGATTTTTCAACCTATTTTACCAAATTAACCAAAATTTGGGATGAAATTCGTATTGTTCAAGGCATTCCATCATGTTCCTGTGGCACTGCTGGTGTTATTCACAAATTCCTTGAAGATCAACGTTTAATTCAATTACTGATGGGATTAAACATTTCTTATAAGATGGTTAGAGGACAGATACTCATGATGAAGCCATTACCTACTGTTTTTCTGCAGCCTACTCTATTACAGTTCAAGAAGAAAGACAACGAACTATTTCCATTCCTACTGCTCTTAACACTGATGCTATTGCTATGAATGTCAATGTTGATTCCGCTAGGAGAATTCTAGTTTGTTCTTATTGCAAGAAGACAGGTCACACCAAAGCTCAATGTTATCGAATTATTGGATTTCCTTCTTCTTTCAAATTCACCAAGAACAAAAAGGATGATACTAAAGCTACTGCTCATAATGTTGTCACGAGCACTGATTCTGGCATCTCTCATCAGCAATACGAAGAATTGGTCAGGCTTCTCAATCAGAATAACATTTCTGTGAATAACGTTACTATGCATGATCCAGGTACTTATTCTTGTTCTAAATATTTTGTTGGAAATACTGGTGAGATTCCTTTTCTTCAAACGCACGTATCATGGATTATAGATACGGAGCTACAGATCACATGTGTTCCAATAAGAGTTATTTTACTTCTTTACAAAAACTGTCTCATCCTATATTCATTAGCCTACCTGATGGTCATTATACTTCTGTTTTGTTCACTGGAGATGTACAGATTCACAACTCCATATCATCATCCCTACCGGTGACCATCTCCGGCGACTCATCAGCTACCAAGATAATGAAATTGTATGTTTTTAGTGGGTGTGTTCACCATCTCAAAAATAGATCAGAAAAAGAGGGAATTGTACACGATTGATGAAGTTGCTATTGAATTTAATTAAGAAGATTGGAAAGTTTTTACATCCTTTTTAGGAAGAGGGCAGAGATAGAAAATAGAGGATCTGAATGGGAGGGGTAAAATGGGGAGAAGGGTATAATTGTCTATTTATCTATAATTGCTCTATATGACTAAAATATACTCTGTACCTTTTATCAATGATGATATATATCTTAGCAAACTCATCACAAATCGCAATCACATTCTCCTCGTTATCAATATTTTACAAAATTCAAGTTTACACTTCATACGATAATAATTATTTCATTAAATTGACTAACATTTTAAACTCATGGGATGGTTTCAGGATAACAAAAGCATTGAACGTAAGCATCAAATATTTACATCATTTATTTAATGTACACAATAAAAATTCTAACACCAAATCTATTTTAATTACTATCAAGTACACAAATTTAGATATAACTATAAGGTAGTACTATATAAATCAACTAAAAGTACAACAATAATATAAAAAGTATATTTGATGTAATGAATAGTGTTATTTCAAATTTGGTGTAATCCGGAAATTTTCGTTCATCATACCATTTTGATGTAAATGTTTGGTTTTTTTTTGAACGGCTAGTTAGTAAGTTAGTTGTTCGAGTCTAGACAGTGACATCGACAAGGGGCAATATGCCTTCCCTCGAACCTTCCACCTTTTTTGTCCACGACGGGACTTGAACTCATGACCAATAGGTCATGGGCAACACCTTAAATCCTCCTTGGATACCACTAGGCTACAAGCCTTGGGTATGTAAATGTTTGGTGTAATATATTGAAGTGAAATTTGTGCACTTTCACTATTTTAATGTTAAAAAGTGCATTTGGCATTAACATTGAAATAGCTCTTGCTAACCCTCCCTTCTACCCAACTTGATTTTCCCAAAATACATGGCAAGTATTAATGTATTTTACCCCAAATCTTGGATCCAAAGTTGTTCAGAATTTTCAAGTGAATCACCTTCAAAACATAGATAGCTTATAAGATCTATGGATAAAAATTAGCATTCACAATTTCTTTAATTATAACATAAGTTCTTGAGTTTCAAATGATTGGTATAACTTGTTGTAACACAAAGTCTCTATATTCTAAATGTCCACTATCAACCAAATTCTTACATGACTTTTTTCCCTTGATCCAACTATCATCATACCTAGGAAAAACAAACACACACACTAAGCTATAAGCTTAGTGAGTAACACATATTAACAATGAAAACTAGCTTTTTGGAATAAAGATTGTACTCACCTCTACTCTCCACTATTAAAAAGTTTTTCCACCTAATGGTAAACACCACTTAATAACTTTCTAGAAGTCCGGGTTCTATCCATTCCTATGTAAACATTTATAAGATGATGAGAGGAATATTTAAAAACGATCACATCAATAATAAGGACGCATAAACCACGAATATAAGCTCGACCACCGTGAGGGAGCCTGATAACATGAATATCTTGAAAATAAAATAAAGTAGTTAAGCACATTTATAAATATTGAAATAGCCACATTAGGTAATGTTAATATTACAACTAAATGACGTATAATTCTTGACTTATTTATATGATTAATATAATGTTACACGGTATTGTATAGAAATTCTCATACCAATTCATCGATTTAACCTAAGCACACCAATATTTATGTAGATATTGATTTCACTTTACCACTTTCTTTCCTTGCATCACTATAATGACATAAAAACAGCCAGTCTATATTTATTATTATAAAAGAGAAATGTTAATGATAGTTGGGCATTGTTTAAAAAAAATAGTGCTTAATAATATTGTACAACTTAAAAAAAAAACTACTCGAATTTTAAAAATCACCTTTAATAGTTATGTTTCTTTAATTATACATTAACCAATCTAACTATACTTAACCATTACCCTAAAGGCAATGGTTAATAAATCCCATTATAGAACAGCGAGTCTATTTCATCAATGGCTTTTTTATATGGGGTTTTCTAACATATGTCCCCTAGGCATATGTTTAGAAGCATTAAATTACATCAATTTTCCTTTAAAACTAAAAAAATCATTTAATACATCTCTTGAAAACGTAACTCATGGACTTCATTAATGTACAATAAGAGGTTATTAGGAAATTTTGAATAAATTAATGCTCCTAAACATGTTAGAAAAACTCTTTTTATATTTGGGTTGAGCCATAATAAATGGGTCAACTGAGTTGATTCAAGACTAACCTAAAATTTATTAACTCAATCCAAACTAGTTTATTTTCTTGTTAGTTTAGAAATAGCTACCCCTAATAAAAATATCGTTTTTTTCAATTTGTCGATTTAAAAATTCCAAATTAAAATTTCGAGTATTCTCCTCCGTTCTCTCTGCCCTCTTCATTCTTGTCCATTGAACAGATTCGGTTTCTTTAACTAGCTAAACATATTCATGATTCATGCGGTCTGTTTTATATATGGGCTGGGCCATAAAAAAAGGGCTTAAATCAGATTATACTTGCTAATTTGCTATGGATATTTTTAAATCAAATTATATTATTGGGCTCTATTTGGATTTTGATGAAGACCAGCATGTTAAACTATGTTACTTGTAAGACCCGTGAAAACAGGCACATCGAGGGCATTAGGGGCGGAGGCGTCACGTCGGTGGCGTCAGCAGAAGACGTCGTGGAGAAGACGGGAAGGGGGCAGGCGTCAACAAGAGGGGAAGAGGAAAGGGAGAAGAGGAAGGGTGTTGAAAGTTATACCTTTTACATAAAAACTTGTACCATTTATATCTTTTTATAAAAAATCTTTTTTTTTCTCTGTTTTTTTATATTTTGTAAAAATATTATAAATTTTCATTTTCATCTTCATTGAATAATATATTATATTTATATTTTATTAAAAATGATGATGTGGAAAATTTAGAGGTGTTCGTTTGGATAATTTGGATTTATCCAAACCAAATAGGTGAATCCAAATGGTTTTTGGATTTTAAATGTTCAAATCGAACCGATCCAAACTAATTTAAAACCAAACCGATCCAAACCAAATTACAATTTGATTGGTTTGGTTTTGTCCGAACCAAACCATTTTTTTTCTTCTTAATATACTTCATAAGACTACAAAAGTATATAACATAACTAATATTAAGTGTAATATGTACAATTTTAAAACGATAAACCACTTTATATATTAAAACAAGTCTAATTCATAGCTTGTGACATTTACAATAATATATGCAAAAGTCAAATCCGTATCTAAATATATTTAAATATATGTATATTTCTATTTGGATTTTTTGGACAATCCGGATTTTACAATGAAAACCAAATCCAATCTGAAAACCAAACTATTACTTTGGTTCAAGTCCAAACCGATCCAAAAAACCAAAAGCCCAATCCAAATGATCCAATCCAAATTGTCCATTTGGATAATCCGAATATATCCAAATAGTGAACACCCCTAGTGGAAAGGATGTGTTAGTGATGGGTTGATGTTGGTATGACCGTGTCAATAACTCATCAATAAGAATGAGTGATGTGCCGCTACTGATGAGTTTAATAAAGCGTCGAGATGCCTAAAGAAAACATGTTTACTACCAATTAGATTAGTTGATCACCAAGTATGTATTATTATAGATATATACATATACTTATAGATTAAAGTTCGACTTGATCGAACGAGTAAAAATTATATTTGGGTAATTAAGTATTGACACTTATATTTGAGTAAAAATTGAAAAATTATTATTGAAAAATTAATTTTTATGTTAGGAAATCCTTAAGAAATTACCAAGGATTTGGTAGGAGATCAACAATTTAAACATGAGTTATAAAATTTGCTTTTTGATTCCTTCCACTACGAAATCTCTAGGAAAGTTTTCCATCTACTTGATTGTGACATAAATCTCTCTTTTTGACCTTTGAATTCATTTATTGGTCTACATTTTTAATACATTATATAAGAACAATTAGGTAAAGCTTAATTGATATGAATATTAATCATGGGAGATCAAAGAAAAAGAGGCAAACCTTTGGTTCTTGTAGCAAGTCCATTTCAAGGGCATATGACTCCCACTACTACAGAATAGGTTTGTTGATGCGGTTAAAATGGTTAATTGGTGCGGTTAAAAGACCGCACTAATAAATATCGCACCATTAAATCATTACAACCGCACCATTAAATGATCGCATCAAAAAATATAAAACCGCACCATTAAATGATCGCACCAAAAATTCAGAACCGCACTATAAAAGGTATTTATATTTTTTGTTAATTAATTATTAAATGTTTGTGAAATTTTGTACGGCGCAATATTTTGACTTAATTAGTAATTATTAAATATTTATTAATGATTAAATATTAAATATTTATGCAATAATTATTCAACTTAATTCCTAGTCATTTTGAACGTCCAGACTACTTTTTAACTTTCCTAATCATTTTCCTAATATTACACGTCTTGACATTTTTTGCTTAATTCAAATCTGCACAACAAAATTGTTTGAACCGAGTTAAATTAATGGAAACAAACAAAAATTAGAGATGATAGAATAATTACCGAAGAAAAATTAAGAAAATTACTAACCTGAAACTTATGAATGATGAAAGAAATGGAATATGAGTAAGATGATTAATGATGTTTGGGATATTTGAATATATATTGAAAAAAAATTGAGAGAATTACTCATATGAAACTTGTAAATGATGAAAGAAATAAAATATGAGTAAAATGATTAAGGATTATGGGAGTATTTGAATATATATTCATGGGGATACATGGTGTAAACTGAATCAATTTTGACCATTGATAAGTGATAATGAACAATGAACGACTAAGATCACATGATAGTGGTGCAGATTGATGACATGGCAAAATGTGCTTTTTGGGTGCAAATGTGATTTATTAGTGCGATTTTTCTTAACCGTATTAAAAAATAGATTAAATAGTGCGGTTTTTTCTTAACCGCATTAACAAATAGATTAAATAGTGCGGTTTTTTCTTAACCGCATTAACAAATAGATTAAATAGTGCGGTTTTATATTTTTTTGTGCGAATTATCTTTTATGATGCGGTTATTTGTTACAACCGCACCAAATAAAAATAACCAACCGCATCAACAAACCTATTCTGTAGTAGTGTCCTATGCTTCAACTAGGAAGTGTTCTTCAATCCAAAG
Organism: Calendula officinalis; assembly: GCA_963853835.1. NCBI lineage: Eukaryota > Viridiplantae > Streptophyta > Magnoliopsida > Asterales > Asteraceae > Calendula > Calendula officinalis. The sequence continues at coordinate 6,124,946 of OY970832.1, read as the reverse complement.
GCTTCTCTATAACCATAGCTCACACCAAACTAAACTCTCCCGACCCTTCTAATCATCCCGAGTTTGTGTTTCTTCCTCTTTTGGACAACTTTTTAGCCATCGATGCATCCGCCAACTTCACAAAGTTCTGTGAAGCACTTAATGAGAACTGCAAAATGCAGCTACAAGATCACTTGATTCGAAAAATAAACAAAGGGAAAGAAGCAAATGATTATATGAAGCAAATGATTACTATCATTCATGATAATATCACCTACTTTGCAGACGAAGTTGCTCGCAATTTGAATCTTCCTAGCATCGTTTTACGAAGTTGTAGTGCCTCATATATGCCGGCTTATCTTTCTCTTTCTAAACTTCATGCACAAGGGAGACTTCCCGTCAAAGGTTTGTTACTACTTTATATTTATGATCATGTAGTTTCAAATGGTACGATGGAGTTGCTCCGGCTTCGCGATCTATGTAAAGATACATATCATATTTATAAATTAAAAAAAATTATAGTGCTACATTTTATTTAAAAAAATATTATTAATGAATAATTGATAAAGATTAAATTTCACTACGGAAAAAATGTTATTAGAGGTAAAGTAATCAGCTTTGGTAGAATTTCTAGTTCGAGTAACGATCTCTGCTTTCATGCATAAAAAAACCCTTCAATTTTCAAGAATTTGGATTTATTTAAGACACCCATAGAAGTGGGTGTCATCTTTTTTAACCGTCACCCCTCACCATATCAAAGTGAAAGGTTACATTTTGAAGGATATCGATAAAGTATGCATTACCTTGAAAATAATATTTTGCAAATTTGAGGACTTCTGTGGTGAACACAAAGATGATTACCAAAAGAGAATTAAGTTCTAATTTCTATATCACATTATTTTAATGCTTATACTATAATGTATAAGTATTAATATATTCTATACAAATACATAAAGCATATATTGTGGTATACGAGTATATGTTAAATTGTGTGGTGTAAACACTAAACATCACTACCTTTACCAAAAATAGTTACTTGGAATAGTTAACCATTTTTACTTCTCTAAATCACAGATTCCATGTTGCAAGAGCTCGTGCCGGAACTCCAACCCCTCCGGTACAAGGATCTACCGTTTAATAAAACATCTACAGAACTTATAAAAGAAATGGTCGGTCTTTATGAACGTATTAGATCACCATCAGCCATTATTTGGAATACTATCGATTTTCTTGAGCATTCAGTGCTAACAAAACTCCGCAAGCACTACCAAATTCCAATATTTGCAATCGGCCCGTTAACCGTAATGGCTAGATGTCCTTCGACTAGCTTTCTAAAAGAAGACACTAATTGCATCTCATGGCTCGATAAGCAAGCTCCAAGGTCAGTAATCTATGTAAGTTTAGGGAGTTTAGCCACCATGGAAGAAACCGAGTTAGCCGAGACAGCTTGGGGGTTAGCCAATAGCAAACAACCGTTCCTATGGGTGGTTCGACCCGGTTCAGTAAATGGGTCAGAGTGGATCGAGTTTTTACCCGAAGGGTTCACAGAAGAAATAAGAGGGAGAGGTCTTATTTTAAAATGGGCACCACAGAAACAAGTGTTGGCTCATTCTGCGGTTGGCGGGTTTTGGAGTCATTGCGGTTGGAACTCGACTTTGGAAAGTATTTCCGAAGGGGTTCCGATGATATGTTGGCCGTTTATGGGGGACCAATGTGTAAATTCTAGGAATTTGAGTTATGTATGGGGAGTTGGTATAGAACTTGAACATTTGGAAAGAAAGGTGATTGTGAGTGCAATTACAAGACTTTTGGTGGATGATGAAGGGGTAGAAATGAGGAAAAGAGCAATTAATATGAAAGAAAAGGCTAAATATTGTTTATGCAAAGGAGGGTCTTCATTCAATTCCTTGAATGATTTGGTAGATTTCATCTTGGATGATTCTCACCGTAATAAAACTAGATTTTAGAAACTATATGTTACATATAACATACGTACGTACCGGTACATCTAATGGTATTTATTTTTATATATGTACGATCGAGACCTATTATGTGCTCTAATAAAAACACATGTTTGAATATGAACTCGTCTATTTTGTCACCTTTAACATGAACCCATCTATTTTGACACAATTAAATTCAATAATATGAACTCAAAATAGTATTCTTAAGATAAGTCTTGTTTTGTGACCGACTAGTTCTTTTTTGCATGTGTCAAATGAGTATAATTTATTGACTAGGCACCTTGATTGTGTAAGTATCGGAAATGTGGAATGAATTGAAACTAGAAAAGGATATATCGAGGACCATCAATCAAGCGTAAGGGTACTATACGGAAGCTAAAAATCGATAGTTAGGTGATTGAAATCGACTCATTGGTCCAAAGAAGGAAAAGCACAACACTTGTCAATACCAACAAGGAAATATCGGCTTTGTGAAAATAACAACCCATCCAAGAAAGATAAATTAGCATGTAATAAAGATTAGGGATCAATCAAAAACTTAAAATTGATTGATACTTGAATAGTTCATGTTTAGAGTTCCTCGTACATGGCCCCTTCCTAATGATTTCAAAAATGGACATTTTTTGAAGCTCCTAGTTTGCAGGAGAAAGAAAGTTATGCCACTTTGGAAACTTGATTAAGACACAAGAGAGATGAAATGTCTAACATACACGAAATTGGCCCAAAGTGGTTCTATAGACGACACTTGTATGAGTTAATCACAATGGTAGTGCACTAGAGATTGGATTTAGTTTCTATAAAGGTGAAATTCTTAGGAGCTCTTAGGTTCAATCTCTATAAAGTATAAACAAAATAAAAAACTCCATTGTAAACACGGAGCTTCATCCACGCCAACTCCGTGCTACCTACAAAACAGTTGGTCACCCTGGAATTAGTCAATATGCGAGAAGAAAAAAAAAAAACTTGTATGAGTTATACTACTAGAGCATGAAAGCAAATGCTTTATCCCATCATGATTTCATGTTCCATTAATTTAGGATAAAGTGTAGCATTGTCGAGTGTAATTGTCTCCGGGGTGATCTAAATAGCGGAAGAAGAAAAATTAGAATAATGGGCACGTTCGATCGATATAGAAATTTGACATAACTCATTCCATATAAATATATTTGTTAATAAAATTGCTAACTTGCAATCGATAAAAAAGAATTATATTTGATGGCCACAGGTATATCTCAATTATAATGACGATCGAGTGAACCATGTAAATATTTGTATTCTTTCGTACAAGTTTATTATTTAGGTTGCCTATCCCGTTCATGTGTGTTTAAAGGATTGAGCATTAATAAGGATGTGACTCTATGAGGTTTGAGCCCCCATTACCAAATACAAACTCTTAACTTGTGGAAATTGATCGTACTCAGCCACCAGCCAACACAAGGTGGCGTTAACTTAAGAGTTTGTATTGAGAGTTTTTTGTAGTGGCTTTAATAATTGATCGCAAAAGCCCTATTTTTTTGTAGTTAATAGTCTTTAACATTTTTATTACTATTATTTTACTGTATTTGGTGATTTCACTTGGTATTTCCCTACAATAATTTTTAAATGCATATTGTTTCTAACAAACCGCAACAATTTTGTGGTGATGCTTTATGTCGCGACCGTAAATTTTTAATTATTAAAAAATAGAAATGACAATTTCTGGAAAAATGTGTACAGTTAGCAACAGACACCGGCCCGTTGCTAAATAGCACATTAATATTTATTTAAAATTATTATAAAAACAATATCTGTCACTAATTCGTCGGTAAATACAAGTTCTTCAAAGCCGCATTTACTAGCTTCTCATTTCATCTCGCTAAGATGTAAAAGTCTTCAAAAGAAACTTATAAATCTCATCAAAATGTATGGCTAAATCGAATATGAGATAAATTATAGGGAAGCCATGCGATTCTCCCAAAGAACAAGGACGTGTTTTGTAACTTCACTTTGTCATTTATATAGCAATATAAATTGAGGTAACAAATTGACTAATTGATCGGAACTAAGACCAAATCCATCTACCCATTTACCCCATGTACTACGTTTTAAAAACAACATCGTACTATCAAAACTATTCTACACAAAATAGTGTACTGCATACTTACTCTAGTTAGTATTTAAACATACTAAACGGTTGATGTTTTCAATTAAACAAATACAACGAAGTGATACTATCAATCATGGCTCTACCACCAATGATGTCCCACCAAAATGGAACGATGGCAATGCCACGTCGGAAGAAAATGATGATGCACATGACATTCTATTGGGGAAAAGACGCTTTGATCCTTTTTACGGGTTGGCCCGGGACTAATACGGGCATGTACGTTTTGGCACTCTTTTTTGTGTTTTTTCTGGCTATCCTTGTCGAATGGCTTGCTCATTGTAATGTTGTTATGATGAAATCTAATGATGTGGGATCGGGTTTGTCCCAAACATTGGTGTACACTTTACGTGTGGGGCTCGGGTTTATGGTGATGTTGGCAGTGATGTCGTTTAATGTTGGGGTGTTTTTTGCGGCTTTATTGGGACATGGTTTAGGGTTCTTTTTGTTTCGAGTTATAATGGGGTCATCAGAGAGGAAACAGCAGGAAGTTATTTCGACGGCTTGTTAATTAGTGTTGGTTTGGTTTTTCCATAATTTGTAATTGTTGTTATTTATTTTTTATGTTAATAATATTAGGCTATGTAATGATTGATAGGACTGATTTAAATTTTGGCAACAATAAAGATTAGTGGAGTATAACTTTTTTTAGTTTGGTTAAAATTCTTTTATTTTTCCTGTGTGTAATTTGGATACACAACTCAAATTACTAATACAATCAAATAAATTTAATGTTTGAAAAATCTGTTTATTTATTTAGTTAATTGGTAAAATGCAAATAATGGATTTTCAAAACGCAATAAGCATCTCTCCACCTATTTTTCCAAAACACCGTTTTGGAAGCCCCAAAACGCAATTAATTGACTTTTTAGAATTTTTGTCAAACACTTATTTTAGATTATTTGCGTTTTCAAAACGCATTAAAGATTACGCTCCAAATTGCAATCCCAAACACCCCTAAAATGAAAAATGTCAAACTTATGACGTAAGAAGCACTGTCACACCAAATTTGACATGAAACTTGCATTGTTGGAGAACCGGTCTTAAATCAAATCTATGAATTTGTTAACCGTTTAACTCATGATGTGAATAAGTTTTATTTACAAGCGGATTCAATATTGAAAACCCTGGAACCCAATTATTTCAATTACAGCAAACATCAACACATATACTACCACTAATTAGATCCTAAATCTCAGCAACAAAAGCACTTAACCAAACACAAAACAGGGTTAACTACATTCGTTTACCAAAGTAAAGTTTAACAGATATGCAGGCCAGATATATGAGTTTGACTTGAGTCAGGTGTGCAGATAATTTGCAGCCATCATCAGTTCCAAAGTAAGCTCAGGCTCAATATGGAATTCAGTCTCCTTTCCACTGCAAAATAACATACTTTCGTGTTAAAATCGGAAGCACAAAACCAGTGAAAATGATATTAAATTATTAACAGGTATACAACCATACATAATCATGATTCATGATTCAAACTTAATAGATGAGGCTAAGTGGCTAACATTAAGAACAGATGAATATGACTAACCTGTACACAAAATTAATGGTTATCATGCAATCAAACTATACAAACAAATACTAGGCATTAACTAATCTAGCAATAAATTTGCAAAACAACTATGCTGTCAAATAACGAGATTCACATATATCAAGGAGATCTACATATATAACCTGGCGTATTGAAGAGACCAATAAAAGTATTGGCAAATTTTCTCGAGAATTGTGGTACTTATCTCCGGGAAAGTCACTTCTCGATGCTCAGTTTCCGCAAAACCTCCTGATCACAACAAATAAACAAATGATCGACACCATTAATTCATGGATGTTTGAAAAAGTCTTCGATTGAAATTGTTAATTTGGAAATTGGGGAAAATGTTAGGGTTAGGGTTAAATTTAAAGGGGGGAAACGTAACCTGGAGAGGTGAGCATGTTACGGATTGTTTGAGAAACCATGGCGGCATTCTTATCGACGATGAATTCGAAACCTTCTGCACTGATCAGCTTCACTGTATCTTCTTTCTTCATATTTTCACACAACAGACGAACGAACACCTTGGTTTCAACAGATCGAATTGGCAAAGTTCCGGTATTGATTTGACGCCGTTAAGAACACGGTGGTTGGTCTGTTGTCAGCACGCGGCTTTTATACTCGGGACATAAAATTGGAGATTTTTTTGGAGATTTGCTTTTGAAAAATGTTATATAGCCCTAAATTAAAGTCAATATATTGCAACTTGTGATTTCTTTTTCTTTTGGAGTAAATGTATTTAGTTTTATCATTTGTTCCTACTTAGACTACTCTTATCGGCATGTTTTGGAAGGTCGGTGTCACAAAAAAAAAACAATTAAATATTAAGAGGTTCTTTAAAATTGAGTGGCCTAGGCCGGTGGGTACCGGTGGATAGGCTCAGGGATGTGACCCTGAGTCACTACATTTGTTAATTGTTATATTTTTTTTAAAATATGGTGTATAATTTTTCTATTTGTAGTTTAGTTTGGATTGACTAAAGTTGTTAATGTGTATAAAACAAGGTTCTAAAAAACGCGTCATGGCGGCGTCAAGGCGTGAGGGCGGCTCCACGGTTACGAAACAGGTCATGGCGGTTGTTTAAGGCGTGGCGTAGAAAAAACGCGATAAGGCGGCGCAAGGCGCGCCTTTTCGCTAGTTTTTTTTTGAAGTGCCTTGTAAAATTTGAATTTTTTTTTGAAAAAAATAATTTTTTTTAAAGAAATGATGTGATATAATATTATAAATTTAGATTTAACATTGTTTTGTAAACTTTCACATATAAAAATCAATTGATTTATAATTTTTATAACTTCATATACAGATATATAAATATTAAATTAAAAAAGTTGGCGCCTTAAGTCACGCCTTAGAAAACGTCATAGCTCGACACGACTCGTCATGTAACGACCCGAAATTTGTAAATAAATAAAATATGTAAAAATATGATAATTATGGATAAATCATATAAAACACGTGGAAATTGGTTTCGTGTCGTTTGGACATCGTACGAGAAAGTTATGGGCGAAACCGGGTCGAGGCAACAACCGAAAAGTGCAGCCCTGCTGCACTGGGTAGTTCGCGACGCGAAGTCGTGTTCCCGATCGGGAACTGTTAGCAGGGAATTGGACAATCAATCGCGATGTAGTCACGATAAGTTAGCGATCGCTAAGTATGCGTGTAGGGGGAGAGTTCGCGACGCGAACTATGTTCACGTCGTGATCTTTTGTCTGGCAGCATTAAAATCGGGTTTTGGCTCATTTGGAGCCATATCAAAACCCTAGTTTCTTCTCTCGAGTTTGTGGACGATTTTGGGTGTAAATCATCATTTGGAGCAGATTTCTTGGTCAAATCTTGTGATTCTTCACTCCTAGTTGAAGATTTAAGGTATATCTTCAATCCTTTGTAGTTGTAGCTTTAGATCTATGGGTTTAGAAGCTTGGGGTTATGGATTATGGTGATATAAATGGTGTATACACTTAATAGATGGTATATTAACAAGGAAATCAAGTGTATGGTTAAGATTTGTAAGAATCTTAAGGGTTGGTTCAACCTAGGGTTTGGTAAATCACCACATTTGGGGGAAATGGATTGTTGGGTGTTATCTAGAGGTAGATGAACACATTGTTAGTAGATTATGATGTTGAACATTGTATGATCATTGTTTTAGGCTTTCGGTGACATCTTGGAAAGTCGGTGAAATTGTGAAGCAAGAGCTTGGGTGTCAAGAATACGGTTAAAGCATCCTTGTTGCTAAGGTGAGTACGTGTGGACTTTACTGAGTACATAGCCTATGAAATCTATTTTTATTACTTGTGTTATGGTCTATTTGCTTAATTGTGTAGACTAGTAGCTAGTAGTTAGTTATACCGATAGTTGTATTGAACTAACTTGTTTGATGATAGACGTGATAGCCGAGAGCTAGATTGACATAACCATCGAGTTATGATATGGTGAGATGATGTGATGATGCGGGGGATCCCCGGTCATGAGGTATGGAATGGGGAGCATTTGGGCGGATCCCCATCGGCCCATTCCATGATAGTAGTCTTGCTAACTGGAAGTAGTCCGGCGAGTAAGGCAGGTATTGGTAGATTGGGCAATTCCCTCTTGCCTTTACCTTGAAGCTTATTAATGCGGGGGATCCCCGGTTAATAAGTTAATGTGGTTCTAGTTGGTTGGGGACGTCCCGACAACTAGATATGATTGCTAGGAAAGCAAAGTATTAGAGTCACAATAGGGTGACTAGATAGATGGGTGATCGCTTATATGTTTGTTGTTTGCCATTCGGTTGTTATTACCAACTTTGGGTCTAAACCCATGTATCTCACGAGACGTTTTTGTCTCACGTACTCCTTGTTTTGTTTTGCTATGTACTCAGGTTCGGGATCGAAGGTTTAGGTACGCATGGATAGAGATGCGGGGCCTAGAGTAGAAGAACTTTAGATTGGATTTATGCTTAGCTTTGGTTTTGATCTATTTTGTAACACCAAACTTTATACTCTGATTTTCATACCAAAGGTTTTTGTAAATCCATATTTTTGGGAATAGTTCTTCTATTTATGAAAAATGATTTATTTTGGGCAAATGTTTGTATTAAAAATTGAGGTGTTACAACTTGGTATCAGAGCTATAGTTTAAGTGAATTAGGTTGGATGTCCATCCTAGTCTTAGACTGTAGCATTAGGAATGTAAGATTCCTTGAGATCATAGTTTGACCTTGAGACTTTATAATAAGTTTAGGGTTGAACCTAGGGGACCGATGAGAATTGATATGATTATGGATATTGAGTCTTTGAGACTAATGGGTTGTACATAAGGTACTAAATGTTTAATGTCTTTCGTTTAGTCTTGATCGAAAGAAAAGATGACCACGCATAGAAGTGGTAAAGCCCCGGAGGGCCGGGAGGAAGAAATACCTCATGTCGAGGTTGTGGTTGAACAGGAAAGTCAACCGTCGATGCATCGGATGGGTGAAGCGGAGGTCGGAGCTAATAGGACTCCGGTGACCATGGCGGACCTCCAAACTATTATTGAGCAACTCAGGGGAGTGGTGGCCGATGAGGTGCACCGCATCATTGGGGACCGTGAGAGGTCGGGTGGAGATCGTGTATCCGAAGATAGATCGGATGAGAAAACCAGGGATGGTGGCACTCGAGTGGAAAAATCCTCCACAGGTGGTTGTAGTGATGCAAGGGCGAGACCCGATGAAAATTATGGTTGTTCTTTTAAGACATTCATGGCTTGTAAGCCAAACATGTATACGGGTAGTTCGGACCCGAAGGTAACTATGAGGTGGATCCGAGAGACCGAGCGGGTCATCGGAAGTAGCAAGTGCAAGAAAGCCGATATGGTGTTGTATGCATCGCAGTTGCTAAGAGGGAATGCTATGGTCTGGTGGGACATAGTTTATGAGACCCTCGGGAGGGAGGTGATAGAGAGAATGTCATGGGATGAGTTCACCGCGAGGTTGAAGAGGAAATTTTGTCCCGAGGAGGATTTGGAGAAGATGCATGAGAGGTTTGTAAACCTAAAGAAGGGTGATAGATCGGTTGAGGAGTACTCAAGGGAGTTCACGGGATTGCTCCCGTTTGTTGCAAGAACTTATTTTGAGGAAAGATCGAGGGTAGTTCGATATGCTTGTGGGCTACCTTGGGATTACCAATTGGAGGTAAGGAGAGCGGTCACACTCGATGAGGCCATTGGTGCCGCCCATGGTGTGGAAGAGGTGGATGCGACAAGGAATGCCGAGAGGGCCCATGTGGTCGAGAAAAGGAAAGCCGAGAGTGGCTCGGGAACTTCTAAAAAGGGGAAGTTCACATCAAATTCCTTCAAGCAAGGAAGCGTTGTCCCGTGCAAGAGATGCGGGAAGAACCATGCCGGCAAGTGCCGAGGAGCTTCGAAGGTGTGCTATATTTGTGGAAAGACGGGGCATATAGCACGGGATTGTAGATCCAAGACGCTCTCCGAGGTGGAGTGTTACTCGTGCCATGAAATGGGACACTATAGCAATGCGTGCCCGAAAAAGAGGATCGAGCCAAAGGTGCCCGCGGCTCAAAAGAAAGAGGAACCGGCTCAAGTGAAGGGACGTTCCTTTCAGGTGACTCGAGAGGAAGCAGGAGAGGTGCACGATGTAGTATCAGGTACTTTATTCATTAACTTCATGCCATCTTCTACATTATTTGATTCGGGTTCTACTTATTCGTTTGTGTCTTATGAGTTCGGTTGTAAATTGAATGTGCCGTCCGAAATGTTAGATGAGGTTTATGAGATAGAAGTAGCCGACGGGAAAACGTCTATGGTTGAATGTGTTTATAGAAATTGTGAAATAGAAATAGACGGTAGAAAGTTTAAGGTGGATTTGTTGCCCATGGGAATTAGGGCGTTTGATGTGGTTATCGGTATGGATTGGTTGGGTATGCACCAAGCCAAGATATTGTGTGGTTATAGCTTAATGGTTGGATTATCGCACGGATTGGTGGTTATAGGAATTGGAGGTAAGTTATATGACGTGGATATTTATATTGGGGAGTGATTTTCCCGGTTAGTTATGTGTATGGAAATTATATTTTTAGAAAGGAACATGGTGCGGTGTGTCGCAGATAGTATGGATATAGGGATTGATGTTATTATATGGTATCAAAAGATGAACCGCAAGGACGGTAAATGTGTTTCAACAAAGGATAGTAGTACAAGGAAGTACTAAGCGTTGGTAAAAATGTTAGTGTGAATTGGAATTCTAGAAATAGAAACCTTGGGGAATGGAACTTTGAGGTTGGCGAGAAGCCGGATAAGTAACATAATGGTTGTTACACGTGAATGGTAAAGACAAGAATGACTAAGGTATAGTGATGTCGTAGAACTCATAAATGGGAAATATGTGGAAATGAATGAGTGTCGGGAACGTCGAATTTTGATGGTCAAAGATGATTGAGTAAAAAAAAAAAAAAAAAAAAAAAATTTAATTAAAAATTTTTGGCATATAGCTATGTCAAGTTTTGTGACAATAATGATGGATTCGATAACGGTAAGAAAACAATTATTGGTTACATGTCATGGGAATGGCACGACGGTATGGGGCATGGGGTAGTGTGATACTACAAACGGAAAATAAATATTTCAATGTACCGCGATGTATAAAGGTAGAACATTGAGTGTTGAGCTATTAGGCGCTAAAGCATAGGTTGCAAGAGTAGACCGGAGTCGATTGGTTGACTCAAGGATGACCGGATTGACCGGCAATTTATGGTGAATGGAATGGATTGGAGATTACCCCGGTGGCGACAAAAGATTTGGAAAGTGGTAATAAGGAAATGAACCGTTTAAGGGTGATTAATGTGTAAGTGAAACGGTAAATGGTAATCGAAAATTTTATTGGTTACCCGCGGGGTTCAATGCATGTGCATTATGTGATGGCCTTTGAAGGCATATGATAATGAAAATGGAGGGTTATAGGAAAAGTATTAAGTTGTATGTTCAATGAGAAATGTGTTGGATATGAACGAAAAATGTTAACGTGATATTGTGGGAAAAATGTGCTAAGTACTATGTTCGATGGGAGACATATGAATGGAGAAGAAAACGATAATGCGATTTTATAGGAGAGGTGCTAAAACGCACAATGAGCGATTTAATGATCGAATGGGTAAGATAGCAGCAAGGCTACGCGATGCGAAAAGATGAATGTCAGATGACATTGATGTGTCATATACATATGGTTGTGTATGCGCATGTGATGATGCTTAGATGGTATTGGTGACATATACACATGTCCGTATATGTGCACAATAGATACATTTAGATTGAGTTGGCGTGATATATATATATATGTAGGTGTGTATGCTTATGCGTTTATATGACGAAGATAGCACCATGTGGTTAATGAGTATTGCTATTAGGTTATGGTAAATGAAAATTTGGTTGGAGATGCGGGTTGCATTAGGTCACGTATAGGTATGGGATGCCTACGACTTCTAGAATATGAGAAAAAGGATGTCGTTAGAAAGCAATTGTTATTGGGAACCAGGATATGGTCAACTTGTGTGAAATTATGGTATGGGAGGCGAAGATGATTGAAATAGTACTAAGAAATGGTATAGGTGACCAAATGAAAGTTAAGAAACGGTAAAGGGTGATGTGACCATGAGGGAATGTGAGAACTTGGGGAAATTTGAAAAGATTTGAAATTTGGAGATATGAACGATTGTTAAGGGAACAATTATGAGTATGATTGGGGGTGATAAGTCGAGAATGATATCTCGAGTGTAGGGAAACTGTTAATTGAAAAAAAAAAAGAGGGGTATGGTTGACTTTATGCAAAAGTCAAGATTAGTCAACATGTGATTAGTTGACTTGGTTAAGGATGGGTTGTGACTTTCGTTTCGAATGACTCGCGATGATGAGAGTATAATGTATTAGTTGTGTGTATGAGAAAGGGTAATGAAATAATTAAAAGAGTTATGGTCAAAATTATGGGACTTTGACCCGTTGGGCGTTTTTGAATTTGGAATTGGGTATCTAATGGTTGATAAATCATAATTAGAGGTCGATGGTAAAAGAAATTGTTAAAGTATAGTTGACTTTGTTCTTAAGTGAAGGGTTAGAAGATGTTGGAATATGGTAACTTGGCCGAAGCTAGACTTTGACATTGGTGTTGGTCAATTAGTTGATTATAATGCGTGGGTCATGTCATTTCTATGTGTATAAGATGATCGGTTAAAGGATTGAAAGTCTTGTGGTCAAAAATTGTGCAAGTTTGGCCCATTTGGGCACTAAAGGCTTAAGATTGATTTTTGACCCGTTTGGATCTAACGGGATTAATTGAATGTTTACATACATATTGTTGACTAATTCGGGATGAGAAAAAGTTTGACGGTAATAACCGCGGGAGAAGGAGAATGGATACTCGGTAGAATGTGGATTGAAATTCTTAGCGATTCCGAGGACGGAATCCTTTTAAGGGGTAGATAGTTGTAACGACCCGAAATTTGTAAATAAATAAAATATGTAAAAATATGATAATTATGGATAAATCATATAAAACACGTGGAAATTGGTTTCGTGTCGTTTGGACATCGTACGAGAAAGTTATGGGCGAAACCGGGTCGAGGCAACAACCGAAAAGTGCAGCCCTGCTGCACTGGGTAGTTCGCGACGCGAAGTCGTGTTCCCGATCGGGAACTGTTAGCAGGGAATTGGACAATCAATCGCGATGTAGTCACGATAAGTTAGCGATCGCTAAGTATGCGTGTAGGGGGAGAGTTCGCGACGCGAACTATGTTCACGTCGTGATCTTTTGTCTGGCAGCATTAAAATCGGGTTTTGGCTCATTTGGAGCCATATCAAAACCCTAGTTTCTTCTCTCGAGTTTGTGGACGATTTTGGGTGTAAATCATCATTTGGAGCAGATTTCTTGGTCAAATCTTGTGATTCTTCACTCCTAGTTGAAGATTTAAGGTATATCTTCAATCCTTTGTAGTTGTAGCTTTAGATCTATGGGTTTAGAAGCTTGGGGTTATGGATTATGGTGATATAAATGGTGTATACACTTAATAGATGGTATATTAACAAGGAAATCAAGTGTATGGTTAAGATTTGTAAGAATCTTAAGGGTTGGTTCAACCTAGGGTTTGGTAAATCACCACATTTGGGGGAAATGGATTGTTGGGTGTTATCTAGAGGTAGATGAACACATTGTTAGTAGATTATGATGTTGAACATTGTATGATCATTGTTTTAGGCTTTCGGTGACATCTTGGAAAGTCGGTGAAATTGTGAAGCAAGAGCTTGGGTGTCAAGAATACGGTTAAAGCATCCTTGTTGCTAAGGTGAGTACGTGTGGACTTTACTGAGTACATAGCCTATGAAATCTATTTTTATTACTTGTGTTATGGTCTATTTGCTTAATTGTGTAGACTAGTAGCTAGTAGTTAGTTATACCGATAGTTGTATTGAACTAACTTGTTTGATGATAGACGTGATAGCCGAGAGCTAGATTGACATAACCATCGAGTTATGATATGGTGAGATGATGTGATGATGCGGGGGATCCCCGGTCATGAGGTATGGAATGGGGAGCATTTGGGCGGATCCCCATCGGCCCATTCCATGATAGTAGTCTTGCTAACTGGAAGTAGTCCGGCGAGTAAGGCAGGTATTGGTAGATTGGGCAATTCCCTCTTGCCTTTACCTTGAAGCTTATTAATGCGGGGGATCCCCGGTTAATAAGTTAATGTGGTTCTAGTTGGTTGGGGACGTCCCGACAACTAGATATGATTGCTAGGAAAGCAAAGTATTAGAGTCACAATAGGGTGACTAGATAGATGGGTGATCGCTTATATGTTTGTTGTTTGCCATTCGGTTGTTATTACCAACTTTGGGTCTAAACCCATGTATCTCACGAGACGTTTTTGTCTCACGTACTCCTTGTTTTGTTTTGCTATGTACTCAGGTTCGGGATCGAAGGTTTAGGTACGCATGGATAGAGATGCGGGGCCTAGAGTAGAAGAACTTTAGATTGGATTTATGCTTAGCTTTGGTTTTGATCTATTTTGTAACACCAAACTTTATACTCTGATTTTCATACCAAAGGTTTTTGTAAATCCATATTTTTGGGAATAGTTCTTCTATTTATGAAAAATGATTTATTTTGGGCAAATGTTTGTATTAAAAATTGAGGTGTTACACGTCATGCCCAAGGCTTGATGATGTCGTCACGCCGCGCCTTGCGTCTTTTAGAACCTTGGTATGAAATATTAAGTTGGGTTGGGTTGTGTACTTGTGTAGGTGGAAGAAAGAAAAATTAATTTTTTAATGAAAAAGTTAGGTTGAGTTGGATTGTTAATAAGGATAGTCTTGTAATCTTACTTACTTCGTATTAGATGAACACATGTGTTATAATTAAATGATAATACTAAGAGAGAGAATTTGTACAGTACTAGTACACATGTCATCTTATCAAGTGACTCTGAATATGATCAAATAATGGGACTAAATATCATTTCTCTCTTCCTTTTTTTTTTTTTTATATTTTCATTTAAAAGACACTAAAACCTATTTTAGACGTTTATGGAATGTTTGTTACCACTTTACAAGAAAATGTGAATGATAGTAATTGAGTGAGTATGCTGATTTTGATTGAAAAAGATCGAAAGATATAATAATCATAGAAATATTTCTCTTAACGAATTACTATCATTGTTGTCGACTTGTCTGTCATTTCCATTCCGAAAAAATTGTAGGTCGACGAATCTACTATGGACTATGGTACAAGGTGGGTCCTAGTACCTACTTTAGATACCACTTTTTCTGGAAAAAATGTATTAATTTTTGTAAGGACCTATCTTACAGTTCGAGTAAAACCAATCTTCAGCGTTTTGAACAAAAATAAGTGATAAATTATTCATTACTAAAAAAGATGACAAAAAGTTGACACGTATGAGCCCAAGTTTTTAGAGCTATATTTGTGTTCGCAGGTCACATAACACACTTTGCTCTCTTTGAAACACATGTTATATTGTTACAAAGCTTTCATCAAATATATATAGCACAACCCAATATTAGTTTTTTTACATTAACCACACATGTTTATAACTATCTGTGTCAAAACTTGACAAAGAACCACTTCTTCACTAAAAAATTTCAATATTTCACAACTATTTGTTAGTTATTGAATTTTTTGACATACCATATATTCATATTTAACTTCAGATCCAACCTGATTGACATATTCATATTTAACTTCACATCTAATCTGATTAACAAAATTGATTGTTTAACCCATTACTTTTGTCACTTTATTTTTCTATATGACATGCCTAAGATTTTATTCTTGGTTCTCCATTGTCTAATTATAATTAATTCCTCATCATCATTTCTAGAGGCAATTTATATCACACACCTATACAACCTAATATTTCACGGATGTTTCAGATGAGTCTTGAACTCAACCTCTTAGTTGTCAAGCCATTCACATGCCACTAAATTAGAAGCTCTCTTTTGTCTCATCATCGTCTTATTTAGTGATGATACACTCATGGTAACTTAATTTCGAAGATGAAAGTCTAAACCCTTTTTAAAATGCCATAATCAAAAAGTAATGAGGATGGTCATGTTGTGGACAGATAATTCAATTAATTCCATTGCCACTCAAGTGGTGGTATGATATCTTTAAGAAGTCATACCAAACAACGAATTGTACATCAACTTTGGAATCACCAAAAGCAATGTTGTTCAACCAACAATGACTTCTGAATTGAGTAAACTTAATATAATAATTCATATATACAAAAGTTAAATTATACATGTATATTAGAATATAAAAAAGAAATCATGATTAAATTACAATTTATAAATTCCACATAATAGATGCTAATAATTAACGTCTCGTTGCTAGAAATGATTGAGAATCTGTTATTATTATTTTAATGTGTTACTATATTTTAAAGAAAAAGACCAAAAAGGTACGGTTGGTGTTGTCTTATTTGATTAGTGAAGTTTAATACGACATCGTTTGGAAGGAAAAGTTGACAATAAGGTATTTGTTGGCCAAAGGGAAATGGCAGTCTGGCAATGGTGGGGCATTTGCCGCTTTGACAGGATGGGAATGTTTCTGTGTTGGTCATGCCTTCCATGTTCTCCTTCTACAACTATACATGTTTTATTTTTGCAAAAATATAATATGACATCTTACATTTTATATTGTGTATTACTCCCTTCGTCCCATAAAAAACTTCCTGTTTGATATGGGCACAAGTTTTAAGTGGATAGTTAGTGGTGGGGTCATTTGTAATAATTTTGATTAAAATATAAGATTGGTTTGGAGAGAGAAAGATGATTAGTGGATAGTTAGTGGTGGGGTCCTTAGTAATAATAGTATTTTATTATGTGGAGCCCATCAATTGAATGAAATGAGAAGTTTTTTGTGGGACAATAAATTAAGGTCAAATGAGAAGTTTTTTATGGGACGGAGGGAGTATATAATAAGAAAAAGCATTTATATGTAGGGGTGAACATTAGGGGTGCCAAAAGGGTCAACCCGACCCGACCCAAACCCGAACCCGATTATGCTAGTCGGGCCGGATGTATTCGGGTCATATGTTGATATCGGGTTTTTTTAACCCGACCCGACAAACCCGACGTTAATATCGGGTCGGGTATCGGGTGAGGATTGGTTACTTTTATCGGGTTTCGGGTTGACCCGATTAGACCCGACTCAAGTTTAAATGTTTTTTTCTTTTTAACATTTAGTAGATAAAATGAATGTGATATCTTAAAATATGTAAACAATTTAAGAAACTTTTTATATGATAAAGTAATGAAGTTTTGGGCGGTTTTAGGGACTCATTTTCTAAGTAAGTGTGTTCGTAAGTATCGTGAAACTAATTATATTTGATTTAAAGAATACGAAATTAACAACTAATATATGTTGTTCTTGACTAATTAGTAATTCTATATACATACGATTATCATGTACCTTGTAAAACATGTACTATATATATAAAAAGTTGTACAAGGACATTTTTTATTTATAAATTTGTGTTTCTTGTAGGTGGAACTATCTAACCCGACCAACTCGATCGGGTCAACCCGATAACCCGAAACCCGACCAACCCGAACCCGACTAACCCGATTCCTTATAGGGTCGGGTTTCGGGTTAGAATTTTTTACCTCAAAACCCGACGGACCCGACCCGATAAGAGCCAAACCCGACCCGACAAACCCGATTGACACCCCTAGTGAACATGGTACGGTACCACACATATTTTCCTCATACCGTGTACCGTACCAAGTATAGTTGGTACACTAATCTAGCTACCACTACCGTACCAACTATATTTGGTACCAATTTATTTGACTACCACAATCGTGGTTGGTATGAATTGGTAGTGGTATATACCAAGATCACAACCTTACTTGGAATTATTACTAAAAACAAGTCTTCTATACTATTATATTTGGTAATGGTATACGTTAAATGTTATATAAACACTATCTAGGATAAAGTACAAATTATGTAGTATTCTTGTCATAATACACTAGTTTGTAGCATTCTCGTCTGCTTCACACGCTTAATTATTAACATTATATACAAACACAATAACAAAAATATAATATATTCATCGGTTAGGCTAAAAATTGTAACTTGAATGTTTTCATGTTATGATATCATTATTAACGGAAACAAATCAATGCAGATCAAGGAAATCACAGCAGATCAAGAAAGTCATAGCTGTGATTTCGGTTTCCTCAATTTAGAATAATTGTCATTAGTGTAGATTATTATTTCCTTATTCCTTGTAAATCTTATTTAATTCCCTGCATCTTAGGATTAATTTAGGGCTGTACCATATTCGTTTCTTGTGTATAAATACAGTATGAATGTAATAAGAAAGGGCAAGCAATTCAATCAATAACATGGTATCAGAGCCTCTTGCTCATACCTGATTTTTTTTCTCTCATTTTCTCTCTAGCCACGGCTACAGAGCCTCTTTTTCACGAGCCACGAGCTCCAATTCTGTCTGGTCTTTTCCACTCCATTCGGTCTCTTTAACCCATCATGACTGGAAGACCAGCAAACCCATCCACAAAATCACTACACCCAGCTTACACTGTCACTAACATCCAGAATAAAATCCGAATTCTAGATGGCACCAAAGTATCTTATTCTTCGTGGGTTCGGTTATTCAAACTCCACGCAAAAGGGTACAAAGTACTCAGCCACATTGATGGTTCCACCCCGCCTCTCGAAACCGACCCCTCCTATCAAGAATGGTCAGAAATTGATGCCATTGTTCTTCAATGGATTTATGGCACTCTTTCTGACGATATCCTTGCTCGTGTTCTTGAAACAGATTCCACAGCACACAAAACTTAGACAAAAGTTCAAAACATATTCCTCAACAACAAGGGTTCTAGGGCTGCTGCATTAGAACACGAATTCAACAACCTCACCCTTCAATCAGCATCATCCCTAGAGGCGTACTGTCAACGAATCAAGGAATTGGCTAGCCAATTGAACGATGTTGAATGCCCTGTCAATGAAACCCGCATGGTCCTTCAACTGGTTCGTGGCTTACCTTCCGAATTCGACACCGTTGGAGCATATCTCAACCAAACCCTACCGTCATGGGACACAGCTTGTTCCATGCTGCAGCTCGAGCAACAGCGACAACGAGCACGAGATTCAAATTCCCCAATTGGAGTTGCTGCCACAGTTGATCGCAACCCTCCTCCAACCCGCAATCGGTCACCATCAGGTCGAAATCGATCTCCCACCGCAAATTCTTACCAACGCAACAACCGCAATTCAACAAATCGGTCCACTGATCGTTCCAATCGTTGGCCTCCTACCTCTGGATCGCAATCGAGATCGTCTGCCAACAATCGCTCGTCGCCATCGTACTCATCCAACAACCGAGGCCCAAACACCTATCATAACAGTTGGGCCAGACTTCCTCCACCTAATTATTGGGCTGCTCCATGGTGGGCCACGCCTCCACCCTGCCCATACCCAACCCAACAAGGTTGGGCTCCTCCTTGGACTGCCTCACCTACACAGCCAAACTCCACACGTCAGACCTCATCTCAAGCCCATTTAACTGAGGTAAACCCGCTTGACCCATCTGAAATAGGTGCCGCTTTTTCGGCGATGACTTTGGACCCTAATGACGAGCAATGGTACATGGATTCCGGTGCCACATCCCACCTCACTTCAGATCCAGGTAAATTATCTACCCCTTGTGTTTCCCCTATTAAGTTTGTATTTGTCGGGAATGGGAATCGGGTGCCAGTTCTCGGCTCGGGCCACACAACCTTACCAAACCCTACCACCCAAATCAAGTTAAACGATATCTTACACACACCACACGTTGTCAAAAATCTTATATCCGTCCGAAAATTTTGCACTCATAACCTTTTTTCTGTTGAATTTGATCCTTATGGTTTTTCTATAAAGGATTACAAGACTGGGAAGCACCTTTCGAGGCACAATAGTACCGGCGATCTATACCCTTTTACACAACCATCCACAACACAAGCATCATCTTATTTTGTTTCTGCAATTTCACCATTATGGCACTCACGCCTTGGTCACCCAGGAAATAATGTAATGGATTTTTTAAATCATAATAAATTTATTTCTTGCAATAAAAGTGATCGTGTTTCTATTTGTCATTCATGTCAAATTGCTAAACATAAACGTCTCCCATTTAAAACTTCCACCTCCACCACTTTAAAACCATTTGATTTAGTTCATGCTGACCTTTGGACTTCACCTATCCAAAGCAAAACTGGTTTCAAATACTACCTTATTCTCGTCGATGATTTCACCCATTTTACATGGATTTTTCCAATTAAATATAAATCTGAAACCTATGAGAAATTTAAACACTTTCACAGATTTATCAAAACCCAATTCAACATCGATACTAAAACATTTCAATGCGACAAAGGCGGTGAATTCGACAATCACTCATTCCATAACTTCGCCACCGCTGCTGGCCTACACATCCGCTTTTCGTGCCCTCACACTTCCCAGCAAAACGGCACTGCTGAACGCATGATTCGTCGCATCAACGAACTCATGCTTTCACTTTTAAATCATGCATCTCTCCCACCACACTTTTGGGTCGAGGCCCTTCACACTGCATGTTACCTCCACAACATTCTTCCAACGAATCTATTAGCCAACCGCACACCCACTTCCGCTCTCTACCTCAAAAATCCAACCTACGATCATCTACGCGTCTTTGGGTGCGCATGTTTTCCCAACCTCTCAGCTACTCACCAACATAAACTCGCACCCCGCTCCAAACCTTGTCTATTTCTCGGATACCCAGCTCAATATCGCGGTTATCGTTGCCTTGACTTGACTACTGGAAAAATCATACTATCTCGGCACGTCACCTTCGATGAAACCCTTTTTCCATACGCCAACATAAAACCCACAACACCCCACAACTATACATTTTTGGAGTCTGATCCATCCCCACTTCTTTTTCAACCGCACACACATCCAACTACACCCCCCACCAATACCCCCACCCGCACCGCGACACCAACACCAACACCAATACCAACACCAACACCATCCACACCATCAACCGTACCTCAACCTCAACCTCCACCCCCACCCCCACCCCCACCTACTACCTACTAACTTACTCACGAAGACAACCTCTAACACCAAATCCACCACCACCTACTCACCCCATGACAACACGATCCAAATCTGGCATCACTAAACCTAACCCACCACTCAACTTAAACACTATCGCACCAACCACATCAATTTCTCCCCTACCCAAATCACACAACTATGCCCTATCCGACCCAAACTGGCACTCCGCAATGACCGATGAATACACAGCTTTAATAGATAACAACACTTGGGAACTTGTGCCAAGGCCACCAGATACTCATGTTATACGATGCATGTGGCTCTATCGACACAAATTTCACGCAAACGGGACTCTTGCTCGATATAAAGCAAGATTGGTTGTCAACGGAAAAAGTCAACAAATCGGAATCGACTGTGATGAAACGTTTAGCCCTGTCGTGAAACCAACCACAATCCGAACAGTATTAAGCCTTGCTACTTCAAGATCATGGCCCATACATCAACTAGATGTCAAGAATGCATTTCTACATGGCGATCTTAAAGAAACAGTATACATGTTTCAACCTCCAGGATTTGTGAACCCACAGTACCCGAAACATGTATGTCGCTTGAAGAAATCTTTATATGGACTTAAACAAGCCCCACGCGCTTGGTATCATCGGTTCGCGACTTACATCAAATCTTGTGGCTTCACAAGCACCACAAGTGACAATTCTCTGTTCGTATTCCACCAAGGGAACAAAATGGCTTATCTTCTTCTATATGTGGACGACATCATATTAACTGCTTCTGACAACACAATTCTCCGATCCTTTATTGATATATTATCAAAAGAATTTGCAATGTCAGACCTCGGATCTCTTCACCACTTTCTCGGAATTCAAGTAAAACACCAACATGGCGGTCTATTTCTCACCCAAGAACAGTATGTACATGATATCCTTAAACGGGCAAACATGCAACATTGTAAGCCATGTGCAACACCGGTTGACACAAGTTCCAAACTTAGCGAAACAGTCGGCGAACCTATGCAAGACACTACTCTTTACCGCAGCCTTGCTGGCGCCCTTCAATATTTGACCTTTACTCGCCCAGACATCGCATACGATGTTCAACAAGTTTGTCTTTTCATGCATGCACCTCGAGATCCGCACTTCAGTTTCCTAAAACGAATCCTCAGATATCTCAAAGGTACAAGCCATCACGGGCTCCATATCACACCCTCCAAGTCAACAAAACTTACTGCTTACTCTGATGCCGACTGGGGAGGGTGCCCAGACTCTAGGCGCTCTACTTCTGGCTACTGTGTCTTTCTCGGTGACAATATTATCTCATGGTCGTCAAAACGGCAACCAACCATCTCCCGATCCAGTGCCGAAGCAGAATATAAAGGTGTCGCAAACGCCGCAGCAGAAACAACATGGGTACGCAACCTACTTCTCGAACTTCATCTTCCAATGCGTCAAGCCAGCATCATCTACTGCGACAACATATCTGCAGTGTACCTTACCCAAAATACGGTACAACATCAGCGCACAAAACATATTGAGATTGACATTCATTTTGTCCGGGAAAAAGTCCGTATGGGTTCCCTTCGCGTTCTTCATGTTCCTGCAGACTACCAATGTAACGACCCGAATTTTGTAAATAAATAAATTGTACAAAAATATGTTAAATAAGGATAATTCGTTTAAAGAACGTAGGAATTGGTTTCGTGTCGTTTGGACACCGTACGAGAAAGTTATGGGCGAAACCGGGTCGAACCAAGGATCAAAAAGTGCAGCCTGGGCTGCTATGGGAGTTCGCGGCGCGAAGTCTTGGTCGCGATCGTGAACTCGGTCCAGCGAGTTGGGCCAATCGACGCGAAGTAGTTCCCGACCCGGTAACGATCGCGAACTATGCGTGCAAGAAAAAGTTCGCGTCGCGAACTATTGATAGCGATCGCGAACTTTCGCGACACCAGCATTAAATTCGGGAAAACTCATTTATTACACATTTCAAAACCCTAGTTTTTCCCCTTCTTGTGTGTGAACGATTTTTGAGTGTAAGGTGTCGTTTGGAGCTCAATCTTCATCAAATCTTGGTGATTCTTACTCCTCATTGAAGAACAAAGGTAAATCTTCAAACCTCTTGTGTTATAAGTCTTAGAATTGAGTATGGAAGCTTGAATCATAAACCCTAGTTATGGATTTGTTCATGAATGGTTAAATGGAAGTGAAATAACTTAGATCTATGGTATTTTGTCAAGGAAAACGTGGTCATGTTTTGGATACACGAAAATGTGGTGACTTATGAACTTAGGGTTTGGTGATTTTGGGGAAAATGGTGCTAGTAGTTAGCTAGCCATGGATTATGTAGTTAGTATTGATAAATGATGCAAACCATTGTATTGGTTTTGATAATAGGTTACCGGTTGGTGGATTTGAGGCATTCAAATCTTGAGAAGTGATATTGGTGTTCAAGGAACACAACATTGGATAAGCTTGGCTAAGGTGAGTACATGTGACTTTTAAACTGGGTACATAGCTAGTAAATGTTTTTATGACCTAATGATTTGTCGAGTCTTTAAGTAATTTAGTCATTTATGTGATTTATGATGAATTGCTTGTTTGATAACGAAATGATTGATTTATTGAGAAATGATGGAGCTATAAGCTCATAACGATAAAAGATAAGTAATGATGATGATGATGATGATGATGATGTCCCTAGGGCCGTAGTAGATTGGAGGCATTCCGGTTACTACGGTACCTTAAGGTTAGTGGTAGATTGGAGGCATTCCGATTACCCAATACCTATGAGTCCCGGTAGATTGGAGGCATTCCGATTACCGTGGAAATGATGGTCTTGATAGATTGGAGGCATTCCGATTATCTTGACATTGGCCAATGATGAAAGTGATAAAGTGACCCAAAACAAACTTAGTAATATTATTTTAAGATTTAATGATATTATTTGACTATTTGTTTATCGGGTCTAAAACCCATGTATCTCACGAGGCAATTTTGTCTCACGTACTATGTTTGTGTTTTTGCTATGTACTCAGGTTCGGGATCGAAGATCTAGGAGGCCCGTTTAGAAGAGGCCTTGTTGAGATTAGCTCGGTGTTGATGATTAGAGTCCTTATCCTATGGTTAAGATATAATTTGTAACACCGTTTTTGTAAACTCTGATAATCTCGAACAAGAAACCTTTTCGTTTTTGTAAAACTGGTATTTGATGTTGATACAATATTATGTATTTTTGAATTAAATGGTATTTAAATGTTGTTTTGAAAATTGAGGTGTTACAACTTGGTATCAGAGCTATAGTTTAAGTGAACTAGGTTGAGTTGACCATCCTAGACTTAAACTGAGCTAGTAGGACCGTAGGTTCCATAGGATACTTGTGAAATGGCTATTGAGACCTTAAGTGTAGGTTCAATAGGGTTGACCTTGGAGGATTAGGTCATGTTTGGTTTTGGGACGGTCAATGTTACCGTTACTTTGATAAATTGACTTCTAAATGATTAATGTCTTATTATAGCAAAATGGTGAGAACTAGAAGTACAAGAGGCCCACTTGATCAAGGGCAAGATTCGAACAACATTGTCGAACCGGTGTTTGGTCCTCCACCTCGGGAAGGGGAGGAAAATTCGGGTGTTGAAAGGAATACTCACACCCCGGTCACCGTAGAACACCTCCAAACTATGTTCAATCAAATGAGGGACATAGTGAACGAGGATGTGAACCGACTTCTCAATGAGCATAGGGCACGTGAAAGGCGGGAGGAATCTCCACCCCGCACAAAGAGCAAGTCAAGTAGTGTTGCTCAAACTGAGAAATCATCAACGGAAGAAGATGAAAGTGAGCCCGAGCCGAGGGAAAGGAAGGGGTGCACGTATAAGAACTTTATGGCCTTTAAGCCCGATAACTACTATGGTAGCTCCGAACCGAAAGTCACGATCCGTTGGATCCGTGAAACTGAACAAGTCCTTGAAGCTAGTAAATGCAAGGAAGGTGATATGGTAATCTATGCTTCTCGCTTGTTGAAGGATGAGGCCCTCGTGTGGTGGGACACCATGTATGAAACGTTGGGAAAAAGGGCGGTGTACAAGATGACTTGGGATGAGTTTGTGAAGCGGTTAAAGGCAAAGTTTTGCCCCGAGAGGAACTTGGAGAAACTTCAAGAGGAGTTTGTGCACTTGAAGAAAGGAAGTTTGAGCGTCGATGAGTACACTAAAAATTTCACGGGATTAATCCCGTTTGTGATCAAATTGTATCCGGATGAGAGATCCCGGATTGTTCGTTATGCTAATGGACTCCCGTGGGAGTATGAATTGGAGGTTAAAAGGGCCGCCACACTCGATGAAGCTATCGGTGCGGCGAGAAATGTTGAAGAGGTTGGCCAAAGAAGAATCAACGAGAGGCCGAAGTTTGAAAAGTTTGAGAAGAGGAAGTTTGAGGGGAGCTCGGGTTCGGTGAAGAAGGGAAAGTTCACTCCGACCTTCTCTAAACAATCGAGTGTTGGTGCTTGTAAGAAGTGTGGCAAAGACCACAAGGGAGAATGTTTGGTGGACTCAAAGTCGTGTTTCAAGTGTGGAAGGCCGGGACATTTGGCAAGGGATTGCCGGGTCAAACCGTTGGATGAAATTGAGTGCTATTCGTGCCATGAAAAAGGGCACTATAGCAATGCATGCCCGAAGAAGGGAAGTGAGACCATGGTGTCGACCGCTCAAAAGAAAGCGGAGCCGACAAAGGTCAAGGGACGGTCCTTCCAACTTACCCGAGAAGAAGCCAAGGAGGCCCACGATGTCGTTTCAGGTACCCTACTCGTAAATTCTATTCCCGCCCGGATCTTATTTGACTCGGGTGCTACTTATTCGTTTGTGTCACATGATTTTGTTGTGATGTTGAATGTGCCATTAGAACTTCTTGATGAAATTTATGATATAGAAATTGCGGATGGTAAAACCTCCATAGTTCAACATATGTGTCGGAATTGTGAATTGGAAATAGATGGGAGAAAGTTTAAGGTGAATTTATTACCCATGGAAATTGCGGGTTTTGATATAGTTATAGGTATGGATTGGTTGTGTGAGAATCAAGCAAAGATTTTATGTGGGAAGAAGATAGTCTCGATAAGGACTCCCGACAATGAAAAAGTTTATGTGTATGGTGAGAGACGACACCATTTGCCATGTCTTATGACCGCGGTTAAAGCTAGGAAATGTTTAGCCAAAGGATGTTCGTCCTTTTTAGCTTATGTGTTAGATGGAAGGAAAGAGAAGAAGTCGGTGGAAAATGTAAAGGTGATTCGGGATTTTCCCGAGGTATTCCCCGACGATTTACCGGGATTGCCACCGGAGAGGCAAGTAGAATTCCGTATTGATTTAGTTCCGGGAGCAACACCGATAGCTCGTGCTCCATACCGTTTGGCTCCCACCGAAATGCGGGAATTGATGTCCCAATTGCAAGAGTTACTCGACAAAGGATTTATTCGTCCAAGTTCATCTCCATGGGGTGCACCCGTGTTGTTTGTTAAGAAGAAAGACGGTTCAATGAGAATGTGCATCGACTACCGAGAGTTGAATAAGATGACTATAAAGAACCGGTACCCATTGCCTAGAATCGACGACTTGTTCGATCAACTTCAAGGTGCCGACTATTTCTCGAAGATCGATTTGAGATCGGGTTACCATCAAGTTCGAGTGAAAGAAGGAGATACCGAGAAGACGGCGTTTCGTACACGATATGGGCATTACGAGTTTTTGGTGATGCCGTTTGGGTTGACTAATGCACCGGCCATTTTTATGGATCTTATGAATCGGGTTTGCAAACCATTCCTCGACAAGTTTCTTATCGTATTTATTGACGATATTCTTATCTATTCAAAAACCGAAGAAGAACACGAGAGTCATCTAAGACAAACATTAGAAGTCCTACAACGAGAGAAATTGTATGCTAAGTTTTCTAAGTGTGAATTCTGGATTCGGGAAGTCCAATTCCTTGGTCATGTCGTGTCCCGAGAAGGAATCAAAGTTGACCCGTCAAAGATTGAAGCGGTTATGAAGTGGGAACCGCCACGAACTCCAACCGAAGTGAGAAGTTTTCTCGGCCTTGCCGGATATTACCGTCGATTCATTCAAGACTTTTCTCGAGTGGCGACACCACTCACATTGTTGACCCGAAAGAGTAGTGAGTTCGTGTGGGGAGAAAGGCAAGAAAGAGCATTCGCCACATTGAAAGAAAAATTGTGTAACGCCCCGGTTCTCACGTTACCCGAAGGGATGGAAGACTTCGTCGTGTATAGTGATGCTTCACATAAAGGTTTGGGTTGTGTTTTGATGCAGCGGGGGAAAGTGATTGCCTACGCCTCGAGACAACTAAAGAATGCGGAAGAAAGGTACACGACTCACGATTTGGAATTGGCGGCGATAGTATTTGCTTTAAAGTTATGGAGACACTACTTATATGGTACAAGGTGTACGTTGTATACGGATCACAAAAGTCTTCAATACGTTTTCACTCAAAAAGACCTAAATATGAGGCAAAGGAGATGGATCGAATTGATACAAGATTATGATTGTGAAATTGTCTACCATGCGGGAAAGGCCAACGTGGTAGCCGACGCCTTGAGCCGAAAGGTGTATGAAAAGCCGATTAAAGGAAAGCTAACACGTATTGAAGTAGTCTCGAGTATAGTAGAACGAATCAAGAATGCCCAACGGGAGGTGATGGAAAAAGATGAGTTAAGGCAAGAACGATTGGGGAAGAACCAACATTTTATAGAAAACAAGCAAGGGTTGAAAACCGTCGGTGGTCGAATTTGGGTTCCCAAGTTCGGGGGTACCCGAAAGGAGTTACTAAATGATGTTCATAAGTCTAAGTATTCGATCCACCCGGGAAGTACAAAAACGTATCAAGATATGAAGAAGATGTATTGGTGGCCCGGGATGAAGGCAAGAGTGGCAAAGTATATTTCTAAGTGTGCCACGTGTGCACAAGTAAAAGCCGAGCATCAAGTACCTTACGGGGTAGCTCAATCGTTGCAAATCCCGGCCGGAAAATGGGATGATATAACAATGGATTTCATTGTTGGATTGCCAAAGACGAGCAAGAACCACGACGCCATTTGGGTCATTGTTGACCGGTTGACCAAAAGTGCATTATTCTTGGCGATTCGAGAAACCATGCCACTTGAGAAGTTGGCAAAGTTGTATGTTGATGAAGTAGTAAGACTTCATGGAGTCCCGTTGTCGATTGTGTCCGATAGAGACGCGAGGTTTACCTCGAGATTTTGGAGATCGTTGCAAGAGGAGTTGGGAACGAAGCTGCGGTTGAGTACGGCTTATCACCCGCAAACCGATGGTCAAAGTGAGAGAACCATTCAAACGGTTGAAGATATGCTAAGATCGTGTGTGCTAGATTTTGGAGGTAAATGGGACGAACATTTACCGTTAGTAGAGTTTTCCTACAACAATAGTTATCAATCGACCGTTAAAATGCCGCCTTATGAGGCGTTGTATGGAAGAAAATGTAGAACCCCCTCGTGTTGGCTCGAAGCCGGTGAGACGAAACTCACGGGTCCCGAAATTGTTAAGTTGACCAATGAAAAGATTGGGATAATCCAAACAAATATGAAAATAGCCCAAGATCGACAAAGAAGCTACTCGGGTTTGAAAAAGAGACCGTATGATTTGAATGTTGGAGACATGGTGATGTTGAAAGTATCGCCTTGGAAAGGCGTAATGCGGTTTGGTAAGAAAGGCAAATTGAGCCCAAGGTATGTTGGCCCATTTAAGATTTTGAAACGGGTCGGTGTGCAAGCTTTCAAGTTAGAACTCCCACCCGAACTTCAAGGTGTTCACGATACATTTCATGTAAGCTATTTGAAGAAGTTCGTGGGTGAAGTTGAAAATATAATTCCATTGCAAGAATTGCGGGTTGATGCCCCGAACCGATTGATTGAGGAACCCGAAGCCATACTAGAGTCGAAAACCAAGAAACTTCGGAATAAAGAAATTGAATTGGTGTTGGTCAAGTGGAAGCATTCGCTTGGGCCGAACTTGACTTGGGAAGTCAAGGACGAGATTCGGAAAAGGTACCCGAATTTCGTGAACTATGATGAGATTCCGAGGACGGAATCTCCTTAAGGGGTGGATAGTTGTAACGACCCGAATTTTGTAAATAAATAAATTGTACAAAAATATGTTAAATAAGGATAATTCGTTTAAAGAACGTAGGAATTGGTTTCGTGTCGTTTGGACACCGTACGAGAAAGTTATGGGCGAAACCGGGTCGAACCAAGGATCGAAAAGTGCAGCCTGGGCTGCTATGGGAGTTCGCGGCGCGAAGTCTTGGTCGCGATCGTGAACTCGGTCCAGCGAGTTGGGCCAATCGACGCGAAGTAGTTCCCGACCCGGTAACGATCGCGAACTATGCGTGCAAGAAAAAGTTCGCGTCGCGAACTATTGATAGCGATCGCGAACTTTCGCGACACCAGCATTAAATTCGGGAAAACTCATTTATTACACATTTCAAAACCCTAGTTTTTCCCCTTCTTGTGTGTGAACGATTTTTGAGTGTAAGGTGTCGTTTGGAGCTCAATCTTCATCAAATCTTGGTGATTCTTACTCCTCATTGAAGAACAAAGGTAAATCTTCAAACCTCTTGTGTTATAAGTCTTAGAATTGAGTATGGAAGCTTGAATCATAAACCCTAGTTATGGATTTGTTCATGAATGGTTAAATGGAAGTGAAATAACTTAGATCTATGGTATTTTGTCAAGGAAAACGTGGTCATGTTTTGGATACACGAAAATGTGGTGACTTATGAACTTAGGGTTTGGTGATTTTGGGGAAAATGGTGCTAGTAGTTAGCTAGCCATGGATTATGTAGTTAGTATTGATAAATGATGCAAACCATTGTATTGGTTTTGATAATAGGTTACCGGTTGGTGGATTTGAGGCATTCAAATCTTGAGAAGTGATATTGGTGTTCAAGGAACACAACATTGGATAAGCTTGGCTAAGGTGAGTACATGTGACTTTTAAACTGGGTACATAGCTAGTAAATGTTTTTATGACCTAATGATTTGTCGAGTCTTTAAGTAATTTAGTCATTTATGTGATTTATGATGAATTGCTTGTTTGATAACGAAATGATTGATTTATTGAGAAATGATGGAGCTATAAGCTCATAACGATAAAAGATAAGTAATGATGATGATGATGATGATGATGATGTCCCTAGGGCCGTAGTAGATTGGAGGCATTCCGGTTACTACGGTACCTTAAGGTTAGTGGTAGATTGGAGGCATTCCGATTACCCAATACCTATGAGTCCCGGTAGATTGGAGGCATTCCGATTACCGTGGAAATGATGGTCTTGATAGATTGGAGGCATTCCGATTATCTTGACATTGGCCAATGATGAAAGTGATAAAGTGACCCAAAACAAACTTAGTAATATTATTTTAAGATTTAATGATATTATTTGACTATTTGTTTATCGGGTCTAAAACCCATGTATCTCACGAGGCAATTTTGTCTCACGTACTATGTTTGTGTTTTTGCTATGTACTCAGGTTCGGGATCGAAGATCTAGGAGGCCCGTTTAGAAGAGGCCTTGTTGAGATTAGCTCGGTGTTGATGATTAGAGTCCTTATCCTATGGTTAAGATATAATTTGTAACACCGTTTTTGTAAACTCTGATAATCTCGAACAAGAAACCTTTTCGTTTTTGTAAAACTGGTATTTGATGTTGATACAATATTATGTATTTTTGAATTAAATGGTATTTAAATGTTGTTTTGAAAATTGAGGTGTTACAACCAATATGCAGATATCTTTACAAAGGGATTGCCACGACAACTCTTCACCAAATTCCGCTCCAGTCTCTCTATTCGGCCAGCCAACGATTCGACTGCGGGGGAGTATTAACGGAAACAAATCAATGCAGATCAAGGAAATCACAGCAGATCAAGAAAGTCATAGCTGTGATTTCGGTTTCCTCAATTTAGAATAATTGTCATTAGTGTAGATTATTATTTCCTTATTCCTTGTAAATCTTATTTAATTCCCTGCATCTTAGGATTAATTTAGGGATGTACCATATTCGTTTCTTGTGTATAAATACAGTATGAATGTAATAAGAAAGGGCAAGCAATTCAATCAATAACATAACTTTTATTAAAAAATAGTACATAAGTAGTTTACCTTTCTCGAATTCTTCTAAATAATATATATACATAGATGAGTATATAAAGTATTGGTTGGTACGGTACTACCATGGTATTTGAAATTTTGTACCATTACCGTACCATGATTACTTGATTGGTATGGTACTACCAACCAAACATGTTGGCTACCAACATATTGGCTACCAACTATTCTTGGTATGGTTTGTAGCATGTTGGTTGGTTTTATTCGGTACAAATTTGACACCCCTATTTATATGTTTATTTTATAATAACGGGAGCATATGCCTGCACTCCCCAACGAGCTTATAAGAATACACATAATATTTATAAAATAACATATTCATAACACTATATTTTACAAAAAATATATTAATGAAAAAAAATAATAATATCGTTCATGAATAAATAAATACCAAAATAGTATTTATCCAAATACGGAAAATATAATTTTAATACAATTATACTCCATAATAAGTATGATAATCAATAATCAGTTATAATAACAGCTATGACTCACATTTAAAATAAATAAAAAAACCCTTGAATTATTTCTCCTCTCTGTATATATTCACGTTGGCTGTTTCAAACCTCTTTCTCCATTGTTTCAAAACCTCACTTTTATCCCAATTCTCTAATTATTTTCTATTTCAAGCATTTTCCTTCTCGATCTCTTTGTTACGGTAACTTCATTAACCTCATCATTTCAACACATTTATCGTGTTTGTTCATCTTCTCTTCACTAATCGAGCTATTTTTTGAAAATTAATTTGTGTAATTTTGTTCGTGATCAAAAGAAAAACACTAGGTTTGTTTGAAATTGGATAGAAGTAGTGGAGTTTGATTTCGATCTGCTTAGATCTAAGCATATAACTATTGATTCGATTGAATTTTGAATGTTTTTATTTTTATTTGTGTATATAGATTTGTGAGGAAAGACGAATGGCTAGTAGAGTAGATAATGAGTATGATTATTTATTCAAGATCGTGTTGATTGGAGATTCAGGTGTTGGTAAATCCAATATCCTGTCGAGGTTTACGAGGAATGAATTTTGTTTGGAATCCAAATCCACCATTGGAGTTGAGTTTGCTACTAGAACTCTTCAGGTATATATTTAATTTATTTTCTGTTGATTTTTTCTTTTTAGCCTAAAAACTCAATCATCTGATTTAGGGTTTTTGGATAGTATATCATCTAACTTATCAGATGTTATGCATTTAAAGTGAAAAAAAAGTACATCAAATTTGGCACATGAACTGTTTGATTAATTGCCAAGGATTTTAATGAGTTTTTTTAAGTAAGTTTGGTGTATGTTGTGATGAACAAATGCAGCAAGATCCATGGCTTGGTATATATTGTGGAATTCTTTTGCTTTTACTTCATGATCTTAATTAACACCGGATTGCTGTTAAAACGATACTATGTTCTTCAGAATTGGTCCTAATTTTCCATGTTCCATAGGTTTCCTAGGGATATTATGAGTTGTTTTCTATGGAAAATTTTGATGTTTATTGTTATGTTTAAGCAAGAGGGGTATACTTGGCAGCTTTGAACTTTTGAAATGTGATTTAAACAAACTGAATTGTTCAGTAAGGAAGATTTTTGTTCATCTCATTAAATTGCAACAGATTTTGTCTCAATATTTCATTTTATTCGAGTATCTTCTTATTTGAAAAGGGTTTTAAGCCAAAATGACCAATTTCCCGGTTGTCAGCATAGAATCACTAAAGTCAAAAGGAATTCATTTTAGTCCACAAGATTCTCCATGTTTGTCTTATTGAAAGCTACTTCAAACGTTTGACTATTAGTCAAACAATTCAATTTGTAGTTAGTTTCAGTTATAATTATCTGTAAGTTCATATCATTACCCTTTAATTTGGTAAACAGGTTGATGGAAAGACAGTAAAAGCCCAAATCTGGGACACAGCAGGACAAGAAAGATACAGAGCCATAACAAGTGCATACTACAGGGGGGCAGTGGGGGCCCTACTCGTGTACGACATCACAAAAAGTCAAACCTTTGAAAATTGTCAAAGGTGGTTACGCGAGCTCCGGGAGCACGCAGATTCCAACATTGTAATCATGATGGCTGGAAACAAATCAGATCTGAACCATTTAAGATCTGTTGCTGAGTCAGATGGTCAATCATTGGCTGAGAAAGAAGGACTTTCGTTTCTTGAAACATCTGCACTTGAAGCAAAAAACGTTGAAAAAGCGTTTCAAACTGTTTTAACTGAAATTTATCATATTATTAGTAAGAAAGCATTGGCTGCACAACAAGTTAATGGTGGGAGTAATGGTTTACCGGGACAAGGGACTACGATTGATGTTGGTGATTCGGGTAATGTGAAAAAAGGTTGTTGTTCAACTTGAGTTGAATTAATCTCGTGAGGAAAAGATTTGGTAACAAGCGCGTTATTTCATCATTTTTTTTGTTTTTTTTGGTTGTAAGCAAATAGAATACTATCTTACTTGAGAGCAAATATTGTGAAAAATGAAACATGGTTTATTAGTATCTTCTATTGTATTTTGCCGTATTGAAAGTCGTTGTTAGCTTTTTTTGTTTAGCCGTTTCCATTAGTTTTGTTGAATTTTCTTGGGGGGTGTTTGACTATGTTAACTTTGCTGAGCTTATAGTAGGTTCATTGATAAGCACATTGTTAGCTCATAATCTGTTAAAAATGAGCTTATTAGTTTTTTCAAAATTTTGACAAAACCATAAGCTCTGTAAATAAGGTTATCAAAACTACTTAAATTTGACCTTAAGTTGAATCACATTTGGCCTGGTTAGTAGTTGACCTTGTTTTTTGACAAAGAGTAACAGAAATGAAATATTTTTTATTTATTGGGCGACTTAAGTGAAAAACATTGAAAACCAAGGGACTACTGTTAACATACCTCCCGAATTATGATTTGTTTAGAAGGAGAATTCTGAACTTTTACTTAGGGGTGTAAATGAGCCGAGCCGAGCCCGAGCTCGACTAGGTTCGACCTCGGCTCGTTTAAGTTTTAAGGAGCTCGAGCTCGAGCTCGGCTCGATTCGAGCCTTATATGTAAAGCTCGGGCTCGGCTCGTTTAGGTTTTCGCAGGTTCGGGCTCGGCTCGATTAGGCTCATTTAAGCTCCAACATACACAAAATATATAAATTTTTTTATTTAATTATAATATTTAATATATTATGTAAGCGCTTCATTTTTATATTATGTAATATACATATATATATATAGTATACATACACACATAAGTATAAAAATATATAATATATAATTATATTTTTGTAATAACTAATATATATTTGCTCGTTTAGGCTCGCGAGCCTAATCAATCTTAGTGGATCAAGCTCGGGCTCGGGCTCGTTTAATAAACGAGCTCTTAGTTAAGCTCAGACTCGGCTCATACTCGTTTAAGCTCGGCTCGTTTCGAGCTTTTAACGAGCCGATCCCGAGTAGCTCACGAACGGCTCGGCTCGTTTTCACCCCTACTTTTACTACAACCAGAACCAAATATGAACTATTTCGATAGTTTAAGGACCATATCATAATTTAAAATAACATAATAGTAGGGTGATTTGGAAAATATACCAAGTAAGATCCATAATTATCAAAAAAATATTTCACTTTTAAATTTTCACAAAATATATCACGAGACCGTGTGACATTCACACAAAATTGATAAATGTCATTTGGTGGCATCAAATATGGTCTGGTCACATAAAAAATGTCTGTTCGTACATCAGTCACACAAAATCGAGCTGGTCGCAAAAAAATCCGAGTCGCAAAAAAATCTATGCCTCACAGTTTATTCTTGAAAATAGGGTCTATTTTTTGGTGATGATTTGCATAAGGAAGGAAGTTATTTTTGCAAAGAAATTTAAAGGATGTTGATAATTCTACCTTTAAATATGATATTTTCATGTTGAAATTTAAATGTTTAAGGATAGAATTATTAATTTAATTTATATTTCCTTGGAATAAATTTATTCCTTTAGCAAATCATGATTTTTTTGTTGTTGTTGTAATTTTGTTAGTATTCTGAGAAATGAGAATTACTCCATCCGTCCCACAAAAAACTTCCCATTTCACTCTAAACTTTTGTCCCACAAAAACTTTTCATTTCCCATATTTGGTAGGCTCCACCAAATAAAAAACTATTATTATTAAAAACCCCACCACTAATATCCACTAACTATCTTTTTCTCTCCAATCTAACCTTATATTTTAATTAAAAGTATTATCAATTACCCCACCACTAACTATTACCTAAAAATATGTGCAAAAGCCAAATGAGAAGTTTTTTGTGGGACGGAGGGAATATGTCATAACAATAGTATTGGTTGCCAGGTAATAAAGCATGCTGCATGCTATATCCTTTCAACACCGCCCCACGCACACAGGGTCCCTTTGCGCATGTCAGACGTCCCGATATAGAAGAATATTGCAATAAAACCCTTGTAGTTTTTGAGTTTGTGTGATATAACCCCATTACTTTGTAATTAATGTTTGAGTGTGTAGCCTCTAGCCCTCTATGATTTGCGAGTTTGTGACATTTATCCCTGTAGTGTACTTATAATGTCACGCAGTCACGCAAAATTGTCTTGTGAATTCATTTCTGCAGCACAACTTTTACTTTCCATATCACATAGTATAAGTTTTACAGTTAAATGTACAAATATATTAAACATAAGTTGTAGTAGATGAATTTAAAGTTGTGGTGTAAAAATCACCCTCTTTAATCATAGTTGGGCAAGGACGCTACAAGATATGTACTTATTCACTGGTACTAGTATATTGGGTCAATGCCAACAAACATCGACCAAAACTGTCACATAAATAAAATGCTTGAAATTTGTAAAGGATTATTCTAAAGTTGTCCCTAGCCTTAAAGACATACCGACATACATTAAAATGGAATTAATGAATTGATTGTTTCCTATATTTTCTATTTAACCCTTGTATATAATAAAGGAAAAACATAAATTGAAGTATTTTGCCATTTTCATTGAGTTGTTATACCCAACCCATCATTATACATGTATCATTTTCTCAATACTTAATTTAGTTTGAATTCTTTATTTTCTCAAATGTCACTTTGAACCCTCACAATTTAATAATATATCAGTAAACCTTTAATATTTACAACTTCAAACGTACGGCTTACAATTAAAATGACATTTTGGAAACCTGAAGGGGCATGTCTAACATTCATAGGCCAAGAGGTCATTATCTTCCCAAAATAATTATACCCAAAAAGAACAAGTGGGGGAACCATCAATTTTTAGGCAAATCAAAACCCTATATTTCAAATTTGTCTTTCCAAATAGTAAAATCAAAAAGAGCAAATTGCTAGCATAAAGTTTGATTCGGAAACGAAGCCAAAATTTGAAACCACACAAGCGCTACGGATTTATCGTCCTCTACGAATTTCGATCATAGAGTACGGCATCTCCGTCAGCTCGCCAATTTTTCTAAATCATTAGCTGTTCATGCGCGTACGTCATGTGTGTGATTGATATCTTTGAGGAACAATACAATGTATTAACAGAAAGTTGTTAGGAATCGCGGAAGAAAATTAGCTTTATTTCATTCCGGTCTACGATTTAGGGTTTCTGCGGAATTTCGAGATATTTTAACAGATCAATGGCTCAAAATGGTCAGGGAATTGACCCTGCGTTACTGGATGATATAATCAACCGGTTATTGGAATTCCGGCAAGCGAGAACGGTGCGGCAGGTTCAGCTATCGGAGGCGGAGATCCGGCAGCTTTGTGCAGCTTCTCGAGAAATTTTTCTTCAACAGCCTAATCTTCTGGAGCTCGAAGCTCCCATTAAGATCTGCGGTAAAAAACCCCCTGCAATTTGTCATTTTTAATATTATTTTATATAATTGATATACTGATGTTATGTTGTTGCTTTTATTGTTAACGTGTTGCGTTTTACATGTTTGTTGCTTCCCGTCTGGATTTCATCTGTTTTTATTTGGATTCATATATCTTAGGTCTGGAAAGTTTATATGCTTTATGTTTTGTTTGTGATGAATATATGTATTGGTTTGTTAGTATTCATCAATATGAGTTTTATTCTGGTTTTTAGCCCTACCTTTGCCAATGATTTTGCTATAATAACAAGGTGAAGAATTTACTGCATTTTGTTGTTGTTTAACATATTAAGGTCTGCAAAATGAATGGATAATGGGTGTAAATCATAAAAATTGCTTGATTTCTGCATGCAAGACTTAATTAAGCATTTTGATTGCTCGATTTTATAACTATGCTAGAGTTTAACCATTTATTTTAATTTTTAATTTTTTATACACCAGGTGACATTCACGGACAATATGGTGATCTATTACGCCTATTTGAATACGGTGGATTCCCCCCCGATGCAAATTACTTATTCCTAGGAGACTATGTTGACCGAGGAAAACAAAGTCTAGAAACAATATGTCTTTTACTTGCATACAAAATCAAATACCCTGAAAACTTCTTCTTACTAAGAGGCAACCATGAATGTGCATCAATCAACCGAATTTATGGATTCTATGACGAATGTAAACGCCGATTTAATGTCAGAATTTGGAAACAGTTCACTGATTGTTTCAATTGTCTTCCTGTTTCTGCTTTAATTGATGATAAAATATTATGTATGCACGGTGGATTATCTCCTGATTTAACAAATTTGGATCAGATAAGGAATTTAAGTCGGCCAACCGATGTTCCGGATACCGGTTTGTTATGTGATTTATTATGGTCTGATCCTAATCGGGATATTAAAGGGTGGGGAATGAATGATAGGGGTGTTTCATATACTTTTGGTGCTGATAAAGTGGCTGAGTTTTTAATGCAACATGATATGGATCTAGTTTGTCGGGCTCATCAGGTTTGTTGAAGTTGTATGTATGGGTTGTATGTATATTTGAGGTGGGAAAGTGGGCCGGTTGGGTTGGTTTTGTGATGGGTCGAAATGGGTTCGTTTCTTAATGGGTATTTTGTTAAATCAAACTGTTTTTAGTAGGCATTCGTTATATATAAATCTAATATTTTTATATAAAATTGAACCCTTTATATAAATTATCTTTTTTGAAACAAGAATTAGTTAGTAGAAAACATCTTTTAGTGACCCAATTGGACAAAACTTTGTACTATGACTGAACATGCATATGTAGAATTACACTGTTATTTTAGGCACAAAAAAACCCTTGCTTTTTAATACGGGTCAAAACTTCTTGTGTCATCCCACTAACATTTTTATTTTTTTCTTGAATTTTATTTTATTTTAAATTACTAATCTAACTTAATTTGAAGAAAGCATTTTTATAATACTAATCTAATTACACGTCAGTTCACTTTTGACCCATTCCATTTTTAACCAAGTCTACAAAAATTACCCATATGACCCTGAAAGTTCAAATAAACCCGAAGCAACCCATATTTATGTAACATGTTGCAATTTCCACCTTTAATTGATATCTTATTCAGAGAGTGATGTGATATGAAAGATTTTTTTTTTTGAGGCAGGTTGTAGAAGATGGGTATGAATTCTTTGCTGACAGACAGCTTGTTACAATATTCTCTGCCCCAAATTATTGTGGTGAATTTGATAATGCTGGTGCAATGATGAGTGTTGATGAGAGCTTAATGTGTTCTTTCCAAATCTTGAAACCAGCTGATAAAAAACCTAGATTTTTATAACTCAACCACAAGATTTCTAAGGTTAGTATCCAGTTCTTGTCTTTTTGATTAATTTTTTAATTTATTTCAGTCCAGGATATATCTTGTAACAATGGTAAAATGTGAGATTTAATCATATCCACGATTTAAATAAATTCTTTGACCTTTTTTTTGGTATGTCATAATGTATCCAGATTCCAGAATGAGGGTTGATATGAAATTCTTGTATGTGTAAATTTTCATAATTGTCATCTAATTGCAGAATCAAAGATGGAGTCAAGCAGCATGCTTCTTTAAAGGCTTTCTGTTAACAACATGTTGAAAGACCTTTTGTTCAACTTTTTTCTTTCTTTTTATATATTTTAAGGTAAGGCTTGTTCCAGGATATGTCCACAAATGCTAGTTTATATATATATTTATAAAAACTATTTATTAATCGAGTTGTGTTTCTAATATCTTTCTTTCTGCAATTTATGATTACACTGTAAATACATTTGGATTTGTAAATTGCAATTATATAATTATGTAAACATTGTTGACTCCAAATGTCCATACGATGGGTTTTAAAACGACCATTGGGATGGTAAAAAAAAACCAGGATTGATTAGCATAAGAATCACCAAAGGGCTTATAGCCTGTGTTTAGGTGTTCCACAAGGTTGTGGATAGAAATGGTGTAGAGGAATTACGTGTTATTTAAGCAACAAATGACGCTTTTAATAAATGTTGTGTGATGTTTTTAGTTCTAGTAATGCAAGATGCCATAGATATATGAAATTTTGAAATTTTGTGTTGATGCGAATTACATTTGGTTAGGTCCGAATTGGGACGTGCCTATTTGATGGAATTCAACTTGCAATATGTTTGAATGTGTTTTACGTAAAAAAAGATTTTACAAATGTTCCATGACCACCTTGACGACCACAACCTTGTTACACATTATCCGGAGTCAAGTTGGAGAATGGTCAAACTTGTTTCCGATTTACTCAAGTGTTTTTAAAAATGCAACCTCTTTTTTGTCGGGAGTTTATTATCCCAGAAGTCTATTAGTTTTAAACTAAATCTATTCAATGTGTATAAAACATTAAAACTATATGACTTTGAATTAAGGGACACCATGTATGTACAAATGGTTGCAGCAATTGAAAAAAACTTATTAAGTATTTCAAAGTGCATCCCGTTATAACATGTGCCGCCACTTTAAATCACACTATAAATGCATCAGGGTTTCGACTATACTTACAAATATTTGTAGCGATTTGGGTTTGCGGGAACACCCAAAAATTTGCAGAAAAACGATTGATCATGTTAACGATGTTTTTAAAAACATGTTTGACATTTACTTGGTAAAATATGATCCAACAACATACATCAACCCATGATGCAAGAGGGGGCATCAGGTTGGGGTTCAGCTTCTCAGGATGATGATGAAACATTAAGACTTTATAGCACTTTGAGAAATGATAATAGCGTCCGCGAGAAGAATTAAATACACAACTACGTGATTGAATTATTATGAAGACAAACTTGTTTATGGTTTTATTTTTCTTATGATTTCGATGCAACCTTTTGTGTTATGATTTCTTAATTCAATGTCTAGAAGTCTATTCTCTTGTGAAATATAATTTCCCTCCATGTTACTCTTTAAAACTTAATATAAAGTGATATTTAACTAGGTTGTCGAATATTCCATTAATATAGAGTGTGATTTTAACATTTTTCACAAGGACAATGATCAATTCACAATGAAAAAGAATGCTTCTAGTTTTACTGCACCACCACAGAGCCATCTTGCTTCATTTTGAGCAAATTATTCTCAATGCTCCTCAATGCTGGTTTGTAACTGCAAATTGCCAACATTATATAAACAAATAAATAGGTAGATAAAAAATGGAATACTGTAAAAGAACATTAGAGGGTTAGCAATTTTGACCCATTTACTTATGACCCTTTTTGTAATATTAATTAACGTGTTATATATCCGTAAAATTTAAAAAGAAAATGTCCATGGGTCAACCCAACCAACTCTAACTGTAATTAATTGAAGAAATTAAGAAAATTACTTGCAGGCAAGACTATTGTAGGCTTGCATTGCTTGTTGCAGTTGAACAGAAAGCTGCAAAAGCTCTGCAGAAAGCGTTTCTGCCCTGTTCTGTTGTTTTGCAAGCTCACCCTGTAAAAAAATTAATTATTTAATAAACTAAAGTTGTTATTTACAAATTTTGATGCATATTTTTGTCATTACAGTTGGATAAATAAGATCATAAACCTTTAGGGATACAATTTGAGCAGGAGAAATGATTTCACTTCCATTTTTAATAGTTTCTGAGTGATTGGGTATTTTAGCTTCTTCTTTCCTTAATCTATCTAACATTACTCTGAGCTCCTTGTTTTGTTTCATACAATCTTTCACCTGCATTTATTACATAACAACACGTGTTGAGTCACGGTCAAACGGGTCATATTTTGTTGACCAGAAACACCTTTCCTTTTGTACAGTGAATTTATATTTTGCGTGTCAAATATGATTTCAAAAAATAAATTATTACATGATAATGTTACTTTCTGAATAAAATGAATTAGGAGGTTTTGACTTATTTGACCAATTTAATCTGTCTCGTTTTCAGTTATTTTTCTTTTCTTTTTTTTATGAATCATAAGCATCCAAAGTAGCGCAGAAACCTGATTTTTCCAGTTAAGTGTTACGGTTGTTGCTTCTTGATAAGCTGAAGAAAGATTAGAATTCTCCTCAAACAGTTCTTCTATCTCACAAGATTGGGAATCGATCTGTTAAATATATTAAATTAATATTCCAATTCCAAATTCATGGTGGGATTTTGAATAAAAGAGATGTACCTCAAACAGTAATTTGTGTCTGGTGTTTTCCAACTTCTCAACAGCAACTGCCATATTGTGTAATTGTTTTTCAAGTCTCTCTTTGTCTTCCTACAATTATTAAAACCAATTCATAACAGTTATAACTAAACTTTGAATGGAAATATAGCTAAACTGACCAATGTGAACTGGGCCTCTTTTCCTGAAACTCCTGCAATTGCACAAGAAATCATCAAAATCAGAAAGCTAAAAGTATAAATTAAATAGGAGAACTAAATGAGAAAAAATTAATCAACACTGTCTTGTTATATATCTGCTACATGAATATTTAACTTTCCCACCATTGACCTATGTTAGTAGACTACTACAATTCAAAACAAAATATTCACATGTTTATAACTTATGTACTTAATCTAGGTAAAAATTGTATCTTGGGAATTTGGGTAACATACTCATCAAATTTTTTATATTTTATGGTGGAAAAAACTACCTGAAATCTTGTTAGACATAACTGCTAATTTTTCTTCCAAATCCTTCTTTTCAGAAATAATAGTAGAAAGACGGTTTTGCCCCTCTGCTAACATCTGTTTCTCTTGTCGTCTCAATATTCCTTCTTGACGTCTTAATATCGACTCTTGCTGTTAAATCAGCCAACAATTAGTGCCCAATAAGATGTTCCTTTTTAAAAAGTTTTTCTTTTTTTTTTTTTGGAAATAATAAGTAGGTTGACACATTATAAACTCAATCTAACCTCTAGTTGGTTCTTCAAATCGGCGAGCTCTTTCTCAATTGACATAGCAGTACCAGCATTACCACTGATTGTTTGTTGTTGTACTGAGTTTAATTCTGCTCTTAGAGCAGTTGCATCTTCCTCTGCCTATTCAAGAGCTTATAACTTGTTAGGATACATACATACATATATATATACACACACACACACACATATGATTCACTTCAACCACAATATAATATACGAGGTTGACAGGTTGTTGCATAAAAGAGAACACACTTGCTGATTCGGTCTGATTTTTGTTTTGT
Organism: Calendula officinalis; assembly: GCA_963853835.1. Taxonomy (NCBI): domain Eukaryota; kingdom Viridiplantae; phylum Streptophyta; class Magnoliopsida; order Asterales; family Asteraceae; genus Calendula; species Calendula officinalis. The sequence continues at coordinate 6,082,002 of OY970832.1, read as the reverse complement.
GTAGCCACTTTTTTCACCCATAAAAAGGTACTAACTTTAAAAAATTTAAGGTAACCTTTAACCTTGTTAGCAGGTAACCGGTTTTCTAGGTGCCATGTCAGCACCACGGAAGGAAAAAAGAAACTCAACATGGTCAGATTTACCAACATGCCAACATGTTGACCTGGTAACTGGTATGGCTTACCTTAAATCCCCAAAAATTTTGGAAATCTAAGGGATTTTGTTACAACTGTTGATTTAATAATCATCTATAAAAAACAGTTATTGCTTACCCGATATTGTTCCTCTTCTGCTTCTTTTAGACGTTTCTTAAGTGCTCTAAGTTGTGCTGAGAAATCCTCCTACACTAAAGCATCAGGATTTCATACTATTGCCATATAAGATCAGTTGTAAAACATTATCACTTACAACAAAAACAATATATATATTATATACACACACACACACGCACACACACATATATATATACACACACACACACACACACACACACATTTATACCCGTGCAACAACTGCTGCATCTTTTTCCATTGCTACATCCTTTAAAGCTTTCCTCAATGATGGTACAGTATTTCGTTCCTGCAATCCAGGAAAAATGAAAATTATGGTTACTTTTTCATGTACAAAATTTCATTTTACATTTTGCCAGGTTCTTTTTCATCATTTGATATCTTGTACAACTGCTTACCAATTACAGATGATATTGTTGTTTAATGAAATTTAATTAAGCAAAACATTAATTGCAGTGGTCAATAAGAGATCACATACCAGATCGTTCGCTCGCTTATTTAGCAGGTCATTATCAGTTTCTGTAGAATGAAGCTAAAGTACAAAGAATATCATAAACAACAAAATAATTCATTAATCATAAAGCAAGGAGTTGATAATTATAACAAAAATAGTATAAAACAAATTGTGAAATGTAAACCTTTGAGCTCAGCATTTTATTCTCATTGTCCAGATCAGCATTCTTTTTTTGTAGATCTTGTATCTGTGAAACTAGTCCACTAATATCATACTGCAACATTATTAATACAACATGCAATTCAGAATTTAGATGAATGCGTATTTGATATAAATCGATAATCAAGCAAAATCTATCAATAGCTGGTGAATATATATAATATGATACGATCGTTTTCAGCAAAAGCTACCTCTGAAATTGCATTCCCGCTGGACGTTTTTGATATCCCTCCAGCCTCTGATTGAAAAGAATATCAAATAATTCAACGAACGTGATCATGAATTACAATGCAACTACACAATTTGATTGATGAAAAACTTACCTTTAGGGCTAGGAGGCTTTGTGAAATCAGGTCCGGACGATGTTGTGCTTAATTTCTGAGCTGATCTCTTTTGTCGAATTTCCTCCAACTGGAATGAATCAATTTTATCGTCATTTAATCAAACAAACATTAATTCACACCAAAAATATAATCAATTTGAGAAGAAAAATGTTGGAAATAAGAACGATTCAATGAATGTGAAAAAAATTTGATGGAATTAGGAGAGAATTTTACCGTTCGTCGACCCAGAGATGCATGATGAGATGCCATTGCACAGAGGGACGCACGACGGAGGAGGGAATTTTGACGGTTTCCTATGCCGTGGAGAGTTATGCTCTAAAACATTTAAGTTTCGGTATTTATATGCAAAGAATCAAAGGATATGCATGTAGTGTCTGGGTGGTGTAGTCGGTTATCACGCTAGTCTCACACACTAGAGGTCCCCGGTTCGAACCCGGGCTCAGACAATTTTACAGTTTATTTTTTTTATTTCAAATAGTCTAATCTAAAGCGTTTTTTCTAAGGCTGTCAAATCGTGCTATCGTTTCGTGTTTTTGGTTAACACGACACGACCAGAATTCGTTCAACACGAAAACAACATGACACTGAGTCGTGTTTTATTTTGCTAACACGAACATGACACGATTAGAAAACGATAAACACGACAACATGAGATAAATAACAAATATATCAAATTTCTTACTTACTACATACTAAAAATACGACAAAAACGACAAAAATATAACATAAATTTCTAAATGTTCCCAAAATCATAACTATCGTGTCAATTTCGTGTTAATCTCTAAACACGAACACGACACGACATCGACTTCTTGTTTGTTTTACATGACACAAACACGAATTCAAATTTCGATTCCGTCCTAATTTCGTTTCGTTTCGTGTATTTTTGTCGTGTCGTGCTAGGTTTTGACAGCCCTAGTTTTTTCCCTATAAAAGGAATGGATGTTTAGGGTTAGGTATATAATACTACATTTACAATGGTATATCACTAATTACGGTTTCAGTTTTTGAACTTCGTTTATTACACTGAATGTATGTGATGTATAGATTTTATTACACCATAGTCCATACTGTCGTTAAATAGTTTTAAATGACCAAAATACTCTTTCGCCTTTTGTAATAAAGCAAAGATAAAAGATTATAAATGTAATATTTCACAGAGACCATCTGTGAAATTTACTCTAATAATTGATTTGTTTTTTCATTTTTTCTCCTTTATCCATATTTTTCCACGACATCCAAACTTATCACACATCTTTATTTTCTTGAATTCAAAGGTCAATCAAAAACCATTATCGTCACGCCACCAATGTAACATCCTGAGACCTGGCCTAGAATTTTTAAAGTATTTTCGGTAAGTAATTTATTGTTTATTGTTTTATATAATGTATTTGATTTAATTATATTTAATTGTATTTTAACCATGGGGTTAAAATTAGTAAAACTGAGATATTTAAATATTAAAGTGATCTTTACATATTTGGGTTCACTTCTGAACCGGGGTTTCAAAAATATCTTCGTTGTTAAAATTGGAGTTAGTTAAGTCTAAATTAATTATCTGCAAACCAAATATCCTATATTTTATACTGCATATTAAATGAAATTGCCAAGTGTGATGTGTGTGTGTACGTGTGTATGTTGGTGGCACCAAAAGAAATCTGATTTCTCTTCCTCTCTCACTCTTCTCACGCCAAAACACCCAAACACCCATTTTCACTTTATGTTCTTGTCAATCTTGCATGCAAGCTTAGTAATCCTTCATATTTCAGCTGTGAATCTCGAATTGAAGCAAGTTTTAGGTAAGGAAATCCCCATCTATTCTAGGGTTCTTAGTTCTTGGTGAAAAAGTTGAACTAGGGTTGTGTTGTATGAATTTTTGTTAAGAAATGTGAAATTGATGAATCCTTTTGCTTCTAAATGATTTCTAATGATTATATCATGCTAATATTTTGTTAGAAACTGAATTGATGATGTTTGTAAGAAATCACCATTGTTGTGTTCTTGAGGAAGAAGATGAGTTTTACCCAAATTCTTGAAAGTGATGTTTTAATGTTAAATTTTGTTAATTTAGGTATAACTAACATGTTAGAAGTGATAATTGTTGTATAGGTTTGATTATAACATGAATTGGTTGTTTTTGAAAGATTAAAAGTAGTGTTTGGGTGAAATTTGTAAAAAATCCCGTAACTAAAAGAAAATGGCAGATTTTGACCATTTTGTAAAAATCATATAAAATCAATTGTAACTCCGTTTTGGGCGTGCGACCAGTCGTTTCGAAGGCCTACGAGTCTACTTTAATAATATAATATTTTCCTGGACTGATATGGTTATAAAAATGAGCAGATTTCTGAGTTAGTAACAGGTGGTTGTATGCATCTTTTTCGGGTTAAACTTGTATTGATTATTTTGGGTGTTTCAAAGTATAACTAATTAACATGAAGTTGGTTATTATATGGTAATTGTATACTTGATGAAATGTTAATTAGGTGTTTGTAAACATTGGAAGTTAATAAAATGATTTTGACCCGTTTTCTAGAATTGCTAGTTAAATTCATGAATTGTTGACTTTGGTCAAACCTGGAAGTTGACTTTAGTCTTGGATGACTTGTAAACTTGGGACTATCAATTTCATGTCATAAATGTGTTACTTGATTAATTGGAAGTATGTTTGAGGTAGTTCCGGGTCTTGACCCGTTTGGTTGTTAAATTGTGCAATTTGACTTAAATAAAGTCAAAGTTAGTTAAGCTTGTATATGGATGCAAGTAGTATGTCAATAACTTAAATTAGTGATAAATGGATAACTTGACAATGTGGTATTAGTAAATTGCAAGTTTGACTTGATTATGTGTCCCGACCCGTTTGGGCCGATTATGTGCAACTTGGATAAAAATGCATGATGAATTGCTTGGAAGTGACTTAATGGAATTCTAGACATTGTCAATTAATATGTTTTGAAATGAAAGTGTTAAGTTGTCAATTGGTTGTACACATATAATGGTTTGACTTATAATTTGTACTTGTTGCAAAGTTAATGATTTCGGGTAACTAATTCGGTATTCGTTTTGTTACAGGAAAAGGAAAAGAAACTCAGTGATATAAGACTACTGAGTACTTCACAAGGGAAGCTAAGGTGAGTGGATTTAACCTCCTTTCTTGTGTAATGTACAAAAAGTTGAAATGGTGGAGTTCATAAGAGAAATAGCTAAGGGTCCAGAAATAGCTTAGCTATCTTGCTGAATTTTTATGAAAACAGAAAACCGAAATAGCTAAGGGGTCAGAAATAGCGTAGCGATCTGATAGCTTAGCGATCTCAGATCGCTTAGCGATCTTGCTGTTTTTGGCAAAAGTGTATTTTTTTATACTTTTCGATTTTCAGTTGTACCATTAATTGTGGGATTGTTAATGGTAGTATGTGCACATGTTTTTTAGAGGTTAACTATGGTGGTTTTCGGCTACGCTTCGTTACTATTGGATGGGGTGCTTGGACTCCTACGAATGTGTTCCGTCAGGGGTGAGTACCGTGCTAATAAGTAAAGGAGCCATCGGTTGACTGTTGTTGGGCCGACAACAGTCGAAGGTCCTCGCCCGACCGCCGATCCTCTCATAACGTCCAATTGCTTGTGGAAGTTTGGACGGATTTTCCCTATTGATTTCTCTTGATTTCTAATTTGTTGTGGTTATGCAGATTGATGTTTATTTCTATTCACTTAGTTTTGTGCTAATCCCTCATTTGTTGACTCTTTTCAGGTTGTGGATTTGGCTTGACTAGAGTTGGGTTTTGGAAGTCTGACCGTACTCTGATTTTGTAAACCGGGTCGAGCCTGTTTTTAGTAACACCTTTAAACGTTTTATATATTTTGGTTAATATGTAAATGGCCTTTATAATATGTAATAAATAGGATTTATAGTTTTCTAAAATCGCTTCCGTATGCATATTAAAAAAAAAATGGCTCTAAGATTGTGGTGTTACAACCAAACTCTTTTTTAAGTCGATCCATCCCAAAATCCTACATTCGGTTTCTTTCTTCGGTTGATACGTCAAGGGTGGCGTTCTATCTTTCTTGATCTTTTATGACTTTAAAATTAAATGGACTAACAATAAAAGTCTAATAAACACAACGGAGCGCAGAACCCATTATACTCGTGTGATAAAATAAAGAATAGTCTAATAAAAACACCCTCGTATTGAAATATCGTTTCCAGTAGGGAGGTTGTTATCTCACCTACAAGTCCGAGGTAGGAGTAGCTCTAACAAACTCAATGTTTAGTGGATTATATAATTGATTAACTAATTTCTACTTTGAAAAATCATTTTGAAGGTTCATCTATTACCAATCTATATTTGAATGAATACATGGAGGATCTAGTATGTAACATAGGACTGTCCATGCAATTCTTGAATTTTTTTCAAATAATATTAAAACAATGTTAAAATGTTTTAGGTTTTGTTAATGACATCCCTTAGAATTGTCTCTAACAAGCGTAAAATGATTGTACATTCATTGATAGATGAGTGTTACTAAAATTCAGGCGGTAATTTTTATATTAATTTTGCCTTGTTATTTAGGGCTGTCATTATCATTTTTTAAATATTTTTATATATTTTTTATTAGTGTAGATAATATTCCTGAAATAAAATATAGGACCTATAACATCCATCAATTTTTTTCATAAATCCACCCCGATTTGCATACGGAAATTATCTAAAAAGTTTCACAACCCTTTTCACGTGGTCACACTAAGCCAACGTGGCCCATCAATTATCACTAGGTTTATGAGTTTCTTTCTAGAAAAAGAAAAAATATTGTAAAATAAAATACGTAATCTTTCTGTATTCATCTATTTTAGCATTTGCTTGTTGGGTTCTTTTTTAACATCAAATTTAATAGTCTAGCAAAAATCTAAACTAAAAACAATATAATTATTGTTTTTAAGCAAATCAACCCATGACATTTAGGATTTCTATGTGTTAATCAAGCATACGAGTTCAAAATAATAAAATCAACTACATATTTTTTGTAAATACAATAAAAAATCAAACTAAATAAAATATCTATATCTCCAAATTATCCAACATATCGTAATCCCAATCACTTTTATCTTTAGCTCTCGGTTACTCCTTCTCGAGAATGTCTCACAAAGAACCTACCAATCATCAAAAGAATTACAAGTAAAAACATCAATATCACACCATCGGCAAATGCATTTCCATATGTCTTTAGATAAGGTACAATTGGACATGATATGTGAAGTGTTTTCCATCCCAACTTGACACATCGGGCAACCAATAGATTCAATTTTCAAACCCCTTCTAGAAAAATTATACTCCCTCCGTCCCACAAAAAACTTCCCATTTCATTCTAAATTTCTGTCCCACAAAAAACTTCTCATTTCCCATATTTGATTGGCTCCACACAATAAAAAACTATTATTACTAAAGACCGCACCACTAATATCCACTAACTATATTTCTCTCTCCAATATAACCTCATATTTTAATAAAAAGTATTATCAATGACCCCACCACTAACTATCACCTAAAAACTTGTGCAAAAACCAAATGGGAAGTTTTTTGTGGGACGGAGGGAGTATCAAATAAGAAGATGATCCAATCTTAACGGTCATAAAAGTACATTTAACTTTATAGGGTCATATTTACACCAAAGAGATAAATACATACCAAAAAGTGTATTGATTCTTACTATTCCGATACCGTGATACGTATTTGAAAACCAAGCCGACGTCGTTCTACGTTTCATATATCAGCATTGTAAACTCACCCGTGGTGTATCGAAAAGGTACAAGTTTCGATGCACAAAGTACAACGCTGGTTCGCACAATAAAAGCCCTCCCATGAAATTCGCCTAAAAGCTCACTGATATCCGGGGTAGGAAGAAATTCATGAACGGAATATAGAGTCATTTGCATAAATAATGTCAAATGTACACAGAAATCACAAATAATGCTCTTTTTTGACCTATTGTAAAAATAATGCTATCCCCCATTTGGAATCCCGGATCCCCTAGTATCCCCTGTTTGAAAACCCGGATACTACATTTTTCCTGTTTTTTGTGTACTGTTTTGTACTTCTGTACTTGTCTGACGCATGGTACATTCTCACACCTCAAAACCCGGATCCCCAAGGGGTATCCCACACCTCAAAACCCGGATCCCCTAGGGGTATCCCACACTTGAAATCCCGGATCCCCTAGGAGTATCCCACACCACCAAGATAAGCCCGATTAAAAACTTTTGCTCCTGAAAATAAGTAATCGAATTTCACACTGCTTACTTTTTTAACATTTAAAATTTCTAGAAACTAGGGATACAAACAGAAACCGAATTTGAACATATAGGGAATTAAATAAATATCTCAGGTTGATTGTAAGCAGCTAAATGTTCAAAGATTAGATACATGGAAAGAACAAGAGCAACGAGTACACAAAAGCTTGCACTGTAAATCGTCCAGTTGTAGAGAAAAGAATGGTCAACACCAAGGTTGACTGACCACATGGTTGACGATTCTGCCATTGTGAGGGAGAAATTTAGAGAAAGTAATACTTTTAACCAAGATTGTATTATATAATTACAAGTTAACAATCTTAAAGAAACAGAGGAAGTTAATGATATACTAGCACTCTAGCAGTCAATTTTAACACCTACTCAAAATCTAAAATTAAAAATCAAAATCTTAAACTACAGCTATGCTATAAATGCACATGTACTAATTCAATTTTGATTGTTGATTTATGAATTAATGATCCATAGCACTAGTATAAAACTGCAGTTTCAAACATTATAACAATTTTAATTTTAATAAAATAATATATAATAGAAACCTCTACAATTATCACTACACATATCAAGCAACTGTTCAATCAAAATCAATCAACACATGCACTGGAAACAAAATGAATCAAATTAAAAAGCGTTCGTTCTACAACCCTAAGTGAAGTAAAAGCAACAGCGACAATTTTCTGTTAATTAGTATAGTTAATTCAACAGATATTCTAGATCATTAACGGTTGTGAATTGATCACCATGAAAGCGCGAACTGACGAACAGATACACATTACATAAATTCAATACAAAATTACGATAATCTAAACCTAATTGCGTATTTCATTGAATTGAACCCCTAACGGAGCTTAAACTTACAAGATGAATTAACCAATTTCTGAATGTAATGTTGGACGTAATACTTGAATAATATTGTACAGGATTTGGAGCTCAATTTCTGTACGAGTGGAATTGAAAAAAAATTGAGGTGTGGAATACCGGATCCGGGATTTCAAGTTAGGGATACCCCTAGGGATCCGGGTTTGGGATGTGGGATACCCTTTGGGATCCGGGTTTTGGGGTGTGGGAATGTACCCTGTGTTAGACAAGTACAGAAGTACAAAACATTACACAAAAAAAAGGAAAAAAGTAGTATCCGGGTTTTCAAACAAGGGATACTAGAGGATCCGGATTCCAAAGGGGATAGCATTATTTTTGCAATGAGTAAAAAAAGAGCATTATTTGTGATTTCTGGGTACATTTGGTATTATTTATGCAAATGACTCTGGAATATAACCCCACCATTATTCTAGTTTTAATAATTACAACTAAAAGTACAAGTTGAGTGTGCACGAGCTCAGATTCGTTTCAACAATCTGTGTCTTCTTCGCCGGATTCCATGGCTTCCATCGTCGAATCTGGCTGGACGGTAACATCATAAGCTCCTTTTTCCGTCTATATTGATGTTTTAATATACATTCTGCTTGTTAATTTGACCTCGATGTAGTCTCATTGATTGATATTTTGTTGTAGTACTGATTTTTGGATGTTTGTTCGCTTATTACTGGCTTTAATCCACAAATCATTGGTGAAAATGAGTATTAATTTGTATAGGAGATGATTCTAGTCAAAATATGTACAGCAAGTGGTTTGATTTTACTGTTCATAAAGATGTATGTATAATTGTATAGCTATTATACTATATAGCACATGTATGACTGTATGAGATATAGATGTCAAGAGATCTGCTTATTTGGTACTGTATTGTTTGTTTATCTTTATTTATTAAGCTTTATAATAGTGTCAATTTGCTTATTGAGTTTGGATTACAATACAATTAAATGATGTTACTGTTTTGATTATATTAGATGTAAATTCGTTTTCCTAAATCCTAATTCATATTTGAACAATTTCTGGTATGTGTTAATAAAACTTAAACTTGTTGAAGTTCAGTAAGCATAATTCTCCTTGGGAAATTTTGCACTTGTCCATAAGAAAACATTGTTTAATTTTTTTTTTTTTTAAAAAACTTACAAATGCCTGCTGTTACTGATTGAATTACTTACTTTTTTTGTCAAAAGATCGTGCAACCATTTCATATTATGTAGGAACAGAATATCTTTGTAATATGATTTACTGATTCTTGCTGCTTCCACCAAAATGGGGGCTGATTGCTGACATTTTATTTTATCTTTTTTTTTAAATGCAGTATTTGATCACAAATTTCAGTGACTTCCAGCTGGCATGCCTTGGAAGTTTTTTACTTCATGAATCTGTATTTTTCTTATCTGGACTTCCTTTTATTTACTTAGAAAGGCAAGGATGGCTCAGCAAATACAAGATTCAGGTTTTAACTGTTTCATGCCCCAATTGTTTATAGTTGCTCACTTCAATTATCGGTTATTGTAAATTTTTTATTGATAATTTATGTTTGTTATCATAAGATAAGAATAAGCTGTTAAGTAATGCCTAGCATGAATAACAAAAAAAATTAAGCTGCTTTAACAGTTTCAAAATAGCATAAATGTTAGATTTTATTTAATGATATTAAGATTTTGTTGTGCAGACGAAGAATAACACAAGTGAAGCTCAAGATAAATGCATTACCCGATTACTATTATATCATTTTTGTGTGAATCTGCCTGTTATGATTGCTTCATATCCTGTTTTCAGATTCATGGGCATGCGTAGTAGTCTTCCATTACCATCTTGGTATGTATATTCAGCTTCTTTATGTGCTTACTGCTTTATTTCTTGATCCTTGTTTGACTTTGACCTTTGACGTCACTGGATTGATCACATCCAATTTTTTGTTATAATCTTATATTTGATCAAGCAATTTCTGTTTATTTTCTAGTTATGCTCGTGTTGACTTGTTGTGATTTATATTGTGCAGGAAAGTAATGTCGACACAGATTTTATTCTACTTCATTATTGAAGATTTTATATTTTATTGGGGACACAGAATTTTGCATACCAAGTGGTTGTATAAGCATGTCCACAGTGTTCATCATGAGTAAGCAAACAAAAGTTTTTTACGGGTCAAAAGGGGCTATTTGCACGGGTCGGGTTGACCTGAAAAACTTTTCACACAATAGCAGTCTTCTGAATTTTATAAATAAGTAGGGTTTATTCAGTTTTGTGCTCGCGCTTCGCGACGATTTTGCAAGGATACACATCATATTATATAAACTAACATATTCATAGTACTACATTTTATTTTATTTTTAAAAACTATTCATGATAAAAACAAAAAAGAAACAAAAATAACACTATTTATGAACAATTAATGAATAGTAACATGCCCCCTGGGATATGTTATTATAGGTACTGTATGAAAGCTGACTATTAGAGTTTTCAACTATTTTCCTTTCCAGATACAAAAATCTCCTCTTGTTTTGTAAAATGGAAAATGAAAATATCTGAATACAGTTTTCAGAAAATTTAGTAGATGAAAAATTAGAGAATTTTTTTAGCAATTAAATGCCTAGTGCCTCAAATATGATGTTTCTATAAAAAGGTGTCTCAAATATGATTATAAAAGTTTTTATGGCTATTTACAAGTATAATTTGGATGATGTCAACTCGTTTGACCCATTTGACCTGTTTTTTTCATGTTAAAGATATAACATAACCGGAATCAATAAGTAAATGGGTCAAAACTCAAAAGTGCCACCTGTACCTAAACTTATCTAATATTCATTTGCATTTAGTTTAATGGTTTGTGTGATTAATACACATTGAATATGTGACAGATATGCAACACCTTTTGGATTAACTTCAGAATATGCACACCCTGCTGAAATATTATTCCTTGGTTTTGCTACAATATTCGGGCCCGCCATAACTGGGCCTCATTTGATAACACTTTGGTTGTGGATGGTTGTTAGAGTTCTTGAGACTGTTGAAGCCCATTGTGGTTATCATTTCCCTTGGAGCCCATCAAACTTCCTTCCTTTATATGGAGGGTTAGTTTTTTTCCTTTTTTTTAATACATAGATTTATATATATATTCGGGTTTGGTTACATTATGGTGACAAATATTCCCTTTTTTAATTAAATTTGCAGTTCCGACTTTCATGATTATCATCATCGACTTATTTACACCAAGTCTGGGAACTACTCATCAACTTTTGTCTACATGGACTGGTAACACTTTATAATATGCTTGTTTGACCCTTGACCTCTTTTTTTCTTCCTGATTTGTAGTATTATTCATCTTTGAGGTAGCAAAATGGATAGTTGGGTAATTTTTTAAACACTTTTGTTTATCTTAATCTTAATTATAAGCCTAAGACTGTAAATCCCTTAATTTAAGTTTTTAATATTACATATATGCCCCGTTGATAACTACACTTTCCTTAATTTAAGTTCTTATTTAAATAATCTATTTTCTTGAATAAAATGTTTTAGAAGGTTATATCGATAAAAGTTAACTTTGAGTAACTTTCGACCCGTTAGAGATAAAACATAACATAGACCGCCCCATGTGTTATCAAACGGTTCAAAATTGTCATTTTTTAGTAATTTGGTATCTTATTATGCAAATTAACCTTTTATCAGGTTATTTGGTACGGACACTGGGTACAGAAAACTCAAGGCACTAAAGACTGAAGAGGAAGGCAAGTGTAAAGACAATTAATGGACTGTTTTGATTATGTATTGCATTGTGACAAATTTTTCTTAATTTCTTTATTGTGAATTTGTTTATTATTGCCATTTGCTTCTTGAATTAGCATACTTTTTTTTAAACAATTATTCCATCTCGTAGTTTAATTAAACACTTTACAACCTTGACTATGAAGAATCATAAATTAATTTTTTTGGTTTAAAATATTATCCGCTGGGTTAAAACAACCGTACAGCATGAACTGCACTAGGGATGTGTTCGGTTCCGGAACCGGACCGAACCGGATCGGAACCGGTAAACCCGGTAACCGAAAAAAGGAAATTTCAAGGACCGAGAACCGGACCGGTTAAACCGGTTCCGGGCCCGGTCCGGTTCCGGGTCGGTTCGGTCTTCAAGCGGGTTTAGAACCGCTAAACCCGGTTTTGTGTTCGCCATCCGATTATACATTTTCGGTGCATATTTTCATCTTAAAGTATATAACTTAGATATTTTAGCGTACTTTTGATAAAAGTACGATGTTTGCGGGGGTTCACGGGCTGCTTCAAGTAAAATATGTTTCTATTAAAAGCCTATATACCTATTATTTCGACATATATATATGAAAACTCGTAAGTCTATATACCTATTTAAATGCCGGTTCCAAACCCGAAAAAACCGGAACCGAACCGGGACCGGAACCGATAAACCCGGTTTGTTAATTTTTATCAAATCTAAGAACCGGGAACCGGACCGGTTAAGCCGGTTCCGGTTCGGTCCCGGTTCGGTTCCGATTTTCCGGTTTTTATACACACCCCTAAACTGCACCACATATAAATCAGGAACCAAAATCTGGTTAAAAAATCGACCTCATGTCCATTTTACATTCGTTTTCCACATCTTACAACCTTAAATCCTTAGCATATGGTATATAGATTAATGTCGTTATCATCCTTAATAATAGCATAAAATATCTAAAATATTAATATTTAAATGAAGTTAGATGGAAAAGGATGTTGGCATGTGGTGACTCGACAATGACCAAACTTTGTTAAATATCGTGAATATTATGTATGAAATTGCGTATACCAACAGCCTCCCATTTCTCCTTACTACGGAGTATTTGACACGCTCACCATTTCTCATTAAATATCATTCTTCTAGTGGGCCCTATTGCAATATAAATATTCTTTTCTGGTGTAGAAAGTATGGAATAAGGACACGTAATACAACAAACATGTTTTTAGTCTAGTTATATTTTAGATCGTACATTTTAGGCAGAATAACAATATACTATTGTAATTATTATTGTAATTATTTCTTTCTGGTGTAGATTCGTAGTATTTATTTCTTGTTTATTTTAAGCAATGTATTATTGTAATTATTAATCAAATTAAGGTTGTGAAAAGTTGTCTAGATAGTTGTAAAAGTTCGATTTGTAATGGCAAATATTAGGATAATGACGACTTTGGATGATGGTTGTAAAGGTTCCACATCAGATTCACCTTGTTTCGAAATGATAAAGTGTTAATGATATTTGTTTCTTCGTGGAGGCTTAAAGGCGAAAAGAAAGAGCTGCTCTCATCGGTTGTTTACTACTTCTTTTGGTGCGTTTGGAAAGATCGCAATGATCTAATTTTTGGCAAGAAAGTTGATGTTTGTTCCCCCAATCTTTTCTTTCAATTGCAAAATATTTCCGTAAAAATAGAGGTGGCAAGTGGAGGGTATATTTAACATGAGTCAATTGGTGTAGTAATATGTTGTTATGTACTTTTTGATGTACCCTCTCTTCTAGCATTTTGCTAGATTTTATTTATTTATTTTTGTTTTAGGTCTCTTGTTAGGGATAATTGTTTTGCCTAATCTCCTTTTTCTGGAGTTCTCCTCTAGTCTTTTCAAAAATAAAATGACTTCATAAGAAATGTATTTATATCCTAAATGTATTTATTGATGTATAATATTTCTGCCGAAAATGTGTTATGTGCTATTTATTTATCTAAACTTATTTGAATAGACATTATTTTAACATTTTTAAATACTTTATTAAAAAGAGATTATGGCATGATAATTATTGTGGTGATAACAACCAGAAAACTTGGAATTTGCTTAGAAAATAATCGATATATTATAATAAATAAGATAACATTTTAAATAATAATCTGAACACTGAATGTCAATACAATATAATATTTGTTGATGATGAAAGCTTATAGTATGATATTTTGACGATAATAGAAGGAAGCTGCTTTCCATTCTTTCCAATAAAGGAATCCAAGGATGATAATCATCCAAATGGACAAAAATATGGGTTGATCCTAACCGCGGAAATATTTTTACATTTTGATTTTTTTTTATGTCGTTTGTTGATTACATCCTTTTTTATTATTGAAGCATATAGGATTTGTTATTGTAATCTGGACTAAACATGAATTGTGACGATAACTTTCTGAATAATATTTTTTTTTGACTCATGCTTGAGTTTAGAAATTCTAACTATTGTAATAACCTTTTAAGGAACAAATTAAAAATTAGACATAAATTTTAATTCAACATATCAATGATTTTGAGAGAATTCATATTCAAAGTCTAAAAATTATTTCTGTTATATATAAAGAAATTAAGACAGTTCAAAAAGTTAGGAAAAATTCCATGAAATTATGTTGAGTTATAAATGATTATCAACAACTAAGAAATTCGCAGCTGGTCACGTCATGGGAGGGATGCGATTGTGAGTAGGGAGTGCATGGTCATTTTCACCAATTACGGGTGGTCTTTAACTAGAACATATTTTGGTTCGATAGCTAGAACTTAGTATAATATTTTTTGTTTTGAATTTCCTCTGTATAATGTGCAATATCTCTTATTCTTGTAAATTGTAATGATATTTAGTCCTACTATTTATTCATATTCATTTAATGAAGACATGTGTCAAAATCAAGAGATAATATTAAGAGGGGAATTAGTGGAGTACACATGTCATCTTATCAAGTGAGTATAACTATAAATAGGACCAAATAGTAGTACTAAATATCATTTCTCTTTGAAAATATACCAGCTACCTGAAGCAATATTATATTCTTTTCAGAGGAACAAAATCGTTTTTTGAGATTTGAAGATTGGGAGGAAGTACGTCGCGAAGACAAAATGGACACATCAACCTTCTTTTTAAGGCATTATTACAATGTAATTATTCAATGGGGGTCCATGATTTTAGGGTAAGACCCAAGTGTTATGTTTACACATGTTCCACTCCCTTGGTGACATGTGTCAACAACTATCCGAATTGGATTCTGTTGTCTCACAACCAACAAAAATATTGGTCTTTAAAAGATCGTCTTGGTTTGATCTAAAGAAGTTTGGTTTGATTGTCAAGTTATATTATAACCTAGTTAGTTTCTTTGTTTACATCAAGAGATAATTTAAATATCATATAGCTTAAATGTCAATTTACAACAACATATTAAATAAAATGTATTTATTCTTTGGTAAAACTAGTTTTACCGGCAACAAAGTATGATATCTCGCATACGACAACAAAATGATATCCGATTCTTTCAAAGTATGGGTACGGGGACTTAAGATGTAGACAATCATACCTCTACATGTAGGTAGAGAGACCTTTGACAAAATAAGTGAAAGTGAGTACTATATGAGTGAACATGTTATGATACAAGCGAGTATGAATAGTTATATGAAAATATGTGCATGTGGTGTGTGTGTTCAGGTTTGTAGTGATCGAGTATCCAAATCATGCAACTATGTGTATATCCGTATATGTCGTGAGTGTGAGGGAGTTGTACAAGTATGCAAAAATAGCATATACCAACTAAAAGAATTCATTAATTAGGTGATGTTTCTTGTTTCTATGATTTGGTGGAAGTGATGGTGAAAGATCTCGGTGTCAGGTGCATACGGATTCATTGATGTATAGGGCTTTCAAATGAAGCGTCGTGGGATGGTGTTTTTATTATTTCATTGTGTTTTTTTTATCTTAGTTATTCTTTCTATGATTATGTTTTTATTTGGGGGTGCTAGTAGACGAGTAGGAGGTGATGTAATTTGTTTTTGATAAAGACTTTGTGTAATTTGGTTGCTAGGTTTTTCTAGCTTATATATATATATATATATTTTTTTGTGGGGTGTCTTGGTTAGGTGATGGTATTGTCGAAACTCTTCCCCGTTGATCCCTTTTTGCTGTTAAAAAAAAAACTACAACTCGAAAGAATCCAATCGGAAAATACATGTTCCCTTACATTAATCCGTGATTTTTATCCGTTATAAAGCAAACATGTCTTTTTTTTTCTTTTTTTTTGAGCAGTAAAAAAAGTTAGATTAAGGAGAGCTTTGGCATTGCTATCACCCACCTCAACTAAACTCCTATATTATTAATAACCAAAATTACACCAAGGTACAAAGTCCCAATTAACACCCTTACATATCTAATAGTTTAATAAAAACTTAAAGAAAAACACCAAAAGAAAACGCCTACCGCTGATCTCCAAATGAACTTTTAACACACTTCCTCCTTGTTATATTGCAGCTGGATCCATGCACCAAATTCCCCATGTTGAGCTACTCCAAACCGTCTTTGACTGATGTTTTAACCAGAAAAATGCTTGAGCTTGCGATTGAGAGTTGATTATTTAATATGCCCCAATATTGTTATTGAACACCAATTCGTTTCTAGCTTTCCAAATATTCCATAATGTAGTAATGAAGACGGTAAGATAACATTAAGATTTCTCCTTTGATAAATTTGCATGAGTATGCCAGTCCATTAGATGTTTAATCTCCCGAATTTGTCCGATGTCTATGGACCACCACTTATAAACTTCAATCCATACAGCCCGGGTTTTACAACAGTTCTAAAATAAGTGACCTTCATCTTCAATCTCTCTTTCACACAACGAATAAACCGCTGATTGCAAGATGATTCCACATTTCAATAAGTTGAAGCATGTTGGTAGCCGCTTGTGATAGAATCTCCAATAAAATATTAACACTTATCGGAACTGCATTTATGTAACGACCCGAAATTTACAAATAAATAAATTATGTAAAAATATGATAATTATGGATAAATCATTTAAAACACGTGGAAATTGGTTTCGTGTCATTTGGACACCGTATGAGAAAGTTATAGACGAAACCGGGTCGAGACGATGAACAAAAGTTACAGTCTGCCTGGGCAAGGGAGTTCACGGCGCGAACTATTCCTCGCAATCGCGAGGATCGGGCAGGGACTTGGGGTTTTCAGAGATCGGAGCTCGCGGCTGGTTCACGAACGCGAACTGTTCACGACACGCGAAATTCACGGCGCGAACTTGGGCTTCGCGGCGCGAAGTCTGTCAGACTGCATTAAAACGGGTTTTGGCTCATTTATGTCATTTGCAAACCCTAGTTTCTCTCTTGGGCGATTTCGAGTGCAAGAGCTGGTTGAGGTCGATTTCTTCATTAGATCTTGGAAGATTTCACTCCTAGTTGAGGATTAAAGGTATATCTTCACTCCTTTGTAGTTGTAGCTTTATATCTATGGATCTTGAAGCTTGGGTTTGAAACCTAGTTCTTGGGTTTATGGTTATTGATGAAATAAATGTTGTATACACTTAATAGATGGTATTTTAACAAAGGAAATAAGTGTATGGTTAAGATTTGTAAGGATCTTGAGATTTGGTAAAACCTAGGGTTTTGGGAATCATCCAAATTGGGGGAAAGTGTTATTAAAGGGTTCTAGTAATAAAAGGGTTATGATTAGTAGTATTTGTTGTTGAACAAGTTGTGAATGTTATGATAGGCTTTGGTGAAGTCTTGGAAGGTGCTAGCTTGTTGAAGCAATAGGATTGGGTATGAAGAACACATTTGGAGCATTATTTGCTAAGGTGAGTACGTGTGGACTTTACTGAGTACATAGTCTTTGAAATATGTTTTATTACTTGTGATTTGGTATATTTGATTAATTGTGTAGACTATTAGTATGTAGAGTTAGTTATATACTATTATGAATATTAAAACTAACTTGTTTGATGATTTATGAGATAGCCAAGGGCTTAGAGGGAATAACTCGAGGAGTTATGATGAGTGATAGATTGGCGGTGATTCGGGGGATCCTCGGTCACTTTGGATGGGGCGGATTGGGCATCGACCCATGGACCATCACGTGATAGGAGGCTTGCTAACCGGACATGATCCGGCTAGAAGTCGGGTAACGGTAGATTGGGCGATTCCCTCTTGCCGTTATCATAAGGCTTATTAAGGCGGGGGATCCCCGATTAATAAGTATGTGAGATGACGGGTTATTTGGAGATGTTCCGGATAACTAGATAGACTTGCTAAGGAAGCAAGAATGATAGAGTCACAATAGGGTGGCTATACGTATGATATATATATATATATATATATATATATATATATATATATATATATATATAATGCGATACTTGTTTGTTTTATAGGGGTCTAAACCCATGTAGCTCACGAGACTTTCTTGTCTCACGTACTCCTTGTTTGTTTACTATGTACTCAGGTTCGGGATCAAAGAAGTACCCATGGATTGAGATGCGGGGCCTAGAATAGAAGTCAAGACACATAACAAAATTAATTATGAAGGTAAATAACAAAAAAAGAATGCATGAATTATATGTCCAAAAACAAATAATTAAGGGCAACATATAACTCGTTTGAGTCGTTTCTCTCTTCTTTATAATAATTGGGAATTAGTTTTCATATCACGATTTTTAATTCCCCTACCACATTGTACAAATATTCATGTAAATTATATAGGCATATAAAACACATATTATGGTATAATACTTAAAAGATGTAGTATAAAAATCACCCTGATAATAATTAGCTCATATTTAGTGTATTACTACAGAAATTGTTTTTGAAAATAAGATGGAATATAAAGGGAAGTGTCTTTTAAATTGAAATAGGTGTCGAAAAAGAAACCCACCCACTTCTCCGATCGAGGTATATGTACTCTACTTCTCTTCTCTCACCAGGACCGTCAAACCCATGCATGGTCCCACACACAAACCCTCACCTACGCACACATTTTAAAAAGAAGGTCAAATGTATTTTAGTATTCTGAATTTGACTAACTAGGTATTCTACTATATGAATTATTAAATGTGCATCATGGTACACTGAACTTGATAAAATGGTCGATTTAATACCCTAACTCACTAATTTTACCTAATTTTTTTCGCTTGACTTACTTTCGTTGAGGCTTTTGATGGACTAAAAAATATACGTTTATCTCAATATATTGATATTAGAAGCAAATCTTGTGAGAAAACAAAGCCAAATTAGTGAGTTAGGGTACTAAATTAACCATTTTATCAAGTTCAGGGTATCATACTGCACCTTTAATAGTTTAAAGTAGTAAATGACCTAGTTAGACAAGTTCATGGTGCTAAAATATATTTTGGTCTAAAAAGAATTACGGCACGTTGGTTCGCTAAAATGTTTCAATAGAATCTAGGAAGAAATTGAAATCTGTCAGGAATTAGATTCTAATTTCATATTCTATTTAGTTGACGGAAAACGGAATTGAAATTCAATTCAATATTTTGTTTGGTTGGCAATTATTAAATTAGAATTATGTAAAATGATGAATTTGTCCTTATTCATGTAGGTGGTGGTAGCAGCGACAGTGATGGGTGGCGGTGGAGGTGCTGTGATAACTTTATGAATTGATTTTGTATTATCTTGTTTTGTATATCTTACATTGCAGTGATCGATTATATTTATACACAAAGAACGTAATTCATAAAGGAAATATATTGATGGTGATTGCTGGAATAAAGCTAGCCGTTGGGATGGTGTGCTGTATTTGAGGTGGTATTGAACTCCTTTCCTTGTTTAATTCCTTTGTTTAACACTTCCCCTCAAGTTGAATGGTGGGATCACCAAAATTCAACTTGTCTAGAACTTTATTCTAGAACTTCTTGTAATGATTTCCCACTAACTGCTTTGGTTAAGATATGAGCGAGTTGATCTTCAGACCATACAAACGGGAGAGTGATGATTTTGGCTTCTAACTTTTCTTTGATGAAGTGTCGATCCACTTCTACGTGCTTTGTTCGATCATGTTGAACTGGGTTTTCAGATATTTGAA
Organism: Calendula officinalis; assembly: GCA_963853835.1. NCBI lineage: Eukaryota > Viridiplantae > Streptophyta > Magnoliopsida > Asterales > Asteraceae > Calendula > Calendula officinalis. Next base: position 6,061,690 of record OY970832.1, on the reverse strand, counting down.
TTGCGGCCTCATTGTCACTAAATACTTCACTAAGTTTTCGCGGTGAATACCCTATTTCGGTGAGGAGTCGTCTCACCCATAATACTTCAGTTATTCCTCTTGCGATTCCTCTAAATTCTGCCTCTGCACTAGATAGGGCAACTACCTTTTGTTTCTTGCTGCGCCATGTTACAAGGTTTCCACCTACAAGAGTGAAGTACCCTGCGGTTGATCTCCTGTCGTTTTTGTCTCCTGCCTAATCTACATCTGTATATAGTTAAGTTTCAAGATGCCCATTTGATTTAAACAGGATTTTGTGCCCTACTGTCCCCTTGAGATACCTAACGATCCTTAAGACAGCGTCCATGTGAGGTTTTTGTCGTCTATGCATGTATTGACTCACTACCCCTACAGCATATGCTATATCTGGACGAGTGTGTGAGAGATATATCAATTTTCCCACCATTCGTTGGTATCTCATTTTGTCAGCAAGATCATTTTTTTCATTGATGAGGAGTTTCTGGTTCATGATCATTGGTGTTTCGGCTGGTTTACAATCAATCATACCAGTCTCTGCCAATAAATCCAGAATGTATTTTTTCTGGTGCATGAAGATTCCTTGCTTTGACCTTAGGACTTCGATTCCAAGGAAATATTTGAGGTTTCCCAAATCTTTCATTTCAAACTCTGAGAACAAGCTTCCTTTTAACTTTGCTATTTGTTCTTTATCATTACCTGTAATAATCATATCATCAACATAAATTATTAGACATGTTATTAATTTTCCTATTCTTTTAAGGAATAAAGTGTGATCTGAGTTGCTTTGTTTGAACCCATAGCTTTTCATAGCTATGGTGAATCTCCCAAACCAAGCTCTAGGTGATTGTTTTATACCATAAAGAGATTTTTTAAGGCAACACACTTCCCTTTCTTTGAAATTATTTGTGAAGCCATGAGGAGCTTCCATGTATACTTCTTCTTGTAGTTCTCCATGTAAGAAGACATTTTTTACATCGAACTGGTGTAGAGGCCATTCTTGGTTTGCGGCTACGGAACAGAGAACTCTGATAGTGTTGATTTTTGCTACAGGAGAGAAGGTTTCTGAGTAGTCAATCCCATACGTCTGTGTGTAACCCTTTGCCACTAATCTTGCTTTGTGTCTTTCAATTGGTCCATCAGGTTTGTATTTGATTGTGAATACCCATCGACACCCAACAGTTTTTGTTCCTGGTGGTAGGGTACATTTGATCCAAGTGTTGTTTTTTTCGAGGGCCTTCATTTCTTCTTCCATTGCATTCTTCCACTGTCTGGATTTAAGTGCTTGTTCAACGTTTGTAGGGATTGATTCGGAACATAGGGCTACACTGAAGGCTTTGGCTTGTTTAGATAAGTTCCCTTTGGCTATGTTGGCTATTGGATATCTAACCCTCTTTGTCTCCCTTTCTGGTGAGTATTTGTTAAGAGGAATGCCTCGGTTTGATCTTGGAGGTAAGGTATATTGTTCTGGTTCGTCTTCTTGGATTGTTGTAAATTCTTTATTTTCTTGATCTGATCCCTGCATATTTTCTTGATCTGGTCCCTGCATATTTTCTTGCTCAAATAGATTGTTAGTAGGGGACGGGTCGCTTACCTCGGGTACCAGGTTAGGAGTCGATTCTTGGGGGGCACTGTCTTCAGTATGTTGAGGAGATTGGGTCTCTGTTGGAGTTTCTTCAGTATGTTGAGCTTCTGTGTTTTGGTTGTTTGTTGTTGTGTCTGTTGTTTCGAGCCAACTCAGTGTGTCATTTATATCATTCGTGTTCTCCCCCTGACCACTGAGGTTGGAGTAGTAGTATTCTGTTTCTAAAAAATCACAATTAATTGTGGAAAACATACGTCGAGTTTTGGGATTGTAGCATTCGTAACCTTTCTGATTTACCCCATATCCGACAACGACACACTTTTCCGCACATGGGTCAAGTTTGGATCTAGTAGACTTGGGTATGTGCACACAGACGGTACACCCAAAGATACGAGGCTCTAAAGTGAGAGGGGGGGGGGGGTTTAGTATACTCAGTGAGAACTTGAAGTGGGGTTTTAAATTTTAAAATGTGTGTTGGAAGGCGATTTATAAGGTATGCAGCAGTAGCAAGAGCTTCAGGCCAAAAAGATTTTGGTGTTTGAGATTCTATTAAGAGTGCTCGAGTAATTTCTAAAAGAATTCAATTTTTTCTCTCGGCGACACCATTTTGTTCGGGAGTATGAGGACACGATGTTTGATGAATTATACCTTTTTCTTGGCAAAATAATTTCATATCAGAGTTAATATATTCACCACCGTTGTCGGACCTAAGAACTTGGATGTTTTCTTTAAATTGGGTTTGTATCATTGTATAGAAAATCGTGAATTTTTCGAAAACTTCATTTTTATTTTTTAACAAATATACACAGGTCATCCGAGTACAGTCGTCGACAAACATGACAAAGAATCGAAAGTGTTGGCCTCCAACAACTGGAGCTGGGCCCCACACATCGGAATGAATTAATGAAAAAGGTTGGTCAACTCTTGTAAAATTTGGTTTAAAAGTTTTTCGATGATTTTTGGCAAACACACAAGTTTCACAATGTGACTTACCATTTAAAGGAAAAAGTTTTGGAAATAAAGTATGTAAATAATTGGTAGATGGATGACCTAGTCTTCTATGCCACAACCATGCCTCCCTTTTTATTGTTCCGTGAGATAACATTGCATTCCCGTTTTGAGTAACTTCATCAACATAATATAATCCGTTCTTTTCAGTGCCACGCCCAATTATCGCTCCCGTCCTGATATCTTGTAAGATACAAAAGGTTGGTTGCATGAGTACTGCGCAATTTAATTCTTTTGTGACATGGCTAACTGATAAAAGTTTATGTAATAAATCAGGAATATATAGACATTTAGAGAGTTTAAGAGTTGGAGAAATCTCAATATTTCCTCCCAATTTTACATGGAGGTTTTCTCCGTTTGCCGTTTTTATAAAATTTTTTGTTGGTTTATTTGTGGTTGTGAAATCACATAAGTCGTAGGTCATGGTGTCCGTGGCCCCACAGTAAAAAATCCATGACTCTTCTCATTCTTTAGAATGTTGAGTAATATTAACAAACCCACAACGTACGATATTTCGTTCCCAAAATTAGGGTTCGAACATGCCGCTGCAACTCCTCCGAATCCAGACCCATTATTACGATCAGTGTTACTTCCGTCGGTAGATGATTTCCCTTTATCGAATCCGGAATTTTTGGGGTTCTTTTTGTGGCCATTCGTCCACCAGTCCGGGTAGCCAACGACCTGGAAGCATTGCTCTTTAGTGTGCTTGTTCATGCCACAAATATCACAAATCAGGTGTGATTTATCCTCCCGAATTGGATTGTTTCTTCTTCCTTCCGGTGGCCGGCGAAAGCTCCGAGTTGCGAGCCCTGTTCCTTCGATTTCAGAAGCTGCAACCGTGAGTCCCGCTGCAATTCCCTGCGTTTCTGAGTTAAGTTTGAGATTGATTTGTAGATTGTCGGAAAGTTTGGGAATTTGTGGGTGTTGCGGATTAAGATTGTTTAACAGATTGACTAACTGTAATGACAGATTTTCCGAGTAGCCGTCTGCGAATGTAGACATAGCGGCTCGGAGAAATTGACAGAAGCTTAATCGAAAAAGACGGTAGATGATGAGCCAACATGCTCTGATTCCATGATAACTTTATGAATTGATTTTGTATTATCTTGTTTTGTATATCTTACATTGCAGTGATCGATTATATTTATACACAAAGAACGTAATTCATAAAGGAAATATATTGATGGTGATTGCTGGAATAAAGCTAGCCGTTGGGATGGTGTGCTGTATTTGAGGTGGTATTGAACTCATTTCCTTGTTTAATTCCTTTGTTTAACATGCTGGTGGCAGCGATGGTGCGTGGCGGCAGCGGTGGTGGGTGGTTATAATGGTGGGTGGTGATGGCGGTGGTGGTAGTGGATGGCGGCGACGATGGTGGTTGGTGATGGTTAAAAGGATGTTTAAGAGTAATATGGTAATCTATCATATTTCCCTTATTCATTGGATTTCAAAAATGAAGTTTCATGGGATTAAATCTACATTCCCATAATTAATGGAATAGTTTCCAAATAAGGATTTTAATTCCATCAAACCAAATATATGAATCCATAAGAATTAGATTTTAATTTCTTCAAATTTGTCATTTGTATCTTGTTTTGAACCTAACTTATTTATAACAACTTGTTATAGTTTGCCATCATTTAATGTATTTGTTACAATGTGCGCTTCAAGTTATAAAATTTGAATACATATTGTTAACATATTTAACTCGTTTGGGTTATTCAAGAAGTCATACCAATTAATCAAAGACGTAGTGACACGAATTAAGTTCGTATCCATGTTTCCGGAACTAAGGAGTAAGTCGCATACTCGTAATATATTATATATCATGAATACAATTAATACTCGTTAGATTAGATATGAATTCTAAATAATTAGACATGAATTCTAAAGAATATATATAAGGAAAATGATAATGACAGTCTTAAGAGATGTCAATAATAAGGCAAAATAGATATAAAACCGCCCCCATAAATTTTAGGATCACTACCTTATTAATGAGTGTACAAACCTCTCATGCATGTTAGAGAAAACTTTTAAGACTGTTATTAACAAAACCCTATATATAAATGGGATATATATATACCACTCAATACTCGACCGTCATGCGGTACGTAGCTGATCGATGACCCATCCCCAAAAACCAGACGCGCCTACGTATTGCACATGGGCACATCCTATATAAAGGATCAACATAATACATTATACATCGAAGATGTGTCAACACTCCTCGTATTCAATATTTAGACATTTCTTCTTCACATGTTTGACACTTTGACTTGATCGTCAAAATCTAAATAAGAAACTTCAGCCTTGGGTTTAACTCAAAATCCTTCTTTTTGTATCCAAGAATAATTTCTAAATTCATATATATGAATATTTGTATATATCCTTTTAGTGTTATTTTACAACAGAGATATAATATTGTTTTTCATTAAATTTTCTTATTTTATTAATATAAATATTTAAATTAAATGATAATATTATAGAAAAAATTGGTTGATTACACATGTCAATTATAAAATTTTATAGGTAGAAAAATAGAGTAAGAAATTTGTGAGCACAAAAGTGTTAATGTATAATGGCATTTTTAATAGTTAAAAATTAACTTGTTGAATAAAAACATTTTTTTTATAACATATCAGATTGTTTTGTTAATGTAATATTTATGTTTATTTCAAAAAGTTTTAAATACTCTATGATATTACACCATATCGGTACAATTATGAAAAGCTGGAAATGAATTCTTTCTAAAATAAATAAAGAAAATAAAGGTTTAAAACCACATAAACTCATAATTTTCAAAATTTAATGGAATAAGAAATCCAATTCCCCACACAAACACTACACAGTCTCGTACTTGACGATCTTCGCCACGTATAGCTCTTTAAAGGCCACCGGATTATAATTAAAAATTAAAAATTAAAATTTTATACAATATTTCTATTTTCCTAAACACTGACCACATGCGTGTCATACCGTGAAATTACTATCGACCAGCCGTGTTTGAATCTGATTGGCCCACGTCGCCCGCACGGAAAAGTTTACAGTACACGCGTTTGATGAGATCATGGATGAACGGCCGAGATCAGGGAGATAGGTTTTTAGGCGGGGAACCACTTTCATAACATACTCCCACACGTCACTCGATCAGTTTGCCCGTTTGCCCGAAATTTAATCGGGCAGCAACCCCGTGGCGACACCAAAAAGCTTCCGTTCAGGTCCCTCTTCTTGCCTTTAAACACCTCTCTTTCTTTAAACACCTCTCTTTCTTCCGCCTTCATTTCAATTTCAGTTTAAAACTTATATTACGATTTCTCTGTACCATTGATGACTATTCTTAGTTAGTGAATTTCATCTGTCGCTTATGATCGGAGAACTAGAGGCGGTTGTTATTCCAGTCGTGACGGTGGCGGTTGAAAATGGCGGAGATTTGCTGCGGTGTTGTGAGTGAAAACGAGGCATCGCCTACTTGCGAGTCCCATACACAAGCAGCAAGACGTAAGAGAATGGAGCTCCGCCGTGTGAAGTACGTCGCCGGAGTACCGACGCTTGATCAAACGGAGAACGGAGTTAAACAAGCGAGACTATCGATCTCACCGGCGTCTTTTTCCCGTCAGTGCAGTGGTAGTTTCCAGAACTGTAATTCAGCTGAAACTAAACCGAAAACAGAGGATGACGGTGGTGATGATAAGACTACACCTCTGGTGGCCACAATTTTAAGACCTTTAGGATCTGCGGTTTATCTTAACGGTGAAACGCTACCGAAATTCGGTGTTGCGTCGGTGTGCGGACGGCGGAGGGACATGGAAGACGCCGTCGCAATTCATCCTTCGTTTTTAACCAAAGAAAACAATCAAACTTCTAATTTGCATTATTTTGGCGTGTACGACGGCCATGGTTGTTCTCATGTACGTATAAAGTATAAATAATATGAACTAAAACATGTAATAAATTCCGCAATTGCTGAAAATTTTCCGTGTTATAATGTTAGGTTGCAACTAGATGTAAGGATCGATTACACTTGCTGGTGAAGGAAGAAATTAATAAAAAAGTTGATACACTCGAATGGACAAAAATGATGGAGCAAAGCTTTAATCGTATGGACAAAGAAGTAATTGACTGGAACCACGGAGCCGTCGGCGGTAACTGCCGGTGCGAGCTTCAGGCGCCGGAGTCCGACGCCGTCGGATCAACGGCGGTTGTTGCGATCATGACTCCAGATAAAATTATTGTTGCTAATTGTGGCGATTCGAGAGCCGTACTTTGTCGAAACGGCAAAGCAGTGCCTCTTTCAAATGATCACAAGGTTCGTTAGTCAGTTAGTTACAAACAAAACGACCACACTTCCGTCGTTTTATAAAATTCTAATATATTTACGTCCAAATTTCCAGCCGGATCGCCCCGATGAACTCAACCGGATCCAAGCCGCCGGCGGGCGAGTTATATACTGGGAAGGCGCTAGAGTTCTCGGAGTTCTAGCCATGTCAAGAGCCATCGGTGAGTCTCACAATTTACAAATCGTGGCTACATTACCGTACAATAATTTTAGAATTTTATAAACTTAATCAGCTACTTCATGTCGTTAATCTCAGGCGATAATTATTTGAAACCGTACGTGAGCTCCGAGCCGGAGGTAACAATCACCGACCGTACGCCGGAGGACGAGTGTTTAATAATCGCTAGTGATGGACTGTGGGACGTGGTGTCAAACGACACTGCGTGTGGTGTAGCGAGGATGTGTTTGAAAGGGAAAGGACCGGCGGCGAGAATGAAGAATTTGCCGGAGACTGAAGAGTCGGGATCGGAGAATTGGGATAAAGCGTGTTCAGATGCTTCGATGTTGCTGACAAAGTTGGCATTAGCTCGCCGGAGTGCTGATAATGTCAGTGTGGTTGTTATAGATCTGAGGAAGAAATGAAAGTTGACTAATATGACTATTTGGTTTGTAGTGTTTTGGGGTGGAAAATGAAAAGAAAAACAATGGGGAAAGAAATTATCTTCTCCATGTTTTATGATAATTTAAGTTTAGACGATTGTAATTATTTTTAATCAATTTAATTGGTTGTGTCTTCTTAAAACATGTGTGTAAATTGCTAAAATTTGGTCCAAACCGTTGAAGCCAGAAATCCGAACTGAAATCTATTTGGATTGGTTGAACGGTCCAATTTTTGGCACATGATATCATAAGAAAAATAAAAACATTTGGTCGTCTATCCGGTTTGGTTCATTAGTTCGGTTTGATTTTGACTTTTGACCTGAAACATTTGACAACGTTATACTACCTCCGTATCAAAATAATTGATATACTTTCAATTTAGGGGTGGAACAAAATAAGTGATACACTTTTAAAATTTACCTTATTTGGTAAAAAAGTGGGACCCATTCTCCACTAACTATCTACTTTAATAAAGTGAAATTACCCTTTTACTCTTACTTTTACTTTTAAACATCATTAATATCACTACATTTCAAAGAAGTGGGACCCATTATCTACTAACTATCCACTATAATCTAATTTAAACAACTTTTTAATATTTTGCCTCAAAAACCGTAATTCTTTAAATATATCACTTATTTTGATACGGAGGTAGTATTAGAATCATATCATTCCTAGGTGATGTAGAAGTTTTGTACAAGTAAGTCTGTATTTAAATAATAAATTGTTGTTTGGTTATATATCTGAATATTAAAAAATTATAACTTTCTAAATTATTTTTATTTTTATTATGATTATAAATAATTATTATAAAATACATATCATACAAAATGAAAATTAGATATAATATAACAAAATTATGTCAGACATTAGCTATTCATAAATCTTAATGATTCGGATATATTCGTCACATCTTACATATTTAGAATCTTATCGATTCAGATCCAGCCATTTACATCTTAAAAATTATATAATATAATAAAATTATGTTAGATGCTTTGAATTTTATCGATTTAGATCCAACCATTTAATGGAATCATTAAATGATGAAAGAATTGGACGCTTACCCTTAGAATGACTAGTTTAAATGGTACTCCTCAGAACATGAAAATGTGTAATTCGATAATCTTTATGGTGGTTGTAGATTTATGGTTCTTGATCAATAGCTAGTTAGAAGATGTGTGATTGGTACATAAAGTTAATGTGAATTCGAATCATCTTGTAGGACAATGTCAATAATTTGAACTTTTGAATCACATGATGGGTAGTGTTTGGAACACGAGTGTTTGAATAATCTTATAATCCCACGAGCAATGTTGGCCATACACAAATGGGTTGAAACATGAAAATCGTTACATTAGAAAAGTGTAATATGTTTTGTGTTTCACCCCATTACTATAGCGAGACACGAGCTCATTATCAAAGTACATTTTAAAATGTTGCATTAATCGGACAAATGACTAACAACCACATATAATCTTGTAAAGGTAAATGTTTGAAACATGAATATTGGGAACGACTCTCAGAATCGTGCTAAGGACATTACTATTACGAAGATAAGTGTTTGATTGTGTGGAATATGTATGAAATGAAGCGTGTGATTGACTAGGAAAGGGAGTCTTATAATTATACCATGGAATAAGAAGTACCGTACGAATGATGTTGGAACGTAAAAGTATAAAGCGTCATAGATAATGTTCTAAAGAAGACTGATCCATTCGTGTGATTGATTGTACTAGGAATGTAAGGGCATGCTCAAACCTTGTAATGGATTATGCGTCGATGCTAGCTAGGTATTTTAGTGCTCGATTTGATGGACTGATATGCTTACCAACTTGAGTGCATGAAGTGTGTCATGGACAATGTTTGGAACATGCAAGAGATATGTAGTAGTGATTTAATTGTTTTATACGATTTGAAGTGTTATTATTAATTTTGTATTAGAGATATTGAAATGTGTTAATAATGCTTGGAACATGATTGTAAATAACTAAATTCCGAGTGACATAATAATGAGTAGGTTGCTGGACAAGGAAAATAAAAGGTTCGCTCAACATTTATGAAAGAATTAGAATGTGTTGAGAAATTAGAATCGTTTATGAATACTAGTAGGGTATCCGTGCAATGTGGCGGCGGGTACCTGTAACTATATTTCGAAGTGACGACAGTATCGGTTGTGGTGGCAATAGCGATGGGTGATGAGTGGTGGTGCGTAGTGATGGTAGGTGCCGACATTAGTGATGGTAGTATGTAGTGGGCATATAATAATATGGGCTTGATCACAAGTTATTTACGGCAAGTAAAAAAATGAAAGTTAAACTAAATTGAGCCTTTTTATTACTGGTAGGATCGGATCCAAAATTTGTCTTTTTTGTGGAAATAAATATGAGCCGTGTAAATAGAGAAATGATGGTGAGGGTTCTGGTGATGTGAAAGGTTATATTTATTAATATATGGAATAAATCAAAGTAATCAAGTAGTTGAAGTGGTTAACACACGCCCCTAAGCGCCAAATGGTCATCGGTTCGATTCCTATAAGCTGCATTTTTATTCTTTTTTGTCTTTTAAAGCATTTAGGCCTACTAATATTAGAAGGTTTTAAAAATTAAGACTTTAAGACCTTCTAATATTAGTAGGCCTAAATACTTTAATAGTAGTATTATTTATTAATATCTGGAATAAATCAAAGTAATCAAGTAGTTGAAGTGGTTAACACACACCCCTAAGTCCCAAATGGTCACGGGTTATATTCCTATAAGCTGCATTTTTATTCTTTTTTGTCTTTTAAAGCATTTAGGCCTACTAATATTAGAAGGTTTTAAAAATTAAGACTTTAAGACCTTCTAATATTATTAGGCCTAAATACTTTAATAGTAGTATAGATAAATTGGAGTCTAAAAACTGTTTGTTTTGTAGTAAATGAAATTCAAAATGAATTTTATATTCTGTTTGGTTTTTTTTAAAATGAAACTGAAATCCATGTAAAATGATAAAATTGTCCTTTTTAACTTGATTTTACTTTCCTGCACAAGCGACCTTGTTAACAATGCTTGGATCATGAACGTACGTTGGCACATTATTTATCACTAAAATTTTGTGATAGGAAATGCTCAAATCTTTTGTTTTTGAGTTAAATTATGGATTATGCTAGTAATATGAAGTTATGAACTACATGAATCTTGTTATGGACAACGTGTGTAACATGTCTTACAAAATTACAATAATAAAGAGTGTTACATTCGATAAATATAAATCAAACAATGTTTCTATATGATTTTGTAGTCAAAAGACTCTTAGCTTGACCATTACTTGGTAGAAATTGAAAATGAAACTTAGCCTCTCCTAACATTTGATTCATATTTCATTTATCAATTTTGTCACATCAACACTTTTAAGTTAACATATTAACTGACACATCAATAATAACACCTCTTCACTTTAACAAAATACAAAATATGTTACAAACTTTTCAAGTCCTTAATGCAATCATAATCTCTCTCATCGTCTCCTTTTCTTTAGGGGTGAGCTAGAAAAAATAGATAATCGGTAGTTCTGGTTCCTTAAACCAAGGAACCGTCTTAAAAGGTTTCGGTTCTCAAGACTTTTAAACTATTAAATTTTTATGCTTTTACTTTTATGATTTTAGAGACCGGGTAACCGGAACCGGAGGATTCGGTTCCGGTTCCGAAAATTGAGGAATCACTATAATTAAAGGTTCCGGTTTCAGTTCCGGAAGGAACCTGCGGGTACCCGGTTATGCTTACCCCTACTTTTGTTCACTTAACAGACGAAATCAAGGAAGAAAGAAATTGAAGAAGCAAGGAAATGAGCAGGACAACTGTGTCGAAACAAGCTATACGAAGAAAGTGAAAAGCCATTGGCAAGGGCATTATTGAATCGTAAAGTGAAATTAATGAAAAGGACATATAACACCAAAATTGGAAATCATGAAAAAGAAGGGTAGATAGTGAAGATGCTGTATTCTGAAAGACGTAAGTAAGGGTGTCATGCTGGCCAAAGTGAGATATGAGTGGGACCCAATTAGGATACTGCGTTACGATCTTGGTTATGTGCTGGCACAAAACCACAAACATGGCCCTCGTTCTTTGGCTCAACATAGAACACAAGAGAAGGTTCAAATTATTACTTCCTAAAATATCTTTCATACACACACCAAACTTATTGACGTTAATCAAAGTATTGATCGTGAGAAGATTTGGAAATAACCACGTTAATGATTAACTTGCTTACATCACGTAATGATTAAAGTAATGATACACTTCTAGTTGATATGGTCATTACTAGCATTACTATATTTGATTAGTGTATATTTTAATATGTAATTGGAAAGTATAAAAGCAGATTAATTGATAACATTACTCATTTGTCTAATATAAGAGAATATTTCTAAATAAAATTTTATTAAAACACTTGCTTTACTTTATTCTTTATGGTGTTTAAATAAGTATTAGATTCACAATCACCATTATTCAAATAAACACTTTTAATAACGATATCCAAAACATTTGATAGTACAAGATCAATTCAGTGCAAGCTTTTTTACAAACCATTTTACTTTTTGTGTATGTTACTCAAATGTATATAACTTTTAAGCAAAATGTTTTGCTTCAAAAACTTTTTATTCCATAAATCTTTTTCAAAACTCAAAAAAAACTTTATCTAAATTTATATGTATTGGATTAAAAGTTTTTTATAAGTTTATTTATTAATATTGAGTGAAAAGTTTATGTGACAAATTTTATAGATTTTTGCAATAACTTATTTTTTTATAAGTTTATTTATTAATATTGAGTGAAAAATTTATGTGACAAATTTTATAGATTTTTGCAATAACTTATGTATTATGTATTGGAGATGCTCTAAGCATATATATTATTTGGATATTATATCGATTTTATTCGTTTAAAGAAACACCTTTAAGTTGTTATATTCGGCTCAGTTTCAAGTTTTAACAAAATCCAATATATGGATCAAGTTGATAATGACATAATTTAAATGTTAAAAAGCATAATAAGCAACCCATGCTTCTTATTATAATCTAGTGGTAAAAGTTTCGAAATCACTTTTTTGAAGTTATGGGTTCGATCCATCTTTAAGTAAACATTTACCACATGATGGGGAAGGTTCGGAGCTTGATCAATCGAATGAAACCTTAGAGAAGGACAAAGAAAATCGACCAAGAGAAATCAAGGGGAAGGGGTACGGGCACTAGGGGTGTGTTAACGATCCGAGTTGCGTGTCAGTAAATTTAAACTCGAGTATCTCGTTAATTACTTAACTCGTTAACATCCCTAGATACGGCTATAATGAGACCCATTTTTATTTTTTTATAACGTCTATCGTTGATTTAAAAACCCAAGGAGAAGCTTGACAACATACAAAGTATCAATATGATTTTTAAGGTAATCTATCCAACTACTTTTCACCATATTTATAAGATCACAATTCTAGTTGAGATCAAACTTAGATTCCTCTACTCTATATTTACCCTCATGGACTTTGTTTCAATTAATTAAGTTATTAATTAATGACAAATCAGCCCTTCAAGTAATTATTAGGCTGTATCTAAAACCATGTTGCTATTTATTTGATGACTTATAACATTATATTCAAGAGCTTTGACTACACGAGTCTACGCGTAAAATATCCAAGATGTTTTTATTACGTTTTAGAAGTTAGAATTTTGAAATTATGATAGTTAATTAATAGAATGGGTAGATTTGAGGTGTTATTTTAGCACCAATAATCAAACTCGGTTAAGTAGCTAACCAACTCCTTCCTACCGCTAATACAAATTCATCTAATTATTGATTCTTAATTAAGTTCATTATATAAAAAAAAATTGTTCATGAAAAATAATAGCATGCAATAGTAAATTACTTTCATGAATATATTTATAAAAGATATTTGTTTACGCCCTAAGTAATTGAACTAGTAAAAGTGTTTCACTCTTGTTACTAGACTTACAAAATGTATTCCATCCTTGTAATCGTAGTTTTTCTTTTATCATTTAGAAATCTTAGTATTTCAAATCATAAAATACTTTACAAATTTTATAAATTCAAATTAATGTGAATTAATAAATGTTATGTAAAAATTTGTGTTTTCTGAAAAGTGCTTTGGCTTGTGTTATCGATTCTTTTTTAATATAATTATTTCCAATTAAGTTTTTGTTTGATTTGTTAGGTACAACTTCAAACTTGGTTGAAATGCTCATGTTTGATTTGCTTATATCTTATCTGACTCAGACAAAACTTATCTTTTGATCTAGTCTAAATTAAAAAAGGTTGGACTCAGTCCAAAGTTGATCCTAACTTATTTTTTCATCATTAAATATAGTCATTCAGAGATATAATCAAGCAACATAGTTTAAGTATAAATCCTGACCCAATAAACAACTAAGTAAGTCAATACTACTCAGTCAATAACATAAAACATATATTTTAATTGTGTTGTACATGTGTTTTATTAATGTCGTACATGTATAGATAATTTAGGTTGTTGAAACAATAAACCATAAAAATGGAGATGCAAATGACGAGATTACTCCCATCACTTTTACATGTGACGTGGTTGAAGAATATATGGGACGATGGCTCGAGGAAGAAAAAAAAAAAGAAACTTAAGAGATCTGAAAGAACTATACGTTATTTCAGTCCACCATGAAAGTCCAAGACCATAAGCCCAATATGATGATTTACATTGAGTTATTGGAGACTTGGAGTGAACATTGATATGGATTATGGATTCATCATTCGAAGTCCCTTTAACATAGTAATGTGTAATAAAATGTTTTAAAATAATAAAGTGTAACATCTTAATTTTTCAAAACAATTTAAACTTTTAAATATTTAAAGTTTAACATTCAAAATTCATAACATTCAAAATATAGTTTAATCAAAACATTGGAATGATTATCAAGTGCCAAAAATCGATGTTACAAATATATCAAATCAATAGTCTAGGGAATTAAATAGGTACACCGAGCTTAATCATCCAATGCTATAATTACGGGCCGCCTAATCCTTAGCTCCCGAACCTGAGTACATAGACATAAAAGAAAATGTAGTACGTGAGACAAAATTATTTCGTGAGAAACATGGGTTTTAGACCCGGTTATAAACATTTGCAATAAAATAATATTTAAGTAAATATCACATTGCACATAAGTCAAACATAGTCTCGAGCTTGCCCTAAGCTCACACATACGCAACGGGTCATCCCGAAGCAAACTTCCCCGATGTGGTTTATCATCAAAAGATCTCATGGTAATTGGGGTTCTCCCAAACTTACCGAGATCATTACTCCCCCGTCTCGCGGGTTATCGTAATCCCTCTTTTTATCGGGTTATCATAGTCCCCCTATAGTCGGGTTATCGTTCACTTAGATATACTACCCTTGCGCAGGGAGGTACCGCCCCAAATAATAATCTCAACTCCCCCATAAATGGGTTGTCATTATCCGGAAATTCATTTAACACAAAATTGGTTCATCAATCATGAGCCATAGCTCCATTTCATTCATCATTTCATTATACAAGTATCATAGTTCATTTCATAACATATAATCAATTCAATCATTTTCCTTATTAAACATTTAGCTAATAAAGACTCATTAAATCATTTCAATCATAAAAATCGGTTTTACTATGTACTCAGAAAAGATCACATGTACTCACCTTAGCAATGCTTTCCCAAACTTTGTGTTAGCAAACACAAATTTTACTCCTTGAATAAAGGAGTATCTCAAATCCTTAAGTCTTTAAGACCTAATCATCAATTATACAAATAATCTAGTTATTATCCATAACTAGTCATAAACAATCCATATGGACATTCTTAACCACCAAGTTCATTCAACCTGGTGGAATCTCAAACCCTAGTTCAAGATTTCCATCAATAATTCCCAAATCCAACTTGTACACAATGTTTACAAGCTTACAATGAGTGTTCTTCACTCATGATTAGTCATCTTCCCCAAAGATGACATGGTGGGTTGTCCAAACCACCATTGATACCCAAGTAAAGCTCAATAATACAAAGAGATGCATAAACTATCAAAGATTCTTACCTTAGATCAACAATCTCCAAGAAATATGAAGATTTGAGCTCAAGAACTTCAAGAATCGTGTACTTCCCTCAAAATAACGGCCGGTAGGGTTGTAGGTGTCCAAACCCTAGCCTCAAAACCCGTTTTTATACACCTGACAGAGTTCGCGTTCGCAAACTGAAGTTCGCGTCGCGAACTTCCCGCGTCGGGAACACCCCGCGATCGGGAACGGGTCGTGAACTCCGACCATCAAAAACCCAAACCTTTTGTCCGATCCTCACAATCGCGAGCTATGGCTCGCGTCGCGAACTCGTGGCCCCTGCACTTCTTCGATTTTCAAGCTTGTTTACTTCCAAGACTTGGCCCATTTTGATTAAAACCAATCTCCAACATCCAAACACTCGATCAAACACAACGGAGGACGGAAACTTAATCATAAAAAATATAATCCGAATAAATCCCGAGTTAAATATTCGAAAATACAAAACATAAAATTATGGTCGTTACATAAAGGGTTGAGTTAAACCATATACTTAATTTAGGGTGAGCATGAAAGTCGAACTGAAATCGAAAAAATCGAAAAAAATCGTACCAAAAAAATCGAACCATTTGAAAAACCGATGTCAACGGTTTTGATTTTTTTTAAAAACGAAAGTTTGGGGCGGTTTTCGGGGGCATATAAAAAATCAGACCAAGAAAACCACCCCGCCACGCCATTATATATCTTTCAAATTTTATAAAAATATACTTATATTTATAAAGATTTGACATTTAACTATTAACCGTATTCGAATTATGCTAGTTGAGTTTATCATTATATTATATGAAAAGTTACTAGTTTTATATTTTATTTATTGTCAGAAATGATTTAAAGTTTGGATCATAAGTTTTAAGGTAAAAATTGATAAAGTTAAATGAAAACAAAAAAAACACCGAAAAAACTCAACGGTTTATCGAGAAAAAACTGAAACCAAACAAGGAGTAATTCTTAAAACCCGAACTTTTCGATTCAGGGTTTGGTTTTAGTTAAAAACTACCCCAAACAGTCTCATGCTCACCCCTAACTTAATTAATCAGAATAATACCTCAGTGAATTAATATATTTTTTGGAGGGTTATTTCTAGGGGTGTAATCGAGTCGAGACAGCTCGTGAGTTACTCGAGACCGATTCGCAAAATACTCAGAATCGACTCGTTGTGAACCGAGCTCGAGCTACTCGAGTAGGGCTTCGAGTCGAGTTCGAGTTCCAAAATACACAGCTCGCTAGGCTCGTGATCTTTATCGAGTTTTTATTTAATTACCTTCTTACCCTTTTTCATATATATAATTACCTTTTTACCCTTTTTCATATACATATTTACAACAAAAAAGTGCATTTTTAAAAAAATCAAAAATTTTTTAGCCGAGTTTCGAGCTTTCACCGAGTCGAGTTCGAGCTTAAAAATGGAAGCTCGTCGAGTTTCGAGCTCGAGCTTGGCAGAAATCGGCTCGACTCGACTCATTTACACCCGTAGTTATTTCTTTCATTTGCTAGTGATGGAAATAATTAGACTGGTGCTAAACGTAAAACAACCGACACCATCATTTTTTCTAAATCAGTTCACGTCTATTGACACTACAATTGAAATTCTCATACCACCAATACCCTTTCTCTTGAGTTTTTTTTGAGCCCTACCTTTATAAAATATGAACGCACAAAAATACTAAATACTCTTTAAAATATCTTTAGACTACCTCTCACTCGTTCCTTTACTTCCTCTAGTCGACTCAAAAAACTGACGCCAAGCTACTGACAGACTATGCCAATGGAAGGAAAGAACCGACACCAGGAGAAGTGCCAACCGACGAACAGTTGGAACCAGTCATAAGCTTTTGAAAGATGTATTAAGAGCGCAATGTACACAATGTAAGTTAAAGCAATGTTAAAGCTAAAATACTCTATAAGATGATAAAAACTTACAGTGTCTTAATGTGACGTTGAGATGATAAAAACTGGAATATACTTCCTCAGTATCAAAATAAGTGAATCACTTTGAAGTTTACGTTTTTTGATGCAAAATAAGGTAATAAGAGATTTGTGAAATTAAATAGGGTAATTATAATGGATGGACTCCATACATTTTACTATTTTTAGGAAGATGACAAAAATAGATGGGGCCCCACGCCTTTAATGATGTTTAAAGAGGGATAAGTAAGGGTAAAGATGTAATTTTAAATATAAAAACTTATCAAATATGGTAAATTATTAAAGTAATTCACTTATTTGAATGCACCCAAAAAGGAAAGTGATTGACTTATTTTGATATCGAGGAAGTATATTTTATGTTACCACTGAGAGTGGTCAAACACTTTGAAAGCTTCTCAACTAGTTATTCATATTTTTATATAGATGTGACATGACTTTAACGATTTGTTTGAACAAGAAACTATATGCGAAATATTATAATACGACAATACCAATACAATAACTAAAGAGAAATAAAGAAGTAGTCAAGTCAAATATTCTTCAATGAGGATCTAATGTTTGAAGGCTAACTATTATAATGCTTAGACGGCTCATAGCCATTTGCCTCTTTGAAACTAAGCCGGTTTCGATACATTCGTTTGAACAAAAATTTCTTTTTTTATAATTTTCAAATTATTATTAAAGTGACTAAATTGTTAATTAAAGGAAAACTTCAATTCTGGTAACTGAATAAGCGTTTTTTTTATTTTTATATTGATAGATTTTTTCTAAAATATGTCATATGTTAGAAAATAGGATTCATTAATGTTATTCAAACATATTTAAAAATAGTCACTTCATTAAATACATATTAATGTATTTAAAATGTCCCTAAGGCATACATTAAAAAAACTTATATTAAAAATGTAATTATTTTTCAACTAAACATAAATTATACTCCCTCTGTCCCACAAAAAACTTCCCATTTGGGTTTTGCACAAGTTTTTAGGTGTTAGTTAGTGGTGGGGTCATTGATAATACTTTTGATTAAAATATAAGGTTGGATTGGAGAGAGAAAGATAGTTAGTGGATATTAGTGGTGGGGACTCTAGTAATAATAGTTTTTTTATTGCGTGGAGCCCATCAAATATGAGAAATGAGAAGTTTTTTGTGGGACAAAAATTTAGAGTGGAATGAGAAGTTTTTTGTGGGACGGATTTGGAGGGCATGCTAATTATTGTTAGCGGGCCTGCCAAAGGACGGCCCAATAATTGACCAGACTATTGTGACCTTCCTCATTCATGTTGTGATTTCTATTATTTTAGTTTGATTGAATCCTGCATGTGACGTGTTCGAATGTTAACACAGTATGAGACAATTCACATAAATTTATCGGTACTTCTGAAAGGACAAATTCTGGCTTAATTGATGTTTTCAAAGACACTAAATAAATGTTTAGTTGAGTATCCTTTGGTATTATTAGATAATTTGAAAGTGACATGTTACTGTTACCTGATATAATTCGAAATTAACATAAAATAAGATCAAGTTATTCGATTGTATTATTAGCAATCATGTTTCTAAAAAGTCCGCCTTGCCCATGCTGTCACGCCATTATAATCCCTCGGAAATTCCCTCGGAAATTCCGAGGGATTTCCGAGGAATCTTTTTTCAAACGCCATTTTTTGAATTCCCTAGGAAATCCCTCGGAAATTCCGAGGGATTTCCGAGGAATCTTTTTTCAAACGCCATTTTTTGAGTTCCCTAGGAATTCCCTCGGAATTTCCGAGGGGTTTCCGAGGAAGTTTATTTATTCGAATTGCCTAGGAAATCCCTCGAAAATGTGTAGGAATTTCCGAGGGAATTTACCCCTAGGAAAAAATCTGTAGGAACAGGGGCCTTTTTCTAGTAGTGTAATTATTAGATACTCCCTCCGTCCCACAAAAAAACTTCTCATTTCTCCCAAAAATTTTGTCCCACAAAAAACTTCTCATTTGAGAATTGGAGGGACCCACTTAATAAATTAATATTATATCATTAACTTTATGTTATTTTTTATCATTTTCTTTCACTAACTTTATGTCAATCTCTAAATTAATCCTATATTTTAATCAAATTTATTACCAAATACCCCACCACCAACTATCTCCTAAAAACATGTGCCCAAGTCAAATGGGAAGTTTTTTGTGGGACGGAGGGAGTATGTCACAAATGAATAAAAAGATTGATGAACTACGTTATAAACCTATAATTGCATGTTTTTTCCATTTTTGTTTGTATAAATCTATATATATCAATGCAATTTATATACAAAATTATTTAATTACATCATGCTTTAAGAAACGCAATGATTTCACTATAACTTCTAAGACTTTAGATTTAACCATACCGCAACACCATTCCTCTAGAACCTTGTTAGCAAAACATAAGAAAAGGAAACGAAGAACTTAGGATGGAAGTGAGTTAAGTGCTTACATAATCTTGGATAGATATAAAGTACTTTTTTTATTTTGACAAATTTCTAATTAATTATGTTGAGCTGAAATGAATTTTTGTAAGTTTTAGGATTTAGTATATTTAATTATTGTGACATGTCATTATAACTGAACGTCGTACTCAACATTCAACTAGCAACCAAAACAAATAACTTTGGATCAACAATGGTTATCTTACAACAAAAGAATTACAAGAAAAAAGAAGTTTCGGAAACAAAGAACAAAAGGGTTTTGTCGACGAATGCTAGGACGTCATAGTTTAGATAAGAGCAAAGGATCCAAACTCGAAGTAATCTTGGAGGAAATTCACCTAGTTTTATGCTTAAAATAAAGTATCGAGCGATGCCATTTGACCCCGAGAGATTTTCATTTCAATATAATATCATATCCTGTGATCGAGTTATGGGAGAAACGAAAACTTAGTTCAAATCGAAATATTTAACTGTACGTACATAGATGTATGTAAGAATTTGGAGATGTACACATTTCTTGACAACTTTTACCTTTATACATCTGAAATTGATTCAGTAAAGTTGGAAGTTTAAACTAGTCTATGTTGCATTTAAGTTGAAGACCAACCGGAGGATAATTAATTTTGATATAATTTACTCAATGCAATCCGTGCGATTTGGTAGTATCTGAATGATGCATATGTCTAAATGATTCAGACTTCCCCTAATGTCTGAATGATTCAGATGCTGATTAAGAAGTCTTATTAAACGTTCTGAATTTGTCAAATTAAGAAGTTGTCTTCTTAATTGAATCAGCTTAACAAACAGCACTTAATCTAGTTTCTTGTTAGTGCTATTAAAAAAAATTGATATAATTTACAAAATTTATGGTTTTTCAATTTTGTTATTATTTAAAGGAATTGAGTATTATTATTCTATAAATCCAGTGATACTCTTGCATTGAAAAGTCTCTTACGTAAAATATAAAAATCAGATTATCTTGCCACACTTGGCGGCAAATGATGAAGGATATATGTTGCAGTCCAAATTACCATATACAGTAAACCCTAAATATTTTTCATTACCCGTTGACCACCGTATATCTCCGGCCGATGGAACCAAATAACTCAGTCCCAGAGAACTCTGACGAGGCAATAACCTCCACCCCCACAGTCGAAGAACAACAACAAAATTCAACTCAAACAACAGATCATACGAATGCAATTTTTGCAAAAGAGGTTTCACCAATGCACAAGCACTTGGAGGCCATATGAATATTCACCGCAAGCACAAAGAATCCTCCTCCTCACCACCACCAACTGCCGCCACCACCACCTCCGGCAACCCTTTCCCACAAATGAAAAACAAACCACTTCCACTTTTTGGTGATGGATCATCTGATTCAAGAAATATTCATCAAGAAAATGTAACGCCATCATCACCACCAGATGTAGACCTCGAGCTCAGGTTAGGACATGTTCAATCACCGGGGAACAAGATTGGTTACGAAAATTCTTCTAACAAATCCAGACAAAAATTTTGTGGGTATTGAATGATGCTGTTAATAAATTCTGAATTTTACTTGGAACATATAGAAGTAACTTTTATTCTTGCTTCTATTGATTTTTATTTCAGAAAACAAAGATTCCATCATTTTGTAAAGTCTTTGTTCTTGTTTACATCATTGTGACCTTCTTTATATTCATCATATATATGTTTTATTAACCTTCTATTCATAGCTAGTATATTAATCAAGAGTTTGATGTTTACTTCGTTACATATTTTTGAGATTTGATTCAATTTTATCTAGGGTAATTAATAGTGGCTATGTAACAAATTTTCTTAAGGCAATACAAGGTTATAACACTGACTGACTAATAGAGGGTTTATTAGTATGCTAGTGTAACAATGCTTTAGGGTGTAAATTAAGCATGCATGACACCATTTAATCTAGGGTAGGCGCGTTGATATTAAAACTATCCTTAGTGTGACATGCAGGTGGCGTAAGTAATTAACCAATCTAGGGTAAATATGTTGATGTGATATCAAGAGATTACTTATTGCAATGTGAACCGCAGTATCTAGGGCAACTCCCTGGTTAAGAGCTTACATGTTGCAATGAAATAGGATTAATTACACTTGTAGGGTAAGTTTGTTTTATTTTTCTTCTCGCATTTCCATGAAAAAGTCATATTGCTAGCTAGGATAAATTTGCAAAAGTTATCAAGCCAAAGAAGATGTACAAATTACGCAAATGATCCAATTAAGAATATTGACCAAACCGGTTCGGGGTTGAAACCGAAACTGGTTTTGGTCAAAGGCGTTGAAACCGGTTTTAGCTATATATAACTGGTCAGGTTGTAACTGATTTATACATGAAAATATATACCCTAACCGATATAACCGGTTAGTAACCGGTTTGGGTTGAAAACCCGGAAAAAAACCGGTTTTACCGGTTACTCTATGGGGGTGTTTGGGAAATCTTATTTAAAAGACTTATGCTTATAAGCTTGCTTAATTAAGTTAATAAGTTTTTGTAAAATAAATTATTTGGGAGGGCTTATATAAATTTATTATAAAATGACTAAAAAGGACAATTTTAATAAGTTAATAAGCTCAATTGTTTGGTTTAGTTGAACTTATATATAAAATGTTTGATTGATGAAATGAAGTGTAAGGAGGTAAAAATCGTAGATAAGCTCAAAATCCCTAAAAAATAGCTTTCTTAGAACCCCTTAAATAAGCTTATAAGCATAAGTTTATAAGCTCAACCAAACACTTAGTAATGCTTATTAAACTTAAATAAGCTTAAAAGCTCATAAACCCTCTAAATAAGCTCTCCCAAACACCCCCTATAATTGTTTCGTTTTTCGTCGTAGTACGATATCAAACACAACCATGAAACATTTTATTAAAACACAAACATTCATTAGAAGTATTGCATCCAAGAATGTTATTAGGTCGCTGCCAACAGGACGCCAGGATAGGACGTCGGCACCAAAAAACCCGTCAAGCATGCGTCATGGTTGGCACACCGACGTCAGTAGGGGGCATCGTGGGGGAGATGGCGTCGGGAGGTGGCGTCGAGCGTGTGAGGGGAGGGGGGTTGGGGTATCTTAATATTTTTTTAGGTGGGGACGGGTTAGTGATGTGTTGTTGTTGGCGTGACCTCGTCAGTATCCCGTCGACGGAAAGGGTTCAGTGATGTGTTTGGTAACGCGTCACTGTTGGGATAGGCCTTATTAGGGTTGGTGGAGACGTAATTACGTATTAAAATCAACTGAAATTCCTTTACTGTATATTATGAGGCCTGTTAGAAAAGAACAAAAAAAAAATCATTTTGCTCTGGGTAAAAAATTGAACCATTTTTAAAACGTTAGGTTAATTCGACTTATGGATATTTTTAAATAAATAAAAACTTTTTTTTTTAGCTTCGGGTTTTATATAGAAAATCTGGAGCAGAAAGAACCAATCGATAATTGTTATATTTGTCAAAAGGTTGTTGACTTACTAATAAGTTGTAAATAATGATTTTTGATGTAATTCGAAGATTAAAGTTGTTACATATTTCACCATCTAATTGTCTAATGAAACTCCACGCGGGTCGGAATTTGGCAAGTATAATCTAGTATCAGTCTTTATAGACTATTTGATACCAAAGGTTCGAGTTTCATAGGATTGTAAATAGAGTGAACACGTGTTATTTATAGTGAATCACATAAATGTGCCTACTTTACATGAACTTTTACGGATGCAATTTCATACGGCTGCCGAATTGGGAACGAGCTAGAGTTATCGGGTTGTTTGTTACTAAGACCGGTGGGTATGGATACCACCAACTACACCAAAATTTTTGTTATATCAGATGTCACCTAATCAAGCACAGCACATCACTTTGCATGAAATATCCACCACACCAACACACACTCACATGTGAAAAGCGTCCCACCAAAACACCACTAGAACATGTGTTGCTCATATATTCGATTGGATAAGAACACTCTTCAATATCCAATCTTTTTATTTAAAACAGCAAATTATATTAGGAGGACTTGCTAGTCCTAATTAGCCCCTAGCAAAAGGAAAGACAAGATATTTATTACCAGAAAACTTAGCAGCAAGTCAGCAAAATGCACTCTAACATACCATCTCAGCTGCCACATCAGCAAAGACAGACCAGTATTAAACAAATTATCAGCAATACACAACCAAAATGTAAATGTTTTAAAAAGATAACATAAACAAAAGTCATTTGAAAACATAACGGTTCTAAATTAATGATTAACTCCTTTTTTAGCTCTGAGTGATTCAAGTGCTTTTTCCCTCAACTCAATTTCAAGTTTCTTCTGATCAGATAATGCTTCCTCATCTGAGTATGGAGAAATATCTCCTCCTGTTTTCAGCTTGGCCTTTTCTGACCGTTTTTCATCTTTTTTGCGACGCCTTTCTTCCCTTCGTTTCCGTTTTTCTTCTTTTTTTAATTTCTTTTCCGCATGGCGTCTTTTCTTAGCTTCTTTTTTGTCGGTGTGTGAGTCGTGACTGTTGTCATCATCAGATGAGTCATGTTTTCTTTTTGAACTTTTGTGTTTTCTCTTATGATCACTTTCTTCAGAGCCAGAATCCATCGACTCGACTTTTTGCAACGGTTTTGGCAGTTTGACTGGTTCCTTGTTATCTTTAAATTCTTTTTCAGAGTGGTGTTCCCTGTTGATTGGTAATTCGGGGTACTTCTTCATACCATCATCACTCTTACTGTTGAATTATAGAAGAATTATAAATCATGACTTTAATTAGTGTAACGCAGAGAGCAAGGAAAAAATGAAAAACCTTTTGGAGTGATGAGTAGATAATTTTTCAGAAGAATGGTTATACTTGTCATGTTTATCGTTGACTGGTTCCTTGTTCACATGTTTGTCTTCCTGCATTCTGTAAGAGATAAAAAAAAAGAGCAAAATTGACACATTTTGAAATCTTTTATTAAAACCAATATAACAATTAAGGGGGTCATTTTTTAGTAACCCAAACAGATTCATTCATAAGTAAGTTTTTTTATTTATTATTTCCCCATTTGAGATAAAACATAAGCCCCATTCATAAGTAAAAGGGTCAAAATTCATGATTTATCAGATAGAGAGCCAACCTGGAAAAAGTCTTCTTATCCACCTCTACACGACCCAGACGATCCTTTACATTCATATTTTGTCTTGGTCTCTGTGGAAGTATAGGACTGTCAAAACACAATATCATGTATTAGTTGGTTTTACATTAGTCATAAACAAAACTTTACATAATAAAGTAGCACACTGCATAACAAATTACATCAATGAAACAAAGGTGTATATATATATAGGGTGAAATACCTCCTGTCCTGACTAGGACTTCTCCTAGGAGATAGAGATCTGGAAGGAGAGTTATATGGTGAAGGTGATAAAGCGGGCCCACCATTATGAGGACTTCTACGGCCCTTTGATTCTCTTTCTAAAGACCTTCTAGAAACAGGAGGATGATCAGCAGTCTCTTTACGTGGAGGTTGACGATCTGGAAGAATAACTCTGCAAACATATATCCACAGTTACAAGTGTCCAAATAATAGCAAATGCAAAATAAATGATAAAATGGAATTGGATATAGTATACTGTTGGCGCTTTGGTGATGGTGAACAAGAGATACTTGGGGATCTCTGAATTTGACGGCTACGCCTAACTGGAGAAGGAGACCGCTGACGTGGACGCCTCACAGGAGGAGAGCGGGACCTACCAACAACTGGTGAAGGAGAACCAGAGGATTGTGACCTTTTTCTGTACGGAGACCTCGCCCTTCTTTGAAAGGGGGATGGAGATCGCACCCTTCTTCGAAAAGGGGATGGTGACCTACGTCTGAGTGGGGTCCGCGACCTCCTCCTCCAGATAGGGGATCGCGACCTCCTCCTAGGTGGGGACCGCGATCTCCTTCTAAGTGGGGTCCGCGACCTCCGCCTGACGGGGGACCGCGATCTCCGTCGGATCGGGGATCGCGATCTTCGACGGACGGGGGACCGAGATCTTCGCCGTATGGGAGAGCGGGACCTACGCCTTATTGGTGATCGGGACATGGGGGACCGTGATATGCGGCGTGCAGGGGATCGCAGCCTCTGCCTTGTAGGTGAAGGTGACACAGATCTCTTAGGTGGGGACCGCATACGTGCAGGAGAGTTCCTTTCAGAAGAAACAGAGCGCCTTATGGGTTTAGGAGATGCTGACAAACTTCTTGACCTGAAATTAGGTTACCAGGATAAATACTACTTCCTCCGTTTCAAAATAAGTGACACACTTTCCATTTTAAGGTGTTTCAAAATAAGTGATACACTTGGAAACTTTCCTTATTTGGTAAAATATAGTGGGACCATACCCACTAACTATCTCCTTTAATAAAGTTAAATTACTCATTTACCCTTATTTTTACTTTTAAACATCATTAAAATCACTTTAATCATAATATGTGGGACCCCTCACTCACTAACTATCCAATTTAATCAAATTTAACCTTCATTACTATCTTTTGCCTCAAAAAACGTGAAAGTTAATTTGTATCACTTATTTTGAAACGGAGGAAGTATATAAATTACATAAATTGAAAATTAGAAATACAAATAAAAATAAAAATAAAATACCTTGAATGACTTCTGGATCTAGAAAACGACTTGCTAACTGATCTCGAATGTGTACCTCTGCAAAAATAAAAATAAAATAACAAGTGACACACTAAAACTGAATTTAATCATAGTGGAAAAACTATAAAAACACATGTACAAGTTTTAGCTAATAATCAGAATAGGTACCGAGGTGGTGGTGGAGAACGATCAGCTAAATTTGGAGATCGATCCATCCTGTTGTAAGGAAGTAAACAGATAAGAGTTTTTTTTTTTTTTTAAATCATGTAAGTATATATATTACAAACATTATCAAATTAAATTTTTTATTTTTTAAATACAATTAATTCATCTAACCTGGTTGTTTCTTTTGATCCATTCTTGTCATCAGTTCCTTTATCTTCATCAGCTGACCACTTGCTTGAGAATTTTGTTGGTCTTCTAGAACGTTGCTCCAAATTAGCACCAGCATCCATCTCTCTGTCTCTGTCCTACAGTAGTTTGAGGAAAGGACATGAACCCAAATAATTGCAGAAGCAAGCTGAATTTCATGACAAAGAAATAAGTCAAAACTAAAAACTTGACTTTATTTTAACTAACTCTTGCATGGAAAAGAATTACTACCATCTTCCCTCTTTCTTCTTCATGTTCACGCCCTTCTTTCTCTTTTGTTTTCTTTAACTCACTTGTTATACGGTCTCTATCCTCCTATATTCATAATATATGATAATCAGACAAAATAAGAATAAACATAACTTTAAAGAAAATTAAATATAAAAGAATAAAAGATACCTGGTTTTTCCTAGTTTCTTCTTCCTTAGCATCCAAGAATTGTTGAGGTACACCACTTGCGTTTTGTTGAGCACTGAGAAGATGTGTCCAAAGTTCCTTCATAAATTTCCCTGTGTTTTTCTCCATAAAACCAGTAAGTGAAATTTGAATTTCTTTGCCATTAACTACCTGTATTTAACAAAAAATTGTCAGATATCTTATTATACCAAGATATATATATGATTAAGATTTGGTTATTATTCTATATTTTGCATAGATATGGTAGAAATGGAGTTCATGTCAATTTTTAAAAAAAGAAGCAAGTTACCTTTTCCTCTAAAAGGCCATAAATGAAGTTAATGAGCACTTCATCTTCAAAACCAAGAAGTTCAGTCACCCTGTGAGCTATCCATGGCCTCATGACATCCATTTTTACCTTTGTCATGTCCACCTAAAAACAAATGTATTATCAATAACAATTAATCCTTAAAAGATCTACTTGTAAAATGCATCTGATAGATAGTCCAACACTTGCAAACTACCATGCAAAAGTGCAAATTTCAGGATTTATTTTAGGGTTCCTTTTCCCCCTACTGAAGAGAATTTAGCCCTAAATCTACTCTCTTCTCTCAGTGTAATATTGTACTGTAAGCTAGTACAGTTTACTACAGTTACAAAGTTCATATTTAATATTTTACATCCAATACCATATCATTAAGGCTTTTCCCACCATTTCAGGAGTGAAAATCAAATAAATTGACAAAATTGACAAGCATTTTGAGTTTTCACGTTATTATCTATCACTTTTAAGCTAAAGACTGAGACTAGTTTTAACACAGATCTACATTAGCTGTCCTCTATCAGTTAAAGTTTATCATGCGGTAAACAACAAATTCACTCACTCAAACACACACACGCTCCAGACAGCTCACTATATGCTATTACGCTTACATAAGGCTCCATTTCACAGACGAACAAGCTAAAGGTATCAAAAACACCGATGATATGAAGAGATACGAACCAGATTTTCCAATTCAGGTGGAAACTTCTGCGATTTAAGCAGCTTAGCATGCTTATTAGAGAAACGAGTATCTTGATCAGCCGTAGTACCCTAATCGAAAACAAAACTCATCAGCAATGGCATCAGCTTCGACTACGAAGATCTAAATCATATTAACCTAACAAGGTGTTCATAATGAAATTCGTAATCGTATAAAACTCAATATGAATTGAAGAACTCACCCGGAAGAAACCGCCTGACATCTTCTAGGGTTTTGAAAGCGATTAGCCGAAAAGCGATAATATTTTGTTCGAGTGATGAAGGAAAAACAGCGAAATAGGGCTACGAGCGGGATCGATTTTAGGACATTTTGTTGAGGGTATACGCTAAATGACGGAATAACAAAGAGCACCCTCAGTGTTGAGAATAGTTGTATGAATTGCACCCCTTAGTTTTAAAAAAACGTATTTTGTCCTTGTAGATAATAGCCACTATCGATGGAACCAGGTCAATTTGTTTTATGCCCGATGTAACCGGACTTGAAATACCCGAAATTCGATTTCATGTAAAAGTTGGACCCGATACCTGAACCGATTTTTAGTAATCCGGTTTGGTACGGGTCCGGATTCGGGTTTTCGGTTCTATATCTCATCCCTATTTGTAGGGGTTAGCATAAAAACCGAAAAACCGGAACCAATCCATTACAACCGACAAAACAAAACCGATAAAACCGAAATCATTTCAAAACCAACGGTTTGGTTTTAGATTTTCAAAAAACCGATGAATTCGGTTTGGTTTCGGTTTTAACCAAAAACCGTCCCATTAAGAAACCGCCCACTAATACTTAATTAATTATTAATATGCTAAAAACAAACATGTTTATAGTTTGAATTTTTGAGCTGAAAATAGTATTAATTGGTCAAATATGTTATTAGACATTGAATTTAATGTTGTAAATTAGATATTGTTGTTAAAATTTATATGTAATTTTGAAAAAAAGAAGATTAGTGCATGAAATTATATATTTTTGTTCAAAACAAGGTGTGTTCGGTTTTAAAACCGAAACCAAACCGTTAATGGCTAAAAACCACTAAAACCGAAACGATAGAGGTTTGAAAATCTTAAAACCGAAATTAGCGTATTGGATTTGGTTAGAGCTTAAAACCGGCCATGCACACCCTTGCCTATTTGGATGGTATCTTACATCGTTTGTCGGTTTGCTCGTTACTTTATTTCTCCAAACTAATACTGTTAGTATGGCCATCTATTTGGCTCGTCAGTTTGGTTCCTCATCAGAATATGGAGAAATATTTCCTCCTGTTTATGTATATTTCCATTTAGCATCTAAAAAGGACAAATTGTGCTATTCATAAGTTTTGGAATATACCGTTTAGTAATTAAAATGTTTTTTTTCTTATATGTTAATTAAATATCGACAAATGATTTTAACAAGTTTTATATGTTCATGCTTTGCAAAGGGGTAAATATTATACTCCCTCCGTCCCACAAAAAACTTCTCATTTCACTTTGGCACAAGTTTTTATGTAATAATTAGTGGTGGGGTAATTGGTAATAGTTTTGATTAAAATATAAGATTGATTTGGAGAGAGAAAGATAATTATTGGATAGTTAATGGTGGGTCCTTAGTTTTAATAGTATTTTATTATATGGAGCCCATCAAGTGTATGAAATGGGAAGTTTTTTGTGGGACAAAAATATAAGGTGAAATGAGAAGTTTTTTTTGTGGGACGGAGGGAGTATTTTTTATCGGATGTAACTCTCTAAGTATGCTATTTTGTTTTATTTAGGCTTCTTTTTAATTATAAGAATTATAGATGTATGATTGTGCATAATTTAATTCAAATCCAAAACATGACTAGTAATGAAATAAAACAAATACTCTACCACTTTTTATTTCATGGGGTTTTAAAAGGTTGTTTGGGAAAGCTTATTTAGAGAACTTATTGCTTATTTAAGATTATATGCTTTTAAATAATTTTTCCCAAACCGCCCCTAACATTTCTCCTACTCCTATAATGCTTCTTACCCCATTCCACCAAATAATAAGACATTTAGCCATTTAGGCAAGAGAAATATTATACAAAGTCTAATTGAATAAGCCTAATATAAGCATAATCTTCAATGAATCTCACATGGGTTCCATAAAATCCTCTCTTTAGTTTCACTTCGATTTTGCTATGTGTTATCACCATGTTTTTAGGCTTATTTTTAGTTTTGATTGATTAGGTACGTGTAAAATTTCTCTTTTAAGTAATGATATACTTAAATCCATGCCAACAAGCCGTCACCAACCCATCACAAGCCTTTCATCTTCTACCGACACGCGTCACCATAGGCACCGACCTGTCGGTAGAACACATCCTTGTGACGACGTGTGAGCTTGGGCGTCCGTAGCAAGCTCTAAGGGGGAGGGGTTAAAATGTAATATTTTAATATATTTTAAGTGAGGATAAGTCAATGATGTGTTGTTATTGACTCGACTTCATCAGTAACCCATCAATAGAGATGTCTTTAGTGATGTGTCACTGTTGGGAGAAGCCTAATATTTTATTTAATGAAATTATGCAAAGATTCAAATATTGTGATATTAATAAAAGTAAAAAACAACCTTCCATCCAAATGAAATGTCATATCAAACATATTATTTGAACTGACCCTATTACAAAACCAACTTTTGTACCATAATCAATCGGGGGGAAAAGCTAATTAATCTTCACGTACACCAGATCATTGACGACGAGGAAGAATCGTGCATTGCGATTCAAAACTATCATAGAGTGATGACGTGTCCATCATCGTCACCGTCCCAGCCATGGCCGGATGTTGCCACCTCGAACCATCACCGGCAGCAATCTGACAGTTTATTTTCACTTCATGATTGTTGTTGACCTCCGGGAATGGAGCCGGTGAGAGTACTAACGAATTTTTTTCAAAAATAGGCTTGTTTTGTTCTGATTTTTCACAAATAGGCTCGTTTTTTTTCGTTTTTCAAAAATAGGCTTTCCGGAGTCCCGGAGGCCGGCTTCCCTCTTAAAACCGGACTCCCCGAGACCGGCTTTAAGCCAATCTGACACAATCTGAAAGGGGTACTCCTGGACACCGGTTTTCAATAAAAATCTACCCTTTCAACTGGCCATTGTTATTAATGAGATTCTGCTTATTAAATTAATTCATCACTGATGAAAAATAACTTTGGCTTATTGTTAAACTGTCGTTTGATCTGTGTGGGGATAGTAAGATTTATGAAGTGTTGGTTGACGAAACTACACCTTTGTGTACGGCCCCATGGCTCTATATCACATACCTCAATGGAGAAGACAACCGGCTAAGCAAATCGAAGAATCAGAATCAGAGAACTTCGAATTAGGGCACATAAATTCATCATCGCCAAAGGCAACGAACAAAAGGATCATCGGTCAACAGTCAATCGATCTACCGAAGCAACCATCGTCGATCAAATTAGGAGAGATCAAAAGCCGGAACAAACAACGGGTACGATCGCCGGAAATTGTCGCTAGAATCAAAAGTCGACATCGAGATCGGCAGAAGAAGAAAGAAAAAAATCCACCACCGGTATCCCATAATCAAAAGCCGACATCTTCCGGCCTCCGCCTCTTCTTCCGGCCTCAGCCTTCCCCCTTCGTCTTCTACCACCATCAATTTCGAAATTGGCAGAGGTAAAGTTCAGGCTCGTAACACTAAATCTCTGTTCCGGTCGCAAGTTTTCTGCCATATCTTGCATCTAAACCAGTGTAATAAACATGGAGGAGAAATGGGGTTGCGTGTTGAAGTCAAAGGAGGAGAAAATGGAGAGGACGGGGAGGAGTAAAAGCAGGTCACATGGAGGCATTTTTTATTGAAAACCGGTGTCCAGGAGTACCCTTGTCAGATTGTGTCAGACAGCCCCAAAGCCGGTCTCGGGGAGTCCGGTTTTAAGAGGGAAGCCGGTCTCCAGGACTCCGGAAAGCCTATTTTTGAAAAACGAGAAAAAACGAGCCTATTTGTGAAAAATCAGATTAAAACAAGCCTATTTTTGAAAAAAACGGAGATAATAACGGAATTACAGTTTTTGACAAATTTTGGTTAGCGATCTCGCTGATATGGAGTGTGGCCGGAGCTTGTTTCTGGAGCCGTGTTGGTGGCGGCTTTCCTTTTGAGAGACCGTTGTTTGCTCTAGATTTTGAGTTCATTGTACGGAACAAAACGGCTGTGGTGGCTGTTGCGGCGGTGGAAAATGAGATTAGGGGCGGAAAGTGTGGAGGTTAAGAATCGAAAGAAGGGTGAGAGTCATGTTTTAAAGGGCAGTTATTGTGGGAACGGTTTATTTTCTCTTGCTTTAATTCACGTGTTGCTCATTTGTTATGCATCTATATGGCGTGTGGGGATTATATACTCGAGGGTAGTTTGGGGTTTTTCATTTTCTTAATTACATAACATTTTTCCAATTGTGTTTTTAGTAAATATTTTTGTTTTCTATAATTTTTATTCATGTGTAATTAATATTGAGTTTTGACAATGACACCTTTCAATAAGATTAATGGATAAAATATTTTTGTTTTCTATTAATTTGTTTAATATTATGTCTCATAAAAACATTTTTGTATCAATCTTATATGGATATAATGCAAACAAACAAAGAAGTTTTGAAGACATTCTGTTAGATATGGTGAGGAAGTTAAGTTTCATATATGTTTGGGTTAATCTGGTCATTAAAAGATGACACTATGATGCACCATACTCCTAAATTTGCAGTGGAAAGCCAAACATTCTAATATTTTATGTAGTTGATTATTACAGAGCAATTTTTATTTATACAAAACAATTTCATGTTAAAAGTTAATTATGTAATTCATTTTCTTTTACAACATTTTTAATCACCTCTCTAGCTAAGAGCATAATTGTTTTGTAATACGTAGTATTAAATTATATTGTATTGATAAAATATGTTATGTAATGATCAACTTATTTAAATTTATTCTTAACAACATCTATATTTAGTAAGCTTGCCCAAACATCCTAAATAGAGGTATAAAAAGCCAAATTTATTATGCCAAAATGTGAGATTGATCCGATTTTTGAGCAAGGTATAGTCTTTATTATTGTTTGTGATATTTATTCACTTTTCTTTTCTTTTTCTTTTTTTTTGAACCGGCAAATATTACATATGTTAGTGGTTAGAAATTAGTATCACCTAGTTAGAATACACCTTTGTCAGGGTTTGAACCCATGACCACCTAGGGAAAATCCCCCCAAGACAAGTTCGGTGGCCAAGTGAGCTAACCCACTTTGGTTTTTATTCACTTTTCAGTAAGGTTGTTTTTAAATGTTTCAGAGCAAGGTATAATCTTTATTATGGTTTGTGATATTTCTTTACTTTTTACTTTTTAGTAATGTTGTTTTTAAATCTCATTTAGATCATATTTTATGAATCTTTTATATATATAGCAGAACTGAATTACTAACTGTAACTCAACGTATTCAAAAATAAATAATAGAATATCTTTATTAAAAAACAGAGAAAATATTAAAAAATACAATAACATAAACATACTAGTTATATGGATCGATTCGTTTAAAACTCTAACGTATTTGGATCTAATCCTAATCTATTTATTTTTATTAACGAAAAATGAATATATTTACAAACGTACTATATATAAACATATGATTATCGTAAAATATTGTGATAAATATCCAAATATGGAATTATGTTTATGACAATTTAAAGTTAATTCTTGTTGATTAAAATTAAAAGGCACACACCATTTAGTGTGGTGTGACTATTTTGGTAAAAAGAGTGTAATATTAAATAAATAAGCTGTTTGAGTGATAAGTTTTAGTGAGTTAGTATTAAAAACAAAAATAAAGTTTCAGCGACACACCTTAAATCACATGGTCAGTATATAAACATATACAATTTTAAAATCCAAATTTAGATACCATTGTATTCACTCCCTTGAGATCTTCTTCTTACGTTTGGATGATTGTAGAGTGACAAACAGATTATTTGCAAGTTTGTAACTGCTCATGGGTTCAAACTGTACAATAAGTGGATATGGATTGAATTTTGGACATTAACCATGCTAATAGTACTTAAGCACCAACTTAAACCAACCCATTGCTTATTTTCCCGCGCTTTATCTATCTTCTCAAACCCTAATTCGTTCCAAGACATCAGTTTCAGCTCATCGAATAACGTTTCAACTCTTCATAATCACACAGAGAATAACTCAAATCCGACTAATTTGGATCTTTTAGCTCAGATACAACAGCATGGGCCCTCTTGTAATTCTTACGTTCTTAACAAGCTTATATCCTCATGTGCAGCTTCAAGATCACTCTATTTGGGTATTCAAATCCATTCGTTTATTTACAAAATAGGTATGTGTTCGCGTGTATATATCAGCACAGCTCTTGTTGATATGTATGGTAAATGTGGTGTAATATCTGATGCACATAAACTGTTCGATGAAATGCCTCATAGAAATGTAATTACTTACAACTCGTTAATATCGGGTTATCTTCATGCCCAGTATGCAGACGTTGCGATCGATTTATTCATGCAAATGTTTAAATCTGGAATATCTCCAACTCATTTTACTTTTTCAACCGTTTTTGTTGGGTGTTCACAGTTGGAATCAGTAGAATTAGGGGAACAAATGCACGGTTTATGTACAAAATGCGGGTTTCTTTTTAACATTGTGGTGGGTACTGCATTGCTTGAAATGTACTGGAAATGTTATAATTGGAATAATTCCCGGAGAATATTTGACGATTTACCCGATAAAAATGCTGTTACTTGGACCTCCATGATCACTGGTTACTCACAATATCAACAAACCGAAAACGCAATGCACATGATTATAGAAATGCTGGCTTTCAGTTATAAACCAGATATGATAACTTATAATACTTTATTAAGTTCATTTTGTAATCCAAAGGACAAAATCCATTGTGAACAAATTCATTCCCGAATCATAAAAGAAGGATTAGAATCTGATATGCATTTAGCAGTTACTTTAGTGACAGTTTATTCACAATGTGGTAGCAGTTTAACAGACTTTTACAAAATTTGTTCAACTGTCCCAATAAGAAACAATATATCGTGCAACGCTATTATATCTGGATTTTCAAATTTGGGAAATGACGAGAAAGCCCTTGGTTTATTTTCGGAAATGAGGCAAATGTGTATAGAAATCGATTTCTTTACGATTGCAAGCGTTTTAAAAGTTATAGGAGTTACATCAGCTATCAAAGCAGATATACAAATACATGCTCTTATTATAAAATCATCTCACGATTCAAATATATACATACAAAACGCGCTTATTTCAATGTACGCAAAATGTGGTAAAATAACCGAAGCAAAAAGTATATTCTCATCAATGGTTGACCACGATACAATATCATGGAATTCACTTCTGTCAGGGTACGCTCAGCACGGATACGGAAAAGAAGCTGTTGAAGCGTTTGACCAAATGAGAAAAGTCAAAGTCAAACCCGATTTGACCACGTTTCTTATAGTGATTTCTGCTTGTAGTCATGTAGGATGGATCGATAAGGGGTTGGAATTAATTGAATTAATGAGAAATGATGGTAATCTTGAACCGTTAAAAGCTGAGCATTATGCTTGTATTGTGGATCTTTATGCAAGATCAGGTTATTTAAATGAAGCAGAAAAGGTTGTTGAGAGTATGGAAATAGAAGTGGGACCCTCGGTTTATAAAGCTTTGTTAAGTGGTTGTAGGATTTATGGGAATAAGGAAATCGGATTGAGAATTGCAAGAAAATTTATGGGTCGATTTCCTAATGATCCTGCAGGTTATGTGCAATTATCTTATATTTTGGATAATGATGATTCTGCTGGTGTACATAATGTTATGTGTGTTAAAGGGATCAAGAAAAAAGCAGGTTGTAGCTGGATATAATTTACTGTTTTTTTTTTAATTAATGATAAGGTTTTTATGTAATATGGATGTTACATTTGTAACCAACAAGGATTATAAACGGTATAACTTCACCTGCATTTGCAGATCATTTTCGTTAATAAAATGAAATAAATTACAACATTCTTTGTATAGAAAAAATCACAACCCTAATTCCCTTTTTAATTGAGCAAGCGCAGCTTCTATTTCATCTATGTTTTCTTCAATACTGCTTCCCATATTACCACCTTCATTTTTCCTACCATTTCCACTTTCACTTTTACCAGAATTTGCAGGTTCTTCGTATATTTTCTCTGTTTTTTCTTCAATATTCAGCTCTTTTTCAAGAAACTCAACAAATTCTTCCCCAATTTCCTATCAATTGAAACAAATTTGCTATGTTGTCGGTCAAACGGGTCAGTGGTCTGTTGGGGTAACAGGTAAAATTTGTAGTGTGGGTTAAATAAAAACACTTCTTTATCCATTTTAAAAAACATTATAAATAATTGTCATGTGGGACAATCTGACCCGTTTAAAAATAAAAGACAACCCGAATTGACCCATTTGTATGTAGACAGATCAAAGTGTAATGAGGCTAAATATAATCTTACAGATAATTCCTCCCATAAGCTTTTTGGTTTCACTTGTGAAGGAGTGGATGCTTCCCAGTTTCTATATTCTTCTTGCAGATCTTTAAGGAAGTCCCCTATAATTAATAAATTCAAAACAGATAACATATAATGATTTTTCTCAAAATGGTAACTTTATAATACTTTGCTACCTAATGATATTTGGACATCCCTCACAAAATTACCTGCAGTTGAAAGGGTTTAAGGTATGAGGATATGAAATTTGAAGCTTAATTCAGTCAAAGCTTGAGATTCTACTCGTTTTTATATTCATTTTCTCCATTTATCATTTTAGGGACCCACAATATGAAAATGTCGGGATGATCAAAATGAAGTGGGGGTAGATATTTTGACATAGAAGGAAACATATGAGGGCTACATGTGCTCATAAAAAAGTAACTTTAGTGGTAAATTAATGAAAGTAATTAAATTACCAAAACCGTAAAATTGTTCATCTTCAAATCGTTTGTAGTTGTATGCTTCACATGTATGTTTTCTAGAGTCATACTTGTTTCGTGTATCAGAGTTTAGAACCGTATTGTAAGCATGTTTTATCCTCAGAAATCTCTCTTGAGCATTAGGCTGAATATCAAGAGTTCAAATATTTGTCAAGTCAAACTACAAAAAGTCAAAGCTTTATGACAAAAAAATTATAGTTCAACAATCCCATTAACTATTTATTCCTAATCAATTGGAATTTAAGTAATACAGTGATATACTTAAATCAACTAAATTAAGGAACAGTGGAATTCAATGCAAAAATCACACCACAAAATGTAAATCAAAGTACACTGAAAAATCAGAAAGAGCCACAAAAATACTCATAAAAAACAAAAATTGCAGAATTTAGAATACCTCTTTATTGACATCAGGATGATACTTCAAAGCAAGTTTCCTATAAGCCCTTTTGATCTCAGCAGGAGTAGCAGAGGGAGAAACCCCCAAAACTTGATAAGGTGATTCACTACTTTTAGCTTTCACAAGGGTTTTATAGTAATTTCTACATTTTCTTCTTCTAATTCCAGTTAGATTTCTGTAGATTGGTGAGAACGAAATCGACGGGGAATCAAGTAAGTTAACATTGAGATTACCGCCATACCCAAATCTGCAAATTGGTATCGAAAAAGATGATTGTTTTTTTATAAAAGGAGAGAAATTGGATAAATTGAAATTTAGGGGTTTGAGATTTGGGGATGAAGATAAGGGAACTTCATGCATATTAACCGTGTAGCTAATCTAATGGTGTCTAAGGCGTTGGTTAAATGAGCACCGGTACTTCATCAAGTTTACGCACGGAAGGTGTTTGACAAAAGGTCAAAACCAGGGTACGTTTGCTAAAATGCTGTAAATTGTACAAACATATTAAATATTTATCATGATGTATAGGTCAAAATGTGTGGTACATGAATCATCCATTTTTTTATACTGTATATATTTTGGAGTTTTGTGTTTTTTAAACGTCACCTAATTTACTCTAATTTATTTATTTACAATAGAACTTAAACTGATAATCTTTATTTATTTATACGTATAAAAATATTGTACCTTTAATAATGGTGGATAAATCCTAAAATGCAGTGGTTAATTATTAGTTGATGTACAAGTTCATAGTACATATCTTAACATATTAATAATAATCCAGTATGAGAAATGATAACGATAGTCCTAAGGCCTATCATTTATTAATGCATGACAAATACTAATTTTTTTACTATAGATTAATACAAAAAAAAATTATAAATGCATGAAAAAATATAGATACGTGCATCTTAAAGTAAATGGAGTTGATTCATACAGAGCAAACTTTATTAATACAAATAATTTTATATTAAAAGATAATTATATTCTTATTAGGAGGAGTGAAATATAAATTATGATAAAAAAAAGTTAAAGATAAAATTATCTATGAAATTAATCTGAGTAAATAAAAGTTAGTTCTACAATTTTATTGTGTTTAACAATTCAATTGGTAGATATGTGTTTGTGATTTTTTTAGATATGGGATAGAGATTTTTACTGAAAAGTTATTTGGATTGGAAGAGATATTTGCGAAGAATCGAGAGTGTGGGGGTAAGAGTTCCACGGTGGCATTTGGAATCAGATCCTGCACTTTTGCCACTTTTTATTGATAATTTAATCTCACTTTTTCCCTCTTTTATTTCCATCTCTACCCTCACCCCCGAAAATATCTCCCTACAGTTCCATCTCCCTCACACGTCATTTCCTAATTTCTTCACTCCAAATCTAACATTAATTTTGTAAATGTAGGGATTGAGATCGCTTGATTGTGATTTCGATTCAGATTTGGATTTTGATTTGTAATTATGGGGGAAGAAGTGAGAATTACCGACTATGATGTCGGCGGCGATGATGACGATCGAGTTTTGGAGTGGGAGGCCGGGTTACCTACCGTTGATGATGTGATCCCGTTATCACACTCGCTCGTACCGGCGGAGCTGGCGTCGGCGTTCAGTATTACGCCGGAGCCTCACCGGAGCATGATTGACGTCAATCGCGCTTCTCAAAACACACTATCGAATCTCCGAGGGCAGTCGGTGAAGCATCCGTTGAATAAATTCACCGGTTTTAAGTCATTTGGTGACGATAAAGGAGATGAAATGATTCTAGAAGGAGAAGAAACCGCTGATCTGACCGGAGATGGTTCCGATTCAAGGAAATTACGGAGAGTCGATAGTGGCGGTGGCGGAGCGATCGGTGGCGGTGGAGAGGAAGCTGATT
The DNA here is from genome assembly GCA_963853835.1 of Calendula officinalis. Taxonomy (NCBI): domain Eukaryota; kingdom Viridiplantae; phylum Streptophyta; class Magnoliopsida; order Asterales; family Asteraceae; genus Calendula; species Calendula officinalis. The sequence goes on along the minus strand of OY970832.1, from coordinate 6,021,969 downwards.
CAGCTTTACGAGCTGATGATTCGTCAGCGAGGACATCCAAACGACCTCGATTGGTTTGGACGCCACAATTGCACAAGCGATTTGTGGACGTTGTTGCTCATCTAGGTGTGAAGAACGCAGTTCCTAAAACGATTATGCAGTTAATGAACGTTGAAGGATTAACGAGGGAGAATGTAGCTAGTCATCTTCAAAAGTACAGGCTGTATTTGAAACGGATGCAAGGGTTATCTAACGAAGGCCCTTCATCTTCAGATCATTTGTTTGCTTCAACTCCTGTTCCTCAGAGTTTACACGAGTCTAGTGGCGGTGGTGGAAATGGAAATAGTCATGCTCCGGTGCCGATTCCGATACCTTATCCGCCGCCGCAGATGGTGCCTATGCCTTATCCTCCACCGCCGCCGCAGATGATGTCTCATCCGGCAGGAGGTGGTGGTGGTGGCTATCATCATGGATTTGAGTCGCATTCTCATCCTTATAATATGATGATGCAGCAAAGAGACTGGTCTGCGAATAAATTTGCTTCAGTTTCACCATATCAGCATCGTATGACTCCTAATGATAAATAGAAGTTTTATACCATTAATTGGATAATTTATTCAACCAAAAAGAGAGGTGAGCTATTTATTGTTTATTCAACCAGTGATTAATAGAAGTTCTGTACCATTAATGGATAAATAGACAACTTTATTCATGATTTGAGATTTAGTTCCCTTTGGCCTTTGATATGTTAATTGCAGTGACTAAAATACATGTCTTATGTTGATGAACGAAATATTGCTTGATGGCTGAACTGATGATGAGTTGAACTATAGTATTAGTTTACAGGATTCATGATCGAGTGCTAACATAGTTTGACCACAGGCTCAATTTCTAACAAGATCATGTTACTTGAATGAGGCTACTTGTTTACCCTTAGTTTTTAGTACACTTTCACCGTTTTGTCTTTTGTACGAGTAATTATGTTAATTAGTTAAACTTTGCTATAAGAATCTTTGCTAATTACTCGAGGATCAAGATAGTGTTAGATGCATAATTATTCTATAGTTTATTCCTTGCCTTAGATATTTGTTTAAAGCTGCAAGCATCATTGCAACTTTTTCACAATATTCTTTTCCAGATGCTAGTCTCTAATAAAAACAACATTTAGCTATTTAATTCAGTAACATGTGATTTTTCTATTTTTCCAGATTCTGCTCTGTATCTAATCATAATAATTGATATTTTTTCACACTCTGATAGGTATAGTATAAGGTTACCCAAACATCGGAAACCAACTTCTTGCAGATTCAATGGTGTTGATTTGCTCAAAATCATCTTGATTAATCCATTCTTCTCATCTAGGCCCTCAAATCAATACTGGCATCAACTTCTTCAAGTTTGAATTGTGAACTGCTGTGATTATGATGCACTCCTTTGAGTGGCATGTGGTAGACACGAGTTGAAGATAATGGATTTCAAATTCCAACTGCAAGTTTAAATGTAGCTTAAATGATTATTGACAGAGTAATTATATATGGATTATAAGGTGGAAGCAGAATAAAGCGCACCCCTAGTTAATTAGCAGCCGTAATTATTTCAAAGCTTTTATGTGGAGTTGAGGGTTCCTGTTTTTTTCTTTTTTATCGACCCTTCACTCCATTTTTGTCCTTTTGGAAATAAAGAAGTTTTAATATTGAAGTTATGATTGGCAGTGTTTATAATATTGGTTTGTTGGTAGACTTGTATTTGTTTCAGGTTGAAAGAGTGTATCAGAAACTTTCAAGACACTGAGGTGAAGTATGCTGTCTTTTTAGTAATTTTTATGTTTCTATGTTTATTATGTTTCTGAATGATATTTCTGTTTCTTATGTTAACAGAATTCGGTTTTTATGGTCTCAAATGGTCAGATTCGGTCTTAAACCATGCAATTCCATAAACTAAAGGTATTCTGAACATACTTTAGTATCAATTGTCTAACTTCACGGGGGGATTCGGGTAACAAGTAACAACCTGTAAAACCTAGATTTTTGGAGTTGCTTTCATGTCCTAGATATTTGTTTTAGCTTTATTTTGAATATATTGTAGCTCGTTACAAAGCTTTCATCAAAATGAAGAATGTAAATCTATTGACCATTAATCAAAGATATGTAGATATAATTAAATGGGTCTATAAAGTAGATGAACAATCATTTTCAACATTACCATTTCCCACATTTAAATATGACATGATTTGTTCATTTGTATAATCCCTTTTTGGCTAAAGGCTCCACAAAACATTAATAAAAGTTAGTTGAGGGCAATATATCGTTTTCTTGAAAAATTCTAGCAACAAATATTATATGGTTTTATTGAATTTTATGAAAAAAGTTAATGCACTCAGTGATTATCATACTTTCTGAGAAGTTAACTTTGGTCAGTATACTTTTTTTGTTTATTAAGATCATAGTACTAAATGAGTATTAATTATTGAATATCAAAGTTTCTAAAGACATACACTTAGGTTACTTAGGCATCTCTCAACCGTGATGCGTCACTAAACCCGTCAGTAGCGCCACATCATCCAATACTTACTGACACGCTACTGACACGGTCGTGCCAACACATCATTTCCACATCATTATTTTTAATTAAAATTTAAAAATATAAATTTTTTGAACAAAAAGTAATATATTATACCTATTAAAACAAATATATATAAAAAAAAGTTTAAAATTAAAAAAAAAATGAAAAGAAAACAGAGAAAAAAGATTTTATATTAAAAAATACAAAATGTACAAGTTTTTATCCACAAAGTACAACTCCCAAAACCCCCTCTCTTTCTTCCCCTTCCTCTCTCCCCCCCTTTCTTCTTCCGCCTGCAACGACGAGATCCTCTAGACGTCCTCACCACGGCGCGTCTTCAACGACGAGAGCCACGACGCCACCGTGCCAAAGGCGTGGGTGGCTGACGGCAACAAAAGTGCCCACAACGGGCTTAAAGACGTACCGTTGGCACGGACCTGAGGTGACCTACAACTTGTTAACAATGGTTTACCACCATTATATAAGAATTTTTTCGTAAAGTACAATGACCAAATCGAACATTATTTCGAGAGTAAAATAATCTTATGGTGCATTAGCCATATTTCTCACATAGATAAATAATGATGACGAAAAATTTTGATATGATTGAGTATTAACTTCTACTAGTATATACTCCCTTCTCGTCTCACAAAAAAATTACATTTTCCTTTAAAATTTTGTTCCACAAAAAAGTTTACATTTTTCAAATTTAGGGGGCCACTTAATAAAATAATATTATTACCAAACATTCCACCGTAAAAACATTCCCTCTCTCCAATCTAACCTTATATTTTAATCAAAAGTATTGTAAATCATCCCACCACTAACTATCTCTTAAAAGATTGTGTCCAAATGAAATGTAAATTTTTTTATGGGACGGAGGTAGTATATTTGATGACCTACAAATAAATTAATTTAGTCAACGGGAGAGTAGGTTTTGTTGAGGAATCAATGAAGGTTTCAATAATTTAACGTTGAGGAACAATTTTATACGTATTCAAAAAGGACTACTATCTATCATACGATATACTTTTCTTTTACTACTTTCTCCGTATCAAAACAATTTTCTCCGTGTCAAAATAAGGTAATACTCCATAATAAATTAGTGAAATTAAATAGATAATTAGAATGAATGGGCCCTAAATATAGGAAGATGACAAAAATGCATGAGGCCCCACATCTTAAATGATATTTAAAGAGGGATGAGTAAGAGTAACTGAGTAATTTTAAATATAAAAACTTACCAAATAAGAAAAGTGATTCACTTATCTTGATATACACTGAAAAAGAAAGTGATTCACTTAGTTACTGTTTGTTTTTGAAGATGTAGAAGGTCTGCAGTCTGCGGACCACATCTGCAGAGAAGATTTGGACCAAATGTCTGCAGTCTATAAGAAGAAGACTGTTTGTTTTTTTAATATATACAGATTGATAAAAAGATTAAGTGGCAGTATTTGTGTGGGCGGTGACGGGTTGTGGTGACAATGGGTGGTGGTGGATGTACATGGTGGTGGTTGGTGTCGGTAGATGGTGGTGGGTGGCGGTGGGTGGTTGTGGTGGTGTGTGGTGGTGGTGGCGGTAGATGGTGGTGGGTGGCGTTGGTGGTGGGTGGCGGTGGGTGGTTGTGGCGGTATGTGGTGGTGGCGGTGGGTGGTGACAGTACGTGGTTGTGGCGGTATGTGGTGGGTGGTAGTGGCGGTGTGTGGATGCGGTAATTGGTGTTGGTGGTGGTGGGTGGCGGTGTTGGTATGTGGTGGTGGTGGTGGTTGTAGATAAACTTTTTTTTAGGTGTAGGCAAAATGTCTTCCAAGCTTGGAACACTATAGTCTAAGTCTTTTCCAATCAGACCTCAAAAAGATTTTTTCGCATCTTCTGACTTCTAAAAAATAAACAGTCTTTTTCCAAAATGTCTTCCCGCCTACAGACATAAGACCTCAAAAAGACTTTCTGTCAAAAATCAAACGCCACCTTATTTTGATACGGATGGAGTATTTAACAACCTTGGCATAATGGCATTGTTTGGAACGTTAACAATTTATTTCAAATACTTTGTGAGAACACTGGTTAACGTGAGTTTCAAATCATCTTAATTATAATAAAAGAAACATTTAGGGTGTCACATGGCCTTTTTTTAGACTTCGCCGTGACACATGGCAGCATTTTATTGGACAACTCAATCTTTTTCCTGCCTAAACTATCGAGCAATAAATAATTACAGATTTTGAATTTGCATAAGGAAACAAGAATTATTTTAGGAAAATGAGAAAACAAAAAATCAAATAATCAATTGCTCCGTATAATTTAATTGCAAATAAGGAAACAATATTTTCTTTAGGAAAACGAGAAAAAGAAAATCAATTTTCATTAAGCCAAATATGGAATGTTTTAAACGAGCGTAATGAAAGCCGCGCTCCGCTCCGGAATAATTTCAACAAAATTTCGTATAAAATAAAAATTGAATATTTGATATTAATTTTGTATTTATTACAACCTTTAGTAAATACAGTGGGAGGGAAGTTAAATCATGTATAATTATGTTTCACTTTTAAAAAAATTAACAATTTAGAGAGTTTTTAATAATTTCAATTAACAATACTGGGAAAAAGAAACTAAAATATTTAGCATGGTGTGCATTAAACAGGAATCGAACTCTGGACTTTGGCCTAGAGAGCTAAGGTGATAACCACTATGACACTTTAAGCTTGTTGCTACCATTCTAACTTTCAAGTATATATTGTTCTTATGATATGCTTAATGTATTATAGATAGAATGGAACGCGTATAATGATAAATAATAGCATCCGAATTTTTAAATTCTTTTAAAAATGGGTCTTTATTCCTAACAATATGTAGTGAATATTGATTTATATCACAAAAAATATGTTGTCTAAATATTAAAAACTTAATTTAGTATTACAATTTACACATATTCACGATTTTTTGGTAATAATAAAACAGAATATTGATTTTAATATTTTCTTCAAAATAATCAATTACTCCGTATAATTTAATTGCAAATAATAAAACAGAATACTAAAACTAAGGGATTGATTTACATAAGGAACCTCGATCCATTGCCTCCTTTTTTGCTGTTCAAAAAAAAATTAAGGGATTGATTTACGAGTAATGATATGTGTGCCTACCATTTGTGCTTACTTATGTGTCATCAATTTGATCATGAGAAGTGTCAAAATCAAAGTATGATATGAAGAGAGATAATTAGTAGATGCACATGTCAAGTTTAGAACTAGATAGATACATGAATAGGCACATATATCATTTCTCTTGATTTACCCCTCCGAAACATTTGTTATTATGTTCACATAATGGTTTCTCCTAAATTTTAGCTAAAATTGACTTAATTGGCAGTTTTTAAAATAACAGAAAAACATATCAATTAATCTTCCCGGTGTAGATTATAGCCAAAACGGAAAAACATTTATTATAGCAAAAAATAATGGTAGCAGGTTTAATTTTTCGACTATTAGTCTTGCATTTTGACTTCCTAAATTATAGTGAAAACAAAACATTTATTATAGCCAAAAAGTACCGGGTAACGTAGTCTTTAAAACACTCGCATGTGATTCTTCCATCATGCATTGTAACTGCCCGGTGATATTTTCCTGGTTACTCTCATTAGAAAGTTTTATGCCATTGACATATGTATGCATTGGTGATTTAAATGATATATGCATGCTATTGACATGGATGTCAAAAGTTATCAGCAAACTGATAATGGAACACTCAATGTTTTCCCTAATTCAGGTTATGTATTTAAGCGTTATAGTATTATATATTCTCAAATCGTGTGCTATGTGATTGTTGTAACAGTTGTACGAATAGTTGGTTAGAGGTGGTTATAGAAAAATTCAACTCATATTATTTTCATGAATAAAAAAGCCTAACTTTACTTAAAAAAATTCCTCTATTTTTGTCTATCACTTGCAGACTCTCTTCCATATGTACATCATCAATGCAGGCTCTGGCTTTAGGCTTTTCTGGACCATATTTGAAACCTTCCTTGACCCAAAAACTACATCTAAGATTAATGTAAGTTCACACCATCTTTGACCATCAAATCAAGCTCATATGGGTAAGACCCCTTGACACAATTTGGATTGGGTTGACCAAGCGTTTATAAATTTCTATTCATAGACTTAATGTCAAAACGATTACAAAATCTACACTATTTTAATAACAATCTACCATTTGGCTGTTTTTTTAGCTAATTGTCATAATATTTTAGCATACAAGATGTTTTAAAGCGCTTATTGCAATTTTAGAGCACTATAAAAGAGAGGAGAAAATTTGTGTCCAGCTTTTGACATCCATGTTTTAATAACACACGTTCAGTGTAAAAAGTGACAATTCGTGACTTTTCACCGGTACAACTCCCACAAAAGTAATTTACTCTGAATTTTGTTGTACATAAATGCAAGTTTATATTGTAAGCAAAGGACATTCTAACGAATATTGCATTTATGTAGCATTATCTAGAGCAAAGAATATAAAAGGTTTGAAATATTAAATAGAAGATAAAGATGATGCTCTTTCAAATAAAACAACAAATATCGTATTCAAGGAGGTGTTTAGAAATTTGTCTTGAATTTTAATTTATTGTTAAACAATTTGCTATGTCTTTATAATAAATTTTATGTATAAATTTTTAAATTTATGTTTGTATTTTGTTACCTACATGTAATCATTAAAAATTTTACCAAAAAACCCTTCTTTTACCTTTACAAATACGTTCAGCTTAATAATCAGCAATCCGTGATTTTTTACGAGCTATAACCTAGTTAACTTATAAAAGATGACCATACATTTTTATTACTTAACAGTTAGCGTACTGTTAACTTATTTGGTATAAATTACAAAACGTGTACGTCATCTCCTTTTCACCATGTTTTTGGATTATTATTCCTGTTTTATTTTCATTTTTATTTCCTTAGGGTCTAATTATTTTTAGGGTTTTGATAATCACAGCCTTAAGTGCTGTCACTAGACACACATAAAATACTTGTACATCAATCTATAACTGCCTCCTGAATTTTAGGAACTCTCTCCCCCAATGAAAAAATGTACAACCTTAATGCATCTTAGGGCTGTCATTATCAAAACCCTTATTTTTAGGGGTGAGCATAAAAACCGAAAAACCGAACCGAAACCGAAAACTCGAAAAAACCGCCCCGAAAAAACCGAACCATTTGAAAAACCAATGTCAACGGTTTTGATTTTTCGAAAACCCGAATGTTTGGGGAGGTTTTCGGGGGCATACAAAAAACCCGACCGAAAACCCCGCCCCGCCATTATATGTCTTTCAAATTTTATAAATATATTCTTATATTTATAAAACATTTGACATTTAATTATCTTTAAAATATAAGATATGATTGAAGTTATTCTATGGATGAAGACATGTACTAAGATCGTTGCATTAAATCATTGGATATTATTCCTTTATTAATCTTATTCGAGTTATGTTAGTTGAATTTATTATTACATTATATTAAATTACTAGTTGTTTTTTATTTATAACTAAATGTGTTGAGTTTTGGGAGTTTAAATCATAATATTATTTTTTAAGGTAATAAATTGGTAATTTAAAAGAAAACAAAAAACCGAAAAAACCCCGAAACCGAACTGAAAAACCCGAAAACCCGAAAAAACCGAAACCGAAAAACCCGAAACCGAACGGGGTGTAATTTTTAAAACCCAAACTTTTGGGGCGGGGTTTGGTTTTAGTTAAAAACGCCCCCAAACCGCCTCATGCTCACCCCTAATTATTTTATTTACCTCTCGAACGCCAATGTCGATGGTAGCGAGAAGTACCTACATATGACGAATACATTGCCGCATGATTTCTAAGCAATAGTTATTACTCCTCCGTCCCATAAAAAAATTTACATTTCATTTTAACACAATCTTTTAGGAGATAGTTAATGGTGGGGTCATTTGTAATATTTTTGATTAAAATACTCGTATAAAGTTAGTTTGGAGAGAGAAAGTGTTTTATTGGTGGTATGATTGGTAATAATACTCCTTATTTTATTAGGTGGGCTCTAAATTTGAGAAATGTAAACTTTTTTATGGGACAAAATTTTATAGAGAAATATAAATTTTTTTATGTGACGGAGGAATTACAACATAGTATAGTTTACTCTCCTCATCTTTTTCTTTATTTTACCATTCCCCTTTTGATATTTGTCACAATTACACGAGTAACATAAATATAAGAGAGAAGAGTGTCTATCACGCCCCTTTCACGCCATTCATGTGTGTTGCTTTTGACGCCACCATTTTTTTTTATGATTCAAAATAAGTGATATACTTTGAAAAATTATCTTATTTGGCAAAAAATAGTGGGATCCTCATCCACTAACTATCTACTTTAATAAAGTGAAATGACACATTTACCTTTACTTTTTACTTTTAAACATCATTAACCTCACTTTACTCAAAAGTGTGGCACACATTCCCCACTAACCATCTAATTAATCTAATTTAACCATCATTATAATCTTTTGCCTAAAAAATCATGAAACTCAAAGTGTATCACTTATATTGAATCGGAGGAAGTAATAGATTTAGTGATGAGTTAAAGAATTTTTCTGTGTGCAAATGTAAATAAAATTACTTCCTCCGTTTCAAAATAAGTGATATACTTTGGAGTTCACGATATTTGAGGCAAAATATGATAATGAATGTTAATTGGATAGTTAGTGGATGATGAGTTCCACATATATTCATTAAAGTGAATTTAATGATGTTTCACTATATTAAAGGAGATAGTTAGTAGGTGTGGGTCCCACTACCTTTTACTAAATATAGTAATTTTTAAAAATGTATCACTTATTTTGAAACACTTAGAAATAGTAGAAAGTGTATCACTTATTTTAAAAGGGAGCTGATTCGTACAGAGCAATTTTTATCCATGTAGAGCAATTTTTTATCAAAAGACAATTATACCCTTTTTTTTTTCTTTTTAGGGATCGCTAGCAACAATTTCAGCATCGTTTTAATTTCTGATTGCTTAGAAACAATTTTGAAGCAATTGGGTATCTTCGTTTTAATCTCTGAATGCTTAAAAACAATTTTGAAGCAATTGGGTATCTTCAATTTCAACATTGTTTTAATCATCGTTTTAATCTCTGATTGCTTAAAAACAGTTGCTTCTTGCTTAACAACAATTTCTTCATCTTTTATCAAAAGACAATTGGGTATCTTTAATTACACTCAAATTGTTTAAAAATTCAGGCGATTGAGGAGATGAAACTGGTATAATCTCTGATTGCTTGATGAACGATGTAGTTGTAAACGTAAAAGGTTCGTCTACTCTTGAAGGCCATGGGGTGGAAAGGAGAGATTTCGAAGCAAAATATCTAAGTTTTTTAATATTTGATGACGAAGATGAAGATGGAAGTTGAGTCTTCTAAGTTCTAATGATTTAGAAATTTGAAGAATAAATGGATAGGAGAGAGTTGCAATTTGAGGTAAAGATTGTTTCGTTAAAATAAAAGATTTGACTTTTCTTGTTCCAGAGAAGTATGAGAGGTGTGGTGATCTGAAAAATGCTGGTGAGGTATAAGAAACATAATCACGAGTGTTCTGTATTTAGGGTTATAGAATTTTTGGGAAGAAGGTGTTAAGAAGAGAAAGGATAGAATAGTCTTTTGATATAAAATTGCTCTACATAGATGAAAATTGCTCTGTACGAATCAGCTCCCATTTTAAAACGAATGAAGTATTAAGATAGCTAAATAACTCTAACTCAAACTACCATATGTGTTGCTCCAAGCACAAATGTCATTTTTTTCAAAAGAAAAGAAAAGGAGAAAAAAGAAGAAAAGAAGTTAAAAAGGGTCATCAATTTTCATAAAAATAATAAATGCTAGTCCTTTGTTTTGGTTTCTTTTTTCTTTCCAGGACCAATCTAAAACAGGTTTCCCCGAAACTCCTGAGTCGTGAGGTTAGAGCATCTCCAATGGTAGCTTTTTTAATAGCTTATTATTATTACAATAAGTTTTTCAATGACTTTTTACCATTGGAATAACAAGTTTTTTTAAAAGCTTATTAGAAAGACTTTTTTCTACTAAGCTTTTAATCTACTTTCAATGTTTGTATTTTTTAGTCCTTATGTTTAATATATTTTCATTTTAAACCTTACATATATTATATATAAATTCTTTATTATGTTTTTATTAGTTAATAAATAAATTATATAATATTTATTGTCAATTATTATAATATTTTGGTATTAGACATTTTTAAAAATATTATATTTAGTAAGATGTTAAAAAATTATCAAATTATATATAGAGGGTATTTATAAAATATTTGAGATATATAAAGGTAAATTTGAAATATTTGTAAAGAAAAAGCTTTTGTAAAGGTTAACCATTGAAGATCTTATTTAGGAATAACTTATTTGTTAGTAAAATGTTGATGTGTCAAAAGTAATAAGCTATTGAGTGCTTAATCATTTGGGATGCTCTTATATGGGGTTACAATCATTAGTCAACATTCATTTCCCAAAGCCGTCAACTAACCGTCGTTGTATAATTTTTTTTTTAAAGGCATTTACTAATTATTCTTAAATATTATTTTCTACATAAAATTTGAATCATCGACCATACAAATAAAAAAGAAATATCATACCGTTAAAAAAATTATTATTTTGATTTATAAAGACTGTAAAATAAAAGGTTTGTAAAAGATTATACGGTATATGTATAAAGGGACCAAACGGGCTTAATATGAGAGAGAACCTACCCAGCATACAAAACGCCGTTAAATCATCCCGCGTGTACATAAAAAGCAAATTTTATCTCCCCATCATCAAAGCAAAACCCCACATCGTTTATCCTAGTTGTGTGTGCAACTGTGCAAGCTCCCGATAACGGAATATTATTTTTCCGGCGACTTTAGTTCCGTTACCGACTCACTGGATCTGATTAACCGTGATAAGACCTACGCGCCAAGAAGCTGGTTCAATCCATTTTAGTCTGAAGTACATGGCAACTACGTCGTATTGGTGTTACCGATGCACTCGCTTCGTCAGAGTAACGGATGAAGACTCCGTTTTATGTCCTCACTGCGACGGAGGATTCGTTGAAGTTGTGGACTCCAACGCGCTGCCGCCGCAGGAGAATCGTCGGCGTTTTCCCGGCTCTACGATGTATATGCTCGGTAGCAACGACCGGTCAGATCTAAGGTTCCGACGTCGTGCTCGTCGTAACAACGGCGATTGGTCTCCTTTCAATCCAGTCATCGTTCTTCGCAGTGTTGCTGAAGGTTCAGCCGGCGGTACAGACGAGGATTCTGGAGGTGGAGAGAGAGGTTTTGAGTTGTATTACGACGATGGAGCTGGTTCCGGTTTACAGCCGTTACCGACGATGATGTCGGATTTTCTGATGGGATCAGGATTCGACCGATTGCTTGAACAGTTATCGCAGATCGATATAAACGGATTAAACCGGTCAGAACAACCGCCGGCGTCAAAATCAGTTGTTGAATCGATGCCGACGATCGAGGTATCAAAATTACACGTCAGCACCGAATCGCACTGTGCAATTTGCATAGAAGCTTTTGCTCTCGGTGCTGAAGCTCGTGAGATGCCTTGCAAGCACATTTATCACTCCGATTGCATAATTCCATGGCTCACTATGCGAAACTCTTGTCCAGTTTGCCGTCACGAACTTCCAACCGAATCGAATTCGAACAATCTAGAACGGTCTGAAACAAACGAAGAAGAATCCGGAGCAGTAGGATTAACGATATGGAGATTACCTGGCGGCGGATTTGCAGTCGGTAGGTTCACCGGCGGCAGAAGAACCGGCGATGGTGAGAGAGAACTTCCGGTCGTGTACACAGAAGCTGACGGTGGTTTAAGTGACAATTCCGGTACACCTAGGAGAATTATGTGGGAATCTAGTCGGTTTAGGGCTAGAGGACAGAGGGGAATGGGGAGAGTTTTCCGTAACATTTCTTCGTTTTTTGGGAGATTGAGACTGAATTCAAGTTCAAATTCGAACTCTTCAGTCTCTAATGGTGCTTCAATGAACAGAAGCTGGAGTCTATCGAGTTCAATTTTCAGCAGAATGACAAGAAGGAGAAGTAGAACTTGGATTTTGGAAGAACAAAATGCTATGTCCAGATGGTAAAATTCAAGTTATAATCCAACAACCAATGTGGTTTAATAATCCTATTTGATATGTAATGTATATATTTAATTCCAGTTTTCTGGTAAGTGAATTAAGAAGCAGCAACAATGAAAACCTCAATTCTTTGTTGTAGTTCATCAGGAAAAAGGGTGCCAGTGTGTTGATCCAAAAATAGATTTTGGATTTTTTCTAAAAAAGCTAGATTAATGGCTAAACAGGCATTGATATGCAATTAATTTATTACCAAGTTCATTAAATTTCTTCCCATTGATAAATTTTCCCAATTTATTTGTTCTAATTTTGAGTTGAATTTAAGCATTTCATTCAAGATAATTTGCCACAAAGTGAAGGTTAATGAGTTAGGCACCAAATAAAGTAAGCTGGCTTTTTGTCAACAATACATGCTTCAAGATAAAAGGCAGCCTTCATAACCTATGAAGAGCAAAGGTATAAGCTTTACTGTACTAATCACATTATAAAGTACGGAGTATTACAATATTGATTTGTTTCTAGCATGATAAAATGAATCTAAGTATAGCTTTAGAATATAGATAAATATTTAGGTATCGTTGTTTAATTTAAAAATATATTTTTATTGTAAGTTGGAAAGTAACCACTTTACGAGACTATTTGTAGAATTATACAAGAGATAACTTGTTTATGTGAAAGGTCAAATGTTGGTGCTGTGTAGACATACATGAGAAGAAAGCTACTTTGGTTCAAAAAAAGATTTTTTTTTTCTTTTTCTTTTCAAAAATTGCTTTGATGTAACTTTAGCTTTTGTTGTTGGTAGATAATGATTTTTTTTTCTTTTATTTATTTAATTTACTTAGATTCTTGCAGGCAAAGGTGTTGAAACTTTTTGTGGACCATGTGTCCTTTCAATGGGGTATAAAGCATTATTCACATGTACTATAAGTCAGTCAGCTAAAACTTCATGTGGTTAGTTACCAAATTTGTATTCAAGTTCAATTATGCGTGTGCAATCAGGATAAAAGACCGTACCAGTATCAAATACTTAAAAATGCAGTACTGAATTTTGGACTGTATAAAACCGTTTCATATTGGGGTGTGCTGGTAATAATCCGGTTTGGTCTCAAATTGTAACCAGATTCAAACTTTTTAGAAAAAGGAACAAAATGCTTTTGACTCCTATGATAGTATCATACCAAGTTGAGAACCGATTTTTTTTCTGTTTACTTGGTACGAGATGATATGGTTTTACCAAAGGGTCTCTGGCCTAGTGGTATGGTGTTTGACTTTTGACCTTGTGGCAGAGGTTCGAGTCCCGTCGTGAACATATGTGATAATTAAGAGTAGATTAGGATTTGCCATTCAAAAAAAAAAAAAAGTTGATATGGTTTTAATACCATTAATTAGTATAATTTTTTGTTCCAAGGTTTACATGCTCCTACTTAAATAGGCTCTTGAATATATTTTTTTGTTAAAAAAAGTGTCCAAACAAAGAAAAAGGTCGCTTTATTAGTCTACTGGAATCGTACCCCACTAAAGCCGTGACATTTGATAGTATCGGATGATTTTATTTTTAATCTTTGGCTAAAATATATTTTAGTATGCTGAACTTGGCTAACTAGGTCATCTACTACCCTAAACTATTAAAGGTGCAACATGGTACCCTGAACTTGACAAAATGGTCGATTTAGTACCCTGACTAATTAATTTGATCACATTTTCTCGGTTGACTTACTTTCGTTAGGACTTTTGACGGACTAAAAATATACATTCATCTCAATATATTGATATTAGAAGCAAATTTCGTTAGAAAACAAGGCCAAATTAGTGAGTTAGGGTACTAAATCGACCATTTTGTCAAGTTCAGTGTATCATGTTGCACCTTTAATAGTTCAGGGTCGTAAAGGACCCAGTTAGCCAAGTTAAGGGTACTAAAATGCATTTCGGCCTTCTACTTGTACAGTTCGCTGTAAAACTTGTACTATGTGGTATAGAGACTAAAAGTTGTGGTGCATAAATGAATTCTATATATATATATATATATATATATATATATATATATATATATATATATATATATATATATATATATATATATATATATATATATATATATAGACAAGGGTTCATGCGAGAACCATTATTATTGCGAGAACTGCGAGAACAATTTTATGACCATTAGATTATAAGATCAATGGTTATGATTAATGATGGCAGTTTTGTAAATAAGTTAATATTAAAACCTAAAGTTTAAAAGCTGGAAGGGTATAATAGTCTTATGCACTAGATTTTAATTATAGTATTTTAACTATTCAAAGATCTAATTTTACGCAGTCAACACTCAAAAGAAATAGAGGCAGGCAACTTCTCTCTCTACCATGGTTCCACATCGCCACCACCAAAACCCTAACCCCCGCCGTCGGCCTCTAAAATGGACGACGTCTTTGTGCCTATCGATTCCCAGAACCGATTCTTATGAAACGCCGACTGTGGCACATCCTCAATCGGTCCCGAAACCATCGTTGGCGGTGCTACCGATTGCGATTTCGTTTCCGATTTCGATGCAACAGCTTCAGGTATCCCTTCCGACGTCGGCGGTGGTTGAACCATTGAAGGTGAGTTACGAGATTCAAACATATAATATGGGATGTGATGTTGAATTTCAGTTTGTCTTATTTGAAGACTCACTATTAAAGAAATATACTTAAAAAAATGTAAGGATTTGTTGTTTTAAATTTGATAGATTTGTCTTCTTTTTCTTTCGGATGATCTTATGGCTTCTAATGGGTATCTTCCTACCTTGTGTTTTGTCCCAAATAAGGATTGAATATAGCACCCAAGGTAATTTTTTTTACAGTAAATGTTTTTTTTAATAACTTTGGATGTTCATTCTTGAATGTTGACTTGTGTATGTTAAGTAAATGTTCTTGGTTATGTTGATTTGGCTGGTTTTTAATTAGACGTGGTTTTTTAGAGATTGATGTTTATATTAATTTTACGAAATTGTTGTAGGTTTATAGCGGTTCTATTCTTGTTTGTGTTGCAGATCTGACTTTTTGACATGCTTGTAGAAAGAGCAAACAATGAAGGTTTTGTTCATCATTTTTATCTCAGAATTGTTCATGTGATTTGACATGCTTATGAAGTCAACGTTGGAACCTAGGCATCCGACAATTGTGATGAAAGTGATGAACATAGATTGATGAAAGTGATGAACATAGATTGATGACAGTGACGAACAATGATGGATTTTTGTTAAGTAGTTTATTGGTTTGTAATTTTGTAATTTGTTGATTTATTAATAATTTTTTTCATTAGTGATGAACAATAATTTTGTTCATTACTTGTACATTTGTTCAATAACTAATTATAAATTTAATTAGGATTTTGCAAATGTATTCATCATTAAACACGTATAATTTTGTAATTTGTTCATTACTTGTAGTAATATTATTGTTTCACAATGCATTCATCATTGAATGGATTATTTTGTATTCATCATTAAACACATTAAAGATGGTTAAAATGGTAGTTATTGTTATGCGTTCATCAATGAATGGATACAAATTTCAAAAATAATCTATGAATTTGCAGAATTATTATGCTAGAAAATAGCATGGAAGTTACGATTTAATTAAAGAAACTGAATTTGATATTAATTAAAAGATTTTTATAGTTTTCAAAAGACTATAATGCCCTTTATAATTAAAAACTAATTAATTGAAATGATTGGTCAGAAATGGTTCTCGCAGTTCTCGCAATTTTAGTGGTTCTCGCATGAACCCCTCTCTATATATATATATATATATATATATATATATATATATAGGGTCGAGTTATATAGAGAACCATATATAGCGTGCAGAACTCGTAGAACTCTTATTAGCCAATCAGAATTTAGTAAATTAATTTTGAATTAATTAATTCATTTAATTGTCCATGGGTATTTAAGACATTTTACATTTTTTCCATTTTTGAAAAATTCCTAAAATTTAGGCATTAAATTATGTTATCTTTGGTTGCATACATGTTATTTTACGGTTATACATCTATGTTATTTTACAGTTATGCAAATATGTTATTTTATAGACGTGCATATATGTTTTCTTGCATTTTATTTCAGAAAATTATTCGATTTACGATTATGCATATGTGTTAATGTGCGGGTTTGTATATATAGTGAACATATATGTAACATAAAATAAACATGTTCCACGAATGAAATTTATATCCAAATTTTACAAAATTGTTAGAACAAACATAATACATACATGTTGAAGTTATTCATACACAAAATCAAAAGTAATTTCATAAAATACATCTATGTATTCAAACAATTACATATATGCATCCAAATGGTTGCAAGTGTGCAATTATGTTCCCTTTTGAAACAACTTTCTTCCTTATATACCTAACTCAAAATGCTCCTTTGATCTTTTTCCACTTGTTTAACTTGTCAATTTTTCTTGTATCACAAGGTGCAAAACATTAAAAGAAAACATACATATTTAAAAAAGAACACAACTACAAACTAAATAGAACATATATGCAACATAATAATAATAAAGATGTATTCATGATTAGATTAAAGTTTTGACAAAATCCAATAGAATCTGATGATATATTAAAACTTGAATTCATATTAACATACAAACAGGTGACAACTAAAAAGAATAAGTGTAACACCCTGAAACCCGGCCTAGTGTTTTATCACTTTCAGTAAGTGACAAATATTATTTACTAGTTTATTTGAATTAATTATTATTTTACCAAGGGGTTAAAATTAGTTGAAACTAAAATATTTAGATATTTTGATTGATTTTTATGTCATTAGATTCATTTTTGAACCAAAGTTCCAAATATATCTTCGTTATTGGAAACAGAGTTAGTTAAGTATTTTAAATTAATTAATTATGAACCAGATACATAATATTACATTGTATTAAATGAAATTTTGGAATTCCTCTTGTTGAACACGTGTTATGTGGGTATGGGTGAGTCACCTAATGAAGAAAAATCTAATTTTTCCTTCAATCTCAATCTCTTTCGTCTCTGCTTTATACACACACATTAAAACACACACATAACTCCTTTCTTTCCCAAATAAAGATCGAAGCTTTAAGTCTTGATGAATTTTAGTCCTAAACTTGCTGTTGTGCAGGAAATCAAGTAGGTAATTATCTCTTCTTCTTTATTATTGAAGTTCTTAAAAGATGTAGGATTTAGGGTTTAAGGATTCTTGAAAATTCTTGTTAAAAAGTGTGATTTTGATGTTAATATAAATGTTTCTAGATGCTAAGTGGTTAGTAATGACTGATTTTGTTAAGAGGTTATAGAAATTGTTTTGTAAAAAGTTGTGTTTGGTTAAATGTTAGTTTTGACTATTATAGACAAATTGTGTTAAAGGACTTTTGAGTCAAAAAAGCAGAAAGTTTGAATTAAATTTTGAATGCTCAATTCATCACAAAGATGACGTGTTAAAATTAAGAATAAATTATGGGTTTGTTTAGAGTTATAGATAAAAGTTGAGACTTTGACCCGTTTGGGCCAAAATGGTTAAAATTGCACAAATGATTCTTAAACTTTGACTTGAAATAGTCAAAGTGGTAATTTCATGTAGTATAGTTGTAAGTGTGTAAAAGAATGGTCATTTTGATTGTTAAAGTATTATGTAACATTTTTGGGTCAAAATCATAATAAGTTGTTAAAACAAAAAGTGATTAGTTAGACTTTGAGTTTGTTACAGTCAAATGGTACTTGTATCATACTAAAATATTTTGATATTAATTCGTCTTTATAGTGTGGGTTTAATGGAAACCAAATTTGTTTTGTTTATATTAAACATTAAAGCTACTGCATTGTCACGAATTGAAAAGAAAAGATATGTAAATTGGTAATACGTATGAATTCAAAAGCCTTGATTATTTGTTTATGTATATGTGAATTAATTGAAGAAGGAAATAAAGAATAACATAATTCTTGTTTGAATTAGTTACGTATGAAGATTTGCTCAAATTATTTAGTTAGCCATGATAGTTGTTGCATGTATTTGGTTATTGGCTAAATGAAGTCTTAGTAATGAAAATTTTGTTAAAAGTATACTTTGGTAAAATTTGATTACTAATTCGGATATTGTTTTGATTATCAGGAAAAGGAAAAGAGACTCAGTGATATTAGACAACTGAGTGGAAAGAGACTTGGCAAATGTGAGTGGATTTATAACCTTTGTATTGTTTAAATTGCAATGGTTTTGATTTCAATTGAAAGTGGTTAGTGTTGATCCCATTAGTGTTGATCAGTTAGTGTTGACCCCGTTAGTGCTGATTCCGTTAGTGCTGATTCAGTTAGTGTTGATCAGTTAGTGCTGATCAGTTAGTGCTGATTCATTAGTACTGCTTCGTTATTTCAGGACCGGTATTAATGGTATATGATAATTAACTGGCTATGTGTTAATTAATCGATATGTGCACATGAAAAAGTATAGAGGCAGCTTGACTGGGTGGCTGAGCTTTCGTTTACTGTTAGATAACGGTAATTGTACCTTGGCATATTCGTTGTGTCTTAAGGAAGCTTTACCATTGCTAATGAGTAAAGGGCTATCGGTAAGCTGTTGTTAGGCCCACAACAGTTGTAAGGTTCTGCAAAACCGCCGGACCTCTCGTTATTTGTGAATCTGTAAAGATTGTGAATCTGTGAAGATTGTGAATCGAGATTGTTGTACTTAGACAATATAAAATGTTATATTTTCATTCACTTAGCTTCGTGCTAATCCCCCACTATGTTGAATCTTTTAACAGGTTGTAGATGGATGAGTCTTTTGGAGATTAAGATTAGGAATGATTGACCAAGACTTAAAGAAATGATTTTGATGTCGAGCTGTAATGTTAAGTAACACTATTTTGGAAAGTTAACTTTTGTAAAATTATATATCTTATGTTTTTTCATAACTTGTGAATAACAAGTTATATATATGTAATTTTGAAACGCTTCCGCATTTGTTGTAAAAAAAAAAAGTGGATCAGATTTTGCGGTGTTACAATAAGTGGGAATGTATTTTATAGGAACTTAATGTAAACAAAACGTTTTATATATAAAGTTAAAAATTAATTTGTTAGATTAAAATAAGTCAAATTACCTATCTTATGTGGTGGTAGGCTGATCGTAGCCTATTACATATCCTCGTCATCATCTTCTTCTTCATGTAAGACCTTGTTCTCCCCCTTTTTCTCTCTAAAAAAAAGAATTTCAAAAAATTCCTCGAATAAATAACTCCACAATTCCACATTTACGTACTGGAATTTGGCGAAAAGATATCATCCTGATGTAGTTTCCGATTCGAAGCAAAAAACGGTTATCGTGATATTATCAATAGCGAAGGCATCCTTCACACCTATAAGTCTGATGAACGAATCAAGTGGTGGTGGTAGAATGAAATGAATCGTCTGTGTTTTCGGCGAGCAAGAATCGGACGGAATGAGGCAGTTTAATTTTTTTGGAGAAGATATTTGGGAGAAGAAACCCTAATAAAGCAACTTCTCCTAAATTTTTGGCCATATAACAAACTGAGGAGGAAAAACCGTATTTTTAAGGGGTTTTAATTTTTTTATTTTATTTTATTATTCTTTGACAATTACTTTTCTACCCTTTTAATTAATTAAATTCCAAAAATATGATATGCATTATTTACGAAATTGACATAATCCATCTTAACCATTGATTTTTAAATCCAATGGTCCGGATTCGCTAATAGAAAGTTCTACGGGTTCTGTACGAAATATAGGGTTCTCTATATAACTCTCCACTATATATATATATATATATATATATATATATATAGGAGAGATATATATTTTCATTTTTGAATGAGACACAGAAGATATTATTTACTCACTAAAAAGCTCTTTTAATATGCAGCTAAATAGTGCATCGATTTCTTTTAATGACAATTTGCTTATGTTACTCGGAATATCGGGATTGTATGTACGATGATGTGGTCCATATGGAAATTTCGTAATGCTTTGATTTTCTCTAATCTTAAACTTAAGAAAGTGACTCTTTGGGATTCTATTGTATTTCAATCGTATATGTGGATTTCATATCGAAATCCTAAAGTACGATTCAATTGGGTAGGTTGGTTAAACAATCCTATAGATAATTTCATTAGTTTGTAATTATTTTGTCTAGCATTTACTAGCTTTTAATATAAATACCGCCGTTCAAATAAAAATTTGGTTATGTTTTCTTCACTTGTATTTCCTTTCTTTTTCATTAAGAAGAGAGTTGTTTGTAGAAAATTGTACTCGTAGTAATTTGCTGCTTTCGAATTATAAAAATCTGTCGGTAACTCATCAACGATTAACGAAATGAGTTGTATTAAACTATTGATATCGATGATAACTTCCATTTCTTTTATCCACAGTGTTAACATTTCTATTTTTTTTATAACACGGGTCACCAATTATTTGTTTAATTTATAATAATAATACTTCTACTTATAATAATTCCTTTTCGCATTTTGAGTATTTAAATATTTTTATTGCTGGAAGTCCAACATGACGTATTAGACTGCATGGTTGTCATCTCAAGAATTCTGCAATAATGTATTTTATTGTAATGTTGATTTGATTGGCAAAATTAAAATACAGTGATGACTATGGACCCATGGTACCCATTTCATGTCACAATAATGCATTTTGGCGTCACATACACACATATGTTCACAGCGGATCCATGTGTCATACTCATATATGTGGCTCTATAATCAAATAGTTAAAAAAATTCTGCTAAAAAGTGTCTCACCCTAAGTTATAGTATTTGATATTTTTTCTCCTTTTAGCCCTTTAGTCTGTCAAATTTTAATATGACACTTGATATTATCTTGATTATAGTGGAATTTTACACGTGTGTATACATACAATCTAATTTTGAAAATTATACCTCTAAATTTTGTGAGCTGAATCTTGATGACCCATGTCCAAACATCGGACTTTGATATAGATATGACAAGAGACAAGACAAAGTGCAAGTGTATAAAAGTTCACATGCATGGATATTGCCATATTAAACTTGAAAATGTATTATCATCATAAAAAGTTTAAGATAAACTATAGTATTAATACTTACACTAAGGTGTTGTTTGTTTTTTCAGAGCAAAAAGATCTGTTGTCTGCGGACCACATCTGCCAGCTGCTGCAGCTTCTGAGATGGACCAAAGGTCTGCAGTCTGCAAGAAAACTGTTGTTTGTTTTTGAACATCTGCAGACTGCTTAAAAAAACTGAAATTTAAAATATACTCCATCTTTCAATATTGAAATAATCCATACATTGCAATAGCAATTTGTTTACTTCTATCTTGCAATTTATTTACAATCTTTGTTTTATTTTTATTTTTTTTGGTCAAATCCTTGCGAAAATTTTTAATTTAACAAATAATGAAATTTAAAATATACTCCATCTTGAATTCATACATTGCCAAAGTTTTTTTTTCAAAGTCTTTCAATAATCAATTTATGTATAACAACAACAATGAAATCCAATTTCTACATAACCAAATAACAATGATATTCGGGGCGCTTGGTTTAAAGTAGGTAATGGGAAAGAAAAATGTAATAAGAATACTAAGGAATATAATGGCCATTTCTTTGTATTCCCTTGACCATTAATGTTGCTTGGTTTATCAAGTATTTAATATGTGAATGAATAAGATTAATATTAAAAGAATATGAAAAGTATGTTTATATATATAATAAATATTAATTAAGATAATAATATTATACATTAATATAATAATAATATATATTAATATAATATTGATAGTATTAATTAATATACTAATAATATTAGTTAATATATTAATATTATATTATATTTATATATAATAGTAATATATATAATTTAAATTTAATAATATTTATAATTTAAATTTAATAATATATCTTATTATCTAATAATATAATAATATTATATATTAATATAATAATAATATTAATTAATATAATAATAATATTAATTAATAAAATAATAATATTAACTAATATAATAATATTATATATTCACATAATAATGTAATATATTAATATAATAATAAAATTAATTAATATAATAATATTATATATTAACATTATAATAATATATATTAATTAAGTTTGAAGATGTTTTTTTTTTAAGTTTGGAAGACCCAAGAAGCTAATGCCCAAGTCTTCCTGGGGAAGACCTTAGGCATACAAAATAAGGTGTGCGGGCTTCCGAAAAACAAACATCTGCGCAAGCCTTTTTCTGCGCGTGGTCTGCGCCGCGAAGACAAAAAACCACAGGAAGACCTTTTGTCAAAAAACAAACAACACCTAAAACGTTTATAAGATATAGTATAACCAAAAGACCACATGCCCATCCTTATTTAAAAAAGTAAATATTCTTGTTCTATCTTCAATGTAACCAAAACTGCCTTGAACTTTGACAAGAGAATATGACAAGGTTTGGTGATTTATGGATGCTGCATCCAAAGAGGAAAGTTTCTGGGAGAATAAATCCTTTTAACTTCTAGTGTGGATATGATCGATGCTAGATTTTCATTTCTTTCTTTAGACATAATATTAGACCAAGGACATGTTTGGGAAAGTTTATTTAATGTGTTTATTAGCTTATAAACTTAATTAAGCCTTTTAAACATGACTTATATAAACTTATAAGCTAATAAGCCTCTTAAATAAGTTATCCCAAACATGTCCTAAGTTGCAAAAATCGTGGTTTGACCAAATTACTCATTTGGACCGTGTAGTATCGAAAGTGTAGACACAGTCCTTATTTTAAAACTTTTGGTTCTTTTTGGTCCTTCCTATTTGACGGTGTTAATGAACGGAACATGAGTCGCTTGTGTTGCTTACGAGTAATGGTCATTTGTGTTGCTTGTGAAGAATCATTTTTCAGTCGGAGCGTTGATTGAACGTGACCTTCAAAGTGGTTAGTGGTAGAGGTTTGACGAAAGAAACTGGTATCAAATGTCAAGTATTTTGACAAGGGGCTCTGTTTCCTGCCTAAGATAAATTAAAATGAAGCTTGCAACAAAGAAAGTGTCATGGTAAATCATCACGGAACTTTCGAACCAAAAAACGTAAGGGTTTTTTTTTTTCTTTTACTTTTTAGATTCATTTTTCTCTCTCAATTCAACGAATCTGTATTTGAGTGGAAATCACCATGATTAATAATATTCGTTGTGTTGATTAATTCATAACATAACAGAGGTTTAGGTGCTGTTTGTTTTTGAAGAGGAAAAATGTCTGCAGTCTGCGGACCACATCTGCAGAGAAGATGTAGACCAAATGTCTGCAGTCTCTATGACAAAGACTGTTTGTTTTTCAATGTCTGCAGACCGAATATTTTTTAGCGACGGTATCGGTGGTGGCGGGTGGGGCGGGTGGTGGTGGCGGTAGGTGGTGGTGGGTGGTGGCGACGGTAGGTGGTGGTGGGTGGTGGCGGTAGGTGGCGGTGGGTGGCGGTGGGTGGCGGTGGGTGGTGGCGGTAGGTGGCGGTGGGGTAGCTAGTGGTGGTGGTGGTGGCGGCGGTATGTGGTGGCGGTAGGTGGTGGCGGTAGGTGGTGGTGGTGTGTGGTGGTGGTGGCGGGAGGTGGGGGTGGTGGTGGTTGTGGTGGTGGAGGTAGGCGGCGGTGGGTGGTGGTGGTGGTCGGTAGTGGGGGTGGTGGTGCTAGAGGTAGGTGGCGGTGGGTGGTGGTGGTTGTGGAGGTAGGTGGTGGCGGCGGAGGTAGGTGGTGGCGGCGGAGGTAGGTGGTGGCGGCGGAGGTAGGTGGTGGTGGTGGTTGTGGAGGTAGGTGGTGGCGGCGGCGGTAGGTGGTGGTGGCGGCGGTCGGTGGTGGTGGTGGAGGTAGGTGTTGGTGGTGGTGGCGGAGGTATATGGTGGTGGTGGCGGTAGGTGGTGGTGGAGGTAGGTGGCGCTGGTAGAGGTAGGTGGTGGTGGTAGTGGCAGTATGTGGTGGCAAGTGGTGGTGGTGGTGACGGTATGTGGTGGCGGGTGGTGGTGGCGGCGGTGGTGGTGGTGGCGGAGGTTGGTGGTGGTGGCGGCGGTGGTATGGGTGGCAGTGGTAGTGATGATGAATAAATTCTTTTTTTATGTTTAAGTAAAATGTCTTCCAAACTTGGAAGACTGTGGTCCAAGTCTTCCCACAAAAGACCTCAAAAAGACTTTTTCTCATCTTCCGACTTCCAAAAAACAAACGTTCTTTTTTCAAAATGTCTTCCCGTCTGCAGACATAAGACTCCAAAAAGACTTTTTGACAAAAAACAAACACCACCTTAATCATCATGATCATCATTAATTTACACTACAATTGATAGGAAACTTACTTGACGGTAGAATCGATTGAAGATTAGGGTTGGATGATGAAGCCATAACATTAGGATTGATCGATTCCGGTAGTGATGTCAATTGATCCGATGGAGGGATTTCTCACAATTGATTTGGTGTTTGTAGTGTGAGAATATGTAATGACAAGATACAGGAAAAACCCACAATCCCTAATTTATGTGATATGACAGTTACATCCATCACATAACTGACATTTAATTGTTAGGGTATAATATGTCATTAAGGCATAGTTAAGGGTTCAAATGGTTAAAGCCACATTAGTCAAGGGAATATTCTAACATTCTCCCACTTGGCCTAGAACCATTTGAACTATTACTGGAAAAACCCACAATCCCTAATTATATTGGCCAATTATAAGTTTATATAAATAATCATAATTCCATAATAGAATCAAAGCAAAAAGATACAGCCACACGTGTCGCGTTTGACACGGGACCCCCATCCATTATAACATTGATACTAATGTGAAATATATAATTTCAATAAACCAAAATGACAAAATAATGTGGAAATAAGTTTGTGTATAATGAAACATAAGTGTACACGGTTAAAAGTAAATTTAGACAAACTAGACATTATGGTGAAGGATATTGTCTTAAAGCGTTTGTTTTGAAATTAAACGTTATCATGAAATAGTGCACTAACTACAACATTATGTAAGGTCTCTACGAAATCCCATATTAGAAACGTGAGTTGTAAATACTTTGGGTGGTAGACCTTTAGTTAGCGGATCCGCAAGCATTTCATGAGTTCTAATGTGCTCGATACATATACGTTGTTCCTCCACTCTTTCACGTACGAATAAGTACTTTGTATCGAGGTATAAACCAGCTCCAGTTGAATTATTACTGTTCGAGAAGCTCACAGCTGCACTATTATTGCAATAAATCTTTAATGGCCTTGATATGTAATTAACAACTTTGAGTCCAGTGATCAAATTTTTCAACAACATTGCATGGCATGTTGCATTATAAACTGCAACATACTCAGCCATCATAGTTGAGGTTGTCGTGAGCTCCTGTTTATGACTCTTCCAAGAAATGGGTCCACCTGATAGCATGAATATATATCCCGAAGTTGACTTATTAGTGTCTTTGCATTTCGCAAAGTCTGAATCCGAGTATCCAATAATTTCAAGGATGTCGGATCTAGTGTAAGTTAATTTGTACTCTTTTGTTCCTTGTAAATATCGTAATACTTTCTTAGCAGCTTTCCAGTGATGTAGGCCAGGATTAGATTGAAACCTGCCTAACATGCCGCATATATAAGCGATATCTGGTCGAGTACAAACTTGAGCATACGTTAAACTTCCTACTACGGAAGCATAAGGAAGTAGTCTCATTTCCTCAAGTTCAACCTCAGTTTTCGGACATTGATGTGACCCGAAAACATCACCCTTAATTACGGGAGCGATTGTGGGCGAGCAATGTTGCATATTGAACCTATTGAGTACACGTTCAATATATGCCTTCTGGGATAATCCTAATGTCCCATTGGCTCGATCTCGGTGAATTTCAATTCCAATAACATACGAAGCCTCACCGAGATCTTTCATGTCAAAGTTTCTAGAGAGAAAACGTTTTGACTCATGCAACAAATCAATATTATTACTTGCTAAAAGAATATCATCAACATAAAGCACAAGTATAATAAAATTGCTCCCACTCATCTTGAGGTATACACACTGATCTACCTGATTCTTGATAAAGTTATATTTCTTCATCACTTCATGAAATTTTAAATACCATTGATGGG
This sequence comes from Calendula officinalis, assembly GCA_963853835.1. NCBI lineage: Eukaryota > Viridiplantae > Streptophyta > Magnoliopsida > Asterales > Asteraceae > Calendula > Calendula officinalis. The sequence goes on along the minus strand of OY970832.1, from coordinate 5,995,159 downwards.
ATGCTTACTTAAGCCCATAAATTGATTTCTTGAGTTTACAAACTAAATGTTCTTGGCCTTTAGATTTAAAACCTTGTGGTTGGGTCGTGAACACATCTTCATGTAAATCTCCATTAAGAAATGCCGTTTTGACGTCCATTTGATGTAACTCTAAGTTAAAATGAGCTACAAGAGCCATTACGATCCTTAGGGAGTCTTTTCTCGATACAGGAGAAAATGTTTCTTTATAATCAATACCCTCCTTTTGAGTGTACCCTTTCGCGACCAAACGAGCTTTGTATCTTTCAACACGTCCATTTGGGTCAAGTTTTGTTTTGAAAACCCACTTGCATCCAACGGGTTTTGCGCCCTTTGGTAATTCAGCAAGTTCCCAAACGTTGTTTTTGCTCATTGAATTCAGCTCATCTTCCATTGCTTCCCTCCAATGAGCCGATTGGTCACAAGTAATGGCATCCTCATATGTTACGGGATCATTGAATTTTCCTAAGTCGAAATCGGACTCATTCAAATAGGTATATTAATCGTCAAAGTTTGTGGGGTGCCTTTGTCGTTGTGACCTACGCAATGGCTGTTGAATTTCTTGTGGTTCAACATTAGCTATATGGTTAGGTTCATTTTCCTCGACATTATTAGGATGATCTTGAGTAATTAAGTGATCATTCGAGGTGTCAAGTGGCGTGTTAATCGGGATGGGCACATGAATTCTTGGTGTCTCATCTCGAGCCTCTTGTAGTTCAATGCTTCTAAATGAACCACTCCCACTGTTGTTAACATTTTCAAGAAACTCTGCATGGCGTGTCTCAACGATTCTGGTACTATGAGACGGGCAATAAAATCGGTAACCCTTTGATCGTTCTGGGTATCCAATAAAATAGCAACTAACGGTTTTTAAGTCCAGTTTTCGTGATTGAGGATTGTATAACTTAGCTTCAGTTGGACATACCCAAACGCGTAAATATCGTAAGCTAGGTTTCCTTCCTGTCCAAATTTCATATGGTGTCTTTGGAACAGATTTTGAAGGAACTCTGTTAAGGATGTGAACAAACAGTTTTCAATGCCTCGGTCCAAAGAATTTCAGGAAGCTTTGAATTTGCCAACATACTACGAACCATGTCCATAAGGGTGCGGTTTCTCCTCTTAGCTACACCATTTTGCTGAGGGGTACCTGGCATGGTATATTGGTTAATAATTCCATGATCTTTGCAAAAGTCAAAGAAAGATCCAGGAGCTTGACCAACTTCAGTATGTCTACCATAATACTCACATCCCCTATCTGATCTCACCACTTTAATCTTGCGGTCAAGTTGATTCTCAACTTCCGCTTTAAAAGTTTTAAACATTTCAAGTGATTCAGGTTTTTCGTTAATTAAGAATAGGTACATGTAACGCGAGTAATCGTCAATGAAGGTAATGAATGATTTATGACCTCCAATGGCCGAAGGAAAAGGTCCACATATGTCGGTATGGATTAGTTTTAATAATCCGGTACTTCGTGTGGCACCTTTCTTATTTCCTTTCGTCATTTTTCCCTTAATACATTCTACACATTTTTCAAAATCGGAGAAATCAATATGAGGTAGAATTTCATCTTTCATAAGTCTAGTCATTCTGTCTCGTGAAATATGGCCTAAACGTTGATGCCATAACATTGATGAGGTTTCTAGATCTCGTTTTCTCCTATTTTGATTCATATTCTCATTAACGTTAAATGATAATAAAGATTCTGAAATTGATTATCTAAACATAACTTAAAGAGGTTTCCCTCAAGACAACCATTTCCAACAACACGGAAATTTAAAATAATATATACTTTATTGTATCCAAACGTAAATATAAAGTCATCAATAATTAGTTTAGATACAGATATTAAGTTTCGAGTCATGCTCGGTACATAAAGAGTTCCATAAAGATTTAAACAATAGCCACCCTCCGATATTAATGGAAGAGTCCCTACAACTTCTACATTTAAATCAACTCCATTCCCGACTTTAACCGTTCGTTGGTTTCTTTCCAATCTCCGGATTGTACGGAATCCCTGTAAAAAATTAGTAATGTGTACCATGGATCCAGAGTCAATCCACCATGAATTAATAGGGACATTAATATTAAAATATTCATTAATCATAAAAGATTCAAATATACCTTTCTTTGCTAACCATTCCTTGAATTTTGGACAATCCTTTTGAGTATGACCTTTCTTATGGCAGAATTTTCATTTTGGACCACCTTGGAGTGAGCTAGTACTTGCACCCATTTTCTGGACTTTATTTTGAGTGGAATTCTCTCCACTTAAACCTTTGCCTTTCCATGAGCCCTTTCTCTTATTGAGGTTAGTGGTAGCAACTTGAGCGACATCTGGCTTTTCAACTTTGAGGCGTTCTTCCTCTTGCACACACATGGCAATCAGTTCGCTCATTATCATAATATCGTACACCAGTAACTCCGTCATATTTGGTAGTCAACATTTTGAGGATCAAGGTACTTGCATGGGCTTTTGAAGTCCCTTTAAATTGTTCATCTATGGAGTTGAAGTACTCCTTTGCATTCTCAGAGTCAGGAATGGCTTCTCGAATTGCAACGGATATGGAGTTCTTAATGATCATGGGAGACATACGGTTAGATCGCTCCCACTGTTCATAAGCACGTTTTTGATCTGATGTACTACTATCAGTAAGTGGAGCAGGAGGGTCAATACGAAGTGCATGATCGAGGTCCATTACTCCGAGAGTGAGTTTCACTTGATCTCTCCATGTTGAGAAGTTAGTACCAGTTAAAGATTCAATTCCGGACAAGTAACCCGTATTGGAAGTTGAGGTAGATTCTGTCATAGATTGAAAGTTAAATGCATGCTCAAATAAAACTTAAAGTATTAATGGGATATACATATATATATGTAAAATAAAGCATATCGGTATAAATGTAAACCTATCAATAAACACCAAAATAATAGGTTTATAAGATGTTGGTGCCTAATTGTCAACCTCACGTTGGTTTAGTTGACAATTAGACCATTAATCATCTTTAACTAGACTAAGCATGCAATTGTATCATGTATCACCGTTGGGTAAAAACATAACACTTATGCTTATTTATATTTCATTGTTCAAAAAACTATCATACAAATAGCCGTTGGGTTCATTGAATGGTAACTTGAACAATTACATATTATGGCATGAATAAACTTATATATCAATCTAAATAACCATTCATTGGACTGATTATCTAGTTTAACATATAAGTTGTCATATCAAAAGATTCAACAAGTTTAGAATATTATGCAGATATGAATGTAGCTCATGTTTTTCCAGAATTTCAACATATTAATGTATGCAGGAATTTAAATATTTGCCTAGTACAAATTCTTAACTAGCCTACTGTTTTCGAAACCTATAACCAGAGGCCATTACCCCAAAACTAATTCCAATTCCATGTTGTCAAACGTGAAAAAGTAATATTTGGCAGAAAAAATATTTGACAGTAAAACTTCTGTTCATAAGATTTCTATATGAAACTTGAATTGTTGAATATAAAAAAAAAAAAAAATTAAAAGGAACAATTTATACAATTAAATACAAACTCCCAATTGATGGCTATTAAATAGTTGTTAATTAGTATGAGAAATCATGAATTGTAAAATCATAAATGCAGACTCCCCATTGACAACCAAAATGAAATTCACGTATAAAAGTGAAAACCGAGTGACACATTAAATTGTAATCAAGTGGACTCCATTAAACATTTCATTAAATTGTTTGATTAATTTATTCAATTTTAATAGTCACCAACTGGATTTATTTTGATTGCCGACAAATTGAAAAACAACGCATTCGTTTTAAACATACAGAAGTTCGTCGACAATTACAAAAATGAAAATCATGATGATTTGAAATGCTCTGATACCACATGTTGATTAATTCATAACATAACAGAGGTTTAATCATCATGATCATCATTAATTTACACTACAATTGAAGGAAACTTACTTGACGGTAGAATCGATTGAAGATTAGGGTTGGATGATGAAGCCATAACATTAGGATTGATCGATTCCGGTAATGATGTCAATTGATCCTAATGAGGTATGGGACGAACCCATTAACGACCGGACGTCCGAAAGGTCGCATGAACGAAGCGACCTGCGTACTACCCAAAGTCATCATTAGATTACAAGTCCCAAAGGCCCTGTCAAAGCGTGGCAGGATTTTGGGGAAAAGTTATCCTCGAGCCATGCTAGCATTAAATGAAGTCATGGTCTGAATATGACCGGTGCTATAATCCGGCAGGCACAGACTGGTCATTGGCGAAGGACCGGAGGTTAATAAGAGATACGGACCAAAGTTTATATCCCGTTTTCCCGCTCCTAAGACTTGTTCTCTTTCCCGCTCAAGAAACAGGTCCATAAATAGAGATCAAGCTCCAACGAAGGAAGCATTGAATACACTATCATTTATTACTCTTACCTATAATTCCTCCTTTCTATCCATATACGACCTTACGTCGATCATATTAACTTACTTAAGCTTCGGAGTGTCCTCCCGGAAATCCCTTCCGGAGGACTTCTGACTTAGGGTTGTTCGTGATTTCAGGTACACAGCACAGCAAACCGTTCGGTCCGAGGCTCTCGAAATCAGGACGCAACATTTGGCGCCATCCGTGGGACCTTGAACAAAATGGTCCTCAATTCAACACCAAAAGGAGGGAATCAACCTTTGATGCGGCCAGGAGATAGCCTCACCCCTCCTTTTCCTACTTCGGCCGTCGTCGGCTTCGAAACATCACCTCCTCCTTCCGGGTCTGGAAAGGATGACCCAACAGAAGAAGAAATTAAAGAATTCCATCTCTTTTGCAAATTTCGGAAGCTGCGAGACTTGGAGAAAGGTCGAAAGAAAGTAATAGAAGGAGCAGGTGGGGCCGGGAGAACCCTCACTTACTCTAGCGAAGAATCTACAGAAGAAGAATATGCGGAGGAGGTGTATAAGGAGAAAACCCCTCCCGTTCCGGATCGAAGTCAGGAGTCCGGGCGAGAGGGAAGAAGGAAGAGAAGAAAAACTCCGGAGAGAAGAACAGAGCGACCCCCACTGAGAAGGGGACAGTCCCTAGGGGAAAGAGGAGAAGGTTTTACCCAGCATCCTTCTTTGACATCCAAAAGATTTCGGTCCCCGTTTACTGACGAAATCAATGAAATGCCGATCCCTACGGGACTCAAAGGCCCCCGAGTAAAGTCATATGACGGAACTGTGGATCCGGATGATCATGTGGCCAGCTTCCGTTGGGCCGTGAAAATGATTCCAATGGACCAAAAATTGTGGTGCTTATACTTCGCAGGTACTTTGGAGGGTTCGACTCGGTATTGGCTGTCTAGTTTGCCTCAAAGAATCATTGCTAGCTTCGAGGAGCTCGCTGCGCAGTTCAGCCACAGCTTCATACAGCAGAAGAAGTATCAGCAAAAATCTCAGTCTATAATGGCATGCAGGCAACGGGAAGGGGAGTCAAACAAATCATACTTCAAAAGGTTTAATGAACAGAGCCGGAAAATGCCCGTCCGGGAGGATTCTTTGATAATAGCAGCCTTCACTTATGGCCTTTGTGAAGGAGAGTTGTTTAGGGAGCTGTCGAAAAGAGATTTCGTAAAAGCAGACGATATGATCAATGTAGTAAACAAAGTGTTAAAACAAGAGGAGGAGAATGCGGAGAAGTTACGCTTCGAGGCGCAAGAAAAGAAAGGAACAATCAGTGCCAGCTCTTACAAAAACGAAGGGAAGACGAAAGGAGGGTTTAGGTCCGGATACGGAGGAAAACCTTCGTATCGAGGGCGGTTCCAGGAAGGGAGACCTCCGTCAGAGCGATATGGCTCCTCCAGACAAGAAGCTTATTCCACTTATGAAACTCGCCGTTTGGAGGTGAAAGGGACCAGGAAGCGATATCCTAGCGACCCCAACGCCTATTGCGAGTTCCACAAGATTATGGGACACTCAACCGCCTCATGCGAAAGCTACAAGAGAGATAAGGAGGCACGAGGGGGAAAGGCGGAGGTCGCCATAGTTGAGCCTTCGACCAAGAAAGAAGCAGCGGTATACAACACAGAAATCTTTGCTCTGGAAGGGGAATCGTCGATCCCCTCCCTAGGAAAGAGGCATAAAGGGGTAGTAGAGTTCGGAAGGGGGGAACCCGTCCCGGAAGGATATGTAGGGACGGAGCCTTTGGTCATCTTCAGCGTAATAGCCAAGGTTATGGTCCGTCGGGTGTACGTTGATTCGGGAAGCTCAGCCACATCATGTACAACCACTGCTTCGATAAATTCCCCTCCGATATCAAATCTTTGTTAAAACCTGCCGCAGGGACGGTCGTAGGCTTTGCAGGGCAATCGGTGTGGCCTAGAGGGAAGATCAGTGTTGTAAAAATCGGTCTTGGCGGCCGCCTAGGCGGCGCCTAGGCGCTTGGCGGTCGGCTGCCGAGTGAGAAATTGCTTAATCGTTGGAGTTTGAAGGTTTTGGTCAAACTCGGTCCTAATCGGTCCTAGGCGGCCCTTGGCGGTCTTTGGCGGTCCTTGGCGGCCCTTGGCGGTCAAAAAAATGGTGATGAAGAAGATTGGAGTGGGCATGTTTTTTTGTTTCAGTCGTTATGTTGAAGAGGAAAAAAGACGGCGATGAAGAAATTAGGTTTTCATTGGTATATTAATTGATAAATAAGTTGGAGTGGGCCTGTTTTAGAATGATAGATTGGTTGGGCTCATTATTGGGCTTCTTTTTGTTATATTTCAAAACACCCTGATCTAACTTAAGTTTCCAAAATCCAGTATTCAAACTTATTGTTCGTATTTTATATATTGTTATTGACTAATTTAATTATTTTGTTAAGATATTATATATATTTTTCTAAAAAAATTAATTTTCTTTGTATTTAATAGTACCCGCCTAGAAACCGATTAATCGCCGCCGAGACCGATTAATCGCTTGAAGGTGGTCGACCGCCGAGCGATTTTTACAACATTGGGGAAGATACACCTTCCCTTCACATTGACCGATTGGGAAAGAGGAGATTGCAAGACCATTTTAGCAGAATTCGTTATTATCGAAGCACCTTCAAGGTACAATGCCATCCTGGGCAAAACCGGTTTATGGCAGTTCCAGGCCGTTCCGTCGACCATCCACGGCCTGCTCAAATTCCCCTCAGAGCATGGCGTAGTAACCGTCCGGAGCATGCCCATGCCTCCTTTAGAGTGTAATAGCATCACCCACCAAGATAGTTGGACGGAACAGAACGAAATCCAGTTAGTAGTTAACCCGAAGTATCCGGACATCAAGGTTCGGATCGGAGGAGGGCTCCCACAGGAGTTGCAAAAAGAACTAGGAGATCTTTTAAGAAGATATAAGCATGTGTTCGCGTGGGAACCTAAGGATATGACTGGCGTCTCAAGAGAAGTAACGGAGCACAAGCTGGGTCTAAATCCTGCATTCCCTCCGGTGAAGCAATCAAAACGAATCATGGCTAGACATCATAATGAAATAGTTAATAAGGAGGTGGTTGACTTAGTAACCGCAGGGGTCCTACGTAGCACTCAATATCCGGAGTGGATAGCAAACCCTGTTCTTGTCAAAAAGAGCGACGGATCGCTGCGCATATGCGTCGACTTTAAAGACCTTAACAAAGCATGTCCGAAAGACAGTTATCCTCTGCCTGAGATTGAAGAAAAGGTGGAATCGCTCGGAGGATATCGGTGGAAATCATACCTGGACGCCTACAAGGGGTACCATCTGATTCAGATGGCTCGGGAGGACGAGGAAAAGACTTCTTTTCACACCGAAAAAGGGACTTTCTGTTACGTAAAAATGCCGTTTGGTCTGCGAAACGCCGGGGCCACTTACCAGCGGTTGGTAGACAGAGCGTTCCAGGATCAGATTGGCAGGAACTTAGAAGTATACGTAGACGATATGGTAATCAAAAGCAAAAATAATGACGACCTGATCAAAGACGTGGAGGAGACATTGCGGCGGTTACAAAAGATCAGCATGAAGTTGAATCCCAAGAAGTGCTCTTTCGGGATGGAAGAAGGGAAGTTCCTTGGTCATATCGTAACTGCATCCGGGATCCGGGCGAACCCAGAGAAGGTAGACAATTTGCTTGGAATGAAAACTCCACGAACGATGAAAGATGTACAGAGCCTCAACGGGAAATTAGCCGCCTTGGGGAGGTACTTAGCCAAGTCCGCAGAAAAATCAGTTCCATTCTTCAAGGCCCTCCATGGTTGCACAAAAAAGGGAATGATGGAATGGACGGACGAAGCGGAGAAAGCCTTTGTCAACCTAAAACAACACCTCCGAACCATCCCTACCATGGCCAGCCCGGTAAGCGGGGAACCCCTGATCGTTTATTTATCGACGAATACCCGTTTACTTCGTTAGCAGAGCTCTACAGGACGCAGAGTTGAACTATTCAGTGATTGAGAAATTGATATTGGCGCTAGTATACGCTGCAAGACGGTTGAAGAGATATTTTCAAGCTCACCCAATAACGGTTTTGACTAACCAACCAGTGAAAAGCATCCTACTGCGACCAGAGCGCTCAGGACGATTGACAAAGTGGGCAATCGAGCTGGGTGAACACGACATAACCTTCCGTCCAAGGCAGACCATTAAAGGTCAAGCCTTAGCCGATTTTCTGGTGGAAATGCCAGAGGAAGACAATGTGTCTATCGTAGAAAGTGGAGAACTCTCAAAAGCAAATGCATCGTCTCCGCAGGTTTGGCAGATGTTCACAGACGGAGCAGCAAGTGCAGAAGGTTGCGGGGCAGGAGTAATTCTCACAGGCCCCAATGATGAAAGAGTGACATGCGCCCTTAGATTCGATTTCAAATGTTCTAACAACGAAGGGATTAGCCAAAAGCCTTGAAATCGACGGACTTGAGGCTTTTGCGGATTCGATGTTGGTAGTTAACCAGATAAAGGGCTCATACGAAGCTAAATAAATTCACATAAAGAAATACCTATCAAGGGCTAAGGAGTTAATTTCAGGGTTTAGCAAGTTCGAAATAACCCAGATCCCCAGAACGAAAAATAAGGAGGCGGACGCTTTAAGTAAGTTAGCGTCAATGTTATTCCTTCACTTAACTAAGAAGGTTCTAGTAGAGGTCCTATCAAAGAGAAGCATCGAAGGTATAGAAGAAGAGGCAATGCATGTAGGTCCGGAAGAATCCTGTTGGCTTTCCCTATACAGCAATATCTACAGAAGGGTACCTTACCGAACAAGGTGACGGAGGCGAGGAAAATCAGGGTCAACGCGAGTAAGTACACGATTAAAGACGGGACTCTATACAGAAAAGGGTACTTAACTCCCTGGTTAAGATGCCTAAGCAGGGAAGAGGGAATGCGGGCAATAGTAGATGTGCATGAAGGGTTATGCGGTTCGCATTCCGGTCCGCGGGCGCTCACCCAGAAATTGCTCCGAACGGGTTATTTCTGGCCAAGCATGTCCATGGACATGCAGGAATATGTCAAGAAATGCCAACAATGTCAAGTGTATGTGAATGTCCCAAATACGGCGGCAGTAAATCTCACAAGCATCACTAGCCCCTGGCCTTTCTGCCAATGGGGAATTGACATCGTGGGCCCTTTCCCCAAAGCTCCGAGAGGGGTACAATTCCTGGTGGTGGCAGTGGATTACTTCACCAAGTGGGTGGAAGCAGAGGCCTTGGCATGCATATCAGGTTCCAACATTATAAAATTTGTATGGCGACAAATTGTATGCCGGTTTGGCCTCCCGCACACGATTGTTAGTGACAATGGAAAGCAATTTGCCAGCAACCCCTTCAGAGAGTGGTGCATCAAGCAAAGCATCAACCAAAATTTCACATCCGTCGCCCACCCCCAAGCGAATGGTCAGACAGAGGTCATGAACAGAACAATTGTTAAAGGGATAAAAACTCGTCTAGGGCGAGATCAGGGTGCATGGGTGGATGAATTGCAAAGTGTATTATGGGCATACCGGACGACGGCCAGAAGGGCGACGGGAGAAACCCCATTTTGCCTAGTATACGGGACGGAGGCCGTCATCCCGCTGGAAGCAATGTTACCATCTCACCGGGTAAGGAATTTCAGTCTAGGTGAAAATGAAGAGGCCCTCAGATATAACTTGGATCTGGTCGATGAACGTCGTGAAATAGCGGCAAGTAGACAGGCGGCGTACAAGTTGCTATCAGAGAACTACTACAACAAAAAGGTACGCGGAACTGCATGCCGAGCAGGAAGCCTCGTTCTGCGAAAAAACGAGGCAAGCCTTCAGCATAAACCGGGGAAGCTCTGCCCAAATTGGGAAGGTCCATATCGTGTCAGAGAAGCAAGGCAGGATGGCTCGTATGTCTTAGAGTCAATGGACGGAGTACGGGTTCCACGAACATGGAATATGAGGAACCTTCGTAGGTTCCATTTTTAGAAGAAAGAGCGTGTTAAAGCCCGGCCTGTTTTGTGGGTACGAAGGGTCGTGTCTGTAACAAACAAATCGAACGAACCTGCTTTAAGCATGACATTTTGCAAATTTATCTTCACACACCTAGGTCGAATGACGAATAAGCGAACTATGCGAACATACGTACCTGTTAAAACATATATATACGACGAAAAAATAAAAAAAGAAATCTCCCTCATAGCTATGAAGAAGTTTAAAGTTTGTATTACAAGTCGAGAGACGAATACAACCTTCCCTCCGGACGAAAACCGGAGCCTTAACAGAGCGACGAAAACGTTTAGAGTAGTTATAAATATTAATCAGGGACGCCTCTTTAAAAATTAATAATGAAATAAGCTAAAACAAACGAACCGAACACGTAATATAAAAGGAAAAGTACGATGCTTCATTCAGACGACATACAAAGTCTTCATTACAAAAAAGAGGAAACAAATAACCACTAAAAAACAAGACATAAACATCGATTAAGCAAATTAAGAAGGACGGACGGAGCTTTCCCCTACTCCTTCCACTCCGGTAGGGAGCCGAGCAACAAGTCGCTTGAGATCTTCCAGACTCACAATACCTTCTTCAAAAGAACGAATGAGATCATAGTCAGGTGCAACCAGATCTTCAAAAAGGCTCATTATTTTTGTCTGGGCCTGGGGGTAGTCATGAACAAGTTTAGGATTACTAAGAGCATCCGGATAGGCTCTCTGGGTATCCACACACCCTTGATAACGCCCATACTTCAAACTTTCTTCTTGAAGAACGGTATTGCGATTCACAAACTCATCAGAAGAAAGGAGCGACTCAAAAGCCCCAGGAATTCCTTTCTGAAGTACCCATTCCATATTTTCACGACTCTCAACTACCTCCCTTTTAAGCAGATCAGTATCTGCCTCCGTCTTAGCAAGGAGACGTTGGGTCTCCGATAGTTGTAGGTCCTTCTCAACGAGGGAAGCTTCCAATTCTGCGATACGAGCAGAAGAAGATTTATTCTGATCTTCAGGCTCTAGCATCTGCACATCTTTGGCCTTTAAAGAACGCTTCAGACCCTCGTTTTCCTCAGAAATTTGATTCATGGCTCATGCTAGTTGGTTCTTCTCGAATTTCTCTCGCTCAAATAAATCTTTAGCAGTTTTCATTAGCTCTGATAATCGGGTGAATTCAGCATGCTGGTTCCGAGAAATTTGCTCTTGCTGAGTTCTTTGGGCTTGAAGGTCGGTTAACAGATCAACGGTGCTCAACAAGCTAGCCTTAGCCCTAAGAATGGCATCATCAGGTGTAAGGGTCATTATCTCCCCGGTAAACGGCGCTTTGGATATGGAAGCCTCCAATACGGCAGGAGAGGTGGTAAATCCAAAAGGGGTGAAAGGTTGAGTGGTTCGTGACTGCTGGCTTTCGGCTTTTTCTTTCACTTCTGCAACGGGCAGCGTGGTAATGGCAACAGATGAGGAACCATCAAATCGAGCAAAACCTCCTGCAAGTAAAAAAAATGTAAGGAAACAAAATAAGGGGAACCCATAAAACTTACGATTCAAAGAAAATAAAAATGAGAGGGGTATATAAGGGATAAGAATCTTTACCAGAAAAGGCGAGGTCAGGGATGTTTGATTGACTCTTAGCAGATTGTGGAGATAACGAGCCTTGATCCGGGGCTAAAGATTGAACGGAAGAGCTAAAAAGATGACTACTAAAACGAGCAACAACTGAAGAAGTCGGACGAGCGGGAGGAATCCTGCGCAGGATGACGGGTCCCCCGGAAGAAGAAGATTGAGGAATAGTGGTAGCAACAATAGAAGGCACAATTGGAGCGGAAGTCTTGAGAGACACGGAAAGGGGTGGAAGAGACACTTGCCCAGTCGTAACAGAAGCCCCAGGTACTGGTGGTTGAACTGCAAAACACATTAAGACAGTTATATACCTTCAATAAAGCAAAGGAAAAAGGTGCATGTAGCGGTGAAAGTCAAAACTAGCGTACCTTGTGGTAGGACCTTGGGCCGCTTCTGAGAAGGAAATGGAACGTCCCCTTTCCTTCTTTTTTGACGGATCCCTTTTGGTGGAGAAGTCAATGCACTGATGGAGCGAACCCAGGGGGGAAGGACAGACTCGGTCTGAGAATCAGGTATCATTGTACCCTCAGTAGTAAAATCGGGACCAGGAAGCGGGTCAAAACCAAGAGAGACGGTTGGGGAACTGATTTCCTCCACACTTACGCGACCAGCAGCTTCCTGTTTACCAGAACCAAGAGAAGGAGTTTCCTCAGAGCTAACGTCTTGAATGATGGGAACATTAACAGGGACTAACCCTCCGTCATCCACAGACACGGCACTTTTGGCATAAGAACCTCTTGCCATCCGTAACCGGTGAAGGAGCGGGACGACCTCCCCATTTAATTTCCATAGCGGGCGAATTCCCCTAGAAGCGTAAAATGGGCTTAAATCGGCCATACCAAGAAGCACCTCATCTGGATCTTCCCAATCCACTTGAGCGGCGGTAAGGCTTGTTATGTACTCTGATTCTTGCTCAGATAGCTCAGGAAGTGGATCGGAAGGACGCCCAACAACCCTCCCCCAGGGCAAGGCGACATCGCGGAAAGCAGAGCGACTCACATAAACAAATTGAAACTTCCAATCATGAATCGAGTCCCTCAGGCCAAAGATTCGACCGCTTTGACCAGGACGGGGGGCAAATATGGCCCAATCGCCGCGACTGGTGACGATGTAAAAGTAGCGAAACAATTTGGCAGAGGGGGGATGTTTAAACCACGACAAAGCATGATAAAACCAATGATTTTACGAAACGAATTGGGTACAAGTTGGGCCATGTGAATGCCTAAATCCTGAAGCAGGACCAAGATGAAATCGTCCACAGGAAATCGGAGCCCTCCTTGCAAATACTGCAGGTATACGGGCTCATAACCATCCGGAGCAGATTTTATGGTTTCTCCTACGCCAGGGTTTCGAAGATCAAATCGCGGATCGATATGATAATCATGAATAATCACGGGGAGATCGCTAGGAGATAAGTTGCAAAAAGTATTGGCGGCTGTTCGTTTTTCTTTAAACCCTTTGTCAGTCTTCTCTCGAGTTGCTTTATCTTTCTTCATAATGGCAGCAAAATTACGAACAAAGATAGGGGGTCAAGAAAGGGAAGGGAGGAAACGGTTAAAGAAGGCGATGAAAAGAAGCAAGCGACCCATAGTACGTATAAGTAGGAAGGGAATACCAAAGGACTTTAAGTTGGAAGTGACAGATAACGGTAATATTTTAGGATAACGGTAACTATTTTCGAAACGGTTGAAATTCCTCAACAGACCGAACAGAACGACGAAAGATTAAATTAGAACCAACTAACTCGAATATTTAATTGGCTTCTAATCTAGGGGACTTAATGAGGTATGGGACGAACCCATTAACGACCGGACGTCCGAAAGGTCGCATGAACGAAGCGACCTGCGTACTACCCAAAACAGGAAGCTAAGGATAGTCATCATTAGATTACAAGTCCCAAAGGCCCTGTCAAAGCGTGGCCGGATTTTGGGGAAAAGTTATCTTCGAGCCATGCTAGCATTAAATGAAGTCAAGGTCTGAATATGACCGGTGCTATTATCCGGCAGGCACAGACTGGTCATTGGCGAAGGACCGGAGGTTAATAAGAGATACGGACCAAAGGTTATATCCCGTTTTCCCGCTCCTAAGACTTGTTCTCTTTCCCGCTCAAGAAACAGGTCCATAAATAGAGATCAAGCTCCAACGAAGGAAGCATTGAATACACTATCATTTATTACTCTTACCTATAATTCCTCCTTTCTATCCATATACGACCTTACGTCGATCATATTAACTTACTTAAGCTTCGGAGTGTCCTCCCGGAAATCCCTTCCGGAGGACTTCTGACTTAGGGTTGTTCGTGATTTCAGGTACACAGCACAGCAAACCGTTCGGTCCGAGGCTCTCGAAATCAGGATGCAACAGATCTGATGGAGGGATTTCTCACAATTGATTTGGTGTTTGTAGTGTGAGAATACGTAATGACAAGATACAGGAAAAATCCACAATCCCTAATTTATGTGATATGACAGTTACATCCATCACATAACTGACAAATGGTTCACATGTTAGCAACCTGCACCACTACCAAGTTTAATTGTTTTGTTTAATCATAATGAAACTTTACGATGTAAATAATCTCTTTAAAGAACTAAACGCCACATTACTTGTTTATATGTCTTCTTTTAGTCCAAATAATTGTTTTCTATTAATAGGATCAACTACCAAAATTCAAAAGTTAAGCTTGTAGAACAACTTCAATAAAATATTGTGGAAGTATGCGAAGATGCAAGATTTATTTTAAGGGAAATGGAGACCTTGCTAAGAAGATGGTCAAAACAAGCAAGCGACAAGCTAATACTTCATAGTTGGTATACAGTGTGTAGCAGGCATGTCCAATTTCTTGCTTTTTTAACCAAACACTAGAATGTGGTCAAATTAAATTTTAATTCCCTCAGATTCCATTCATTTCCAGCAAACCAATTGGCACCTTAGAGTATGTTTACAGAACGAAAACTTGCCCACAAACTATCTTAAGAGCTTTATTAGTAGTTTCCGTATATATATTTGGTGGTAATACGAACATATCTGATTTTGTATATGCGCGCCGATTGATGCATTCTGATTATATTATGATTATTATATTGTGTGTATTTCATTTCGACTTTGACTGCTCATTTAATCAAAAACAGAGTTTTATTGATTTGTTTACTTTTGGCTGGATTTGTTCACTCATTGTGTAGGGATGTGTTTACCTTACATTACCTGGCCTTCCTATCCTTCAAGAATAATCATTAGATCATGCACAACTTCGGCGGGTTGACTAATAGGTCAAATGGGGCTTAAAGTTAAAATGGGTAAGTTTTAGTACGGGTTCTGATTTGGTTGTTCCACAAGCACGTGTTAAAAAAAACTCAAAATCTAACATTTGGATTAAGATGTTGTTTGCTTTTTAATTAACGTGTTAAAAAAAACTCAAAATCTAACATTTGGATTAAGATGTTGTTTGCTTTTTAATTAATTTATGTCTGAAATGTGAAAACAGTTTGTCACAATAAGAGGTGGTTGTAAAATATTAAAATCGATTTTTTATAACTATTATTATAAAAAATGATTTTTTTTAAATGACTTTAACTAATTCGTTATTTCTCATATTTCCCCGTTTTGAATCTCAACTAACATACTGTATAAATTACGGAGTACATTTTAATTTCGCCCATTCCGGATAACAAAAGTAAAATCAAAGTTTTTTGTGTTTTAATATGAAATAAAAAGTTAATAAACATTTGAATCAATCTGAATGAAAAGTATAACTCGGTTTCACAATCCTTCAAATCTAGAGTAATGTATAACTTCCGGTGTGTTTGTATCGTTGGACTAGGCTATTCTGGAATTTTATCCGAGTGTTTAAATGTTACATATTAGTAATCCATATCATGATTTGTTAATTTTGCTTGGAAGGAAGGTGGGTACGACGTCGTATTCTTTGTCCATTGGATTGGAAGTTGTTAAGGACCCTATTTGGTTGAATCTGTACCATCACAACCTAACCAGTATAACCCTACAGCTTTCATCATTGGAGCTGATCTAGCATGCCTTCTCTAACAAAAAGATTTGATAGATTAACAAATCTAACTAGGAATTAATTTTCATACCGCATATTTTGATACATCTACCACAATATACAAGTATTTCTACAAACTGTACAAACATATAAAACACTTATTGTAATAAATTGATTTAAAATATGGTGTAAAAATCACCTCTAATATTAATTATTGTCTTGGTTAACAAGATTAACGGTTGAACCCCAAATATGTATTTTTAATCTTTATTTTTTATCAATACTTATTTTGCATTGAAGGAAGTATAATTTATTGAAATTGTCTTATTTATACAACCAACAAGTATAATGCAAAAAAAGTTTCAAGAAGGATCGATGACACCCATAACAAGAAAATGTGCCCCTCCAAAATCCTAAACAAAGTTAACCTAGGCATACCCAAATTAGAGGAGTTGACAACAACAGAATAAGTCAAAATCAGATAAATTGACTTTAACACCACTCCATGCTCATTGGGCCACATGCAGTAGGTAAATTTGTGTTCTTCACAATTATACATACATATACAAATACATCCCTATATAAACCACTAATCTCCAAATGTTATAACCATCATTCCAATTACCACTTAAAGCAATACAAACAATCCAAAAATGGGTCTGCCTTCAACCTTTTTGGCTGGTTTTTTCATCATCTCATGTTTTGTTTGCTTGTACCCTGACCTTGCAATAGCGAAACATGCTGCCTCACCCGTTACGCGACACTATAAGTTTAACGTAAGTTTTTCGGTATATATGAATTATAGCATTTTCGGTTTGTTTTATTAAAAAAGTGTACATGACGTTTTCAGATTCGGATGCAAAATGTGACGAGATTGTGTCAAACGAAAAGCATTATAACCGTCAATGGGAAATTTCCCGGCCCAAGGATTATTGCTAGGGAAGGCGACCGATTGGTGATAAAAGTTGTCAATCATGTCTCAAACAATATCACTATCCATTGGTACATATTTATTTTACATTTTAAAGAATAAAAAAAACAATTCAACATTAATGAACAAGTGTTAAATATTGTTGTTTGATGAGGGCAGGCATGGAATTCGACAACTTCGGAGTGGATGGGCTGATGGGCCCGCGTACATAACACAATGCCCGATTCAAGCGGGCCAATCGTACGTTTACAACTTTACAATTATTGGACAGACGGGAACACTTTGGTACCACGCCCATGTCTCTTGGATTAGGGCAACCCTCTATGGCCCGATTGTCATTCTCCCTAGGCTTAACACTTCATACCCTTTTGTGAAGCCTTACAAGGAAGTCCCAATTATGTTTGGTAAAATGTTGAACCTTGTTGCTTTAATATACGGGTCAATGGTGGTTTTCTTATAGTAAACTATGTCGTTTTGATTAATAGGAGAGTGGTGGAAGAGTGATACAGAAGCCGTGATCAATCAGGCCCTTCAGACCGGAGCTGGCCCAAACAATTCAGATGCTTATACTATTAATGGATTACCTGGCCCGTTATACAATTGTTCTTCACCAAAAGGTTACTATTTCTTTAAATTCTCATCTACAACTTTTCAGTCATACTAGTTATGAATTTATACAACTTTTCAGTCATACTAGTTAATTATAAATTATAAAGAAGAAGAATTTTATGCACAAAATGTTTTTTTGGGCCTAACCAACCCGACTTGATTTGTTTTGACCTGTTATCCAACCTGCTTGACCTGTTTTGTCACATTTAGTTTACATCATTTTACTTTGTTGATATTGAAATAACTTTAATCTATGTGCAGAAACTTTTCTACTTAAGGTGAAGCCCGGGAAAACCTACCTCCTTCGTTTGATCAACGCTGCCCTGAATGATGAGCTCTTTTTCAAAATCACGAACCATACATTTACAATAGTCGATGCCGATGCAAGTTACGTGAAACCATTCGAAACCGATACAATCTACATCACACCGGGCCAAACAACCAATGTTCTCCTCAAGACCAAAAACATCACCACCAACACCAAATTCTTAATGGCGGCCCGACCCTATTCAACCGCCGCTTCTGGAACATTCGATAACACCACCGTTGTTGGTGTTCTCGAATACAACAATAATAATCTAGTACCATTCTCAAATATCTCCATTAAAGGCCTTGCTTTACCTACACTACCCGCTATTAATGCAACTTCATACGTTGCAAATTGGACGAACAAATTCCGTAGTTTTGGAAATTTGGTAAAGGTACCACAAACGGTTCAAAACCGGTACTTTTTCACGGTCGGGCTCGGGACTGACCCGTGCCCGAAAAACCAAACATGCCAAGGACCAAATGGAACCAAATTTTCAGCCTCGATTAACAACGTTTCCTTCACATTACCAACAACCGCACTTCTTCAAGCCCGATACTTCGGGCAATCAAACGGGCTTTTCACCACCAATTTCCCGACATTCCCGCTTAACCAATTCAATTACACGGGTACTCCACCTAACAACACCATGGTTACCCATGGTACAAAACTGGTGGTGCTACCGTACAACACCACTGTGGAGCTTGTGATGCAAGGGACTAGTATTCAAGGGGCGGAAAACCACCCGCTTCACTTACACGGGGTTAACTTTTATGTTGTCGGGCAAGGGACCGGGAACTTTAATTCGGGTACTGACCCGGCTAACTTTAATCTCGTTGACCCGGTTGAAAGGAACACGGTTGGTGTGCCAGCTGGCGGTTGGGTGGCGGTTCGGTTTCGGGCTGATAATCCGGGGGTGTGGTTTATGCATTGTCATATTGAGATTCATTTGAGTTGGGGGTTGAAAATGGCATGGGCTGTCATGGATGGAAAGCTTCCGAATCAGAAGTTGCCTCCACCACCTTCTGATCTTCCAAAATGTTGACCTTGACTTTGACTTTGTTTGATACCCGAAGTGTTGATTTTGACTCGATGAGTCTTTTGTTTTTCGAGTTCTTTATAAGTTATATATATTTGTGAGTGATTGTTTCAATGGCGTTTTTGGTATATGGGATTTTGAAATTTGCTCAAATCCCCAATTCAATGTTTTAATTTGTTTTGTGAAATATAAGGATATTTGTTTAAATGTTTACAGCATCACTACGAATAGATCAAGTTACTTTTATCTGTATATTGTAATCTTTAATTGTTCTAATCGCTATTATAACAAGAAAAAACAACATCTAAAATCATTTATCTTGACTTTTAGTGACTTACATTTTGACATTTTTTTGACCTTATTTTAACTAATCTGATTCTGAACCCCCTTATTGACTGAAATAAATCAGTCATTAATCTTTCAAGCCTTTTATCATTATTACCTACACTAAAAAATTATTTTTTAAAACATATTTTAAAACTATTCAAAAAAAATACTTCCTCCGATTCAAAATAAGTGATACACTTGAGGTTTCACGATTTTTAAGGCAAAAGATTATAATGATAATTAAATTAGATTAATTAGATGGTTAGTGGGGAATGTGTCCCACATCTTTTGAATAAAATAAGGTTAATGATGTTTAAAAGTAAAAAGTAAGGGTAAAGGGGTCATTTCACTTTATTAAAGTAGATAGTTAGTGGTTGTGGGTCCCATTTTTTTGCCAAATAAGAAAACTTTTTAAAGTGTATCACTTATTTTGAATCATCCCAAAAAGGAAAGTGTATCACTTATTTTGAATCGGAGGAAGTATAATGGTTGCATAAGCTTCCTTGTGATACACAGTAAATACACCCCTGATCAAGTGTGTACCACATCCAACTATTTACCACATGGTTGAGGAAAACTTCAAAAACAATCACAACAAACTTCAAAAATAATCACAACAATGATTAGGTCGTATATATTACCAACATGTATACCACATCCAACAAAAAAAGGACATACTATTTATCATTGACAATATTATATATGGTACGATAAATTGGTATCGAGTCATCAAAGAAATGCTTAATTAATTAATTTCACAAAAGGTTGCCAAATATCTGGCACATGTTAGAGAATCGTGCTTATTATAGATCTCACTAACTCTTGCCGTTTTAGGAAAGTAATATTTGTCAAAGTTTAATAGCAAAGTGACACGTATGGACCGTTTAAGGTTAAAGTAATGTTTGAACTTGAAGTTCAAGTTTGCTTTACATTTTTAATTACAAAGCATAGCTTTTATAATTAAGTAAAATGACATGATGTGGTTCTTAACCAATGAAACACAACAAATTGAATTTGAACTCTTTCGGGTTCTGACACCTTTTCAATTATCTCTTTATATAAGAGAGATTCGTAAATATCATAAAATTTGGAAAGACCATGTGGATTACTTTGAACCATTCGATAAGTTTTGATCAATGGCTACAAATATTTGGGGAAAATATTTCATCAATATACAACTCGATTGCCATTTTCAGTCCCTCAATATTATCGTTTCAATCCCTTTGGACTACCCATAAGGGGTGCGATGGTGTCTTTGAAAAGGTATAGGAGGTGCAGCTGTACATGGTCTATTTTTTATATGGGCTCAATTTATAAATATATACTACCTCCGTATCAAAATAAGTGATACACTTTCCTAAAAGGGGTGGAACAAAATAAGTGATACACTTCAAAATCTTTCCATATTTGGCAAAAAAGTGAGACCCCTTGTCCACTAACTATCTACTTTAATAAAATAAAATTACTCTTTTACCCTTACTTTTACTTTTAAACATCATTAATTTCACTACATCCAAAAGAAGTGGGTCCCATTATCCACTAACTATCCACTTTATACTATTTTAAATCACTTTCCAATCTTTTGCCTCAAAAACCGCAATTTCCCAAATGTATCACTTATTTTGATACGGAGGTAGTATATCTTTTATACTACCTCCGTATCAAAATAAGTGATACACTTTCCTAAAAGGGGTGGAACAAAATAAGTGATACACTTCAAAATTTTTCCTTATTTGGCAAAAAAGTGGGACCCTTCTCCACTAACTATCTACTTTAATAAAGTAAAATTACTCTTTTACCCTTACTTTTACTTTTAAACATCATTAATTTCACTACATCCAAAAGAAGTGGGTCCCATTATCCACTAACTATCCACTTTATACTATTTTAAATCACTTTCCAATCTTTTGCCTCAAAAATCGCAATTTCTCAAATGTATCACTTATTTTGATACGAAGGTAGTATATAATCTTAGAATTTTAAGCCAGTTTATTAATTTAACAGAAAAAAAATTAGAAATCTTAATCCTAATTTTTTTATATAAATATTGTACTAAGGAGGCCCATTTTTATCAATTTGCACAGAACCATTAAAATCTCGGAGACGCCCCTGACCGTACACCCCATACACAACCCTTCGCAGAGGAAAGCAACACATCATTCCTCTTATGCGGGTCATCTTCGAAGCGTCCTATGAGCTATTTGGTCGCAACCACTTCTTTTGGTCACCTCTTCCTTCTTCCTTTCTTTTTCTTTATCTTTTTTTCTCAGCTTTTTTTGTGTTCTTTCTTCATTCCTTGTTTTCTCTTCTTTTATTTTCTTTCTATGTTTTAGTGCTCTTCTTCTTTATTATATACTCTTTCCGTTTCATTTTAATTGTCTACATTTCTATATTGATTTGTCCCAAAATGACTGTCTACTCCTAAGTTTCAACCAATCAAAAACCATTTAAGTGGGAAAGAGAATATTTTATTGGTGAAATAATGTAATTAATGCATTTTCTTAAGTTGTGTGTTTTTTTAGTGGACAATAAATTTGGGACGGATGTGGTATTATAATAGATAATATATTTATTAATAAAATTTTAATTTATTATTAAGAAAACATTTTGGTCGCGAGTTTGATCACCCCTAACGTGGGTTTAGTCGCGTTTGTCACGTGTTTTACCAGGAGAGAAAACATCACTAAACATCAAAAAATACTTTTATTTTCAAACATTACTAACCACACTTTATTTTAAAGGTGTGAGACTCATTTCCTACTATCTATCCAAGTTAATCTAATATAATCCCCATTATAATCTTTTGCTTAAAAATTTGTGAAACAAATAATGTATCACTTTTTTTGAATCGGATGAAGAATAATAAAAAAAGGAATTAATTTTTACACCAGATTTTTTTATGTTTGTACACACTGTACGAACACTACTGTCATTTATTCATACTAATTAGATCAAGTTATGTGTCAAAATCAAAAGATAATAATAGTATTATTAAAGAAAATTAATAAATAACACATGTTATCATATTAAATGAGTAATAAAATAAGTAAAAAATAAATTGTAAGAATAAATATCATTTCCCTATAAATATTATTGCGGATTTATGTGTTTACGATATTTTAGGTGAAATGACAATTAATGACTTTGTGTAAGTGATGAGATGTCCTCGTAGTTTAGTGACACCTGTCCCTGCACACCATGGCCCACCACCCACCCATCCCTCCTCACCCCTTCAAGCTTCAACATACTCCTTCCGTCCCTAAATAAAGTTCCCATTTATATTGGGCACAACATTTTAGGAGATAGTTAGTGGTGGGATATTTGGTATTACTTTTGAATAAAATAGGTTTGATTGGAGAGAGAAAGTGTTTTAAGAGATAGTTAGTGGTGAAAGTATTGGTAATAATATTATTATATTAAGTGGGTCCTTTAAGTTTTAGAAATTGGAACTTTATTTAGGGACAAAACTTGAAGGTGAAATGGGAATTTTATTTAGGGACGGAGGGAGTACTATATAAATCCATCCCTCCCCTTTTTTCAGTACCACCACCTTGTCAAACGCAGAAACTAATAGTCGTTGCCAGATTTTATCTCCGGCCACCGTACAATCACCACCGTAAAGATGACGTCTGCTCTTCTACCACCGCTTCATTTCCTTGTCTCTCCGATT
This sequence comes from Calendula officinalis, assembly GCA_963853835.1. Classification (NCBI taxonomy): domain Eukaryota; kingdom Viridiplantae; phylum Streptophyta; class Magnoliopsida; order Asterales; family Asteraceae; genus Calendula; species Calendula officinalis. The sequence goes on along the minus strand of OY970832.1, from coordinate 5,972,217 downwards.
CTAGCGTCGCTGTTGTTGGTGAGTGATTTCTTAGAGTGGCTTTGTGGGCTGATCATCAACAATGGGAACCGGCGGCTACCACCCGGTTCAATGGGTTGGCCTTACATCGGTGAAACCATCAACCTCTACACTCAAAATCCCAACACCTTCTTCTCCAAACGTCAAACAAGGTTTCTTTTCTTTTATTGCTAAAAACATTATACTCCCTCCGTCCCAAAAAAAAACTTTCCATTTGACTTTTACATAAGTTTTTAGTTGATAGTTAGTGGTGTGGTCATTAATAATACTTTTGATTAAAATATAATGTTAGATTGGAGAGAGAAAAATAGTTAGTGAATATTAGTTTAGCCCATTAAATATGAGAAAAGAAAAGTTTTTTGTGAGATAAAAATTTAGAGTGAAATGAGAAATTTTTTATGGGACGGATGGAGTAATTAGTTTGAATAGTATTTGATTTTCCTGCTTAGTGTTTTTTTCTTCCAAATAGTATGCTTGCAAATGTGATTTGGATTAAAAAAGATAAATAATTAAAGGAAGAAAAATGATAACAACATTCTTTAACCGATCTTAAGTATAGTCACCTAAACATTTTAGATTTCACCCCTAATTAAATTAACAAAAATACAAATTTTATTGCATGTAATGTAATGTTTTTAAAGACAATCGTCCGCTGTCTTTAATAAAACCCGTAAATAAATAAAGCCCATTACAACTTTGGTATTAACGTTTTACCCAATTTGGTGAAAAATGTTAATTTTGTAAATAGACTTTCCTAGACTTATTTTGTGTTGTTTTGTAACGTAAATGATTTATTTGTAACGTAAATCAGAACTTAATTTTATAATATTTATTAAGTGTAATATTTGAATTGATACATCTACACCTTATAATATAGATATGGTTATGTTTTATTTATGGGAATTAATTTTTACACCATATTTTTTTATACTTATATCACATTTTATAAATATTACTGCATACTAAACCAATACATAAAGCAATTATTGTGCTATATATGTTAAAATATGTAGTGTAAAATTCACCACCTTTTATAATTTATTTATTTTCAAGGTTTGAAAAATAACTAAAGATTTCAATGATAAATTGGTGCATGTTAATATGTAGGTATGGAGATATATTCAAGAGTCGCATATTGGGATGCCCATGTGTGATGATATCAAGCACTGAGGTAGCCAAAATTGTGCTAGTGAGCCAATCTCATCTCTTTAAACCTACATATCCTACAAGCAAAGAGATGTTGATAGGCCCTGAAGCAGTCTTTTTTCACCAAGGTTCATATCATTCCCACCTCAAGAAATTAATCCAATCTTCATTTCTTCCTTCCGCCATTAAGGGTTCCGTTCATAAGATCGAGGCCATCGTCCTCGATCTTATTCCCACTTGGGAGCGTGTTGACACCATCAACACCTTGCATGAAATGAAGAAGGTATCATAACTTATTAATCTTGGATTATATTGTTATTATGTTGTTTTGTATTGTATCACTCGTTGATGTGATGTATCTATAGATTTTTTTGAACAACAAATATTAATCTAGTCCTAAATAATATTTATTTCCACAATTAATGAACTTGAACCTCTGATCACAAGGATGAGAGGACAAATATCATACCGCTAAGCCAAAGGCCCTTTAGTTATTTATAGATTTGACAATACACTTTTTGCGTGTTATACAGTATTCGTATGAGGTAGCGGTGATATCGGTATTTGGGAAGAAGTTAGAGGCGGATGAGATGGACGGGTTGAAGCATTTGTATCATTGTATTGAGAAAGGATACAATTCAATGCCTTTGGATCTTCCGGGAACTCCATTCAAGAAAGCAATGAAGGTGAGGACATTATCGATCATGAATCCATTACTTTCTAAAATTAGCATAATTTTCACATGAAGAGTCATGCATCATTTCTTTAAATAGATATTTTGGGATAACCAACACAATTCACTGCATCAAGAATCATTGCTTCATTTTTGTCTTCAAATACACTTGTTGCACGCACGAACTAGTGAAGTACTATAATAGTAACTCTCCCTCTATTAATATATTATCTATGATGGTAGTAATGATACCAATTATTTTATGCATATACTTGTACACTCATTTCTTTGGAGTTTGTCAAAGTCACAAACAAAAACACAGATTGATGTCGTTGATTCTTAGAATTTTCAAGATAATATATTCCCAAACCACGTGGATTTAAAAAATGTTAGTGGAATTAGTTTTCAAAATCAGTTCAACTCAACAAAATAAAATTTGGGAGAAAAATAAACTTTTATAAAAATCAAGTGAATGATCCAGTGTGTCAAAACCTTAAAATATGCCTAATTTTTTGAATGAGCCTAAAAAAGACAACTCGGACGAACTAATCCACAAAAAAGTTCAAAAACTAGACAAATAAAATTCCCAAAATACATCCTTTTTGGGTCCAAAAGTTCCGTAAACCACATACGGTTGTTTACCATGTCATATTTGTCATCGCTAGCTTCAATTTGATATGTCAAACGCCAGAAACGAAGACTCGTAGCCCAAATTATGCTCATTTTATTGCAACCTTTTTTTCCCACACGATCTTGTATTTTTTTAATTAAAGGTAAAAGTTCGTAACATAATTGTTTACATGTTCGATCGATTGTTATATCGAATTTTCTAAATATATGCAATATTCCAGTTTGGTTATTATGTTTAAATTTTTTAACAAAATGAAATTACAGGCAAGGAAGCTTCTGAATGAGAAATTGAGAAAGATGATAGAGAGAAGAAGGGAGAGCAGGGATCATGGTGGAGGATTGCTAGGGGTATTATTGGGATTAAATGAAAAAGAGAAATTGACAGATTCACAAATAACAGATAATATAATTGGAGTCATCTTTGCAGCTCATGATACAACTGCAAGTGTTCTAACATGGCTGCTTAAGTACTTACATGATCATCCTCATCTCTTGGATGCTGTTAAGGTATAAACATTTTATCATGATAGAAAAAATAAACTAAAAAGTACAAGAGATAGAACAACAAGATTATAAGAAATAAATAAAAAGATCTTGATTCGTGTTACACGTTACTCGGGTTCCTCACGTCGTGTTATACTTTCTCCGTTTCAAAATAAGTGACATATTTTCCATTTTTAGGTGTTTCAAAATAAGTGACATACTTTGAAACTTTCTTTATCTTTTGCATCAAAAAAAATGTTACTCAAATTATGTCACTTATTTTGAAACGGAGGAAGTATGTATTTGTACAACAAAATTATTAGATATATATATACACACACTTAAGGAATGGTATGTGATTTTGAATATAGATAGAACAAGAAGAAATACGGCGCAAGAGACTCGAGACTAACCGTGGAATTACATGGGACGATACTAGACACATGCCACTAACCACACGTGTGTTACAAGAGACATTGAGAGTGTCAACCATACTCCCGTTCACGTTTCGGGAAACAGTTGAAGATGTGGAAATAGAAGGTTATCATATCCCGCGTGGTTGGAAGGTTCTTCCTCTCTTTAATACCATCCATCACTGCTCCGACTTCTTCCCTGAACCCGACAAGTTTGATCCTTCAAGATTCGAGGTTGCATATTAATTATTAATTTTAAATATAATTAATCATGTTAGCTTTTTATAGAAAGAACATGAATATGTAATAGGTTAAATTGTGGAGCATTAATTTGTTTTTGTACATTATAGGTAGCACCTCGGGCGAACACGTTCATGCCGTTTGGGAAAGGAGTTCACTCGTGTCCCGGGAGTGAGCTAGCTAAGGTTGAAATGCTCATCCTCCTACACCACCTAACCACCTCCTTTAGGCAAGCTACTTTCACCTTATGACCTTTTTTATGTGGGGAAACGTCAATCCAAATTAAACCCGACTTGTTTAGAATTTTGTGTCTGAAAAATCAACTTTAACCCGAACATATTTAAATCATGGTAATACAATTACTTATCCGACTCATAAAACTTAACAATGGGTCGAATGGGTTAGCATGTCACAACCAGGTTGGCGGGTCAGATATAAAAAATGGACCTGATTACAATGGTAATAGTGAAGATTGAAAGGTAAAAAAGAGATCCAGGGATGTTTTAGGCGGGGTTTAAGGGATTTTATTGTATTTATATAATTTTTAGAAAAATTTAAATAAATTTTATAAAACTAATCGGGTTGGCAGTTCAACCCGTTTATACGTAAGCCAACCCGAATACGACCTGATTTATAAACGGGTTCATTTGCTTTTTACCCGAACCCAATAAGGCTCAACCCAAACCTGATTATTTTTATGTTGGGTTCGTGTTGGGTTTCGGGTCATGAATTGCACTTATGATCTCCTTTTGTATCACTTATGTTTATGCACATGCAAACCCTAAAACTTTTGTTTGGACATTTTCTTTTGCAGATGGGAAGTGATTGGAGACAAGCATGGCATAGAGTACAAACCGTTCCTTGTTCCAAAACAAGGCTTGCCTATCAAACTCCATCGCATAAGTGAATTTGATGTTTCGGGGGGCTAAATAGTCATGAAGGGAAATCGAAATATAAAATAGGGTAGAGATAAATAAGGACGATATAAAGTAGTTACAAACACAAAAGTATAATGTTTGAGGTTTTATATGTGTGTTCTACAACTATGGATCGTCAATCTATTACTATGTTTTTGGTATTAAATTGGTTCTGGTTTGGGCCTCTTTCTTTTGCCTTTTACGGTTTACTTGTGTGTTATCGGTTTGGGCCTCAAATGGTCAATCAATGGGCATCCTACCAGATAACACATCTTGCAAGTGGGCTATGTCTAAGAAATGTTGAATTCATTTTTAACATAAATTGACAAAATATTCATTCTAAGAAATGCTGAATGCATGCTCAGGGGAGGTGATTCTGATATATTAATATTTATTCATAATTTCATCTCAAATGATAATTATATAATTCTTTTTTTTACCAAATTTTGCATTTTATCTCCTTTTAAGGGCATAATTATCATTACATATTCTACACTGATAAATATTGCTCTGTAAGAATCACCTTCTATATTTAGGAGACCACCATATTTATGTTTAAAGATTTTGTATCAGACAAAACTCTGAACCATCGACCTACATGTTATACTAATAGGCTCTAACAATTCAAAAAAAACATGTCAATTATTCTAAATTAAAAAATAACTATAGTAGATAAACTTATTATTAATTGACGACTTTGACAATATGAAAGTCCGATTATCTTGCTACCCAAGTTTTAAATTTTGATCAATAAAACGTATAATCAAACCTAGCCGCGTATCCTGTTTCCACTTTATCTACCGTCGATACTCGTGGGTTTCTAACTAGAACAAACAAATATCTGGTATTTTCATCGAACACCTCACAGGCACTATTCTCTCCTCACAATATCATCAATTTTCTCAAACAAATCTGCATCTTTTTCTCATTGAAATTAATAATCTTATGTTAATTCGTTGAAAGCTTCTACACATTCTTCATCCTCGACCTTTAAATTATGATGTTTTCAAGGCTTGGTCGGTCAATTTCTCGATCATCTCGTTCAAAGGTAGGTTTTCGTTTTGTGATTGACTTATTATTAGGGCCTTTTTTTTTTTGTTGGAGTATGTGGTTTCTGATCTTGTTGTTTTGCACCTCTTTGATGATTTGGTAGAATGTTTTGAGTGGCACAAATGGCGTACGATCACCGATTTTGACCGATTCTTCAGTGTATCAATCTCGATATATTGGAAACGGAGATGATAGCGTGGGGTTTTTGAAGCGTTATTTAGGCTCTTTAGCAGCTAACAAGGAGTTTAATGGTTCTAGGTTATCATCTAAGGTGTATATATCAGATTTAAATTATGTTCTTGCGAACCCTAAGTTTCGAAGGTTCTTCTCCAGTGAAGCTCCTAAAAAGAAGAGTAAGATTAGCTTCCTTTTTACCATTCTCTGTTACTGTTTGAGCTTGGTCATGTCAGTTTGTTTATTGCTACACTGTTTTTCGACCACTTATGGCACTCATTGATTTTGTTGTAAAGGGAATCAATCAAAAGTTATCCTTTTTATGTTCCTACCTAATATAAGCAAATTGAACATTTGATCATAAATCTAATTGGGGACAATATTAGTGTATAACTGTATGCATAACCTAACACTGCTGTGTTTCACAATTTTTTTTCTTCAGATTATGAGAATTTCTATCCCAAAGAGAAGAAGGAAATTCCAAAGGGTAATAACCAGAAATCTGAATCTAAAGGTTTGTTACCTTGATTTCTGACTACATATGCTACTTGTATGGAAATTCAAATCTTCAGTGTTCAAAAAACTACAATTAGCTTGTTAAAGATATAGTCTTTTTGTTATTTTTTTGGTCCTTTTGTCTTTGCATAAATATTGAAAATTGGCAAATTGGACTTGCAGTATAACTATTCACACAACTTTAACCTTAAATGACAAAAATGGTGACATATTTGAAATTCAGTAACTAATAAACTTATGCAATGTGTAGAGGAATCAAGCACAGAAGATGATGGAAGTTTCTTACCAAAACAATTCCAGTTTCAAATACCTATTCCTATGCTAGTGATTGGGTTGCTACTTTTTTCATCTCTCTCTTCTTTTGGTCCTCGTGAACAGAAACAGGTTAGCAAAATCTACATTCATATTCTTTAATTACTTCTTGCTTATATTTCTTTTTCTGATTGCAGATTAGTTTCCAAGAATTCAAAAACAAGCTTCTAGAACCAGGATTAGTGGACCACATAGTAATCTCCAACAAATCAGTTGCAAAAGTATACGTTCGAACCACACCACGAAACCAATCAATCGACAACACCAGTTCAGTTGAAGGAACATCAATCGATTCACCAACAAAACCAAACACAAGCCAATATAAATATTATTTTAACATCGGGTCGGTTGAATCTTTTGAGGAAAAATTAGAGGAAGCCCAAGAGGCACTTGGGGTTGACTCACATGATTATGTTCCTGTGACTTATGCATCTGAAATGGTTTGGTATCAAGAAATAATGAGATTTGCTCCAACACTTTTGTTGTTGGGATCACTTTGGTATATGAGTAGGAGAATGCAAGGTGGGTTAGGTGTTGGTGGTGGCGGTGGGAAAGGGGCCCGCGGGATTTTTAATATTGGGAAAGCTCAGATTAATAAAGTTGACAAGAATGCTAAAAATAAGGTGATTTTCTTTTCCTTCCTTATCTAATGTAGATTATAGATCATCTTCTGCTTTTGTTGTTGTTGTTGTTGCTATAATTGATTTGCTTTTTTCAACTGAATTAATGTTTGGATAAACAATTGTTTTTCTGATTGTTTAGTTTTGAGAGAATGATTAGGAGAAAAAGTATTAAAATATGATTATTATTATTATTATTATTTTGTGTTCTTGAGTTATCAATGAAAGGAAAATAATTTTTTTCTGTGTTGCTGAGTTGTAAAAGAAAGGAAAATAATTATTTTTGTGTTCTTGAGTTGGAAGGAAGAGAAAAATGACGTTTTTGCAACTATACCCTTCATTTGTGTGTAGGTATAATTTTTATAAGTCAAGGGCATTTTGGTAATTTAGGCGAGTTTCTATAACTTCTTTTTGGAGGAAAGTTTCAATACAGAATTAAAAATTACCCGACAGTTCCTTTCTCTTGTCTCACTAAAAACACTAATGAACATGAATTTTATTTTATTTTTTTGCTTTCAGCTTCTTTTCTTTTCTCTAATAATCAGTTTCATAATATCTGTGATAGAACAATCATCAAAACATGAAATGAAGTTACCAAATTACCCTTTTTCAACATTATTCAAGAAACTTTATCCACAATGTTACTATTTATTTCATTACAACTGATTAATTTTCCCTTTCAGGTTTTTTTCAACGACGTTGCCGGCTGTGACGAAGCAAAACAAGAAATCATGGAATTCGTACACTTCCTCAAAAACCCTAAAAAATACGAAGAATTAGGCGCCAAAATCCCCAAAGGCGCGCTACTAGTGGGCCCACCCGGAACCGGAAAAACCCTCTTAGCAAAAGCGACAGCTGGCGAATCAGGCGTACCCTTCCTCTCAATCTCCGGGTCAGATTTCATGGAAATGTTTGTTGGTGTGGGCCCGTCTAGGGTTAGAAACTTATTCCAAGAAGCAAGACAATGTGCACCAAGTATAATCTTCATAGACGAAATTGATGCAATCGGGCGGGCCAGGGGTCGGGGCGGGTTTTCAGGCTCAAATGATGAGAGAGAAAGTACATTAAATCAGTTATTAGTTGAGATGGACGGGTTCGGTACAACTGCTGGTGTGGTTGTTCTTGCGGGCACAAACCGGCCCGATATTTTGGATAAGGCTTTGTTGAGGCCCGGAAGATTTGATAGACAGATTAGTATTGATAAGCCCGATATTAAAGGGCGAGAACAGATATTTCAAATTTATTTGAAGAAATTGAAACTTGATAATGAACCGGTTTATTTTTCTGAAAGACTTGCTGCTCTGACACCTGGATTTGCGGGGGCCGATATTGCAAATGTTTGTAATGAAGCTGCTTTAATTGCTGCTAGAAATGAACAGAGTAAGATTACTATGGATCATTTTGAAGGAGCTATTGATAGGATTATTGGTGGCCTTGAGAAGAAAAACAGGGTAATTATCTAAATAACTTAATTTATTTTATTTTATATATTTAAATTTGCGAGGTGTAGTAATAATTGTGTTGGTGGTAGGTAATAAGTAAGGTTGAAAGGAGAACAGTTGCTTACCATGAAGCAGGGCATGCAGTAGTTGGGTGGTTTCTAGAACATGCAGAACCGTTGCTGAAAGTGACAATTGTGCCACGTGGCACAGCTGCTCTTGGTTTTGCTCAATATGTTCCCAGTGAGAATTTACTCATGACTAAAGAACAGCTTTTTGACATGACTTGTATGACTCTTGGTGGTCGTGCTGCTGAACAGGTATGTTTTATTTTCATTATTTTAGGGCTTAAAAATAAATAAAAAATGTATTTATTTAAATACTTTATTTTATTTCATGGTTTTCAGGTCTTAATCGGAAAGATATCAACGGGAGCACAAAACGACTTAGAAAAAGTAACAAAAATGACATACGCACAAGTGGCTGTGTACGGTTTTAGTGAAAAAGTTGGGCTCCTATCCTTCCCACCACGAGAAGATGGTATGGAAATGACAAAACCATACAGCAGCAAAACGGGTGCAATTATTGATACTGAAGTCAGAGAATGGGTCAACAAAGCATATGAACGAACCGTTTCACTCGTTGAAGAACATAAAGAAAAACTGTCAGAAATTGCTGAACTTTTGTTGCAAAAAGAAGTGCTTCATCAAGATGATTTGCTGAAAGTATTGGGTGAACGACCGTTTAAAGCAGCCGAGATGACAAATTATGATAGGTTCAAGCTTGGGTTTGAGGGGGAAGAGGGTAAAACGGGCCAGCCCGAAGAAGGTGGGCCTGTTGAAGATAATGGGTCACCACCGCCACTTGAGCCCGAAGCTGTTCCTGCGTAGGATTTGCATTGCAATCTAATATTGAAAATGACACTATGATTTGTCTTGAGATTGTATTTGGTTTGGATAAATGTATAAGCATTAATTAAGCAAGTGGTGGTGAAGTGATGCAAAAAGAAGACAGGATGTAAAGTTCATGTGCTGGATTAGGATTTTTTTGTTTTTGTTTTTTTTTTGTTTTTGTTATATGTGACATTGTTGATTATGTTTTTAGACATCATAATCCTAACTCTTCTTGCATAAATTTATGTGTTGGTTAATAAGTCATGCTATGTTTTTAATCTTTGACTGTGACATATGGGTTTTTGCATAAAATAACATGTTTTTTGTTGGACTGCCTTGTATTAGTTACTCCCTATGTCTCTAAATAAAGTTCCCATTTTTTCTCTAAGTTTTGTCTCTAAATAAAGTTTTCACTTTATGCGGAGCTCGAACTCGGGGTGCTCGCTGAAAAATTGCGAGTAGGTTTCCGTTATTTCATTTGCCGTTTCCAAAAAAATAAAGTTTTCACTTCTCAAACTTAAAGACCCCACTTAATAATTAATATAATAATATTATTACCAATATTTTCACCACTAACTATATCATAAAACACTTTCTCTCTCCAATCAAATCTATTATTTAATCAAAAGTAATACTACCTCTGTATCAAAATAAGTGATACACTTTCCTAAAAGGGGTGGAACAAAATAAGTGATACACTTCAAAATCTTTCCTTATTTGGCAAAAAAGTGGGACCCCTTCTCCACTAACTATCTACTTTAATAAAGTAAAATTACTCTTTTACCCTTACTTTTACTTTTAAACATCATTAATTTCACTACATCCAAAAGAAGTGGGTCCCATTATCCACTAACTATCCACTTTATACTATTTTAAATCACTTTCCAATCTTTTGCCTCAAAAACCGCAATTTGCCAAATGTATCACTTATTTTGATACGGAGGTAGTATCAAATATCAAATATCCATCACTATCTCCTAAAAAGTTATGCCCAAGAGAAATGAGAACTTTATTCAAGGACGGAGGGAGTATTATGTATCTTCTTTTTTGACATTTGACTAACTAGTTTTCTCATAATCTTGATGAGTGAATTCTTGTTTGGCCAGTTGGTTCATTGGAATATAGTGGGACGTTAGAATAAAGTGAAGTTTCTTAAAGCGATATATTATATTATGTTATATACTTCCTCCGTATCGCCAATGATGGCCAGCCTAGCTGGTCTGAGGCACTGGGTTTATACCCATGTGGGCTGCAAGTCGTGAGTTCGAATCCCTTTGGGAGCGTTGCATTAGCGTAATTTAACTCATACCTCACACGGGCACATATGAGGAATTTTCCTTGGAAATCCCTTTGGGGGCTGGGTTTGCCCGCTTATGCGGAGCTCGAACTCGGGGTGCTCGCTGAAAAATTACGAGTAGGCTTCCGTTATTTCATTTGTCATTTCCAAAAAAAAAAACACTTCCTCCGTATCAATAAGTGAATCACTTTCATTTTCAGGTGTATTAAAATAAGTGAATCACTTTAGTAATTTACCTTATTTGGTAAGTTTTATAATTAAAATTACCATTTACCCTTATTTATACCACTTTAAGAGCATCCCTAATGGTTAAGTCTTTCCAATGACTTATTAAAATTGCCACATAGATTTTCCACTTACTATTAACAAAAAAGCTTTTAAAAAAGCTTTTGCTCCAATGCATTAAATGTAGATAAAAGTTTTTTGTGTGTCTTGAGAAAAACTTATGGAAGAAAAAGCTTTTTGCTAGAAGGTCATATGCATTCAAATGACATTCTCAAAAGGTAAAAAGCTTTTGAATAACCTCCAATTGGAGATGCTCTAAACATCATTAAAGATGTGGAGTCCATCCATTTTTTATCATATTCCTATATTTGACTTTTTCACCATTTAGAAAAAATAACAAAATAGGAAAAGGTGTGAGACCCATCCATTCTAGTTACCCATTTAATTTCACTAATATCTTATTACCTTATTTTACCTCAAAAAACGTAAACTTCAAAGTGATTCACTTATTTTGATACGAAGGAAGTATTTAATAAATGAAAAATGATAATGACATCCCTTATAAGATGTCAAGACATGCATCAAAAACTTTTATAATAATAAATAACCGCCCCTGCATTTTAGGAATAAATAACCATCATTAAAAGTACAAATATTTTATGTATATAACTATCTCTTAATGATGTGATTAACAAAACCCTAAATAAATTATAAGAGAATATAGTAAACGTGAATGATAATTAAATTTTAAATGTTCGACTAATTATTGTAGTTAAATTAATAGAATGATGGTGTGATTAAAACTTTAGCAAATTAAATTGATAGTATAATTGAATGACATCTTATCGATAACATCACGAAAATTCCGTTTTATAATACATCTATATCTATATATATATATAAAACGAGTTTCAATATTGATGTTGCATTAAATTCTATGTTAATAAATACCTTTTCAAAATGCAATGTTTATTAAAAAAACGTATGAATGTGAATGGGTTAAACTTTAAAGGTTTTAAAACTTAAATTTCAATAATATAAAAAACGTAAGCATTTAATTAGAATGATTTAATCCACTTCTATATTAATTAGCATTTAAGGGGTAATTTAAGCAACACATTAAATTAAGCAAACAATACGATTTCTTCAATTCGTTTCTTACTTTCTTCTTCAAAACCTTAATTAATTGCCTTTAATGAATCCTTTCGTTTCTTCATTTAATTGCCGCCTTCTTCACCACCATGGTGATTAACCCTCCCAATTTAGCCTATAAAAACTAAAATTCTTCCACCAGAAACACTCATTGACATCCAGGTTTAATCTCATCTCCAAATCGATACAAGTTGCAGGTTAATCCCATCTATTATACAATCAGGGATCACAAGTATTCCAAAATTGCCATTAACACAGGTTTTATTCTTTTTTTTTTGTTTTCTCCAAAATTGAATCCATATGAAATTCTTTTTTTTTATAATCATGATTGTTACGCTTAGTTTCAGAAAGGAGGAGTAGATAATTCATCTACAAATGCAAAGGCGAAGGATTTCGATGTCAATGTTGCATATTCTACTTATTAGTTTGTAAATGTATGTAACTTTACACATTCTTTTGAAAATGTTTGTAATTGAAACGTATGAAATGTATGAAATCGTCGTTTAATTGTTATCATTTAACCTATTTGATTATGTGTATTAGAAGTTTTTGTTATTTTTCCTCAAATAACTACATTTGATCATTGTTAAATGACCGCATTTGATCATTATTAATTGTTATAATAAGTCTATAAAATAATATTAGCTCAATTGTGATAGTGTTTTCCCAACCGTTTGTTGTTCGTTTTAGGCCTTTGTGTCTTATTTTAATTGCAAATTTTCTGCCTTTGAAGTTTATAAATTTGTTTTTTTCAGCCCGTGTCTTTTTTCAGGATATTTTAGGCACTTGATCAAGTATTGTTGTTTTCTACATCACTCTAAGATCCGATGATCATAAATATGTTTGTCACGTCATTCAATTAATGTTACAATTTGTTATAAATTACCAAGTAAAAGAACACAAAATTTCACATGGTCTATATAGCCATCATCCCATGCATGTGATATGTTATCTCCAGGTTATATACATGCCATTTAATGCCAAATCTTTTTATTTTCCTTGAAAGGGCCAATGAGAGATCCATGACCAATCTTCTACATAACCGGGAACTTCAAATTTAAAAGATAAGTTTGTGAATCTGCAATGGTTAGACATAGTTATGAAGGCAATCAAACCATAAAAAGAAGAATAATTATCCCCGTTTGAATTAAGAAAATGATTTTATTAATTTTATTAAAGGCCAAAACTTATTTTTCATCATAATTCTAAAACTCTTCCTATTATTTTACTTTTTTGTAGTAGATGTGGAAATGCAATCTTTTTTATGCATCTATGTGCTTACTGATGATAAATAATTATTGATTTATTATCCATTTGTTTCAGTTTCAAACTAAAATTGTGTATTTGGTTGTTTCTTTGATGAATAATGCATACACAAGCTAATATTGGTTGATTAGATTACATTGTTGAATTTATTTTGTAGACATGTTATTAGTGGATTAATGTTAATTTTGTACACATGTTACTTATGTATTAGTGGATAAATGTTAATTTTTGTAGACATGTTACTTATGTATTAGTGGATAAATGTTAATTCTGTAGACACATTACTTTTGTTGATTAAGAAGATATCTTCTAAAACAACATTTTTTGTTCAAGGGATCAAAGCCCGTGCATCGCACGGGCCATGTTACCTCGTATAGATAAAGATTGTGAAATTGAAACATAATTAACGAAATACGTATTAATTAAGTGAAGATAATATAATTTGGCTTATACTGAAGTTAATGTGTATACAAAATTAAATTTGTAAACAAAAAATAAAACCCCTCTAAGAAATTTTAGACTAAAAAAGGGCATATTTGCCAATTACGATACTTCTTTTTGTTTTGTAATGAGTTTAGTTTATGTATGAAACAAGCATTATTCTTCCCCGCGCGATGCTGCGGGTTTTAAAACGTACATTTTTTATGTTAAAATTTTAATTCGTTTTATGCGATTTATTATTTTGTATTCGTGAACATATAACTAATGTTTGTTCATATTAATTGTAGTTACAACAATGTCATGGGTGCTTTCTAGAAAAATTTAATGTGAAATATGTTAAAATACATATTTTATAAAACTTTAGGGGTTTCTAAGTCATATGTGATTTAACAAAAACATTTAAGTCTAAAAGTTATTTGATAATGGTGGTTGTTAAAAGATTTTTTGATCCAATGACTAAGATTTGTCATTTGAAATTTTGTTTTAAAGTTAGACTATCTAGAACACAACTCTATTATTAAATTTAAAGTATTTACAAAAGTTATAAATTACGACACACATTGACATATGGGAATATGTATTAATTTTTTAGGGTGCTTTATGCTGTTATCTTTAGGATGAAGGAATAACACACAAAATCTTCTAAATTGTTCTTATAAAATGCTTCAAGTATTACCAACACATTATAAGTTAAGCTACAGATCCTTTGTTTGGTAGTCCTTGATATAGGTTTGTAATTAGCGTATAAAGTGATGAATAAAAAACTGGCGATGAAGAAAAAAAAGTTATACATCAAAGTTGAAATTAGGGTAAATACTTATAATAGTTTTTTGCCTTTTAGTTTAAAAGAAAAATCATTAATGTTGATGCCGTTGTAATTATATATATTTTTTTATAGTTTTCCAAAAAATGAGTGGTTACTATTGGAAGTATTGCACGTAAGATCCCCACAAACTTCTTTAATTTATTCCAAAAAATGAGTGATATCCACAAAACGCCGTTTTCAATTTCTTCTTTAATTTAAAACCCCGTTTTATTGTTTCTAATGAACAGTGCTTTGACTACGCCTAATGTATTATAGGTTAATTTGAGATTCGAGCTTAATTTGTGGTTAATAGTTCATGCAAAGGGAGCTAACAAAGAAGAGAAAACCAAAAAGGAAGAAGAGGTCATACCTAATGGAGATTTTCACCGTTTATTACCACCAGAAAATGATTTCTTTTTGTTTAATTGTTATGCTTTAGTTGATGGATGTCTATTCTAATTTAGGAACCAATTATTCGCTCACACAAGAAAAAATATCCGTACTTTGAATTTTAGGATCTGAAACAGTGACCTAGTTTTAACTCCAAAATTGATACTAAGAATTTGGAGTGTTTGTAGTAAGGAATTAAAAAGAAAGATGAAGCTGTTAATTTGAATGAAATGTTCCTTTGAATGCTTATCGTGAACATATGAGTTTTCTTACAGAAGGAATTTAATTATTGAAGTTTGTCAATATCACTATAGTTATTGGGAATATTATTATGAGTTTGCGAGTTTACCATTTCTATGATATAGGAATTAAAATATAAAGCTACGAATTACATATATATCAAGTCGATAATGCAATTTAGGAATGTAAGAACACAACTTTGTACAATGTTTATAGTCCTCTTGCAATAGGGAATTTCTTCTAGCAAATTGTCATAAAGAGTATTTTCTTTATTTGTAAAAGGTGTAATTGATGTTTGTATATTTATGTCACAATTATATTTATGTTTTTTTTTTTAATGATAAACAATTGTTTCTACCTGCAGTATGGTGATTATGGAAGGAGATCCTAGTCCAGGACCCCAGGTGCCATTAGAGGCCGAATGTCATTTCAAATTTTTAATCCTTCTATTGATGTAAGATAATATATAACTCGTGAGAAAAAAAACATACTATTTATATTTATATGTACTTTATATTTATTTATTTATTTTTGTAGAAATTAAATGAAGAAGCTTCAAATCCAAGACAATCAGAAGGCAATGCTACATGCTCTGGTGATCAAGGAGAAAAACTACCTTACAGGTTCGTCATCCTTGAAATTACTTAAATACCCTTCTGTCTGATTTTTTTTTTTTTAATTTCATGTCACATATCCTAAGTTAATTTACATTTTTTCTGTTACAGAGAAAATGATGAACCAGTAAACAATAATAAATCAAATGGAGACCACAAAAGAAAACAAGTTGAAGTTACGACTGATGATGAACAATTTCCCAATAATTCACCAAACGTTATTGAAGGAAACCAAAGTTCTTCGTCAAATAATAAAAGAAAAAAATCTCATAAAAGAGGAAAGCTGGATTTTAATGTTCTAAGATCTCCAAAGAGTCAAAACAAAAGGGGATGATCTTGACTTTTTCATTTAAGAATATTAATATATTTTTGCCGCTAGACTTTATAGATTATTTGTAATGTAACTTTTCTACATGTTTATTGTGTAAGTTTTGGTGTTATCCAACTGCTCATTATTTGACTAGTTTATTTTAATTTTGATTTTGATGTTAATTATCATCTTTATTTTAGGGATGTTCATTTAGTTGGGTCGGATTTATCAGACTATTCAAACAATCTTAAAAAGCAATCTGATCTAAACCAAGTTATAATTTATTTGGTTCGGTTTTATAATTAGGTTTATTCCCGTAATATTTTTCTCACGACATTTATACTAAAGTATAAAACGTCAATAATAATACTTTTGAGTTCTACTGTTATGAATCTATTAACTCAACTCATGTACTAATTTGCCAATAAAAAAAGAGAAATAGTAATTGAAAATGTCTCATATATTCAAATGATTTTAAGGTTATCAACAACCATCACGAGTTTGAGTGGCTACCTATCGTCATATAAGCAAATGTTTTATAGAAGGTTTGTAAAATTGTAGAATGAAAACGAGGTAATACGGGACTAGTAACCAAAAATAAATAAGGATACTAGATTTATGTAACTTGTTTGACATATATACTAACTATATATATATGTAAAGTAAATAACCAAAGGGCCAATGGCCTAGCGGTAAGGTGTTTGCCCTCCAACCTAGTGGTTGAGGGTTCGAGTCCCATAGTGGACATATGTGGTTATTTAGGAGTAGATTAGATTTGCCGTTCAAAAAAAAAATAAAAAAAATAACGAAACTACTATTCGGTTATTTAGACTATTTGGTTCTTTCGAAGAAAACCAAAACCAATCCAAAAATCAAAATGAAGATTCAGTTCTTTTCCAAACTAACAAAATAATCCAATCCAAATGATCTAATTGGCCAATTTGGTTATGTCTAAATAATGAACACTCTTATTATGTTTAATGTATACTTTTGTGTGTGGAGCACATATTTTTTTTTAAAACTAAATTTGTTGAATAATGTGTAACATTATAAGTTAAACTTAAACTTTGTTTTTAAAGTTGAATGATAATCTACGAAATCTTCATGCTAGGTAACCGAATATATTTACTATATTTTATATAGTTATTGTAGATATACTATAAACTTGTAATTATCTTGTATATCTCTTATTTACCGTAGTTATCTTTATCATTGTAATTATAAATATAATGACAATCTCTTCACAAATTAGCGAAGATTCAAACATCATATGATATCAGCCTAAATCATTCCTCTCTCCCAAACCCTAAGCCAATATAAATACTATTTTAATATCGGATTTTCCTAATCGTTCCTGTGATTTATGCATCTGAAATGGTTTTGTATCAAGAAATAATGAGATTTGCACGGACACTTTTGGTGTTGGGGTCACTTTGTTATATGAGTAGGAAAATCCAAGAAGGGGTTTCTAATATTGGGAAAGCTCATATTAATAAAGTTGACAAGAAGTCTAAAAATAAGGTGATTTTTCTTTTCCTCTTTATCTAATGTAGATTATTGAATATCTTCTGCTTTTGTTGTTGTTGTTGATATAATAGTGTGTGTTTGGATTTTCATTCTTCGACTGATTAATGTTTGGATAAACAATTGTTTTTCTGATTGTTTTGTTTTGAGAGAAAAATTAAGAGAAAAAAAGTATAAAAAAAGGATTATTATTATTATTAATTTTATAATAATTATTGTTATTATTTTGTGTTCTTGAGTTATCAATGAAAGGAAAATAATATTTTTATGTGTTTCCGAGTTGTAAAATAAAGGAAAATAATTATTTTTGTGTTTTTGAGTTGGAAGGAAGAGAAAAATGTCGTTTTTTACAACTATACCCTTCATTTATGCGTAGGGATAGGTTTCATAAGTTAAGGGCATGTTGGTAATTCAAACAAGTTTTTATAACTTCTTTTTGGAGGAAAGTTTGAGTAGAGAAAATTATTAAAAATTTCCCGGCAGTTCCTTTCTTGCCTCGTTAAAAACACTAACGAACATGATTTTTTTTTGTTGCTTTCTGCTTCTTTCCTTTTCTCTAATAATAAGTTTCATAATATCTGTAACAGAACAGATTAAGAAAACGTGAAATTAAGTTACCAAATTATCCGTTTTTTTTACATTATTCAAGAAACTTTATCCATGATCTCACTAGACACATTACCTTTTGTCACAAGAATATCCTTAATTAATTTCATAAATAATCAGAAATAATAACTATTCTTTTCATTTTATTACTACTGATTAATTTTCGGGTCCTACTAAACAAACTCCTTTTTCTAAATTTATATTTTATTTTAATAAATGTTATTAGAATCTACAAAGCTCTTTACTGCAGGCCATATAACTTTTTAAGTTTCATTGGGTGTTCGAGAAAACTAGAAAGAGAAAGAAATTATGTATATAAATAGGTGAGAGAAAATAATTGACATGTTCATATATGCCAATTCTTCCTACATATTTTTTTTTTCTTTTCGTTGTTTAAACTCATAATTAATTCACACATAATACATAATAAAAAATAGATTTATCTTATTTAATATAAGTTTAAAGTGTGTTTTATTTTTTAATCTGGACCGGTGTAAAGCCGGTTCAACTGAGACCGGTGTAAGAGGCGGTTCAACCGGTACCAGATTTTTCTTATAATTGGTCCGGTACAACCTGGCCGGGTATTGTAACGACCCGAATTTTGGTAAATAAATAATTATATAAAAATATGATAAATATCGATAAATCATTTAAAACTCGTAGGAATTGGTTTCGTGTCGTTTGGACATCATATGAGAAAGTTACGGACGAAATCGGGTCGAAAAGAATAACAAAGAGTGCAGACATGGTCACCAGGTCTAGATAGCGGCGCTATCTGGGGGATAGCGGCGCTATCTTATGCAATATTGGACAGCGAACCGAAATAGCGAAGGCAGCAGACGCGATCTCGAGTTCGCGTTAAAGATCGCGACGCGATCTATGGACGCGACAAGACGCGGGGGGAATTTAGCGGCGCGATCCCCCCTTTAGCGACGCGATTTCTGTCGTTTGCACACGATAAGAAGCAGATTTCAGCCATTTCTCCCACACTCAAAACCCTAGTTTTCTCTCAAGTGTATGTGTGCGAATTTTGAGTGGAAGGAAGCCATTGGAGCTGATTTCTACACCAAATCTTGAAGGTTTTTACACTCTTGTTGAAGATTAAGGTATGTCTCTTCTCATGCTAGTTGTAGATCTTAAAATTAGGGTAAATGGTAGAGTTGTAAACCCTAGATGGAGGGTTTACCATAAATGACGAAATGGAAGTTATTTATCTTAGATCTATGATATTTTGTCAAGGAAAACATGTTCATAATATGGATTTATGATGTTATTGAAATTTATGAAATTAGGGTTTTTGTAAAATTGGGGAAAATGATACTAGTAGCTAACTAGTGGTATAATTCGTGGTCAATAGCGATGTTTGATGCTAAACCTTGAACGGTTTCATGATTAGGGCAAGTGTTGAAAGACTTGGAATTTACAAGTCTTGGGAAGTGGAGATTTATTCAAAGAAGCACAAGGGGATTAATCTTGGCTAAGGGAGTACATGTGAACTTTAAAACTGAGTACATAGCGGTAAGGAAGTATTTTCATAATTTGTGATCACTAATGTTTGATCTAGTTGTTTATTGTTATTATGAACTAGTTGATTTAATTGCGTGAATACTAACTAAGTTTAGTATTCTGATATACTGTGTGACGGCCATATGTCATTGTTGATTGATGTGACATATAGTCACATGTAGTGGGTATGACGGGTAGATTGAGATAGGACAAGTACGTGATAGATTCGGAGGCATTCTGGATTATCATGGTATCTTCAAACTGATGGATTGGAGGCATTCCGATCACCCAACAAGATGTTGGATCTTACTGAACCGGAGGCATTCTGGTTAGTAAGATAAAGATAGGTCACTTTGGCTGTACACTGTGACAATGGGGGTTCTACTGAATCGGAGGCATTCTGGTTAGTAGGACAAAAATGGGGTCTTGTTGGATTGGAGGCATTCCGAACAACTTGACGGGTCGAATAGGTTATAAATGAATGTGATAGGATTACCGAATAGGTGATCGATGTATATGAATGAGATAGGGTTACCACGTAGGTAACTAAAGTATATATGTATATTTATATTTATATATCTAATGTATGCGATTATTTATATGTTATTGTTGGGTCCAAAACCCATGTATCTCACGAGATAATTTTGTCTTACGTACTATGTTTGTTTGTGATGCTATGTACTCAGGTTCAGAAGCTAAGGATTAGGTGCGTTTGCTAGTGAAGGCGCACGGGTTTAAGTAGAGATAGCAAGGTGGATTTACGTTTGGCTTTGGTTATGATATAATTTTGTAACACAACTAATGTCTTTTATTTAATGCCAAAGATTTTGTAAATCCATATTTTGGGGACAATTACTCTAATGTTTTTAAAAGGATTTTGTGGAAATATTTTGTATTTAAAAATAAAAAATAAAAAAATTTGAGGTGTTACAACTTGGTATCAGAGCTATAGCTTAAGCGAATTAGGTTGGGTTAACCACCCTAGGCTTAAGTTATAGAAGTAGAATGATATATTTCCGTTAGATAACTAGGTTGAGCTTGAGGGCTATAGGGATAAGCTGTCTTAGGGTCGAACCCTAGGAAGGATTGCCTTTTGTGGTCATATTCGAGTTTGAGAGTCCTAATGCACTATTGAATAGATAATTGATTGTGATTTAGTTGCCATCTTATTATGGCTAGGGGTGTTAACGAGTCGAGCTTTTAACGAGCTACTCGAGTTCGAGCTCGTTTATATCGAGCTCGAGCCTATACTAATTCGATCTCGAGTCGAGCTCGGACATAAAACAAGACTCGATTAATTTCACGAGCCGAGCCTAATAATTTAATACTCGACTCGGCTCGTTCGATAGCTCGTTTAATCTCGAGCCGAACGAGCCAGACGATCTTCACGAGTCGATCCTAACGAGCCGAACAAGTGTTTTATACAAGTGTCGATACAGTAAGTACAAGAATATACATATATTAATAGGGGTATTGACGAGTCGAGTAATTAACGAGCTTTTCGAGTTTGTAAATTAGTTATTTTCAAAAAATATGGAATTATAAACGAGTATCGAGCTCGATCTCGAACACTATATAAATATTCGAGCTCGAGCTCGAGCCCAATTTTAAAAGCTTATTCGAGCTCGAGCCGAGCCCAAATTTCCTGATATTCGACTCGACTCGAATCGTTAACACCCCTAATTATAGCAAAATGGTGAATGTGGAACATGGACGAACTCCACTTAACTCGAAAGAGGATCCGGAAATTTATGCTAACTACACGCTGGTAACTTTAGAAGTGGTCCGTGATATGTTTGACCGAATGAGGGACGAAGTAAAAGAGGATGTGAACCGGATTATTATTGATGACCGGATGATCAAGGAAAGGGAAGGTAATTCCAAACTAGGCGTAAAGAGTAAGTGTTCGGATAGCAAGGCTCACTTGGAGAAATTCTCGACTGAAAAGGAAAATGATATGAGTCTTGATAAGAGAAAAGGATGTTCGTTCGAGGCATTTATGGCACGCGAGCCCAAGGTGTATTCGGGAAGTTTTGAGCCAAGAGTCACCGTCCGGTGGGTTCGAGAAACTGAGCAAGCTTTGGAGAGTAGCAAATGTAAAAGGGAAGATATGGTGACTTATGCTTCCAGAATGTTGAAAGATGGAGCACACATGTGGTGGATTATGATGTACGAAGTCTTGGGCAAGAAGGCGATATACAAGATGACATGGGATGAATTCACGAGCCGTTTGAAGGAGAAATTTTGCCCTAAGAGAAGTTTAGAGAAAGTGCAAGAAGAAGTTATGATTTTCAGAAAATGTGATGAGTCGGTGAATGTGTACACCGAGAAAGTGGATCAGTGGGTGGCTCAAGAGCTACCAAGAGGCGGAGAAAAGAGGAGTATCGAAGATAGTTTGGAGACATCAAAGAAGGGAAGGTTCACACCGACTTTGACCAATAAAGTTGGTGGTGGAAAGTGTCATAATTGCGGTAAGGGCCATAAGGGGGTATGCAAGTCGGGTACAACTTTATGCTTCACATGCGGAAGAGTTGGGCACAGGGCAAAAGACTGCGGGGTGAATAACATCAAAGAAGTGGAGTGTTACACGTGTCACGTGAGGGGGCATTTTAGTGGTGCATGCCCGAAGAGAAGAACCGGTATGCTGACATCAACTGTTCACGACAAGGCTAGAGGAAGTCACGATATCGCTTCAGGTACTATGCTTCTAAATCTTATGTTATGCAATTCGCAAATTACTTGTTGATAAGTCGGTCGAGGTAATAATTTAAGGGATGGGTTATTGGAGTTGCTATTTGAATCTTTGATGCGGAAGTAGTTATTAGAGTTAACGTGCGACCTATATGTGTGTAAGAGTTCTGAGATAAGGACCGGTATTGGGAAGATGAAATTAAGGTATATGGGAGGGAATATCGATGGGCATCCTTCATGAAAGTATAAAATGATATTGAATAAATGATTAATATATTATGATTGGTAAAAAGGAAAACTATGGTGTCATGGAGTATCAAAGACGGAATATGAAGGTGGTAAAAGTTTCCTAGGTAAGGTTGATAGAATGTGAAAGTGCTATTTTGTGTTAAGAAAGTCGTGCACAGATGGAAGACGACATGAAGGAAATCGTAAGGAATGACGTTATTAATGGTGCAAAAATCGAGATAGGTAATGGAATAACGATATGCTCGAGTGTAGCGTGTAACATATGGAAACGATGGAGAATGGTGATCAGATGATCATAAGCTGAAAAGTATGTTAAACTTTTAGGGAAGATATGAAAATGACGAGGTGTCAGAATCACAATCATGGAAATTGGGGATCGGATAGGTCACGGGTGTGACGTAGTGTCGCGGTTGGGGATGGATTTTCCCCTAAGCTCTATATGTATGAAGGACTGAACATGTAGGATATCAATTATCTCATAATCGATAAATAAATAAAAATGTCAAAATAAATGATTGATCGAATCAAGGTGACCGGGAAAACCGGAGAGTAATGAACCGCTAGAAAGTTTAATGATTACCACAATAGTAACGGGAAGGTTGGAAGATGGATGTAATGGGAAGGTGAATTGGTTAAGTACAACAAAAATAGAATAAATGGAGCGGTTAGTAGTATTAGAAACCGGTTATGCGTGAACCAGAAATGTGTTACACGTATGCTATATGTGTAGCGGTCTCTAGAAGGCATGTGATATCGGTAATGACCGTCTGTTGTGAAAACGAGAAAGTATAAGGTATATGATTAGCAGGAAATGAAATAGTGAAAATGAGTAATGTGGAAGATGAATGCACGTATGGCATGCATCATAGAACGGATTGGTTGGTCCTTGTGGGATCGGAGGCATTCCGATTTGCAAGGATTGGTTGAGTCACTTTTGGTTGGAGGCATTCCAACTATCGTGACGGTTTAGATCTTGATGAGTTGGGGGTATTCCAATCATCTTGAGTTGATACTCAGATTGATGATCAGATGTGTTAGAACTATGATATTATTATCTTGTGTGTGTAGGATTTTATGGTTAATGTCGTGGCTACATATATGTGGAGAAATGAGAAATGGAAATAAGAGCGCGAACGACATTGCGGTGAAAAATATAAGTGTAAGGGACACTTACAATTGTAAGAGATAAACGATGAGAATATTTGAAAATAGGAAGTGTTATACCTATTGGACAGGTAAGGAAAGTTAAGCTAAGAGATTAGCGTGAACACACTAGAGGGATTAGTGTGAGTAAATCATCATTTGCAAAACAATTGGTATGATAATGAATAGATTAAAGTTATTGAAATGATTGATGTGATACATAGATGAATGAAAGGATACAAAGAAATGATGTAAGCGGTCAAATAAAGGTTACAGAACAGTAAATGCTAATGTGACCTTGAGTAAAGGCGTGAGTTTCTGATTATTTGGGAGAAGTTGAAATTTTGGGAAAATGAGAACAATTATTAAGGAAACACTAACGAGTGGAACCGAAAGTGATAAGCTAAGGAGGGGTATTCTGTGAATAAGAATATGATAGTTTGGTAAAGTATGGTTGACTTTATGCATAAGTCAAGGTTAGTAAAAAAAAATGTGATTGGTTGACTTTTAGGCAAAGTTGGACTTTGACACTTGTCTTAAACGACTAGTAAATAATGGGGCATGATGTATCGATCGCATGTATGTGAGAAGGTTGAGGGAATAATTGGAAGAGTCATAGTCGAATTATGTGACTTTGACCCGTTTAGGTATTCGAATTGAAAATCGGGAGTTGAGCATAAAATTCTTGCTGGATCATGAATTGAAGGTTGACTATGAAGGAAATGGCGTCTAAGAGAATTTTAGAGAGCAAGAAGTTGTTAAGGTGTGGTTGACCTTGTGCTTGAAGTCAAAGGATAGACAATGTTGTAATATGTAGGCTTGGTCAAAGCTAGATTTTGACTTTCATTTTGATTGATTAGCTAATTTTAATGATCAAGTCATATCATTTGTATGAGTGTAAAAGGATTGGTTAAACGATTCAAGGTGTTGCGGTCAAACCGTGCGATTTTGACTCGCTGTGTAATATGAGGTTAAAGGTTTATTTTTGACCCGTTCGGGCCTAGCGGGGTTAAAAGCATATCTAAACGAATGTTGTTAATGATTCATAATTGGAAAACTTCGGATGTAATAAACACGGGAAAGTGGAAGTGGTATGCCTGGGTTGGAAATCTTTGAGTTGATTCCGAGGACGGAATCCTTTTTAAGGGGTAGATAGTTGTAACGACCCGAATTTTGGTAAATAAATAATTATATAAAACTATGATAAATAAGGATAAATCATTTAAAACTCGTAGGAATTGGTTTCGTGTCGTTTGGACATCATATGAGAAAGTTACAGACGAAATCGGGTCGAAAAAAATAACAAAGAGTGCAAACATGGTCACCAGGTCTAGATAGCGGCGCTATCTTATGCAATATTGGACAGCGAACCGAAATAGCGAAGGCAGCAGACGCGATCTCGAGTTCGCGTTAAAGATCGCGACGCGATCTATGGACGCGAAAAGACGCGGGGGGAATTTAGCGGCGCGATCCCCCCTTTAGCGACGCGATTTCTGTCGTTTGCACACGATAAGAAGCAGATTTCAGCCATTTCTCCCACACTCAAAACCCTAGTTTTCTCTCAAGTGTATGTGTGCGAATTTTGAGTGGAAGGAAGCCATTGGAGCTGATTTCTACACCAAATCTTGAAGGTTTTTACACTCTTGTTGAAGATTAAGGTATGTCTCTTCTCATGCTAGTTGTAGATCTTAAAATTGGGGTAAATGGTAGAGTTGTAAACCCTAGATGGAGGGTTTACCATAAATGACGAAATGGAAGTTATTTATCTTAGATCTATGATATTTTGTCAAGGAAAACATGTTCATAATATGGATTTATGATGTTATTGAAATTTATGAAATTAGGGTTTTTGTAAAATTGGGGAAAATGATACTAGTAGCTAACTAGTGGTATAATTCGTGGTCAATAGCGATGTTTGATGCTAAACCTTGAACGGTTTCATGATTAGGGCAAGTGTTGAAAGACTTGGAATTTACAAGTCTTGGGAAGTGGAGATTTATTCAAAGAAGCACAAGGGGATTAATCTTGGCTAAGGTGAGTACATGTGAACTTTAAAACTGAGTACATAACGGTAAGGAATTATTTTCATAATTTGTGATCACTAATGTTTGATCTAGTTGTTTATTGTTATTATGAACTAGTTGATTTAATTGCGTGAATACTAACTAAGTTTAGTATTCTGATATACTGTGTGACGGCCATACGGCATTGTTGATTGATGTGACATATAGTCACATGTAGTGGGTATGACGGGTAGATTGAGATAGGACAGGTACGTGATAGATTCGGAGGCATTCTGGATTATCATGGTATCTTCAAACTGATGGATTGGAGGCATTCCGATCACCCAACAAGATGTTGGATCTTACTGAACCGGAGGCATTCTGGTTAGTAAGATAAAGATAGGTCACTTTGGCTGTACACTGTGACAATGGGGGTTCTACTGAATCGGAGGCATTCTGGTTAGTAGGACAAAAAGGGGTCTTGTTGGATTGGAGGCATTCCGAACAACTTGACGGGTCGAATAGGTTATAAATGAATGTGATAGGATTACCGAATAGGTGATCGATGTATATGAATGAGATATGGTTACCACGGAGGTAACTAAAGTATATATGTATATTTATATTTATATATCTAATGTATGCGATTATTTATATGTTATTGTTGGGTCTAAAACCCATGTATCTCACGAGACAATTTTGTCTTACGTACTATGTTTGTTTGTGATGCTATGTACTCAGGTTCAGGAGCTAAGGATTAGGTGCGTTTGCTAGTGAAGGCGCACGGGTTTAAGTAGAGATAGCAAGGTGGATTTACGTTTGGCTTTGGTTATGATATAATTTTGTAACACCAACTAATGTCTTTTATTTAATGCCAAAGATTGTGTAAATCCATATTTTGGGGACAATTACTTTAATGTTTTTAAAAGGATTTTGTGGAAATATTTTGTATTTAAAAAAAAAAAATTTGAGCTGTTACAGGTTTTGTAAAAACCGGCGACCCGTGTTGACCCGGTTTAAATTTTTTTGTTTCAAATGTATGATAATGTACAAATTTTATTACATGATGTACAAATTTTTATATAATATTTTATATATGTTCTTAGTTAACCCAGGTAGACCCGTGACCCGGCCATTTTATATATGTGAATATCCGAAAAGACCACCATTGGATCAGCACCATGGCCATTCAGGTTACGAAAAACACGTTCATTCCTGCTTTTCCAGACAAACCAAAGGAGAACAGTTGCTTACCATGAAGCAGGGCATGCAGTGGTTGGGTGGTTTCTAGAACATGCGGAACCGTTGCTGAAAGTGACAATTGTGCCACGTGGCACAGCTGCTCTTGGTTTTGCTCAATATGTTCCCAGTGAGAATTTACTCATGACTAAAGAACAGCTTTTTGACATGACTTGTATGACTCTTGGTGGTCGTGCTGCTGAACAGGTATGTTTTATTTTCATTATTTTAGCGCTTAAAAATAAATGTATTTATTTAAAATACTTTATTTTATTTCATAATTTCAGGTCTTAATCGGGAAGATATCAACGGGATCACAAAACGACTTAGAAAAAGTAACAAAAATGACGTACGCACAAGTGGCTGTGTATGGTTTTAGTGAAAAAGTAGGTCTACTATCATTCCCGATACGAGAAGACGGGATGGAAATGACAAAACCGTACAGCAACAAAACGGGTGCAATTATCGATACCGAAGTCAGAGAGTGGGTCAACAAAGCATATGAACGAACCGTTTCACTTGTTGAAGAACATAAAGAAGAACTGTCACAAATTGCTGAACTTTAAGAAGTCCTTCATCAAGATGATTTGCTGAAAGTATTGGGTAAACGACCGTTTAAAGCAGCCGAAATGACAAATTATGATAGGTTTAAGCTCGGGTTTGAGGAGGAGGGTAAAACGGGTTAGCCCGAAGAAGGTGGGCCGGTTCAGCACCGCCACTTGAGCCCGAAGCTGTTCCTACTTAGGGTTTGCCTTGCAATTTAATTTGGAAAATGACATAATGATTTGTGTTTGGATTAGGATTTTTTTTTGTTATATGTGACATTGTTGATTATGTTTTTAGACATCATAAACCTAATTCTTATGTGTTGATTAGTAAGTCATGCTACTTTTTTAATCTGTAATTGTGATAAAGGGTTTTTCCAAAAAGTAACATGTTTTTTGTCTGATCGTGTTGTATGAGTTATTGTATCTTCTTTTTTTAACATATAACGAACTCGTTTTCTCATAATTTTGAGTTCGCGTTCTCTCGTGAATCTTGTTTGGCCGGTTGATTTTAAATTGATAGTATTATTAAATGACACCTTATCAAAGATAACATTATACATGTAGATAAAAATTGTGAAATTGATATGTATTTAACAAAAGTACCTATTAATTAAGTGTAATAAATATAATTTGGTTTATAGAAGTATAAAGTTTATGTAAATCCAAGTTAAAAAAGGGCAAATCTGCCAATCTCGGTCTCGTCTCTTGCAAACCCTCCGCAGTCCCCAGCAAAAAAGGGCACGGCCGTTTAATAAAGGAAGAAAACAAGGGTTTTGCTGTAACCCTAATTTTCAAAATTCATCAATGGCGAAACGCGAATTGTCAAGCACATTGAAGAATTTGAAGGTAAAAAAAGCACGAATACTTTGTAATTGTTGATTCTTTCAGCTCAAATTCATTTATTACTATGCGTAACTTGTTCTCAATCCCTAATTTTTTTTTTTCTATCTGTCAATTACGATTGGCCGTAGGTTATGACTTAAACGATACTTCTTTTTGTTTTGTAATGAGTTTATGTATGAAATTTGAGATTCGAGCTTAATTTGTGGTTGATAGTTCATGCAAAGGGGGGCTAACAAAGAAGAGAAAACCAAAAAGGAAGAAGAGGTCATACCTAATGGAGATTTTTCACCGTTTATTACCACCAGAAAATGGTATTACTCAGCTTTCTTTTTGTTTAATTGTTACGCTTTAGTTGATGGATGTCTATTCTAACTTAGGAACCAATTATTCGCTCACACAAGAAAAAAAATCCGTACTTTGAATTTTAGGATGTGAATCAGTGACCTAGGTTTTGACTCCAAAATCGATACTAAGAATTTGGACTGTTTGTAAGAAGGAATTAAAAAGAAAGATGTAGCTGATAATTTGAATGAAAGGTTCCTTTCAATGCTTATCATAAACATATGAGTTTTCTTACTGATATTGGAATGTCTGTTTTTCTTGTACAAAAGGAATATAATTACTATGAGTTTGTGAGTTTGCCATAGATGATATAGGAATTAAAATATAAAACTACAAAGTACATATATATAAAGTCAATAATGCAATTTAAGAATGTAAGAACGCTAAGTTTGTATAATGTTCATAGTCCTCTTACAATAGGGAATTTCTTCTAGCAAATTGTCATAAAGAATATTTTCTTTAATTGTAAAAGGTGCAGTTGATGTTTGTATATATTTGCCGCATTTTTTTTTTTAATTCATAAATAATTGTTTCTACCTGCAGTATGGTGATTATGGAAGGAGATCCTAATCCAGGTGCCATTAGAGGCCGAATGTCATTTCAAAGTTTTAATCCTTCTATTGATGTAAGATAATATGTAACTTGTGAGAAAAAACACATACTATTTATATTTGTATATGATTTATTTATTTATTTATTTTTGTAGAAATTAAATGAAGAAGCTTCAAACCCAATACAATCAGAAGGCAATGCTACATGCTCTAGTGATGATCAAGGAGAAAAACTATCTAACAGGTTGGTCATCCTTGAAATTACTTAAATACCCTTGTGTCTGATTTCTTTATTTCATGTCACTCATCTTAAATTGATTTACATTTTTCTGTTACAGAGAAAATGATGAACCAGTAAACAACAATAAATCAAATGGAGACCACAAAAGAAAACAAGTTGAAGTTAGGACTGATGATGAACAATTTCCCAATAATTCACCAAACGTTATTGAAGGAAACCAAAGTTCTTCGTCAAATAATAAAAGAAAAAAATCTCATAAAAGAGGAAAGATGGATTTTAATGTTCTAAGATCTCTAAAAAGTCAAAACAAAAGGGGATGATCTTTTTCAGGTTATATATTTAAGAATATTAATCTATTTTTGCCCTTAGACTTTATAGATTACTTGTAATGTAACATGTTTATTGTGTAAGTTTTGGTGTTTTGTTGAAATGGTTTATTTTAATTTTGATGAATCTTTTAATTATCATCCTTTTACATTCCAATACCCATTATCAAGCAAGAGACTGTTGCTTCTTAAGAAACATTTTAAAGAGCTTTTAATGTTTTTTGTGTTTGGTTTATGGGTACCTGATTTATACCCATAAAATTAGGAATCATTTTAGAAATACATATCCATTCGCATTCCAATTTTCACGCCAGAAAACTTTTAACAAGAAACCTTTTGACAAATTCCAACTTTAAAGGAAGACTTTTGGTAAAGTCCAGATTTTTAATTGAAATAATTTTGCTAAATGTGTGGTACAATTTGAGTCGTGTAGGGAGGTCAAGCACTTAGTGATGTGACATAATGGTATCTTTAGTTGTGTTATAAAGTCTGAGTCGTGTAGGCAGGTCAAACAAGTAGCGCTTGTGTGCATATATATAACAATAATAAATTTTCATAATTAGAAGCTTCACAGGAAATTGAGACATACGAAAACAGACTACGTTCAGTGAATTATCAAAGCATATTTATTAGTTAATGGAAAATGGCATCATGATGTTGATGCTATAGAGAAATACAATTATATCGACAAGCTAATGAGATAATAATGTGTCCTCAAAGTCACATATTATAATGACTGATAAATTATTCATATCGATTATATCCATTAATAAGTTATGAAGGGAGTTAATTTGTGTACCATATCTTTTGATTTCTATACCACATTGTACAAATATTCATACAGACTGTATAAATATGTAAAACCAAGATTATAGTACATAAATTAAAAAATGTGGTGTAAAAATCATCACCTTATAATCAATCTTATGTACAGGTGAAGATGATACAAGATAATTGCATATTTTTCTCTTACTGACTTAGTGTGTATCATATCAACTATACTTGGTAACTAACTTAGCTATCAATATCGTTCCAATTTGTTTGGTTACTAATATTTTTAGTTGGTACAAATTGCTAATAGGGTATACTAATATCATAAACTAATATAGAACTAAAAATACTAAAAACAAAAGATGTACTATACTATAATATTTTATCTAAACATATTAATAAGTTTTCCAAACTCGGAAACAAAATAAGCAAAACAATTACTACTATATATGTTAAATGCTATATAAACATTATTTACGATAAAGAAACAAAAGATGTAACATTCTTGCCGTAATACACTAGCTTGTAACATTTCCTCCTATTTCGCATCCTTGATTATAAACATTATCTACAAACAAAAAACAAAAATGTAATATATTAGTTGGTTAGTCAAAGAATTCAAAACTTGAATTTTTTCATGTTCTGTTATGTTAAACTTTAGTTTAAAAATAATAAACACGTAGCTTACCTTTCCAGAGTTTTGCTAATTCATACTAAAACTTCAGGACATCTTTGGTTGGAGGACATCTTTGGTTGGATCTTCATATAAGACGAAGTTAACAAGGGAGGGATGTAAAACTTGATCTTATATTTCACTTAGATAAAGATGATAAAGCTCGTATATACTTCACTTATATGTATTACAAATCGGTTGGTACTATATAACATGGTATTTAAAAATTTGTACCATTAATATATCATGACTACTCGATTCATACGATACTAGCAACCAAACATATTGGCTACCAACTTTTTTGGTGTTGTTGGTAACATATTGATTTGTTTTGTTCAGATTTGATACCCCTAGAAAATACAAACTAGAATTTAGAAATAAATAAAATAAAGAGATGAAGAGGAGTTTATGCAGGTTTCCATAAAGAAGATGCATAAAGAACTCTTCCTTTCCATCCTTGTAACACCCATTTACCATCTTCATCAACAAGATAATCTCTATGACAATTCAATTCCACCTTACTCTTAGCTTCCTCAACTTTATCCGGAAACAACGCCACCTGGTGAAACCCGGCCCGAACAATTCTCGACCCCCACTGTTTATAACTTTCGGGCCTCTCCACCCGAGCACTCCCTTCACACGCCACCACATTCATAATTTCCCTCCCAATAATTTCATGTTCGTACATAAGTCTATGTTCACATTGTCGGCCCGCCGTATTGTCAAACATGTCAAATAAAGTCGAGAAATGATATAAAGCCTCCCGAAAACGGTTCAACAAAAACGGTGCGTAGTGGGTCCCGTTTAGAATCCCGACCACAAACATGTCTGGGTTAATCGCCCTGATTAACCGCAAAACCGTGTCTCTCGGGCTGCTTTCGACTACCGTCCCGTCGAGTATCATTCTTAACCGGTTGACCAAGTTGACTATAGTCAACTCGCTTCTATCGAGTTCTAAATCCTCGATTTTGATTTCATCCCATTTTTTCGCTATTCCGGTGAACTTAAACGGGACGTTAAACCGTTTGCAGTATTTCGCGAGACGCCGGCCCGTTTCCTCGACCCGTTCGGCTGGGCGGAATCCGGGTTGTGGGAAATCAATGCCGGTTATCTGGAGCATGGGCGGGCCACCGGGTCGTGTAGATAAGTTTTTGATAAAACAGAGCCATTGGAACCCGAATAGGATCCCGAAATCTATAATGTGGAGCTTATCTTTCCCTCTTGAAAGCTTCTCAATCGACCCGTTTGCTAAAAGAGTCGACATTCGGTGAAACGGGCGGGCTGTTAAGTAAGAATGATAAGCTTTTAAGATATGAGCAGCCGGAGCTTTCTTCAAAGTTGGAGCCCGATACATCTCGTGGCTCGTTCCAGCTAAGCGGGCCTCGATTGCTTTCACCAGATAATGCGCCAATCGTTCCATAGAATCACCATTTGGAGTGCAATGTTGTTTGATTTTATTTAACAATTCAGAAACAGAACTATGATCGTAATCTGTGATTGCTTGAGCACATTGAGTTAACAAATGTCTTAAATCGACCAAAATTTCTGGATTATTTGTTTTAGTCTTCCCTTTTGGTCTTCCTCTTTTTGATGATTTAATTATGACGGATTTTTGAGGTTCACGATCACACAGCAACAAAGCTTCATCATACGGGTCGGGTTGATCAGATTCTAGATCCGAAATAGTAATCGTGATTTTCGTTTCGTGTTCTTCTTCTCGATTAGGGCTTCTTTTTTTGGTAGAATTCAAATTACTTCCCTCAAGGAGATCAATTACGTTCTCCTCAGCGGAATCATGACAGTTTCCGGTCGCCGGAACCCTAGAAAACGTACTACTTCCGGCAGAAGAATCTGGCGAGTCTTGTTCCTTGTTGACCAGCACGTTGTAGAACAATTTCTCAGCTGCTTCCACTTGTAACGCCATACGTTCGTTGTGAATACATGGCTTGTCCTGCAAGTCATCTTCTTCCATTAACATTTGGTTCAGAAATTTGAGAACCGAATCGTAGTGATCCGGGTTTTCGGGTCCATCTGATGGATCCTGCTCACGTTCAGGCGTCGGGTCCAAATTCGGTCGGGGGGTTAAGGTTGACCGGTCAAATGGGGATTGAGCTGTATGGTGGTTGTAGGTAGGGGTGAGCATAGCCGGGTACCCGCCGGTTCCGACCGGAACCGGAACCGGAACCTCTTGTACCGGTTCCTCAATTTTCGGAACCGGAACCGGAACCTCCGGTTCCGGTGCCGGTTCCGGTTACCCTGTTTCTAAAATCGTAAAATTAAAATAAGATGTGAAGCTTAAATATTAATCATTTTTTGTCATTTTATCAACTAATCTTTGAATAATCATAAACTCCAAACACTTAAACATATGATTTTCTATATATTATATCGTTACAACACTATATATCATAAACTCATTAAAAATTACACAAAATTTCTCATATTGTTAAATTTGGACATTAATTTTATCATATATATAATATTTTAACAAAAATAGACCGAATAATCGCCGGTTCCGGTTATCCACCGGTTACCGGTTCCTTAATTTTGGGAACCGGAACCGGAACCTTCTAGGGCGGTTCCATAATTTTAGGAACCGGAACCGGCGGTTCCAAAGCGGTTCCGGTTCCAATTCCGGTTACCTTTTTTTCTGCTCACCCCTAGTTGTAGGTGTTCATTGCAGTTGCATATAGAGTGTCCATAACAGAAAAATGGATTTTTGATTTAAAATTTGTGTGAAATATGAAACAGAAAAATGGTTGGTGGGTTAATATAGAGGATGATTGGATGACTTTTGGCTTAATCCAGAGTGGATGTGTACTACTTTTGATGCATGAGGTACACGTAGGTATTGGATGATGGGTTTGGGTTTAGGTTTAGGGGGCGTTTGGTTCGTTGGAATCTCCTGGAATTAGTGGGAATTGGAATCTAATTCCAGAGATTCCTGCGTTTGGTTCACCATTTCCAGGATGGAATTGGAATCCATGGCACCAAAACTTTCCTTTAGTTGAGGGAATTCACATTCCTTCTCACCCCCTAAGGAATTCAGATTCCTTCCGACTACCAGGCCTCTCCTTCACCTGATCGGGTGTTAACTGGATTTCCGGTTTATAGGGTCGGGTTACAACTGCACCCGAATAACTCAACCAACCCGATTCAAGTTCGGGTTAATCAGGTATCTTATTTGGGTTTCGGGTGTATTGTTCGGGTTACCTGATTTATAGTTATATCATTCGGTTCGGTTGACGGGAGAAAAAAAAATCGAATTTGTTCGACCTGAAACACGAACCGTATTCGGTTCGGTTATCGAGTATAATTTTTAGGGGTGAGCGTTTGGACCGAAAAAACCGAACGAACCGAAACTGAACCCGATAAGATGTTATCGGTTTGGTTTCGGTTTTGAAAATTCATCGTTTTCGGTTTCGGTTTCGGTCTTCGGAAAAGGATGAACATTTGGTCTAAAAACCCGAACGAACCCGATAAGATGTTATCGGTTTGGGTTCGGTTTTGAAAATGCATTGTTTTCGTTTTCGGTTCTATCGGTTTCGGTTCGGTTTTTTGACCGAGCTCACCCCTAATAAATTTAATACATCAAAACCAAACCCGACCTAACTGACCCGAAACCCAAATAACTCGACCGAACAACACCCCTAGGTAGTTGTTGAGTGATTGAACTACATTTAAATTCCAATTCCTAATGACACAAACCAAACACAAAAGGCAAGGAATTGGATTCAAATTCAAATTCTTCGGATTCCAATTCCATCCCGGATTCCAATTCCACTGGAAAACATTCCGCGAACCAAACGCCCCCTTAGATGTTTTGGTGTGGAAGGTTATGAATAATTGTGCACAGGAGATATATTATAAGAATTTTAGGTTTATAACTTGGCTATAATTTGGAGAGGAAAAAATAACTCATTGATGTTATAATTAAAGTGGTGTTATAAGGATCTCACATGTATTATTTGGCGAGGCTATAACTATACCCACACCAGCTCCTCTAATGGATGATAATGTGTATATCGTGGGTTTAAAACCTACACCACGAGTTATGTGCTATGAAGTGATGCACACCTTAGTAGTGTAAGACTTAAAATAAGGGAATTCATTTACTTACATGCACCATACAATATAAATATTATAATTAACTTTATAAATATATTAAATAACAATTATAATAAATACAGTAAAAATTAGGGTGGAACAGGAGCAGATTTATTGTGTAGATAAACTCGTATAACTATTTTTTTCAGAATAATGTTAAAATACTTTTTAAACAGTTAATTTTTTTTTTTTGTAATCATTAAGAAGAAATTATAACCGATGATGCTTCTAATTTTCCCCCTTGTTTCGCCGGTGCGTAGAATCACCACCCATTAAATATACGGAATTGTTCTCGGAAGTAGAAAGATGTTGGGAGAACCTTAGCCACGTTGTAGATTTTACGACCAACCGGCTGGTTCGGTGAAATTCAAATAAAGGAAGCTTCATTCAATGGAAATAGACTTCAGCCAAGTTGGAATATTGACCGAATACATGACGTTATTGACCAATATGACATTAATTTTAGTATTTTATATATATATATATATATATATATATATATATATATATATATATATATATAGGGTGCAGATCCATAGAAAAGCACCACTAATTAGAGAATATAAAGAATAAGTTACAGTCTTTAGATTAGAAATTGAAGGGTGCAGATGATAAGCTTTAAAAACACGCATTTACTAAATTATGAGGGGGGAATCCGGATGAAAAATAAGCAAAGAGGGGTAAATTTGTCAAAAGAAAAACTGGCCTCACCTCACGACTCCTCTTTCTCACGTCTCACTCTTCAAACAAATTAGGGTTTTAGGTGATTTCACAGCGTCGGCGATTTCACAGCTTCCGATTCAATCGACGGTGATTTCACAGCTTCCGATTCTATCGACGGAGATTTCACAACATTTCTTCAGCATTTCACATGCGATTTCACAGAGCTTCAGTATTTCACTGATTGAATCGACGACGATTCTGTAAAATCGCAATTTCTCTCAATCGACGGTGATACTTTTTGTCAGTTGATTTGCGCAAATCTAGGTGTGAATCGTCGAATACAAAAGGTTTGTTTCAACTTTGACCCGATTCTGTCTCTCGGTGACATATAGATTGCATACTTGAACTTATGTTTCAATTTTTGCTTGTATTGTCTATCTTGTGTATGCATTTTGATTTGTGTGACTTGATTACAAAACTGTGTTTGATTAATGTATACGTGTAATGTGTTACAAAGCTGTGATTCGAATTCCTTATGTGTTACATTGCTGTAATTTTCGAATGTATGCTCGTATTGTGTATTTTGTGTATGCATTTGCATTTTCATATGAAAATCAATCAGTTGCAGCCCTGTTAAATAAGAAAATGCATATTGTTTGTTTGGTCCATGGTATTGCAAACTGCTAAAATGCATTTGTATTTTCAAATTTGATGCTAAAAGAGAAGAAAAACAAACAAAGATGATGACGAAGATTTTCGGGTCGAAAATGAATGGAAAAACAAAATAGACGAAATAAAGAAGGTAATCATTAATATTGCGATGATTTGTACAAATTATGTTGATTTGTATTTTGCGTATTTAAAATGATTTTTAAAAAAATTGAAAAGTTGAAACTGATTTGTAGAAGGAAAAGAGGTTGATGGTTTGTGTATCCATTTCTGTTATACAGAAAAAAAGAAAGCAAAAGGTAGTACTAAAGGAACTAAAAAGCACAAGAAACCAAAAACTAAGAAGCAAAAGGAAGGTATTAATTTGTATCTATGCATTTTCATTTTATGTGTGTATGAAGTTGAAAATGATTTTGATTTGTGTCATTGTGTGTAACAAGTATGAACTATACAATAGAACAGGTATATGTGTTTGCATTTTAATACTTGATTATAGAAAGTATGAAAAATGAAAATAACAAAATAATGTGAAAATGCATAAGATTTTTGCATGTATGCATTTTCATAAATGAGAATCTAATAATTTGCGGGTGAGGATCTATAGAAAACCTTTATTAATTAGAAAACATAAAGAACTAGTTGTAACCTTTAGATCAAGATTTGAATGGACCAGATGTAGAGATCCTAAAACACGCGAGTCAGATAGTCAGGAAACAATATTGGACTAAAGAAATAGGCTAGGAGGGTATTTTAGGGAAATAACCAGTGTTTCTCTTAAAATTACATCCCTGGTTTTTGTCGTGGAATGAAGGCATCAAATTAGGGCTTTTTTACTTTTCTCTCTCTCTATAGCGAACAAAGAAATCAGTTTTTGAAGCAAACCGGACGAAGGCAATTCTCTGGCTCTCTCTCACAGTCTAACGAGATTCAACATTTGAATTCAATCGGATGATTTCAACACACGATTCTCCATCTCTCGGTCACACTCGAATGCGAGATCTCTTTCAACTTCTACCCAAAAGGTTTGCTTGATTTGCATACGTTTATTGAACTTATGTTTCAATATTATTATAGTAAAAACTCTGTATTTTCCCATAATTTTCAGTTAACCAGGTCAAGTTATGGTCATGATGGAGAATTGACACCATTGGTTTTCTACATGCACAAATAAACCGTACAATATTCAGATGCTTTAATCTCACAAGCATGATAAATCTCTGCTAAAATTGTTGCTCCATTAGCTAGGCCCACTGTAAGTCATTCTCTGTTTCCAGAAGCTTAATAGTAACATCTTCACCACTGTAAGTACCTTTATACAAGTTCCCAAAAGCACCTTATGCAAAAGCATGGCCAATACTAAGCTTCCTCAAATTGATAGTCCATTCATCAAACTTTTCAAGCCCTGCGTATGGAAAATGGGCATCTAATAAAGTTCGAGCTAAAGCATCATCACTTGATCCTTTTGAAACTCGACATCTGTTTACACTTTGGGATAAATGAGTGTGTATTTAATTGTATTTGCTACTTAGAAAATAGATTTTTTTATAGATATTAATAGAAGAAAAAAAGGTTCATGGTTTACGTATGCATTTGCATTTATATGTTTAAGAACTATAAACTATAAAACTGGAAAGAAAATAAACCATATTTAAGAATTATGAACTTATGAAGGTCTATGTGTATGCATTTGCATTTCTGGGAGTTTAAGAGTTTGTGTAAAAAAGCAAAATAAATCCTTTTTAAATTTGAGGTGGTTATGTATGTGTGTGTATACGCTTTGCATTATTGAAAAAATAAATATGTAACATATGTAACATGTGAAATTGTGCATTACAGAAGTAGAGGAAAGTCAAGAAATTTCAGATGGCACTTTTTATGCAGAGCTACTGAAAAGAAGGAAGAAGAAGGTAGTAGAGAAGGAAACAAAAAAGGAGAATGAACCAGAAGGTAAAAGTCTATGTATCATTTGCATTTTCTGTCTGTATGAAATATGAAGTAGACAAATAGATGAATTTAAACAAAGAGATGAAAATTCAATTATGGTTGTCAATTTTTAGTATTTATCTACTGAAACGTTCAAATTGATAAACTTAATAATAGATTGAAGATATAGGTATTTAAAGGAAGGAATCAAAACATAAAAGTTGTGGTTTATTAAAGAATGAGGTTATTGAATATGTTGAAGAGCATCAGAAACTAACAAAAGATGGATGTCGGTCTAACTATACAATAGGTTTTTATGTATAACTTTACAATAGGTGGTTGGTTGTTTTTTTTTATCATATGGATTGTTGGATTTAGGCGCTTGGTTGTTTTTTTTGGCAGCTAAATGTATTTTCGAGGTTGATTGTTTTTGCAAGTTATTGATGGTTGGTGGCTTTTTGTTGATATGGAATATGGATTGATGGATAGTCGTAAAAGTAATTTAGATTATTATTTATTTTGCTTTTTGTTTGTTTTGATTATAAAGTTCAATTCAGCAAGTGCCGGTACATAAAATTTCATCAAGTATTGATGATACATGAAAAAGTAAACAAAAATAAAATTTCGAAAACTTATACGTAATGAAAATGTAGATACATATGCGGGTATGTTAATGCAAATGCAAATGTCAATATTTAAATAATATTTGAAACATAACCAATATTTAAAAGTTCAAGAACAAAATAAAATGAAAATGTAAATGTGTAACTGAGTATTTGAAGAAGAATCAGTATGTATAGTTCGAGGAATAAGTACACAAAACGAAAATGCAACTGCAAGTTTGAAAATAGAAATGCAAATGTCAGAATTTGAAATGGAATTTGTATTTAAAAGTTCAGGGACTACGTAAAGTGAAAAAGAAAATGCAATTTGAAAATGCAAATGTAATTGACAATATTTGAAACAAAATGAGTATTTAAAATTTCAGGAAATCACTACAAAAAATGAAAATACAACTGCAACTATAAAAATGCAATTGAAAGTATGAAAATGCAAATGCAATTACAAGTATTTAAAACAGAATCAATATTTAAAAGTTCAGGGACTACATAAAATGAAAATGCAAATGCAACTGACAAAAATTTTAAAACAGAACAACTGTGTAAAATTTCAGTGAATAACTAAATAAAATGAAAATGAAACTGCAAATATGAAAATGTAAATGCAACTGACTTTATTTGAATCAAAACTGTTATTTAAAATTTTAGGGAATAACTAGATATATTGAAAATGCAAATCCCAAAGTATGTTTAACTACGTTTGGTAAGAATATAAAACATAACCAATTAAAAACAACATGCCACTCAAGAAAATTATGCATCCTCTGCTTGTTACGTTTTTTCTGCGCATCTCCTACATTTTTCTTTTTAGACAAGTGCGAATATTAATGCGTCTCGAAAGCCTCATGTTCCAAATTGTTTGTCCATACTATTCTACATAATTTCAGCTTAAAACCAACATTACATAAAACAAGAGAAACCTATACAAAAAAATAAATTAATTAAAACGACAAAAAGTAAATGAAAATCTTAAAATGCATGAAAAGCAATAATTAAGGATACCTTGGTAGTAACATTTTTCATTATATGCCACATACATAGTTTGTCGATGTCTCGTCATGGTAAAGCAAGAGTCAATTGCGATTTTTATCGCCGAATCTTGATCTGTTAATACCAACTTAGGCCGAGGACAACTTTAATAAAGGCATAGCATCACCACTTGTAGGATGCAACATTCATATTGCTCAGCATAGCAGGACCAAATACAACTTATTTCGTATCGTTTTCTATATAAGTAAATGGTATAAAAACCATATCATATCGATAGAAATTCCAAGAATCAACCAAAGAATCAAATTGCATACCATTAACTGGCTTTTAGAACTAGGAACACTAGGAACCCAACATTTATCACCCAGAGAAGATATTTTTTCAAAACCAATTCAAAGAGAAGTTGGAACATCATCAAAATCTATAAAAAAAAATGTATAAAATTAAAAAAAAAACAGGATGAAACGTTTGAAAATAACTACATAATTGAAAATGCAAGTGCAAGTGCAAGTGCAAGTGCAAGTATGAAAATGCAAATGCAAGAATTTTAAACATTTTGTTAAATTTTCAGAGAATAACTAGGTATAATGATGACGAAAATGCGGATGCAAGTTCGAAAATGCAAATGCAAAACCAGTATTCAAGACAGTTGGTTAAAAGTTCAGAAAATAACTACATAAAATGAAAATGCAACTGCAACTGCAAGTATGAAAATGCAAATGTTAGTATTCGAAGTATGTGTTTAAAATTTATGGAATAACTAAGTATATGAAAATGTAAATCCAACTGCAAATATGAGAATGAAAACAAAGAATTATGTATCCTAATTTTGTTAAATTCTTAAATTTAAATGATTCAACATAGCAACTAGGAAAACATGGAAGCAACAAAACTAAGAAATGCATAAGAACAATTATTCATCATCTTCACATATTCAAAAACTATTAAAACATATACTAATAATCCATACAAATATTTATAGAAAAATTTATGAAAATGCAATTAAACATTGATTCAACATCTTCCCCAATATTAAAATCATCAAAACAAATACAACTAAATGAAAATGCAATTGAGCATTGATTCCAACATTTTCCCCAATTTCAACAAAGCATGATCATTATGCAGTTCGAGATCCAATTGGAATATTGGATATCATATTCCGTAGCCATTGAAGTAGAATTTAGAGATATATTAGCTAATGAATCGCATGAAAAAATATAAAGAATAGAAATCATCAAGAATTAGATGAATCAGATCTGACCTACCTAGAGTTTAATCTGAGTTCCTCATTCATAGTTGATTTAGGGTTCATATAAGAGCTGATTTTGGGTTTGTACCTGATTTATGTTTCTCAGCTGATTTATGGTTCAAATTGTGTATATATTTGAAATTGAAGTAGCTGATTTGGGGTTCAGATCGGTATTTGGAGCTACCATTGATGATTGCATGAAGAAATTGGAGCTACCATTGATAGTTAGGGTATTTAAAATAAATAGATATATGCGTATAGGCATTTGAAATTGGAGCTGTTAATAACGGTTTGTATTTGATGGTTATGATATATGCAGAATGTTGAAATCTCATAGGGTATCATTCAGGAGAAACCATTGATGGAGATTTGGAGAACATGTGAAGA
Organism: Calendula officinalis; assembly: GCA_963853835.1. NCBI lineage: Eukaryota > Viridiplantae > Streptophyta > Magnoliopsida > Asterales > Asteraceae > Calendula > Calendula officinalis. The sequence continues at coordinate 5,930,086 of OY970832.1, read as the reverse complement.
AGATGAGGCAAGGGAATTGAAAAAACACACAAAGAATGAGAAAATTAAAAGAGACGGTATGTGTTGTTGTAGGAGGGGGTAAAATGACAATCATGCCCTTAAGCCTCCTTGAATGTTCTAATTAAATCAAGGGTCCTAATTACTTCTTTAACTTCTCTAAATAAGCCAACTTCTTTCTTGATCCATATTCTATATATATATATATATATATATATATATATATATATATATATATATATATATATATATATATATATATATATATATATATATATATATATATGTCACTTTCATATACAGTAGGGGTGAGCATAAAAACCGAAAAACCGAACCGAAACCGAAAAACCCGAAAAAATCGAACCATTTGAAAAACCGATGTCAACGGTTTTGATTATTGGAAAACCCGAATGTTTGGGGCGGTTTTCGGGGGCATATGAAAAACCCGACCGAAAACCCCGCCCCACCCCGCCATTATATATCTTTCAAAAATTTTAAAAATATTCTTATATTTATAAAAGATTTGACATTTAATTATCTTTTAAATAAAATATATGATTGAATTTCTAGGTGATTTATTCTTATATTTTCTAAGTTTCAAGTTATGTTAGTTGAATTTATAATTACATTATATTAAACTTACTAGTTGTTTTTTATTTATAACGAAATGTGTTAAGTTTTGGGAGTTTGAATCATAATATTAATTTTTAAGCTAATAAATTCGTAAATTTAAGGATAACAAAAAACCAAAAAAAACCCCGAAATCGAACCGAAAAACCCGAAAAAACCGAAAAACCGAATCCGAATGGGGTGTAATTCTTAAAACCCGAACTTTTGGGGCGAGGTTTGGTTTTAGTTAAAAACCGCCTCAAACCGCCTCAAACCGCCTCATACTCACCCATAATATACAGCATGATATTGACACCACATGTTGCTTAATATATGAGAGATGATCCGTAGATCATTATTTTTAACTACAAATCTTCAATTTATAATTTGAATAAATAAATAAGTACAAGATGATAGCGCATGCTAAATTTTTCAAATTCAAAAGATGGTTTATATGTCATGGATCGTATTCTAAGCCATATGTTTAGTAAAATGATTTTTACACAAACATTTGCTTAGTACATAACATGTAAAACCAGCGCGTAGGACAACTACGACGTTAGCATGATCGATGTGTGCAAAGTTACCTCTTAGATTTTTTTGATATATAACATTTTTTTTAACGACAAATCATAATCTACACATAATTTTTATCTATGTTCACAACGGGAATTGTACGTCCAACCTTAAGGTTGTGAGGCAAATACTATATCATTAGGTCAAAGGCCCTTCAATTTTTTGATATGTAACTTGATACGTACTTGTTTTAATAAAAATTTTAATCCAAGTATTTAATAAATAAGCTATCCTTATCCATTTTCCCTTTATAAAGACTTGGTTGAGTGGTTACTATTTTTTCTTGACAATCTGCATTTAATATTTCTCACTCTTTTTTACTTTCTCCCCGCTTACGTGTCTTTTGTGAGCTGTGACTTTCTCGGTCCAAATGATACTTAGAAAATTTCTAACCGAACCGAACAAAATAACGAGTGCTTGTTCATGTTTGTTTTTAATAAAAAAAAGTGTCTATGAAATGTTTATGGACACTTAAACGAACGATTTTTTATATTCGTGTTCTTTTGTTAAGAAAATTAAGTCTTCACGAACTATTCGTAAACGATTCATTAAAAAGGTAAACGAACAAACATACACAAAAGAACCTCAACGAACATTCTTTGGATCAATGTGGTTTAGGAATAAATTGTGCTAGATATTTTAAGAATCAACGAGACTAATATGTGTTCTTGTTTGTGAGTCTACATCAACCTCTTTCGAGATGACATTTTTTAGTTGATCTAGAGTCATGGATTTTGGAAACAAAGAAAATGAAGCCATTCTGTAGATGAGAAATAAGGGAATACTATTTGATTGGGGAAAAAATGGTGTGAATAATTTGAGAAACGCAATGATGTATTTATAGTTATTTTCTATGCTTTTAAGAAGATAACATCTTCTTTTACTCGACCATTGTGGAAGAGGTAAAAAGAAAAGCAACTCGAGTCGCCTTCCACTGTGGAACCTCTCACGGCGCCAGGCTCAACACGTTGGCCACCATGCCACAGGAGGAGTGGCGTCATAACATGATGAGACTCGTTCACTACGAAACCACCACTCTAACAAATATATTAGGTATGGTTATGAAATTTCACAAATCGAACCATTAGAAATGATTTTGTTAATGACACGCATAAAAGACTTGTACATTCATTGATAGAGTAGTGATCTTAAAATTCAGGGGTTGTTTTTATTTTAATTTTGTCTTCTTATTGACAGATCTTAGAACTGTCATTATTATTTTCCCTTTTTAAAAATATAGATATTTTAATATGCTACAAACGAGCAACTCCAAACTATATTAATACAAACTCATATGATACGTTTCTTTTATCTATTGATAGAAGATCGTACAAGATCTCACAATAGGTGGTCACCTTTTATATGTCGAGAAATGAAAATATAAAATAACTTAAACTTCGTAATATATACTTTATACCGTTTTAAAGATAAAATAAACAACTTAGAAAAATATTACACATGTAGATAATCATCGACCGTTAAAGATCACTTGGCGGGCGTCCATAAGGAGAGTGCGTAAAGGACCTTCCCCTTCCAACCTTGCAACATCCAATTGTTTTCTTCTTGGACCATAAAATCTTTATGGTACTTTTTTTCTACTTTTTTTCTTACTTCCTTCACAAGATTCAAGTCTAACGGTAGTTGTACGAACCCGGCTTTAGTATTCCTACTTTTCCATTTTTGGTACGTTTCGGGCCTCTCTACCCGACTCCTCCCCTCACAAGCAACCGTGTTCACAATGTCCCTCCCGAAGACCTCTTGTTCAAATACTTTCCTATCCTCATTTTCACCATCGGCGGTTGCCTCAAACATGTCAAAAAGTGCCGAGAAATGGAAAACCGCTTGTCGAAACCTTGTAAGAAAGTATGTGACGTTGTATGTTCCGTTTAATACACCGTGCACAAACATGTGAGGATTTAACTCACGGATGAACTTCAACACTGCATCCCTCGGGTGATGCTCCACCACTGTCTCATCAAGCACGTTCCTCATCCGGTATATGCTATTCACCACAAGCATCTCATCGGGATCAATATTCAAATCCTCAATCCGAACGTTTTCCCAATTTTTGGCAATCGGGTTGTACTCAAAAGGGACATTAAATCTCTTGGCGTATTCAGATAAGCGACGGCCTGTTTCTTCGACCCGCTCTGCAGGTCGAAGACCAGGTTGTGGAAAATCAATCCCAGTGATTCGTAGCTTAGGAGGCCCACCGGGCCTCAGAGAGAGACCTTGTATAATACAAGGCCATTGAAATCCATATAAGATACCGAAATCAATTATATGTAGTTTTTCACTACCAACGGCTGCCTTCCAAATGGACTTATTCGCGAAGATATTTGACATCCTATGAAACGGGCATGCCGCGATGTACGCCTTATAAGATTTCAAGATTTTAGCCGCTGATGCCGTCGAGGAAAAGGCTCGGTATTCTTCTGGACCGCTGCCACCTAAGCGCGCCTCGAGAGCATTTGCAAAATAATGAGCCATCCTCTTAGATGAACTCCCACAAGGAGACGATTGTTCCCGTATCATCTTCAACATTTGAAAGGCTCCGATTGTATCATGGATAGCCACCTTTTCGGCACACTTAATTAAAAGTTCGTTCAAATCCACCATTTCCACCATGATTTTCTTCCGTTTTCTCGTTACGTTACCACTAATGATCTTAGGCAAAGAACTCAGCCACGTCTCGTCTATCAAAAGACGGTTCATTTCATCGCAAAGAACCGCAGGATCGTATTCCTTCAACTCCAATCGATCAGTTTCTTCAAAGTGAGATTGATTTTCTACAAGAACATCGTAAAACGATTTCTCAGTAGCTTGGAGAGCCATACTATCAACAAACATGCAAGGTTTGTTTGCTAGATCATCTTCTTCCATTAACATTTTATTCAAGTAATTAAAAACCCCATCAAAGAAGTCGGCCCCTTTAAAGAAGTCGGTATTCTCCAAACAATTGATATTATCAACGGTCACATCATCATGACGACCCGGACGTGAAAACATGTTTATAGATTGAAAGATGGCTTAGGGTTTAGGGTTTTTGTGTTGTAATAACAAAAAGGGCTCGTAATTACAACCTATATATACTCTTTTTAAAGAGAATTATATATACGTACACTCGTCACATTTATATCTTATTATATAGATTTCGGCACTTCGGACGTCAGGTTATATGTATGCGCTAGGCCTAATTAACGTTGTCAGAACATGTTACGGTTGAGGTAGCAAGTTTAGGTCGGCAAGCAACAAAAGGACGAGAACGCGGGTTTCTAGTAATTTGGCAAGCCTTTACCGTGGCTAACTTCATCAGCAACTGTTATGCACGTATAGAGTGTACGTGCTTTTGGTGTATGAAAAGAACATGGTTTCTGATACTACTTGCAAACAAATTCACTAATTTTAGAAAGAAAAAATAACTCCACTTATAATGCGTCGTTTGTCTCAAACCGTTCAAGTATATCTTAAAATGTGCTGATTTTGGTCGTATTTTATCTGTTAACTTATTTTATTTTGAAACTTAGATTATTCTTTTAGTGATGATATTTGTAATCATATTTGTAAAGTATCAGTTCTTTTAGTGATGATATTAGTATATGAAATGGTATGCTTTTTTTAATTGGATATGTTTCCTTAACATGAATGAATTTCGTATCCATAAATGATTTTACAACCATTTACAAATTAGTCTGTAGTTTCTTTGGTTTTAAGATAATATTACATGTAACTAGCAGAGTACTCGCGCAATGCGGCGGCGGGTACCCGTAACTATATTTCGAAGTGACTACAGTACCGGTGGTAGTTGCTGACATTAGTGATGGTAGGATTAGATCCGAAATTGGCTTTTCTTGCGAAAGTAAATATGAGCCTTTTAAATAGAGAAATAATGGTCGAGTTCTGGTGACGTTAAAACTTATATATATATTAGTATCTGGAATAAATCAAAATAATCAAATAGTTGAAGTGGTTAACATACAGTGACTACTTAGGAGAGGTCTTGTGTTCGAATCCCGTAAGCAACACTTTATTTTTTTAGTTAAAGAACTTACTAAAAGTGGAAATCTCCTTAAACTTAAAATTAATGAGCTCCTTAAACTTACTAAAAGATTTAGACCTAAATACATTAGTAAGTAGTAAGATTAAACATGTCACTAACTAAATTTCATCTCATACTCTTTGAAATAAATGTTATCGATGTTTCTACTTTCTACCATAAATGTTATCGATGTTTCTACTTTCTACCATACATTTTGATCTACGTTTCACTTTCGTCCTCCAACTTTGTTGTTAGTACATTTCTACCATTTTCCTTCTTTTTTATAAAAATCTAAAAATTTTGGTCCCCTCAAACAAATGCAAAATCAAAGAAGTTTCCGAGTAAAAAGAAAAAAAGAACACATAATTTTAGGTAAGCGAAATGCTCAAAACTTATTTTGATGCGTAAAATCACCCTTTTAGTACCTTACTCATAATTTAAAACAAAACATTCTTTTTATGACCCATTAAATACTCGTTATTTACAAAAAACCTGAGCTACCGGTGCCATTGGGTTCGCGTAGACTTTGGCGCAACCCACACCAAGTGTGATAGCTTGGTCTTGGCACCGCCAACAATAAAGCCATATATTGATGCGTACAATTGCAGCTGCTACCAAAACCCCTCTCTTTAACAATTTTATTTTTTTTTATTTTTTACTTCATTTGTCCTAACCTAAAGACATGACATATTTTCAGAAATCCGGGTAAATAATTTCATTTTCCGCCGATTTTGTAGCAATGATATATCATTGCCATAATTAAGGTTTGTATAAAATGAATCTTTGTCAACTTTATGATGATGACGTGTCGTTGCAATAGAGTTTCCTATAGTAACAATACATGTCATCACTACATGGTATCATAGGATAATTTCTTTTTCTAGTGGACAAATTAATAAGCTTGTAGACTTAAATAATAAATACAAAACAAACCCTTATTTATTATTATATATGTAAAATCATAGGTAATTAAACAACTTAACATATTACATAGAAGACAAAAAAAAAAAGATTTATTCTTGAAACTTTGATGAACATTTAAAGGGCTATTCAATCTTCCACGAGGAAATAGCATAGATCACCCTCCCTTTCCACCCTTGCACCATCCAATCTCCATCATCATCCACCATGAAATCCTTATGAAACCCTACTTTCACCTTAGCTTTGACCTCTTTCATTATGTCCCGATTCATCGGCACAATTGTGAACCCTGCCCTCCCGTTCCTAGCTTGCCACTGCTTATAAGTCTCCGGCCTCTCAATCCTCCTTGTTCCTTCACACGCTATCACATTGATCACTTCACGACCAATCACCTCCTTCTCAAACAACAACCTCTCCTCATCTTCTCGGTGCAATGCTGCCTCAAACATATCAAATAACACCGAGAAGTTGAAGTAAGCCTCACGAAATCTTGTCAAGAAGAATGGTGCATTATAGTTCCCGTTCACAACACCGTGAAGAAACAAATCGGGCTTTATAGTCTTGATCAATTTTAGAACCGACTCTCGCGGACAATCTATGGCTCCAAGTACAGTCTCATCGGGCACGTTCCTCAATCGGTACAAGCAATTAACGACGAGGATCTCATCCTTTTTTATTTTAAGATCCTCAACTGTAACACTATCCCATTGCTTTGCGATAGCTTGATATTCAAACGGGACGTTAAATCTTTTGCAATAGTCAGCGAGGCGACGCCCTGTCTCTTCAACTCTCTCAGCAGGGCGAAACCCTGGCTGAGGAAAGTCAATTCCAGTAATCCTAAGGCTCGGGGGCCCACCAGGCCTCGCTGAGAGGCCTTGAATGAGACAGGGCCATTGGAATCCGTATAAAATGCCGAAATCAACAATGTGGAGCTTTGGCGAACCTCTTGCCAAGTTTCCGATCATTTTATTGGCATAGATATTTGACATTTTCTTAAAAGGACAAGTTGAGACGTAAACTTGATAAGCTTTAACGATATCCGAAGCCATGATCTTACTCGAGGCTAAGTTAGCATAGAGATCCATTCCGGTTCCTGTAAAACGAGCCTCGAGTGCATTGGCGAAGTAATACGCCAATCTCTCATCCGAATCTCCACGTGGAGATGCATGGCTTCGGATTTTCTTTAGTAACTTTTCGACCCAAGCTTTGTTGTTTGATGAAACGGCTTGTGCACATTGAGTGAGTAGACTCTTTAAATCCACGATTTCCTTGGTAGCATCGGTCCTCTTTCTTCTTTGTTTTCCGACAACTTGTGGATTTTTGGGCTTGTCAAAGGGACAACAAGCAAGCTCATCATGCAATCCAACTTCTTTGGAACCGGGACAAAGCAAGAGCTTGTCGATCATGGTCACGATCTCAGTCGTGTCCATCAACTCTTCCTCACCACGACCACTTGCTAAGTGCTTGTTACTCCTTACATGTTGCTCGTAACCGCCACATTCCGGATCTTTCCGGTTCTTCTTTCCCCTCAAAGCAACACCAACCGGATTGAGATCCAAAGGTTCGATACTAGACGGGAAAGTAGGCGGCTTTTGGGCAAGAACATCATAGAATGATTTCTCTGTGGCTTGAAGAGCTGAGCAATCATGGTACATAGATGACTTGTTGATCAAGTCATCTTCTTCACCCATGAGCATATCGTTGATATAATCAAGCACAGCTTCAAAGTAGTCATGTGGAACCGTAGGATCATCACACTCGGTGCAGCCACAAGAACACCACCCTTTCTTCTCCAAGTTTTGTTGACTGAACGCCAACTTTGGGGATTCAAGTTGTCGGGAACTCGGAGAAACAATTGTTTTCAACATGTTTTCAACTGTGGTTGGGCATTGAAGCTGGATGAGGGTGTTCATGGTTGGTGGCTACTGGTGGTAGGTGGTGGTGGTGGATTGAACATGCAAACTAGGGTTTATATAGAACTGGATAACCGACTTGATCGAGAAGTATAGGATATAATGGATTAGATCGAGAGAGAGATTACGGATCATGTTACCTAACAAACCGGCAATGTGATGATGCATTTGGGGGGAATAAGGAATTAGATAACGGGATCAATGGAGTTGTATGGTGGCCCGTGGGTAATTGGTGCAATACAGCTCCGTCGCCAACGTGGGTGACGTAATAGTTAACAACCACCGTCTATCGATCACCGGAGAAGGGAGGTGTCTACTTTGACTTTGGAGTCAAATTCTCATCATGGTAGTTATACATACTATTTTTAGCTAGGATGATGCTATTTAAAACAAAGAATTTAATTAGTGACTTAACACATTTCGACACACTATATATTATTGTTGCCAAAACATGGAGTTTAATAAATGTATACTAAATACTCCCTACGTCCCATAAAAACTTCTTATTTCACCCTAAATTTTTATCACATAAAAAACTTCTTATTTTTTTTATTTGATAGGTTCCACATAATCAAATATTATTATTAATAAGGCCCTATCACTAACTATCCACTAACTATCTTTCTCTCTCCAAACTAATATTATATTTTAATCAAAATTATTACCAATGACCCCACTATTAACTATCACCTTAAAACTTGTATAAATGTCAAATAAAAAGTTTTTTTGGGACGGAGGGAGTATTATTTTATATTTCCTATCAATCAAATTTTCTTTTACCATTTAATTTTTTTAATTGGTTAAACTATGAAAGAAAATAATTATTTTAAAAATGAAAAGGTAGTATGTAAAATTATTATGGAAAGAATATATTTCTTTTTTAACGGCCAATCAAAATCAACTTTTAAATATCACACATTTCTATTATAAAACTTGAATATCTCATCATAAATATAAGACAAATATCTTAATTATCACTAGGCCAAAGAAAAGAATATTATTTAAATCATCGATTTAAGCTAAAAATCGAAAAACCAACACATGACATTAACTTGTAGCATCGATATTTGAGTTTTTATGTTGTTTTTAAGCAACGACTCATCAAAAAACGAGGAGCCATATATAATAAGAATATAATATAAACCTTTTAAAATGAATAAATGATAATATAGTGAGACTGAGACATGCATCTAACAAAAGAATCAAGCATATATTAATTTTCGAACAAATGTAATTCTTTTATTTAACTATTTAAGCTTGAATATGATAACTAGTAGTAACGAGATAACAGGTAATAGAAGGAAAAATGGAACAAGGATTGTATTGTTTGTATATTAATTCGTGTGTTTGATTTACAAGAATGGGACATATTTTTATACACTCAATGGAAGACAACATAAGGAAACCAAATTATGAGTATCACTGATTTTAGGGATGAGAACATGGGTGTGACAGGCTGTGTCACAAGAGGATGATATTGTTTCCTTTTGGTGTTTATGTGTTAGGACCATTTGTATTGTATCAAATAGTTTAGTGACTAGAAGTGACAAGTTGTAATAGATTGAAGCTAGTCATTAGTCTTAGTCTTTGGGTTTATGCTTAATTAGATGATTATTAAGCATGTTTAGTAATGAGGTATAAATACCTTGTGTTTAGGCTTAATTTGTAAGCTTTCCTTTCATTAATTGAATTACTCTTTTGAAAGCTCCAATATTCCCTCCATCTCTCTCAACTACCTCACACACACTCAAACACCAAGAACACACACACTTAAGCAAATCTTCTATTTCTCACCTTGAATCATCATGAATTAGCTCAATCTTAGTTGATTACGATCTAACAAGTGGTATCAGAGCAAAATCTCTCTAAGAGAAGATCCAAAATCGAGCTAGATTGATGAAGATCTGAGAAAAAGTGAAGAAAAGTTTGTTCGTCAATGAGAAAATTAATGTTGTAAATTTTTCGTTGGAATTGAAGATTTTATTGAAGAATCATGTTTCTCTTTCGATTCTAATCAAGATAGAATCAAGTTTCGATCCATTCCGTTAACAGATCACTTCAATTTCGTGATTTTGGTGAAAAAGTAAAAAGTTGAAAAACTTACTGAAAATCGAAGATTCGAAGCTTATATGTTATGGATTGAAGAAATTGATCGGATCAAAGTGTTAGCAATTGGATTTCGAGCAATTAGCAAGAAGAATCATTGAATTTGATGAAGAATTGAGTAAAATCAAATGGAAAAAGTGAAGAAGAAAGATATACGTACGTACTGTGTTTTGTTCTATAGTTCGGCTTCATATTGATGAACAAGTTCGGCCCGAAGTTAGTCCAATAGTAGTTCGGCCCGATCTACTCATTAGTTCGGCTCTTTATTTTCGGCCCAAGTAGTTCGGCCCGAGGTTCTGCACAAAAGAAGTTCGGCCCGAGGTTCTGCACAAAAGAAGTTCGGCCCAATCCAGACAAGTGTTCGGCCCGAAGTTCTAAGGAGAAGTTCGGCCCAATTTTGCGACACCTAGTTCGGCCCAGTGGTTTACACCTAGTTCGGCCCATATCGAACAAGTTGTACTTCGGCCCAACCCGAACTACAGGCCCAAGTTCGGCCCGAATTATTGGTCAACCAGAAGTTCGATCATTGTTCCAAACACACAGTTTTACACATAGTTCGGCTTCACCTAGTTCGACACACAGTTCGATCATCAACAATCGATTCAATCACGGTTTTAATATCAAACAATTAAGCAATTTCAATATCGAACTATTAAACAATTTCCGATTTCCGATATTAATCTGATTTCCGATATTAATCTGATTTTCAATATAAATCTGGATTTCCGATCGATCTTCGCTCTAATCTGGAAGAACCCAAAAACGAGTGTAATCGATTGGTATCGATTGGTATCTGATTCAACAATTCAACAAAAGAATTAATCGATTTCAGAAATTAATCGAAAAATTCAACAAGTTCGGCTCAATTTTTCAGATTTAAATCACGTCTTCATTCTCTGATTCGATTTCGATTCTGACTTCATTCTCTTGTTTCGATCTGCTTCTTAGATTCATTGTTCATTCTATGAGTATCAAATTTCATCTCTGATTTTAGACGTGATATCGGCAAAGAGTCCAACTAGTCGCATATTTTGGCCTCATATCATATTCTACACTTGATAACAATTGGCCCAAATTTCGTTATTAAATAAAATACTTGGCCCAACAACTGATTCAAGTCCATATTGTTATTAAATAAAATACAAGATTTTGAACTCATTAAATCAAATACACATTTTAACATCAATTCTGAATCAACTAATATTTTTTTATTTCCTCAAAATATTTTTTTTTAACAATTCAAAATTGAAAATTACTAATCCACAATTTGTTACTAAAAATGCAATTTGTCACTTGAAAATTTCTTCTAGTAATTTGTCACTACAAATTTTTACATTGAAACTGATCAAATTCTTAATGTTTTAAATTTTAAAAAAAAAACACTTTTAACTTCTACATTTGCTTAAAAAGGACTTAAAAGAACGTTTTCAATTTTTTTTTTCTTTCTTCACAAGAACTTTTACCCAAAATCCTAATCATCGCAAAGAATGGAAAAATCTGCCTCAACCACATTTGATGATATGGAACAAGACCCTCAGGCAGTGCTAAAGGCTATGTCATTTATTTCAACCTATAAGAAGAAACGGTATTCAAAGTCTACAAACAAAAATCTGATATCTTCATTCGACATTAAGCCTGATATATCTGCTACTATCTCAACTAAAAAGCCAATTGTCTCACCTTTGGATGCTACAAAGAAACCAATCGTTCGTGATTCAGAGTATTATGAACGTAAGATGTTGATGGCTAAACAAGTTGAGACTGAAAAAGTGTTCTCAGTTGAAGATAGTAAATGGATGGAAGATTCAGATCCTGAAGATTCTGAAAATGCTGCGGTTGCTGATCGTTTTAATGAAGAAGTCAACAAGGATGACAAGGTACATACTTCTCTTCTTTCTAATGAAAGTACTTCCACTTATTCTGATACTTGTTTTGTTCAAACTCAGATATCTGAAATTGATTCTTTAAAACAAAACATTTTAGATGAAAAAGATTTAAATAATCAATTTCAAGAACGTTTAAATCATTTGCAAAATGAAAATGAGCAACTTGTTCAACAGATTAAACAAATTAAAAATGTCAAACTTGAGAATCTGGAGTTTCAAAATCAAGTATCAGAATTGAATGTCAAATATGATAATGATGTTAAGAATTTGTCTCATACAATTTCTGAAAAAGAAATAGAAATAACAAATCTTAAACATGCCCAAAATACAATTTCAAACGATCGAAATGACAAATATTACAAATTGTACATTGACACATGGCATGAATATCAAATAACAAAAAACTGGTTGGAACGCAAACAAAAAGAATTTGATGACAATGAGACTCAGTTTAAATCCTTAAACACACAAATAAAAGAATTATCAGAAATCATTAATGAAAATGACATTCAAACAAAACAAGAATTAAATAGCAAACAAAATGTCATACATCAACTACAAAATGATAAAATTCAACTTTCTTCTCACGTCAAACATCTTGAAGAAATCATTGCCAAACGAGGACAAACTGATCAAACAATTCACTTGAACAAGCCTAAAGATTTCAAATACTTCAATTCAAGAGAAGGACTGGGGGCAAACAATCCAGAATATCTAAAGATGGCTTGTAATGTGCTTCCAACACTGTATGATTCCAAATACATACATGTTGATGTTTGGCAGAGTTTCCTTCGCATGACAGATGAGGAAGAAGAAATTGAAGCGTTTAATAGAGCTAAAACGGAGAATGCACAAATTAGTTTCAATTATAATGAATTAAATAAAACATATGAAACTAAAAAGGCAAATTTTACAAATGATGATTATTTTCCAATCATAACACCTGAAGAATTTGAGATCAAAGACAATGCGGTACTTCAACAGAAGATAACACCAAAGCTTTATGTTCCATCTCTCATTCTTGAAAAGAAAATTTGCCAACTAGAAAATGAAATCGATGAAACACATCAAGCATTTGACAAAGAAAAATCTGATCTTCAAACTAAGATTCATGAATTAGAAGATAAAATTATTGAAATAAAATCTACTTCTAATCAAAATGTTTCTACTTCAGATGTTTCTCCAAAGCCTACGTCTCTCAAATCTACGATTTCTTCTCCCAAAAATCCAGTTCTCTTAAGACATGATTCTGATTCATCTGTTTTAAATTTTTCGGATCGAACTTTAAAATCCATGCTTAAGAGATCAATGCATTGGAGAGTAAAAGACGTTGAGCAGTCTAATTCCAATAAATGTAATAACAAAAGAATGTTTTCTCCTGTAATGGCATATCGTGATTTATATACGATCAATCAAACTGAGGTTAATAGAGGAAATTCTAAACCTAAACCGAAATCACAAGTATGTTCCTCTACCAAACCTAAGCCTAGGAGATCCACGGTTCCACCAAACTCTGATCAGAAACTGAATGCTCTCAAACAAGTTAATAGAGGTAATTCCGCACCTAAAACTCCAAATAAATTAGGTTCCTCTTATAGACTTAAGCATTCTCAAATGAATAAACCTGCACCATCAACCGTGTTGAAACATTCGACTCCTTCGAAGAAAATCTTTTCCAAAACAAAATCTTTAAAATATTCAAGAAAAGATTTACTTTCATTGGCACCACCTACAACGTTTCATCAAGTGCCAAAAACAACCGATAAATTGTCAACATCAGTCGAACGAGTGGTAAATACACCTAAATCGACAAAATCCGTCTATCGCGTGGTATCTACACCTAAATTGACAAATACAGTCAACCGCGTGGTATCTGCACCTCAATCGACAAACACAGTCAATCGCGAGGTATCTACACCTAAATCGACAAAATCAGTCTATCGCGTTGTGTCTTCAAATGAATCGTTAAAATCCAGTTCTACGACTTCTTCTCCGAAATCATTCAAATTTGTTAAATATAAATGGATTCAAAATGAACACTCAAACTGGATTTTAAATTCTCCAGAAAAATCATTAAAATGGTCTATCAAATCACCAAACACAGAACTGCCTCCTTGCAGTTTTTTCAAAACTCTAAATTCATTTTTCGTTCACATTCTGCATAAGACATCATTTACTAATCGTTAAGGACCCATAACTGATTGGGTACCAAAAGTTGTTTGATGTGTTTGCAGATTAAATGACTTATACACAAATCGGTGTATAACTCGCGGTTCAACAAAATGACTTATACACAAAACGGTGTATAACTCGCTCTTCAACTTAATGACTTATACATATTTCAGTGTATAACTCGCTTTTTATCATACTGGCTTTCAAATACATTTGTTTGAAACTCGCTCAAAACCAGTTTTTCACATAACTGTAAAAATTCTTTCCCACTCTTCTAAAACTGTATATTTTTCTTTACTTATATTTTGTCGAGGGGGAGAAATTTTAATTCTACGGGGAGAATTATTATTTCCAGGGGGAGAAACTTTCTTATATCAATACTTTTATACCCGTTTGATTTTTTTTAATCGATCAATTTTTTTTTATCAAACGACTATACCTTCCTATGGTTTGCTAGAACCGGCATAACCTTCCAAGGGAAATACTTTTTAGCCAAAATTGGTAAATGTGAGGGTATAGGTATAGGGTATAGATTTAGGTGAGTGCAAGGTGATGTGAAAACATGATAATATCAAGAAAACACACCTTTGAGTGCATCCAAACCGATAATAAACCGGGCAACCTCACTAAATTGTGATCATTCATGTGTTGAATGATTCACCAGACTTAACTGGCCCAGTCAAGCATTTACACTCCACCACCAACCACTCAGATTCCTCTCAATAGGAATTTGTTTCAATTCATTAGGGGACGTAGCACATAATCTATCGACTGCTCATTCGGAGTATGTTGGTATTGAAATAATTAACCTTCTGCCCCGGGTTACGTCTTCAATTGAGTGCACAATGTGTCTAGATTTCACCGAAAAATATTTCCAATTTAGTACACATACACTTTTATAAATGAATCTCCGTGTATTCATCGGAACACTCATAGTGGCATCAAAATCTGGTGCTTCACAAGGATTGAGTGGAAATCCTGCTAGAGCTAAAATCGCGCCAACTCTAACTGCAGGTCACACATTTGAATCCACTGTTGTGCAAACGACTATCGATTCATACCGTGTGTTAACGGATACTCTATGTGAGTCCGGTATTTCCTAATTTGTTCTAGTTGCTGTGCCTAAACTTTTATATCATAACGGCAACAACTTATACCGGAAACACATACTTTTCCGATGAAAAATCCATGTTATTCTTACAAAGTAACATCATAAATGCTGATAATTTGCACATGAGCGTTATAGTTCACTCTCAAATTACTCCTATGATCTGCTATAACCGGTATGATCTTCCCCAGGAGCCACCTACAATATAGGACAATATGTAAGGGTACATAGGTCTAGGTGAGCAGAATCAAGTATCACGGGATCTTGATTGGGGTGCGCTGAGATAAAATTTGAGAGTGGGAATGTAGTATGGGGTGCAATTCAGCTATACATGGTAAAATGCAATGAGGGAGTAGTCGAAAAATGAAAAAGTAAGCTTGAGTGAGGAGGGTGTGACAGGGTTAAAGAAAACGAAAAACCCTTACCAAACTGATAAAAAGCCGGGTAGCCACGTCTCTATCAGATTGCATGTGTTGCTCTCTGATATTGAAAAAGACATCATGGAACCCAGTGATGCAATGCACAACCCCCCCCCCCCCCCAGCCACTCAAGTATTTCTTAAAAAGTACTTGTTTCATTTACACGGAGATTAGCTCATATGCTATCGACATCTCACTTGGAGATTGTTGATATTGAAAAAGAGGACAAGTCTCTCCAGTCCTCGCCTTCGTTTGTCCACAAATCAAGTCTAGAACCGTAGTACACTTTTAGGACACAAGGCATACTACCAAGCTTATCTTTGTGATAAAGCCGGAACATTCATAGTGATACCAACATTCTTGGTATTCCACGATGATTGAATGGAAATCCTACCAGTGCTAACATCTATTCCAACACTGAACGTAGGTCACACAGTTTGTGTAACTGTTGTGTCAACGGGTAATCTATGTGATCCCGGTTTGCCCTATTTGATTCGATCATTGAGATTAAATGCCAAATGATTAGTTCGGATTTTTACATAATCAACATCGGTGATACAATGTGATGTATATTGATTCATTCAAAATATGAATATATCATTCTACTTCACATTTGTATCCTTGGGCTTCGAAGTTTTTCTTCATTTCACCTCGACGAACTTCACGTTTTTCATGATGATTCCGATGAATCTTAATCATCATGAGGGGGAGAAAATTTACTAAGAAGTTCAGTTTATGAAGAAAAATGATTACAAGACTTAAGAAGATATATTAGCCCAGTTTACTCCACATCAAAAAGACATATGCACTGATTAAGGGGGAGTAAACAAGAAACCGAAGAAGATTTGTTAAAGAATAATTGTTTGTTTGAGGGGGAGCGCAAATCTTATCCACATTTTTCTCTCAACAACAATTATCAATGATCATAAATTGACAAAGCCACAACTTTGAGAAAAGACTTCCGCTACAAACAACTCTATCTATCTATGGGTCTACATTTTCGTCGATTTACATGAAATAATTTGTGAAGAAAAAGAAACCGACTTATCTTCAGAAATTTCTCACAAATCCTCAACATTTCCATTTCAAATCTTAAACTGACAAATCATTCTTTCCAAACCACAAATTCACATTCTTATCCATTCCAAAATCTAATCGAATAAATCATTCTTTCCAAATTTTAATAACAACCATATCCATACAAAAGCTTAACTGTACAAATCTTTTGTATCATACAAACTACATATTATCCACATTCATTCAAATCTTAAATGTATATATCATTCTTTCCTATATACAAACATACACACACACACACACACACATTCAAAACTTTTAACTTTCAAATCATTCTTTTCACACTACAAACCATCATTATCCTATCCTCACAAATCTCTATCCAAAATTAAATCTCCAACATATCTAAATCCAAGTCAACTCCTTTCCTAACTGATGTTTCATTTCTCGAATCTTCAAATCTTGACAAATATCAGTTTTTGGCATTCTGTAGATCAACAACCTTAACGATAAAAATTTAGTTTCTACAAAGGAAGACAGGGATGAGATACTAAAAGTTCGAAAAGAGCAAGATTGGATAATGATCAAGACAAATTAAGTCAAGACTCCATGAAATCTTCTGAGATACTTTATATTGGTTGAAAAGCCGATTAAAAGTTTCATTCTTATCTGATTATCAGAAGCTGAAACTAATACTACATCAAAACTACTTAAACGATTAATTCAGTTTCAGACTTTGCTAAGAGAAGAAGATTTCAAGAACAGGCTAATTCAAACTATTGATACAAAGGGGGAGATTGTTATGACCATTTGTATTGTATCAAATAGTTTAGGGACTAGAAATGACAAGTTGTAATAGATTGAAGCTAGTCATTAGTCTTAGTCTTTGGGTTTATGCTTAATTAGATGATTATTAAGCATGTTTAGTAATGAGGTATAAATACCTTGTGTTTAGGCTTAATTTGTAAGCTTTCCTTTCATTAATTGAATTACTCTTTCGAAAGCTCCAATATTCCCTCCATCTCTCTCAACTACCTCACACACACTCAAACACCAAGAACACACACACTTAAGCAAATCTTCTATTTCTCACCTTGAATCATCATGAATTAGCTCAATCTTAGTTGATTACGATCTAAAATTATGTCTCTGTTTAACACTCCCCCTCAAGTTGAATAGTGGGATTACCGAAATTCAACTTGCCTAGAACTTCAAGTAGTGATTTTTTGCTAACGGCTTTCGTTAATATGTCAGCGAGTTGATATTCAGACCAAACGAACGGAAGTGTAATAATTTTAGCTTCTAACTTCTCTTTGATAAAATGTCGGTCCACTTCTACGTGTTTCGTTCGATCGTGTTGGACTGGGTTTTCTGATATTTGAATCGCTGCTTCATTATCACTAAAAACTTCATTGGATTTTTGAGGAGGATACCCTATCTCAGTGAGGAGTTGTCTTACCCATAACAGTTAAGTAATTCCTTTTGCGATCCCCCGGAATTCTGCTTCTGCACTTGAAAGAGCAACTACTTTTTGTTTTTTACTACGCCATGTTACAAGGTTTCCACCAACAAGAGTAAAGTATCCCGAAGTTGATCTTCTGTCATTTTTATCTCCTGCCCAGTCTGCATCGGTGTATAGCTGGGTTTCAAGATGACCATTTTGTTTAAACAATATTCCATGCCCCACCGTTCCTTTGAGATATCTTACAATTTTTAATACCGCTTCCATGTGGGGTTTTTGAGGTTTGTGCATGAACTGACTCATCACTCCAACGGCGTACGCTATGTCTAGACGAGTGTGTGAGATGTATATTAGTTTCCCCACCATTCGTTGGTATCTGTTTTTGTCAGCTAGATCATCGTTTTCTTCATTAAGGAGTTTTTGGTTCATAATCATTGGTGTTTCCGATGGCTTGCAATCGATCATTCCTGTTTCTGCCAATAAATCAAGGACATATTTCTTCTGATGCATGAATATCCCTTGCTTTGACCTTAGAACTTCAATTCCGAGGAAATATTTGAGATTTCCTAGGTCTTTCATTTCAAATTCTGCAAACAATCTTCTCTTCAAGTTCGCTATTTCTTCTTCGTCATTACCTGTAATTATCATATCATCAACATAAATTATTAGACATGTTGTTAATTTTCCCCTTCGTTTTAGAAATAAAGTATGATCTGAGTTGCTTTGTTTGAACCCATAGCTTTTCATAGCTATGGTGAATCTCCCAAACCAAGCTCTAGGAGATTGTTTTAAACCGTAAAGAGATTTTTTAAGGCGACACACTTCCCTTTCTTTAAAATTGCTGGTGAAACCATATGGAGCTTCCATGTACATTTCTTCATGTAGTTCTCCGTGTAGGAAGGTATTTTTTACATCAAACTGGTGTAGTGGCCAGCCTCGGTTTGCAGCTACCGAGCAGAGAATTCTGATGGTGTTAATTTTTGCTACAAGAGAGAAGGTTTCCGAATAATCAATCCCATATGTATGTGTGTAGCCCTTTGCCACTAGTCTTGCTTTGTGTCTTTCAATTGTCCCATCTGGTTTGTATTTGATTGTGAACACCCATCGACACCCAACAGTTTTCTTTCCTGGTGGTAAGGTGCATTTTATCCAGGTTTTGTTCTTCTCTAGGGCCTTCATTTCTTCTTTCATTGCGTTCTTCCATTCTTTAGATTTTAGGGCTTGCTCGGGGTTTGTAGGAATTTCTTCAGAACATAGGGCTGTAGTGAAAGCTTTAGCTTGTTCAGACAGGTTTCCTGTGGCTATGTTGGCCATTGGATACCTACTTCTGTTAGTCTCCTTTTCTGGTGAGTATCTGTTAGGGGGAATTCCCCGGTTTGTTCTTGGAGGAAGAGTATATCTTGTGGGCTCGTCCTCTTGGACTGTAGTGACATGTTCATCTTCTTGGATTGTAGTAGGTTGTTCTTCATCATCCTCACTTTCTGATTCCTGCATATCTTGCACACGTTCTTGTACACATGGATTGTTAGATGGGTTACTTACCTCGGGTATCAGGGTAGGAGCCGACTCTTGGGGGGCATTGTTTTCTGTATTGTCTTCGCAATGTTGAGGAGCTTCGGGAACTTCTGAGTTGATAGTTGTGTTTATTGTTTCAAGCCAACTCAGTGTGTCATTCGTATTATCCGTATTCTCCCCCTGACTGTTGTAGTTGGCATTGTAGTAGTATTCAGTCTCAAGGAAGTCACAGTTCATGGTGGTAAACATGCGTCGGGTTTTGGGGTTATAGCATCTGTACCCTTTTTGGTTAACCCCATAGCCGACAAAAACACACTTTTCCGCACATGGGTCAAGTTTGGATCTAATCGAATTTGGTATGTGAATGAAGACGGTACAACCAAAGATTCGGGGTTCTAGAGTGAGAGTGGGAGGGATGTCAGTGTATTCTGTGAGGGCTTGTAATGGAGTTTTCAATTTTAAAATTTGTGTTGGTAGGCAGTTAATGAGGTAAGTTGCTGTAACGAGAGCCTCGGGCCAGAAAGATTTTGGAACTTTGGATTCTATTAGAAGAGCCCGGGTAATTTCAAGAAGTATACGATTTTTTCGTTCCGCGACACCATTTTGTTCGGGGGTGTAGGAGCAGGAGGTTTGGTGGATGATACCTTTTTCTTGAAAAAAAGTTTCATATCAGAGTTAATAAATTCTCCACCATTGTCGGACCTAAGGACTTGGATGGTTTTTTTAAATTGGGTTTGGACCATAGTATAAAAATGTGTGAATTTTTCAAACACTTCGGATTTATTTTTTAATAAGTATACCCATGTCATACGAGTACAATCATCAACAAACATGACAAAAAAACGAAAGTTTTGGCCCCCGGTGATTGGAGCCGGTCCCCAAACATCAGAATGGATTAATGAAAAAGGTTGATCAACTCGTGTAAAATTTGGTTTAAAGGTTTTTCGATGACTTTTGGCAAATACGCATGTTTCACAATGTGACTTACTATTTAAAGGAAAATTTTTTGGAAATAAAAGATGTAAATAATTGATAGATGGGTGACCTAGTCTTCTATGCCATAACCATGCCTCCCTTTCTGTTGTTCCATGAGATAACATTGCACTCCCATTTTGAGAAACTTCATCCACATAATATAGCCCGTTCTTTTCAGTGACACGCCCAATTATCGCTCTCGTCCTGATATCCTGTAAGATACAAAACGTTGGTTGCATGAGCACCGAACAATTTAATTCTTTTGTTACGTGGCTGACAGATAAAAGTTTATGAGATAGCTCTGGAATATATAAACATTTAGAGAGCTTGAGAGTTGGAGAAATCTCAATACTTCCTCCCATTTTTACGTGAAGTTTTTCCCTATTTGCCGTTTGTATAAAAAATTTTGTTGGTTTATGAGTTGTTGTAAAATCAGATACATCATGGGTCATTGTATCTGTGGCCCCACAGTCAAAAATCCAGGACTGGTCCGACTTTTGAACATGTCGGACCATATTAGCTAAACCACCCTCCATATGTATATTTTCAGGATTTTTTAAATTTTTTTAACTTTTTGAGATTTTTGTCTAGATAGTAAGTAATATTACTTTGTTTAAAAAAGGTTTCTATTTTTGAATTAAAAAGTTTTTTACTGGTTTTATAATTATTTAGAAAGACAAGGGGCTGTTTTGAAATAACATAAGAATAAGGAGGGGATTTTGAGCAAGGCGTGCCCTCATCCCCTGTACCTCTCTCATTTACTGAAAAAAAATCATCATCGGAAGTTTCTGCCATCGCTGCTGCAACGCCAACGAACCCGGAGCCAGCCTTTCGATCGGAACTATTCCCGTCGAGCAGCTTGTTCCCCTTCTTTGGTCCGTGATCTTTGCTGTTCTTTTTATGACCATCGTTCCACCAATCCGGGTAACCTACGATTTCGAAGCATTGATCTCGGGTATGTTTGCTCATCCCGCAATTATCACATTGTAGGTGACTCTTATCTTCTTTAAATTGTTGAGACCTGCCTTTGTCGCGATTATTCCGATTTGGGTTATACCCTTTTTTCACCAAACCGACCCCGCTCGAGATTTCGGTTCTGTTTGCAACAAGACCGGCTGCTACTCCGGTTTGTTCGTCTTTGAGCAGATTGACGAGTTGGATTGATAAATCTGAACCTGGGTTACCGTCTTCTGACATGGCAGCCCAATTGGTTTAGAGTTTAAACAATTCTGAATTGATTAGCGGTTTGATCTCAGAATCAAGAACACCGCTCTGATACCATGATAACTAGTAGTAACGAGATAACAGGTAATAGAAGGAAAAATGGAACAAGGATTGTATTGTTTGTATTATTAATTCGTGTGTTTGATTTACAAGAATGGGACATATTTTTATACACTCAATGGAAGACAACATAAGGAAACCAAATTATGAGTATCACTGATTTTAGGGATGAGATCGTGGGTGTGATAGGCTGTGTCACAAGAGGATGATATTGTTTCCTTTTGGTGTTTATGTCTCTGTTTAACAGAATATTTAGTACGTTTTTTGCATATATTTTTTTATATATTCTTTAAAAACAGTTGATATATCTACCATTAGAGCATTGACATTGAGTGGTCACACTATTTCTACAGTGTTTTTGTTATAATATTTGTTGCTAAAAACAGTGGAAGAACGAAATACACAATATTATGGACTTTCTATTTTTTTTAAATTCAAATAGTTAAATAAATTGAAACAAATAACATAATAAATTGAGTAAATTACATGAATGGTCTCTTAGGTTTATAGCAGATTTCACCAATGTTTCTTTAGTTTCAAAAATTACACCGATTGTCCTTATTTTTGAAAGGTTTTTCACCAATGGTCCTTTACGAAAAAATCCGTCTATTTTTTAAGTTAACTAACATCACATGTGATGCACATGGGGGTATTTTGGTCAATTTGTCTTTCCCCTTCTCAATTAAATCACATGGATGATCCTTTAAGTTTATAGCAAATTTCACCAATGGTCCTTTAGGAAAGACAAATTGACCAAAATACCCCCATGTGCATCACATGTGATATTAGTTAACTTGAAAAATAGACGGACTTTTTCGTAAAGGACCATCGGTGAAAAACCTTTCAAAAATAAGGATTATCGGTGTAATTTATGAAACTAAAGGACCATTGGTGAAATTTACTCTAAACCTAAAGGACCATACATGTAATTTACTCTAATAAATTAAATAAAAAAATACATTTAGATTGAGCGAATTTTGTTTGCGAAACTTCATTTAGATGGGTATGATAATGTTGATTGATAGTGGGCATTTATATGTTTGAGTGGGTAGGTGTTGACGGGTTTGAAGATGATGAACTTGTTTGTGATGGGTTCCATTGATATTGAAGGTGGTACGGATTGTTTTATTGTTTGACATTGTTTTGGAGTTTTGGATGACAAGTAAAGTGTCAGAATTGTATTTTGGTTGTTTTTTAAAGTGTTATACGAAGTATGAGGGTGTTTTCGAAAGCTTATTTAAGGGAGCTTTTAAGTTTATTAGCTCAAATAAGGTTATATTTTTTTAATGAGATGAACTAAGGAGAGACTGCATCGGCAAAGATGACATTGTAAACCATGCGGCCGTTTGTTTCCATAAAAAGAAACAGAGCCAAAGGCAAGATATATATCCCTACTTGGTTTGATGATTTACGTTAATTAGAGGATCTAATGAAACGACAAACATCCATTACCGTTGCTTTTCATAAGCAAAAAAGATTATAAAATTTGATTTAAGAGGTTGATGATCTTTTTAGGGAAGTAAGCACCGAATGCTTACAAATATGTCAGCTTTAAGCCCGTGTGATCCGTTTTCTGTGTTCGATACAACGATAATGAAGTTGAGTTATATACTTATATGTATCCATTATATTTTTAACATACGGGAAGGAAAAATCTTGAACTTGAACTTGACATTTATTATGACTTTATGCATCGAGATGAAACTTGAATGTGATTGCCCACCTAGCTAGTTTATGGTGGAAAGTGAAAAACATATTAATATTTTCATCTTTATGTCGATCCATTAATGAAACTAATTTTGTTATGTTGATCGATTTGGAAGATATTTCTCAATGAAGCCCTCACGTCCTTTAAATCTCTACTATCTATAATGTATTTAGGCATTTTCCTAAATAGTAGCCTGAAAATTCAGCCAATAACTTACTATTTTGGGAGAGATTTGCTTTTATTAAAAAAATGCTAAAGTTGAGAATCGAACACCTGACATGCCGGTAAATCAAGAAGCTCAAACCAGCTGAGCTACTTCAACACACGTCTTTATTATGGAAATTATATATACAACACTTCTTTTCCAAACGTCTCCCAACATATGGCCTATCCAATGAAATAACACCTATGGCTCATCCAATGAAATACTCGAATGGTCCTGACAAGCGTGTTAGTTTCCTGGGGCATATCAAATCGCCAGCTTGGAAATAGAAAAATGGGCTGTTTGGAAACCACAATATTGATTGGATATCAAGCAATCTAGCAATCCATTTTTAGGGTTCCTTACAAACCCTGAAACCCCCCTTCCGTTTTGTAAATCACTGTCAATTCCTCCATCCTCAATCGCAGGTGCTTCAACTTGTGGCACCTTAGTCTTTGCAGTTGGAACTGATACTGTACCAGAGTGAGCATTCATCAACTGCAACTCATAATATTAGGGTACAACTTGAGCATTCACCAAACTTTTTCTTTTCTTATCTTTTGAGTTTTTCTTGATGTTAGTTATGTTTGGAACTCAGGAACCAAGATTGCGGAGCTGAAAAGATATGCAATTCGTTATGATAATAGTGGCCGTCCACATGTAAGTAACTAATTCTTAATACAATTGGGGATTATAAAGTGGTTTTAATTTTTTCTTTTATTTATTTAGGTGTAACAGCTAAAGTGATGTTTACTGAAGTTATGGTAAGTCTGAATTCGAAGAGATACACCATGTAGTTGGGATTTGAGCTTGTAAAACTTCTCAATATGGTGCTTGTGTCAATTGTATACAACTTATGGATGCAAATGTTTTCTACTGAATCTGATTTGCAGGTTTTTTATTGATCTGATATTTTTTTATTGATCAGATTAGGCTCCTGCAGTAACTTTTCGTGAACTTGCGGCTGCAACCAATAATTTTGTGATGGAAGTGGCAACACATTTGCCACCTGTAAGGACACCACACTCAGAAAATCCAGGTATGTTATCATCTAACATGTGCAGGCTGTGAGAAAAAAGTATGTCACCAATTTTGTTGATCAGTAATTTTAGTCTCATTTCTAAAAAAATATCTTTTCACAATAATTCCCCTTTTTGGTCATTATATCTGTTAATTCTTTTAACACATGACACAAATTAATAATGCAGCAAGGTAAGCACTCAGCAATTTGTAAAAAGGTATTACACATGTGAAGAGTACAAATATGTGTTACGTTGTAGTACATGCTTTATTCTTAAACACCATCAATTTATTTATTTAATTAACTATATTTTTTGTCTGACATATGTAAGGTTCATGCATAAGGTAAGACAACATATGTGCACGTTCACCTTAATGAAGCGAGCATTCAACATGTAAGGTTCGGGCATTACAATTGACTCAAGAAGCAACTGCAATTTATGGTGTTTTTTAACGGAGGACAAATATGTCACTTGTGTTTGAGAATGAGATCTGATCCGTTGCATAAAGTTATGTGGAGGGAATTGTTTCATTAACTGATTTATTCAAGTTTTTTGCTTGGATAATCCCCCTAAAGGATAAAACTGAGGGAACCAACTCTGGCTCTCATGTTTATTTTGTGATCTTAGTTTAAAAAGAAAAGAAATTTATGTAAATTCAAAGTGGATTTAATGTCTTTTTTTTCATCAAAATAATGCATCATTGTCAAGTCCTCTACATTATCTTTTTCTCACTGCACCATGGTGCAACAACCGATTGATTATAGGTTCTCTCAAGGTTTTAATTTTCTTTGACCATCAAATATTTATGAAATTAAGATTTAAGCCTACAAATAAATAAAAGTGAAGTTTCTTGAAGCAAATAAATAAAAGTGAAGTATCTTGAAGGTTTTAG
Source organism: Calendula officinalis (assembly GCA_963853835.1). Taxonomy (NCBI): domain Eukaryota; kingdom Viridiplantae; phylum Streptophyta; class Magnoliopsida; order Asterales; family Asteraceae; genus Calendula; species Calendula officinalis. Next base: position 5,904,263 of record OY970832.1, on the reverse strand, counting down.
TCTCATAAACGTCATTATAGATCGTTAATGTTTCTAAAGATGTCCTTTTAATTGTATTGGACAATGCATAGAATCAAGATATATTTTTTTGTTTGCCTATAAGTGTAATAAAAGAAAGTATTAAAAGAAAAGAGAACTTTTATCTTTACTATATAATGAATTTGAAATCTTCTGAAATTAGTATAACTTAATTTTCAGTCAAAACATAGTTATTTCAGGATAAATATATGTTTATCAAAAATATGCACCATGTATGACTTAAAGGTCTTGAACTTGACATTAAATTATCTTTATTAATAATTTAAATATTAAAAAGTTGAAATCATCACCACCTATCACCACAGCCACCCATTATCCGCGAGTATCAACACCACCCCAATTCACTACCCGCTAGCGTCATTACTGCTATTACCACCCACCAATTGGTCGCTGCCAAAAATGGTCACAGGGTACCCGTCGCCGCATTGCGTGGGTACCCTGCTAGTGGTGCCTAAAATATATATTAAGTGGGGCCCATAAATATTTAAGTTTAACATAATTGCAAGCAAAATTTTCATAATTATAAGCTTCAAACGTCAAAACATCACTAGAAATGAAATGTATACTTAATCAGATCATTTAATTAACCCTTAACTACATATGTCGATCTAAAATTAAACGACATTAACTGCAACTGATAACGAAAACATCTAAAGTGGTACCCAACATGAAGTAGCATACAATATCCTCCCTTTCCATCCTTGCAATATCCATTTCCCATCTTCATCAAACACAAAATCTTTATGATACCCGGCCCGTTTACATCTCAATATCCCAACAAGCTCTTGATCCAACGGTCTTAATTTAAACCCGGCCCGTGAAATCCTCACCTGCCACTGCTTATACGATTCGGGCCTTTCGACCCGTGCAGCACCTTCACACGCTATCACATTCATAGCTTCCCGCCCGTAAAATTCCTTTTCAAAATTCAATCTGTGCCCGCTTTCACGGTCAATTGTAGCATCAAACATGTCGAATAAAGCAGAGTAATGAAACAGAGTTTCTCGAAAACGGGTCACAAAAAACGGAGCACTGTAAGCTCCATTAACAACTGTATGAACAAAAACATCGGGCTTCATATCGCGAATTAGTTTCAAAACTTTATCTCTCGGGCTTTCTGCACAAACGGTTTCATCGAGTAGATTTTGAAACCGAACTAAGCTGTTGACTGCTAAGAACTCGTTTCTTTGAAGCTTTAAATCTTCAATTTTAATATTTTCCCAATTTTGACTTGCGATTGAATTATACTCGAATGGGACGTTGAATCGTTTGCAGTAATTTGATAACCGCCGGCCCGTTTTGTGTAACGTCTCACCCGGACGAAAGCCCGTTTGCGGGTACTCAATTCCAGTGATTCTTAACTTTGGCGGGCCACCGGGCAAATCCGAGAGATGTTTAATGAAAATGGGCCATTGAAACCCGTATGAAATACCGAAATCGACTATATGAATAGTTGACGAGTTTAAGCCCGAATCGAATATCGTTTTGTTAGCGAATGACATGGCGATTTTTATAAACGGGCAAGCTGAGAAATAAGCTTGATATGCTTGCAGCTTTTCAGCAGCTGAGATACATACTGCACATTTAGTTGCATAAAGCTGTGAGCCCGTTCCAGCTAAACGGGCCTCGATTCCAGTAGCAAAAACATGGGCTAACCGTTGTGTAGCATCACCAGAAGTTGATGAGTGTTGTTTGATTTGGTTTAATAGTTCATTTGCAGCCCGTTGGTCACCGGATGCAACCGCTTGTGCACAACTGACTAACAGAGTACTAAGATCAATGGTTTTTACGGGTTGTTGTTTTTTTGTGGAACGGGTATTATTTGGCCCGCCCGTTGACCCGTTTTGATGTGATGTGTTGTCTACATGATTAGGTACACATATTTGTTCATGACATGATAATAACTTACCATTTGCATCAGCACCTAAAAGTACTCTATCGAATATTTCAGATAATTCTTCTTCATCTTCAACATAAACAGCAGACTGTTTACTGCTTCTTTCTTCTTCATAACTGTCATTTTCTAACTGAAAATGTTTCCTCCCTTTAAGCCCGTTTGACCGTTGGTTGACTTTTTCAACTTTGACCACAACTTTTTGAGGACTATATATAGAATCTTGAGGTAAATCATATTGATCTAAATCAATAACTAACGGTTTAGTAACGGGTAAGAATTTACTAGCTTCTTCCATTCCTCTATTGAACTGTTTGATAGATTCAGTATCAGTGTATATATTATGTGCGATTTGTGTATTTAAAATTTCATTATTTGTCACACTATTGGTAGAACCAAATGAAAATAATGGTGAAAATGAATCAAAAGTATAACTTGTGCTGCTATTCGTACTATAATCACCAGAATCTTGAAAAATGTTCTCTTCTGAATTTTCAAAATTTGGGGATGATAGTGAAATAGGTGGTTCAGGTTCAGGAGAAGGGTATTGTTCACCTAGGGCTTCATATAATGATCTTTCGGTTGCTTGTAATTCTAAAGGATCATAAAACAAACTTTGTATGCCTTCAACATTTTCTTCAACAAGAATTTGGTCTATGAAATTGAAAACATAATCGTTGAATTCATCAGGTGAGTCTTCTTGTGTAGGTGACACATTTGAAGAACTAGCATTAGGGTTAGGGTTTGGTGCAGTGTAAGGTAGGTCTAAGAAGCTGAGATCTAAATGTTCATCTTTAAATTTGAAACCATTTGTGAAGTTCTGATTTTGATCAAAGATGGGTAATATATCATCATCATATGGTGTGAAACCGTTAGTGTGATTATAGAATTCGTTTTGATTTGGTTCCATAAAGATATGCAGTTTATAATTGAGCTTTTATAAGCATGAAAGGCGACAAGATCATTTGTATGCAGAGATCCAAATGTTCATACAAGCTCTATAATGAGCTGGGAAAAGTTTCCACTAATTAACCTACAAAAAATACAATAAAATCAAGTTATGTTGCATAAGGCTTCAACATTAAGAATATAAGCCAATTGATTATCAAACAGAGAAGGAAAAAAATTGCGAAAAGGAAAAATTAACAGGCTTTTAATCTAATTTTGCATATATACGGAAATAATCATTTAAAAGGCTGCAGCTGTGTATTTTATCTGGAGGGAAAGAAATGATAGAATTTTTAATCAAAATTCTAAACCAGTTGATGTTCTGCTGAATAGTATAAAGGAAAATGTTAAACTGCAACTGTTGAGTTTAAAAGTAAAAGGTTCTAAGCAGTTGCTGAGATATGGGATGTGAATTTGCAGATTCATGTTGTGTATATGTTTTTTTGGGTCTGTATGTTTGAGGTTTATTTTTGTTGTAGTTGGTATTGCAGGTAGGCTATGGCTGTAAATGTCCTAATTTTGGTTGGAGTTTGTATTCCTTTTGATGGTTTTATATATATTGGTGGTTTTACTAGGAGGGGGTGATGGCAATGAAGCTCCCTCTAGGGGATTCCCTTTTGTTTTAAAAAAAAAAAAAAAAAAAAGGCTAGAGTGATACAGAATTAGAAGAGCAAAATTCCAACAGATCTAAGGTTTCAATAGATCACAAATTAAAAATCTCAAAAATATTAGATTCATAAGAACAAAATTAACACACAAATTATCATATTCAATCAAGAGAAACATCATTCAGACACAAAACCCTAGGTTTTAATAGATGAAATTAAAGCACTTTGTACACGAAATGAAATCGAATAGATGAATTAGATGTAGGATTTACAGGATAAAAGTCAACATAGTCACGAAATCGATGGTAGGTTACCTCAAATTGGTGGCGTGCAGGGGAGAAAAGGGTTACAATTCGAAGATTAGAAACTGATTGAAGTGGGGTGTGCGTATTTATAGACAGCAGGATTGAGATCTGGGATTCAGGAAGGCTCCTTGAAGTCAATGTGGACCCGAGTTGACTCCGGCTGCCGTAGGACTAGTCGGTGACCGGTGGTGTGAACACAAAGTTAGTGGGTGTTTGGGAAAGCTTATTCAAAGGAAGCTTATGGCTTATAAGCTTATATAAGTTTAAACAATCCTTTTGAGAAAGGATTATTTAAGCTTATATAAACTTATAAGTCATAAGCACTTCTTAATAAGCTTTCCCAAACATACCCTTAATGAAGAGAACTCTCCAAAAGTGGGAAATTCTTTCCTAATTAATGAAAAATGGGAGTTATCAAATTCTTTCCTAATTATTTAATGTTTGCAATGGTAAAATAGTAAAGTTGTTAAAAAAATATTTCTTCCTCTCCAACTCATAAACATAAAAAAAAACATTATTTTCTATTCAGTTTGAGAAGAAAAAAAGGAATTTTTTTCTTTCTAAATATTTATTTTCTCTTATTTTTTCACCTTCTTTTCTTTGAATACTCAAGGACACATGTCTGATGTGTAGGTTGCAGTTGACCGGTAAGGAAATTCTAAATGAATAAAGACAATTTATTTCATGTTATCTCAAACCACACACATCCGTCACTCTATTATAGAAAAGAATATACTAAGTATATTTTTTTGTCATTTTGAATTTCTTATATATCTGAGTAATTATAATTATTATAAATACTTTTTATACTGCCTCTTAACTTCAAATATTATGTTAATGTGAAGTATAGTGATGGAAGATTAGAGTAATACAAGATGATTTTCAGTTAAATTAGTTTTCTTTTAAAAACTGGTTCGGTTTTGATCAATAAAACACAAAACAAGTTTGAGTAAAACTAGTTCGGTTTTGGCCTGTTTTTTGGAGTGGGGTATGTGTCCGGTTGAAATTTGTTCGGACCGGATTCAAACCAATTTTCGTCAAATTCTGGCGTTTAAACTGGTTCTAATTGCTAGGTTAATAAAAAAACCTGTTTTTCAAACCAATTGATCCCCTAAACTTCGATCCAATCCTTGTCAAGTGGTTTGTGACTCGATCTGATCAAATGAGGTTGAAACCGTATCAAACTGGTCCGATTCAACCGGTTCATCTCTCAAACCTCGATCCAATCCCAGTCCGGCGGTTTGTGACTCGAATCGATCCAATGAGGTTGAAACCGGTCCCAAAACAATTGCAAACCGGTTTTGAAACAGGTTCGGTAACCGATTTTTTTGTGGATGTCTAGGGAGGATATACGGTTGTAATCAATGTTTTAAAACTGATTTTTGCATTGAAACGACTAATATCCTAAATACAGGTGAACCAGTCAGAGAAGATTAGCCGGCTGGTTGAACTGAATGATTCTATTTAATATTTATGATACAGTAATTATGTAAATGGTGTACAAATACACAAAAAAAAACGTGTAAAATACAAGATAAATATCATAAAAAATTAAAATTTTCCAAAACCTATTTTTCAAAGAAGTATCATTTTTTACTTTTAAACCATATATAAATAAGGAAAATGATAATGACAACCCTAAGGGCTGTCACTAAGACGTCAAGATACGAATAAAAAACTTGTACAATAATCAATAACCGCCTCCTGCATTTTAGGAATCAACCCCCACTACTGAAAGTACAAACGATTTATGCACGTAACTAACTCTTAATGTAAGGGTTGTCATTAACAAAACCCTAACCATCTAATTGCCTAATTTCGACCAAGTAAATCTCGCGATCCATTGATTCAACCTGATTTTTAAAATATTGGTTGTAATTATTAATTTTGTGATGTTAAAGAAAGTTAAGTACTTCCTCCGATTCAAAATAAGTGATACATTTTCCTTTTTGAGGTGATTCAAAATAAGTGATACACTTTGAAAAATTACCTTATTTGGCAAAAAAATGGGACCCTCACCCACTAACTATCTACTTTAACAAAGTGAAATGACCCCTTTATCCTTACTTTTTACTTTTAAACATCATTAATCTCACTTTGTTACAAAAGTATGGGACCCATTCCCCACTAACCATCTAATTAATCTAATTTAACCATCATTATAATCTTTTGCCTCAAAAACCGTGAAACCAAAGTGTATCACTTGTTTTAAATCGGAGGAAGTATATGTTATCTACCTTTTTCAAAATAGAACAACGTGATCTGTCCTTATCCTACCAGATCGATTCAATCCCATTCCAATTCCACTCCTTATTACTTTAATCACTCTGGATCACAATTCACAAACCCTAGAAAATTACATAATTCCCATTTGATTACCAACACAAATCGATAATAATTAGTATTAAACTAATAAGTCATCTATCTTTGATTTCAACAACAGCCAACACTGTCAGCTACTTCGTTGTTCCCTTCGAAAACTAATTTGCTCCCATCAATTTCATCATTATCTGTTCTCTTTGGGATAATCGTATCGATCTAACAAGTATGAAAGAGAGGAAATCTGCAAAATCAAATCTTCAGCATAAACAACATCAGAACGGCCATTTATCGCCGTTCAAGTTTGCCAAATTGCTTGATCCGGAAGCTTCCTGGGATAAGGTCTTTTTTTTTTAATTATTCAGTGTATTGTTTCATATATATGGTGTATTGTTGATGATATTGCATGTATACCCGGGTCAAACTGAACAATCTGAACCGGAATGCCTCAAATTGAAGTAAAATCTAGGTTGATTCTGAGTTTAAATAATTAAATCCCTTGTGTATTGCACTAATGATTACCAGGAGTTCTAAAAAGATGTCAAATTAAATAATTTATGTTGATTTTGATCATGTTAAGATTAACAAACAAGTGGAAATTTGTACAAAATTATAGATCCAAATCCTATTAGTTAATAGTATAGCATTTAGCATCTGAATAGGATTTTTAGAATTGGTACATTAAAATTAAATGCTTTAATTATATGTTAGACTCTGAATTACAATAGAAGTATTAATCTTATCTATGCTCTGCTGCTGTCATGAACTACTCCCTCCGTCCCGCAAAAAACTTCTCATTTCATCCTAAATTTTTGTCCCACAAAAAACTTCCCATTTCATCCTAAATTTTTGTCCCACAAAAAACTTCTCATTTCATCCTAAATTTTTTGTCCCACAAAAAACTTCTCATTTCATCCTAAATTTTTGTCCCACAAAAAACTTCCCATTTGATACATTTAATGGGCTTCACATAATAAAATACTATTATTACTAAGGACCCCACTACTAACTATCCACTAACTATCTTTCTCTCTCCAAATCAACCTTATACTTTAATCAAAATTATTATCAATGACCCCACCACTAACTATCATCTTAAAACTTGTGTCCAAATGAAATGAGAAGTTTTTTGTGGGACGGAGGGAGTATCTTTCTAATTACACTAAAAAAAATTTGTGAGGATTGCAAGATATCACAAAATTGCATCTTTGTTAGCATTACAGTATGATGAGTTAATGACGCTTTTGCCCCTTTGATTGCAGGAGCAATTAGGAGATGTACTTCATTGGATTCGACAAATAGTGGCTCTTGTATGTGGGTTACTATGGGGTGCAGTTCCTTTGATTGGGGGTGTTTGGTTTGTTGCGTAAGTTTGCACCAATTTCACCACTTTAACAATTGGGTTTTCAATATTAGACATAATAACTAATTTGAAATAACATCTGTTTTTTTTTTCCTTTCAGATTTATGCTTATTTCTTCTGGTATAATCTACGGTTATTATGGAATCATACTGAAAGTTGATGAAGAAGAATTTGGTGGTCATGGTGCTCTTCTTCAAGAAGGTCTTTTTGCTTCAATCACACTCTTTCTGGTACACTCATGTTTTTCAAAATACATTTTATTTTTTAAATATTAAAATGCTTTTGATCTGTTTTACTAATAATTTTCTTTTAATTCAGCTGGCTTGGACTCTAGTTTACAGTTTGGCACACTTCTGATTCTCTTAGTTTTTTCAGAATTTTCTGTAATTTTCCATCTTCAGAATTTGGATCATTTAAAATTCGTTTACATGAGGGATGATTTTCGTTAACGAAAATTGAATCTGAAGTTTTAATTGTTATTCCCATTGTTGAACTTTTAGTTTTGATTTTAGGTGGATTCGGTTAATGTTCTACATATGATTAGAAAACTATATTATTACAATAATGATCTATTTTTTAGTAGTATCTCATCAACCATGCTTTATCAATACTCTATGATTATCACATGAACTGACCTCGAACATAAGTGTTCTAGGATCATATTACAAGTCAAAACCTTACAACTAAATTCACCAATAATCACCACAAGAGCAACACCCATTCTTAAAATGATGAAACCGACTTCGATCTCTAATCACAATCTCCCTCTCAAAACTCATAGAAATTAACTTCATCACATTATGACAATCACCACAAATCCTCAAATTCTTAACCACCCTTATAACCGCCCCTTTATCCATAACAAGAAGTCCAAAAGCCACAGCCATTTTCTCACTATGATACAACAAAACCTTATCCTTTTCCTCGTCTTCAACGTCGAAAAACACTTCACTCCTACTCGAAACATGACCCAACAACCTTAAACGGCTCAAAATCTCATCAATCATCGCATAAATCTCCTCAACTCTCGGATGAATCTTATCCTCGGCCCCAAACTCATGAATCTCGCCATTAACCTCAATCGAACTACACCCTCGTAACTTACCAACCCCTTTTTGTTTCATTAACTCTCGTGTTTTTGACACATCATCCCACCTACCCGCATTTGCATATATGTTTGACATTATAGTTAAATAACCACCATCTTCATTATCAAGTTCATTCAAATGTTTGATAGCCGTTTCGGCTAACTCAACGTTTTTATGAAGCTTGCATGCACCTAACAACGCACCCCACACCCCTGTGTGCGGGTCCATTGGCATTGACCCGATTAGGTCATAAGCCTCGGTTAGTAAACCGGCCCGGCCCAAAAGATCAACCATACAACCATAATGTTCTAACCTAGGTTCCAAATTGAATTCTTTAACCATACTATTAAACAAATTTCTACCTTCTTTTACAAATCCCGCATGCACACACGCACATAGAACACCAAGAATGGTGATTTCGTTAGGTACAATGGATTCCCGTTTCATACGGGCGAAAAAATTTAAAGTAGTTTTACTTTGCCCGTTCATCGAGAAGCCCATAATCATAGCATTCCAAGCAACAACATCGGGATTTTGTAACTTATTAAATACATATTCCGCACTCTCTAAATCTCCACATTTGGAATACATATCAACCAAAGTGGTCCCGACAACAATGTTTAGATCATTTTTGTTTCTATTAATATATGAATGTAACCATTTACCTATATCTAAAGCTCCAACTTGAGCACAAGCGGATAAAAGGGTTACAAATGTTATTTCATTCGGGTAGACGTTTTCGTTTTGCATTTGATGGAAATGGTTCATGGCTTCTTTTATCCGATTTTCACGCAGCAACCCACTAATCACTGTGTTCCAAGAAACCAAATCTTTTGTGGGCATGTTTTGGAAGAATGTAAGCATTATGTCTACTTCACTATGTCTAGCATAACCACCTAAGACTGTATTGTACATTAATAAATCCTTAACAGGGGCTAAATTGAAAAGCGTTTTTGCGTTTTGAATATCACCGGCTTTGATATACTGAAAGATCATAATGTTCCAAACAACTAGATCTTTACCAGGCATTTGATCAAACAGTTTACGGGCGTTATCCAAATCGTTGGGTTGGTTCACGCACGAAGACAGCAAAACTGTCCAAGCAACTTTATCTTTCATTGGCATTTCATCAAACACTTGGCGGGCTGCTTTTGTATCACCAAAACCACCATATAATTCAATCAAACTAGTACCGATAAAAGTGTCTAACTGAAGCCCAACTTTAAACAACAGCCCATGAATGCATACCCCTGTAAGATGGTTCATCGACTCTGTACAAGCCCTTACGGCAAACGGGTAAGTGAAACGATCCGGACCGACGGGTTCAACACGCATGCGAACGAAAAGGTCCATTGCGTTTTTGGGTTCGCGGTTCTGTTGGTAACCTCTGATCATGGTGTTCCAGACGAAGGAATTTGGTTCAGGCATTTGATCGAACAGTTGGTGGGCGTAGTTCATGAGACCCAAATTTGCACAGCAGGTGACGAAGTTTCCAACGGCATAACTGCTCCGGTGAAGAGCTGTTCGGAGAAGGATGACGTGGATGGATCTGAGATGTTTGGAGCATTTGATTGATTTGGGAGTCTTTAACAGAGATAAAGCAAGCTGCTTTTGTTGGGTTTCTAGTTCTGTCATATCTCCAAGAAAAAACATCCATTGATTCCTTAATTCTGAGTGGTGCGCGGGAGAAAGGATGTTGTTGCCATTCTAGATGTATGAATAATTAAATTTGAAAAAAAACCCGTAAGAGAATGATTGATCTAAAAATAAAATGTCGATGTATCTTATGTATAGCAACGACATTATCATTATGACAATTTTCAAGTTCAATGAATATGAGAATATAAAAAACACATTATACTTTATATGGCGTTTTTTCTTCCAACTACAAGAGTATGTTTGGTAGAGAGATTTGGAGCGAGAGAAATGGAAATAGAGGTAAACTCTCTTGTTTGGTTGCATTGAGAAAAAGGGGGTGGAGAATTGATGGTTTCCAAATCTCTAAAATCAAATCTCTTGTCAAGATAAAGAATTGGAGTGAATCAAAAGTCGAGATATAGAAAAAAAAACACGGAGAGTTGAAAGCCCATTCAAAACCCGTTCCTTTTATTTCTACATAACGCAGGGTTTCTTCTCAATTCGTCTTCCGCTCGTCCTCTGCTCGCATCTTTTCCACACTCAAAGGTATTAATCGTTGGTTCAATATTGATTGCAATCTCAGCCAACATCATCTCTATTAATTTTTAGTTCTCTTTTCTTGTATGCACTCGAAGGTATCGTCTTTTCAATATTGATTGAAATCTGTGTTAATTTTTGGTTCAATATTGATTGCACTCAAAGGTCTAGTCTTTTCAATATTGATTGCAATATGTGTTATTTATGTGTTAATTCATAATTGTTCAAAAATAATTTTTATTTCTCTGTTAATTTTTAGTTCTCGTCTTTTCAATATTGATTGCAATCTCTGTTAATTTTTGGTTCAATATTGGTTCAATAATTACTTTTTGGGTCATAGTTGAATATGCATACTGTTATCTCATAATTGTTATTTCATAATTCTCCTATCAAACTTATAATTACAGTTGATGATGGCTCATGTTGTTAATTTTTACTTGTCAATTCGTTGATAGTTGAATATGCATATAGTTAATTTGATGATGGCTACTGTTTTGTATATTTAATTTCTCATAAATATGGTATTTTTCATTAGGGTCAATCTTGAATCTTTTTTCAATACTGTTTTATCAATATTGTGTAGTTGAGATGGCAAGATTACCTTTGAGACAAAGAATGGTTGTCATAGGTGCATTTTATGCCATGTATGTTATGATTCGTTGGTGGATGATGTGTAGTTATCGTTTCCGTCGTTCGATTGAATCAAGATCCTTAAATACAAAATATTTAATGAGTTACCATAATAGGCGTGATAACATGCAAAGGATGGTTTATGAAAGTGATGTTACGAGTGTTGTTAATATACGAATGAATATATATGCGTTTTCAACACTTTGTGATATCTTAGAAACTAGAGGAGGGCTAAAGAATAGTAAAAATATGCTAGTCGATGAGCAAGTTGCTATGTTTTTGCATACGGTAGCTCATAATGCAAAGAATAGGATACTAGTCAATAGATTTAATCGGTCTGGGGAAACTATAAGTCGATACTTTAAGTTGGTCTTAAATGCTATATGCCGATTGCACAAAGAATTCTACAAGTCTCCCGTGCCAGTTCCAGTTAATAAAACCGAAGAGAGATGGAAATGGTTTAAGGTTAGTCGAAATCATTTTTTATTTATTATAGTTACTATTTGGTATGTCTGCTAAATGCTTTATACTTCCTCAGATTCAAAACAAGTGTTCCACTTTGACAATATAGATAGATATGTCAGTAACAAAAGGGTTGTTATATTTTGGGGCAAATTCGAGAATCATAGGCTGCGGAGGGGGTCAACAACCCTTGTAAAACATCCTTCCCTCTGCTGCCTCATTTCTTCATTGTCTGAGCTTGTTATGTTTGATGTCGGATGTAATAAGAAATAAATAATAAAAACAAGAGAAATGATATTTAGTACTTTTATTTGTTCTACTCAAGTGGATGACACTAATTATCTCTCCTAAATCCTAACAAGGATTGTGCTCATCCGCGCGATGCTGCGGGTTTTAAAATATACATTTTTCAAAGTTAAATATAAGATTGCGTTTATGATTGTTTTTAAATTCTTTATCTTGTATTTAAGAACAAAAAAGTAACGTAGGCTCATATATATTATCGTTACAACAATACTATTATTGACCATTTCTTGAAATTTCAAAATATAAATTGTCATTTGATTTTTGTTTATTTTTTCTATATTTCATATATTAATGTAACTTAGAAAGTTAGAATTTACTTAAAAACTTATGTTCTCTAAGTTTATACTAAACTAAATTTGATAATCTTTAATTCCAAAATAAAATGGGTTGGTGTTTGCATAAAAATTGGAAAATATACAATTTAATGAATATGGGTTTGTGCTGGCCTAAAGAAAGGCGCACGTACCTATATATTTTTTTTTTTTTTGAACAGCAAAAAAGGATACCACAGGGAGAGCTTCGGCATTGCCATCACCCCCCCTAGCGGACACCCACTCCAATAAAACGTTTAGCAAATTACTAAACAAATCATAACAAAGGGTTCTTAATCCAATCAACCCAAGAAATCATACATTTTTTATTTCTATGAGTTAACCAATTAAACGAAAATAAAACAATAAGATCAACAATATCTCCTTTTCTAATACTATCAATATCAAATAATAAAGAATTCCTAAACCTCCATAGCATCCAACACGTTGTCATTCCAATTGTCTTCAATTTCATCAAGTCGTTTTTTGACTTTGCGATGTTGTTGATATAAACTCACCAATCATCAATGGAACTGCCCTCAAATAACTGTATATCACACCATTTTGTAATGGAACACCACACCTGAACCGCTATATCACAATCGAAAATAAGATGTTTCATCGTTTCCATGCCATTTTGACAAACTGGACATACAATAGATTGAATCTCCATACCTCTTCTAGACAGATTTTGTCTAGTAGGCAACCGATCCAACCTCAACCGCCACCCAAAAATATTAATTTTTATCGGGACAAAACTACACCAAATCGTGCTACTATTTATGCCCGGATGAAGATGATTGTCTATAATCTTTCTAGCACTTGCCACCGAAAATCCCGATTGTTGATCAGCATCCCATCTTAATTTATCACCTCCGACTTCCAAATTAACGCGACTGAGTAACAATAGTAAGGCTTCAAATTGTTCCGTTTCAATACCACCTCGTAATTGTCTTCTCCATCGCCACCTCCAACTCCCGTCATTCCATTTATCCTTTACTAAAACATCATTATCCAAGTCTAATCGAAATAAACGATTAAATCTCTCCTTCAGCGATTGGTTTCTACCCAAACATCCTGCCAAAAATTGATCTCATTCCCGCTAACAAGATCAAACCGAATATCATTATAGCCAATAATATGATTTTCTTGAAGATATATACCAGCCTCTATAATACGATACCATGGACCCTTCAAAATCCGATTGGCATTATGACTTAAGAAACCACCATCATCTCCATACAATGCTTTAATGACTCGACACCATAAAGCATTCGGTTCTTTAAACAACCTCCACCGCCATTTAAGTAAAAGAGCAAGGTTTAACGCTTTCAAACTTGCAACTTCTAATCCTCCATTTTCTTTAGATGCCATGATATTGTTCCATGCAACCCAACTAACTTTGTTTTCATGTTCATGACAACCCCACAAAAATCGAGCACGCATTCTTTCCAACTTTTTAATAACAGAATCCGGTACCCTAAAAAGCGACATCCAATAAATTCCCACACTTCCGAGGACCGATTTAATAAGAGTTAAACGGCCACCAATGGAAAGCATTTTAGCTTTCCAAGTAGATAAACGTTTACGAAAAGCCTCAATGACCCGAGACCAACTATTAAGATGATATAGATTTCCCCCGGTCAATATTCCGAGATATAAACAAGGAAGATCAGCCGCAGCACATCCCGATCTACTTGCCATACCATCGATTTCTTCACGAGAAACTCCCACTCCATATAGATTTGATTTGTGAATATTAATTTTCAAGCCGGATTCAAAATAGAAATCATTTAAAACTTGTATAATAGCATTCATATCGGCCACACTCCATTCCGTTACTACAATCACGTCATCTGCATACAAAAAATGAGAAATATTTAAAGTAGAATTAATACCTATCCCTTTGATACGATTGTCTTCCACCGCTTTGTCAATAGAAAGATGCAATCCTTCCATAGCTAATATGAATAAAAAAGGAGATAACGGGTCTCCTTGTCGGACACCTCTATGCATACTAAATTCCTCTGTTGGGTTGCCATTGACTAAAACCGATACAGTAGCCGAGGAAAGGCACGATTTGACCCAATTTCTCCATTTAATACCGAAGCCCATTCTAGACATTATAAAATCCAAATATGCCCAACTCAATGAATCGTAAGCTTTCTCAAAGTCAACTTTAAATAGAAGTAATTTCTTCTTCTTCTTCTTTATAAAGCTCAATAATCTCGTTAACCATCAAAGGGCCATCTAATATTTGCCTACCTTTTATAAAAGCCGACTGCTCGCAACTTATAACATTATCTATCACTTGAGCTACACGAGATGCAAGAAGTTTAGCAATAATTTTATATTGTAAACCGATTAGAGCTATAGGCCGATATTCTTTTACCAACGTAGGATTTTTCACTTTAGGGATTAAAGTAATAAATGATGCATTACAACCTTTAGGCATTATACCCGTGTCTAAAAATTCAGACACCGAACCTAAAAGATCATCTTTCAGAACATCCCAAAATTTCTTCACAAATTTAAAATTAAACCCGTCAGGGCCCGGGGTTTTATCGCTACCACAACTCCACACCACCCCCTTTAATTCATCCATCGTACACGGCCTTTCTAGGTCAACAATCTGATTCGGATCAAGCTTTTTAAAACGAGCTTCCTCTAATATCGGATTAGACGTATTTAGCGCCTCAAATTTACTTTTGAAGTAATCATAAAAAATAGACTTAACCGTTTGTGGATTCGTATGCCAATCTCCATCTTCCATAATACCTTGGACCATTTGTCTACGCCTTCTTTGTTTGAGTAAACCATGAAAAAAGGCTGAATTCTCATCCCCTTCCACATCCCATTTAATTTTAAGTTTTTGCAATGCATCTTTATTCTCGATTCTTTCTATTTCAGAAACTTTTTTAATAAGATCCCATCTCAAATTCATCTCTTGATCCGACACCATCCCCATATCCATACGGTCCTCAATCATCTTTATCTGATTTTGTAAATCACATACCTGCTCTTTACGGGTCCGCAATTATTTTCTATATATTAATTATTTTCTATTAACTGGCCAATCATAATTATTTTCTATTAATTGCCCAATCATAATTGTGTGAACAGTAAATTTAGAATGCCAAATGTATTATAGGAGTAATATTATCCTTCTATTTGGTTATATAATTTACTAACTAATGGTTAATTTTTTATGAAGGGTTGCCTTGATGCATTAGATGGAACATATGTGAAAGTTAAAGTTGCTGATGTTGATCGAAAACCTTATCGAACACGAAAGCGGGAGATTTGTACCAATGTACTTGGAGTATGTACGAGAGACCTATTATTTACGTATGTATTAGCAGGATGGGAGGGTTCTGCAGCCGATAGTAGAATTCTACGAGATGCAATTAGTAGACCTAATGGCCTTAAAATAAGTCAAGGAACATACTATCTTTGTGATGCCGGTTATACAAATGGTGAAGGTTTTTTACCCCTTATCGCGGTCAACGTTATCACCTAAATGATTGGTCTCGGCCACCTACAAATGCAAAGGAGTTATTTAATAAGAGACATTCGTCGGCAAGGAATGTCATAGAAAGGTGTTTTGGATTAATTAAAGCTAGATGGGCTATTTTGCGTGATAACTCATATCATCCAATGGAGTCCATGCCACGTGTCATTATTGCTTGTTGTTTGTTACATAATTTCATACGAACAACAATGAGTGAGGACCCTATTGATAACGAAGTCCCGAAAAATCACACACAGCCTGGAAACGATCATGACAATGTTATTTCTACGGTTGAGCCTTCACAAGAGTGGACCAATCGTAGAGACCTTCTTGCTAATGAAATGTTTACTGACTGGAATGCGAGGCGTATCAATATTAATGTTTAATTCATACTATTTATGTACTATTTAAGCACTGAATTATGAACTCTTTATTTGTTGAACCATATATTATGATTGATAAAGTTGATTCATCGTCTTTATTTAACATTTCTTTGCTCTTTGTATAACCATGAATTATAAATTATACATTTGTATCTAGGCATGGCAAATTCAAATGCAACGAGAGGTACTGGAAGGAGCAAACATAATTGGACAAATGAGGAAGATGAAAGGCTAATTGATGCGTTAATGGAGTTACATGCATCTGGAAAGTATGCAGGTGCTGACAACGGGTTCAAACCAGACTATTTGAATGGAGTTCCACAATTACTAGATGTAAGTCTTCCTAATTCCGGTCTCAAAGCAGAACCACACATAAAGTCTAGGATGAAGACATGGAAGACACACTTTAGCATTGTATATGATATGATTAATACAAGTGGTTTTGGTTGGAATGAAGAAAAAAAAAGTGTGTACGCTGAAAACAGTGTTTGGGAGGAATATGTCAAGGTATGTTATAAAAACATTACATTAAAAAAAACTTTATTCTGATTTTGTTCTAATTGCCTTGTAGTCTCACAAAGGTGCTGTTAATTTTCGAGACAAGGCATTTCCTTTCTATGACAATCTGTGTACCATCTTTGGTAAGGAAAGAGCAACGGGTTGTAAATCGACTTTGATTTCGTTGAAGAGGACGTTCAAGATGACGGTCGATGTGAAGTACCAACAAATAATGTAACAAGCAAACGTAAACGACGCAAAAGCATGGACGGAGATGAAATATACCGGGAGTCGTGCAAAGAGATGAAGGAAGTCATTAGTAGATTTGGAGAGATTGTGAGCGAACAACTGAGTAAAGAAGGTTCTGAGGCTCGTGAAATCTAGGAGAAGGTTAGTGATGAGTTGAAAGCTTTACCGGGTATTACATTGACCAAACGTTTTAAAGCTAATCATTTGATTGGCAAGGATGTCCTTTTAGGACGGTCATTTCTTGGATTGACACAAGAGGAGAAAATTTGCATGGTAGAATATTACACTGATGGCTCCATGGGATAATTGTTTACGGTTCTAATATTGATCTTGGTTACAATATGGTTTAAGTACTCAGAACAGTTTTTTTTTTTTACATTTTGGTTGAGTTGATGTTTTTGAAATAGACAACGGTATATGTTTTTGGATGCTAAAATTGATTTTATTAATGCACTTTCATTACTGATTTATCCATAAATTATGTATGTTTTAATAATAATTGTTGTGGAAAAAAGAATATGTTTGCTAATTATAAAGTTTAAACAATTCTCTATTGTTTTTTTGTTGTACCAAACAAGAGAAATGATACTCTGTTGTAATTCTCTGTTAAAGTCTCTGTGTTACCAAACTAATTCTCTTTCTCTACAATTCCATTCTCTGCAATCATTTCTCTGCAATTCCATTCTCTGTACCAAACGTACCCTACAAGTCTTTTAACAATTTATTTTAGAAATTATAGGGGCTAAAACCAATGTTTTAAAATCCGGATTTTGAATCGGACCGGCCGATAATTTAAAAACGGTCGAATCTGTCAGACCGGTTGAACCAGATTATAATATTATTGTGTATTTATGTTAAATCATATCAAACACTTAATATTCAACTTAAAACTTGGTTTTCAAACTTCAAAACGTATAATAAAACTTCAAACATATAAAATGATACAAAATATTCACTTTAATAAAAAAAAAATGTGAGATCAAAAGAAAATTAAATAAAAAACACGGTTCAAATGCGGTTTAATCATCCTGGTCCGATCGGGTTCACAGTTAACTCGGCCTGTTCGAAGCGGTTCATAAACATACTTTGACCCGGTTGATTAGGCCCGACATACTTCCATTCTCCGGTCAGACCGGGTCCAACCCGCCGGTCGAACCTGATTTTAAAACACTGCTAAAAACATTAAATAAAATATTGTAATAACCGAATCAGCTTGAAAAAATATTTTTAATAACTAATACTTCCTCCGATTCAAAATAAGTGACACACTTTGATTTTCATGATTTTTGAGGTAAAATATTATAATGATAATTAAATTAGATTAATTGGATGGTTAGTGGAAAATGTGTCTCACACCTTTTGAATAAAGTGAGATTAATGATATTTAAAAGTACATAGTAAAGGTAAAGGAGTCATTTCACTTTGTTAAAGTAGATAGTTAATTGGTGTGGGTCCCACTATTTTTTGCCAAATAAGGTAATTTTTTAAAATGTGTCATTTATTTTGAATAACCCAAAAAATGAAAGTTTGTCATTTATTTTGAATCGGAGGAAGTATATAGATATGCTCTAAGGGCTGTCATAAGACATGCATATTCATCCGTAATCGACTCCTGAATTTTAGGAACTACTTCCTCATAAATTAATGTACACCTTTTTATACACTTAATGACAGCTTTAAGGGCTGTGATTATCAAAACTCTTTTTTCCATGAAACTGCATCTCAAAATATGGTCTGCAATAAAATAAACTAAAATTAGAATTATATTCTAGAATTATTTTCTATGTAAATCCGTGGTATTAATTTGTGTATACACCCAATCATCACACCTCCTCCCCGGCAGAACAACCGGGAATTTCCCCGCCACCCATTCTCACCAAACATTCTCAATTTTCCAAAACATCAAAAAAAACCTAATTAAGCCGCCACCCAAATCTAAAAAGCCACCGACTGCATGCCATGGTGCGGTCGTCATCCGCCAAAGACTCACCGGAGATTGAGATCAACGTGCATAGCACCCCACCTCAATTCAACCACCAACCGCCATCTCAACCACCGGAGGAATGGTTTCCATGGTTAATTCCCGCCATTTTCATCATCAATGTCGCCGTTTTTGTACTCTCCATGTATATCAACAACTGCCCCACCCATTCCCGGACTTGCATCGGTGCACAAACCCTAAAACGTTTCGCCTTTGAAAACGTCCATGAAAACCCTCTTCTTGGTCCTTCTACCGCCACGTACGTTTTCCATGCATACGAATTTTTTAAAAAATGTGTATATCAAATGCTTAAATATGTAAAACTATATATAAGGCTTTATATAGATTAAATCATAATATTTTGGTTGTAGGCTGCTAAAAATGGGAGCTTTGGATGCAAAGAAAGTAATTGAACAAGAACAACGATGGCGGATCTTTGCTTGCATGTGGTTGCATGCCGGTGTATTCCATATTTTCGCGAATATGTTGAGTCTTCTTGGTGTCGGGATTCGCCTCGAGCAAGAGTTTGGATTTGGTGAGTGGTTTTTTAAAACATTTTGGACCTCCAAATTGTATGCATGTTGTCGTTTTGTTAAGTTTTCATTAATTCGAATTGTTGTTGGGTAGCAAGGGTTGGATGTCTTTACATAGTATCCGGGCTCGGTGGAAGCTTGCTGTCGGCATTGTTCGTCAGAAAAACGATATCCGTTGGGGCATCAGGAGCCCTATTCGGTATACTTGGAGCAATGCTTTCTGAACTACTCACCAATTGGACAATTTACGCCAATAAGGTACGTATTTATGTGATTCACTAGATGTAACGAATTAGTGATCGGGTTGGTAACATGTCAAAAAATAGAAAATTTTGATAGAAGACGTGAACATTTGTTGTTCAATCTTTATTATGAATAATTAGTATCTATGTTAGAAAGGTTGCAAAACTTTGTATTTTAACAATATCAATTATGCAGAGTTCTGGATAATGCAGATGCTCTGTATTAATATGTATTTGAATCATAAATTGTTTTTTCATTGGGCATTTGAATGATTGCTTATGAATGATTATAATGGCAAGTTAAACTATTTTTGGTTGTTTAGTTAGACATATTAACGACATTGTTAATTCCTAATGATGAAAATGTCTTAGATATTACCATTCAAAAAATTATTATTATTATTAACGGAAATACATAGCATACATCTTACCTGTTCAAGAAAATGTCTTAGATATTACTAATTCAGAATCATACTAGAACATTTTACTTCATATTCAAACAAATAGTCTGAACATTTTACTAATTGTTATTATTATCGTTTTCCGATTTGTTGCAGTTGGCATCATTGGCAACACTCATTCTCATGATCCTAATAAACCTAATGGTTGGCGTTCTCCCACACGTGGACAATTTCGCACATATAGGAGGATTCATCACAGGCTTTTTTCTCGGCTTTATCCTTTTGCTTCGACCACAATGCGATTGGATTGTTCCTCCTGGTTTCTATGGGGCACCCATTAAACCTCAATACAAGTTATATCAGTACATTTTACTCACTCTCTCAGCGATAGCTCTTTTCGTCATGTAAGTCTTGATCAAATCTCACATTTTACTCATTTTGAAAAAGGATATTGATTAGAGATAATTACCAAAATAGATAAAACATAAACTTTTTTCTCTCAAAAATAGACTTAGATGTTTTTTTGTGCCATCAAACCATTTTTTTTGTGCGACTCATGTCGTACAGACTTTTTTAGGGTGACCACTTGTCAATTTTTTTATGTAGGTCGCACGGTTTATTCTAGAAATATTTGAAAGTGAAGTAATTTTGAAAATTTTGGATCCTACTTTGCTGAGTTTAGAACAACTCTTCATAATCGTCGATCTTTAGGCTCAAGAATAGTTAGTTCTTGATCTGGAATAAGCATATACAAATAACAAAATTGCGGAATTAGTTGAAAATATATGTATAGCTAAACAAGTTTTCATCATTAAAAGCCTCAATTCTATATATAAATACATAGAACGGTTCTTTGTTAAACAGGATCAAACGATCTTGAGGCTTAGGTTTTACACACAAAACACGTTAAAACGTGGGTTCTAAGAACATCTAATTCTATGTCATTAGGTTTCTTTATATACTAGAAAACCCAAGACTTACAAGGAAAAGATAATGACTAAATCTTTTAAACTAATAAAGATATACTATATCTTTTTACATTAATGATTATCTCCTAAATCTTTATTTGAATTTGAACTTCATATTACCGACTTAGGTACTTGTAGTTTAATAGTTTTGACTAATCAAATCTTTAATGAATATTTAATAAAATATTCCTAACATACTTGGTACTATTTTTCGGAATCACTGATTAAGTTTCGTTTTTGCATTTGCAGATTTGCAATTGGATTAGTGCTCCTTTATCGGAAAGTTGATGGAAACAATTACTGTTATTGGTGTCATTATCTAAGTTGTGTCCCTACGCCCCTATGGAGTTGCGATCCACAATGTAATGTAAGATTTTTCAGCGATTAACAACATATTTTGCATTTACTATCTTATAATCACATATTTTACATTCTTTTTAAAAACGTTTATACTTTTCTATTAGTAGCAATGAAATGATCAAAATTAGCTTTAGTATCTTGTGAAAAATATAAAAACAAGTTACTTAATTAGATGCAAAGTATGTTGCTATCGGGCAATTGACTTCTTTACATGTGATTCGATATTGACCAATTTGTTGAACTTTTGTTGCTTTTTTCAGTCGATGAAAGTAGGTAATCAGGTAAACTTGACATGCTTGAACATTGGAAAATCGAAGATGTATACGCTACCAGATAGTCACGATGTTGCCACGTTACAAGAATTATGTTCATTGCTCTGTATCTAAAATACTTACCGATAGAAGTGGCAGAAAGTAAAAAGGATCGATTGATCGTTTGTTTTAGTTTATAGGTATTTTGTTTGGTTCATAGAGTGACACATGATGTAAAAAGATTAATCAAACTTAGATTTTAGTATTTTACAAGCGTGTCTTTAAGGCCGCGATCGGTTGGGTAGAGTTTGTTTTTGTATAGTACAATGATATGTTTCAATATGAAAGTTTAATTAGATGTTATACTTTAAATGTTTGGATATTATATAATTTGTGTAAGAGAATTTATATGCGAGTAACTATGGTGTGTTAAATTATTACATCTTAAAATGTGGAAAACGAGGATTTGCGGCCCGCGCTTCGCGGCGGGTTGTAAAGATACACATCATATTTATAAATTAACATGTTATTAATTTTGTTAGTGTAACTTGAATAATTATTATCCTAGATTATAGTATTCAAACACTATAAGAAAGTATTAAAAAGACTCTATGTTAAGAAAAACCAAACACTAAAAAAAAAAAGAAAAAAAAACTTAAATACTATTCAAGTATTGTTCATCCCCTGATAATTGTTATTATAGGTAATGTGTTAGTCCACGAAGTGTTACTAGAACGTGTAGAGGGGTGAATGAATGTTAAAGTAACGAGTATAATAGGTAGCCGCGCTCAACTGCGGAATTTATGATCCATTCATTTAGTTGCGGGAGCTATTATAAGTATGGTTTTCATTGTATAATTGACTCATGCTAATTATCCACAAATTCTTATTCTTTAATTTTGTAGTTTCAAACGTTACAAAAATTAAAATACTTGCGATCAAAGTATTTATTATGTGAACTTAAACAAAACTATTTTTATTTAACCATCACACTACTTATTATTTAAGTATACATTAATTCAATAACTTTTTTAAACCGCGTAATTAAAATACATAATATTACGTATATCTAATATCTTAAAACATGTGTATTGAAATTAAGATAAGTTAATTTAAAACATAAATTTATATATTCACAATTAAAATGAAGTATTCAATTTAAAAATGTAAGGTAAAAAAACATAAAAAATAAATCACAAAAGAAGTGGGCGCCTACCATTCGGCATAAATTAAAATTATTTATTATCTCACATATAAGGGTAAATGGAAAATGGAAGATAACGGAGTTACGCAAATAACGGAACACCGTTCTTATCTGTAATGAATAGTACACCAGGTATCACTATTGTATATAAAGGTTAATTAGTACAAATGGTGGGATTTATTCCCCATATGTGGAGGATTCGAGGGAAAACATATTACCCATTGTGGATGTCAATGTCTAGTCTCGAACCACTAACTTACTAACTAGCCGTTAAAAAAAACTCATCTTTATTATTAAAATAACAAAGAAATACAGGTGATTGTGGAATAAATTAAGAACATAAAAATTCTAGTCTAATCACTCATAAAGAAGACAAATTACAATTAGAAAAATAATCGAATACCAAGAACATGCATTAAGATCACTCAACTACAATTAATCGCAAATAGTGACGCCCAAGTGTGCACATTAGGTTATGTGGTATGGGACATCAATGGGGTATGTGGTGTTGTCCCATGTGGCAACCCACCACACCACACTAAAAAAATGGAACACCATCCCCCCCACCACCGTTCTTGCATGTGAAAGGGGTACCACAATCTCACCCACACATGCTCTCTCCACACCGTTTCTTCACGTTGTTGTGGCCATAGATCCACCACGTCCTGCCTCCACATGTGGATGGGGGGTGGTGTTCACACTTTTCTCCACGGTGTGGAGCCTTCCACCTCACCTCCACATCATCAAATCTCCACGCCGTGTGACCCGCTCCGAGTAGTCTGAGAAATCCACCGGGGCAAAAATACTATGAACTCGCAAGTACATATATAACATATACTCCGTAGTATACTTGTGTGGGAAATCGTACCAATTTACGCGTAGGTACGTGTATATATAATTTAGGTTTCTTAAATTTACAAGTAAGTCTCTCTAATTAATAACCCTTAATAGTTAATGTATAGTTTATTTGTTGGAACAAATCACAGTTCAACTTATTACTGATGCTGCATTTAGTACTGATCATAGTTACTACTGATGAAGACTATGGTTGTTACTGATGGGGCATAAATACTTAATACTGATGAGTTGATACTGGTGAAGTCTATAACTAAGTTACTACTGATCATGCACATATTGAAGATACTACTGATCATTTGTAGTTACTACTGACGTTGGTTTTGGACTTACTACTGATTACCAGAGTTACTACTGACGATGTATATTCACTACTGGTGATTGAAGTTACTACTGGTACGCGTATTTGGAAGCATATCTAGTCCGAGATCTTCGCAGAATTAGTTATAGAATGTTATTCAATGTATATCTTTTATAATTCGACGTAAATCAAGTCCTAGAATAACTAGGGTAAATAGTTAGGCTTCAAGGACTATTATATATAGTTCCTTACGAATTGTAAACGTACGTGTGTATTGTTACTCAATAATATACATTGAAGCTTTTTGTGAAACTGTGTTCTTAATATTATTGCATATTGTTCTTACAGATTCATTGTTCTTAATCATATTGATATAGTGTTAATCCGCTGTAACTTCTATTATCAATTAGATTTAAAGGTGTTTATTAACTAATTCATAGTTAATCGATCCTGACAAGTGGTATCAGAGCTTATTGGTTCTAGATCTACGAATTTTAAGAACAACAAAAAGTTTTAAATCTTTAAAACACACAGATTGTTAATCATGACTGATAACAATGAAAGTACTCAAGCAAACAAAATCCCTATACTCACTCCCAATAACTTTGGGTGTGGAAGAATCGTATTAAGCAATACATGCTTATTACTGATTATTCCATGTGGGAAGTTGTTATTGAAGGAAACAAAACCGTTCCTGGTCAAGCAACAAGTTCTGCAACTGAAGCAGACAAACTCAAGTGTGAAAAGGAGAAGAAAGACAGAGGAATCGAACTCAAAGCTCTAAGCACTCTTCTACTGGCCATTCCTAATGACTATCAACATCTCTTTGTTGAATATGATGATGCAAAGGTGTTGTGGCAGGCACTGGAAAAGAGATTCGTTGGCACTAAAAGCACCAAAAGAAACATGAAGTCTGTATTAAAACAGGACTTTAAAAATTTCAAAGGCCAAAAGAATGAATCACTATCTCAAGTCTTTGATAGGTTCAACAAACTCATTGGTGAATTAAATCAAGTTGGTGTGAAACCAGACAATGATGATGTCAATAGAAAGTTTCTCAGATCTCTTGGAGAAGAATGGTCTATTTACACAGTCATATATAGACAAGGTGATGCTTTGGAAGAAAAGGAGCTGTATGAATTGTACAATGAGCTTAGGGTGTTTGAATCTGAGGTAAGTTCTAAAACTCCTAATTTATCTTCAAACAATGCTGCTTTTGTGTCTAGTACAGGAACAGGTCAGGAAACTGCAAAGGCTGCAGAGTGTGAAGATACTGCAAGAGAATCCTTTTTCACTAGTCATGTGCATACTGCACTAATTAGTGATGATTTGGAACAATTGAATCCTGATGATCTTGAGGAGATGGATCTAAAATGGCAGATGGCTATGCTGAGCCTGAGAACCAAAAGGTTCTTGAAGAGGACTGGAAGAACAAACCTTAACTTCAACAAAGGTGACAAGGCTGGATTTGACAAGACTAAAGTCAAATGTTACAACTGTAACAACCTTGGGCACTTTGCTAAAGAATGTCCTCATCCAGACAAAAGGTCAAACTCAACTGCTCTTGTTTCACAACAAGGACAAGGTTATGACTGGAGTTTTCAAGCAGAGGAGCATGCACAGAATCAAGCTCTCATGGCCTTCACTGACTCTCCTACTAAGGTACATTCTAAATCTTGCACTCCTGAATGTATTAAAGCATACAAAGATTTAGACAAACTTAATAAAGAAACACTTGAAGAGATGATTCTAAATAGAAATAGAAGAATTGAATATAATAGTTGTATAGCTGATCTTGAAAATCAAATTAAAATTTATAAAATAACTGATCAAAAGATAAAAGAAGAATTGCTACAAACCACTTATGAAAAAGAACATTTTGAACTAAAATTAAAAGAAACATTGATCAAACTAGAAGAATGTCTACTGGAATTAGAACAAAATAAATTAACCATTAAAAAGTTTGAAAGAAGTTCTCAAATTGTCAATGAATTAACAAATAATCAACCCACTGAAAAAGTTGTGCATGGAGTGGGATATCATGATGTTCCACATCCAACTAATTTTATCCTTCCTCTTAAATCAAGCACAGAAAGAATTTTAGAAGATTTAAAAATGTCAAATAAAACTGAAACTTGTAATGAAACATCTGAATCAAATGATTCTTCTGATGATGATCAAACTACAGACTCAATTGATACAAGTTTTCACACAGCACAAAGTCAAAATGAATCTCCTAAATATGATGCAGAAAATATACCAAAAATTTTAAGAAGAGGAAATGAAAGAAATAAATTTCAACTCTTAGATCAAAGAAAACCTGAAGGTGCTAAGGATAAGAAATTAAGATGTATTATTTGCAACAAAGTAAACCATTTAGCAAAGGATTGTCACTTCAATCCAATTAACTGTAAAGAGTTCAAAGAATTTAAAAATTCTAAAGAAAAAGCAAAAACACAAAAGTTAAAAGATACTACTGGTCATTAAGTAGTAAATAAAACAAAATCTCAAAAATCTGAAACACCAAAATTTGGAAGAAATGCACCAACGTTTGTGCAAAATAAAAGAGTTGGAAGCCCAAAGAACAGCAATTATTTCAAAAATAATGGAAAAACAAATCAAAATAAATAATATTTTAACTTTTCCAACACCAGTAGAAACTTTAACAGGTTTACTACTGATCATAACCCTAATTACAATGCTGTTGGATACCAGTACCAAAATACTACTGGTAAAAACCCTAATTTTAAAAATACTACTGCTGCCAAACCAATTGCTAAAAACACTACTGGTCATCCTAAAAATGGTAAGTACCCAAATACTACTGGTCCATCAGTAGTAAAGTATTCAAAAGCTAAATATAATGGGTATAGACCAAGATCAGTAGTAAACTCAGATCCAGTAACAAATCCAAAAGGGCAGTAGTAAAACAAAACACCAGTACTAAACAGGTATGGGTACCAAGAATGTTTAAAATTAAATCTTCCAAACCTTATTTCTCAAAGGATGAACCCAAGACATATAAAGCTTGGGTTCCCAAACTTAACTAATCCTTTACTTACTTGTGCAGAGCATTCAGATCCCTGAAGAAGGTAGAACATGGCACATTGATAGTGGATGCTCAAGGCACATGACTGGAAATCGACAAATTCTTAAAGATTTCAAGTCATTTGATGGAGGATATGTGGCCTTTGGTGAGAACCCAAAGGGAGGTAAGATTTCAGGCAAAGGTACAGTTACTAATGGTAAAATTACTTTTGATGATGTATTTTATGTAGCTGAGCTAAAATACAATCTTGTCAGTGTATCTCAAGTTTGTGATAAAAAGAACAAGATTCTTTTCACATATATTGAGTGCATCATTCTTTCTCCTGACTTTATTTTAGATGAAAAATATGTAGTTTTGAGAACTCCAAGGAGAAACAATGTGTATTGCCTGGATATAGGGGGAGAACTCATTTCTTCAAATGAGGTCAACTGTTTTATATCCAAGGCAAATACTACTGAATCAGAACGTATGTTTTCTCTTCCTAAGGAACACATTGTTGAAATTTTAAATAAAATGGGATATGAGGGAAGACTTGACATTGTCACTTTCCAAAAAGGTCTTCTCTCCGCACAATGGAAATTTCTTGTACACAATATTCAACATTGTATTTCTCCTAAAAGAAGTACCTGGAATGAGTTTAACAAATCAATAGCATCTGCTGTTGTTTGTTTATGGACAGACCAATTATTTAATTTTTCAAACATGATTTTCGAAGGAATGTTGGGAAATCTTAGTGCTTCAAAATTTTTAATGTATCCCAGATTTCTTCAACATATCTTAAACTGTGAATTACTCCCTCCGTCCCTTAATAAAGTTCCCATTTTAATTGGGCACATGTTTTTAGGAGTTAGTTAGTGGTGGGGTCTTGGTAATAAATTTGATTAAAATATAAGGTTATTCGGAGAGAGAAAGTGTTTTTAAAAGATTATTAGTGGTGAAGTACATGGTAATAATATTATTTTATTAAGTGGGTCCCTCTAATTTGAGAAATGGGAACTTTATTTTGGGACACGTATTTTGATAGAATTTGGAACTTTATTAAGGGACGGAGGGAGTACAAAACTTGTCAACTCCTAAAAATATTTTTATAACTCCTGAGTTGAACAAGAAAGTTTTCTCTAATATGAGAAAACAATTTAAATTTTCGGGCAAGGAAACCCCTCTGTTTCCTAACATGATCAAAGATCAACCACATTTTGGAGAAGGTTCAATCCAAGATACAACCCCAATTGAACCTCAACCCACTCCATCACCCCCAAATGCAGCCCAAACACCACCCCAAACAGTCACTCAATCACCCACTCAAATAGATGTCCTGAATGTGTCCTAGGAACATGAATTAAATCTGCAGAGTGCTACTCTTCACTCTGTAGAGGACCGACCTTTGACCAAATCAATTTAGAAAAGTTATAAAAGGAAGAAATCTTCCTTAAAGGACACCAGGGGACCCATTGAGTCAAACCCCAGGCTCCAAGAGTTGACCTCACAGGAGGAGAGAGGTCATGAGGAAAGGGCTCTCACTACTGATGCCCCAAAGGTGGGTGCACAGGATAGTGAGAACATCACGAAGACCCAGACCTCGGCAACTCTAAGTGATGACTCTTTTGAGGAATTACTAAGAGGACCCCGGTGCCAAGAAACCACAAGGGGGGCACTACTGCTTATTCTAGGAAGAAGAGAGTGTCCAAACAACCCATTTCATCACCAAGAAGTTGTAACACCGCAAAAATTAAAGCCGGTTTTTTTTTTTTTATAATAACGGAAGCGTATAAACAACCATCATAAAACAGTTAATATATATAACAGGCCTTTTACAATTTAACCCAAAATATAATAAGTAGTTAACATTGCTAAAACATCCGGCGGTCCATTTACTTCAATATCAAAATCAGAGTGTTGGTCAACCATTCCTAAAACACCCCTTGACCCGCCCAAAAGTTAAACCTGCAAAAGAGACAACGAGGTGGGGATTAGCTAACAGCTAAGTGAATGAACTTAAACCAATAAAATAATCAAATAACCGATAACAAATTTCATTATCCCAATTAGTTAATTTTGAAGAGTAACGGTGGTTCTGCCGAAGCCTTAAATCATTGTTGGCCGAACAATGATAACCGATAGCCCTTTACTCAAAGACAGTGTGTACCCCCTTAGAACAACCAGTGCTTCTAAGGGCGGTACACCTTGTCAATAGTAAACCTCTGCTCAGTAGAATGTTCCAATTACTGACCTCTTCCCCAAATGTGCACTTAATTAACTACCGTTATTAATTAAACCAAAGTATGGGCTTGCACCAACAATTGCAGCCAAGAAAACTGCACCCAAGAGAGTTCACGATCGCGAACTCAAGTTCGCGACGTGAACTTGAGTTCACGATCCGTGAACTTCTTCACGACCCAGTCCCCAAATGCCTGTCTCGAGTTAGCGACGCGAACCCAAGTTCGCGTCGTGAACTCTTCCAGATACCAAATCCTGCACCTTTTTACCATTTTGTCCAATTTCTAACCAAATTGCCCATCGAAAGTTTGAAGGCTAAATCCACTCACCTTAGCTACGCAATCCAATACCCAAAACTCAGTATACTAACTACTGAGTTCCCTTGCCTTTGCCTGTAATAATAATACAACCGAGTTAGTGACCGAATCAACCGAAGTAGCTAAAATGCAAGTATTATAGAATGACCAAGACTTGCACAACTCCCTTAACCATTTAGCCACAAGCTCAAATATGACAATAAACATGACCTAAGCTTCCCAATTCAAGACTTGCACCAAAACATGTATTTATGTTCGATTCTAACTATTTAGGCCCAAACGGGTCAAAACCAAACTAAACCAACAACACTTACAAAATAGTTACATTTCTCATATAAATAATATTAGAATCATTTATAACCATTTGATATCCAAATCTGATCAAGACATCTTTTTAGGTTGACTTAGAAAAGTCAACAATGCACAATTAGCTAGTTAAGGCCATTTCAAGACAATTAGCCAAACACCACTTAATTTAGTATCACATACACTTACAATTCAGTCAATTTCAATCTTATGATGATTCTACACTAACTAGAACATCAAGAATTCCATTTACACAATTTATCAAATTTGGTGGGTTTTGGTCATCTTCTCCAAAACTCCATAACTAGGTTTTTTTAAGGTCCAAGGCTTGAACTTACACTACAATCCAGAATTAGCCATCTAAAACATACAAGATTAGTTATGAACTTCATAGAAACCCTAGCAATTCATCAATTTCATGGTTTGAGACAAAGAAACTCCATAACCCAAGAACCCTAAGTTTTTCTAGCAAGAACACACAAAATAATGAACAATTAGCATGAATCCTACCTTGTGATGGTGATGATTCCGAAAATCAGAGGAAAGAACAAAACAATGATAATCTTCTTCAATTGAGAGCTTCAAGAAAATGCATGTATGTGAATTGTGTGTGTTTGTGTCGAGCCAGGCAAGAGAACAAGGAAGAAAAAACCCAATTTGACACCTGCCCTCTCTCAAGCCCACGTACACCCCTCCCCTCACACAACTTTAATTTCATTTAACACAGTGTAATACTGAAAGTCTAGATTGCGTTTGATTTAATTAAAAATACCTATCTAACTCAGATTTTAATAACGAAGATATTTTTGGGACTGTAATTCAAAGTTTAATAAAAAGAAATTTTTATCAATTCTATGCTCCATTAATACAATTAAATCTAATTTTAACCCCTTGGTTAAAATATACCAAAATCCAATTAATTCACATAAATCAATTAAAATAATAAACCAAAGAATTACTTACCGAAAGTAATTTAAAAATCTAGGCCAGGTCTCGGGATGTTACAAATCTCTCCCCCTTAAAGAGATTCCGTCCCCGGAATCTCACTTCGCTCGAATAAATTCGGATAACGATCTTTCATTTCGGCCTCGGTTTCCCACGTTAGATTAGAACCCAAACTGTGTTTCCATTTCACCAGTACCATTGGAATCTGCTTCTTCCTCAACTTTGTTACCTTTCTATCCAATAATTCAACCGGCTCTTCTATCAACCTTTTCTTTGTATCAACCTTCAACTCTCGAACTGGCAAGATTTGAGATTCGTCTTCCACTTTGCATTTTCTTAAATAACAAACATTAAAAGTATCATGAATAGGGACAATTCCGGTGGTAGTTCTAAAGTCACTGATTGATCATTAACGACCCGACTGATACGAAACGGGCCAATGTATCTTGGAGCTAATTTACCAAGTTTCCCAAACCGAATAATTCCCTTCCAAGGCGAGACTTTTAAATCGGTCTACGTCTCGGATCTGCATACATTTTCTGACGATCTCGGGCTGCTTTCAATTTTTCTCGGGCAATGGCCACCTTTTCGGCCGTCAATTGAACTATATCCGGGCCCGCAAACTGTTTTTCGCCCGCTTCCAACCAACAAGTGGGGGTACGACAACGACGACCATACAACATTTCATAAGGTGGCATCTCAATAATTGAGTGATACGTATTGTTGTAGGCAAATTCAATTAACGGTAAGTGAGAATCCCAAGAACCACCATATTCTAACACACACGCCCGAAGCATATCTTCTAAGGTCTGAATCGTTCTTTCTGTCTGGCCATCCGTTTGCGGATGATACGCGGTGCTTAGATTAACTCGAGTACCCAATTCTCTTTGTAAGCTCTTCCAAAAATTAGAAACAAAACGAGGATCTCGATCCGACACAATCGATAATGGAATGCCATGACGAGAAATTATCTCATCAATATATAATTTAGCTAGTTGATCGAGGGACGCGGTTTCTCTTGTGGCCAAAAAGTGAGCACTTTTAGTTAATCGATCAACTATCACCCAAATCATATCGTGATTTTTCTGAGTACGGGGAAGTTTTGTGACGAAATCCATGGTTATGTTTTCCCATTTCCATTCGGGTATTTCTAACTGTTTCAACGACCCATACGGTTTCTGATGCTCGGCCTTGACTTGCGCGCAAATCTGACACTTTTCAATAAATTGAGCAACGTCGGTTTTCATAGTAGGCCACCAATATAACACCTTTAAGTCGTTATACATTTTTGTACTACCCGGATGGACCGACAATCGAGATTTATGCGTCTCCGTCAAAATCAATTCCCGTAGTCCCCCGAGTAGTGGTACCCAAACACGAGCCTTATACAATTTTAACCCCCGATTGTCCTCAACTAACTCATCTTTTCTTTTACTCATAACTTCCGATTTTAAATGCTCATTACCCAATGCCTCAAGTTGGCATATTCGAATTCGACTTACCAAATCCGAAACAATTTCCATACGCATAAATTGGATCCTTTCTGAAGTACCCTTTCGACTCAATGCATCGGCTACCACATTCGCCTTACCCGGGTGATAACGAATTTCACAATCATAATCTTTGATCAACTCTAACCACCTTCGCTGCCTCATATTCAATTCTTTTTGTGTGAAAATATACTGAAGACTCTTGTGATCGGTGCATATAACACATTTGGTGCCATAGAGGTAATGTCTCCATAGCTTCAATGCAAAAATAACGGCTGCTAATTCCAAATCGTGAGTCGGGAAATTCTTTTCGTGAGTTTTTAACTGTCTCGAGGCATAAGCGATAACCCGATCCCTCTGCATTAAGACGCAACATAGGCCTGCGAATGATGCATCACAATACACAATAAAGTCGTCAGACCCATCGGGCAAGGTAAGTATGGGAGCTTGACACAAAAGTTGCTTTAAAGTTTGAAATGCCGTTTCTTGATCATTGCCCCATTGGTAAGGTACATCTTTACGTGTCAATTTCGTTAACGGACTAGCAATCTTAGAGAAATTTTGAATAAATCTACGGTAACACCCCGCCAACCCCAGAAAACTTTTAATCGCAGACGGTGTTTTCGGTGAACCCCAATTCATCACTGCAGTTATTTTGGCCGGATCAACCTTAACCCCCTCTGAACAGATTACATGCCCCAAAAATTGCACTTCCCGAAGCCAAAATTCACATTTAGAGAATTTGGCATATAATTGCTCACGTTTCAAAGTCTCCAAAACCTGTCTTAAATGTTGCTCATGATCTAACTCATATTTTGAGTAAATCAAAATATCATCTATAAATACAATAACGAATTGATCAAGGAATGGTCTACACACCCGGTTCATTAAATCCATGAAGATGGCGGGAGCATTTGTCAACCCGAATGGCATAACCAAAAACTCGTAATGGCCATATCGAGTTCTAAAGGCGGTTTTCGGAATATCACTTTCTTGAACCCGAACTTGATGGTACCCGGATCTCAAATCGATTTTAGAGAAGTATGAAGCCCCTTGTAACTGATCAAACAAATCATCTATTCTCGGGAGTGGGTACTTGTTCTTTATGGTTCTTTTGTTTAACTCCCGGTAATCTATACACATACGGAGAGTACCGTCTTTCTTCTTTACAAATAATACCGGAGCTCCCCATGGGGAGGAACTCGACCGAATGAAACCCTTATCTAATAATTCTTGAATCTGAGACATCATTTCACGGATTTCGGAAGGAGCCAAACGATATGGAGTTCGAGCTACGGGACTGGCTCCCGGAATTAAGTAAATTTTGAATTCTACCTCCCGAATGGGAGGTAACCCAGGCAATTCATCAGGAAAGACCTCCGGGTATTCCGATACCACCCGGATGTCACCAATTGTCTTCTTTTCTTTTCGGACATCAATAGCATAAGCAAGGAAAGACTCACACCCTTTGACCAAAGATTTTCTGGCCTTCATAAATGATATTATTGGAAAAGAAGAATTCACACGGTCACCGCGGGCCACTACGTGTGTCCCGTCGGGCAAAGGGAAAGAAATTATCTTTTTATCACATTTAATATTAGCCCTATTTTTACTAAGCCAATCCATACCCAGGACGACATCGAAGCCAGATATTGGCATTAATAAAAGAAATGTCACAAATTGCACACCATCGATATCTATGCGTGCCCCGGACACAGATGTTGTGACCGGAACCAAATTTCCATCTGCTACTTCTATTTCTAATGGGGTAGTTATCACATTTGTAGGTAATTTCAATTTGCCACAGAAAGTTATAGAAATAAAAGAGCGATTTGCTCCAGAATCAAACAATACACGAGCAGGAACCGAATTGATTAGGAACATACCGGTAATTACATCATCGGTTGTGGTGGCCTCCTCGACTGTCATCCGAAATGCTCTACCCTCAGGTGGAGGATGAGTCTTTCTTTTATGGCTCGTGGTCGATAACGATGCCCCACCCGATCCAGAACCCGCACCCGTCTTCCTAGCCGTAGGGCATTCTCCCGCTCGGTGACCCTCTTTATGACAGTTCCAGCATACATTCCCCGGGAAGTTACAGTCTTTTGCTTCATGTTTGAATTGACCACATCGTGCACACCTCAAAGTTTGAAGTGTACATGGTCCAGAATGTGATGACTTGCACCGGGAACACCAAGGTGCTCTTTGATTCGATGTAAAACCCGTGCTTTTGCAACTCGAATTACCTTGCTTTTGATTACCCTGCCATTTCCGGCTTTGTTGAGAGCCTGATTGGGTTGAATTTGACTTATGGAACCCCGTTCTTTCCCTACCCATTTGATCACTTGCTTTAAAATCACTTTCTGCCGACTTCGCCAAAGAAAATGCTTGGGTTAGAGTATTCACATGCCTAACAGACCCTCGATATTTTGGTAACAATGCATCGATAAAATGTTGTAATTGAGCTTGCTCGTCAGGTACCCATTGTTGCACAAATCGTAATTTTCCATTAAATTGTCTTATCAGTTCATCCACAGTCATTCTTTCATCCATTTTCAACCCCATAAAATCTCTCCTTATCTTGTTCATCTCGAATGAATTACAATATTGAGCACAAACTTGTTCATAAAATTGGCTCCATGTAATTGAAGCTAATTGAGCGGCTGAGAAATTTGCGGTTATAGTACCCCACCACTGCATTGCATCACCTATTAATCTTCGAGAGGCGTACATTACTCGCCGGTCATCATCACAATCGCATGCGTCAAGGGCCCTAGACATCTCCATTAGCTAGTTTAAGGTAACACTCGGGTCGGTACTTCCACCATATTCTGATGGCTTACAATCAAGAAATTGTTTATATGTGCAAGGTTGTTTCTGAGGTGGTGGTGGTAGATAACTGGGGTATGGGTAAGGATAATATCCTTGTGGTGGATATTGATAGTTAAACGTTGGGGGTGGCATGTTGGTAGGAGGTTGTGTGGTGGAATTCACGGGTGGTGTTGGTATTGAGTAGGTATGATTTTGTTCATATTCTCTAACAATATTCATGAGGTCTTGAAGTTGACCTTCCAACGAGTGAACGTACTCCTCATTGATTACTGGATTACTTCCCGATGGTTGATCATTCCCGGCGTCATTGTTTGGTGGGTTCGGGTGGTTTGTATTATCGTTATCTGCCATACCTGTGACAATCACAACATCTCACGAACAATTAGTGTAATTCGTTAGTACCTACACACTAACTACTATCACCCTAAAGTTCACTCACTAACCCTAAACCTGAATCTAGGAATGTTTGACCAAACTCGAGCCAAGATTTGGGAATGTTACACCTAAATGTGCACACATTGCCAAACCAAAGCTCTGATACCAAATTGTAACACCGCAAAAATTAAAGCCGGTTTTTTTTTTTTTTATAATAACGGAAGCGTATAAACAACCACCATAAAACAGTTAATATATATATAACAGGCCTTTTACAATTTAACCCAAAATATAATAAGTAGTTAACATTGCTAAAACATCCGGCGGTCCATTTACTTCAATATCAAAATCAGAGTGTTGGTCAACCATTCCTAAAACACTCCTTGACCCGCCCAAAAGTTAAACCTGCAAAAGAGACAACGAGGTGGGGATTAGCTAACAGCTAAGTGAATGAACTTAAACCAATAATACACACAGTATATTCGTTACAATTCACGATTCAACGGTTGGATCCGTGGGACCAAGCTGGTGGCCCCATACCTAAGATAATACACACAACTATTGTATACCCAAATTGTAAGTTAAAACCTAATTTACTCATAAGACCGTAACTAATTTAATATTTAACAAATATACCAACAATTACAAATTATCAAAATGGGATAAAAACCACCACCCTATACATACTCTTAGCAAAAAGAAAAAGAAAAAGAAAAACATTTAGTCACACTAGTCTAACTTCTTTTAGTTCATTTTCATTCAAAACCAACTAGTAATTATATATACTTACAACATGGTTAATGAACTTCCTTATCCATGAAACAATAGCAACTTTGCAATGACCAAGACACTCTTGTGTCCCCTCTCCCTCCCCCTCTTTGTACGTTTTCTTACACCCTCCTCAACAATCTCTTATCAACTTTTCTTACATCTCTTACAACAACAAAAGTCAAACAAGAAATGTGTCTTGATTTAGACTATTATCTATTGTGTAATACCCTCCATTAACACCTCTATTCCATCTCCAATATAGGAAACACTCACTACTCACAAACACAGACAAAATCTACTCAAGTTTCTCCCTCTCACACCCCATTTCCGGATTTGAAGAACATACATACATATCTTCACTAAAACTTTCATATCTTTTGATCTACAACTCCAAATTAGGCGATTCAAGTTGCCAAATCACCATAGCAACTTCCTCTACAATATTCCACCCTTTAAACTCTCACAACTCTACTAGAGGACTGACGAAAATCCAGAGGAAGGGGCTGTCCTGATTTTCGTGTCTCATTCTTCTTTGTGTAAGCTTTAATTTCTTGATTTCTACACCATTTCTAACCTGCATCTTCTAGCATACTTATAATTATTTCATTTTAAGAAGTTCCCCATGAAGATGATCCCTTTTGGTGCTTTGGAGAGAAAGGAAGAATACCTCAAAGTCTCAAACGTTGATACCAAAAACTTTGTGAGAATACACATCTTCTCTTATCTAAATCCTTACATCTATATGTTTTATGCTAGTAAGGTTCACTCACAAGAAAAAATAGATCTTAAAAATTGTTAAATACAAGATCCATAATATTTTCAAAGTTTAAATCGAAATAAAAACCTTCAAAACCGAACACTTGACAAAAATGGAACCGTCAAAGTGTAGATCTACCATATTTGGGTTGTGACCACTAAAATATATGACATACATGTTTTATAATACATTTGGACCAAGAGATACAAGAAAATCAATAATTTAAATCTAAAAGTTTTGTGAACCATAACGACGTAAGACCATGCTTCACGTCGTTCTTTCCACCACCATCAGACCATGTGACATGGCTAATTTAAATTGCATGACAAATATTTATTTGAAATGCACGTGTACTGTTGAAGGCAAAGACAATGCATACAATTCATGGGTAAATATTAAATTAAAATGTGTGACTAACTTGTCATAAAACAGGGTGTTTTAAAAATTTAAAAGATGTATATTTATTATTTAATAACAGTGTAGTCACCTCAATAATCCCACCAAAATAGGAATATGTATTTTACCAAAACATTACAATAAATAAGTGAAGTTTATGATAAAAGAGTTATTATACATTTTAGACTTATATAAATATATAAGCAAGGTTGTTTACGAAATACAAATTAAATTATTAGTAAAATGAAACTAATATGTTTTTAAAGTTAACAAGGCGCTCATGCCTAACAACGTTTTAAAGGGTAATCATTGGAGTGAACCACTAGCATAGGCGTGTCTAGAGCCGTCTACTTATCATTTATTCTCATGCGTTTAGGGCGCTAAGAAATCAATCTTGGATTGCATATTTTTATTGTGTTGCAATTGCGTGCTCATGACTCAGGTGAGTTTCACGGCCCCACTTTTACTGTTTTATAACTATTTTTATCTGGTGGAGAAAATATATACTTACTCAATTATTTATATAATGAATAATTTGTGAGTTTCACAGCCCCACTTTTACTGTATTTTAACTATTTTGGGGTGAGAAACATATTAATGTTTTATAAATGCACGCAAACTGTCATCACGTATCAGGTGTATTTTAATTATGACGAGTCATGCATAAACAGTATTTTGGTACGACTGTTCTTTTGAAAGACATTTATGAACAATATTTTGGTACAATCAGTCTTTTTGAAAACTTGGATAAACTATCCTTTTGAGATAACTGGTCATTGAAAAGACATACTCAAACAAGTATTTTTACGAAAAAGTCTTACTTAAGACTTGTATGAAAAACTATATTTTGCGACATTAATCTTTGTATAATCGTGAGTTGATTGGAACCCAATTTGAGATCGCTTAGATCGAAAACATTACTGTAATCATCAACTATAGTCAGCCAACGAATATATGAGTAGTACTATTCGGGCTTGATCCCCGACTCATGGCTAGTCGCTCTAGCCATGTAACATATGAGATATATATTCTATTAAGACGTCGTGGACTCGACATGCCTCGGTAAAGGCTGATTTAGGTTTGATTACAGGCTCATGAACTTATACTTTAACTTGTATGCCTAGCTAGCCTATAAGGAATTACGCACAAAATTAAACAATTAGGTTTCATAGATTTGAAACAAGTGAACTTAAACGTACATAGATTTGTACTAAACGATTTACCCTCATTAAAATCATATAGAAATGGTTTTACGCACCGATCATGTGCAAATTGTGTTTTATAGAGTTAAAACAATTTACAAAGGAGTTTGAGCACTGAGCATGTGCAAATTTGGTTATAGTTTTGAAATGGTAACTGAAGGTCATTTTACTACAAAAATTGTACCAACAAAACTTCAACGATTATTTTAGTACACGAGTTGTACCGACAAACACTTTTAATGTAAATCAACGATTTATACAGTCATAAAACCTGTGAACTCACCAACCTTTGTGTTGACATTTTTTCTAATATATTTTCCCAGGAATTGAAAGTTGAAGCTTCATTAGCATATTCAAACGCATTTGGATTACCATTTTGAAGAAATCTTTATTACCAAAAATAATAACTTTTGTTTGGAAACATTAAGTATTGGTAATCCATTTTGATTTGAGCTGATTTACTATTGATCGATTGTTGTGATTTCCGATGTAAGTTGCACGCCCGCTCTTCCGCAAAACTAGTTTTGGCGGGGTGTGACACATGATCCCCCTCCCCAACCACCAAAGCTCACACAAAACCAATGGCGCCGAGGTTGCTTCTAAATTTTGTTTTTGTTTATTTGGTATGTCGTGTGAGTAATGGAGTATTTTGGTAGGTCTGAAAAATGGTGTAATCACTTAAGTATTGAGTTAAGTGATATTTGGGGTGTAAATGTGAATCGAGAAATGCTAAGGTAGCACTGAGGTGAGTGTTTGGCTTGAGCACCACACCTTAATGCTCCAAAATTTGTTTTAGCTAAGTAACCATTAGTGTAAAGTTAAATATTAACATAAAATGTATATTTTGATCGTTCTTTACGATTTGGCCATCTATGATTGCAATCAAGTAAGAGAATCCTAGGGCAAAAACTTGCTCAATGACCGATGTACATTGGATTAAAAAAGTTACAAAACACGCCCTTTAAGTTATAGACATTTTTTCCCTTTGACGTTCTAAAAAGTGAAAAAGTTTAAGTAGACCAGGCAACTAATAACAACCTAATTTTTTTTTATCTCATTATGTTTTAACAGTATCATAATGACACATGACATCACCATTGTGATCCTTGAAGTATTTATGCAACGATAGATAAACATGAGTTAAAACTTTCTTCGCATTTAGTTTTTAATGGTTAATGGTGTTAATGTAAGTAAAAGAAGTATATGATGGAGATTATTGTATTTAGTAAAATATTTGGGGGTTTAAAGTGAACGAATGTTGAGTGGGGGGACAATTTATCAAAAAAGGGAAAAGTGCGGGGTGACGCGTAAGGCTCGACTCTCGAGATGTTTGTGGTCGAGCTTCACATTCCCTCAAGCTTTGTGATCAAAATCTGGCGCATATGGAGCCGCCGATCACGGTGACAATTGGGTCCCATCCTTTACCGAATACTATATTATTTAAAAGAGTTTTCAAATTTAGTGTCGTCCAATAACAGAACCAAACTGTTAGGAATCAGATCGAATTGAAAATCGAGAAAATGGTTTCATTCGGACTGAAGATCGGAACCGAACCGAGAATCGAGAAAGTTCATTCGAGCTTTTTTTTGGACTGAACCGAACATCTTGAAACCGAACCGATAACCGATTTTACATGAAAACTGAAACTGAGAACCAAACTAATTTTGTCATGTCTAGTCCAGTTCAATTCAGTTTGCAGGTTCCAGTCGTTTCTCAGTTCAATATACACATACTTAAATCAAATAAAAAATATCATTTGCACTAATCTTGTAGATGTGTCAATACTCTATACTTATTTCGTTAACTCTTTATATTAATTATAACAAAATATTCTAAAATATTCTAAAATAATATTCTAAAATAATATAATGTAGTAAAGAAAGTTCTTTAATGGCTATAGTGGTATACCCATCTAATGATCTATTCCCAGTACCACTAATCATGGCCGCTAGTTACGGCTCTAGTCACTCCTATTTCGTCTTCAAGACTAATCATTGTACTAAATTCACTGCAAAATTAGCCGACCAGTAATTTGTGCTTAAAAGTTTTACCGACATCCTAGAAATAGTACATAGAAATAGTACGGATGCTTTGTCGCATGAATCAAATTGAATAGGAATGTGGTGCTTTTTCCCTTCAAATTGAAAAGCTTTATGGTATTTCTTTTTCTCCCGCCAAATTTCTTGTTGGTAAAAGATAATCAAAAACAAAAAACTAGTCTACTAGTCTACAAATTTCTTGAATAGGTGGGTGATAACAATGTCGAAGTTATCTCTCATTTTTTCATTTTTTTTCAAAAGATAAAAATAAAAAAAATAATAAATAATAATAACACAAAACTAAATTCGATTATTCAATTCCCATTTTTTTAAAACAGCACTTAATATATTCTATTTATCAACAACGAGATTTTAACACTTAAAACTCTTGACATACCCCTAAACTACAAAACCAATTGCATAAATGATGCAGTATGCATCCAAATTGTACAAATAATGCAGTTTTTTGAGATTTTGCAAAAATAATGCTATCCCACGTTCAAAATCCCGGATCCCCTAGTTTCCCCGCTTTCAAATCCCGGATCCTTACTTTTTCTTCTCTTTTCTGTACTACTCTTTGTTGTACCTGTGTACCTGTCTGACGCATGAAGGATCCCCTAGTTCGAAACCCGGATCCCCAAGGGATCCCACACTGCAAATCCCAGATACCCAAGGGGTATCCCACACCTGAGATCCCGGATCCCCTTTTCCCGAGGCTCATGGATGAAGGAAGTGAGGGAAGAAGGTGGTGATGAAAACCCATGGAGTTTTTTTTCTTTTTCTGTTATTTTTTTCATCTTTTAGTTAACAGCACTGAGTAACATCTATCATGCATCATCTTCTTCATCTGTATCTAGTTAATAATTACCAGCTGCCTTTCACTCATCACTTGCGCGCCTTGATTTGTCTATTCTTTTTCTTCAAGATTCGATAAAAACGATGTATGTTTATGGGTTTTCATCATCTTCCAAGAACACTTGATCGAGCTACATCCTTCCATCATATATATATATATATATATATATATATATATATCTCTACTACTTATAAAGCATTTAGGACCTTTCCCTAAATAGAGAGCTGAAAATTCAGCCAAATTATTACTATTTTTAGAATAATTGCATTTAACAAAAAAAGTTGCTTCTCTCTAGGCTCGAACGGCCGACCTCTCGATTGTAACCAGCGAGCTCTAACCACCTGAGCTACTAGCCGATATTGATTACTCATTATACTTATCCTTATTAAACTTTTGTGCAAGGAATTCCAACAGTTTCTTTTCATTCAAATAGGGAAATTTGGAAGGGCGTCTTGAAAACCGAACATCTTTTGGGAATCGGGGATACAGCGTTAATTTGAAACACAATATCGGTTTTGTAAAATTTGGCAATCCAACATGGAAATGGATTCCACCGGAGCTACAATGTTGCCTTCAATGGATCGGAGCTCACCGCCGCCGGAAATCAGAACGACCTCTTTCGTTTGATTCATCAACTGAAACCCTACCAGAAAAGTACGTCTCTTTTTCTCCTTTATATTACTGTTCTTCAATGAAATTTGTTTTTGTTTATATTCATATTAAGTGTTGATGACAATGATTAAAAATTTCATGTTTAAGTATGAGTTATTGTAGGAATTCTTCAATAGCTATAATCTTCTATTACGTTGCTTCGATTGAAACAATGTAAGTCGACATTTACAAAAACCTGTCCAATGGTTCAGAGCTTAACACATAGGCTTTGAGTGATGATGGTTGTGAGAGAAACATATATGGTTCAAGGTAACATACACACACCATGCTCTGAGCTTTCATTTTGAAAAATTGCTAACAATGTAGCCCACGTTCCAGATTTTTGACTTCTAGCTGCGCAACAAAGGTACAATTATACAATATACGTTTACAAATACACAGTAAAGTAATTAAATTTGTAAGAATTAATCAACTATTAAGCTACATTAACTGTAGATTACTAGGATTTGTTGTTAGAATTTAACGAATTACACGTATACTTTAATTGCAGCTGCTTCTGCGTTTACCCCATGTACTTTGTTGTTCCATTGTCTATAAACAACATGGGTTTAAAGAAGAAAGGTTTTTTAATGTTGATTTTTTTTTTTATATTTTTACACTGCAAAAGAAGATTGACACCTTTTGTTTGTTTTGTTGTGGTTTAGCTAAAAGACTTGCAA
Organism: Calendula officinalis; assembly: GCA_963853835.1. Lineage (NCBI taxonomy): Eukaryota > Viridiplantae > Streptophyta > Magnoliopsida > Asterales > Asteraceae > Calendula > Calendula officinalis. Next base: position 5,861,195 of record OY970832.1, on the reverse strand, counting down.
CATCAGCTTGGATGCAAAAACGGTTAGCTTATAGCAAAACAAAAAGAGTTAGAGGTTTGTCTATTGTTTTTTTTATGATGTTATTAATTTCAAGTTGTTCCATCAATCACATGTCACATGCATGTTGTCTTTTATCTCAGCATGGAGAAAGGAAAATCATAACATATGAAGCAAAAGATAATTAGGTTAGTATTTGAATCCCATGAAAATATTATTTAATAATCATATCTTGTAACTAACAATTATATGTATTTGATTTACTAGAAGATGAAATTTTCTGAGAACGAAGAAATTGGAATTTGTATTGTAGCAGAAAAAGATAAATAACAAATTTTTATTACAAACGCAAGGCAAAAGTCCAAAAGTTAGTCTAATTTGTGTGGTGTAATTTCATTCTTGATTTACACTATTGAATTCTAAAATTAATTTAGTCATGTTCTTGATTATAGGTTTAGCCCCTACTGTTAAAAAGGTTCAGGGGTTGTTTCTTTTCATGGATTATTTCTAGAGCTCGTAATATTGGCAGGTCGAACCGGTTGCGTAACATGCCAAAATGGGTAATTCTATGGTATGGTTTGAAATGAGTCGGGTTGGGTTGCTTTGACCCGAAATATTTTTTTGTCTGATCATGCTTTTAAGCTGCTGTATTTGGATCTTTCTTACAACATTGCTGAATTTGATTAATATTTTGTTAATTTGGTGATTTCAGGGGAAACTATGGAAGGAATTAGGGAGTTGTGAAGTGTAAATGGCGAGGAGTTCAAGTGAAGAATCTGGGATTATTATACTGAAGTTGATGAGGATTGTGGTATGCCTTTTTATTTAATTTCAATCCAAATATAAGGTAGCTGTTTCGATAAGTTCAAATCAGCCAATGGTGGTGTATATGTATTTTTCAAAACGGGTCGGGTTGAAATGGGATATTTTAATGAAGGTTTTAATATCTATTTGGATTAGGTTGCTTGAAGATCTTCAACAATTGGTTTGAGATCTTTGTAATAGATTGAACAAATGTTCTTGGGAAACCTATGCTTATTGCTAATTGCTTAAATTTGTTTATTGCATAGCACTTCTTTTTATGTGGTTGTTAGCATGTAATCTGAATTATGAGTTTTTATTAGTAATTATATAAAGCTTGGTTGGTAAGGATGGCGAGTACTTGAGCACTTGTTTTTCTTCTTTTAATTCTTTTTGTCATTACCGCCCGCAATCACCATCTTCTTCGTGCTACTGTAAGAAAATACGTATAATCGAGCAACTTTTGCTTGCCGGAACATTTAGTAACACAGGGTACCTGCCGCCGCATTGCGCGGGTACCCTGCTAGTATATATATATATATATATATATATATATATATATATATATATATATAATTTCCATATCTAATAATTAATTAAGTTATATATAGTTCTAATCTTCAAAGATCGATAGAAAAGATGACTGGTTATGGCCGGTTGTCTTCATTTTTGAAGAATACTTAATTAAGTATTTTATTGCTCTTCATAGATCTGTTTACGTTTTTTTTATATATATTAAAGATTCAATAAATATGATGTCTGGTGATGGGTTTTCATCACCACCTTCTTCCCTCACTTCCTTCATCCATGAGCCTCGGGAAAAGGGGATCCGGGATCTCAGGTGTGGGATACACCTTGGGTATCCGGGATTTGCAGTGTGGGATCCCTTGGGGATCCGGGTTTCGAACTAGGGGATCCTTCATGCGTCAGACAAGTACACAGGTACAACACAGAGTACAGAAAACAGAAGAAAAAGTAAGGATCCGGGATTTGAAAGCGGGGAAACTAGGGGATCCGGGATTTTGAACATAGGATAGCATTATTTTTGCAAAACCTCAAAAAACTGCATTATTTGTACAATTTGGATGCATACTGCATCATTTATGCAATTGGTTCTAAACTACAAGCATTTGATATCCAATTCCCAAATGGGCCAAATTGCAATCTTCGTAGGTGGGAAATGGCTCAAGCAACCGAGAGAGAAAGAAAATGAAAAAAAAAGAAGAAAAAAAATGAAAAAGAATATTACAGTATAAGACATTAAAACTGTCTGACATCCCCCACAATCCCCTCCATAAATACTACATAACCACCTCCCATTTCTCCTCATCCCCGCCATTACTCACTCTCATTCGCCGGACTAAAATGGGTATTCTTTCCGGCATCCTGTTCTTCACCGTCATCTCTATAATCTCAGTCTCCGACGCCAGAATCCCCGGAAACTACGCCGGCGGCTCATGGGAAGGCGCTCATGCTACCTTCTACGGCGGCAGTGACGCCTCCGGTACCATGGGTACGCCTCACATTGTACATGAACTTTCTCTAGAAGCTTCTAGATCTTATCCTCATACGCATTTCAACTTTTAATTTTGCAGGGGGTGCTTGCGGATATGGAAACTTGTACAGTCAAGGTTACGGTGTGAACACGGCGGCGTTAAGTACGGCGTTATTTAACAAAGGGTTAAGCTGTGGGGCGTGTTTTGAAATCAAGTGTAATCAAGACCCGAGATGGTGTCATCCGGGCAGCCCGTCTATCTTTATTACTGCTACGAACTTCTGCCCGCCGAATTATGCTCTGCCTAATGACAATGGCGGCTGGTGTAACCCTCCTCGTACTCATTTCGATCTTGCTATGCCCATGTTTCTTAAGATTGCGGAGTACCGTGCCGGCATTGTTCCCGTCTCTTATCGCCGGTAATAATTTTGCCCAAAATATTTGTCTAAGAAACCGCTTCAAAATAATTGTCTAAAGAGTAAATTTATCCTTTAGGTTTATATCAAATTTCACTAATAGTCCTTTAGTTTCAAAAATTACACCGATTGTCCTTATTTTTGAAAAGTTTTTCACCGATGGTCCTTTACAAAAAAGTCCGTCTATTTTTTAAGTTAACTAACATCACATGTGATGCACATTGGGGTATTTTGGTCAATTTATCTTTCCCCTTCTCAATCAAATTACACGAATGGTCCTTTAAGTTTATAGCAAATTTCACCACTGGTCCTTTAGGAAAGACAAATTGACCAAAATACCCCCATGTGCATCACATGTGATGTTAGTTAACTAGAAAAATAGACGGACTTTTTCGTAAAGTACCATCGGTGAAAAATCTTTCAAAAATAAGGACCATCGGTGTAATTTTTAAAACTAAAGGACTATTGGTGAAATTTGCTATAAACCTATACTCTTGTCTAAAAGAAAAAACAGAGTTTTAAGAATGTATAATTTTTGCATTTTTTAGTTAACAGAATATAGTTTTACACATTTAAGTATATTTAGAATCCTAAATTTTAAATACTTTCCAAAAATGAATATCATTTTACAACAAGACTTTTCTTATTATGAAATGACAAATATGACCTTGGTTTTTGCCGGTAATTGTTTTATCCTTGTGTCATTTCTCGATTACTGTTCACAAAAACACACTTGTGTTTCTAAAAAAATTTAGTAATTAATTTTTTATTAGCTAAATATCAGTTTGACAGTATTTTTTATACATATAACTATTGTTAAAACCCAAAATTTATTATACATCTATACTACATATAAATCATTTATCACTTTATCTTAAAAAATTAAAGTAAATAAGTTGATTTTTCTATCTTACCTTTGTTTCAATCCGACTAATTCAATTTAATATAAGTAAGTCGCTAATTTTAGTTAGATTTTTAAATCTTTTACATATATTGCACAATTTAGCTACAACGACTTTTAATAATTCCACTTAGTTATTTAAACATTTAAATATGTTTTAAACTCTATAATTAAACAAAAAAATCTATAAATTCGAAGATTTTTTGTCGAAATCAATCAAATTTCCACAAGTCAGATCTTTGCGAACTTATTTTGGAATGAAGTAGAATATTAAGGAGATAACAAAATTACCAGCTTTTATTGTAGTTCGTTTTTATTTCAGAAATGATGAAACTGACCTTGCAATTTGCTATGTATTACAACAGGGTTCCATGTAGGAAGGCCGGTGGAATCCGATTCACAATCAACGGTTTCCGTTACTTTAACTTGGTTTTAATCAGCAACGTCGCGGGTGCAGGGGATATCCAAAAGGTATGGGTCAAAGGTACAAAGACCAACTGGATGAGCATGAGTCGCAATTGGGGTCAAAACTGGCAGTCAAATGCAGTCTTGATCGGTCAATCACTTTCCTTCAGAGTCACAGCCAGTGACCGACGCACTTCCACATCACGGAACATCGCTCCCGCCCATTGGCAGTTCGGCCAAACCTTCACCGGAAAGAATTTCCGAGTTTAAATCAGGATCCCGAATCACCGCTTGCGGATATTAATTTCCACTTTTACTCTTTTTGTCGTTGACTATTTGTTAGTGGGTTCGTACTTTTGTTAATCAGGGGCTACCATAGTCAATAAATCACTTTCCAATCTTTTGCCTCAAAAATCGTAATTTCTCAAATGTATCACTTATTTTGATACGGAGGTAGTATTAATTTTTTTGGGGATACATAGTTTGTAGGCTGAGGCGGCTGCAATAACATGTTGCCCGCATAAAAAATCTAATGGGAATATATGTATTTTTTATTATTACTATTATTTTTTTTGTATTAGCCGTTTGCTTTTATAAATTGTGACATTTTGTTTTTCCGTATTCTATTGTTTCGTGTGTTTTAAGAAACCTTTAAATATTAACTTAGCATTTATTTTTCACAGAAGAAATTATCTTGATAAAATACATAATCATAAACACATAGAGTACAAGTTGAACATTAAAGTCAATGAGTAATACTAATAAAAATGGTTGAAAATGAAACATGTAAAATAACTGAACATGTAAATGAGTACACGTGTAAAAGCGTGAAATGCATTGAAAGATTTATGCATCTACATATTAACCAAGGTTTATCATATTCTATAGAAATCACTCAAATTTTCATTGAGTCGTAAAAACTATTCAAATTTTAAAATTGTTTCAATGTAGTGCAATCGTTAGTAAATACTTAATAACTATACTCATAAAAAACTACAATCTAGTGTTAACATGTTAATTTTATCATACATGAATTGAATCGTAATAGAGATCATTTAAATTAACTTAGCTATTCAACCTACTTAGTTTTACCATCTCTAGTTGTTATATTGTGCAGATCTTCTTGTTGTGGATTATAGTTTGAGTACAAAAAACTCTAGAGGTACATGTTTAAAATGGGCGTTTTATAGCTAGTATTTCGGATTATAGTCTCACTGAAAACACATTAGTGCTACGGAAAGCTTTGGATTCTTTTAACCTAAAAAGAAGAAAGATAAAGAAAGAGCATGGGATACCCTTTTATTATGTTCATTTGTCCTTTATTCAATTAGTTATAGGACGAGTCACTTTCAATTATCTTGGGAGGGTTGCTTTTTGTACCACTCAAACCAAAGGCTAGAATTTGGCATTGGCATTTGTTATTGTCTAGTAGGCAAAAATGGGTATCTTTGACTCTAATGCTTAGTTGCTTACACTATATTTTTTTAAAAATAATTGTATTTGCTTATGGAGTATTAATCAAGAATGTAAACGCATATATTATTTGAAGAGAAAAGTTACTATATATGTTATTATTTTCAACTTCAAATCCATAACAACTGTGTTTAGGATAATGGCAGACTCTTTAGCCCTAAAGAAGTATACATCAACAAGATAAATTATGACATCATTTATACGTCACCAATGCAACTCTTATTCAATAAAGCCCTTATACCGTTAACATATTCAACATCTTCTTAATATGTAACCAAAAGTGTCCACTCTCCAACGCCTTTCTACACATTTGCAATAATAAATTAAAAAGTAAAGAAGATTTAGCTTTTGAATCGTAATATGACTAGTAGCCATATTAATGAATGAGCTATCTTTTTACCAATTCATTGATAACTTAATCCATTACATGTACACATAAAAAGGGTAAAATCACTATTCGGGCAATGTGGTTTTTTGTGATTCATCCCAACCAACCATTACTCTATATCAATGGCGGGCAGGGGTGGACCTAGTATAGTGCACGGGGTTGCCAGTGCAACCCCTGAAATTTTTCTGAATAGCGTTAAAATAGTGTTAATTTTTTTTGTTTTTCTTTTGTTAGTATAAGTGACACACCTGAGAAAAAAATATGCAACCCCTCAACTTTTTTTCTGGGTCCGCCACTGATGGCGGGTCCATAAACTTTACTCGTAGGAGGCCTAAAATAGTTACCTATATCGTAAACCAATAAACCCGAGTAACATATAACACGAATCAAGATCTACATATTTAAATTAGATTGTTTATATAATGAAAATGAAGTGTATAACTATGCGTTTTTTTTTGGTACAAGTATCATTTTATCTTTATAAATATTCAAATATTTTTATTAAACTACTATTTAAGACCATTATATACACAATAAAACTAAATCACATTAAATGACTGAAGAATAATAAGCCATAAGAGTAACATATTATTAAACTACAACTAAACCAAATCCAATACAATCAATTACTTTATTGCAACTAATGGGAGTTTGGTTGAGGGTTTTAGAAGGTACAGAATGATAATGGTAATAGTTGAAAATGGTTGGTAATTCATAATATTATTGCCCATTACCTTAAACTAGGTAATGGGACATTTACTCACAAAATTAACGGGAATTGATCTAACGTTTCACTCATTTTTTTTGCATTCTTTTTATCATTTTCTTTCTCGTTTTCCACTTTCAACCAGTGCATAAGCAAAAACTGTTAGAAAATTGGGATACGTAGTGGGCTTTTCAAAATGGTTGTCCCGGCCCACACACCATACGGGATTACGAGGTCCATGGCCCAGTGGCACTTTTCTTCCATGCGTGCATTATTATTACATGTGGCATTCATTGTACAATGTTATGTAAGTCAAACGAAACAGGTAAGTTAATGAAACGAAACATGTGTTAACGACAAAAGAAAAGTTTGGAGAAGAGAATCAATCGAATAGTAGTCCCACCCCACCAAAACTTAGAGTAGAGCCACCCACATTTTAGAATAGTCTCTTATGAAGATTGTTTGTATAAATAAGTAATAATTAGGAAATCGTATATGTTGTAGGTATTTTATAAATTATCAAGTTTGTTTGTATTTAATTCATAATATGTCTCATAATAAGATGATGAAATGTAATTGTTTTTTTTTAATCTTTTTATCTACTGGTTTTATCTTGCCATATCTTATCATCACATGAATACACATAAAATATTGTCACAAATGAAAATAAAATAGTCTTTTTCTTTATATACTTAAGAAAAAGTTTTTCTCATTTAATTTGCTAATAATCATAATAAGTTATTATGGATGTATTTGAAATAATTATAAGGGTAAAATATACCTAGTATTCATATTAAGAGAAAAATTAAAAGTTATAGAAGTAGTTTGTTTGTCTTTAACATACGTAAAATCTTGATATGTGATGTTACAACCAGCATTCAAATATAAGTGGTAATTCAAAACGTTTAGGGCAAAATTGAAAATGTAATAAAACTTAGGGGCCAAAATCCACAAGAACACACATGACAGTTGACACATGTATCTCTGTATCTATATCTCCATTTAGTTCTGCAACAAGACAAGTACCGGATCGAAGCAAAACCTGCTTTCTTGTTTTCTTCAAATGCCATATCTTCATCTCTCTCTTCTCCTGCTCTACAACCAATTACTCCGGCGTGGACGACGTCGTTTCGGTACGCACACACACTATCTTCAACAGTTAGCATGAAATGAAGTGTTTCCACTTCAGTAATGGAGATAGAAGTCGTTTCAAGGTCATCAGCTAGGGTTTCATGGGCTCGTTCTCTCAGCATTGCATCCAGCACCGTCGATACGACTCGCCGGTCCGAGTTCGATTCCGATTGCACATCCAGAGAGTTCTGCGATTCGATAGGGTTTCTAGAGCTGTTAACTCAACGTCGTGCAAATGATCTTACGTTCGCTGAATTGAAATCTGCAACTAAAGGTTTTAATCGAGCTCTTATGATCGGTGAGGGAGGGTTCGGTTGTGTTTACAGAGGAGTTGTTAACGCCGCCGTGACCGACGGCGCTGATCGCTGTTTGGATGTTGCTATTAAGCAATTGAATCGCAATGGAGTTCAGGCATGAAAAATTACCCCCCTTTTTTCCATCTTTCTTTGTTAATTGTATCTTTAGCTCAGTTGAAGTAAAAAACACAATTAATTAGGTCAAATCAATTTGTAATTGAATTGGTACTACTGTTGCATATAATGCAGTAGTTGAAACAAACAATTATAGTAATCTGTGATGAAAGTAGGTACATTGATATGTTTAAAAGGTAATGTGTGTGTACCAGTTTTCCTTTTTGGGGTTGTGAATTTGATATGCATAGCAAAACAGAATCTGATGATTGACTTTGTAACTACCTTAACATTTTATATAAAAAAACATCTTTAGTGATTGGATAAAAGTTTGTACAATGATTAAACATGGACATATTATGTTAGGCGCAAAACCTTAAATTAAATCATACTTGATTATTAGAAGTTGGTTCATCTTATGTATTCTATTTTTATATTATATTTTTTAGTTTTCAGGGGCACAAGGAGTGGATTAATGAGGTCAATTTTTTGGGAATAGTCAACCATCCAAATCTTGTAAAATTAGTAGGATATTGTGCAGAAGACGATGAAAGAGGGATTCAACGTCTGTTAGTTTATGAGTAATAAAAGTTTAGAAGATCATTTATTGGGTCGGGGGAAATCTCCTCTTTCTTGGATAACACGCTTACGCATTGTTGAAGGTGCAGCTCGTGGTTTGGCTTATTTACATGAAGAAATGGATTTTCAAGTACGTGTTTATTTCAGGAAATTTATTTATTTTGGTAATAAATTTCTTGATGTATATAATAATGATATGTTTTCAATAAAATGCAGTTAATCTTTCGAGATTTTAAAAGTTCAAACATTCTTCTAGATGAAGACTTTAATCCAAAGCTCTCGGATTTTGGACTTGCAAGGGAGGGTCCCGCAGCTGGTTTGACCCATGTTTCAACAGTCGTAAGCTCGCCTTTATTCACACACACACACACACGCACTAACTAACTAACTAACTAACATTTTTGTGTTTATTAAAAGGTTGTTGGGACAGTTGGTTATGCAGCACCAGAATACGTTCACACGGGTAGACTAACAGCCAAAAGTGATGTTTGGAGTTTTGGGGTGGTACTATATGAGCTTATCACGGGTAGGCGAGCAGTGGAATGTAACTTACCCAAACCCGAACAAAAACTATTGGAATGGGTCAAACCATATATCTCAGATTCAAAAAAGTTCCACCTCATTATCGACCCGCGCCTTGAAGGAGACTACTCACTCAAATCAGCCCATAAACTAGCATCCCTAGCTAACAAATGTTTGACTAAAAACCCAAAATCCCGGCCCAAAATGAGTGAGGTGGTTGAGATGTTAGGGAACATCATTGATGATATGTTGCCACCTCAAGAGGAACCCGAAACCCAAACCCAGGCCCAAGACGGACCTGAAGAAGGCCCGGCCCAAATGAATTTAGGGAAGGATGAGGGTTATGGTATGAGGCGGGTTTTTGAGTTTAAAGAATTAGTTAGTTTGCGGAACCGATCGTGTGGGAGATTAGATTGGAATGGGATCCGGTGAAAACAATGGACATTTTTAGACATTCACCACTAAATTAATATTTTTTCACCATTTTACCCTTTACTAATTTTTTTGTCCATGTTATCTTATTAGTGGTAAAATGGTCAAAACTACAAATTTAGTGGTGTATGGCTAAAAATGGTGGTGTGCAAGTCATTCGTGTACTCTAATCCCATTTGTTTATTCTATTTAAAACGGGCTCAAATAATTAATAAAATTATGATGTGCGAGTTCCTGTGGGTTGTAATTTGTGTTCGATTTTGAATGGAAATAAGCCTCTAGACTTTATTATTGTACATCTCTATATTAGAATATCCAAATATGTACTAGAAATTTATCTGTGTTTGCATCATTGCATGACATAAACTTCCAGAAGCATTCTCAACACAATTAACCCAACATTATTTAGTTTCAAAACCAATAAAGTTATACGATTATTAAAATGTTAGGTAGAATTGTATAATTATGAAATGGGTCATAATTAGGTGTAATTTAGAATAAAGGTTCAAAAAGATAGCACAAAGTCATAAACTGATAAGCTTCAAAAGCTTAATTTACCCGTATAATTAACCAAAAGGCATATCTGCATTTTAAGTGCCACCAAGTCAACATTTAAACGTTAGCCCACTATTCACAACCTACCTGCACCCACAAAACCCTTTTATTTCACCTTTTCAACATCTTTATCCACATCCCATTTTTAAATTATATATTCTTCAAATTAAAATAATAATTTAAAGCATGTATTTTATAGATTTTGAGAACGACCCTTAAGAATGAAATTAATGATCAAGATAGTTATACACTAACTAGTTTTAAAATTATAATTTTACATGTTTCATGTTTTATATGTATCTATACATTAATGATGTCACCCGTTTTTATTTTATTTTTTTATTTATTTTATTTATGTATCTATACTAGCTCAACCCCATATCATATACTCCACCCATCCCACCAAAAACTTCTCATTTCAGTTTGGCACAAGTTTTAAGATAATAGTTATTGGTTGAGTCATTGGTAATAATTTTAATTAAAATATAAGATTGGTTTGGAGAGAGAAAGATAATTAGTTAGTGGTGGGGTCCTTAGCAATAATAGTATTTTATTATGTGGAGTCCATCTAATGTAAGAAATGAAAAGTTTTTTGTGGGACAAAAATTTAAAGTCAAATGAGAAGTTTTTTGTGAGACGGAGAGAGTAATCCATAGAAAGAAAACAAAATTCCCACATGACAGCTTTGTATCCTGCAAGCACAACAAACTTTCATTAAATACAAACTCAACTACCAATATGTTTTTTCTTTCTCAATTAAGTAAGGACAACTCAAAACAACTATACAATCATTTGGCCAAAATTAATGCCAATCTAGACATATACCATCATTATTATTTCTATCCTTATTTCTTTAACTCCTAACTATAAATAGCAGAAGCCGAAGGCCTCGGATAGACGGTGGGACGACCGGTGCTAGCGGCACCACCATCCCGAGCCACCAATTTCCTCCCTTGTGCCTCGTTGGCGGAATGTCTTCGTAACCGTGTCATTCCTTTTGGGTCTTGAAGTAATTCTAGTTCTTTAACCACCTCAGCCATGGTGGGTCTGAACCGTGGGTCCATTGAAACACACCGTAAGGCTAGGTTAGCCGCCACGTGGGCCGCGTCTAAGGTGTGCTGGCCTTCGAGACGGTTGTCTAGAACACGAAAGAGTTTTCGTTTGTGAGGAAGGTAGGGTTTGGCCCATTCTACTAAACTTTGTTCACCGGTTGGTCGGTTTTTGTCTACGGCTCTTCGGCCCGACAACATTTCAAGAAGGACCACACCGAAACTATACACGTCACTTTTGGTTGTCAAATGACCTACAAGTACCGCATGTACAAATTAAATATGTATAAGCATAAACATTACAAAAAATGTAAGTGTTTCTTTTTCCATATTTGAAAGTATGGAAAAAGATAAACTTGGTAGTTGCCGACTACTTGGTATTATATATAGTCAAATATAGGGTTCCTTTTTCCACATTGACAGTAAAAGTGGTTGACTTGAGATAACATGTCAAGTCCCATGATTATAAAAGATACTTTGGACCAGCCATAGTGTTTCCTTCTTTTGTTACATTTTTGCAATTTATATGGTTGTCATTTATCAACTACACAATGAGTCAAAACACATAGTCATCTTTTTAGTTTGATAAAATAGTAAAATAATATGTGGTCATACCGGTGGCTAAATATTCTGGGGCCGCATAGCCATATGTCCCCATGACCCTAGTCGAAACATGGCTTTTATCACCCGTCGGACCATCTTTGGCTAGCCCAAAATCCGAGAGTTTTGCATTATAATCCTATTTTGAAACAAACAAAAAAAAAAAACTAATTATTCTCTAGATTTAAAAAATATCATACAAAATGTGTAATAATGTAATTATTAAATTCACAACTCTTGAAATCACCTACCGAATCAAGCAAAACATTTGAAGTCTTGAAATCGCGATAAATCACTTTTGTTTCGGCACTATGAAGAAAAGCAAGTCCTTTAGCAGCTCCAAGAGCAACTTTTAGTCGAAGACTCCATGAAAGAGGTTGAAAATAAGATCCTCCTATAAAAAACCCATCAAGTCATTAAAAATGACTTTTTTAAACATTTGTAATTAAGAAAATAAAAAACAAAACATAAACTCACTCCTAAACAAGTGATTCTCCAAGCTACCACGTGGCATGAACTCGTAAACCAAAAGCCGATGTTCGTCTTCCAAACAATACCCGATCAAATTCATAAGATTCGGGTGTGAAAATTGGCCTAAATAGTTCACTTCCGCCTACAAAAGCCAACACAAATCTTTAGTCCCAAAAACAATTAAAAAAAACTCTAGTTTAAAGATCAATTCTTTTTAACACAATTCGAGTAATTACTAATAATCAGACACTCACCAGCCATTCTCGGTGACCTTGAAAGCTTTCTTGATTGAGTCTTTTGACAGCAATAACGATTCCTGTTCCGGCCTTTGCTGCCACGTAGGATTGCTCATCGATCCACCCTTTAAAAACTGACCCGAAACCACCTTCACCCAACACACTATCGGGTCGGAAATTTCTAGTGGCCATTTTGAGATCGGAGTAATTAAAGCTCTTTAGATTTGTCGATTGCAAAATTTCACCTTCACTTCGGGGAGTTGGTGGGTCTGATGAAACTTTGCTACCACTTGAATTATCATTATCTTTTCCATCCGTACTTACATTTCTTGAACTTACCCCTGAATTATTATTAACGCAATATCATAGATTAGTAAATTGACTTCGATTTTAGAATATTCTAACTACAAAGTTCTTGTCTTTTTCGCTGATTCTTTAATGGGTTTATCTCCTTGATTCGAATCGGTTTAAAACCCATCAAATTGGGTACGAATCGGTTTCTTTTTCGATGTTTCTTTAATGGGTATATCAAACTGTTTCAGTTTCAGCTAAAACCCAACTCAAAACTGAATCTTGAAAATTAGAACAGAAAACAAGATTCCCAAAAAAGATGCAATAATTATGTTAACTTGCATTAGAGCAGAACCCATTCACAAAGTCTGTGTCTCTTTTGATATTACTTCAGTGGGTTATCAAACTGGTTGAATTCCAGCAAAAAAACCCAACATAAAAATTGAATCTTGTAAATTAGTACAAAACACAAGATTCCCAAAAAATGACGAAATAATTACGCTAAGGTTGCATTGTATCGGAACCGATTTACCAATTTAACTGCTAATTGATGATTAAGAAAGGAATTAAAACATGTACCTGTGTGACAGGGGCTTTCAGCTTTGATTCTAGCACTCAAACAAATACCCATTGAAATTATTCTTCTTGAAAGTGGGTCTTTTTATCACTTTAACAAGATTCTTCGAACAACGTAACAAGAGGAATTAAAGAAACATAAAGCAGATCTGGGTGTGAGAAAAGAGACAAACTTCATTTATCCGAGGTAAAAAGAAAAAGGTGACAATCTTTCTGCACTTGAACTAACAAGTTTCACATTAACAAGACAATAATTGGATTAAAAAGATAGTTTTTTTTTCTTAAAGATTTGTGCTTAACAAGATGAAAGTACACAAACCCACAATAAGGTTCAAGCATCTGTAGTTCTATACCTCGTTTTTTGAAAATAATAAGACAAAATTGTGTGCCCACTGAGACGAAGGTGGTGGTTGTGGCCGGTGGTTTTTTGTGAGGTAATTTGATCAGTGGTTAAGGAAATGGGGCAGGTGGGTGTGCAGGGGTGGTGGACATAGGTTGAGATAAGAGGGCATTAATGGCGGGTTGCCCACTTTGGTGTATACAGATATATAGATATAGATACATAGATATACAGTGTTGTCACTGGTGGGGCAAGGATTTCCACACTCGTTCAAGTTTGGCTCATTTTGCAACACTTTCAATTACCTACCTACATAACCAACTATTTTATTTTTCATATAATATTATTTGATATTTGATTAACTTAATTTACGAGGTTTTAAGTTTTAACAGTTAATCGTACACAGATATCACTAAGGAGATTAGCGTAACTTTCACATAAATTGTTTCATCAAATAGGATTCGAACATTGGATCTCCACATCATTATGTAAGAGACTATTCGCCTCAAATAATTTATAAGGGGTTGGATCGAAATATTTTAATACTTGAAGCTATAATCATTTTGGGTATAATAGATACATGAGTTATGTGATTTCAGTCCAATAAAGGTTTGTCCCGAAACTTTAATTTAATATCAGAAATAAGGTAAATTTTGATTGTATGAGAGAAGTTGGGGGGTTAAAAGTGATAAGGTGATGAAGTTAGGCAAGTATAAAAAAGGGGAATTAGCCCACTCTCCATCTTTGCATGCGTTTTCATGTACCCTCATAGGTAGGGGTAGGGGTGTTGATCAGGTATAACTTTCGAGTTTCGGGTAGTTCGGGTCGAGTAGTTCGGGTTTTTTCAAATATAAAAAATACCCAGTACCAGAACCAAATTAAATTTGGGTATTTGGGTATGGGTAATTCCGGTAATCAGTCGGGTACGGGTATATCCACTAATACCCAAAAATTTGCACACTTGTATTGTCGGTGACCACAATGTTTATATTTCAATCTTGATATACCATCTCAGTCCGTAATTTTATCAAACTCCAACCAATATGAGATTCTATAATTGATTTTTAGATTAATTTCATGGACTATAAGCATAATGATCGTATTCTATTTATAAAACTATAAAATATTACCTTTAAAAAAATCTTTTAAAAGAATTCGGGTATTCGGGTATACCCGCCAACTTAAAATATTACCTTATACCCGATCCGTATTATTTTCGGGTTACCCGATACCCAAATATTTCTACCCGATACCTGAACTACCCGACCCAATCTACCCGAATTCGAAACGGATCGGGCGGGTAGGGCGGGTTTAGGGGTGTCAAAAGGGTCAACCCGACCCGACCCAAACCCGAACCCGAACCCGATTATGCTAGTCGGGTCGGGTGTATTCGGGTCATATGTTGATATCGGGTTTTTTTAAACCCGACCCGACAAACCCGACGTTAATACCGGTCGGGTATAGAGTGAGGATTGGTTACTTTTATCGGGTTTCGGGTTGAACCGATTAGATCCGACTCAAGTTTAAATGTTTTTTCTTTTTAACATTTAGTAGATAAAATGAATGTGATATCTTAAAATATGTAAACAATTTAAGAAACTTTTTATATGATAAAGTAATGAAGTTTTGGGCGGTTTTAGGGACTCATTTTCTAAGTAAGTGTGTTCGTAAGTATCGTGAAACTAATTATATTTGATTTAAAGAATACGAAATTAATAACTAATATATGTTGTTCTTGACTAATTAGTAATTCTATATACATACGATTATCATGTACCTTGTAAAACATAACTCTATATATAAAAAGTTGTACAAGGACATTTTTTATTTATAAATTTGTGTTTCTTGTAGGTGGAACTATCTAACCCGACCAACCCGATCGGGTCAACCCGACAAACCCGAAACCCGACCAACCCGAACCCGACTAACCCGATTCCTTATAGGGTCGGGTTTCGGGTTAGAATTTTTTACCTCAAAACCCGATGGACCCGACCCGATAAGAGTCAAACCCGACCCGACAAACCCGATTGACACCCCTACTCATAGGGAGGGAGGGTGAGATTTGGCGTTTTATGAAACAATAAAACTTGCGAAAGAGTAGCTTCGAGTTTCCAAAATTTCTCTTCTAACTTTCCTCTGAATTTAGGAATATTTGGAGATAAAGGAATTAATAACCATCTAAAAAAGAAATAAATCACCAGAATTTATCTCGTAATCTACATATCCAGCATTTTCTAGTTATCTGTTTTGGATTTTAGTTATTTTAAAAATTATAAATCAGTTAATGTAATTATATGATCGAAAATGCGAAAGTACACTTCATTTTGTCAGTGTATTTTGTGAGCCTTTAATTATTCGTATGAGGCTTTCTCAATTACCAATTGTAAACTTTATTTTTATTTCATTTTAAAAGAGTATTCCTCTTATAATAGGTTCATGAGCGGTCGAGTTTTTCTCGTGATACGCAATTTAACCGTTTATGTTATTGTTAGCAGGGGTGGACCTAGTATGGTGTACGGGGTTGCCAGTGCAACCCTTGGAATTTTTTCGGATAGTGTAAAAATAGTGTTAAAATTTTTTAGTTTCTTTTTGTTAGTGTATGTGACACCCCTGAGAAAAAATGCGCAACCGGTGACACCCCTCAATTTTTTTCTTGGGTCCGCCACTGTTTGTTAGTTTATGTTATTGTTACCGAACCTACAAATGACCATATGGTAAATGTTTAGCAATGGAGAGATCGAACTTATGACATCTAGTAAATCATTTGGGAGTCTTTATCATTAAGATGGGGTTAATTGGCAATTGTAAACATTTTTTAAAAATATTGAGAGGATAGCTTATATTGAAGTAGTCCTTAACTAGATTATGCAATATATTGAGAGGATATAGCTTAAATTGAAGTCGTCCTTAAATTGAGGATATAGAGTTAGACTAATTTATACCATTTAAAAAAAATACATTAAATATGATTTTTTGATTAAAAATTTATATTTATTATTGTATATGCATGTAAGTCAGAAAAACTTTATATATTTAATATCATGTATCGCAGTGAATAATAACAGGGCAATGATGATACCCAAATAATAGGACTAATTGAGCCATTAATATTTCATAGTGACCACCTTCAACACATTAAGGAACCAACAAGTAGCCATGGATGTAACCCAATTTCAACTCCAAATAACATGAGAAAATTGAAATTAGAGAAAACCAACGGCATATGGTTCCTTTTTATTTAACACACAAACATAAAACACACAACACATCTTCTTAATTAATTGTTTAATTTAACAGTTGCAGGGATTGCATTTGCAGTTGTCACCGCACTTGCATCCATGTCCACCTTCTGCAACAAAGCTGCCTTCACTTCCTTCAGCATACCTACATTAATAAATTATAATAACTTGATCAAAATCTAATCTGATCTAATATTATATATAATAGTAAAATGTTTTCAATTTTAATACTACGTACATCTGTTTGGGGGCAACTCCGTCAACGATCACCACCGTGGCGGCCGATTTCTCGACATCAGGGTACATTCCGCACCTGAAAACACAAATTCAAAAACAAATTCGATGAAATTGCAGAAACCAATGATCGGGAAACAGTTATGTGAGAACGATCGATGATGATTTTGAGAAAATTGGAAGGAGATTTACCCGTTGCAGCCACTGCCGCATTTGCAGCCTGATCCACAACCGCAATTTCCACTGCAGCAAGACATGATTGAGAGATTTAGAGAGCGAATTTAAGGGTTTTACGAGTGAGTTTTTGATTGAATACACTGAAGCTTGATGGTTTCATTTGGGGGATTGTAGGGTACTATATATAGAAATTTAGGAGGAAGATCTGCCGTACACGTGGATTAATCTAAGGGCGTCTACGTAGATATAGAGTTTTCCGGCGGCCATCACTATCATGCAAGGGATCAGATTATCAAATTATGTGAAAGTGTATCTGTTCCGAGTTCTATTACATCTTTCACTAATTATTTATCAATAAGAACAAATAATAATTAGCAATTTTAATTAAGAACAAATAATAATTAGTAATTTTAATTTTGATTGGAGGAGAATTTTGAATGTCATTAGAAATATTCTAATAAGGAATTTAATTTGATTAATGGGTTAAAAGGGGGGTTATAGTATAGAATGTAACTAATTATTATTTTTCAAAATAAAATATTTTTTTTATTGACAACCCTACATTACCAAAACTCATTATTTATTTATTCAATTATACAAAAGTTAATATCAAATGAAAAGATTATAAAAAACGCAGTAAATTTCACATATGAATTATTTTAAAAGTAAAATAATAAAATAAATAGTACTCCCTCCGTCCCACAAAAAAGTTCCCATTTCATCTTGGCACAAGTTTTTAGGTGGTAGTTAGTGGTGGGGTCATTGGTATTAATTTTGATTAAAATATAAGGTTTGATTGGAGAGAGAATGATAGTTAGTGGATATTAGTAGTGGGGTCCTTAAGAATAATAATATTTTATTATGTGGAGCCCATCAAATGTGAGAAATGGGAACCTTTTTGTGGGACAAAAATTTTGTTAGAAATGAGAACTTTTTTGTGGGACGGAGGGAGTATATAGTTTCCCATATAGTTTTTGTTATCAAACATGTAAACAAAAGTAAAAAAAACATAACTTACAAATCAAATTTTAAGTAACAAGGTACAAGCTTACATGCATAAAATACAAGTGTGTCAATTTGGTTTATTGGCATTTTGCCTTGTTGTCACATTTGCTATCACCAAGGGTGGGGTGATGGGCGTTATTCTCTTTTGAAAGCAAAAGAATGGTCATAGAGGCTCGACCGTACTTTTTAGGACAAAGCTTCATCTTTTTTCTTCTTCTTTTTATCCAACTTGATTTTAAACCTTAAAATTTTATTCCATGTTGACATTGAAATCATAAAATGCCCATATCTTAGAAAAAAGTTTAATTGATTCTAGATCATGATAAAATGTTATCAGATATCTAAAGGATACTAATCACATTGTAAATCGTAATTAATTTTTGTAATGTTATTTTATTATAAGTATATTTAAAAAAAAAGTCAAATCAGCAACATCAAGAAAAAAGTGACAAAAAACTTCGAAATAAAAGTTTTTCTGTAATTGACAAGTAGATCACACACCAATATTTACAAGTACCTAAAACTCTACAAAACTATTCTTTTTTCTTCAAAACTTCTATGATTACCATTAAACGACAATCCATCCTCACAAAGCTATTCTACATGAGGTAGTGATTTATACACCACAACTTTTAATATATATACCACAATCACAACTGTTGCATTAAGTGGTTGTTCGGTTAACTTTAAAACTTGTATTTTGTGGTGTAGACATTAAAAGTTGTAGTTATAAATGAACTCCCTTCTACATGGACGCAAATTCAACCAGCCTAACAAGGAAGCAAAATTACAAATATACCCCTTCCATCAAGATGTTCTCTAAAAGTTCCCTCCTAATCGAATCACACATCAAACAACAATTCATCTAAAACTTGATCAAGAATCAAATCTTCCAAATCAAGTCCAACACACTCAGAATCCAATTGCAAATTCATCCAACCATCATTACTTCCCAAATCTCGACCCACAATATCATCCAACGATTCATTCATATCATGCTTCACGTTGACCATTTGACTCACACGTTTCCAAACTTCATCAAGAACAAGTGATCTAATTGGAACATGGCGAATGTGACAAAAAGACGATAGTTCTTTCGGGTAATATGTTGATGATTTTTCAAACATGGTAATTAAAACTTCATCAACTAAATCAAATATGAGTAAACGATATGATAATTGATCAATTTCCTTGGCAAAGAGCTC
Source organism: Calendula officinalis (assembly GCA_963853835.1). Lineage (NCBI taxonomy): Eukaryota > Viridiplantae > Streptophyta > Magnoliopsida > Asterales > Asteraceae > Calendula > Calendula officinalis. The sequence continues at coordinate 5,841,561 of OY970832.1, read as the reverse complement.
TGGATCATGGAAATATTGAGATTCGATTTCTTGGAAAATGTAAGGGTCTAATGGTTGGTTGGGAGAATACCAAGTTTGTTCAAAACCGTTTTTTATGAAACCAGATCGTTCTAGAATTTGTTTCACGTATGTGAAATCATCGTGTTCTAGGCAGTGTTTTATTGATGATTCCATGTGTTTTTTACTGTTGTCAGTCTTGATTTCTTTTTCAAGATTTTCTTGAAAACCTGAAAGTGATTAGCAAGTTAATATGAAGCAGATTGTAAGCATTAGAGATGGGAAAATGGGTAGATTGGGTAACGGGTTCGGGTCAAAACAGGTAATTCTGTTACTGTTGAAATGGGTCAGGTTGACCCGGATACAATGTTTATCCAATTTTTTTTATAAATATTTAGTGTTTCAAATATAATTATAGACCCATATATAAGTAAATGAATCGAAACTTCCATCTCTAATGACTTGAAGTGGGTCGCGCCGGGTTGGGTTGACCCAAAAGCGTTTTTTGTCCAGTTTTTATTTTGTCAAAAATTAGACTCTTACATATGTTAAATCAAAATTATTTTATTTGAATAAACTGGTTTAGGACGTTTTATACATTAATAACCCATTGAACTTGTTTGACCCATCAAAGATCAAAAGAACCTGAATCGACCAGTTCATAAGTAAACAAATCAAAACTATCACGTATACATAAACAGATGCATATATATACTAAAATTACCTTGTGAGATTTGAACTTTTCCATATGGTGGACAGATTTCAGTAGCCAAAACAGGGCTTTCACCAGTAATCTTTTCTGAATATTCATTTTCTGAAAAATCATCACCTTCATCTACAACCTCATTCAAACACTCACAATCTTCTTGATTTCTTTCATTTTGGCTAGAATTTCTAACAAAATAATTGTCACGAAATTCTTGATTCTTGGTAAGAAAACTCGATTCTTGAACATTCTCACTTCCTTTTATCAACTTCAAGCTTCTAGAAGACCGCAAAATCGTCTCTTTATCATCACTAAAATCAAACAAATTTGAATATCGATCCACAGATTCTTTTAAAGAAGATATCCTTTTGAAACGAATAACTCCATTTTCTTTATTTAAGTCATTTTCCAACCATTTTTCGCCTTTTGAAATTGGAAAAACCTCATTAACTTTATCATTAAGCTTCATAGGCAACAAGTTTCTACTTCCTGATTTGTATGCAGTAGGAAATGAACCTGATTTTGATAATTTTGGTTTTGTATCAAAATCTTGTGACCGAACTTCTAAAATATCCAAAAATAATTCTCTGTCAACTTCAAATATTTCCAAAATATCGCGAGAATCTTTGATCTCAGGGATTTTGATATTATCATGTCTTTTAGAATTTACTTCACTTTCGGTAATATTTTCTGGAAAAAATATAATTGGATGAACCCATTCGTTGCTTTCCAGATGATGAATTGAATAAGTTCTTTGTAATTTTGGACTTGTTACAAAGTTTGAATCTTGTTCTTTGTCCGTGTCTTCTGAAACTAACGCTTTTATACGAGCTTTTAATGATCTTTTTTGGGTAAAGTTTGTATTTTTATTACTTTTATCCACCTGAAAATATAACCAAGATAATATTTTTCATTTAATTTTCTGTTAAAACAAGAAGAAAATTATAATTTTAGAACATACCAATATATGACTTGTTTTGGCATCTAAAAGCTTTAACACTTCAAAAGGATCTTGATCATCTGATACCCTCTTGTATCTTCTCTTCCCTAATGAAAATAATAATAATACTATTTTAAAACTAAGGATATAATATAATAATTATGAAATAATTTACTTACGTTTAATGAGGGAATTATGCTTTTTATGTGGAAGTATTTTCTTGACATTTGAGTGCCAATATTGGTAATCAAGAGCATGGAATATTCCAGTCATGCATCCTTTATGTTCAAACTGTTCTTCGTCTTCTCTCCACAAAACTTTTGCCATTTGAAAAACTCGTTCGATTATTGAATTTGATTGCTACAATTCCCAAAAAGAATATGAACCAAGAACCTGAATGAACAAAAGATTAAATTTTTGGAACAACCCAAATCACAGAAACTAACATATGTAAAACATGATAAGAAAGTATACCCAATTATAAAGAAAATCTTGAAATTGATGGAACAGGAACAAATAACTAAAAACCAAGAAAAATCATCATAAATATATGAGTCATTAGACAGGTGGAAAAATCAATACCCAACAAGGAGAGAAGACTAATTTTATTCAAACAATTACTGCGCATCTTATTAAAATTTTATTAGGATAATAATAACTATAAAACTCATACAATTACTGACCTTTTTTTATAGAGTGGTCCTGGAAGGTTCAATTTTAGTTTTTTACACAAAGACGAATTCAACTATTGAAGGTAAGATATTAAATTAAACTAAATATTAATGTTAATTAAGATTAAGATTAAGACGTTGATTAATTAAGTGTACGGTAGAACAAATTAGGTCACCCGTGTGTGAATTAGGAAGAATTAAGAAATTGAGAGTTGGTGGTTTTACTATGTCAAAATGGAATTAGCCGCCAAAAGGGGTTTACAATTACCGGTCAACTACTTTCCCCAGCTTCCACGCAACCATAAGCGCTCGCAAACACCAGAAATCGGGAATTTTGACCATAGAATGAGGATTTCTGGTCAATAAGAGAATGCTTTCTTGGTCCACTATGTTTATTCAGAAAAAGAGAAATTATCTTTCTTCTTAATCTTTACTTCTTACTCATATATATAAATATATATATATATATAGTGTAGAGTTATATTGAGAACCCTGATTTCAAAAAGAACTCTGAGAACTTTTAATTAATCAATTTCGGCCATTGGATTTAAAATCAATGGTTAAGATTAATTATGACATTTTCGTAAATAATACAAACTATTTTTTAATAAAAATTAAATGAAAAGGATATAATAGTAAATTTACTTAGAAATATATTAACTGAAAAATAGAATATTACTCTCTCTTCCTAAAAATTCGTCCACTCCTTTCTCACTCTTCTTAAAAACTTATAAAATCCCACGTTTTTTTTTGAACGGATCTCCAATCACCTTCCTAAAAAATCTCAATGTCTTCTCTCTCTCATGTTTGTCTTCCTCTTTTATCTCCCATTTTCTTAATCATTCTTCATATTCTCCCTAATTAGGGTTCCATGTGTTCTGTCTCTCTCACATAGAAAAATGTCGCCGATGGAGAAGGTTATGGCTGCGGCGAGATCAGCGGCGGCGGCAGTTGGATCTGGGTGGCGATCGATGAGATCTGGGTAATATTTGAGATCGGAAACAGAGTCAGCGATGGTGGTTGGATCGTCGGCGGCCGTAAGTATATACTATACACTACTTCTCATCCTGTTTTTAATAACTCTGGTAATTATTTGCACCTCCCTTCGTACATATGCACATGATGAAGTCAGCGTTGGATCACAGTTTATTGGCCTTGATGTGAAGCATGTTGATGAAGAGAAGTCTGTTGCTCATCTTGGTCTTCATGTTTTTTTCTTATAACGTCACTTATGAGTCTCATATTTAGAAGTTCAAGTGGCATTTTTTTATTAGGTTTTTTTAGTTTACTGTGTTTATGTTTGTCAAATGCAATACCCATTAGACCATTTAGATGTATTAGGTCCTCTGTCTTGTCAAGTGAATAATTTTAGATTTTTTAATTAGATGAGGTTAAATCGAAAATTGGTAATTGAATAATTAAGGATTACTTGGATTCTAATTTTTTAGTTGGGATATGTATTTGGATTTTTGCAGTAATATATCATATATTTAGGTTCTTACAATAACTGATTAAGGTAATACTAATGTTCTCGATTTTGTTACATATAAAGATCTTGATTAGATCATATGTGTTCTTGATTAAACATATATGTTTTTTTTACGTTTTGCAGTGGTTGGTATAAAGAAAATTGACAACTTATACAAATAATGAGGAAATGAGCATTTTTATGTTAGGGTATATAAAGAAGAAAGTTTCTTCAAGAAGGAATAAAATTGCAGGCCATCAACCATTTGGATGCATATATGTTATTCCTTGGATACATATATGTGTTTTTTTTTAAACTTGACTTTTTGTAAGAATAAGTTCAACATGTATGTATTATGTTTGTTTTGTCAATTTTGTTGAATTTGGATATAAATTTCGTTTCTTAAGTATGTTTGTTTTATACTACATGTATGTTTACAAATCCGCAAAATAACATATATCCATAACCGTAAATAAAATAAACTTTGAAATTAATGCCAAAAAACATATATGCTTATCTGTAAAATAACATATATGCATAACCGTAAAATAAAATAAACGCATATCCGTAAAATAACATATATGTAAAAAAAAAATATACGAAAATTAATGCCTAGATTTTAGGAAATTTTCGAAAAAGGAAACAAAAAAATAAAATGTAAAATGTCCTAAATGCCCCTGAATAATTAATATGAATTAAATAAATTAAAATTAATTTACTAAATTCTGATTGGTTAATAAGAGTTCTCAAGGTTCTTTTTGAAATCAGAGTTCTCTATATAACTCGACCCTATATATATATATATATATATATATATATATATATATATATATATATATATATATATATATATATATATATATATATATATATATATATATATACTAGGTTCTGACCTATGAAAAATCACAGACTGTCACTAATTTTAATCATATATAATTTTTGTTGTCTTAGAATAATTTAACATTAATTACATGAATACTACATGTAGATTAAGAAAATATTTAATGTTTTTAAACGCAAAATATGGAATAGGAGCTTACAAATTATATTAACATTAATTTTGGAATGCAAAAATTATACTAAAATTAATTTTGGAATAGGAGCTTACAAATTATATTAACATTAATTTTGGAACACAAAATCGCTATTTGGTGTTTAATAATTGTTGGGTCGAAAAGCATCCCCACTGATAGAAATTTAATGAAGACAAAAAGACAAATAGTTAGAAGACAATCTGAAGATTAGTTCTTCAGATTGTGGGTAACTGAATCTGATCTATTCGGATTTCAGTTACCTGGCTACACTATCTGATCATCATCCGAAGCAACGACCAGTTCCCCGTGCGAAAACAGAGACTGATCAACCGATCAGATAGTTGTAGTAGGTTCAGCGTACACTTGACAATAACACTGAGCCTTGAGGACAAATACTTCTCTAAGAAAAATTCTTAGTGAAGGTCACTGAAGTATGCGCCATCTGAAGAAGCATGAGTATCCGAAGACTCATGGTGATCTGAAGCATACAAAGGTCTGAAGTTTCAGTGACACAGAAAGACACAAGTAAACTCGAAATAATTTTGGTGTAAGTATTGCTCAATCTTGAAAATATATAAAAGTATTTATGTTTTCAAGCAGGATAAACAAAATTAGATAATGAAGTTAAAATGTCTAATGATTCTGAGATCAGAAGATGATGAAGAATATCAATAATTGCATTACTATCATTAGGTCCACCAATTTTCCCTTCTCTAATATGCACTAACTAATTTGCAAATAATCTTGTTTCCTCAATATCAGCTACATCACCTCCTACAGTTAACCTCATGTTTTTTTATTAGTTTTATAACTATGCAATTATTCCATAATACGAAGAACTAATGGAATCATTTACAAATATTTTATGGAATAAAGGTTTATGGGATAAAGGTTAATTCTTAATTATTTAAAAATAGTTTATGTACATAGCTGTTGTTTATTGTAATATTTAAAACAGATATTGTAAATGTTGGTTTATTTTTGAATTTTACATTAGCTTAATGTAAACATTGAAAACTGGTATGGTAAATTTTGCCTATAGTTCTTAAAAGATATGAAAAGGTTAACAAAAATAGGTTCCTAAAGAATATGAAAATAATCATTGAATAAATGAATGATTTGAAATTGCTAAACTAATTTTAAAAAATACGTTGATAAGTGTTTAAAACCATGTGAATATTTTTGCTTTAATTCAGGAAAAAAATTCATCATGAATGAAATTGTATTTAAATGTAGGACGTATTTTATAAAATCTCATGGATGTAATTTAGGAAAATTCGGAAATTATATGGGCAAATTAATAGAAAACCTCATGGATGTATTTTTTTTAGGGTTTTGTTAATGATAACCCTTAGGGCTGTCTCTAACGTGGATAAAACGGTTGTACATTCATTGATAGAGTAGTGTTCCTAAAATTTAGGGGGCGATTTTTACTCTATTTTTGCCTTCTTATTGACAGACATTAGGACTATCATTATAATTTTCTATTTTTTTAAGGGTTTTGATAATGGCAGCCCTTAGGGCTGTCATTAGATGCATTAAAGTTGTACATTTATCCATGGGGGAAGTAGTTCCTAAGATTCAGGAGGTAGTTGTAGATTGATGTACAAGTATTTCATGCATGTCTAGTGACAGCCCTTAGGGCTGTCATTATCAAAACCTTTTTTTAATCAGAACAATAATGTTTGAGGACATGTTTGATGTACCTATATGTGGGCAAAATAAAAAGAAATTTAGAGTAAATTACACGGAAGGTTCCTGTGGTATACCACTTATTACAGCTTTAGTCCCTAAACTTTATTTATTACACTGAAAGTCCATGGTGTATACACATTGTTACACACATGGTCCCTGTTGCTCTCAATTTTTTTAAATGATCAAAATACCCTTATGGACTTTTGTAATAAAGCACAACTAAAGGAATTTGAATGTAATAAGTGATAAACTATAGAGAACATCCGTGAAATTTATTCTGTTAATTGATTTTTCACCAGCCCCTGAAAAGTCGATCCATCCCCAACTCCTACATGCGGTTGCCTTCTCCAGTTATCCGGCCACCAGTGACGCTCTATCGAATTGCGTGTGCAAAACACAAACTCCTCTGGCAACGTCATCAATTGTCTGAATACATTCAGGTCGATAGAACGTCACCGTCGGCGGCTGGAGAATGCAACCACATACAGAAGTTTGAGATGGATCGACTTTTCAGGGGTTGGTGACGCGACGATAAAAGTGTAAGAATATGGATCCAAGAGAAAAAGAAAAAAAATCAATTAACAAAATAAATTTTACGGATGGTCCCTGTGGTTTATCACTTATTACATTCAAAGTCTTCTATCTTTGCTTTATTACAAAAGTCCATAAAGGTATTTTCGTCATTTAAAAAATTTGAGGGCAGCAGTGACCATGGGTGTAACAAAGTGTATGCACCGGTGACTTCCACAGTAATAAATGAAATTCAGGGACTAAAGCTATAATAAGTGGTATACCACACGACCTATATGTAATTTACTCGGAAATTTAACATAAACTGATGTAAAACAGTGGGTATATGTGCGCAGATATAAACCATTATTTAGCCTACTATCTTCACAACTTTAAATAACTTATAACAACTTTGACACCTAAATCTTCACAAAAATTATTGCAAATAGAATGGTATATACCTTATGATGTGATTACAACAAAAAGGTCACTTACATTGACTAATAAATAAACGAAAAAATCTAGGCGATTTGTAAATTGGTGTTTTGACTACTATCAAAGTCAGACACAATATTAATAGAATTTTGATAATGACAGTAAAGTGGTAGGAAAAAGTAATTCCATAAATTCAGGATTCGGTTATATATGAATATACAACTTTTTTATGTGTCTTAAGGATGTCATTATCAAAACCTATATTAATATTTCATATACAATATTAATAAGACTTACATAATGGTAAAGAAACAGTAATCGGTATATGTTTTACATTTAAAAACAAAATATTATTAATTGCAACATGTTTTACGTTTAATACAGAAATAAGTATTTGCGCAGAGGAAAAAGGTAGACTACTATATGTTTACCTGGCCGGAGCATCCAATTATATTTATCTTATATACAATTATCGTTCCGTAATCGTGCGCTATGAATAGTATGAGAGGGTTTTGCTATTGTACGCTTACTTTAATTTAATTATAGAATATATAGCTATGCAAACATAGAATATTTAGCATTTGTAGATGAAGTGGAAAAGGCGCCTTACATTTAATTACTCTATCCGTCTCTTAATAAAGTTCATATTTCCCTTAGGTACATATTTTTAGGAGATAGTTAGTGGTGGATTTTTGGTAATAAATTTTGAAACGACCCAAAATTTGTAAATAAATAAAATATGTAAAAATATGATAATTATGGATAAATCATTTAAAGAACGTAGGAATTGGTTTCGTGTCATTTGGACATCGTATGAAAAAGTTATGGACGAAACCGGGTTGAAACCTAGACCGAAAAGTGCAGCCCTGCTGCAAAGGCAGGCTCGCGGCGGTAGCCTGGCGCGAGCGAAACGCGAGGTTGAGCAGAGGGACCAGAGCTGAAACGCGAGCATCTCGCGTCGACTTCGCGTCGACTTCGCGGCGCGAGCCAAGCGCGAGCCTGGCGCGAAGTCTGGTAAAAGCGGCGACTAAAGGGCAGATCCGCGTCACTTCGCGACGCGAGCTCGGCGCGAGCGGGGCGCGAGCTCTTCCGACCAGTGCATTACATTGGGATTTTTTAGCCATAAATGCATTTCCAAAACCCTAGTTCCTTCCATTGGCGATTTTCGAGTGTAAGGGCTGATTTGGGTCGATTTCTCCATCAAAGCTTGATAGATTTCACTCCTAATTGAAGATTAAAGGTATATCTTCAATCCTTTGTAGTTGTAGCTTTAGATCTATGGATTTAGAAGCTTGGGGTTGAAACCCTAGATCTTGGGGTATGAGTTATGGTGATATAAATGGTGTATACACTTAATAGATGGTATATTAACAAAGGAAACAAGTGTATGATTATGATTTGTAAGAATCTTAAGGGTTGGTTAAACCTAGGGTTTGGTAAATCACCATATTTGGGGGAAATGGATTTATGGGTGTTATCTAGAGGTAGATGAACACATTATTAGTAGATTGTGATGTTGACTATTGTATGATCTTTGTATTAGGCTTTTGGTGAAGTCTTGGAAAGTTGATTGGATTGAGAAGCAAGAGATTGGGTGTCAAGAACACGGTTGGAGCATTTATTGCTAAGGTGAGTACGTGTGGAACTTACTGAGTACATAGCCCTGTTAAATATTTTCATTACTTGTGTTATGGTCTATTTGCTTAATTGTGTAGACTGGTAGTTGATAGTTAGTTATACCGAAGATAGTATTGAACTAACTTGTTGATGATGAAAGTGATAGCCGAGAGCTAGATTTGCATAACCATAGGGTTATGATGAGATTGAGATGATGTGATGATACGGGCTACTCCCGATCATGAGGTGTGGATTGAGGGGAAGTTGGGCGTATTCCCATCGACTCTTCCACGTTAGTCATGAGATGACACGGGCTACTCCCGGTTATGAGGTGTGGAGTGAGGGGCAGTTGGGTGAATCCCCATCGACTCATCCACGTTAGTTATGCGATGTCACGGGCTACTCCCGGTCATGAGGTGTGGTGTGAGGGGCAGTTGGGCGTATTCCCATCGACTCTTCCACGTTAGTCATGAGATGACATGGGCTACTCCCGGTTATGAGGTGTGGAGTGAGGGGCAGTTGGGTGAATCCCCATCGACTCATCCACGTTAGTTATGCGATGTCACGGGCTACTCCCGGTCATGAGGTGTGGTGTGAGGGGCAGTTGGGCGTATTCCCATCGACTCAACCACGATAGTAGTCTTACTCATTGGACGTATTCCGGTGGGTAAGGCAGGTATCGGAAGCGTGGGCGATCCTATTGCCGATACCTTGTTTCTAGATAGTTCGGGGACGACCCGATAGTTAGACGTGATTGCTAGGTAAGCAAGGTTGTTAGGGTCACACTAAGGTGACTAGACTGGATAGTTGGATATATATATGTATATTGATTGGTTATATGAAACGTGACATTTCATTTTATTATCGGGTCTAAACGTGACACTAAGGTGAAAAAGAAGTTTTGTCCCGAGAGGGATTTGAAAAAGATGCACGAAAAGTTTGTGACCCTTAAGAAGGGTGATATGTCAATTGAAGAGTATTCGAGAGAGTTCACGGGACTGCTCCCGTTTGTTGCTAAAACCTACTCGGATGAGAGGTTGAGGGTGGTTCGGTACGCTAGTGGGTTACCGTGGGACTACCAGTTGGAAGTGAAGAGGGCGGTTTCACTAGATGAGGCCATTAGTGCCGCCCGGGGTGTAGAAGAGGTGAATGTGGCACGGGTTGCCGAGAGGGCCCATGTGGGCGAGAAGAGAAAAGCCGAGAGTGGCTCGGGTACTTATAAGAAGGGGAAGTTCACATCGAGCTTCTCTAAACAAGGGAGTGTAGGCTCTTGCAAGAAATGCGGGAGAAATCATACCGGCGCGTGCCGAGGAGAGTCGAAATCTTGTTTTAATTGTGGAAGGGCATGGCACATAGCCCGGGATTGTAGGGCCAAGTCGTTGGCCGATGTTGAGTGTTTCTCGTGTCACGAGAAGGGGCACTATAGCAATGTGTGCCCAAAGAAGGGAATCGAGTCGATGGTGTCCACGGCTCAAAAGAAAGTGGAACCGGCGAAGGTGAAGGGGCGATCCTTCCAACTCACTCGGGAGGAAGCGAAGGAGGCACACAATGTGGTGTCAGGTATTTTATTCATTAACTCCTTGCCAACTCATATTTTGTTTGATTCGGGTTCCAATTATTCGTTTGTGTCTTATGAGTTCGGTTGTAAATTGAATGTGCCGTCCGAGATGTTAAATGAGGTTTATGAGATAGAAGTAGCCGATGGGAAAACGTCTATTGTTGAATGTGTTTATAGAAATTGTGAAATAGAAATAGACGGTAGAAAGTTTAAGGTGGATTTGTTGCCCATGGGAATTAAGGCGTTCGATGTGGTTATCGGTATGGATTGGTTGGGTATGCACCAAGCCAAGATTTTGTGTGGGAAGAAAATAGTGTCGATTAGGACACCCGAGAATGAGAAAGTATATGTGTATGGGGAGAAACGACATCACATGCCTAATGTGATTACCGCTATTAAGGCGAGGAAAAGTATATCGAAAGGTTGTGCATCGTTTATTGCATATGTATTAGATGGCCGAAAGGAAAAGAAGTCAATGGATGATGTCAAGATCATTCGGGATTTCCCCGAGGTATTTCCCGATGACTTGCCCGATTTGCCACCGGAGAGACAAGTCGAATTTAAAATTGATTTAGTGCCGGGGGCGACGCCGATTGCTCGTGCTCCCTATCGTTTAGCTCCCACCGAGATGCGGGAATTGATGACCCAATTGCAAGATTTGTTAGATAAAGGTTTTATTCGTCCGAGTTCGTCACCGTGGGGTGCACCGGTGTTATTTGTTAAAAAGAAAGACGATTCGATGAGAATGTGTATCGACTACCGAGAGTTGAATAAGGTAACTATTAAGAACCGTTACCCGTTGCCGAGAATTGATGACTTATTCGACCAATTGCAAGGTGCTAGTTATTTCTCGAAGATTGATTTGAGGTCGGGTTATCACCAAGTTCGGGTGAAAGAAGGCGACACCGAGAAGACAGCTTTTCGTACACGTTATGGTCATTATGAATTCCTAGTGATGCCGTTTGGTCTTACAAACGCACCGGCTATTTTTATGGATTTGATGAATCGGGTTTGTAAACCGTTCCTTGATAAGTTTTTGATCGTGTTTATTGACGACATTTTGATTTATTCGAAAACCGAAAAAGAACACGAAGGTCATTTGAGGCTTGTTCTAGACGTGTTGAAACGGGAGAAGTTGTATGCTAAATTTTCAAAGTGTGAGTTTTGGTTGCGGGAAGTGCAATTCTTAGGTCACGTGGTGACATGTGATGGTATTAAGGTTGATCCGTCCAAGATTGAAGCGGTGTCAAATTGGGAGCCTCCGAGGACTCCTACCGAGGTTAGAAGTTTTCTTGGGTTAGCCGGTTATTACCGGAGATTTATACAAGACTTCTCGAGAATCGCGATTCCACTCACGAAGTTAACAAGAAAAAGTGAGAAGTTTGTGTGGGAGAAGAAGCAAGAAGAGGCGTTTAAGTTGTTAAAAGAAAAGTTATGTAACGCGCCGATTCTTACATTACCGGATGGTATGGAAGATTTTGTGGTTTATAGTGATGCTTCAAACCAAGGGCTCGGTTGTGTGTTGATGCAAAGAGGTAAAGTGATCGCGTATGCCTCGCGACAATTGAAGAATGCGGAATTAAGGTACACGACACACGACTTGGAATTGGCGGCGATTATATTTGCCTTGAAATTGTGGAGGCATTATTTGTATGGTACTCGGTGTACGTTGTACACGGATCATAAAAGTCTACAATACGTGTTTACTCAAAAAGATCTTAATATGCGACAAAGAAGATGGATCGAGTTGATTGCCGATTATGATTGTGAGATTGTTTATCACGCGGGAAAGGCTAATGTAGTGGCCGACGCCTTGAGCCGAAAAGTGTATGAAAATCCGAACCGGGGAATATTAACACGTATAGAAGTCGTCTCGAGCATCATTGAAAGAATCAAGAATGCCCAACGAGAGGTTATGGAAAAAGACGAGTTAAGACAAGAACGGTTAGGTAAGAATCAACATTTCCTCGAAAATGTACAAGGGTTGAAGACCGTAGGCGGTCGTATTTGGGTTCCTAAGTTCGGTGGTATCCGAAAAGAGTTGTTGTATGATGTGCACAAGTCGTAATATTCAATTCACCCGGGAAGTACAAAGACGTACCAAGATATGAAACGGGTTTATTGGTGGCCTGGAATGAAGGCGAGAGTGGCCAAATATATCTCTAAGTGTGCCACGTGTGCACAAGTAAAAGCCGAGCATCAAGTACCGTATGGGGTAGCTCAATCATTGGTTATACCGGCCGGGAAGTGGGAAGACATAACTATGAATTTCATAGTAGGATTACCGAAGACGAGTAGAGGTCACGATGCCATTTGGGTCATAGTTGACCGGTTGACCAAGAGTGCGTTATTTTTAGCAATTCGGGAAACGTTGCCACTCGAAAAATTAGCTAAGTTGTATGTTGATGAGGTAGTTCGACTCCACGGGGTTCCGTTATCGATTGTATCCGATAGAGACGCGAGGTTTACCTCGAGATTTTGGCGATCTTTACAAGAAGAGTTGGGTACAAAGTTGCGGTTGAGCACGACCTATCATCCGCAAACCGACGGTCAAAGTGAAAGAACGATTCAAACGGTTGAAGACATGTTGAGATCGTGTGTGTTAGACTTCGGTGGTAAATGGGATGAACATTTACCGTTAGTCGAGTTCTCGTATAATAATAGTTATCACTCGACTATCAAGATGCCGCCTTACGAGGCGTTGTATGGGAGAAAATGTAGAACTCCATCTTGTTGGTTGGAAGCGGGAGAAACGAAACTCACGGGTCCCGAGATCGTGAAAGTGACAAATGAGAAGATCGGTATTATTCAAACCAACATGAAAGTCGCCCAAGATAAACAACGAAGTTATTCGGGTTTGAAGAAAAGGCCATACGACTTGGATGTCGGTGATATGGTCATGTTGAAAGTGTCACCTTGGAAAGGTGTAATGCGGTTTGGTAAGAAAGGGAAGTTAAGTCCAAGGTATGTTGGACCGTTTAAGATATTGAAACGGGTCGGGCTTCAAGCTTTTAAGTTGGAACTTCCACCAGAACTTCAAGGTGTGCATAACACCTTTCACGTGAGTTATTTGAAAACGTTTATCGGGGAAGTTGAAAATATTATTCCGTTACAAGAATTGCGGGTTGACGGCCCGAACCGGTTAATCGAGGAGCCCGAGGCTGTATTAGAAACAAAGACAAAGAAGCTTCGGAATAATGAGATTGATTTGGTGTTGGTCAAGTGGAAGCATTCACTTGGGCCAAATTTGACGTGGGAGGTAAAAGACGAGATTCGGAAGAGGTACCCGGATTTCGTGAACTATGATGTGATTCCGAGGACGGAATCTTCTTAAGGGGTGGATAGTTGTAACGACCCAAAATTTGTAAATAAATAAAATATGTAAAAATATGATAATTATGGATAAATCATTTAAAGAACGTAGGAATTGGTTTCGTGTCATTTGGACATCGTATGAGAAAGTTATGGACGAAACCGGGTTGAAACCTAGACCGAAAAGTGCAGCCCTGCTGCAAAGGCAGGCTCGCGGCGCGAGCCTGGCGCGAGCGAAACGCGAGGTTGAGCAGAGGGACCAGAGCTGAAACGCGAGCATCTCGCGTCGACTTCGAGTCGACTTCGCGGCGCGAGCCAAGCGCGAGCCTGGCGCGAAGTCTGGTAAAAGCGGCGACTAAAGGGCAGATCCGCGTCACTTCGCGACGCGAGCTCGGCGCGAGCGGGGCGCGAGCTCTTCCGACCAGTGCATTAAATTGGGATTTTTTAGCCATAAATGCATTTCCAAAACCCTAGTTCCTTCCATTGGCGATTTTTGAGTGTAAGGGCTGATTTGGGTCGATTTCTCCATCAAAGCTTGATAGATTTCACTCCTAATTGAAGATTAAAGGTATATCTTCAATCCTTTGTAGTTGTAGCTTTAGATCTATGGATTTAGAAGCTTGGGGTTGAAACTCTAGATCTTGGGGTATGAGTTATGGTGATATAAATGGTGTATACACTTAATAGATGGTATATTAACAAAGGAAACAAGTGTATGATTATGATTTGTAAGAATCTTAAGGGTTGGTTAAACCTAGGGTTTGGTAAATCACCATATTTGGGGGAAATGGATTTATGGGTGTTATCTAGAGGTAGATGAACACATTATTAGTAGATTGTGATGTTGAATATTGTATGATCTTTGTATTAGGCTTTTGGTGAAGTCTTGGAAAGTTGATTGGATTGAGAAGCAAGAGATTGGGTGTCAAGAACACGGTTGGAGCATTTATTGCTAAGGTGAGTACGTGTGGAACTTACTGAGTACATAGCCCTGTTAAATATTTTCATTACTTGTGTTATGGTCTATTTGCTTAATTGTGTAGACTGGTAGTTGATAGTTAGTTATACCGAAGATAGTATTGAACTAACTTGTTGATGATGAAAGTGATAGCCGAGAGCTAGATTTGCATAACCATAGGGTTATGATGAGATTGAGATGATGTGATGATACGGGCTACTCCCGATCATGAGGTGTGGATTGAGGGGCAGTTGGGCGTATTCCCATCGACTCTTCCACGTTAGTCATGAGATGACACGGGCTACTCCCGGTTATGAGGTGTGGAGTGAGGGGCAGTTGGGTGAATCCCCATCGACTCATCCACGTTAGTTATGCGATGTCACGGGCTACTCCCGGTCATGAGGTGTGGTGTGAGGGGCAGTTGGGCGTATTCCCATCGACTCTTCCACGTTAGTCATGAGATGACACGGGCTACTCCCGGTTATGAGGTGTGGAGTGAGGGGCAGTTGGGTGAATCCCCATCGACTCATCCACGTTAGTTATGCGATGTCACGGGCTACTCCCGGTCATGAGGTGTGGTGTGAGGGGCAGTTGGGCGTATTCCCATCGACTCAACCACGATAGTAGTCTTACTCATTGGACGTATTCCGGTGGGTAAGGCAGGTATCGGAAGCGTGGGCGATCCTATTGCCGATACCTTGTTTCTAGCTAGTTCGGGGACGACCCGATAGTTAGACGTGATTGCTAGGTAAGCAAGGTTGTTAGGGTCACACTAAGGTGACTAGACTGGATAGTTGGATATATATATATGTATATTGATTGGTTATATGAAACGTGACATTTCATTTTATTATCGGGTCTAAACCCATGTAGCTCACGAGACGTTTTTGTCTCACGTACTCCTTGTTTGTTTTGCTATGTACTCAGGTTCGGGATCGAAGGTTTAGGTACGCATGGATAGAGATGCGGGACCTAGAATAGAAGAACACTAGATTGGATTTAGTCTTAGCTTGGTGATGATCTATTTTGTAACACCTACTTTTATACTCTGATTTCATACCAAGGTTTTTGTAAATCTAAATTGGGGATGTTTTTCTATTTATAAAATGTTTTATTTTGGCCAATATTTGGCATTAAATTTGAGGTGTTACAACTTTGATTAAAATATATGTTTTTTGGAGAGAGAAATTTTTTTTTTGAGATATTAGTGGTGGGTATATAGTAATAATATTATTTTATTGAGTAGGTCCCTCCAATTTGAAAAATGAGAATTTTTTTTAGACAAACATGTCAGGAGAAATATGAACTTTATTAAGGGACGTAGGGAGTATCTGAGGTAAAAGTTTTAGACTTTTGTGACGTGTCATTAATCATGTATATGTGTACAGTGTACATGCTAATAGATCAAATAATTTGAGCAAAATAATTGAAGTGAATAATATAAATTTGTACATTAATTTATATCTGACATAAATTTTAAAAATTATTCATCCGTATAACTTTTAATGCATTTAGAGACAACAAAGGTTGTCATTATCAAAACCCTTTAAATAAATGATCAATAAATCCCGCAGCGAAGCGCGGCTATCATGATACTCGTTATATTTACATGTGCAATAATCGAATGCATACACATGTAATTGAGGCTAATGGATGAAAACATCGGTTTAAATAGGAATAATGCAATTGTGAAGATTACCCGAATAAAATGGAATTTTTAAATTTTCGTTATTATTGAAAAATTAAAAAATAAAGATTAACAAAATTAGGAATGTTAATGTATTCTTGATTTATTGCCTGAAAATCCAAACTTGATAAAATTTTAAATTCAAATTTTAAAACAGAATTTTAAATTCAAATTCCTAATTATCCGGTTTACATATTTAAAATATTTTAGGAGACTGACACGTGGCATAATGGTGGTCTAAGAAAGTGACATGTGACCATATAGGCTTTATTTTATTATAATAGTAGATATATATATATATATATATAATATGATGATATGTGTAATTTAATAATTCTTTCTCTTAATATTATCATTTGATTTAAAACATGTCTTGATTTAATAAATAGAAAAATAAATAAGAAGAATTGTGTAACGCTCTGAAATTTCAAGTAATTAAAATATTAATTTAAATTGATTTTTAATTTACGTTTATTCATGTAATTGTCTAAGGGATAAGTGTGTGACGTTTCATGTTGAAATAATTAATGTGTTAATCTCTTTCATTATTTATTGGTGACATAAGTGTGTCGTTTTATACTTAATTGTTGAATGGGATTATTTGAGTTAGTTGCTAATTATTCCGACAAGTGCGTTTTGTCCCGAGCTTTGAGTTGATTTGAGTCTTATGTTGAGTTTAAAGATTTAGAGGTCCGACCATTTTGACCAAGGGCCGAGTTCGGTGTGCGAACAATAGGAGTTGGGCCGGATCCTCTTTGCTTCTCTTTATGATGCATCAGACCGAATGAAGTAGCAGTGGGCTCGTCTTTTGGTGATGGGTAAATTGGGCCGAGTAGTGTGGGGTTTGGGCTGGAGGATTAAAGAAGCCGTGACTACAACTAAGTAGTATTAGAAATTAACAGCGATATTTGTCTACCCTAATTGCCGACAAATCAACCTCCCCTCTCTAGTTCTGTCCACGAGCAGAAGACCAAGAGGAAACCCGAATTCGATCGTGGGTGACGTCAAGCTTTATCGTTACGAGCTGCTTGGAGATTCTTGGGTAAAACTATGTTGTTTTATTTCGTTTCTTTTCTGTTTCCTTTGCGAATCAGAAACCTGACCGTAGCATGTTCATGTTTTGTGGATCACACGATCAAGCAGCGGGTGAGCCAGAAATCATGGCGATCGTGGTTTTGAGCAGCAGATAATCATGGAAGGGTTCAACCCTCGAGAATTCTGAGTTGTAGCCCTCGAGTTCGGTATGAATTGTTTCCGTTTTTTCTTCTTTTTCTACCTTTCCAATTTGTTTTCCTTCTTGCCTCGTGATAACCATGTGTGGGCTTCGGGATTTGTTGTTGAGCAGATTGTAGTTGGGAATTAAGCATGGACGATTGAATGGAGTCCAAATAAAAGAAATGGGAAGCATCAGTGGGTATAAATTAACATATGGAGAGGCGGTGGCTATTTTATGATTGGCGGTGTGATTTAGCTTTGGATATAGTGTATAAATTGAGTTGATATCCACCGACAAAACAATTTCTTTCCTTTGTTGCTCATGAAAGTCAATAATTAGTTTTGTTTCTTCTTTGTTTATGGCCTTACGGAATTGAAGTGGAAATCAGCAAACATCTACACGTGAAGCATCTCAATGTCTTGGAAAATCTTTAGAGTACATATATTATTCAATTCTTATGTGTTAATCGTCATGCTCGTGAATCGTTCGTAGGGTATAATCTCTAACCCTATTTTCCTTTAATCGATCTATCATTGATTTGTTGTTAAGCGAGTTTGTTGTTGATTTGATTTCTTGTTGTTGTCAATCTAATCGGGATGTGAGTCTAGTTTACCAAAATGATTAAACCGTTTTATTCAACCTTGTCTCGGATGGTGGTCGGGTCTAGCAGCTGATTCTTAAGTATCAGGTTTAGGGTTGGGTAAAACTTTTTATTAATAAGATAGACATATTATTAATCGAGAAACGGAAACCGAACCTTAAGGTTCTTGGTTTCCTAAACCGAGAAAGATTTTAAAAGAAAGAAATATATTATTTATAAGTATGTTTCTGAGTTAAAAATGGGTTTCGGGGCTGTCGGGTGCCTCGGGAATAAACGGGTTGACGTCGTGATTTAAAACGTGTTTTAAATATCAAACTGAAATTTTGGCATAATCTGTTCGCTATGTTTAAGTCCGTTTTTAACACACTTAAAATACGTTTCTGGATTTTTGGCTCGTGCTGGTCCCTAGTTTTCTGAGTCCTCTTTCCGTTTCCGCCGACGGCTCGTCAATCTGAGTTAGCATTTGAAAGTTATGACCATTTTAATACGCCGCTGTCAGAATTTCTACCTGTGCAGCTACGCTGTTTTGTGAGCCTGTTTTGAGGCTCCTAGAATCTGTTTTTGGGCAGAAGCCACTTGAGAGTGATTTGTAGTATTTTGAGACTAGTTTCTGTGGTAAAAATTTGGGACAAATTTAATGAACGTTTTGAAAGTTATAACTGTTTCCGTAAGAGTGCCGCGTGCTGTCAAATTATGTTGGAAATAATTTTGAGCCGAGTTTTAATCCTAGTCTTGTGATGCATTGTAGTATCCTTTAGGAGCTGCGTTGTGACTCTTGTGCGTGCTGAGGATTCCTTAGGAGCTTACGTTTATCGAGGTGGGTAATCTCACTATAAACTTGTACTTACTTTCGATTCATGATTTTGTGCTATGTGTTGTGAATTGTCTTGTTGATTGAGCTTGAGCATTGATTGGGTGATTTATTTGAGTTATCTATGATTTGAGTTATCTGTGATTTGAGTTATCTGGAGCTTGAGTTATCTGAGTTTTGAGTTCTTGAGTTAAAACATTAAACATAATATACTTGAGTTGTCTTGGCACCGAAGAGTACTGGTGCCAGACGTTTTGACTCAACACCGAAGAGTACAGGTGTTGAGCCTTGAGTTGTGTGAGGCGGGTCGAGGTTGATCTCTCGTCCCAAGTCACACAAGCGCGCTATATAAATTTAAAATCTGAGAAAATAAACTTGAGTAATTGAGAATTGAGTAGAGTCTCTAGGGATCACTTATGTGGCTTGAGTTGTTTGTATTTATTTGTTTATTTTGATATTATTCACTCAGCGGTGGCTGACCCCAATCACTCCCCCATGTTTCAGGTACTAGTAAGGGCAAAGAGAAAGTCTATGGTTGATGGGCTGCATCTTTATTTATTGGATTTGGAGTTTTTAAAAGTTTGTTTTGAGTCAAACATAATTTTTAACCTTTTTATTTATTTCCGCATTAAAGACCATGAGACGGTTTATATTTTTATCTGAGTTGGGACCTTTTCATTACTTGTACTTGGGGAAATTTTATTAATTAAATGTTTTAATTTTTTTTTTAAATTTCTCCTGATTTTTGGGTTGTTACAAGTTGGTATCAGAGCTTTGGCTTGAGAGAATTGGGTTCACAAGGGGTGGATTCCAAACTCAAGTCGAAGCATGAGTTTTCAAAGTGAGTTTCAAAAATGTTTTTAAAACGAATCCAAATCCAAATCGAGAAGCAGCGCATCACGACAACCTTATGCCTCTAGTACTTTAAATTTTGAGTTATTCAGTTTATTATAAACGTCGCGAGTGACGCTAACTGTTAAGAGGATATTAGAGTTTTGACACGAGACGAGCGTGAATTGTGCGACTATATATATATATATATATATATATATATATATATATATATATATATATATATATATATATATATATATATATATATATATATATATATATATATACTATTATCATTACTGTTGTGAATTACTTGATTATGTGGATGGTATAAGGATGGGAGATCGTGGAATTTTTGAAGCTGGCTCGAAACCATGTCGTGGGTAGGTGCGGATAATAATAGAGGGCCCCTATTATTATAAGCACATGACCCATGCCTATGTTTCGAAAAGGATTCAAGGAGACCATTTGTCAAGTATCTAAGTATCATGAAAACCCTCAATTATTATATATAATAATTTATAATAAACATCACTAAATCGAAATTTATGTGAAAATAATAAACAATTAAATAAGAGGTTATTGATTTAAGTTGATAAGGAGTTATCCAAACAAATCAAGTGAAAGTTTATTAAACCAAATTGAGTTAGAATCATTGTAATGAAGAAGTAAATTAAATGGTTGGAAATGAAGAATAATGATTGAGTAGAAGTAAATGATTGAGAATAAATTAATTCCTGGAAATCAATAAACCATTGATGAATGAGAATTATCCAAAACAAATTCAAATGAAGAGATCTATGTGTTGAGAATTAATAAATTTAGAATAGAGAATAATGATCGAATAATATAATAAGTAATTCGTTTAAATGAGAAGTTATGAATTATGAGGAATTAATAAATCAATGGATGAATGAGCATTTATTTAAACGCATTAAATGGAAAATTATATTTAAAGTTATAAGTAACTACAATTTGAGTCAAAATGTTTGATCTAATAAATAGTTCGGACCAATAAATATAACTGGTTATTGAAAATTTTCAATTTAATAAATAGAGGAGATTATGTTTTATTAGTAAATGAGAACTAATGTCTGGAATCGTTAATCGTTAATGAAATAATAAGAAGTTATGCAATTATTGAACAATTAATTGAGTAAGAGATAAAACTTTGATATGGTTAATAAAAGTTGAAACATCCTTAATTGAAAGAGACGAGGAACCTAAAATGAGTTATTTAACGAGTTAAGCAACAAGAGAATTTACGAAATTTATTCACTACGAACTTAATGGAAATTTTATTTCACGACAAAACTATTATATGGTAATAATAATACCAAACACGCTATGAGTAAACAAAAATGAGAATTTAATACTCGGAGTTGAACAAGAGATAATCATGAACGTGTAACGTGAAATATCAAATTGTGGTACTAATACATGTAATAAGTCTAATTTATGAGGAATCATAAAATGAATAGTTGTTAATGAGAAATAATTATAACACTATTATGAGTAATATTATTTTTATAAGCGATAAAATTTAATGGGTATGGGTGTGAGAGAGGCGTAAAGAGTATATGTTGGGACCGACTAACGCCTGTACATGAAAGTTTGATTATCGAGTAATTAAATGAAACCCTAAAATATATAATCAAATATGAGAATCAACAAACCGAACTATCGAGTGTTCGTAACGAGTTCTTTGAGATTTTGAGTGCCACTTCCAAACTCGGGGACGAGTTTTCTCCAAGTGGAGTTGAGTGGTGGTAAAAGGAAAACTACCAATATTAAGAGTGCGAATAGAGAATAATTATAAAGTTGTGAATTATTAAATTCGTATAATTGAGCTAATGGAGATTAATAACTCGAGCTAAATGTGAAAAATAAAGTTTATAAGGAGTAGATTAAAAGAATTACCAAGAGAAAGTTTTGTTAAGTGTTATTATGAGCATTTATGTGCATATAACCGACTAAAAAGTTATAAGAGTGATTAATTAATCGAGAAATTATTCATGTGGGAATATAATGAGATAAAAAGAGATTATTAAAATATGAGAATTGATTGCGGATTTTCAAGTCAAGTTAAATGGGAAATACATGATTATGAGAAGTTATTAAATCCAGTCGAGAAATTTTGAGCCACATTATTGTGTTGAGTAAGATATATATACTTGTGACTAGGGAATCTATTGTAATAATTGGGAATGATTAAATTGGTGTGAATGAGAAGTGACAAGTACAAAATTATATAAATAACGAGAAATTATGAAAGTCGGGTAATGAGAATGTTATCAACGAGACAGTCATGAGAAGATCGACATAATAAATTATGGGAAAGACTTATTATTATTGAGAAATTATCGACCTATTGAAACCTATTAAATCAAGTTAAGCGAATAAATTATTAAAATAAACCAAATGAGAAAATTTTATTATGAGCAAATATTAAATTTTAACTAAGGGGATTGCCAAGTTAAGCTATTAAATTAAGAATAGTAATTAAAATAATGTGTATTATTGAGTAATTACCAAATCAAGAATAGTTATTAAAATGAGCAAACGAGAAAAATATAAGCGTATCAAATAATAAAATTTTATTAAAATACTATGAGTTTCTAAATCGAGAAAACAATAAATATATAAATTAATGAGGAAACTTTATATTGAGAACGAGAAAATAGCTGAGTAATCAAGTGCATGAGAATTATCGAGTTGATTAATTAACCAAAGAGAAAATATTAAATGGAAGCGTTTGAGACTTAAAAATAAATGAGATTAATGAGTGGAATTTTGGGCAATTTGATCAAGAGACAATTTAAATGAGCATAAAGCGATAAAATAATTAACGAGCCAAATGATAAAATCATTAATCGCGTTACTAAATATCGTTAAAATGAGTTAAGCGAGTAGTGTTAAAAAGAGTTAACAAGAGATTGTTAAATATGAGCTAACAAGAGAACTAATAACGCAGCTTAAAGGAGAAATTAGCTGTTCGAGTAGTCTGATAATTAAATTTGATCACGTGAAAAATTGTAAAAGCGAGTAATTGTATACATTGTGTTGACTGGTGAGTAGTCATTAAAACGAGATTTGAGTTTAAATTGATAATATAGCTTGTGTTGAGCTAAAAACAAGTCGTAGAGTTTTTAGATGAGTGCATTTGAGTATATGCAAATTGAGTAAGAGGCATGAGTTGCCTAGTATCTGGGTTATGTTTGATAAAATACATATATGTGAATTATGTACTTGTTGTGTAGTGATTGATAGTGGTGCGAACCGCTAAATTTTTTATTTGTTTTAAAACAAACTGGTGTCCCATAGAGTAGAGGACCTTGAGATATCATTCTTGGTGGAGATTGATAATAATAAAATAAATAAATAAATTCTGGTGTAAATTATATAAAGTGACCATGCAATAGAGCTGTGGGGAAGATGTTCCCATAAGAACTCGTTATCGCCACGAGAGGGCCGAGTGTGATTGTGAGCACGAAATGGGTGACTGAGTACCACGCCAAGATCACCCGTCGCCTCAAACCAAACCGTAACAAATCGCCAAGTGGAGTTGAATCGGAGATTCAACGCAACGTTAATCGCTGTGTGCAGCAACGGTGCCCGACTACGAGAGCAAGAAGACGCCTACATCAGAGTATCGCGAATTATTGGTACTTGCTATCGAGATCATTTTCTTCTTGAAATAAACCTAGATCCTTAGAGAGCATTTCGATTTTTATTCTTTTAGCCTTATTTTGTTGCGCCGCTAGAGACGAAAGATTTACGAGCAGTTGCAAGAGCTGGAGTTTATTTCGATTAAGTATGTCGCCCTGACAAGTGCCTTGTATTCATAACCTTATCGTTTTGTTTTCTTTCTATTATTGAGGATGTGTGTCGTTGGCGGGCCTGAGTCTGAGATGCGAGATCGCTACCCTGGGCTTCTACCGAGCTATGACTTCGGGGACGAAGTCTATTTCAAGTGGAGTTGAGTTGTAACGCTCTGAAATTTCAAGTAATTAAAATATTAATTTAAATTGATTTTTAATTTACGTTTATTCATGTAATTGTCTAAGGGATAAGTGTGTGACGTTTCATGTTGAAATAATTAATGTGTTAATCTCTTTCATTATTTATTGGTGACATAAGTGTGTCGTTTTATACTTAATTGTTGAATGGGATTATTTGAGTTAGTTGCTAATTATTCCGACAAGTGCGTTTTGTCCCGAGCTTTGAGTTGATTTGAGTCTTATGTTGAGTTTAAAGATTTAGAGGTCCGACCAGTATTCAGTATGGTGTTTCGAAGTGGAAAGTTGAAACCAAAATGATCAGTATTCAGTTTTACATATATAATATGAGGGTGCTGGGTGTGTTATGCTTATATGTTATGCTTATTGTGATTGTTTGTTTCTTCTTTTAACTTGCAACACTTTCAAGCTTTCTAATTGCCCTTTGATTGACTCTAATTCTATGACTCTATGACGTGGATTGAAAAATGAGATAATACAAATTGAATATGTTGATTTGTAGGAAATTAGGAACAATTCTTCAAATTATCATTCATTCAATAATTATCAATAATTAAGATAAATTTCAATCAAACATAAAATCTATGAAATAAGAAAAAAATGAACTTTCATAAAATCAAAACTGAATATTACAATCTCAATGAAACCTTGAAATATATTGCAGTTTTTGAATGGGCTTAAAAAGGCAAACGGGTTGAAAGCTGGCTCGCTATCAAATTTCTAAAACTAGACAAAAAAAATTTAAATGCAAATAACTCCCAAAATAATCGTTTTTGAGCCTGATGGTTCTGTATATTCTTATCGTTGCACGCTTCGATTCAGCTGGTCGTAGGTCTCATATGGAACCCTGTAGCCCAAGCTATGATTATTTTAGTAGGGTCATTTTTTTCACATGATGTTGAGTATTTGAAAACAAAGTATCAATTCTTTCACACTTGTACCTATACAAGGGTAGTGATACCCGCGTTTCACTGCGAGATTTTTTTCACCATTTATTTGATTGGTTACGATTTAAGAGTTTATAATTGAAATTTATTTGTCTGGTTACGGTTCGTCATCATTATTTATCAAATCATATTTTTCACTACTTTTTTTGTTTCATAATAAAAGTATGCTTTTATTTACCGAGAGAATATGATTCTCCAGGGTATACAGAAATAAGATTGTATATAACACAATAAAAAATTAGCAATAAGATTGTATATAACACAATAAAAAATTAGCAATTAACATATAAAATAACTAAATGATCATTGGTCTAGCGGTAAGATGTTTGCCCTTTATTTTTGTGGTTGAGGGTTCGAGTCCCATAATGAACATATGTAGTATTTACGAGTAGATTATGATTTGTTTTTTAGAAAAAACATATAAAATAACTAATTAAGATTAATATCAATTTTTTAAGTTAAGAAGAGGTTTTGATAAAAAAAAGAAATTATACTTCGATATATATGTAAGTGATGAGGTGGCCGGTGTACTTCCCCGTGATATGCTTCCAGCATGTCAATTTTTTTTTTCTTTTTGGTAACCTTTTGCTGCAATTAAAACGGAACGGAATTTTTGCATGTTTTAATTTTTTCTTTTTGGTAACCTTTTGCTGCAATTAAAACGGAACGGAATTTTCATTCTCTAATGAACAGTAAGTTTTTATCATGATTGTATATATAGAGTAATTATTTGGATCGCGTCACGTTAACTTGTTATGTCTGCTCGGAATTATTGGGTATCAGAAGCCAATAAATTTGAACCTGACAAAAATAAAAAATGTCATTATTTGGAAAAGAAAAATAATTAACTAACTGAAATGTGCGATTTTATATATTTCTCGTCTGTTTCCTTACTCAATTGGTCCATGATTGATGATACAAGTTATTTGGACTACAAGACTTATTTAAGGGCTTTATGATAAAAGACCTCTGGCCCAAATATACCCGTCTAATTTAATGACCCAAATTTCAATTTGATTTGAAAAGAAAATACATACTGATGACTTGCCATACCATACCATACCATGCCATACCTTTTACCGAAGTTTACCTTCCTCGTCACCATTTAATAATCTTCTACTATTCATTTTTCAGCATAAAGTCATAACTTTTTATGAAGCCTATGGCTATTTAGGGAATCCGCAAACAAACGAATAATACACTTGTGAAGATTAGTCTTTGGGTTGAAAGACGTACTCGTGAAACAAGTCAACAACCAGTCAACCCACAATCTCAATAACTCTTTACTTTACCCCATTAATCACGGAATATAACACGAATGTCGAATGCATTCCTGCCTAAAACATTTCATAGATTGTGGCAGTTATGCCCACCATCATCCCTAATCGCTAAACTTGTGGCTGAACTAACTAAAAAAGAAAAATGATCACTGACAAAAGTTATATTCACTTTCACTCTCAATCATCTCAAAATTAATCAAACCGGCTGCCTCAACTTATTCTCGCAGAGGTGAATATATCGCAGTGAAACTCCATTCCTTCACTATGAAAAGATAAATAAATAAATAAAATATATGTGCTTAAGAAATACTACGCTTTTGATAATAATAGCCCTAAAGGCATGCATAAAAAAATTATGCATTCATCTATAACTAACTCTAGAATTTTAAGAAAACTCCCCATAAATTAATGTGTAATTTTTAATACATTTAAAGACAGTCTATCAAAACCTAATTTATTAATATGATTTAAGTTAGTTGTCATTTTCCATACTGAATGACCTTAAATGAGACATTTTGTAATTTTTCTAATCATTTTCAAAGATTGAATGATTTTGTTTTCTCCTTTTTGTGTTTGTAGTTAACCGTTTTGTTAAATAAAATGAAAGAAGGCATGAGAGAAAGAGGAAAGGAAGGTGTTGAAGGGAGGTGTTATGTGGGGTTAGGTTTGTGGAGAAGGTGGGCTTAGAAGGTCTCCACTTGCAAATATTCAAATGATATTGGCTTTGACATCTTTTCCAATTAAATAAGTGGAATATTTTACTTCACTATCCTCTTTTTTTTTTTTTTTTTTTTATGTTTAATCAACTTGCATCTTATTTAACAAAGAATTAATCATAATATAAAATAATAAGAAAGAAATCGAAGACAATTGTCCAATAATTAGACGAATCACTCGTTTTGTTCTAGAAGATATTTAGTCAAGATTAAACATATGATATTTATAAAATATATCATTTGATGATATTACATGACAATCTTTATCCATTAAAAAGTTGTAAACAAGTCAAATGAGTTGTAAGTATATTGACATGTCAACTCGTTTATTCATAACCAGTCCCTAACACGATATGTTTATCAAAGATTAATTTAGGCAAGAGTTGATCCGTTCAAGGGATGTCATAAGCAATGAAGAGTCACACCTCAACTAAACTTATTTAATTTTAGAAAGTTCGAGCTCCGGTCATTAATTGCCATTATATGTAAAATTCGAGTTCAGCTCGTGATGGATTTTGCCGGTTCGGGTTCTGTTCGCTTAAGATCATTTAAGCTCGTGATGGAATAATGTTGGGTGAGCAAATGTTGTTTTTTATTTGTGCTAAATTAATAATCTTAAATTCAGTAAATAATAAAAGTAATAATAATAATAATAATAATAATAATAATAATAATAATAATAATAATAATAATAATAATAATAATAATAATAGAAAATAATGGGTGTTTTATAATTGTTTGAATGTAAATCCTAAAATAAATAAATAAAACTATTATAAATTTACGAAATTCATAACAAACTATTTTTTATATAAAAAATTGACCATTTTCAATAATAATTAAGAAGTTGATATTTAATTAATGGAAAATGATAATTAGGGCTGTCACTAAAACGTCAAGACACGCATAAAAAACTTGTACAATAATCAATAACTGCCCCTGCATTTTAGGAATCATCCCCACTACTAAAAGTAAAAACGATTTATGCACGTAACTACTTCTTATTGACAGCCCTAAGGGTTGTCATTAACAAAACTCTTGATTAATTGTTTGATATATTATATGTTATATTTTTATTTTTTTAAATCAAATTTTATAATGCGCTCCAAAAAATTCGGAATGTATAAAATGCACCTTATCTTGTTTATCTTACGTCAAGCCTAATAGCGTTGTCATGTGCTATTTCATAATGATATGGTCATATAATGCGCCTTAAGGCCATCATAGCATGTTTTTATAACCTTTGTTAAAATTTGTAATGCTATTCTCCCTTGAAAAGAAAGTAATTAACTGATACCAAAATGAAAAGTTCCTATTTCGACTTTTACGTTTCTACATTTTTTTTATCGATGTGTATTGTATTACGGAGTATTACTATTCCTTACAAAATTAGGTTAATTCATCTTTTAAATTTCAAAAGGTTTCTATTTTGTATATAAAGAAAATCACTTTTTTTTCATTACTCAATAGTCAACCCATAATTGGGAAAGGTCAATGTTGAAATTTCTAATCCTTGCAAGAAAAACAAAAATTGAACACTTTAACTAGTTTGAAAAGGATACAAAAACTCCAATTTTGAATAGTGCAAGTACGTATCGCGTGCTTAAAGCTACACCGATGAGACGACTAATGATCAAATGCATAGTTATCATATCATACTAAAATATTGAATTTTAAGGGCTTTCATGGTAACATCCTGGAAGAGCCAAAAGAACAACAAACGGAATGTATCCAATTAGCTATATATTATACTTCCTCCGTATCAAAATAAGTAAATCACTTTCCTTTTTGATGTATCAATATAAGTGAATCACTTTAATAATTTACCTTATTTGGTAAGTTTTTATATTTAAAATTACCCCTTTACCCTTACTTTATACATTTTTAGACATCATTAAAGGTGTGGGGCCCCATCTATTTTTGTCATCTTCCTATAAAAACAACAAAATAGTAAAAAGTGTGGGTCCCCCCATCCATTCTAATTACCCAATTTAATTTCACTAATCTATTATTACCTTATTTTGCCTAAAAAAACGTGAACTTTAAAGTGATTCACTTATTTTGATACGGAGGAAATAGGAGCTAATTTACACGTCACATAAACTAATTTATATACCAAATTGTACAGCATTTAAAGAAAACCAAACAAGCATAGTAAAATAATTGTTATTAATTAAAGTTTAATCACAATACCTCTATGTAGCTATGTTGATTGGTTACTTTAGATACTCGACTTCTAGATTTTAATACGGAGTAATAAACTTTGCTTAGTCCTTGTCATGACACTCTTATTTTATGTTTATAGAATTATATTTCAAATGCATGCATCGGACCTCTAATGGTATCTTTTTAAATGTATATCAAAAAAATTTTTTTTGGGGGGGGGGGGGGGGGGGGTGTTTGTGTGTATAGCTTATTTTGACTCAAAACAAATCAAAGTATAAAGTATGTTTTTTATTGGCCAAAATGCATTTTAGTACCCCGAACTTGGCTGACTGTAATATCTACTACCCTGAACTATTAAAGGTGCACCACAGTATCCTGAACTTGACAAATTGGTCGATTTAGTACCCTGACTCATTAATTTGATCCCATTTTCTTACTTGATTTAATTTCATTGGAGCTTTAAATGGACTAAAAAATATACGTTCATCTCAATATATTGATATTAGAAGCAAATCACATGAGAAAACAAGACCAAATTAGTAAGTCAGGGTACTAAATTGATCATTTTGTCAAGTTCAGGGAACCATGACGCACCTTTAATAGTTTAGGGTAGTAGAAATTCCAGTCAGCCAAGTTTAGGGTTATAAAATGCATTTTGACCTTTTTTATTAGCTAATTTTCATGTATTTTATTATAAGTCACATCGGTTTGGCTTATTATATAACTTATTGTAAGTCACATCTTTTGGTAGCTTTTGAAGAAAAATAGAGTTTTAACTATATAACTTACCACACCTCCCTTTTTATTATACAGTTTAGGTCATTTTATCATTTTATAAACTATGAAGTGTATGCTAAAACAAACACGCGTTTAATGCACACACAAAGAGTTAACGGCTGAAATATATCGGACTTCCATCTAGAAAAATATGATCCTTATAATTTTGAATATAAGAAAATTATATATACAAGTTTTAAAAAATATAAAGAATCATATTTATAATTTACTCATAAATAATACTCCTATATGGATAAAGCATGAAGAATGTTGTAGCTAAGACTATGGGGTATGGGCACCACCACTAGGGGTGTAAGCGAGTCGAGTCGAGCCGAGTTCTGCCAAGCTCGAGCTCGACTCGCCAACTAAAACTCGAGCTCGAAACTCGACTCGATACTCGACGAGCTTCCATTTTTAAGCTCGAACTCGACTCGGTGAAAACTCGATACTCGACTCGATACTCGGCTCGGCTCGAAAAATTCATATTTTTTTTTTTAAAAAATGCACTTTTTTGTTGTAAATATGTGCATGGAAAAGGGTAAAAGGTAATTATGTATATGAAAAAAGGGTAAAATGGTAATTAATAAAAGCTCGATAAGGCTCGCGAGCCTAACGAGCTGTGTATTTTGGAACTCGAACTCGGCTCGAAACCCTACTCGAGTAGCTCGAGCTCGAGCTCGACTCGGTTCACAACGAGTCGATTTCGAGTATTTTTCGAGTCGATCTCGAGTAACTCACGAGTTGTCTCGGCTCGATTACACCCCTAACCACCACCACCCCATTTTTTCTGCCACATCATCTGCCACCTCAGCAACCACACCACACCACACAACTCCACTTTATCCAGGAAATACCCACCACTCCACCCCACACCAATTTTTTTCCAACTCATCATTTCTTTTCCCTTTATTTTTTAAACATAAAATTAAAATTCCATTAAAATTAAAAATTAAAACATTACAATACTAGAAATTAAAAATTAAAATCCAAGAAATTAAATAAAAATACAATACTTGAAATTAAAAATTAAAATCCTAGAAATTAAAAAAAATTAAAATCCTAAAAATTAAAAAAACTAGCTTAACTTGCGGAAAGCGGCCCTCGCCTTCGCTTTCGCTTCCCGCAAGATCTCGAGATCCTCCCCCTCCAAATCCTCCTCTTTATGCTTCAAAATGGAGATGGTATTGAGCATAATTTTTCCCTCTTTAGCGGTCTTGTCGGCCTGCAGTTTTTCCCTCCTCAACGCAACCTTCTCTTTTGACGACACACCATGATCGGCCAACAACTTTGCGACTTCGTCCATCGTAGTGTTCGACGATGCCTGTTGCACCGCATGCCGTAGTGCTCGTTTGGTCTTATCTCTTCCTACCGGTCGGCTTGGAGTGGGGGTTTCTTCGACTTCATCGAATAAGTCATCGGGGATGTCGTCGTCCCCAGCATTAAGGTCGATACGCGAAGTAGTCGTATGACCATCAGAAACATCAACCGACTGGGAACTACGAGACCGCTTTGATTGTTGTTGTCGGTGCTCTTGTGAAGTCGGCATCGCTAACCATTTTGGGTCGTCTTTGACAACCAACCACTGCTTTTCTTGCTCAAAACCATTACGCCCATTACCCTTGTATTCTAGCCTTGCCGCTGCCATAACATCAAAATCACTCATCCCGCTACGTTTCTCAGACATGAGCTTGTTGTAGATACCGTTAAACTTTGTTAAATTGGTGACTAGTTGACGCCATTTACCAGAAAGTTTGTCGTGGTTTCGGTACGTTGGACGCCCCATAAGCTCGTGGAATGTTTTGGACACAGCGTCCCATAGCCCTTTGCTTTTCTTGCTATTCCCATCCTTTGGGTCTTTTGACGAGGCACACCAAGCTTTACACAAAGCGACTTCTTCTTCAGTGGTCCAAGTCAATGGACCGTCAGAATCAATAACTTCTTTTTCTTTGGCTTTCCCCTTTCCTTTCGACTTCTTTTTTGCTCGACTACCGCCAGCCTCTGTTTGTTGGAATTGTGTACTTTGGAATTGAGCACTTTGGAATTGACTTTGTTGAAAATGATTTGGTTGGAATTGTGTGTTTTGGAATTGGGGGTTTTGGAATTGGGTGTTTTGGAAATGGGGGTTTTGGAAATGGGGGTTTTGGAATTGTTGGTATTGAGGTTGTTGGTATTGAGGTTGTTGGTATTGGGGATTTGGTGGAATGGCAGTGCCTGAGCTGAGCAAATTAACATATGGCTCGAACTGTGCAAATCCAAGATTGTCTTGCGTGTTTTGGTTGGAATCAGGCGTGCTTTGGTTGGAATCCATTTGGTAGTAAAAGATGTGAGAAAAATATTATTTTGAGAGAAAGGTTGTAGAGAGAAAGATGGTAAAGGTGTGAGTAAAAAAGATGTATTAGTGTGTGTATTTATAGGGGAAATAAAAAGAAAAAAAAAAGAAAAAAAAAGTTTTTTTTTTTAATTTTAACGGTCATATGACCGTTCAACGGTCATATTTGCAGCAACACCACGCCGTCCACCACCGTTGCCGTGCCCACGATTCTCCACCACCGCTCCCCACGCCGTGTAGGGGGGCGGTGTTCCCCGCTCGTTAACGGCGTGGCCGAGTGGCCACCTCAGCCCCACGACCACGGGACTATGCCCATACCGCATAGTCTAAAGGACTACAGGTCTACAAACTTCCCGTGGTGGAAATGGAAATAGTCCATATTTCACCAATTTAAATTGTAAATTAAATAAAATCAAAATGATAAAAGTCAAACGTAAAGACATACATATAATGGTGAAGCTACCTAAAACACTCAAGCCGTACTTAATGGTATTTTATAATTTGGCAGGATGCAAGTATGCAACCACCCCATCTCGCCAAAATTTAATAATCTTTTAAATTTTTCTGCATTTTTACTCAGCAAAGTTTAAAATTATTAGGGAGATACTTTAGAATCACTAATTCCATTCGTAAGTTTAATTTTTTTGAGATCTTTTAATATTCCACTAATTTTAAATCTTAAGCTTTGGTTATGGTGATGATGCTCATCTATATATCTATAAAAATTGAGTTTCAAATTTGAAGTTGTAATAAATTCTAAAAATTGAATTCCATTTTGATGTTAATAAATATCGAGAAACTTAAAAGTTAAATCATGTTAATAATAGTTTGATGTTAATAAATTCTAAAAATTAAATCATGTTAATAAATATTGAGAAACTTAAAAGTTGTAAAATCAAGAGTTTTAATATAAATTATACTAATAAATTCATTTTAATAATAATTTGACAAACTTACTAAATTGTAAGATCAAGAGTTTTGAAATAAATATAATTAATAGTAATAATAAAAATTCAATAAAATAAGACTTTTCAAGTATTATAAATCTTACACATAATGACCTATAAATACTCATTTTCATGTTACAAAAATTCTAACACTCTAAAGATGCATCCAAAAGAAACATCAAATAAGTGGAGTCAACAACAAAGACCTTTAGGGATTTTGTTCTTTATCCTCGCTGTCAATCCAACATAATCTTTATATTTGTATTTTTCAAAGTAAAAAAAAAGTCATTGAGATGAAGTCTTCATGGTTTATTTTAGAGAGAGTATGTTAGTTGCTTTTATTTAAAATTGACACACAACCTCTTTTGTATATGTATAAAATTGTTATTCGTTGTTTATGTAAATTTAGTATGATAGTGATATTACATAATGATTTAATAGTTATCATCATTATATAAAAATTAAGTTTCAAGTTTGAAGTTGCAATAAATTCTAAAAATTGAATTTCATATTGATGTTGTATTTATTATAATATTTAATATTATAATATAAAATAAATCATGTTAATAAACATTGAGAAACTCAAAAGCTAAAGTCATAGAGATGAAGTCTTTATGGTTTTGTTTTAGATAAAATATGTTAGTTATTTTTCTTTAAGATTACTACACAACCTCTTTTGTATATGTATAAAATTGTTATTTGTTGTTTATGTACATTTTGTATAAAAATGATATTATATAATGATCTAATAGTTATTCTTATAGTATATGAGATTGTTTGTAATATTATCACACATTATTTAAGATGGATGTCTAATCATGTTAATGGTTACCGATTATTGTTTATTTGATTTGTTATTTTACTTTTAATCCAATTAATTGATCGCCATTTTTCACAACTTACGATTCTCTAATTAGTAGGAAAATATTAATTAAATATCCTGATGGTTGTTGAATTTATGCTTATTTCTTTCATTGATTTATATCAAGTATCCACTGTTTCGATAACTAACATCTATATTTATATTCTAGATCTATATCTATATATTATAAAAAATTGAGTTTCAAGGTTGATGTTGTATTGAATTCTATGTTAAAAATTGAGTTTTTTGTCATTATTGATGCTCATGAATAAACGTAATAAATTATACAAAGAGGTTAACATAAATAATGATAGTAAATTCAATTAAATAATAGTCTTTTTATTTAACTAGAAGTTACCTATTAATTAAATAAGCCAAAGAGTTTAACTTAAATAATAGTAGTAAATTCAATTAAATAATAGTCTTTTCATTTAACTAGAACTTACATATTATAAACTATAAATAGCACACTATCATGATGCAAATGATGTTAAGTCTTCAAATGATTTTAATTTATTACCCTAACAGAACATTCACATAAAAATGAGAGTTGATAATTTTGTTCTTTATCATCGCTATTAATTGTCAATCCAACATAATCTTTATATTTGTATTTTTTTTTAAATAAAAAAGAGAATATGCACATAAAAAAGAGAGTTGATGATAACGCTCGGATTGTATGATATTATTGGTGAACTTGATTTTGTTACACACGAGAGAGTTTTCTTATTAGTGTTTATTTAGATAAAGATTTTATTACTACTTTTTATTAGAGGGGCGCATGTTTTTGTGTATTTGTATGGATTTCTATTATTTATTATGCACTTTTATAGAAAAAAATGTACAATTAGAAGTCTGACATAATGTTTGCATTAACCGACACTAGTTGAAGATATATCATCGTTGATTCATAGTTTTGCTTATAAAAGACAAACCAGATTGTTCTTCATAGTATCACTTATATGTTATTAATAACACGTTTTGTCTTGCGCTAATAAAAACAATAATGGTTTTGTTACTTTGCATTTTCCTCCAACGCACGTTACCTTTTTAGTATAGTATTTGCAATCAACGATAAACATGTTAGCAACCTTGCTTTTAGTACTTTTTCCGTTACACCAATATAATGTATACGATTTACCTTCAATAACGCATCATGAACAAAGCCCGTGCATCGCACGGGCCATGTTGCCTCGTGCTTAATAATTTGTGTCACATTAGCTTTCTCTATTAAGACCAAACACATGAACAAACTTTTATAATAGTGACTAAACTCAAACCAATGTATATTGAAAGCATAATATATGTCACACCCCGCCAAAAATGAGTTTTACTTCATTTAAAATGTTTTGCGGAAGAACGAAGGTGTAACGTTCATGACAACATAGCAAAAATTAAGTAAACAAACAACCACGCGATAACGAAAAATAAACGTTTGTTTCACTTTCCAAAAGTAGAAAGTTTCCAAAAATAGCAAGTTTCCTAAAATAGAAATTGTTTGAAATGAAATGATTGTTCGTAAACTTAATGTTTTAATCATGGCTCACGACAATCTCAATGCTCATGTCCTCCAATTCCACTGCACCTAATTACCTGGAAAAACATAAATAGTAAAAGGGTCAACAATAATGTTGAGTGAATCCACAGGGTTAATGTTTATGATAAGAGTAAAGTGATTTGCTACTCAAAATGTTTGTTATGAAAATGGTTTATGACTGAAAATGTATAAGGTTCAACACCCATATGATATGAGTAGTAAGTATGAAAATGTTTAGTATAGTTGTAGAATGTATACAACTACTAGTTATGTTTATGAAAA
Organism: Calendula officinalis; assembly: GCA_963853835.1. NCBI lineage: Eukaryota > Viridiplantae > Streptophyta > Magnoliopsida > Asterales > Asteraceae > Calendula > Calendula officinalis. The sequence continues at coordinate 5,805,646 of OY970832.1, read as the reverse complement.
AGTGTTGAACAAAATGTTGTGTTTGACATCGCATGAACTGTTATCCCCAACAGGTAGCTAGTCTATTGAGTTAATATACCAACCCCTAAGTCCACAATCAACACTTCAACTCCAGTATGTTATGTTATTTTATGGATATACACTCCCGGAGATGTCCTGGATAAACCAAGTAATGATCAAACGTTCGTTGGGAGGATGAGTGTCAGCCAATAGTGCTATCTGCATATCCATGGTCTAGATCCACTAGTTAATGATTGTTGGTAACCTTAGTCCGGTATAATAATTGTTTGTCATGCCAACGCGATAATGAAAATGTATAGATGTTGTTGTACAGTCATAGTAAAACAGTAGCAGTTGTGTTTATGTTTTCCACCCCAAAGTTTATAAAAACAGTAAAAGAGTAAAAGGGGTCTGTGGACTCACCTGGCAAAGCTTAGTAACAAGAGGCTTAACACAGAGGAATCCTCGGGAGACTCCTAGCTTCCTAAATGATTTAACTACTGATTAGACTAAGCTAACACAGGCGATACTATCTACGATATAAGATATATGATATACGTTAAATGTTATGTTATATGTTTTGTGACATCGAATGAACTTGGATTAATAAAATGAAATGAAATGAAATGCATTGGGTTTTATAAAATGAAATGAAATAGGCTCCAAAATGAAATGACATGAAATGAAATGATTCTCGAAATGAAATGATATGAAATGAAATGGATTGGGCCTAATGGGCCTAGATGGGCCTAGATGGGCCACTAGGTTGGGCCACTTGGGCCTCATATTGGGCTTGGGTCCAATAGAGTTAGGCCTTGAATTGGGCTTGGCCCAATTGGGTTTGGTTTGGTTGGGTATGGGCCAAAGGTTTGGGCTTTGGTCCAAATGGGCTTGGTTACTAATGGGCCAACTAAAGTTTGGGCCCGATAGACTAAAGTAGATCGATATGGGCCAAGTACGGGCCTTGGCCCGATTGGGTATTCGGGTTTGGGTCCACGGTTTGGGTCAAGATCCGGCCTTGACCCGGTTTGACTTATTGGTCAACATTGGTCAAAATTGGTCAACAAAAGTCAACTAAAGCTTCTAGATTTCGGTTAGGGTTTGAGGTATACTATGATTTGGTCAACCAAGGTCAAATTTGGTAAATATAGCTATCAAATGGTCAAATAGTCAATCATGAAAGTCAATTAGGTTTAGGGTTTGGTGAGTTCGGCTAGGGTTTAACCTAGGGTTGGCCGAATGGCCAAAACCCTACGGGTTTTGTGGCTAGATTCGGCTAGGTCGACTTGGTTCAAGGGTTCATAGGTCTAGATCGGTACTAGGGTTCTAGATCTAAGGTTTTAGCAATACAAATGTCGAGATCTAGGGTTCTAGGTCACAGGTTTAGCAACAAATCAAAACAAAGATTAAACAAACAACAAAACAATCACGATTTGGGATCACGGAAGCAACCGTGGACATGCATGTGAGCATGCACGTCGAACATGGGGTTCATGACCTCACCGAGACTATATGGCCATTGGCCATGGTCTCGGGCTTATGTTAATACCGAAACGAAAAGGAAAACAAGCAAAAGGGTTCGGATTTCATACCTAGCAACCGAGAATTGGAAGAGAAAGATCAAGATCGAATTTGGACGGCTTCAATCTCGAACTCGGGACTTGCTCTAGGGTTTGGGACGGCCGAAATTAGGGTTAGGGTGAAAGAGATTGAGTCAAACAAGGACTCTATCAAGATGGAATGGATAAGATCAAGTTTTTAAAACACATGGCCAACACCACAAGGGTGTTTCGGCCATGAGGAAGGTCACGAGCAAGGGTAGGCCGGCCACATTGGTGGTCAGTCTAGGTTTAGTGTCGGGTTCAAAGCGTAGTTCGATTCGAGTCGCGTTTATATTAAATTGTTACGTTTATTGCTTAACCGGAAATGTTATTGTTTTTAGGAACGTTTTTAACTCAAAGTGTGTCACCATAAGAAAGTAATAATGTTGTGTTGACTAAAATAATCAAACACTAATGTATGGTGTAAAATATGTATGTTTGTTGTGTATAAGGAATGCCAAATATATAATGTCTATAAGTAGAAACTTTCTAATTGAGGAAAATTCTAGAAATGAAATGAGGTTACATACCAGAAATATCGAGTTGTCACAATATAAAATATCTAATCTAATACATAATACAACAAACTCACCTCTCACATAACTATGGTCGCCAGAGCGACCAAAGCCACACACGCCCTCTTTGTTCGCGTGATAAGGGGATGCGGTCGTGGCTATCGGTCGCAATCGTTTCCAGTCGCTTATTACAATTTGTATAAGTTTTCGGAGGAAAAGGGAGTAAGGGAAGTAATAAGAGGCTCACGTGTGTTAGTTAAGTATAGCTTTTATGATTATTATGGCACGTATTTGTTACTCTAATCAAGTAAATGTAATAGTAATACTGTCTGACATTAATCATTTTTCTTTTCACATTTAAACACAAAAAACCGTTAACTCTTCCAATTTTCATCCATTTTTGGCCATTCACGCGCTTCTATAAGATAACTACCATTTATGCCCTGGAAAATGGCTAGTTGCAACTTCATCTTGTTTCTTTACTTCTAATTCTATATGCTTCCTTCCCTTGTTTATATCGAACATTAATTGATATTTTGCTTTTTCCGACTTTCTGCAACTACCGAATTAGGGAAGTGGTACTTGTACGACAGAAACTTTATTTATTTATTTAGTATTCATTATTATTACACATAAGATATAATACTAATGCAATTGTGCTACGAGTGAGTAATACGTGTATTTCATGTGTATGTGCAATCTTATTCCATATAAATATCGCATCCCATAATATTTTGCTTAGAGCACTCGGAGTGGGCATCGACCACACCACTAGAGGTGCACAAATGGGCTTTAGACGAGATCACGTTTTGGTAAAAATGCAGCCTTGCGACCATATAACACAATCACTAACCTCCATGGACAATTAGTTGCATCTATATAGGGTTGTTAAATTGTTTATGATTTGATTAGATCAACATATTGAGTATGTGTCACATAGTAATGTGTAACTAATGTAGTGTCCAGGATTTGTACATGTATGGAAATAGAAGCACTACTACAGATCGCATTTGTTGTTGCGGACGTATAAATTTATATATTGCGGTGGTATGATAAAACCGCAACAACAAATGCAGTTCGCACCGCATAAGAAACAACCGCAACAACAATTCATTTTGTTGTTGCGGCCATGCTAAACCCGCAGTAACAAATCCTTTTGTTGTTGCGGTCAAATATTACCCGCATTAACAAATCCATTTGTTGTTGCGGCCATATGTTACCCGCAACAACTACAAAATTTGTTGTTGCGGCCATTTTAAACCCGCAATAACAATTCAATTTGTTGTTGCGGCCATACATTACCCGCAATAACAATCTAAATTGCTTGGGATGAAGTCTCACGATTGTCATGTTTTGATGACACATATGATTCCAATCGCAATTCGTGGAATTTTACAAGATGATATCCGACATACAATCACAAAGCTTTGTTTGTTTTTCAACAATATTCATACGAAAGTTATTGATGTCGAAGATTTGGACAAATGGGAGAAAGACGTTTATGTTATCCTTTGTGAACTAGAGATGCACTTTCCACCATCATTTTTTGATATAATGGTTCACCTAATATCTCATATCGTACAAGAGATTAAGGCATGTGGTCCTGTATTTCTACGTTACATGTACCCTTTTGAAAGATACATGGGAATATTGAAAGGTTATGTAAGAAACCGTAATCGACCAGAGGGAAGTATTATTGAAGGGTATACTACTGAAGAGGTGATTGAGTTCTGCCAAGGTACGTATGTAATATATATGATCAACTATAGCAAAAATTAATTAATTATATATTTTGTTTTTGTTAGGCTATATGGAAGGTGTCAAAAGTGTTGGCGTTCCTAAAAGTCGCCATTCAGGTCGACTTGAAGGAAAGGGAGGAGTAGGTTTTAAGATAATAGTGCCAATGCACGGAGAACTACAAGTTGCTCATTTAGTAATCTTAAAGCACATGACATGCCTCACTCCATATGTTGATGAACATATGGATATGTTAAAGTCGACGAACCCGGGTAAACAAGAAGTGTGGTACATAAACAACCAAAACAAGGATTTGGCAAGTTGGTTGAAAGAGAGGGTGACAAGTGACGACGTTGATGACACTGTCAAAAAATTGGGACAAGGTCCAGATGCTAGAGTAAGAACTTACCAAGGATATGATATTAATGGTTATACATTTTACACCAAAGATCAAGATAGAAAAAGTACAGTGCAAAATAGTGGAGTTACAGTAATAGCATCAACAACCGAAATCGATAGGCGTGATCAAGATACATTGATAAGCATCGCAAAAGATTCTTATTACGGTGTGATAGAAGAAATTTGGGAATTGCAGTATTCTGATTTCATAATCCCAGTGTTCAAGTGTAAGTGGGTAAATAACCGTACGGGTGTTAAAGTTGACGAATATGGTTTTACACTTGTCGATCTTGAAACTAATGGCTACAAATCCGAGCCATTCGTTCTCGCAACACATGTATCACAAATTTTTTTCGTCAAAGATCCAAGCAAAGCAAAATACCACATTGTGTTGCAAGGTAAAAGACGTATTCTTGGGGTTGATAATGTTGTGGATGAAGAAGAACACGACAACTTCGATGATTTACCACCATTTTCCGTCGGTATCGAACCCGGGAATTTTGAAAACATGAATAGAAGCTCATATGTACGAATTGACGGAGAAGGAACATACATTTAATAACTCGATCTATTATATATTATTGAACATTAATATTTGTATTATATATGTTTTTTAGTACTATGCAAATTTATAATTAACTTACTGTTTTATTCATGTGTAACATTTTTTATCAATTTGAATTTCTTACTATGCAACGTTCTTGTGTGCGAAAAAAAATGAAACTCAAAACCGCATTAACAAATCAACAAAACCGCAACAACTAATCCACCAAACCGCAACAACAAACAAACCGCAATAACTAATGGACAATAACCACGGTAACAAATAGAATAAAATAACCCGCTAATACGTAGTAAAGACCCGCTAAAACGAAATTGTTTATTCCAAAATTTTCAAATCCCAAAACATTAGTTATCCAAACATCGAATCCTTTAATCACTTTTGCACAAAACCTTCTTCGACCAAACCCTCCGTTTTCTTCACCAAAATCACTCTGCACTAGTTCGCCGGAGTTTGGATTCACCGTCGTTTTCTTCACCTTGGATAGTAACCGACGTTGCTTTCACCACGTCGTATCCTTAATCACTTTTCCAAAAACCTTAATCACTCGATCTCGTCGACCTAAACCCTAGTTTACCGTTACATCGCCGATTTTCCTTACCAAGATAGGTATTAAAGTATTATGTTAATGATTTCTTGTACGTGTTTGTTATGCATTCGTTCTTAATCATCTTTTTCTGTTAACGTATTATGTTCACGCATTTGTGTCGTAATTCTGCAGAAATGGCCGATAATCAAGAGCGTAAGAGACGTAGAGGCGAACGTGGTCCTGCATCTTTTGGGAAGAAATATAAAGAAGATGTATATAAAACTGAATTTGATGAAAATAATATCCCTCTAAGTAAAGAACTGACGTCATGGTTTGGGATGACGGTTGCATATCGTTTCCCGCTAGCAACTGATATGGGCAAAATGGACAAAGACATATATGAAAAACTATGGCTGGATACCAAGGTATATATTTATTAGAAAATGAAATATTTGTGACGTGATGATAGCTTATAATTTATTTACTCTGAATTGTAGAATATGTGGAATATCGAGAACGATGATGCAAAAGAGTTAATGAGGAAAAAGGCTGTGAAAATGGGTACTAATTTTAAATCTAGGCTTGTTAAAAATTTCGTCCTTACAGGTAAGGATGCTTGTGAGAAGTATAAGTTTCTTAAAAGGAATGATTGGGAAGCATTTAAGGCACAAAGAAGCACCCCAGAATTTATGGTATCTCTTAATTATATTATATGTTTAGTGTTGTACAATATTTTATTATTAACAACTTGTTAATTTGTGTAGCTAAAAAGGGAGAAAGCATTGGCAAGCAATAAAAGCAGACAATTCAAGGTCCGCGTGGGCCGAAGCGGGTGGACCCGTTTTAAAAAAAATAAAAAGGATGCAGTTTGGTCTGAACTTCTACAAAACCATAGTGTTCTTTCGGAGATTCAAAATGAACGGTCTAAGTTGTTTTTGATGGGTTGTGCAGTTAAGAATAGTGAAGGAAAGTTTGAACTTCCTAACGAAGCGATGGACAATTTCCAAGTTTTGGTAAACTAAGTTTTATTTAATTGAATATTTTTATCTTTTTGGTAAACAAATATTTTTTGTAGCTCGCGGAAGAGAAAAAGATGATAGCGGATGGTACTTATGCAGAAAATAAGAAGGATCCTTTAATTGTTCTCTTAGGACCCGAGCACGGGGGACGATCTCGGACCGTATCCGAGGTAATTGGATACACAAAGGTTAAAGGTGGATTGATTAGAAATGTGATCCCGCAAAGTACCCCCGCGGTCAACACAAGCCACCATGATTCATGTGGGTCCCGTGGAACGGTGGAACACTATCCACCTATTGAGGTAACAATTTAAAAGTTTTGCAGCCTATACTATCCAACCTTATAATTGTATCTGTTTTCACAGGTGATGTCACCGTGTGAGTTGCTAGTTCGGGTGGCGGATGCCCATCTAGTCAAAGTTGGTTATGGACGAGTATGGCCAACTGTGGTATTCCAACTGTTACATCATAAACAGATTGCCGATGGTTGTGTAAAAGTCCAAGTGGATTCCATCGTGGCAGGAAAGGAGGATTTGCCTGTACATCCTCTTACAAAAACAGATGATGTTCAACTGGTTGAGAATTTGCCATATTGTATAGTACAGTGGCCAAGATATGCAGTGAAGGTATATTTTAGTTTATTTTTATTGTTTGTGAACGCTTTTATCTAACGTTGTAGAGATGTTTTAGCTTATCGGTGATGGACTTGTCAATTCCCCGGAAAGGGACTTGAGAGAATCCTCTCCATTTGATTTATCAACCAACAATGTTTATATACCAGAAATGCCCGAAACTTCAACATTCCCTTTAGACCAAGAGTTTGTTAGTTATGCACAAATGGTTAGTCTTATCATTATCATTATTTTAATCATTATATTTAAATACTAATGTTTTTATGATTACTTGTGGTAGTTGCAATCGGAGGATCCAACATTCCCCGCAGCCCAAACCGTCCCCGCAGCCCAAACCGTAACCGCAACCCAACCCATTAACCCAGCCCAAACAGCCCCCATAGCACAAACCATTATCCCAGCCCAAACAGTCCCCATAGCCCAAACAGTCCCAGAAGCCCAACCCGACAGCCCAGCCCGAACAGACCCTATACCCCAAACACCCACCGCAGCCCAAACCGTCACCACACCTCAACCCGACAGCCCAGCCCGAACCATCCCCGAAGCCCAAACAGAACCCGAAGCCCAAACAGAATCTGAACCCGAGGATGTTCCTCTAGATCCTCAGTACGACGAGCATTATGCGATGGTAATGGCCGATGCTCCCCAATTTCTCCCAATACTTGATGCATTCTTCAAATATAACAAATATGGTCTTAGTGTTCCTTCCCCTCCGGGTATGTATCCGGAGATATATTCAGAAGGCATCCCAGCCACCGAGGTTTTACAATTTGCTCGATTCCATTGGGTTGATAGCAGCATGATACATTGTTTGTCAATGTAAGCTTAATATTTTAATATTTGGGTATAATTGTATTTATTAACTTTATGTTGTATATTTAAGGTATTATTATGCAATGGCCGGCAGCAATTCACGATGTGCATTTTTCAATGCACACTATATTACCGAGCCAGAATGTCGCACCAACAAGAACCATGTCATCCAACATATCAGGGATGTTTTAAATCATCATCCAAGCAAGTCATACATTCTTGCACCATACTATCAACAGTAATATTCGATTTTCCATAATACATGCAACACTGGATGTTCTAAATCATCATACAAACAAGTAACTTTGATTAATTGCTTGTGTTTACTTGCAGGCAACACTGGATGCTTTTTATCCTCTGTCCTAAAACGAATATTGCATATATTGTTGATTCTTTAAAGCGTGAAGTCGAAGCTGGTGCCAATTACTACACTCTTGTAGGAGTAATCAATCATATTTTTCCCCGTAGATTTAAATGGATAAACACAACTGTATGTTTTCTATTTCCATTTTTTACCAATTTATTTAAGATGTATAAAATATTCAATATATTTAAATATTACAGTGCTGGAAACAAGACCAAAGCTGGGAGTGTGGTTACATTGTTAGTCGACATATTGAAGAATTTTTACAGACCATACAGTTTAACATCAACCAATCTGTAAGTTTATGTTATAATTTTAAAATATTACTCATTTAGATGTAAAAATTATTGATATTAATTGTTTTTCATGAGCAGATGTGGAAGAGTAATAAGAGTTTTGATGCTTCTATGATTCATGAATACATAGAAAGGTTGTTGCCACTGTATCTCGAATGGATGAAGGAGTGCAAGCAAAGTGATGCCACTTTTTAAAGGTTAGCAATTAATTAGCAAGTGTAAATTCTTGAACATATAGTTGTAAATTTATGAAACACGGTCCATTACAATGATCACAACCCTTTAGACATTAAGTTAGCAAGTGTAAATTCTTGAACATATAGCAAGTGTAAATTAAGTTACTGTGCGGTTGTATATATGTTTTTGGGTGCTATCTTTAAATATAGAATATAATATATATATATATATATATATATATATATATATATATATATATATATATATATATATATATATATATATATATATATATATATATATATATATATATATATATATATTGTGGAATGATTTTTTTTTGTTTATTTTGAATAACAAATATTGCGGTTACTTTATCATGTGTGCGAATAACTAATATTGCGGGTATGTGTAGTGTGCGAAAAACTAATAGCGCGTTTTTGATTTAATGTTGCGGTTTCTGTCTTATTGCGGTCTCAGCGTTTGATATTGCGGTTTCTCTTTTGTTGCGGTGCTGGATTTAATACGGCGGTCTCTCTTTTGTTGCGGTGTTGGCTTTAATATTGCGGTTTCTTTCTTGTTGCGGTCTCTGTGTTTGATATTGCGGTTTCTCTTTTGTTGCGGTTTGTGTTGTTTGATAGTGCGTAGTTTGTTAGTGCGTTCCTTTCCCCGCAACAACAAATCGTTTTCCCCGCAACAACAATCGTTTCTGTAGTAGTGAAGATTCGTTCAGTTTATGAACTCAAGTACTCATCAAAAGAGATACATGTTTAGAAAAATATATAAATGGGACAAATCTTACACATCAATATAATCATCTGCATAAAACACTTTATAACATTAATCTTCAAAGGATATTAATTTGGACCAAATTCCTTCAGAGGTACAACTTTACTAACAAAAGCAATTATACCAAATAAAGAATAACAAAAACAAAAGGTTCTAGATATATTTAACTCATAGAGTAAATTATACGGATAGTCCCTGTGGTTTGACCTGAGTTTTGGATTTGGTCCTTAAGTTCCAGAAATTACACCGATGGTCACTAACTATCAGACTTCGTATCGGTTTTGGTCCCTATGGCTAACAGCCGTCAGAATTTGCTGTTAATTTTTTGCAAATGACAATTTTACCCTTTATACTTTAATTTTAAATTAAAACAAAACTATGCATCTTCTTTATCCACTCCACTCACCGGGGATATGTGATTGTCGCCGGAAATATGTGATGCTCGCCAAAAATATGTCTCCGGCGGAATATCCTCCACCTGAAACCGACCATCCCGACCCTCCTTCTCCGGTGAAACACCCGCAAGTCAAGGCCCAGATTTTGCTCACGCAAACTTCTAGATCTCTTCCCGTGAAATAGAAATTCATCAAAATTACTAGTTTCATCTCTTCCTTCAAATGTCATCACCATCTACTCACAAGTTTTAACCTCTGTTTGCACCATATCGCTTCTCCTCCACAATCATTGTTTCAAACCCTAGTTATATAGATCTAATCATTAGTAAGTGGGTTTTTGTAGATCTATTTCTGGAAGAAAAAAAAGCTACCATGAAATTTGATTACACACATTTTTCATTTTGAAATTTATATGATTTTTCCACAAATATTGTGAAGTGAAATTTGTGAAGTGAACAGAGCAGTAGCACCACCGTATCCAAGCATCGCCATCGGAGATATTCACACACACAGCCGCAACCTCTTCCACCAACCGTCATCCAATATAATCATTAAAATCATTATTAGCGATACTACTACGAACTCCTTATCATCTCAATTGAAATTGACAACCTTCAGTTCTCCTTTATAATTAACTTCCTCTCGCCGTGCTCGACTGATTTCGTCCACCGCCGCCTCGGCGGCGAGGAAAATGTAAACCCTAAGGAACCGGGGAAGAATGAGGAGGTGATAGAGGAGGAAATTGAGGAAGATTTGCCATGGATTCAAGACAAGGCTTTGGATATTGTTGAATTTAGTGACTCATTAACACAGGCTATTCCTTGTCCTAGGGCTGGCCAGTCTTCGTTTCCATGGCTTCTGGCCGTACCTTTGGCGTATGTTGGAATCTCGTTTATTTTTGCAGCTGTTAATACTGTGATGGTGAAGAGAGAGGAGATGGGTGTAGAGAGAAGAGAGAGAATTAACTAATAATAATAAATAAAATGTTAAAAGGGTATTTTAGTCATTTAATATAAGTTAACAGCTTTTTTTAACAGACATCCATCTTAGGGACGAAATCCGATACGAAGTCCGATACTTAGTGACCATCGGTATAATTTCTGAAACTTAGGGACCAAATCCAAAACTCGGGTCAAACCACAGGGACTATCCGTGTAATTTACTCTAACTCATAATAAAAGCATCCAAGTGATATTTTTGCGAAAGAAAAGACATATTCGACCATCGCTATCAAGATGCAACTTCCGCACCCGTTGTCCCATTCAACAAAGCCGAAAGTGTGTATGAATTTTAGGTGTTTCGGGTATTTTGTTTTAGGTCGTAATCAACATTCCAAAATAGTCTCAATTATGCGTTGAATAATCATTTGAGTTTGAATGCCTATATAGTTTACATTTTCATGATTTCAAACCATTTCAATGCACATTGATGATATTTTAATATCAAAATTACATACATATTTTCTAAATTATTTTTTAAATTTATATTATTTTATCTATAATAATACTAGAACTCATAATAATATGTAACACTTTATATTATTAAACTATAAACTTTTGTATATGTTGATGTTTTAGACTTTTAGCTATCAATAAATTTTTATTGTTTAAAATTAGAAACCGAAAGTGAGATACACGCTCTATCATCGTGAGTTGGATTGCGAACTAGAGTAAAAACTCTAACCTACTTTGAGTTAACTCAAACTCAAGCCCATACACATCTCCTTTAGTCAACGCTCTCTCGTACACACATAGTAGTAGTGAATGAAAAGGTGAGCAGACAGAATTTAATTTTGTTTTTATGATTTCAAAATCTTCCACACCACTAAAGTCAACGCCTTCTCTATCATCCATCCACCTTCTTCATCTCTAGTTCTCTCTACTCTCTTCATATCCCTCAATATCTTTTGACTTTAGAATAAAAATAAAACCAAAATTTCTTCAACCAACATAAAAAAATCAAATCTTTTTAATGGGTTTGATGAATTAGTTCTTGTTTGTTGCAAGAAGAAATAATTCAGTGATGGGAAACGGAGTAGGGAAGCTGACGGTTTGTTTGACCGGAACTGGTGTTGTTCACCGGCGGAAAGACACGGCAGTGGTTATTTCTGACCCGTTAGACGATTTGGGTCATTCTTTTTGCTATGTTCGACCCGACACATCTGGTGTATCTTCCTCAAAAGTCCACTGCTCCGAAGAAACGACGACGTTCCGAACAATCTCCGGTGCATCCGTTTCAGCTAATACCTCAACCCCACTTTCAACATCTTTAATCGATCTGTATTCTTATAACTCAATCGATAAAGCTTCTGCTTTCGAAAGCTCAACATCATTTGCTTCAATCCCACTTCAACCTTTGCCCCGAAATTCGATAAATTCGGGTCCTTTACAGTCGGGTCCGCTTCCTTATTCGGGTTTTTACTCGGGTCCTATAGAAAGGGGGTTCCTTTCTGGCCCGATTGAACGTGGGTTTCAATCGGGTCCTCTTTTTTCGGGTCCGATTGAAAAGGGTATGCAAGATCAGTTCCAAAGAAGTCATTCTCATGGGGGTTTTGCGTTTAAACGCAGATCAAGGAAAAGATCGTTGATTCGGGTCATCAAAAGAGCGATTTCAAGAACTTTTGTGACCCGTGGGCAAAACTCGATTGTTGCCCCAATTAAAAACGTGGGTTCTTTAAAAGTACCCGATTGGATTAATGGGTCATCGGAGAAAAACAATGAATTGACGATTAGTAGTGTTAATTTAAGCAGTGAAGGTAGTTTTCTTGATGACGATGATTGTTTAAATCAAAGTCAAAACCTTCAATGGGCGCAAGGGAAAGCTGGGGAGGATCGTGTACACGTCGTCGTTTCGGAGGAACATGGGTGGGTTTTTGTTGGAATTTATGATGGATTTAACGGTCCTGATGCACCTGATTATTTGTTATCAAATTTATATCCAGCTGTTCATAAAGAACTCAAAGGTTTATTATGGGATGATGAACTTGATTCAACAAATTCAAATTCAAATTCTTCCGTCCAACCATCAGATTCAATCGAATCTCAGATTGATGATCAAACTCACCAAAACAACAATCGAAGATGTATCGATCAACAGGAGAGATATCCTGATTTTGAGACGAATTTGAACAAAAAAAGTAATAAAAATTCGAAAGGTAGAATTCGAGGTGCTTCAAAGAAATGGGAGGACAATCATAGAAGATGGAAGTGTGAATTCAATCGGGAAAGATTAGAATTGGATCGAAGATTAAAAGAACAATTAAATTCAAATGGTTCGAAGTCGATTAATCATTCGGATGTATTAAAAGCTTTATCTCAAGGTTTGAAAAAAACCGAAGAAGCTTATTTTGATATTGCGGACCAAATGCGCGATGAAAATCCCGAATTAGCTTTAATGGGTTCTTGTGTTCTTGTTATGTTAATGAAAGAAGAAGATGTTTATGTGATGAATGTAGGAGATAGTAGGGCGGTTTTGGGTCAAAAACCCGAGCCCGATCTTTGGAGTCAAGATTTAGAGAGAATTAAAGAGGAGACATTGTATGATCTTGAGGTTTTTGAAGCCAACATTGTTAGTACAAATCCAACATTAACTGCTTGTCAACTTACAATGGATCATAGTACCTCCATTGAAAAGGTATAAACCAAATCTATAGCTTCAATTCATTTGTCTTATAACCTTAAAATCTTTGTTTTCAATTTTATCGGGGTTTGGTTTTAGTTCGGTTTTTGTTTTGGGTATTCTAGGTATTGAAATTAGTTTGGTTAGGTTCTCGTTAATTCGGTTATTGACCAACATTTAATTTATAATGGAGTTCTAACCAGTTAAATTCGATGATCTTGGACTTTTTTTATAAATGTTACCTTAATTAAATAGTTTATAATATAATCCTCAAATTAGAGAAAAAGTACTCCAAAATGTTACCCAAATTGGGAAAACAAACATTATATGTTACCTCAAAATATAGTTTTCCCTTATTGTAACCTTAATAGTAATATTATTATTTTCTCACCTTTATGTTTGACTTTTTGCAGGAAGTCCAAAGAATAAAGAAGGAACACGTAGATGATTCTTGTGCGATAATGAACGATCGTGTTAAAGGCTCACTAAAGGTTACTCGAGCTTTTGGTGCCGGCTTTCTCAAACAGGTAATTAATTGACCATTCATAAAAATATCGTCAACTTGATCAAATATTATGTATAAAGCAACATAAATTCGATATTTGGATTCTTTATCGGTTGTCCATAAAAGTTATATTCTCACAAATTGTGGCAAAAAAATCTTTCTTTTTTTCGGATAAAAAATAACCAAATTGGGTGATTGAATATTCAATCAAGATTTTTGTCGATATCACATCAGGTTTAAAAAATATTAACGGAAATCAACTTATTATAATTTGATTCTTGATTTTTCAGCCTACATGGAATGATGCACTTTTAGAGGTGTTTAGGATCGATTATGTGGGAAGTTCTTCATACATAAATTGTGTCCCGAGTCTTTACCATCATAAGTTAGGGCCAAGAGATCGGTTTTTGATTTTATCTTCAGACGGGCTTTATCAATATTTAACAAATGAAGAGGCGGTTTCTGAAGTCGAGCTTTTTATTCAATGGTCACCCGAAGGTGATCCTGCTCAACATCTAATCGAAGAAGTTCTGTTTCGTGCAGCTAAGAAAGCTGGTAATAATTTGAATCATTTTAAGTTTATAGGATGGTTTATATTAGAGTGGTGGATTTATTCGGGTTATTCTTTTATCTTTAACGTGTCAAATGGGTAAATTAAAAAGTATCGCTTAAAAAGAAATAGATCAAATACGTCCGACGGGTTGATAGTTGCTTAAATTTTATTTATAATTCTTAAAAAGTTCTAAATGTGTTTAATAATTAATTAAGGTCACTATAAAGATATAATTTTTGTAATAACATAATTTTGTTTTATAAAATATTACAATTTCTAGAAAAAGTGCTTCTAGTCATTCCGACCGACTATCTTTCAACTTGTACTAAAACGAGTTACCCATTATCCAACCTTATTGACTTATCATTTTGTCACCTATATTTTTTATTTTTATATAAAAAATAAAATAACAATGAGATGGTTATAAACTTATGATCTAAAGTTTATTTGTTTATATAGGTATGGATTTTCATGAGTTGCTAGAGATACCACAAGGGGATCGAAGGCGTTACCACGATGATGTTTCGATTATTGTCATTTCACTTGAAGGAAGAATTTGGAGATCGTGTGTGTGAGTACTTAAGGCACTAAAATCCCGAAGGCTATTTATGCGAAACGAAAAACCAAATGGTCGATCCAATTTTTTGTTTTTTTCTTTTCTTTTTTCTTTTCTCTTTTATCTTGGTCACCTTATGTAACATAGCAATGAAGCTCAAGAACTCAAGAGAGACTTGGTTGCAGAATGTAACTTGGGTGATTAGGATTTGTAAAGGTGTGAACTTTATTTAATATTTACTAATATAATTTGTCATATAAGAAATCATGAAATTCTAATAAATGATATAAAAGTTTTTGTTCTTTGCCCAAATTATATGTTATGTTTTTCTTTCCCGCTTCATAATTAAACACTTATGATTTGTCATATTATTCAATTACATATAAATGAAAAAATAAATCGTATTTTACTAACTAATAAAACACTATATATATAACATAATCATTTGCTTTATTAACCTATCATAATTTTTAGTTTTTATTCAATTATATTTTCAATTTCAATTGATAGTTTTATCATTTGTTAATATATCCTCCTAAGTTTCAAACATTTACCTTTTGCATGTTAACATTTGAAAAACCTATTAGAAATTGATTTCTTATTTCTGCATATCTTGCATAAGACATATGTAATACTCCCTCCGTCCCACAAAAAATTCTAATTTCTCCTCCAAATTTTGTCCCACAAAAAAATTCTCATTTCTCGGGGTCCACTTAATAAAATAATATCATTACTAAGAGCATCCCCAATGGTTAACCTCACAAAGACTTATTACTTTTGTCACATCAACATTCTACTAACAAAAAACTCTTTCATAAATAGCATCTCCAATGGTTAACTTTTACAAAAGTTTTTTCTTTTACAATATTTCTAATTTACCTTTATTTATCTCAAATGTTTATAAATATCCCCTATATATAATTTGACAATTTTTTGGAGATCTTACTAAATATAATATTTTTTAAAATGTCTTATACAAAAATATTATAATAATTGGCATTAAATATTATATAATTTATTTATTAAATAATAAAAATATAATAAATAATTTATATATAACATATATAAGATTTAAAATGAAATGTTATTAAACATAGGGGACTAAAAAAGACAAATATTGAAAGATGGTTAAAAGGTTAGTAGAGAATAAGTCTTTGCAATAAGCTTTTCAAAAAGCTAGGTATTCCAATGGTAAAAAGTCTTTCAAAGACTTATTGTAATAGTAATAAGCTTTAGAAAAAGCTACCATTGGAGATGCTCTAATGATTCCACCAATAAAACACTTTATCTCTCCTATCTAACCTTATATTTTAATCAAAATTATTACCAATGACCCCACCACTAATTATCTCCTTAAAGCTTGTGCCTAAGAGAAATGAGAACTTTTTTGTGGGACGGAGGGAGTATAAATTTTCATTTTCATTTGGTAACGATCGTTTTTTTACATAGAAAAAGAAGTTAAGCGTGCAACAAGTTGCGCTGCTATCCCCTTTTGAATTGCAAAACTAATTCTTTTAAAAACAACATTTGTAGATTTAAGTGTCATAACATTGATATGCATAACACGTAGATCTAGATGCCATAACATTGTTATGTATATATTCAAATTTTAAATTGAATAGAAAGCCCTTTTAAGTTTCTAAACCATTTGTTTTGTGTCATTTATATTGGAATATATTGAAAATTCAATTTATCCACTTTACACATTGTGATTCTTGCCACCACCATTGGCGGGCTAATCATCATCTTAATTGCTAACCGAAAGAAGAGAAAATAAAACTCAGGTGCAAACTTTTTCTCGTACCAAGAAAGTACTATGATTATAAATTTCAATTTGGATCAAACAATGTAAATTTTTTACTATAAAAAATTAAAAAATACTCCCTCCGTCCCTAAATAAAGTTCTCATTTCACTTGGGCACAAGTTTTAAGGAGATGTTAGTGGTGGGGTCATTGATAATAATTTTGATTAAAATATAAGGTTGGTTTGGAGAGAGAAAGATAGTGAATAGTTAGTAGTGGGGTCCTTGATAATCATATTATTTCATTAAGTGGACCTCATCAACTTGAGAAATGAGAACTTTATTTAGGGACAAAAGATTAAGGAGAAATCGGAACTTTATTTAGAGACGTAGGGAGTAGTAGTTAAAAGTAATAATTATAATATTCACCGTCGTCACATAGATTTCAAACTAGTAAAATCCTGTAAAAATTTCACCTGTCCATGTAGTGATATGTTGGCCCAGCCCATTAAGTTTCTAATATTGACACTGAACACAATCTTTTGTTGTTCTTACGGGCTAATTTATACTTCTCCCGTCCAACAAAAAACTTATTATTTCATTCTAAATTTTTATCTCATAAAAAACTTTTCATTTTCCTAATTTGATAGGCTCCACACAATAAAAAAAACTATTATTACTAAAGATCTCACCACTAATATCCACTAACTATCTTTCTCTCTCCAACCCAACCTTATATTTTAATCAAAAGTATTATCAATGACCACACCACTAACTATAACCTAAAAACTTGTACAAAAGCCAAATGAGAACTTTTTGTGGGACGGAGGGAGTATATCTCTATAGAATAATGATATGTAAAGCTACCATTTCTTCATATTATATTCATACCCATTTTGATCATGTCAAGTGTCAAAATCAAGGAATGATATGAGAAAAAGAATTAGTAGATGACAATTGTCAAGTTTAGAAATGAGGAGACATATGAATATGAAGAAAATGTAGAAAGATATATCATTTCTCATCTCTATATTTATGTTTGATATTATGTTTGAAGATTGTAAAACTGTTTTACAATTATTTGCCGTGGTTATAAAGAAATTAATTATCATGGTATGAGTTTATTTATAAACCCTAACACTACTGGTGTGTTCGAAAATTACTTTGACAGATTATTTACTTTTATTTTCAATCTTCAGTTTTGACACCCTCAAAATAAACACACTACAGTGGTTCTTATAATAATATTGTGTTGAAGATAACAATAACATCAAACTTGAAATCTCCGCGCTTTGTTTTTACTTTATGTCTAGATTAAAAAAATTCATAAAATATGTTTTTTTTCTTCCAATTCCTCTTATTCGTTTAATTTATAATTACATATACTATGTACATGAAGTGGAATCGGGTAATATACAGATTAAGTAAATTTATAAATAATCCAATTTATTGGATATCTTTTAAAAGTCGAAGTTAGTCTAATAAAACTGATAACATGTTAGTTTATAATTATAATTTATATTTATGTTCTTGTAACCCGCCGCAAAAAGCGGGCTCAAATCCTCGTTATAAACACAAATTACAATACAAACTGCTTTATTTGTAGGAGTATTAGATCATTGTAAACCATGACGCAACTAGCTCCGTTAATTTTTGTCAAATCAACGTCACGTTAACTCACACTCAAACTGCATTCAACTGAAATACTCATGTCATCAATATCTACTTTCTTTAGTTTTTTGGGTACACAATTATAAAATGTACATACACACAAAATTACTAAATATTTTATTAAATTACTTTGAGCCCCACCATTTCATGTCTCAACTCTTCTTTAAACCGACGAGTATCAATAGAAGAGACGTACCAATGTGGGATGAAATTGATGCCGTCGGTGTTATGTTCATATTTATATTGACAAGAAGTCAAGTTAAACATGTGTCACTTTTTAGACAGCTCCCAATGGTGCACTCAACTGACGCCGTCAGTTGCTGCCAACTCAGCGTCACGTCAGCAGACACACTAACTAACATTAAACTGACGTACTCATGCCAACAATACCACTTCCCTTTAATTTTTTAGGACCCACAATTACAAAACATACACACACAAAATACGCTTTTGGGCCCCACCATCACCCACCGATCTCACCGATCTCGTTCCTTCCTCCGTCTTCAAAGTGGCGAGCCAAACCGGCGGGACCGTGCCAACGGTCGCCACAACCGGCGGGCCAACCGGCGGCGTCGATAGGCTGCCGTTGGCACCCGTCTTAGGACTAAAAATGATTAATTTATTCAAAAGCGTGACGCCATTTTGAATTTGAATATCATATAATTCCAAGATTTGACTAACTCAAACAATTTCCTTTCACTCTTTTTTCAAGATTTCAAATCTCTCTCATGAAAAAATGTCAATTTTAGGCAAAATCAACAACAATGAAAACCTGGGTTCATCATCGTTTCGTGAATTCAAAAAACAAGCTTCTTTTTTTCTCAAAGAAAAGATCAAAACTGCAAGATTAGCTTTGACTGATGTAACCCCTGCACAAATGTAATCACTCACTGTCTTAATTTAATTTTAGTTTTGATTTCAATCTTTGAGTTTTTAATTTGTTATTGATTAAAGATTGGTTGAAGAGTCAACAAATGGAAATCCATCGGCTCCAGATGCAAGAACCTTGAGGATGATATCAAAAGCTGCTTTTGAAATTGATGATTACTGGAGAATTGTTAATGTTCTTCACAACAGGTTTATTGAATTTTAATTTTTCCTGTTTCTTTTTGTGATCTTGAGTGTTGACTTTTTGAGTCAAACTACAGATTGGCGAGATTTGATGCAAATAACTGGAGGATAATTTATAAAGCTGTATTGGTGTTAGAACACTTGTTGACACACGGACCCGAAAGCGTCGCTGAAGAATTTCGAATTCATAAAGATGTTCTTCAAGAAATGACCGATTTTCAGTATATTGATGAAAAAGGGTATTTTTTTTGTATTTTTTGAATAAAAATCTAATCTTTGTTGTTAATTTAGCTTCTTTTTTATCTGGGTATTATCATTTTACCATAAAGATTTTATTTTTAATAAGTTTTTGAAATTCTTGTTGTGTTTTATGGTGTAGATTTAATTGGGGGCTTAATGTAAGAACGAAATCAGAAAGAATCTTGAAATTTCTAAATGAAGCATATGTTCTGAAAGAAGAGAGAGCAAGAGCAAGAAAATTAAGCAGGGGAATTGAAGGATTTGGGAGCTTTAATCAGAGAATTTCATCAGAAAATGGTGTTCTTCAACAATCTTCTGTTGAAAAATACAAAAGGTCTAATACCCAAATCACTGAACATCAAAATCTTGAAGAAAATCAGATCTTACCCATGATCCAAGATAGGAATTCTGAATCAAGAAACCTCGCCAAGAAAAAACCCGAGAACTCAGATTCTAGTAATAGATATAGTGACAATATAATAGTCGAAAAGTTGGGGAATAAAATGAGTTTGAAAGAAAACATGGCTCCTAAAGAGGATCATGTTCTTGGGGAATCGAATTCTTTGTTGGCTGAGAAAAATGATTCTTGTGCCATGTTAGATGTTGAAGAAGATCATCCGTTCAATGATGAAGATAATCAAGCAAAAAAGTCTTTGATTTGATCAAATGGAGCAAGGATAAAGAGTTTGCTTATTTGATTACCTGTAATAGCATTTATCTTTGCTATAAGAATGTATTCAAAGTTTTTATTATAAATATAATTTGATGTTGTTGTGTGATCAACTGAAATAAGAAAAAGGAATTGGATCTTTGGGCTAGATCTCTTGATTTGGGGGAAATATATTTGTTCACATATTAAACCTTTTAGATGTATGATCATATGTTGTGTGATAATAAAGAAAAATGGATTTTGATCTCATGTTGTGTTATTAAATCAAATAATAATAGGATGGGATCTATGGTAAGATCTCTAGTATCCAATTTTCATTTATGTAGATTGTGATGAACATAAATTACACAAATATATCAAAAGATGTTACTGAACAACTTGCATATATCTTCATATTCAATCGCTTGAATAACTCTTCCATCATAAACACCCTTTTCAATCTGCACTATTGCACAAAATCTATCCACATTAACCGACAACAATCTTGCATTCGACCCACGATAAGCACCATTAACAATCCCACCAATTTGTGGAATTACCGTTTCAAGTTCTTGTTGATCTACTCTCAATTTATGTTTACTTTCAACCACCTCAATTTCACCTACATATTTATCAATTACTTTACGAACTACACCTTTTTGTTTATAATAACCTTTTTCAACCAAATCTTTACTCATAATTTTCACAATAATCCCTTCAGATAACCAATAATCTTTCCGATTACTTCTCTCTTTCGCTTTTTCTTCATCTTTTATCAACTCATCCAAAGCCGACCCACCGTCGATTTTCTGTTTTTTATTTTTTTCGACATTTTCCACCTCATCAAAAACGAATCTTGAACTACTTTCGCCTTTTTTTTTAACAACATTTTTCGTTGTTGAACCGATATTTAGCTTAATTTTCTTCTCACCGTCGTTTTCGGACCTTAACAACAGCTTTAATTCTTTGTTTTCTAAACTTTGATCAACAACGTTAAGCCCTAATTGTTCGGCCCGTTCGATTTGTTTCCTAATTTCCATCTCTTGTTTTTCTTCATCAACAATTTCGGCTTTTGCCCTTTTATTCTTAATTTTTTCCTTAAAAAGTGTTTCGGGATCTCGATAGATGTATGTAATAAACCACCCTTTTGGTGTTTCCTCAACTTTTCACTTACCGGTTTTCCGCAAATATTTGACGAATTGGGTTAAAGTAGCCCATTGGGTTGAATTCATATGAACATGATGTCTGTCTGCAATATACTCATTATAAACAACAGTTGCTGCAATTCGACTAAATCTATGACTACGTTTCATATGATCAAGGAACATTGATTAGAATTCTTCAGAGTAACCGTCGACTATTCGATTAGGGTTTTGGCCGAAGACTTCCATTTGACGTTGGTGGCTTTCGCTCATACAATGACATTTGAATCCGTCTTCATCACGGCATTGTTTCTGACACATCTGGCCGAACCATCGGAGTTTTTGGAGACCTTTTGCTTTGATTCGGTTGGCAATAGCTTTCGGTGTAAGGAATTCGTTTTTACCCATCGATTTGAGATTGAATTTGGGGTTTTATGATGTATAGCTAATTCTAGGGTTTGTGATTTTCAGAATAGGTAAGGGTGTGATTATAACAACAAAAGTGTAATAGAAGAATAATTGGAGCATACTATCTGATGTCGGAGAGTGTCGATCATTACGCCGTGGAGAAATTGGAGATCCGATCGGCTGATGGCGGTGGCGATTGGTGGTGGAGATGGATAAACGAGGAGAATTTTTAGGGTAAAATATTTCTCTATTTTTGTATTTCGGCTAAAAATGATTATTACAGGCCATTTTATCTTTTCTAAAGGCCCATTTGATCAATTCAACGACAACTAGCCACTTAAGTGGATTTTCTACTAATTTTCTCTCTTATTCAATTATCGTTAAGTAATTAAAACTTTTTGAATGAGCTATATCAATATTTAGATTTAACATGTATTGAGACACTTCAGATAACATAACTTATTACATGGACAATTCAATTTTATAATATGCAATGTAGACAAATGTCTTTCATTTAAGATTATCGATATGTTTTATATTTATGATGTTTCTTGTTGACTCAGTTTATTCGAAAACCTACATCATCAAGACCAACAATAAACAAGTTTCTACACTTTGATCTATTCATATTCGGGTCAAGTTTTCTTAGTCTTTTTTGAAATAATAGAAACAAGAACAAAAATGAAGAAGCAAAATGTAATGGGAAGCATAAGAATGAGGAGGTGAAGGGAGAAATGATGGTTAAAGATAGAAGAAGTGACATTATCATAAGAAAATGGTAACAAAATGATTTAAGTAACCATAAAACAAGCATAAGCATGAAAATATGCACTTGTTGCCCATCAGATCCTTTTCCCCATTTATACATCATTATGCCCCCACAGCACCTTAATATGTCTCTTACTCCTATTAAGTCACAGCACCTAAATATTAAGTCACGTACTCAAAAAATACAATTTATGTCGTATATATAATGAAATGAAAAGTGATAAATATGTGTTGTTTTAAGTGGGCACCATAGTAGCATTATTTCTACTAACATATAATGCATTTAGTACTCGTCTTAGAAATATTTGTAAGTAACTTGAAATATAAGGCTAATAAGATGTTAATAAAATGTCTAATTACCATTTTAGCAATTTTTATTGGTCGTAATTTGGAACGCATCTTAATTTTATGACAAAGTTATTATGAAAATATAGTCCGACAATGAATACAAACCCGAACTCAACCATATATGGCTACAAGGAATGAAACCATGCACCATAATTTGAAAAAGAAAATATGTGAGTGGAATTATGAGAGGAACAAAACATGAAGGGTGCTTTTGTAAAACAAAGTAAAATAGTCAAATAGGTATAAGCAATGTTTTAAAACCGAGTTATTATTCGACTCGGTACGTTGATCGGGTTACGGGTCAACTGGTTTAACTGGCAGCCAGCAGGTCAACCCTGATGAACTAAAAACATATAAAAAATAGGATTTTGATAATGACAGCTCTGAGGGCTGTTACTAAGTGCATAAAATGTTGAACAATAATTTATGGGGGATGTGATTCCTAAAATTTAGTAATCGGTTATGGATGAATATACAAGTATTTTATGCATGTCTTATGACAGGATTATCAAAACCCTAAAAAATATCATATTAAAAAAAGTATATTTGATACAATAAAGTTTGTATATTATCATCTATTTGAAGTAAAAAGAATAAATCAAGTTAACTTACCGCTTTTCACAATACCTGCCAAGATTGAAGCGGATTGATTCTAACTAAAATACCAGTGAATTTGAACATCCCCAATGGTTAACCTTACAATGACACTTTTGCTACATCAACTTTCCATTAACCAAAAACATATTTATAAAAATCATCTCCAATGGTAAACATTTCAAAAAACTTTTTCTTATTAAATTTACTAGTTTACCTTTATGTATCTCAAATGTTTTATAAATACCCCTCAAATATAATTTGACGATTTTTATATCATTTTATAAAACTTAACATATCACAAAAAAAACAAAACTAATAATCATGCTTGTTCTTTAATAAAAATATATAAATAGGACAAAGTTATCATTTATAGTTATAAACATAGTAAAGGATTCACATATAAATTTATATAGGGGTTGAAATGTAAAATTAGTAAATACATGGACTAAATAAATCAAACATTAAAGTAAGTTAACAGGTTATGGAATAATAAGTCATTTGAATAAGTCTTTTCTCATCTAAAAGCTTATTTAAATAGTAATAAGTTTTACATTCCATTCGAGATGCTGTTATTAGACTTATTTTCTTACCCGAATTCCGGTTTAGCTAGCCTGAGTTATCCCGAATTTTAAAACATCGGGTATAAGAAATTTCTGACTGGATGGTAACATGTGTCTTTGTGTTTGTCTTTTGTGTTCAATGTTTCGCATTGGATCCTACACCGAATTTGACGGTTTCTATATTTTCTATGCCATGTGTATTAAACCTTTTTTCTTTAATTTTTAAATCAATTTCTTAAATATTATTAAATACTAAATATCGTTAAAGAGATCGTATTGATTACTAATAAATATTTTTATTTATATTTCTACACATTTGATTAGTAAAAATGTTTAAATCAAATAATGAAAAAAATAAAATTAATAGATTTCACAGACTTAATCTGATTCAAAATAAGTGATACTCCCTCTGTCCCACAAAAAAGTTCCCATTTCTATCATAAATTTTGTCCCACAAAAAAGTTCTCATTTCTATTAAATAATATTATTATTATGGCCCCACTACCAACTATCTCTTAAAAACACTTTCTCTCTCCAATTAGCCTTATATTTTAATAAAAAATAGTACCAAAGACCCCACTATCAACTATCTCCTAAATACTTGTGCCCAAAGGAAATGAGAACTTTTTTGTGGGACGGAGGGAGTACATTATGTCTTTCACGGTTTCTGAGGCAAAAGATTATAATTATGGTTAAATTAGATTAATTGAATGGTTAGTAGGGAACTGGTCCCACACCTTTTAGATGAAGTGGGGTTATTGATGTTTAAAAGCAAAAAGTAAAGGTAAAGGGGTCGTTTCACTTTGTTGAAGTAGATAGTTAGTGGATGAGGATTCCACTTTTATCGTCAAATAGGGTAATTTTTTAAAGTGAAACACTTATTTTGAATCACCCTAAAACGGAGAGTGTATCACTTATATTGAATCGGAGGAAGTATCAAATATTTTATAGATAATTAGATATAATGATTACAGAAACGTTAAAGGAGGTCCATCATTTTAACGAATTTCCAAGGAATAAATCTCAACCATTGATTAATAAGATCTAATGGTTAAGATTAATAACATATTTTATACAGGAAGGAGTATTTTGGTCATTTGGCACTTCAAATTTTTTTCATTTTTTAATTTTTTTTAATTTTTTTAATTATTTTTTCGTCAAAAACCAATATTTATTTGATAATTACTTGTAGTACTTAATCACATGTGATTTTAGTGTAGAATCACATGTGACTGTATATTTAATCACATTTGATGTTTTAGTTCAATCACATTGATTCAGTTTACAATCACATGTGATTCAGTATGCAATAAAAAATAATTTTATAAAAAAATAAAAAATAAATAATTCTAAAATAAAAAATAAAAAAATATATTTATTTTTTTAAATGACCAAAATACCCCTCAATGTATAAAATATGTGATTAATCTTTACCATTAGATCTTATTGCTTAATGGTTGAGATTTGTTCCTTGGGACTTCGTAAAAATGATGGACCTCCTTAAACGCAACTCATAATGATTAATAAGAAGATTTAGTAGTAATCGATTCAAATTTTTATTAAATAATGTTGTTAAATGTCATACTTCCTCCCATTTAAGATAAGTGATACATTGTTGGTTTCACGTTTTTTGAGTTAAAATATTATAATAAGGGTTAAATAAGATTAATTGGATGGTTAGTGGAGAATGAGTCCCACAATCTTCTAATAAAGTAAGGTTAATGATGTTTAAAAGTAAAAGCAAGGGTAAAGAAGTAATTTCACTTTATTAAAGTAGGTATTTAGTGGGTATGGGGCCCATTACTTTTTATCAAATAAGGAAAATTTTCAAAGTGTATCACTTATTTTGATAAACCCAAATATAAAAAGTGTATAACTTATTTTACATCGGAGGAAGTATAATTTTTGTGAAGAGAAATTAAACTTTTCAATATTTATGAAAAAAAAAGTAATAATACCCTCTTGTTTTATGCCATTTTTAAGGGCATAAGCACATGTTAGATGTTCATACTATATATGGATCAAATCATATGCTGGTTTGGATCTTCAATTTGACAATATTACCTGATACTAAAAACTCAAATTAAATGGTCAGCTGTTCAAAAATGAAATATACTATAAATTATTAATTATATGATTATGTTAATAGTTACTACTCCCTCCGTCCCACAAAAAAGTTCCCATTTCTAACAAAAATTTTGTCCCACAAAAAAGTTCTCATTTCTCACATTTGATGGGTTCCACATAATAAAATATTATTATTCTTAAGGACCCCACTACTAACATCCACTAACTATCATTCTCTCTCCAATCAAACCTTATATTTTAATCAAAATTAATATCAATGACCCCACCACTAACTACCACCTAAAAACTTGTGCCAAGATGAAATGGGAACTTTTTTGTGGGACGGAGGGAGTATAATAGTAAGATAAATAAACAGTTAATCAAACTTGTATATAACGGTCCGGAGTGCAACCTCTTACTGAGAGAACAGATAAGATATAGAAAAAGGGCAAGCCCGCCCGTTGCTGGAACGACTCTGGGCCGAGTCTCGATTCATAAACACTACACAAATATTATGTTTAAATTCATAAATAATCAAAAAAACGTTACACGAGATAATCAATTTTAAAGGCAGATGCAAGCACTTTTCAAGTCACACCCCATCCCATGCCATTTGTATATCATATACGATACAACTCTCTCCTTCCATCTTTCAGATCCACATCTATTTCCTTAACCCCCTTGTTTTCAGAGCCCTTTAATTTTCGAATATAATCACTCAAATTCCGATCAAATGTCCGTCTCCGGTGCCGGCAAACTAGAACTTAACACCCAAGAAGAACAACATGAACGTAATTCCTCCCCAACAACATCACCACCACCGGAAGAACCCAATGCGTTACAATTTCAATTTCAAGCAAATCAAGAACAAGAAGACGAAAAGAATTCATCTTTAACGATCAAATCGTCATCATCTGATCGAGAATTTAATAAAAGTAATAAGGGTTTTGAGGAACACGGTGAACCCACAACGCCGACGTCTTCAGATCGGAAAATTCCAGTAACAACCACTTGTCCACCGGCGCCGAGAAAACCAAAATCGGTTTCGATAGGTAATAAGCGAAAGACGCAGACTTTCAATAGAATTTCAGTCGATTTAATGGTGAAGATCAATGCAATGTTTGCTCCGGCGGAAGTTGTCGCTTTTCCTGATTTTCTGGCGGGAGATCTTGGCCCCGGCAACCGTTCCAAGAAAGTCAAGACAACCGATGTCATTACCGGCTTATGAAACCTGCCCTAACCATATCTTTATCTTTCTATTTTAATTTATTGAATTATTTATATTTATTTTGTGTGTTTATGTGAATCATTATAAGGAATCAACAAAGGGAATTTCACTGTGCATCGCATGACTGCAAACAACATTAGTTATGTTCATATTTAAGTTTTAATAGTCGCATGAGATTTACAAATTTATTACAATAAATATATTTAAGTTTAATATCTGTCAATAAAAAATATATATTTGAAATATTAACATTCAATTTTTCCTCATACTATATACTCCCTCCGTCCACAAAAAAACTTCTCATTTGACTTGGGCACAAGTTTTAAGGTGATAATTAGTGGTAGTGTCATTGGTAATAATTTTGATTAAAATATATGATTGGTTTGGAGAGAGAAAGATAGTTAGTTGTGGGGTCCTTAGTAATAATAATATTTTATTATGTGGAGCCCATCAAATATAAGAAATGAGAAATTTTTTGTTGGACAAAAATTTAAGATCAAATGGGAAGTTTTTTATGAGAGGGAGTAATTAACATAAAGAATAGAGAGTAAGATTTCTCATACTATATAACTAAAATACAAAAAATAGAGAGTATGATTACTACAAATTGTCTTTAAGTTACATCCTAAAGTATGATATCATTTTATTAATCTTTTTGCAAAACAAGAGCACCAATTAGATTTTTTTTTCTTAAGGATCTTACCCACACTAAATTTTTTAAATTTTTTGAGGTTATATGAATTACCCCGTGTTATACGTTAGGTTCCCCTTAATACCACCATAATAAGAGTAGGTTCGAGATATTCTGTTTGACGTACATCTCTTTTTCTTTAAACGGCTAACACACACTTCATAATTATTATTTTTTTTTTGTCCATGTCGGAACTTAAATTCACAACCACGTGGGACACCATAAACACACCTCATTATATATAATTTCTAATTTTAGTTCTTGGTTTGATCTAAATCACTTCATTATCTACGGACGAAATATAGCGTAGAAGCCGGTGAAATATGTCTTTTTTCAAAGTCGCGTTAAATCTTCCTTTTTTTCACTTATATAATATAAAATCATTTTATTTGATTAATTAAATAACGAAATGACCGTTGATTGATGAGTTATATATAACTTTTATATTAAATGTAAGAAATCCATGAATATGGTTGGGTATAGCCTGCACGCTTCATCTTTTCAGCTATGTTATCACGTTTCGTCACATGAAACTACTACTTGTATATTTCAGTATTCAAAAATATTACTATATGGCTCTTTACATAATTTCATTATTGCAAAATTTGAAATTTAATTAATAAAACTAATTTGAATGATTGTTAATCTAAACTAAACTAATTACGTACTTAACCCAGAATAATCAATTTTGCATAAGTTTAAGGCAGCGAGTGTAATTCTATAACAAAAGCTATGGCTATTGGGAAACTACATATCGTGTTTTTACATTCTGACGGGGCACCCGGTAGCATATTTTTTCAAAGAGGGGAAAAAATAACATTATTTGTGCAAATTTTGGTATATTTATGAACTAGATGATAACCCGTGATTCATCACGGGCGTCGAGACCAAATTTCTCAGTAAATATTATGTAATCAATCACACAATGAAATGCATATAAAAACAATAAATTTAAACAAACACAGGGATTTACGTGAAAACCCAAATCGGGAAAAAAACCACGGGCTGATGAAGCCGAGAGTCACCACTATAATATTGCAATGTTTATAAAACTTGACTAAAATAAAATGTACCGAAAGAACATAAATTATAATAAATTAACGACAGCAACTATTTCTTTAAAATTTTTGAAGTACTTCATGGTAGACCACATTCAAGGTGTTGTTCGTAACCTTTCCATCTTTATCGTATATCAATATCTTTAATCCTTTACGACTTTTGACCCTAGATAGTGCAACGTATAGCTGACCATGAGTGAAGACAGGTTTGGGTAAGAAAATCCCCACATTTGATAACGACTGTCATTGACTTTTATTGATTGTCATGACAAAACAAACTGAAAATGGAAATTGACGTCTATTCATCTTCAATGGTAGTCTCTTGTCAGAAGGGCTCTATGACATGGTATTAAAGTTCCATGCCCAATATTTGTTCCTGTCAGTTTGTTTCCAAAAACGTACAAGATTTTCAGTGTGACTTATACAGTCTTTTTTTTTTTTTTTTGGAACGACAAATCTAATCTACTCCTAAATAACCACCTATGTCCACTATGGGACTCGAACCCTCAACCACTAGGTTGGAGGGCAAACACCTTACCGCTAGGCCATTGACCCTTTATAATAACTAAATGGATGACTTATACAATCTATTATAATATTTCAGGGTGTATTCATTATAATTTACTTCCTTGATAATACTTTATTATCCAAATTATGTGTACCTTTGAAATAATTGTGTTGTTAATATATATTCTTGAGAAAGTAGGATATTGAGAAACAACATAATTGAGTTGACACATAATTGAGGTGACTATAATCAGATTATAATCAATTTCAGACTAACATAACACATGTTCAAAAGAAGATGTAATTCAAGAATCTTATAACACACTTGAAATTACAAAACACTTGACCACACAAACATTTTTGAAGCTGAACAACATGAGCTCCAATTGCAATTTATTTCCAAACTTCTTTAAAGCATCACCGAATTTAACACCTAAATAGCAAATCAATAAAATACCTTTAATCAACATAAAAAAGCTTAAATACCTTTAATCGACCACAAAAATAAAAAAAAATAAAAAATAAAAAAAACTTAGTACCTCAAATTGAACTTTTTGAAAACTTTAGTACCTTTTAATGCAATTTGGTCGGTAAATTTTACACAATAAAATTTGTGTAATATTAAACATGCTAATGATTTACAAAATGTATATAAATTTTGGACCAAAAATTTGATTTAACCCGTTACCCAATCCCCCCATTTTGAAACCTCTAAGGCTAAGAGTAAATGACTCCAATTTGACCCGTTTCCAATTTAGATTGCCAATTTTCTATTTTTACGATTTTACCCATTTGACCCGATAGGTATAGAACATAACCCTGTTAATTAATAAATACAGGTAAAACATGCTACCTTTATGCTGATTGCTCCTTCATTGGGCCTTTTCAGCATCTGCTCGAGCCTTGATGTCAACATTTCAAGATCCTTTTTGACCCGAAAATAAGAAGAAGATGTCAAGCGATTGCAAAAATATGTTGGCATTTGATTTAAGGTTTAGGGATTTCACAAGAAAAAGAACCAACTCAGCCCTCTAACTTCTTAATACTAATTTTGATGCATTATATTGACATGTGCAGCCAAACACATATAATAAGCAGTCAACGCTGAGCAGCCATCATTCATTTTGATGCATTATGTACAGCATTCTTCATTTGGAACATTATTTTTAAAACAAAATTAAAAAGAATACTAATTTTAACCTGTGCAGCCAAATGCTTCAAATTTTAACCTTTCTTCAATAAGAGAAGTGTGATGAAGAACAAAACCATTAGCAACAAATTAGTAATAATGTTAAGCATAATTTCGTGTAGAATGATCCAGAAATGTATGTAACTGAGTGTAACCCATTGCATTGTAATTTTAATAAACATGGTAGATTTTGGAAATAGACTTAGAGTTAAGAAAAATATAGCGATAGAATATACGTTCATAAGTTTAAAATTTCAGATGGGTAATTGAAAGGAAATTGACCTAATTGAAATTTTAAAGCACCATGTAGAACTTGATGATTCCTGTCTAAAACATTAAACAGCCGCTGGATATATGGACAGAATCTGCGGATTGATAAACGGCGGTGAATGATATTTCTTCAGGTAACAGATATAAACCACAAGCCATGACATGCATAACAAAAGGAACAATTGACAATGACAATATTCATACAGAATTGCGAATTAAAAAGCCCATACGATCCCAGTTGATTTTGTATAGATTTAGGTCGTTTCTTCGCTTCCGCCGGTAGCCGCAATGCGTTAAAAATCCTTCTTCCAATTTTGAATGCATCTTCCTACTGCACCGTAATCGATTGCAACTTTTGGAAATATGAGGAAAAAGAGGCGAAGAGAAAGAAAATACTTTTAGGGTAAATGGCACTGAAGATCACAACTTTGGATTTCAGAATTCGATCGTAAGATAACTGTTTCCAATATCATTGCCTGAAATCATGGAAGAGAGGTTTTCAATATCGATCGCAAGAGCCAAGGAAAAACGGGCAAAGCTGAGTAGGATTAGTCCAGTCAGCATAGCTGACGTGGACAACATAAAGTGGCAAGCATTTAGAAAAACTCTCATTTAATATAGATAAAGATACAGTAAGAGATATAATCCAATATTTCTGGTACCTGCTCCCGGGTTGCAAAGATAACCGGGTACCCCATCCCTGGTTTGTGGCTTACTTGGTGCGCAGGAATGACAGCAAAGGTGACAAGTGGCGGATAATTGTGAGGGTCCGGGGCGGGGGCGAACGCATGTGGAACCAAGTGGGGTCCATGGCCACCACTTGGTGGGCCACTTCCATGTGGAAAAATATTTAATAAAAGAAAATTAGTGGTAAATTTGTATGTGGTCCCCACTC
Source organism: Calendula officinalis (assembly GCA_963853835.1). Classification (NCBI taxonomy): domain Eukaryota; kingdom Viridiplantae; phylum Streptophyta; class Magnoliopsida; order Asterales; family Asteraceae; genus Calendula; species Calendula officinalis. Next base: position 5,773,485 of record OY970832.1, on the reverse strand, counting down.
AAAATTTTATGAAAAACCCCGGTTGAATTTAGTTCTGAATTTGACACTGGGTCCGGGTACCCCATACTTAGTAGCATCATTTTTGCAATTGGAGAAAAATCAATATTATTTGTGCAAATTTTGGTGATATATACATTAGTTTTGCCGAAAACTCCATTTCCGCTTTGTTACATATAAATGGTAACTAAACGGATGAGTTTTTCTTGTTCAATTTACCCGGGGAGGGCGAGTACATCGTTAGCTTTTGTTACATATGTGCTTATTGTGAAACATATCACACTTTAAACTTGAATAAAACATAGGTGTATGCAACTGCTTTTGTTAGTTGTGTTTTGTAATTTGAAATGAGTTGTATTCAGATGAGATACAAAAAAGATCACACCATTATTGCTAAGTGCTCAAGAGAATGGCCAGAAGATGTAAAATATATGTGGACGTATGACGTATCATGTGGCAGATGGCTAAGATTAAAATGCAAAACACAGGTGACATGCAAATTTATAACCGATTATACTAGCTTTAATATACTATATAAATAATAAAAAAACATTGTACAATGTAAAAGAGAATAAAGTATCTTATCTTATATACAAACAAAAAGAAAGACATGAAAGAAAGTTACATTAGATCCACAGCCTCGGTGCAAGAAAAAACCAAATGTATCAGATGCGAAATAATATACATGTGTGAATTTTCAACGTATGACTTCTTGTAATTTCTAAATTTGCACGAGGCACCTTTCAAAACAGCATGTGTTACTGTAAGACTCCGACTACTCCAACCCACGAGTGGAGAAAACCCCGTTAGATCCACACACATGTTTCCCTCCACTCAATTCAAAATCAATATGTCAACATGTCTTAGTGTGGATCTTCTATCCAACGAGTCATTAAAAATTGGAACAATTTCAGTAGCAAAATGTATAAGTCTGGTAACAAAAAAATTCGGTCCCATTGGGTCTTTGGGAAAGCTTATTTAAAAATACTTGTGCTTATGAGCTTTTAAGTTTATGAGCTTAATAAGCTTTTGTTAAATAAAGTGTTTGGATGTGTTGATATATGTTTATTGTAAATTTGTAACAGCTCCTAAATAAGCCTTTAAATAAGAGAATTAATGAAATGAGAGAGTAAGGATGTAAATTATAAATACTTAGAAATATTTATTAAACTTAAATAAGCTTAAAAACGCATACCTCATAAATAAGCGATCTCACTCACCCCTTAAATGAGCTGTTGTGATGTATAAAGTGTGAATTGAAACTACTGGTTTTTCATGTACAAATACTTGCTTAGTGTTTAAGGATCATATACCTTTAAACGGAAAGTATACTTTGATAGACCAAATTGGGCAATTTGACAAATTTAATATACGATTTGATGGGCTTTTCATTAATGGGCTCATCTTGTTTAACCTTTAAAGTTTAAAATACCGTTGTCTTTGAGCCCATATTCATGTTGCCTTCCATGAAAATTGAAAAGTTGGAATTTCAAATCTAACTTTATTTAGAAATGGGCTCGTGACATAAAATTTTCTTACATAACATGCTAAGTCCATCAAAGCGTTTTAATTTAAATTTTAAACATTTAGTTTCACCTTATAAGCATCGATAGGTGTGCGATCAATGAAAAAGCATATACCACTGTTCCAATAGACAATTGACATGCTAGAATAACTTTGGTTAAAATTTGCTACGATGTCAATTAAATGAGGACATAATATACAAAATATAATTAACCATCTGGCCTAGTGGTAAACTCTCTGAGGACTTAATCACACACTATTAACTATTTATACTTTCTAGAGGTTACGGTTTTATTTCTCACTGGGTAGGTATACCACGACAAAGTTCGACCAACATGAGGAACTGATCATTATAACATTAACACCCTTTAAAAGAAACATAAATTGTACACTATTACATATGTAATGTAAGAACCCAAAAATTCCCACACATCCACATTTAGACAACCACGTACCCAAGCGAAAAAGCACTCCTTTATTGGATCCTTTTTATGTCTTTTCTATTGTCATGAAAAAAGGGTTATTTAGACACATTATTCTCACCATCTGATTAACATCTAAGATTGTGAATTTAAATATAAAGAACTTGCACTTTCGGTAATCTAATTCTTTAGGAGTTAAATCACTTTAACTTCATATTATTAAAATCAAAACTGTTTTATCAAATGGTGAAATAAAATTTTATATTTATATTTAGGTGTCGCCGTTTTGCTCGTGATATACACGATCTAATCATTGTCATGATCATGCCCGAAATATTTCTTGACTATCTCATAAATGTTTACCTAGCTAGGAAATGATCGACCCCGTAACCTCTACAAGAATATTTGAGACGTTTTTACCACCAATCCTAACTTATTGTCAAACTTTAATTATTCAATATCATATAATCATTTACAAAAACGCACCCTTATCAAACATAGAAAACATAATAATGAAAATAACTTCAAAATTAGCATCTTGTTAACATTAGTTAGTGTTGAATTAAATATTTACTCGAGATATATGGTAGGGTAAAGTGGTATATATAATGATAGGTAGTGAGTCCCTCTTTTTGACCCTTAGACTACCCGTAATGGGTGACCAAACTAAGTTTGGTCACCCCTGCCACCTCTGCGACACATCAGCTTTCTCTCTCCTGATCAAACACATGACCAGACAGCGACCAATAGCCCGTAATGGGCGACCGAATTGGCGACCAAATTTTTTTTTTATTTTGCAGATTATTAATATATATATATCTATATTACTTATTATATATATAATATATTATTAAATTATTAATTATTAAATTATTAATATATATATATATATGTGTGTGTGTGAAAGAGGGCAAGACGAACGGTCGACTGGTTCGCAACGGTCGCGACCGAATTCGGTGTAACGGGGAGGGACGCGTCGCCGGAGGTGAGGTGGCGGTCGTGACCGAACGAACGGTCATGCGTTACGCCCAGTCTTATAATCATGCATGCATTGTTAATTATTCTTTTTAAAAACCAGAAAAGAAAACCATGTGTTCTGAACATGACTCTCTTTGTGTTTTTTGAACCCACAAACATCATATGACATGACCCCCCTGCCTTGTCATTTAAACACAGCTTCAATCAGTCATTCAGACTGAACCAGCAACCAAACAGGTCTTGCATGGCTCATCAGGTACTGAACCCATGTGGGTTTTTCTGGGTGTGTTTGGTTCAGTGTGAATTGATTGATTTTACTAATTGCAGGTTGAAGAAGATTACGGTTGCAGCCTCTGAATATCATGAGATCTGTTTCATTCAGCACTATGCTTACTGGTTCTCGTTCATCTTCTTCACATTCACATTCTTCTACAGATTTAGACACTGAGGTATTTCGATCTCATGGAAACTTGTTTTTGATTGTTACAATTACATATTAATTTTATAAATAAATTTAAAAAAAATCGAGAATTATGGATTCAAGAGGGTCTCTTTGCATTTAATTTATTTACACAATATATAAACTAGAAATAATATTGTTTTCTATTAATTTTCTTTACTCATTTAATCAATAAAAGTGACTAAATCAAAAGAAAAAATTAGTAAAAGAATTACTGGATTTCACATGACAGTTATTTTATAAATAGGAGGGTGAACTTCAATCGAGATTTAGTAGGATAAAATACAATTTTTCTTTACAATATATGTTGTTTTTTTCTTATAATATGCTAGGCCTTATTTCCAGATTCGAAATTGCTAAATTCAGATAAATGTACGTGTTTAATTGATTAATTTTCAAGTAGCTATAAAATAATCTTCTGAGAATAGGAATTTCAGCTCTGAAAAACGAAAGTTTGGTATTTTTGATGGGATGTGCCTCTGCAAATATGTTTTTGTGAGTTAGTGCCAATCAAAGATTCTGAGCTATTCTGTAGAAACTGGTAAAACTGAATTAATGGAGGTCTAACATAGTACAATTACCTGCTACAACATTGGTAATGGAAAAGATAACAATTATTGATATAAATCTGTTGTACTATATGTTCTATATGTTGTATCTCAAGGTGTAGAAGAAGCAATATTACGGTTATAAATTATCTTCTAATGAGAAAATAAATTCCATAAGTAATAATTAGTTATGGTATAACAAGAAGAATTTGGTAATAAGAGTTTCAATTTGTGTGTAAGCTGACTAATTAATTCCACGATGATTATCCGCATTGTGAGTAATCTACAATTAGTCAATTACTAGTATTATTGTAGAAAATGGCTGACGTATTGTTAGTACAGTGATACCTTTTTGGGTACTATAAATCTGCTAGGAGTCAGTGGTATGTTTCAGCATCTTGGTACAACTCCTAGGTTTGTAATTTAAATGAATATTATTTCATCTTACTGATAATGGAAAACAATAATGTGTATGTGTTAAAGGAAACAATAATACATGAAATGAAAAGTTATATGTATCATGTAAATGGTAAGTCCTTTAATATAAATTCGTCGTTAAAAAAACACGCTTCATGATTATGGAAAATGGTAGCATAACTGATAATGAATTTGCGTCACAATTACTTAAATGAATGACTTGTTTTCGGAAGTATTTTTGGGCATAAAACATTTCACTCATATAGTTTGTAGTACATTTTTGTTATTCGAAGTACAACTAATATCATTTGCACATGTAAATATTTCTATTTTGATATTGATATACAACCATAGATACATAGAGTATTAGCTGTAATGCATATATAGTATCTACGCGATGAAGATTTTATAAGAATGGATAAAATTAGTGTATATGTTGGGTTTAGAAAATAAGCCTAATTAGCTTTGTCGTTTAATAGTTTGGCTCATTTGGCCATATCTTCTTTTGGTGCAAAGATAAAAGTAGATGACCAAACACTTTTCAACCTCGAGACAAGTGAATTCTAACCATTTTGTTTAAAATAGTTGATTTGTTTGTTCTGTTAGAATGCGTGATGCAAAAAAGTATACTATTTTAGATGTTACTTTTTTCAAATCGAGAAAGGCTTTAGAGAAAACATTATCTTAGATCAAAAAGTTTTTCATCCAACAATCGAATTCTTGAAAATGTGGGATCTCATGGAAACAGTCTATTTACATTCAATTAGAGATATGATTGTCTAATCTTATCTCTCATACCCCTACTTTTAAGGGATTACGTATTGTTGTCATTCTATTCGAACTCTTGCCATGTTATTGAACCCATCATGGCTATATATTCTAATTATTTTACAGGACGAATTTTATGACACGTACCGATCACAAATTAATAGTGAATGATTCTAAAAATGTCATATGTCATGCAGTCAACTGGATCTTTCTTTCACGATAGGAGCGTCACTCTAGGAAACCTCATGGGTATTTCAAGTATTGTCGAGCTCTCACGGAGATCCCTAAGACGAGGGAAAACGCTAACTGAAACATTATCTTTAGAAACCAAGAGACAATCGAACCCTAAATCAAAACTTTGGTGTTTTGGTTTTTGTTTATGCCAAAAAGACAATTGTGATGTGGTTGATATTTCTAAAAACAACAATATTGTGCCCCTTGGTCACTTTCTTGAAGCGGAAAGAAGGGCTGCTCAAGATCATAGACAAGGCCAACATAGTCCCCTTATTTATGGAGCCGATGAACTAACATTGGCTCAGCCTTTCCGAGAATCATCAAACTCGTTGTTTATGGATGGGACCATCATGCCTCCTACTAGGTTAACCTCGTCGTCTAGTTCGTATACTAATGAGAGAAGAGAGGTTAAAGGGTTCAGAATTCAATGTTTTTGATTTATTTATTTATTTATTTATTTATTTTTGTGATTTATCGATCTTTGTTACTAGATCGATTTACTAGGTTTGTTTTTGTGATGGGCTTGTCAATTTTGTAATAAGTAATGGTGTTTGATGTCATTGTTGTTTTTTCTATTGGATATGGTGATTAGTGAGGTATCCAAAGTTTTTTTTCTTCTATCTTTGGAATGGAATATTTGTTACACTTCACTTCAGATGAGCTTTTCAAGTTTCATATCAATATATCATGATTTTCTTTATTGTAATTTTAGTTCAATTAATAACGAATTCATTAATTAAATACTCGAAACCATGCCAATAAGTTATGTCTGAATAGGTCCAAAGCTATCTCTAAAATAGCTTATTTGAACTTTTCTTTAAACTCACAAGTCACAATTAGATATCTAGGTGGTTCAAGATGAGTGATCATATTGTTGAAACTTGCCCCGTTCTATTCTTTTTGCCATTAAAAAAAATATAACTGTTACTTTTTTAAAGGAGAACTTATTACACATGTTCCAAGGAGACGGGTTTACAAGTCCACAAAGTGGGGAAGAAAAATAAAGAAAGGGAGTACGTTATAATAACCTTTGACCACTTCGAAGTTGGTAGTATGATACTCTTTCCTTCTCATTTTTATTGTCTAACTTATTATTTTTATTTATCTCAAAATAAGTGTCAATTTCAAATTATAACCAATCATATGAATTATTAGTGAGTAAATATGAGATTTTATTAGTGTACTATTCAATAATTGCATTTTCATAAAATTGTTCATCTTTTATCTAGTGGATAATAAATTTAGGACGGAGGTAGTAATTTTTTAAAAGATTTAGTTTTCAACTATCATCTTTTTATATTTTGTAATTAAATTATTATTTGTTAATATCTTTGTGAAATGTTTAAGATGAGCTTTAATTTTTATTTAGTTTTAAGTGATAAATCTTAATTATTGATTAATAAAATTTAGTGGTCAAGATTAATCATATTTTATACATGAAGAAGTATTTTGATCATTTGACACTTACAAAAAAATATATATATATATATATATATATAAAAAATCAAATTTTATTATTTTTTAAAAATTATTCTATTCTATTTTATTTTATTTTTTATTATTATTATTTTTCGTTAAAAAAAATATTATTTTGATAATCACATGTGATTTTATTGTACAATCACATATGATTGTATATTTCATGGTTCTAAAAGGCTCACCTTGACTTCTGTTATGACACGCTAAAACTCGAGGCTTGACCATGCCGCCACGCCATGGTCTGAGGCTCGGGCGTAAGGCTTCCGTATGTAGAGGTCGAACTTGACTCACATTTACCTATAATAAGTTGTGGTTTTTAAACGTATTAAAACTAGCGATCTATATGAACCAAATATATATATATAATTAATTAGTTATAAAAATGATTGAACATGCCGAATATCATGAGTTATGTGTTTTTTCATCTTTGTATATATAATTTTATATGTATAATCTCTATCTCTACTACTTATAAAGCATTTAGACTCTTTCCATAAATAATTCTTTGAAAATTCAGCCACTTTCTTTCTATTTTTGGGAATTTAATCCTTTAATTAAAAAAAAAGTCTAAGCCATGTTTCGAACTCGCAACCTACAGGTTAAATAACAACGACCAAACCACTAGGATAGGCTTTTGGTTGCGACACGTTTTCTAAACACAAAAGTTATAAATGCTATCCGCAACACCTTTTTTTTCCAATACCTTGGTTCCCTAACCCAGACTTCGATTCCTTCGTCTGCCTCCTCGATTCCTTCGTCGATGATATCCTTCAATTTAACCCTCCCTCTCTTGCAGATACACTACCACTGCCCTAAATCGCCGCATACTTCGTCTTCTCTGGTGACCACCAGTCTCTCTCGCAGCTCGGGTTCGTCTTCTCTGGTTCATATTCTATGTTTCATCTTCGTCAGTCACCCATTATCTTCCTGTTGTTTCAACTTTTTTGTTGTTTCATATGTGTTTTGTTCGATCTTTTTCTAACATTTCGTACATGAGGTCGATTTAGGTGATTGATGATTCTAGGGAATCAATATTTCTCTTCTTCATTATCATGTAGCCCTAAAATCGTCTGTTCGTGTCAAACCCTAATTACATATATAAACGGGGTCTTATCCTGTTCCACTCGACTCTATAGGGTTGATTTTTGAGGTATTGCGTTCTAAAATTTTATATTTATGTACAGGTGGTTGTTTTGATTCTCGTGTAACAAGCTTTACAGGTCAGTGGAAGCAAAGGTTATCAAATGATGTTTTCTCTATTCTCTACTGTGGATTTTGTACCGTGTTACTAACACATTCGTGCTTTTGATTGTTAACTAAATCTGTTTTCTGTTGTCTATTGTTTTAATCAATGGAGTATAAAAGGAGTGTGATGGTACATATGCTATCAAATCAACATTGTGAGGCCGGTCAGCGTATCCCGCAAGTGTTCATTGCTGTGGTGGAAATCTGTAATCGGGAGTAGCGTTTCAAAAGAGGAATTAATTGCGAAAGAAAAGTACCAGAAAGGTTGGAAATTGGAAGGTTGTTGGTCTGTCAGAGGTGATCTTGTTAGAATGATAGGAAAGTCAGTGAGTAAAAAGAAAAGAAAAATTGACCATATTGTCATAAAGACTACATGTAGGATTCTTTATCTTTAAATTATAACTTTTAATTGGCACAATATATCATTGTGTACCTATTTTTTTAAAATTTGCAGGACTGGCAATCCAGCACCAATTATAAAGGTATTTAGGCCGAAGATTTGATTTTTAATGATGTTAAACTGGATGGTGTTGTTACTTTGGTAGATGCAAAACATGATAATATTGATGTGGATGATGTTAAGCCAAATGGAGTTGTTAATGAGGCAGTTAACATCAAGGTGAAGGTGAAGGTGAAGGTCAAACGGTCAACGCAAACAATGCTACTAATGTGAAAAATGCTTGGGTTGCTGAGGCATCAACCACTATGAAACAAGTCCCTAGGGTACGAAATGGAATTTTGTTTTAAATTATTTGCTTATGATATATAATATATTTATAAAAGAATTATGTTATTGACCTGCATAAAAATTTACTAATTTTGACTCTTTTGGTAAGTAAAGAACTTCAAATCCATCCATTCGTAAATAACATATGTAAATAAATATGATTTCAGGTTTTTGAAGGTGATGTTGTTTGTTGAACCCGGTGGTTTTTGTAGTCGTCGTGAATATGCTCTATGGTTGATTTTTGCCATCAGTGCACTTTCAAGGAACATAAAATTAGATAATATCATTTTGTTTTTTTTACTTGTTAAATAAGTTTTTGTAGGGTTTTACTTATATATGTGATATTAATTAAAGTTGATTTTTTCAATATTCTTTGTATTGATATACCTATCGAAAGGATACCCTGCAATGTATATTGAGAATGTTGCTGGTCTTGATTTTGATGAAATTACACCCGAAGACCCTGATTTCTCATCCATTTAAGGTAAATATAGATATCTAAAATTTCTGGATTCATTATTGTTCTATTTTAACTGCATTATTATGCATTTAGTTTAGTCATGAACTGCTGCTACGATCTTTGTTTTCTAAACCAATTCACCCGTAATCTATCACTATGGACTTATTTTTGTTTTAGTAATGCAGGGTTGAAGCAAGAGATTTCATATTCGGTCCTCCAATTGCATTACCCATTGATGCAAAATTTGTCCCTGTGAGAACCAAACAAGTTACCTGGTATCATTCTTGTGTAATATGCACATCTAGACTAAAAATGTTAATTTCAATAAATGGCGTACATGCTCTAGGGAAATATCTTTTCAATTCAGGGTGATTTTCATATACTTGCATTGATGGGTATCCTACTGTACATGGATTTGCGACTTTTTCTATTTAGAAAATCTTAAAAATTAAGACAACACCCTATGGAAATATTTATTGTTAATTTGTACATTTATTGTTAGGAAATCCTACTGTACATTCAGATGTTTGCATTTATCTAATTTAAATTATCATTAATTTGTACATTTATTGTTAGAAAAAATGTGTTGACAACATCATTTGCTCGCCGTATAATATGGTTCCAGGGTACCCGCCGCCGCATTGCGCGGGTACCCTGCTAGTTATAATTTATGTACAAAATTATCGTTTTACATCGCGCCTTAGGAAACGCCACGAGTCATCATGGCTTCGCCATAGCCCGCTAAGGCTCAAAGCTTGACCATGCCGCCACGTTGTTATTTATAACCTTGGTATATTTGATCACATGTGATTCAGTATACAATCACATGTGATTATCATATTATGTGTTATTAATGAAAAATAAATATATATGTTTTTCAATAATAATAATGTAATAATAATAAAAATAAAATAATAAATAATTAAAAAATAAAATAATTAAAAAATTAAAAAATAATAAAAAACAAAAAAATTATTATTTTTTAAAAAAATGACCAAACTACCATTCCATGTATAAAATATGTAATTAATCTTAACCATTAATCGTAATTAATCAATGATCAAAATTTGTCCCTTAGAACTACATAAAAATTAAAAATTATCTTGAATACATCTCTAATATCTTAATATATCATTAGAGTATTACAACGCAGTAATTCTGGACAATACTTGTGAAGTTGTGATTACTATGAAAAACAAAATTATAAGTATCTAATTTTGGTTTAATATGTAGATTATAGAAATGGTTACTGTCGTTTTTTATTTTTCATGTTTTGTTTCTAAACTTTTTTTCTTACTTTTTTGTCCAAGTGGTCTTGAGTTTTCAGTTTTCTCATACCAGTTTATACAAAAAAAAAGTTTGAAGTGTTTAATTATCTTTTAACTTTATAATTGTTATTTCTTTCTTTTTCAGTACCACAAAGCTTCACACCACCGTCAATACTCAATTCCAAAGATCTTATTAAAAGTTATTTTAAAAAATTAACTTTTACTGAAAAGAATGAGTAAATTATCGACAACAAATTGAAGATTTTCCAGATTGTAAAAGGTTTTCCCCTCAAAGATCAAGACAATGCAATATCATTAGAAGAGGACCACAAATGAGGTTGTAGAAATGTGAAAGGACAATTATGTAAGTAATTGATTGCTCTTTAGTTTTCTACATATATTGAAATCTGTTTGACCACTTGAGTGTTGGTATGCACTCTGGCATTAAGGGTGTTTAAAACTAGATTTTTGGATATCTGGAATTTTAGATAGTGATTTGTTTATTGAAATCCGGCATATGAAAATCTAAAATTTGTATATGCGTTATCCGGAAAAAAAAAACATATTTGTCGGATATCTCGGATATTTTTCGAATATTTTGGATATTGGAAAATTTTGAAAACACTATCCGGATCTGGTATCCGAAATTCGGATATCCGGATTTTTGGATACTCGGATTTTCAGATATCCAGCACTGGATATTTATTCAGATTTGTGACTTTTCGGATATTTTCAAACACCCCTATACTTAGCATCAATATCCTTTCTCAAACTTTGAAAATGCTACAATTATCCTCAGTACGTTAGTACGTTAGTAATGTGGATGGATAATCTTATAAACTTTTCTTAATGAAATACTAGTAGAACGAGGTAATATTTATATCATAAAAAATTATTTACACATCACAACTTAAGTTTTAGTATACTTTTATTCTTTGCTTTAAAAATTTATTCAGTATAATTAATGATGAAATGATTAGTTTTTTTATGTAGATATCATATTTGTGGTGCCAAATATGAGAGATTTTTTCCTAAAAATCCCTATGATAGCTGAGTTTAATTTATAAAGGAGCTTGAACCGGGAATACTAGCTAAAAAATTGTGAGTAAGCTTCCATCATATCATAGGAAGACTAAATGATGACAACTCTTGTAAATATACATATCTTTGTCACACATTCATAAGATTGTGATCTTTAAAAAGAAAATCCGGTAAAATATACTTCCTCCGTATCACAATAAGTGATACATTTGGAAGATCACGGAGTTTGAGACAAAAGATTAAAGTAAGGTTCAAATATATTAAAGTATGATTAAAATATATTAAAGTAGATAGTTAGTGGATGTTGGGTCCCACTTTTCTTGAATAAAGTGATAATTAATTTTAAAAGTAAAAGTAGGGGTATAAGAGTAATTTCACTTTATTAAAGTGGTTAGTTAGTGGAGGTTGGATCTCATATTTTTGCCAAATAAGGTAACTTTTGAAGTGTATCACTTATTGTGAAACACCCCTAAATGGAAAGTGTATCACTTATTGTGATACGGAGGAAGTATACTTCCTCCAATTTAATAATAAGTAATACATTTTCCATATCTGGGTGTATCAAAATAAGTGATACACTTTGAAAGTTTACTAACTATCTACCTACTTTAATAAAGTGAAATGATACATTTATCCTTACTTTTTACTTTAAACATTATTAACTTTACTTTATTCAAGAATTATGGAACTCATTCCCCACAAACTATTAAATTAATCTAATTTAACCTCATTATAATCTTTTGCCTCAAAAACCGGGAAATCAAGAATGTATCACTTATTTTAAATCGAAGGAAGTATATTATAATTATTCTTATAACATCCAATTCATATTTGACTATGCAACGTGTATTAGTCTCCACCAACGTAAATCTCTTGATCCGATCACAAGTTGACAAAAATTTGTCATTTAGTATGAGATGGTTCAGGAATTAATACACCCATATAATTATACCCAACATAAAAACAAAATCGTACATATTCATTTAATATCCTTATGTACGTGTTTTCGGTTTCTTCATCGTAACAAAAACGTCGATGGACCACAATATTTTGACCGGTGTTACATTTGAAAAGAATGGAAAATGAGGGGTGTCAAAAGGCAATAAAAAATAAGCCCCACATAACTTCAGAGTCTTGTAAATTGACCCCACCAGTTAGATGGAAGTTACAATTTGGTCCCCACAATATATGACCCAATCTCAGTTGTCTTCATACATAAGAGGGTATGAAACTATGAATATACATGATGGTACATCAAATTATTGAAACCAACCAACAGACAGTGATCACATGAATAACCCAGCAACCACACACTTGTACCTTAACTAAGATATCATGTAATCAAGGTTGTGCAATCATACGATACAAGATGTACATCATGCTGTCAAAGTTATACTTCACTTAATAATATTTACACCACGAAATAGTGAACATATGTATTAATAGTGTCAACGTAAATGAACATATTAAAAATAATCACCTCAGTTCGGCAAAATCAAGTATGATTTATTAGTTTTGGTTTAAGATATATTATTAAAGAAAATTACTGAGACGTTCTGTTGTACACCTCGTTTAACCAATGAGGTCTTAATCTATCACTAATCAAGAAATAAACACAAATCTCGCAGAAAATGAATCAACGAGCTCGTTGATATTTAGTAGGTCAAGGAGAGCTCGCCACATGTTCATATTCCTAACCGTAAGTTGAAATTTTTGCCGAGCATTAATATAAATCGTCATTAAAATTAAGACACCTAGAAAATCATCAAATTGCAAGAAACTCTTCGGCAAGTTGGGCAGAAATTTATACCGTTCCGTGATTTTGTATGTGTCTTAATTTAATTGGGCTCGACGATTTATTTTTAATGTTGGCTAAATTTTCAACTTTCGGCTAGATATATGGACACATGGCGAGTTCTGTTTGACCCACCCACAAAATATAGCCGAGCTCACTGAGAGATTTTCAACATGATTTATCTCTAGTTCATAAAATTTGGTAGATTCTAAGTTCTAACCATATATACAAATTTTAGTTTACCTCTTTACGATACGATAGAAAATCTCATATTGTTATGTTCTAACAATCATCTGAGACATTAATCTAGTTTTTAACAAAAAATATCTCCATGTTTTAATAATATACATGACGTATATTTTACATTTCTAAAGTATATTCTCAACAAATATTCGTTGGTTATGTATTTGTTTACTTACATTTTATTATCAATATTAATGGATAATAATAACTTTCTAATCCATTGAGATGTGGCTCTTAGTTTATTTAACATTTCACTAATATAGAAAACCACTAAATCATGAGTCATCTAACTCTTGACTTTAGTTGTCACATGTCATTGAGTGGTTTGTTATTTGTTTGTTATTACCTAAATAAATTTTTTTGAAAAAAATGTACTTACAACCAAGTCGGTAGTTGATCTTTGTCGAACTCACCTCCTTTTAGGGAATAAAATCACACCTTCTTTTTTACCCTTCAGTAAGTCTCGAACCGGATACTAAGGTTACCCCTGGTGGCCTGGTGATCTAGACCAACTGGTTAAGATAACATTTTATATATTACTATTAATATGTTAGTTTATAAATCCGTGTATCTTTACAAACCCACAGTGAAACATGGACACATACTTCTCGTTTAGTTACAAGTTCCGCAATCTTTTACTTATATATCAATTTTTGACAAAACGCTTAAAATTGATCTAATTACATCCCGTTATACATCTTAAGGTTGATGTCGACGTTACGCATGAAGTATATGAGTCATATATATCGCTTCAAACGAAATCCTTTTTATATATAAAGCAAAATACATAAAAACAAAATTACTTTATTATATAAAGTGCCACACGCCATAACCATGGAAATAAAAACAAAGGATGGGGTACAATTTACCACTCACCATTCTTCCATTAAAAGCATTACATAGATGAATATTGAATTTTCTAGCCTTGGGTAAAAAAAATAATACTCTTTAAACAAGTAACTAAACAAATACTCACCACTTCCTTTGCTTATTGCTTCAATCAAGAATAAATTTGAAGACATGATCATTCTATACATCACACCCAATCGGGCCCGACCCATTTTTCATGGTTTATCACATTCATGGTCAACAGAGACCCGACCCGAACGCCCCATCATTTTCCCAAACGAGGGTACAGCCGATAACCCCCTAAAACTACTGCTTCCTTCACTCAAATTTTGAGATTTTCTTGATTTGCGCAACTTAGGAGAGGAATAAACATCGAGTTCTTGGTCAACAGAGTTGACTTTGACTTTCACAACGGTCAACCGTGCTATATTGCTTCTGCAAAATGGGCAGATGGGTGCGGGCTGAATTGCGGTTGTTGGGTTGGGTTTGTTGTGGCAACATAATGCGAGTGTGCATTGAGCACACATTTGGTGACCACAATCTTGAACTTCAATCGCACATAATTGGTCAAAACATATGCAACATAATTGCGAATCGCTGGCCTGCAACAACAAAAAAAAAATTAATTATTTAAAGTTAGTTGTGGAATATTAGATATTTAGATCATTGTTCATTAAACTAATTTAAAGTAAACATAAACATATGTTATGAAATGTTAATAAAAATATCTAGTGGTATCAAAGTCAAAAGTCATCAAATATGACCATTTCCACATATAACAATCCAAAAGTTTTTTATATTTTGTTTACATTTTTCCAATCTTTTTGTCTTTTTTGGATTTTTTATCGTCTCTTGTTCTTGACCATTAAGGGAGCGTTTAGATGTCTGTTTTGAAAACTATTATGTAATCAAATTTTAATAAAATAGGCGATAGTGCACGAGACATGCTCCCATTGTTTGAACAAACATTTACTATTAAAAAATAAGATGTGAAATGAGAGTAAAATTCTTTTAATTTAGGTCAAAAATCAATAGTACCTCCGAGATGTTATCATCGACATCTGAATGGGAAGGAGATGACACCGAAAATCCCGAACCTTTTAAAATATTTCTCTCTCTTTCTCTATTGACCTCCATTAAAGCTTGCTCTAATAAAGCTTTTGCATCTTGATTAAGCTCGTTAATGAACTTCAATGGTGATGGCCACACTAATGGCTCGGCTGATGAAGGATTTAGTAATGCCGCACATGTGCCGTTTTTGTGTTTTAAAGCAACCGTATACGGAATTCTCCTACATTGTTTAAAAAAAATCAGTATACACTAAGTAGTATACTATTTAATAATCAAATTTTTACGGAAAAAAAGAATTTAATTACCCGGATGCATCTCTATGGAGTCGATCTGCACCCCATGCTAATAATTCTCGAATGCAATCTATTGAACCCCCTCTTGCAGCCAAATGAAGTGGAGTGCTACCGGGAAGACTACAAAAATAAGATTAGTTAGCAAACACGAAAATAAATTAAAGATATTAATTATAAGGGTTTGTTAACGATAACTTAAGGACTGTTTTTAAAGTGTAAGCACGTGTACAAAATTATTGTACTCTAACAGCTAAAATACAATCATTTATGTGTGTGTTTACGGCTTAAAGAATTGTTATTAACAAAACTCTAATTATAAAGAAAATCTAAAATAAAACAAATAAATAAAAATCTTGTAATAATTTTTACCCATAACCACCGGTGGATGCACACACAAGAGCACCATTATCCAAAAGATTATGAACACATTCAGGGCGTCTTTGACGGGCAGCTAAATGTAACGGTGTTGCTCCTTTACCGTCTCTTATATTCACAAATCTTGAAAAACCCCTAAAATTTGAATTCCCCAATTTAATTTCAGAGAAATTTGTAAGATTAATTTATGAAAAGATGGTTGATTTGTTAATAAAGAATGGATTTTTAAAGGGGTTTTACCAAGAAACCGCAACGTGTGAGGTTCGGGCAGAGGAAATAATGGCTTGGAGACAATCGGAGTGACCGTAATAAGCAGCGTAGTGTAAACATGTTCTTCCGTTTAATGAATCGAACATTAGAATCTGTTGAATTTGAACAAAATTATCGTCAATTTTGAAGTGAATCTAATCGATTTCTAGTTTTAGAAATCTAATTAAATGTAAGTGATCAACGTACATTAGCACCAGCTTCAATTAGCTTCTCAACACAAGAGATCTTTCCATACATTGCAGCTAACATTAATGGAGTCTGTTTATGACGATTTAAAGAATCAGGATTGATTGATCGATTCTCCAAAAGCATACAAACAATCTGAAAGATATTGAAAACCCAGATAAGACATCAAACAAATAAACAAAATCAAAAGCACCCATCAATCAAATCAACCGAAAATTGAATCTTTTTACAATAAAGCAACACGTTTTAGCACAAAAATCAAGAAATCAAGAACTAACAAACCTCGATCTGGCCATTTGCAGCAGCTATGTGAAGAGCAGAACGACGATCATACACAGTAGTTTGTTTAACAAGATTTGGGTCTTTTTCCAAAACAGTTTTCACAATCTCCAAATCCCCAAATTTAACTGCTGCGAATAAACCATGTTCATCTTGTATTCTGCAACTTAAACCTTGCCCCATTTTTAAGGGATTTTATGGTTTGATTGTTAGTGTGGAGACCGGCGGAGGTTCGCCGGAAACATCCACCGGTGGCAAGAGAGGGATTGGTGGTGGTGGTGGTGGTTGTTAATGAAGAAAGTGTAAAATGGCGTCATATTTAAGTAGAGTAGAGTAGAGAGATAAATGGGGACACAGGGCCAAAGACGGAGGAGGATGGCGAACGGGCAGCTAGGAGAGGTAAACGTCTGACAACGGGCAGGTGTCAGTAACTTACGGGCAGTTTTGAGATTCCAAAACTAATCTAGTGGGTCCATTTACTTAGGTGAAAATAATAAAATATAGGAGTAAATATTTGTATCCTAGTAAATAACCAAGAGAAATACTAATGATACCCTTAGGTGTTTGTTTGATTGGTGTTTTGTATTGCGATTTGAAGTAGATTATCTGCTTATTGTGTTTTAAAAACGTAAATAATCTAAAACTAATATTTGGCAAAATGTATGAAATAATCATTTATTTGCTTTTTGGATATTTCAAAATGGAGTTTTGAAAAAGTAGGTTGGTACTTACTTATTGCGTTTTGAAAACAACTTATTTGCAAATTTTACATTTTAACTAAACAAATAATCAAGTTTGCCAAACACTAAAAAAGTTGATTATCTGATTATTGCGATTTTAAACAGCATAATCAAATCCAAACACTATTTTTCAGAATCACGTTTTGTAATCGCTGATTATCTGATTATTTATTTTCAAAACGCATAATATATTTTCAATAAGCAATCTCAAACACCCCTAAATCGAATAGAATTTAGAGGAATTGAAATTCAATTCCATTATATTTCAATGTTTAATTCACATAAATGATGGGAATTGGAATCATGTTACATGTAGTTGTATAACAACTATTAGATGATAATATAGGAGCAGGGGACTTTAAAATGAGAGGTCACATATTTGATTATTTCACAATCTAAATATCTATTACGGAGTATATGGTAAATTAGAAGGTTACGATTACGTCACGTATATTATGAATTAAGCTCGCTTATCCTGTAGGAGAAACATGAACACCCTTTTAGTTAGGAACTAGTAGCTGTATAGCATTGTACTAAAAGTTACGGAGTATATATTTTCTTCGTTTTAAAGTAAGCGATAGACTTTTTATTTTGGGATATTTTAAAATAATTGATACATTTTGAAAATATATCTTATTTGGTAAAAAGTAGTGGATCTCATACCCACTAATTATATATATCTCATTTAATATATAATTTTTTACCTCAATAATATGAAATCTAAAATGTAAAACTTATTTTGAAAGTGATGAAGTATATAATGTATGGTAAATGTTAAAGGTAGTTCAAGGATTTTAGCTAGTCCCAAAGGATAATTAATAGTCATTGGATTAAGAAAAAGTCAAAGGTCAAGATCAAGATTCAAACCATACAAACACATGTGCTTCAGTACATCAATACCCCACCCACCTCCGGTGGCCGGAGTCGGCGGCGGCCGGCGGTGGTGACCTAAGCATATGCCAAGCATCGATATTCTTTACGGTTCATATTCTTTTTAGAATGAATGTAAAGGAAAAGTGAAGTATTTTGTTAACGAGGTTTAACATATATCTCGACTAGGGGTGCTTATCGGGCCAAAACCGAACCGAACC
This sequence comes from Calendula officinalis, assembly GCA_963853835.1. NCBI lineage: Eukaryota > Viridiplantae > Streptophyta > Magnoliopsida > Asterales > Asteraceae > Calendula > Calendula officinalis. The sequence goes on along the minus strand of OY970832.1, from coordinate 5,754,725 downwards.
GAACCGATAGAACCGATAACCGATAACGATGAAATTTCAAAACCGAAACCGAACCGATAACATGTTATCGGTTTCGGTCCGGTCCGGTTTCGGTTCGGTTATTTTAGGCCAAATGTTCATCCTTTTCCAAAAACCGAACCGAACCGATAACCGATAACGATGAATTTTCAAAACCGAAACCGAACCGATAACATGTTATCGGTTTCGATTCGGTTCGGTTTCGGTCGGTTTTCGGTTCGGTTCGGTTTTTTCGGTCCAAATGCTCACCCCTAATCTCGACCTCCATTAATCGTTGTTATCTTTAATACTTCTTGTTTTCTATCAAAACTTTTTAAATATGTTTCGACTCATTTGATCAATATAAGTGTCTAAATTAAATAATGAAATTATTAAGAATAATTAATTAGTTTTTTTTTTAACACCAAAAAAGAATAATTAATTAGTGATTTCACATAGAAGTATATAACAATATTCATTTATCCATTGTACTTAATTGCATCTTACCATATGTCGTTAGTCGATCATTCTCTGAGTTTATGGCTTTGAGTATTTGACAAACTCCCATTACGAAATTTAAGGACAGTATTCATTAATGACTTTTAGGCTTAATCTTGGATTATTGTTTAGTCTCGAGACATAATTAAAGTAATGTGGAGATGATGGTAGCATCTTTCCTCTTTTGATTTGATTTTTCAATTTGCTTCTTTCATGATTTTATAAGCCACTTCGCATACTTTTCCATTTTAATGAACTCTTTGTCTTGTTTTCTTCTAATTATAAAAAGTTTAATTTTTTTTCTCCTTCAATATCATTGAATGGTCACAAACGACGCATTGCCCTTCCTTTTTTGATTAAACACAAATAAAAAATAAATGTTTATGTAATCTTAAGAGATGAGTTCAGCATCATCCATTTTGATGTTAATGTTTGTTATAAAGTAAATGTTTAAAAATATGTGAGTAAAGTTAACATAGTTATGTATCTACGATAATAAATGGAATTGTAGCCTAACAATATAAGGTGTTGTAAAATGTATCTATTGACTTGTGGTTATAAGTTTAAATCCCGTGTGAATAAAACGATTTAGATTTAAAATTATTTTAGAGGTGTTAATGTTATGTTAAAAAAAAGTGTATCCGCAATATGTGAGTGGGTACAACTAAAAGCTGTTGTGTTTAAGTCTTATTTGAAACATGTGAGGTGTATATTATATGTGTGTGAGTAGCAGTATTTATCTTTAAAAAATTGCTTGGAGTATTTTAAATGTATTAAAATTAAGGAAAATGATAATGACAGCCCTAAGGGTTATCAATAAGAAGACACAATAGATATAAAACCGTTCCTGAATTTTAGGATCACTACCTTATCAATGAATGTACAAGTCTTTAATGCATGTTAGAGACAGCTCTACGAGATGTCATTAACAAAACCCTAAAGTTAATATCAAATATTTTCAAATTGAAAATATCTTAAATACGGTATTTTATTTTTTTGTAAAAGCGATCATCCCTGTGAAATATATTAATTATAAATATATATCGTAAATAAGATATCACATTAACCTAAAGCAAAAACTTGTAAATACTACTAAACCAAAATAAAACAACCCAAAACAAGTAACTAGAGTTCTATACAATCATGATGTTTGATCAAGCTGGTCATAAATAATATAATTCTTTCATATATACAATTGTCATTGCATATTCATTATGAATCAAACGGGGTTTTTAATAAAGTATTAACCCAAGGGTCAGATGTTCGGGTTGTTGCACCATATTTTTTTTCTTTCCAATTGCCCAAATCAAAGATAACTTTAGTTTTACCCATATTTTCAAAACAATTATAAATATTTATGTTTTTCTATCATTTTACTCATAATTATTAAACTTATTCGGTTTTTTTTTATTTGTTTGTGACCCTTTTCTTTTATACTATTAATAATATAATACCAATGATTGAATTAATTTAATAAATTATTTACCTTTTCTATCATTAAGATTATTTACCGGGATAATATATGTAAAGATCATTCGAGTATTCCCACATATTTAATTATACCTTAATTATATACTTGAGTGATCTATAAAGTAGACACAAAACCTTTATGTGTTTTGGATAGATGCAAAACCCCTCTAGAATTAATTATTTTGTACGGAAAGGAAAATATATAAATTCAGTTTAGGTTAATTCAGCATGAACTTGGACTTATGCAACACGCTTATACAGAGAATATAAACTAAGATTTGTACTTAATAATATTATTAAATCATTATGCGCCATGATTTATCGGAGATCATTACTTTATTATTTATCAAAAACATCAATTATTTGTTTTTAAATTATTGAAGGGTGACGACGGTGATTATTTTACTATGATTATACTTTTACAAGATAATGGGTGTTATTGATTTTATTTATAAAAAACAGTTAATAAACTGAGTTTGTCTTAAAAATGGGTATCATGTATCGTAGGTTGATACAGTTTGGTACCAATATTTGTTTGGGTTTGTTTATCATGATACTTATTTGGTACTGAACCATGGATACCGAATTCTTTTTGAGACCAAAATCGGATAATTGATACCAAATACAATTTTATACGAAAACTTTAAGCATGAATATTGCGCAAAAGGCAAAGGTGAAATTATAAATCGGGGTAATACAACCAATGTCAATAAAACAATGATATATAAATACAAGCTAAAGAGTATGGGATAATATAAGCAAACAAATTATTATTGGCAAAAGCTTCTTCCTCATGATACAAGTAAGATGGTTCCTTGCATCAATGGCCTTTTTCATTGGAGTATATACCATATGTAAAAGGATGTTTTGAGCTTGTGTGCAAAACACATTCATTGCTTACCTAGAATGTTAATTACTGATTAATTTAATAATTGTATGTTGTACTTGTAAGGCACTACTAGAAAAGATGCAAATACCAACATGTATTTACTTGCCGTCGGTAAATTCGTTGGTAAGTTTGTGAATTACCAACAAGATTATCAACGGAATTAGAGTTTTCTAATTTTTACACATTATCAACGGACGGTAAACCCATTGGCAATCAATTTTACTTTGGAGGGAACATTTGCGCCTTCTTTTACCAAATTTTGGATTCCATAATTATCGCATATGCAACTTCTTGCTAGCTAGGTAACTCGAAATCGCACACTATAACTCAAAATAAAGACATTAACTTCTATCCTCTTTGATTCTTATGCTTCCAGATCCAATGTTATTAGAAGATCAATAACTTGTATTTTATTCTTCTCTTTTTTGCTTAAAAAGTTTTTGTAAATCTGTTGTGACCACTAGAAAATTCTGTTGACTGAATTTTGGTCTTCTTGAGTTCCCAACTGTGTCAGTTTCGTCCAACTTGTTAAACTGTCCATACTACTATAACCAATATTGTTGTCAAATTGTATTTGCTTCCGAATTATTAATATTATCAAACTGCAAGGTTTTAAAATACATATATTTATGTGCCTTGTTGTTTTGTAATTTCATTTTTTTCTACCTAATTGTACGTATAATTGGTTAGTTATAACTTCATTTTGGTGTTCTGTTTGATCTCAGATGACTGGTACGAGAGGTAGGGGTAGTCAAAGGAAGAGAACTCGTGATGCTACATTACCAACGGATTAATGAAATCCCGCTGGTAAATCTCTTAGGTAATTGTGGGTGTGGGTCCCACATTTTTTTTAATAAAGCGATTTTAATAATTTTAAAAATTAAGTAAAAATAAAATGTTCATTTCACTAGATAAAAGAATATAATTAGTGATGTAAACCCGAGTATGTTTTACCAAATGGGGTAATTTCTCAAAATGTATTGTGTATTTTGAAATTGGCAAAAATATAAAATGAATCACTTAAAAATAATCGGATGAAGTATATTAATATTGTAAGTAAAAATCAAACTCTGAACTCTAAAATTATGGTTATGGTGGAAAATTATTAGTAATCCACTTCCTTTACTTTATAAGGAGCACAAATATGGACGAGATATTCATGCTATATACACAACTATATATGTGTCTCAATCTTTTTGTCAGATCTATTTTTAAGCATGTTTAATTAAATACATACAATTTTTTTCTATTTTGGATATTATACACAGTCAATTAACGGTTAAGCAACCGTTTATTATTTAAAAAAGGCAAAACTTATTAATTAAAGCCAAAGTTTCAAAAATATCTTGAATTGGTGAGGTGGTGCTTTAGATGGTAGATATAAAGATCTTTATATATTTGGAAAATGATATAAAATATTGTGAAAAACGACCCCATGACTATGAAATAAAAGTTAAATATAAGAAAAAAGAAAAGGGATACGAAGGACATACACGCAGTGTTTTAAAACCCGGGTCGACCCGGCCGGTTGAACCCGGTTAACCCGGGACCCGGGGAAGAGAGCGGGTTGAAAACATACGGGTTTTTGCTTAGTAACAACCCGGTGTGACCCGGCGGGTTTATACCTAACCCGGTGACCCGCCAACCCGGAACCCGTTTTTGACCCGGCTTAATAGTGTAACTCACGCAAATTTGCCACACAAAACACCGTCTGCTCTATGACAAATTTCCATATCTTTATGAGTGTTCTCTTATAAAATTTACACCAACTTTTAACAAAATCATCACAAGAACCCTAAGAATTTCATCATATTCCAATTCAGTAAAATCAATATGCACTGTAGACATACACATAAAATTCAATTGTTTGCAAGTGTGATTATGTCGGGTCCGGAAAAAGGGTCTCAATTTACCATAAATGGGATTTTTATGTGCTAACTTAATTTTTTTGGCAATTTTATATAATCTTTTTTTTATATTGATTCGGGTTGATCCGCCGGTTGAACCGGTTGACCCGTAACCCGGTCATCGTACCGGGTCGACTAAAAACCCGGGTTTTAAAACATTGAATACACGGCAATGACCATATGGCCCAAGGGTTTTAAGAAACATGGCTACTTGCAATTGTGCTTCTATTTTACTGTTCAGGTAGATTGTGACATTCCTTTTTTTTTATTCTTGATTCTCCCCAAGTAGAGATTAGAGAATTAGCTTTTAACCCACAGGTACTTTTAAATTTAATTAACTAGAATACTAGATGCTTAGAGGATCCAAGTATTGTTATTGTAATATTACGAGGATGATCTTTGCCCGCGCGTTGCGGCGGGTATTTTTTTAATCCTTTTTTGACAATCGTTATAAAATTTTGATTTTATTCGGATTTGATTTACAGTATTTAAATTAAGTCTAGGCATAATTATGTTTTGCAAAATAAAATATACATAACACATAATCTAAAAGAATAAACACCCTCTCCAAAATATATTACCTTAGAATATATATATATATATATACATTACTTAAGACTTGTAGTCTATTGGTATTAAAAATTAGTGTAAAGTGTTGCACATGACTAATATGTCATGAATTCAAGTCCTATTGTAGATAAAATTGTAGTAGATTAGGTGGCAGTAAAAAATGTATATATATATATATATATATATATATATATATATATATATATATATATATATATATATATATATATATATATATATATATATATATATATATATATATATATGGTCGAATTCCATACAGAACTCATATTATATACAGAACTCGTAGAACTAATTTAAACAAATCTAGTCCATCCATTTTTTACATCAATGGTTAAGATTCATGATGCCATCATTAAATGTTTAAAATTTTTAATTAGGTAAGTTTCTATCCAAAAGGGTATAATCGGTATAGCAAATTAATAATTTTGATTTACTTTGATTCTAATCCCACTATTTCGGACCTACCAAAAGAATCACCTCCTTAATTTGTAAGATTTATTAATATTACATTATTGTTTTATTTAGTTTTTTTATAACATATGTGAAGTACAATCGATATTGTTTTATTGTTTCATTTAGTTTTTATTAATATTATATTAATGTTTTATTTAGTTTTTATAATATATACTTTTCGTGACATATGTGAAATGATTAGTTTTGGGATGTTGGGAGATGTAATTGTAAATTCATTAATTTATAATAACATTTGATGTATGTGGTTTTTTCGTAAGTATTTAAAAACGTTGATGGTAATACACGCCATAATACATATATGTATCTCATTTAAAATAAGATATCAAGATGAGTCAAAAATGTAAAATAAAAAATATTATACGTTTGTGTTACATATAGATGAAATATTTGAACGTTTGAAATGTGTAAAATAACATTGATGTCGAAACAAGATGAAATATTTGAACGTTTGAAATGTGTAAAATAACATTGATGTCGAAACAAAAGGGACAAGTATTGTGTGGCGTTGGGAGCGAGTAGACATTCTATATCACTTATATCATTTTCATCGTCCGATTCATCCTCACATGCAAATATGAAATAACTATGATTAACAAAAAACAATTATATTTATCGTACATAGTCACAAATACTTAGGGGGATATAATCATTTGAGTAATAGATGTACGAAAATTCATAAGACACTAATTCTATGTAAGACATTAATGTATGATCAACATAATTGAGAGTTCCACATGACGACGTATATGCAAGATAAACATTACATGTGTGTTCACGGGACTAATGTCTGAACATAGTACGTTTATGTATTGTGAAACATAAATTCATGTTTTAATGACATTACTACATATATTCATCGAAAGACATGTATGTATGAAAATCTTACTAACATTAATGCATAAAAATACATAGATGTATGAAATTCTCAATGCTAGGATAATGTGATTATACAGTTACATAAATTATGTACTACATATATGTTTGTACCATTATTAATATTAATATGATACATGTATGTACGAGAAACACTCTTCTACAACACAAATGTTGCCAAGCCTTACACGGAGATCTGGTTGACATCATAATAACCTGATAAGTAGTATACATATGTGTACATGGATGACGAGGATGAAAGAAATTATTAACCCAACCTAATGAAATGGTTTATGAATTAGAAAAAAAAAACATACACAAAAATTACATCATGAAAAATAGTTATAAATATAGTATTTACATCATGAAAAATTGTTTGAAAGAACATGAAATTAAAAATACCCCATTGTTCATCAAACGTAGCAAAATCTTCAAACAACCGGAAATCGATCATCTTCTTCGCATAACCTTTGACTCTATGTCGATAACATCAGTGCCTACTAGTAGATGTTGATTATTTCCGATCTTTTCCTCAATCAACATGATTTTTTATATGATTCATGTATTTTACCTGCTCCAATTTCGACTATCTAGCCCTATAAATTCAATTTCAATTAAAATATATTGAAGAATGCAATTCGGGTAAGAGGATTTAGGTTATTAATGAATTGATGAATTAATAATTAAAAAAACAAACTTTCCAAATTATCAGGGATGCATTCAAAACCCACAACAGTTACCATATCATGGACATTCTTGGAAATACCAGTTTTACCCCTGCGTATTTAAAATAATTAAAAACATAATTTGGAATTTTCTATCATGTGATTGGTTGAAATATAGTTCTGCGAGTTCTGTATATAATATGGGTTCTGTATGGAATCCATCACTATATATATATATATATATATATATATATATATATATATATATATATATATATATATATCATACTTGCGTACTCTTATCTATCCGTATTTTCGATTGTTATAATGATGTTTGATAGCTCCACGCCAATGATATCGTTCTTCACAAAAAAGTAATGCATTATTTAAATAGAAGTATGGCATTATTTAAATAAAGTAGAATAAAATAATAGGAAAGACAACAAATAAGGAAATTTAACCCATAAGATTATTAGTTCATTGGTTGTATACTCCGTTTTCTCTTTAACAGCCGTTCCGTTCCGTTTCCAGATCTCTAATGAACAGTAAATTACTATGAAGATTGTATAATAAGTAGAATAAGGTTTTTCCCCTATATCATTGGCTCATTGCTATAAGGCCTCTCCCAACCCTTACCCATCACTAAACCCATCAGTACCGCCACGTCATCACATCCTTACTGACACGCTACTGACACGGTCGTGCCAACCCTACCCATCACTAAACTCATCACTAACACATCCTTTGCACATCATCATTTTTAATTAAAATGAATATATAAATTTTTTAAACAAAAAGTAATATATTATTCCTATTAAAATAAATATATAAAAGAAAGTTTAAACTAAAAAAAATGAAAAGAAAACAGAGAAAAAAAAGATTTTAAATTAAAAAATACAAAATGTACAAGTTTTTATGCACAAAATACAATTCAAAAATCCCCTCTCTCTCTTCCTTCCCCCTTCCTCTCTCCCCCTTTCTTCTTCCGCCTGCAACGACGGCCAATGCCATCCGTCCTCACCCCGACGTCCGCCTCACGACGGCACCCACGACGGCTTGGTGCCAACGCCGTCGTGGCGCGACGGCAAAAAAACTCCCCCGACGGGGTCCCCCGACGTGCCGTTGGCACGGATCTAAGCCAATAACAATAATCTCAAAATTATCATCCCTATAACGCGGGTAAGGGTACCTATAACGGTGTTTTAGGATCTTTGTTGAGGCTTTAACTAGCTGATATCAAGTGCTCTTAAAGTTATAAAATTTAAGGGTTTTGATAATGACAGTCCTTAGGGCTGTCACTAAGTGCATAAAATGTTGTACAATGGAGTAGTTCCTGAAATTCAGGAGTTGGTTGAAGATTAAAATACAAGTATTTAATGCATGTCTTATGACATCCCTATTATCAAAACCCAAAATTTAATAGTAATTAAAGGATTAAACGGGTCAAACATCATTCAAACTATATCTGAGTGTATTAGATTTTATATGTAATTATCCAAAAAAACAGGGGAGATAAATTGTTTTTTTTATAAGTTAAATCATCAATGGTTCTGAACTTATGATTGAACTTTCTTTTTAAGTATTGGTTGCACCTATAATAACAACACTTCTTTATTGCACCTATAATAATAATAATAATAATAATACATATTCTCTCCGTCCCACAAAAAACTTCTCGTTTCACCTTAAATTTTTGTCCCACAAAAAACTTTTCATTTCTTACATTTGATGGGCTCCACATAATAAAATACTATTATTACTAAGGACATCACCACTAACTATCTTTCTCTCTCCAAATCAATCTTATATTTTAATTAAAATTATTACCAATGACCTCACCACTAACTATCACCTTAAAACTTGTGCCAAAGTGAAATGAGAAGTTTTTTTTGGGACGGAGGAGTATTACCCATTTTCTTAAGAATTTATTAATTGCACATGTGATAACAATATCCATCATTTTCCTTTTTATGCAACATCAATACTGTTATGCTTTATATCAAATTTAATAGTCAAACGTGATACAAACTTGATAATAATATGGAAAATTGTAAGATAAGATAACATACTATGTATCAAATTTAACTAGATAACATATTACCGATACACATATTTTTCTAATTTATTAGCATACTAATTATTCAATATTGATCAATCAATGTAATGGATAACCCTCTAAACCCGGTTACCATAAGAGTAAATTAGAGAAATTATTCATGTGATTGTTCAAATTGATAAGTTTCGACTCTTCCAAATTTCCTCTGCGATTTACGTCTTCATGGTCTTCAGTTTGTGCAAATCACGTCTTTTTACCATTATAAATATAACGGATGGACTTTTACATACACAAACAAATCATTGGGCTATATCGTCTCAAATTGTTGGGCTGCTAGTAGTAATACGTTTGGACCTAAAGGTAAAACATTGAAGATCACGACTGCATAAAAAAATTCTGATAAAACACATTTTGACACTTTTAGCCGTTGACTTTACTTTGCTAGGCTTAAGCCTCTTTTCCCATTAAATAATACACATTTTGCCTAAATTCCCACTAATTTATCAACTCGCCCACTAAATAATACGGAGTACCATTTTGCCTAAATTCCCAGTAATATATCAACTTTGTAAAGACTAGAATTATGTTTAATTAACTTTAGTCGCATGCTCAAAAAGTCAAACCTCGTATAAGACCAAATGAGTAGTTTTTTAATCATTAAATTACTATTCTATTTTTTTTATAGTATACAATAATTTCTGATCTTGTCTTGTTTATTTCTACCATGAATGATAAAAACATGATCATTTATTGTATTTTTTTTTAAACTGAAATAACAAAAGTGTATTCAATTACTAAACGAGTAAACGACTAATCAACCTAAAGATTTAAATAATAAGATGGTTAATTTTTTCACATGCTACTATAGTACTATAGTCCAAGTCTTTTTGGGCCCCTACCACATGCAATGGGCCCCAACGTTCTAGAATCGGTGATTTTTATAAAGACCCAATTGTCCTTGTTTAAGTTTTTTTATTACATTATTTAAATCCCAAACCAAAAATATCTTCACACACTTGAAAATATAAAAAGCTCGTTTGTGAAGTTTAAAAAGTTACAAAGTTATATATATAAGCTACAAAGCTATCTATCGTTATTTGAAGTTATAGTAACTACTAACTAGGTTGACAAATTTTGAGCCGTGGATGGCATGTATTAAACATACGTGGTCCCGTTTTGGATTGTAATGAAATTTAACTAGGTTGACGAAATTGTAATTAGAGGTGTTCATTGTGTTCTCGGGTTGCGTTAGATCTTTTATCAGGTCGGATATGTCGAGTTTGATTGCGTTCGGGCGTTGGTGGTGGTTTTGTGCCGGTCACAGTGTAGGTTTGATGCCGCCAAATATGTTTTAACATGTATTTAACACTCGATAGCGAGTGCTTTTATCTTATACGGTTATACCTGAAAATGAAAGATTTATCCTGATAAAAAATATGAGAAAACAAAAAATAATTAGAATAAAATGCAGTCATCATTGCATAGAGTATACATTATTAAAGCCATGAAGTTTTGAATTCTGATTATATCGAGCTTGCGCTTATACTAATTCGATCTCGAGCCGAGCTCGAACATAAAACAAGACTTGATTAATTTCACGAGCCGAGCCTAATAATTTAATACTCGACTCGGCTTGTTCGATAGCTCGTTTAATATCGAGTCGAACGAGTCAGACGATCTTAACGAGCCGAACAAACATTTTATACAATAAGTACAAATGTTGATACAATAAGTACAAGAATATATATATATATGAATAGGGATGTTAACGAGTCGAGTAATTAACGAGCTTTTCGAGTTTGTAGATTAGTTATTTTCAAAAAATATTGAATCATAAACGAGTATCGAGCTCGATTTCGAACACTATATAATATTCGAGCTCGAGCTCAAGCACAAATTTAAAATCTTATTCGAGCTCGAGTCGAGCTCGAGCGAAGTAATTACTAAACGAGTCGAGCTCAAATTTTCTGATATTCAACTCGACTTGAATCGTTAACTCCCAGTTCTAAACAAGATTATAAATAACTGAGACAGCCCAACCCCGAGTCGACTCAGTGGCTTAACTCAAACTCTCAAAGCCGTTTAAGCTGATTACAATCAGGGTTGCTTTCTCACGTCCAGCTAAGACTTAGCTAAAAAGTCAATAACAGAATCATCACTTAACCTAACCATGGTTAATTCTTTGGTTAAGCTCACACAAGCCGCGCCACTCTCTCACACAAAAAACCAAACCCCTCTCTCCTTCTATGTTCTTGCTCGTGACACCATCATCATCATCATCACTCTCTCTATAATCTCTTTCATGGAGAGACGACTCTGACCATTTCTGGTCTCCGGTGGCTGTCACTGTCAATCTAGCATCATCTGTTGTTTACTCGTCTAGGTTTTTGAATTTGATTCAGGAGTTTTTGTTGTCGATCTGTGGTGAATTTGAGAATTTGCGAAGGTGTGGTTGTTATTATGGCAGAGTTAGGGAAAATTGTAGTGATTTTGAAGCTGATTGATCTCGTGAATGAGATTTCGGTGATATCGGATTATCGGAGTACGGTGAGGAAGCCGTTTTTCAATTTAGCTCGGAGGTTGAAGCTTTTGACTCCATTGTTTGAAGAGATTCGTGATATTAAAGATGCGTTACCTGATGAATCGTATCGATCGTTGCTTTCGTTAATGGAGGCCTTGGAATCGGCTAAGGAGTTGCTTCGATTGGGGAGTGAAGCTAGCAAAATTTATTTGGTACATTCCTATAAATCGAATCTAATAATTGACTATTGGTTTTTTTATTTCGTAATTATTTTGATGCTCTGGTTATGTTTTTGTGCTTGTTAGTTCTTAGTTTGGTGAAAAATTGACACATTTGTTTTTATTCTGCATCAATTTCTAGAAATTAATGGTACTCTAATGCTGATTTCGTTAACATTCTGAAAAAAAGTCTGAAGCATAATTGGAAGGCTGGAAGCTGACCTAGGGTTTTGAATCTGAAAGAATTTGTATTTTCTGCTGTGTTTTTCTAGACATGATTGTGTTAATGCGTTTTTCTCATAAAGAGATCTAATAAAGTATCACTGCAGTTTAAACAATCCTAGGGTTTATTAACCGTTTTATTGCTTAGATCAGCTTAAACTCAATGATTTGACAGCAGTTGCATTTATTTGATATCAATGTCTGAAATCTGTTATGAAATTGTCTAATCTATATGAAACATTGTGGCCTTGGTTGAATCTTTATTCTGTACATATATGTTAGGCTAATGAATCCAAGTGGTGTTATAATTGACTCTGAAATTAACACGCTTTGCTACTGAGATCGTAATATGCATGAGATATAACTGATAAAGTGATAATTGTAGCCTGAGTTTGTTGTTAGTAATCAAGTTGGATATTTTCACGCTGACGTATATTAGTGTCTTTATATAGTAACAATTAATATATTCACTTTCAGTTTACTGATCATACGTTCTGTTTTAAGGAAACTTGATTAATCATTGCACGATAAATTGGAAACTCCTCTCTGTTTTTGGTCAACGGCCTTTATATGTTCGTTATAGTGGGAACCTTATTATTGATGCATCACGCATGCAACCGTAGGATATAGGCGAAAAGTCAACTCAACTAGGTGCATGTTTTACGTGTACATTTATTATCCGTGCTGCATATATTAAAAATACTGGAAAGAAACCGTATTTGTTACTTACTGTACGTTATTGATGCTTTATTTAATTATTAAAATATTTCTGCGTGCAGGCCTTAGAGAAAGATGAAATCATGAAAAAATACCAAGAAATTACATCTCGTTTGGAACAAGATTTAGACGGCATTTCTTTTGAAAAACTTGACATATCAGATGAAGTGAAAGAACAGGTGAAATACTAAATTACCCTCAGCAATTAAAATTCATTTATCACAATCTAGTTTAATGTTTACGTGCTTTTAATTTTTAATATCAGGTTGCACTTGTTCTTGCTCAATTCCAAAGAGCCAAAGGAAGAACAGACACGCCCGATATTGAACTAACTGAAGATCTTTCATCCCTTTACAACAAGGGCAGTGACGTAATTACAGATCCCGTTATCTTAAAAAGATTAATTGAAAAACTACAATTAACGGGAATAAACGATCTCACACACGAATCAATAACGTTACATGAAATGGTTACTGCTAGTGATGGTGATCCCGGTGAAACTATTGAAAAAATGTCCATGTTATTAAAACATATTAAAGATTTTGTTTTAACCGAAAACCCAAACGTCGATTCACCTCCCGGAGAAACTTCCGATCCGTCAAATTCTAATGATCAAGGAACTTCATTAAAAAATGTCAAGAATAATACGGTTATTATACCCGATGATTTTCGTTGCCCTATTTCACTTGAGTTAATGAAGGATCCTGTTATTGTCTCAACCGGGCAGGTAATTATATCCAATTCTCCATCGTTTTCTAATTAGACCGCTAGATTGGTGATAGTTTAAGGATTTAAAATTATTATATTTCCTAAATGTGTGACAATTTGTGTAGACATACGAGCGAAGATGTATAGAAAAATGGTTAGAAGCCGGTCACCGAACATGTCCCAAAACGCAACAAAACCTAACGAGCACCGCACTCATACCAAACTACGTCTTACGCAGTCTCATAGCCCAATGGTGTGAAACAAACGGGATGGACCCGCCAAAACGGTCAACTCGGTCAACTTCCGCCTGCACCCCAGCCGAACGGTCCATGATCAACGTCCTCTTGACCAAACTCAAATCGGTTAGCCCCGATGACCAACGAACCGCAGCCGGTGAAATCCGTCTTTTAGCAAAACGAAACGCCGATAACCGTGTAGCCATAGCCGAAGCCGGTGCAATCCCGCTCCTAACTCACCTCTTAACCGCACCCGATTCCCGCACACAAGAACACGCGGTAACCGCACTTTTAAATCTATCGATTTGTGAAGATAACAAAGGGAGTATAGTTTCATCGGGTGCGGTCCCGGGAATCGTTCTTGTTTTAAAAAAAGGGAGTATGGAAGCACGAGAAAATGCGGCCGCAACGCTTTTTAGTCTCTCGGTGATCGACGAAAATAAAGTTACAATCGGTTCGTTAGGCGCAATCCCGCCTTTAGTTTTACTCCTAAACGAAGGAACTCAACGAGGCAAAAAAGACGCCGCAACCGCGTTATTCAACTTGTGCATATATCAAGGCAACAAAGGCCGGGCAGTTCGGGCAGGTGTAATCGCTACCCTAATGGAGCTCCTAACCGAACCGCAAGGTGCGATGAAAGATGAAGCTTTAGCTATCTTAGCTATACTATCGAGCCATCCGGAAGGAAAAGTGGCTATCGGGAAAGCCGATGCGGTTCGGGTTTTGATTGAGTTTATCGGGTCGGGTTCTCCTAGGAATAAGGAAAATGCGGCTGCGGTTTTGGTTCATCTGTGTTCGGGTGATCATAAGTACTTAATTGAGGCCCAAGAATTGGGTGTTACGGGTGTTTTGGTTGAGTTATTACATCATGGTACGGATAGAGGGAAACGAAAAGCGGGACAGTTGTTGGAGAAGATCACGAGGTTTACTGAGCAACAAAAGTTGTTGCATGGTGAAACGGAATCGAATAGGTAAAAATTGGTTCTATATTTGTTTGAGGTAAATGTTTGGTTCGATTGATATTGGTGTCATTTTCAATGTTGTTTTTTGCGTTGAAATGTAGATGGGGAAAGGTGGAAGATCACCATCCCCACCCCCAACAACACCCCTTGTTACTATTTTTATTTCTATTTTTTAAATTAAAGTTTGTTTCTTTTGCTGTTATGAGGATTGTTACTACAAACAAATACATGAAAGAGATGGTAAAAAGACCGTGTTGTTATCCTCAGTTTTAATGGTTGTCTTTATTTTTTAGCATTTACAAATCTGGAGATTTAATTTTAGTTGAGCCAATTGTGTACGATTATCGGTTCCAACCACTGCATTCTTTGTCATGGTTGCGTGATAATTTAGTCATTCATGCAAATTTTCAATTTGCCTTTTGTTATGACTTATCAGCCAATTAATCACCAAAGGAAGGTGTTTAGCTATATCACAAGCTCAAGTCTTGTGGATAAAAATGATATAGATTTTGGAGGGTGTGTTAAAAAAAGCCAGTGATTGGCCCGTGCTTTAACTAAATGGGGCATGATGGAAAAGTATATATACTTTTCATATTGTTTATTAAGAATAAATATAGGGATAACCTGTATATTCATATTGTTTATTAAGTTGATGAAACTAAGATTGTTTTTGTCCTAACAAAATTGGGAATGTAAAATCGGATCATGATCGTTAGAAAAGTATCCTAATATTTTCACTATGTGTTCCTAATTAAATATTTGAGCTATGGAATTCCATAAATCTCTTGCCACCTTACATGATAAAAAAAATGCGGGTTTCATCTTCAAGATCGTCTTCGTAAATAATGCACCTAGCTGAAGAGACTATTAAATAGAACCAGTTTATACTTCATGAACCGTCGATTGTTCTCTCCGCCAAGCCCATGAATCGAGTCGAATTACGGCCCAATAAAGGACAATAAATTAATTAAAGGGAAGTTTTGGCCCATATTTGCACAGTGGGCTGGGCCAGAAACTAAATGGTTAGAATTGGAATAATGAGAAACTGGATTATATATGACCCTATGTGCATTTCGGTAGCTGCTCCGAATATTGCTTCCTGTGGGTTATTTCCTTTAAAGCATCGATCATTAACCATGAAATTTGGGAGTTGATTCGTACAGACCAACTTTCATCCATGTCGAGCAATTTTATATAAAATGACAATTCTGCCCTTTCTTTTAATTTACCACATTTTGCATTTTAGCCATCTTTCATAAAAAAAGGGGTGATTTTTACAACCACACCTTTTATGGCATGTACCACAACCGTTGCTTAGCTTAGTTGTACAGTTAGCTGTTAAACTTGTACAGTGTGATATAAGCAATAAAACTCCTAGTGTAGAAATTAATTCCCTTCATAAAAACCATTCGTCCTCAGAACTCTCGATTCGTTTAAAGTTTCTTGATTCTCTTATTTACCCACCAAAAGCATTCTGTTTCCCTTATTTCCCCATTTTACCCACCAAAAGCTTTTTTTCCCTTTTGGAATTGATTTTGATTTTTGATTTTGGACGGAAATTAGGGTTTCCGAAGAGTGGATCCGATGGGAGTTTGCGAGCGAGTGGTTTCCGAGAGGACCTGCATTTACTGAAGAATGTAGAGGAAGAAACAATTTCATTATAGGAATAATATGTGAGATGAAGAAGATGATGACATGGCGATGTCAATGGAGATTGCTAGATTAAAAAAAGAACATATAGCTTTTGGGAACAAAGGGATTAAAAAGAGAGTAAAAAACTTTTGGGAACAGAAAGCTTTTTGGCGATGTAGATGGAGATGGTTGTGGGAGTAAGTTGCTATTTTTGGTGATTGCGTATTCTGTTCTTGAGTTAGGAAGTTTGGGAAGAAATTATTTTGATGGAAGGGGGATAGAATGAAAATGTGATAAAAGAAGAGAAATGGTATAATTGTCATTTTATATAAAATTGTTTTACATGGATGAAAGTTGTTCTATACGAATCAGCTCCCATTAAATTTTGATTTGAGTTAAAGTTATATAAGGTAACAAATTCATCTTTTAAGTCAAGGACCACCTATCCGAATGTTATGTCAAAATTTTGTTTCGTTTCCATTCCCAATAAGCTTTTTGAAGATATTTGAAATATTAATGCCGTTAGCTAACAAATCTTTTTGAAAATCCATGATTTGGGTCTACGGTCCGACACCAAAGGAAGGAATTTTTTTACCACGATTACAATGGATAGATTTAATAACTTTGCAACAAAGCGCGTTTGGTTCGATATGGAATCTCCACCACCATTTTGAGAGAGAGAAATGTTGGCATGATGTAGACTTTGAATCCGGCCATAGACCTCCTATTTTGATCATTGGAGTAACCACTTTCTCTCAAGCAAAAGCAATCCATGAAATTTTTCTTTCCTCTTAATTACCTCCCCAAAAGAAATTCATACTTAAACTCAGAGAATTTAATTATATCAAAGATAGGAGCTTTATAAAAAGAGAAATGGTAACCCAAGGCTACCCAAGTCCCAAAACGTATTTGATAAGAGTTAGGTGCTGTTTGTTTTTTCAGAGCAAAAAGATCTGCTGTCTGCGGACCACATCTGCCAGCTGCTGCAGCTTCTGAGATAGACCAAAGGTCTGCAGTCTGCAAGAAAACTGTTGTTTGTTTTTTAACATCTGCAGACTGCTTAAATAAATTAAAATTTAAAATATACTTCATCTTGCAACATTGAAATAATAATATTATATTAATATAATAATGATAGTATTAATTAATATATTAATAATATTAGTTAATATATGAATATTATATTATATTTATATATAATAGTAAAGTAATATATATATATATATATATATATATATATATATATATATATATATATATATATATATATATATATATATATATATATATATATGTATATATATATATATATATATATATATATATATATATATAATTTAAATATATTTAAATATAATAATATTTATAATTTAAATTTAATAATATATCTTATTATCTAATATAATAATATTATATATTAATATAATAATAAAATATATTAATATAATAATATATATTAATAAAATAATAAAATTAATTAATATATAATAATAATATTAATTAATATAATAATAATAATATTAATTAATATAATAATATTATATATTAATATAATAATAATATATATTAATATAATAATTATATTAATTAAGTTTGGAGATGTTTTTTTTATGTTTGGAAGACCCAAGAAGCTAATGCCCAAGTCTTCCTGGGGAAGACCTTAGGCAGACAATATAAGGTCTGCGGGCTTCCGAAAAACAAACATCTGCGCAAGCCTTTTTCTGCGTGTGGTCTGCGCAGCGAAGACAAAAGACCTTTTATCAAAAAACAAACAGCACCTTAGACGTCGACCGTACGACTGTACGAGAGGGTTTAGCTTTCCATTTTGACAATTTACTTTGGAAGGAGCTAATGTTAGGATTCCTATTTGCAATCTTGTTCATGTTAAACCCGATTGGTAAGCCAGATAAGTAGTGGGAAATTGAGAAGTTTGACATAAAAAAATGTTTGCAAAGCTATTAATTTCTAGCCATATGAGAAACTTCAATTCCAAATAGATTGCTATGGAGAAATTTACCTTTAAGACCGGAAGCAAGTTAAAATCAATTAAGAATCCAGGAAAGATTTTTAACATTTTCTAAAGATTAATTTCTCATAATAAAAACGTAATTGGCAAATTGGATGCCAAACTTCTTAATTTCCCATATACTCATCGGTCAAAATTAAGAACATATTTGTGATAGTATTGTTAGTTATTTACACGTAAGATGAGTTAAATTAAGATTAATTGATTGTGATGCAGAAATTAAAACGCTGCAGGAGCACATAAACAAATACGATTAATTTAATTACAATTAGAATGTGTAGTATAAAGAAGGAAAACGATAAAGCTAATTTGAATCTTTGTCGCTAATAAACAAAAGCAAGAGAGTGATACATATACAACTCAAAGGATCAAACTTTCACATGAGTCAAGAAATTCTTACATGATCTTAGTGTACTTACAAACATGCTAAACCACACACAGTTAGTTAGATCAACCAAACCAAATCACTTCATGGTTTTCCGAGCCACACACCCAATTAATCCGCCACCTTTTCTTTTCCTCTCTCTAGCTCTCTCTCTCTCTCTCACACACACACACTATCTCTCTTCTCTATATGGAGATATATTTTAGGGTTTTTGATCAATAAATATATATTTTAAGGAATTGATAACGTACACTTAACGAGGAATGAAGTGACTTGACGAATAACGTTAAGCCAAATCATTTTTACCCACGGGCCTTTTAAGCCAAATCATTTTTACCCACGGGCCTTTTACTGAATGACAGTTTCCGTTGATAATCCCGTTGGTAAACCGAATTACCAACGGATTTAGTCAAATTACCAACGGATTTCGCCCGTTGGTATTGGCAGTTTTTCTAGTAGTCGTTGTTGCTTGAGGGTATATAACGCTTTATTGGGGGAAGGGGTTTGTTAGTGTGGCTTGTTGGTCCTTTCAATAAAGCAAAAATCTAAGGTTGCCAGATTCCTTTAGTTTCTTTTTAGACTGCAAAAATCACTCTTTCATAACACATTTCTTTTCTTTTTCCCATCTATTTTGAATAATTACCCTTCACTTTAATATGTGTAATTATGAGTGTTGAAGATTTGCTATCAAACTACACACTCTTTAACTTTTTCAACACACGGATGAGATATGAGAAATAAGGCACTTAAGATGTAAAGAACACCATGTTTGTTGTTTTTAACCTCATTATCGCTAATCATTAACCTCTCTTTCTCTTACTTTTATAAACATGATATATAGATATTGATTTAAGGAATTACATACTTTTACAACCCTTGTCTAGTCTTTATAGATTTTAATACAAATATATTGTTACCAGTAAGCGTAAATACAACTTAAAATTACGACCGATGGCAGTCGTGAACAAAGGTTAATTATTCGGCTTTAATTGTAAGGGTTAATTAGATGGAGGAATGCTTTGCCCTTTCACACTTCCAGAGAGATTGTTCATTGACTCAAACCACAAGAACTTGCAACACACATTATAATAATAAGTTAAACAAAATGAGAAAAAAAAATATATTAGACAAAGATTTTGTTGAAATCAGTGAGGTGATTATAAATTAAATACCAACTTAAGTTCTTTATTGTTGTTTATAGGACAAGAAGACAGTAATTTCACTAATAAAACTCTTCAAGCATTTAATTTATCAGTTTTCTTTAAGAATCTTCTATATATTAACACTTTCTATTACCAAAATCACAGTGCATAGATAGTGGCTTCATAAACCCAACTAGGAATCTATCACATTGTTTTGTGATTTGTTAAAAATGCATCTGGTTATGCGTATTCATGAGATGCATATAAACACATCAAGGCTGTCGTTCTTGAAGTGTATAACTGCTCAGAACATGAATAAATAATTATATGTAGGATTATATGAACAAGTTTAAAAGATCGAGTAATGTTGATGAAAAAATCAGCTGATTATCTTCAGTAATGTAGCATAATCAACATAGCAGCACACACTTACACACACATTAATGTTGGTGAAACACTATCCAAGTACAAATAAAAACTCACATACACATTAATAGAATTAACCAACACCATATAATAATATCACATTAATTAAACTTAACATAATGTATACCTACCATTAATTCACCTGCAGTCCTTCGATCCAGCGATCAAGCATTGAGAGGTGAAATCATAATTAATCAGCCATACTACAATATTCAAGCTAGGAATTAGCTAGCTAGGGTTTGAAAACTCAAGTTAAATCACTTCGATAACAAGCAGCATCCAACTGAATCATCATTAATTAAAATGCAATTTCCCTAATTAAGCCCAAGATTATAGGAAATGTGTAGTGGGAGTAGAATTGCTCACACCAGAAAATTCGGCCCATGAATTTCCACCCCATGCTTGTGGATTAGTGTTTCCCAACATACCTAAAAATTGTCTTGATAAATTTAACCCTCGATTGTCCTCTACCTTCACTGGGGGATCGATCTGAGGGTTATCGATTGTAGAATTGTTTTTTAATCTTGTATCTCCAACGACCGAAGACGATTGTACTTCAACGATTCCTTGATCATTTTGATAATTGAATAAATTAGTATTATTGTTTGGTACTTCAAATCCAGGCAAGAAGGGCAATCTCCAATTCTCACCACCTCCGATTGATAGAATGTTGTTGTTCATAATATTGTTTCCACTTGAGCTACCATTTCCTATTTGGAAATTTCCCATTTCACTTTGATTCTGAAATCCAGCAATACTTGTGCTAAGATTGCTTCCACCACCACCTCCATATTGGTTAAGAGAACTCATGAAATTAGGTAAGTGAAGTGAAGGTGGATGTGGGATTTGAGTACTTGTCATATTCTCTGAGCTACTTCTTGGAGGACTAACACTTAGTGACTTAGGTCCAGATCGGCTTGGAGATTTCGAGCTTCTGCTTTTGCTACTTCTTTTGTTTCTTCTACAACCGCCCCCAACCGGAACGTTTCTTAAAGCACCTCCTCTAGTCCAATAACGCCTACACGTCTTGCAAAAGTGTCGAGGTTGTGTGAGGCTATAGTTGTTGAAGTAGCAAAACTTCGTGTTGGTTGAATCGCAACGTGGACAGTTTAGACCAGGCTCGGGCAAGGGTAGCTTGGCTAACCTTGCTCGATCCACCATAGATCCTGGTCTAATTGACCCTTCTCCACCTCCACCACCACCACCAAGTTGTGAAGGCGGTGGAGGTGGAGGTGGAAAACTAGGGTTTTCATGACCAAGACCGCCGGCGACACCTCCACTTCCATGATGGTTTGATTGTTGTAGCTGAAAAAATCAACACAAAGAGAGAAAACAAATCAAAGAAAGGATTAATTAGATGAGCTTAAAAGATCATATATGGTATATTCAAGAGATTTTAAGAGGAATATGAATGAGAATATATCATCACATCTTTTTTACATAAAGCTTTTTTCTTTTATCTTTGATTGGATGATGAAGAAGTAATTGATATCAAAGGGAGATGTTCTAAAGATCATACCTGATGATGCCAATTGTGGTGATCAAGATATTGTGGAACAGATGAGAAAACCATGATATAAATTTGAGCTCTCTTTTTCTCTTTTAGAAAGGTAATTTCAAGGTTTTTTTTGGAAATATATGGGAGTGGAGAATCAAAAACAAGAGAATAAAACACGGAGAAAAGAGAAATTAATGCCAAGCAGATCGAGTAGAGTGAAGGATAAAAAGAAGAGGCTTTTGTTTTGCTTAATTTTCTTTTTATTTGTATTCAAATATTTTGCATCTTTCTTTTTGTATTTATTATTATAGTTAGGGTTTTTCGGAGTGAGTGGGCGAAGTTTCTTAGCCTTTAAGCTTTCTCAGAGTGACACTCTGTGACACACTGCATCTTAGTGCTTGGGTAAAAAAGAGAACTCTGACCGGCCTCTCCATGCATATATATATATTAACTATATACATACATACTGTGTATCTATATGTGCATGCAAGAAAAAGAAAAAATAAATTATTTGTGTAGGAAAAAGGAAAGTGAATGTGAGAGAGATAGATGCATATAAGCATATGCATGTAAAAGTGTCAAGTGTGTGAGATATCACTGTCTTCTATGCAATATAAGGTGGCATGATGGTCGTGGGATCGATCAAATCTCTTACGTAATTATTCATAAACTGCAAAATCTGGCCATTACGGATTCACATAAATTGTTTTTGTAAACTGCAAATTAAAATAAGTTAATTGTGCTAAAATAAGTTAATCTGATGTATGATCGTCAATATCCGATCTTAATTACTATAGCAGCTAAACGGGAAATTTGTATCACCTTCACGTCGGTTCACAAGAAAAGGGGACTCACCGTTGGCACGGTGATTTCAGTTTTGCCATCGGTTTGTTTCCGCCGGTTTAGGGACGGGAAGAGATCAAGAGGAATCGGTTGGTGTGGTGTGGGACCCAAAGGGGTATTTTGTAATGGTGGGTCCTAAAAATCTGAAAGGAAGAGGTATTGTTGGCATGAATATGTCAGTTTAGTGTCGGTTGAAGGGTGAACTGACTTGACACTGATTTGGTAAAAATTGACGACGTCAGTTTATACCACTGTTAAGAGATCTTAGAACATCGATCTAGCATATAGCTAGGGGAAAATATATGGGGGGTTGTTGAAAAAAAAATCTAGCATATAGCTAGAGAGAAAGGAAACAAGATAAATTTACACGGATCGAGGATTATTAATGTAGTCGTCCAAAGCACTCTCTTAGCGACAAATAATTACCGATTGAAATCGAAAATATGTATTCATTACTAAGCACTCTCAGATATGTGTAAACATTTGGGCTAAGTCGTTTATATTTTTATTAGTGGGAGATGATTCCTAAAATGCATGGAGTAGTTATTTATTATAATATAAATTTTAAATATTTTAGTTTCTTATTAAAAACCCTTAAAACTATCATTATCATTTTCCTTAAAATTTTAAACCATATAACTAACTATCCATATTGGAAGAGGTACTATGTAAAAACTTTTTGAGGGTCGATATCCTTCTTTAAAATTCTTTTAAAATCAATTCAAATTAAAATAAAATATAGTTACATTATTAACCTACAATCGATGTTTAATATGAGTTTTTTAAATGTTCACGTATTACTGCGGGTACAGTTTATTAACATTTTCTTTTTATAATTCAAGAATCTACTACTTTTTCATTAATTAATAAGTATCTGACACAAAATATAAATTAAATTGATTATAATTTTTTAATAAATAACGTCCCTTATATGTAAACATTCTAAAATAAACATATATATAAGTGTCATTTAATAAAAAGAATATTGCTGATAGCAAGATTTGAACACGCATCCCTTTCAAGCATGGTAAGCCTTAAGGAAAACAGATAAACCACTTGCACACTACAGAATATTGATATTTACAATGAAATTATATTTATTTCCATGTGAAAAGTAAATCTGCATACCTTTTGTATATATGATGTGAATTAGTCGTCACATATATAGGTTATACAACAAAGTTTACTGTTTAAATATTAATTTTTAAAACTTGACCCTCAAAAGTTCTGTTCAGCATTAGAAATTTAGAATTCTCACTTTAAACTTGCAATGGTAGTCGGTAGACAGTTAACTTCCATTTGTGTTTTTAAATATTCGACACATTTTATCATGGAATTTTAAAAAAAAATATTTATTGACTTAATGTTGACCAATTTTTTTATAAAATCTTTGGACTTTAGAATTTCTCATGATGTTATAATAGCTTTATAATATTACATTATATATAATTCATAGTTTTGCTTTAATTATTTAAATACGAATGAATTATTTTATCAAAGTATGAGATTTACAATTACTCCCTCCGTGTCACAGAAAACTTCTCATTCCACTATAAATTTTTGTCCTACAAAAAAAACTTCTCATTTCTTTCATTTGATGTGCTCCACATAATAAAATATTACTTCATTCGATTCAAAATAAGTTATACACTTTGGGTTTCACGATTTTTGAGGTAAAAGATTTTAATGATGGTTAAATTAGATTGATTGGATGGTTAGTGGGGAATGAGTCCCACACTTTTTGAATAAAGTGGGGTTAATGATGTTTAAAAGTAAAAAGTAAGGGTAAATGAGTCATTTCACTTTGTTAAAGTAGATAGTTAGTGGATGAGAATCCCACTTTTTTTTGCCAAATAATGTAATTTTTCAAAGTGTATCACTTATTTTGAATCACCTCAAAAAGGAAAGTGTGTCACTTATTTTGAATCGGATGAAGTATTATTATTAAAGACTCCACTACTAAACTATCCACTAACTATTTTTCTTTCTTCAAATCAATCTTATATTTTAATCAAAATTATTATTAATGACCTCACCACTAACTATCACCTTAAAACTTGTGACAAAGTGAAATGGAAAGTTTTTTGTGGGACGGAGGGAATATTTTTTTTTTTCTAAGGATATAAAGTATCAGATTTTTTTCCTTGTTCTAAACCTTTTAAAAAAGATAATTTGTTTTCTAATAAAATATATTATATTATACGAGTTGTATTTAAGGTAGTCCTTAATTTTTATATAGTTTTAAGGGACAAATCTTAACCATTGATTAATTACAATTAGTGATCATGATTAATCACATATTTTGTACATGGGGTATTTTGTTCATTTTTACAAAAAAAATAATACATTTTTTTTATTTTTAAGAATTTTCATTTTTTTTAAATATTTATTTTTCATTAATAAAACATAATTTAATAATCACATGTGACTGTCTACTGAATCATATGTGATTGTATTAAAACATCACATGTGATCAAATATACAGTCACATGTTATTGTACATTAAAATCATATGATTTACTACCACACATGATTATCAAAATAATATACTTTTTTAATGGAAAAAAAATAATAGAATAAAAAATTTAAAAAATTTAAAAATAAAATATTTTTTAAAAAATAAATAAAAAAAATTATTTTTTTTGTAAGTGCCAAATGACCAAAATACCCTTTCATGTATAAAATATGTGATTAATCTTGACCATTAGATTTTATTAATCTATGATTGAAAGTTGTCCCTTAAGATTATACAAAAATTAAGGAATATTAATTCATTTAGAGCTTTTTTTATAGAGTCTATCTCCTTTTGCTACACTAAAAACTTCCTAAAATTTTAGAAAATATAATTAATGAAGTGAAATTGTGCATTTTTATAAGGAAAATAGGGGTTTAATAAATACATTTTTAAAATTTTTAGGAAGTTTTTAGTGCATTAAATGAAGGTTATTTCATGCTCTTAGAGCATGAGTTATAAAATCCCATTAAAAATTACCATGAATATAATAAAGTGTTAAGAAAATAGTAAAAACAAAATTTATTATAATTCACACGTTATGAAAATAGTGAACTACTCATGTAGAACTTTGTCCAATAACAAGAATACAAGATATTGAAGCGGGTACTATGAAACACACAGCCTAATTATAACGTTATTTTGAATTAAAACACGGGTAAACAATACCTCCTTTAACTCAAATACTATATAGTGAATAAAATATTTTATAATACTTGAATAAGTTCTTTTTCATTTAAGTAAACTCTGTAACTAAGTAATATAAGTCAATATGTTAAACTAAGGACAAGTCTATAAAACATTATTAGAAGGGAGCAATTTGTATATAGTAATTTTTATTCCTATAGAATAATTTTATGTCAAATGATAATTATGCTCTTTATTTTTATCACATTTTGTATTTCACTCATTTCATTAAGGATATATTTATTTTTTGATATGAAATTGCTCTGTATAAATACAAATTACTATATATAAATACAAATTACTATATATGAATCAACTTACTACAAAAAAAATAATTTAAACTCCTTTCACATATATTTAAATAAGTTTCACATTTAAGTTAACTCCGTAACATAAAAGTCAATAAACTTATTATTTTTAAATTTACTTTGATACTAAAAACTTACGGAAAACGTGTATCATATAATGATTTTGTAAACTTAATGAAAGATGGAAGGGGACACCTAAACAATAATTTTGAAGCTAAATGAAAATTAAAAAACAAAAAGTTGTGTAGAAAAGAGAAAAAGATAAAGTGAAAGATAGTCATATGTAAAATGTCAGACGAAGATGGAATTAGATTCTAACAGCGCACGAACCTTCTCCATGATTTAAAAATAGTTCACAAAATCATTTTTACATTTCACCCTTTCTTCTTTAGAATTTTACATCTTTAGTTGTTGTTTAGCAAGTGCGGTTTTGTTTTAGTTGTTGTAGACTTGTAGTACATCTCTTCGTATCTTATGTAGTAGCAGACTATTAGTAGTTTTAAAACTTGTAAAGTTATAATACTTCCTCTGATTTAAAATAGGTATACACTTTCTATTTTAGGATGATTCAAAATAAGTGATACACTTTATAAAATTTTTATTTAGTAAAAAAAATAGTGTAACCCACACTCATTAATTATCTACTTTAATATAGTGAAATGACTTCTTTACCATTACTTTTACTTTTAAACATCATTAACCTCACTTTATTCAAAATGTGTTGAACTTATTTTCCACTAACTATCCAATTTAATAATCTAACCATCAGTCCATCACTATAATATTTTGCCTAAAAAAATCATGAAATCAACAATGCATCACTTATTTTGATACGGAGGAATTACAATAATTTCCAAAGCAAAAAGGCCGTTAAATTTGTAGGGAGCTTGATATTATAAATTACAAATTAAATATAGTTCATGTTACAAGTTTCTGAATTATTAACTGCCGGTGTTTCAAACTCAAAATTAGGGATTGATAGTAATCAAGAAACAAAATACATAATTTCATTCATATGTATAGACGATTAATGTAACAAGCATGTTTCTAGCACTATATTGTCAGAATCCACATGTCGGTATATGCAAGTGGATTAATTAGTCTTTAATTAGTGTCTTATATATGAGAATTGGACTTTGGGTATAGATCAGGGGTATGTGGGAAATTTGTTGCCAAAGTGAATTTACTTTTGATTGGGGCCCTTCCAAATTATATCTCCTTTTGGTATTTAAAATATAATTTCACGATAAGAAATCCTATTTAAATCTATTACGCGTGATAATATTCTTGTTTCACATCTTAACAACTACAACTTATGCTATAAGCATATACGATCTTAGCCTGTATCAATTTTTAGCAATTATAAGTAGTTTACTTTGAGATGGCATTTAAAATGCTAAAGTTGATTTGATTTTTTTTTTTTTTAAAAACAGAGGAGTAATACAAACAATTAAAAAAATTTATTTTTTTAAACATACATGTATAACATATGCTACGAAAACGGTATGTCAAAGTTCGAGCCTCGTATGATTTTAGAAGAGGAGTCTCCAGTCTCCTGAAGAATTTACTTGTTACGTAAAGGAAAAAAAGAAAAGAAAATTATATTTATTTATTAGTACCCTAAAGAAAAGAGGGATGCATTTTGGGGTCCCTGAGGAAGAATCATCGACCAAGGGAATCTGTGAGGCATAATTGATTGGGTGAATGGGTGAAATGGTAGGCTCATTGTCTCTATCTTTTCATTTAAATAATTGCAACTTTGGTCCCCCCACAACTGCATGGTTCCCACGATACCCCTCATAGCTTTTGCACTTCAAAAATGATTCCCTTTTCACCTTTTGCATGTGTGTGGCTCATATGGATATTGTTCCTTTTGATTGGATTTTGGATAATGTAATTGCAATGTTTCAATGACC
Source organism: Calendula officinalis (assembly GCA_963853835.1). Classification (NCBI taxonomy): domain Eukaryota; kingdom Viridiplantae; phylum Streptophyta; class Magnoliopsida; order Asterales; family Asteraceae; genus Calendula; species Calendula officinalis. The sequence continues at coordinate 5,726,343 of OY970832.1, read as the reverse complement.
GGTTTGGAAGGTAAAACTGGTATGGTGTTGGGATGATGTAGTCGTATCAATATTTAAGATGTGGATCAGATTGAACAACTGAACTTTTAATCGAATCCATAATTATAATGATAAAAAATAAATTTTGATACATGAATAAATGTTATACTTCATCTGTTTCAAAATAAGTGATACAAATTAGTTTTCACGTTTTTTGAGGCAAAAAATTGTAATTAATGTTAAATTGGATAGTTAGTAAGTGAAGGGTCCCACATATTATGATTAAAGTGAGCTTAATGATGTTTAAAAGTAAAAGTAATGGTAAATGAGGAATTTTACTTTATTAAAGTAGAAAATTAGTGGGTATGGGTCCCACTATATTTGACCAAATAAGGAAAGTTTTAAAGTGTATCACTTATTTTGAAATACCCCAAAATGAAAAATGTATCACTTATTTTGAAACGGAGGAAGTAGTAAATTTAGAGGCGAAATAAAAACATAAAACAACACTATAAATAATCCAACATTATAAATATTCCAAGGCGCCTTAATTTTTTTTTTTTTCTGGTTTCCAATTAAAAAGAGAGGGTTTTTTTTTTTGTGTACACAAACACGTGGTATTTTTGTACACAAACGCTCGAGCTCATCGGTCATTTAGGCTTGCATATTACACCACTAATTCACGATATCCAATGACACCCTGAACGTGAGGTAATGCGTTATACTACGACGGTTCGCTGCATTTGAGAGCTTTCACTAAATCGTAGGCGCTGGTTTCTTTTAATCGATTGACGAAATGGTACAATCCCGCATTTGAGGTTTCCGAAAGAGTCATTAATTGTTGCTTAATTCTCTCTGGTTTCTTTTAATCGATCGACGAAATGGCTGATCAGATCTTCGAAAGCTACAATGGTAAATGTTTGCCTCATGTTTATTGTAATTTTGGTGTTTTTGAACTTCAATTTTTTTACTGTGTCTCGCCAATAACCGTTCATGTCGAATTAGGGTTATCAGTTATGATGAAATTAATGTGAATTAGGGCTTTCCGATTCATGAATCTGATGCATTTTATGTGAATTAGAGCAAATTTTTGAACACTGATCAGATCTGTTCACAAATTATGTAACTTTAAGTTAACTACATGTTAGGGTTTTTCACTTTTAATCGCCGTTAACATTTAATTCGTTAATTGTTCAATCAAATAGTTTATATTTTGTGATTTCTATAGTTCTCTCAAATTTTAGCATATGGTTTTAGTGATTGGAAATTTCATATCTCAAATTCAGACCTAGTACTTTCTGATTCATTATTTATTCTCATTTTGAGAGGTTCATTAGTTGAGCTACATAGAGTATATTCTAAATTTGAGTTAGCATTTAGGATCATAATTAAAGGACAATATAGAGGAATATATTACAACTTTTTTTACATGAATGGATTTTACTTGTTGCGAGATAACTGATTTTTCATGTTTGGGATAAATTTTGTAGACACCGTTTGGCTGATAGAAAGGTAGAGAGGTTTGAAAAGAACATCAAGAAACGGGGTTGGCCTGAAACCACAACAAAGAAGAAAGACTCTTACCCTATGGGCCCCATTATTCTCGGTTTCTTTCATAAATATATATTTTACATGTTGATTTTGAGCAGTACTATATTTCACCATCTGGTCAACGTTTGCGGTCAAAGAATGAAGTGATTCCGAAACAGGAAGCAAGCGAAAGAAGACATCCACTGCAACTTATGCTTCTGATGACACTGTAAGTTCTTCTTAAAAACAAATGTTAGTAAAAATTATATACTATTAATTAGGTACATATAAAGCAAATGTAAGTGGCTATTCTAGGGTATTATCAAAATTCATAATTTTCTAGAAACTGATGTAGTGATGTATACGATTTATATCAATTCACACTTTATTGAGCAGTATTTTAAATGAAACCTTTTCATATTTGAACAGAGATGTAAAACAATGGGTCTATTTAACAATACCTAAATAATCAATTTAAGAATACATGTGAAAATGTTGAAATTTATTTACAGAATATTGAATTTACACAATTCAATAAAATATCTGTAGCATATTAATTTACAGAATATTGAACACTGATTTACCTGTTGCAGGTTTTAGAAGGGTACTGCTGTGGAGTTAGAGGTTCTTTTTCATTAAACAAACTTGTTTGTGATGAACCCACACCGAATTTAATGTGATAATACTATCAGGTAGGATGTATATATGGATGTTGTTTCGAAAACATTCAATAGCGAATAGGGTATAAAACAATTTTTCATTCGTTAAGTTACACCGTGCATACAACTGGTCAAATATGAAAACTAACCGAATTTTGTATTGAATATGCATCAGCTCTTCCTTGTAATGTGATGAACCGGCTCTCTGTTTTATGGTGATATTAGGCGTCTCCAATGATGAGTTTTATTATGTGTCTGTGTCAATGCGCTATATAACTTCTCAAAAGTGGTTGTTTACTAAATCCCGAAAGATTTGGTTATCATTGAGGTAATACATATCTTTAAGGAATTTTTGAAAATAGGAGATTTGTTTCTTTTGAATTGAAATATGCGGATTCTAATGTACTTACCTATTATTGTGGAAAAAAGTAGGAAGGTTTTTGGGCAAAATATTTGTTTCTAAACCTCAGTTAAGGTGCTATTAAACCTAATAAAAAATTCCGCGATCATGCCAAAAAAACGTTGTTGTGATTTCATGAGATTATGGAATTTTTGTAATATTTGCATCTTTACCATAAATATGTAAAGACTACCATAAATTTTTAATGAATCCAGCCGTGATTATTGTAACATCCCGAGACCCGACCTAAAATATTTTATTACTTTTGGTAAGTTATATTTTATTGTTTATTATTTTATTATTTTATATGATTTTGTTTGATTTAATTGAATTAGTTGTATTTTTAACCATGGGGTTAAAAATTAATAAAACTGAGATATTTAAATGTTAAAATGATTTTTACATATTTGGGTTCATTTCTGAACCGGGGTTCTAAAAATATCTTCGTTGTTAAATTTGGAGTTAGTTGGGTCTAAATTAATTATCTGTTAATCTAATATCTTGTATTGTGTTTAATGAATTGGACTGAAAAAGGGAGAGGGTACGTGGGTTTGTAGTTGGGCATGTGTCAAATTGTTTTTCCTCCTCTCTTCTTTGCCAGACACGACACACACACACACACACACTTTCTTGAGTTTTCTTCCAAATTGTTGATAATTACTTGAAGATCTTACCTTTCTTGCGTGATTTTCAGATTTAGAAGCAAATCTAAGTACGTCTTCTTCCTTCTTAAGCTAGGGTTTCATGTCTTGAGCTTGGATGAACTAGGGTTCATGTGTTAGTTGGGTTTTTATGAAGTTTTTGTCAAATCTTGTTTGAAATCTGAAATTGATGCATGATATGGTGTCTAGTTGAGTTCTTGCAAGTTATATGTGCTAAATTGTTAGTTGTAGCTCACTTGGTGAAGCTTTCACAAAAGCTTCATCAATGGTGTTCTTGGGAAGAAGATGAACTTTTCCCCAATTTGATGAATTATGAATCTTGATGTTCTTAAGGTTTTGTTAGAATGATAATTGTTAGTTATAAAGATAACTAGTTAACTATTGTGAAAATGCCTAAAAGATGGTAGTATTTGGCTAGTTGGGAATTTAGTTATAAACTAGTTTAATTCATGAATTGTTGATTTTGGTCAAACCTGAGAGTTGACTTTAGTCTTTTGTGACTTGCAAACTTTAATTATCAATTTCATGTCATTTATGTACTAGTTGTATAATTGGAAAGTATAATTATTTTGGTTTAGGGCATTGACCCGTTTGTTTGGCAATTTGACCTAAATAAGGTCAAAGTTGGTGGAACTTGCAATTGGATGCAAATAACTTGTTAGATATGTAATTTTTATGTTGATCAAGTAGTCTAACTCATTAGAAGGTATTGTGTAAATTCCCGAATTACTATTCTCATTTTGACCCGTTTGGGGCTAATATGTGCAACTTGGTTAAAATGGCATGATGAATTGACTTGATAGAGTTTTAGACTTTAGTATTGATTATGTGGGGAAATGCAAGTAATTGGTTGTAAGTTGTTGTTGCAAGATGTGGCCTTAAGCTTATATTATTTGTTACACAATTGATGATTTCGGGTGACTAATTCGGTATTCATTTTGTACAGGAAAATGGAAGTAGCCTCAGTGATATAAGATTACTGAGCTCGGTACTAAAAGGTAGCTAAGGTGAGTGGATTTAACCTTTTTCTTTGGGTAATGTACAAAAAGGTTGAAATGGTGGAGTTCATAAGAGAAATTGCAGGATTTTTGTCTGTCTGGGGAAGATAACGTTTTTGGAAAATTGTACAGAAGCTCGAAATAGCGTTTGGACTCGAGATAGCGGACGCTATTTTTTTTGGAGGATAGCGACGCTATCTTTGGATAGCGACGCTATTTCGGCTGGTTTTGGGAAAATTTATTTTTCTTGGTTTTCTTAATTTTTTTACCAGTGGTGCCATTAATTGTGGGATTGTTAATGGTAGTATGTGCACATGGTTTCTAGAGTTTAGCTATGAGTAGGTTTTGGCTAGGCTTCGTTACTATTGGATGGGGTGCTCGGACTCCTGCGGATGTGTTCCGTCAGGGGGGACTACCGTGCCAATAGTAAAGTAGTCATCGGTAAACTGTTGTTCGGCCAACAACAGTTGTAGGTTCTACGCAAGTCCGCCGATACTCTCATAACGTCCAATTGCTTGTGGAAGTTTGGACGGGTTTTCCAGATTGATTTCTCTTGTCTCTAATTTGTTGTGGTTATGCAAATTGATTGTTATTTCTATTCACTTAGTTTTGTGCTAATCCCTCATTTGTTGACTCTTTTCAGGTTGTGGATTTAGCTTGACTAGAGTCGGGTTTTGGAAGTATGACCGTACTCTGATTTTGTAAACCAAGTCGAGCCCGTTTTCAGTAACACCTTAAATGCTTTATATATTTGGTTAATATGTAAATGGTTTTTATGATATGTAATAATTAGGAGTTATGATATTTATTAAATCGCTTCCGTATGCATATAAAAAAAATGGCTCTAAGATTGTGGTGTTACAATTAATGGGGGTGGTTTTTAATGGGAGTGGTTTATTTTAGGATAAATGTATCAAAACAGCCTTATTTGAAATTATCCCCCATATATGAAACAAAATCCCGTGATTATTGTTTTTCATTTGATACTGCAGGAATAATACCTTAATATTCGGATGGGTTAGTTTTGAAGGAACCAGCTGGCATATAGGGGCAATTACAAGTGGCATTGGGAGCCAATGGGGAAGCTTGAAAGTGCATAGTTGGCAAAAAAAACTCAAACCTAGGCTGCATATATAGGTTAAGATTTTATTTTGGGGGTAATTAATTATTTTTATTGTTAAGAATCAATATTGAAAAAACGATTGTTTTGACAGGCTGCAGCTCTCCACACGCAAGATATACTAACCTGATTTTCCGGAAAATATTAACTGCTATCTTAATCGTGTTGTGAATTGAGTTTTATTTTAAATATGTAGTTAATTCCGGAGTTAATTAATGCTAATTAAAAGTATATTTGACAGACTGTGTTGATTAAGCTCTGTGATCTACTTTCCTTTTAAACCGGAATGAATTAACTGCATTATAGGAAGAGGAGGAAAGTTTGTGTTGAAATTGTGAACCAACCATTGAATTACACGTGGCATTGTCCACCAATCAGAGAGCTGCGTTTTGATGACTTGTCAAAATTAAATCATATGTACCTTCATATATAGGGGAAAATTTCCACACTCAAATCACAATCCCACATCAAGTGGGGTAGTGTATTAGCGAAATTCTTTGAAAATTATCGTATGTGGGTGTATTGATTGGTTTTTTTAAAGTTGATTTGGTTTTATGTTGTAGACTAGTGCTAACTATAATAGGGTAAAGATTGTTTATTAACTTTATAATTTACCATTGGCTAAAAAAGTAGAGTACCGTGAATAAAAATAAAAATAAAAATAGAATTACAGAGTACTATGACTACAAATAAAAATAAAAGTATAGAGTAATGTGAATATAAATAAAAATAAAAATGCAAGTTTGCAATGTTTCAAGTAAACATAATACTTCCTCAAGTGATACACTTTTCATTTTAATGTGTTTCAAAATAAATGATACACTTTGAAATTTTTCTTATTTGGTAAAATATAGTGAGATCTATACCCACTAACTATCTCATTTAATAAAATGAAATTACTCATTTACCCTTACTTTTACTTTTAAACATTATTAAACTCACTTTAATCATAATATGTGGGACCATTCACTCACTAACTATCTAATTTAATCTATTTTAACCTTTATTACAATCTTTTGCCTCAAAAAACATGAAAGTTAATTTGTATCACTTATTTTGAAACGGAAGAAGTATAAAATTTTGACAACATCTTATAAGAAAGCTAGATATCAACAATAATAATAATACACAATCCTTTAAATATGAGGCAGGTATGAATGAGATATGACGTAGATAATAATATCTTTGTTTGAAGGTAGAAAAATTATATTTAAGGAAGACTTTGGCAAAAGTACCAATGAGATAAATAAAATGTAAACAATCAAACTTTTATATTCGCTATATTGTCTGCAAATAAATATGTATGCACCAATACAATACATGGCTTCATTAACTTTGAAAATAATTTATATTTCATTGACCATAATAGTTTGGTCAACTTAACGTGGCCAATTTGATTAATCAATCAATCACAAACGACCATGCATGTACAATGGACCATGAGGAAAACATATGTTAAAGTTTTGGTGGTTTTTGATTTGTCTTTTAGCCTAAAAATAAGCCTTAGTCGATGATATGATGGATTGCATTGCATTTCCATGCACTATAGAATATGATAATCAATGGGTTGCATCATAAATAAACATAAAATGTTCTACTCCATTTTGTGCTTGTAGCTTTCCAATGGACCCTATAGTTTACTTGAGTTTTGTAGTTTATTATTTTTGTTATCTTTTAAATTTTAGAAATATAACCATATGATCACTAGCTTCTTTTTATAATAGAAAAATAGGTTGATTAGATGGAATAATTGGTAAAAGGAAAAAAAAAACGCAAGCAATTTTTTTCTTCAAAATTATAGAGTACTCATGTAATTATCAAATATAATAGTGTTATTAGTTTTTGGGTGGTGATTTACACAAGGAATGTATTCATCCTTGCAAGGAAATTTAAAGAAAATAGACAATTTTACCCTTAAATTTGATATTTTCATGTTGAAACAAAATTATAGTTTGAATGCATTCATCCTTGCAAGGAAATTTAAACTAAATGGACAATTCTACCCTAAACATAATTTTGCTTCAACGTGAAAATATCAAATTTAAGGGTGTATTTATTTATTTCCTTTAAAATTCCTTGCAAGGATGAATGTATTCCTTGTGCAAATCACCACCAAAAAACTCATATGTTTTCGATAAATAAAAGGATTCGGATAATCTTAACCTACGAATTTCTATTAGGGCTAAGCGGGTTAATCTAATTAGATAATTTGACAAAATCCTAAAAATTATTGAGTCATAACATAATACACAATGAGTAATGATATTTGTGCCTACTCATAGTCTACCAATTTGATCATGATAAGAGCATTTCCAATGGGACTTTTTTAAGAGGTTGATACTATTTGAATGACTTCTAAAATGACTTTTTACCATTGGAATGAATTACTTTTTTAAGAGGTCACTCCAACCACTCATTCTTCCCCAACCACTTGAACATCTTTTAATATTTGATTCTTTTGGTCCCTATATTTAACAATTTTACATTTTAAACACATGTATATATGTATATGTGAATTTATTATTTCTATAACTATAAATTACAACTTTATCATATTTCAATACTTTTTAAAAAATATCATACATGATGATTAATTTATTTTTTTGTGGTATGTTATGTATATAAAATGAGATATGATTTTAGTTGTATATAAAATGAGGGACATTTATAAAACATTTGATATAGATAAAGATAAATTAATAATATTAATAAGAAAAAACCTTTGGAGAGGTTAACCATTGGAGAGATTTTAATTAATAGGTTATTAGATGATGTGGTAAAAATAATAAGTCATTAGAGAGGTTAACCATTGTGGATGCTCTAAGGGGTGTTTGGGAAAGCTTATATAAGGTGGCTTATGACTTATAAGCTTATATAAACTTAAATAATCCCTTTGAAAAGAGATTATTTAAGCTTATAAGCCATAAACACCCCCTAAGTGTCAAAATCAATTGATGATATGAAGAGAGAAAATTATTGGATGACACGTGTCAAATTTAAAAGTATGTAGAGATATGAGTACACACAAATAGTAGACATAAATATCATTTCTCATACACAATGTATTATGAATGATGTGAGTACTTTTATAGTGGTGGATAACTGGATACCGTAATTAACATCTATTGTATTAACCTTTTCTAAACATTTATAACCACAATTAGTCATTTTTTTAACTAATTAAAATCTCATGAGTCATGATATTGCGTCTAAAGATACATTACCTTTTTAACAATTAATTTTCTTTTAAAAATAACCACTCAACATTTCTCTTAAAAGAATACAACCAACCAACCTTCCCCAAAACCAGCTCGCTTAAACTACGCAAAAAAAAAAAAAAAAAAAAAAAATTAAAAGATTAAAAAAACCACTTGAAACATTTTCTTTTCTCATTCTCTACTTGATCGATCTCTACATAATCCAATTGTCAATATATTTAACCAAAGACGAATCCAATTTATTATTGTAACCTGCAAAATTATCATGATAAAATACTTCTGCAGTTCGATTTACTTTTATATAATCGCCAGCATTAAATACCCTAAAGGAAATCCAGATCCAAAAACCAAACTCAGAAATACATCAATTCTTGCCTTAAATCAAGATACATGTAATCGATTGACACCTCATATCATGGTAATTAAGTTGGAAATGACACTAGGGTTTCCTATTTGTTAGATTTGGTGTTCTACAAAAGCTTCAATATTAAATTTTATAACAAAATGGAATCTTAATTTTATTTTAATCATATCACATAGATTCTATAGTAAAATTAAAGTTCACTTACAGTTTGTTTCTCAATGTTTTGACCAAGATTTGACTTTATGAAATGCATCAACAGATTATGATACGAGTAATATTGATCATTATTGAAATAGAAAAATATATATATAATACTACAAAATTAAAAAAAATATTTATCGCTGATCATTAAGTTTTGGGGTAGCAAGGTCCCATGGCCTATGAAATACAACACTACTAAGAAAATACTATGCACTTAATTAATACACGTACAGATCACATGTTTCCAATGACACTTATACTGCTAAGTTATATTAAGACCCTTTAGTAGCATAAGATCTTGTCACTAAAGAAGCTGTCTAAATGCAAAAACCTAAGCCCCATATCAAAGAGGTCCCGAGATAACTTTAACTTTTAACAAATTTGCACCAAGTTCAAGTTATAATTAAAGAGATAAATACTAAACTAGAAGAATCTAAGTCAATTTCAATTTAAAAGAAATAGACTCTAATTTACTCTTAAACTATATACAACACTAACAGTTGATCAACAATTCACATTTTCATGTAGCGTAAAACACTAAAGACAATAAAAAATCATATACAGATAGCACATATATTCAATATAACACTTTTCCAAGAAACATGAAGTTTGAAACATCATTTCAACAAAAACATAATTAAGATAATTTCAAACACATTTTCAACCGAAACAAAAGAACTTAGTTCCTTTACTTTAAAACAACGATGATATTCGATGATCGGAAGTGTGGGAACAAGAGTCGTCAATGGGGAATTGAAAAGTCGTGTTTTACGTTGGGGGTTTAGACATGTTTTGATCGGCTATTGTTTGGGTTTAGACGGGCTTTGATATACTAATGGGTTATGTGATGTGTTTTAAGTGTTTTAACCAAACTACATAATTTTTAATGGTTCAACACTTAAATTTAAGTATGTCACAACATACACTCATTTTTCTCATATATAAAATGTTTGTGATTTGTGTCACAAATATAATTAAATGTAATTGGATAAACTTGTGACCAAAATGTAATCTTAATAAATATTGAACACTAAGGGTGGTGCGGAGTGCATATTTGTTTGAATTTATTGTGATTGAATTGCACTGACTCAACGAGTGTCCGAGGGGCAGCGCCCCTGGCAGGGTCCAAGGGGCAAAGCCCCTGGATGGGACCGAAACCGCCCCATTTTTTAATTATGCCTCGCAAATTTTTTATTTGTATTAATATTGCTTTATCAAAAACGCATGGAAAATCCGAATTCGTATTCAAACCCCGGTTTTCTGACCCGTCAAATCTGACCCAGTTTTTGACAGTTTCCAGCAGTGTTTTGCGCTTTCAAAACTGCCTTTTAGCAATTCCCTACAGTTTGTGAGACAGAGATGAAATCTCTATTTTTTGGTCATTCTTTTCCTGGTACGAAATCATAACTCTCACTTTTTCTCTGTTCTTGTGATATCTGATTTTATTTGATTTAGGATTTCATTAGTACCAACGAAATATTTTGATCTGATAATGATACACACGATTTCAGGGAGTTCCAAGTAAATGAAATCAATAATACTAAATATCTAACATATAATTTTTTTTTGAGGCTGAGATTTTTAATATGTTAATATATATATATATTTGTGAAATAATAAGTTACGCTTAAAAAGGGCCAACAAAAGTTACCCTGTCAAAATATGATGATTGTCCAAAGCTTATACTGGTATTTGTGTAAGATTAAAGATGGTTATCTATGATCTATGGGTCATAAATTTACGTCCCGTTGTGTATAAATTAGATGTCGTTCAAAAAAAATCTAAATGATGAGATAATGCATTAACAGAGACATTAATCTTGATCAAAATGACGCCCATTTCATAGTCTAACAATGGTTGAATGATTATGAAAATGATTTTAAACGGGCCAAAACCCACAGCCAAGGCCCAATCCATGCAATGTGTACGTCAATGGAAAGCTCAAGAAGCATAAGTTTGGTCTGATTAGCATAGTTTGGGCCTAGAAACTATATATGGGTTGATAAGCCTAGTACGCATAGACTTGGGGCTAAATTGAGACTAGTAACATTATACTATTCTTTGTTAACTATTGTTGCCTCATTTTAAGGCCGGCTCAGACCATATTGGTATCCCAAATTCCCAATGGACCCAATCAGGAAAGCTCAAAGATCATATTTTATGGATGATTAGCCAATCAATAACCAGTTAATTAGACACATTAGTTTGATTTTGTCTTAAACTTAGTAAACACTAAATAACTAAATACATTTTCAAATTAATAAGTACCACGACTAGGTACATGCTATCTTCACTAAGTAGTCTTTATCCTAGTGATATATGAATTACTTTACAACTAAAAAGTTGTGAGTTTAAGTTTCATTATATCATTTTTCTAATAACTATTACTTTATATTGATTTAAATCATTTAATATTTTTTATTTTCATCAGTGTATTAGTTTGTCTTAGTAGCATTTGTTATCTGATAAATAGAGATTTAAGGTTTTAAAGGACCGCTCCGAAACGTGATCCTAACTATTCTCGTTTGTACGCATTTTCTACGTTTAAGAACATTCTAGACTTTTAGAAGAACATTTAACACTTTACACTTAACATTTCGTTTAGGGGGGCCATTGCAACGGGTGTTGTCCCTAGACTCTAAAAGGTGCAACCCTATTGACCAGGTCATCTAACTAAGTAGACCAATTAATTAGCACTCTTGCATCTTTTCAAAAAGATCCAGTATTCGAGTCCAAAATACAGTGGCGGACCCAGGACGAAAGTGTAGGGGTAGCACACTTTTTTTCCTCATTAATAACTTGGATTTTCAAGAAATATGTTATGTTTTTTTTTAACGACACCTAATCTACTCATTTTTTTATCCACGACGGGACTTGAACTGGTCATGGACAACACCTTACAAACATCTCCAATACCACTAGACTACAAGCCTTGTGTTGAAAATATGTGTCCCTGTGCGGTTGTGTTTTAATAAATACATATAGATTTCCTTATACGACCTATTACCCCCTTAAAAATATGAATGTGGGCCCGTTAATTGAAATTAATTAGCTATTTAGCTGCTTTTCCTTCATACTTGTGAATTGTCGCCGTACGTCCAATCTGCTAGGCTTTTGGGCTCTTATTTATGGGCAGAATGTTAAATTATATACATATGTGGGCTCAATTTAAGGGGTAACACAGGGCCCTTTGGGCTCCAAGGGGGTCCGCCCCTGCCAAAATACCTTTATGATTTTTGATAAGACAGAATAAAGTTTTCTCAAAATAGCAAGTTAGTGTTGAAAATTCAGTTTAATTATTTCAGAAAACCCTAAATGAATTATACGAAGTATATACTTCCTCCGTTTCAAAATAAGTGATACACTTTTCCGTTTTGGGGGTGTTTCAAAATAAACGATACATTTTGAAAACTTACCATATTTGGTAAATGATAGTGGGGTCCACACCCACTAACTATCTCCTTTAATATAGTGAAAAGACATATTTACCCTTACTTTTAATTTTAAACATCATTAAATTCACTTTAATCAATATATGTGAGACTCATCATTCACTAACTATGTAATTTAATTTAATTAACATTTATTATCATATTTTACCTTAAAAACCGTTAATTTAAAAATGTATCACTTATTTTGAAACGAAGGAAGTATTAAAGATATAAGCCTAATGTATCAATTTGTTATTTTGTAAATAAATAATTATTAAAATATTTAGATGAAATTTCCAATTCAATTTGTTAGTTCTTTCCATAAAAAAAGAAAATAAAGGAAAACCTGAATCAACAAAAAAAATAGATGATTTTGAAGGAAACAACGAGGGCGGCGGGAAGTATCAAAGCCTCCCGAAAATTAGGTTTTACAATGAGAAGGATTTGACCAAAAGAAAGACGACTTCCATCTTTAAAATCCAGCCGTCCAATCTACGCGTTTGAAATCAATCTGAACGGTTGAAGAACATTCTGGAACTCGAATAAACATCTCCTTCTAACCCCCATATATACCAGTCCTTTTTTCTCTTCTCAAATCCCTCATACTTCTCTCTCAAACCCTAAAATTTCACACTCTTTCGTTGAGAGAGAGAATACATTACAATCACAATGGCCGGCAAAGGTGAAGGTCCCGCTATCGGAATCGATCTAGGAACTACATACTCATGCGTCGGTGTATGGCAACATGACCGTGTTGAAATCATCGCTAATGACCAAGGTAACAGAACCACGCCGTCGTATGTCGCCTTTACCGACTCCGAGAGGCTGATTGGTGATGCCGCTAAGAATCAGGTCGCCATGAACCCCACCAACACTGTTTTTGGTGAGTTTTCTCTCTATTCATGTTGATCTGATATTATTTATGCTTTTGACTTGTAGATCTGATGTAGGAATGATTTATGTGTATGTTTGATCTGGATCTTATAACTTATATGCTTCCTAATATTGGTGTAGTATATAGTGTATAGATAGCGCATGATTTGGTCTTTGTAAATTGGCGACTCTGTTTTTGTATAGAATACTCTAGTGGTTACTGAAAACTCAAAAATCACTGTTACTACAGGCAGGCTAGTTGGATCTGATTTAGAAAGCTTAAATTAAGCTGGATGATGATTTAAACTTTTGTTGTTTTGATTACAACTAACCAGATCTATCAAAAATTCAAAATCAGTCTTTAATATTGAGGAATAGTTTTAAAATCTGAATGCTATGAGCTGCATCTGTTTGTTGTTAATTTATGGAACATGTATCGTTGTATTATTAGTAGTTTAGTACCAGCTATTGTTAGTTTAACGTTGAATATGAACTTCGTCTGTATTAAATCATTGGTATTCCTTGAAAGTTCAATTTTCGTAAATATTATATTAAATCTAACTTTGAAGAAACAGTCAAATCAACTTGTGATGTCATATGATCTTTGTCCAGTAGCTTTTGAAAGATGTTAGATCTGGTTGAGTGTGAACTTAACCAAGTAAAAGCTTATATTTTTAAAAAGTAGCTATCATTCATGAGCAAGTTTTATTTATTTAGCTTTCGGTTTAAATATATATTTTCTAGTTTAAGCGCTAAAATTATAATAATCGAATTTTTAAGACTTGAAGTCGTTAAGCAATAGCTATATGCCAATTTGAATGCTTTTTCGCTTGTTTTAATTAAAAATTAAATTGATACTTCTTATGAGTAGTAGTATTAGCAATTGATTTACTTTGAACTCTATATGTTCTTAGTTAGTAGCAGTAGCAGTTTGACTCTTAATTTTGTCTTACAGCTTCTGAATGCTGTAGTATTTTGTTCCTATATATCTAACTCTGTTTTATCTCTAATTTGCAGATGCCAAGCGTCTTATTGGTAGAAGGTTTTCTGATGCTTCAGTCCAAAGTGACATCAAATTATGGCCATTCAAGGTCACCCCAGGCCCAGCTGAGAAGCCCATGATTGCTGTCAACTACAAGGGAGAAGAAAAACAATTTGCAGCTGAAGAAATCTCTTCAATGGTTCTAATTAAAATGAAGGAAATTGCAGAAGCATTCTTAGGTTCAACTGTCAAAAATGCAGTTGTCACCGTTCCTGCTTACTTCAATGATTCACAACGTCAAGCCACCAAAGATGCTGGTGTTATTTCTGGTCTAAATGTTATGCGTATTATCAACGAACCAACTGCAGCTGCTATTGCTTATGGTTTAGACAAAAAGGCAACAAGTGTTGGTGAGAAGAATGTTCTTATTTTCGATCTTGGAGGTGGTACTTTTGATGTGTCACTTTTGACCATTGAAGAAGGTATTTTTGAAGTCAAAGCTACAGCTGGAGACACTCATCTTGGTGGTGAAGATTTTGACAACCGTATGGTCAACCATTTCGTTCAAGAATTCAAGAGAAAACACAAGAAGGACATCACCGGAAACCCCCGTGCTTTGAGACGTTTGAGAACCTCATGTGAACGAGCAAAACGTACTCTGTCATCAACTGCACAAACCACCATTGAAATTGACTCGTTATATGAAGGTGTTGACTTTTACTCAACCATCACCCGTGCTCGTTTTGAGGAGCTTAACATGGACTTGTTCAGAAAGTGTATGGAGCCAGTTGAGAAGTGTTTACGTGATGCTAAAATGGACAAAAGCTCGATCGATGATGTCGTGTTGGTCGGTGGGTCCACTAGAATCCCAAAAGTACAACAATTGTTGCAAGACTTCTTCAACGGGAAGGAACTTTGCAAAAGTATCAACCCTGATGAAGCTGTTGCTTATGGTGCTGCAGTACAAGCTGCTATTCTATCTGGTGAAGGAAATGAGAAGGTGCAAGATTTGCTTCTTCTTGATGTGACCCCACTTTCTCTTGGTCTTGAGACAGCTGGCGGTGTGATGACCGTTTTGATCCCGAGAAACACAACAATCCCAACCAAAAAGGAGCAAGTTTTCTCCACATACTCGGATAACCAACCCGGTGTTTTGATCCAAGTGTATGAAGGTGAAAGGACGAGAACCCGTGACAATAACTTGTTGGGCAAGTTTGAACTTTCTGGAATCCCACCGGCCCCACGTGGTGTTCCTCAAATCACTGTGTGTTTTGATATCGATGCAAATGGTATCTTGAACGTTTCAGCTGAAGACAAAACAACCGGACAGAAAAACAAGATCACCATCACCAACGACAAGGGCCGTTTGTCAAAGGAAGAGATTGAAAAGATGGTTGAAGAAGCTGAGAAATACAAGTCAGAAGATGAAGAGCACAAGAAGAAGGTTGAGGCGAAAAACGCCTTGGAAAACTATGCTTACAACATGAGGAACACAGTGAAGGACGAGAAGATTGGTGAGAAGTTGACAGCTGGCGACAAGAAGAAGATTGAGGATGCCATTGATGAAGCGATTGCTTGGTTGGATGCTAACCAGTTGGCGGAAGCTGATGAGTTTGAAGACAAGATGAAGGAGTTGGAGAATGTTTGTAATCCAATTATTGCAAAGATGTATCAGGGTGGAGCTGGCGGTGATGCTGGCGAGATGGATGATGAACCTGCACCTAGCGGTGGCGGTGCTGGACCCAAGATTGAGGAGGTCGACTAAATGCGGTGGTGATTTGTTGACGGTTGTTTTTTTTATTTTAGTTTGTTTTAAGCATTGATGTGCTCGTGATACATTATTGTTATGTTTTGGTCTACCCCTTGGTTTTATGGGGGTGAATTAAGCCTTTGGATTTATGGATTTTGGTTACTGTCACATCTTTGTTTATTGTTTTTGATTTATTTCTGCCTTATAATTAGCATTTGATTGTTTCAGCAGGTTTTAATTGCTGGACCTTAAAACCCTTGAAGTGCAAGTTCCGCTTTATTAAGTGAGGGCATATAAAGCTAAAACAAGCATTCTTTTTGTGCATGTTAATAAGCTCTCATAATAAGCTGAAACAAGAGATTTCACTCTTCGGTAAGTTTTTTCAGTGACATCATATTAAAAACATTATTACCTAACAATTGCACTATAGAGATCCATTTTGGTAACAAAAAGTTCGTAAAATTGAAAGAATGTAAAAAAATAAAACAGTAGAATTTTCAGTATTTTGGACATACATATAAATGGTATAAAAAACCAAACATTAACCCTGCTGAATGGGTTTTATGGGTTTCATTTTTCTCGGTTCAGTCATGGGTTTTAGGTTTTTCAACAGCCGTATAATATACAGAGCATCATTAACATGTTAATATCATTTTGAGACTTAGTTATTAAATATTTATCCATTGTCTGTTTATAACATCATTAAGTTTTTGTCACACATCTATTAAAAAGGATATCATCATCCAAGATTCCAAATACAAGATAAGCTTAATATTTTAATCAAAAGTCAATGAGTTTAAGCCAAACAATGTGAGCCCATGAATTAACTATATAAATCGGTATTACAAATATGTTTATTTTTCTTAAAAAAAGAAAGCATAAATGAATTAAATTATTATACCCAAAAACAGATGTATAAATTATTAAATTAAGAGGCAAATTTTTGGTTGCGAACAAATCGAACAAACGAAATTAATGCAAACCAGGATAAAGGTGTCCATGTTGCATAAAACAAACATGATCACATGAATGAGACAAATTAATTCTTGGCAACATGTAGACACGAAGTCCCACAGCCATTAATAGTTGGACATAAAGATGGGTGCTAACGACATTTTGGGTTGAAGATAGAGGGGTGTCAGTTTGGCGATGCCGATGACATTACACCGTAGTTGATGTCCGCCGGCTGGATCTTTGGTCTGGCGAAGGAAGAAGATACGAGACTGTGGGATCCAATACTTTAAATTAATTTTTTTTGCAAAAAAAGTGACCGTTGTAATTTTTTTTTTAAACTGAGTTAGTCATTATGTCACTACATTTTTAGTTTTTTTTCTAACGGTCAGTTAGTAAGTTAGTTGTTCGAGCTTAGACAGTAACATCCACAAGGGACAGTATGCCTTCCCTCGAACCCTCCACCTATTGCGAATAAACTCCACCACCAATTCACCTGAGAAAAAGCCTAACCTGAGACCTTGTGAAGTAAAACTCCACAAGATTTCCCTTGTTGGCCAGTTGATCTACCAATACCTTGTCACTACATTTCTAGTTAGCTTTCAGTTTCTTACTTTAGTTTAATCATTAATTATATCATCAATTATTTTCAAATATATATGTCATGTATTCCATTATTGTTTAAGGACCAACAACTTTAATATTTGGTATGGCCCAAAACGGCCCAAAAACTATTAATGCTTTTTGCCTTGAAAGTACACACAACACAGAAGCCACGCGTTATTTAATATAAATCTACACTCCAAATGTTTTAAAGTTTTTATTTTTGCAATTAAAACCAAAGTTTACTTAACATCCAAAATATATTTTTATTCGATTAATTTCATTTATTTCTTAGGGTCAATGTACGTATACAGATGCTCATTAAGCATGCTTGACAAGTCAGCAAAATAATATTGTTACATAAAAGAAACAAAAATTTAGTAGTAAATATATTTTTATAATAATAATATGGTACCCGCAAATTATAGTGATGTGTGGTGAATGGTAGTTGTATTGATGGTGGTGACGATAGTGATAGTAAATCCTAAAATTTAAAATTTAAGAGATAATAAATATAATTATAGTAAAATAATTAAAATTTGTTAGAGTGTGGGCTAATAATGGTTGTTGTGTTATTAAAAAGATAGTGATGGTGGTGATAGTAGTTCTAAAAATAAATTTAAGAGATTAATAGATATAGTTATAATAGAATAATTAAAATTCGTTAGAGTGTGAGCTAATAATGGGTGTTGTGGTATAAAAAAGATAAATAGAAGAGTAAATTACTGTTTTTGTCCCTGTACTTTACCCGATTCTGCGTTTTTGTCCATGTGCTTTTTTTTCCGTTTTTTTGTCCCCGTACTAGCCAAAATTCCGTTTTTTTGTCCTTCCGTCCACCTTCCGTCTGAAATCTGCCGTTAAACCCCTCACGTGCTGAAAACGTGAGGGTAAATGCGTCCTTTTATCAAAAACCCACAAATTGAATCCCCTTTACCCCCAATCTATCTAAAATTGTCCTCGTGCTTTACGTAATCAAAACCCCACTTCTCATCTTCTTCGTTCTGAATCTTCTTCGCTCCGATCACTTGATAATGGCGGCCGGACTTCCAAATAAGCCGTGTTGGTTTATCAGAGAAGAAGAAATCGATCCAGAATGCTTGAAAGACGTTTATTGTAAGCATTCCCTTACCCTAATTGTTAGAAACTTGAAAACCTAATTTTTTTTTTTAATTTTTGTTCTAATTTAAATTTTTATTTTTTATAGCAATATACAAGAATCTGTTCTGTTTAAAGATTTATCATGGTGGAAGCTTTTCAAGGTATCCCGGTCGTAAATACGTAGGAGGAACAGTTTCACATGTTGATTTGGTAGATGGTGAATACTTTTCAGCACATGAACTTGATAGGATGGTAAAGTCATTAGGTTATAAAGGAGACCATCAAATGTATTACCATTTTAAAAAGCCTGACCATGATTTAGATTATGGTTTGCTTGCATTGGGAAACGACCAAGATGTAAGGAACTTGTTAACTTATGCTGAGAAAGTTTCTTTGATCAACGTTTATATTGAGCATGGGATTACATCCGTTTATAATTACTGGAGATCACCTCAACAAAGTCAGGTTATAATTGAGGAAATAGATGAAGGTGAGCCTGCATCTGTTGTTCCAAAGAAGAAAGAAGTTAACAAGTTATTGGCTTTGCCATGGCCTGCTACTGTTGGTATGGAACAAGGCTGCAGTTCAACACAACAAGTTGATACAGAATTTAGTGAAGAACCAAAGTTGACTGCATTTGGTTACTTTCATTTGGCTTTGCCTTGGAGATGATTTGGATCTGTCACCTAATAGCAACTTTACTTTCATTTCAGAAAGGCAAAAGGTAACTTGGTTATTTTCATTTGTTTACTTTCATTTGGTTACTTTCATTAACTTGGTTACTTTCATTTGGTTATTTGTCATACAGGGTCTACTTCATGCATTATCTACTGTTTTCCCTGCTGCTGAACACATGTTTTGTTTAAGGCATATCAATGAAAACGTGAAGACCCAATTTAAAACAAATTCATGCAAGGAATATCTTTGGAAGGCTGCTACTAGTACAACAATGGCAGAATTTAAAATGGGATTAGAAACAATCAGAAAGCATCATCAAGGTATCTATGATTGGCTAAATAGAATACCATATGAACATTGGGCAAGATCTCATTTTTCAGGAAGGGCCAAATGTGATATCCTACTAAACAACATTTGTGAGTCATTTAACAGTCAACTTGTAGAAGGTAGAGATCAACCAATTATAACTTGTTTGGAGTACATTAGGGAGTATTTGATGAAAAGAATAGTGATAGTTCAAAAAGTGATTGACAATTGTGAAGGCCCACTAACCCCTACCGCTACAACAATTTTAGAAGGAATTAAGAAACAAGCAAATGATTTTACTGTCATTTGGAATGGTGTTGACAAATTTCAGTGTAAAGGGCCATGGCAAGAACAGTTTGTGGTGGACATGAACCAAAATGTCTGCAGTTGTAGGAGGTGGGAGTTGACTGGGATACCTTATAAACATGCAGTGGCAGCAATATGGAATATGGGGCAAAATGGTCAAGCAGTTGGTATTCCAGAAGACTATGTACATCAGGCTTACCATCTTGACACTTGGAAGGCTGTTTATGCTTTCAAAATCGAACCCATTAATGGAACAAAAGAATGGCCAATTAGCTCATGCCCTACAAAGATACTCCCACCATTGCATCATAACCCAATTGGGAGACCAAGAAAGAAAAGAAAGAGGAGTGCAGATGAGTTGAGCTCCCAAAATCAAATGGTGCAAAGAGGTAGGTTGTCAAGGAAAGGGAGAACTGTGACATGTGCCAAATGTAATGAAAAGGGGCATAATTCTCCAACTTGCAAGGGTCAAAAAATGGAAACTAGAAGTAGTCAAAGAAGGAAAACTGCAAGTGCCAGTGGAAGTCAAACAGCAGCTCCAAGTGGAAGTCGTAGGAGGCAAACTGCAGGTGCAAGTGGAAGTAAAAGTGCAGGTGCAAGTGGAAGTAAAACTGCAGGTCCAAGTGGCAGTCAAAGTGCTGGTGCAAGTGGAAGTCAAAGGAGGAGTGCAAGTCAAACTGCAGGTGGAAGTAAGAACTGCAAGAAGACCAAGAAGTGAAGACTTGTTTGTGTAGTTTATGTCCTTTGGTTTATGTATGTCTTTTAAAACAATGTTTATTTTCATGACTTTGTTCAGTATTTGTATGACTTGATAATATGCATCTCTTTTGAACTTGGTTTACTATTTGTATGACTTGTTTTGGTAATATGTATGTTGCTTTATTATTATGCAGTTGGGAATATGATTGTGGGCAATATGCAATTGCAGTTGTGGTGCACTTGATAACAATAAATTCTGCAGTTATGGTAAATAAAAGTACAGGGACTAAAACGGATAATCTAGAAAACCACAGGGACAATTTCTGCAAAAGCTACTGCTAATTCATTTCATATGCAGAATTCAACATATTACATCCAAAACATTACATTCAAAGCATTAATTCTGCTATGATTTCAAAAGATTCATTGGATACTGCTAATTGTTAAAGAAGATGAAATACACCAAGAACATTAACCAACTACAAATGAGGTATTTCTTCAAAGTCTTCACTTCTTCCATCTTCAAATTCAACGATTCTTCAACTTCATTTTTAGATTTCAACAAACCGGGAATTAGAGCAGTAGATCTTTGACACATTGGTGGATCAAACCAACCAAAAAATCCACAATTCGAACCCTGTCAAAAAATAAATTTTGTTAAGGTTTTTTCTTAGTACAAAAAATTAGGGTTAAAAAATTGATACATGTTGAGGACAACAATAGAATCGGCGACCTGGGTTGCTACTTGTTCAAGAAGTGCGAAGTATGGAAGCTTTCCCGCAATAGCATAGAACAGCCATGGAAGTGCAAGAATGATGAATACGATGTTCATAAAGTGGGTGAAAGGAAAAGGGGGGTAAAGGGGTTTTAATCTGGGATTTTTTTGTAATCGTTCAATTTGTGGGTTTTTGATAAAAGGACGCATTTACCCTCACGTTTTCAGCACGTGAGGGGTTTAACGGCAGATTTCAGACGGAAGGTGGACGGAAGGACAAAAAAACGGAATTTTGGCTAGTACGGGGACAAAAAAACGGAAAAAAAAGCACATGGACAAAAACGCAGAATCGGGTAAAGTACAGGGACAAAAACAGTAATTTACTCTAAATAGAAGGACAGCAAACCAAGAAAGAACAGCACATGTGCTAACAATTAAGGTGATTATGACACAACTTCAGTTAATGTAATGGAATTACATGAGCTCTTTAAATTTTGAAATTCAAATCTATGTTTTGTTTTTTTTAAAGCAACGATTACTCGTATAAAAATATTCTAAGAGGAGTCAAAATACATACTACAAGAATTCTAAAGGAGGACCACTAAATCACAAAATAAAACAAATCAAATAAAACAAGACGAACAAAACTTAAAATATAGTCTACATTAGCTGGGATCAAAATTTATTGGATTAACAACTTAATTCTTCGAATTAAAACCTCTAAACTTGTAATACTCTTACTTCCATGGTTTGTAATCCATCGATTTGCTTGCTAGATAAATAATTATGTATTTTAAGCAAACTTTTATTAAAAATAATGAAAGATTAATAAGTAATAGGGGTGATAAATACACCACATCTTTTGATGCATTTATAACAATAGTTGCATCATATGTTTGTAAAGTCTGCAGTTTTACTTGTATTGTGTGGTATATGCATCAAAAGATGTGGTACCAAAATTAATTCCCGTAAGTAATATGCATTATTTGCTTACGCAAATTATAACAGTAATTATTAATAATAGTTTAGAATAACAATAATTATAGAATATATATACACAAAATATCTATTTTTATTTAAATAACCCACACAATTCGTCTCTCTATCCATCACCAAACCAAAGTGTAGAACTGACACTCCCCATTGCCGGAGGCGTGCTATCCATGTCTCTAAAGCAACGTCAAATCGAAGCTTACTGAAGCAACGCTTATCACTAGTCTAATATACACAGCCATCAAAATTAAAATAATATATATTATGTGCCATATCTTTTACCCTTTTAAGGATATAATATACTCCATAAGTTTACTGTAGTTAATGTTGTCTTAGTTTTACCTATTCAGTTTATGTTCATTTTCAAGTTTCAACTTGTAGAAGAATAAATTATTATAATTAATTTGAAAGTAGAAAAGAGGGTGGACAGGTACTTAGCTGTGTAGCAAAAATAGGAATTAAAAAAAAGAACGCTTGTATAGTTGTATATGTATGTTGAAAGATGTAGCCTACCAAACATGCTCAGGTTATATTTATTGGGTATTGAATTGCAATTTTAGACAAAAGAAACAAATATATATTAATAGATAAACAAGTAATATTATGCCTTTTTAAAAAAAATTCTATTTGTGTAACACTTGGGGAACTTATATACCATCTATTTGTTTTTTTTTATTTAAGAAATTGATACTAGAATACAAAATTACATTTACTAGAATAATCAAAAGTCAAAATAATTCAACCAGGGACGTCTTCGAGATTTTAAGTGCCGTGTGCGAAAACACGAAAATGAGCCCGCTTAATACAACATTTTTATAAAAATTTGGACTTTCTAATTTTTTGTCTATTAAATTATTAAGTTGACATAAATTTTAATATTATATATATATAATATACATAAAAATAAAAATTAGGTCATGTACGACTGCACCTCCTACATCTCCTCAAAAAAATTCATGAATTCAACGTATCACTTAAATAAAATTGGATGAAGTACAAAAGAGAAAAAATAAAAAGAATCACCTTCCATCTGAAAACAAACAATTCAAACATCATGCTTGACAAATTAAAAGTATTTTTATGTGCAATATGTGATGTGAGTGATCATGCATTCACACATGCACGCTATGGGAGTATGGGTTAAAACATATTTTACTCCCTCCGTCCCACAAAAAAGTTCCCATTTCCCTTTGACACAAGATTTTAGGTGATAATTAATGCTGGGGTCATTGGTATTATTTTGATTAAAATATAAGGTTGGTTTGGAGAGAGAAAAATAATTAGTGGATGTTATTGATGGAGTTTTTAATAATAATAATATTTTATTGTGTGGAGCCCACCACATGTGAGAAATGAGAACTTTTTTATGGGACAAAAGCTTTAGGAGAAATGAGAACTTTTTTGTGGGACGGAGGGAGTAAATTAAACAACACTATGGACCTATGGTTCAATGGATCTTTGAACAATTAAAAAAATAACAAGTTCTACCATCTAACGTAAATACAAAATTAAAAGAAAAATATAAAATAAACCAAAATTCAAATTACAAAATTAATAAAATAAACATCATCTAATTCTCACTTTGATGGAGAAGAAGCCAATGGTAGTACCTGTGATGGTGTAGACATTTGATGATGATTACGATGAATTCCACCTTCACTTTTACCCTTATTACTACCATAATTTACAAATTTGCCATCCTCTGTTTTCATTGAACAATTTACATCTTGATTCTTCTTTAAATTCGCTCTTTTTTCAGCCTCTAATTCCATCAATTTCTTCAATAACTTTTCTTCTGCATCTCTCAAGAACTTGAATGTGGGTGGTGGTGAAGATCTAATCTTGTTAAAGTCAAACTCAGAGTCAAACAATGGATTCATAAAACCTTCCAAATTTGAAGCTTGTGTGCCCCTTGAAGAAATTGGTGTTTCTGGTGTACAAAGAAGCTCACTTAAACTAAATGTTCTTGATTTCCTACTCTCTGTTTCCAAATCTTCTTTAGTTTCTTCATTAATTGTAAATAAAAATCTTGGTGGCCCACATAAATTATGAAGCCTCATGAGTTCGAGATCCAAACTTTCATTCTCTAAACCCTTCAATTGTGAATCTTTTTGGGTTGATTCTTCTTGTTTTGCTTGATTTTCGATATCTTCTTCACAATTCTGCAAATCTTGTTGATGGGTGTTTTGGATTCTTGTAATATTAGGGTTTTTGAAACAAGAAAGAAGAGTAGGGGTATAATTGGAAGAAAAAGAAAAAGAAGACGAAAGATTTTGGTTTTCAATTTCTTCTCTTTTTTTCTTCCACCATAGAAGATAGTAAAGCTCTGCTACAAAAGCTAATAGCACAAATCCAAAGAAAAAACTCAAACCAATTCCTAAACCACCAAGAGATGACATTTTTACCCTCCAAAAAGATTCAATTTTTCTTTTGAAGATTGTCGACACTGAATTTAATGATCAAGTTTCATATGAACTTAACTCTCGTAAGAATTTTAATGGGTTTTTTAATTTGTAAATAATTGAAGAAAACCCATTACTTCAAATTAAAAAATAAATGAAAATTTAGAATCTTTTAAGATGGAAAACCAAGAAAGAGCCAAGGAAGGTGACCTTTCACCCAAAGTTCACATGCAAAGAAAACAATTGAAACCATAAAAGACACAAGCTTTGTTAGATACCCTTTTTCAGAAGTAAAAGTAAAAACAGAAAAAGAAGATGATTAAGAAGATTGAGATTCAATCAGTTTTTTTTTTTCTTTCTTGAAATTTGAAATTTAATTGTTAAAAAGTGGGAAATATTTGAAGTGAAAGTGGAGAAAATAAGAAGAGGGGGAAGGTGTGTTAAGTCATGAAAGATCTGGCAAATGGGTGACAGAGTTCACATGGGTTGGCAAAAGTGTGTTTTAGCAGAAACAAAAATATATTTGGAAACATATATTGACCATAAATGAATTTGGAAAATATATGACCATAAATGAATTTGGATGAGATGTTATTAATTATACCGCTAAATGCAAAATATTAGTGGGATGAGATGTTATTAATTATACCTTTACTAGGTTATGACCCGTGAAAAATCACGGACTGCCAATAATTTTATTGAACATAATTTTTATAAAATAAAAAAATTTATCGTTAATTGTTTCATTAAAACATATACGATAAAAAATTATATAATACTTCTATAACGTAAATAAGAGAACTCGAGCTTACACATTATATAAAGTTGAGAAAATATAAGATTACGGAATAGTAAAATTATAAACATATAATAACAAAAAAAATTTTGATAAAACATTCATAAGAAAATGTTTGATACAAAAAAAAAGAAACAATTTCTTTAAAAAAAAAAATGAAAGTTAAGATAATTTTCTAACCACTATATTTATATCTATTTATATTTTAAAAATTGGCTACTTTTTACTTTATATAATGCTACATATAAATGTTCGTGTAAAAACACAGTCTCTCTCAAATAATCCAAGAGTGTGTCACAAATAACTACCAAAATTTATAAATAAATAAGTTAAGCTGACAATTCTATTGAATCATTTTTATAACAAAATGACCCAACCCTATTCTTATGAAGGATAGGTGAAGGACAATCGTTTCAGAGTCCTTAGACTGCCCGTAATGGGTGACGAAACTAAGTTTGGTCACTACTACTGCCACCTTAGCGTCACATCAGTTTTCTCTCTCCTGATCAAACACATGACCAGACAGCGACCAATAGCCCGTAATGGGTGACCGATCGATAAATATTTTTTTTTAATTTTAATTTAAATTAAAAACAATACATTAATAATAAAAAATAACATTACATTAATAATAAAAAAAATATTACATAAATAAATTAAAACTTACTAAAAAAAGAAAACTAAAAATCCAAATTATATTTGGCCTTGATTTTCGCTTTCCTCGCCAAAACCCACTCAAGCTTTTTACCGGTGAAGTGGTCATGCGGTTCATTGTAGAATTTCATGTGCTTGAGCTCTTGGTTATCTTTTTGAATCTCCATGAAATCAGTTAAAGACGCTTTGCGGAAGTCAAAAAAATTCTTTTGTGGCCTCTTTCCAATGCCCGACTAATTGCTGAGCCATAGGCGGTTCACCGACATCTGATCTTTGTTGAGCTGATGATGACGATGCCGCTGCTTTCTTCTTCGCCTTGTCCCGCCCCATTGGTCGAGGGGGTGCAACTTCAACTTCTTCATCATACTGATCCTCATCACCGACCCCTGAACCTTGAGCAGCTGATGATGACGTCGTCCTTGATTTTTTTCCACTCGACTTCGCGAAACTCGCCAACTGTTTTGGGTATTCAACCTCCTTCCACTTTGATGGTCCATACCAAAATAATTTTGGTATTGTTGTGGTGGTTGTTGATATTGTGGTGGTTGTTGTTGTTGTGGAGGGTATGGTCGGTATGGTTGTTGGTAGTAGGGGGAGCAAATGGATTATTTTGATAACCTTGTGGGATTGGTTGAGTTGTTTCGTGTACGAAACTTGGTGGTTGAAAGTTGATCGAGGGTGATTGAGAGGGTGTAGGATTGTTTGCTTGGCGTCGAGATTTTGAAGCTTTGCCTTTATTCTTGGAGGAAGACATTTTTGGAGAGGGTGATTGAGAGAATTGAGTGTGTGTTTGAGTTTAGAAAGAAATGAGAGTTGTGAATTATTTGGTAAAAGAATTGGGTATTTATAGGGTAAAAAAAGGGGTAAAAATTAAATTTGAAGGGGTAAAAGAGCCGTTGGAGGAGGGGGTGTTGTTTACGTTGAACGGTTGACTTTGAACGGTCGAATAGTCGACCGTTGGAGGGGGGTGACGCGTCGGGGAGGGGCGGGTCTAACGGGAGGGACGCGTCGGGGTTGTCGAGTTGGCCGGTCGTGACCGGCTTGTGGGTCGTGCGTTACGCATGGTCTTACCATCCCCGTAGTCACCAACACATATTTTTTCTTTGATATCAACTTACTCTACCAAGTGTTTGTGAACTCTCTTGTCTTCAACTATTCATGCTTCATCTATGAACATCTAAGCAAAAGCAAACATATATAAACGAAAATGGAAGCCTTAGCTGCAGATTTGGAGCATCAAGAATGTTGTTCTAAATGTGTTCTCAAAACTTAAAACTGCATTGTTACACAATATCAAACCAACTAAACTTAATCAATTATCACAACTTTGAAGCAAAATTAAAAAGTCCTAACCATCATAATCTGACCGTTTCTGAACTTGAAAAACATGATAGTAAATAACATTTGGTGCTCGGATAGACTACTCTGTTTACTATAAAAGAGCATCAACTTGATGATAAACCCTTGGATACCCTTGTAATTACTGTAATATGATGAACATAAGATTACTAATCCCTACTTAAGAAAATCTTACCTCTAAGTCATGATTATAATCCGTGAAAATTCACGGATGGTCGTAATTTCACTGAGCATAAGTTTTAGAGAATATGAAAATGAATTATTAATTGTATAATTAACAATTAGGTTGTTACAATTAAAACTTACGCACCAAGTATTTATAAAACTTTAGTTGTGAACAAAAAGAGATTTCAACCCTCACAAATATGGCCCGTTTCAACACGAACCCATGACTACCGAATTAATTATGTTAAAAATCAACTTTTTTTACAGTAACATCTTGCGTCTAAAAGCACATCCAAATACCCAATTAAAATTAAATTTTAAATAAAATATGAAAAATGAAAACTTCGCTTGTCTAAATAATAGGTTATAGGCTGCAGATTCAATTTAGGGTTCCTTTTAAGAACTTCACGTTGTTGATTAGTTCCATGAGTGCACACTTTACATAAGATGGCAACTGGCAAGAACATGTAATCTCCTTTGTCATAACTCCTAATCATAAAAATGCAAATTTATTAAAAAACATATGTTATTACAATTCGGTTAGAATTCAAGTTTGAATAAATTAGTAATATCGTACCTATCCACTTGACAGGACTCGGGAGGTATTCAGTATTAACATCGACATAAAAGGCAAAAACACATGCTTGGACTGTTTCATCAATAGCAGAAAAAATGGTCATAATTAAAAAACTTAATTATTCATACCAGAAGGGAAAAAAAAAATCTTTTAAAAATTTGCAGTACTTCACTTTAACATGTTGATTTTTAACACATCAATTGGGATGTTTGAATTTGCTGCTAATAAGGTCTCTCTAATTGGATGTTGAGTTTTAACACATCAATATGAAGATCATAATCATGCAAATCATCAATGATTTAAGAACAAACACATATAATAATTATCACCCAAGTTGGCCTCGATCGGTGAAGCCACCTGGGCGGACTCACCCAACTTGGCCTCGACTACCCATCACACAATTGCTCCATCTTCGGTGAAGCAACAGATCTGCTACATAGATGAATTTTTGAATTATATAGGAGCTTAATCACTATTTGAAACAGCATAAAATTTTCAATTTTTTACAATTTAAATGGAGAGACGGCACCGATTGCTCCATATTCAGTGAACCAAGAAATCTGCTACATGTTATATTTTAATCTTGATTAATTGGAATAATTAGACTAAGTATAAAATACTTAGCATAAAAGAAAAATAGAAGAAGAAACAGAAACGGCACCACCAAAGTGAACCGGCGCCACCTCCCGAAATTCCCGGCAACCGCCACAACCGCCGCTATTAACCGTCGCCACCAACCGTTGTGACTGTTAGAAGGAACCTATTCGATTAGTATAAATAGATGTAGATTTCGTTTATGTAATCATCGAATCTTTGTAATAACAATCATATTAATAAAAGTTTAGACATTGATTTGTAAATCTGTCTGAATCTTAAATTCGATCCAACAATTGGTATCAGAGCCCAAGGCTAATAGATCGGGAAAAAGAAGAACTTGCCAGATCAGAGAAGACGAACACCGGATAGAAGCGAACAGAGCAGAAAAGTTCGAAATTAGGGCACAATCGACGCCTAAAAAAACAGTCAAAGCACCACGATCGATCGGTGCAAATATTCACCGAAAACCGCCGTGGATTCAAAGGAAACCGTCAACATTCAACGGGAGAACTCGAAGAAGACGAACAGAGAGAAATACTCAAAACATACTCAACTGTGTTTTTTTTCTTTCCCAAAACGAGTTTTCTTATTTTGTCTTTAATACACCGGTTATTTAAAACACCATTATGTTTTGTATTTTTCCCAATTGAGACTCGAGGGCTGAGGCATGTGATTTGTTTTTCCCAAAAAGTGCTAAAACCCGTTTTCTTTACATTTAAATTCAAATATTATTAATTATTAATTATAAATATAAATTATACTTGTAGTTACTCGTAATAAATTATTTTTATATAGGAAATCACTTATAATATTTATTAAACTTTTATAATGACGGGGAAGGATGACAATGATAAAACCGAAGGTTCCAAAATTTATAAAGAAATTGGAACTTATACCATTTTTCAATGTCCTATATTGAAATCAACAAATTACACTACATGGTCAATTCGAATGCAAATTATTTTGGAAGCAAATGGTCTATGGGAAACAATTGAACCACAACTAACAACTCAAGAAGATACAAAAAAGGATAAAACTGCTATCGCGTATCTTTATCAATCATTACCCGAGGATCAGTTATTGCTCATTTCAAAATACAAGACTGCAAAGGCAGTTTGGGACGCCTTAAAAACAAGACACATCGGTGTACAAAGTGTTCAACATGCAAAACTACAAACACTTAAATCAGAATTTGAGAAGTTACAAATGGAAGAGAATGAAACTATAGACTCTTTCACTACAAAATTAACGTGCATTATCAACAACGCAGCCAGCCTAGGGTCATCATATGAAGACTCTACAATAGTGCGGAAATTATTAAATTCTGTACCAGATAAATTCCTTCAAATAGTTGCATCAATGGAACAATACTCAGATCTAAACACAATGTCTTTAGACGAAGCAATTGGCAGACTCAAGACATTTGAAGAAAGACTTAAATTTAAAAGGGATAAACCAGTAGATACCCAAGAAGGATTGATGTTCACACAAAAAGAAGATCAAAGACAACCTTTCAGAGATCGGAGGAGAGGAAGATATTACCAGTCTCAGGGCGGAGGCCAAGGCACAAATAATCATCAAGAAGAAATGGATACAAAAGACAAGGCTCAATTCATGTGCTACAGATGTCGCAAACCTGGACACTATGCCTATGAATGTCCAAGAAAACACAAGAATAATGAATGACTTTTGATTAAAACTGAGGATGAAGAACCCACCCTACTGATGATGCAACTCGAAGAAAAAGAAGATATAACTTTAATCGCGTGATACGATTAAAGCCCCGTGTGATGCGGTAACAGCCTGTGAAAGGTACAAATAATCCATGTGATATGGAAATAACTTGTGATAAGTATGATAAAGAAAGAACTTGTGATAAGTGCGAATAATCCCGTGATCGGATTATAAATTTAAAAGGATGTGTGATGCAACTACGACAAAATGTAAAGAAAAATCTAAGTGATTTAGATTAACTATAAATCTATGTGAAATAGATTTAAGTCGTGTGATATGACAAAAACAAAAAATGATTGTGTGACTCAATCCAAATCAAGTGGAGCTATGTGATACTACTGCACAAAATTGAAGAACGCTGCGGAGGTCAAATAAGCAAATAAAGGTGAAAGCCAATCAACTCAAAACATGATGGAGAAGACACAAGTACATGCATTGATCGAAGTAAATGACTATGTCATCAGTGATTGAAGATCAAGGAACCAATATGATCCAAGTATCAAATTCAAATATCGTAACAAAGTTCAAGACAACTACTTGGAGTCAAAGACCATCACGGAGATAATCAAGATTAAGGGGGGGAATGTTATATTTTAATCTTGATTAATTGGAATAATTAGACTAAGTATAAAATACTTAGCATAAAAGAAAAATAGAAGAAGAAACAGAAACGGCACCACCAAAGTGAACCGGCGCCACCTCCCGAAATTCTCGGCAACCGCCACAACCGCCGCTATTAACCGTCGCCACCAACCGTTGTGACTGTTAGAAGGAACCTATTCGATTAGTATAAATAGATGTAGATTTCGTTTATGTAATCATCGAATCTTTGTAATAACAATCATATTAATAAAAGTTTAGACATTGATTTGTAAATCTGTCTGAATCTTAAATTCGATCCAACACTACATATCTTGAAATCTTGAAATTGAAGCTACAAGCTGACCTTATAAAATCCTAGATCGACTCACACCTTCATTTATGAGACGATGAAAAGGGCTTGAAAGAAAAAAAATGGTTGAATTGGAGGTTGTAGAAAGAAACCCTAATTTTTGATTTCGCATCTTAATTGATAATGTGGGAGAAGAGATAAGATTAATATTTAACAAAAATAAGGAATTGATTTACGTAATTATAGGACTGATTTGTTAGCAAGGAGATGATATGAGAAGCGGGAAAATGCAACCTAGGAATCATTAGAAGCTGCCACGTGTACCGGAGGGGTTTAAGAATCTGCCATGTGGCTTAAAAAAGCTTGTTTTATTATAATATAGATTCGGAGTTGATGTTGCTTTCTGAAACATTTAAAGATTGAATTTCGGAAAGTAAATATTAGGAAAAGAGAAAAAGAAGGAAGATACATGTTATCAGTGTTTCAAAATTTGAATTGTTTATTCATTTGGAAGTTAGCAAATCATTGAGTCATCGTGTTCTAGTGTCGACCATGATCGGCTAGTTATTTGTTTTCAGTTAACTTTATATAAAAAACGGATTAAAGTTACATGGACATTACATAATTTACATTAAAATATTAAACAAAATACATTATATTTATATAGCATGATTCAAATATTGCATAATCATATAAGTGTTTAATTAAATACCACAATGATCAAAGTAAAAGAAAAACCTTTCGTAGCATTATCCTATGAGGAAAACTTATGTACGACTTTCCTAGGCGTTAAGTGTCTTATGAATTATGTAAAAAAAAAAAATTCTTTTGTTAATTGTTACTTTAGCCCAGTCATCAATTTCACCTTGATTTGAAAAGTGAAAATTGGTAAATATAAACTTAAAGGACATACTTCAAGTATAATAATATAAACAAAAGGTAATTAATGGACAATGGTTTTTTAATGGTTGATTTTTAGTGTTTGAAGTAGTCTATGTTAAACTTGATTAAAAATTGACCGGAATAGCAAAACGAACAGGATTGGATCGAATCGAACTGAACTAAGCAATACCAGTTCTTGATTCTAATTTTTATGAAAAATTGATTCTCGGTTCAGGTTCGATTGAGTCAAAAACCGAAAATAGTCCAAGAAACCTTCTCGATTTTTTATTCTGGCCGTTTGGTTCCGGCTAGTATCAGTTTTATTCGGGCCGGTATCAGTTCGTTCCTCTGTCCGGTCAAAATTATTTTATCGGCTACCTGTTCGATTCGGTTTGGAGCGATCTAGTACTCAAACTAACGGCTTCATCATAATTGAGATTGAATTGATACAATACGTTATTGTCCCAAAAGCATCTAGCTTGTACAATTCAACATTGTTTTCAGCTTTTATAAATATAGTGATTAATATGCTATAAAACTATTCTGGTTTTCCAAAAAACATACACTTAAAAAGATGGAAACTAAAAATATATATGAAGGTTCATCTTATTTTATATTCACTAAGTCGAAAATAAAATGTAACTTTAGATACATAATTTATACAAACCACGTGTCTAAAACATCATCTGGATAAGCGAGCCACAATCCGGCTCATCTTGTGTAATTTTTTTGTTGAACAATTAAAAAAAACTACGTTTTTATTTATTTATAAAATAGAGTTGTCTTCAAGGAAGTTCAAAGGTTTTGCATAGTTTCAAGAAATAAATCCTAGTCATTGGATCAAAATGATCAAGATCAAATCCCTTAGTCACAGCTACCTACAACCACCGCTGGCCGTGAAGGTGCTGGTGGTAATGGGGTGGTGGTGTATTGATGTATTGAAATACATGTGCTTCACTAAAACACGGGTGTTCCAAAATACAAATGAGCATATTACTTCGAAGCACATGTGTTTCAAGTCACGAAACACATGTGTTTTAAGTCACTAAAAACATGAGTTTCTAAAACACAGAGGAGCATACGAAGCACATGTGTTTCATGTCACGAAACACGTGTGATTGGATGTACATATACACTCCTTTATTTTCAAAAGAACTGTTATTAGTGAAGCACATGTGCTTCTAGCTTACAAACACATGTGCTTCATTACTTAAAACACATGTGCTTGGTTGTACATATACACTCCTTTATTTTCAAAAGAACTGTTATTATTGAAGCACATGTCCTTCTAGCTTACAAACACATGTGCTTCATTACTTGAAACACATGTGATTGGCTGTACATATACACTCTTTTATTTTCAAAACAACTGTTATTAGTGAAACACATGTGCTTCTAATAACGAAACACATGTGTTTCAAGTCATGAAACACATGTGCTTGGCTGTACATATAGACTCCTTTATTTTCAAAACAACTGTTATTTAGTGAAACACATGTGTTTCAAGTCACGAAACACATGTGTTTCAAGTAGGGGTGGAAATTCAGGTCGGGTTCGGGTTAGCGGGTTCGGGTTGGCGATTCAGAAACATTTAACCTGAAACCGACCTGTTTATATAAACGGGTCAGATATCTCAACACTAACCTGTTTACCTTCAACCCGAATCTGACCCATATAACCTGTTTAATTAAACGGGTTAAACAGATTAGCATGTCAAACATGTTAAACGAGTCAAATAGGTCATAAATATTGTTATTATTCCACAAATTCATAACAAAATACAAATACAAAACACTACTAATTAACTTTTTTAGTTTTTATCTAACTATTAGTTACATTTAAACTAGTAAACTATATATTAAATATTAATATATATTTCTTAAATATATTTTAATAATTAAACGGGTTGGCGGGTCAACCCATTTAAATTATCATTGACCCAAACCTAACCCGTTTAATAAACGGGTCAGTTTAGTCAACCCGAGACTGACCCAATTATTTTTTACCTCAACCCAAACGTGTTTATTTTCGTGTCGGTTTCAGGTCGGGTTTCGTGTCGAGTTAGAAATTGCCACCCCTAGTTTCAAGTCACTAAAAACATTAGTTTATAAAACACAGGGGAGCATACGAAGCACATGTGTTTCAAGTCACGACCACCACCGCCGGCGACCACCTCCAGCCGCCGTCCGCCGCCGGCCGCCGTCTCCGGCCGCCGGAGGTGGGTGGGGTATTTATGTGTTGAAGCACATGTGTTTGTATGGTTTGAATCTTGATCTTGACCTTTGACTTTTTCTTGATCCAATGGCTATTAATTATCCCTTAGTACTAGCTAAATCTTTGAACTACCTTGAACATTTACCTTATAAAACATAGCTTAAATTTTGTTTATTTAGAGTTTTTAGATGGGGAACTATAATAAAGAACATAAATGAGTACACTTTTAAGTAGGGCTGTAGAAAACTTTACAGATAAGCCCAACGCCGTTTCAGAGCCCAATCTGTAACTCATTTGGGCTTCATCCAAACAACAACCGGCTGTATTAGGTCAAACTCAAACTAGCGTTTTAGATTATCTTTTTTGAAATTAGTAAGGTAGTGATTTGACATATGCAGTGATGTCCAAACGGGACAGTATGCATTCCTTGAACATATCTCCTTCTTATGGGAATAAACTGCACCTCCTATTTAATCTCCTGAGGAATGCTCTCTAATAGCGTATCTCAAGGATTTGATAAATCCTTGAGTTAGTTTAGATGTAATATTTGAATTGTATAGAATATGCCTACCATATTAATAGGGTATATTGTTTATGTTTATCTCTTGTACATGCTTATAAATACATTAATGAAATACATCTAACACCATTAAAAGGTGTTGATCATTAAAGCTTAATATGGTATCAGCCTAACAAACCTGGTCGTACCTTTAACCTCTTCCATCTCCTCTGTTCTTCGAATTGCTTTCTGCCTCCTACGAATTACTTGTTGCCTTTATCTTTCTTGTTTATTAGTTGCAGCCATTGTTGACTTGTTCAACCAATAGCAACAAAGTAATACAAATTCTATATTATAATTACTTCTTTTTTATTTGCACCTCTGATCCCTTCGTCTCTTCTGTTCCGCACCTCTGATCAATTCGACAATGTCGACCTCAGAATCCATTGATTCTCCTCTCCCTCTAGCCACAATTTTACACATGCTTACTATTAAGCTTTCTTCTACAAATTATCTTATTTGGAAGAACCAACTATTACCTCTCCTAAGCTACCAAAATCTCACTGGCTATGTTGATGGAAGCATTCCGTCGCCGGCCGCCACTATTACTGTCGACGATGTACACCAAATGGTTAGCCGCCGATCAACGTGCGTTGCTGCTTATTCAGGCGTCTCTCTCCGAGGAGGCCATGGCTGAGACACTCGGTCATACCTCCTCCAACGAGGTTTGGCGAGCCCTTTCAGACGCATACAACCATGATTCTATCGAACGGATGCACACACTTCGGGACTCTCTCCTTCAAATCCAACGGGGTGTTTCATCTGTTGCTGAATATGGTCGCAAGTTCAAAGCCGTTTGTGATCAATTATGCGCTATCGGTCATCCCCTTGACGAGACCGATAAAACCCACTGGTTTTTGTGTGGCCTCGGTTCGTCCTTTGAGACGTTCTCTACCACTCAGCGTCTTTTAAGGCCACGTCCCAAGTTCCGGGATCTTTTGTCACAAGCCAAGAGCCATGAGCTTTTCCTTGCCTCTCTTGCAGGAAACCCCCCTACAACCCAAACTGCTTTTTACGCCTCTAACGACTCAAATCGAAGTCGTGGCGGACGCACCTCTCGTGGTGGCTCATCTAGAGGCCGTGGTCGGGGACGCCGTCCCCCACATTGTCAACTTTGTCGCAAGGACGGTCATTATGCCAATCAATGTCCCGAGCTATCCACGTTTGCTCAACGACCACCTACTATTGATGCTCATCTTGCTCAAGCATTCCAATCTCAATGCCATGTCAATGATCACTCTCTGGATTGGTGTGTTGATACGGGTG
The DNA here is from genome assembly GCA_963853835.1 of Calendula officinalis. Lineage (NCBI taxonomy): Eukaryota > Viridiplantae > Streptophyta > Magnoliopsida > Asterales > Asteraceae > Calendula > Calendula officinalis. The sequence continues at coordinate 5,689,730 of OY970832.1, read as the reverse complement.
CCACTTCACATATGACACCCTCACTTTCTACCGTGGACTCGGCCACCCGTTATAATGGTAATGAGTCTGTTGTGTTCGGTAACGGTAATACATCACAAATCACTCATATTGGTACATCTTATTTATTGCCTCATATTTCGTTACAAGATGTTCTTATAGTCCCACATTTAACAAAGAATTTACTTTCTGTTAGCAAACTTTGTTCGGATCATCCTCTTGATGTATTATTTTCTGACAAATTGTTTACCATTCAGAATCGGGCCACAAGGGCTCCTCTAGCAAAGGGGCGACATAAGGATGGACTTTACATACTCGAACGTGGGCAACATGCTTTTCTTTCAAGACTTACATCATCTAGATTAAAAGCATCTTATAATTTATGGCATAATCGTTTATGACATGTTAATTTTGATACAATTTCTTTATTGAATAAATTGGGTTGTTTGTCAGTTACTTCTATTTTGCCAAACCCAAGTCTTTATTCCTCGTGTCAATTGTCAAAAAGCAAAAAATTACCATTTGATCTTAACCCTAAACGAGCCAAACATGTCCTAGACTTGATACATTGTGATCTATGGGGTCCATCGCCGGTTACTTCCACGGCTGGCTATCGTTCTTACGTAATTTTTGTTGATGATTTTAGCAGGTTTACATGGCTTTATCCACTCAAAACAAAATCAGATTTTTTTAGCATATTCACGGCATTTCTCAACCTTGTTCAAAATCAATTTTCATGCAAGGTTAAGACGTTTCAATCAGATAGTGGTACTGAATTTGTAAATGAACGAGTACGAGTTTTGCTATCAAATAATGGCACTCATCATCGCATGTCATGCCCGTATACTACACAACAAAATGCCCGTGCTGAACGTAAACATCGTCACATTACCGAAACCGGCCTCGCAATGATGTTTAATGCTAATGTTCCTGCTCATTTCTGGATTGATGCGTTTAGCTCTGCCACGTATATTATCAATCGCTTGCTTACAAAGTTATTAGAGAATAAGTCCCCATATGAGCTTTTATTCTCATCCGTGCCAAATTATGGTAACTTTCGGGTATTTGGTAGCTGTGTATATCCATACCTTCGGGATTATGCTTCTCACAAGGTTTCTCCACGCAGTAAAGCTTGTGTATTTCTTGGATATAACTCACAATACAAGGGATATCGATGTTTAGACGTTTCAACAAGTCGCATCTATACAACTTGTCATGCTCAATTCGATGAATCTGTTTTCCCTTTTGCAGGAAATAAACCCACCATCCCCACCGCTAGCATGTTTATTTCAACATATTGTAATGGAGCCTCTCTCACTGCTCTTGCTGTCTCGGGTCCCTCGGTTACTCCGACACCAAATGTCGAGGTTGACACACCTGCAGCTCCTTGCGATCTCTGCCCCGAACCAACTGTTCCATCGCAGCCCGCATAGCAGTTTCCACCCGATGAACCTGCTCCGGATACTCCTGCTGCCGTAGCAGCCCCTCCACAGCTTGCGCCCCCTGTTGCAGCGGCTGTGCCGAGACACCCGATGACTACAAGATCCAAGAATGGTATTTCCAAGCCTCGTCACATCACTGACTTATCTTTTGTATCATCATCGGGTCTTCATAAAGCTTTATTTGCCTCTAAAGAGCCTCGCGGGTTTAAATCTGCATCTAAGCACCCAAAATGGTATGCTGAAATGTGTGATGAAATGCATGCCTTAAAAACCAACGCTACATGGGATATTGTTCCACGTCCCGCATCTTCTAATGTGGTTGGTTCCAAATGGGTTTTCCGTACTAAATTTCATTCTGACGGTACTATTGATCGGTATAAGGCACGTCTTATTGCCCAAGGATTTACTCAAATACCGGGTCTTGATTACAATGCTACTTTTAGTCCGGTTGTTAAAGCTTCTACGGTTCGCATTGTACTTTCGTTAGCCGTTTTACATAAATGGCCTATTCACCAACTAGATGTGAAAAATGCATTTTTAAATGGCAATCTTAGTGATACGGTGTTTATGGAACAACCGCCCGGATTCGTTGATGCTAATTTGCCCAATCATGTTTGTCGCCTAAAAAAGGCACTTTATGGCTTGAAACAAGCGCCACGGGCTTGGTTTCAACGTTTGAGTTCATTCTTAATAAGCATCGGCTTCTCATGTAGCCGAGCTGACACATCACTTTTTGTCTTCAAACGGGACACTTGCATTATGTATCTTCTTGTTTATGTGGATGATATCATTCTCACTGGTAATGACACCTCAACCATTCGGGATTTTATTACTCGGCTTTATAAAGAATTCTCTATTACCGACCTTGGACGGTTAAATTATTTTCTTGGTCTTGAGGTATCTTATCTTGATTCGGGTATCTTTTTAAATCAGTCCAAGTATGCACACGACATACTTGCAAGGGCAAAACTTCTTGAAGCTAAACCCGCCACAACACCGCTATCCACATCCACATATTTCACATCGCAAGGCTCTCCCTATTCGGATCCTACACATTACCGATCTCTAGTTGGTGCATTGCAGTATCTTACTATCACTCGCCCGGATCTATCCTATGCTGTAAATCAAGTGATCCAATTTCTTCATGCCCCAACCGAAGAACACTTTCAAGTAGTTAAACGTATTCTTCGTTATGTAAAAGGAACGATTAGTTATGGCCTCACCTTTCTACACGCTTCCTCTCCGCACATACTGGGTTACTCTGATGCGGATTGGGCACGATGCATAGAGACTCGTCGCTCCACATACGGGTACTCTATTTTTCTTGGTGGAAATTTGGTTTCTTGGAGTGCAAAGAAACAACCTACAGTGTCTCGCTCAAGTTGTGAATCCGAGTATCGAGCTTTGGCAAATACCGCTGCGGAGGTGATTTG